>CM066033.1:901878807-904586126 GCA_033557465.1 Ichthyophis bannanicus
GTGCTGAGCTGAAAGCGCTTCCAACCGAACCTCCGCCCACTGGAATAGAGCGTCCGCCTCCTTCTCCAAGGCGGGACTGCTGGTGCCGCCCTGGTGGTTGATGTAGGCCACCGCGGTGACATTGTCGGAGAGAACGCGAATTGCTCTTTTTAGCACTAAGGCCTCGAGAGCCCTGAGCGCTAGGACGACGGCCCGCAATTCCAGTCTGTTGATGGGCCATTGAGATTCCAACGGTGTCCAGCACCCTGGACGAACTGGTCCTCGCAGTGAGCTCCCCAGCCTGCCAGACTGGCATCCGTCGTCAACAGTAACCACTGTTGAGGCTCGAGGGGCATCCCGCGATCCAGATTCCTTGGGCACCGCCACCAGCGGAGGGCCTGTTTGGTCCGCGGAGCACAAGGTAACTGCATTGACAGAGGATGATGCTGAGGGGACCACCGACGCAATAGGGCCCGCTGCAACGGCTGCATGTGGGCCCTGGCCCATAGCACTACCTCTATCGCCGCCGCCATTGTTCCCAGAACCTGAAGATAATGCCATGCTAAGGGGTTTCGTCTGCCCAGAAACTGCGTGACTAGAAGCCTTAGGTCCCTTGATCTTGTTCGTGACAGGAACACTCTGCCTCCGCTGGTGTCGAACCTTGCTCCGAAATACTCGAGTTCCTGGGAGGGAGCCATCCTGCTCTTTGCTCGATTGATGACCCACCCCAACTCCTCTAGGACCTGAATCACTCTGGCCGTCGCCGAGCAACTTTCCTCTTCCGACTTTGCCCGGATCAGTCAATCATCTAGGTAAGGGTGCACTAGTATTCCCTCTTTCCGTAGGGAAGCCGCTACTACCACCATCACCTTGGTGAAAGTCCTTGGAGCCGTAGCTAGGCCGAAGGGCAGGGCCTGGAATTGAAAGTGGCCTCTTGGCACTGCGAATCTCAGGAACTGTTGATGGGACTTCCTGACCGGTATATGCAAGTAGGCTTCTGTCAAATCGAGGGACGTTAGAAACTCCCCACCCCTTACGGCTGCTATGACTGATCGTAGGGTCTCCATCCGGAAGTGTGGTACCCTGAGACAGCGATTGACCTGCTTTAGATCCAGGATCGGACGAAAGGACCCTTCCTTCTTTGGTACCACGAAGTAAATCGAGTACTGACCAGAGCCACACTGGTCTGATGGTACTGGGACCACGGCCCCGAGCGCTATTAGTCGGGCGAGAGTTGCCTCTATCGCCGACCTCTTTGTAGAAGAATCGCAGGGAGACTGAACAAAGGCTGGAAGTATTTGCTTTGCAAATTCAAGAGCATAGCCCTCTCTGATCACCTCTAGGACCCATTGATCGGACGTGACCCGGAACCAGGCGGGAAGAAACTGCCTTAACCGTCCGCCCACCGGCAGCCCTTCCCCCTGGACCCCCATCATCTCATTGTTGTTTTCTAGGTCCCGAGGAGGAGGAGGATGCCCCAAAACCTCGACCTGCTCCTCGAAACCCTCTAAAACCTTGCCCCTTCGAGGGAAAACGGCCCCTGGGAAAAGGGTTTGACCTGGCTGGGTGAAACCTCCGGGGGTCCCTAGGCTGGTTACGCACTGGGGCTAGGGGGTGCCCTTGCTTCGGTCTATCTTCCGGGAGCCTGCCTCCCTTAGACTCGCCAAGGTCCTTTACCAGCTTCTCTAAATCCTCTCCAAATAACAGCTTCCCCTTAAAGGGAAGTCGACTCAGGCGTGCCTTCAAGGAGGCATCAGCTGCCCAATTCCGTAGCCACAAATAACACCTAGCCACCACCACCGAGGCCATATTCTTGGCTAGGCTTCTGATGAGGTCATACTGACTATCCGCCAAGTAAGCTGCTCCGGATTCCAACCTAGCAGAGTTGGCCTGTGCCTCGCCTGCGGAGCCCTCTGCTGCCTGAAGCTGTTGTGACCACCTTAAACAGGCCCGTGCCACCCAAGCTCCTGAAAAGGAGGCCTGCAAGGCGAGAGCGCTTACATCAAAGGCTTGCTTCAGGAGCGTATCCAATTTTCTGTCTTGAGAATCTCTTAAGGCCGTGCTGCCCTCAACTGGGATAGTAGTCTTCTTAGTAACTGCTGATACCGCTGCATCCACCCTGGGAGACCTCAGCAGCTCTTTGTCTGCCTCTGGAAGAGGATATAGACGAGTCATGGACCGGACTCCCCTTAAACTTGACTCTGGTTGATCCCATTCTTCCTGGATCATCTGACGCACCACCCTGTGGACAGGAAAAACTTTCTGGGATCTCCTAATGGCCTGGATTAATGGATCCTCCAACGCCTCCTCCTCTGCTGGCGTGTCTGAGGCTACATTGAGAACTTTCAGGGACTCATTAATTAATGCCAGGAGCTCCTCCCGACGAAAGACTCTAATTATACGGGATTGATCTTCTGGGATCTTCCCTTCTTCAAGCTCCTCCTCTTCCTCGTCCAAGTCCTTGTCAGAGTTATCCTCCTCCGGGGTACCCTGTGAGAGGGACGCGAGAGGCTCCTCACAACTCAGACGGGGGCGCTTAGGCGGAATGCCGGATTCCGGATTGCTTGCTCTCATGGGTCTGGCTGACTTGTCTTCCGCCGACGGACCAGCCTCTCCTGTCCCTAAGCCCTGCTTACGCAAGCAATAGGCCTTGTGAAGTAAGAGGATGAAGTCAGGGGAGAAAAAATCACCTGCGGGGGAGGGGGAAAGGGGCAGAGGAGGAGTGGGTAAATCCGAGGACGTAGGAGGGAGGGAACTGTGACCCCCCCTCCCCTTCTAGGGGGTCTCCTGACCCCTGAGAAGACTGTCTCATGGCCAAGTTAATTTCTTGCTCCATGGAGGCAGCCACTGCAGCACAACCCCTGCAGATTCCTGCCTCCGAGGAAGTACCCCTGCGGGTGCCAAAGGATGGACACCGAGACTTGCCCGCCATGTCCTTGATAAGAGTTACTGAAGCCCTTCCTACTCCGAGGCTTACACAATTGGCCTAAGCACAAAAAACTGTACAGCTCAGATACAGAGGTTGATCGCCCTTTTATTAACTGTGTGTGTGTGTGTTCTCTCCTCTAGTAGATTAATTAATAGTTCCCCAGAAAAAGGAAACTAACCCTTTAACAAGAAAAAGGATTAAACTAAAATCAAAATTAAAACCAAATAAAATCAAATAAAATCGATTTTAAACTAAAAATTAAATGAAACTTAAAGAGAGAGCAGAGGGATTAAATAAACTCCAGTTCCTTAATTCAAAGTACTTGGGGTTTATAGCTTCTGTTGCTGTCTGGGCCCGACTCAGCGATCACTGCCCGTTGGCTCTACACGTGGTAGGCCTCACCAGATGGAGACCTGAACGGGGGACCGCGAGTCTGTCCTCCGGGCCGTTCTTCACCCCGAATGCAGCAAGGAGCTGGGAACCGCTCTCCGAATTGAAAATCGCCACTTTAAACAGCTCCCCCACAGGTAATCGGGGGGTCCGGAGCTCGCCTCCGCGTCCTTCTGCTCCGGGACGGGGCCGGCGGTAAAAATTGAATTGCAGCGTTGCCTCAAGCGCTCAGCCACCAGGAGGGCTTCGGCGCGAGGCAGGGCAGGTCTGCGGGGAAATTGTGCAGGAGCCGGCCGTATCAGCAGCAGAGATCTGAAAGGTCCTCCTCGCTGCTGCATGCAGAAACCACCTCCGATGCCCGGCCCGGCCGGGGGGGTGGAGGAAGGAGAGAGCAGGCAGGAGGAATTAAAGGTGCAGGACCTGAAGAAAAAATAAATGGAAAGAAACCAAAAGGTAAATAAGGAAAATAGAAATAATAAGTAACTAAAGGGAAATTTAAATAAAAAGGAAGACTCCAGTAAGCCCTAGGCTTACGGAACCCTCCAGCTGCTTGGAGGCTGAGAATACTGGGGTTTGTGGGTGGTTCCAGTGGTATTTATACCGCTCCATCCCCAAAAAGGTTGGGCTCAGCCTCCAAGCTGCTGGAAGGGTTGCGTAACCCCGAAGTAAAGGGACTGGACTGGAGTGACGATAAGGAAAGGTTCTTACTCTGGTAGGCGAAGGAAATACACTGAGCAATCCAATTGGAAGTCCTAAATGAGAAGGATCAAAAGCAACAAAAAGTTGAAAGGACTTTCTATGTTGCTGTGTCCTTTGTAAATAGAAAGCAAGTGCTCTTTTACAATCCAGGGTAGGAAGATTCCTCTCTGCACTTGATGCATGAGGTCCTGGAAAAAAGACAGGTAAATACACCTCCTGGTTCAGATGAAAAGGTGAGACCACTTTAGGCATAAAGTGTGGATTAGTTCTGAGGACTACCTTGTCATGATGGAACCTTGTATAAGGAGGATTAGCCACTAAAGCTTGCAACTCACTGATACGGCGAGCTGAGGTGACTGCAATGAGAAAAATAACCTTCCAGGAAAGGCATTTCAAGGAGGTAGTGGCTAAGGGTTCAAAGGGTGGCTTCATAAGCTGGCCAAGAACCAGATTCAAGTCCCATGCCACTGGAGGTGGTCTAATGGGAGGTTTAGTCAAAAGAAGGCCTCTCATGAATCTTGCTATAAGAGGATGAGAGGAAATAGGTTGTCCATTGAGAGGCTTAAGGGATGCTGCAATAGCACTCAAATGGACTCTGATTGAATTTGTTTTAAGGCCTGCATGGGATAAATGCAGCAAATAGTCTAGTAAAGAATTCAAAGGTATTGCAAGAGGGTTGAGACCCTTCTCTGCACACCAAATGGAAAACCTTTTCCATTTAAAAGCATATGAACGTCTGGGTGGAAGGCTTTCTGGAAGCATGAAGGATATCCTTCACTTGCTGAGAAAGGTGTAAATCTTGAAGGTCTAGGCCTTCAGCAACCAGGCCCTGAGATGAAGAGACTGAGGATTTGGGTGCCACAAGGTTCCCTCCTCCTGGGAGAGGAGATCTGGACCCCAGGTCTAGGGAGGGAGCATGAGAGAGATGCAGAAGTAGAGGGTACCACACTTGGCATGGCCAAAGTGGTGCTATGAGGATCATAGACCCCTTGTCTCTCTGAAGCTTGAACAGAGTGTTGGGGATGAGGGGAATAGGTGGAAAGGCATAAAGGAAGTATTGCCCCCAATGAAGGAGGAATGCATCCCTGGCCTGAACTCCCTGACATGGAATCCTGGAACAGAACCGGAGAAGTTTGGCATTCCACGGACCTGCAAACAGGTCTATGTCTGGGGTACCCCAAATCTGAAAAATCCTGGCTATCTGGTCCCCATGGAGGGACCATTCGTGCGGAAGCAGAACTCGACTGAGTCTGTCTGCCCAAGAGTTTTGAACCCCTGGAAGATACACTGCCATGAGATGGATTTGATGTTCTCTGGCGAAGGCCCACAATCTCAGAGCTTCGTTGCAAAGCGACAGAGAGCCAGTCCCTCCCTGCTTGTTCACGTAGAACATGGCTACCTGATTGTCCGTGTGGATGAGGACCGTCTTGTAGCTGAGCAGGGTGTGGAAGACTCAGAGCCAGAAAGATTGCTCTGAGCTCTAAGAGGTTGATATGAAGAGATGTCTCCTGTGGAGACCAGATGCCCTGGGTCGAGAGATCTTGTAGATGAGCCCCCCAACCCTTTGGAGAGGCATCTATTGTAAGGGTTGCTTGGGGTAACACCTGTTGAAAGGGGGACCCCAGCAACAGATTCTGAGTGGACTTCCACCAGTGGAGGGACCAAAATAGGCGACTGGAGGTTGCTATTTTGTCTGACAGGCAACCTGATGCCTGGGTCCATTGGGTGGATAGGGTCCACTGAGCTGCTCTCATGTGAAGGCAAGCATAGGGAACCACATGCATCATGGATGCCATGTGGCCTAAGAGCTGCAACATCTCTCGAGCAGTTAAATGGGATTTTAACTGAATCTGGGAGGCTAACTGCACCAAGCATAGGCAACGGGCCTGGGGAAGATAGGCCCTTGCAGTTGTGGTATCCAGTAAGGCCCCTATGAACTCTAGAGACTGAGTAGGGGTGAGATGGGATTTTGGAATGTTGATTACCAGTCCCAGATACTGAAGAACACGCCTTGTGCAGGCCAGGGAAGTCTGGGCCTCTGACTGGGATGGAGCTCGGATTAGCCAGTCTTCCAGATATGGGAATACGAATATTCCTAGAGTGCGCAGGAATGCAGCTACTACTGCCATGCATTTTGTGAACATTCTTGGAGCAGAGGCCAGACCGAAAGGAAGCACTTTGTATTGGTAGTGCTTTCCTTGGTAAAGGAACCGAAGGAATCTTCTGTGTGTTGGATGGATGAGGACATGGGTGTATGCATCCTTGAGATCTAGAGAACAAAGCCAGTCCTGACTCTGGAGGTATGGAAGGAGAGTTCCAAGAGAAGTCATCTTGAATTTCTCCTTGCATAGAAACTTGTTCAATTCTCTGAGATCTAATATGGGTCTGTAGCCCCCCGTTTTCTTTGGAATGAGAAAATAGGGGGAGTAGAACCCTGAGCCCTGTTGAAGAAGGGGTACTTCTTCTATTGCCCCTTGGGCAAGAAGGGTAGCAATCTCTTGACCTAGAAGGTTGAGGAGAGATGTTGGAGAATTGAACTGTTTCACCATGGTGTGAGGAGGAAGGTTTAAGAAATGAAGTTTGTACCCTTCCCTTATGATGGAGAGGGTCCACTGCTCTGCTGTGATTTGTTCCCATCTGGGAGCAAAGTGAGCTAAACTTCCTGGGATGGTGAGAGGCTCTGGATGTTCTAGAGCCAGAAAAGCTAAGTTCTCTAGTGGAAAGTCAAAGGCCCTGAGGAGGCTGAGGCTGTTGGGCCGTAGCAGTCCTCGCAGCCTGGGTTTTGGCCTGTTTTGGTTGTTGCTGTCTCTTTGTAGCAAAACGACCTTGAGAAGAGGCCTGACCATAAGAAGAAAATTTCCCTTTCTTTGGGAAAGATCCCTTTTTGAACAACCTCTTTTTAAAAGGAGCAGTAGTAGACTTTGAAAGTCTACCTAAAGCAGAATTTTCAGCATCCATCTGGTTGGCCTTTGCTTGCCAATCTTTGCCAAACAGGCTTTCGCCTGTACAGGGAAGGTTACCTAGACCATCCTGTACCCAGGATTCCAAATCAGAGGCTTGCAACCAAGCAACTCTGCGTGCACCTATGGCAATAGCCGAGGCTCTACTGGCCCCCTCAAAAGAGTCAACGGATGCACGGTTGGAAAACTTGGATACATCCTGTGCATGTTCATGCCAGGTGATATATTCTTCTCTCTTATCTTCTGACATAAAAGGAGATAAGGTTTGCAGATGATCTGTAACTTCTTTTAGAAACATCCCCATATAGAGACTATAGGAGTTGATTCTGGCTACAAGCATACTGGCCTGGAAGATTTTCCTGCAAAAGGCATCTAGGGTTCTGCATTCTCTTCCTGGAGGAGCAGAGGAGTGCCTTTTTATACTCTTGATCTTTTTCATAGCAGACTCTATCACAATGGAGTGATGAGGAAGCTGAGTCTTATGAAACCCAGGACAAGGAGGAACACAATACATGGTGTCCAACCTTCTGGAATGAGGGGAGGTGGAAAGAGGAGTCTCCCATAAGCCCAACATGTGATCATAAAGAATCTCATGTATTGGTAAGGTGGCTGCCTCTTTAGGAGCCTTAGGATATTGTAGGATATCTAATTTTTTGGCTCTAGGTTCAGTTTCAGAGGTCACTGAGATGGACAGGCCTTTGGCCACCTCCCTAATGAAGTCCTGAAAAGACAAGTCTTCAGGAGGAGACATTCTCCTTTTTGGAGAAGAGGGTTCCTGAGGAAGGATCCCCGATGCTTCAACTGAGGCCTCTGAAGAATCAGAGTCTTCAGAGGAATCGAAGTATCGACTGTCTGGATGCTCTCGCAGAGCCCGATACGCGTACCGGGAGGTATCGACATCGGGAGTAATCGGTACTGGGTCGGTACTGATGGGCATCACTGGATAGCATACCGCTGCAGTCGATGCTGATGTCGATGCAAGCGGTACTGGTATCTGGACCGATATCAGGTCCGGTACCGACATCGGTACAGGTACCGACAACGGGGTTTGTTGCGGTACCGTAGGCGTCGCAGCTTGTATGAATGCCGTGATGGCACGCTGCATGGTCAGAATATTCTGATCCATTGACGCCACCAATGTCTGGATGTCGGTACCGGTGGTGACCGCCGGTACCCCAGAACATTGTAACAGGTGATCGGTCGAGGCCGAGCCATCAATGTCAACCTGTGACCCAATAGGTAGTGCTTTGGAAGCTGGAGCCTCCCGCCGGGGTAATTTTGCCTGTGTGGGTTCCTCAAGAGTAAGCCCGGGGGCATCTCGATACTTAGAGGGAGATGAACTCTTTGAGGACCGGCCAGATTTAAGTTTGGTTACCTGAGATCCATGGGATGAAGAAGAAGCCCTGGAAGACGTCGATGCCACAGAAGCTGCATCGGAGGGAAACAGGGTACTGAGCTTGGCTGCCCGATTCTGTAACCCTCTCTTAGACATCATGGAACAGGACTCACAATCCGCAATGGAGTGGTCAGGACCTAAACATTTTAGACACCAGTCATGGGTGTCAGTGACAGAAATAGTGCTACTGCACTTCGTGCACTTTTTAAACCCGGAGGCGGGTTTTTCTATGAGGAAAAATATATCTGTAGGCCTAAGGCCCCAGAAGAAAAAATGCACTGAAGAGAATAGAAGGGGTTTTTTTTGTTTGTTTTTTTTAAAGAAAGAAAAAAGACCAGTGGTACCGGTCCGGAATCGAGAAGGCAGACACGCGACTAAAGAAAAAGAAAAGAAAATAAGAAATTCTTCAGCGGTGACAGGAAACACGACCTGCTGGCTCCGCGGAAAAGAAGAACTGGAGAGAGGCAGTTGGGAAAGGCGGGAAGGCAGCGCGCAGGCGCTGTGGGATGCTCCCAAAAGCTTTCCTTTTGGACGCTGGGGAGCGTTCCCGCGCAGGCTCCGTCGGTACCGACGATACCCATATGTGAAGACTCATTCCTGCTTGTTCCTGGAGATCATATATATATGTACATATATGTATACATACCCATGTCTGCACATAGGGTATGTGGAGAGAGAAAGATTTATCTAGTAAGAAGGGAGGTACCTGCTTGAGAAGATATTTAGAGAATCCTCTCACTGGCAAGGATAAGTCTAGAGTCCTCTAAGAACTCTAGCCCCTGAATAACCAGGAATGGAGAGACCTACCTGGAAAATGCAGAGGATGTTTTTAATCTGCAGACAGTAAGTCTGAATCCTTCCATAACTCCAGCAGGTAGCTGGAGAAAAAGATGCAATGAAATAAAAATACCATATTTACCCTTAATGAGGGTAAAAAGGGTATGGTGCATTCTTGTGCTCAATATGGATTACGCCATGAAGAATTGAGGATGGAAGGAAAATACAAGACAAGGACTGTCTATACTGAAAGAAAAACCATCCCTGGTGAAGGGGTCCCCTGGAGATGTGAAGCAATCCAGGGAATTGGATAATTCTTTAGGTCTTCCCTTAATTAAAGGCCTGTGTCCTTTATTTAATTAGACTTTAATGGAAATGGTAAGGGCAGGGAGAACCCAGTAGGCATGACTAGGTAAAGCCCTTCCTAACCATCTGGAATTATGTGCTCTCTAACAAGGCCCCACAGTGTAGAGCTGCTCCGTAGAGATGCAGAGAGCATGTTGCAGGTTAATTAGAAGAAAAACTGGCGTCTCAGAGCCAGTAGGTATCATGAACTACTCCGCCAAGCCCAAGGATTGGGGAAGGCTAAGGATAGAAGGTAAGGTGATGTGTCTGCAGCAATAGCCAGAAAAGGTTCTTAAACCGTCTGGGACTTAGTGGTAAGGCCAGAAATAATTGAAATTGAAGAACAATCCCTGGTTGCTTGGTCAACAAGTCAGTGGTCTAACCAGTAAGAGCCCCTGCAGTTCTAACTATTGATAGGGCAGCAGAAGAAATCTTAGGTCCCAAGATTGGGAAAGAAATACAGACATAAGTAGGAGTGAGAAGCTGCCAGGAAAACTAAGAATGCAAGGGGGAGACAACTCTGAAAGAAAAAACTTAGGGGCTTAAGGAAAAGCCCTCAGTAGAGTGGTATCACTCTTACAGACCAAATGTCTTAGTAAAAGTGGCAGAGTTGAAAAGAAGACTTACGGTGGGGTAAATCTTTGAAAAAGTAATATGAGAGATGCTGATACAGGAGAAAAAGTCAAAGGTAAAGGCATGGCAACCTTATTGACAGCGGTTACTCCTCTGTGTACTTCAGAGGACGAGGAGTAACTGTACTACCTGTAAAGCATAATCATCTTAAGAAGCTCTTTGAGCTAATAGTCAGGATGTCTCTTTAAGAGAGACATGTGTAAATTTTAGGATGGAACCGTTGTAGATGCTTGTAATGGTAAGAAGCAAACTACAGGATCTAAACCTCAAACAGGAAAAAGGATTCAGGGAAGAGTCTATCAGCAATCCTGTGGCTGCTGGGTTTGCTGAACCCGTTGAGGTTGTGGTTTCCTGAGCCTGGTTGGTTGTTTCCCCTGCCTGGGAGCATCTGTATGATGGGTAGAAGATGGATAAAACCTTCTCCCATTAAGGGAACAAAGCTTATTAGTAGATTTTCTACAAACTGGGATAGAGGAAGGCATAGACAAGCCTCTGAAAGCAATAGCATACCCAAGTTTAATTTTCCTGTTTAATGTATACCCAAGTTATTATACCTGTTTATATTATATTATATATTATACCTGTTTCACTGTAAGCACAAATCACGAAATTGAGATGTGCAACTCTTATGTTCATTGTAAACCGCACTGATGTCGAATAGCGCGGTATAAAAGAGACTGCAAATAAATAAATAAATTAAATAAAATAGCGTCAGTGGTTAACTGAGCAGCCTGGAGTAAAGTCTCTTTATTAAAGAGATTCTCTCCAGTGCAAGGAGCATTTCCCAGTTTATCTTGTATGCATTTGTCCAAGTCTGAAGCTTGGAGCCAGGCTCTACGTCGTGCCCCTATGGCTATAGCAGAGGTTCTGCTAACAGACTCGAAAGAGTCCAGGGAAGCACGAGTAAGGAATTTAGAAATATTTTGAGCATGATTGACTAGCATAGAAAAATCTGCTCTTTTAGGCTCTTGGAGAAAAGGGGTCAAAAGTAGTAAATCCTTTGTGACTTCCTCAAGAGATAATCCCATATAGAAAATATATGAAAGGATTCTTGCTGAAAACATGGATGCCTGGAAAGTTTGACGTCCAAAGGCATCTAAAGTCTTAGCCTCACGACCTGGCGGATAGGAAGAGTGCTTCTTAGTACTCTTAACATTCCTTATTGCTTATTCTACAACAAGAGAATGATAAGGGAGCTGAGGCTTTTGAAAACCTGGAGAAGGGGGCACCTTGTATAGAAGATCAGTTGCCCTAGAAGGTGGGGATACCGTTAAAGGAGTTTCCCACGTTCTAAATAGGAGATCCTGCAAGGTCTGATGCAAAGGAAACATAATGACCTCCTTTGGATTGTAGGGGATCTGTATAGGTTGTGGCTCCCCTGGTGCAGGGTCTTGACCAGGTATAGAAATGGCAAGTAACTTCACCATATCAAGCAGAAAAGCTTGAAAAGTAATCTCCCCAGAGGGGAGTCCTCGAGGAAGAGGAGGAAGAACTAGATCTGTTGAAGAACCAGCTCTAGCACCCACCGGCTCATTCAAATTCTGTAGAATAGAAGATCTGGAGGGGTGGAGCATCGGATTATCTTTTAAAGATAGTTGTCGGTACCGCTGAAAACCGGTACCGCAACTCGTCGGTAGCAAATCGTCCATGCTAGGGATCGATTCCAAACTCGGTATAGAAGGAAGCGAGCCGGCTGAAAATAGCATGGGAGGTACCGACACCGATGTTGATGTCGATACCGGTACCATCAGTGACACCGATATATGAAGATCAGTCTGTGAAGGCACTATTGGTACAGAGGTAACCGAATGTGGCAGACCTTGATCATCGGTAGAATGTCCTCGGTACCGTCTGGAGTCGGTACCCAGTCATCCAGACTAGAGATCGATTCTAGACTCGGCATCGAAAGAAGCGAGTCTAACGATGCATACCTGGAGGGCACCGACGTAGATACCAGCATCGGTACCGGGATCGATACCGATGCGGGAAGATCGGTCAGTAGCGGCTCTAGCGGCACCGAAGATACCGAGAGCGCTTGACTGCTATCATCGGTGTGGAATGTTCCATCCAGCACCATTGCCGATGCCGGGGTACCGGCACCGCTCAAAGCGGATACCACCACCAGGCATGGTTCAGGTATGTTCACTGAGGTAAAAACCCCGGGAACAACCTGAAACCCCGTTAATGCTTTGGAGACAGAAGCCTCCCGCCGGGGTTTTAAAGCCAATATGTCCTCGGGGGCAAGCCCAGAGGCATCTCTATGATGTACATGAGATCTACCACCCGAGGACTGGCTAGTCTGTACAGACTTTTGTTTGGTTACTTGATCCTGCGAAAAAGAAGATGTAGCTGGTACCCTCAGGTATGAGGGGAACGGCGTATCGAGTTGAGCTCGATGCTGAAAACCTCTTGTAGAAATAGTAGTGCAGGAGGGACACTCCAGCGGATGATGTTCAGGTCCCAAACATGGAAGGCACCAGTTATAGGTGTCTAAAACTGATTTGGTAGCGCCACAGTTAAAACACGTTCTTGTGGCTGGCATTTCCATGAGGGAAAGTGGAGAGGCCTAGCAGGCCGAAACCTGTCAGGCACTAAACCGGACAAAATTCCCTACAAAAGTAAATATTTGCAGAAGAAAAGAAGAAAACACCGGCGGTACTGGTGCGTCGAGGGAAGGTAGACGCGACCACAAGAAAAAACAAAAATAAAAGAAGAATTTTCTGCGGTGACAGGAGGACGTCCTGCCGGCTCCGCGGAAAAATGAAAACTGAGGAGAGGCAGTTGGGAAAGGCGGGAAGGCACCACGCAGGCGCGTTGGGATGCTTCCAAAAGCGTTCTGATTGGACGCTGGGGAGCGTTCCCGCACAGACTCCGTCGGTACCGACGTACCCATATGTGAAGACTCATTCCTGCTTGTTCCTGGAGATGAAAATTAATCCTAGAAGGTGGTTAGTGTGAACTGTTGGAAAAACACCATGGGAGTACCCCACTGCTCAAAGACAGACATAAAAAGACATGCCTGATCTCTGCCCAAACACACCTTGAGAAACCACAATCCTTCTGGAAAAATGTTCTGTGGATAGATGAAAGAAAACCTGAGCTTTTTGGCAATGTGGACCAGTCATACCTTTACAGGATTATAAGGGGGGGGGGGGGGAACATCCTTCCTGCAGTTAAATATGGTGGAAATTCCATGATGTTGTGAAGTTGTTTTGCTGCCTCAAGAACTGAAGGCCTGGAACATATTAAAGGAATCATGCAGAAGACTACAAAGATATTTTGGAGCGAAACGTACTACCTAGTATTAGAAAGCTAGGTCTGGGTCGAAGGTCCTCCAGCAGAACAATGATCCAAAACTTACATCCAAAAGTACGAAAGAATGGTTAAAAAGGAACAAATGGACCGTTTTAAACTGGCCAGCAATTAGTCCTGATCTCAATCCAATAGAGAATCTTTGGAAAGAGCTGAAATCTGCCATTGGTAAAAGGAATCCTGGAAACATTCATGAGCTGGAATAAATCACAGTTAAAGAGTAGGAGAAACTATCAGCAAACAAATGTAAGAAACTTACAGATGGCTAAGAGAAATGTTTTGGAGGCTGTCATCACTGCCAAGGGTTGTGCAATCAAATATTAGTGAAGGGTGCCATTAATCCTGTCCAGGTCATATTTTATTTTTTCTCTGAAATTACTATGTCTAAGTTGCAGACATCTTTTTTTTTGTTGTATACCTTTGAACATACGATTAAAATATGACGATGACGTACAGTTGGAATATTTCCAATTATTTTTCAAGATATTGTACACAACATACCTAAAATACAAGGGTGCTAATAATGTTGATCACATCTGTATACTTTTCATTCAGAACCACACAATTCCTACAAGATCAATATGATTTTTATAGATGCTACTACAATATATTGTCTAGATAGGTGGAAGCTGGAATCAGCCAAATTGACTGGCCTGATCATGCTCCAGTGACTCAAACTGCATTTAGGGAGGCAGGATGTGGGTCTGAGCTTTTGGAGGCTCAATGAGGGGTTGCTGGATGATCAGAAGGGAATATTAAAAATGGAAAAATGTATTAAGGAATATTTTGAATTGAACCATGTGGCAGATGTTAAATTGGGGTCAGTATGGGATGGCTTTGAGGCTTTTCTCAGGGAAAAATTTATAACTCTTGCATCAAAGAGAAAGCGTGAAAAAGTCAGGAGGGAGGAAGCTTTGAGGAGGAATTTGAAGTCTTTAGTGGAGAGTCATAAGATCATGTTAGCAAAGGGGACATACAAGAAAACTGAAAACAATCAGGGATAAACTAAGGGAGTTGCAATTGGAAGAGTGGGGTTTATTGCTTGGAGAAATTACATCACCATTTTCAGTTTAATAATAAAGTAGGGAGGGCCATAGTAAATATGGAGTGGAGGAGTAGCCCAATGGTTAGCAAGCACTGGCTTGGGAACTAAGAGACCAAGGTTTGAGTCCCACTAGCACTCCTTGTGGCCTTGGGCAAGTCATTTAACTCTCCATTGCCTCAGAAGACTCCAAAGTTATCAATGTCCCTGTTTAATGTACATTACCAAGGTTAAGTTACAACGTAAACCGCTTTGACTGAAATGAAAGCAATATAAAAATCCTGTTAAATACATAAAATATGTTGAATGTGAGGAAGGTCCAGCACCAGATATTGAAAGTAAGGTATTGTCAAGGAGGGATGGAATATGGGAATAAGGGGATTCAGGGAATGTTCAAAGATTTATATCAGAAATTGTATATTTTGGAAGTTGGGGTGGGGAGGAAATGGCACAGGAGTATTTGGGTAATATTAATCGGGGGATTGAGGGAGGGGGGAAGGGTAAGTATTGTATAGGAATATAGATAGGTATTAAGTGTTGGAGGTGATAAAAGGGTTGAAGGAAGGTAAGGCTCCTGGCCTCAATGACTTTACAGCAACATTTTTATAAAAGGTTGGGGGGGAAGAAGGGGAAGGTGGTTGACTTTTACATTGTTTAATGGGGTCATTTGTGTTGAGAACATACCGGAGTCAATGAGTGTTGCTGGAATAACAATTATATCTAAGTCAGGTAAAGATGCAAGCGTCTGCAGTTCATATCGACCAATATCACTGATTAATTTGGATGCTAAGATCTTAGCTAAAATAGACTGTAGAAGAGATTTTACCTCAGCAGATGGATGATCAGTCTGACTTTATTCTGGGTAGATATGCCAGTGATAATATGGAAGAACACCAAATTTACCTTGGATAACCCAGAAGAAGGTCCCCTCTCTAATGACTGACTGATGCTGAAAAAGCTTTTGATAGCATGGAATGGAGTTTTGCTCCAGGTGTTGAAGATGATGGGAATAAGTGATAAATGTATAAATTGGATTAGGGCAATATATAAGGAGGCTCCTAAAGCTAGAATTAGAATAAATGGTAGATATTCAGAGAAGTTCAGGTTGAGAAGGGGTATCAAGCAAGGGTGCCCGATATCACCTCTATTACTGCATTTGAACTGGTGATAGAGCCATTAGCAGAATCTATAAGACAAATTAAGAATACTCAGGATAACCGGGTGAACGAAAAAGGAGTTTACAACTGTTATATGCAGATGTGATATTTACAGTGGGGCATCCTTTGGTATCCTTACTAAACTTGATAAAAGTTAATGAATAATAATACAGTGGTGCGTCGGGATATAAGATGAATATGGGAAAGACTGAGGTGTTGAAAAATAGTGTTGGAGCCAGGTTTGGAGCAAAGATTATAGGAAGCCTTCCCGTTTCGGTGAGCAAAAAAGTCTATTAGATATTTGAGAGGGCAGGTGGAGTGTGAGCTCCGAGAATTATGAATCTCTATAGAGGGCTATTTTGAGGAAACTAGATCAATGGGATAAAACTATATTCTCTTGGCTTGGAAGGATATCTATTATTAAAATAAATATTCTGCCTAGGATTTTATTTTTCTTTATGTCACTCCCGACAGAAGTGCCCGAGGGGATATTAAAAAAGATCCAGAGGTCTGTTCTAGTCACCCTTGGTGGGCATCTTCTCCAGATGGAGAACAATGTTCAAAAGGAGGGAGGGCGAGGGAGTGGGACTTCCTAATTTATTTAGATATTATTTGGTTGAACAAGGGAGGGCAGTAATGGGATGGCGGGGAGAGAAGGAAGGGAAGCAAACAGTGGAGACTGTACAAAATATAGGGGAGGTCCCTTTAGTTGAGCTACTGTGGATGGGAAGGAGGAGGAAGAGGGGGAGGGGTGAAGAGCATCCACTTATTGGAATGGAACAGAATGAGAAAAAGGTTGGTGGGGAAAAGTAAGGTGTTACAGAGTTCCCTCCAGGAAGGTGGTCCCAGGTGTATGGGAGATGGGAAGGGAAGGGTTTACAGTTCTGGAGGCAATTACTATAATTACAGAGGGTGGGCAGGTTAAAGGCTTTGATGAGTTGGAGGAGGAGTTTGGCTTAGAAGATGACAGATTTGGCTACCTCCAAGTACAACACTTCTTGAGACATCAAAAGTGATCAGGATTGATTGGTAAGGAAAAACCTGTCAGAGATTCTATCAATCCTGCTATAGCTCTAAAGGACTTTTATCTAGGTTACAGCTGATGGTGGGGGGCAGAGGAGGCAAAGAAAAGCTTATGTTGGCATGAAGAAAGATTTGGGTGTGTTTAAAGGAACTAAAGTGAATATGGCATCTGTGGCGATACAGAAGCACTGCTATAAAATGTTATATAGGATGTACCTAACCCCATATTGGTTGAGTCAAGAGGAGAGGCATATAGTCATTGCTGGTGGAAAGGGTTGCGGTGGTTGGGGGAATTTTATGCATACATGGTGGTTTTGCCGTAAGGTACAAGCATGTTTGGAATGGATGTTTCAAATATTTAAAGAAATGATGGGCTGCGAGTTGGAGCAGGACTTGGCAGGTCTATTATTGAATTTTTGGGAGGCAAATGGAAAGTACGGGTTGATGAATCCTGCCAAGTATTTGGCATTAGCTGTGCATATGGAACTTAAGGGGCGGAAGAACTGATCCACTCCAGACACAAATATGCTTAGCAGGGTGGCATATATGTATAGAATGTGTAGATTAACAGCGTATAAGAATCATAAATGGGAAACTGTCCATAGCATTTGGAAATCTTATGAGGAGTAGAATAATAAGAGAGTAGTGTAAGGGTAGGGTGGGAGGCGTAGAAGGTAGTTGATTGGGTGGGATGGGAGGTGGAGATGTGGGGGGGGGGGGGGGGTTGGGTACAACGGCTTGATTTATGGTTGTGATTTGTGATGGTGACTTTGAAGGTTGGTTTACTGACCTGTACCTTTATCTAGTCATTTATAATTCTCTGTACTGTGTACTTATCCTTTGGGAGATTTGTGTACTTTAATGCTTGATGATGTAAGAGTGGTTGCGTCATTGTTGAAAAGTTAAGAAACATAAAAATAGGACTTGGCCACACCATAGTGAAATACTCAAACATATGGGTATTGTAAGGCAAATTTTATCTTCGTGGCAACCAACCACTGGCAGAAGACAAAGTACTCCCACTAGCGCTGACTCAGCTATATGAAGTAGTACTGGAAAACAAGCACCTGTTGGCCCTCGTGCATCAATGGCCCATATTGCTTTGCCACCTGTAAAATTTTTATCTTTTTGCACAAAGTTCAGAAACCAGGCCAGAACAACTCATGGCCATGCATCCATTGCCTGCAGCAGATCCAGCTGATGTGCATGTTCAATTACTAGCGCTCCACAGTCATCACCCATTGTGAGATTCAAAGGCAGTCAAGTCTCAAGGAAACCCCACAGCTCATCATCTTTAACTGTTTCTGGCAAGCTTATTGGCTGTTTTGCCAAAGTCTCCTTAAGGGCCTGCAATTCCTTTGCAGCTTCATGTGCAGCGTCCTCCATCTGTGTAATGCAAAGTTCAGCCTCCTGAAGACACCCACTGAAAATTTACAGTACCTTGGACATAGAAACCAGTTTTTCATTCATGGTCTTAAATATGTCAGACAGCATGCTCAACAGCATCACAGTCACCTCCTCAGCCAGTACCTCCTGAGTTGGGGCACACAAAGGAGATACCAGCCAATCTACCATTTTAGAAGCCGACTATCCCAGCTTGTCCTTGTCTCTCCACATTGATTGAATGACTCTCAAGCCTCCAATCAGCTTAATGTGAATGCATCAAGTATCCAGTGAGTTTCTCACCCCACTGGGAACAATTCACAAGACAAACACCGTTTGAGGAGGACAGGGGAGGAAAAAACCTCCATAGAGCAGCAAAGCACATCCACCCACTCTCACCACATCACGTGAACCCCCTAAAGATCAATTTTTATAAGGCTTCGGGGGGACTTTTTGGCTTCCTCAGGAGGAAGCAAGCATGCAATGTGCCATTAATCCATGCCACGGATCACGCAGCGGATCACATTCTGACATTACAACCTGCTGCTGTTGATCAAACAATCCTCATTCAAACCCTAGCAGCAGGTTGTAATGTCAGAATGTGATCCGCTGCGTGATCCGTGGCATGGATTAATGGCACATTGCAGGCTTGCCTCCCCCTGATTCAGTGGGGCTCTATGCAGATAAAGTTAGTTACTCACCTGTAACAGGTATTCTCCGGGGACAGCAGGAATCAGTCCTCACATATGAGTGATGTTGGCGCCGACGGAGCCTGCGCGGAGCAAATCCCCAGCTTTCAAAGAAAGCCTTTGGGATTGCTACCACGCATGCATGGTCCCCTAACCACCCAAGGGTGCCATCTTGCTCAATCAAATGACAGCTAAGAGACGGCCAAAATAAATCAAGATAGTATGATTGCAACTCCAAAGGGAGGAGGGAGGGTTCCGAGGACTGATTCCTGCTGTCCCCAGAGAACACCTGTTACAAGCGATTAACTATGCTTTCTCCGGGAACAAGCAGGAAGTCCGTCCTCACATATGGGACTCCCCAGCTACAGGCTACGAAAACCTATAGCCAAAAAAAACAGCTCCCTCGTGGAGAGCCACAAGCAGCAACAATGAAGTCCGTATAAACGTACCAAACAGGACCCCTGTGTCCGGTAGGAGTTGCCTAGACCCTGAAAATGTTACGGAGCACGGCCTGGACAAAGGCACTGTCCCGTCGGGACTCTCTATCCAGGCAGTAATAAGATGCAAAGGTATGGACTGAAGACCAGATAGCAGCCCTAGCAGGACCGAATGCAGGTTGGCTACTGAGGTCGCCATTGCCCTGACCCAGTGCGCCGAGATCCAGCTTTCCAACGGAAACCTCGCCTCCTCATAGGCCCGGGCAATACAGTGTGCCACCCATGTGGACAGCGTACGCTTGAACACCACATCCCCAAGCTTACTGGGGTCGTAGGAAATGTAAAGCTGAGACACTTTTCGGTGGCCTTGAGTGCGTTGGATATAGAAGGACAAGGCCCTCTTACAGTCCAAGGTACAGAGAACCGTCTCTGCTCGACTGGCATGCCGTCTGGGAAAGAAGGTAGAGAGGACCACCTCCTGGTTGATGTGGAAAGGGGACACCACCTTCGGAAGGAATTTGGGATGAGTGCGAAGCACCACCCTATTCTTGTAAAACCTGGTGGTAAGGCGCCTCAGCCAAAAGGGCCTGGAGCTCGCTTATCCTACGGGCAAAAGTGAGCGCCACCAGGAAAACCACCTTACAGGAGAGATAAAGGTGGCAAGTAGCCAGGGGCTCAAATGGTGGCAGGGTGAGCTGCCCCAACACCACACTGAGATCCCATTTGGTCACTGGGGGGCGAACCAGAGCTTAGACAGGAGTAGGCCCCATAGGACGTGGGACACCACTGGATGGGCCGAGGGGGGCTTCCCATCCACCTGATGGTGGTTCGCCACTAGGGCACTGAGGAGTACTCTAACAGAGTTAGATTTGAGCCCTGCATGAGAGAGGTGGAGCAGGTATTGTAACACCGTGACCACCGGGCAAGAGAAGGGGACGGCCCCCCGCTCAGTGCACCAAAGTGCGAACCTACGCCACTCGTAGACCCGCCTGGTAGACGCCTTACGTGAGGCTAGGAGAAAGTCACCCTCTCAGCAGCCACACCGTCAGCGAGAGGGAGCAGAGATTGGGATGCAGGAGAGAGCCCCCCTCCTGGGAAAGGAGTTGGGGAGCGGATCCCAGGGGTATGGGGTCCTCCACCGCCATTTGCAGCAGCAGTGGGAAGTACGGTTGACTGGGCCACCTTGGAGCTACCAAGATGACAGAGGCCCTGTCGTGAAGAGTCTTGAACAGAGTCCTGGCAAACAGTGGTGTTGGAGGGAAAGTGTAGAGAAGTACCATGAAGGCACTGGAGGCCACCCTGGCAGGGTGAGGCTGCCAGGAGCAAAGGTGGGATAACTGGTGATTGTCCGGACTTGCAAATAGGTCCATCACCTGTTTCCCCCCCCCCCCCCCCAGGTCCAGAAAAGCTTGCTGGCTACCCCTGGGTACAGCTGCCACTCATGCGGTTGGAGAATCCTGCTGAGTCTGTCGGCTAGCAAGTTGTCTGGGCCCGGCAGGTATACTGCTCTGAGGAGGATGCCCTGTTGGACTGCATAATAGCACAGATCTAGGGCTTCCTTGCAGAGGGCACGGGACCCTGTACCTCCCTGCTTGTTCACATAAAACATGGCCATCTGGTTGTCCGTCTGAACTAGGACTGACCAGTGGCCTAGGCGATGATGAAAAGCCTGCAGTGCGAGATGAATGGCTCACAGCTCCAGAAGGTTGATCTGTTGAGCCCTCTCGTCCGGGGAGCAAGTGCCCTGGGTGCGGCAGCCCTCACAATGGGCTCCCCAGCCCAGCAAGGAGGCATCTGTGGTGAGGATCCTTGAGTGATTGGGGGTCTAAAAAGGCATGCCTGTCTCCAAGTGCTGGGGCGACAGCCACCAGATCAGGAACTTTACCAGCCGGTGGGTCACTCGGACTCTTTCCTGGAGGTGGCCCATGGCCTGGGACCATTGGTCCCTGAGGCACCACTGTGCTGTTCGCATGAGGAGGCGGGCATCTGGCGTGACATGCACCATGGAGGCCATGTGCCCGAGAAGGTGCAGAAGATGCCTGGCTGGCACCGAGGGACAGTGCTGCATATCCCTGGCTAGCACCCTGAGTCTGGATGCCATGTCTGTGGGCAGGCAGGCCTTCGACCAAAGGGTGTCAATTCTTGCCCCAGTGAATTCCAGCGCTTGCGCCGGGCAAAGGTTCAACTTGGGGTAGTTTATAACGAAACTCAAGTGTTGCAAAGACCTGGGTGGTGCGTGCCATGGCCTGCTATACTTCGGGGGCCGTAGCACCCTTGATGAGCCAGTCATCAAGATAAGGGAAGACATATTCTCTGGAGTCTGAGAAAGGCGGCGACCACTGCCAGACACTTTGTGAATACCATGGGGGCCGAGGCTCGGCCGAAGGGAAGCACCCTGTATTGGAAATGATTGACTCCCACCACAAAGTGTAGGTATTGCCTGTGATGTGGGTGGATTAGGATGTGAGTATAGACATCCTTTAGGTCTAAGGAGCATAGCCAGTCTCCCTGGCAGAGGTAAGGCAGCAATGTTCCAAGGGAGAGCATCGTGAACTTCTCCCTCACCAGGAATTTGTTGAGGTTGCGCAGGTCGAGGATGGGCCTTAGGCCCCCTGTCCTCTTTGGCACGAGGAAGTACCTGGAGTAGAACTCCTTGCCCTTGAGGTGGTGGGGCACTTGGCAATAATGATCATAACATGATCGCGTTTGATTTAATTAATGGAGGAGGGATGATAAGGAAATCTACAGTACTACCTTTTAACTTTCAAAAGGGAGACTATGATAAAATGAGGAAAATAGCTAAGAAAAAAAATAAATGGAGCAGTTGCAAAGACTTACATCAACCTTGGATGTTTAAAAATACTATCTTGGAAGCCCAGACCAGCTGTATTTCATGCTTTAAGAAAAGTGGAAGTCCAAAAAACTGCCAGCATGGTTTAAAGGTGAGGTCAGAGAGGCTGTAGTTGCCAAAAAAGCACCTTTCAGGAAATGGGAAAAAAAGCCAAATGATGAAAACTGGAAACAGCACAAGCACTGGAAAGTTAAATGCAAGGCATTGATAAGGCAGGCAAAGAGAATTTGAGAAGAAACTTGCTGTGGAAGCAAAAACACGTAATAAAGACTTTATCAAGTACATTTGTAGCAAAAAACCTGTGAGAGTCAGTTGGACCATTAGATGATAGAGGGGTAAAAGGAGCAGTAAGAGGGGACAAGGCTATAGCGGAGAGACTGAATGAATTCTTTGCTTCGGTCTTTACTGAGGAAGATGTAGGGATGTTACCCATGACTGAAGTGGTATTTAAAGGTGATACTGCAGAAGAACTGAAAGAAATATTGATACACCGGGAAGATGTATTACAACTATTTGATAAACTGAAGAGTAGCAAATCACTTGGACCGAATGGTATACATCCAAGGGTGTTGAAAGAACTGAAATATGAGATTGCAGACCTGCTATTAGTAATCTGTGAACTATCATTAAAATCATCTGTAATACCTGAAGATTGGAGGATAGCCAATGTAACGCCAATTTTTAAAAAAGTTTCCAGGGGTGTCCTGGGAAACTACAGACCGGTGAGCCTGATGCCAGTACCAGGAAAAATGGTAGAAACCATTATAAAGAACAAAATTACTGATCATGTAGATGGTCATGGCTTAATAGAAGACAGCCAACATGGCTTTAGACAAGGAAGATCTTGTCTTACTAATCTGTTCTGTTTTTTTTAAGGTGTGAATAAACAGGTAGACAAAGGCAAGTCGGTTGATATAGTGTATCTGGACTTTCATAAAGACTTTGACAAGGTCCCTCATCAGAGACTTTTGGCAAAACTAAAAAGTCATGGGATTGGAGACAGTGTACTATTGTGGATCAGGAACTGGTTAAAATAGAAAGCAGAGGGTAGGGCTAAATGGCCAATTTTCCCAATGGAAAAAGGTGAATAGTGGAGTACCCCAGGGATCCGTGCTGGGTCTGCTGCTTTTTGATATTCATAAATGACCTGGAAAAGGGAATAATGAGTGAGGTTATCAAACTTGCAGATAACGCAAAACAATTTAAAGTTGTTAAAACCCAAGAGGATTGTGGAAAATTGCAAGAGGATCTTGATAAATTGGAAGACTGGGCATCCAAATGGCAGATGAAATTTAATGTGGACAAGCGTAAAGTTATGCAGCTAGGAAAGAACCCAAACTATGGTTACACGATGCAAAGTTCCACAATGGGAACCACTACCCAGGAAAAAGACGTAGGCGTCATTGAAACTCTCCACTCAGTGTGCAGCAGCAGCAAAGAGAGCAAATAAAATGCTAGGTATCATAAGGAAAGGAATGGAAAATAAAACAAAGGACATTATAATGTCTCTGTATCGTTCCATGGTATGACCTCACCTTGAATATTGTGTGCAATTCTGGTTGCCGTATCTTAAAAAGGATATAGCGTTATTAGAAAAGGTGCAGAGAAGAGCCACCAAAATGGTAAAGGGGATAGAAGGATACTGCTATGAAGAGAGGCTAAGAAGGTTGGGGCACTTCAACCTGGAAGAGACGATATGATAGAGGTCTATAAATTAATGAATGGAGTGGAACGGGTAAACGTAGATCGATTGTTTACATCATCAGAATATAAAGAGACTAGGGGACATGCAATGAAGCTACAGGGTAACCTATTTAAGACTAATAATAGAAAATATTTTTTCACTCAATGTGTAATCAAACTCTGGAATTTGCTACCAAAGGATGTAGTAAGAGCTGTTAGTGTAGCTTGGTTTAAAAAAGGTTTGGACAAGTTCCTGGAGGAAAGGTCCATAAACCATTATTAAAAGGGACTCAGGATATCACTGCTTGACCCAATACAAGCATTGTGGAACTTGTGCCTTTTGGGGAGACTGCTAGCTACTTATAACCTAGATTGGCCACTGTTGGAAACAGGATACTGGGCTTGATGGACTTTGGTCTGACCCAGTATGGCATATCTTATGCGTCTATGTTTGTCGCTCAAATTTACTGCTAATGCTCAGCATAGTACTTGCATCGTGCCAAAGAACTTCCTTCTGGAGTTCGTAAGAGATAAAAATTATGGGAAGTTTGTCAAGATGTGCTTGGAAATCATTTATCAAGCCTGTCACTCCCAGTACAATGAGAAAGATTTCTGTATCTTTCTGCCACATTCTCTGTCTCCAATTGCATCTCTTGGTAACGTACTTCACAGAATAATCACACTGTACAGATACTTCTATTATCTGCTTGCTATGTGGAAGGGCTGGGGACCCTCTGGGGACAGATTGGCAATGCTCTCCAGGAAGAAGTCAAAAACCAGGTGCAGGCTGTGCATGTGTAGCTGGTTGAGGCTTAGAAGCCTTCAGTTTCTTGGGTTGGCGAGGACCCTGCTGCCTCCGTTGAGGACTCTGAGGTTGATAGGCAGCAGAAGGCGGGGAAGGAGGATAGTATCTATTTTTAGAATAAAAATAGTCCTTGGGAACAGCCTTCCTTTTGGGTGGGACAGGTGTTTTCCTGGAAAGACGTTTTAAGGCGAGATCTGGTTCAATCTCCCCTACTTGTTCCCTCCAGTCCTTGCCAAAAATGTTTTCTCCAGTACATGGGATATTGGCCAGTTTATCCTGGATCCATTGTTCGAGGTCTGATGCCTGTAACCAAGCCATTCAGCAAACCCCAATGCAGACCGCTGAAGCTCTGCTTGTGAATTCAAATGCATCAAAAGAGGCCCCGGTAAGAAACTTAGAACTTTTCTAGCCTTGCTTTGTGAGTGTCTTGAATGCACTCTACTTATCCTCAAGTAGTAAAAGGGGGGGGGGGGGGGGGTGTGGCAAAAGTCTCCAGATCCCTGGTGACGTCCTTAAGAAACATGCCCATGTACAGTATATAAGAGTTTATTCTGGAGGCCAACATGCATGCCTGGAAACATCAACACCCGAAGGCATCATCGAGTGTCCAGAAGGCAAAGATAAATGGTTTTTAGAGCTCTATTTGGCACATCGCTGATTCCACCACTGTTGAGTGGCGGAGGAGCTGAGGTTTTTGGAGGTCTGGGCATTCTGCTACTCTACACATGGTGTCAAGTCTCTTGCTGACAGGCGGAACCATAAGCGGGGCTTCCCACCAATGTTCCCTCTAATTTTCTGTAGGCTGTGTGCGCATAAAATATCAGCTGTGTGCAGCTTTTGAAGGAAGGTTAAATTTTTGTGCGCCACATAATGACACTCGGAGTTATATACTTTAAAATTTGACTACACGTCAGAATACAGTATGTACACCACATTGATTTTAATCAAATTAAATGAAAATAGACGATTACTAAATGAAGTGAGAAATTTCTAGTAATTACAATCATAACTTTTAAATTTTAAGATGTCTGTGTTGTTTTCTAACCGAATCAGAGCCGTAATTTTTGTGCGCTCTGTTGTAAAGTATGTGCGCTCGCTTGGTGAGGTGTGTGCGCGCGCACACGCGCACAGCTTAGAGGGAACAGTGCTTCCCACATGCAGAGCATAAGATCCTGCAGGATACGATGCATCGGTAAGGTAGCTACCTCCTTGGGCATGGGAGGATATTGGAGTATCTCCAACTCCTCTGCCCTCTGGTGGGGACAGATGCCGTACCTGAGGCGGCAAAGGGTCCAAGGGGATGTCGCGACGCTCTTAGGAATTGAGTGACCCCCCCGTCTGATTCTGAAAAACTTGAATCGGAGTCCGGCAAGAAATCAAAGCATCGGTGGTCGTGGGTTCAACCTTGATGCTTCGTGGAAGTCGACAGTCGATGCCGATACAGACACTCAGAGGTATCAGAACTGAGAGCAATGAGAGCCTGAGTCTGTTGGATACCAAGGACATCAACCGGTTCCAACAGAGGAATCTGCTTCAGGTGCTCCGATGATGCTGGTTCGAGGGCCAGCATCAGGCCCGATATGCCCGTCTGTAGGCTCAGTGCCAAAGCCTGAACTCCTGAAGCTCTTTTGCCAGGAGTGCTGCCAAAGGGAGAAGGCTCTCTTGGATGTAGTTGTGTTGCAATTTCTGAAGTAGCACAATTACTTACCTGTAACAGGTGATCTCTGGGAACAGCAGGAATTAGTCCTCACATATGGGTACGTCGGAACCGACGGAGCCTGCGCGGGAAAGCTCCCCAGCTTTTCAGATGAAAAGCCTTTGGGGCTTCCCACAGCGCATGCGCGCTGCCTTCCCGCCTTCCTGACCAGCTCTCTTCAGTTCGAGTTTATAGCTGAGACAATAGAGAGAGGAAAGGAAGGTAGATAGAAGATACAACTCCTAGGGGAGGTGGGTGGGTTGTGAGGACTAATTCCTGCTGTTCCCAGAGATCACCTGTTACAGGTAAGTAACTGTGCTATCTCCAGGAACAAGCAGGAATGAGTCCTCACATATGGGGACTCCCTAGCTAAGATGCCTGGGAAATCCCCCTCCAAAGGTAACCATCTTCGTATGGATCTCAGGCATCCAGCCAGGGAAGGTGGGCAGGAGTTGTTTAAGTATGGAACAGGTGTTTGAGGACAGCCTGACCAAACAAGGCATCCCGGCGGGAGTCCTTGTCCAAACAGTAATGGGCTGTGAAGGTATGAAACGAGGCCCAAGTGGCTGCTCGACAGATCTGATCTATGGAAACAGAGTGAAGATGAGCCATAGAGGTGGCCATGGCTCTCACATTGTGAGCTGTGACATGGCCTTCCAGAAAAATGTTCTTACTCTGGTAAGCAAAAGAAATACACTGAGCAATTCAATTGGAAAGTGTACGCTTGGAGACTGGAAGTCCCAAATGAGAAGGATCAAAAGCCACAAAAAGTTGGGAAGACTTTCGATGTGGCTCAGTCCTGTTGAGGTAAAAGGCGAGAGCTCTTTTACAATCAAGAGTATGAAGGTTCCTCTCTGCACTGGATGCATGAGGAGCCGGGAAAAAAACAGGTAGATATACCTCTTGATTAAGATGAAAAGGCGAGACCACTTTGGGCATAAAGTGGGGGTTCGTCCTAAGGACCACCTTATCATGATGAAACCTAGTATAAGGTGGATTAGCCACTAAAGCCTGCAGTTCACTGATGCGGCGAGCTGAAGTGACTGCAATAAGGAAAACTACCTTCCATGAAAGAAATTTCAAGGAGGTGGAGTCCAAAGGCTCAAAAGGTGGCTTCATAAGCTGACCTAGAACTAGGTTCAAATCCCATGCTACCGGCGGAGGTCGGATGGGAGGTTTAGTTAAGGTCAGGCCTCTCATGAACCTTGCAACAAGAGGATGAGAGGAGACAGGTTGTCCATTTATAGGTTTTAAGGATGCTGCAATAGCACTTAAATGGACTCGTACTGAATTCGTCTTGAGGCCTGCATTGGAAAGATGCAGGAGATAGTCTAGTAGAGAATTCAAAGGAAGTGCCAGAGGGTCAAGACCCTGTTGAGCACACCAAATGGAAAAACGTTTCCATTTGAAAGCATAGGAACGCCTGGTAGAGGGTTTCCTAGAGGCATGAAGGATATCTTTCACTGGTTGAGAAAGATTAAACTCATGAAGGCTTAAGCCTTCAGTAACCAAGCTCGGAGATGTAGGGACTTGGGGTTTGGGTGCCACAAAGTCCCTTCCTCCTGAGACAGAAGGTCTGGCGCAGCTCCCAGGTCCAGGGAAGAGCCCTGGGAGAGCTGTAGAAGTAGAGGGAACCACACCTGGCGTGGCCAGCGTGGAGCTATGAGGATCATTGACCCGTGATCCCTCTGAAGTTTGAACAGAGTCTTGGGAATCAAAGGAATGGGTGGAAAAGCATACAGGAATTCCTGACCCCAATGCAGGAGAAAGGCGTCGTTGGCCTGAGCTCCCTGACACGGAGTCCTGGAACAGAACCGGGGAAGTTTGGCATTCCACGGACTTGCAAAGAGGTCTATGTCCGGGGTCCCCCATTCCTGAAAGATTCTGCGTATCTGGTCCATATGCAGGGACCATTCGTGTGGAAGCAGAACTCGACTGAGTCTGTCTGCCCGAGAGTTTTGAACTCCTGGAAGGTATACTGCCAGAAGATGAATTTGATGCTCTCTGGCGAAGGCCCATAATCTGAGAGCTTCGTTGCAAAGCGACAGAGAGCCCGTCCCTCCTTGTTTGTTGACATAGAACATGGCTACCTGATCATCTGTCTGGACTAGGACAGTCAGGTTGACAAGGAGGGTGTGGAAGACTGTGAGGGCAAGGAAGATTGCTCGCAGTTCCAGAAGGTTGATGTGAAGGGTGGTCTCCTGGGGAGACCAGGTGCCCTGAGTGGAGAGGTGTTGGAGATGAGCTCCCCACCCTGTTTGGGGCAACTAAGGTTGGAAGGGGGTCCCCAACAACAGATTTTTGGAGGATGTCCACCACTGGAGAGACCAAAACAGACGTTTTGAGGTGAGTACTTGGTCTGAGAGCGCTCCTGATGCTTGAGAACACTGGGTGGCCAAAGTCCATTGAGCTGCCCTCATATGAAGACGAGCGTAGGGCACCACATGGACCGTGGAGGCCATGTGGCCCAGAAGCTGCAGCAGTTCCCTGGCTGACAAGTGACTTCTGGACTGAGCCTGGGAGGCCAAGCTGATTAGTCATTGGCCTCGGACCAGAGGGAGGTAGGCCCTTGCAGTGGTGGAGTCCAAGTGGGCCCCTATGAATTCCAGGGACTGAATAGGGATAAGTTGGGACTTGGGAATGTTTACCACAAGTCCCAGATATTGAAGAATACGCCTTGTGCGGTCCAAGGAAATTTGGGCTTCTGACTGAGATGGAGCTCAGATGAGCCAGTCGTCCAGATATGGGAACACGAAGACTCCCATGCCTCTTAGAAATGCGGCTACGACTGCCATGCATTTTGTGAATACTCTTGGAGCAGAGGCGAGACCGAAGGGAAGTACTCTGTATTGGAAATGTTTTCCCTGGAACAGAAATCGAAGATATTTTCTGTGGGATGGATGGATGAGTATATGAGTGTACGCATCCTTGAGATCTAGAGAACAAAGCCAATCCCGACTCTGAAGGTATGGAAGGAGAATGCCCAGAGAGAGCATTTTGAATTTCTCCTTGAATAGAAACTTGTTCAATTCTCTCAGATCTAGGATAGGTCTGAAGCCCCCTGTCTTCTTTGTTATGAGAAAATAAGGGGAGTAGAACCCTAACCCCTGTTGAGGAAGAGGAACCTCCTCTATTGCCCCTTGGGCAAGGAGAGAGGAGACTTCCCGACCCAACAGGGTCAGAAGAGATGGGGGAGAACTGAATTGCCTCACCATGGTATGGGGAGGAAGGCTGGAGAAATGAAGTTTGTAACCCTCTCGGATGATAGAGAGGGTCCATTGCTCTGATGTAATTTGCTCCCATCTGGGAGCAAAGTGAGCTAACCTTCCGGGAATGGTGAGGGGCTCTGGTTGTTCTAGAGCCAGCAATGGTAAGTTCTCTAGGGGCAAGTCAAAACCCCTGAGGGGGTTGAGCCTGCTGGGGTGTAGCAGACACTGCAGGCCTTGACTTTACTTGCTTAGATTGCTGACGTTTAGCAGCAAAGCGAGGCTGAGCAGATTGTTGGCCAGTATTTGTGGAAAATCTGGCCTTCTTGTAGTAAGGCCTCTTAAAAGGCTTCTTTTTGGCAGGAGTAGAAGTAGACTTAGAAAGTCTATCTAGAGTGGCATTTTCTGCGTCCATTTGAGCAGCTGTAATTTGCCAGTCCTCACCAAATAAGTTCTCACCTGTACAGGGCAGATTCCTTAAGCCATCCACGACCCAGGGTTCTAGGTCAGAAGCCTGGAGCCAAGCAAGACGTCGGGCTGCAATAGCAATTCCCGAAGCCCTGCCTGCAACCTCAAAGGAATCAAAGGCTGCCCTGTTGGAAAACTTGGAGACCTCTGAAAGTTGTGTCACCACAGAAGTGAAGTCCTCCTTTCTATCCTCAGGGATAAAGGGGGCAAAATGCCGTACCTTCAGGGCAAGTTCTCTGAGAAACATGCCCATATAAAGACTGTAGGAATTGATCCTGGCTATAAGCATACTAGCCTGGAAGATCTTTCTACCAAAAGAGTCAAGGGTCTTACATTCTCGCCCTGGAGGGGTAGAAGAGTGCCTTTTAGGACTCTATCTTTTTCATGGCAGACTTCACCACAATGGAGTGGTGATGCAGTTGAGTCTTTCGAAACCCAGGAGGAGGGAGGGACCCGGTACATGGTGTCCAACCTACGGGAATGAGGAGACAGTGTTAGAGGAGTCTCCCACAAATCCATCAAGTGTTCTTGAAGGATTTCATGGATAGGCAGGGTAACTGCCTCTTTAGGAGCTTTGGAGTATCCTAAAAATGATAATTACACTTACCTGGTAATTGTAGTTCCTTTAGTGACGACAGTTCAGTCCTCTACCTCTGGGTTGTCAATCTCTTCCTGCAGCTAGGAGACTGGTTTGTCAGAATGATGACATCACGGGATATAGCCTGCTGCCCTTCCATCTGCATCCCAGTGTAAACTATAACAAAGCAGACTTAAAGGAGCAATCAATAAGTAGCCAAACAGCAATACAATGGTACTAGCATGGATTTCCACCCCCCCACGGGCAGGCCTTCTTACCTCCTGCTCTGACATAGGGGGAGCCCCCGAATAAGAGCTAGTAATGAAAACAGACTCACCTGAAACTCTCTTCTGTGCGACACTAAAGCCGAAACTGCAAAAAATATCCGGGCGGGAAGGAGGACTGAACTGTCGTCACTAAAGGAACTACAATTACCAGGTAAGTGTAATTATCATTTCCTTAGCGTTCCTCCAGTTCAGTCCTCTACCTCTGGGAAGTACCAGAGCAGTAATTAATGGGAGGGACCCTTCCAGCCGGCCGACAACACGGCCGATCCGAAACGAGCATCCGAAGCCGCCGCCACATCCAACCGGTAGTGCTTACTGAACGTATGCAGAGACGACCAAGTCGCCGCCCTACAAATGTCCCCCGGAGGGACCAAACAGTGCTCCGCCCAAGAGGACGCTTGCGCTCGAGTGGAATGCGCTCTCAAACCCACCGGGACCGCGCGCCCCCGGAGCAAATACGCGGAAGCAATGGCTTCCTTGAGCCAGCGGGCGATAGACGCCTTAGCCGCCGCCTCGCCACGACGAATACCGCCGAAGAGAACAAACAGTCGCTCTGACTTGCGGAAGGACTCTGTGGCCTTCAAATACTGACGTAGAGCCCTCTTCACATCGAGCCGCCGAAGACCCCGATCCGCGGAACCGCCCCCCAAATCCTCTAGAACAGGCAAGCAAACCACCTGATTCAGATGGAAAGGGGACACCACCTTAGGAAGAAAGGACGGAACCGGACGCAAAATCACTCGTTCCCGGGAAAAAGAAAGGTAGGGTTCACGGCAAGACAGCGCCTGCAGTTCCGAAATCCGTCGCGCGGAACAAATGGCCACCAGAAACACCGTCTTGAGCGTGAGATCTTTCAGAGACGCCCGACGCAAGGGCTCAAAGGGCGACTCGGCCAGCGCCGTGAGCACCAGATTCAGATCCCACGGGGGAACAGTCACCCTGCGCACCGGACGCAGTCGGACCACCGCCGTGAGAAAACGACGCATGTCGGGATGAGAACCTAACGGGCGGCCATTGATCTTGCCCCGATAACAGGACAAAGCTGCCAACTGAACCCGCAAGGAACTGGCAGCAAGCCCCTTGTCAAAACCGTCCTGGAGGAACTCCAAGATGGAAGGAATGGAGGCCGAGTTCGGCCGAACCCGACGCTGGGAACACCAATCCTCAAATACACGCCAGACCCGCACATACACCAAGGACGTGGAGTGTTTACGCGCCCGCAGCAGGGTAGAAACCACCGCCGAAGAATAGCCCTTCTTCAAGAGCTTAGCCCTTTCAATGGCCAAACCGTAAGCGAGAACCGATCCACCTGCGGCATGAACAGGGGCCCTTGAAGCAACAGGTCCGATCTGGCCGGCAGCCGCCACGGCACCCCGTCCAGCAAGCGAAGCATGTCCGCGTACCAGGGACGCCGGGGCCAGTCGGGAGCCACCAACAACACCCGTCCTGCATGTGCCCCGATCTTCTGAACCACCCGGCCGATCAGGGCCCAGGGCGGGAAGACATAGAGGAGGCCCTCTTCCGGCCACCGGCGAAGGAGGGCGTCGAAGCCCTCCGACATCCATTCGCGCCTTCTGCTGAAGAATCGACCGACCTTTGCCGACTGGAAGGTCGCCATAAGATCCATGACCGGCATTCCCCAGCGCCTGACTATCTGCCGAAAGACCGCGGGATGGAGTTCCCACTCCCCGGCATCCACGTGGACTCTGCTGAGGAAGTCCGCGGTGACATTGTCCTTGCCGGCGATGTGCGCCGCTGAAAGCGCAGTCAAGCGGATCTCGACCCACTCGAAGAGCCGGTCGGCCTCCGCCTCCATCGCTGCACTGCCGGTGCCGCCCTGGCGATTTATATACGCGACCGTCGCCGAGTTGTCGGAGAGAACCCTTACGGCATTGTCGCGCACCAAGGCCTCGAACGCCTGAAGGGCCCGAAACACTGCGCGAAGTTCCAGACGATTGATCGTCCACGAGGCCTCCAGAGGGGACCAAACCCCCTGCGCAAAGTGACCCTCGCAGTGAGCCCCCCAGCCCACCAGGCTGGCGTCCGTCAGCAAAGGCAGCCACTCCGGCTGATCCAGCGACAAGCCCCTCGCTAACGACGAGGGACAAAGCCACCACTGAAGGGACTTCCGAGCCGGTTCCGGACAAGGAAGCTGGGCACTCAGCGAATGCTTTTGATGCGACCAACGACGAAGGAGCGCTCGTTGGAGAGGTCGCATATGAAACCGTGCCCAAGGTACCGCCTCCAGCGTCGCCGCCATTGTGCCCAGCACTCGGAGATAATCCCATGCCGAAGGAGCCGACCCCGACAGGAACTGTTGCACCAGGGCCCGCAACCCCTCGGCCCGGTGGTCCGGCAGAAACACTAGACCCTGGAGCGTATCGAAGCGGACCCCCAGATATTCGAGAACCTGAGTGGGCACTAACCGACTCTTGACCGGGTTGACCACCCAACCCAGATCCTGTAAGAAACGCACCACCCTGTCCGTCACTCGGAGGCTTTCCGCCGCCGACTTGGCGCGAATCAGCCAATCGTCCAGGTATGGATGGACCAGGATGCCTTCCTTGCGCAACGCCGCCGCGACCACCACAACCATTATTTTGGTGAAAGTCCGAGGCGCCGTCGCCAAGCCGAACGGCAGGGCCCGAAACTGGTAGTGGCCCCAGGGCAGGGCAAACCGCAGAAAGCGCTGGTGAGCCTCTCGAATTGGAATGTGCAAGTACGCTTCCGAGAGGTCTAGCGACGTCAAGAACTCTCCTCGGCGTACGGCCACGATGACGGACCGCAAGGTTTCCATCCGAAAATGCGGCACCCGCAAGCACCGGTTGACCCCTTTCAGGTCTAGAATAGGTCGCAATTGTCCGCCCTTTTTTGGCACCACAAAATAGATGGAATAGCGACCCAATCCGTAATCGGCCTTGGGAACCTCCACGACGGCTCCCAGACGAAGGAGCCTGTCCAGAGTCTCGCGAACTGCCGCCACCTTCGCGGGACCCCGACAGGGTGACAGGACAAAGGCGTCTCGCACGGGCCGGGCCAACTCCAAGGCATAACCGTGTTGGATGATTTCCAACACCCACTGATCCGAGGTGATGAGGGTCCAGGCAGGTAGAAACTCCCGCAGCCGACCTCCAATGGGTGGCTCCACCGCCGGGACCCGCCTCGCTTCATTGGGGCTTTCGGGCCGCGGGCGCCGGGAGAGAGGAGAATCCTCGACTCGCTCCCCGGAAGCCTCGAAACCCCTGACCCCTCGAGGGGAATCTCCCCCTCTGGGAGCCAACTGGTCGCGGGGAACGGAACCTTCTGAAGTCCCGAAAGGATCCCCGACCGCTCGCCGCAGACTTAGGCTGCTTGGGCTTGTCCTCGGGCAGACGGCCCCCTTTAGACTCACCGAGGTCCTTTACCAACTTCTCCAAGTCTTCCCCAAACAGTAAACCCCCCTTAAAGGGAAGCTTACCGAGACGGGATTTAGAAGGGCCGTCCGCGGCCCAATTACGCAGCCACAACGAGCGACGGGCAGCCACTACGGAACCCGTGCTGTTGGCCAGCGCTCGAATCAAATCATAATGAACATCAGCCAGATAGGCCGCACCCGACTCCATACGATCCAGCTCTTTGATCTCCTCGAGATCAACATGCGGTGATTGGCGCAACCGTTGGGCCCAGCGCAAGCATGCCCTGGCCACCCAGGCCCCGCAAATAGAGGCTTGGAGCGAAAGAGAATCCGCCTCAAACACCTGCTTGAGCAGACCGTCCACTTTACGGTCTTGGGGATCTTTCAAGGCCGCACTGCCCTCCACCGGGATGGTGGTCCGTTTGGTGACAGCCGCTACCAGGGCATCTAGGCGCGGCGTCCGAAAACGATCCCTAGCCGAGTCCGCCAGAGGATATAACCTGCTCATGGCACGGACGCCCCGGAGGCCCGCCTCCGGCTTGTCCCACTCGTCCTGAATCATCCGTTCGACCACCCGGTGTAGTGGAAAACACCACCTGAGTCTGTCGTACCGCCTGAATGACCGGATCCTCCAATTCGTCCTCCACAGCTGGAGGGGGTGCCAAATGCAACATCTGCAAAGCCTCCGAAATCAAGGCAGGCAATTCCTCTCTGCGGAATACTCTGACAACCTTTGTTTGCTCTTCGTGCTCCAGGATCTCGCCTTCCTCCAGGTCCTGAGACCCCTCTGCAGGATCCCAGTCCGGATCCGCGGATTCCAGCCAGGCACTGTCCGTCGGGTCTGCAAGTCGCGCACACTTTGGAACCGGCGGCTCCACGAACGCCGCCCCTTCCGCTGGCAACTGCGCAGGCTGAGCCACAGGGGAAACAGAGCGCGTCCGCTTGCCCTGCTGGCGCAGACAAAAGGCCTGATGGAGAAGAAGTACAAACTCGGGACTGAACTCCGAGATGTCCGCTGACGGCGGAGCTGCGGAGACCCCGGAGGGCCCCGGCAGCGGCTCTGCATCGGACTCCTGCCCTAAGATCGGCAGGGACTCGGCCGGCGACTCCGCAGTCGCCCCTTGCGCATCCTGAGACTCAGGAGGCGCCATCTGAAGTTCCACCTCTGAGGAAAGAGCCACGCAGCCCCGGCACACTCCCGTTTCAGTGACCGGGCCCCTGCGGGACCCACAGACCAGGCATAGAGGCCGGGTAGCCATGCGAACCCCCTAATAGCCCAAAGGCTGAAACACTTTGTAGGAGGGTTCCCTTTGATTTTTTTTTTTTTTTTTTTTTTTTTAACGTTAAAGATGTTGGTGAACTATCTGCCCAGAAGGAAGCGAAAACCCCCGCAGCCCTCTCCACCCCCCGGTAAGCCAGAGGACCGACGACAGAGGACTGAAGAAGAAATCAATAAAAATAACTAAAAGAACTAAAAACTGAAAGAACTAAACCAAATTAAATAAACCAAATTAAATAAACCCCAAAGCAGGCAGCAACCCTCCGTTGCTGAAAACGGGAGGGGATGCTCTGCCACGCGGCTGCCGCGCGGCTTTGAAAATGGCCGCCGCAGGCAACAGCCGCGCGAAGAAAAAAGGCGCCAAGCACAGCGACAAAGGAGTCCTGTCGCGAAAACGTGGCGGGACCGAAGAACGGCAGCCTGATACCGGCGAAACACTTACCGGTCAGGTCTGCTCAGCACTGCTCGGAACGCGGCGATTCCCCCGGGCTCTACAAGACAGTCAGAGGTGAAGAGACCGCCCGACAGCAGCACCGGGACACCGGCAGACTAGAAAGGCTCACCCCCGTAGTGTCCGGGGGGTGAGACTCCTGGGCCAAGCAGAGGAAGGAGGGGTACGGCAAACTGAGCCAAAGGACCCCCCCCCCCCCACCAGAAAGAACACTGCCGCAGTGCCACAGGCAGGAAGCAAGAAGGCTGTAGCCCAATGCTGTCCCACCGAGATTCTTTTTTTTTTTTTTTTTTAAAGTGGTATACACTAACTAAGCAAACCCCTTTAACTACACTCAATTAGCCATGCTCCTTATCCACAACTCCTCTAAGAGCCTCTCCTTAAGGCTCGTCAAACTCCTCCTGCTGCAAAGGAGACTGGTTACACTGGGATGCAGATGGAAGGGCAGCAGGCTATATCCCGTGATGTCATCATTCTGACAAACCAGTCTCCTAGCTGCAGGAAGAGATTGACAACCCAGAGGTAGAGGACTGAACTGGAGGAACGCTAAGGAATATCCAATTTCTTTGATCTTGGTTCCGTTCCAGAAGATGTAGCAATAGAAAGCCCTTTAGCTACATCAACAATGAAATCCTGAAAGGATAAATCCTCTGGAGGAGACATCCTCCTCTTTGGAGAAGAGGGCTCCTCAAGAAGATAAAGCTCAGCAGAGTCATCAGAGGAATTGAACTCATCAGAAGAATCTGAGTATTCTCTCTGTGCTTCCAATGCACGATACGCGTACCGACCGATATCGACATCGGGCGTATCGGGCATGGGATCAGTATCGGGCAAAAGCCTGAATCCGGCATGCGGAACCGATCGACGCTTGGAAGTCGATGGTCTCGGTTCCGGTGTGGATACCGGAACCGGAGTCGGTACTGATGGAATCGGTACCGAGGGCGTCGCAGCCTTAATGAAAGCCAGAACGGCCTGCAGCCGGTACCCCAGAGCAGTCTAACAGGTGATCGGTCGAGGCCGTGCCATCGATGTCAACCTGTAACCCCATAGATGGTGCTTTGGAGACCGGAGCCTCCCGCCGGGGTTTTTTGGCTTGGGCAGAATCCTCGAACTCAAGATTGAGAGCCTCTCGATCTTTTGAAAGAGATTTGCTTTTAGAGGATTTGCCCACAGAAAGTTTGGTTACCTGAGATCCATCCGGAGAGTTAGACCTGGATGACTGTGATGCTGGATTATCTGAAGCAAACAGCACATGGAACTTGTTGGCCCGGTTCTGCATACCACGTTTAGACATCTGGGAGCAGAATGGGCAGTCCGGTATGGAGTGGTCAGGTCCCAAACATTTAAGACACCATTCATGGGTGTCTGTGAGAGAAATAACAGCACTGCACTTGGTACACTTTTTAAAACCAGGAGCTGGCCTCTCCATGAGGAGAATTTGTGTAGGCCTGAAGGCCTAGCAAAAGTTACCACGTTGTGCTGAAAATAAAAAAAGTTTTTTTTTGTTTTTTTTTAAGAAATAAAGAAAGAGACCGGCGGTACCGGTTTTGGTATGGGGAAGGCAGGTACGCGGTCAAAAGAAACAAATTAAAATAACAATTTCTTCAGCGGTGACAGGAACACGACCTGCTGGCTCCGCGGAAAAAGAGAAACTGAAGAGAGCTGGTCAGGAAGGCGGGAAGGCAGCGCGCATGCGCTGTGGGAAGCCCCAAAGGCTTTTCATCTGAAAAGCTGGGGAGCTTTCCCGCGCAGGCTCCGTCGGTTCCGACGTACCCATATGTGAGGACTCATTCCTGCTTGTTCCTGGAGATCAGCATGTACCCTCAAGAGAATTTTATTCTGCTCTCAATTGGTAGCCAGTGCAACTGCTTTAATATTGGGTTAACGTGCTCTGATAGAGGTTTGTGATATTACAAACCTCTATCAAAGAGCACGTTAACCCAATATTAAAGCAGTTGCACTGGCTACCAATTGAGAGAAGAATAAAATTCAAAGCACTCCACACTATATTCAAATCCCTCCAAACAGAACCTGCCATCTGCCTGAAAGAGTTTATTCAAATCACTCTGGAAAACAGACCACATAGAAGTAACAATAGATATTCTCTTGAGGGTACATGCTGACTTCAGAAATTGCAACACAACTACATCCAAGAGAGCCTTCTCCCTTTACGCCCCACTATTATGGAACTCACTTTCTTCAGTCATAAGAAACACTAAGGATCCTAAAGCCTTCCGCAAACTGCTAAAAACATTCCTGTTCAAGGAGCACTTTGGTGAACCAATCACTTAGTGACAATTCTACATGTAAAACTACAGTCCTCACTGTATTTTGAGCTAGTTGAAGGCGGCAGATGCTTTGCTTTGGGAGGCCCATTAAAATGGCATCACAGAAATCGAAGTGTGGGAAGATTATAGCCTGGACTGCTGTTCTGAAATCATTTGTGGAAAACAGAGGTCTTAGATGTTGAAGAAGTTTTAGCTTGGCATAGACAGCTTTTGTTAGGTTGCTCACATACTTGGTGAAGTTATACAAATCTGCCTTTGGTCACCCAAGGTTTTACATTTTTCCTGATGGCCCAATGCAACAACTAGCAATAAAAATACAACTGAGCAGATAGAATGTGAAAGCCTTCTTGAAATGTTTAAAATGGCACCAATTTACTCTCATGTGTCTAACCCTTTAAGGCCACACTTTTCCTGCTTACAAAATACTTCGGACCACAGCTCTGGTGAAAACAGGCTGTTTATCAGCAATTGGAATAATCACGCCAAACCCTTTATCCCAGCATCATATGATATAGCCGACAAAAGGGCTAGCACCACCGCTCACCCTAATTTCCTTCCTCTCTTTTATGTAGTCAGATCTTATTTGTCCATCTAGCTTCACTAATTCACATTCAATCTGAACACAGATTTGTGTCACCAAGTATGTATATGTATACTTTAGAGGAAAGGTGGGACAGAGGTGATATGATTGAGACATTTAAATACCTTTGTGGCATAAAAACACAGGAGGAGAGGGTGAAAGGGGATAGACTCAGAAGTAATATGCAAAAATATTTCTTTATGGAAAGAGTGGGATAGTCTCCCAGTGGAGGTGGTAGAGGTGAGGACAGTATGTGAATTCAAAAAAGCATGGGACAAACAGAGGATCTCTAAAGGAAAAAAGGAGACTGTTGTAGTGGTTGATATGGAAGGGCAGACTAAATAGAAACATGATGGCAGAAAAATACCACATGGCCTATGTTTCTATGTAAGTTCATCCATTCCATACCTATACAGGATCGGACTGATATAAAACTCTGTATTAGGTACCACCACTGATGCTTCCAAGCAAGCAATGTACACTTCACAGCACAAGGGGTTTTTTTTTGTTTGTTTTTTTTTTACTTATATAAGGGACAATTAAAAAAAGAAAAAAAACAAAACCTTTCTTCTAACAGGCCTCAAGCACCTTGCTTGGGACCTCCACTGGAAGTAGATGAAACAAATATAATAGTTCAGGCAGAACATTTATTTTAATGGTCACAATTCTACCAATCAAGAGTATTAGCCCTGAACAAACCTCCAAGTCCCTAAAAATCTCCCTTAGGAAGGCTGGATAATTAGCGTTATGGCGGTCCCCCGAGTTTGCTGAAATGGACCCCCAAATATTTTACTGATCAGACAGCCCATTTAAAAGGGAAATGATGCTGCTCGGTCAAATCCAAGTTCAGATTGATATCCAATCTCTTTATCTTTGATAAACCATTATTAAAGTGGACTGCAGAAATCTACTGCTTACCCCTGGGATAAGCAGCATGCAATTTGTCTACCTTTTGGCACGCTGACAGGTACTTGTGACATGAACTGGCCACGGTTGGCAACAGGATACTGGTCTGACCCCGTATGGCATTTCTTATGCTTTTATGATTAATTTTGTTAACTCTACACTTCCATAGAGTACTTACTCACCTATAAGAGGTGTTCTCCAGGGACAGCAGGAATCAGTCCTCACATATGGGAGATGTCGGAGCAGACGGAACCCATGCAGAAGCATCTCCCCAGCTTTCAAAGAAAGCCTTTGGGCAATGGGGGATGGGGTAATGATTTGTGGAGGGGATTTCAATATGCCTTGGCGGGGGGGGGGGAGACACGACAGGAAAGAGGGAAGGAAGAAGGGCGGATAGAGAGAGGTACCATCGGTTTGCAAGGGAGAATGATCTAATAGATCACACGCATCACACTATCCTACTAAATAAGGCCATCAATAAACCCAGAGAATTATTCAAACTGGTCAAATCACTAACCAAAGCACCCCAGGAGGACCACCACCACAACAAAATCAAGGCCCAAACCCTGGCAAATCACTACGCAAACAAGCTTACGGCCAATAAACCCACTCAATCCCTGGACACAGCCCACCCAGCGCCACAACTCAACATGGCGACCAGCGCAAACCAGGACCAGGGATGGAGCAATTTTCGCAAAATTGAAGACCATCAAATTTTAAACATAATCACAAGCATCAATACCACCACCTCCCCACTGGACCCCTGCCCAACCGCATGGATCAAGGCAGCGAAGCAAGAAATTGCCCTACACATCTCGCATATAGTAAACCTATCACTGCAACAAGGAATCATGCCTACACAACTTAAGACATCCATCATAAGACCTATACTGAAAAACAAAACACTCAACAAGGGCGACCCAGCTTCCTACCACCCAATATCCAACATATCTTTCCTAGCAAAGATCAATGAAAAGGCTGTCCTACAACAACTGCAAGACCACCTTGACGACAATGAAACCCTGGATGATCAGCAATACGGTTTCAGGCAACATCATGGGGTTGAAACCCTACTGCTCGCACTACTTGACAACCTCCTCAAAGGCCTAGAAGACAAAAAGAAAATGTTTTTACTTATATTTATAGACATCTCAGCAGCTTTTGATACAGTACACCACGGAACCCTCATGAACAGAATCAAATCGATTGGAATATCAGGAACCCCCCTAAAATGGTTCTCATCATATATAACAAACAGAATGCAACAGGTACAGTTCAACGATGAAAAAGCAGAGGCCTTCCCACAAACCCAAGGCATACCTCAAGGCTCTGCTCTCTCCTCACTCCTTTTCAACGTATATATGCAACCAATTTGTGAAACCTTCCAAAAGCACAAAATCAACTACCACATCTATGCAGACGATATCATGCTGTACACACAACTTGACGCAGACAACCCAAATTACATCCAACTAGAAGAATGCCTAATCGAAATGCAAACCTGGTTACAAAAAAACATGGCGATCAACCATAAAAAAACAGAGGTGATGTACATCTTCAGAAAACCAAATTTCAACCCCCCTGCAACGATCACCCTATGCAACAATACCTACCAAACAAAAGAAAGAAATAAAATATCTGGGGGTAACGTTCGATAGCGACCTAAAGATGGAAAAACACCTCCGCGTAACAAACAGGGCCATCTTCCACAAACTAAGAGTCCTGCAACCTCTACGGAGCATTATTGAGCCTCATGATTTCAGGTCTGTGGCACAAGCACTCATCATGCCACATCTCGACTACTGCAACGCCATTTTACAGGGCCTACCAAAGAAAACCCTAAACATACTACAAATGGCGCAGAATGTGGCGGCTAGAATCATTATGAAGAAAAGAATTGCTGAACACATCACACCTGTTTTGATGGAGCTACACTGGCTCCCCATTACAGCTCGTATAAAATATAAAACACTAATAACCACTTTCAAACTCATGCATAACATTGCATCATCCTTCCTCTCCAACCTAATCTGCACACAACCACCCATCAGAAGCAGAAGAACCACCAACTCAAACACCCTCTGCGTACCGGTAGATATAAGATCTGTGAAATCCGGTACTAGTAACAGAGCATACTCTTACACAGCACTGACACTCTGGAACCAACTGCCGCCGGAGCTACGTGCTAGCAAAGACCTGACGGACTTTAGAAAAAAACTCAAGACCCACCTATTTCAGATTCAGTACAACTTGATTTAGTTCACGTGGCCCAAACAATGCCACCCAAAGAACCAAAAATGTATATGTGTAAAAATGTGAATATGTAAACAATTACTGTGTGTTGTGCTTACCTTTCAAATCACCTTGTATATACTAAAAATGATTCTGTCCTGATTTGTCAGTTTCCAATATGTAATCCAATCCGCTACTGATCGCTGGAAGTAGCGGTATACAAATGTACGCAAAATAAATAAATAAATAGATGCTTGGAGATTAATGAATCTGGGCAGGTGGCAATTTTCTTTCTTCGCGGCAGTACATGGAAAGTACTCAACATTAGATTATATTTGGGTGGGAAAGGAATTGGCGGGAAGGATCAAGGGAAGGGAAATTGAGCCCATTACATGGTCGGACCACGCACCAGTAGTTGTCCAGGTGAGGGGGGAGAACAAGGGGAGACAATACTGGAAGCTCAATGAAGGCCTGTTAGAGGATGCTAGGGTAATGAGGGAGGTGGAACAGTTAATAACGGAATACTTTGAGCAGACTGGAGAGGGGGAGGTGAAGGAGGGAGTGGTCTGGGATGCGTTTAAGGCAGTGGTGAGGGGGGTATTGATAAAGTGGGGGGCGAGGAGAAAAAGGGAGCGGGAGGAGCAGGAAGCGCAACTTAGATGTAAACTCATGGAACTGGAAGAGAAAGATGCCCAGAGGGGAGGGGGGATATTTAGGGGAGCAGTGTTCGAAGCGAGGGTCAAGTTAAATGCATTGGAGGCAGGGAGGATAAAGCACAGTTACTTACCTGTAACAAGTGATCTCTGGGAACAGCAGGAATAAGTCTTCACATATGGGTACGTCGGTACCGACGGAGTCTGGGCGGGAACGCTCCCCAGCGTCCAATCAGAACGCTTTTGGAAGCATCCCAACATTCCTGCGTGCTGCCTTCCCGCCTTTTCCCAACTGCCTCTCCTCAGTTAAGTTTTAAAGCTGAGGCAAAGAGAGAGAGAGCAAAAAAGGGAAAGATAGAGATAGAGAAAATGCAACTCCTAGGGGAGGTGGGTGGGTTGTGAAGACTTATTCCTGCTGTTCCCAGAGATAGCACAGTTACTTACCTGTAACAGGTGATCTCTGGGAACAGCAGGAATAAGTCTTCACATATGGGTTTCGTCAATACCGACGGAGCCTGCGCGGGAACACTCCCCAGCGTCCAGTAAGAAAGCTTTTGGGAGCATCCCACAGCGCCTGCGCGCTGCCTTTCCCAACCGCCTCTCTCCAGTTCGAGTATTAAAGCTGAGACAAAGAGAGAGAGAGGAAAGGAAAGAAAAGAAAGAGAAACAACTCCTAGGGGAAGTGGGTGGGTTGTGAAGACTTATTCCTGCTGTTCCCAGAGATAGCACAGTTACTTACCTGTAACAGGTGATCTCTGGGAACAGCAGGAATTAGTCCTCACATATGGGTACGTCGGTACCGACGGAGCCTGCGCGGGAAAGCTCCCCAGCTTCCCAGAAAGAAAGCTTTTGGGAGCCTCCCACAGCGCATGCGCGCTGCCTTCCCGCATTTCCTAACCAACTCTCCTCAGTTCGAGTTTAAAGCTGAGAGAATAGAGAGAGAGAGAGAGGAAAGGAAATATAGAGAGATACAACTCCTAGGGGAGGTGGGAGGGTTGTGAGGACTAATTCCTGCTGTTCCCAGAGATCACCTGTTACAGGTAAGTAAACTGTGCTATCTCCAGGAACAAGTAGGAATGAGTCCTCACATATGGGGACTCCCTAGCTAAGGTGCCTGGGAGATCCCCAAGGGCATGAGACCCTGAAAGGTTCCTCGTCTTCCTATGGATCTCAGGCATCCATTAAGGGACGGAGAGCAGGAGTTGTTTAAGAATGGAACAGGTGTCTGAGGACAGCCTGACCAAACAAGGCATCCCGGCGGGAGTCCTTGTCCAAACAGTAATGGGCTGTGAAGGTATGAACCGAGGCCCAGGTGGCTGCTCGACAGATCTGGTCGATGGACACAGAATGAAGATAAGCCATAGAGGCGGCCATGGCCCTCACATTGTGAGCTGTGACATGGCCCTCCAGAGAAAGGTTCTTACTCTGGTAAGCAAAAGAAATACACTGAGCAATCCAATTGGACAGTGTTCTCTTAGAGACTGGAAGTCCTAAATGAGAAGGATCAAAAGCAACAAAAAGCTGGGAAGACTTTCTATGTTGCTGTGTCCTGTGCAAGTAAAAAGCAAGAGCTCTTTTACAATCTAGAATATGAAGGTTCCTCTCTGCACTGGATGCACGAGGAGCTGGAAAAAAGACAGGTAAATATACCTCTTGATTAAGATGAAAAGGTGAGACCACTTTAGGCATAAAGTGAGGATTTGTCCTAAGGACTACCTTATGATGGAACCTTGTATAAGGTGGATTAGCCACTAAGGCCTGCAGTTCACTGATGCGGCGAGCAGAAGTGACTGCAATAAGGAAAATAACCTTCCATGAAAGAAATTTCAAGGAGGTAGTGGCTAAGGGTTCAAAAGGTGGCTTCATAAGCTGACCAAGAACCAAGTTTAAAGTCCCATGCCACCAGAGGAGGTTGAATGGGAGGTTTTGTTAAAGTTAGGCCTCTCATAAATCTTGCAATATAAGAGGATGAGAGGAGATAGGTTGTCCATTGAGAGGCTTAAGGGATGCTGCAATAGCACTCAAATGGACCCTTACTGAATTCGTTTTAAGGCCTGCATTGGAGAGATGCAGGTGATATTCCAATAGAGAATTCACACGAAGTGGCAGAGGGTCAAGACCCTTTTGAGCACACCAAATGGAAAATCTTTTCCACTTAAAAGCATAGGAACGTCTAGTGGAAGGGTTTCTGGAAGCATGGAGGATATCCTTCACTTGCTGAGAAAGACTGAAGTCTTGAAGGTCTAGGCCTTCAGTAACCAAGCTCTGAGGTGAAGGGACTTGGGATTTGGATGCCACAAAGTCCCTTCCTCCTGGGACAGAAGGTCTGGCGCAGCTCCCAAGTCCAGGGAGGGGGCTTGGGAGAGATGCAGAAGTAGAGGGTACCACACTTGGCGTGGCCAGCGTGGAGCTATGAGGATCATAGATCCTTGATCCCTCTGGAGTTTGAACAGAGTCTTCGGAATCAAAGGAATGGGTGGAAAGGCATACAGGAAGTCCTGACCCCAATGAAGGAGGAAGGCATCCTTGGCCTGAACTCTCTGACACGGAATTCTGGAACAGAACCGGGGAAGTTTGGCATTCCACGGACTTGCAAAGAGGTCTATGTCCGGGGTTCCCCATTCCTGGAAGATTCTCAGTACCTGATCCATGTGCAGGGACCATTCGTGTGGAAGCAGAACTCGACTGAGCCTGTCTGCCCAAGAGTTCTGGATTCCTAAAAGGTATACTGCCAGGAGATGGATTTGATGCTCACTGGCGAAGGCCCACAATCTTAAAGCTTCATTGCAAAGCGACAGAGAGTCAGTTCCTCTTTGCTTGTTTATGTAAAACATGGCTACCTGATTGTCCGTATGAATGAGGACTGTCTTGTAGCTGAGCAAGGTATGGAAGACCTTGAGAGCTAGAAAAACTGCTCGGCGCTCCAAGTGGTTGATATGTAGAGAGGCCTCCTGTGGAGACCAAGTGCCTTGAGTGGAGAGGTCTTGTAGATGAGCTCCCCAACCTGTTGGGGAGGCATCTGTTGGGAGGGTTGCTTGGGGCAACAACTGTTGGAAGGGGGACCCCAGCAACAGATTTTGGGTGGACTTCCACCACTGTAGAGACCAAAAGAGGCGCCTGGAGGTTGCTATTTTGTCTGTCAAACCCCCTGAAGCTTGAGTCCACTGGGTGGACAAAGTCCACTGAGCTGCTCTCATGTGAAGGCGAGCATAGGGGACCACATGCACTGTGGATGCCATGTGGCCTAGCAGTTGTAGCATCTCCCGGGCAGTTAAATGGCTCTTTGACTGAATCTGGGAGGCTAACTGCACTAGGCGTAGGCAACGGGCCTGGGGAAGATAGGCCCTTGCAGTGGTAGTATCTAGCCAGGCCCCTATGAATTCTAGGGACTGAGTAGGGGTGAGCTGGGACTTTGGGAGATTTACCACAAGTCCCAGATACTGCAGAATGCGCCTTGTGCAGTCCAGGGCAGTCTGGGCCTCTGACTGAGATGGAGCTCGAATGAGCCAGTCGTCCAGGTATGCGAATACAAATATCCCCAGAGTGCGTAGAAATGCAGCTACTACTGCCATGCATTTGGTGAACACTCTTGGAGCAGAGGCCAGACCGAAAGGAAGCACCCTGTATTGGTAATGCTTCCCTTGGAAACAGAAACGGAGGAACCTTCTGTGAGATGGATGGATGAGTACATGGGTGTACGCATCCTTGAGATCTAGAGAACAAAGCCAATCCTGACTCTGAAGGTATGGAAGGAGAGTGCCCAGAGAAAGCATTTTGAATTTCTCCTTGCATAGAAATTTGTTCAATTCTCTGAGATCTAATATGGGTCTGTAGCCCCCTGTTTTCTTTGGGATCAGAAAGTAGGGGGGAGTAAAACCCTGACCCTTGTTGAAGAAGAGGTACCTCTTTTATTGCCCCTTGGGCAAGAAGGGCAGCCACCTCCTGACCTAGAAGGTCGAGGAGAGATGTTGGAGAATTGAAATGTCTCACCATGGTGTAAGGAGGAAGGTTTGAGAAATGAAGTTTGTAGCCCTCCCTTATGTTGGAGAGGGTCCACTGCTCTGTTGTAATTTGCTCCCATCTGGGAGCAAAGTGAGCTAACCTTCCTGGAATGGTGAGAGGCTCTGGCTGTTTCAGAGCCAGAAAGGCTAAGTTCTCTAGCATCAAGTCAAAAGCCCTGAGAAGGCTGGGTCTGCTGAGTTGCAGCAGCCCCTGTAGGCTTAGGCCTGGCTTGCTTAGGTTGCTGACGCTTAGCAGCAAAACGACCTGTAGAAGATTGCTGGCCAGAAGCAGGATGGAATCTGCCTTTCTTGAGGAAAAAAAGACTTCTTGAAAGGTTTTTTTCTTGACAGGAATGGAGGTTGACTTTGAAAGTCTATCCAAAGCAGAATTTTCTGCATCCATTTGAGTGGCTTTTATTTGCCAATCTTTGCCAAACAGGTTTTCTCCTGTACAAGGAAGATTTCCCAAGCCATCCTGGACCCAAGATTCCAGATCAGAAGCTTGGAGCCAAGCATTTCTGCGTGCAGCTATAGCAATGGCCGAAGCTCTGCTGGCACCCTCAAAGGAGTCAAAAGCTGCACAGTTGGAAAACTTTGAAATATCTTGAGTATGCTTAACCAAATAAGAAATTCTTCCCTTTTATCCTCTGGAAGAAAAGGGAGGGAAGTGTGTAGCTTATCTGCAACTTCTTTCAGAAACATCCCCATATAAAGACTATAGGAGTTGATTCTGGCAATGAGCATACTGGCTTGGAAGATTTTTCTACCAAAAGCATCCAAGGTCCTGCATTCTCTTCCTGGAGGAGAGATAGTGAGAGGAGTCTCCCATAAGTCAATCATGTGATCATAAAGAATCTCATGAATTGGCAAGGTGACTGCCTCCTTAGGAGCCTTGGGATAGCCTAAAATATCTAATTTTTTAGCCCTAGGCTCTGATTCAGAGGTTACTGAAATAGAAAGTCCTTTAGCCACTTCTCTTATGAAGTCTTGAAAGGACAAGTCTTCTTGAGGAGACATTCTTCTTTTTGGAGAAGGCGGCTCTTCAGGAAGGGCTATCGATACTTCATCAGACGCCTCCGATGCATCAGAATCTTCAGAGGAATCAAAGTATCGACTGTCAGGGTGCTCTTTCAAAGCTCGATACGCGTACCGAGCGGTATCGACATCGGGCGTTATCGGTACTGGCTCGGTACCGATGGGCATCCCTGGGCAGTGAACCGCTGCAGTCGACACCATGGCCGATGTCGATGCAGTCGGTGCCGGTACCTGGGCTGATACCGACAACGGAGTTTGTCGTGGTATCAGCGGCGTCGCAGCTTGAATGAAGGCCGTGATAGCCTGCTGCATGGATAGAACATGATGATCCATCGACGCCATGAATGCCTGGAATTCGGTACCGGAAGGTTGTGCCGGTACCCCAGAGCATTCTAACAGGTGATCGGTCGAGGCCATGCCATCGATGTCAACCTGTAACCCCATAGGTGGAGCTTTGGAAGCCGGAGCTTCCCGCCGGGGTTGTTTTGCCGGTGCAGGATCCTCGAGGGCAAGCCCGGAGGCATCTCGATGCTTGGAAGGAGATGTACCCTTCGAGGACCGGCTGGTTTTATGTTTGGTTACCTGAGATCCATGGGAGGAAGAAGCAGCCCTGGAAGACGTTGATGCCACTGAAGCTGCATCAGAGGGAAACAGAACATGGAGCTTGGCTGCTCGGTTCTGTAAACCTCGTTTGGACATCAAGGAGCAGGACCAACAATCCAAAATGGAGTGCTCAGGACCCAAACATTTGAGACACCATTCATGGGTGTCAGTAACAGAAATAGTACCGCTGCACTTAGTGCATTTTTTAAACCCGGAGGCTGGTTTTTCCATTCCATGAGGAAAAGGTTTCGTGAGGCCTAAGGCCCAAAAAGGAAAAACACACTAAGTGAGGGAAAAATATGTTCTTTTTTTTTTTTTTTTAAAGAAAAGAAAGAAAGACCGGCGGTACCGGTCCGACGTCGGAGAAAGCAGACGCGTGACCAAAGAAATAAAATAAAACAAAGAACTTCTTCAGCAGTGACAGGAACACGACCTCCTGGCTCCGCGGAAAAGAAGAACTGGAGAGAGGCGGTTGGAAAGGCAGCGTGCAGGCGCTGTAGGATGATCCCAAAAGCTTTCCTTTTTTGGAAAGCTGGGGAGCGTTCCCGCGCAGGCTCCGTCGGTACCGACGTACCCATATGTGAAGACTCATTCCTGCTTGTTCCTGGAGATCCAGAATTCTGGAACAGAATCAGGGAAGTTTGGCATTCTGAGGACTTGCAAATAGGTCTATATCCGGAGTTTCCCAGATCCGAAAGATTCGAGCAATTTGCTCTGGATAAAGAGACCACTCGTGTGGCAGCAGTATTCGACTGAATTTGTCTGCCAGAAGAGAATGTGTGCCTGGAAGATACACCACTAGTAGGTGAATCTGAAGGCCTCTTGCGAAGGACCAGAGGCATAGAGCTTTGTTGCACAACACCTGAGAGCTTGTTCTGCCCTGCTTTTTTACACAGAACATGGTTACCCGATTGTCTTGTAGCTCAGGTGGTCCTGAAATATTCGGAGAGCATAGAAAATGGCTCTAAGTTCCAGTAGATTTATGTGAAGACAAGCCTCCTGTTCGGTCCAGAGACCTTGAGTGGAGAGATTGTCCATATGAACTCCAACCCAACTTGGACGCATCCGTCGTCAAAGTAGCTTGGTGCAGTGACTGCTGAAAAGGTGACCCTACGAGAAGGTTTTCTAGTGATTGCCACCACTGTAGGGACAAAATTAGGCATGCAGAGTTTGATTTTGTCCCCCAGACAACCCGATGCCTGTGTCCACTGAGAGGCTAGGGTCTACTGGGCTGCTCACATGTGTAGGCAAGCACAGGGGACCACATGAACAGTGGATGCCATATGCCCCGGCAACTGAAGCATTTCTCGTGCAGTCAGGAAAGTTTTCATAGCTGCTTGAGAAGCCAGGCGAAGTATTCGAGCACAGCAGAGTTGTGGCAGGAAAGCCCTTGACTACCGTGTGTCTAGAAGAGCCCCTATGAACTCGAGCGATTGAGAAGGAGCGAGATGGGATTTTGGGAGGTTTATGACCAGTCCCAAATATTGCAGAATTTGCATTGTGCAGGAAAGAGCGGAGCTGGCTTCTGGAGCTCAGTTGATGCTCTGATTAGGCAGTCGTCTAAGTAGAGGAAGACAAATATCCCTAGAGTCCTTAGAAATGCTGCTACGGTACTGCCATGCATTTTGTGAAGACTCTTGGGGCGGAAGCCAGGCCAAAGAGTAGAACTCTGTACTGGTAATGTCTTCCTTGAAAAAGGAATCGAAGAAACCTTCTGTGCTCTGCATGAATAAGGATATATGTATAGGCGTCTTTTAGGTCTAGAGAACATAGCCAATCCTGACTCTGAATGTAAGGGAAAAGTGTTCCGAGAGAGATCATTTTGAATTTTTCTCAGAACAGATATTTGTTTAACTCCCTGAGATCCAAAATGGGCCTGTACCCTCCTGTTTTCTTTGGTATAAGGAAGTAGGGGGAGTAAAAGCCCAGGCCCTGTTGAGAAAAAGGTACCTCTTCTACTGCACCGAGCAAGGAGAGGTGACCTCTTGACACAAGAGAGTGGGGGGGGGGCAAGAACTGAACTCTCTTGGAGTAGAGAGAGGGGGCATACTGTGGAAATGGAGTTTGTACCCCTCTGTCACTATGGAGAGAGTACACTGCTCTGATGTTATCTGCTGCCATCTCATGGCAAAATGACAGCCTGCCTGGAATGTTGAAAGGCTCTGGACGTTTTACAGGAAGGAAGACCTAGATTCCCTAGGAAAGAATCAAAGACCTTGTGGAGGCTGTGTCTGCTGAGCTGGTTGAGCTCTGGGGACTTGAGCCTCTCTTTGTTGTTTCGGCTGCTGCTGCCCCTTTTGGGGAGCATGGACTGGGCAGTAGACAGTTTGGGTATAAAACGAATAGCATTTATTTTTCTTGTTGAAAAAGGGCTTCTTAACTGCCTTTTTCCTAGCTGGGTTGGCAGTGGCCCTGGATAGTCTATCCAAGGTAGTGTTCTCGGCCGCAAGCTGAGAAGCTTTATCCTGCCAATCCTTGCCAAAGAGGCTTTCTCCCATGCAAGGAATATTTCCCAGCTTGTCTTGCACGCACTGCTCTAAATCGGATGCTTGTAACCCAGCAATCCGACATGCACCGATAGAAATAGCAGATATTAGAGGAATGCGTCTAGGCACTTGATTCGGCACAGCGCCGATTCCACCACCATGGAATGGTGTGGTAACTTTTTTTGGAACCCGGGGTACTGTGGTACCCGGTACATTGTATCGAGCCTTCGAGAATGTGGAGACACCGTTAAAGGTGTTTCCCACATCCTAAGCATGAGATCATGCAAAATCCGGTGTATGGGAAGGGTTGTGGCCTCCTTAGGGGCTGCCGGATACTGAAGAATTTCTAGTTCTTCAGCTCGAAGTTCTTTCTCGGGGGTCACGGTGATCAAGAGGCCCTGAGCTACATCCCGTATAAAGTCTTGAAAAGACATGTTCTCTGGAGGAAACATCTGATGTTGCGGCAAAGGAGAAGGATCCCCTGGGAGAACCACTCTGGTACCGAGAGAGTCATCGGCATCATCTGAATCGGAAGACTCAAAGTATCTACGGGCCGGGTGCTCTCGCACTGCCTGTCGACAGTATCGATTGAAGTCAGCATCGGAATGCCTCAATACCGGACCCCGATTCTAGGGCTGGCATGGGTGGAAGCATGGAGAGCGGTGCAACGGTAGATGCAGATACATCCGATACCGATACATCCGATACCGATATTGGTACCGATGACTGCGGAACCGATTGTAGCGGCTTAGCGGTACTGAGGCTGCTAACAAGGCCGCAAGACTGCACTCAATGGCTAGGATACATTGATCCATGGAGCCTGCCGATGTCTGGGTGTCGGTACCAGCAAAGCAGCCCACGACCCCAGAACATGGCACCAAGAGCTCTCCGGAGGTGGAGGCCTCGGGAACATCTTGGGACCCCATTAATGCTTTGGAGGCAAGGACCTCCCGCCGGGATTGTTTGGCCGGTGTATTCTCCTCGAGGGTAATGCTAGTAGCATCTCGATGCTTAGAAGGAGATCTACCCTTTGAGGACCGGCCGGTCTTGGAGGAAAACCTGGGTTTGGTTAACTGAGATCCATGGGAGGAAGATGAAGCCTTGCTAAGGGAGATGGACTTACAGAAATGGAAGGGGTTGTGCCTCTCTTGGCTAGAGAGAATAGTGGTCATAAAAATGAATATTCTCCCAAGAATGTGGTTTCTGTTCAGCTTGCTCCCATGTATGGTCCCCAGAGCATATTTGAAACAAATTCAAAATCTGATAATGGGTTTTATATGGGCGGGGAAAGCACCGCGAGTGAACCGCTATACAATGTTCCTCAGTAGGGAAGATGGGGGGGTTTGGGAGTTCCCTGTGTAGAAAAATATTATATGGCAGCACAATTCAGGGCCCTGTAAATATGGAAGGGAGAGGGAGAAACACCCACTTGGGCACAAATGGAACAGGAAGGTCATAAGGGACATAGGAATCATGGGTATGGGACCCCCAAGCGGGAAAGGAAGAGGATAAGGAAGGGAATCCATTTAGGGCACTCACAAAGAACATCTGGTTGAGGGTTAAATCAAAATTTATGGCTGGGAAAAGATACTCAAAAAACTTTTATAATGGGGGAGATTTTCAGCCAGGATTGGACGGGGGGAGGTACAAGGAATGGGGACGCAAAGGTATAATGAGGTTGGGACAAATAGTTAATAGGAAAGGGGAGATACAGGAGTTTGGAGGTCTCCAGAAAGAATATGGGCTGATTAACACAGACTATTACACTTATTTGCAGTTACACATTATATCCTGAATACCGAAATAAGGGAAAATCTATCAAGGGAAAATACAGGATTTGAAAAACTAATGAGGAAACGGAGCCTTAGGAAAGGAATGATATCAAACATATACGCTGAATTAATGATAGCGGAGAAGGGAGTGATTAAAGGTCAACAAAAGTGGGAGCAGGCACTTATGGGTTATTGGGATAAAAAACATTAGCAAGAGATACACACATGGACTAAGTTAGCACCAGGTATATAGCAAATTTAGAAAACAGCCTAAAAGTTTGGTATCTTATGTACTGGACACCTTTGAAATTGGCAGTGATTAATAAACAAACTAGTGGAGAATGTTCGAGGAAATAGAAATCTAAAACATGTTGTGGGACTGTCAGAAGGTACAAATAATGTGGAAAGAGTTAGAACATAGGTTTTATGAAAAAACTAGAGTAAAGATATTATTAAAGCGAACAATGGTGTTATTAAATGAAATGCAAGAGGAGGGGGATAGGAATTTACAAATGTTCTTGGAATATTGTATCGGGGCAGCAGGAGGGGAGATTACAGCACAATGGAGGCAGGAGGGAGTGCCAACTCTACAGGATATAATGGAAAGAGTGGAGAGGCTGGAGGTATATATGTGAAATAGCAGCATAGAAACAAACAATACAGAGAGAAATGGAAATGGTATAGTGAATGGCAGAAAGGGCAGAAGAGCAGCCTATAGAGGGGGATGAATACGGGGAGAAGGAGGTGAAGGGGTTGCAAAAGGGACAATGCAAAAGGAAAAAGGGAATAGGAGAGGATAAAAATATGCTAAAAGGAGTGGTGTTTATGCAATAGGGATTGTACTGCTAGTGACAAAATGTTAATAAATAGAGCACTGTTAAAAGAAAAAGTATGGATTACAATTTGAGAATGAAATAAAGTTGGAAGTTGTGACTGAATAAAAAATAAAAACATAAAAATAAAATTGCCATACTGGGTCAGACCAAGTTCCATCAAGCCCCGTATCCTGTTTCCAACAGTGACCAATCCATGTCACAAGTATCTCACAGGTATCAAAAGCTTCCACAATGCTCGTCCTGGGGTAAGCAGTGGATTTCCCGGGTCTCCTTTAATAATAGTTTATGGACCTTTCCTCCAGGAACTTGTCCAAACCTTTTTTTTAAGCCCAGCTACACTAACAGCTTTTACTACATCCTCCAGTAACTAATTCCAGAGTATGATTATGCGTCGAGTGAAAAAATAATCTCTCTTATTAGTCTTAAATGGGTTACAATGTAGCTTCATTGCGTCTCCTCTACACCATCAAAAAATAGACTAAACAAGCAATCTATGCCGTTTCACTCCATTCATTAATTTATAGAACTCTATCATATCTCCCCCAGCCTTTTCTTTTCCAAGTTGAGGAGCCTTAACTTTTTAAACCTTTCCTCATAGGGATATCCTTCCATCACCTTTACCATTTTGGTGGCTCTTCTCGGTACTTTTTTTTTTTTTTTAATTTGCTATATCCTTTTTACGGCAACCAGAATTGCACAAAATATTCAAGGTGCAGTCGCACCATGCAATAATATAGAGGCATTATAATATCCTTGGTTTTATTCTTCAATCCTTTCCTTATGATTCCTAGCATTCTATTAGCTTTCTTGGCCACCGCTACACACTGGGCGTAAGGGTTTCAATGTATTATCCACAAGGACGCCTATATCTTTTTCCTGGGTGGTGGTTTCTATGGTGGTACCTTGTATCGTGTAACCAAAGTGTGAATTGTTCTTTCCTAGGTACATAACTTTGCACTTGTCCATATTAAAATTTCATCTGCCATTTGGACACCCAGCTTTCCAATTTTTCAAGGTCCTCTTGCAATTTTTCACAATCCTCTCGGGTTTTAATAATTTTAAATAATTAATTGTCTCTCATCTGCAAATTTGATCACCTCACTCCTTATTCCTATTTCCAGATCATTTATGAATATGTTAAAAAACAGCAGACCCAGCACAGATCCCTGGGGTACTCCACTATTTACTTTTCTCCATTGACAAAACTGGCCATTTAGCCCTACTCTCTGCCTTCTATCTTTTAACCAGTTTCTGATCCACAATACTGCACCGTCTCCAATCCCATGACTTTTTAATTTCGTCCTGGAGTCTCTCATGAGGGACCTTGTCAAAGGCTTTCTGAAAATCCACATCAACGGGCTCACCTTTGTCTACCTGTTTATTCACGCCTTCAAAAAAATATATAACAGATTAGTAAGACAAGACTTTCCTTGGCTAAATCCATGTTGGCTTTCTCCCATTAAACCATGACTATATACATGATCTGTAATTTTATTTTTGTAATAGTTTCTACCATTTTGCCTGGTACTGATGTCAGACTCACAGGTCAGTAGTTTCCCAATCACCCCTAAAACCTTTTTTAAATATTGGTGTTACATTGGCCATTCTCCACTCTTCAGGTACTATAGTTGATTTTAAAGATAGTTCACAGATTACTAATAGTAGGGCCTGCAATCTCATATTTCAGTTCTTTCAATATCCATCGATGTATACCATCCAGTATACATCCAAGAGTAGAAACATAGAAATATGACGACAGAAAAAGACCACATGGCCTATCTAGTCTGTCCTTCCATATAAACAATTACAACAGTCCCCTTTTTACCTTTAGAGATCCTCTGTGTTTGTCCCATGCTTTTATGGATTCATTTACTGTCCTCGTCTCTACCACCTCCACTGGGAGACTATTCCATGGATCCACTACTCTTTCCATAAAGAAATATTTCCGCATATCACTCCTGAATCTATCCCCCTTCACCCTCATCCCATGTCCCCTCGTAGCAGAACTTGCTTTCAATTGAAAGAGGCTCTCTCCCTGAACATTTATGCTATGGAGGTATTTAAACATCTCAATCATATCACCTCTATCCCGCCTTTCCTCTAAGGTGTACATATTAAGATCCTTAAGTCTGTCCTCATATGCTTTATAATGAAGACCACTAATCATTTTAGTAGCCACCCTCTGCACCGACTCCATCCTGTTCACAACCTTTTGAAGGTGCGGTCTCCAGAATTGCACACTATACTCCAAATGAGGTCACACCAAAGACTTATACAGAGGCATCACCACCTCCTTTTTTCTGCTAGCCATTCCTCTCCGTATGCACCCAAGCATCCTTCTAGCTTTTGCCATCGCCTTTTCTACCTGTTTAGCTACTTTAAGATCATCCGAGACAACCACACCTAGGTCCCGCTCCTCTTTAGTGGACCAAAGTACTTCACCCCCTATACTATATTGCTCCCTTGGATTGCTGCAGCCCAAATGCATGACCTTACATTTTTTAACATTAAACCCCAGCTGCCAAATTCTAGACCATTCTTCAAGCTTAGCTAGATCCCCCCTCATGTTATCTACACCTTCCTGGGTGTCTACTCTATTGCAGATTTTGGTATCATCCGCAAAGAGGCAAACCTTACCCGACAGCCCTTCCGCTATATCACTAACAAAGATGTTAAAAAGAACCGGACCAAGAACACCCTGTGGCACACCACTGGTAACATCCTTCTCCTCAGAGAGAGCTCCATTTACCTGTACTCTTTGTCGCCTCCCACCCAACCAATTTCTAACCCAAGCAGTAACTTTAGGGTCCATCCCTACGGTGTCCCAGTTTGTTTATAAGTCGCTTGTGAGGAACAGTGTCAAAGGCTTTACTGAAATCTAAATACACCACATCTAGGGCTCTCCCTCGGTCTCCAGTTTATCAAATAGTTGTAATACATTTTCTCAGTTTATTGATATTTCTTTCAATTCTTCCAATACATCACCTTTATATACCATTTCAAGCATGGGTAAATTCCCTACTTTTTCTTCAGTGAAGACCAAAGCAAAGAATTAATTCAGTCTCTCCGCTATGGCCTTGTCTTCACTTAGTGCCCTTTTTACTCCATCATCCATTGGTCCAACTGACTGTTTCACAGGGGTTTGTTTGTTTTTTGCTATGAATGTACTTGAAAAAGTTATTATGCATTTTTGCTTCCACAGCAAGCTTTTTTTTCAAATTCTCTTTGCCTGCCTTATCAATGCCTTGGCATGTAACTTTGCAATGCTTATGTTGTTTTCCTGTTTTCATCGTCATTTGGCTCCTTTTTCCATTTCTTGAAAGATACTTTTTTGGCTGCAACAGCATCTCTGACCTCGCCTTTAAACCATGCTGGCAGTTTTTTGGCCTTCCTTCCACCTTTCTTAAAGCATGGAATACATCTGTTCTGGGCTTCCAAGATAGTATTTTTAAACAGTGCCCATGCTTGATGTAAGTTTTTAACCTTTGCAGCTGCTCCTTCTAGTCTTTTGTTAACCTTTTTCCTAATTTTATCACAGTATCCCTTTTGAACATTAAATGAGTGTACTGTGGATTTCCTTACCGTCCTTTCGTTTATTAAATCAAATGCAATCATGCTATGGTCACTATTGCCAAGTGGCCACAACACCTTTATCTCTTGCATGTCACTAAGGACTAGGTTCAAAATAGATTCCCCTCTTGTCGGTTCATGATCCAGCTGCTCCAAGAAGCAGTCATTTATTTCACCTAGAAACTTTATCTCCCTAGCATGTCTTGCTGAGGGACTGACCCAGTTGATACCTGGGTAATTGAAATCACCCATTATTAATGTGTTGTAACTTTTGTTAGCTTCCCTGATCTTTCAGCATTTCATTATCCATCTGTTCTTTCTAGCCAGGTGGTTGGTAGTACACCACCGCTGCCATTGCCTTCCCCTTTTAAAATGGAATTTTTATCCATGGAGATTCTACAACATATTTTGTTTCCTGCAAACCTTTAATCCTGTGTGACTCAAAGCCCTTTCTAACAGAGTAGATCAAATTGGTGGAGGGGTTGTGCTCTATCATTGTGATGTAGTTTGTACTGAGGTATCAGTGTCCCGTTGGTTGTCCTCCTCCTAACCAGGTCTCTGAGATACCAATAATATCTAACCTCTCATTTAGAGCTATATAGTCTAACTCTCCCATCTTATTTTTTTAGAATTCTAGCATTTGCATACACATATTAATCTGGTTATCAGTTGAAAGGGGTAATTTGGAATCTTTCTGCTCTGTACTTAGGGGCATCTGGGTAACCTATCTTTACTGGAACCTCTTTGCTTGGATGTCCTAACTTCCCTGTTTTGTTAGTATCCTTAAAGGATACATTTTTCTGAACCATACGCTCTTGGACGACTGTCGACTTTCCCCTATTATCTAGTTTAAAAGCTGTTCTCTCTCCTTTTTAAATGTTAATGCCCAAAGCCTGGCTCTATCCTGGTTAAGGTGGAGCCCATCCCTACCCCAGAAAGTTGCCCAGTTCCTAACAAATCCAAAACCTTCTTTCCACCATCGTCTCAAACACGCATCAAGACTCTGGAGCTCCGCCTGCCTTTTGGGCCCTGTACGTGGCACGGGAAGCATTTCAGAGAATACTACCCTGGAAGTTCTGTATTTCAACTTCCTACCTAAAAGCCTAAATTTGGCCTCCAGAACCTCCCTCCCACATTTTCCTATGTCATTGGCACCAACATGTACAGCAGACTCCTCCCCAGCACTATCTAAAACCTTGTCTATGTGGCACGTGAGATCCGCTACCTTTGCACCAGGCAGGCATGTTACCAGGTGATCCTCACATCCACCAGCCACCCAACTATCTACATGCCTAATGATTGAAAGACCCACTATAATAGCCGTCCTAACCTTTCCCTCATAGGCATATGGCCCTGGAGAAACCTCCTCAAAGCAAGAGGGTGTTACATCTCCAAGTGGACAGATCCTGCCTCACTAAGGTGATGCTCTCCTTTCAAGAGACCTCTCTCCTCCGTGGCAACAGAGATGCTGCCAGACTGGAGGTGGGGCTTCAATACCATGTCCCTGTAGGTCTCGTCTATGTACTTCTCTGACTTCCTTATGTCTTCCAAGTCTGCTACTCTAGCCTCCGGAGATCACACTCGTTCCCTAAGGGCAAAGAGCTCTTTGAACCTAGTGCACACGTAAGACCTCTAACCAACTGGGAGAAAATCGCACATTTGACACTCAATACAAAAGGCTGGATAACCCCCATCTCGCTGCTGGACTGCTGTCTGCATCTTAGTTTTAAAGTTGTGTTTATTTAAGTTGTTGTTAGTTGCTAGGAATATTTGTACTAAAACAATTATACCAAATAAGTTTAAGGGAGTTTGTTCACCTCGAGATTAATTACTTTCATGGCCTAAACTCATCTATTCCTGGTGAGGATAATCAGCTGAACCTAGAAGGGAATGTGAATACCACTCCCCCTTTAATAGGTGTAAGGCCCTATAAAGCTAGGATTATGCCTGGAGTGGGTGGGAGTCTGTGTGGGAGGGGTGAACTAACATTTAGTAAAGGCTGGCTTGCTACACAGGTCCCATCGCTCCGGTAACCTAACAAGAAGGGTCAGAGGGTAGGAGTTAACAAAACCCTGAACAGATTATGGAGTACAGCCTGGCCAAAGGCACTGTCCTGTCGGGACTCCCTCTTTAGGCAGTAATGAGTTGCAAAAGGTGCGAATCGAGGACCAGGTGGCGGCCCGGCAGATGTCTACCTTAGGGACAGAGGGTAGGCTTGCAACAGAGGTCACCATAACCCTGACGTTGTATGCCATGAGCTGCTCCAACAAGAGCCCAGCCTGACTGTAGGCAAAGGTGATGCAGTCCACCACCCAGATAGACAGGGTCTGCTTGGTAACAGCCTCTCCCAGTCGACTGGGATCATAGGACAAAAGCTGCGAGGCTTTGCATTGGCCCTGGGTACGTTGCAAATAGAAGGACAGGGCTGTCTTACAATCCAGAGTATGGAGAACTGTTGCCGCCTTGTCAGTGTGGGGCCATGGAAAGAAAGTGGGAAGCATCAGCTCCTGGTTGAGGTGGAAGGTGGATACCAACTTCGGAAAGAATTTAGGGTGGGTGCGAAGCACAACCCTATTCTTGTAGAACCTAGTGTAAGGTGGCTCTGCTACCAAAGCCTGAATCTCGCCGATTTTGTGGGCAGAGGTGAGCGCCACCAGGAAGACAACCTTCCAGGATAGTTAATGCAAATGGCAGGTAGCCAGGAGGTTCAAAAGGCAGCTTGGTGAGCTGCATTAGAACCATGTTGAGGTCCCATTCCGCTGGGGGCGGATGGATGGGAGGCTTAGAGAGCAGAAGACCCACATAAATTGGGTAATGAGGGGCTGTGCAGAGAGAGGTTTGCCCTACATAGAATGATAGTGTGCCCAGAGCGTGCTCAGGTACACTCTGATGAGTTCAGTTTGTGTAAGGTGAAGCAAGTACTGCAGCACTGTGTGCACCTGGCAAGAGAAAGGGTTGACCCATTGCTCCACAAGCAAACTGAGAATTTGCGCCACTTGGAGGCAAAGGCTTCTCTTGAGGCATTCTTATGAGAGACCAGAAGGACTTCCTCTACCTCCGTTGAGAGGTTAAAGGGTGCTAAGGCTACCTGTTCAGCAGCCATGCTGTTAGCGACAGGAACCCCAGGTTGGGTGAAGGAGAGAGCCCTCCTCCTGGGTCAGTAGCCCCGGGGCATTCCCCAGAGGGACCAGGAGTTCTGTCAAGAGGTTTAGCAACAGGGGAAACAAATGCTCCCTGGGCCACCAGGATCATGGAGGCCTTGTCCTGCAGGACCTTGAAGAGGGTCCGGGCAATTAGTGGTGTGGGAGGGAAGGCTTACAGAAGGCCCTCTGACTATGAGAAGAGGAATGCGTCCGCCTCTATTATCAAGGATGGATGTGGTTGGGGACAGAAGAAGCGGGGCAGCTGAGCACTGGTCGGGCTGGCGAAAAGGTCCAGACTTGGGGTTCCCCAGAGTCGGAATAGTCGCTGCACCACCCTTGGGTCTAGTCACCATTCATGCAGCTGGAGGACCCTGCTCTGTCCGCTAGGGCAATGTCCTGGCCCAGCAGGTATAACGCCCCGAGCAGCATTTCCTGACTGATCGCGTACGAACAGAGGGCAACTGCCTCCTGGCAGAGACGCCGAGACCCTATGCCACCCTGCTTGTTCAAGTAGAACATTGCGACTTGGTTGTCTGTTTGGACTAGCACTGACTGGTTCCGCAGGCAGTGGTGGAAGGCCTTGATTGCCAGAAAAATGGTCTTGAGCTCCAGCAGGTTGATCTGTTGCTGGCTCTCCACCAGGGACCAGTTACCCTGCGTGCACTGTTCCTCGCAGTGGGCACCCCAGCCGAGTAGGAATTCTGGGGATTTGGGGACTGGAAGGGTATGTCTTCCTTCAGGTGCTGTGTGACCTGTCACCAGTTTAGCAACTCCGCTAGTTGACGAGACACTGAGACCTGTCCGAGAGCCTGACTGTGGCTTGTGTCCACTGCGAGCATAGACACCACTGAGCTGCCCGCATGTGGAGGCAGGTGTTGGGAACCACATGGACTGTGGATGCCATGTGGCCTACTAGGCAGAGCATGGACCGTGTAGACAAATGAGCGATGGCACCATACCTCAGTGCTAGGGCCCTGAGGCGATCCGCCCTGTCTAGGAGGAGGTCGTCCCTGGCCTAGAGAGTGTCCAGACAAGATCCTATGAACTCCAGATCCTGAGTTGGAATGAGGTGGGATTTGGGGTGTTTTTCACAAACCCCAAATGCAGCAGGACATTGATGGTGCAGACTGTGGCCTGTTGCACCTCAATGGCCGTGTCCACTTTCAAGAACCAGCTGTCCAAGTATTGGAAGACGAAGGCCCCTTGGAGACAGAGGTTGGTGGCCACCACTGCCAGGCATTTGGTGAAGACTCTTGGTATAGAGGCTAGGTCGAAGGGTATATACCATGTACCGATAGTGATCACCCCCGACCATGAACCCTAAGTACTGCCTGTGACTCGGATGAATAAGGATGTGGGTGTAAGCATCCTTTAGGTCCAAGAAGCATAGTGTGGTAAGGAAGCCTATCCTGACTTAGGGGAAAGGGCAAAGAGTTCACCCTAGTAAAAGGGCCCCTTTTGCAAGGTCAGGAGAACAAAGCCACAACCTCACCTAGGAACCAGAAAACCCCCAGCTGGAACAGGTTTCATGTTTCCCCTAGTGAAATAAGGGAGAGTGAATACAGACCTAAGGTCCAAGACCCTTACGTCAGTAAGCTCCCTGATTACTCAGGTGCCAGAAGGCAGAGTGATCTCCGTCACCTGGGAAGAGGAGGTGGGGCTAGAACCCTGGAGATATAAGCCTATGCTAGATTATAGTAGAAGAGAAGGAGAAAGAAGAGAAGGAGAGAGGGTGGAAGAAACGCCAGAAGCAAGGGCTGAGGCAAAGGCAAGAAGAGGAGAAAGAGAGAGAGAAGCTGATACAAGCCGAGGCACAGGTATGAGCCTAAGAAGCCTGATTAATGCTGAGCAGAGCAGGAGAATCCTGACTAATGCTGGGCAGTGCAGAGGTGCAGGAGACACTCTCAGCTATAACGAGAGGCTGTCAGCTGAGCCCAGTGAGCCAGAGGGAGAGTCAGAGTCTATGCAGCTAGGAGAGCCTGATGCTGAGCTGAATGAGGAAGACACCCTCATGGATTGCTCTTTGTGCCAAGCCTTAGCCACAGAAGGGTTGAAGGAAAGCCAGCCCTGAGAGAAAATCCTCCAGAGAAAGGTAACCATAAGAAGCAGGTAGATGGACTGTAAATTCCCACGTGGTAAAGAAGGGAAGTTTTACTAAGACGTAAGAACAAGCTGGAGTTGTGAATTGTGCTTGTTAACCACCTGCTACCTGTGAAGTGAGACGGCAAGAAGCCAAATTAACTGAGGAAAAAAGTTCTCTTTTTACTCTTGAATTTTCCTGAGAAACCTGAATAGAACTTTGCTTGCACATGGAAAGTTTGTTCCTGTTTGGAGTTTTTTTGTTTTTGCTTGTAAATTGGAAAACAGCCTGGAAAGGTTTTGGGCTGGAAAAGAAGGCAAACTGCCACAGAAGAAAACCTGTTTTGTGTGTTTTATGCCTTAACCAGCAAGGCTAAAGGAAGCTGGTAGCCTTGCTGTTAAAAGGCTATGTTTTTCTGAGCTGAAGAATACTTTAAGCTGTCACTTTGGTTTTGGGTTTTGTTTTGCTTATAACCTGTTGTACTTTGGAGACGTATGCCTGAATGTGGTATTTATGAACCTTTTTTGTGCTCAATAAATTTCTGTCATTGCCTTACCCAAGGAGCCCGACTACAGCTTTCTACCTGAAGCCCATATATATCGCAATTAAACTACATTTCCCAGAAAGCATTGCGGGGAACTAGTCAGTTAAGGCTGAAAGGGGAAAGTTCCTTATACAACCATGCCCCTCTAAGCTGGAGGCGAGTGGTGAGGGTGTGACAATAGCCAATCTCCCTGCTAGAGGAAGGGAAGCAATGTTCCAAGGGAGAGCATTGAATTGGACTCAAGCTCCCTGTTCTTTTTAGGACCAGAAACTAACGGGAGTAGAATCCCTTGCCCCTGAGGTGGAGGAGTACTGGTTCCAGGTTCCATCTCTAATGAGGCCTGCGAGTTCCTGCAGTAGCAGGACCTGGTGCAAGTGAGACCAAGGGGGCTCTCCTGGAAAGATAGGTGGAGGCGTCCAGTCCAAGTGAAGGAGGTAGTCTTATCTGACCACCAAGAGGGTGGTTATGGCTGGCCACTGATGGGCAAAGTGGATTAGATGCCCCTCTGTTTGCAGCTGCTCCACTCCAGGAGGAGAGGCTATGCTCAGGGAGTCAAAATTCCGATGCAGCCTGGGCAGGAGCTGGTGCTTGAGGCTTAGAGCCCTTAGGTTTACGTTGGCCTTGGCCCAGCCCTTTGCCCCGTTGACCCTGCTGTGGAGTCTGGAGGGTCTGGTATTGTGGATAGCCCTGGTAAGGCTGGCCTTTTCTGTGAAAAGGGTGCCTCTTCCCCAACTGTTTCTTCTTGGGAAGAGTGGAGGTCTTCCTGGAGAGCAGAGTTCATGTGACGTACTCTGTCGTGATCTCAGCCGCCTTGTCCTCCATCCGTTTGCCGAAGAGGTTTTCACAGAGACAGGTGACATCAAGCAATTTCTCCTGTACCCACTGCTCGAGGTCCAATGCCTGGAGACAGGTCTGGCGTCTGGCACAGATGCCTGTGGCAGCCATCCTTGCACTGGACTCTAAGCTGTAGTAGGCGGCTCGAGACATGTAAGAACATAAGAACATAAGATATGCCATACTGGGTCAGACCAAGGTCCATCAAGCCCAGTATTCTGTTTCCAACAGTGGCCAATATAGGTCATATGTACCTAGCAGTTTCCCCAAGAGACACAAGTTCCACAATGCTTGTACTGGGTCAAGCATTGATATCTTCAGTCACTTCTTAATAATGGTTTATGGACCTTTCCTCCAGGAACTTGTCCAAACCTTTTTTAAACCCAGCTACACTAACAGCCTTTACTACATCCTCCGGTAACAAATTCCAGAGTTTGTTTACACGTTGAGTGAACAAATATTTTCTTTTATTAATCTTAAATAGTTTACCCTGTAGCGTCATTGCATGTCCCCTAGTCTTTCTATATTCTGATAAGGTAAACAATCGATCTACGTTTACCCGTTCCACTCCGTTCATTAATTTATAGACTTCTATCATATCTCCCCTCAGCCGTCTCTTTTCCAGGTTAAAGAGCCCTAACCTTTTTAGCCTTTCTTCATAGGAGTATCCTTCCATCCCCTTTACCATCTTGGTAGCTCTTCTCTGTACCTTTTCTAAAATCGCTATATCCTTTAGAAGATACGGCGACCAGAATTGCACACAATATTCAAGTGCAGTCTCACCATGGAACGATATAGAGGCATTATAATATCTTTTGTTTTATTTTCCATTCCTTTCCTTATCATACCTAGCATTCTATTTGCTCTCTTGGCCGCCGCTGCACACTGGGCCGAGGGTTTTAACATGGTATCCACAATGACGCCTAAATCTTTTTCCTGGGTGGTGGTTCCTAATGTGGAACCTTGCATCGTGTAACCATAGTTTGGGTTGTTCTTCCCTAGGTGCATAACCTTGCACTTGTCCACATTAAATTTCATCTGCCATTTTGATGCCCAGTCTTCCAATTTATCAAGATCCTCTTGCAATTTTTCACAATCCTCTTGGGTTTTTAACAACTTTAAATAGTTTTGTCTCATCTGCAAATTTGATAACTTCACTCGTTATTCCACTTTCCAGGTCATTTATGAATATGTCAAAAAGCAGCAGACCCAGCACAGATCCCTGGGGTACACCACTATTCACCTTTCTCCATTGGGAAAATTGGCCATTTAGCCTTACCCTCTGCTTTCTATCTTTTAACCAGTTCCTGATCCACAATAGTACATTGCCTCCTATCCCATGACTCTTTAGTTTTGCCAAAAGTCTCTGATGAGGGACCTTGTCAAAGGCTTTCTGAAAGTCCAGATACACAATATCAACCGACTCACCTTTGTCCACCTGTTTATTCACTCCTTCAAAAAAACATAACAGATTAGTAAGACAAGATCTTCCTTGTCTAAAGCCATGTTGGCTGTCTCCCATTAGGTTGTGACTATCTACATGCTGAGTAATTTTATTCTGTATGATGGTTTCTACCATTTTTCCCGGTACTGACATCAGGCTCACCGGTCTGTAGTTTCCCGTATCACCCCTGGAACCCTTTTTAAAAATTGGTGTTACATTGGCGATCCTCCAATCTTCAGGTATTAAAGATGATTTTAATGATAGTTCACAGATTACTGATAGCAGTTCTGCAATCTCATATTTCAGTTCTTTCAACACCCTTGGATGTATACCATCCGGCCCAGGTGATTTGCTACTCTTCAGTCTATCTAATAGTTGTAAGACATCTTCCCGAAGTATCGATATTTCCTCCAATTCTTCCGCACCTTTAAATACCACTTCAGTCATGGGTAACATCCCTACATCTTCCTCAGTAAAGACCGAAGCAAAGAATTCATTCAGTCTCTCCGCTATCGCCTTGTCGCCTCTTAGTGCTCCTTTAACCCCTTTATCATCTAATGGACCAACTGACTCTCTCACAGGTTTTTTGCTACGAATGTACATGAAAAGATCTTTATTTCGCGTTTTTGCTTCCGCAGCAAGCTTCTTCTCAAATTCTCTCTTTGCCTGCCTTATCAATGCCTTGCATTTGACTTGCCAGTGCTTGTGCTGTTTCCAGGTTTCGTCGTTTGGCTCTTTTTTCCATTTCCTGAAAGATGCTTTTTTGGCAACAGCAGCCTCTCTGACCTCACCTTTAAACCATGCTGGCAGTTTTTTGGACTTCCTTCCACTTTTCTTAAAGCGTGGAATACAGCTGGTCTGGGCTTCCAAGATAGTATTTTTCAACAACACCCAAGCTTGATGTACGTCTTTAACCTTCGCAACTGCTCCTTTTAGTTTTTTTCTTAACTGTTTTCCTCATTTTATCATAGTCTCCCTTTCGAAAGTTAAAAGGTAGTACTGTGGATTTCCTTACTATCCCTCCTCCACTAATTAAATCAAAGGCGATCATGCTATGATCACTATTGCCAAGTGGCCCCAACACCCTTATCTCTTGCACTAGATCTGGTGTTCCACTAAGGACTAGGTCTAATATGGCTTCCCCTCTGGTCGGTTCATGAACCAGCTGCTCCAAGAAGCAGTCATTTATTTCATCTAGGAACTTTATCTCCCTAGCATGTCCTGACGTGACACTGACCCAGTCGATACCGGGTAATTGAAATCACCCATTATTATTACTGCGCTGTAACTTTTGTTAGCTTCCTTGATTTCTTTGAGCATTTCATCATCCATTTGGTCATTCTGGCCAGGTGCTCGATAGTACACCCCCACTGCCATCGCCTTCCCCCTTTTATATGGAATTTCAATCCATATAGATTCTACAGCAGATTTTGTTTCCTGCAAAACTTTAATCCTTCCTGAGTCAATGCCCTCTCTAACATAGAGCGCAACCCCTCCACCAATTTGATCAGCTCTATCATTACGATATAGTTTGTACCCAGGTATCACAGTGTCCCACTGGTTGTCCTCCTTCCACCATGTCTCTGATATTCCAATCATATCTAACCTTTCATTTAGTGCTATATATTCTAACTCTCCCATCTTATTCTTTAGACTTCTAGCATTTGCATACAAGCATTTTAGAGAATGTATTTTATTCATGTTAGTTTGGCTATTGTTAGACATGGGTAAATTGGGATCTTTAAGCTCTGTCTGCTCCATACTTGAGGGCATTTGGGCTACTTTACTCTTTTGTGGAACCTCTCTGCTTTTGGTAGTATCCTTCAAGGATGTACTTCGAGCATTCCCTGACACACTTTGTGAGTGTTTGGAATCACTGGATGTGATCTCCAGTGAGACCTGCTGAGAAACCTGCGAGTTCTTTTGCTAGGTCTCTGAAATACATGCAGATATTCAGCTGGTAAGCTTGGATTCGGCAACCTAGCATCAAGCCCTGGTAGCATTTGCATCCAAGGGCATCAAGGGTGTGAGACTCCCTGCCCGGGGGCACGGAAGAGTGAGTCATTGGGCTTTTTTGTTGGTGCAAGGTCGACTCCACCACTACAGAGGTGTGAGGGAGTTGCGCCTTCTGAAAGCTGGCACCCCGTGGGCCAGGTACATGGTGAAGAGTCGTCGGTTAACTATTGGCACCAACACCAGTGTCTCCAACATCCGAAAGAGTTGTCACCCGAGGATGGTGGGGATGGGGACCGTCAGGGCCTCCTTAGGTGGAACCTCGTATTGGAGGATTTCCAACTCCTCTGACTCTGTGGTGAGAGGCAAGGCTTTTGCCATGTCTCAGACAAGCGCAAAAAACAATGTATCCTCTGGTGGGGACCGGCGTGAGGATACCAGGGGTGACTGCGGTGCTTACGTGTCTCCGGGGAAGCCTTGTCCTCAGACTTCCAGTCTGAGTAGTCGGTGGCTCAGTTTGGGTCTTCAGTGACCCGTGGCAGCTGCTTGACCAGAGCCACAAGCACTTGCCGGGGAGGATCTAGCTCCCGAGGAACAGGACAGGATAGAGACCCTCGCCGAGGATAGACTCGAGGCTCTCGAGAATAGTCTGCCCAGAGAGTCCTCGATATCGAGCTCCCTGCGGTCTCTGTGCATGCACCGGCAGGGCCGGACATCAATACTTGCTGTGCGAGGTAAGGAAGGCAGTAACACTGCATTCCAATGCTATCATCCTGGCTTCCCACTCAGGAGTAGAAACCTTCAATGGAGACACCGGTGTGACTGGGTCCGGCATCTGTAAGGAGAGGAAGTCTGACAGGACAGACCTTGGGGGTTCGTGACCCATGTCCAGAAGCCTTGGCATCTGTTCTGGGTACCTTCACCGGCTGCTCCAACTCCTCCGATACCCTCCAGGGACTATGGGACCTGGCATGTGATTTGCTGTGTGTCTCCCCGATTCCCAGGATGAGGTCCTTGAGGATTTCTTCTTTTTCTTGCACTCACGCTCCGGAGAACTCTTGTCCAAGTGTCCATGTGCCCTAATGGATGCCGTGGGGGTTTTACGCGACTCAGAGGATTCATGTGGGGCCTTTGAGCTCGAGGCTACCAGGGACACCGGGGCAGAATCTGACCTGTGAAAGATGTCGTCTTACTTCTGCAGACGACTTTGAATGGCTTTTGCAGACATTTTCTTGCACAGGGCATAAACACCTCTGGGTCATGGTCAGCACCTAGACACCTGAGGCAGCAATCGTGTGTACCTGTTAAGGACATGATTTTTGCACACTGATCACACTTTTTGAATCCACTGGCCATTGGGGCAAAAAGGGCCTCTGAGGTCGAAGACCCTCGACGCAGCCAACGTTTAGAAAAAGGCACGAACCACGCTGGAAGAAAGAACTAAGAAACTAAAAAAAAATAGTTCCAAGCCTCAAAGCCAGGGCAATGGGGTTCAGAGGCAGTAAAGGAACCAGTACTAACCAGAGAAAGAAGGGTAGTTTGATGCACCAAAATATCAACTTTTTCCTGGGGAAAGACGGACGTCTGCTGAGCTCTGCAAAAAGAGGGAGACTGAGTAAGATGGCACCCTTGGGTGAGAAGGGGACCACAAATGCGTAGTGGCATCTCCAAAAGGCTTTCTTTGAAAGCTGGGAAGATGCTTCTGCAGGGCTCCGTCGGCGCCGTCATCCATATGTGAGGACTGACTTCCTGCTTGTTCCTGGAGAATAGAATGTTAGAATAAAAGTATATTATAATGCATCTATCGCTCCATGGTGCATCCTCACTGAGTATTTTGTGAAGTTCTGGTGAAAAGATATAACGGAATTAGAAAAGTTACAGAGAAGGGTGACCAAATGATAAAGAGGATGGAGCAACTCTCTTTTGAGGACAGTCTAGAGAGATTAATGCTCTAAAGCTTGAAGACAAGGATAAGGGGAAATACATGATAGACCTATAATACCCTAAGTGGAGTAGAACAGAAATACATTATAATTTTTGAAAGATTAAACAATTCATAAGACTAAGGGACACGCCATGAAGTTACAAAGTGATATATTTAAAACAAATAGGAGAAAATGTTTTACTCATTGCCAAATAAGATAAAAACAGTTCACATACCTGCGTTTAAAAAGGCTTGGACAGGTTCCTAAAGAAAAAAGTCAAGATAATTAAGGCAGGCCTGGGGAAATTGCTTCTTATCCCTGAGGATAATTAGCATGGAATCTAGCATCTTTTTGGGATTCTGCCAAGTACTTGCCAAGTACTTGGCAGTGGTGTGGCCACTGTTGGAAACAGGATATTGGGCTTGATGGCCCCTTAGTCTGATCCAGTATGGCAATTATGTCCATTTGTTCTTAAATTTTGCCAGTGCATTTTAAGGATTCTACCTATTAAGAGCAGTAGAAACGATGAACTGATTTGCTTGTGTTTTTTTCAAGAGCTGGAAAGATTCTGGACACCAAGTCACCCAAATGCCTAAAATTCAAGCTCTGGCACCTGAAAGATGAAATGCTGGTAAGCTTCCACCAGGGAAAGGAAGGTGTGGCAGCTGATGGGACCCAACTGGGAGGTAAGGTTCTAGTGACAGCTGCTATCAAGCATGCCTGGGGAGATGCAGTGTTCATTGGTGGCAGTAGGACAGCAACTAGAGTAAACGAAGTTTGGGGGGGTAGCAAAATTGCTAGAAGGAAAGACAAAGAAAAACATAAAAGTAAGGACAAGTACTGAAAAAAAGAAAATGGAAAAAAAAGGCAAAAAATTATTGGTTCCTAGAAAGCTTTGGGAGATAATACATTGAATAAAGATAAAATGTAGCTAATATACCACCTTTAGGCACCATCAAAACAGTTTAGAATTATTTTCCACCCCTGTGGTATCAAAAAACAAAAAAAACCCCTGAAGTTGACAAATTTGCTTATTAGCGGAAGCTTGCCTTTTGGGAAGGTATTTCAGTATTTACTCTTACTGATTTTCTCTCTTCTATCATGTCCAGAAGACAAAACGCTAACTTCTACTAACAGCAGCCTTGTCATCCATCAACTCTGCAGTTTACATCAATGAAATTACCTATACTATCTAAATATATAAATACCTCCGTGTCCATCATATACTGAGAACATGGCTGTCTCGCTGTCCAATTCTGGAATGCAGTTATGAGCATCCTGGAACAAAGAAAGGAACAAATATTCAACAAAATCTCCCAATTAACATGCAAGCCAACAAAGATTTAACACTACTAAGTAATGTGAAACTACCTCAGAATACAAAATATTTACAAAATATAAGAAACACTTATTTTCTGTCTCTCTCTAATAAAGACACTCCTTTTAGTGATCTTTACAGCAGAGCTCAACAAATGCCAGACACTAGGTCTCCATGGTACCTAAAAATTCAAGTTTGGCACATGGGATTTCATTCTGCCTTTCCTGCAAGCATTAGACAGTGAGATGGTCATAGCTTAGTGTAGGAGCCAGCCAGAAAATGAAGTCTACTTAGCTCAGCTCCTTCCTCAGTAAAGAAGCTTGGAGGGGCAGAACCAGTCTGGCTTTAGAATAGTGCTGATTCAGCCTTGGGCCAACTCCTTAACATAGCTGCAGTAGTTCTACTCTGAGCCACTGGTTTCTCCAAGTTGAAGAAATAGAAAAGCTAGGGGAGAAAAATTGGTGGCTGACAGAGTGGGAACAGCAAAAGAGGAAAGGATTCTTTATTTTTGAGCAAATGGTGGGCTGGGGAGGAAGCTGCAATTGTTATTTCTGTGGGAGGGATTCAGAGAGACAGCTGCTGATATGAGAAGGCATTTAAGGAAGGCAGAGACTGCTGAGTTGGGGGGGGGGAAGAGGGGCTTTGAGAATGGATGAGTATGTCATATAAGAATTTCCATAATTTGTATATAGTTCTCCCGGTTAATCCAAGTTTATTACAACTGTTCAATGTAAACTCAATGTGATCTGATGCATTGTTGTATGTTTTGTTCATCTGTAAACCGCACCGATTATAATAGCACAGTATATAAGAAATATAAATAAATAAATAAATAAAATCACAGGGCCATGGGAGGGGATCTAGAAAAACAGACTACTGCTGGTATAAGGTGGGAGTTGAGGTGGGCTGAGACGTCTGCTAGGATTGCTAGTTGGCATTTCTCACTGGTGAAACACAACCACACCCAATTTGATCCTGTGCAGCACCCACCCCCTTTTTTGAAGCAACCCATATCCCTCACCATTCCTTGCAACAGCAGACACCCTTTCCAAATAGCACACACATACCATCCCTAAAGGGGATTTACAATGTTCTAGTTAGTCTACTATATAAAAATGCAGTTTTGCAGAATTTTCCATTTTTTGGCACATAATTCCCCCAGGGTTTAACAAGATTCCATGCATACTTTATCCATCATGGCTAGCCACAGCTTTAAGCTGCAAAGTGAAGGATCATCCAATACAAGTCTAAGACTTAAGAAATCAACTAAATGAGAGCCACAACAGATGCAGGGTGCATGTAACATCACTTTCTTATGCACTCAAGCAGCAGCTACAGAACAGAAAAGGAAAGGGGGGAGGTTTGAAGTGCAACTGGCTGAGGTGGTGCCTGGAAAATGGCAGAAATGATAATTACACTTACCTGGTAATTGTAGTTCCTTGAGTGACGACAGTTCAGTCCTCTACTTCTGGGTTGTCAACCTCCTCCTGCAGCTTTGGAGAGTGGTACGTCAGAATTATGACATCACTGGATATAGCCTGCTGCTCTCTCCTCCTCAATCCCAGTGTGAACTATTAACAAAGCAGACTCAAAGGAGCAACAATAAGCAGACAACCACAAAACATAAACCAACTAGGCGTCGCAGGTAACAATTCCCATCCCATGGCAAGGCTTCCCTACACCGTACACTGCCAAAGAAGGATAGGAGAGAAAAAGAAGACATGAAAAATATTTAAGAGACCTACTTGCAAAACTTGCTTCCTGACCGGTAGCGCTGAGCGCTTTTCGAAGAACCCTGGGAGGGATGGAGGACTGAACTGTCGTCACTCAAGGAACTACAATTACCAGGTAAGTGTAATTATCATTTCCTTATCGTTCCTCCAGTTCAGTCCTCTACTTCTGGGATGTGCCAGAGCAGTAATCTTTGGGAGGGACCCCGCCAAATGGCCCGCAACACCGCTGAACCAAAACGGGAGATCACACCAGTTGCGACGTCCAGACGGTAAAGTGTACTGAACTTAGGCAGACACAATCAAGATACCGCTTGGCAAAAGCCCCCTGACGGAACCAAACTGTGTTCCCCCCCAAGAACACGCTCGCACTCCGAAGGAGGGTGCCCGCAGGCCATCCGGCACAGACCGACCGCGAAGCCAACAGGCAGAAACCATTACCCCCGGAAACTAATGGGCAAAAGAAACCTAAGCCGCTGGCTGCGCTGTGCGCGCTCCACGGAACAGCGCCAACGCTCCGAAGCACAAAGACTTCGACACCATCAAATAGCGCCGCAACATCCGCTGGACGTGCAACCAGCTGGAACTGCGATCCCGCTCATCCCTCTCCAAAGAGCCAAGACCCGGAAACCGCATCCCCAGGTTCCAATGGAGAGGGGACACCAACGTAGGCAAAAGGGAAGGAACCGTCCGAAGCACCATCTGTTCCTATGAGAGGGAGAAGAACAGATCCCTACACGAGAAGGCTAGCAACCCCGACATGCGCCAGCCGAACAGATCACTATCAACGCCAAAACCTTCACAACAGCCCGAAGCAACGGCTCCATGGGAGGCTTTGACAACGCCGACAACACCATACTAAGATCCGCAGGCAGAAGCAACACTACGGGACGGCCGCAATCAGGAAACTGCCTTCAGAAAACGAACAACAACCAGAAAAGCTCTGATAGGCTCTTCTCAGCCCCTACCGCGATAACAGGCCAGGGTTGCCAGCTTCATCCGCAATGAAACAGCTGCAAGACCCCTATCAAAGTCCTTCTGAAGAATCCCGCTGAAAGCGTTTATTTTTTTTTTTTTGTATATACACACTTTCACCAGGCCACGATGGGCCACCCGGCACATATCCCAACCAAACGGCACAGCCGTCGCACATGCGACGGAATCCACTGCCGGCCCCAATATAAGCAAGGAGTAACCCAATCGTCACTCCGGAAACCAGCCAGGCCCGCAAAGGCAGAACTGGCCACCCCAGGAAACATAACACGGGACCCGAAAGAACGCGGTCTGACCCATTATGGTATCTCCCATATCCCCATGAAAGGAACTGCCCCAAGGTCTCTGCCTTGGAATTAACAGACGGCGCCGGACCCTATGACCCTGCGACTAGCTCACGTGGGCAGTGCAGGCTAGTGGTCGAGGCAAGATGCCAGAGAACCAAGGGCTTGATCTCCAATTGAGACCACCAACCGTGGGCCAGAAAAAACTGGGGCTCCGGATCCCCCAGTTGGCCCTTCTCGCCTACGGTAAACGACGAAACCCTCTGCCTCCGGTACCAAAACAAACCGTGAGCCCTTTCAGGGACAAGGGAAATGTTTAGTTAATCATTTAACGTTTCCACAGTAGCGTGCTACTCATATCAGCGCAGGTGACATTGAACAGAACCTTGGACATTAACTGCGGAAACCTTCTACAAAACCTGCAAACCAATGAGTATACCGTCCAACTATAGCCTATTCGGGACTGGACAGAAGGGAATGGCCGCCCAAGTCTGGGCTGTGTGTGCCATAGGAGGGCTCAGGGTAAGAGTGGCCACCCTGACCCGTAGGCAAGCAGTATATGCAAACAAACAACCGACCGGGAACCTGCGACCGCAGCAAACCCTGACAGTGGAGAGACAACCTAGCTGGTGCTGGTCCCTAGTCTTCCTTTCTCGCTCTTTCAGTCAGTCTGACAGCAATGAGAAAGGACTGAGAATAGCTTGTCCAGTGGGCCGGGAACCTGGCATCCTGGACAGTAGCGAGAAAGAGGACTAGGGTCTAAGAGCAAAGTCGAAAGAGAAAGGGAAACTGGGAACTATGGCACGGCTCACTCCACAGCAGATCCCATAACTGCATCTCAAGCCCCCTGTAACACCGTGAGGATCTCATGTACCGTAGCACAACCGACATCTCCCTCCTACTGGAGACATTTCCTTAAACTGAAAGACAGGCAGAGCCAAGAAATGCAGCCTCAGACCACAAAGAGTGCCCCCAAACTCATGCCGAAGCAATTGCGAGCCCCTACAAAATGCACCTAGAGAAATAAGGGAGACCCCACACCTGTCACCAAAACCCAGAGTAGGGAGCACACGCCTGAACAGGGGCTGAAAGCACAGACATACCCAGCGAATGGACTGCCTCTATGAAACTTCCCAGTGCTCTGGAACGCGAAGCCCTAGACCGCGCTACCTAGACAAGTGCGTAAAGCCCTGCTCTGACAGCACAGTCTCTAGAAATAGACGAGAAGGTCCTGGGAAGGACACACTAAGCGGAGCCAAGAACACCCCGGCACCCGGCACCTCCCCGGCTTTCCTGCAGCCGGAGAAACCGCAGTGGGAGACATCGACAACCTAGGTAGCGGAAAGCTTACAAGTTGCCGCCAGTATGCACCCGATGAATAATATGATTATGTACGTTACCACCGCCCCCCAGGGATGGGGGCCCGGAAAACGATAGGGGATTCATGAACAGTGCTGCCATGCGGCGGCCTGTAGGGCACCAAAGCCCCACAAATGATACAGAAACGAAGAGCTGGAAATCTCAGACATATAACTTTGATATGCAAAACTTCACAGTCGCCTGTTTAGTCACTAACCCCTGAGTGCCCATGATGTGGCCTCGTGGTTAAGTCTTCCCTGACTTGCATAGAACGATCCAGCGATGAGGGGCTGCATACACAGCGTTACAGAAAGGCACCCTTTAGAGTACGAGGCGCCCCCTGGAAGCCATAGGGCATAGCACAGGAACTTCTGAGCTGACTGGATAACTGTCATTAACATTACATGTGTGTTAATTTCTTGGTTTTCCCCCCCCCCCCCCCCCAATATCTGAAGGTGTCCGAAACCCGTTTCTGTGCAAGCTGGGGAATTGCTCCCCACGCGCCCTATGGGCAGCGACGTCCCCCTATGTAAAGACAGAGTCCCGCAGACCCTGCAGAACAACAGTCACAGGAGAGTAACTACACCATGTGGAATGAAAAGCACCGTTTTCAAGGGTAGGCGGATACCCCGATTCCTCACCAGACAGTGCCAGCACCTCAATTTCTGGCTGCAGTAAGAAAGCCGGGACCAATCTGCTGAGAAGCTGTCAGTCGAGTTAGGGACTGTAATCGTTTCTACCAATAACCATACAGCACACCCACCGTGCTGCTTGATTCAGGATGAGTCCTTAGTTGGAAAATGCTGCAATTGGTTTTCTCCTTCGGAGAAGTTGTAAGAAGAAAAATATATACAGGGACCAGGGTTCTGCACTGGTGGCAAGATGCTGTGAAAGTGTCTAGCCGCTGCCCCTATTCAGTGTCCCACACTGGATATCCAAACTTGCCGGATAGTGCGGTTACTATTCTGTTAGTGGGACATTCAGCCATCGACTGGAAACTCCGGAATAACCAGAGAGCACGTGCAAATGACCTGTCTGAACCTCAACCAATTGAGATAGCTAAGGATGAACGCAGATCACTGACCGAATAGGAATTGGGTCTGCCTCCGCCGTTCGCACAGGCTATCCTGGATCTATCGGGACAGCACCTTTGGGATATGTGGTAATAGTCAGCGGCACTGTCAGCATAGTGCCACTGAATACTGGAAGAACAGACGGTTATCTGATTAGCAGGCTTCCAACAGGCTAAAAGTTATGACTATGCAGCCTTTTTCTCATCCAATTTTCCTATCTCTGCCCAAAACGAAGTTATAGCACACATGCACCAAAGAACCGGAAGGCAGAGGAGCAACCAAGCTTGAAGCCAACCAGTAATAGAGTGCCAGCCCATGGGTTTCTCTATCTAAGAAAAAATGTGGTTCAGAAGACATTATAATGAGTATCAGCATAAAATAAAGTTCCCTTTCGAAGATCTGTCATTGGGCAGCTAGAGTCATATTAAACAACGTTACAGCCAGGCCCTGCTATGGGAATTACCCTTGCCACTGACCTCTCCCGTGCCTCTTTGCGTCGCATGCAGAACACACGGAGGGCTAGCCACCGTACAGGAAGCCCACACAGTGCTAATGCTGTGGCTGTTTTTTTGTTTTTTTTGGAAACATCACGCTGGATATGCTGAAAAATCAGAAGCAAGTAAATGTGCCACGTCCTGTACCCGCAAGAAGGAACCCCCTCCCCACAGAAGGGCCCCCCCTTAACAAAAAAGAAACCGCGGAGCAGCACTCAAGGACCAAATAACAAAATAAAAGAAAGGAAAATAAACGAGGGCAAAGAAATCCAAGGCATAGAGACACACTGCAAATACCTGTATCTGTCCAGCCCCGGTCTGCCTGTCGTCCGGCAGCCACGAGGACTCACTGCGCCGCCTAAAATGGCCGCCGAACACTGAAGAGCAGCAAAAAGGCGCCAAAAGGTCCCCAGCCTGGGCCGCGGCCCTCGCCGGAGCTCTGCATTGCCAGATGCCGCCTGACACCGGTTAAAGCCTACCGGCCAGGTCAGCGCTAAGACCGGCATACGGAGCCACCGCCACCCCTGCCAACAACAGTCTGGCGGACTAGCAAACCCACGACTCCGGTGGAGCCGTGGGAGACCGGCAAATGCGGTCCGTTCAGAGGAGCGGAATGCAGAGGGGCTCTCCCCCGAACGTCCTGGGGGAGAGAACATTGCCCCGATAAAATGACAAAAGGCAGTTTCTGCAGTCTTTTTTTTTTTTGTCCTTGAAGAGGCAGGGAGAAAGAAAATCAGAGCCTTGAAGCAAATGCTCATATCTGCACTTGTAAAGAGATATCATCCTCCGACCATAAATAAAAAATCCCCACTAAGTTCTGAACCTAAAGCACAGCTAATGCAACCCAACAGCTCCTTATTCGTTTCTCCAGGGAGCCCCTACAGGCTCACTACGTCCTCCTGCTGCATGGAGACTGGTCACACTGGGATTGAGGAGGAGAGAGCAGCAGGCTATATCCAGTGATGTCATAATTCTGACGAACCAGTCTCCAAAGCTGCAGGAGGAGGTTGACAACCCAGAAGTAGAGGACTGAACTGGAGGAACGATAAGGAATGCAGGTTGGATAACTTGATAGGGGGAAGAAGAAAGGGGGAAAAAATAGGTGATAACAAGCTGCAGAAGAACAAGGAGAAAGACTTTCTAGATTCTGAATTGCCATCCTCCCTGGTGGGTCTTGCCTTCACTCTAGTTCTTCTGCTGTGACTCAACTGCCTTTATATCCTTACTACTTATTCTGATGTCTGGTAATAGGAGTGTTCACTTTTTAATATTTGCTTTTTTTTTTTAAAGAAAAAAAATAGAAATTCTCAGGCAGTTGTAAACTGCTTAAGAGCGCCACTACTTGAAGGGGGCTTCCTGCTGAGGCACTGTGCTTGATATAGATACAAAGTGTATCTAAACAAACTTGACTTTACCTTCCTTTCTTTCTAAAACTGTCAACAACCACGAGGGGGATTTTTCTCAGGGTCACCAATTACTATATAGTTGTAAAACACACCCCCTAGCGTGAAAGCATATTGAAAATATTTTTTAGTCGGAATCTGTTCTAAAAGCGTAGTTACTCACCTGTAACAGGTGTTCTCAGAGGACAGCAGGAATCAGTCCTCACATTTGGGCGACATCGGCACCGACGGAACCCTCGCAGAAGCATCCCCCCACCAGCTTTCAAAGAAAGCTTTTCGGAGATGCCACCACGCATGCATGGTCCCCTTCCCGCCCAAGGCTGCCATCTTGCTCAGTCAGGTGACATAGCTACAAAGCAGCAAAAATAAAAGATGGTAAAGCATAGTTACTCACCTGTAACAGGTGATGTCCGGGAACAGCAGGAATTTAGTCTTCACATATGGGTATCGTCGGTAACAACGGAGCCTGCGCGGGAAAGCTCCCCAGCGTCCAATAGGAAAACGTTTGGGAGCATCCCACAGCACCTGCGTGCTGCCTTCCTGCCTTTCCCAACTGTCCCTCTCCAGTTGAGTTTTAAAGCTGAGACAAAGAGAGAGGGAAAAAGAGAGAGAGATAGAGAGATAAAACTCCTAAGGAAGGTGGGTGGGTTGCGAAGACTAAATTCCTCCTGTTCCCGGAGATCACCTGTTACAGGTGAGTAACTATGCTATTTCCAGGAACAAGCAGGAATGTAGTCTTCACATATGGGGGACTCCCTAGCTGCAGATGCCAGGGAGAAGGCCCCAGAAGTTGTGTGCCCCTGTGAAAGGACTCCACTTCCCCCCACGGATCTCTGGCATCCTACCAGGGATGGTAGGTAGGAGTTGATAAAGTATGGAACAGGTGTTGAAGAACAGCCTGACCAAACAAGGCATCCCGGCAGGAGTCCTTGTCTAAGCAGTAATGGGCTGTGAAGGTATGAACCGAAGCCCAAGTAGCTGCTCGACAGATGTCGTCGATAGAGTGAAGATGAGCCATAGAGGCTGCCATGGCTCTCACATTGTGAGCTGTGACATGGCCTTCAAGAGGAAGGTTCTTACTCTCATAGGCAAAAGATACACACTGTGCAATCCAGTTGGACAGTGTTCTTTTGGAGACTGGAAGTCCCAAATGACTAGGATCAAAAGCAACAAAGAGTTGAGAGGACTTTCTATGTTGCTGTGTCCTTTGCAAGTAAAGCACAGTTACTTACCTGTAACAGGTGATCTCTGGGAACAACAGGAATAAGTCTTCACATATGGGTATGTCGATACCGACGGAGTCTGCGCGGGAACGCTTCCCAGCGTCCAATCAAAGAGCTTTTGGAAGCATCCCACCACACCTGCGTGCTGCCTTCCCGCCTTCCCCAACTGCCTCTCCTCAGTTAAGTTTTAAAGCTGAGACAAAGAGAGAGAGAGAGGAAAGGAAAGATAGAGATACAACTCCTGGGGAGGTGGGTGGGTTGTGAAGACTTATTCCTGCTGTTCCCAGAGATCACCTGTTACAGGTAAGTAACTGCTATCTCCAGGAACAAGCAGGAATGAGTCTTCACATATGGGGACTCCCAAGCTAAGATGCCTGGAGTCCCAGCATGTCATGGATTGGAACATGCTATCCCCCACAACGCCAGGCATCCTGAGGATGGAGGGTAGGAGTTGAAGAAAGAAAAGTGCTGTGGAACAGCTAACCTAGCATAGGACTGCAGACAAGGAGTCCATGTGTGGATGATAATTATCATCAATGATATTGGAAGAAATATTGCAATATGGACCTCCCCTAACAGGATTACACAGCAGTAAGGAGGTTCATGGGATCTACTGGGGACCCAGTAGAGGAACCTCCAGGAGGACCTCACTGTGAAGTGGAGGTAATAAACCTGTAGGAAAAAACAGTGGAGGTCAGATTCCTGAAAAGTAAGAGGGGACCCCGGTAATAAATGGGGTAGTACCAAAAAACGGTGGGCCTTCAGAGGAAGGCTTTATGATAAAAGCCGAACTCTTTTGGCGACAGAGTGGCTCACCCTTGGAAGCAAAAAGAGAAGGCCGACCGAATTGAATAAACAGGTACAGTCCTTGTGGGAGGAAAAGGTATGGAAACCCCTTGTATCCCAAAAGAAAGGACAAATGGCTGAGGCGTTAGAGCCTGTGATTAGCTGAAGATCGGCAATGTCTCTCCTAACTGGAGTCAGCTAGGAGAGATACTGGAACATGGAGAGCTTCAGAGGTACCTAAACCTTAAGGTTATGGTGGAAGTTGTTAACTACCACAGAGTGGTTGTGAATGTAGAACCCCAAACATGATGGATAGCATAGGTATGGGTAAAGTCCATCTGTCAGAATCATATAGCTATATGAGTCTCGACAGTCAGGTAGATAAATGCAGAATACATATCTACCGATAGTAAAATATTTTGACAGATATAGATAGATATAGATATATAACATATGTTGTTGTTAAGTGCCGTCGAGTCGGAGTCGACTCATGGCGATCCTCTGGATAGCTATCCTAAATTGTGTTCGGTCTTCAGTCAGGTGGCTCATTGTTGACAGACTGGTACCCATAGCTGCCGTTATTGTATCGATCCATCTCATTGCTGGCCTTCCTCTTTTGCATTGACCTATCTTGCCAAGATAGTAATTACACTTACCTGGTAATTGTAGTTCCTTGAGAGACGACAGCTTAGTCCTCGACGTATGGGTAGTGCACCTCCTCCTGCAGCATGAAGACTGGACCAATCAGATTTCAGCTCCTCTGGAACCATCATACCAGGCATCTCTGGAACTCCAGTGAACTATTGTCAAAGCAAACTTAACACATAGCTAACCTTTAATAGGGCCCCACTTGTATGTTATGCTAATTTGTTTTTTTTTTTGTTTTGTTTTGTTTTATTTTTTATACTGCAGCCAAAGGCCACAAGTAACAGGGACGGAATGTCCCGCCCCTGCCACAGCATATGCAGAGTGAGAAGAAAAGACAAAGAAACATTGGAGCGAAAAGATTGAAAAACAAGGGAACACACTCACCTGGGAATACAGACCTCTGAACCCAAGGCGTGCCGTGCTAAGAGAAATGAGACAGGGAGAGGCAGGAGGACTAAGCTGTCGTCTCTCAAGGAACTACAATTACCAGGTAAGTGTAATTACTATTTCCTTATCGTTCCTCCAGCTTAGTCCTCGACGTATGGGATGTATCAAAGCAGCCTAACGGGCGGGATTTTGCCAGCCGGCACGCAGAACCGCGGAACCAAAACTGGCATCGCTAGCAGCCAAGACATCAAGACGATAATGTTTACTGAAAGTGTGCAACGAAGACCACGTGGCCGCCTTACAGATATCCACCGGCGAAACCAAACTGAACTCCGCCCAGGACGTTGCTTGCGCTCTCGTAGAATGAGCGCGCAACCCAACAGGCGGAACCCGACTGCTTAACAGATAAGCCGAGCCAATCGCCTCTTTAATCCACCGAGCAATAGAAGCCTTCGCCGCCGCTTCTCCTTTGCGGGGACCGCCAAACAGCACAAACAAGTGGTCCGATTTACGAAAATCGCTGGTAACTTTTAAATAGCGTCGCAAAACTCTCTTGAGATCCAACCGACTTAGACCGCGATCAGAAGCACGCCCTTCCGACTCGGAAAATACCGGAAGGGACACTACCTGGTTTAAGTGGAAAGGAGAAGTCACCTTAGGTAAAAAGGAAGGCACAGGCTGCAAAACCACTTTTTGAGCCGAGAAAGACAGGAAAGGCTCCCTACAAGAAAGAGCCTGGAGCTCGGAAATACGTCGTGCCAAACAAATCGCCACTAAAAACACCGTCTTGAGAGTCAAATCCTTTACCGAACTACGAGAAAGAGGCTCAAAAGGGGCTGCACTGAAAGCCCGCAACACCAAATTAAGATCCCAAGGTGGTACCGAGACTCTGCGGGCCGGACGCAATCTAGAAACAGCCCGCAAGAAACGAACGACATCAGCATAAGCACCTAAAGAGACGCCCTGAACCTTTCCGCGATAACATGACAGTGCCGCCAATTGAACTCGCAAAGAACTGGCGGCCAGACCTTTAGCAAAACCGTCTTGTAAAAAATCCAGTATCATCGGAATAGAGGCTGTAGCCGCTCGAATCTGATGCCGAGAGCACCAGTCCTCAAAAATACGCCAAACCCGTACATAGGCCAGCGAGGTGGAACGTTTGCGCGCTTGTAACAATGTCGCCACGACCGCACGGGAATAACCCCGTTTTCTCAGCCGAGCCCTTTCAATAGCCAGGCCGTAAGAGAGAATCTCCCCACTTGAGGCATGCGAAGAGGACCCTGACACAACAGATCCGGAACCAAAGGAAGCCGCCACGGGGGATCGTCCACCAGCCTCATGAGATCGGCATACCAAGGACGACGAGGCCAATCCGGCGCTATCAACAGCACCCGACCCCGGTGCGCCTCGATACGCTGAATCACACGCCCCAGCAGGGGCCACGGAGGAAACACGTAGAGAAGACCCACAGAGGGCCAAATCTGCAAAAGAGCATCCAGACCTTCGGACATCGGCTCTCTCCGACGACTGTAGAACCGAGCTGCCTTTGCCGAGCGGAACGTGGCCATCAAGTCCATGACCGGCTGGCCCCAACGCCGAACCAGCTGCGCGAACACTCTCGGATGGAGTTCCCATTCGCCGGGATCCACCTGAACTCTGCTGAGAAAGTCCGCGGTCACGTTGTCTTTTCCGGCAATGTGCGCCGCCGAGATGGCTGGCAGCCGGGGTTCTACCCACTCGAACAACGTCCGAGTCTCCGCTTCCAGACCGACGCTTCCGGTTCCGCCCTGCCGGTTGATGTAGGCCACAGTCGCCGCATTGTCGGAGAGAACCCGAACCGCCCGAGACGAGATCCGGGTCTCGAAGTGTTGTAAGGCCAATCGAACGGCCCGAAGTTCCAAACGATTGATCGACCAAACGGTCTCCTCCGGAGACCAGAGACCCTGAGCGAACTGGCCTTCGAAATGTGCGCCCCAGCCCGTCAGGCAGGCATCCGTTAAGAGCGGAACCCAGGCCGGCTGCTCCAATGGCATCCCCACTCGAAGCGAGGTGGGACTCAACCACCAACGTAGATCTCTCCGAACGGCCAGCGGGCAAGGGAGACGTTTGGTCAGGGAATCGGACTGGTTGGAGCAGCGACGGAGCAAGGCTCGCTGGAGCGAACGCATGTGAAAGCGTGCCCAAGGTACCACCTCCAGGGAGGCCGCCATCGTCCCCAGCAACTGCAGGTAGTGCCAGGCCGACGGAGCCGGCGTCTTTCGGAACCGCCGCACCAGAGACTGAAGGGCCAATATCCTGCGTTCGGGAAGAGACACCAATCCCACGCACGTTTTGAACTGCACCCCCAAATATTCGAGAAACTGCGTCGGAACCAGATGGCTCTTGCGGGGGTTGACCACCCAGCCGAGAGACTGCAAGAGCGCCACGACTTTCGCCGTCGACGTCAAGCTTTCTGCGCGAGACTTCCCGCGAATCAACCAATCGTCCAGATAGGGATGAACTAGTACCCCCTCTTTGCGCAAGGCTGCCGCTACAACCACCATGACTTTGGTGAAGACTCGCGGCGCGGTCGCAAGACCGAAGGGCAAAGCCTGAAACTGGAAATGACCCCACGGCAGCGCGAAGCGAAGATACTTCTGCTGGTCTTCTCGAATAGGGATATGGAGATAAGCCTCCGTGAGGTCGAGAGACGTGAGAAACTCGCCCCGGCGGACGGCGACTAGTACGGACCGGAGGGTTTCCATCCGAAAGTGGGGAATCCGCAGACAACGATTCACACCTTTGAGATCCAAGATGGGGCGAAGATCGCCACCCTTCTTTGGCACCACGAAATAGATGGAGTACCTTCCCCGACCATATTCCGCTTGCGGCACGGGAATGACTGCCCCCAGCTGGAGAAGACGATCGAGCGTTTGCCTGACTTGAAGGGTCTTTCGGACACCCCGGCAGGGGGACGCTACAAAGGAATCGAGCACGGGACGGGCTAAGTCGAGAACATACCCGTCTCGTATGATGTCCAAAACCCACTGATCGGAAGTAATTTGGGTCCAAGCGGAGAGAAAACGTCGAAGACGTCCTCCGATCACAGGCAGCTCCACCTGGACCCGCTGCCCTTCATTGGGGCTTGCGAGCGGCCGGAGAACCAGCCGCCGAGAATCCTCTGCTGGCTCCTCGAAAGCCGCGAAAGCTCGACGCCCGGGAGCTATATCTGCCACGCTGGAGGCCCCCATAACGGGGCGACCGGAACCTACGAAAGTCCCGAAACTGCCCCCGGGCGACCGGAAGTGACCTAACCCCGTTTGGGTCTATCCTCCGGCAGGCGACCTCCTTTGGAGTCTCCCAGATCCTTGACCAACTTATCCAAATCCTCACCAAAGAGCAGTCTACCTTTAAAAGGCAATTTGCCCAACCGCGACTTGGAAGACCCATCGGCCGCCCAATTTTTTAACCAAAGGGCTCTGCGTGACGCTACCACGGATGCCATGCTATTGGAGAGAGCTCTGATGAGATCATACTGGACATCCGCCAAATACGCCGCACCAGATTCCAATCGGTGGATCTCCGTCAGCATGTCTGGCTCCAGGGAAGGAGTCTGTTGAAAACGTTGAACCCAGCGTAAACAGGCCCGGGCAACCCAAGCTCCGCAAACGGAAGCTTGTAATGCTATCGCGTCCGCCTCAAAGGCTTGTCTTAATAGCCCGTCCATTTTCCGGTCCTGCGGTTCACGTAAAGCCGCACTCCTTTCCACCGGGATTGTGGTCTTCTTAGTCACCGCTGAGACGGCCGCGTCAACTTTGGGAGATCGGAAACGCTCTAGATCTGTGTCCGATAAAGGATAAAGCCGACGCATGATCTTAACCCCCTTGAGACCCGACTCAGGGGTGTCCCACTCTGCCTGAATCATCTGGTCAATAACCTTGTGAATGGGAAAAACCACCTTAGATTGTCGTACCGCCTGAATAATGGGATCAGTCCCGTCCGCCTCCTCCACCGTAGCAGTAGGGGCCAATCCCAGAGTCTGAAGCGCTTCCGAAACCAGAGCCGGCAGCTCTTCACGTCGGAAAACGCGAATAATCTTAGCCTGATCCTCCTGCTCTGGAAGCTCGCCTTCTTCCAAGCCGTCTGCATCCACCTCCTGGTCGAACTCAGGGTCATCACCTTCAGGCCACTCCGTCTCCGAAGGAAAGGGGTCGGGCATCCGTGGCCGCTTAGGAGGCGTGCTGCCGGACAACGGAGGCTCCCCCGAAAAGGAGTGAGCCGAGACTCCCTGCGCTGGAAGAGGCGCAGCTCCCAGAACCTGGCGCCTATGGCAGAACGCCTGGTGCAGGAGCAAAACAAAATCGGGAGAAAACTCCTCCAAGGGCAAGGCCCCTCCGAGGTCCGCCTGTCCCCCAGACGCCAAGCAACTGGTAGAAGGAAGACCCGAAGGTCCCTCCAGCGGCGACACCAGGTCCCCTGCCGCAGCTCCGGACTGCTCCGTCGTAGCCAAAGAACTTTCCAGGCGCTGCTCCATGCTGCGAGACAGCGAGGCACAGCGTGAGCACACACCGGTCTCCGCATCGGCGCCCCGCCGAGAACCACAAATGAGGCAAAGAGATCCCCCTGGCATGGGGCCTCTTGCTCTGAAGGGAGTTAGCTGTCAGTGCTCAATACTGAGAGGGCAGCACAGGCTCACTGACCCAGAAGAACCAGGCGGGAACTGGGCAGTAGCTAGCAACAGAGAACCGGTGAAGGGAGAGGGGACGTCACCCCTTTGCCCAGCAAAAGCAGCTGTGGTTTCTTAACTCTAGCCCCTTGCTTTCTTTTTTTTTTTTTTTTAAATTGCTCACCCAGCCGCGAAGACCACAACCGCCCCGCTAAGGAAGGGGAAAGAACACGCTGAATCCCCTCCCCCCCCCTTTAACCGCGGGACCGCTGCAGTCCGAGGCAAAAGGGCCGAAACGAAAATAATGCAGGAAATCAATAGAAACTGAAAGGAATTAAAGGAAATAAGCAAACCAGCTAAAAGAACGAAAAGAAAGCAAAGAAATAAAGAAATTCACCGCGGGACACACGAGGAAAAAAACCGCGAGTCAGGGAAACAAAAATGGCCGCGGCAGCCAGGCAATCTTGGCGCGCTTTTCTCCCCGCCGAGAAAACAGCGCGAGGGAAACGCCACACTGCCGCCGCATAGATCGCGCCCCCCCGGGTTACCACGACCCCGGGAGCCCCCCGAACAAATTGCTCCCGCACTGAGGGGATCCCCGAACGGCCGAAGAGAGCACAGGACTCGGCTCAGCAGCAGTCCCGATCTCTCACAGCCGTCAGCACTCCCCGGTACCAGCGCAGCCGACTTACCAAGCCTCTGGAGAAGAGCTGCAGTACCGCCGCCGCAAGAGCTCTGCCCCGAAGATTCCTGGGGCAGAGATCCAATTACCCAAAGAAATAGACTTAAAATAGAAGCGGCAAAGGCTGGGCAGGAGAGGTACCTTCCTCAGGCCCCCCCCCCCACGGAGTGCTGTGAAGAGAAATGCAAAATTTAAAGGGACAGGAACCTCACATTAAGTAAATGAAAAGAAGCCCTAATAGGACAAAAAATAAAGACCCAAAAGGTTAGCTAGGGAGAAAAAAGACAAGTAACTAACAACTAGTGAGCCCAGTGAGACTCACTAACGTCCTCCTGCTGCATGAAGACTGGACACACAGGAGTTCCAGAGATGCCTGGTATGATGGTTCCAGAGGAGCTGAAATCTGATTGGTCCAGTCTTCATGCTGCAGGAGGAGGTGCACTACCCATACGTCGAGGACTAAGCTGGAGGAACGATAAGGAACATAATGTCTCTCTCTTAATGATTTCTCTCTTCGCATGATGTGTCCAAAGTATGAAAGTCAAAGTCTTGTCATCTGAGCTTCTAAAGAAAGCTTAGGTTTGATCTCCTCTAGTACCGACTGGTTTGTTCTTCGGGCAGTCCATGGTATACACAGTATTCGCCGCCAACACCATAATTCAAAGGCATCAATTTTCTTCCTGTCTTTTTCACTGTCCAGCTTTCACATCCATATGATGTTATTGAAAATAGCATGGCTTGAACAAGTCGAATCTTTGTATGGAGAGAGACATCTCTGCTCTTGAGAATCTTATCTGTCTTTCATAGCCATTCTGCCAAGAGCAATGCGTCATCTGATTTCTTGACTGCTTGTTGCTTCTTTATTGACAGTTGATCCAAGTAGGTTAAAGTTGTTCACAATTTCAATTTCTTCTCCTTCAACGATGAACCTGTTTATTATGCCAGTTGTCATGATCTTTGTCTTCTTTACATTAAGGTGCAGGCCCATTTTGAGACTATGTTCTTTGATTGTGAGAAGCAAATGTTTCAGATCATCTTCACTTTCCACCAGTAATGTGGTATCATCAGCATAGCGAAGGTTGTTGATGAGTCTTCCACCAATCTTCACACCTCTGTTGTCTTCATACAATCCTGCTTCTCTGATGATTTGTTCTGCATATAAATTAAACAGGTAGGGGGAAAGTATGCCGCCTTGTCTTACACCTTTGCTTATTTTAAACCATTCTGTTTCTCCTTGTTCCGTTCGAACTGTTGCTTCTTGATCAATGTACAGATTGCGCAAGAGAACGATCAGGTGTTCTGGTATACCCATGCTTCTTAATGTGGCCCAGCGTTTCTCATGGTTTACACAGTCAAAAGCCTTGCTATAGTCGATAAAGCACAAATAGATATCCTTTTGGTATTCTTAGATATATAAGAATATATCTTATACAGATATATAAGAATATATCTATAGTGAGATATGAAGGGCATAAAACACACACAAATGATAGACAGACATCTGTAAGATGTATGCTATAGAATGAACATATAGGCCTCTATATGGGTGTCTGCAATGAAGCAGACAGAGATATGCCTACAGAACGGTAATCACATAGGAAATGTGGAGAGGAAAGATTCATCGAACAAGAAGGTGGAACCTACTTGAGAAGATATATAGAGAATCTATTCCCACTGGTTATTCTAGAACTCTAGCATGGTAAGTGAACAGAAGACGCATAAAAATGAGATACCATGCTGACCTGCTTAAGGACAAAAAAGATATCATGCGTTCTTACCATGAGGTGAGGACGAGCTGCAAGGAGAAGGCATATTCCTGATTGGAAATACTATGGACCAAAGCAGGGAATTGGCAACTCCATAAGCTTTCACGTAAGAGAAGGCCTATGTCCTTTATAATAAAAAGGGGATAGTGAACAAAGGGAGAACCTTTCTAGTCATGGGAGACATGACTGAAAAAGCCTTTTCCAACCATCTAGGATAGCTGTTGGAGAAAAAAACCCCATGCTCTCTAGCAAGGGCCCATAGTGGAGAGCTTCTCTGTAGAATTGCAGAAAGCATGATGCAGGAGAATAAGGAGATAGAACTGTTTGCTGGAGAGCCAGTACCTATGTCAACTATGCTGCCAAACCCAGGGGAATGGAGATGGCAGAAAGAGAAGATAATCCAACAAGGCTGTAGTGAAATAATTTCCAAGACAGATAACAGCACTGACTTGGAATCACTACTAAACTAGACAAAGTTAGTGGAGGACAAATCTGGTTGCTGGTGGACAAGAACCAGTGGTCCAAACATTAAGGCTCCTGCATAGGCAGCTGCTTGCTAGACAGCAGAAAGAATCTTACTGTTTAAAAACAGAAAGAACAGACAGAACAGGAATAGAAAACTCTGGACATGTCTGATGAACTGCTTCAAAGCAAGATTGAAAAACGGGAGTCAACTCAGAGAGGAGAACTCCGCACTGGAAAAGTAACAAAACTAGAGAGGCTGAAGAAAAGCCCTCCAGTGAAGCAATACCGCTCTTACAAAGGAAAAGCTTGGTAAGAGGGTAAAGAGAATGGAGCTGAAGAAGACTTACAAAGTAGTAAGTCTACAGAAAGGAAAAAAAAACATGTTGGCACAGGAAAACTATCGTTTGATAGTGATTAGACCTCTTTCCCTAGCAGGAAGAAGAGGGAACCCTGTGACCTATAAGCATGAACATCCTGACAGCTTATAGAACATAGAAAAAAATGGATGTCTTTTGGGAAGAGATCCATGTCTAGGATTTAGAACAGCAGTGGATTGCCTCTATTGAGAAGCAACTGCAGATTCTAACCCTAAGAGTCACAAGCATCTGATGTAGATTGATCAGAAACCATGTGGTTGCTGGGTTTGCTGAGCCTGGTGAGAGGTTGAATTCTGCAGACCAGGACGATGCTTCCCTTGTTTGGTAACATCTGTATGATGGGCAGATGATGCATAAAACCTTCTCCTATGGGAAGAAAGTTTGGCAGGACATTTCCTGCCTACTGGGACAGAAGGTGGTGCAGAACAGCCCCTAGGAACAGGTAAGTCAGTGGATAACTGAGTAACCTGACGTAAAGACTCCTTGTTGAAAAGATTGTCTCCAGTGCAAGGAGTATGTCCCAGTCTTTGCTGTGCCCATTTGTCCAAGTCTGAAGCTTAGAACATAAGAACATAAGATATGCCATCAAGCCCAGTATTCTGTTTCCAACAGTGGCAAATCTAGGTCATATGTACCTAGCAGTTTCCCCAAGAGACACAACTTCCACAATGCTTGTACTGGGTCAAGCATTGATATCTTCGGTCACTTCTTAATAATGGTTTATGGACCTTTCCTCCAGGAACTTGTCCAAACCTTTTTTAAACCCAGCTACACTAACAGCCTTTACTACATCCTCCGGTAACAAATTCCAGAGTTTGATTACACGTTGAGTGAAAAAATATTTTCTTTTATTAGTCTTAAGAGCCAGGCTCTACGTCATGCCCCTATAGTTAGAAACATAGAAACATGATGACAGAAAAAGACCACAAGGCCCATCTAGTCTGTCCTTCCATAACAACAACTACAACAGTCCACTTTTTACCTTTAGAGATCCTCTGTGTTGGTCCCATGCTTTTTTGAATTCAGTTACTGTCCTCATCTCTACCACCTCCACTGGGAGACTATTCCACGGATCCACTACTCTTTCCGTAAAGAAATATTTCCGCATATCACTCCTGAATCTATCTCCCTTCACCCTCATCCCATGTCCCCTCGTCGCAGAACTTGCTTTCAATTGAAAGAGGCTCTCTCCCTGAACATTTATGCCACGGAGGTATTTAAACATCTCAATCATATCACCTCTATCCCGCCTTTCCTCTAAGGTGTACATATTAAGATCCTTAAGTCTGTCCTCATATGCTTTATAATGAAGACTACTAATCATCTTAGTAGCAACCCTCTGCACCGACTCCATCCTGTTCACATCCTTTTGAAGGTGCGGTCTCCAGAACTGCACACCATACTCCAAATGAGGTCGCACCAAAGACTTATACAGAGGCATTATCACCTCCTTTTTTCTGCTAGCCATTCCTCTCCGTATGCACCCAAGCATCCTTCTAGCTTTTGCCGTCGCCTTTTCTACCTGTTTAGCTACTTTAAGATCATCGGACACAACTACGCCTAGGTCCCGCTCTTCTTTAGTGGACAAAAGTACTTTACCTCCTATGCTGTATTGCTCCCTTGGATTGCTGCAGCCCAAATGCATGACCTTACATTTTTTTAACATTAAATACACCTTCCTGGGTGTCTACTTTATTGCAGATTTTGGTATCATCCGCAAAGAGGCAAACCTTACCCGACAGCCCTTCCGCTATATCACTAACAAAGATGTTAAAAAGAATCGGACCAAGGACAGATCCCTGGGGCACACCACTGGTAACATCCTTCTCCTCAGAGTGAGCTCCATTTACTTGTACTCTTTGTCGCCTCCCACCCAACCAATTTCTAACCCAAGCAGTAACTTTAGGGTCCATCCCTAGGGTGCTCAGTTTGTTTATAAGTCGCCTGTGAGGAACAGTGTCAAAGGCTTTACTGAAATCTAAATACACCACATCTAGAGCTCTCCCTCGGTCCAACTCCCTGGTCACCCAGTCAAAGAAATCAATCAGATTTGTCTGACAAGACCTGCCTCTGGTGAATCCATGCTGCCTCGGATCCTGTAATCCGCTGGACTCCAGAAACCTCACTATTTTCTCTTTCAACAGCGTTTCCATTAATTTACTCACCACTGAAGTTAAACTAACCGGCCTGTAGTTTTCAACCACATCCTTACTTCCGCTTTTGTGTAAAGGCACCACATGAGCCTCTCTCCAGTCCTTTGGCACCACTCCCGACTCCAACGAGGCATTGAAAAGGTCAGTCAGTGGAGTTGCTAGAACGTCCCCAAGTTCCCTCAGTATTCTAGGGTGTATCCCATCCGGTCCCATCGCTTTGTCTACTTTAAGTTGAGCTAGTTTCTCACGAACACAGTCTTCTGAAAATTGTTCAAGATGTCCCTCGCTTCTGTTCTTATTTGTGGGTGTTTTCTGAGGTCCTGCTCCTGGTTCTTCATCTGTGAACACAGAACAAAAATATTTGTTAAGCAATTCCGCTTTATCCTTATCAGCTTCTACATATTCCCCCCTGTACCCTTGAGTCTGACAATACCACTTTTGCCCTTCCTCTTCTCACTAATATATCTGAAAAATGTCTTATCTCCCCATTTTATTGCATTGGCTATTTCCTCCTCCTTTTGAATCTTTGCCTTCTTGACTACTTTGCTAGCTTCTCTAAGTTTTTCCAAATACAGATGCCTGTCTTCCTTTCTCTGTGATCTCTTGTATTTCATGAAGGCCTCCCTCTTTTTCTTCACTTTTTCAGCTACTTCCTTCGAAAACCATAGCGGTCTCCTGTTCCTTTTGCCTTTATTTACCATTTTAACAAAAAGGTTGGTTGCCTTTAAAATAACCCCTTTCAGTTTTGCCCACTGTTGTTCTACATCCCCCAGCTGTTCCCATCCCACTAACGACTCCCTGAGGTATTGGCCCATCTTCGCAAAGTTAGTCTTCCTAAAGTCTAAGATCTTCACCTTGGAATGGATTCTAACAGCCCTAGTCCGAATACTGAACCACACCATCTGGTGATCACTGGATGCAAAATGATCTCCCACTACAACATCAGAAACACTTTCACCATTGGTAAGCACCAAGTCCAGTATGGCCCCTTCACGTGTGGGGTCTGTTACCAATTGCCTGAATTGTTCTCCCTGTAGAGAATCCAGGATCTCCTTACTCCTTGATGATACTGCAGCAGGAAAGTGCCAATCAACATCTGGCATATTGAAATCTCCTAGCAGTAGCACTTCCCCTTTCCTAGCAATGCTGCGTATGTCTTCAATTAACTCTCTGTCCACCTCTTCCTCTTGTGAGGGAGGTCTGTATATCACACCAATGCAAATATATTTCTCTTTCCCTCTTTCTAGTTTAACCCACAATGCCTCCTCTCTCCCTTTTAAGCTCTGTAGTTATAGCAGAAGTCCTGCTAACAGACTCAAAAGAGTCTAGGGAAGCACGAGTAAGAAACCAAGAGATATTCTGAAGATGCTTGAGCAGTGAAGAATAGCCTGCACTCTTGGACTCTGGAAGGGAAGAAGTCAAACGATGTAATTGCTTTGTGACCTCCTCAAGAGATAGACTTATATAAAAAATATATGAGAGAATTCTTGCAGAAAGCATAGATGTCTGGAAGGTTTGACGTCCAAAAGCATCTAGTGTCTTAGACTCACGACCTGGCGGATAAGAAGAGTGCTTTTTCTTACTCTTTACCCGCCTCATTGCTGATTCCACTATTATGGAATGATGAGGCAGTTGAGTCTTTTGAAACCCTGGAGAGAGGGGCACCTGATATAAGAGATTAGTTGCTCTGGAAGGTGGTGGTACCCTTAAAGGTGTTTCCCACATTCCTAGAAGGAGATCCTGCAAGGAATGATGCAAAGGAAGCATTATGTTCTCCTTTGCTTTGGTAGAAACAGAGCCTTGTGCAGGATCATGTCCCGGGATAGGAATGGCAACAGATCTTGCTATATCCAGGAGGAAACTCTGAAAAGAGGGATCTTCAACGGGAATTTCCTTTGGACAGGTTAGATCTGAAGAACTAGCCTGAGCATCGAAAGAGCTATCCAAATATATAGGAATAGAAGATCCTGCACGGTGCAGTGTGGAATCCTTAAGGGATGGTCGCCGGTACTGGCTGTCAGGAGCAGCGACCGTCAGTACCACATCGTCCATGCCAAGTATCGACTCCAAGCTTGGTATAGAAGGGAGCGATCCTGTTGAAAAAAGAATGGCAGGAGTTGGCCACGATGCTACTGTGGATACCGGTACCGATACCAATACCGGTACCGATGTCGGAGCCAAGCTCGACACAGCCATCGAAGCAGCCACCGGTGACAGCTCAATCGGTACAGAGGGAACCGAAAACCTCCGGCCGCTATCCTCGGTACCGAGCCTCCGATATCGATCGGTGTCGGTACCAAAGCGTATTGGTACCCAGTCTTCCAGACTAGAGATCGATTCCAAACTCGGCATCGAGGGCAAAGAGCCTGATGAGCGAAGCATGGAAGGCACCGACCGCAAGGATAATGAGGACATCGGTACCGACTTTGGTACCGTGTCTGATACCGGTGGATGAAGGTCAACCAGTGGCAACTCAAACCGCCTCGGGGGATCCGAATTATCGGAACCGATCCTTCGGTACCGCCGAGAGCCGGTACCAAGGCGAGTCGGTACCCAGTCCTCCAGACTGGAGATTGATTCCAGACTCGGCATCGAAGGAAGCGAGGCTATTGATGCACGTCTGGAGGGTACTGACGTCGGTGGTAGTATCGGTGCTGGTACCGATAATGGAAAGTCAGTCTGGAGGGTATCCACCGGTCCCGAAGGCACCGAGGACGCCAGATGACAATCCCTGGTGAGGAGTATTTCATCCAACACCAGTGTCGATGCCGGAGTATCGGTACCGCTTGAAGCGGATGCCACCACCAGACACGGCTCAGGTATGTTCTGTGAGGGGTGAACCCCAGGAACAACCTGAAACCCCTCAAAAGCTTTTGAGACCGAAGACTCCCGCCGGGGTTTTGAAGCCAGTGGGCCCTCGAGGGCAAGGCCGGAGCCGTCTACATGCTGTACATGAGACCTACCACTCGAGGGCTGGCTAGTCTTAACAGACTGTTTGTGGGTTACCTGATCCTGTGTAGAAGAAGAAAGGGACGGTGTCCCGAAGTTGGAGGGAAACCGTGTATCGAGGGAACCTCGATGTTGAAAACCTCTTCTCACCAAACTGTTGTCAGGACCCAAGCAGGTTAGACACCGACTTCGAGGGTCTAAAAATAAAGTTGTACTGCCACAGTTTAAACATTTCTTGGGGAAAAAGGCTGGCGGTCCCATGAGGAAAAAAACGAGGCCTAGAAGGCCTAAGAAACCGTGAGACACTTTGAAGAAAAAATATCCCTTGGAAAGGAAGATTTTACAAGAAAAGAAAACAAAACATCGGCGGTACCGGTAGTGTCGGGGAAGACAGCCGCAACCACAAGAAAACTAAAGAAATAAAACAGGAATTTTCTGCGGTGACAGGAGGACGTCCTGCTGGCTCCGCGGAAAACGAAAACTGAGGAGAGGCAGTTGGGGAAGGCGGGAAGGCAGCACGCAGGCGTGGTGGGATGCTTCCAAAAGCTCTTTGATTGGACGCTGGGAAGCGTTCCGTGCAGACTCCGTCGGTACCGACGTACCCATATGTGAAGACTCATTCCTGCTTGTTCCTGGAGATAAGGACAAAGCTCTTTTACTGTCCAAAGTATGAAGATTACTTTCTGCATTTGAGGCGTGAGGCCTTGGGAAGAAAACAGGAAGGTAAACTGCTTGGTTTAAATGAAAAGGTGATACCACCTTTGCCATAAAGTGTGGATGAGTCCTAAGGACTACCTTATCATGATGGAACCTTGTATAAGGAGAATCAGCCACCAACGCTTGCAATTCACTGATGCGACATGCTGATGTGATTGCAATAAGAAAGATGACCTTCCAGGAAAGGAATTTCAAAGAGGTAGTAGCTAATGTTTCAAAAGGCAGCTTCATGAGCTGCCCAAGAACCAGATTTAAATCCCATGCCACCGGTGGTGGCTTAGTTAAAAGAAGGCCTCTCATAAATCTCGCTATAAGAGGATGAGAGGAAATAGGTTGTCCATTTCGAGGCTTGAAAGAAGCTGCAATAGCACTCAAATGAACTCTCACTGAATTGGTCTTAAGCCCTGCATTTGATAAATGAAGGAGATACTCCAGTAATGATTCCAGACTTACTGCTAGAGGATTAAGACCCTTCTGTGAGCACCATATGGAAAACATTTTCCACTTAAATGCATAAGAGCGTCTTGTGGAAGGCTTCCTGGAAGCATAAAGGATATCCTTTACCTGCTGGGAAAGGTTAAGACCGTGAAGTTCTAGGCTTTCAGCAACCAGGCCCTGAGATGCAGAGACTGAAGATTGGGATGCCACAGCATCCCGTCCTCCTGAGAAAGGAGATCTGGAGCTGATCCTAACTCCAGAGGCGGAGCTTGAGAGAGATGTAGGAGCAGAGGGTACCACATTTACCGTGGCCAATGTGGAGCTATGAGAATCATATGACCTCTGTCTCTTTGAAGCTTGAACAGGGTTTTGGGAATTAGGGGAATGGGTGGAAAGGCATACAGGAAGTCCTGGCCCCAATGGAGGAGGAAAGCATCCCTGGCCTGAAAACCCTGAACTGGAATTCTGGAACAGAACCGGGGAAGTTTGGCATTCAGCTGACTTGCAAAGAGGTCTATGTCCGGGGTTCCCCAAATTTGAAAACCTTTGGCCACCTGGTCTGCATGGAGAGACCATTCGTGTGGAAGCAGAACGCGACTGAGTCTATCTGCCCAAGAGTATTGAATGCCTGGAAGATACACCACAAGGAGATGAATCTGATGCTCTCTGGCGAGGGCCCATAGTGGAGTGGAGGAGTAGCCTAGTGGTTGGGGCAAGGTACTTCGGGCCGGAAGGTCGGGGGTTCAAATCCCACTAGAGGACAGCAACCTTGGGCCGGAAGGACTAGGGTTTCTAGTCCCACAGGTGCTCCTTGTGGTCTTGGGCAAGCCACTTAACCCTCCATAGTCCATGTTCCCTGTAAAATAGTTCTCTGTGTGCTGTGCTTTCCTGTCTAATCAATGTGTTTATACCTCAAAAAAAAAATTTCCTGTCATGATTTGACAATTTCCAATCTGTAATCAAAAAAACCGCTGCTGATCGCTGGAAGTAGCGGTATACAAAATGTATACTAAATAAAATAAAATAAAATAGTCACAAAGCTTCGTTGCAGAGCGAAAGAGAGCCTGTTCCGCCCTGCTTGTTCACATAGAACATGGCTACTTGATTGTCCGTTTGAACTAGGACTGTCTTGTAGCTGAGCTGGGTGTGGAATACTCAAAGAGCAAGGAAGATCGCTCTGAGTTCCAGGAGATTGATGTGTAGATAGGCCTCCTGTGGAGTCCAGGTACCCTGGGTAGAGAGGCCTTGCAGGTGGGCTCCCCAACCCACCTGTGAAGTGTCTGTTGTTAGAGTGGCTTGGAGTGGGGGTTGCTGAAAAGGAGACCCCACTAAAAGGTTTTGGGGTGACTGCCACCATTGGAGGGACAAAATAAGGCGATCTGAGTTTGCTATTTTGTCTGACAGGCAACCTGACGCTTGAGTCCAGTGAGTGGATAAAGTCCACTGGGCTGCCCTCATATGGAGGCGAGCATAAGGAACCACATGCATGGTGGATGCCATGTGGCCTAGTACTTGTAACATTTACCGAGCAGTGAGATGAGGTTTTAGCACTGCTTGGGAAGCTAACTGCACAATGCGAAGGCAGCGAGATTGTGGAAGGTAGGCCCTTGTCCGTCTGGTATCCAGCAGAGCTCCTATAAACTCTAGGGACTGAGTGGGAACAAGGTTGGATTTTGGGAAGTTTATGACAAGTCCCAAATACTGAAGGATGCGCATTGTGCGAGAGAGAGCAACCCTGGCCTCTGGCTCTGAGGGGGCTCGAATGAGCCAGTCGTCTAAGTAAGGGAAGATGAATATTCCTAGGGTGCGAAGAAATGCTGCCACCACAGCCATGCATTTTGTGAACACCCTTGGTGCAGAGGCCAGGCCAAAAGGAAGAACCCTGTATTGGTAGTGCTTCCCTTGACACAGAAAGCCAAGGAACTTTCGGTGAGTTGGATGGATGAGAACACGAGTGTATACATCCTTGAGATCTAGAGAACAAAGCCAATCTTGACTCTGAAGGTATGGCAGCAGAGTTCCTAGAGAAATCATTTTGAATTTCTCTTTGAACGGGAATTTGTTCAATTCTCTGAGATCTAAGATGGGTCTGTGTCCTCCTGTTTTCTTTGGAATAAGGAAATAGGGGGAGTAAAACCCTGTACCCTGTCGGGAAAAGGGTACCCCTTGGGCAAGAACTAGAGTGACCTCTTGACCTAACTGGTCGTTGAGAGAAGTCTGAGAATTGAACGGTCTTACCACTGTAGGAGGGGGCATGCTGAGGAAATGAAGCTTGTACCCCTCTCTTACAATAGACAGAGTCCAATTTTCTGCTGTTATTTGACCCCATCTGGGGGCAAAATGACATAACCTTCCTGGGATGGTGGAGGGTTCTGGGCCGTTCAGGGCCAAGAAGGCAAAGTTCTCTAGATAGGAGTCAAAGCCGCTATGGAGGCTGAATCTGCTGAGCCAGTTGAAGCTTAGCTGCTTTTGTCTTTCTTTGCCTAGGTTGTTGCTGCTGTCCCTTTTGGGCAGACTGACCTAAGCGATGCCCCTGTTGGGTATAAGAGGGATAAAACTTCTTCTTACTGAAGAATGGTTTCTTAGAGTTTTTTTTCCTCGCAGGTCAGCTGTAGATTTAGACAATCTATCCAAAGTGATATTGTCAGCATCTATCTCATTAGCTTTTTCTTGCCAATTCTTGCCAAAGAGATTCTCTCCTGTGCAAGGAATATTCCCTAATTTATCCTGTACCCAAATTTCTAAGTCAGATGCCTGGAGCCAGGCAATCCTATGTGCACCTATGGCAATAGCAGAGGTTCTGCTTATGCACTCAAAGCAGTCAAAAGCTGCACGATTCACAAACTTGGAAACATCCTGAGCATGTTTGACAAAGGCGAGGTAATCTTGTCTCTTATCAGGAAGGAGAGGGCTCATAAGCTCTAAATCTCCTGTGACCTCCTTAAGGAACATTCCCATATATAAAATATAGGAACTGATCCTAGCAGAAAGCATGGAAGCCTGGAAGGTTCGACGTCGAAATGCGTCAAGAGTCCTACACTCACATCATGGAGGATTAGATGCATGCCTTTTTGCACTCTATCCTTCTCATAGCTGATTCCACCACCATGGAATGGTGTGGTAACAGAGTCTTCTGAAACCCAGGGCAAGGAGGAACTCGATACATGGTGTCAAGTCTTCGAGAGTGAGGAGCTGTGGTTAGAGGTGTTTCCCACATCCTTAACATGAGGTCATGCAAAATCTCATGAATAGGTAAGGTAGCTGCCTCTTTGGGAGCTTTAGGGTACTGCAGGATTTCTAATTCTTTGCCCTAGGCTGTTTTTCAGGAGCCACTGTGATGGAAAGACCTTGAGCCACATCTCGGATAAAATCCTGAAAGGACATATCCTCTGGTGGAGACATCCTACACTGAGGAGAAGAAGAATCCTCAGGAAGAAGTACTCTGGTATCGGCAGAGCTTTCAGAGTCTTCAGACTCATCTGAGGATTTGAAGTATCTCCGATCCGGGTGATCATGCAAGGCAAGGCACGGTACCGGTACCGATCGAAGTCAGCATCGGAGTGGTCCGGTACCGACCTGTCGATACCGGATGGATACGCATGACTTGGTCCCAGCAGAATACCTGCCGATGTCGATGCAGTCGGTGCCGGTACCAGTTGAATTGTCTGAAGCGGTTTCAGGGGCATCAAGGCCGTGAGAAGAGCTGCCAGACTGCATTCAATAGCCAAGAATCTCTGGTCTATCGACGCTGCTGATGCTTGGGTATCGGTACCAGATGAAGCGGCCGGTACCCCAGAGCATGGCACCAGTAGTTCTGCCGAGGTTGAAGCCTTGAGAACATCCTGGAGCCCCGTTAATGCTTTGGAAGACGAAGCCTCCCGCCGGGACAATTTTGCCGGTGAAAGTCCCTCAAGGGCAACGCCAGAGGCATCTCGCTGTCTAGAAGGAGATCTACCCTTTGAGGACCGGCTAGATTTATGTTTAGTTACCTGGGATTCATGGGAGGACGACGAAGCCCTGGAAGACGTCGATGCCACGGAGGCTGCATCGGAGGGAAAAAGGGTGCTAGGTTTAGCAGGCCCCTTTTCGATATCATCCCACAGGCAACACACTCAGAAATAGAGTGGTCAGGACCTAAACATTTGAGGCACCACTCATGGGTGTCGGTGACGGAGATGGTACCACCACAGAACACTTTTTAAAACCCGAAGCGGGTTTTTCCATTCTGAAGGAAAAGTTGGGCCTAGTGCCCACAATGGCGCGTGGCATCTGAAGAGAAAATTACTGGAAAGACTCCAGAAGAAAGTATTTTTTGAAGAAAATAAAGAAGAACCACCGGCGGTACTGGTGTAGCATCGAGGGAAGGCAGATGCGACCACAAAAAAGAAGAATATAAGGGATTTTTTTTCTGCGGTAACAGGATGTGCGACCTCTCGGCTCCGCGGAAAACGAAGAACTGGAAAGGGACAGTTGGGAAAGGCAGCACGCATGCGCTGTGGGATGCTCCCAAAAGCTTTCCTATTGGATGCTGGGGAGCGTTCCCGCACAGGCTCCATCGGTACCAACGATACCCATATGAGAAGACTACATTCCTGCTTGTTCCTGGAGATAGGGGCAACTCCAAGGGGAGGAGGGAGAGTTGTGAGGACTGATTCCTGCTGTCCCCGGAAAAAGCACAGTTACTTACCTGTAACAGGTGATCTCTGGGAACAGCAGGAATAAGTCTTCACATATGGGTACGTCGGTACCGACGGAGTCTGCGCGGGAACGCTTCCCAGCATCCAATCAAAGAGCTTTTGGAAGCATTCCACCACACCTGCGTGCTGCCTTCCCGCCTTTCCCAACTGCCTCTCCTCAGTTAAGTTTTAAAGCCGAGACAAAGAGAGAGAGAGGGGAAAGGAAAGATAGATAGAGATACAACTCCTCGGGAGGTGGGTGGGTTGTGAAGACTTATTCCTGGTGTTCCCAGAGATCACTTGTTACAGGTAAGTAACTGTGCTATCTCCAGGAACAAGCAGGAATGAGTCTTCACATATGGGGACTCCCAAGCTGAGATGCCTGGAGTCCCAGCATGTCATAGGCTGGACATGCCATTTCCCAGAACACCAAGCATCCTGAGGATGGAGAGTAGGAGTTGAAGAAAGAAGGATGCTGTGGAACAGCTAAGCTAGCATAGGACTGCAGAGATGGAGTCCATGTGTGGATGATGACAGTCAGCAATAATATTGCAAAGGATATTGCAATATGGACCTCCCCTGACAGGATTTCACAGAAGTATGGAGGTTCATCGATCTACTGGGAAACCTAGTAGAGGAACCTTGAAGAGGACCTCACTGTAAGTGTAGGTAATAATCCTGTAGGAGAACCAGTGGAGGTCAGAATCTAGAAAGGTAACAGGTAACCCCAGTAGGGAAACTGGGGTAGTCCAAAAACGGTGGGCCTTCAGCGGAAGGCTTTATGAGAAAAACCCTAGCTCTTTTGGAGGCAGAGTGAGTCACTCTTAGGAGCAAAAGAGAAGGCTAACCGATTTGGACAAACAGGCACAATCCTTGAGGGGAGAAAGGGTGTGGGAACTCCTTGTATCCCAAAGAGAGAGGACAAATGCCTGAGGCGTTAAAGCCTGTGATTAACTGAAGATCCACAATGTCTCTCCTAACTGGGATAAGCTAAGAGAGATATTGGGCACGGAGAACTTCAGAGGTACCTAAACCGTTAGGTTATGGTATAAAAATGGTTGACTACCACAGGAGTGGTTGTGTGTGTAGGACCCCAAACCTGCTAGATAGCATAGGTATGGGTAAAGCCCCTCTGTCAATCATATAGCTATATGAGGACAGACAGTGAGATAGATAAGTATGTGGATACATATCTATCTATAATAAAATATCTCAACAGATACATACATATATAGATATATATAGATAGACAGACATATAAGAATATATCTATAGTGAGATACGGCAGGGCATAAAATACACACAAAAAATAAATATGGATATGTAGGCCTACATATGGGTGTCTGCAATTAAAACAGACAGATATGCCTACAGCACAGTGATCACATAGGATATGTGGAGAGGAAAGATTCATCTAATAACAAGGAGGCGGAACCTACTTGAGAAGACATATAGAGAATCTATTCCTCCTGGTCATGATCTGCAAGAATGCTAGGTAGTGAAAAATAACCAGGACTGTTACGTGAAAAACAAAGGACAATGTCAATGTGCAGTCAGCAAGTCCCGAGTCTTCCAGGACTCTAGCATGGTAAGTAGACAGAAGATGCCTAGAGATGAGATACCATGTTGACCCACTTAAGGGCAAAGGTATCATGCGTTCTTACCATGGGGACGAGCATATCCCCAATTGGGATTACTATGGACCAAAGCAGGGAACTGGCAACTCCTTAAGCTTTCACATAAGAGAAGGCCTATGTCCTTTATATCAAAAAAAGAGATAGTAGAAGAAGGGAGAACCTTCTAGTCATGGGAGACATGACTGAAAAGCCTTTCCTAACCAGCTAGGAAGCTGTTGGAGAAAAAAAAACTCCCATGCTCTCTAGCAAGGGCCCATAGTGGAAAGCTTCTCTGTAGATTGCAGAGAGCATGATGCAGGAGAATAAGGAGATAGAACTGGCTGTTAGAGAGCCAGTATCTCTGCCAACTATGCTGCTAAACTCAGGAAAATGAAGATGGCAGAATAGAAGGCAATCTAGAAAGCTTGTAGTGAGATGATCTCCAAGAGAGATGAGCACTGACTTGGAGCCACTACTAAGACTAGACAGAAGGTTAGTGGAGGACAATCTGGTTGTTTATGGACAAGAACCAGTGGTCCAGACATTAAAGCTCCTGCATAGGCAGCTGTTAGCAAGACAGCAGAAAGAATCTTACTGTTCAAAAACAGAAAGAACAGACAGAACAGGAGTAGGAAACTCTGGACATGTCTGATAAGCTGCCCCAAAGCAAGAATGAGCAGAGGAGGTAAACTCCGCACTGGAAAGTGAGAAAAGTAGAGAGGCTGAAGAAAAAGCCTCCCAGTAAGTAATTCCCCCTTACAGGGGAAAAACTTGGTAAGAGGGTGAAGAGAATGGAGCTGAAGAAGACTTACGAAGTAGGAAGTCTATAGAAAGGAAAGATACATGCTGGCACAGGAACTATCATTTGATAGTGGTTAGACCTCATTCCCTAGCAGGAAAAAGAGGAGAAACCTGTGACCTACAGGCATGAATATCCTGACAGCTCATAGAAATATAGAAAAAATGGATATCTTTTGGAAAGGGATCCATGTGTAGGGGTTAGAATGAAGCGGTGGATTGCTTCCATTGAGAAGAAGCAACTGTAGATGCTAACCCCAAGAATCACAAGCATCTGATGATGAATGATCAGAAACCCTGCAGATGCTGGGTTTGCTGAGCCTGGTGAGAGGATGGATTCTTCAGACCAGGATGATGCCTCCCCTGTTGGGGAATATTGGTATGATGGGCAAGTGATGAATAAAGCACAGTTACTTACCTGTAACAGGTGATCTCTGGGAACAGCAGGAATTAGTCCTCACATATGGGTACGTCGGAACCGACGGAGCCTGCGCGGGAAAGCTCCCCAGCTTCCCAGAAAGGAAGCTTTTGGGGCCTCCCACAGCGCATGCGCGCTGCCTTCCCGCCTTCCTGACCAACTCTCCTCAGTTCGAGTTTAAAGCTGAGACGATAGAGAGAGGAAAGGAAAGAGAGAGATACAACTCCTAGGGGAGGTGGGAGGGTTGTGAGGACTAATTCCTGCTGTTCCCAGAGATCACCTGTTACAGGTAAGTAACTGTGCTATCTCCAGGAACAAGCAGGAATGAGTCCTCACATATGGGGACTCCCTAGCTAGGATGCCGGGGAGATCCCCCTGCAAGAATTCTTCATCTTCCTATGGATCTCAGGCATCCATTCAGGGAAGGTGGGCAGGAGTTGTTTAAGAATGGTACAGGTGTCTGAGGACAGCCTGACCAAACAAGGCATCCCGGCGGGAGTCCTTGTCCAAGCAGTAATGGGCTGTGAAGGTATGAACCGAGGCCCAAGTGGCTGCTCGACAGATCTGATCGATGGATACAGAATGAAGATGAGCCATAGATGTGGCCATGGCTCTCACATTGTGAGCTGTGACATGGCCTTCCAGAGAAAGGATTTTACTCTGGTAAGCAAAAGAAATACACTGAGCAATCCAATTGGACAGTGTTCTTTTTGAGACTGGAAGTCCTAAATGAGAAGGATCAAAAGCAACAAAAAGTTGAGAAGACTTTCTATGTTGCTGTGTCCTGTGGATGTAAAAGGCAAGAGCTCTTTTACAATCTAACGTATGTAGGTTCCTCTCTGCACTAGATGCATGAGGAGCTGGAAAAAAGACAGGTAGATATACCTCTTGATTAAGATGAAAAGGTGAGACCACTTTAGGCATAAAGTGGGGATTTGTCCTAAGGACTACCTTATCATGATGGAACCTTGTATAAAGGTGGATTAGCCACTAAAGCCTGCAGTTTACTGATGCGGCGAGCAGAAGTGATTGCAATAAGGAAAATGACTTTCCAGGAAAGAAATTTCAAGGAGGTAGTGGCTAAGGGTTCAAAGGGTGGCTTCATAAGCTGACCAAGAACTACGCTTAAGTCCCATGCCACTGGAGGAGGCCGAATGGGAGGTTTAGTTAAAGTTAGACCTCTCATGAATCTTGCAATAAGAGGATGAGAGGAAACAGGTTGTCCATTAATAGGCTGAAGAGATGCTGCAATAGCACTCAAATGGACTCTTACAGAATTGGTTTTAAGTCCTGCATTGGAAAGATGCAGGAGATATTCAAGTAAAGAAGTTAAAAGTAGTGCTAGAGGGTTAAGACCTTTGTTAGCACACCAAATTGAAAATCTTTTCCATTTAAAAGCATAAGAACGCCTGGTGGAAGGTTTCCTGGATGCATGGAGGATATCCTTCACCTGTTGAGAAAGATTCAAGTCTTGAAGGTCTAGGCCTTCAGTAACCAAGCTCTGAGGTGAAGGGACTTGGGGTTTGGGTGCCACAAAGTCCCCTCCTCTTGAGACAGAAGGTCTGGGGCAGCTCCCAGATCCAGGGAGGGTGTCTGGGAGAGATGCAGAAGTAGAGGGTACCACACTTGGCGTGGCCAGCGTGGAGCTATGAGGATCATGGATCCTTGATCCCTCTGAAGTTTGAATAGAGTCTTGGGAATCAAGGAAATGGGTGGAAAGGCATATAGGAAGGCCTGACCCCAATGAAGGAGGAAGGCATCCTTGGCCTGAGCTCCCTGACACGGAATCCTGGAACAGAACCGGGGAAGTTTGGCATTGTACGGACTTGCAAAGAGGTATATGTCCGGGGTCCCCCATTCTTGAAAGATTCTGAGTACCTGATTCATGTGCAGGGACCATTCGTGTGGCAGCAGGACTCGACTGAGTCTGTCTGCCCAAGAGTTTTGGATTCCTGGGAGGTACACTGCCAGGAGATGGATCCCATGCTCTCTGGCGAAGGCCCAGAGTTTTAGAGCTTCGTTGCAAAGCGACAGAGAGCCAGTCCCTCCTTGTTTGTTTATGTAGAACATGGCTACTTGATTGTCGGTATGAACAATAACTGTCATGTTGATGAGGAGGGTATGAAAGACCTTGAGAGCAAGGAGAATTGCTCGCAGCTCCAAAAGGTTGATATGAAGGGTGGTTTCCTGTGGAGACCAAATGCCCTGAGTGGAGAGGTCTTGGAGATGAGCTCCCCAGCCTGTTTGGGAGGCATCTGTAGTGAGAGTTGCTTGGGGTAACACAGGTTGGAAGGGGGCCCCCCCAACAGCAGATTTTGAGTGGATATCCACCATTGGAGAGACCAAAAAAGACGTTTTGAGGTTGCTATTTGGTCCGAGAGAGCTCCTGATGCTTGGGTCCACTGTGTGGACAAGGTCCATTGAGCTGCTCTCATATGTAGGCGAGCATAAGGCACTACATGAACTGTGGATGCCATGTGACCTAGCAGTTGTAGCATCTCTCTGGCAGTGAAGTGGCTTCTGGACTGAATTTGAGAGGCCAAGTGCACTAGACAGTTGCAACGGGCCGGAGGAAGATAGGCCCTTGCAGTGGTAGTATCTAGCCAAGCCCCGATGAACTCTAGGGATTGAGTAGGGGTGAGTTGAGACTTTGGCAGATTGATGACAAGTCCCAGATACTGCAGTATGCGTCTGGTGTGGTCCACGTAAGTGAGTCTCGGACTGAGATGGAGCTCGGATGAGCCAGTCGTCCAGGTACGGGAAGACAAAGATCCCCAGAGTGCGTAGAAATGCAGCTACTATTGCCATGCATTTGGTAAATACCCTTGGAGCAGAGGCTAGACCGAAGGGGAGTACTCTGTATTGGAAATGTGTTCCCTGGAACATGAACCGTAGGAATTTTCTGTGGGATGGATGGATGATTATATGTGTGTACGCATCCTTGAGATCTAGAGAACAAAGCCAGTCCTGACTCTGTAGGTATGGAAGGAGAGTACCTAGAGAAAGCATTTTGAATTTCTCTTTGTAGAGGAATCTGTTCAATTCTCTGAGATCCAGAATGGGTCTGTATCCCCCTGTTTTCTTGGGAATGAGAAAATAGGGGGAGTAGAAACCTGACCCTTGTTGAGGAAGAGGAACCTCTTCTATTGCCCTTTGGGCGAGAAGAGTGGTCACCTCTTGGCCCAACAGGTGCAGGAGAGATGGGGGAGAATTGAATTGTCCCACCATGGTATGGGGAGGAAGGCTGGAAAAATGTAGTTTGTAGCCCTCTCTGATGATAGAGAGGGTCCACTGTTCTGATGTGATTTGTTCCCATCTGGGAGCAAAATGAGCCAACCTTCCTGGAATGGTGAGAGGTTTTGGCTGTTGCAGAGCCAGAAAGGGTAAGTTCTCTAGAATCAAGTCAAAAACCCTGAGGAGGTTGGGACTGCTGGATTGTAGCAGTCCCTGTGGCCTTTGTTCTGGCCTGCTTAGTTTGCTGACGCTTAGGAGCAAAGCGAACTTGGGAAGATTGCTGGCCAGTATTTGTGGAAAATCTGGTCTTTTTATAGAAAGTTTTCTTAAAAGGTTTTTTCTTGGCAGGGGTAGAGGTAGACTTAGAAAGTCTATCTAAAGCAGTATTCTCTGCATCCATTTGAGTGGCTTTGATTTGCCACTCTTTGCCAAAGAGATTTTCACCTGTACAGGGCAGATTGCCCAAGCCTTCTTGTACCCAGGGTTCCAAATCAGAGGCCTGGAGCCAAGCCAGTCTGCGAACAGCTATGGCTATGCCAGAGGCTCTGCTTGCCCCCTCAAAAGAGTCAAAGGCTGCTCTGTTGGAGAACTTGGAAACATCTTGAGTGTGCTTTAGCAAAAGAAGGAATTCCTCCTGTTTATCCTCTGGGATAAAGGGGAGAAATTGACGTATCTTTAATGCAATCTCTTTCAAAAACATGCCCATATAAAGGCTGTATGAATTGATTCTGGCAATAAGCATGCTAGCTTGGAAGATTTTTCTCCCAAAAGCATCCAGAGTCCTACATTCTCTTCCTGGAGGGGTAGAAGAGTGTCTTTTGGTACTCTTTATATTTTTCATAGCAGACTTCACCACAATAGAGTGGTGAGGAAGCTGAGTTTTTTGAAAACCAGGAGAAGGAGGAACCCGATACATGGTGTCCAAACGTCGAGAATGTGGAGATAGGGTAAGAGGAGCCTCCCACAAATCCATCATGTGTTCTTGAAGAATTTCATGTATGGGTAAGGTGGCTGCCTCTTTAGGAACCTTAGAGTATCCTAAAATATCTAATTTTTTTGCTCTAGGTTCCTTTTCTGAGGATACAGATATGGAGAGTCCTTTAGCTACTTCAATAATGAAGTCTTGAAAGGACAAATCCTCTGAAGGAGACATTCTCCTTTTTGGAGAAGAGGGCTCCTCAGGAAGAGTGAAAGAGACGTCAGCAGAATCATCTGAGGTATCAGACTCTTCAGAGGATTCAAAGTATCGTCTATTTGCTTCCAGAGATCGATACGCGTACCGATCGGTACCGACATCGGGCGTACTGGGTATCGGAGCGGTATCGAAGAAAGCTCCGGAACCGGCATGCTACTGGAAGTAGATGCTCTGGGTACCGGTATCGGTTGCGGTACCGGAATCGTAGTCGGAACCGATTGTCGCGGTACCGATGGCGGTGCAGCATTAATGAAAGTCAGTAAGGCCTGCTGCATGGATTGTACCGTAGTACCCATAGCCGCCACAACTGCCTGGAAGTCGGTACCGGTGTTAGCCGGTACCCCAGAGCAGTCTAACAGGAGATCGGTCGAGGCCGTGCCATCGATGTCTACCTGTAACCCCATAGGAGGAGCTTTGGAAGCCGGAGCTTCCCGCCGGGATTGTTTGGCTGGGGCAGGGTCCTCAGGGTCAATTGCAAGGGCCTCTCGCTGCTTAGAGGGAGATTTGCCTTTTGAGGACTTGCCCGAAGAATGTTTGGTTACCTGAGATCCATCAGGAGAAGAAGACCTGGAGGATGTTGATGCTGGAGTATCGGTAGAAAACAGCATATGAAATTTAGCTGCTCTGTTCTGTAAGCCCCTTTTGGACATCAGAGAGCAGGATGGACAATCCGGAATGGAATGGTCAGGCCCCAAACATTTAAGACACCACTCATGGGTGTCTGTAACTGAAATAGTACCGGTACACTTAGTGCATTTTTTAAAACCAGAAGCTGGTTTTTCCATGAGGGAGACCTGGGAAGGCCTAGAGGCCTCACAGAAAAAATACACCAAGTGTAGGAAAAAGTAATATATATATATATATATTTTTTTTTTTTTAAACAAACGAAAAAAGGACCGGCGGTACCGGTCTGGAATCGGGGAAGGCAGACACGCCGTCAAAGAAACAAATTAAAATAACAATTTCTTCTGCGGTGACAGGAACACGACCTGCTGGCTCCGCGGAAAAAGAAGAACTGAGGAGAGTTGGTCAGGAAGGCGGGAAGGCAGCGGGAAGGCAGCGCGCATGCGCTGTGGGAGGCCCCAAAAGCTTCCCAGGCTCCGTCGGTTCCGACGTACCCATATGTGAGGACTCATTCCTGCTTGTTCCTGGAGATAACCTTCTCCTGTGGGAAGAAAGTTTGGTAGGAGATTTCCTACCTACTGGGACAGAAGAAGGTATAGAACAAACCTTAGGAACAGGTAATCAGTGGATAACTGAGTAACCTGACGTAAAGACTCCTTGTTGAAAAGATTTTCTCCAGTGCAAGGAGTTTGTCCCAGATGTTGTTGTGCCCATTTGTCCAAGTCTGAAGATTGGAGCCAGGCTCTACGTCGTGCCCCTATAGCAATAGCAGAAGTTCTGCTAACAGACTCAAAAGAGTCTAGGGAAGCACGAGAAAGAAACCAAGAAATATTCTGGATATGCTTAAGCAGTGAAGAATAGTCTGTACTCCTAGAATCTGGAAGGAAAGGAGTCAAAAGATGTAACTGCTTTGTGACTTCAAGAGAAAGACTTATATAAAAGATATATGAGAGAATTCTTGCAGAAAGCATAGATGTCAGGAAGGTTTGACGTCCAAAGTCATCACGACCTGGCGGAGAGGAAGAGTGCTTTTTCTTACTCTTTACCCGCCTCATTGCTGATTCCACTACTATGGAATGATGAGGAAGTTGAGTCTTTTGAAACCCTGGAGAGGGGGGCACCTGATATAACAGATCAGTTGCCCTGGGAGGTGGGGGTACCCTGAAAGGTGTTTCCCACATTCCTAGAAGGAGATCCTGCAAGGAATGATGCAAAGGAAGCATTATGTTCCCCTTTGCTTTGGTAGAGTCTTGTGCAGGATCATGTCCTGGGATAGGAATGGCAAGAGATCTTGCTATATCCAGGAGGAAACTCTGAAAAGAGGGATCCCTAACAGGAATCTCTCTTGGACAGGTTAGTTTTAAAGAACTAGCCTGAGTACTTACAGAGGTATCCAAATATATAGGAATAGAAGATCCTGCACAGCGCAGTGTGGAATGCTTAAGGGATGGCTGCAGGTAGTGGGTATCCGGAGCAGCAACCATCCTTACCACATTGTCCATGCCAGGTATCGACTCCAAGCTTGGTATAGAATGGAGCAATCCTGTTGAAAAAAGCATGGCAGGAGGTGGCCACGATGCTACTGTGGATACCGGTACCGATGTCGGAGTCGAGCTCGACAAAGACATCGGAGTAGTCATCGGTGACGGTTGAATAGGTACCGAGGTGACCGATACCCTCTGGCCACTATCCTCGGTACCGAAACACCGGTATCGATTGATGTCAGTACCAAAATCTAGTGGTACCGAGTCTTCTAGACTAGAAATCGATTCCAAATTCGGCATCGAGGGCAGAGAGCCTGATAAGCGAAGCATGGAAGGCATCGACCGTAAAGGTAATGGGGTCGTCGGTACCGATTTCGGTACCGTGTTTGACACCGGTGCCAGTGGCAACTCAATCGGCCTCGAAGGAACTGAGAGTTGTGGATCCGAATCATCGGAACCGAGCCTTCGGTAGCGCCGAGAGCCGGTGCCAAGGCGAGTCGGTACCCAGTCCTCCAGACTGGAGATCGATTCCGGACTGGGCATCGAAGGAAGCGAGTCTATCGATGCATGTCTGGAGGGTACCGACGTCGGTTGCAGTATCGGTGTTGGTACAGACAATGGAAAGTCAATCTGGAGGGTATCCACCGGTCCCGAAGGTACCGAGGACGCCAGACAACGATCCCTGGTGAGGAGTGTTTCATCCAACACCAGTGCCGATGCCGGGGTATCGGTACCGCTCGAAGCTGGATGCCACCACCGTACACGGCTTAGGTATGTTCTGTGGGGGGTGAACCCCAGGAACAACCTGAAACCCCTTATGGGCTTTGGAGATCGAAGACTCCCGTCGGGGTTTTGAAGCCAGTGGGCCCTCGAGGGCAAGGCCGGAGTCGTCTACATGCTGCGCACGAGACCTACCACTCGAGGACTGGCTAGTCTTAACAGACTGTTTGTGGGTTACCTGATCCTGTGTGGACGAAGAAGGGGACGGTGCCCCAAAGTTGGAGGGCAACCGTGTATCGAGGGAGCCTCGATGTTGAAAACCTCTTCTTACCAAACTGTTGTCAGGACCCAAGCAGGTTAGACACTGACTTCGAGGGTCTAAAAATAAAGTCGTACAGCCACAGTCTGAACATTTCTTGGATTAAGTGTCTGGCGGTTCCATGAAGGAAAAAGAAGAGGCCTAAAAGGCCTAAGAGACCGCGGGACACTATGAAGCAAAAATATCCCATGGAAAAGGAAAAATTTTTCAAGAAAAGAAAAAACACCGGCAGTACCGGTGGCGTCAGGAAGACAGCCTCGACCACAAGAAAACTAAAAAATAAAAACAAGAATTTTCTGCGGTGACAGGACGACGTCCTGCCGGCTCCGCAGAAAAACAAAAACTGAGGAGAGGCAGTTGGGAAAGGCGGGAAGGCAGCACGCAAGCGTGCTGGGATGCTTCCAAAAGCTCTTGATTGGACACTGGGAAGCGTTCCCGCACAGACTCCGTCGGTACCGACGTACCCATATGTGAAGACTCATTCCTGCTTGTTCCTGGAGATCATAGTAACGCAGTAAATAACAGCAGATAAAGACCAGTATGGTCCATCTAGTCTGCCCAGTAAGATGGCAAGAGTAGATGCACCTGCCGTTCCGTGCAAGTCATCCCTCACCATGCCTTTGTTTAAGGGTGAACCCACCACTCCGTGTAGGACACCCCTGTTTGTTGAGAAATTAGATGATATTTAAGTTTATTTTGATTTTATCCTGTTGCTGTAAAGGGATCCGCTGTGTTTGTCCCATGCCATTTTGAATTCTGTCACTGCATTTGCCCCCACCACTTCCATCAGGAGGGCATTCCAAGCATCCACCACCCTTTCGGTGAAAAAGTATTTCCTGACATTGCCTTTCAAATTTACCCCCTTGCAGCTTCATGCTATGCCCTCTAGTTTTACAGCTTCCCCGTCTTTGGAAGAGGTTTGTTTGTTCTTTATTTCTCTTTTAAGTATTTAAAGGTCTGAAACACATCCCTCCTCTCCTCCAAAGTGTACATTATTTGGGTCTTCAAGTCTCTTCTCATAGGGCTTCTGACATAGGCTCCAAATCATTTTGGTCGCTTTCCTCAACCGTTTCTAGTCCCATTTTACTTTGTCTAGTGTTATTTTATATTTTTTACTACAACTTAAGTTTTATGGATTGTAACCTCCTTGGCAGCTTGCTGTGCAATAGCAGTATAACAAATATTAATATATCAAATAAAATAGTGTTTTATTTAAGCAGTTTTTCTATACCGCCCCTTCCAAAGCTAAGGGGCGGTTTACATTGTAATAATGTTCTCTGTAACTGGTTTGTTCAAACAATAAAAACATTCATCTACAATGTAGCTTAAAGCATCAAGGAAAATAAGGTAGTGAAACATCAACTATATACATGTTTACATGGATAGTGGAGATAAAGGTGTGTATAATATACTTCAGGCATTGTTAAAATATTCAGAGAAGAGCAGGGTCTTAAGCTCTTTCCAGAAGGTCTATAGGTCTTTGATTGACCTGATGGAGTCAGGCAGAGAGTTCCACAGTGTCGGCACAGTGTAAGTAAAGGCTTTATTGCTGGTTGTTTGTTTTGTCTTACAGATCGAGGGTGGTATTGGCAAGGATGTTTTGTGTGCTCTTCCTTCAGCTCCTAGCTTCAGTTTGTGCGTGAATCCTTGATGTAAGGAAGGAAGGGGAGATGTTATTGAGTAGTTTAAAAGTGGTAATTATTGTTTTATATTTTATCCTACTTGATATCGGGAGCCAATGTAGGTTCTTAAGTATAGGCGTGATATGGTCTGATAGACGTGCTTTGGATATAACTATATAGACAAAATAAATCCCTGAGGTACTCCATGTTTTAATGAAAAGCTTATCAATCCTCACAGCAAGTGCTCTGTCAGAAAAATATGACTGGAACCAATTAAGCTCCATTTCCTCAACTAATCTAGCCAGGAGGTGGCTGTGATCCACTAGAACAAATACTGCAGATAGATTTTAATTGTAGAAGCAAAATATTCTTCCCATTGTAGATTATGATGGATTTCATGCTGTAAGGCCATTAAAAAAAAGTCTCTGTACCATGTCCGGTTTTAAAACTGGACTGTCTTGAGTGGAAAGAAATATTTAATTCCAGAAAGAAGACGACGTAGTTACTCACCTAAAACAGGTGTTCTCCGGGAACAGCAGGAATCAGTCCTCACATATGGGTGACGTTGGCGCAACGGATCCCACGTGGAGCAAATCCCCAGCTTTCAAAGAAAGCCCTTGGGAATTGCTGCAACACATGTGTGGTCCCCTTCCAGCACAAGGGTGCCATCTTGCTCAGTCAAATGACAGCTTTTAAAAAGACAGCAAAAACAAATGAAAATAATAGGACTGCAACTCCAAAGGAAGGAGGGAGGGTTGTGAGGACCGATTCCTATTGTCCCCAGAGAACACCTGTTACAGGTGAGTAACTATGCTTTCTCCGGGAACAAGCAGGAAGTTAGTTCTCACATATGGGACTCCCCAGCTACAGGCTAACATGAACCTATAGCCAAAAAAGGCTCCCTCATCGAGAGCCACAAGCAGCAGCAATGAAATCTGTATTACGGACCAACAGGACCTCTGTGTCCAAAGGAACTAGCATTCCAGTAGACTGAACACAGAAGGGTCTGAAGGTAGGAGTTGCCTAGACCCTGAAAAGGTTACGGAGCATGGTCTGGCCAAGGGCACTGTCTCATCGAGACTCTCTATCCAGGCAGTAATGAGCTGCGAAGGTATGGACTGAAGACCAGGTGGCAGCCGGCAGATGTCTGCCAGAGGAACCGAGCGCAGGTAAACAACTGATGTCGCCATAGCCCTGACCCAGTGCGCCGTGACACAGCCTGCCAGCGGAAGCCTCGCCTCCTCATAAGCCCAAGCAATACAGTCCGCCACCCATGTGAACAGCGTACGCTTGGTCACCGCCTCCCCCAGCTTACTGGGGTCGTAGGAAACAAAAAGCTGGGAGGCTTTCCGGTGGCCTTGAGTACATTGAATGTAGAAGGACATGGCCCTCTTACAGTCCAAGGTATGGAGGACTGCCCCTGCCCGGCTGGTGTGCAGTCTGGGAAAGCACAGTTACTTACCTGTAACAGGTGATCTCTGGGAACAGCAGGAATAAGTCTTCACATATGGGTACGTCGGTACCGACGGAGCCTGCGCGGGAACGCTTCCCAGCATCCAATCAGAAAGCTTTTGGAAGCATCCCACAACACCTGCGTGCTGCCTTCCCGCCTTTCCCAACTGCCTCTCCTCAGTTAAGTTTTAAAGCTGAGACAAAGAGAGAGAGAGAGAAAAGGAAAGAGAGAGATACAACTCCTAGGGGAGGTGGGAGGGTTGTGAAGACTTATTCCTGCTGTTCCCAGAGATCACCTGTTACAGGTAAGTAACTGTGCTATCTCCAGGAACAAGCAGGAATGAGTCTTCACATATGGGGACTCCCAAGCTAGGATGCCTGGAGTCCCAGCATGTTATGGATTGGAACATGCTACACCTCATATGGCCAGGCATCCCAGGATGGTGGGAAGGAGTTGAAACAGAAAGGTGCTGTAAAAGACAGCTAACCTAACATAGGACTGCAGATAAGAAGTTCCTGTGTGGATGACAATTATCATCAAATATATTGAAAAAGAAATACTGCAATATGGACCTCCCCTAACAGGATTGTACAAAGTAAGGAGGTTCATGGGATCTACTGGGGATCCAGTAGAGGAACCTCAAGGAGGACCTCACTGCAAAAGTAGAGGTAATAAACCTGTAGGAAAACACAATGGAGGTCAGGAATTCTGAAAGTTAAGAGGTAACCCCAGGGGTAAACTGGGGTAGTACCAAAAACTGTAAGCCGTCAGCGGAAGACTTTATGAAAAAAGCCCAAACTCTTTTGGCTAGAGTGAATCACTGATAGGAGCAAAAAGAGGAAAAGGCTGACTGATTTGGACAAACAGGCCTAAACCTTGTGGGAAGAAGGGGTATGGAAAACCCTTATATCCCAAAAGAAAGGACAGATGCTTGAGGCGTTAGCCTCAGAATGACTGAAGATCTGCAATGTCTTTCCTAACTGATGTTCCAGTATCTTTCCTACCTGACATGGAGAGCTTCAGGGGTACCTAAAAACCTTTAGGGGTATGGTAGAAAAGTAGTTAACTACCACTGGAGTAGTTGTGTGTTTAGCACCCCAAACATGCTGGAACAGCATGGTATGGGTAGAGCCAACTGTCAGAATCATATAGAGACATATATATCTATATGAGCATAGACAGTGAGATAGATAAGTATGTAATACATATCTACCTATAATAAATATCTCGATAGATGTATATATAGATATAGATATATATTCTTATATGTTTATCTATCTATAGTGAGATATAGAAGGGCAAAACATATACACACACAAATGATATAAGTGTCTGCAATTAGGCAGACAGAAGTGCTTAAAGAAAGTATATTCACATAGGAGATGTGAAGAGGAGAGATTCACCTAATAACAAGAAGGTGGAACCTACTTGAGAACATATACAGTCAAACCTCGGTTTTCATGATTAATCCGTTCGAAAAAGTCTGACTAAAACCGAAACGTATGAAAACTGAAGCAATATTTCCCATAAGAAATAATGTAAATCCAATTAATCCGTTCCAGACACCCAAAAATATTCACAAAAAATACATTTTATAGAGAATAACTATATTTTTACATACAGAAAACAATGAGAAATAAATATAAATGACTAATGAAATGGATAAATGAACATTTAACATCACTGAAAGCAAGCTAAGTACAGTACTGTACAGTACAGTATGTTAACATCTGGTCTTAGCCACCCCTGACAAGCTGCTGTGCCCAGCTCTCTTCGGAATCACATTGAATTCAGTCCATTAAAATACCTTTACATTATCTGCTCAATGCTTCAGAATGGCAGAAAATCTTAATGATATAGCTTCAGACGTACCCTGCAAGAGAAAGAACTGCCTCCCACATTCATGCAACATCTCCTGCTTACATTGGACAGCTTTTCTTCCCTGCTACCGGGACAAAATCTCAGTCAAAAGACGTTGAAAACCGAAGCAATGCATGAAAACCGGGACAAAATCTCAGTCAGAAAAGACGTTGAAAACCGAAGCGTATGAAAACCGGGGCAAATGAAAACCGAGGTTTGACTGTATAGGGAATCTATTTCCCCTGGTTGTGATGGAAGAAAGTCAGGGGAAAAATCCCCCTGACAAAGAGCAGACTAGATTGCTGCAAGAATGCTAGTCAGTGAAAAAAACCAGGATGGTTACGTGAAAAGCAGAGGATAATATCAGTCTGCAGGCAGCAAGTCCCGAGTCCTCCAGAACTCTGGCATGGTAAATGGACAGAAGACGCATAGGAATGAGATACCATGTTGACCTACTTGAGGGGCAAAAAGGGTATCATGCGTTCTTTAGCTAAATATGCACGGTCCATGAAGGATTAGGATACCATGAGGACAAGCTGCAAGGAAAAAAAGAGAGCATATTCCCGGTGGGAATCCAGAGGACCAAACGAGGGAATTGAACAACTCTTTAAGCTTTCACGTAAGAGAAGGCCCATGTCCTTTGCTTTAGAAAGGAGATAGTAGGGTAGGAAGAACCCTTCCAGTCATGAGGGGCATGACTGAGGGAGCCTTTTCCAACCATCTAGGACAGCTGTTTGAGGAAATCCTAATGCTCTCTAGCAAGGGCCCATAGTGGAAAGCTTCTCTGTAGACTGCAGAGAGCATAATGCAGGAGAATTAGGAGATAGAACTGGCTGCTGGAAAAGCCAGTAGCTAGGCCGACTATGCTGCCAAACCCAAGGAAATTGGAGATGGCAAGAATAGAAAACAATCAGAGAAGCCTGTAGTGATAAGATTTGCCAAGAAAGAAGAATCCACTGTCTTGGAGTCACTACTGAGGCCAGAAAGAATATAGTGGAGGACAACTCTGGATGCTTGTGGGGAAGACCCAGTGGTCCAATCACTAGGATTCCTGCATGGGCAGCTGCTAGTAAGACATCAGAAAGAATCTTTCTGTTAAAAAACAGAAAGAACAGACAGAACAGGAGTAAGAAAACTCTGGACCTGCCTGAAAGCTGCCCTAAACCAAAAAAGAAGAAGGAGTTAACTCAGAGAGGAAAACTCCACACTGGAATAGTGACAAAACTAAAAGGGCTGAAGAGAAGCCCTCCAGTGTAATAGTACCACTCTTACAGGGGAAATGCTTGATAAGAAGGTAGAGAAGATGGAGCTGAATGGAGACTTACAATATGGTAAGTCTGTAGAAGGAAAAAATTCATGCTGGTACAGAAAAACTATCATTTGATAGTTGTTAAACCTATTTCCCTAGCAGGAAGAAGAGGAGAAGCTGTGACCTATAGGCATGAACATCCTAAAAGCTCATATAACAGAGAAAAATGGATGTCTTGTGAAAAGAGATCCATGCCTAGCGTCTAGAATGAAGCAGTGAAAAGCTTCTACTGACAAGAAGCCAACAGCAGGTTCTAAACCCCAAGAGACACAAAAATAATTACAACAGACCAATCCCTATAATACAAAGTACATCACGCTTTAACCACCTAATAAACTCAATATCCCCGCTCAAAAATGGTTCCAACCCCAGACCCAAACAATCTCATCTTATATATATAACAGCCACACCTAAAAATAACCTCATACACCCACAACCACCTGATACACAGAAATACACAACTATTACCTGCCAACTTATCAACGCAAGATCCATGAGAAACAAACTACCAATCTTTACTGACATCATCAATGATCATAAAACAGACATTGTCTGTATAACAGAAACATGGCTCAAAGATACGGACTCAGTATTCTTGAACCAATTAAAGTCAACTGACTATGAGATTTTCCATACCCACAGAACATCTAAAAAAGGTGGAGGAGTACTAATAATAATAAAGAAAAACATCAACGCAAAACTGATCTCATCCACAAATATTGAGAATGTAGACATGCTAAATATAAAAATTAAAACCACAAAGATATGCCTAATATACAGACCTCCAGGATACAACATAGACAACATTGATAACCTAATTGAACTAATGGCATCATCCACTGACACAAACCCAATAATACTAATGGGTGATTTCAATCTCCCTTCAACACCTAACAACCAATCAAATCACTTCACAGAAGCAGTAAGTAATTTAGAATTCCATCAAATAATAACAGAACAAACACATAACAAAGGAAAAACACTAGACATGGTCTTCCTACCAAATTCACTGCACAACCTGTACAACCCTGAATCACTCTCAAACATACCGGTTCCCTGGTCCGACCACTACCTTCTGAAATTTGATATTACCATCCCCGATAACACCCATAATAAACGTATTCATCCCCCACAAAATAGGAGATTCAGAAAGTTCAATGAAGAAGAATTCCTAGATCAAATAATTCCTCACCTCAACCTAACCCCCACAAACCTAGAAGAAACCATCAAAACTTGGAACAAAACTATCTCAAAGGCAGCAGAAAAAAACCCAAACCCCTCTCAACAAAATAGCAACAACAATAAAACTGATAAAAAGGATGCCCCATGGTATAACATGACACTCAAAAATATTAAAAGACAACTAAGAATAGAAGAAAAGAAATGGAGACAAAACAAATCCCCAACAACTCAAGAGAAATATGTAAATACCCTCAACATATATAAGCAAGCAATAGACAGCGCCAAAAGAAACTACCACTCTAACATACTCAACAATTCAATAAACCGACCAAGAGAATTGTTCTGTATAATACAGAAACTAACAAACAAAACATACAACTCAGATGAAACGTCCATCGAAATCTCCCCACAAGAATTAGCACAATACTATATTAATAAAACAAAAATACAAATGAATAACCCCCCAATAACACACAATGAAAAGGAGCACCCAACCCTGGATACCTGGTCCAACTTTAGTCCAATATCAAAGACTACTCTCAAAACTACCATATCTAACATCAATACCACTACATCATACCTTGACCCATGCCCAGTTGATTGGATAAAAAAGACACTCCCAATACTCTCCTCATTCATTCTCCCTATGGTCAACATATCATTAGAAAAAGGATATCTTCCACCATCCCTCAAACACGTCCAAATACGACCAATACTTAAAAATAAAACATTAGACAAATTATCCCCAAAATCATACAGACCTATATCAAGCATTCCCTTCATGGCCAAACTCATAGAAAAAATAGTCCAAACCCAACTACAGGAATTTATCGACACATCGAACCTCCTTGATGAACACCAATATGGCTTCAGACCATTCCATGGGGTCGAAACATTACTAACAATCCTTCATGACACATTACTAAGAGGAATTGATGACTCTAAACAAGCCTTCATCCTAGTATTCCTCGATATCTCTGCTGCATTTAACAGCGTCAATCATATAACAATGCTCAACAGACTTCAACAAATAGGAATTACATCTACTGTTTACAACTGGTTCAAATCCTACCTGTCAAACAGAACCCAAACAGTAAGAATTCTTAACCAAACATCTAACACTTTCAACCAAACACAAGGCCTCCCACAGGGATCTGCACTATCAGCATTATTATTTAATATTTACCTTCAACCAATCAGCAACATCTTTAAACGTCACGGTGTCTATTACCATATTTACGCCGACGATATAATGTTCTATCTCCCATTTAAAATCCCACATCCTCCACTACAACAAATAACGGAATGCTTTAAAGAAATAACATTATGGCTCAAAGACCAGAACCTACACATAAATTTTTCTAAAACGGATGTACTATATATTACTAAAAACCAAACCTACAAACCTCCAACTACTATCACCCTAGATAACCATGAGATCAACACAAAAAAAGAAATAAAATACCTAGGTGTGATACTTGACAACAAACTTAACATGGACTCACACATAAAATACCTAACAAAAAACATACACTACAAACTTAAGACACTGAGACAACTAAGACCTTTAATTCACTTGCAAGACTTCATAGCTATAATTCAAGCTATTATAACTCCACACTTCGATTTTGCAAACTTAATCATTAATGGCATCACAAAGCAAAATATTAAAAAGATACAATTAACCCAGAACATCGCAGCAAGGATAATAAGGAACTTAAGCTCAATAGAACATATCACACCGATCCTAGCTGAACTCCATTGGCTACCCATAGACAGCAGAATAAAATACAAGATACTTCTAACAACATTTAAAACTATAAACAACTTAGCCCCGTCTGTACTCAATACTCTCATCAAAGTAGAAAATGATAAACGAACACAAAGGAGTCGAAACTTAAATACTATAACAGTACCAAAGGATTACACAAAAGCTACAAAACAAACAAGAGAGCATTCTCACACTCAGCTCCTACCCTCTGGAATAACCTTCCTGACCACATTCGCCAACTGTCAGACGTAAAGGAATTTAAAAAACAACTAAAAACCCATTTATTCTCTTTATACTACAACAAAGGAGCAGAATTCACCCAGACCACTCAAAGAGACACAGGTTAACAATCATAATACAAATCATAGCTACATGTTCTCTGAAGTATAAATTAAAATACAACTCAAGTGATATATACCACAATTTATAATTCATGACATAATTTGTAAATATCAACAATGTAAATATGTTCTAACAGTTTAATGTTCTAATAATTATAATGTTAATACTTTATATTGTTACCTGTAAATAGTTCAATATGTTCTATGTAAACTGACTTGGTATGATACCATCCATACCATATAACATACTGTTCATTGTAAACCGCACTTGATACTTGTGAAAGAGCGGTATAGAAATAATTGCTAAATAAATAAATTAATTAATTAATCAGAAACCCTGCACATGCTGGGTTTGGTGAGCCTGGTAAGAGTTTGGATTCTTCAGACCAGGGTGATGTTTCCCTTGTTTGGGAACATCTGTGTGATGAGCAGAGGATGAATAAAACCTTCTCCCCGTAGGGGAAGAAAGTTTGGTAGGACATTTCCTACCTACTGGGAAAGAAGAGGGTGTAGAACAGCCCTTAGAAACAGGTAAGTCAGTGAACCACTGAGTAACCTGACGTAAAGACTCCTTATTGAAGAGATTTTCTCCAGTGCAAGGAGTATTACCCAGTCTTTGTTGTGCCCATTTGTCTAAGTCTGAAGCTTGGAGCCAGGCTCTATGTCGTGCCCCTATAGCTATAGCAGAAGTCCTGCTAACAGACTCAAATGAGTCTAGGGAAGCACGAGTAAGAAACCAAGAGATATTTTGAATATGACTAAGCAGTGAGGAATAGTCTGCAGTCTTGGGTTCTGAAAGAAAGGGAGTCAAAAGATGCAATTTCTTTGTGACCTCCTCAAGAGATAGACTCATATAAAAAATATATGAGAGAATTCTTGCTGAAAGCATGGATGTCTGGAAGGTTTGACGTCCAAAGGCATCTAGTGTCTTAGACTCACGACCTGGCGGATAAGAAGAGTGCTTTTTCTTACTCTTCACCCACCTCATTGCTGATTGTGATAAGGAAGCTTATCATAGCTCAGGAAGGAGCTATAGAAAAGGTGAAGAACAAGCAACCTGTCAGTTCTGGTAGAAATAAGAAAACAGAATTTTCCCATAAAAGACTACCAGTCCCAGAATGCACCAGGTTTCCAACAGCCATTAGAGGAGCTGAAGTGGGGAAACATGTGTTCAATCAGGAGGGCTATGAGGTAATCCCTAAGCACTCATCTCAAAGGGCAGGGCCTGATTCAGCACAGCTGCGCTGTATTAGGGGGGAGCACTCATCTAGGCAGAATAAAAGTAGAGTTTATTCTACAGAGAATTATCCTCATTATCCTGAGAATCAGCTTGAGCTTGATCAGCAGTTTCATCTGAAGGATCATCAGAAGCAGAAGCCAAACCGGACGGACAGAGAAGGAAAGAAACCCTTTGGAAGAAGGAAGAGAAAAGCCTTTGAGAGGTCTAGAAGAGTCCAGAGCAGTACGTATACTGGGAGGCATTTCAAGGGCCAGCATACACCATTGGACTGGGGAAAGCCAGAGGAATGGTGCTGCAGAGCTAGGAAACTCCAGACGCTACCTGTGAGGGAGACGGCTGCACGTGGAAGGGACCCTAAGACCTGTGCCAGAAGGTATGTGAAGAGAGATCCAGTGTCTAGGGATCTGGATTGGAAGGCTGGACATAAGAACTGGACTACATACTGGCCAGGCTATATAGAGAGGAATTCTAACAGCAATGGAAGCTCAGGTATGAACACTGATCTATGCCCTAGCTATAACCTTGAAAGACAGCAGAGAAACAAGTATTCTCCTGAAAGTGCTCCATTGAGAGATTCATCTGTGCCAATCCATGATATTGAACCCATGCTTGTTGAAGAAGGGGGAATGATTGCAGATGAAGAATGTGTTTATATGGACTGCTCTCTGTCCAAACTCCTTTGGTGATTTTCTGTTTAAGTACAGCAACCATCACAAAGAAATACAAACTTGTTCTTTAATCTACTCAGAAAAGCTCCTGAAGCAGGATTTGACCCACACAGTAGAAAGCAAGCCAGCTAAGGGGTTTCAGCTGGATAACTGCTAGCAATTGAGCCTTACCTAATATATAACCTATCTACCTACTACTCCCCTTCCCGAAGGAAAGGAATTGCTTCTTGCATTTTCTCCTTTCTGTGGAATGCCAAGTCCTAAACCATCCAGAGCAACATAGCAATATATAACACACTTTAACATTATAGTATTATGATGTTATATTATTATGTACCATAATATAACAATATCACAAGATAATAATATAACAAATATAGCGCAAAGCAAAAAAGGAAGCATTAAAACGACTGAACACCCATGAAGGCCTATATCCACTTTTAACCTTGCACTTCCCTCAACAGAAAGGACCACTGCTAAGACCATATCTCTGGTCGGGAATGAGGACTAAACTGGAGTTACCTGGTAATTGTGGTTCCTTGAGTAAGTGCAATTGCTATTTCCTTATTGTTCCTCCAGTTTAGTCCTCGACCTCTAGGATGTATCAGAGCAGTACTCATTTGGGGGGGGGGGGACCTTTCCAGCTGGATCTCAACACCGCCTCCCCGAAAGCAGCATCCTTAGCCGCCAGAACATCTAGGCAGAAGTGCTTACTGAAAGTACGGAGAAACGACCAATTGACCATTCTACAGATGACTACTGGAGGAACCAAACTGTGCTCCACCCAGGAAGTCGCTTGCGCTCTGGTAGAGTGAACTCGTAAGGCCACTGGGACAGTACAGTCCCACAGAGGATAAGCCGACGCAATCACCGCTCTAATCCATCCATAGATGGAATCCTTCGCCGGGCCCTCCGAACTATCCGAAACGAGATGATTCAACTTGCGAAAAATTTCAGAAACCTATAACCACCGTCGCAGTGCTCTCTCGACATCCAAAGAGCGCAAGCTATGGACCAATACGCTGCGCTCCGCTGAACCTAGCGCTGGAAGAGAGCCCATGTAATTCAGATGAAACAGCGAAAACCACCTTTGGCAAAAACAACGGAACTGGCTGCAAGGCCACCTTCTCTCCGGAGAAAACCAAAAAACGGTTCTTGACAGGACAACGCCTGCTACTCCGAAATTCACCTCACCGAACAGATGGCCACCAAACATACCGTCTTCAAGGTTAAATCCTTAACCGCCGTCTGTTGCAAGGGTTCACATGGTGCGCTAGCTAACGCCCCTAAAAACAAATTGCGCTCCGCCAGTGGAATTAATATTCTATGAGAGGGTGCAGTCTGGTAACCACCTGAGATAGTGTACCACATTGACTTGTGTATGAGAGCCACTCCCTGCACATTGCCCCTATAGCAAGACAGAGCTGCTCACTAAACTCTCAAGGAACTGGCTGCTAATCCCTTATCCAACACATCCTGTAGCAACTTGCAACCAAGGCAACTGACATTGTTGTTGCGCGAACGTGCCTCCGGACACCAATCCCCAAACATGCGCCATCTACGCACATGTGCAAGGGAAGTAGCCTTTTTTTTCCTCCTCTTCAACCTAACCCTTTCCGTGGCCACACCGCAAGCGAGAACTGATCCACCTGAGGCATCGAAAGGGACCCTGGAGCCATAGATTCTCCAATGTCGGTAACCTCCATGGATTCCCATCAAGCCACCGTATGAGATCAGCGTCCACGAGCGCCTCGGCCAGCCCGAGGCCCACAAGAACCTTTCCCCAATACGCTTCGAAACATCGAATCACTCGCCTACGAGTGCCCCTGGAGGAAAGACCAAGAGCAGACTGGACGACGATCACCGTTGTATCAGTGCGTCAGTACCGTGCATCGATGCCTTCCGACAGCCTTTTGCATCGTCTGCTGAAGAAAATGGAAATTACACTAACCTGGTAATTGTAGTTCCTGTAGGATCCAGTTTAGTCCTCCACAATCGGGTACTGCCCCTCTCACTGCAGCCTGTAGACTGGACCAATCAAATCTTCTGTAGTACATATCCAGCAGGAGCTCCCAGAAGCCCCCCAGTGTACTAGTAACAAAGCATACTGAACGAAGCAACACATCAGATTATTATCAGATTAACATTAAACCTTGTACTTCCCCCCCTGGAATAACCAACTCCCTCCCCAAACGAGGAAGTCAGAACACTGCACGGCGCCGGAATCGACGCCCCTAAATTGACACAGAGCTCCCCCCAGGTACTAAGGAGCTTACGGAACCCCAAAAGAAAGGGAAGAGCCATAGCTATAAGCACGACTGCCGCTAAGGTCCGAACGGGACGCAAAACTATCTTAGAATCTCCCGCTCGGGATAGCGCGCCGCAAGATCATGCAGATATTCGGGAGGGAAGGAGGACTAAACTGGATCCTACAGGAACTACAATTACCAGGTTAGTGTAATTTCCATTTCCTGTGCGGATATCCAGTTTAGTCCTCCACAATCGGGATGTAACAGAGCAGTTAAGACCGGGCGGGACCTTGTAGGCCGGCGCGCAAAACCGCCGAACCAAAACAGGAATCCCGAGCCGCTGACACATCCAAGCGATAGTGCCTGCTGAAAGCATGCAGAGACGACCAAGTGGCCGCTCTACAGATCTCCGCTGGTGGAACCAGACCATGCTCCGCCCAAGAGGCCGCCTGAGCCCTAGTAGAATGAGCCCGGAGCCCCTCCGGAACCGGCCGCCGCTGCAACAGATACGCGGAGGCGATCGCTTCTTTAAGCCATCGAGCAATGGAGGCCTTAGCCGCCGCCTCCCCTTTCCGTGCACCCCCAAAGAGCACAAAAAGCCGATCAGTCTTCCGAAATGACTCGGTAGACTGTAAATACCGACGCAGCGTGCGGCCCACATCAAGCCGGTGAAGCCCCTTGTCCACCGACTCGACCGAGTCCGCCGAAATCACTGGTAGAAATACTGCCTGATTCAGGTGAAAAGGAGACACCACCTTTGGCAGGAAGGAGGGAACCGGACGGAGCACAACCCGCTCCGCAGAAAAAGACAAGAAAGGTTCTCGGCATGACAAGGCCTGTAGATCCGAGATGCGCCGTGCCGAGCAAATGGCTACCAGAAAAACCGTCTTCAACGTGAGATCCTTCAAGGATGCCCTCCGCAAGGGCTCAAAGGGTTCCCGAGCCAGGGCCTGCAGAACTAAATTCAAATCCCACGGAGGAATCACCGCTCTGCGGGAAGGCCGCAAATGAAACACGGCGGTCAAGAAACACCGCACATCCGCATGAGCGCCAAGAAGGCGGCCCAAAACCTTGCCTCTATAGCAAGAGAGCGCGGCCAACTGGACCTTCAGGGAACTGGCCGCGAGACCCTTCTCGAAGCCATCCTGCAGAAAGCTGAGCACGACGGGCACCGAGACCGTCGCCGCCCGAACTCCACGCCGGGAGCACCAGTCCTCAAAAATTCTCCAAATTCGAACATAAGTAAGAGAAGTGGACGACTTTCTTGCCCGCAGTAAGGTGGAAATCACCGCGGGCGAATAACCCTTCTTTTTCAGCCGAGCCCTCTCAATGGCCAAACCGTAAGCGAGAACCGAGCCACCTGGGGCATCCGCAAGGGGCCCTGAAGAAGAAGATCCGGTAGCGCCGGAAGGCGCCACGGCACGCCGTCTCGAAGCCGAACGAGGTCGGCATACCAGGGCCTCCGGGGCCAATCCGGAGCCACCAGCAGCACCCGGCCCTGATGGCCCTCGATGCGCTGGACGACCCGACCGATCAGGGCCCACGGGGGGAAAACGTACAGCATCCCGGACGTCGGCCACGGCTGAATGAGAGCGTCGAGTCCTTCGGACATCCGCTCCCGCCGTCTGCTGAAGAAGCGACTTGTCTTGGCCGACTGGAAGGTCGCCATGAGATCCATGATGGGCGGACCCCACCGCCGAACTATCTGCGCATACACCTGAGGATTTAACTCCCACTCTCCGGGGTCCACCCGCACTCTGCTGAGAAAGTCGGCCTGGACATTGTCCGCGCCTGCAATGTGCGCCGCCGAGATCGCCGGCAGCCGAGTCTGCACCCAGCTGAACAAGGCCGTCACTTCGGTTTCCAGGGCCACACTCCCTGTGCCCCCTTGGCGATTGATGTACGCCACCGTGGTCGCATTGTCCGACCAGACTCGGACCGCCCGGCCCAGGAGCAGAGGTTCCAGGGCCATCAGGGCTAGTCGGACCGCCCGAAGCTCGAGGCGGTTGATCGACCAAGACGCTTCCTGCGAGGATCACACCCCCTGCGTGAAGCGGGTCTCGCAGTGTGCTCCCCAGCCGACTAGGCTCGCATCCGTAGTGAGGGGGACCCACAGAGGAGGCTCCAAGGGAATTCCCCGCGTCAGGTTCTCGGAGGAGAGCCACCACCGAAGCGACCGCCGCACTGCCTTCGGGCAGGGCAGTCTCTTGTGCAAGGAATCGCACTGGTTGGACCAGCGACGAAGGAGCGCCCTCTGTAGCGGGCGCATGTGGAACCGCGCCCACGGAACCACCTCTAAGGTCGCCGCCATCGTTCCGAGAAGCCGTAGGTACCACCACGCCGACGGAGCGGGCATCCCCCGAAATAGTCGGACAAGAGCCCGCAACGTCAGGACGCGGCGCTCGGGAAGGCACACCAGCCCCCGAGCAGTGTCGAAGCGCACCCCCAGATACTCCAGGTCCTGCGAGGGCCGCAGACAACTCTTTCTTTCGTTCACCACCCAGCCGAGGGATCGCAGCAGAGCTACCACCCTGCTCGTGACCCGCAGGCACTCTCGACCGGATTTTGCTCGTATCAACCAGTCGTCCAGGTAAGGATGGACCAAAATGCCCTCCTTGCGCAAGGCCGCCGCAACCACCACCATCACCTTTGTGAAAGTGCGCGGGGCCGTAGCCAAGCCGAACGGCATGGCCCGGAACTGAAAGTGGCCCCACGGGAACGCGAAGCGGAGAAGAAACCGCTGATGGGCTGGGTGTATCGGAATGTGCAGATAGGCCTCGGTAAGATCGAGGGACGTCAAAAACTCCCCCTTTCGCACCGCTACAATGACTGACCGCAGGGTTTCCATGCGGAAATGCGGCACTCTGAGCGCGCGATTCACGCCTTTGAGATCCAAAATCGGACGCAGAGAGTCGCCCTTTTTGGGTACCACAAAATAGATGGAGTAGCGACCAGCGCCTCTTTCCAAGGGAGGCACTGGAACCACCGCTCCCAGCGCTAACAATCGAGCCAGGGTCACGCGGATGTCCCTCGTCTTTTGCTCGCCCCTGCTGGGAGACAGAACAAAGGAATCTGGAAGTGGGAACGCAAATTCCAGAGCGTAACCCTCCTCTATAATTTGTAGCACCCAGCGATCCGACGTTATTTGGGCCCAAGAGGAAAGAAAGTCGCGCAAGCGACCGCCGACAAGCGGTCCTCCCTCCAGAGCCTGCCTGGCGTCATTGTGGCTTGCGTCCAAAGGAAGAACCCGATGAAGAGCCGGCTGCGGAGAAGCCTCTGCCGGCTCCCCTGAAAGCCCGAAATCCTTGGCTACGGGTTCCAAACCGGCCCCGCTGCGAGGACCACTGGCGGGAGGGCCGAAACCTGCGCTGATCCCGAAAGGATCCCCGCGCCGACGAGGTGGACCGGTTGGACCTTGGTTTATCCTCCGGAAGCCGGCCCCCTTTGGACTCACCGAGATCCTTTACCAATTTCTCGAGAGCCTCCCCAAATAATAATCTGCCCTTAAACGGCAGCTTACTGAGGCGGGCCTTAGAAGAACTGTCCGCCGCCCAGCTGCGCAACCAGAGGGACCGGCGCGCTGCTACCGCGGATGCCATACTGTTAGCCAACGCGCGGATCAAATCATAAAACAGATCCGCCAGGTAAGCCGAGCCGGACTCCAGCCGGGTCACCTCCACCAGACCCTGCTGGTCTAGTCCGGGGCTCGAGCGCAGTTGCTGTGACCACCGCAGACACGACCGAGCCACCCAAGCCCCACAGATAGAGGCCTGCAATGACACGGCATCCGTATCGAAGGTTTGCTTGAGCAAGTTATCAACCTTCTTATCCTGCCCGTCCTTGAGGGCCGCCGCCCCCTCAACCGGGATGGTGGTTTTCTTGGTCACTGCGGAGACCGCAGCATCCACCCGGGGGGACCTGAACAAGTCCCTGTCCTTGTCAGCAAGAGGATAAAGCCGATTCATGGTCCGAATCCCCTTCAAACCGGATTCCGGGTGCTCCCACTCCGCCTGGATCATCTGATCCACCACGCGGTGGACGGGAAAAAACCACCTGGGCATCCCTGACTGCTTGAATCAGAGGATCCTCAAGACCCTCCTCCTCCAGGGACCGCACCGCCGAAAGGTTTAGCGCCTGAAGGGACTCCGTGACCAAAGGAACCAGCTCGTCCCTACGGAACACTCGAATGACCCGAGCCTGATCTTCCGGCCCAGGGATCTCCCCATCCTCCAAATCCTCCGCTTCAGTCTCAGGATCGCCCTCTGCCTCGGAATCCAGGAGACCCAGGGCGTCCTGCTCTTGTCCCCCCAACCGAAGCCGCTTGCCCCCGGGCGGTGAGGGACACTGAGCCGCCCCCAAGGACCCCGAGGGGAGGGAGGGGGGCCAGACAGCCGGCAACTGTCCGGACCTGCTCAGGCGAAATGCCTGATGCATGAGGAGTACAAAATCAGGGGAGAAGTCCATAGTTGAGGCAGCAACAGCCGCCTGCTGGAGCGCAGCCACTGAACCGCTGGCCGGAGGAACCGAGCCAGACTGAGGGATGCTTGGAGAAAGAACGCTGTCCCCGGAAGTAGAAGCATCCCCAGGGGTAGCCTGTTCCTGAACATTCACAGATTGCTCTAACTCAGAGGGCACTGCAGCACAGCCCCTGCAGATGCCAGAGTCAGTCCCTGCCGTCCTGCGGGACCCACAAATCACACACTGGGGCTTGGAAGCCATCCCAAGGCCACCTCTGCCCAGGGGAATAGAATAAGACAGCCACAGGAAAGCCCACACCACCTGGGCAATCCTATGCAAATCAGCCCCGATTTAAAAGTAACTTAACTTTTTTTTTTTTTTTTTTACAAGAAACAAAATATATCCCAGGATCCCTGGGGGTGCCCTGAGCAAAATCGCCAGAAAGAGGAACCCCAAAAACGCTAGGGGAACCTGTGCACAGCGATCAAAAATGCCTGGAAAAGCACTTTTAAAATCCAAAATGGCCGCCGCACTTTTTCACCCGCGGTAAAAAACGGCGCGAAAATATAAAAACCACCAAATAATATGGAAAACAAATAAAACGACCCTCTAATACAGGGCACACGAGCAGATTGAATAAAAACTGCCAAATGGGCTCAGGAGAGCCTACAGAAACGCTGGCATCCCAGACAGAGCATTGCACACAAGAAAGAAAAAATGAAATGCAAACTCCTACCAGCTCAGGAACAGAAGATTCAGCCACAATCTCCCAGTACCAGGCACTGCCTTATAGGTATGGCAATTCCCCGTCCTGTCTAGGGGAAGCTCACCCAGGGCTGATAAAATGTGCTAGGCAGGCAACAGCAGCCAGCAGGTCTGACTTTCTCCTAGTCTCCTGTGGCACAGCTCCAGGGAGACAGGCTTCTTTTGTCTTTCTTATTTTTAAAGGCACAGCTAGCTACCAAAAACAAAAATAGTAGAGAAATGCCCCAAAACAAACCCTAAAAACAACTAACTAGTGTTGCTCCTGCAAAGGTCACTAAGTGTGCCCAGAGGACACACTTTTACGTCTACACACTGCAACGAGACTGGACACACTGGGGGGCTTCTGGGAGCTCCTGCTGGATATGTACTACAGAAGATTTGATTGGTCCAGTCTACAGGCTGCAGTGAGAGGGGCAGTACCCGATTGTGGAGGACTAAACTGGATATCCGCACAGGAACTATCGTTTTTTTGTTTGTTTTTTCCCCACCGAAAATGTCGCCATGAGGTCTATTGGCTGTCCCCATTTGCGACCGATCTATGCAAACACCTCCAGGTGCAACTCCCATTCTTCGGCATCCACTCGCACCCCGGTGAGGAAATCCGCCGTCACATTGTTCTTTCCCGCAATATGCGCTGTCAAGAACGCTGGAAGCCGAAGTTCTAGCCACACAAACAGAACCTATGCCTCGGAGTTGATGGAGAGCACCAGTACCACTCGAACCATCAGCATAGCTTCGAACACCCGGAACGCCATGCGTCCCGCTCGCAGTTCCAGTCGGTTTATTGACCACTGGGTCTCCTGCGTACTCCAAGAGCCTTGTGCGAAAAGATCTCCGCAATGTAGCCGAGTTTAAAAAGTTGTGGCCAAGCTCCTGGAGGAAAGGTCCACAACCTTTTATTAAATTGTTTTATACACCATCTTTCCACAATCCAAGATGGGCTACAAGAAGCACATCCAACCAGTGTCACATCTGTTATACATTCAACCGAAGTGTTTGAATATGAGCATATCTGAATTTGCTGCTCGCTCCGCACAAGCGATGTGTAAACTATTTGTCTTTCTGGGAAACTGCCTGGCACCCGTGACCTGGACTGGCCCCTAACGAAAACAGGATACTGGACTCGAAGGATCCTGGTCTGACCCAGCATGGCATTTCTTGCATCCTTACGAACTGAACCTGCCCAAGATCTCTCCCTTGGATGTAGCTGGTTGAGCCTAGCCCCATGACCCTGTAACTAGCTCACACGGCACAGTGAGGCTTAGCGATGTCTTGGAGGGGTGGAGTCCTAGCGGTTGGGGCAAATTGCCAGAGAACCAAAAGTTCGAATCCCCCTCGAGAACAGCAACCCCGGGCCACAAGAACTGGTGTCTCCGATCCCACTGGTGGCCCTTCTGGCCTTGGCTAATCAAATTAACCCTCCATTGCCTCAGGTACAAACACTGAAATTATATTATTAAAAGTAAAATAATTTGTCACACTAAATGCTCATCTGGTCCTCAAGTGGAGCCCAGAACCTAGGCTCACTACGTCCTCCTGTTGCATGGAGACTGGACACACTGGGGGCTGATGGGAGAGACCAGCAGGCTATATCCAGTGATGTCATGACTTTGACATGCCCAGTCTCCAAGCTGCAGGAGGTATACTACCCAGAGGTTGAGGACTAAACTGGAGGAACGATAAGGGACAGTTTTTACTACATCCTCATTAACTAATTCCAGAATTTGATTACGTGTTGAGTGAAAAAATATTTTCTCCGATTTGTTTAAAATGTGTTCATTATGGATGTATGGCTGCTTATACTTGCTATACCACTTTTTTGGTTAGGCAAAGCAATTTACAATAAAAACAAAACAATCATGTTAAAGGAAGAAAAGGAACTCCATTTCTATTGACAGGAAAGAGAGAGAGAACAGACGAGACCACCAAGAGACATTTCACAACCAAGGAGACAGAATGCAAAAAAGGTAGGGGAAATGTGCATATAGCTGTGGAGAGGGGAGGGAGGAGACAGCATATTGGGAACCAGTGCTTTACAAGGTACACTAACTTGTCCTGGAAGACACCCAGGCAATCAAATATTTAGGATATCTACAATGAATGTGTGGGAAAGAAATTTGCATATAATAGAGACAATGCATGCAAATCCAGCTCATGAATATTCACTGTGAATATCCTGAAAACCTGTCTGGCTGGGAGACCCCCGGACAAGTTTGGGAATCACTGTTGTAAAGGCTAAGTAGAAATGGACTGCACCGAAGGTCAGGTGGATTCACAGTGGGCTTGCACTCGAGAAGGCAGGCACAGTTGGTTGGCATGAATGGTGCGCACGAGACAGGCTGGACAGTATGGTGTGATTAAAGATGATAGATATTCTGGAGCAACCTGGTGAAGAGCCTTGTGTGACAGGATGAAGATTTTGTATTCAATGCAAGATTTGATAGGGAACCAGTGATGAGAGATCGAGTAAATGACAAGATCTAATCTTCCAGCAGATGTCAGGATTTGGATGGCCGCATTTTTGTACCAGGAGTTTGAGTGCAGTTTTGGTATGCCAGCACAAACAGAATCACAATAGTCAACAGGGGAGATTACTGTACTGAAAATAAGAGTGGTTTGTGTAGAGGTTTCTAAGAAAGGACAAACAGAATGAAATTTCCATATGACAGTAAAGAGGATGTCACCACAGTGTTAATGTGCTGTGAAAAATATGTCAGTCAAGTATCACACTTAAGTATCTAAACAATCAGGTCAAGGTGATGTGAAGGAGGGGGGAAGCCAAAGGTGGTAGAAACCCACCAGTGATTCATGAGGCAGTGGATTTTATGGGGCCGAGTTGCAGACAATTATCGTACAATCAGTCTTGAGACAAGGGTAAAACGGTGATGAACCAAGAACCGAGATGAGAGTTCAAACTGTCAGTATGACAGAGAAGTAAGGAGAAATTAGACCTTACCTGCTAATTGTCTTTCTTTGAGTTAACTCCGGGCCAGTCCAGAACAGATGGGTAGTCAAATCTCCCTCCTCTAGCAGCTGAGGACTGAATACTGATTCTTGTTGCCAGGTTACCCAGCCCCCCCCTGGAGGCAGCAAGGCAGTCTTAATGTATCAAGCAAGGAGAAAAACAAACATGCCGAAGAACTTACGAAAACAGTGGAAGAGGTACACAGGCTACTGACCGTGCACTGTGGCTGTCAACGAGCACGGTAGCATTAGTAAGAGCAAGGACTGGCGACAGCTAGACAGAGCAAGAATAGGCTCCCCAGGGAGCTGCTCTGCTACGTATACCGCTACAGTATAATAAAAAAAATTGTTGGGTTTTTTTTTTGGTTTTTTTTATTTTCCTAAAACGAACTACAACTACAGAGAAGAACACGAAATGCACATCACTGAGAAGATACCGAGGACACACCTAGGGCGGGGTCTGGACTGGCCCGGAGATAACTCAAGGAAAGACAATTAGCAGGTAAGGTCTAATTTCTCCTTCCTTATCGTTTCTCCGGGCCAGTCCAGAACAGATGGGTAGTACCAAAGCAGTAACTAACCCTGGAAGGGACCTGTGAGCCCCGCGATGACGGCAGAAGCCCCCACAGATGCATCCTGACGCGCAAGTACATCTAAACGATAATGACGTGAAAAAGCATGGAGAGAAGACCAGGCCGCCGCTCGACAAATATCTACTGGAGGAACCAACGCCGACTCCGCCCACGAAGTCGCTTGACCTCTGGTAGAATGAGCCCTAAGACCGACAGGCACGGTTTTACCGCTGGATTCATACGCGACTCTAATGGCCTGCTTCACCCAACGCGCGATGGAAGCTTTGGAGGCCGCTTTCCCCTTGGACGTCCCCCCATATAGCACGAACAACCGATCGGATCGTCGAAACGAGGCCGTCTCCTTAAGATACCGACGGAGCACACGCCCCAAATCCAATCTCCTCAGAGAACGATCCAAAGAAGCCTCGGCCCCCGACGCTATAAAGGTGGGCAGAGTAACTGTCTGGTTGAGATGGAAGGCTGACACTACCTTAGGCAGAAAAGACGGAACCAGACGCAAAACCACTTTCTCCACCGAAAACTGCAGAAAGGGCGGCCGACACGAAAGCGCCTGCAAATCGGAAATGCGACGAGCAGAACACAAGGATACCAAAAAAGCTGTTTTCCAGGAGAACTCCCGGAAAGAACTGGAGGAACGCGGTTCAAAAGGAGAGACAGTGAGAGCCTCGAGCACCAGATTCAAATCCCAAGGAGAAATTACCTGCCGAACAGGAGGACGAATATGCCGAGCCGCTCTAAGAAATCGAATAACATCCGGATGCGAGGAAAGACGCGATCCGCGAATCGGACCCCGAAAAACCATCAGCGCCGCCAACTACACCTTAAGGGTGCCCAGAGCAAGCCCCTTCTCTAGTCCGCCCTGAAGAAAGGCGAGAATATCCGCAACAGAAGAACCACGGGCCCGCAAGGTGCGTTCAGCACACCAGGCTTCAAACACGCGCCACACGCGGATGTAAGCCAACGACGTGGAGCGCTTACGGGACTGCAAGAAGGTAGTGATCACGGTTGACGAATAACTCTTGTGGCGCAACCTTTCCCGCTCAAGAGCCATGCCGTAAGCGAAAATTGATCCGCCTGAGGCATCGGTACGGGACCCTGATGCAGTAAGTCCGTCCAAGCGGGCAACCGCCACGGCGGCTCCACCAGAAGCCGCATCAGGTCGGCATACCAAGGACGCCTGGGCCAATCCGGAGCAATAAGGATCATTCGCCCATCGTGAGAGGCTGCCCTGTGAACAACCGGGCCGACTAACGGCCACGGCGGAAACACAGAGAAGTTGCCCCGACGGCCGGGGTTGAACGAGGCCGTCGAGCCCCTCTGACATATGTTCTCTGCGCCGGCTGTAAAAACGCCCTGTCTTTGCATTGCGAAGAGTTGCCATCAAGTCCATGATCGGGTGACCCCAACGCAATGTGATCTTGCAAAAGACTTCCGCATGGAGCTCCCACTCTCCCGGATCCAACAGATTGAGACTGAGATAGTCGGCTTCCACATTGCTCTTTCCTGCCACATGAGACGCGGAAAGCGCCGTGAGGTGCAACTCCGCCCATTGAAACAAGCGTTGACTCTCTTCCAGAAGAGGGAGACTCCCCGTTCCGCCCTGGCGATTTATGTAGGAAACTGTCACTAGATTGTCGGAGAAGACGCGAACCGGCTTCGCCTCCAGCAGCTCAGCAAAAGCAAGCAGCACCAGATAGACCGTCCGGAGTTCCAGACGATTGATGGACCACAGCGTCTCCTCCGGCGACCTGACGCCCTGTGCTATGTGAGCCAAACAATGTGCCCCCCAACCGGTCAGACTGGAATCGGTAGTAACCAAAATCCAATCCGGGAGGGACAGCGGAACGCCCGCCAGAAGATGGTCCGGATCCGACCACCACTGAAGACTGAGCCTGACTTGTTCGGGACAGCTCAAGCGCCGGGAGAGCGGATGAAGCTGCGGAGACCAGCGTGACAGCAGGGCATGCAGGAGCGGCCGCATGTGCGCTCGGGCCCATGGCACCAGATCCAAGGCGGCTGCCATCAGACCTAGCAACTGCAAGTACTTCCAAGCTGTTGGCGCGAAAAGACGCAAAAACCCCGACACGTGAGCGAGAAGCTTCCGAACACGTTCCGGAGGCAAGAGGACGAGCCCCCTGTCTGTGGCGAAAAACGCTCCCAGATAAGGAAGCCGCTGAACCGGCTGCAGACGACTTTTGGCCTGGTTTACAATCCAACCGAGGTTCTCGAGACAAGAAACCACCCGAGCGGTCGCCGTGAGCGACTCCGCTCTCGACGTCGTCCGAATCAACCAGTCGTCCAGATAAGGATGAACCTGGACACCGTCCCTGCGAAGAGCCGCCGCCACCATTACCTTGGTGAAGGTGCGTGGTGCCGTTGCTAGACCGAAAGGCAAAGCCCGAAACTGGAAATGCCCCATGGGAACCGCAAAACGAAGAAAGCGCTGATGCTGCAGCTTGATAGGAATGTGGAGGTAGGCCTCTGTCATTTCTCTCCCGGACGCACGGAGCGAATTACTGACCTCAAAGTTTCCATCCGGAAATGAGAGACTCGTAGACACCGGTTGACATGCTTCAGATCCAAAATGGGCCGAAAAGAGCCCTCCTTTTTGGGAGCCATGAAATAAATCGAGTATCGACCGAAGCCGCACTGGTCCCAAGGGACGGGCACCACGGCTTGGAGCTGCAATAAGCACTGCAACGTGTCGTGGACCGCTCTCCGTTTGTCCAGCGGACCGCAAGGAGAGAAAACGAAGGCGTCTGCCAGAGGACAAGCGAACTCGAGAAAATACCCCTCTCGGATAATCTGGAGCACCCACCTGTCAGTGGTAATGGCGGCCCAAGCGGAGACAAACGCCTGCAAACGACCCCCTACCGGGAGCTCCGCCTGGACCGGCCTCGCTTCATTGTGGCTTCTTAAGGGCAGGGGAGGCGGTTCCAAAGTAGCCCCTTCCGGAACCTCTAGCGCCTCGAAAGGACTGCCCCCGAGATTGAAACCGACCTCGCTGATAAGGAGTAAAGCGAGCTCCCCAAAAACGGCGAAAGTCACGTCCCTGACCTCGAGAAAAAGAGGACTGCTTAACCGCCCGAGGACGGTCTTCAGGAAGGCGTCCTCCCTTGGAGTCACCTAAATCCTTAACAATCTTCTCTAGCGCTTCGCCAAAGAGAAGCTTACCCTTATAAGGCAGTTTACTGAGATGGGCTTTGGAAGAAGCATCCGCCGCCCAATTGCGCAACCAAAGAAAGCGACGGGCGGCAACCGTGGAAGCCATAGCTTTTGCGGAAATACGAATCAAATCATAAAAGGCATCCGCGAGAAAAGCTGCCGCCGATTCTAGCTGAGCGCCTTGGATAGGAGGAGCAGAGTCCCCCTCGGGAGTCGAAGTCTGCTGACTCCACCTAATAGAAGCTCTAGAGACGAATGCTCCGCACACGGACGCTTGCAGTGCCAAGGCGCTGGCCTCAAAAGTCTGCTTCAAAAGCGCCTCCAGCCGACGATCTTGCATATCTTTAAGGGCCGCAGCACCTTCCACGGAAATGGAGGTTTTTTTGGTGACCGCCGACACCAGAGCATCTTCGGAGGCACAGGATACAAACGAGCCATCGTCCGCGCTCCTCGCAAGGAAGCCTCCGGGAATTCCCATTCTGAGTCTATCATCTGCTTTATGACTCTGTGGAAGGGAAAACATTTCTGCTCAGACCGGAAACCCTGTAACAAGGGATCCTCCAAAGGTTCCTGTTGCGCCACCGGAGGAAGAAGACTGAGAGCAGACAGAGACTGAGCGATCAGGGCCGATAACTCCTCCCTTCTAAAAACCCGAAAAACATTAGGGTCCTCCCCCGGCCCCAACTCCCCTTCTTCTAATTCTGTGGGCCAGGAATCGCAATCCGGGTCTGCTAGGAGCTCTCCCTCCTCTGGCCCCAGAACCTCTGCGGCCAGAGAAATGTTATCCACCTTAGAATCATTAAGAGGTGGCAAAGAAGAAACCCCTTCTCTAGGCTCTGCCCTGCAAGAAACCTCAGCCTGAGGCGTTAGGAGTGAATCTGCCACCACTGGCACAGGAGTTAGAGCTTTCTGAAGCAGATAAGCCCTGTGAAAAGCGAGAATAAACTCCGGAGAAAGAAAAGTATCAAGTACCTGTGGCATGGCTGCCACCACAGGCCAATCCGGTTCCACCGTGGTATGCTTTGATTTAGCTTTGCGCTTGGCCGGCTTAGCAAGAGGGACTGAAGAAACGGCAGAAGCACCTAAGATGGCCGCCGTTCCCACGCATTTCTCAGATGGCTGCGCTGAGGAAATGCAGTCCATTTGTTCCCCCAACTGTTCCTGCATTGCCGGCACAAATCCGCAGTAGGGAGACCTTCAAACACCAGAGACAAAACCGCGATGCACAGCCCCCGCTGAAAACCACCCGCGGGAAGGAAGACGGAAACAAAATGAAAGGGAAACGGCGCGGCGTTCCAAAAAAAAAAAAATACCTGCACAAATGCCGGATCAGTGAAACAGCTCCTGAGACCCCGACAACCGCTGCTAGTGGAAAGAAGGGCAGGAGAGACAGCGCAGAAGGACACCAGTATCTGGGGCTCCCAGGTCTGGTTCCCACAATCGCCACTAACAGAGTAGAGGAGACAGGCTCTGTCCCATACTCTGAGATTAGCACACTGGTAAGCAGCGCCGAAGAGAAATAATAGCCAGTCTGAAGTACAGAGCAGTGCTAAAATACCCAGCTAGGGCAAAGCACTAAGCCTAATGTGAAACTCTTCCTTATAAAATAACAAAAAATTAATAATAAGAAGAAATACAAACAGAACCGTTGTGGGGAGCCAAATCTCCACACATCCAGCTCAACTGCTGAGGACAATAAGACTGCCTTGCTGCCTCCAGGGGGGGGCTGGGTAACCTGGCAACAAGAATCAGTATTCAGTCCTCAGCTGCTAGAGGAGGGAGATTTGACTACCCATCTGTTCTGGACTGGCCCGGAGAAACGATAAGGAATATGTCATAGGCATACATATATGTGGAGATCCCCATAATAAGAGTAGGAAGAGGGCTCAGAAAGAGGTTGAATACAATGGGGGCCAGGAGGGAGCCTTGGGGAACCCTACAAGTGAGCGAATAGGTGTTGGACACCCTGTCATTGGTAGCAGTGGAAAAGTGGTGACCTAAAAGAAATGATTGAAACCAGCTAAGAATATGCCCATGGATAGTAAGAGACCATGGTTGACAAGGTTGAAAGCTGAAGAGATATAAAAACATAGCTAGGCAAATTATCCAGAATATAAGGAACTATGAAGTTCACTTAGAAGGGCTGAGAGAATGATTTCTTTACTGTGTACTGGGCCAAAAATCGGATTGCCAGGGGTTGAACATATCATTACGTTGGATATGGTCGGAGAATTGTGTGAAAACAGGTGCTATGCAAGTTTGGACAGAAAAGAAAAAGGTTGGAGACAGGGCGGTAGCTTGCCGTTGCAAATGGGTCGAGGTTAAAATTCTTCAATAATACATAAATTGCAGCCTGCTTCCCAACTGACAAGACTTGCACAGATGCAAAAATGTGATTAATGATGGATTGCACAATGGGAAGAGCCAATGATGTTTCATTAATCCATGCAGATGGAACGGGGTCCAGGGAACAGGTTGTTTTGCGAATCGTGGAAAAGATTTTCTTCATCATGTGATCACTTACTGGTATGAAAGTAGACTAGAGATGAAACAGGAACAGGTAGAGAGTCAGAGGGCAACAAGAAAGGTGTAAGTACTGGAAGATGAGCATGAAAAAAAGCTCAACTTTCTGCAAGAAATGGCAAGCTAACTTGTCTAGGGAAAGCCCAAGCTTTGGAAAGCGATAAGAGGGTATACAGTCCAGAGATGACAGCTGTGAGAAAAACGGCCTTAGGAGAGCGTGCAGCAGAGGCAATTCATTTGGAATAGTATGCTACCATGGTAGCTTCATTGCATATCTCCTAGTCTCTTTCTATTTTTTGAAGGCTGCATTTTGTATAACCCATCTACATTTACCTGTTCCACTTCATTCATTATTTTATAGACCTCTATCATATCTCCCCTCAGTTGTCTCCTTTCCAAGTTAAAGAGCCCTAACCTTTTAAGCCTTTATTCATAGGGATAGACTTCCATCAACTTTACCATTCTGGTAGCTCTTCACTGTACCTTTTCTAATTCTGCTATATCCATTTTAAGATATAGCGATCAGAATTGCACACAATATTCAAGGTACAATCACACCACGGAACAATATAGAGGCATTATATCATTGGTTTTATTCTCCATTCCTTTCCTTATGATTCCTAGCATTCTATTTGCTTTCTTGGCCATGGCTGCACATTGCTCAGAGAATTTCAACCTATTACCCATAATGATGCCCAGATGCTTTTCCTAGCTGGTGATCCTTAATGTAGAACCTTGAATCATGTAACCATGGTTTGAGCTCTTCCCAAAGTGCATAACTTTGCACTTGTCCGCATTACACTTCATTTACCATTTGATAGCTCCATCTCCCATTTTATCAAGGTCCTTCTATAATTTTTCGCAATCTTGTGTTTTAATAACTTTGAATAATTTTGCATCATTTGCAAAATTTGATCACCTCATTCGTTCCCATTTCCATGTCATTAAAAATATGTTAAAAAGCAGCAGGCCCAGAACAGATACCTGTGATATTCCACTATTCACCTGTCTCCACTGAGTAAATTGGCCATTTCACCCAACTCTCCATTTTCTGTATTTTAACCAGATGTGCAATAATAGTAGGTCTGCAATTTCATATTTCAGTTCTTTCCACACCATTGGATGTATACCATCCAGTCCAGGTGACTTGCTACTCTTCAGTTTATCAAATAGTTGTAACACTTCTTTCTGGTTTAATCAATATTTCTTTCAATTCCTTCAATACATGACCTTTAAATACCATTTTGGGCATGGGTAACTTCCCTACATCTTCTCCAGTAAAGAACGAAGCACTGAAATCAGTCTCTCCGCTATGGCCTTTCCCTTCCTTAACGTCCCTTTTACCCCTCTATAATCTAATGGTTGAACTGACTCTCTCACAAGTTTTCTGCTTACAAATGTACTTCAAAGTTTTTATTATGTGCTTTTGCTTCCATGGCAGAGTTTTTCTTAAAATTATCTCTTCCCCTGCTTTATCAATGCCTTGCATCTAAATTGACAGTGCTTGTGTTTCCAATTTGTCCATTTGGCTCCTTTTTCCATTTCCTGAAAAGATGCTTTTTTGGCTACAATAGCCTCTCTGACCTCAGCTTTAAACCATGCAGGCAGTTTTTGGCCTTCCTTCCACTTTTCTTAAAGCATGGAATACAGCTGATCTGGGCTTCCAAGACAGTATTTTTAAACAACGCCCATGGACTGATGTAAAACTTTAACCTTTGCAGCTGCTGCTCCTTTCAGGTTTTTTTTTTACTTTTTTTCTCATTTTCTTAGTCTCCCTTTTGAAAATTAGTCCTGTGGATTTCTTTGCAGTCCTTCCTCCATTTATTAAATCAAATGCGATTGTGCTATGATCATATTGCCAAGTGGTCCCAACACTTCTAGCACCAGATCCCGTGTTCCACTAAACACTAGGTCCAAAATGGCGTCCCTCTTGTCGGTTCATAAACCAGCTACTCGAAGCAGCCACTTATTTCATTTAGAAACCTTATCTCCCTAGCATACCCTGCTGTGACAATGACCCAGTTGATACCGGAGTAATTGAAATCACCATTACTGTGCTATAACTTGTTAGCTTCCCTGATTTCTTTTAGCATTTCATCATCCATCTATTCATTCGGGCTAGGCGGTCGGTAGTACACCCCCCCATTGGCATCACCTTCCCCTTTTTACATGGAATTTCTATCCATAGAAACTCTACAATATATTTTGTTTCCTGCAAAATTTGAATCCTATGTAACTCGATGCCCTCTCTAAGAGCGCATCCCCTCCACCAACTTGATCTACCCTATCATTGAGATATAGGTATCACTGTTTCTATGTTGTCCTCTTTCCACCAGGTCTAAATCTAACCTTTCATTTAGTTCTATACAATCTAACTCTCCCATCTTATTTTTTAGACTTCCAACATTTGCATACAGGCATTTTAGAGGTTATTTTATTCATAATAATCTGGTCATCAGTTGATAGGGGTAATTTGGAATCTTTCAGCTCCGTCTGTTCTGTACTTCAGGGTGTGTGTGTTGCTTTTATCTTTTTTGGAACCTCTGTCAAGATGCCCTAACTTCCCTTTTTTACTAGTATCCTTCAAGGATACATCCTTCCAAACCATGAGCTCTTGGGTGACTGTTAACTTTCCCCTACTATAGTTTAAAAGCTGCTTGCTCTCCTTTTTAAAGGTTAATGCCAGCAGCCTTTCAGAAGAGCCCCTACCTTCCCCAGAATGTTGCCCAGTTCCCCTAACAAATCCAAAACCCTATTCTTTGCACCATCGTCTCATCCACGCACTGAGACTCTGGAGCTCGGCCTGCCTTTTGGGTCCCGCGTGTGGCATGGGAAACATTTCAGAGAATGCTACCCTGGAAGTTCTGTATTTCAACTTCATACCTAAAGCCTAAAATTGACCTCCAGAACCTTCCTCCCTTTTTTATAATGGTCTCTACCATTTTGCCCAGTACTGATGTCAGGCTCACAGGTCTGTAGTTTCCCAGATCACAACTAAAACATCCAGAGGGTGTAGAGAAGAATGCACTCGCACATCCCAGGTACTCAGCATAGAGGTAGCAGGGATCTGTGCTGGGTCTGCTGCTTTTTAACATTTGTAAATGTCCTGGAAATGGGAATAAAAATGAGTGAGGCAGTCAAATCTGCAGATGACACAAAATTATTCAAAGTTGTTAAAACCCAAGAGGATTGTGAAAAATTGCAAGAGGACCTTGATAAATTGGAAGACTGAATGTTCAAATGGCAGATGAAATTTAATGTGGATAAGTGCAAAGTTATGCACCTAGAAAAGAACAAATCTAAACTATGGTTACATAATGCAAGGTTCCACATTAGGAACCACCACCTAGGAAAAAGATTTAGGCGTCATTGTGAAGAACACATTGAAACTCTCCGGCCAGTGTGCAGCGGTGGCCAAGAAGGCAAATAGAATCCTAGGAATCATAAGGAAAGGAATGGAGAATAAAACAGCAGTTTTTACTACATCCTCTGGAAATGAATTCCAGAATTTGATTACGCAGTCAATGAAAAAATATTTTCTCTTATTAGTCTTAAACGGGTTACACTGTAGCTTCATTGCCTAGTCTTTCTACTTTTTGATGGCGTATAGAATCTACGTTTACCCGTTCTACGCCATTCATTAATTTATAGACCTCTATCCTATTTCCCCTCAGCTGTCTCTTTTCCAAGTTGAAGAGACCTAACCTTTTAAGCCTCTCCTCTCATAGGGGTATCCTTCCATTCCCTTTACCATTTTGATGGCTCTTCTCTGTACTTTTTCTAATTCCGCTATATCCTTTTTAAGATCCGGTGACCAGAATTGCACACAAAGCACAGTTACTTACCTGTAACAGGTGATCTCTGGGAACAGCAGGAATAAGTCTTCACATATGGGTACGTCGGTACCGACGGAGCCTGCGCGGGAACGCTCCCCAGCTTCCCAAAAGGAAAGCTTTTGGGAGCATCCCACAGCACCTGCGCGCTGCCTTCCCGCCTTTCCTAACCAACTCTCCTCAGTTCGAGTTTAAAGCTGAGACAATAGAGAGAGAGAGTAAAGGAAAGACAGAAAAGAGATAACTCCTAGGGGAGGTGGGTGGGTTGTGAAGACTTATTCCTGCTGTTCCCAGAGATCACCTGTTACAGGTAAGTAACTGTGCTATCTCCAGGAACAAGCAGGAATGAGTCTTCACATATGGGGACTCCCTAGCTGAGATGCCTGGGAGATCCCCAAGGATATGAGACCCTGAAAGGGTCTGCGTCCTCCTATGGATCTCAGGCATCCATCCAGGGAAGGAGGGCAGGAGTTGTTTAAGAATGGAACAGGTGTCTGAGGACAGCCTGACCATCCCGGCGGGAATCCTTGTCCAAGCAGTAATGGGCTGTGAAGGTATGAACAGAGGCCCAGGTGGCTGCTCGACAGATCTGGTCGATGGACACAGAATTTAGATGAGCCATAGAGGTGGCCATGGCCCTCACATTATGAGCGGTGACATGGCTCTCCAGAGAAAGGTTCTTACTCTGGTAGGCGAAAGAAATACACTGAGCAATCCAATTGGACAGTGTCTCTTAGAGACTGAAGTCCCAAATGAGAAGGATCAAAAGCAACAAAAAGCTGGGAAGACTTTCTATGTTGCTGTGTCCTATGTAAGTAAAAAGCAAGAGCTCTTTTACAATCCAGAGTATGAAGATTCCTCTCTGCACTGGATGCATGAGGAGCTGGAAAAAAGACAGGTAGATATACCTCTTGATTAAGATGAAAATGTGAGACCACTTTAGGCATAAAGTGTGGATTTGTCCTAAGGACTACCTTGTCATGATGGAACCTTGTATAAGGTGGATTAGCCACTAAGGCCTGCAAGTCACTGATGCGGCGAGCAGAAGTGACTGCAATGAGGAAAATAACCTTCCAGGAAAGAAATTTCAAGGAGGTAGTGGCTAAGGGTTCAAAAGGTGGCTTCATAAGCTGACCAAGAACCAAATTTAAGTCCCATGAAACCGGAGGAGCCCTAATGGGAGGTTTAGTTAAAGTTAGGCCTCTCATGAATCTTGAAATAAGAGGATGAGATGAGATAGGTTGTCCATTGATGGGCTTAAGGGATGCTGCAATAGCACTCAAATGGACTCCTACTGAATTTGTCTTGAGTCCTGCATTGGAGAGATGCAGGAGATAGTCTAACAAAGAAGTTAAAGGTAGTGCCAGAGGGTCAAGACCCTTTTCAGCACACCAAAAGGAAAATCTTTTCCACTTAAAAGCATAGGAACGCCTGGTGGAAGGTTTCCTGGAAGCATGGAGGATATCCTTCACCTGCTGAGAAAGATTCAAGTCTTGAAGGTCTAGGCCTTCAGTAACCAAGCTCTGAGGTGAAGGGATTTGGGGTTTGGGTGCCACAAAGTCCCTTCCTCCTGAGATAGAAGGTCTGGAGCAGCTCCCAAGTCCAGGGAGGGGGCTTGGGAGAGATGCAGAAGTAGAGGGTACCACACTTGGCGTGGCCAGCGTGGAGCTATGAGGATCACAGATCCTTGATCCCTCTGGAGTTTGAACAGAGTCTTGGGAATCAAGGGAATGGGTGGAAAGGCATACAGGAAGCCCTGACCCCAATGAAGGAGGAAGGCATCCTTGGCCTGAACACCCTGACACGGAATTCTGGAACAGAACCGGGGAAGTTTGGCATTCCACGGACTTGCAAAGAGGTCTATGTCCGGGGTTCCCCATTCTTGAAAGATTCTGAGTACAGCACAGTTACTTACCTGTAACAGGTGATCTCTGGGAACAGCAGGAATTAGTCTTCACATATGGGTACGTCGGTACCGACGGAGCCTGCACGAGAATGCTCCCCAGCATCCAATCAGAAAGCTTTTGGGAGCATCTCTCGCGCCTGCGTGCTGACTTCCCGCCTTTCCCACTGCCTCTCCTCAGTTGAGTTTCATAGCTGAGAAAGAAGGAGAAAGAGGAAAGGAGATAGACAGACAACTCCTAGGGGAGGTGGGCGGGTTGTGAAGACTAATTCCTGCTGTTCCCAGAGATCACCTGTTACAGGTAAGTAACTGTGCTATCTCCAGGAACAAGCAGGAATGAGTCTTCACATATGGGGACTCCCTAGCTGTGGGTGCCAGGGGAGATCCCATAAAATGCGTATCCCTGGAACAGGACAGCATTTCCCAAACCTGTATAAAAACAGAGAGAAAACAGACAAAGGGAGCGGAGATATTCCCGTCCGTCTGATGAGCTGCATTGAAGGATAACAAAAGAGTCTACAATGGAAAGAAAGAGAAGTGTTTCAGTATGGTACCAACTCAAGCAGGGGAAACCCTGGAAGAGAGGGGGTTGGAAGGTGACTTACCATATGGTAAGTCAGCTGAAGGAAAAGATGTCCATGTGGGGACAGAAAACTATCATGGGATAGTTGTAACCTCCCTTCGTAGTAGTAAGAAGGGGAGAATTCTGTAACCCATGAACAAAAGTATCCTAACAGCTTAGCATACTGAAACCCAGTGTAGAGTTTGAAGAATAAACCTCTGCTAAGAAGAAGTTAACTGTAGATTGCAACATATAGGAACCTATGGTTGCTGTTTATGAATAGACTGGTTAAGAGTCTGGAGACCTCAGACTAGGATGAGATGTCCCTTGCTTGGGTACATCTGGAGGATGGGCAGGAGAAGGGTGAAACCTTCTTTTCTTAGGGAAAGGAGGTTTGGTAGGACATTTCCTACGTCCTGGGGAAAAAGAAGGCTTAGGATGGTTTCCAGAACCAGGGAAGTCAGTGGAGCAATGAGCAACCTGACGTAAAGCCTCTCTATTGAAGAAATTTTCTCCAGTACAAGGAGAATTACCCAGTGTATGTTGTGCCCATCTGCTGTCATGGCGCAAGGCAGATTGAGTCGATGGAAGTAGAGGAAAACACTCAGGGCAGTTTTAAAATCAGTAGTGCAGAGCACATGGCTAGGGGTTGTCAGGGGCAACTAAGCAAAACAAGAGCACAGGCTGTAGAGAAACACCCAGAGATACCATTACGTCATAGCTCATCAGCAAAGCAGAGACAGCTGCAGAGAGTTGAGCTAACTCAAGTCTCAAGGAATGACGCAGATAAAAAAAGGTCAGTCTTGAGCAGAGCAGAGACACGTGCAGATTCAGGCACAGGGATACGAGCAGATTCACGTACAGGCACACGTGGAGAAGGAAGGAAACACAGAGACGCAAGCCAGGAGTCAGACTCGGTCTCTGTGGCAGAGAGAGGAGACATTGAGAGGACTCGAGGGAAAGGAAAGTACAGCGCTCAGAAAAGCCAGGAGCCATACCTGGAAGGTTCAGACGTGGAATCAATCTGCACCTCAGAGGGGTTTATCCAAGAGGAGTTCACGAAGGTTAGTGCTGGGAAGTTAGGCTGCACTAAGCCAAGGTCCTTGTGGGGCCAGAGGGAGACTCCAGGATATGAACCACGAGGAGCAAGGAGAAGAGATAACCACAATAGCAGGAACCTGGGGAGCCAGAATACTTGTCCAAGAGATAATTTCCATGCTTTAGAAAGACGTCCTGTGAAAGGAAGAGAGGGGAAGAAAAGTTTCCACTTCCCGTTTACACACCAGCCAGGCAGAGCTCAGCCTGAAAGCCAAAGTACCTGGACTAGAGGAGCACTGAGTTTTACCCCCCGTGGTCAGGAAGTGTGTAGCCCACTAAGGAAAGATTCCATAGTGTGTGGTAAAGAACCTTTCTGCAAGGATAGGGGGGAGTGGTGCTCTGACCCAGCCGAGAGGAGAGAAACAAACACTAATCCACAATACAGCCCTGCAAGTTATAATTATCAAGAAGCACCTGAAGATATGGATTGTGACTTTGGTGATGATAATTCTGATATGTGCAAAATGGACTGTACGCTTGTTTTCTCTGATAGCATAACCTCTTTTTGTTAGGGGCCTAAGAAAGCCTGCTGGAGTGAAATCTGTGGGAGAGCACAGATTTCACAGTTAAAAGTGTGTGATTGAAAACCTGTTTTTTCCCTCTTTTTGTTCAGTTAAAGCTGACAATAAGCATTTTTGTTCCCATTTGTAGTCCCTCACTTGTGTTATACCAGCTGTATGGTTTATTTGCTTTTTGATATTTGTTGCAAGAATTCTCCCGGGACGGGAAATAAAACCTCTTTAAGCATAGCTACTCAACCACAACTACCTCCTTATTTCGATTAGCTATTGGGACCCAAAATCCCTGAGGGCAACATAAAGTCCTTGCTGTTAGAAGAGGAGCAACACCAAAGCCCCAGGCTCCCGCCTTGTGGGCCAGCAAGGTGTTTGACACTGCTCAAGTCTGAAGCTTGCAGCCAGGCTTTACGACGTGCTCCAATGGCAATAGCAGAGGATCTGCTAACAGACTCAAAAGAGTCTAGAGAAGCACGAAAAAGAAACCAAGAGATATTCCTGCTATGATTAAGAAGCAAGGAATAGTCAGTGGCCTTAGGCTCTGACAAAAAAGGGGACAAAAGAGATAATTTCTCTGTGACCTCCTGAAGTGTCAGACTCATATAAAAAATATATGAGATAATTCTTGAAGCCAGCATAGAAGTTTGGAAGGTTTGACGTCCAAAGGTATCAAGTGCTTTAGATGCACGACCTGGCGGATAAGAAGAATGCTTCTTCTTGCTTCTTACCTTCCTCATTGCTGATTCCACTACAATGGAATGATGTGGAAGTTGATTTTTTTGAAACCCTGGAGAGGGAGGCACCTCATACAGAACATTAGTGGCTGTAGAAGGCGAAGGAACCTTTAAAGGTGATTCCCACATCCTCAGAAGAAGATCCTGCAAAGAATGATGTAAAGGAAGCATTATATTTTCCTTTTCTGCGGATCTTGGTTAAGAGTAGAGCCAGGAATAGGAATGGCAAGAAAGGTTGCCATGTCAAGGAGAAATTTCTGAAAAGAAGGATCTCCAATGGGAACTATTCCTGGGTAAGCTGAGGTGGAAGAAGCAGCTTGAGCACCAGAAGATATACTGGACTGGTGCAGAAAAAGAATCCTGCTAAATGGACAGTGATACTGACAGTTCTGATTTGAGGCAGTTAGTACTGCATTGTCAGTGCCTGGTATCGATTCCAAACTAGGCATAGAAAGGATCGATGGCACCGATGGAACTGCAGGAATCGACATCGATACCGGTACCGGTATAGGAGACAATAATGTCATCGAAGCAGTAATTGGGGGCTGCTGAAGCGCCAGAGAGCCTTGGTAAATATCCTCGGTACTGCGTAGTCGGAAGCGAAATGGATCGGTTCCGAAACGCGTCTGTACCAAGTCATCAAGACTGGATATCGATTCTAGACTCGGCATCGACGCGAACGAGTCCATCGATGCATGTCTAGAAGGTACCGACGTTGGTGGTGGTATCGGCGATGCCGATACAGGAAAGTCAATCGGAGTCGCATCGATCGGTTCCGAAGGCAACGAGGACGTCCGAAGACGATGCCCGGTGAAGAGCGGAACACTCGACACCGGCGCCGATGTCGGGGTATCGATACCGCTCGAAGCCGATACCAACCCTGAGCATGGCGAAGATACAGGAAAGTCAATCTGGGTCATATCGATCGGTCCCGAAGGTACCGAGGATACCAGATGACGATCCCAGGTGAAGAGTGGAACACTCGACACCAGTGCCAATGCCGGGGGATTGGTACTGCTCGAAGCGGATACCACCCCCGAGCATGGCTCAGGTATGTTCTGTGAGGGGTGAGCCCCAGGAACAACCTGAAACCCCGTAAATGCTTTGGAGCCCGAAGACTCCCGCCGGGGTTTTATTGCCAAATCGTGTCTTGAGGGCAAGGCCGGAGCCGTCATCATGCTGGGCATGAGACTTACCCTTCAAGAATTGGCTAGTCTTGACTTCCGGTGACGTCACCCACCTGAATGGCGGCGTAGCGTGAGAGCTCCGCCACCAACAAGCAATTATATGCTGAATTAGCCCCAACGAGCATCGGAGGGGCAGACCGGAGAGTGGCCGCGAGTGAGGAGAGTACCGCCGACCCCAACGGAGGCCAAAATAAAAATAAGAGGAGGCGCAGCGGTGAGCCGCGAGCAGACCGTGAGCGGCAGCCCAGGCAAGCGCGGGCTCCATAGCCGGCGGCGGCGTGGAGCAGGCAGCACGTGTGCTGAGCGTACAGAGCACAACTGGCTCCGTGAGGAGTGAGCGCCGGGAGCCCGCAAGTGGCGATATCCTGTGTAGCCAAAATTGGAAAACCGCGAAGCTGAGTGCGGTGGAGGCACGCTGCATGCGGAGCACAGGAGGAGAGGAGGCGGTGCAGGCCTAGCACGTGGCTCAGAGACCGGTGGCAGATCTGAAAGACCTCAGCACTAGTAACAAAGAGTCCAGTGACAGAGTAGAAACCAGCAGTAAGTCCCTACCACACTAATACTTAAGAGCTGGGACTGAGGAAGGAGACAGAGCGCTACTGTGGGTGAGAGTGGCCCACTGCAACGGCTGCAGAGAGGAGAGCGAGCGGTGAACCTGAAGCGTGGGCCGAGGTGACAGCGGAGGGTGGTGGCCGCCAGCCCTAACACATGGAGAAATCCAGTAAAAAAGAGACTTTGATGAAAAAAAAAACTGGCTGAGTTTCGCTCCCCGTATGCAACCCCCAAAGGAGGCGGGAAGGAGGGGGAGAAAACAGGAAAACCAGCGGTAGAGGGCCCGCAGAGTCTGGGAGGGAGTGACGGTGGAGAAGAAGGGCTGACAGCCGCGGAGCAGATTAAACAATGGCTCCTTGAGCTGAAGGAGGAGTTGAAGGTGGAGATGTGTGTGGTGAAGAATGAGATCAAGGAAGTGGTGCAGACTATGCGCCAAGATCTGGTTGAGCTGGGAGAGCGAGTGGAGGAGGCGGAGACCAAGCTGGAGAATCAAGAGGAGACCCTGTCACAGATCCAGAGAGGTTGGGAAGAGCTACAGCTGGCGCAGGAGAGCATTAAAGCCAAAACTGAGGACCTGGAGGACCGCTCACGCAGATGCAACCTTCGAGTGCGGGGAGTACCAGAAGAGCCTCAGTATAAAAACTGTGAGGCAGTGGTCCAGCGGATCTTTAAGGATCTCCTAGTAGCAGCTGGTCAAGAGGAGGTCACCGAAGATACTCGACCTGGCATAGAAAGGGCGCACAGAGGACTGGGGCCCATTCGCGAGAATAGGCCTAGAGACATAGTAGTCTGCCTTCGATCCTTTAAGAGCAAGGAGCGCCTGCTGGGTGCAAGCCGCAAATTGAAAAGCTTCCATTGGGAGGGACATAAGGTGGAATTGTATCAAGACCTGTCCCAAGGAACGCTGCAACGCAGGAGAGAGATCAGAGACGTCACAGCGTATCTTAGAAAAGCTGAATTGAGATACAAGTGGCTCTTTCCATTTGGATTACTTATTACGGTGAAAGGGCGCTCAAAGACGGTGCGATCCAGTGCGGAGGCTTGGAAGGCGCTGCGGGAGCTGGGAGCAGAGCGACTACCGGAGATGACCGACGGCCCAACTACACCACCGAGAAAGGGATCCCGGACCGGAGGAGTGGAGAATATGCAATGGCGGAGGGCGAGCGGACGGAGATTGGCCAGAACATCCAAGGACTCCAACGAGAGTCGGCACTCAGAACCAGAGACTGGCTGAGCTGATGCACCCTCCCAAAGGACTGGTATTCATGAATGAGATGTGACAGTGGGTGGGGGGAAGGAGCGGGGTTAGATAGTAGGGTAAGAGGGGAGAGAGAGGGCGGTGGGGACAAGGCAGCGGGGAAGGAGGACTAAGGTGGGCGAAGAGAGGCGGGGATAGGGGGTGAAGGGGGGGGTGGAAGGCTGAGGCAAGGTGGGAGCAGGGAGGTTGAGGGGCCGCTGGGGTAGGTAGGTGGAGGAGGTCACAGTAATGGAAGTTACATCTCCGCAGCGGAGAGTGAGGAAGGGGGTCGGGGGGGTCGGATGGGGAATGCAGGAAAGAAAGGCATTGAAAATCTAATCCTTTCACATTCATTGTTAAAACTCCCCAATGAAAAGACAGAAACTGTATAAGGAACTAGCAAGACATAAAGCAGATATAGTAATGTTGCAGGAGACACATCTACAGAGAAAGCATGAGGCACTGGTACAACGCCGGGGGTATAAACATTGTGTGTTTGCCTCCAATCATAAAGAGAAAAAGAAAGGAGGCGTGGGGATCTTCATTAACGGGGAGGCCCCCGCCGAGGTCCAGGTGATAACCAGGGATAAGGGGGGGCGATACCTCCTGCTGAGGGTTAAGCTGGGGGAAGAGTGGTTTTGTGTGGTGAATGTGTATGCCCCGACGAGTACTCAAACGGAATTCTGGAAAGAACTGAGTGAGCAGGTGGCGGCAATGGGGGAGGGGTTGCTGATTTGTGGAGGGGACTTCAACATGGCCTGGGAGGTTGGGAGAGACACGACAGGACGGAGAGTGGGGAGGGGTACAGATAGGAAGCGATACCATAGATTCGTGCAGGAGAATGATCTGATAGATGCGTGGCGGGTATTAAATCCAGGAAGGAGGCAGTTCTCCTTCTACTCCGCGGTACACGTCACGTACTCCCGCTTAGATGCCATATGGGTGGGGAAAGAGCTAGGGGGGAGGCTGTTGGGGGGCGAGATGGAGCCCATCACATGGTCCGATCATGCTCCGGTGGTGGTGCGAGTGCGCGTGGCAGGGGAGGATAAAGGCCGACAGTTTTGGAAATTGAATGAAGGACTATTGGAGGATGCGAGGGTGACGAACGAGATTGAAAACTTAATACCGGTATATTTTGAACAAAATGAAGGGGGGGAGGTGAAGGAGGGAGTAGTTTGGGATGCCTTCAAGGCTGTCGTTAGGGGAGTACTCATTAAGTGGGGGGCACGTATAAAGCGGGAACGGGCGGAGAAGGAGGAGCAACTACGCGGGGAACTGCGGGAGCTGGAGGAAAGGGATGGGCTGGACGGTAGTGGACAGCTGCGGGGAGCGGTTCTGGAACTGCGGGCTCAAGTAAACGCACTTGAGATGGAGAAGATACAATTCCGCCTGCAGCTGATGAAACAGCGGTTCTTTGAAGGGGGGAACAAAGCTGGGAAATACCTCGCGAGACAATTGAAAAAGCGGAGGGAGTGGAATAGGATTTTGCAGATTAAGAGTAAGGGGGTGGGGGTGCGAGAGGCCCAGCGCATTAGGGAGGAATTTGTGGCCTACTATAGCAAATTATACGCTGCACGAGAGGCGAGGTCGGATGAGGACATTAGTGAGTATGTGAGGGAAGCAAGGCTTCCGGTTCTGATGGGAGAGGATCAGGAGGGACTGGATAGGGAAATACAACCTGAAGAGGTCTTACAGGCCATTAAGACGTTGAAGAACGAGCCCTGGGGCTTTGCCGATGGTCTAACGGCAAGGTTTTATAAACGATTTGGGAGTCTTCTGCTGAAACCGCTGACTAGGGTATTCAATGGGCCGCGAAGAGGGGAGGCACTGCCAGAGACGATGGGGTGGGCGGGCATCACTCTGATCCACAAGGGAGGGAAAGACCCTCAAGATTGTGCGTCCTATCGTCCAATCTCGCTGTTAAACATTGATGCGAAAGTCCTGGCGAAAGCGTTAACGACACGGCTTAATAGATTGATAGGAAAATTGGTGCATGCAGACCAAGCGGGGTTTGTGCCGAGTCATCAAGTGGCAGACCACATTCGGAAAGTGTTAAATGTGCTGTGGTCAGCGCAAAAGCGGGGGGCGGAGGCCTTGTTAGTCTCATTGGATGCTGAGAAAGCCTTTGATCAGGTGTCCTGGAAATTCCTGAACTCGGTACTGGAGCTCCAGGGGTTCGGGCCAGGTTTCGTGCAGTGGATAAAGGCTCTCTATGCTAAGCCGATGGCATGTGTTCGGGTAAATGGGGGTTACTCGGAGTTCTTTCCGCTTGGAAGGGGAACTAGGCAGGGATGCCCCCTATCTCCCTTATTATTTGCGCTCTCCCTCGAACCCTTAGCGGCACGGTTGAGGAGCAATTCAGATATCACGGGCGTTAGGGTAGGACGACAGGAATGTAAAGCGTCCCTCTTCGCGGATGATATACTGTTGATGCTCACGAAACCCAGAGACTCCTTGAGGGCCGTGATGAGGGAGATTCAGGAATATGGTGATAGGGCGGGCTTTCGGATTAACTGGGGGAAATCTGAGATTTTGAGGATAGTAGGTGAGCAGGAGGAGCAACGGGACTGGCAAGAGAGTTTTCCCTTTAAATGGGCAAAAACATTGATCCGATACCTAGGGGTCCAAATAGGGAGAAATTTGGAGGACTTGTACGCTTTAAACTATGCGAAAATGGTGGGACAGGTGGAAGCGCGCTTGCAGGGCTGGAGCAGGGGGTATTATTCATGGTTCGGGCGAATGGCAACAGTGAAAATGATGCTTCTCCCCCAGTTTCTGTTTCTTTTTCAAGCCCTGCCAGTTCCGATGCCCGGGAAAGTGCTGAGGAAGATACAACAGCAGGTAGAGCGATTCATATGGGGGGGGAGGAGACCAAGGATTGCGGCGAAAACGATGCAAGTGTCGGTGGGGGATGGGAGTGCCAAATTTTCGACTCTACTATGCGGCAGCGCAGTTGCGTGCAGTCTACGCGTGGCTGCGGGAGCCCCAGAAGCAGTGGGTACAGATGGAGATGGACGAGTACAGGCCGGGAGAACTGGAACGGATAGTCTGGGAGGGGAAAGGAGAGAAGGGGAGGAATCCCATCGTGGGGCATACGTTGCAGGTGTGGCAACGATATAGGAAGCGGCTAGTAGGAGATAAACGCTGGTCGGCTACAATGTCACTACAAGCATGCTGTGCAGAAAGTACAGGGCCAGATGTCACGGTGCTGTGAAAATGGGCGGAGTTGGGTTTGAATCAGGTGTCCCAGATCGTGGTAGGAACGCAATGTCGAGGTTTTGAAGGCGTGCGGGATCTCTATCGATTGGGGGAGACGGATAGGTTTGCGTATACGCAGCTCTGCTCCGTAGTGCACAAAAAGGACCGGGAACAAGGGGGACGAGAGTGGTTTGAAGGAGCCCGTCTGGGCTCCATGGGGCGGCAGGGGATGTTATCTAGGATCTACAGATGTTTGACAGCGCGGGGAGAAGGCAAGTTGAAGTATATGGAAGCGTGGGAAAGGGATTTAGGGGTCTCGTGGGGGGTGGAAGAGTGGGAGACAGTTGTAACGGGCATAGCTAACTTCTCCATTGCCACATCACTGCGGGAGAATGGGTTTAAGGTGCTGAGTCGCTGGTATCTCACGCCAGAGCGATTGTGTAAAGCGGGAGTGGTGCAAACGGATGAATGCTGGCGGAAGTATGGGGAAAGAGGGTCATGGCTGCACATGTGGTGGACATGCCCTGCGGTGGGAGAGTATTGGAGGAAAATAGGGGAGCACATAAACAAAATTGTGGGGGCGCAAATAACGCTTGGACCTGAGATGTGTCTCTTGCATAGACCTGATGGGAGATGGGAAGGGGATTGGAGAATTATTTGGTATTGTGTAACAGCGGCTCGGTGCGAAATCGCCTGGTATTGGAACAGGCCGATTTCACCCTCCATAGCGAGCTTTGCCTGTAGAGTGTCGAATCTTTACGCTATGTATAAACTGACAGGGGAGAGGGGGGGGAAGAAGGGAACAAATGGAGAAGAGGTGGGCAGGGGTGTGGAAGTGGTTGCGCGCAGAGGGGTGGAAGTAAGGGGGAGGGTTTATCTTGGGGGGAGGGTTTATCTTGGGGGGGGGAATGCTTGGTTCAGGTTCATTATTGACAATGATGGGGGGTTGTCAGGGGTATGCCTTGAAGCATCCCCATTTTGATGTTTACTGTTACTGTTGGAATATAAGGGCAGGGGGGGGTGGAGAGGGGGGATTGGGCAGGGGGGGGGGTTCTAGGTGGGTTTTGAATAGTTGGTAGTAAATGTATAATGATTGGTTTCTCAAGTGTTGATTGGGGAACACTGGATGCCCTGCAGTTGTTGTTCAGATGGAAATGTAACTGTTATAGATGCTAATAAAAAAAGATAAATAATAAAATTTAAAAAAAAAAAAAAAGAAGAATTGGCTAGTCTTAACAGACTGTTTGTGGGTTACCTGATCCTGGAGAGAAGAATAAACCGGTGTCCTCACCTCAGGAGGAAAAACAGCATCGAGGGAAACTCGAAAAAGGGAAGGTCTTCTCCCAATAATATAGCCTGAGATATCAGGGGAAAAAGGGTCAGGGGACCCAAACAGGTTAGACACCAAGCATTGGAGTCTAAAAAGAAAACTAAGTTTCCACAGTGAAGGCACTTCTTAGGGGAAGAAGGCTCCATGTTGGAAAAGGCCTGGTAGGCCCCAAAAAGTTAAAACAAAAAACTGAGGAGAAAATATTTCTCTAAGTTTGAAAAAGAAAATAATAAAGCACCGGCGGTACCGGTATCGGCAGGAAAGACAACCGCGACCACAAGAAAATAAGGATTTTAAAGAAAAAAGTTTCTGCGGTGACAGGAGGACGTCCTGTTGGCTCCGCGGAAAAACAAAAACTGAGGAGAGGCAGTGGGAAAGGCGGGAAGTCAGCGCGCAGGCGCAAGGGATGCTCCCAAAAGCTTTCTGATTGGATGCTGGGGAGCATTCCCGTGCAGGCTCCGTCGGTACCGACGTACCCATATGTGAAGACTCATTCCTGCTTGTTCCTGGAGATCTGATCCATGTGCAGGGACCATTCGTGTGGAAGCAGAACTCGACTGAGTCTGTCTGCCCAAGAGTTTTGGATTCCTGGGAGATATACTGCCAGGACATGGATTTGATGTTCTCTGGCAAAGGCCCATAATCTTAGAGCTTCGTTGCAAAGCGACAGAGAGCCAGTTCCTCCTTGCTTGTTTATGTAAAACATGGCTACCTGATTGTCCGTATGAATAAGGACTGTCTTGTAGCTGAGGAGGGTATGAAAGACCTTTAGAGCTAGAAACACTGCTTGAAGTTCCAAGTGGTTGATATGAAGAGAGGTCTCCTGTGGGGACCAAATGCCTTGGGTGGAGAGGTCTTGTAGATGAGCTCCCCAACCTGTTTGGGAGGCATCTGTTGAGAGGGTTGCTTGGGGCAACAACTGTTGGAAGGGGGACCCCAGCAACAGATTTTGAGTGGACATCCACCATTGGAGAGACCAAAAGAGACGTTTGGAGGTTGCTATTTGGTCTGAGAGAGCTCCTGAAGCTTTAGTCCACTGGGTGGACAAAGTCCATTGAGCTGCTCTCATGTGTAGGCGAGCATAGGGTACCACATTTACTGTGGAAGCCATGTGGCCCAGCAGTTGTAGCATCTCCCTGGCAGTTAAGTGGCTCTTTGACTGAATCTGGGAGGCTAGCTGCACTAGACGTTGACAACGGGCCTGAGGAAGGTAGGCCCTTGCAGTGGTGGTATCCAACCAGGCCCCTATGAATTCCAGGGACTGAGTAGGGATGAGCTGGGACTTTGGGAGATTTACTACCAGTCCCAGATACTGCAGAATGCGCCTTGTGCGGTCCAGGGAAATCTGGGCCTCTGACTGAGATGGAGCTCGGATGAGCCAGTCGTCCAGGTATGGAAGACAAATATTCCCAGAGTGCGTAGAAATGCAGCAACTATTGCCATGCATTTGGTGAACACTCTCGGAGCAGAGGCCAGACCAAAAGGAAAGACTCTGTATTGGTAATGTTTTCCCTGGAAAAGAAAACGTAGGAATTTTCTGTGAGATGGATTGATGAGAACATGTGTGTACGCCATCCTTGAGATCTAGAGAACAAAGCCAATCCTGACTTTGAAGGTATGGAAGGAGAGTGCCCAGAGAAAGCATCTTGAACTTCTCCTTGCATAGAAATTTGTTCAATTCTCTGAGATCTAGAATGGGTCTGTATCCCCCTGTCTTTTTTGGAATGAGAAAATAGGGGGAGTAGAACCCTGACCCTTGTTGAAGAAGAGGAACTTCTTCTATTGCCCCTTGGGCAAGAAGGGTAGTTATCTCCTGATCTAGAAGGTCGAGAAGAGATGTGGGAGAATTGAAGTGTCTCACCATGGTGTGGGGAGGAAGGTCTGAGAAATGAAGTTTGTAGCCCTCTCTTATGATGGAGAGGGTCCACTGCTCTGATATGATTTGCTCCCATCTGGGAGCAAAATGAGCTAACCTTCCTGGAATGGTGAGAGGTTCTGGCTGTGTTAAAGACAGAAAGACTAAGTTCTCTAGCATCAAGTCAAAAACCCTGAGGGGGTTGGGACTGCTGGGTTACAGCAGCCCCTGTAGACTTAGGCCTGGCCTGCTTAGGTTGCTGACGCTTAGCGGTAAAGCGACCTGCAGAAGATTGTTGGCCAGAAGCGGAAGGAAACCTGCCCTTTTTGAAAAAAGACTTTTTAAAAGTCTTTTTCTTGGCAGGAATGGAGGTGTACCTTGAAAGTCTATTCAGAGCAGAATTCTCTGCATCCATTTGAGTGGCTTTAATTTGCCACTCTCTGCCAAACAGATTTTCACCTGTACAGGGCAGATTTCCTAAGCCATCTTGAACCCAGGGCTCTAAATCAGAAGCCTGGAGCCAAGCAATTCTGCGAGCAGCTATGGCAATGCCTGAGGCTCTACTGGCACCTTCAAAGGAGTCAAAGGCTGCCCTGTTTGAAAACTTGAAGATGTCTTGAGTATGCTTAAGCCACATGCAGAATTCTTCCCTTTTATCTTCTGGAATAAAAGGGAGGAAAGTGTGCAGCTTTTCTGCCACTTCTTTCAGAAATATACCCATATAAAGGCTATATGAGTTGATTCTGGCAATAAGCATACTGGCCTGGAAGATTTTCCTACCAAAAGCATCCAAGGTCCTGCATTCTCTTCCTGGAGGAGCAGAAGAGTGTCTCTTTGTACTCTTTATCCTCTTCATAGTTGACTGCACCACAATGGAATGGTGAGGAAGCTGAGTTTTCTGGAACCCAGGACAAGGAGGGACACGATACATAGTGTCCAACCTGCGAGAATGAGGAGAGAGAGTGAGAGGAGTCTCCCATAAATCAATCATGTGTTCATGAAGAATCTCATGAATTGGTAAGGTGACTGCCTCTTTAGGAGCCCTAGAGTATCCTAAAATATCTAATTTTTTTGCTCTAGGCTCTGATTCAGAGGTTACTGAAATAGAGAGTCCTTTAGCTACTTCTCTTATGAAGTCTTGAAAGGACAAGTCCTCTGGAGGAGACATCATTCTTTTTGGAGAAGGCGGCTCCTCAGGAAGGGCTATGGATACTTCAGGAGACTCATCTGATGTATCGGAATCATCAGAGGAATCGAAGTATCGCCTGTCAGGGTGCTCTTCTAACGCTCGATACGCGTATCGAGCGGTATCGACATCGGGCGTCCCCGGTACCGGATCGGTACCGAGAAGTAGCCCTGGACAAGGAACCGCAGCAGTCGGTATCCTGGTCGCTGTCGATGCAGTCGGTACCGGCATCGGCGCTGGTGCCGGTACCGGAGCCGATACCGACAACGGAGCTCGTTGCGGTACCGCCGGCATCGCAGCTTGAATGAAGGCTGAAATAGCCTGCTGCATGGACAGAACATTCTGATCCATCGACGCCATGAATGCCTGGAGATTGGTACCGGTAGATTGTGCCGGTACCCCAGAGCATTCTAACAGGTGATCGGTCGAGGCCGTGCCATCGATGTCAACCTGTAACCCCATAGGAGGAGCTTTGGAAGCCGGAGCTTCCCGCCGGGGTTGTTTGGCTGGTGCAGGATCCTCGAGGGCAAGCCCGGAAGCATCTCGATGCTTAGAGGGAGATCTACCCTTCGAGGACCTGCTAGGTTTATGTTTGGTTACCTGAGATCCTTCAGGAGAAGACCTGGAAGATGTCGACGCTACTGCCGGTGCCTCAGCGGGAAACAGCACATGGAGCTTAGCTGCTCGGTTCTGTAACCCCCGTTTAGACATTAGGGAGCAGGACGGACAATCCGGAATGGAGTGTTCAGGACCCAAACATTTAAGACACCATTCATTCATCGGTATCTGTAACAGAAATAGTACCGCTACACTTAGTGCATTTTTTGAACCCGGAGGTTGGTTTTTCCATGAGGGAAATTTTCTTGTGGGCCCTGAGGCCATGAGGGAAATTTTCTTGTGGGCCCTGAGGCCTTAAGAAGAAAAATACACCAAGTGAGGAAAAAAATATCGATTTTTTTTTGTTTGTTTTAAAGAAAGAAAGAAAAGACCGGCGGTACCGGTCCGGAGTCGGGGAAGGCAGACAAGCGACCAAAGAAATAAAATAAAATAAAGAACTTCTTCAGCGGTGACAGGGCTCGACCTGCTGGCTCCGCGGCAAAGAAGAACTGAGGAGAGTTGGTTAGGAAAGGCGGGAAGGCAGCGCGCAGGCGCTGTGGGAGGCTCCCAAAAGCTTTCCTTTTGGGAAGCTGGGGAGCGTTCCCGCGCAGGCTCCGTCGGTACCGACGTACCCATATGTGAAGACTCATTCCTGCTTGTTCCTGGAGATTATTCAAGGTGCGGTCACACCATGGAACGATACAGAAGCATTATAATACCCTTTAGCGTAGCTGGGTTTAAAAAAGGTTTGGACAAGCTCCTGGAGGAAAGGTCCATAAACCATTATTAAAAAGGACCCAGGTAATCCACTGCTTGCCCCAATACAAGCATTATGGAACCTGTCTGTCTTTTTGGAAAACTGCTATGTACTTGTGACCCGGATTGGCCATTGTTGGAAACAGGATACTGGGCTTGATGGACCTTGGTCTGACCCAGTGTGGCATTTCTTATGCTGTTATGATTTCAACTTTATCTACCCTGTTCCTAGCTAACTACTCTAACCATTAGGGCTATCCTCAAGCAACACACGCCTAAATGCACTGTGATGTGCGCTATGGCTTTCCAGGCTATCTGGGGATCATGGGGGAGTCCATTCCCCTTACTTAAAAGTTTTGGAAAGGCTGCGGAACAACTCTGAAGAGTAGAAGTTACTCCCCACATATCCCCAATTCACTGTAATGTGGATTTCCACCAATAAGCCTGGGAACAATTGTTTGAGATGGGGAGGGGTCTGAGCTTCATTGAGTTACGAGATAAAAATCCTGCTTGCCAAAAGATATCTATGGGTTCCTTCAAGGTCAACATTTCCTGAGCAGAGAGAAAGAAACAGGAGATTCTAGCAGAGAGAACACCTTTTCAATCCAACTACTGAATTGTTCACTACTTGTGTATTTTACCATACTCTAGTCCCCAGTCTTGTGATATTTGTCTTGATTTCATTGCACGCTCCGATGAGCAGGGACTAAGGTCTTACATCTATATGTATAGCACTGCATACACCTTTTAGCACTATACAAATAAATCGCAGTAGTAGGGGGTTTTATATGGCTGGCCTATCTGGTGGTACCATGACTTCTCCACATATTTCAAAACGGCAGCAAAGTAAGCCCCTGTTGGTTTTGTAGCAGGCATTGGAACACCCACAAATGCACTCATGGCCTGTCATTCCTGCCCCATCCATCTCTGTCAGAGTGGGTAGGAGCAGCAGGCCATCCGTGCGCATGCACACAGAGGCGCTTCAAAACCTGCCAATGCACAACCACAAGTTTGCTCCGATATTGTCTTTTAATATGTGGACAGGGCCGGCCAGAGGGTTTCTGTTGTCCTAGGCAGGACCTCCTGCCAACCCCCCAGCATCCATCATCTCACACTGGGGGGGGGGAGGGGGGTTGATACCTCCTTGTGCTAAAGAGCAGCTGAAACTGCTGCTTCAGTGCCACTTCAGGCCTTAAAAGGCCCCTGTGCACGCGCATGCCACTTCTACCGCTCTCCAATGCAACTTTCTGTTAGAGGGGGCAAGAATGGCAGACTAACTGTACACATATGCATGGGCATCTTAAAGCAGTTCAGCTACTGTTTAACAGAGGGGGAGGGGGTAGCCATACCACCCATCGGGGTCTGCTGCCCTAGGCAATCGCTTAGTAGACAGGCCAGCCCTATATGTGGAAGGCCCACAGTGCCGTCACACCCCTCCCCCCCCAAAATATACAGATGTCTTAGACATGTCTTAGGCCTGGCAATCTACTTCCAGTCACACCTTGCCATGAAAACCCAGGGGCTGCTGGGTCACCAGGAGTCAGCACTGACTCCAAGGCACACAAATACTTTCAACACCATAACTCTTTCCAATAGATTATATGAAAGCCTATTTTATTAGCCCCTCACTTGGTTTGCAGCTTGTCGTGCTGTGAGGGCTTGTATGCATCAATGATGCTAAGAGCTAACTAAACTATCGGTAGTTTAACTACTGGCAGGGTCTCCCAAGATGGACAGGTCTCAGCTGAGGTGCCAGACCAAGATAAACCACCCATCTGGGCAGCAGCAGAATGGGATAGTGTTGACAGCGGAGGATCACATTTCTGTGACAACAGCAACACCACCAAACGTAAACTGCACGGACGACAGGCCCGGCAATCTACTTCTGTATCTTGCCATGAAAACCCAATGGATAGTTACAACAAAACAAATTGTGCCATAGTGCTGGGAGACCCCCAGGTCGGAAGGCACTCAACTAGCTACTGGGGAAGAGCTGAAGACTTTTCAGAGTAAAGCCAGCATTTATGATGTGGTTGGATGAAAGCCCTCGGGACGTCTGATTGCTGATGTAGCTGTGCATAAAATGAGAGTCAGAAGCTGTAAAGATGTCTTACACATTGGAACATGGAACGTACGAAGCATGAACCAAGGGAAGCTAGAGGTGGTCAAGAATGAAATGGAACGTGTACAACTTGATCTGTTGGGTGTCAGCGAACTGAAATAGACTGGCATCGGGCACTTTGCATCAGATGATCACATGGTCTACTATGCTGGAAATGAAAGACAAAGAAGAAATAGTGTTGCAGTTATAATAAAGAAGAAACTTGCAAGAACTGTAATGAAATACAATGCAGACAGCGAACGCTTAATCTCTATTCGTCTACGAGGAATGCCTATCAACACACGTATAATTCAAGTATATGCCCCAACAACAGCTGCAGAAGAGAATGAAATTGAAGAGTTCTATGAACAAGTACAAGCTGAAACAGACAGAACATGCAAACAGGATATCCTGAGAGTCATGGGTGACTGGAACGCAAAAGTTGGCAAAGACGACAAAGTAGTTGGAAAATATGGACTTGGCAACAGAAATGAAGCTGGAGAAAGACTGATAGAATTCTGCAAGACAAAGGATCTATTCATCTCAAACACCTTCTTCCAGCAACACAAGCGGCGACTGTACACATGGACTTCACCCAATGGATTGTATAAAAATCAAATTGACTACATCTGTGGAAGTCAACGATGGAAAAGTTCTAACACATCAACAAAGACAAAACCTGGAGCTGACTGGTACAGATCATCAACTACTAGTATGCAAGCTAAAGTTGAAAAAGAGCAAACCACTCATGAATGCAGCAAAATATGACCTTGAGAATATACCGCTGGAATTTAAAGACTGCCTGCAAAATCGATTTGCTGCTTAGATACAAATGACAGAGCTCCAGAAGAGTTATGGAATGACATCAAGAAGGTTGTCTTGGAATAAAGCGAGAAGTCTCTACAAAAAGTGAAAAAGCAAAAATGGATAATGGAAGAAACTCAGAAAACTGCCCAGAAACACAGAGAAGCTAAAGCCAGAGGAGAAAGACAATCACCGAACTCAGAGATTTCCAACGTGCAGCAAGACAGGACAAGGAAAAGTACTACAATGACGCATGCAAGGAAACAGAAGCAGAAACTATTAGAGGAAGAACAAGATCGGCTTTACTAAAGCTACGAGAGTTAAAGAAAAAGTTCCAGCCTCGAATTGGAATGTTACAAGATGCTCAAGGTTCTATGTTGAATGATGCTGAGAAGATCAAGAAAAGATGGAAGGAATATACAGAGTTTTTATATGATAAAGTTCAAGTGGACCAACAGCCGTTTCAACCTGTATCTTATTTATTTACATTCTCTTATATACCGCGCTATTCTGCATCAGTGCGGTTTACATTGAACAAACTGAAATTACATTGAACAGGGCATTATAACTTGTAGATAACTATTTTACAGGGAACATGGGCTATGGAGGGTTAAGTGGCTTGCCCAAGACCACAAGGAGCACCTGTGGGACTAGAAACCCCAGTCCTTCCGGCCCAAGGTTGCTGTCCTCTAGTGGGATATGAACCCCAGACCTTCCGGCCTGAAGTACCTTGCCCCAACCACTAGGCCACTCCTCCACTTATGATCGGGAACCATTGGTAATGAAAGAAGAAGTTGAAGCAGCATTGAAAGCCTTATCAAAGAACAAAGCACTAGGCATTGATAGCATTCCCATAGAAGTATTACAGCAATCTGATGCAGCTGTTACCGTACTTACAAGGCTCTGCCAAGAAATATGAAAGACAACATCATGGCCAACTGACTGGAAAAGATCTGTGTTTATACCAATACTAAAGAAAGGTGATCCAACTGACTGTGGAAATTATCGCACAATCGCTCTGATCCCACATACCAGCAAGATTCTACTGAAGATTATTCAAGAGAGACTACAACCATACCTGGAACAAGAACTACCTGAAGTGCAAGCAGGGTTCAGGAAAGGGCGAGGAACGAGAGACATCATTGCGGATGTGAGATGGATCCTTGAAAAGACTAAAGAATACCAAAAGGATATCCTATTTGTGCTTTATCCACTATAGCAAGGCTTTTGACTGTGTAAACCATGAGAAACTCTGGGCCACATTAAGAAGCATGGGTATACCAGAACACCTGATCGTACTCTTGCACAATCTGTACATTGATCAAGAAGCAGCAGTTCTAACGGAACAAGGAGAAACAGAATGGTTTAAAATAAGCAAAGGTGTAAGACAAGGCTGCATACTTCCCCCTACCTGTTTAATTTATATGCAGAACAAATCAGAGAAGCAGGATTGTATGAAGACAACAGAGGTGTAAAGATTGGTGGAAGACTAATCAACAACCTTAGCTATGCTGATGATACCACATTACTGGCTGAAAGTGAAGATGATCTGAAACATTTGCTTCTCACAATCAAAGAACATAGTCTCAAAATGGGCCTGCACCTTAATATAAAGAAGACTAAGATCATGACAACTGGCATAATCAACAGGTTCATCGTTGAAGGAGAAGAAATTGAAATCGTGAACAACTTTAACCTACTTGGATCAACTATCAATAAAGAAGCAACAAGCAGACAAGAAATCAGATGACGCATTGCTCTTGGCAGAATGGCTATGAAAGACCTAGATAAGATTCTCAAGAGCAGAGATGTCTCTCTCCATACAAAGATTCGACTTGTTCAAGCCATGTTATTTTCAATAACATCATATGACAGGAAGAAAATTGATGCCTTTGAATTATGGTGCTGGCGGCGAATATTGTTTATACCATGGACTGCCCAAAGAACAAACCAGTCGGTACTAGAGGAGATCAAACCTAAGCTTTCTTTAGAAGCTCAGATGACAAGACTTTGACTTTCATACTTTGGACACATCATGCGAAGAGAGAGATCATTAGAGAAAGACATCATGCTTGGCAAGATAGAAGGTCAGTGCAAAAGAGGAAGGCCAGCAATGAGATTGATACAATAACAGCAGCTACGGGTACCAGTCTGTCAACAATGAGCCGCCTGACTGAAGACCGAACACAATTTAGGATAGCTAACCAGAGGGTCGCCATGAGTCGACTGACTCGACAGCACTTAACAACAACATGCTTAAGTTTTGTCATGTTTGTCTTTCTAGTAGCTTGGTCACATACTTGTTGGGTTCAGACCTGCAAGTTATAATTTGCTGGAATAAATGACCTTTTGTGTTCTCTTCCAGCCTTCTGGTTTCCATTTTTTTTTTTTGAAGCATACCATATTTCTAAACCTCGTGCTCAAAACTACATAACTTTTACAGTAGTAGGGAGGTTAGCTTAAACACATATTTCCAAGAAATTTAAAACTTGTGGTGGGTAAGGAAGATGTGTAGGAAAGCAGTCTGAAATATGTAATCCTATAAACATAAAATGGTCTTGTAAAACTTTGTTCTTGGGTATTATTTAGGGGTAGTAGTTCATTCTAAAATATTGGATTTATTCTGATGCTTGCTTAGCTCGGAGGGATCCTTTGCTGCTTCATGATTATAAAGGCGTTCTTGTGGCAATTAGAAAGGTGATGAATGTTCTCCAGAGTAGAAAAATGTTACATATTGTAAGTTTTAAGACCAATGCTAATAAAATGTTGTTGTTAAGTGCTGTCGAGTCAGTCGACTCATGGCGACCCTCTGGATAGCTATCCTAAATTGTGTTCGGTCTTCAGTCAGGCGGCTCATTGTTGACAGATTGGTACCTGCAGCTGCTGTTATTGTATCGATCCATCTCATTGCTGGCCTTCCTCTTTTGCGTTGACCTTCTATCTTGCCAACCATGATGTCTCTAATGATCTCTCTCTTCGATGTGTCCAAAATATGAAAGTCGAAGTCTTGTCATCTGAGCTTCTAAAGAAAGCTTAGGTTTGATCTCCTCTAGTACTGACTGGATTGTTCTTCGGGCAGTCCATGGTGTACACAGCATTTGCCGCCAGCACCATAATTCAAAGGCATCAATTTTCTTCCTGTCTATCTTTTTTCACTATCCAGCTTTCACATCCATATGATGTTATTGAAAATACCATGGCTTGAAGTTGAATCTTTGTATGGAGAGAGACATCTCTGCTCTTGAGAATCTTATCTAGGTCTTTCATAGCCATTCTGCCAAGAGCAATGCGTCATCTGATTTCTTGACTGCTTGTTACTTCTTTATTGATAGTTGATCCAAGTAGGTTAAAGTTGTTCACAATTTCAATTTCTTCTCCTTCAACGATGAACCTGTTGATTATGCCAGTTGTCATGATCTTTGTCTTCTTTACATTAAGGTGCAGGCCCATTGTGAGACTATGATTGTGAGAAGCAAACGTTTCAGATCATCTTCACTTTCAGCCAGTAATGTGGTATCATCAGCAAAGTGAAGGTTGTTGATGAGTCTTCCACCAATCTTCACACCTTTGTTGTCTTCATACAATCCTGCTTCTCTGATGATTTGTTCTGCATATAAATTAAACAGGTATGGGGAAAGTATGCAGCCTTGTCTTACACCTTTGCTTATTTTAAGCCATTCTGTTTCTCCTTGTTCCGTTGGAACTGTTGCTTCTTGATCAATGTACAGATTGCGCAAGAGAACGATCAGGTGTTCTGGTATACCCAGAGTTTCTCATGGTTTACACAGTCAAAAGCCTTGCTATAGTGGATAAAGCACAAATAGGATATCTTTTTGGTATCCTTTAGTCTTTTCAAGGATCCATCTCACATCCACAATGATGTCTCTCGTTCCTCGCCCTTTCCTGAACCCTGCTTGCACTTCAGGTAGTTCTTGTTCCAGGTTTGGTTGTAGTCTCTTTTGAATAATCTTCAGTAAAATCTTGCTGGCATGTGGGATCAGAGCGATTGTGCGATAATTTCCACAGTCAGTTGGATCACCTTTCTTTAGTATTGGTATAAACACAGATCTTTTCCAGTCAGTTGGTCATGATGTTGTCTTCCATATTTCTTGGCAGAGCCTCGTAAGTATGGTAACAGCTGCATCAGATTGCTGTAATACTTCTAAGGGAATGCTATCAATGCCTAGTGCTTTGTTCTTTGATAAGGCTTTCAATGCTACTTCAACTTCTTCTTTCATCAACAGTGGTTCCCGATCATAAGGTACAGGTTGAAACAGCTGTTGGCCCACTTGATCTTTATCATATTAAAACTCTGTATATTCCTTCCATCTTTTCTTGAACTTCTCAGCATCATTCAACATAGAACCTTGAGCATTTTGTAACATTCCAATTCGAGGCTGGAACTTTTTCTTTAACTCTCGTAGCTTTAGTAAAGCCGATCTTGTTCTTCCTCTAATAGTTTCTGCTTCTATTTCCTTGCATGCGTCATTGTAGTACTTTTCCTTGTCCTGTCTTGCTGCACGTTGGAAATCTCTGTTGAGTTCGGTGATTGTCTTTCTCCTCTGGCTTTAGCTTCTCTGTGTTTCTGGGCAGTTTTCTGAGTTTCTTCCATCATCCATTTTGGCCATTTTTGCTTTTTCACTTTTTAGAGACTTCTCACTTTCTTCCAACACAACCTTCTTGATGTCATTCCATAACTCTTCTGCAGCTCTGTCATTTGTATCTAAAGCAGCAAATCGATTTTGCAGGCAGTTTTTAAATTCCAGTGGTATATTCTCAAGGTCATATTTTGCTGCATTCATGAGTGGTTTGCTCTTTTTCAACTTTAGCTTGCATACTAGTAGTTGATGATCTGTACCAGTCAGCTCCAGGTTTTGTCTTTGTTGATGTTATAGAACTTTTCCATCGTTGACTTCCACAGATGTAGTCAATTTGATTTTTATACAATCCATTGGGTGAAGTCCATGTGTACAGTCGCCGCTTGTGCTGCTGGAAGAAGGTGTTTGAGATGAATAGATCCTTGGTCTTGCAGAATTCTATCAGTCTTTCTCCAGCTTCATTTCTGTTGCAAAGTCCATATTTTCCAACTACTTTGTCTTCTTTGTTGCAAACGTTTGCGTTCCAGTCACCCATGACTATCAGGATATCCTGTTTACATGTTCTGTCAATTTCAGCTTGCACTTGTTCATAGAACTCTTCAATTTCATTCTCTTCTGCAGCTGTTGTTGGGGCATATACTTGAATTATAGTTGTGTTGATAGGCATTCCGCGTAGACAAAGATTAAGCGTTCGCTGACTGCATTGTATTTCATTATAGTTCTTGCAAGTTTATTTATTTATTTAACAGCTCTTATATACCGTGCTATTTGTTATCAGTGCGGTTTACATTCAACAAAATGCTACTCAGACAGTTAAGACCTGACCTAAGTTTACAGATAACAGGGAACGTAACATGGATATTATAAATGCAACACCATTTCTTCTTTGCCTTTCACTTCCAGCATAGTAGACCATGTGATCATCTGATGCAAAGTGCCCGACGCCAGTCCATTTCAGTTCGCTGACACCCAACAGATCAAGTTGTACACTTTACATTTCATTCTTGACCACCTCCAACTTCCCTTGGTTCATGCTTCGTATGTTCCATGTTCCAATGTGTAAGACATCTTTACAGCTTCTGACTCATTTCATGCGCAACTACATCAGCAGTCAGACGCCCCGAGGGCTTTCATCCAACCACATCATAAATGCTGGCTTTACTCTGAAAAGTCTTCAGCTCTTCCCCAGTAGCTAGTTGAGTGCCTTCCGACCTGGGGGTCTCATCTTCCAGCACAATTTGTTTTGTTGTAACTATCCATTGGGTTTTCATGGCAAGATACAGAAGTAGATTGCTGGACTTTCTTCTGCGCAATTTAAGTTTGGTGTTGTTGCCGTTGTCACAGAAATGTGATCCTCCGCCATCAACACTATCCCATTCTGCTGCTGCCCAGATGGACAAACATGACAGATGGATAGAAAGACAAACATGACAAAACTTAAGCATAAGAAGTCATAAGACAAAAAAAAAAAAAGAGAGAAGCCATGAACAACAAAAGCTTGAGAACCAATGATCCAATAAAAGCCCCACACTCTGTCCAGGGGTATATGATTTACCTGAACCAGCCTTGAGATAGACATTAAGATGCAGATTCCATCCCCTCCCTTACTTAATAGGGGGATGCATCTTTCACAATTAGTAAAACTACCTTTTCAACTTTTTGGAGCAGATTCAGAAAACCAGCATTAGAGCCATACACTCAGCACTATGTATGCCATAAGCAAAACATATGCAAATAAGATATGCACAAAAATTCTGGCAGTGCCGCTGCACACTTAAAGCAGAAGTATGCTCAGAAAGCTTTAGTGCTAGTGGCAACATAGCTGTAGCAAGATTTAAAATAACAATGTATTATTATATTTAAAATAACTGTTTTTTCAGCACCAAGTAATAATTGTTTATTCACGTAGTTATGAGAAAAGTTGTGCACTTTAGTGCCCAAAAAGTGGTTTTGTGGCAGGCTCCTATACATTCTGGAGGCACAGTAAGGAAAGCCTCAAAGCCACCAGAAAACATTTTTATTTTCCTACACACAGTATTCCATTCCCTCCTGTACACACCAAAGTTTTTTTCCCCTGCATATATTGAAGTAAACTTTGCCTTCAATCAGATGTTTGAATAATCCTGCTACTGTGCACTTCTTTGCATCCAAATTAATAGCTAATGAACTTGTTACCATATCATTTGACTACGCGCAGCTTGTTATAATGTAATTTTAATACGCCCCGAACTACTATCTTCACAGCCATTTCTACCCAACTATCACTTGTGCCGATCTCCTCTGCGGCACGGCAGTTAAGTATGCGCAGACAGTGCGCTAAAATTTCTGCAACAGCCTCTTTTTGTTTTGTCCTTTTCCCTCGGTACAGCAAACATGGAATCATTCTCTATGTATAACAGACATGTTGCTAGCTAGACTCTACTACTTATTATTTGTATAGCTACTATTCGCTCTAGGTATGTTCACGTGTGAGGGAAATTAGGGTCACTCATACCGAACAAGGAAGCCACGTGTCCCCTTAGGGATTTTGAGATAAAGAGCGGGTCAACAGTGCCTTTTAATCACGGACTTTTCAGTTAACACCGTGCAGCTTCACTTTCAGAATGACGCGCTCTGCGGTTCTTTATTTCTGGGGAACTAGGGGCTCTCCTTCCTCCACCAGCTCTGCTGTTCTTACCTCCATGGAAACCCGCCAACCCTGCATGGCCGACAAGCCGTAATTAAGTCGATGGTTGCCGCCGTCGCTGGAGTTTTTCATTGTGTTAGGTTGGGACAGGTAAGCGCCCATGGCGAGTACTACCGCTGTCGCCCTCACCTGTTTCTGGGACTGAGGGTAAGGAGGAGCGGAGACAGAGAACAAGAAGGGGGAGGGGCAAATCAGTAGGAGGTCTGAGAGGACTGAAAACAGCGGGCTGCCAGATAGGTAAAGGAAGCGCGGGCCCTCTCGTTCCCCTAGTGACCCGAAGTGTGAAGGTGCGCGAGCAGAATACAGCAGCCAAGAAGACACGTGCAAAAGCACAATCAGCAGAACGAAATTCCCGGCAGAACACAGAAAAAATGATGATTAAAAAAAAGAAAAGAAAGGGAACAAGAAGGAATCGGAACCGGAAACACAAACTCTTGTTTCTCGCGCGCTACCGAGATAATAGAGCCATAAAAAAGATAGAGTGGCTGCAGAACCATAGAGTCCTAACCATTTACCTCTGACAATTGACCTCGAATGAAGCGCTTTCGGCCATATTGAAAGTGGCAAGAAAGTGGCAGCAGCTGCTGTCAGGTTTTATTTCTTTTGTATTTCTAAGGGAGGGTAATAACCATTTTCCTTATCTATGGCTGCGTTTTTACAAACTTTCCCTGCCTTAGGCAGAACGTATGGTATATTGTATTTACTATAGCGCCTTTGTTGGGGCTAGCAAGAATCATCAAATTGAAGTACTGGAAAAGGAGAACCTAAGCTTGTACACATTTATTAAAAAAAAGAGCTGCCAAGTTACCCAGCTCGAAGAGGGAGGTTTTAGGCCAGTGTTGTATCAGCAACCCCATATCAACAGCATTATGGGACCTGCGGCACTTATTTTAGTGTATAGAATCAAGGGCTTCAAATACCACACGGCTTTAAGATGCAAATTTAAAAACTGGAATGGCCTTTAGTTTTCTTTCTGGAACTAAGTAATTTGGCAGTCTTGACACAAGAAACCATTTTGAAAAAATACATAATCCACTTGACCTAACTAGCTAGACCACTGACACATAAAATAAATTTCCATATCGTCCTGCTAGACTAGACAACTGGGTTGTGTTCCCCTACCAGCAGATTGGTAGAGACAAAAAAGCAGTGAAAAGCTTAGGTTTCAATGAGATCACCCTATGCCTCTTTGCCTCTGTCACCAAGGATCCCCTCAGTATTTCTTCGTCTCCAGTAAAAGGTGGATGGATTTTCTCCTCTCTGAAGCAACTGTTAAGATCTAGAGGAAAATATTGATTAAATGCTCGTGAACGACCACCTTGAGGGTGACTCTCTAGAGCATGACATGAGAGGTTCCACTAGATTGCAGTCTTTTCAGTAGCCATAGGTAGAGGGAAAATTGGTTCAGCTCCTTGCTTTTATCATAAGAGCCAGTTGAGCTGCCAGAAATTGGAAGGATCTGGAAGAGTGTAGCAGCCTTACAAGACTTCAGCACCCCTTCCCTCCTTCTCTGTTCCCCGTGCTCTCTCCCAAAGATCACAGAAGACTCTCCTAGAGATCTGCCTGCCAGCCACCTTAAACACAATGCTGCAAAGCCAGTAAAACAGTTTCAGGGAAGTAGAACCGAGCCCGACATGGAGTCTCTGAGACTCTCAGGGGTAAGTGCCAAGACTTGACCTCATCATTGTCCTTTTTGGGGGCTCCTGATTCTGTCTTCCTGGAATGCAGTTTGGGGTGGACAACTGGTGTGTTGGAGTTTCCTGCAATTTTCTGTACACGGTAGCAGTTTTTAACCTCTTGTGCACCTGGTGGTCGTGTGTTCCTAGCATGCGTTCCGCCCAAGTGGTTCCAAAGCATATTTAGTCTCTAGCGCCTGTAATGTGCCTTGCAATAGAAGTGCAGTTAACCCGTGCCTTTCGGGCCGCCATAACCTTAGTGTGCACTGTTGTGATACTTGCTTTACCTCTGTCTTCTTCCAGGAAACATTGTTTGACCTGTGGCAAGTGATGTGCCTAATTCTGGATTCTGGACTCTGCTCTTCTTGCATGGCAGCTTCTGAGTTGTCCCTGGAGGGCCTGTTTCACCTCTCTCAGCTAGGAGATGCAGTTATTCTGACCTTACCTGCCTCAGGGCAGGAGGTGACAGATGGCTCTATGGGTAAAGATATACAGCTGGCCAGTGATCGTGCTGTAAGCTGCTCCTCATCCTTTAGCGGGTCTGTGGCAGCTGTGCCACCTGGTGGGGGGGGGGGGTCATTTTCAAGAGGAGAGCTTCCAGACTCCAAATTAACCTCCCCAGAATTATTTTCTTTGTTGCAGCAAGCCTAGTCCTCCTGGTGTGGAAATTCAGATCATGCAGCCTCTGGGTGCCCCTGGGTGCAATCTCTTGCAGGGCAGGCTGAGAGTGGAAGCCTTCTTTGATTGCCTTTGGCTAAGCGCCCCTGGTAAGGGGTGCCCCCTGGAGATGGGGAACAGCTGGAAGCTGTTTGAGATTCTGACTATGACTTGAATTCAGATGGCTTGATATTGGGTTCTGACATGGATCAAGTACCCTAGCCTTTAGAAGATTGTGAAGAGGTCAGAGTGATCCGCCTGTTCTGGAAGGAGGAGATGGCAGCGTTGATTGTCAGGGTTTTATTCGCTTTGAACTTGACAGATGCTTCTGGTACGGAGCAGGAGCCGAAGGTGCACCTGCTGTTCAAGGGGGTGGAAATCCACAACTGTCTTCTCATTTCCAGATGTGATTAAGGATATGATCCCAACTCCCTGCCTAAAGAATTAAGGATGTTTAAGAAGATCTATACTGTTCCGAAGGAGGAGTATGTCGAGTGGTTTAGTATTCCCAAGATGGATGCACAGATCATGGCAGCTACCAGATAGATCACCATTCCTGTGGAAGGCGGATCAGCCTTAAAAGATTTTCTGGAATTAGTTTCTTTATTCTTTTAGGTTGATGTATATTTTCATCTCTTATTTCATTCTTGTTATGCATGAATGTTAAAATTCAATACAAATTTAAATTGAAAAGATTTTCTGGACCGTAAGGTGGATTAATTGTTGAAGGGCCAGTTTGCCGTGGTGGCTGCTATTCTGCGTCTTACGGTATGTGCCAGCCTGACGTCTCGAGCCCTGTTCCAGTGGATTCAGTCTCTTCCGCCAGATGATACTACCCTTCTTTTGGAGCAAGTTACAGCCCACCTTTTTGATGCCATGTATGACCTGGTATGTTTGGCGGCCAGGGATGGTGCTTTGACTGTGTCAAGGCATTGGATTTGGCTCCAGCACTGGGCAGCAGATGCATCTTCCAAAGCCCAACTGGCTTTTAAGGGTAAGAATTTTTTTGAGCTGATTTGGAGAAGCTGGTGAAGGACCTTGGTGAGACAAAATCTTACCGCCTTCCGGAAGACAAGCCCAAGGGGCCTGTGAAGCGGGCTGGTGCCCCTTTCTCATCATCCTCCGCCTGTCCACCGAGGTCATGCTGGCTGGATCCCCAGGGGTCTCGGGACTATCCTCATTACCAACCTAGAAAACTTTTCTTCCCCTCTGCTTCTGTCCTTCAGGCCGACTCTTAGTTCTTTCTGTGGAGTGTGTGAACCCAGGGAGTCGGTCCCCTCCAGAAGAGGACCCTCCCGGGCTGCACAATGAGAGTTTTTTGTTTTGAAGGCCCATTCACTGGTTCCTCCATTTGGAGGCAGGCTTCGTCTTTTCTTTCAGGTATGGGCCCGGGTTGCTAAGGATTGCTAGGTGCCAGACTCCATTCAGTTCAGCTATCTCCTAGAATGCAAAGAGCTGATTTCAGATGCCTTTGTCATCTCCTCTTGTGGGTCTGCAATCAGGAGCGCCACTTTGCGGACTATCTTTGACAAGTTGCTTTGCCTAAAGGTTGTAGTGCCCGTCCTGCCAGAAGAGCAGGGCAAGGGCAGATGCTCCATCTATTTTGTGGTGCCCAAAAACATAGAAACATAGGCCATGTGGTCTTTTTCTGTCGTCATTTTTCTATCTAGTCTGTCCTTCCATATCAACAACAGTCCCCTTTTTTTTCTTTAGCGATCCTCTGTGTTTGTCCCATGCTTTTTTGAATTCAGATACTGTCTGGTTCTTTCTGGCCCATTCTGGACCTCAGGGGGGTCAACAAGCACTTGCATGTCCTGCGCTTCCAGATGGAAACCTTGTGTTCCGTGATCCCAGCAGCGTGTTGAGAGGCGTTCTTGGCTTCTCTGTATCTGACCAAGGCGTACTTTCATATCCCAATCTGGGAAGATCAGCACAAGTATCTGTGTTTTGCCATGTTTGGCTCTCGCTATCAGTTTGCCACCCTCCATTCCAGGTTATCCACTAATCTGAGGGCATTCTCCGAAATCATGGTGGTGGCAACTGTTGCACTGAGGAATCTGTCTATCTTTATCTGGATGACCAGCTCATCTGGGCCCATTCCCTTGTGGTGTCCTTTTTGAAAAGCCTCGGCTGGGTGATCAATTGGGGAAAGAGCCAGCAGTTGTCTTCCCAGTCCCTGGAGTTCTGGGAGCACATTTTGACACTCAAGTGGGTAGAGTTTTCCTGCCAGAGGAGAAAGTCAAGAGGCTGTTGGATTGCTTGATGCTGTTCTGTGTGCAGCAGGCTCCCAGAGTCTGGGATTATATTTAGCTCCTCGAATGATGGCGACGACCATAGAAATGGTGCTGTGGCCATGTGCTCACATGCAGTCTCTCCAGCGGCCCCTGTTGACCCGATGGTCCTCAAGTTATCAGGAGTTTGAGCACAGGCTCCCGATCCCCTTGATGGTGAAGACCAGCCTGTGGGTGACAGTAGCCTGTCACCTAAAGAAGATTTCTCCTGGATCCTTCTGACGACAGATGCCAATCTGTTGGGCTGGGGAGCCTATTGCCAGGACCATACGGCCAAGGCCATTGGAACTATAGGGAAGCAGTGTGATCTATCAACCACCTTGAGGCAAGGGGCTTCAGGTCGGCTCTTATGCGTTTCTGACCCCTGGTCATGGGCCGGGCAGTTTGAGTGTTTTTGGGTAATGCCATGGCGGTGGCTTATGTCAATCGGCAAGGCGACACAAGAAGTACTGGGGTAGCTCTGGAGATGGCTCTCTTATTTGCCTGGGCAGAGAAGAACCTACTAGCCTTGTTGGCTCAGCACATTGCTGGGATGGTCACTGTGGAAGTGGACTTTCTCAGCTGTTACACTTTGGATTTTGGAGATGGGAGTTGAGCCAGGAGGCATTTCAGTTGATTCTGTGCCACTGGGGTCACCCCAAAATGGATCTGATGGTGACCCGCTCCAGTACCAATGTTTGTCGTTTCTTCAGTTGCCACACTGAGACAGGGTCCACCCTGGCCCAACCTTGGCCAAGTATGCACCTGCTGCATGTGTTTTCTCTGTGGCCTCTGGTGGGGTGCATGATTCAGCGTATAGAATGCCAGCTGGGCAGACTTGTTCTGGTGGCACCAGATTGGCCAAGAAGAACATGGTTCGGAGGCCTATTGTGGCAGGGACTGATCGTTCTGGAGAACCCGGTTCCCTTCTTGCTTACAGCATGGCTCTTGAAAGGAGATGGCTAGCACGTAAGGGTTACTCTTCAGCAGTGGTCTCTAATCTGCTCAGAACCCAGTCAAGGTATACTAAGCTAGTATATGTTGGTATCTGGTGTCTCTATGAGCAATGGTGCAGCGCTCGGCAGTTGGCTCCTGAGGCAGCCAAGGTGCCATTTCTGTTCTACAAGATGGCCTAGAGAAGGGCCTTTCCTTTGGTTCCCTAAAATTTGAGTGGCATCTTTGGCCTGTTTCTGTGGTCCAGTGGCTGGTAAGTCTCTAGACTTGCACCTGGACATCTAGCGCTTTTTCCGGAGGGGGGGGGTCTGCATCCTCCCCTCTGGTCTGTGATCCTTTCCTGGGATCTGTGTATGGTGCTCAGCGCCCGTAATGTGCCTTATGCTACTTTAAAGGATTTGACGCTCAAGGCAGTCTTCCTGGTCGCGATTTGTTCCACAAGGTGGATTTCTAAGCTTCGGGCTCTGTCTTGCTGAGATCCTTATCTGTCTTTTTCAAAGGAGGCCCATTTCCATTCAACCTGTGCCTTCCTTCTTGCCTAAGGTGCTTTCTCCCTTTCATGTGAACCAGGTGGTATACCTGCCCTTCTTCTCTAAGGAGCAATGTTGGGGGAAGGATAAGGATCTTCATCATGAAGGACTACCAAAAGGGACTGCTACTGCTGAAAAGAAATCTGTACTTGTAAGTATTTTATTTCTGGGAAATTCTCTAAATCTTGGGGGAAAGGGAATTCTTTGGGTTAAAGCTGATAAATCTGTATATTTTAGAATCCAGTGTATTTAACTCAGTGAGGGCCTAGTACCAGCAGAGACATTTTTAATTTAAATCAAATCAGTGTATAGCTTAGCATAGAAGGGAGAATAGGATAAATATCATTTTGAGTAGAAAGATTTTTTTTCTAGAAACCTTTGCAAAAAGGTCTTCTGGTTAGGAGGTAAGAGACCAGTGAAATTGCTCCTTTGATCTGTCACTTGTCTTTAACACCTATTTAAAACAATTTCAAGGGCTCCCTCTTTCAATCCAAGGGCTGAGTGAATCACCCAGGAAATTAAGAGATTACCTTAGCACAGGTCAGGGATCTGTATAGCAAGCCAGCTTTTATTAAGTGTTTATGTCTGGGGTGGATGGGAGGGGAAAAAATCTTAGCTTTATATTCCCTTAAACCTATTAAAGGGGAAGAGGTGGTTAAATTCACTTTCAGGTTCAGCTAGTTATCCTCACCAGGAATAGACTAAGGCCCTTAAATTTAAATTAATCTTGAGGTGAACAAAGTCCCTTGAATATATTAGGTATAGTTGTATCAGTACATGTATCCCTAGCAACTTTAAATAAGTAAACAAGTAGCTAAACAAAACCTTAAAACTATGATGCATACAGCAGTCTAGCAACGAAATGGGGACTATCCACTCTTTTGCATTCTGTCACATGAATGATTTTCTCCCAGTTGGTGAGGGGTCTTAAGTATGCACTAAGTGCAAGGATCTCTTAGCCCTCAGGAAACAAGTCCAATCTCTGGAGTCTAGAGTAGCAGGCTTGGAGGACATAGGGAAGATGGAGGTTTATAGACAAAGTCTACAGGGACGCAGCATTGAGGTCTCACCTCCAGTCTGGCAGCCTCTCAGTTGCCATGGAGGAGAGAGGTCATGTGAAAGGAGATGTGGGAGCCAGAGGAGAAAGGGTTAACACACAAAAAAAAAATGGAATTGTACTGAGGTGCATACGTGAAGCTTTCAGAGGTATGTGGCATCATATGGAAAAATTGTGAAAACACACTTATCAGTAAATGGTGGACAGAGAGAGGATAAAATGGCAACCATGAAATATAAACATGCCAGCTTAGCATGAAGAAGAACAAATGGGCCCCCAGTATAGTTGTCGGAACCTTGGGGAGTTAGAGATATATTGGGAACTGAGGGGTGGGAGAGAAACAAGCAAGAGAACCAGGTAAAGAACCGAGTGAGTGGGGGCGAAGGTCAGATAACAATATAAATCTGACAAGGCCCAGGTGGATGACCTTTTCTCGGGCCCATGCCTGCAATCAACGGAAAGGGGTACAGACATGAGGAAAATAGCATGGCAAATCATACAAGTGGAGCCTAAGACAGCTGGAACAAGAATTAGCTAATTAGAGAAAAATGTCTGGAATAGCAGGTATGGTCCTGAGCAAGGGTATATGTGACAGGACCAGATAGGCGATTAGTTAGTTTTCTGTACAGTGAAGACTGTGTGGGATATGGATTCCCTAGGTTTCCTATGGCTCCAGGATCCCTATTGTCGTGTCTGAGAGTTTTGTGTGTGTGCTAGTTTTGTTCTAGTGCCGTGTGTGTGTGTGTGTGTGTGTGTGTGTGTGTGTATGTCTGTAACACTGATTCCTTATCGTCCCTCTAGTCTAGTCCCGGACCTCTGGGGTTCTATGCTCCTCCTCCAGCAGCTTTGGAGACTGAGAACGTCATTCTCTTGTGATGACACTGGTATATCTCTGCAGGATCCACCTCCTCACACCAGTTGTCTCAGTCTCCAAGCAGCTGGAGGACTGGTGAGCCGGAAGGTCCGGGCTCACTATTAGGGGAACAATTAAGGAACTGTTGATTGGTTAAGAGGGGAGAGAAATAGATAGATAGAAAGACAGGGAGGAGAATTTAGATCGGGAGTGTTTTCTGCCTTGCCGGGCTGTATTGAGGCCTCCCCCCTCCCCCCCCCCCTCCTCCCTGCATACCGTTATTTTTCAGGGTCCATCTACCCATCCATAGAGCTCTGGGTCCCGATTTGGGTCCAAACTACGGGACCGAGGCGGTGTGGCTTCAGACAGCGCGTCAGAAGTTCTGCCTGTTAGCACTCTGAAGCACACCGGGGGGGGGGGGGGGGGGCTGACAGGACGCGAGGAGCAGCTCTGTCTTTTCTCTCTCTCTCTTCACTGTCTCCCTTCCTGGCGCTGAAAAGCAAGTCAGTAGAGCAGGTGACAGCAGGAGTGTTCACCGGGAGATCACAGGCCGCGTGCGTGTCTCTCTGCGCAGTAGCTCCCGATGCTGAAACTAGCAAGTCAGTGGAGCGGAAGGCAGCAGCAGTGATCTCGCTGGGATTTCAACGGTCTGAGTCCCCAGAGCGCCGTAGAGTGCAGTAAGTGAAGCGCAGGGACTGCAGTGGGCCTACCGCGAGGCGGCAACGCGGAGGTGCCAAACCTGACCTGGGGCCTTCAGCAGCGTGTACTTTTGGCGGGAAGCTTCGTTTTCGCCGCTGCCCAGTATTGCTAGCCTCGGGAGGGGGGTTAGCTGTCCCAGGGACCGTACAGTTTTAAGAAAAAAAAAAAAGAAACAAAACACGGTGGTGAGGCTTGAGAAGGGATGCCTGCGAGGCTGTAGTGTGTGGTCTGTGGGACTAGACGGGGAGCGGTTTCAGAAGCAGGCATCTGTAGGGGGTGTGCGCAAGAGGCTGAGGCTATGGAGCACACCTTGGAGGGAGAAGCGGAGGTCCAGGGACCCCCATTGGCTTGGCAGGCTCCGGGTTCCCCAGAGATGTCACATAGAGAGCTGGTGGAGGGGCAGTCTACGGCTCCAGATCTCCCTCCTACACAGCCGGCCTTACCGGGGGGCCTAGCAGCCATTTTTTCACCAGAGTTTGTGGTGCTCATTCAGCAGGCTTTCGGGGGGCGGCAGGAAGGCCTAGCGTCAAGATCTGGGGACGGGGGGCAGTCGGAGAAAAGACCTGGAAACCCCTTGAGTGTAGGAGCATCGGGGAGCCTGGCGAAGAGGGCCAGGCTGGAGAGGGTGCAGAAGGATCAGTCGATAGCCTCGGAGGGGCCTCCTTCCGATGAGAGATCCGGACGAGGAGTTGGAAGACAATCTGGAGGAAGGAGAGATCATGGACAGAGGACCAGGCTAGAGTGGTCCACTTGCTCAGGAGAGAGGAGTTGCCTGCGCTCATTGCGGAGACATTGAAGGCGCTTAATATGCCGGGGCCTGGGCCAGCAAAGGATGCTACCTTAGAGGATCCCTTGCTGCAAGTGTTTTGGAAGAATCAGAGGGCCTTTCCGGTGCATAGAGTGCTGTGTGAAATGATCCAGGAAGAGTGGGACATGCCTGAGGCAGCATTGAAAGGCTGCAGAGTCATGGGTCGCCTTTACCCGCTGGTGGACCAGGATAGAAAATTATTTAAGTCTCCAAAGGTGGATGCCGCCGTCTTGGCGGTTACAAAGAAGACCCCTTTTCCGGTGGAAGGCAGTGCGGCACTCAAGGATACTCAAGACAGAAGATTGGATTCATTGTTGAAACAGGTGTTCGACGTCAATGCTCTATCGATTCAGGCGGCTATTTGCGGAGCGTGGGTGGCGAGGGCCCGCCTACGCTGGTCCCAAGGTATTAAAGACGAGCAGGGAGAAAACATGGCAGGGCCGGCCAAACTGGAGTCCGGAGCGGCTTACTTGGCAGATATCCATTATGACCTCATCCGAGAGTTGTCCAAAAGCATGGCTTCAGTGGTAGCGGCTCAAAGATATCTTTGGCTGCGCAACTGGGCAGCGGATGGGTCTTCTAAGTCCAGGCTCAGTAAGCTTCCGTTCAGGGGAAAGCTCCTCTTTGGAGAGGATTTGGACAAGCTGGTAAAGGATCTGGGGGAGTCTATGGGCAGTAGGCTGCCAGAAGACAAACAGAAGCAGGGGCGGTCGACTCCAGCGTCCAGAGGGCAGCAGAGGGAGTCTCGTCTTTTTTGCTTTCCCAGGTTTAACCAAGCGCAGCGGAGTTGATTTCCCAGTAGAGGTCAAGGGTTTCGTGGATTTCAGGGCGTGGGAAGAGGATTTGGCGCCTCTTCCTCCTCCGCGAATCTGCGAAAGTCGCAATGAAGTCACGAGGGCCCAGGGAGAGCTGGTGCCCGTAGGGGGTCGACAACGGGAGTTTTACCCTGCCTGGGCCCAGAGTACATCAGACCGCTGGGTGTTGGAGGTCATACAAGAGGGATATGCGTTGGAGCTTCAGAGGCCGGTATCAGATTATTTTGTGCGTTCGCCATGCAAGGCGCCAGCCAAGGTGGCAGCGGTGCAGGAAATGGTACAGAGGCTTCTTGAGCTCAACGCTGTGGTTCCAGTACCCCCAGACCAGTGCAGCTGCGGTCGATACTCAATTTACTTTGTAGTGTCAAAGGAGGGAACGTTTCGGCCAATTCTGGACCTCAAAAGAGTAAATCGTTGCTTACGCGTGTCACATTTTCAGATGGAAACTCTGAGGTCGGTGATCGTGGCGGCGCGAGAAGGCGAGTTCCTTACTTCCCTAGGCCTGACAAAGGCGTACTTGCATATTCCTATAAGGCGGGAACATCAGAAGTTTCTCAGGTTTGCAGTGCCCCAGTGCCATTTCCAGTTCCAGGCGTTGCCGTTCGGTCTAGCTACAGCGCCATGGGCGTTCACCAAGGTAATGGTCGTGGTAGCGGCGGCATTGCGAAAGGAGGGGGTGCTGGTGCATCCTTATCTAGACGACTGGTTAATCCGAGCAAAGTCCAGAGCGGAAAGCGAATCAGTTATAGCCAGTGTGGTTGCGTTCCTGCAGAGTCTAGGTTGGGTAGTCAATATGGCAAAAAGCAGGTTAGTGCCATTGCAACAGCTAGAATATTTGGGAGCTCGGTTTGATACAGAGACAGGAAAGGTGTTTCTGCCACCGCAGCGAGCTCAAGGCTTGCGAAGGCTGCTCGGGCAGTTTCTGCGCAGGGAATCTCCCATGGCATGGCATTATCTGCAGCTGCTCGGGACCATGGCAGCGACGCTAGAGCTTGTTCCGTGGGCGAGGGCCACATGAGGCCATTGCAGAGGGCATTGCTCAGGCAATGGTCGCATCAGGACGAGCCTCTGTCTCGGAGGCTACCGTGTCTGCTGGAGACGCGAGTGGCTCCTCAGTGGTGGTTAAGGAAGGGGTGCCTAGAAAGGGGGATGCCGTTGGAGCCGCCTTGTTGGTTACCCCTAACGATGGATGCCAGCCTATCGGGCTGGGGGGCTCATTTCCAAGGAAGATATGCCCAGGGTCCATGGACCAATCAAGAGAAGAGCTGGTCGATAAACAGATTAGAATTAAGAGCGGTGACGCTAGCCTTGCAGAACTTTCTCCCTTATCTTCAGGGCAGAGCCATTCGAGTGTTTTCAGACAACGCAACGGTGGTGGTCTACATCAATCGGCAAGGCAGCACAAGCAGTGTTCCACTGGAAGCCGAGGCGGACAATCTGTTCGCATGGGCCGAGGACAATCTGCTAGCCTTGTCAGCAGCTCATGTAGGAGGAGTAGACAACGTGGAGGCTGACTTCTTGAGTCGCGTGAAGGTAGACCCGGGGGAATGGGTACTTCATCAGGAGGTTTTCGAGATGTTGGTGTGTCGTTGGGGACACCCAGTGATGGATCTCATGGTGACGTTTCAGTCGGCAAAGCTCAGCCACTTCTTCAGCAGAAGAAGGGAGAGGATGTTTGAAGGACTGGATGTGCTCATATAGCGCTGGCCGGAGGGGCAGCTCCTGTACGTGTTTCCTCCATGGGTATTAATAGGAAGGGTGCTACAGCGCGTAGAGTGTCAGAGGTCGAGTGATCCTGATAGCTCCAGATTGGCTGAGGCGTCCGTGGTATGTGGATCTGCAGAGGCTTTTAGTGGGGAAAAAGCCATGGTGGCTTCCTCCGCGGTCAGATCTGTTGTCTCAGGGTCCTCTACACATGCCTCACATGGATCGGTTCTCGCTTACGGCTTGTCTATTGAAAAGGCACAGTTGACAAAGAAGGGATATTCTGCCTCGGTGGTGGCCACGTTGCTGAAGGCACGAAAACGATCTACCTCTTTAGCATATGTACGCATCTGGCGAGTGTTTGAGGCATGGTGTGGAGAACGTCGATGCGAGGCCTTGAGGGCATCTATTCCAGTGGTGCTGTTTTTTCTGCAAGACTGGCTGGATAAGGGGTTAGCGGCTGCATCTTTATGGGTACAAGTAGCAGCCTTGTCCTGTTATAGAGGGAAGATTGCAGGCAAAGGGCTAGGTACTCATCCGGATGTTAGGAGGTTTTTAAGGGCGGTCTCTCTCTTGAGGCCGCCGCATAGACAGGTGGTGCTAAAGTGGAATCTCCTTTTTGTTTTGGAAGCGTTGAGACGTGAACTGTTTAAGCCTCTGGCGACAGCTTCCTTAAAGGACCTTACGCTGAAGGTGGTGTTCCTGGTGGCTATTAGCTCAGCTAGGAGAATTTCTGAGTTGCAGGCTTTGTCTTGCAGGGAGCCCTTTTTGACCTTTTATGATTCGAAGGTGGTGTTGAGGCCGGTGCCATTTTTTTTGCCCAAGGTGGTTTCGGCATTCCATGTGAATCATCAAGTCGTTTCTTTGCTGGTGTGCAGCGACCAGCTGGAGGGCTCCTTCACAGGACATCTGCATCTTCTAGACATTCGTAGGGCGTTAAAGAAGTATCTTCATAGAACGGCTGAATTTCATAAGTCAAGCTTTTCATTTTGTTTGCGGGGGCAAAGAAAGGAGAGGCAGCATCAAAGGCTACAAATGCCAGGTGGATTAAGGAGGCCATAGCGTCCGCTTATGTTTTAAAAGGGAAAGCGGTGCCAGAGGAGCTCAAAGCGCATTCCACTAGAGCGCAAGCGGCGTCTTGGGCTGAGTTCGGGTTGGCGCCTGAGGTGGAAATTTGTAGGACGGCGACATGGTCGTCCTTGCATTTCTTATGTTCTTTGTTGGGCATTACTGTCTGGATATTCAAGCGGGCAGGGACACCACGTTTGGATCGGCAGTGCTTCAGGTTGGTCTAGCAGGTCCCTCCTGTCGAGTGCATTCACTGCTCTGTTACATCCCCAGAGATCCGGGCCTAGACTAGAGGAACGATAAGGAAGGTGAAATTAGACTTACCTGCTAATTGTTGTTCCTTGAGGAACTCTAGTCTAATCCCGTATCCCTCCCTGATTGCTGTGTGCTAGTGCCTAAAGCGTGCAAGAGAGAACAGGTAAGACAAATCAACTTCTTCGTATGTGTATTGACGTGGGGTGCTATCCTCCCTGTCAGGAGGGGGGCAGGCCTTATTTCTGTTAGGAAAGTTGCTAGTAATGTTAATTTCTGTTTGGAAAAAAAAAATAAAGAAAGAAACAAAAGCACTGCAAACAGAACAGGTTCCAGAGACCTGGTTACATGTGCTAGTAGTAGTTAGCTAGTAGTAGTGTGGCTACTTAATTGTTGCTCCGTTGAGTCTGCTTTGCCAATAGGTTACTGGTGTGAGGAGGCAAATCCTGCGGAGATATACCAGTGTCATCATAAGATAATGATGTTCTCAGTCTCCAAAGCTGCTGGAGGAGGAGCATAGAACCCCAGAGGTCCGGGACTAGACTAAGAGTTCCTCAAGGAACAATAATTAGCAGGTAAGTCTAATTTCACCTTTCTTTTGTCCAAATGCCTGTCACAATTTTCTCACTCGCTGTTACAGACAGGACAGAAGGATGTACTTTTGTTTGCTATTTCTGAGTCAGGAATCGTGCAGGGAAGAACAGACATTCTTACCTGTAACCGTTTAGAGATCTGCACCCAGATAAGTACAGAATGACCCTGTTTGTTTGCTGTGAAATGTGGCAAGATCTGTAATTCCACTAGACTGCCTTTTTCTTTGTCCTTAGTCTTTTTTTGTTTCTGTAAGATGGGGAATACCTCTAACAAAAGGATCCTTTTGCAAAGAAAAATCTGTGAGATAGTTATTACCATGTACGAGCGTGGTGTCCTGCATAAGGTGAGGTTTATTGGGAAGCGATATGCCTTCTCTGAGTGTTTGCTCCCCTTTTGCATGGAGACGGTGGTTTGGTGATTCCATCTGGCCAACGGAGTCAGCCTCCCCTTGGTCCGTACAGAGTATCATCTTGGTGTGGTAGGAAGTGATCCTGTAGCTAGGACCTGTCCTCCAGGTAATGTAAAACCATCTCACACTGAGGAGGTTTCTCCAGGGCCATGTGCCTATAAGGGTAAGGACAGCTGTTAATAGTTGGTGATTTGATTATTAGGCATGTACAGTAGATAACTGGATGGCTGGTGGACATGAGGATCGCCTGGTAACATGCCTGCCTGGCACGTCGTGGAGGATTCCTGTTTTGCCTGTTTCAATCCAGTAGCACTTCATTTTAAAGAGCTAAGTACAAAAATAAAGATTAAAAAAGAGTTGCTGCTTGGGGTGGAGTAGGTTTCTTCTCTTCTCCTTGCGGCACTTCCGACAAAAGACACATATAATATGGGTGAACATTTTCCTGCTACAATGTTCTGGGGATATTTTATATAAGGATCATTCTTTTTCTTGGTTTGCCCCAAGCTTCTGTTTCTCTGCTTAATTCCTTTCCCTCTAAGATCTCAGGGATGTGTACTTATTTCTCCCTTCCCAGCCTGGTGTCTGTTATGCTTTACTGGCAATTCCTGCAGACATGTCTCTAGTCAGGGACTCTATCGCGTGAATGTTCATGCTTTCAAGAGCGCTGTGTCAAGTCTCCAGTTCTTGTCTGGTATAGCTCTTTTTTTTTTATGATAGTCTATAGTGGTTTCCAGGGCGGGGGGGGGGGGGGCGCTGCTTGGGCACAGAGGTCCTCTGCAGTCGGGCAAGGGGAATGATAGCTCTCGCCCGTGGAGATGAGGTCTTGTCAACACAGTCTGTCTCATGTCAGGACTCGTTCCTCTTTTCCTATGGCTGGCAGTAGCATTCCAAGACTTCAAGCCAACCTCTTCTCTTCCCTCCCTTTTAGTGGGCTACTGCTTTGTTATATCCCACATATCAGGACTGGGCTGGAGAGATGTTAAGGTTAAATTAGACCTTACCTGCTAATTGTCTGTCTTTCCTTGAGTCCCTCCAGTCCTGGACTCACCCTAGAATCCTTGTTTCAGTTCCGGCCTTTCATTTTGGGCATTAGCTTTGTGGGGAGGAATCAGGCAGGGGCTCTGCTTGGTTCGTCATTTTGTCTTTTAAGTTTCAGTGGCTTGCAGTTCTGCACTGGTGTCTAGCCTTGAGTTTAGAACCTCGAGTGAGTTCCTGTTTGTCTCCTCTTCCTTACGCTTCAGGGAGCACAAACCTTTCGACAGTGCCGTCATTCAATGACTGTTCTTCACTGGTGCATAGCTTGGGTGATGGAGATTTGAGGGCTTTGCTTCCTGTCTCATCGTCATTCTTCTGCGAGCTCTAAGGTGTCTACGGTGAGTATGATGTGAAGGTATGATAGGGTTGTGGAAACGTTTGATGTTTCTTTGAGATCTGCTTTGTTACAGAAATACTGGCAAGATTGAGGCTGTACAGACCCCTTTGTACCATGACGTTAGAAAAAGATCAAGCCAATACTTCTCAGTTTTCATCTGCTGGTAGATGTGCATAATCCATGCGACTGAACTGGAGGGACTCAAGGAAAGACAATTAACAGGTAAGGTCTAATTTCACATTTCTTAACTCAGTGCCTCAGATCCTCAGTTCTACTGATAACTATCAGTATCCTGAATCAATCCTATAGCTTGAGAACTGTCAAGAGCTCAGAGCCTGTCCCATGGTAAATATACCTAAGTTCCTCATCTAGTTCACCCACTCTCTCTGCTTCTGGAAGCACCAGTCCATTTATATTCTCTTTGTTGATGGAAACATCAGTTAACTTCAGTTCCTTTACAGTAGGGTAACACAACTGGTTTAGTATTTGACACCTGTGGTGAAAGTGAGTTAAAGTTGACTACCGATTAAGCATCAGCAGTAAGTCAGGGGTTAATGAAATCTCAGTTTTTTAGGAAAGAAATGCCTGTGCAATTTTGTGAGAAACAGCTTGCATAACTACATCATGTGAAACTTATGAGAGGGGAGTCCTGATACAAGGATGTAGATAAGGAAAAGTTTCTTCCCATAACTGCTGCTTCTCATAGACAAAATAGATGACCTTCAATGTATCGATGGAGTTCTGAGTTCCTGAACCATGGGATGGGAGATGCCCCTCCCTTGAGCATTCTCAGGCATCTGGCCAGTGTCATGACTGTTTAATGGATAGCTGATCCTATTCTATGTATGTGTCAATCGGATAGAAAAATCACTGGTTGCTTTTGCAATAAAATATAAAGAAGGTGACTTTTTTAGTCAGAGAGAGAGAATGAATCTCACCTATGGAGTGAATGTGTGCACTGCCTAGGGGGTTTTCCCAAGGAGAATCTCTCCTGCCTGGCTGAATGCACATTTTGACTAATTATATGTGGATAGGTGAATTACTTTCTTTCAAATTACCTTTATATATATATATATATATATATATATATAATTAATTTATCTCTATGCTACAGTGTGTTAGTCTTTATTTTACACCCTTTCTAGGCAAGACAACACCCTCTCCCAGTCAGATTCCTCAGTCCAATCCTCTACTTCATTTTACTCATTCTAATGTGTACAAGTGAATGAACTTATTTTACAGTAATGATCTTTCTCTTTTCTTGCTTCATTATCATTGGTACCTTGCAGTTGTTCCCAGGCAAAACAAAACATTACTCCATACTTCATTGTATCAAACAAAGAAACTGTTTTGGGTCTATTGGAGTAAATTATCCCAGGATAAACAAAAAATTACTCCATACTTCACTAATGTCAAAAAAATACTAATTACAGGGAACTGGTCTCAGACTATAGTCGGGTGGAACCCAGGAGGTGAACCTCTGCTGTGGTTAACCTAACCCGTTTCTTGCATCAAGGACCTTATGTTCCCAAGAATATGAAAGACATTCAAAAAAGCCTCTCGGGCAATATATTTTATTTATATATTTTTTTTAAAAACCATACGCTGATGATCTTCTCACTTGAAAATGGGTAAGTGTATTCACTTCAGTGACCATTGCCAAACTAAATATGTTTGATTGAAACTCGTAAGAACTAGAAACTGAAGGTCATATCAGCTTGTTAAATTCTATAGCACTGGCTAAATTATGCTCGGTGTAACCAGACTTATCTTGAATCCCTGGGATAATTTTTTGTTTATCCTGGGATAATTTACTCCAATAGACCTGAAACAGTTTCCTTGTTCCCAGGCAGACTAGTCTCTTCCCAGTTTCTCCTTCATCTGAGGATTGACTCTGGACAATAATGGGGAAAAAAGTCAGCATTAATACAGTGATTATGGATAAATTAGAGGATTTAGAAAATCATTTGAGAAGAAATCTCCATTTTTTGAAGCATTCTTGAAACGGAAACATATACAAATTGTGAGGAATTACTATTTGTAAAGCGCTACAATGTTACTTGGTACTGTACATACAGATGTAAGAGGCAGTCCCTGCTCATCAGAGCTTACAATCTAATCAAGATGAACGTCACAAAACCTAGGGACTAGCGTATGGTCATATAAAGAGGTGAAAAAGAAAGGGGCGGCATTGATGTGAGAGGGGAGCTGTTGGAACTAGACCGTGGTGAAGGAGAAGAGAAACAAGAGATTCGGATTGATCATGCTCACCAAAGTTTGAAAATATATTGTGAAAATTTGCCTTGGGACATTGTGGCATGTCTGGTGGATTTCACAGTGCTTGCTGAGGATAGTGGACCTTTTATTCTTAGACCTTAAAGTTCAAATTTATTATGACTTGTCCTCTGACACTACAAAAAAAGGAAATATCTTAGAGAGGTGACTAGCTTTTTGAGGAAGGAAAATTTAGCATTATAAGTGGCTGTTCCCATTTGCATTGGCCTTCATGGTATAGAATATCACAAGGAGAGTCAGCAGTAATGGAAACCTGGAAAGTATTTGAGGTCTGAGGGGTGGAAAATATGTATTTATTTTATTTAACAAGTTTTCTATACCACCTTCTATTACATTCAAAGCGGTTTACATTATAACAACTGGAACTTTACATTAAACAGGTAATTAAACTTGGATAACCAAAATCTAAACACTAATATTAGTGTGATGCCTACATATATCCAAAAACCTATGGAGAACAGGATTGATGGCAGTGCATACGAGTATTATCAGGAGGGAAGCGACTTTTCTAGCAGCTGTCACGGGCTCTGGGTGCACCTACCGGTGAGCTTTGGTATTGCACTAGGCCCCGGTGTAACTGGCCTCCCGGTAGTTGTAGCTGCTGCCAGATTACACCAAAACAGTTGTGGACAACGAGTGAAGGTAAATAGGGCTTTATTTCCCTTCCCAAATAGGATGTTCAATTATTTACAGCAACACAAACAAAAACCCTTCTTGGGTGAAACAGAAAGCAAAAATAAACACAAAAATAGCTTTCTTTCAGCAACCAAAAATATACTTTTAACATAGGCTTGTAGCCACAGTGAATAAGGCTTTGCTGTGCCTTGACAGGCTTCTTATTCCTTTTTATCTGAGAGATACTATATCATCTGCTACAGAAATGCTACAGTCCATTTGCACAATATCTTCATTTACTGGTAAATCATATTGCATGGGCTCCACATCAGGAATCAATCCCTCTGCACTCTCCCTCCGTGTGGGCTCAGCAAACAGCCTGTCCTGGCTGTGACGTCGTTCTCTCTGGCTAGCTGAGAACGGTTGGTAATTACCACAATCTCCCTGTCTGTGGTAATAGGAGCCTCCCCTTTGCTGACCTCTGTGCAACAGTTTTAGGAATTGCTCTGCCCCACTATTAGGGGAAATTGGCCCTGCTATGAGCTCTGCTTTAGGCAGGAACTGATAACCAGCTGGGACTCCTGACGATAGCCTCTGAGAAACTCTAGGTCTCACGTACCTTGTAAAGGGTGTCCCTTTTCCAGGTAAAAAGCTTTTACTTTCCTTAGCTGTGTCACGCTGTCTGCCCCTTCCACTCAAGCACTCTTCAGACTCATACAGACGTCCATTCAGGCTTCCAGTGAGGTACTCTGACACGCTCTCTCCACAGCTCCTCTCGTCCTGTAACAAGTTCCTTCTCTGGGTTTCTCTCCAGTTCCTGTCTTGGCTCATGAACTGCTTCTGCTCGGGCTTGCTCCTGAACTCTTTTCCGGTCCTGGTCTGGAACTTGGTCTGAGTCCTGAACTCTGGCTTGGTCTCCCTCTTGCTCTGCCTAACCGTTTGTGAGCTAGGTTTATTTAGGTAATTCCTAGCTGCACCACTCCCTAACTGATTAGAGTCAGGTGAAAATCCCCTGGCTTCCCTATTGGCTGAGGGTGTCTTCCAAGCTTGTGACCTCACCTGCTTACGTTGCCCCTGGCAACTTTCCACCATGTGCTTTCTCAGCACATCATTATTTTCCTGAGCTGCACTATCTTCTGTCTCCATAGGGGTCACTGATGAGTCAGCACTGTGACACAGCCCATTGAAAAGTGTGGCATTTGAGGAGAGGGACTTAGTCTAGTGGTTCTGTAAGGTTTTCAGCAGTGTAAAGGCAACCAGAAGACTTTTTCACTGTGAAGTGTTGCTTTGGACCAGGGTCAGATGCACATTGGCCATCAGTGGATGTGGGGGAAATGATTGAGTGGGCAAAAGTATGAGGAAGGGATGAATGGATGCAAGTGTGCATGTGAGTGCATGAAAAGGGTAGTGGAGGGAGACAAGACAGGCTCTTTAGAGGGGTGTAATAAGCTGTCCTGAAGGGGAGATCTTTCCTTGAGTTGAGTCTAGAGAGGGGCGGAACAGCCAAAGATACACCAGGGGTGGGGGGTTTTGGGTCCTGAAACATGAAGGGATTGAATGGTCCAAAAATGTATATTTATTATTAGTATTTAGTTGAAGACCGAACACAATTTAGGATAGCTATCCAGAGGGTCGCCATGAGTCGACTCCGACTCAATGGCACTTAACAACAACAACATCTTGGATAAAGAAGTGTGGAAGCTATGTTAGTCCACTATGATAGTTAAATAAAAAAGGAAAATAAAACGGAAAATAAAGCAATATCTTTTTATTGGATTAACTTAATATAGGAATGGAGAGTAGCCTAGTGGTTACAGCAATAGCCAGGTACCCAAGAGATCTGGGTTTGATTCACACTGGCACTGCTTGTGACCTTGGGCATGTCACTTTACCCTCCATTGCCTCGGGGGGGGAAAAGGCCAGGCAATCTACTTCTAGTCATACCTTGCCAAGAAAACTCAGGGGCTGCTGGATCGCCAGAAGTCAACTTTGACATGAAGGCACCTTTTTTTTTTATTATTACATTTGTAGACTAGCTTTCAAAGGTAAAACCTTCTTCTTCAGGTCAGGACAGTATGGGCAACAGATATTGATACCAAAATATATACAAGAATCTATACAGCATTGCATAGACAGGAGGGGAGGGGGAAGGGATGGATGGATGGTTGATTAGATGGTGACTAGATTGTAAACAGAGGGGCATTTTACATAGAGCATACTGGGCAACTCCCAGATGCCCAAAGTGGGATGTGCAGAAAATATATGCGATCCTGGGCCTGGAGATGCCCAGACCGGTTTCAAATTCGAAGGGTGGACGTCTGGCGAGATGGATGCACAGTTGGATGAGGCAGTTGTACATCCAGCCCATGCATATTACAGCAACAAGGATGTCCAAGGCTGGACAGGCATTAGGATGACCAGCTGCCAGTGATGATATGCCAACATGCACAGCTATGTAGAGCCAGAGCATGAGAGCCAGCAGAGAAGGTGGCAGCATATTCGGCTGGCTTCCCAACTTTTCCCCAAGCGGAGACCAAAACCCTGTTCTGCCTTATGCTTTCCAGCGAGGATCTGCTCTACCCTGCCCGTGGCATATGGACAGGCTGGCGAGAGGGCCAAGTGGCATGGCGTGCAATCTGCATGACACACCATCAGTAAGTGTAGCAGAGGAGACAGGGCTTGACCATCGGCGGGTGCAGGGGCGTAGTGTAGGCCATGCAAAAGTGTCGATAGGCCAGCAATTCTTGGAAAGATGAGAGCAATGAGTGGAAGGCAGCAGGGGTTGAAGGGCACACAGGGAGGACAAGGGACATGTCCAGCTACAGTGTGGGGCCAATAAAGCAGTGGAATAAATGAGGCAAGCACAAATAAATGGCACTAGTGGGCGATGGAGACATAGCTGGTGAGAGAGGCACTAATCCTCACCTGTCCATCTCTAGCCGCTACAGGATCCTGAGATACGCTGAGGCCCTTAAGTGCCACTTCAGAACAGCGAGGCGCAAAAGGCCACTTCTGCTGGAGTAGCTGCAGCATGCACTACAGGAACAGCAAGGTTGGGACCACCCAAGGGACAGGTGCATGTCTGTTGCTGGCATGGAGATGCCACAGGGGCCGGGACATTGCGGCAGCCAGGTAAGAATGCATAGAATGATGCTAACTCCATGAAACCTCCAGTATGCACCACAAGATCCTCCTGCCGAGGAGGAAGTAGCACCCAAAGAGCCTCGCAGTGGTTGGCAGAGAGGGAGAAGAAGGCCAGGTAGCAGCGAAACATGTGGAGGGGGCACTAAGCCAGTGGCAGTGGGCGGGTGCTTATAGATAATAAAGGGAAAATGAAAATGAGGTGTAGCTTGAGCCCCCCATCAAGCCAATTCTGCTGTGCCTCCAATATTTCAGAGGCCTTGACCCACGAGAAGGGCTGGCCACCCTAGCCCATGCAGCCGAAAGACATAGGACTGGGAAGTGGGGCCCTGATTGGCCAGCAGAGTCAGCAGTGCCAACTGTGCCTGTAGCCAAGGAGGGGGCAGCAGGGAGGGGCTGAGGTGAGAAGAGAGAGTGGAGGATGGGGGAGAGATGGAGCAGGGGTAGACGCGAGTGGCAGTCCTACTATGTAATAGCATTTGGAGGATGAGGCATGTTGGGAGCTCCCATGCATACCACCACTGATGGCCCATTATGAGGCCCCCCTGGGCCCGAGCAAACACGACGTCCTGCTGCACATACAAGCCCTAAGGCATGAGGTTAAGCAGGCCTTCGCAGCTGTTGCCTGGGCCTAGGCCCTCATGGTGGGCCATCTGGAGAGCTTCAGAGTGGAGCTGAGAGTTCTCACATAGACAGTGTTGGTCTAGCGAGGCCACCTTCCTGATGCCACCCGCTCCCAGAGGAAGGGAAGTGGGTAAGGGGAAGGGAACAAGCCACCGCAATGGCCATCATATTTACTTGTGCAAATGAAAAACAGTTATGTATTTGCAACCACTGTGTCTGAATCATTCGTCCCCCTCCCCAGCACATGCATGACAATAGTTCCTGGTGCTCACCAGCCCTGCACTCACTGCCATTTATGGGGGAGGTGGGCCAACAAAAATGACCACCACCCTTGAACCCTGCATGACCACTGAGACATGTATACGCAGATCTTGATATATACCACACAGAACGGTAGGATAATATCCCTGTGACACATATCAGGTCCATGGCGAAGAAAAAAACCAAATGTAGGACCCAGAGATGCCACTAGGCCGTACCCGCCCAATCAGCCATCCTGACATGGTCCCTTTTCTTTTGCCATTGCAACAGTATCATTGTCCCCAGCATATGTACTCTCCATGGCCAAGTCCATGGGCCACTGACTGTCTCGCCTGGCCCATTGCTGTTCTGGCACATCATGACCTGCATTCCCGTTCAGCTGGAGCTCACCTTGCATAGTTCTTTAGTGTGACAGATGTCCATAGCACACCAGACAGCTCCATGCTCATACACATGAGTATCTAGGACATGGCAGCACCACCAGCATCAGCCTCTCTCCTGAGCAGTCCCAGAAGACATGTACAGTAGAAAAATTAGCCCCATCCCTGTCCACCATGCACCACAGTGTACCTGAATGTGCAGCTGAAACCTCCATGTCTGCCCAGAGCCCATCTACCCTGTGCTCGCAACTGTGACATCCATAATTTCAATTCCGTAAATGTGTGGTTGGACATCTAGGTTGTTAGGACGGCCAGGCAAGCGGTCCATTTTGAATGTTGGGACATCCAACTCAGGTACATGCAGACACAAGGCATCAGAACGTTTAAATTTGCGGTGCTGTGGGGACACTGATTTTCTGCTTTATGTGGATTGGACTGTGCTTGATCTCTGCAAAGGCATCAGAATAGGGTGGGCCACATGGGCCCTGGCCCCACCAAAATTTTGCCACCAGCAGAGAGAAAAGAGCACTTGATCTGTGTGCCCATGGGAGCGGATCCTCATTGGCAGGAGGGGAAGATGACGTGATCACAGCAAAGACTCTTCCTGTGGGAAATCCAATCCCCATGGGCAGACAGAAGGAGTCTGAGATTGCAACCATTCCCTCCTGTTCAGCCCCTGGGAGATGGGATCCCCGTGGGCAGGAGGGGAAGGCCATGGGAGGCTAGGGGCAGAGTTACGGTAGGGCTTGAGGCAGAGTTCAAGGTGGAGCTTGGTCCCTCCATTCAAAGAGACATTCCATAGCCCTGGATCTCTGAACCTGTGCGGTGCTGAGGTGAGTGCTGATGTCAGCTGAGGGGCTTATTTAATATTTGCCCCACCATGGGACATGACCGTGGGCATGTGCCCAAAGGGGCAGGAGCCAGTAAGGAGCCAGAACTGGGAGATGATGCCCCTGGTATGGGGAAATAGAAGAAGAGCGGATTGCAGTTGCTGAACCCAAAGGCGGCCAAAGTCATTGGACCCAAGAATCTACATGTGAAGGCCATGAGTGGGCTTGGCCAGGAAGAACAAGCTGCTGTTGCTGAAGTAACATCGTCATCTGTAAGTACTCCTTCTCTAGCCCTGCCCTTATCGAACACAGGTGATGATACCCTACCCAGTCGGTGTTCTGATCATTTAGTGGTGGATGCATTCCCTGTTTTACAGGAGGAGAAGGTTTCCTCCTGTGTAACTCCTTTGTTGGAACTTTCTCCTATTGATTCTGGAAGTGTTTCATGGAAAGTATTTTCCTTGCTGGAGTGGAGGAGTAGCCTAGTGGTTAGAGCACTGGCTTGATAACCAAGCAACCAGGGTTCAATTCCCGCTAGCACTCCTTGTGGCCTTGGGCAAGTCACTTAACCCTCTATTGCCTCAGAAGACAGGCCTGGCAATCTACTTCCGGTGACACTGCCAAGAAAACCCAGGAGCTCCTGGGTTGCCAGGAGTCAGGACTGACTCGAAGGCACACATTGCATTGCATTTTCCTTGCTAACTCCCATAGAAGTTTCCTCTGCTAGGGTGGAAAAACCAGCTGCCCCTAAGGATATTTCCCTTGAAGACATTTGGGATATAGTGACTCGTATGGAGTTTTCCACCCAGACTTTCTTATAAAACGTTTCTGATTTCTCATAGGAAGTTGTGGTAAAGTCTGCTGAACATGATACGAGACTTTGTACGGTTGGAGCATGCTTTGATAAGAGAGCCACAAACCTTTGTATTGTAAGCTGCTCTCTCCTCTATTACGGATAATTTCTTAGTACATCATCAGTTAGAATTGATGGAAAATGCATCCCATGTTAAAAATTTGCATTTTAAATGCAGGGGAGATGGCTGATCTCCAGGAACAAGCAGGAATGTAGTCTTCACATATGGGTGACGTCGATACCGACAAAGCCCACGAAGGAACACTCCCTAGCATCCAAAAGGAAAGCTTTAGGGAGAATTCCACTGCGCCTGTGTTGCTGCCTTCCTGATTTTGCAACTCTCCCTCCTCAGTTCTAAATTTTCCATGGAGCCAGCAGGAAGCAAATCCTGTCACTGCAGAAAATTCCTTTCTTCTTTTTTTCTTGTTTTTTTGTGGTTGCATCTGCCTTCCCATCAACACCAGAACAGACTTCTTCGATTCTGTTACTTTCTTTATTCTTAAAAAAAAACCAAAACTTAAACTTCTTCAGACGCATCAAAGCCATTTTAGGCCTAGGCTTTCCATCCAGTCTCTCAACACAATGGAAAAAACAGCCAGTGGTTTAAAAAAAAAATGTTCTAAGTCTCTGCTACTGATACCCATGACTGGTGTCTCAAATGCCTTGGTCCAGATCACCAGCCATCTCAATGTCTTCTTTGTAAAAGATGACAAAGAGAAGCCTACAGAATTGGGCCGCAAAACTCTGCTCCCTCTTTGCCTCAGATGCGGTTTCACTTGCTTTAGCTTCGTCGAGGGCATCATCTTCCTCTTATGAATCTCAGGTATCGAAACACAAGTCTTCATCAAAGACAGGCTGTCCTCCCAAAGGTAGATGTCTGACTAAGCATAGAGATGCTTTGAGCGTCGCCCTGGAGGTGAATCGACCAGCCAAACAACCCTGGCGGGAGGACCTCCTCTCCAAAGCCTCCAAGGGGTTCCAGGATGCTCCCAAGGCCTCCATTTCAGGAGAGCTCCTGGTGCCATGCTCTGTGACGGTAGCCCATGCTTCTGGTATCGATACCCAGGCATCAGCAGGCTCTATGGACCAGCGTATCCTGGCCATTGAGCGGAGTCTAGTGGCTCTACTGGCGGCATCGGTACTGGTTAGCACATTACCGGCAGTGACAATGCAGTCGGCATCAGGTTTCATGCCGTTCGCTGCTCTTCTGCCCATGTCGGCCCTCGAGTCCATTCCCAGTTCCAAGGTATCAGTCAAACAAGTGTCTCAGGCTGATACTGATCTTGATCGGTACCAGAATTTGCAATAGCATGAACATCGCTCATGCCGATACTGTGACTCTACTGATTCTGATTCTTTGGATAATGAATCGATCGGTACCCGAGAAATGCAAAGTCTTCCGGAAGTGTCGCCGCAACAGCACTATTTATTTTATTTACCTTCTCTTATTTGAGAAGAAGCTTGCTGCAGAAGCAAAAACGCGAAGTAAAGACCTTTTCAAGTACATTCGTAGCAAAAAACCTGTGAGAGAGTCAGTTGGTCCATTAGATGATAAAGGGGTTAAAGGAGCACTAAGAGGAGACAAGGCGATAGCGGAGAGACTGAACAAATTCTTTGCTTCAGTCTTTACTGAGGAAGATGTAGGGATGTTACCCATGACTGAAGTGGTATTTAAAGGTGCAGAAGAATTGAAGGAAATATCGATACATCGAGAAGATGTATTACAACTATTAGATAAGCTGAAGAGTAGCAAATCACCTGGGCCGGATGGTATACATCCAAGGGTATTGAAAGAACTGAAATATGAGATTGCAGACCTGCTATTAGTAATCTGTGAACTATCATCTCTAATACCTGAAGATTGGAGGATCGCCAATGTAACACCAATTTTTAAAAAGGGTTCCAGGGGTGATCCGGGAAACTACAGACCGGTGAGCCTGACGTCAATACCGGGAAAAATGATAGAAACCATCATAAAGAATAAAATTACTCAGCATGTAGATAGTCATGAACTAATGAGAGACAACCAACATGGCTTTAGACAAGGACGATCTTGTCTTACTAATCTGTTATGTTTTTTGAAGGAGTGAATAATCAGGTGGACAAAGGTGAGTCGGTTGATATTGTGTATCTGGACTTTCAGAAAGCCTTTGACAAGGTCCCTCATGAGAGACTTTTGGCAAAACTAAAGAGTCATGGGATAGGAGGCAGTGTACTATTGTGGATCAGGAACTGGTTAAAAGATAGAAAGCAGAGGGTAGGGCTAAATGGCCAATTTTCCCAATGGAGAAAGGTGAATAGTGGTGTACCCCAGGGATCTGTGCTGGGTCCGCTGCTTTTTGACATATTCATAAATGACCTGGAAAGTGGAATAACGAGTGAGGTTATCAAATTTGCAGATGACACAAAACTATTTAAAGTTGTTAAAACCCAAGAGGATTGTGGAAAATTGCAAGAGGATCTTGATAAATTGGAAGACTGGGCATCAAAATGGCAGATGAAATTTAATGTGGACAAGTGCAAGGTTATGCACCTAGGGAAGAACAACCCAAACTATGGTTACATGATGCAAGGTTCCACATTAGGAACCACCACCCAGGAAAAAGATTTAGGCGTCATTGTGGATACCATGTTAAAACCCTCGGCCCAGTGTGCAGCGGCGGCCAAGAGAGCAAATAGAATGCTAGGTATGATAAGGAAAGGAATGGAAAATAAAACAAAGGATATTATAATGCCTCTATATCGTTCCATGGTGAGACCGCACCTTGAATATTGTGTGCAATTCTGGTCGCCGTATCTTAAAAAGGATATAGAGTTATTAGAAAAGGTTCAGAGAAGAGCCACCAAAATGGTAAAGGGGATGGAAGGATACTCCTATGAAGAAAGGCTAAAAAGGTTAGGGCTCTTTAACCTGGAAAAGAGACGGCTGAGGGGAGATATGATAGAAGTCTATAAATTAATGAGCGGAGTGGAACGGGTAAACGTAGATCGATTGTTTACCTTATCAGAATATAGAAAGACTAGGGGACATGCAATGAAGCTACAGGGTAAACTATTTAAGACTAATAAAAGAAAATATTTTTTCACTCAACGTGTAATCAAACTCTGGAATTTGTTACCGGAGGATGTAGTAAAGGCTGTTAGTGTAGCTGGGTTTAAAAAAGGTTTGGACAAGTTCCTGGAGGAAAGGTCCATAAGCCATTATTAAGAAGGGACCCAGGATATCAATGCTTGAACCAATACAAGCAGTGTGGAACCTGTGTCCCTTGGGGAAACTGCTAGGTACATATGACCTAGATTGGCCACTGTTGGAAACAGAATACTGGGCTTGATGGACCTTGGTCTGACCCAGTATGGCATATCTTATGTTCTTATATACCGCGCTATTCCGCATCAGTGCGGTTTACATAGAACATCAAAACTTACACATTTCTGTAGCTGTGTTTACAATGAACCGGTACATGAACTTGGGTCAAACCTGGGTAACTATTTACATCTTGACAAACTAACTGTCCCCTCCCGAAGATATGTCTTTTCAAGAGTTTATCAAGGATATGGCGAGGGGCCTTTCCATTACACCTACATCTGAAAGAGCCCAGAGCAGAGGAATTGGAAATCCTCCAATATCCTACAGCTCCTAAGGAAGCGACTACTCTGCCTATTCACCTTATACTCCAGGACCTCATGCTCCAGATGTGGGAAACGCCTCTCACCATTTCTTCCTATCCTCGACAACCCAATGCCATGTATCAGGTACCGGAAAGTCCCACTTTCCAGAAAAGACAGCTTCCACACCACTCAATGGTAGTGGAATTGGCTATGCGTCAAATTAAGAGTTCTAAGACGCACTCCTCCAGCCCTCCAGATAGGGAATAGAGAACCCTCGATGCCTCTGGGCTTCAATGCTTTCAGGCTTCCATGCTTTCAGCCCGCATAAGTTCTTATATACTGTATATGGGTATGTTCCTTAAGGAGATAACTAGAGATCTGGAATCAGTGGCTCCTCTTCTCTCGGATGATAAGAGGGCAGACTATCTTACATTGGTCAAACATGGCCAAAATGTTTCCAAGTTTGTCAACAGGGCAACCTTTGACTGTTTTTGAGTGCACTAGCAGAGCAATATCTATCTGCATCGGTGCCCATAGAATTGCATGGCTTCAGGTATCAGACCTTGAACAATGGGTTCAAGACAAGCTGGGTAATATTCCCTGTACAGGAGAGAACCTGCTTGGGAAGGATTGGCAGGATAAAGCGTCTCAGTTAGAATCTGAGAATGCTACCCTCAATAGGCTTTCTAAGACCACTGCCAACCCTGCTAAGAAGAAAGCAGCTGCTAAGAAGAAAGCAGCTGCAACGAAAGCTTTCTTTAGCAAGAAGAAAAAAATCTTACCCTTCTTCCCCCCCCCCCCCTGCTTCTCAATACCAACCTCAGGGTACCCAGAAGAGGCAACAGCCTCCCAAGCAACAGAAGAAGCCACAGGCTCTTAAATCTCAACCAGCTGCGCAGATCCAATCTGCGCCTGCTTTTTGACTTCTTCCTAGAGAACATAGCCACCCTACCCTGTAGAGCCTCCACCCCCTCCACATAGCAGGCAGACTCTGTCATTATGCCCACAGATGGCATTTCTCATAATCTCAGAGCAGTGGACACTAACCATAGTGCAAGAAAATACAAGCTTCATTTACAAAGCATCCCCCCTCCACCCTAGTGGGGAAATATCATTCTCAACCCCCTCTCATTGCTTTCCTTCTACAAGAGGTCACTTCTCTTCTTTCACAGGGTACTATAGAAGAGGTTCCAACATCTCAGCAAGGGATGGGGTTCTATTCTCCCTACTTTCTCATATCAAATTAAAATGGAGAATACAGACCCATCTTAGACCTCAGAAACCTAAACAAGTTTCTAGTCCGGGAGAAGTTCAAGATGGTCTCACTAGGAATCCTTCTGCCTAATCTCCAGAGTCAGGATTGGCTCTGTTCTTGAGATCTAAAGGTAGCATATACAGATATCCTCATTCACCCAGAACTCAGGAAGTATCTACGCTTCGTCTTCCAGGGAAATCACTATCAATACAGAGTCCTTCTGTTCAGACTCACCCCTGCCCCAAGAGTCTTCACAAAATGCATGGCGGTCGTAGCTGCATATCTAAGGACTCTCGAGATATTCATCTTCCCTTAATGAGATGATTGGCTGATAAGGGCAGCCATCTCACAGGAGATTCATATATCCCTCCTTTGCACAATGCAGGTAGTGCAAGATCTGGGATTTGTGATAAATCTTCCGAAATCCCATCTAGCTCCCACTCAAACACTAGAATTCATAGGAGCTCTTCTTGACACTTGGCGGTCAAGGGCATTCCTACCCCAGGAACATTATACCTGCCTAGTGCAGCTCGCATCTCAGGTGTGGCTCAAGAGGCCATCTCAGCCAGGGAGATGCTACAACCTCTAGGCCATATGGCCTCTACAGTGCATGTGGTTCCATTTGTGTGTCTGCACATGCGGACAGCTCAATAGACTTTTGCTTCTCAGTGGAAGCAGGTCTCCGGGGCCCTCAGAGACCGGATCCAAGTCACAGACCTTCTCACCGAGTCCCTTCTATGGTGGTGTACCCCAGGAAATCTCCTTGTAGGGTCATCTTTTCAGATGCCTCCACATCAATGCATCCTGACCACGGATGCCTCCAAACTGGGCTGGGGAGCCCACTTAAGCTCTCTTTCCACTCAGGGCCTCTGGACAGAGCAGGAGTCACAGCTCCAGATAAATTTACTGGAGCTCTGTGCTGTCTTCAATGCCCTCAAGGAGTTTCAATAACAACTCTGTAACCCTGTAGTAGTTATCATCCAGACAGACAATCAGGTAGCCATGTTCTATGTGAACAAGCAGGAAGGAACAGACTCTTCACCCCTCTGTAAGGAGGCTCTCCATCTTTGGTCTTTTGCCATTGCTCATTGGATATACCTCCAAGCAGTATATCTGCCAGGACAGCAAAATGTCCTAGCAGACAGGTTGAGTCGGATCCTTCTTCCACACAAATGTCTCCGGATGGAGGAACCAATCTCCTTCATCTTTCAGAGCTAGGGAACTCTGGAGATAGATCTTTTTGCCACTCTGCAAAATGCTAAACTTCCTCGTTTCTGCATCAGAACCCCAATGTCCATCTTCCAACATGTGGATGCTTTCCACCTTCACTGGGGTCAGGATTTCCTGTATGCCTTTCCTCCCATACCCCTGATTCCCAAAATACTTTTCAAGATTCAAGCAGACAGGGGCCAAATGATCCTCATAGCCCCACACTGGCCTCATCAACCGTGGTTTCCTCTCCTGCTACGTCTGTCCCATACTCACCCCCTGAGTCTCGGTTTGGCTCCCGATCTCCTCTTCCAGAAGGAGGGGACGCTACATCCCAATCCACAGTCACTCCATCTCATGGCTTGGCTGCTGAAAGCATAATGTTACAAGATCTTAACCTTTCTCAGGAAGTAAAGGAGATCCTGCTAGCCTCCAGGAAACCATCCACCAGACGTTCTTATGAGTTCAAGTGGTGTAGGTTCTCCACCTGGTGTTCCCAGAAGGAGCTTAATCCCTTCCCAGCTCCTGTGGAGGCTCTCCTTCAGTATCTCCTCCATCTTTCATCCTTTGGTCTCAAGACAAACTCGGTGAGGGTTCACCTCAGTGCAGTTGTTGCTTCTCACCATCCTTTGGATGGGCAGCCTATCTCCTCACAGCCACTTGTGGCATGTTTCATGAGAGGGCTCTTGTTAACCAAGCCTCCCATCAGAGCACCACCAGTGGCATGGGATCTTAATGTCATGTTAGGATAGCTCCTCAAGCCGCCTTTTGAACCTTTTAGCCATAACCTCACTAAAATTTCTCTCAGTGAGCTTCAGGCTTTGGTGGCAGACCCACCTTTCACCCTGTTCCACCATGAAAAGATTTATTTATTTATTTATTTAAAGTCTCTTATATACCGCACTATTCGGCTTCAGCGCGGTTTACATGGAACAGAAATGCTCAGTACAGTTAACACGTATGAGTTCACAGATAACAGGGCAAATAACTTGGATAACAGGGGTAACTATTTACAAACTTACTACATAAACTTGGATAACAGTGGTAAACGTTTTACAAATATTGCTACATCGAGTCGTATAAACATGAATTCCATTGAAACAACTGCACCACGAAGGTTAGAGAATCTTTCTTGACATGTTGTTGGGAAACCATATATTAGCTTAGCGGCTTACATCTCAGTCTCAGTGGGTGAGGTTGGGTTCTATGAGGTACTTATTGAAAAGGTGGTATTTGAGGGCTTTCCTAAACTGTGTAAGGCTCTTAATAGCCCGGATGTCTGGAGGTAGTGCGTTCCAGCATCTTGGCGCACTGATACTAAACGCCCTATTGGCTGTGGATGTGGTGCAATCTGTTAGTGCTTTCGGGACTTTTAGGGTGTTTGTAGTTGTGGATCTCCTCGCTCTATTAGGAGATGTGGTATGGATTAGGGCATTTATTGATTCAGAGGAGAGCTTGTTAATAGCTTTAAAACTGAATAGCAGGATCTTGAAAACGATTCTAGCTTGGATAGGTAGCCAATGTAATTGTATCAGCAGGGGTGTTACGTGGTCACTTAGATTGTCCTTAGGACTCACCCTCATTTCATGCCAAAGGTGGTGTCTCTTTTCCATCTCAATCAATCAGTTTACCTTCCTGTCTTTTTCCTTAGACCGCATTCCTCTAGGGCAGAGGCAACCCTGCACATCCTTGACTGCAAGCGTGCCTTAACATTTTATCTTCAAAGGACTCGAGAGCACTGCAGAGATTCACAGTTCATTTCCTTTGATCCTAGTCACTTGGGTCTCCCAGTTTCTAAATGTACTCTATCCAAATGGATAGCAGTTTGCATCTCATTTGCTTACGATAGGGCAGGACTATCCCTTGAGGAGCATGTCACTGCTCATAACGTTCGTGCCATGGCTGCCTCAATGGCAAACCTACACTCTGTGGCCATTGATGAGATCTGCAAAGCAGCTACCTGGTCTTCAGTACATACCTTTTGCTGCTCATTACAAGGACTCCCGCTGGTATGCCATGTTTAGTCAGGCTGTACTCCAGCACCTCTTTCAGACTTAGGGCAACTCCTACCCTCTGTCCCGGAACTTAATCATACCAGACATCCATGGAAGATCCATGACCTCTTGATGCCTACTCTGAGGCAAACCTACCTATTCTGAGGTAATTTTTCTGGCATCTGGTAGCTAGGGAGTCCCATGTGTGAAGACTACATTCCTGCTTGTTCCTGGAGATAGTGTAGTTATTCACCTGTAACAGGTGATCTCCGGGAACAGCAGGAATTTAGTCTTCACAACCTGCCCTCCTCCCCTAGGAGTTGTAGGTTTCTCTTTTCTCTCCTTTTATCTTGGCTACAAACTCAACTGAGGAGGGAGAGTTGCAAAGGTGGGAAGGCAGCAGCATTTGAAGCATCCCACTGCGCCTGCGTTTTCCTACTGGATACTGGGGAGCGTTCCTGCACGGACTCCTTCTGTACCGACGTCACCCATATGTGAAGACTAAATTCCTGCTGTTCCCATAGATCACCTTTTACAAAAAGAGAAACTACGCTATCTGGACAATTGGGTGATGCCTGCCCACAGACTGTGAGGTGATTATGAAAACTAAATCCTCGAGTGTAGATTGCCATTCCTGTATACGTCCAGGCAGGCTTATGCATTGACCTACATTTGGGGGAGGGGAGGACAAAAATGAAAATCATATTTATTGTAATTCCGGGACGCTATGTGAGTGTACCCACACTGTCCAGATGTCTCATTTTGGTTAATATACAACATTTACAAAAAAAAAAGAATTGTATTTTTTTTAACTTTCCCCATACGCACTACTTTTTGCCAATGATTATTTTTGTTAAATATCTTAAAGAGGTTTACTTTGGATGCAGAAAATATCGAGTTATGTAATATATATTATATTCTTAGAGAGACAAAAACGGAGGGGAAAAGAGCTACAGGGCAGAATTTGATCAAGTGTCACCAATTGATAGTTTAGATGTTTCAGCATATTTGGAGTCCACTGAGGACATAACTACTCATGCAACTTTAATTGTTACCTTTATGTCTAAACTGGCTAAAAATCTTTATGAATATGTGTTTTTGTAAGAAAAAATAAGTTTTGTGGTGAAGCTATTCAGGTTTTCCAGAGGTTTCTAAAATCACTCAAAAGCGTAGGAAAGAATTATTGGATCTAAGACCTAGGGCCTGATATTCTAAAGGCATTTACACTGTTTAGTGATCTGTAAACTGTGTAAATGCTGCTGAATGGGATATTCAACAGCACTAACATGTTTAGGGCCACTGAATATCCCCACCTAATGTCGCTATATGCCCCGATGCTAACCACTTAGCATCGGGGCGTTCCAAGGCGTGTCATGGGTGGTGACAGTCACTAACCAGGTAGCGGCGATATTGCACCACTACCTGGTTAGCAACCTGTAGGTAAAACTAGTTTTATCCACAGGAGCTAACAGGTAGTTGTGCATTATTACCGCTACACAGTTAGCCTCTGCAGTTGCGGAGGCTGTGTGGCAACCCTGGATATTCAATGTGGGGCCACATTTGACCCCAGAATTGTATATCCAGAGTTAAACGTCAGCAGCGATGGCTATGAGCTGTAGCAGTGCATGGCCATCCCAATTGAATATCGGGCCCATAGAGTCTTGGCTCTAGGTGCTTTTGTTTTTTCTTAAACTACCAAACACTTACAAGGATATTTTTCAGGGTAATAGATATGTGTTCTATGAATCTGATCAACTGGAGAATTCTTTTCAAGGGAAAATGCTGTTATTTCTTATGTATTGTTTTCTCTTACATTGACTTAATTTAAGTGGCTCTTAAAGTATGCAGCAGAGATTATTTTTGCTTCTGTATTGTATTGGTTAGTCCCCCTTGATGTGGGCTTGTACTGTAAATGTTTGGTGCCAGAGGACTGGAGAGAGGCACAAAAGTGGAAGTAAGGATGTGGTTGAAAATTGCAGCCCAGTTAGTATAACCTCTGTGGTGAATAAATTATTGGAAATGCTATTGAAAGAGAAAATAGTGAGGTTTCTAGAGTCCAATGGATTGCAGGATCTGAGGCAGCATGGATTCACTAGGGGCAGGTCTTGTCAGACAAATCTAATTGATTTCTTTGACTGGGTGACCAGGGAGTTGGACTGAGGGAGAGCCCTAGATGTGGTGTATTTAGATTTCAGTAAAGCATTTGACATTGTTCGGCACATACAACTTATAAGCAAACTAAGCACCCTGGGGATGGACCTTAAAGTTACTGCTTGGGTTAGAAATTGGTTGAGTGGGAGGCGACAAAAAGGGTACAGGTAAATGGAGTTCACTTTGAGGAGAAGGAGGTTACCAGTGGAATGCCGCAGGGATCTGTCCTTGGTCCGATTCTTTTTAACATCATTGTTAGTGATATTGCAGAAGGGCTGCCGGGTAAGGTTTGCCTCTTTGCGAATGATACCAAAATCTGCAACAGAGTAGACACCCAGAAAGGTGTAGATACCATGAGGAGGGATCTAGCTAAGCTTGAGGAATGGTCTAGAATTTGGCAGCTGAGATTTAATGCTAAAAAATGTAGGGTCATGCATTTGGACTGCAACAATCCAAGGGAGCAGTACAGTATAGAAACACAGAAATATGACGACAGAAAAAGACCACATGGCCTATCTAGTCTGTCCTTCCATAACAACTACAACAGTCCCCTTTTTACCTTTAGAGATCCTCTGTGTTTGTCCCATGCTTTTTTGAATTCAGTTACTGTCCTCATCTCTACCACCTCCACTGGGAGACTATTCCACGGATCCACTACTCTTTCCGTAAAGAAATATTTCCGCATATCACTCCTGAATCTATCTCCCTTCTGTCCACAAAAGAAAAACGGGACCTAGGCGTGATTGTATCTGACGAGCTCAAAGTAGCTAAATGGGTAGAAAAGGCGACTGCGAAAGCTAGGAGGATGCTTGGGTGTATAGGGAGAGGAATGACCAGCAGAAGAAAGGAGGAGATAGTGGCTCTGTATAAGTCTTTTGTATGACCTCATTTAGAATATTGTGTGTAGTTCTGGAGACCACACCTTCAAATGGATATAAACAGGTTGGAGTTAGTGCAGAGGGTGGTTACTAAAATGGTTAATGGTCTTCGTTATAAAGCATATGAGGACAGACTTAAGGATCTTATGTTCATTTTAGAGGAAAGATGGTACAGAGGTGATATAATTGAGACATTGAAATACCTCTGTGCATAAATGCACAGGACGAGAGCCTCCTTCGATTGAAAGCAAGCTCTGCTACAAGGGAACACAGGATGAGGGTGAAGGGGATAGACTCAGGAGTCATATGTGGAAATATTTCTTTATGAAAAGAGTGGTAGAAGCGTGGAATAGTCTCCCAGTGGAGGTGGTAGAGATGATCAGTCAAGGAAACGTGGTAGGAGGTCCAAAGGTTGCCTTTATTAATCCACGGATACGGTGTGCCAACCCGACACAGGCCGTGTTTCGTACACAACTTCCTCAGGGGTTGAGGACTCACTAAAAAACATTCATAAAATGTATTAAATCAAACTACAACAAACAAGACATATATGATAATACCATAAATACTAACAAATTTATCTAGTGCATATAAAAAAAAAATAATAATAAAAAATAGAAAATAAAAAATAATAAAAATACTGAATAACGATAAAAACAATAAATACATAAATAATTAAATAACACAGGTACACTACCAAAAAACTGCCTCCAGTTTTGCAACTGATTCCTATAGATTTTGGGGTGCTGAATCCAGGAAAAATAGCCAAAATGTTCCATCATGTCACGTTTTCTTGCAAAATTAGATTTCTTACCCATATAAGGAATGTTCACATAATTTCTTTTTAGCCGACTGCAGTTTATTTTCTTGGCCCAAAATAGAGGTTGTAATGGTTAACTAACTAGAAACACTCCCTCATGATATTTTAGAGTGTTTTGTATTCATTTTATACATTAACAGGACAATTGGGAGGCGGGGGGCTAAATCCAGTACTCGCGCTGGCGCATGTTCTTTCCTGTTCGCCTCGCCTCGTTCCCTCGCTCAAACACGGTGGTTGCGACATGAACGTTCCTGTCAAATTTCAGTTTCTTGCAAGTTCATTATTACCTTTTGTTTGCTCAGTCGTAATCCAGCTTTATTCCGAAGTGGTTCACTACAGTTGTAGTTTGCAGTGCTGTGTATTTGTGATGGCTCACAGAGCCAGAGGTTGCGTCAACTCTCCGGACAGTTTTTGTTTTATTTGTGGGGAATATACCGTGAAAAAGCGGCAGAGGAACATTTCTGCATTTATTAAAAAAGTATATTTCGCCTATTTCGGTTTGAAGTTAGGCGATCAAGACAAACCGTGGGCTCCTCACAAAGTGTGCAAGACATGTGAGGAAGATCTACGCTTATGGATGAAAGGTAAAAAACAAGCATTTCGTTTCGGAATACCTATGATGTGGCGTGAACGAAGAGACCACAGCAGTGACTGCTATTTTTGCTCTTGCATTGTGAAGGGATACAACTTAAAAAATAAGAACGTAATAAGTTACCCCAACCTTCCCTCAGCAATTAGGCCTATGCCTCATAGCAACGAAGTACCTGTGCCTGAACCACCAAAATCTTTGGATCATATTTGTGTGGACGGTTCTGATCATGATGAGACTCATCAGATGGCTTTTCCCGATGAGTCCAGTACTTCCGAGTTTGAAACTGAACCAGATCCGAAACCTGAACTTTTCTTTCAAGCTGAATTGAATGATTTAGTCCAGGATTTAGGACTCCCAAAAGATGCTGCCCAACTGCTAGGTTCTCGGCTTAAACAGAAAAATCTATTGTCACCAGGAACAACTTTTTATTGGTACCGCAACCGCAAGACACAATTTTTGAAGTATTTCAGCAAAGAGGAAGATTTGGTATTTTGCAACGATATATACGGAGTGATGGAAAAGTTTAAACTCAAGTATGATCCTGCTGAATGGCGGCTGTTCATTGATTCGTCAAAAGACAGCATAAAATGTGTTCTTCTTCATAATGGCAACACATTCGCTTCAGTTCCTATTGCTCACTCTGTTATTCTCCAAGAAAAATATGAGAATTTGGCCCTGATTCTTCAGAAGATTCGTTATGATGAGCATAAGTGGATGATTTGTGGAGACTTTAAAATTCTATCCATGCTATTAGGGCAGCAATCCGGTTTCACCAAATATCCCTGCTTCCTTTGCTTGTGGGATAGCCGGGCCCGCGACCTACACTGGGGGAAAAAAGACTGGCCAATTCGGGAGTATTTGAGACCCGGTGAGAAAAATGTTCTTCATGAGAGCTTGGTACCTCGTGATAAAATTCTATTACCACCTCTCCACATTAAGTTGGGTCTCATTAAGCAATTCATCAAGTCCCTTCCAAAAGATGGTGAGTGCTTTCGGTACCTTTGCTCAAAGTTCCCCCGACTTTCTGAAGCAAAGCTAAAGGAAGGAGTGTTTGTTGGCCCTGATATAAGGAAACTCATTTCAGATGGAGCATTCGCTGAAACGATGTCTGAGAAGGAAAAAGAAGCCTGGGATTCCTTCAAGGATGTTGTTCTCAAATTCTTGGGGAACAGGCGGGATGAGAACTATAAGGATATTGTTGCCAGGATGCTCAATGCCTTCAAAGAACAAGGCTGTAACATGAGCCTGAAAGTCCCATGCACTCCCATGTGAACTACTTTCCCGAAAACTTGGGGGCGTACAGTGAAGAACAAGGTGAAAGGTTTCACCAGGACATCAAGGACGCAGAGAGAAGGTACCAAGGAAGATGGAACACCACTATGATGGCTGATTTCTGCTGGTTGCTGCTGTGGGAAACCCCAGATGAAAAATACGCCAAGCAGCGCACCAAGAGAAGCATTCGGGGGAAGAAGAAACGGGCCCAGGAGATTGATTGACCCAAGAATGACTTTAAAATCTAAACTGTGTTGACAAATATCGTGTTTTTACTAAACTTTGAAATAAAAATTTGCTAGTTATTACCACAGTGTCGGATCTCATTTATTAGAATTTTATTTTCACACCATTGGGTGTTTGTCTTCATGTATTGCAATGGTGCGGTTTGCGTTTTCTATTCTTACATACATACCTGTACAACATTTTTTGCACATTTCTTTGCTTTGCTTTGTGTCTAACCTCGCTCTTATATGATCAATGTTTGTGCACATGTATGTGGCTGTTTTAAGTGCAGACAATTTTGCTACCATCACAGTGTGTTTTGTTGACATTACTCTATTCTTATGTGCTGCCTTGTTACAATTTTCTTTATTCTTATTTGAATTACTACTAAACAATTAGTATAAAGAATTCATCCAAGAAACTTTTATCTCGATCGCACTCAATCTGAAACGTTCACCTCAAACTGCTAACCCAATGTAGCAAAAAATCTGTACGTGATGGAGCAAATTGGTTACCAGATTTGGATTTAGCGCACCAAAAAACGTAAAAATCAATCGAAACATTAGAGGCAGTTTAAAAAAAAATTTTTTGTAGTGTACCTGTGTAATTAAAATGTGATAAACCAATGATAAAAACAAAGTTGTTGCCATAAATAATTACTAAATAACTATAAATGCTAATAAAACATAATGAAAAAATCGTGTCCTATGACACACATTGATTAAACTAAATATAAACCTATTACAGGAAATATGCCAGTAAAAAACATACTGCTAAAAAAAGAGAGAGAAGGAGAGAGAGGAGGAGAACCAGGTGGACATGTGATAATACACAATACACAATGCACAACTAAAAGAGCAAACTATTAAAACAAATTTCGAAATAATAGGAGATAGGAAATAAATCATGAATAACATATAAGTTGTTCCAAACCACATCCAAATAGTGTGGACAATAATTAATAAATAAAAAATAAAAAATTATAAAATATAAATAATAAATAAAAAGTTTAAAAATGAGTAATAAAAAATAAATAATAAAAATAATAATAATAATAAATAATAAATAAATAATAAAAATGAATAAAATAGAGAAAAACGCAATAAATATCTTATAAAAACCTACCACTGTAACCAGCCAAATTGAAACACGCTTTGATTGGCGGGACCGTGGAGAACACCTGCCTCACATATGCGATGTGAAATAAATTCTATTTTAAATAAATAAATAAATAATTAAAAAATTAATTAATTAGAATTTAAATTAAAAATGTAAATTAAAAGATATAAATTTAAAAAATATAAATTAAAAAACAAAACGAAACCGTTCAGAATTGTGCCAATAAATATACATAGCCTCAAAATGTTTCATATCTATGTTTGGCATACGAGGGATATGTGACCCACAAAAAAAACCTTTTACTCTATTTAAAAACCAGCAGTGACCAGTACACAAACTTGTGATATTGTTCACAATAGTGACTGCATGATTTAAAATTTCAAAATAAAATGAAAAAGCAATAATGCCAATTCAAATGCAAAAGGGGTGTATTAGCCAACCAAATGTCACCTTGCAGGCCACTTTGGTTGTGAGAAACATATATGCATTTGAGAAACCGACTTACAAGGAGCCGATTGTGAGGCTGAGGCTACTCACTAGCCAGAAGAAACGAAGGCAGCAATCCCTTAGAAATGCGAACAGGTGATTAGAATAAAGGGTAGAAAAAGCCCGGGAAAGGCTGACCATGTATATATGAGCGATTAAAACCAATGAAAACCATACCGCATCATTAGAGACATAAAAATTGTGCACCTCTATCACCCGCACATGCATCGTGTGTGAAAGCGCAGCCGAGAGTAAATTGAATGCTAGTGTTAAACTTTACACCACGATGCCCCGTGTTGTTGCCGTACCTGAGGTGAATCATAAAAACTGACAGAAAGCTCTCATTTACATGCCTAAAATATCTTTTACCCACGATATCTTTCTGGACAGTTATTGCAATTGTAGCCATATCGGGCAGGGTGAAAGAGCGGCATGCCCCTACTCACGCGGCAAACCCGTGTTGACAAAAAATTGGGCAATCGAAACATACATAAAATCTATCACCATTAATTAACCTAAGAAAAATGCTTTCATAGTAAGGATTCGCCCTACACAAACAAAACTTTTCTTAAGGCTGTAAACAGAAAAAAGGAAAGAGACCTGAAACGTGTTGAAAGAACGTCGTCTGCCAGTGAATACCGAACAACTTTAAAACGCAAACGCCCGCACAGGCGCACTAAATTTAAAAGGCTTTTTGGCGGGAAACCAAGGGAGCATAGTGAACCCAGCCTAAATAAGACTATTAAAAAATTGTAAATATATCGCAAGACTTGTAAATATGCTCAACATGAAAGCGTGCACTAATGAAACCACATTAATTGTGTAAAAAACATGAACTTACACACACTCTTGAATCAAAAAGAACCCGGACTCCCATTCACTGCTGAATTACCTCTATTGCCATATCTATTGTCCTTTTAAAGGGGGGTAAAAACAAACTACTAAACAGAGAATAGTGAGAAAAGAGGCATGAGGTCCAAAAATAAAAGGGGCCATCGATTACACCAGCCAAACCGACAAATGCAAAACTACAAAAACACTGAGAAATCTTGGTCCACATTTAACCTGTGTGGAACCATAGTGTTTGGAACAAAAATATATTTTTTGTTAATCTAACAGTGGTTTTGATAAGATCACCCCCTCGCCAGTTCAAATGTACCTTTTTTAGAACGAAGAACTTTATATCAGCTAATGTATGACCCATATCTAACCAGTGTTGCACAATTGGTTTGTCAACCACTTTCCTTCTTACGCAGCTCTTATGTTCCACTATGCGAGTACGAATAGAACGGTTGGTTTTACCCACATAGAGCTTCCCACAAGGGCACTGGATGGCATAGATGACATTTGCTGTCTCACAATTTGAAAAATCATTTATAACAAATTTTTTTTGGGAGACCGGGTGTATGGAAAAAATCCCGCACAGGCAAAACATTGAGGCAAACAGAGCAATGGCCGCATTGGAACTGACCCTTGTATTTGGATAACCTCTTCCTTTCAGTAAGAGCCGATGGAACTAGCAAGTTTCTGAGGTTGACATTCCTCTTGTGTGCCACTATAAGAGAAGTATCGTGAAATCCGGGGAGGGTCTGTACAAGGTGCCATTCCTTTTTGAGAATATGTACTATTTTCTGTGATTGCAAGGAGTACAGTAGAGGACACACTATTGATGGTTGATTACTCTTCACCTTTGGTGTAAGTAACGAGTTATGGGACTCACCACATGCCCTATCATAAGCCTTTTTAATAAAATGAGGGGGATATTGGCGTGTCTTAAATCTTTGTGTCAAATCTTTTGCATGATGTTCAAACTCCTGAGTACTAGTGCAAGCTCTTTTTACCCTGAGAAACTGCCCCACAGGTAGGTTAGCCTTGAGGGAAGGATTATGGAAACTCGTATAGTGAAGAAACTGATTTTTGTCTCTAGGTTTCCTATACAGTGTTGTGGTTAGTCGGCCGCCCTCTTTTTGAACAAGAAGATCCAAATAGGGGAATGCGCAAGGGATCATACATGAGCTGGAATCTTAAGTTATCATCTAAGTCATTCACCCAGTTGTTAAATTCGGCCAGTGTATCCATTGAGCCCTTCCAAAGGATAAAAATGTCGTCGATATAACGGACCCACAAAAGTACCTCTTTCTTAAAAGGATGCTCTTTTAAAAATTTCTCCTCAAAACAATACATATAAAGGTTAGCGATATCGGGGGCCATGGAAGACCCCATGGCCACCCCCTTTATCTGCTGATAAAAAAGATCTCTAAAACAGAAGTAATTTTTACACATCGCAATCTCAGCAAGTGAAAGAAGGAAGTTAGTGGGAATCAGTTTGTAATCCTGTCTGAGCATTAAAAAATGTTCAATTACCTCTAAAGCCCCATCTTGTGGGATATTCGTATATAGTGATTCAACGTCTAGCGTAACCAACAAAACATCTGATCCTAACTCTTGAAAGGTGGAAAATATTTGTGTGGCATGGGACGAATCACGGACGAAGGACCACATATGTGTGACGAAGGGACGAAGAATAACATCAAGTAACTGTGATAGGGGTTCCAGGAGAGAGCCGATGGCAGATACAATGGGCCTACCTGGTGGTTTGTCCAGGCTTTTATGTATTTTTGGGGTGACATATATTGTGGGAATGACAGGTTTATCAACGGTGAGGAATTCTTTTTCTTTTTTAGTAATGTATCCAATTTCATACGCATTTAACACCATATTATCTATGCGGCGCTTAAGTACATCAGTGGGATCATTATCCAATCTCAAATAAAAGGATTTATCATTGAGTTGTCTATTAACCTCACTAATATACATATCCTTATCAAGAACCACTATTGCGCCACCCTTATCGGCTGGTTTGATTATTATGTTGGAATTTTCTTGTAAAGATTTAATCGCCCGTTTTTCACCCAATGTAAGATTATGATACAGCAATTTGTTACCCACTTCAATCGCCTCTACTTGCTGTAATACCACCCGTTCAAAGGCCTCAATGAGTGGGTCTGTCTGTGGAGGGGGAATCCATTTAGACTTTCTACTAATGACAGATATGTTCCCAACCGGAGTAATCTGAGTGCTAAAAAAATGTTGAATCCGGATCTTTCTAAAGAATTTGTACAAATCCACACGGGTTTCAAAGGGATCAAATTGTTTGTTGGGGACGAACGACAGGCCCTTATTCAAAACAAACAATTCATCCGACGACAATTGATGTTTTGATATATTTACAACCAAAGTGGCCTGCAAGGTGACATTTGGTTGGCTAATACACCCCTTTTGCATTTGAATTGGCATTATTGCTTTTTCATTTTATTTTGAAATTTTAAATCATGCAGTCACTATTGTGAACAATATCACAAGTTTGTGTACTGGTCACTGCTGGTTTTTAAATAGAGTAAAAGTTTTTTTTTGTGGGTCACATATCCCTCGTATGCCAAACATGGATATGAAACATTTTGAGGATATGTATATTTATTGGCGCAATTCTGAACGGTTTCGTTTTGTTTTTTAATTTATATTTTTTAAATTTATATCTTTTAATTTACATTTTTAATTTAAATTCTAATTAATTAATTTTTTAATTATTTATTTATTTATTTATTTATTTCAAATAGAATTTATTTCACATCGCATATGTGAGGCAGGTGTTCTCCACGGTCCCGCCAATCAAAGCGTGTTTCAATTTGGCTGGTTACAGTGGTAGGTTTTTATAAGATATTTATTGCGTTTTTCTCTATTTTATTCATTTTTATTATTTATTTATTATTTATTATTATTATATTTTTTATTTATTTTTTATTACTCATTTTTAAACTTTTTATTTATTATTTATATTTTATAATTTTTTATTTATTAATTATTGTCCACACTATTTGGATGTGGTTTGGAACAACTTATATGTTATTCATGATTTATTTCCTATCTCCTCTTATTTCGAAATTTGTTTTAATAGTTTGCTCTTTTAGTTGTGCATTGTGTATTATCACATGTCCACCTGGTTCTCCTCCTCTCTCTCCTTCTCTCTCTTTTTTTAGCAGTATGTTTTTTAGTGGCATATTTCCTGTAATAGGTTTATATTTAGTATTTCCTGTAATAGGTTTATATTTAGTTTAATCAATGTGTGTCATAGGACATGATTTTTTCATTATGTTTTATTAGTATTTATAGTTATTTAGTAATTATTTATGGCAACAACTTTGTTTTTATCATTGGTTTATCACATTTTAATTATTTATTTAATTATTTATGTATTGTTTTTATCGTTATTCAGTATTTTTATTATTTATTATTTTTTATTTTTTATTTTCTATTTTTTATTATTTTTTTTGATATGCACTAGATAAATTTGTTAGTATTTATGGTATTATCATATATGTCTTGTTTGTTGTAGTTTGATTTAATACATTTTATGAATGTTTTTTAGTGAGTCCTCAACCCCTGAGGAAGTTGTGTACGAAACACGGCCTGTGTCGGGTTGGCACACCGTATCCGTGGATTAATAAAGGCAACCTTTGGACCTCCTGCCACGTTTCCTTGACTGGTTCTTAGTAGCCCACGTGGCGGTTTGCTGTTTTTTGGTGGTAGAGATGATGACAGTATCTAAATTCAAAAAAGTATGGGACAGACACAGAAGCTCTCTAAAGACAAAAAGGGGACTCTTGTAGTGGGTGATATGGAAGGGCAGACGAGATAGGCCATGTGGTCTTTTTCTGCCATCATGTTTTTATGTTTTATTTATTTGAATAAATATGGAAATTAAAAAAAAATATCCTGGGGCACCGTATGTGCATATGGTAGAATGTGAAACATGAGCATACTACAGTTGGCGGATGGTTGGAGGTATGGTGCTAAAAGCACAGGTCTCTAGTAGAAAGGGGAACATCGCTCCTGGTGCATCAGGTACTTAACAAATACCACATCCTGTTTAGTAACACCAGCGCCAACTATAGCACCAACCACAAGGAGCGTCTGTGGTGTAGCATCAGTACAATACTCAATGCAATCTATCACTGCAACCACCACATAGAGAAATGGAGAGCAACTAAACGCAAGGCCAAGGCAAAATCTGCCGCCTGAGGTCCCGATGGTTGAGTGCTAGCACTGGAGGAATGGGTACTGGGCACGATGGACAGAATCACTGAGTGGTGTAAGTGATTTGGATACCTCACGGTCCTCCCATCAAGCTAGTGGGTATCAGTCTCTTGTAATGTAAAGTAGGTGATCAGTCACCCGGCACCATAGCTGAGCAGGGATTCAGGTACAGGCATCCTGATGTTTCCCACTCATTTGCAGGTACTGGTGCTGTTGGCGAGGTGGTGCAGCAGTCCTTGGAGGAAGGCAAGGGTGGTCTGGAGAGGATCAATCAGGAGTGCGGGCCAGGCACATCAGGTATGGGCACCCAGTATATTCAGAGGCAGGAGGAGATGGGCGACAGGGTAGAAGGGGAGCCACTGCAGCCACATCTGCAGGAAGGAGCACAGGATGAGCAGATGGAGGATAAGGGGCAGATGCAGATGGCTCGGAACCAGATTGGCACAGTGACCCACCTGTTGAAGTGGCAGCATGCAGTTTAGCGGAGGAAGATCCATCAGTCAACCATCACAGACAGCAGCTTCTTCAACGTGGGCAGCACTTAATATGCAAAAACAAAGAGTTCATGGAGGTGGAGCGGGCAGGAAAGAAATGAGAGCGATAAGCACATGCAGCACCGGCTGGAAGGCATCAGCCAGTCCCTAGAGATGCTGGGTGGCATGTGTGGGCATTCTAGTGTTCCACCATACCCAACCGGTGCAGGCTTCTGCCAGTGCACCACCATTATTACCTGTGGCAATGACAGCAATCTCAAAGGCTAGCAGGGCGACCAGTCTGCGGACCCGCAGCCAACATGAACCACCCATGTGTAACATCCTCAGAGCACCTCCCATTAGCAGAGGCACCCCCATGATGTTCCCTGATTTCCATGCTGCTATAGTACGGGATGCTGCAGGATCAGGGGAAAAGGGTTCCAGCTCCTCAGTGACGGCATCCAGGATCGCTCACGGATCTGCACTGCAGCATTGATAGTCAGAGCAGCTGAGAGCAGGAGGGGGCACGGGGTCACTGCAAGGGCAGGGGGAAATGTTCGGTGTAGGCATCCACATATCTGTGCTATACATGTGTCTGTGTGCAGATGTGATGGAAGGACATGTCACAGGGTATGGAAGCAGGGTGGGTGATGGTGGCAGGATGTGTGTAAGGGCATGGGTGATCAGGTGGCCACTGGGACTGGGGTGCTTTGGGGCAATGTGTGGACCTGTGTGGTAGGGGAGTTGGCATTGAGGTGGTGCGGAGTGGTCATGTGCAGTGTCAGGCTGTTATGACCTTCGCTGGGGACTGGCAAGAAGAACCATATATAAGCTTACTGTGATGCTCGAGAATAAAACACTTGCCTTAGGTGAAATGGTTCTGTATCACTCTCTGCCTTGCTCACTCGCTCACTCCCTCTGTCTGTGTGGCTGGCCTGTGATGTCTCTGCTGCTGTCAGAGCCCTCCTCAGTGTCCTCCTCATGAAGTGTATTGTCCAAGGGAATGGGCTTCCTCCTCCTCTTGGCCAGATTGTGTAGCATGCACCAGACCATGAAGATCTGGCACACCTTTTGTGTACTGTACAACAGCTAATCCCCTGACCTGTCCAGGCAACAAAAACATGTTTTTAGATGGCCAAATGTGCACTTGATAATGGAATGGTTTGCCCTATGTGCCCAGTTGTAGCACTCCTCTGCCTCAGTGTGTGGGGAAACGATAGGGGTCAGCAGCCAGCTCCTTAGTGGTTAGCTACAATTACTTGTATCAAGGAATATGAAGGGGGGATTCAGAGGATGTTGATGGCCACATGTTGCAGTGTTTTCCCTCAAAACCATTCCTTTTCCTGCTTGCTGACCCAGTCTTTGGTTCCACACACGCGCTTCCTCCTCCTCCTGCTTCCTGGCACTAACTATAGCCATGGCGCTAGGCCTCGGCCTAGGAGTCAGTAGCTTGCCATGGAGCAAACCGCCTGTGATCTCCCCACTGCTGAAGCGCTCATGAATGCCTGATTGCGACAGGATATAGACATCACAGCATGACCCTGGGAAATGGGGGGAGGACACCAGTTATTTCACCCTCACCATTGGTCACCACCTGCATGTTTATGGAATCATAGGTCTTGTGATTCCAGTAGGTTGCTACCCTTGCACGTGGGGGGTGCAGAGCCACATGCGTGCAGTCTATGACACCGAGCAGCACAGGAAAGCCTGCTACCCAATGAAAGTCCATTATGGTCTGTTGGTGCTACTGGCTTGTGCTAAGGAAGCATTTGTATGACATCATCCTGGGGAGGAACACTATGAGGAGCTGCTTGTGACATAACAACATGGCTGAATGGTTGATGCCTGCCATGGCTGCAAGCACAGACTGGAAGCTGCCAGTCACCAGAAATGCGAGGGCTGTGGTGACCTTGATAAGTATGGGGTGATCTTGCTGCATGCTGGCACCGAGTTCTTACTCTAGGTCCTGGCACAGGCACTGTATGCTGGCTTTGTCAAAACTGAATTGCGTCAGGCACTGCTCTTCTGTGAGTCCCATGAATTGGCCTCTCAGCCAGTATATTCTCTGGTATTGGTGTGCGCCCTTCAGCTCTTCCTCTGCAGCTCCTTCTTGATGGCTTCTGTGAACCACCAGTTCACTCACTGCATGTATGGTTCCTCCATCTACACCTGTTGGGACCCACCATTGCTATTCCCTCTCACCCACCATTGCCTCCCTGTGCTATCACCACTAAAATGCAGTGATGTGTTGTGTGTGACAAGGACAGGGATGAGTATGGACATGTACAGCAAATGGATATTCACGCACCCTCCTCCACTCCTATACATGCACACAGACACCCACTACCACTCCGCATCCACTTGCACTGACGGCTTTATCTTGTGCAGACACTAGGGTCAGGGGTCCCAGGGTGGGGGTAGGATGAGTACCTGTGGCCGGGGTAGGAGGTGCTGGACCAAGGGGTGGCTATCGAGGTTGGATGAACGAGGGGAATGTCAGACAGGGTATAGGTATGTGACACAGCGATTCACTGGGCATGACATGCAGCAGATGCAACAATAGGCAGGCTCCCCTCTCTCTCTCTCTTTCACACTCTCCTCTTCTCTCTTCTTAGCTGTCCTCCCAGCACAGTCACATCCACATTCAGCATGGATAGAAAAATCCCTTACCTGTGTGTGCTTTATAGCAGGTCTGAGCTAGGCTATAAGAACATAAGATATGCCATACTGGGTCAGACAAAGGTCCATCAAGCCCAGTATCCTGTTTCAAACAGTGGCCAATCTAGGTCATAAGTACCTAGCAGTTTCCCCAAAAGTAACGGGTTCGACAATGTTTGTATTGGGTCAAGCAGTGATATCATGGGTCCCTTTTAATAATGGTTTATGGACCTTTTCCTCTAGGAACTTGTCCAAACCTTTTCTAAACCCTGCCCTGTTGAGGCATTCCTAACAGGGTCTCTACAGGTCAAACAACGGTAAGGATTTGAGGGTTTATTTTTATTAAATTGCTAGCTCTCTGACTGGGAGCTCTTAAAAGGGGTTTTGTATATTTTTAAAAGCAAAGTTACTTTCTTTTTGGTGCTTTAGTAGAAATTTCCTTGAGCAGAGTAGGTTGTTGAACTCTAGTAACCTTCTCAGCTTTTGGGAACTGCTGACACTTGATCAGGTGTTGGTTCCCTCCCTATCCACCCCAACTCCCACCCACCCCTAGTGAGCAGTCTTGCTTTATAGGGCACCTCCCCATTTAACAAAGCACAGAGACTTGGAGCAGCACATTTTGAATATAATTAAAGAGATTTAACTGCTTTTTCTCTGAAAGGACAGCTGGGAAACCGGCTGGTACTTGGTAGATCTCTCTCTTTTGCTTTAACAGATACCTAAGCTCCACAAACAGAACAATGGCTGTGAAAAATCGTATTGCTAAAGCTGTTGCCCCCGTTAACAGCTTCTGCCTCTGTTCAGACAGAGGTCCTAATGCTAGTTGAAGGACCGGTTCCATGTGCAGGGTGCCTGCATGCTGAAGCTCTGAGGAAACAAGTGGAGGAACTCAGAGAGGAGGTGGCGAGGCTGAGGAGCATTCAAGACAGTGAGAAGTACATTGATGAGATGCTTCTTGCAGCAACCAAGCTCTCCAGCAGAGGAGAAGATGGGTGCCAACAGAATGTCGATGGTTGGACACAAGTCACCAGGGCCTGCAAAATCACCAATCCAACTTCTCCAGCCCTTGAATTGAAGAACCATTATGCAGCCCTGGAAGCAGAGGAGGTGAAAGCATCCCTGGAAAGGGAAGAGCCAGAGCTCAAGTACCCCAAAGTTGCTGAATCAGTGACTACAAGGAAGCAAAGGGTAGTGTTGGTTGGAGACTCACTTCTGAGGCGTCCATCTGCCGACCAGACTTGATGTCCAGAGAGGTATGCTGTCTGCCTGGTGCCAAAATGCAAGATGTTATGGAGAGTTTGCCAAGACTCATCAAGCCCACTGGCTATTACCCAATGTTGCTAATCTATGTTGGAACAAATGATACTGCCAAGTATCCCTTGGAACGTATCAAAAGTGACTTCATGGCTCTGGGACAGAGGGTGAAGCAGTTAGGTGCACAGGTGGTGTTCTCTTCAATCCTCCCGGTTGAGGGTAAAGGCCAAGGCAGAGAGGCTCGCATCCTGGAGATGAATGCATGGCTGCGTGGATGGTGTCATCGAGAGCGTTTTGGTTTCCTAGACCATGGGATGCTGTTCCAAGGGTTGCAGAGCAGAGATGGCATCCATCTGTCCAAGAAAGGTCAACGCGTCTTCGGTAGTAGACTGGCTAATCTACTGAAGAGGACTTTAAACTAGATTCGTTGGGGATGGGTGAAGAAAGCCCCCAGGTAGGTGATACATTAAATACCTTTATGGAAATGGGTAACAGAGGTAACATATGGAAAGCAGTGTGTATAAATGCCCATAGCATGGGAAATAAGATCCCTGATGTTGAAGCTTTGGTGGGAGTGGTTGACTTGGATTTAGTGGCAGTTACAGAAACATGGTTCACAAAAAACCATGATTGGGATGTAACCATGCCTGGCTCTACTTTATTCAGAAAGGACAGGGTGGGAAGAAGGGGAGGAGGAGTGGCACTATATGTAAAAACTACTATTAAAGCTTTGGAATTACAGAGCTTAAAAGGGAGAGAGGAAGCATTGTGGGTTAAACTAGAAAGAGGGAAAGAGAAATCTATTTGCATGGGTGTGATATACAGGCCTCCCTCACAAGAGGAAGAGGTGGACAGAGAGTTAATTGAAGACAGACATATGCAGCATTGAAGTGCTACTGATAGGAGATTTCAATATGCCAGATGTTGATTGGCACATTCCTGCTGCAGTATCATCTAGAAGTAAGGAGATCCTGGATTCTCTACAGGGAGAACTATTCAGACAATTGGTAACAGACTCCACACGTGAAGGGGCCATACTGGACTTGGTGCTTACCAATGGTGAAAGTGTTTCTGTTGTAGTGGGAGATCATTTTGCATCCAGTGATCACCAGATGGTGTGGTTCAGTATTAGGACTAGGGCTGTTAGAATCCATTCAAAGGTGAGGATCTTAGACTTTAGGAAGACTAATTTTGCCAAGATGGGCCAATACCTCAGGGAGTCGTTAGTGGGATGGGAACAGCTGGAGGATGTAGAAAAACAGTGGGCAAAACTGAAAGGGGATATTTTAAGGGCAACCAACCTTTTTGTTAAAATGGAAATAAAGGTAAAAGGAAAAGGAGACGGCTATGGCTTTCGAAAGAAGTAGCTGAAAAAGTGAAAAAAAAAGGAGGCCTTCATGAAATACAAGAGATCACAGAGAGTGGAAGACAGGCATCTATATTTGGAAAAACTTAGAGAAGCTAGCAAAGTAGTCAGGAAGGGAAAGATTCAAAAGGAGGAGGAAATAGCCAATGCAATAAAAAGGGGGGGGGGGGATAAGACATTTTTCAGATATGTTAGTGAGAAGAGGAAGGGCAAAATTGGTATTGTCATACTCAAGGGTGCAGGGGAGAAATATGTAGAAGCTGATAAGGATAAAGCGGAATTGCTTAACAAATATTTCTGTTCTGTGCTCACAGATGAAGAACCAGGAGCAGGACCTCAGAAAACACCCACAAACAGGAACAGAAGCGAGGGGCATCTTGAACAATTTTCAGAAGACTGTGTTCGTGAGAAACTAGCTCAACTTAAAGTAGACAAAGCGATTGGACCGGATGGGATACACCCTAGAATACTGAGGGAGCTTGGGGACGTTCTAGCAGCTCCACTGACTGACCTTTTCAATGCCTCGTTGGAGTCGGGAGTGGTGCCAAAGGACTGGAGAGAGGCTCATGTGGTGCCTTTACACAAAAGCAGAAGTAAGGATGTGGTTGAAAACTACAGGCCGGTTAGTTTAACTTCAGTGATGAGTAAATTATTGGAAACGCTGCTGAAAGAGAAAATAGTGAGGTTTCTGTAGTCCAGCGGATTACAGAATCTGAGGCAGCATGGATTCACCAGAGGCAGGTCTTGTCTGATTGATTTCTTTGACTGGATGACCAGGGAGTTGGACCGAGGGAGAGCCCTAGATGTGGTGTATTTAGATTTCAGTAAAGCCTTTGACACTGTTCCTCACAGGCGACTTATAAACAAATTGAGCATCCTAGGGATGGACCCTAAAGTTACTGCTTGGGTTAGAAATTGGTTGGATGGGAGGCGACAGAGTACAGGCAAATGGAGCTCACTCTGAGGAGAAGGATGTTAACCAGTGGTGTGCCCCAGGGATATGTCCTTGGTCCAATTCTTTTTAACATCTTTGTTAGTGATATAGCGGAAGGGCTCTCGGGTAAGGTTTGCCTCTTTGCGGATGATACCAAAATCTGCCATAGAGTAGACACCCAGGAAGGTGTAGATAACATGGCCTAGTGGTTGGGGCAAGGTACTTCAGGCCGGAAGGTCGGGGGTTCAAATCCCACTAGAGGACAGCAACCTTGGGCCGGAAGGACTGGGGTTTCTAGTCCCACTGGTGCTCCTTGTGGTCTTGGGCAAGCCACTTAACCCTCCATAGCCCATGTTCCCTGTAAAATAGTTATCTCCAAGTTATAATGCCCTGTTCAATGTAATTTCAGTTTGTTCAATGTAAACCGCACTGATGCAGAATAGCGCGGTATATAAGAGAATGTAAATAAATAAATAAATGAGGAGGGATCTAGCTAAGCTTTAAGAATGGTCTAGAATTTGGCAGCTGGGATTTAATGTTAAAAAATGTAAGGTCATGCATTTGGGCTGCAGCAATCCAAGGGAGCCATATACTATAGGGGGTGAAGTACTTTTGTCCACTAAAGAAGAGCGGGACCTAGGCGTGGTTGTGTCTGATGATCTTAAAGTAGCTAAACAGGTAGAAAAGGCGACGGCAAAAGCTAGAAGGATGCTTGGGTGCATACGGAGAGGAATGGCTAGCAGATAAAAGGAGGTGATAATGCCTCTGTATAAGTCTTTGGTGCGACCTCATTTGGAGTATAGTGTGCAATTCTGGAGATCGCACCTTCAAAAGGATGTGAACAGGATGGAGTCGGTGCAGAGGGTGGCTACTAAAATGATTAGTGGTCTTCATTATAAAGCATATGAGGACAGACTTACGGATCTTAATATGTACACCTTAGAGGAAAGGCGGGATAGAGGTAATATAATTGAGATGTTTAAATACCTCCGTGGCATAAATGTTCAGGGAGAGAGCCTCTTTTAATTGAAAGCAAGTTCTGCTACAAGGGGACATGGGATGAGGGTGAAGAGAGATAGATTTAGGAGTCATATGCAGAAATATTTCATTTTTTTTTTGTAACTTTTTATTTTTATTAACTCTCACATAGAAATACAGTCCACACATATACCAGTAAGCACAAAACCAACAATCCAAATAACCCAATACCTAAACACTGTGTGTGCTAAACAGGTACAAACACTGCAACCTGCGAAACAAAACCCCAAACTCTAAATCATTCCCCCCTATCAATTCTTATTCCAACCAACCCCTCCCCCTTCACCCCCCCCCCCCCCAATACTCTGAACAATCTAAGTTTCCCCTGAAGAGTGCACCCAATGTACCACACGGGCAATGGTCTCCCCTGGTTGCAGCCCCCCCAAACCTCCCATGGCATAGTTTACCCACTCACCCCAAGCTTTTGCCATCCCCTCCCGTCCATCTCCTCCACCCTTCCTCCCTCCACTCCGCATATGCTTGCCAGATATCCCCATACTGCCGTATCTGGTTCCGGTTATGGGCCCCTACTGCACTCATATGCTACAAATATTCAATTTTTCCCAACACCTCCCCCACCGTTGGACCCTCCTTCGTCTTCCACCTCTGTAGCGTCGCCAATCTACACGCTACCACACAGTAATGCCAAAACCTGAGATGCCCCGCATCCCCCCCCCCCCCACTTCCCCATCCAACAACAAAACCCCACCCCTATCAGGTTGTATCCACACCCCCGTCACCTCCCGGTAGAACTTCCCCACTTCCTCCCACACCTGCTGGATTATTGGGCAATCGCAGATCATATGCCCCAGGTCCCCCCACTGCCCACACCCCCGCCAGTACTGACCCTCGCCCACCTTGCTCAAAGCCCGAAGTCGCGCTGGTGTCCACACCATTCGCAGGCGGAGTTTCAAACAGTTCTCCACCAGATTGGTCCCCCACCCCATCTTCCGTTCATTTTCATAAATAGCTTGCCATCTCTCCTCCTCCCATAACCCTCCAAGTTCCCCCTCCCACTTCTCTTGCCATCCTGCCTTACCCCTCCCCCCCCATACCATTAAGGAGTTGATACACTCGGGACACCAATCCTTGTAATCCCTCTTTTTTTACCATAAGCTCTTCAAATTCCGTTGCCCCCCTAGCCAGATCTGCTCGCACCTCCCCCCGAGTCAAATAGTGCCACAACTGCACATACGCATAATATTCCATATCCAGCACCCCAAACTAATCTTTTAAATCCTGAAATGACACCAGCCTCCCACTCTCACTCAACACCTGACCCACCCGGTGCAACCCCCTCCCCGCCCAAACCTGAAATACCCCCCCTCCTCTCCCTGGCACAAACCCAGGCATATACTGTAAATACATTTCGCAGGACCATCGCTTCCCCTCCAGTAAAAATCTCTTCCATTCTCCCCAAACTTCCCACGTCACCCCCTTTAGTGGATTCCCACCTCGTTTCCCCCCTACCTCCCCCAAACTGAACAAGAGCTCCGCCTCCAAATTCTCCCCCCTCTCCCTTTCCATTGCTACCCACTGTGGTGTCTCTCCCCAACCCCTCCAAGTAAACACTGCCCTCAATTGAGCCGCAGCATAGTAACACCGAACATTCGGGACCCCGAGGCCCCCTTCCTCCCGCGCCCTATACATCATGGCCCTACTCAACCTTGGGGCTCTTCCTGCCCAAATAAAGCCCATAATTATATCCTGAAGACTCTTAAGAACCCTTCTCGATACCCTACTCGGTAGTGCCATAAACATGAACAAAAGCCGCGGCAAGACATTCATCTTGATCGTTGCTATCCTACCTAACCAAGACAAATGTATCCCCTGCCATCTAGATAAATCCTGTCGAAGGTTCCTGATAAGTGGCCCATAATTCCATTTATTAAGATTCGTCAAATCATTCCCCAGGTGAATCCCCAAATACCGAAAACTCCCCTTTACCCACTTATACGGAAACGCCGCCCGCAACCGCTGCTCTAACCCCTCCTCCAAATTAAACCCCAATATTTCCGTTTTACTAACGTTCATCTTATATCCCGCCACCGCACTATATCGGTCGATAGCTTTCGCTAAATTAGGCAGACTCCAGAAAGGTCTACTGAGTGTAAAAATGACATCGTCGGCAAACAGGGCCACCTTACTAAGTTGATCTCCCACCCAAATCCCCTCAATATCCACCTGTTGGCGAATAAACGCTGCCAGGGGCTCAATTACAAGCGCAAACAGCAGAGGCGACAAGGGGCAACCCTGCCGCGTCCCCCTGCCCAGACCAAAACTCTCTGAATACCCCCCATTCACCCTAATTCTGGCACTCGGACGCTTATAGAGGGCCCTTACCCATCCCAGAAAACTACCCCCCAACCCCATTTTCTCCAGAACCTGCCACATAAAACCCCACTCCACCCTATCAAATGCCTTTTCGGCATCCACTGTCAACAAGACCCCTTCTTTTCCTGTCCTCTCCAAACTCCAAATCACAATAAGCAACTTACGAATATTATCCCCCCCGTATCTTTCTTTAATGAACCCGGACTGATCCTGATGCACTAACTGTCGCATTTCTTTTTGAAGTCGAGCTGTGTAAACGGGGGCGCTGGTCGTGAAGGGCCACAGTCTTAGCAAAGGCAAAGTATTATTATGACTTGCAAAGGATTGTGGGGAATGTAGTTCACTTATACCAGAATCAGCCATTCACAAAATAATGAGTTGTGATGCTCAAGTGTAAGCAAAGAAAAACAGATTTTATTCATGGGGTTAATTCTCCCACACAGATTTACTTGGTAACACAAAAGGACACTTGCTTCCAGTATTGTACTCAGGAAAAACAAAACATGTTATAAGGTAACTGAACTTCTTAAGCAATAAATCAATAAAGACCTTGATGGGAAACAGAGAAGGACTTTTTGATGGCTCCTGCTAATGACATTCTTAGCAGTGCTTCAAAAGGCAAAAACAAAACCCAAAAGTAACAAAAAAAACCCTGTTCTTTATCAAGGATAACTTTCTTCTATTCACACACACAAAAAAAAAAGAAAAGTTTCCTTCCAGAGCTCACGTGCACTTGTGCCTGGCTCAATCACCAATAATTAGCCAGCTGCAAACCCCTTTGCTGGTTCACTCTCTCTACGTGGCTCAATCCTACCCTAAAGCTTTCTTGCAGAGACTTTTCTGGGTAGATAAAAGAACAAGTTACAGTTCCTTTTGGTGGTTGTTGTATTAGTGAGAAAGTACTTTAAAACAGCAGCCTAGACAGAGAGCAATCCATTTATTCATTCTGATCATTTGATATATCTCCTTCTTCCTCAAATATCATGGACTCAATATCAGGGTCTGGCTCAGAGGAATTCTTTAATTGATCATTCTCAGGATAATATTTGTTTCCCTGCTGTCTTCCTGGAGAGGAGCTAGGGCATAGATCAAAGTTCATACCTGAGCTTCCTTTGCTGTTAGGTTTCCTCTCCTGGTATCCTGGCCAGTAAGTAGTCCAGCTTTTATGTCCAGCCTTCCAATCAAGATCCCTGGACACTGGGTCTCTCTTCACATACCTTCTTGCACCGGTCTTAGGGCCCCTTCCAATTGCAGCCGTCTCCTTCAAAGGTGCAGTTTGGGAGTTCCTGGCTCTATAACCCCACTCCTCTGGCTTCCTCCAGTCCAATGGAGTATGCTTGCCTCTGGAATCACTCCTAACACACGTACTGCTGTGGGCTCCTTCTTTAGACCTCCAAGATGTCTTTCTCTTCTTCCTTCCACGTTGCTTCTGCTGTTGTAGTCCTCTCTCCTCTTTCTGTCTGCTCTCCTGGTTCTTTCTGTTCTTTCTGCTCTGTCTCTGTGGAGAATATCTTTTACTTTTAACCTGCTTAGAGGGACACTCCACCCTATCACAGCCCAGGTGTGCTGAATCAAGCCCTGCCCTTGGAGATGAGTGATTGGGGATTACCTCATAGCTCTCCTGATTGAACACACGTTTCCCCACTTCAGCTCTTCTAGAGGCTGTTTGAAACCTGGTGCATTCTGGGACTGGAAGTCTTTTATGAAAACATTCTGTTTTATTATTTCTACCAGCAAAGACAGGTTGCTTGTTCAAAGCCAATTCACCTCTTTTATAGCTCCTTCCTGAACTGTGATAAGCTTCCTTATCACAGCTGCCAGTACTTTAGCTAATATCTTCGCATCCACATTGATAAGAGAGATCGGTCTATAGGCCCCGCAGGTAGTAAGATCCTTCCCAGGCTTAGGTAGAACCGTAATCTCCGCCTCCGCCATGGAGCAGGGCAGCTCTTCACCCCCTAACACCCCATTGAACACCCGAACTAACAGCTCCTGCACACTCGCCTGCAGTACCTTATAAAATTTCCCGGTAAACCCATCTAGACCAGGTGACTTCCCTTCCTTAAGGGCCTTAATAGCCCATCCCACCTCCACCACCCCCACCGGCTGTCCCAGCTCCTCCATTTCCTCTGCCGATAGCCTAGGTAACTGACACTCAGCCAAAAACTCCGCTCCCCCCCTCCGCCCACCTCACTACTATACAACCGCTCATAATACTCCACAAACACCTTCCGGATCTCTGAGGGTCCATACACCATAGTCCCCTGCCCATTCCGAATACCCCCGATCGTTGCTCTCTCCTGCCGCGCCTTTAAGCACTGTGCCAACCACTTCCTGATTTTGTTCCCCCCTTCGAACCACCCTTGTTTTAACCTTGTCAACTTATATGCCACTTCCGCCGCCTCCAACTGGCACAGTTCCCCCCCTCACCTTTTGCAGTTTGGCCCAAATGATAGGATCTGCCCGTGTCTGGTGTTGCCGCTCCAGGAACCCTATTTGCTTTACTAGCTCCTCTTCCACCTTTTTCCTCTTCCTCTTCTCCTGGGCCGCTAGGCTTATAAGATGCCCCTTCACCACCGCCTTCATTCCATCCCACACCATACCCATAGGCGCTTCCCCATCCAAATTAAACTCCACATACTCTTTTATAACGCTCCTCAATCTCTCTACCACATGCGGCTCCTCCAACAACCCCTCATTCACCCTCCAGAACCTAACACCTGGGTCTCCGGCCCCCAATTCGAACTTAACATGTACTGGGGCATGATCAGACCACGTGATGTGCTCTATTTCCACTTCCTGTACCCGCTCTTGCCACTCCCCACTTACCCACACCATATCCAACCTACTATACGTCCCATGCACAGTAGAGAAAAAGGTATACCCCCTTTCCCCATGATGCCTACCTCTCCACATATCCACCAGCCCTAGCCGATCGCATAATCGCAATAAGCTCCGTCGATCTTTCCCACACCCCTCCCCTCCTCTCCTCCTCCCGTATTATCCAGCCTGGAATTGACTGTGATGTTGAAGTCCCCCCCCCTATAATCAAGGGCACTGCTCCCCAACCCTCCACCTCCCTCAATAATTTATCAAAAAACTCCCCCCCCCGCTGAACACTGGGAGCATACAAGCTCATTATCCACACTTGCTCCCCCTTGATCCAGACCCGTATTGCCACCCACCTGCCCTGCTTATCCCTCCTCTCCTCCAGCACTGCATCTTTATATTCTGCCCCGATCAAGAGCCCCACCCCCCTCTCCTAGGGTGCGCCCTCTGGCCCGCCAACACCACCCTGGGGTACTTCGCCGAGCGTATCAAACCCTCCTGGCCAACCCGCAAATGAGTCTCCTGAAGGCACAAAAAATCCGCCAGCAGCCTCCTCCCCTCCCATTCCACCAACCGCCGCTTCCGCCAAGTTTGCAACCCCTTGACATTCAGGGTACTTACCACTAATTTGCCCAGAGCTCCCATCCTCCCCCTACCCGCACCATGCTCCCCTTCCCTTCCCTCCCACTCCCCCTCCCCCATCCCCCTCCCCCCCTCTCCCTCCCTCCCCCCCCCACTCTCCCCCACATCCCTCGCTCCTACGCGAGGCTATCTCGGAGTCGTGCACCACCCGCCACCCCCAGATCCCCACCTACTACCCACTCCCCCACCCGCCCTGCCCCCTCTTCCCCTACCTCCAGCACCCGGCTCTCCCCCTCACCCCTAAACCCCTCAGCCTCCCCGCCTTTCCAACCCCCTCCCTCTCCACCTCCCCTCCCCCCTACACTCTTAACCACAACATCCCCGTTCACCCTCCTCCCCCTCCCCCCCCCCATACAAGCATATACAGTCCACTTTAATCAGTAGGCCAATCAGCCCTGGCCAACCACCCCTCAGTCCAATCTCACAGACTCAAGATTACGATTCAGCGCTTGGCTCCTCTCTGGTTCGATCTCCTCTGGTCTCGCTCCATCTCTGTCGGCCTCTCCGCAGTATCCAACTCCCGCAGTTGCCGCTGCTCAACCTCCTGATCCCGGTTGGAACTCTCCACCAACGCCACCGTCTCAGTGCACGCCACCCCTGCTGCTTTCAAAGCCACCAACGCCTTCTCCAGGGACTGCACCCTCCAAGTCCGTTCTCCTTTAGTAAACGCAAGGCCAAAGGGGTATAACCACCTGTACCGCAAGTCCAACTTTCTCAAGTGGCTGGTAATGGGTGCCATCGCTCTCCTCCGCTGTAGCGTCCCAGTAGACAAATCAGCATATATCGCTACTGAATACCCCTGCCACATGAAGTTACACAGTCCCCTCATCTTTGCAGCAATTCGCTCCTTCACCTTATAGTCCTGCAGACAGACCACTATATCTCTGGGCTGATTATTGCGCATAGGACCCAGGGCCCGATGAGCTCTGTCCAGCTGTATTTCTCCCACTGCACCCTCCTCTCCTCCTTGCTTCAAAGCCTCCTGACACACCGACACTGCCACTTTTTAGTACAGTCTCGGAACTCCGGCTCCTCAGGCACTCCCTTAATGCGCAAATTATTCCTCCTGGAACGATTTTCTAAATCTTCCAACTTCATCTTTATTTGCTCCTTCCACGCTTCCTCGCCTTTGTGATGTGCCTCCCATTCGTCCTGCTGCTGCTCCAACGTTTGGAGCCGATTCTCGTAGCCCCCATCCTGTGCGTGACTTCCTCCACCTCCTCTCTCAGGCCCCTCATAATGTCTCCCAGCACTGTCTTTGTGGATTTCACCTCTTCCTTCAGCTCTGCAAACCACTCCTTAAGCTCTTCTCTCGTGACCATGTGCACCGCACGCTCTCCACTCTCACCCGAGCCGCCATCCCGCTCCTCTCCATGCTGCTCGGCCTGCACACCACGCGCTTTCTCCTCCCCCGCCATTTTGGGAGCTGGCGCTTCTCCGCTCACCGCCGCCGCACCAAAGGCATAGTCCCAGAAATCGGCGGTTTTCTTCCGGGTCACCATGCGTCCCCGCTCTTGCGGCACCTCCAAACGCTTTTTTTGCCGCCGTTTACTCCTGGCAAGGGCCTCCTTCCCTCGTGTTTCACTTGGTGGGGCCCGGAGCTATCGCCTCACACGTCCATACTGGCGGGTGACGTCACTTCCTCCTGCAGAAATATTTCTTTACGGAAAGAGTAGTGGATCCGTGGAATAGTCTCCCAGTGGAGGTGATAGAGATGAGGACAGTAACTGAATCCAAAAAAACATAGGACAAATTCAGAGGATTTCTAAAGCTAAAAAGGGGACTGTTGTAGTTGTTATGGAAGGACAGACTAGATAGGCCATGTGGTCTTTTTCTGTCGTCATGTTTCTATATTACAATAACAGCTTTTACTACACCCTCCGGTAACGAATTCTAGAGTTTGATTACACGTTGAGTGAAAAAATATTTTCTCTTATTAGTCTTAAATAGGTTACACTGTAGCTTCATTGCATGTCCCTTAGTCTTTCTATATTCTGATGACGTAAACAATCGATCTACATTTACACATTCCACTCCATTCATTAATTTATAGACCTCTATCATATCTCCCCTCAGCAGTTTCTTTTCCAGGTTGAAGAGCCCTAACCTTTTTTAGCCTCTCTTCATAGGGGTATCCTTCCATCTCCTTTACCATTTTGGTGGCTCGTCTCTGGGCCTTTTCTAATAAAGCTATATTCTTTTTAAGATACGGCAACCAGAATTGCACACAATATTCAAGATTCGGTCTCACCATGGAACGATATAGAGGCATTATAATATCTTTTGTTTTATTTTCTATTCCTTTCCTTATGATACCTAGCATTCTATTTGCTCTCTTGGCTGCCGCTGCACACTGGGCCGAGGGTTTTAACATGGTATCCACGATGACGCCTAAATCTTTTTCCTGGGTGGTGGTTTCTAATGTGGAACCTTGCATCGTGTAACCATAGTTTGGGTTGTTCTTCCCTAGGTGCATAACTTTGCACTTGTCCACATTAAATTTCATCTGCCATTTTGATGCCCAGTCTTCCAATTTATCAAGATCCTCTTGCAATTTTCCACAATCCTCTTGAGTTTTAACAACTTTAAATAGTTATGTGTCATCTGCAAATTTGATAAACTCACTCGTTATTCCCATTTCCAGGTCATTTATGAATATGTTAAAAAGCAGCGGACCCAGCACAGATCGCTGGGGTCTGTACTATTCATCTTTCTCCATTGGGAAAATTGGCCATTTAGCCCTACTCTCTGCTTTCTTTTAAACAGTTCCTCATCCACAATAGTACACACTGCCTCCTATCCCATGACTTTTTAGTTTGCTAAAAATCTCTGATGAGGGACCTTGTCAAAGGCTTTCTGAAAGTTCAGATACACTATATCAGCCGACTCACCTTTGTCTACCTGTTTATTCACACCTTCAAAAAACATAACAGATTAGTAAGACGAGATCTTCCTTGTATAAAGCCATGTTGGCTGTCTCCCATTAAGCCATGACTATCTAAATGTTCAGTAATTTTGTCTTTTATGATGGTTTCTACCATTTTTTCTGGTACTGACGTCAGGCTCACCGGTCTGTAGTTTACTGGATCACCCCTGGAACCCTTTTTAAACATTGGCATTACATTGGCTATCCTCCAATCTTCAGGTATTACAAATGATTTTAATGATGGTTCACAGATTACTAATAGCAGGTCTGCAATCTCATATTTCAGTTCTTTCAACATCCTTGGATGTATATCATCTGGTCCAGGTGATTTGCTACTCTTCAGTTTATCATATAGTTGTAATACAACTTCCCGGTATATCAATATTTCTTTCAATTCTTCTGCAGTATCACCTTTAAATACCACATCAGTCATGGGAAACATCCCTACATCTTCCTCAGTAAAGACCGAAGCAAAGAATTCATTCCGTCTCTCCGCTATGACCTTGTCCCCTCTTAGTGCCCCTTTTGCCCCTCTATCATCTAATGGTCCAACCGACTCTCAGGTTTTTTGCTACGAATGTACTTGAAAGTCTTTATTATGCATTTTTACTTTCACAGCAAGGTTCTTCTCAAATTCTCTCTTTGCCTGCCTTATCAGTGCCTTCCATTTAACTTGCCAGTGCTTGTGCTGTTTCCAGTTTTTGTCATTTGTCTCTTTTTCCCATTTCCTGAAAGATGCTTTTTTTTATCTCACCTTTAAACCATGCTGGCAGTTTTTTGGACTTCCTTCCACTTTTCTTAAAGCATGGAATAGAGCTGGTCTGGGCTTTCAAGATAGTATTTTTAAACAAAACCCAAGCTTGATATAAGTCTTTAACCTTCGCAACTGCTCCTTTTAGTTTTTTCTTAACTGTTTTACCTATTTTATCATATTCTCCCTTTCGAATGTTAAAAGGTTGTACTGTGGATTTCCTTACCATCCCTCCTCCATTAATTAAATCAAACGCGGTCATGCTCTGATCACTATTGCGAAGTGGCCCCATCACCCTTATCTCTTGCACCAGATCTGGTGTTCCACTAAGGACTAGGTCCAAAATGACTTCCCCTCTGGTCGGTTCATGAACCAGCTGCTCCAAGAAACAGTCATTTATTTAATCTAGAAACTTTATCTCCCTAGCATGTCCTGCTGTGACACTGACCCAGTCGATGCCGGGGTAATTGAAATCACCCATTATTATTACTGCACTGTAACTTTTGCTAGCTTCCCTGATTTCATTGAGCATTTCATCATCCATTTGTTCATTCTGGCCAGGAGGTCGATAGTACACCCCCACTGCCATCACCTTCCCCTTTTTACATGGAATTTCAATCCATAGAGATTCTACAGCAAATTTTGTTTCCTGCAAAACTTGAATCCTTTCTGACTCAATGCCCTCTCTAACATAGAGCGCAACCCGTCCACCAATTTGATCAGCTCTATCATTACGATATATTTTGTACCCAAGTATCAGTGTCCCACTGGTTGTCCTTCTTCCACCATGTCTCTGAGATTCCAATCATATCTAACCTCTCATTTAGTGCTATATATTCTAACCCTCCCATCTTATTTTTTAGACTTCAAGTATTTGCTACAAGCATTTTAGAGACTGTTGTGATAAGGAAGCTTATCAGGACCTAGAAGAGAGGGGTAAAAAGAAGGAATTTACCATAATAAAGGGACCCATTTTAAAATGTCAGTGACTTAAAACTCCATTTGCTCCTAGAAAGCAAGTAATTCCTGGCTACAGTAAGGAACAGACTGCCCCTAGTGGTGGAAAGGAGAGGGAATACAGGTCCAGGGTAAGGAACCCTTACGTCACTGCATTCCCTAATCACTCAGCTGCCACGAGGGAGTTTGATCTCTCTCACCTGAGAGGGGAGAGGGTGGAGCAGGAGCCTGAGGGGTTTAAGTTTAGCTCAGTTAGAACAGAAAGCAGATAAGGGACGAGCAGACCAAGGACAAGCAGAAAGGAGAGGACAAGCAGGACACGTGGAGAGAAACTGGAAGGACTCCTGAGACCTGAGAGTGCTGCAACTGCTGACCAGAGAGAAAGAGAGAGCAGTAGTTTTGCCTACTCAAGAAGGAATGGAGCAGTAAGAACCAGAAGCACTAATTGGAGAACTGGACGTGCTGGATGGTGGCCAGAGCATGTAAGAAGTGAAGCTACTACAGGCTTTGATCAAGATATGAGTCCCAGAAGCTTAGCTAATAAGGAGCACTACGAATTTGCCAGAGACAGCTTTAACTATAACAGAAGGCAGTCAGTTAAGCTATTTGAATCTGAGCCAGAGAGTGAACCAATGCAATTGGGGGAGCCAGATTTACTTTGTGAAGAAGAGGTCTCATACATGGACTGCTCTGTATGCGAGTCTGCCAGTTCAGAGGGGTTGCAAGGGTGTCAACAGTAAAGAGAAGCCTCCAGTGTCCAAAGCCCTAAGAGCTGTGTTAGCTTGTTAATGTTCTAAGCTCAGGAGAAGTGTGACACAGTGCAAAGCTGAATCTTCCTGATTATCTTTTGAGAAGCAGCTGTGAGCAGTGCAGAGCTCATTCTGAAGCCGTTTCAACTGAGGAAGTAAGAAATGCTTTTGTTTGACTAACTACTGAGAAAACCTTGAAAAGAGTTATCTCCAGGAACAAGCAGGCATGAGTCTTCACATATGGGTACATCGGTACCGACGGAGTCTGCGCGGGAACGCTTCCCAGCGTCCAATCAGAACGCTTTTGGAAGCATCCCAACATGCCTGCATGCTGCCTTCCCGCCTTCCCAACTGCCTCTCCTAAGTTTTCGTTTTTCCGCGGAGCCGGCAGGATGTCCTCCTGTCACCGCAGAAAATTCTTCTTTTATTTTTTGGTTTTCTTGTGGTCGCGGCTGCCTTCCCCGACGCCACCGGTACCGCCGGTGTTTCTTTTCTATTTCTTGTAAATTTTTCCTTTTTAAGGAATATTTTTTCCTTGTTAGTGCCTCACGGTTTTCTTAGGCCTGCTAGGCCTACTCACTTTCCTTCATGGAATCGCCAGCCACTATTCCCAAGAAATGTACAAACTGTGGCGGTACAAAGTTAATTTTAGACACTCACAATTGGTGTCTAACCTGTTTGGGTCCTGACCATTTTCCTCCGGAGTGTCCCTCCTGCAATAGTATTGTGGGAAGAAGTCTTCAGCATCGAGTTTCCCCCAATGCGCGGTCCCCATCCAACTTCAGGGCACCGTCCACTTTTTCTACACGGGATCAGGTAACCCAAAAACAGTCTTTTAAGACTAGCCAGTCCTCGAGTGGTAGATCTCATGCACAGCAAAGAGATGCCTCTGGCTTTAACCTCGAGAATACACTGGTTTTAAAACCCCGGTGGGAGTCTTTGGCCTCCAAAGCCTGTGTGGGGTTTCAGGTTGTTCCTGAGGTTCACCCCTCACAGAACATACCTGAGCCATGCTCGGTGGTGGCATCCGCTTCGAGCAGTACCGATACCCCGGCATCGGCAATGGTGTTGGATGAAAAATTCCTCACCAGGGATCGTAGTCTGGCGTCCTCGGTACCTTCGGGGCCGTTGGATACGCCACAGACCGACCCTCCAGTATCGGTATCGATTCCGGTACCGATACTAGTACCAACGTCGGTACCCTCCAGATGTGCATTGATGGACTCGCTTCCTTTGATGCCGAGTCTAGAATCGATCTCCAGTCTGGAGGACTGGGTACCGACTCGCTTTGGTACCGACACCAGACGGTACCGAAGGCACGGTTCCAATGATCCATGTCCGGCACTCTCGGTTTCTTCGATACCGTTAGAGTTGTCACCAGCTGGCCTTCATCCACAAGTATCAGATACGGTGCTGGACTCTGTACCGCTATCCACATTACCATTGCTGTTGGTGCCTTCCATGCTTCCCTCATCAGGCTCGCTTCCCTCGATACTGAGTTTGGAATCAATCCCTAGCATGGACAATGTGCTACCAACTGTTCCTGGTCCCGACCTCCTGTGGTACCGGCGACCATCCTTTAAGGACCACCATTCAGGATCTTATATTCCTATAAAGTTGGATAGATCCCTCGGTGCCAATGCTAGTTCTTCAGCAGATCTAGCCTGTCCAAAAGAATTTCCCTCTGGGGATTTTTCTTTTCAAGCTTTTCTCCTGGATATGGCAAAATCACTTGCCATTTCTATACCTGGACAGGATCCTATACAAGGGAATACAGAATCCCTGTATATTTCTGCTAGAGCAAAGGAGAAAATCATGCTTCCTTTCCATCATTCCTTGCAGGATCTCCTTCTACGAATATGGGAAGCTCCTTTAATGGTACCCCCACCTTCCAGGGCAACTGATCTTCTATATCAGGTGCCCCCCTCTCCAGGTTTTCAGAAGAGTCAACTTCCTCATCATTCCATTGTTGTAGAATCAGCAATGAGGCGGGTGAAGAGTACTAAAAAGCATTCTTCTTATCCGCCAGGTCGTGAGTCTAAGACTTTAGATGCCTTTGGACGCCAGACCTTCCAGGCATCCATGCTTTCAGCAAGAATTCTCTCATATATCTTCTATATGGGTTTATCTCTTGAAGAGGTCACAAAGAAATTACTGTTTTTGACTCCTTTTATTCAAGAGCCCAAGAGAGCAGACTATTCCTTACTGGTTAGTCATGCTCAAAATATCTCTAGGTTCCTTACTCGTGCTTCCCTAGACTCTTTTGTGTCTGTTAGCAGAACTTCTACTATAGCTATAGGGGCACGACGTAAAGCCTGGCTTCAGGCTTCAGACTTGGACAAATGGGCACAAGAAAGACTGGGAAATACTCCTTGCACTGGAGAAAATCTCTTTAACAAGGAGTCTTTACTCTACGTTGCTCAGTTAACCACTGACATTCCTGTTTCCAGAGGCTGTTCTACGCCTTCCTCTTTCCCAGTTGGTAGGAGATGTCCTACCAAACTTTCTTCCCCTAGGGGGAAAAGGTTTTATCCATCTTCTGCCCATCATACAGATGTTCCCAAACAAGGGAAACATCACCCTGGTCTGAAGAAACCACAACCTCAACAGGGTCAGCAAACCCAGCAGTCACAGGGTTTCAAATAGATCATCATTACCCCTCTTGGTTGGTGGTTGGTGGCAGTCTGCTTCTTTTCACTTGAAGTATCTGCATTGATTTTATCCTAACCTTTTCTAGATATCTCTTCATGAGACATCTTTTCTTTTACTCTAAGAGTCTTTATGATGATCATGCCCATACTTAACAGGTTTTCTTTTCCTCTTTGGGGAAAAGGGAAGTGACAACTATCAATAAGACAGTTGTTTCCCTGTACTGGCATGTATCATTTTACCTTTCAGAGACTTCCTGCATAGTCAGTCTCCTTCAACTCTGTCTTACCTCCCTCTTACTACAACATTAGATTTGTAAGAGTGGCTCTTTTACACTGGTAAGCCCTATGGTCCTCTACCTGTTCCACAGGGGGATTCTCCCTTCCAGAGTTATCTCCCCCTTTATTACCCTAGGGCAGCTCATCAGACAATAGGAAGCTCTACTATGTCTGTTTCTTTTTCCCAATCTAAAAAAGGAGGGCAAAAGAAATTTCCTTTCGCTGCCCTGGTACTTGCTACAGATACAGCAATTCCTAGTGGTTGGGCCACTGGTTCGTTTTACCACACAACCAGGGGTTATCATAGACTGGTTGGTTAACTTCTATTCTTTGCCCCCTTGTCCTTGGCAGAATAGTTTGTTACCCACTGGCTTTACACAGCCAGTTTTTTCTTCTAACCAACCTGCAGCATGCTCTCTGCAACTCTACAAAGTAGCTTTGCACTATGGGCCCTTGCTAGAGAGCATTAGTATTTTAACTAGCAGATAACCCCAGATGGTTAGGAGGGCTTCCCCCAGTCATGTTTTCATGACTGGTAGGTATTCCCTACCCTTACCATTTCATTTTAAATCTCTGTTGAGACATAAGACTCAGACCTCTCATCACGTGAAAACCTACAGAATGGCCAATTCCCTGATTTGGCCCATATCTCCTTTAGTCTTCTTGCCAGAGATCATTTTCTTTCAGTGGCAGCTAAAGGACGCCTGATACCCATCTTGCCTCATAGGCGGGTCACTATGGTATCTTCTTCCAGTGGCGTCCTCTATCCATTCTCCATACTGCAGTTCTGGAGAGATCTGGACTTGCTGCCTGCAGACTGAAGTTATCCTCGGCATTTTCACGTAACCCATCCTGGTTATTCTGAAAGGAATCTAGATTCCTTCTTGTCAGGGAGACCATTCCTCTGACTCTGCCAGTCATAACCAGAGAAAGAAGATTCTCTATGCATCTATTTCAAGCAGGTATCAACCTTCTTGCTATTAGAGAGATCTTTCTCTCTCCCCCTATCCCTAGGGGTGATCTGGTTCTATAGACATCTCTCCATCCACATACCTGGAGACATGTGTCTATATGCCTACATATTCATATAAATATATATATATCTGTGTATCCTCTGCCCATACATCTCTCTCTCTCTCTCTCCATATATATATATATATATGCTGTGACGCCCCTGCCCCGCCTTAGGGCTAAACGACAGGAGCGGCCTATTGCCTCGTGAGGAATGGAGTTAAAAACTGTTCCCTGGTACTGCTGGGTAATGTAGTTCTTGTGCTCCTTTCACTCCGAAATAAGTGTAGTTGTGTGCCAGAGACGGTAAGGCTTGTTTGCAAGTATTTTATTGTTGTTGGGGAGATTCTTCCAGCGCATCACAAATTCATACACATGAACAAAAACTGTTGCTTTAACATGAACAGAATAAACTTAGGAATAAAGTCAACTAAAGTAGAATTCAGCTTTAACTTCAGCTTTACTTCTAGGGATTTTGACTCAGCTCTGCCCCAAGAGGTGATTCCCATTTAATGCAGCCTCTTTACATGCACTGTTACGTTCACAGTGGGAGCTTAATTCAGGTGCAAGTAATTAAGGTTTCCAAAGCATGGCAGTAGAAACAGCTCCGTTGTATTTTACTCATACACGGCACAGCAAGCTTCTTTACTCTGGTATTTCCATACAACACAATGAACAATCCATACTATTACAGTCAGGTAAGTCAGAATCAGTTTGCATTAATTCTTCAGACTGTATAGAATTAGTATCTTCATTCAGTACTGGTTGTCTGCCTGCTTTTAGATCAAGAAACTCTTTAAAGCTTTGGAGAAGCAATTCAGCCTGTTGGTTGCTAGATAAGCAATTGTCAGCAGCTATTAAGCTTCTCTCTTGGTCAGTAATGTTTCCCTTCTCCCCTCTCAGGCTAAATAAGTCAGGGTAACATTTAGGCTCTCTTAGTAAGGCTTCAAACATAGGAGACTTGAGTTTACCTTCACTCTTGTAACTCTTAGGAAAACTGCTTACTTTTTGCCAAGCCCCTCTCGTCCTAGATGGCTCAGACGTCTTCCAGCTGTGAGGGTTCCTGTGTCTCTCTGGTCCCAACTGTATTCCAAAGAATGAGTTTTCTTTCTCACTTGCCTGCCGTGGAGGCTTCCTCTTCCAGGGCTCTGCCTTCTTCCAGGAGTCTAATCCAGGGCTACGTCCACTTTCCTCAGGACTTTCATTCACAGCCCTTGAAAAGATCCTTGCAGGTCTTCTTTTATTACCAGGGTCAAACGTACTGCCACACTGCTTCCTGGTCTTCCATTCACTCTCTGACTCACTCTCAGCTGACGTACCAAACGTCTTTCCACAGCTCGTCCTCTCACAGGTCCTTTGCTCTGAGGTCCTCTGCTCAGAGTTCCTTGTGCAGCTCTGTGCACTGCTCTGCCTACTTCGGCTCAGTCCTTTGCTGCTCTCTTTGCTACTCCTGCACTCTTTGCTCCCTTTGCTCTCCTTAGCAGGGTCATTCTCAGGTTTAAATCGAGGTTCTCTTCCAGGCATGCCCCTTCCAACCACTGGGTGTGCCCAATCAGGACTACTCAACTCCTCCCCTGGGCTGGTATCCATTCTTAGCTCAGCAGAAAGGAGTTTTTCTTTCCTTCCAGTATTGTCAATCTGGCGTAAATCCTGTTGCCCTTCAGGATTTTCCTTGGTCTCCATTGCCTCAGGAGGGCGCTCTTCACCACAATGCATATATACCCTATATGTGTGTGTGTGTGTGTATATATATATATATATTGTGAGATATATCTTTTTGATAGATATGTATCCAAATACTTATCTATCTGTCTGTTTAGGTTCAGATATCCATACATTCCTATATGATCCTGACAGATGGGCACTACCCCTATCAATGCTGTGCCAGCATACTTAGGGTTCTACACATATAACCACTTCCTGTGGTAATTAACAATCTTTTCCTTACCATAACCTTTCATGGTTAGGTACCTCTGAAGCTCTCCATGTACCTTTTTTCTTTCCTAATTTACCCCATTTAGGAAAGACATTGCGGAACTTCAGTTAGTCTACAGCTTAGTTTTTCCTAAGTCTGTCCCTACTTTCTTATCAGATACAGGGGTCTCCATACCCTTTCTCTCCTACATGGACTAGTTCCATTGACAGTCCAGATAGGTCAGACTCTTTTTTTTTTTTTTCTTTTGGTCCTAAGATTGTACTGTTCTTGGACCAAAACAGCTTAAGCTTTGTCTAATAGTACCTTCTGCGTCTTCCGCTGAAGCCCTACCTCCTTATACTACCCCAGTTTCCCCTGGGGCTATTTCTCACCCTGAAGGGTTCAGACCTCCACTTTGTTTTTTTTCTACTTTTATTACCTCTACTCCTCAGTGAGGTACTCCTTGAGGGTTTTCTCTGGCTCTTCTAACAGATCCATATGAACCTCAGTAGACTTTTGCAAGGCCAACAAGGGAGGCCCATATTACACTATTTTACTACTAAATGCCCTCTATACAGGGTCTTCCTCTATGGAGGTCATGTTCTAGTCCAGCTGTTCCACAGCACCTTGTCTGTATTCAGCTCCTGCCCTCCATCCCCAGGATGCCTGAGGTCCTGAGGAATAGCATGGCTCTTTCTAGACTCGTAACATGCTAGGACTCCCTCTGGGCATCTCAGCTTGGGAGTCCCCATATGTGAAGACTCATTCCTGCTTGTTCCTGGAGATAGCACAGTTACTTACCAGTAACAGGTGATCTCTGGGAACAGCAGGAATAAGTCTTCACAACCCACCCACCTCCCCTAGGAGTTGCATTTCTCTATTTCTATCTTTCCCTTCCTTCCTCTCTCTCTCTTTGTCTCAGCTTTAAAACTTAACTGAGGAGAGGCAGTTGGGAAGGCGGAAAGGCAGCATGCAGGCGTGTTGGGATGCTTCCAAAAGCGTTCTGATTGGACGCTGGGAAGCGTTCCCGCGCAGACTCCGTCGGTACCGACGTACCCATATGTGAAGACTTATTCCTGCTGTTCCCAGAGATCACCTGTTACAGGTAAGTAACTGTGCTTTATCTGCTTGTGAGAATTTGACTATCTGTATGAAGTGCTGTGTTTAAGCATACAAGATAGCCAGGTATTTGTTCTGGACTGAAAAAGTAAAGAAAATCTGGTTTATGTATGTTTTGGACTGCAAGGCAAGCTCTGTTAGGAAGCAGGTGCTGTTAATTAAGGCTGAGGAAAGCAGTTTTGTTTCAGTTCAAGTTATCCTGTAAAGAGTTTCAAGAATTCCTGGTGAAATATCTAAAAAGGTGGATCTGTGAACCTAGCGTGTCTTTCTTTTCTAAATGAATAAATTCTTGTCAATGCACCTACTCAACTCAACTACAATGAAGGTGTTTGTTTCATCTGAGCCCAAATGATATCTAACTGAACTACCTTTCCCATAATGCATTTAAAAGCATCCAGTTAGAAAAAGGCCAGAAAGTTGAAGCATCCCAATGGCAAAACAAAACCATGCCCCTCCATACCGATGTAAGGGGCTAAGGGTGTGACACTGTATTTTATTCATATTAATTTGGCTATTGGTAGACATGAGTAATTTGGGATCTTTAAGCTCTGTCTGCTCCATACTCGAGGGCATTTGGGCTACTTTACTCTTTTTTTGGAACCTCTCTGCTTTTGGTAGTATCCTTCAAGGATACATTCTTCCGAACCATGCGCTCTTGTGCGACTGTCGGTTTTCCCCTATTATCTAGTTTAAAAGCTGCTCTATCTCCTTTTTAAAAGTTAATGCCAGCAGCCTGGTTCCATTCCGGTTAAGGTGAAGCCCATCCCTTCGGAAGAGCCCCTCCTTTCCCAAGAATATTCCCCAGTTCCTAACAAATCCAAAACCCTCATCCTTGCACCATCGTCTCATCCACACATTGAGACTCCAGATCTCTGCCTGCCTTTTGGGTCCTGCGCGTGGAATGGGAAGCATTTCAGAGAACACTACCCTGGAAGTTCTGGATTTCAACTTCCTACCTAAAAGTCTAAATTTAACCTCCAGAACCTCCCTACCACATTTTCCTATGTCATTGGTACCGACATGTACCAAGCCAGCAGAGTCCTCCCCAGCACTATCTAAGATCTTATTTAGGTGGCGCGTGAGGTCTGCTACCTTCGCACCAGGCAGGCATGTTACCAGGTGATCCTCACATCCAGCAGCCACCCAGCTATCTACATGCCTAATGATTGAATCACCAACTATAACGGCTGTCCTAACCCTTCCCTCATGGGCACATAGCCCTGGAGAAACTTCCTCGGTGCGAGAGAGTTTTACATCACCTGGAGGACAGGTCCTAGTTACAGGATCACTTCCTGGCACACCAGGGTGATGCTCTCCTGTTATGTGACCTCTCTCCTCCATGGCAACAGGGATGCTGCCCACTGGAGGTGGGACTTCAGGACTATATCCCTGTAGGTCTTGTCTATGTACCTCTCTGTCTTTTTCTTATGTTTTCCAAGTCTGCTACTCTAGCCTCTAGAGAACAGACTCGTTCCCTGAGAGCAAAGAGATCCTTGCACCTAGTGCACACATAAGACCTCTCACCAACTGGGAGAAAATCATACATGTGACACTCAATGCAAAAGACTGGAAAACCCCCATCTCGCTGCTGGACTGCTGTCTGTATCTTAGTTTTAAGCTTGTGTTTAGATCTTTAAGTTATTTACTTACTAAGGGTTGCTATGGATATTAATACTAATAAAACTGTACCTAATACATTTAATATACCTTGTTCACCTGAAGCTTAATTAATCTCAGGTCCTTAGTGTATGACTGATTTGGATAAAGAGCTTCACCTGAGAGCACCTCCTTTCCTTTAAGATGTGTACGTACCTATAAAGCTACGATTATCCCAGGGGTGGGTGGGTGTTAGGGAGGGAGGGAAATAACACTTATTAAAAGAGGACTGCTACACAGTACCCTATCCTGTGCTGCTGAGGTAAGCTGTGACCAACTTCCTGGGTGATTAACAGTCCATGCTTGGATAGAAGGAGTCTTTCAAAATGGCCTTTTGATCTGCTACCTGGTGTTAACACCTATTGAAAAGGTTTCACAGGTCTCTTGCCCCCTAGGTAGAAGGCCTTTTGTAAAGGTCTCTAGAAGATTTTATTTGTTGCTGAAAGAGTACTGACCCTGTTTTGCCTTTTATGCTAAGTTATATTCTGATTTGATTTAAATTACAGCTCTTTGCTGCTGCTAGGCTCTGACTTATGAAATCTAAACTACAAGCTCTCTGCTGGGTTCTAAAGTTAACCAGAAAGCTCTCTTCTGTGTTTTAAATTTAAACTAAAAGTACTTTGCTGATACTAGGCCCTGAGTGACTATGAAATTTAAACTACAAGCTCTCTGCTGGGTATGAAATGTAACCAGAAAGTTCTCTTCTGTGTTTTAAATTTAAACTTAAACTGCTGCTACTAGGCCCTGACTGATTTAACAAAAAACACTGGGATCACAGATTAATTAGCTTTAATACAAAGAAGTCCTTTTAGAAAATTCCCAGAAGTATATACTCACAATTGCAGATCTCTCTCCAGAAGTAGCAGTCCCTTTTTCTAGTCCTTCAAGACTCAGTTTACCACCTTGTGACCCATCCCCAAACTACTGAGTTTATTGATAAGCCTTCTATGATGGACAGTATCCAAGGCTTTGCTGAAAGCCATGTAGATGACATCCATCGCGTGTCCTTGATCCAGTTCTCTGGTCATGCAGTCAAAGAACTCAATGAGATTTGTCTGGCAAGATCGTCCCTCGGTAAAACCATGTTGCCTTGGATCCTGTAACCCGCTGGTTTTGAGAAAATTCACTATTCGCTCTTTCAGGAGCATCTCCATTACTTTTCCCGCCACCGAGGTAAGGCTTACGGGCCTGTAGTTTGACACTTCTTCCCTGTCACCACTTTTGTGTAGAGGTACGACGTCAGCCATTCTCCAGTCCTGAGGAACTTCTCCTGTTTCCACGAATCTGTTGAAAACATCCTTTTAACGGACCTGCAAGAACCTCTCTGAGCTCTTTCAGTATCCTGGGATGTATCCCATCTGGTCCCATGGCCTTGTCCACTTTCAGTTTTGCAAGTTGTTCTAAAACCTCATCCTCTCTGAATGGTGTGGTATCTACCTCATCCCCATTTTTATATTTGGGAGTCACAGGTGGTCCTTCTGCAGGATTTTCTTTAGTAAAAACAGAGCAGAAGTATTTGTTTAGTAATTTTGCTTTATCAATGTCATTTTCCGCAAGTTCGTTTCCAGCACTTCTGAGTCCTGCAATTCCAACTCTGATCTTCTTCCTTTCCCGAATATACCTGAAGAAAGTTTTGTCGCCGCACTTAACATCTTTAGCCTTTTTTTCGTCTGCCTTTGATTTTGCTATCCTTATTTCTCTTTTTGTCTCCTTGAGTTTGATCCTGTATTCATTTCTGTGTTCTGTTTGCAAGCTTTTGAATTTTGCAAAAGCTGTGTTTTTTGCTCTTATTTGAGCAGCCACTTCTTTGGAAAACCAAATAGGTTTCCTTCTCCTGTTTTTATTTACTTTTCTTACATAGTTATCTATTGCCCCTTTTAGTTTAGCCCATTGCAATTTCACTTCCCTTATCCCTTTCCACCCTGTCAGCTCCTCCTTTAGGTACTCGGCCATTTTATTGAAGTCGTCAGTGTTTTTGAAGTTTAGGACTTTGAACTTGCTATGATTTGGATTGCACCTTGGCTTTTATCTCAAACCACACCGTGTGATGATCACTGTTGCTCACAGGGTCACTCACCCAGACATTAGACACGCTATCACTGTTGGTGAGCACCAAATCCAGCGTTGAGCTTTCCCTGATTGGTTCCATCACCATTTGTCTGAGTAACGCATCTTGGATAGCGTCCACAATTGTTTTGCTTCTTTCCAGATTTGCAGAAGGAGTAATCCAATCCACATTAGGTAGATTAAAGTCACCCAATATGATTGTTAGCCCTTTTGTTGCTATCTTGGCAATATCTATAATCAATTCATTATCTCTCTCTTCAATATGAGTCAGAGGTCTGTAGATTACAGCAGTATGGATGACAGTGCCATCTCCTCTTTCCAACATGATCCAGAGCGCTTCTTCTTTTCCCCATGCACCCTGCATTTCAGTAGCTTTGATATTGCTTTTGACATACAAGGCTACTCCTCCCCCTTTTCCATTTTCTCTGTCTCTTCTGAATAGATTATAGCCAGGTATGGCTATATCCCAATCATGTGATTCATTAAACCATGTTTCTGTAATGGCCACAATGTCCAAGTCCTTTTCCACCATTGGGGCTTCCAGATCTGGAAGTTTGTTGGCTAAGCTTCGAGCATTTGTGCTCATTGCTTTCCAGCATTTAACTGGCTTGTGTGTATTTTGCATTGATTTTATTCTATCCATATTTCTCTTTTTGTCTCTTTTAGTTTGATCTTGTATTCTTGTCTGTGTTCCTCTGTTTGTGAGCTTCTGAATTTTATGAAAGCTGTGTTTGCCTTTATTTGTGCAGCCACTTCTATAGAGAATCAAATAGGTTTCCTTTTCCTCTTGCTTTTATTTACTTTCCTTACATATGTATCTGTTGCACCTTTTATTGCCTCTTTTAGTTTAACCCATTGCAATTCCACTTCCCTTATCCCCTCTCACCCTACCAATTCTTCCTTCAGGTACTTGGCCATTTTACTATAGTCAGTGTTTTTGAAGTCTAGAACTTTGAGCTTGCTGTGATTGGAGTCCACCTTGGCTTTTATCTCAAACCACACTGTGTGATGATCGCTGCTGCTCACGTGGGCACCCACCTGGATATTCGACATGCTATCCCCATTTTGTAAGCACTAAATGCAGCTCGGAGCTCTCCCTAGTCAGTTCCATCATAGTTTGTTTAAGTGACGCATCCTGGAAGGCATCCACAATTTTTTTTACTTCTTTCCAGATTTGCAGAAGGAACACTCCAATCCACATCGGGTAGATTAAAGTCACCCAATATGATCACTTCCCCCTTCATGGCTATCTTTGCAATATCAATAAACAATTTGCTATCCATTTCTTTGGTTTGAGATGGATGCCTGTAGACCAGTATGGATGACAATGCTATCTCCTCTTTCCAACACAATCCAGAGCACTTCTTCTTTTCTCCATGTCCCCTGCATTTCAGTAGCTTCAATATTGCTTTTAACATACAGGACTACTCCTCCTCCTTTTCCACCTTCTCTATCTCTTATGAATAGATTATAGCCAGCTATGGCTATATCCCATTCATGTGACTCATTAAACCATGTTTCTATAATGGCCACAATGTCCAAGTCTATTCCACCATTAGGGCTTCCAGATCAGGAATTTTGTTGGCTAGTCTTTGAGCATTTGCACCCATTGCTTTCCAGCATTTGTTGAATGGCTTGCCTGCTTTTGCATGGATTTTGGTCTACATGCCCCTTCCCGCTTGCCATTGATGTGGTGTTCAAAAGTGTAGCTATTTCAAATATTGTTTTGCTTTTGCTGGGAGTGACGTCCTGAACTTGTCCTTCCCCATCCGTCACCCCCTTTCCCTAGTTTAAATGCTGGTCCACATACTGCCTGAATTTTTCGCTTAGGATCCTTTTCCCTACGACAGAGATTCAGTCCATCAGCACAGTATAGCCTCTTGTTGATCCATATGTTTCCCCCCAGTCACCTATATATCTAAATCCTTCTTGTTTGCACCAGATTTGAAGCCATGTATTGAAGTTGTTTATGCGATGTAGCCTTTTTTTTTTTATGTTTTTTATTCAATACACACATAATACAAAAGTAGAAAACCACAGCCCGGCATAACATTCACCCCTACACCACTGCATAAAGCTGGTATACATGCCAAGTTAACAACACCAAACTAGTTCTAAGCCAAAGCTAAACACCCAGCAGTAAACACAACACCCCTCTATGTTATAATCCAGAGTATTGAAAGTTTTCAATAGCTTGATGGTTACCCACTAGTCCCATCCCCCCCCCCCCGCCCCGTCCCAGGCCCCCTCCCCTCCTGCCCTACCCACCGGAACCCAAGGCCAGGGAAGAGACAGATACTCCCAAAGGATTGGCCTAGAGCTACCCCCCCCACCCGTCCCTTCCCTTCCCTCCCCCTCCCCTCCCCCCCACCCTACCCCATCCCCAATACCCGACACAGCCCACCCCAAGTTTCCTCAAAGCGCCTCCCCCGCTTTCTCCTAATAGCTGTCAGCTTTTCCATCAAGGTCATGTTCCGGAGTCGTTTCACAAATCCCTCTAATGGTGGCATCTCACTCTTTTTCCATGCCGCCGCCACTTCACATCTGGCTGCACAGAGACATGCCATCACCATCAATCCCCCTTGCCTCCCCCGCCCCTCCCCCCACCAAGATAATAGAGCAATGTGTGGAGTTATAACCACCGCAACCCCCAGATTTACTTGAATCCAATTCTGTACCATCCCCCAATACCCCTGTACCTTGGGGCATCCCCACCAAATATGCCAGAAGGATCCCACCTCCCCACACCCTCTCCAACACAACTGGGAGATCTCTGGGAAAAACCTATGCAGCCGCTCTGGCATATACCACCACCGTAGTAGCACTTTATAACTATTTTCGCGAATCTGGCTAGCACAAGGCCCCTTCTTTATCAAATCCCATATACATTTCCAATCCTGACAGCTAATAGTGTGGCCTAAGTCTCGCTCCCAGTCAACCATATAGTTAAATTTCCCTTCCCTCTGCTCATGCACCGCTGCATAAAGAGCCGTAATCATACCCGTCGAACCTCCCCTCCCATACCAAATGGCCTCCACTGCCGTCACCTCCCTCTCCATCCCCTCCCGTCCCAAAATGCGACGCAAAAATGAGTGAGCCTGAACATAAGCAAATCTATCCACCACCTCCAGTCCAAACTCCCTCTTCACCTCCTCAAACCCCCGCAGCTCCCCCTCCTCCAGCAACTGAAACCCACAGTTAAGACCCCTCTCCCTCCAAATGTCAAATCGACCACCCTCCCAACCCGGTTTAAAGGCCCGCCATCCCCTCCAAGGTGTCATCCCTGAAAACCAAGACCCCCTCTTGTTAGCTACGGGTCTCCTAACCACATCCCAAATCTTTGCCACATGCCTCATTGCAGGAGATCCCCCCCCCCCTAGTAGCCCTCTGTCCCTCCCCGGAGCCCATATCCAAGCATCCAACCTCCCCCCATGAACCCTATAGCTATCCAAACTAACCCATGGAGCTCCATCCTGTCCAGCTCTCCAATCCATAATATGCTTTAACTGCGCTGCCCGGTAATAATCTCTAAGATCAGGAACCCCTAGCCCCCCCTCCAATTTACTAGTGCACATAACCCTTCTAGAGATACGAGGTGGTCTCCTCTTCCAGATATAGCTAAATATACGACTTTGTAACCCACGCAGGGTGCTTTCCGGGATCTCAATCGGCAAGGCATGGAACAAATACAATAACCGGGGTAAAATATTCATTTTAATGGCTGCTATCCTACCCAACCATGACGTCTCCAACCTCATCCAGCCATCTAAGTCAGTATAGATGGTCCCCAATAGTTTGGGATAATTGGCACTATACAGCTCTTCATACCGTCCTGTCAGCTGAACCCCCAAGTACCCCAGGGATTTACGTACCCATCGCAAGGGAAAGGCCGACCGCAGGCGCCGCTCAGATTCCTCCCCTAACTGCACCCTTCATCACCTCAGTCTTGTCGATGTTCATTTTAAACCCAGATACAGCCCCAAAGCTTTCTACCTCCCTAAGAACTTCCGGCAACGTTTGCAGCGGCTGACACATATACAATAGGATATCATCAGCATATAAGGAAATCTTATGGGAAAGCCCCCCCTCTCCAAACCCACTATCCTCGTATTCCTCCGAATCTGTTCAGCTAGGGGTTCTACAACCAAAGCGAACAAAAGCGGGGACAAAGGGACACCCCTGTCTTGTCCCACGCCCCACTGCAAAGTCACTCGAATACCGTCCATTCACCTTTACTCGCGCCCGCGGCTCCCGATAGAGGCCCTGAATCCATTTCAGAAAATTCGGCCCACACCCCACCCTTTCTAGCACCGCCATCAAAACCCCCCAATGGACTCTATCGAAGGCTTTTTCTGCGTCAATAGACATCAAAATAAGCTCCTCCCCCCGTGACCTGCCTCCCATGTCACCCCTACGGCCCGCTTTACATTATCTGCAGCTTGCCTTCCTTTAATAAAGCCCGTTTGATCCCCGTGAACCACCTCTGGCATCCATCCCGCCAATCTGTCCGCCAACACTTTAGCTAAAATCTTTACATCCACATTCAGCAGGGAGATAGGCTGGTATGATCCACAATTCAGGGGATCCTTTCCCGGCTTCAACAAGACAGTTATCCCCGCCATCAACATATCCCATGGCAATTCCCCCCCCCCCCCTCCCTGTTCCAGCACCCCTTGAAATACTCTCCCTAATATCCCCCTAATCTCCCCCCAAAAAACCTTATAAAAACAGCCCGGCAACCCATCTAACCCTGGCGCCTTCCCCCCCGGTAACCCCTTCACCACCCTTCCAATTTCTGCCTCAGTGATAGAAGACTCCAACTCCACCCTCGCCACTTCCGAGAGCCCCCTTAAGCGGTATCTCATCTAAAAACTCCTGAATGGTCTCCCCTTCCACCCCCTTCACCCCCGTATAGAGCTCCCCATAAAAATCCCGAAAACAGTCCCGAAGCGATGTAGCCTTTCTGCCCCCCCACCATGAACAGGTAGAACTTCTGAGAATGCTATAGTATTAGCAATGGGCTTGAGTTTCTCTCACAGAATCTGGAAGTACCTTTGAACTGCAGAGACACTGTTTCGAGCCAGGTCATTTGTACCCAAGTGGATGACAATATCAGTTTTGGAGCGCTCACTTTCTGTACTAACTATACCAACAATTTGGTTTGTATTCCTGATGGCTGGAGAGCTTGAGAGGCATTTGACCATCCTCTCTCCTTTGAACTGTGTTCCCAAGTTGGTGCCTCTGATGATGGAATCTCCAAGGAGTAGTAGTTTTCTGTACTACAATAACACATGCAAGGAAATAGAATTGGAAGCTATTAGAGGAAGAACAAGATCGGCTTTTCTAAATCTACGAGAGTTAAAGAACAAAGTCCAGCCTCAAATTGGAATGCTACAAGATGCTGTATTACTAATTAAAGATTTATATGGATTTTTGGATCAGCAAAGGATATTGTACTTTACTTTGCAAAGAAATTGAACTCATGAGCATGCTGAGCCAACTTGCTCCAGAGATCAAAGCTGTATTTCCACTCTAGTGAGAGATCTTTACACATCTAGCCTGGGGAGTGTTAAGAGGCCAGAGAGGGAGACAGAATTCTTCCCTTGGCCTTTGAACAATTCTCTTGGCCAATATAGAAACATTTGCCTAGCCAATGTAGACAGGATAAGAATTCATCAATTATAATGTAAAAGCTTTGAGATGCTTCTAAAACCATGGGGGGTGTCTCCCTTGACAGAGACCCATTAATGATAACAAAAGAACACTTCATCTAGCCTTGGAATGTAGGCCATGGAGGATGTGTCCTTTGAGCATTCTCAGATATCTGACCATGTCTGATTGTGTAAGTTTGAGCTTCTAACAGGTGGTCAGAAGCCCACCCAGAAACCAAAGCAAAAAAGGTGGATGGGGTGGAGAGAAGCTCATGGGTGAGAGCTGGCTGCAACACATTTGTGCCTATATAAGTACAGAGAATATCCAGAACAGACAGAGCGTAGATCTGCTTGGCCAAGCATGAAGTATCCTAGACTGTCATCAGTTCCTCTCGCTGAGCGCTCCCAGCTGATGTGTAAAGGGCTTATGACAAGTTTGGTGAAGTATATTCTCTGTAAATAGCTGCATTCTCTCATAATTCTTTCAGTGCTGTAATTAAGTGCATTAGTTATTATTTTAATTGCATTCTGGTTATCTTTTCTAACTACTCATGTGTAACTAAGAGAATTACTTGTCTTTCTAAATGTTTCCTTACTTTGTTTGTAAATAAACTGCACGTCTTCATTACAAGGTGTTAGCCTTTGTTGAAGTAAGACAGATGCTCAAGGATCCATGTTTAATTATGCTGAGATCAAGAAAAGGTGGAAAGAATATACAGAGTCATTATACCATAAAGATCAAGTGGACCAACAGCCATTTCAACCTGTACCTTATGATCAGGAACCATTGATGATGAAAGAAGAAGTCAAAGCAGCATTGAAAGCCTTATCAAAGAACAAAGCACCAGGCATTGATAGCATTCCCACTGAAGTATTACAGGATTTGGAAGACGCTGTTACCACACTTAAAAGACTCTGTCAGGAAATTTGGAAGACAAATGCATGCCAAATGACTGGAAAAGATCTGTGTTTGTACCAATACTCAAGAGAGGCGACCCAACTGACTGGAAATTATCGCACAATCGCTCTGATCACACATGCCAGCAAGATTCTGCTCAAGATCATTCAGCAGAGACTACAACCATACCTGGAACGAGAACTGCCTAAAGTGCAAGCAGAGTTCAGGAAAGGGCAAGGAACAAGAGACATTATCGCAGATGTGAAATGGATCCTTGAAAAGACAAAAGAATACCAAAAGGATATTGTGGTGAACAGCGCCCTCCTGAGCCTATGGAAACGGATGAAAATCCTGAGGTTCGGCAGGATTTATGCCTATTTGAGAAACCAAGGAAGAAAGAGAGACTCTATTCCACAGAGCTGAGCATGGAGACCAGCCCAGGGGAGGAGTCCTGCAGTCCTGATTGGGCACACCCTGCCCTTGGAAGGGGCGTGTCCAGGAGAGAACGTGGTTTTAAACCAGAGCATGGCTTTGCTAGTCAGAATGAGAATGGGATTAAGATAGAGAAGAGAAAGAAGGAGAGGAGGAAGAATGATTGGAAGTCCAGAAAACAGTATGCTGATACTTGGGAACCTGGCATTGGAAAGAAACCTGCAAAGTTCCATTCAGAGGCAGTGAGTAGAAGTCCCAAGGAGAGAGGACCTAGCCCTGAATTAGACAACCGTTGGAAGGCACAGCCCTGGGAAAGGAAGCCTTCAAGGCAGGCACAAGAAAGAAAACAATCATTCTGTGAAGTACCGTTTGAGCCAGAGAGTAACAAACATTCTAACAGCTGGAGAACGTTGGAGCCATCTGAAGTCAGAATGGCATGGCAACAAGTAAGTGAATTGCCACAAAGTTTCCAGGCTGAACGTAAAGCTAACTCTCCTGTCTGTGAAACATTAGCAAAAGAGACTAGCAGTTACTCTGACACAATTAATCTAAGAGAGGAGAAAATAAACAGCCTTAAGCCAGAGGGAAGTTGTATAGCTGATAGCAATTCCCTACCTCCCAAACAGCAGGCTGAATTGCTCCTACAGAGTTTTAAGCCGTTTTTAGAGTTGCAAGCTAGAAGACAGCCAGTGTTACCAGAAGCCAGTAATTCCATACAGCTTGAAGAGTTAACACAAGATAATATAGACTTACCAGATTGTGAGAGCATGGATTGCACGGTCTGCTGTGTAGAGATGCCAAGCTGAAGGAAACTCCAAATTACCGTATGTGAGTTGAATGCTACGGAGCTGTTGTATTGCCTTGCTGAGAAAGCTCTAATTATGTGCACCTGATTTTCCCCAGCACTGTGAAGGTAACAGTGGCTGAAAGAGGCTGCAGTGAATCTAACTGACCTCTTGGGGCAAAGTGAGTAATTTGCTGAGAAGTGAAAAGAAGCAGTTATACTTTAAGTTGCCTTTATCCTAAGATTTCCTGTTAGCATTTTGAAGCACCTATTTTGTTTGCATTTATTTGCCATGTGATGGAACAATATCCTTTACTATAATAAAAATACTGGAAACCCCATAACTACAACTCTTTATTTCGGAGCGAGAGGAGCAGGAACTACAATACCCAGCATTCCCTGGATACAGGTTACTCTCCTTCCTCACAAAGCATCAGACCGCCGCTCCTGTCTTTAGCCCCAAGGCCGGGCAGGAGCGCCGCAATATCCATATGTGTTTTATTGACTACAGCAAGGCTTTTGACTGTGTAAACCATGAGAAACTCTGGGCCACATTAAGAAGCATGGGTATATCAGGACACCTGATCATTCTCTTGCACAACCTTTACATTGATCACGAAGCAGCAGTTCGAACGGAACTAGGAGAAACAGAATGGTTTAAAATCAGCAAAGGTGTAAGACAAGGCTGCATACTTTACCCTACCTGTTTAATTTATATACAGAACAAATCATCAGAGAAGCAGGACTGTATGAAGACAACTGAGGTGTGAAGATTAGTGGAAGACTCATCAACAATCTTCGCCATGCTGGTGATACCACATTACTGGCTGAAAGTGAAGACGATTTGAAACATTTGCTTCTCAAGATCAAGGAATATAGTCTTAAAATGGGTCTGCACCTTAACGTTAAGAACACAAAGATCCTGACAATTGGCAAAATCAATGTTCATCATTGATGGAGAAGAAATTTTTATTTATTTTTATTTAACCAGTTTTCTATACCACCTTATCCTTCAATCAAAGTGGTTTACATTATGTAATTACTACAAACAGGTACTAGATATATTTCCGTGTCCACAAAGGGCTCACAATCTATGTGTATCTGAGGCAACAGAGTCAGAACGGATAATCACTTTGCTATGTTCTATGTAAACAAACAGGGGGAAATGGGGTCCTGTCCCCTCTGCGAGGAAGCCATTCACCTCTGACCCTTTGCCATCTCTCACTGCATTCACCTCAGAGTGGTGTATTTCCCAGGCGAACTCTATGAAGCCATATCCTTCATTCACACAAACGGACCTTGTATCAAGACACAACTGCTCAGATCTTCCAAACATGGGGAATCCCATTCATAGATCTTTTTGCCACTCCACAAAGCACACAGCTTTCACTCTTCTGTTACAGGGTTCCGTTGATGAACCGACAAGCCCAAGGCACCTGCCTTCTCCACTGGGGACAGGAACGGCTCTACGCATTCCCTCCCATCCCCTTGATACTCAAGACACTCTTCATGCTACAGGCTGATAGGGGCTCCATGATTCTCATAGTCCCCTTTTTTGGCCCCATCAACCGTGGTTTCCTCTGCTTCTTCGCCTTGCGCAGACTCAGCCACTCAACTTGGGATGTGCACCCGACCTCCTCTTTTAGGACCATGGGACACTACTCCATCCCAATTTTCACTCCCTATGCCTGACAGCATGGCTGCTGAAGGGCTAGTGTTTGCCAACTTCGATCTTCCACAGGCGGTCAAGGATGTCCTCCTTGCATCGTGTAAAGATTCCACCAAGCCATTTTATGCCTTCAAATGGCACAAGTTTGCCCTTTGGTGCTCCCTAAAGAATACTGACCCCTTTTCTTTGCTGGTGGAGTCCCTTCTACAGTATCTCCTTCACTTATCCTTGACAGGTCTTAAAACTAACTCAATGAGAGTTCACCTTAGTGCCATTGCGGCCTCTCACAGACCAGTGGATGGACTGCTTATTTCCTCACACCCCTTAGTAGCATGCTTCGTGCGGGGTCTTCTGCTGTCCATGCCACCCATTAAGCTGCCTCCAGTGCCCTGGGATCATAATGTGGTTCTGGTGCAACTTCTAAAGCCACCTTTCGAACTTTTAGCAACCACTTCCCTGAAGTTTCTATCTTAAAAGGTCATCACTTAAGTGATCTGCAAGCTCTAGTGGCAGATCCTCTCTATAATCAGTTCCACCATGACAAGATGGTTCTCTGTGCCCATCTGCACTTCCTCCTGAAGGTGGTTTCCTCTTTCCATTTAAACCAGTGACTTGCCCAAGGCCACAAGGAGTGTCTATAGGACTAGAAACCCCAGTCCCTCTGGCCAGGGATTGCTGTCCCTAGGTGGGACTTGAACCCCTAGCCCTCTGGCTTGAGGTACTGTGTCCTAACCACTAGGCCACTCCTCCCTCCTTCTTGAAATAGTTGACAGCTTTAACTTACTTAGATCAACAATCAATAAAAAAGGACTAATAGTCAAGAACTCCAATGACGTATTACTCTTGGTTGAATGGCTATGAAGGATCTAGACAAGATTCTCAAGAACAGAGATGTCTCTCTCCATAGAAAGATTTGACTTGTCCAGGCCATGGTATTTTCAATAATGTCATATGGATGCGAAAGTTGGACAGTGAAAAAGATAGACAGGAAGAAAATTGATGCCTTTGAATTATATTGCTGGCGACAGATACTGTGTATATTGTGGACTGCCCGAAGAACAAACCAGTCAGTACTAGAGGAGATCAAACCTAAGCTTTCCTTAGAAGCTAAGATGACAAAACTTTGACTTTCATACTTTGGACATATCATGCAAAGGGAGAGATGTCACGGGGTGACGCTAGCAGAGCCCATAAAGGTAAATGAAAGTGAGCAAAATGACAGTTTGGCTTCACAAAAGGGAAAGGGTTGCCAAGAGCAACCAGAGAAAACAGATGCACATGGTGTTAGGGAACGCCCAAGCAGAGACGGAGTTCAGAGCTCATTAGAAAATGGGGAGCAGCTGCAAGGGGGCGGAGCCCAAGCTAACACTGAGCAAGATATAGTAAGGACTCACTCACTAACAGACAGTTCTAGTTCGAGGTGGTCTGGGTGCTTGTCTGGGTGCTTGTCTGAGAGGTTGTCCGAGAGAGTTTCCGAGGAGTTGGAGAGCTTGTCTGAGGAGTTGGAAAGATTGCCCAAGAGCTCAGAGGTGGTGTCTGAGAGCTCAGAAAGGTTGGAAGTCCAGGAGAGCTTGGAGGTTAAGGAGGTCGTGGAAGTCTTGGAGGTCTCAGAAAGCTCAGAGAAGGCTGATAGCCGCGGAGGCTTGGAAAGCCTGGAAAGCAGAGAGAAGCCAGAGAGCTCAGGAGGCTCAGTTGAAAGCCCAGAAAGCACAGGTGGGAGAATCAAGGAGAGCACAGTGGAATGCTCAGACCAGAGCTTAAGTGAAAGCTCTGGCAATATCCCAGCTGGAAGTCCCGAGGGCAGAGGTGAAAGAATTCAGCAGAGAGCACAAGAGGAAGCTGTGAGGACAGTGCCAAGGGAAAACTCCACAGAGGCAGAGGTGAGTGATTTGCAGAGAGGCTGTGGGAAACAGCAAAGCAAATCCTATCAATACCCTGAGGAGTATTGCAATAAGGCAATAAAGAAGGGCAATCCTACAGCTAAGTGCACAGCTAAACAGTTTAACTCTAAAGAACCAGAAAGGAAGAATTCTTACCTTGAGGCACAGTCCCCTAAGATAGATAGACGGTGTGAGAGAAGGAAACCAGAACAGGGTTATCCACGTTACAAACAGCAGGAAGCTCCCAGAGGGAAGTGAGACGTATTCTCCCTAAGAGGTGGGACTTAGAACACCTTGACAACCTAAGCTCATATGAGGAGCTGTGCAAAACCCAGGGGGAGAGAGAGAAGTACAAACAATATGGTAACTTCCCACAAACCACGAGTATAGAGGAAGGCTTTACATGCTCATATGAGGAGCTATGCAGAATGACAGACGAACAGATGAGGAGGAGATATAACTAGATTTCCCTGAAGAGATCCTACAAGATACAGGCTTGGATTGCAGGTAGCCTGTATCAAATTGGATTCATTCTGTGTGCTGAAGCAGCAAGAAGTGTTAATTAAGAGAAACAGCTGTGAAGTTTCACGTGAGTTGAAGAAACTGTTTCCATTACTTTTGCTGTTATTTTGAATGCTGAAGAAAGCTTATTTTTGGTTACAGTACTTTCCTTTATTTCATGTCAGACATATGGTCTGTTTAACCTTTTGTTCCATACCTTTTGAATCCACCCCGGACGGGGAATAAAACCTATGTTTATCCTTACACTCGACTGCAACTACAATTATTGGGTTAAAGTAAACTACGGGAGCCAGAAGGCTTAGCAACTGCTTTCCCGGGGACTTACTGCCAATAATATCTTTGCCATTAAGCTGTCCAAGCACCTCTCAGCCTCTGGACCGGCCAGTGGGTCACAGAGATCATTGGAAAAAGACATAATGCTTGGCAAGGTAGGTCACTGTAAAAGAGGAAGCGGCGGCAATGAGATGGATCGATACAATAACAGCAGCTATGGATACCACTCTATCAAAAATGAGCCGCTTGGCTGAAGACCAAAGAAAGTTTAGGTCAATTATCCAGAGGGTCGCCAGAAGTTGACATTGACTCGATGGCACTTAACAACAACAACAACCAATTGTGCCAGTTTGGGTCCTGAACAACTCAATTCTTGTCCTTTGTGCCAATAAATGACAAAGAGAGGCCTCAAGAACCAAGTCAGACAATTTGGGTCGTTGTTTGCCTCGGACTCTGTTTTAGTGGCTTCCACTTCATCGAGGGCATTGACTTCTTCTCATGGATCTCAGGTTTCTTCAAAGTTCAAACACAAAAGTAAGTCAAAGTCCGTGGCCATTTCCAAATCTTCAGCATCGGCATCAAAGACAGATACTGAGGCCAGGGAGAAGTCTCAGCCATAAGCATTGCAACCCACCTAGAGGTTCTTCCGATGCAGACCAGCCAGCCAAATAGCCCCAGCAGGAAGATCTGTCCTCCAAAGCACAAATGGGGCTCCTCCTGAGGCATCAATCTCCGGAGAGCTACCGGTTCCATGTTCTGGAACAGTGGCTCAGACATTGGGCATGTTTATGAAGGATGTCCCCAGGGATCTGGAGACTTTCACCCCTCTGCTTCCTAAGGATAAGTAGAGTACATTCCAGACACTCATCAAGCAAGGCCAGAATACTAATAAGTTTCTTACTAGAGCCTCTTTTAATGCTTTTAAATCTACAAGCAGAACTTCAGCAGTCTGCATTGGGGCTCACAGAATGGCCTGGTTATAGGCATCAGACCTTGAACAATGGGTCCAGGATAAACTGGCCAATATCCCATGTACTGGAAAAAAAATTTGGCAAAGGTTGGAGGGAAAAAGCAGGGGAGACTGAACCAGATGTTCTCACCCTTAAACACCTTTTCAAGAAAACAGTTGATCCATCCAAAAAGAAGGCTCTTCCCAAGAAGTCTTTTTATTCTAAGAAGAGATAGCATCATTCTTACCTGCCTTATGCTGCCTATCAACCTCAGTATCCTCCACAGAGGCAGCAGGGTTCTCGCCAACCCAAGAAACCCAAGGCTGCTAAGCCTCATCAACTGGCTACACAGGCACAGCCTGCACCTGGTTTTTGGCAATACTCTCTAGGAAGGAATCAATCTGCCCCTGGAGGGTCTCCAGCCCCTCCGCATAGCAGGCAGACTTTGTCACTATGCCCACAGGTGGCACCTCATAAGATCAGAGCAGTAGGCACTCCAGATTGTCCAAAGGGGTTATCAGCTTCATTTTGAAACCTTACCCCCTACCAGCTTCACAGGGGATTATCACACCCAACCCCTTCAAAGCACTCTCTTAAAAGAAGAGGTGACCACCCTGTTTTACAGGGTGCCATAGAAAGAGTTCCTCCTCCTCAAGAAAAGTTGGGCTTCTATTCTCCATATTTTCTTATTCTAAAGAAAACAGGAGGCTTCAGGCCCATCTTGGATCTCAGAGACCTAAACAAGTTCATGGTCCGAGACAAATTCAAAATGACATCACTAGGAACTCTTCTACCATAACCCCAGAGACACAACTGGCTATGTTCTCTAGACCTAAAAGAGGCGTACATGCACTTACTGATCCATCCCTTGCACAGACAGTATCTGCACTTCATAAAGGAAACCATTATCAATACCAGGTTCTCCCCTTTGGTCTAGCTTCTGCCACAAGGGTCATCACAAAATGCATAGCAGTCATTGCTGCCTACCTACACACTTTGGGGGTATTCATCTATCTCCAGGAACAAGCAGGAATGTAGTCTTCACATATGGGTATCGTCGGTACCGATGGAGCCTACGCGGGAACGCTCCCCAGCGTCCAATTAGAAAGCTTTTGGGAGCATCCCACAGCACCTGCGTGCTGCCTTCCCGCCTTTCCCAACTGTCTCTATCCAGTTCTTCGTTTTCCGCTTTCCGCGAAGCCGGCAGGTCGCACTTCCTGTCACCGCAGAAAATATCCCTTTATTCTTCTTTATTGTGGTCGCGTCTGCCTTCCTCGACGCTATACCGGTACCGCCGGTTTTTTCTTTCCTTTCCATGTAAAAATAAAATAAAATCTTTTCCTGGAGTCTTCCAGCTTTTTTCTCCTCTGGTGCTATGTGCCATTTTGGGCACTAGGCCCAACTTTCCTCTACAATGGAAAAACCCGCTTCAGGTTTTAAAAAGTGTTCCAAGTGTGGCGGTACCATCTCCATCACCGACACCCATGAGTGGTGCCTCAAATGTTTAGGTCCTGACCACTCTATCTCCGAGTGTATTGCCTGTGGGATGATGTCGAAGAGGGGTTGGCAAAACCGAGCTGCTAAACTTAGCACCCTTTTTCCCTCCGATGCAGCATCTGTGACATCAACATCTTCCAGGGCTTCGTCTTCCTCCCATGGATCTCAGGTAACTAAACATAAGTCTAGCCGGTCCTCAAAGGGTAGATCTCCTAAGTATCGAGATGCATCTGGTGTTGCCCTTGAGGGACTCACACCAGCAAAATTGCCCTGGCGGGAGGCTTCGGCTTCCAAAGCATCATCGGGGCTCCAGGATGTTCTCAAGGCCCCAACCTCGGCAGAACTACTGGTGCCATGCTCTGGGGTACTGGCTGCTTTGTCCGGTACCGATACCCAGGCATCGGCGGCGTCGATAGACCAGAGATTCTTGGCTATTGAATGCAGTCTGGCGGCTCTTCTCTCGGCATCGATGCCCCCGAAACCGCTTCAGACAATTCAACCGGTACCGGCACCTACATCGGTACCGGGGGCAATTGCATCGACGTCGGCAGGTGGACTACCGGTACCGACGCATGCTGTGCCCTCCGGTACTGACAAGTCGGTACCGGACCCTGTCGATACTGACTTCGATCGGTACCGGTATCGTGCGCTGCACGATTACCCGGACAGGAGATACCAGAGTACTTCTTCCTGAGGATTCTTCCTCTCCTAAACATAGGATGTCTCTTCCAGAGGATATATCCTTCCAGGATTTTATCCGGGATGTGGCTCGAGGTCTTTCCATCACAGTGGCTCCTGAGACAGAGCCTAGGGCAAAGAAATTGGAGATTTTACAGTATCCTAAAGCTCCCAAAGAGGCAGCCACTTTGCCTATTCATGAGATAAAGTAGTTACTCACCTGTAACAGGTGTTCTCCAGGAGCAGCAGGAATCAGTCCTCACAAATGGGTGTCATCGGCGCCGATGAAGCCCCAGCGGAGCATTTCCCCAGCTTTCTATGAAAGCCTTTGGGAATGCAGGCACACATGCGCGGTTCCCTTCCCGCCTAAAGGTGCCATCTTACCTCAGTCAAATGACATAGTTTATTTTTAATTTTTGTGTGCTGTTCTTAGCTATGTACAACTGCAACTCCAAGGGGAGGAGGGAGGGTTGTGAGGACTGAATCCTGCTGCTCCTGGAGAACACCTGTTACAGGTGAGTAACTACTCTTTCTCCAGGACCAAGCAGGAAGTCGGTCCTCACATATGGGTGACTCCCCAGCTCTGGGCTACCGAGGAACCCAGGTTGAACAAGAGAACTCCCTCTAGTCTCAGCAGCAAAAAAGGCTTTTCAAGGACACAACCTCCACCGGTAGCCCAACAGAGGGCAGGAGTTGCCTAAACCTCAAAGAGATTCCAGAGTACTGCCTGGCCAAAAGCACTGTCCTTACGGGACTCCCTCTCCAGGCAGTAATGGGCTGCAAAAGTCTGGCTTGAAGACCAAGTTGCAGCCTTGCAGATGTCTACCAAGGGCACAGAGCAGAGATGAGCCATTGAGGCAGCCATTGCCCTGACACGATGGGCCATGACCACTGTTCCCTCTAAGCTGTGCGCGTGCACACACCTCGCCGAGTGAGCGCACATACTTTACAACAGAGCGCACAAAAATTACGTTCTGATTCTGATAGAAAACAACACAGACGTTCTTAAAATTGAAAAGTTGTATATTTATGTTTTTCACAAGTTCTACAATATTTTCTAGTGCAATCAATGTGGTGTACATACTGTATAAGAATGTTGGAAGAACCACCTCCTGATTGAGGTGGAAAGAGGAGACAACCTTAGGGAGGAACTTTGGATGAGTCCTAAGGACTACCCTGTTCCTGTAAATCCTGGTGTAAGGCCTGCACAGACCAGGGCCTGAAGCTCACTTACTCGCCTAGCCGAGGTAAGGGCTATATCAGGAAGAGCGTCTTCCAGGAGAGGAAGCGTAGTGGACAAGTAGCCATCGGCTCAAAAGGTGGGCGAGTCAGTTGCTGCAAGACCACATTCAGCTCCCACTCAGGGGCAGGAGGACGGATGGGAGGCTTGAGCAAAAGCAAGCCTCTGAGAAAACGGGACACCAAGGGGTGACGAGATAGGGATTGTCCCTCTACCAATGAGTGGTGAGCTGCTAGAGCTGAGAGGTGGACCCGAACAGAATTGGACTTAAGTACCTGATTGGATAAGTGCAGTAAGTACTGAAGAACTACTGGCACAGTACAGGAGAAAGGGTCCTCTGTACATAGGTGACACCACACAGAAAACCTTTTCCACTTGAGAGCATAGGTCTTCCTAGTGGATTGTTTCCTGGAGGCTAGGACAACCTCTTCAACTTCCTGAGGTAGGCCCCAGGGAGCCAAAACTACCCTTGCAGCCTCCAGGCCATCAAATTGAGAGACTTGAGATTGGGGTGCAGAAGGGAACCCTGGTCCTGTGTGAGAAGGTCGGGTTGCAACCCCAGAGGCAGTGGAGGATCCACCGCCAGTTGAAGCAGAAGAGGAAACCAAGGCTGTCTCGGCCACCAGGGAGCTACCAGCAGGACCAAGGCCTTGTCCTGGAGAATCTTGAATAGGGTTCGGGCCACCAAGGGCGTGGGAGGAAACGCATAGAGGAGGCCCTGAGACCAAGATATCAGAAAATCATCCGCTGCTGTCCGCAGAGGATGTGGTTGCCTGGAGCAGAACTGTGGCAGTTGCTTGTTGATGGGGCTGGCAAAGAGATCCATCAAAGGGAGACCCCATCTCAGGAAGATCTTCTGAACTACTGAAGGATGAAGCTGCCACTCGTGAGGCTGCAGTATCCTGCTCAATCTGGCTGCCAGGTAGTTGTCCTTGCCAGGAAGGTACACAGCCCTGAGGAGCATGTTGTGCTTGAGGGCAAAAGAACAAAGGTCCTGAGCTTCCTGACAAAGGATCCTGGACCCAGTTCCGCCCTGTTTGTTCAAATAAAACATGGCAACTTGGTTGTCTGTCTGAATCAGTACAGACTGTTGAGCCAGGGTAGGAGTGAAAGCTTTGAGTGCTAATCGAATAGCTCTGAGTTCGAGGAGATTGATCTGCTGTGCAGCTTCCCAGGGAGACCAGAGGCCCTGGGTGCACTGGCCCAGACAATGCGCTCCCCAGCCTTGCAGGGAGGCATCTGTTGTTAGCATCACTATGTAATCTGGAATCTGAAAGGGTACCCCTTTCAGCAGATTGGGTGGGTGTAGCCACCAGCTGAGGGAGTGCAGAAATTGTCTGGACACCCTTATCCTGTCTCTGAGGCTGCCTGTGGCCTGTGACCACTGAGACCGAAGGCACCACTGTGCAGGCCTCATATGGAGCCTGGCATTGGGGGTCACATGTACTGTCGAAGCCATGTGGCCTAGAAGCCGCAGGCAGAGTCTGGCAGAGACCAGGGACCTGCTGAGAAACTGACTGGCCAAGGCCATTAACCTTCGGGCTCTGTTTCCTGGCAAGAATGCCTTTGCCAGGAGAGAGTCCAACCTTGCCCCTATGAACTCCAAGTTCTGGGAAGGGAGCAAAGTGGACTTTGCGAAGTTTATGACAAACCCCAGGCGTTGTAGAAGAGCAATGGTCCTGAGGGTGGCTTGATTGGCCTCCTGACCTGTCTGACCCCTGATGAGCCAGTTGTCCAGATAGGGGAAGACAAAGATGCCCTGATTTCTCAGGTAGGCCGCCACCACTGCTTAGCACTTTGTAAAGACTCTGGGGGCGGAGGTGAGGCCGAAAGGCAGCACTCTGTACTGATAATGGTTTCCTCCCACGATAAACCTTAGGTACTTTCTGTGGTCTGGATGAATGAGGATGTGAGTGTACGCATCCTTTAGATCTAAGGAGCATAGTCAATCTCCCTGCTCGAGGTAGGGCAGAAGTGTTCCAAAAGTAAGCATCTTGAACTTTTCTTTCACTAGGAACTTGTTGAGGTTCCTGAGGCCCAGAATGGGACGAAGGCCACCGGTCCTTTTGGGCACCAGGAAATACCAGGAGTAGAATCCGTGACCTTGCAAGTGGGCAGGCACAGGCTCCACCACCCTGTCCACCAACAGACCCTGAAGCTCCTGACGGAGAAGGTCTGTGTGCAGAGGAGGCCTTGGAGGCTCCCCTGGAAAATATGGGGGTGGCAGTTGGTGGAAATGGAGGGCATATCCCTTGTGGATTATCTCCAGCACCCAACTGTCCCCGGTGATAAGGGGCCACTGGTGGGCAAAGAGGGCGAGACGACCTCCTGTGCAGGGTTGGGAGAGCAGTGGAGGAGAGGCTATGCTCAAGGAGTCAAAAGCCCCCACCCTGCTGAGTGGTAGCAGGGGCCTGAGGCTTGGGGATCCTCTGCCTATGGGGCCCATTACCCTGGCCCTTGGCTTGCTGACCCTGGGGGGCAGCTTGGGCAGCCTGATATTGTGGGTACTGTTTGTAGGCAGTGCCCTTCCTCAGGTAAAAGGGCTTTTTACCCGAGCCCTTCTTTTTATGAGAAGGGGCAGAGGTCTTCCTCGACAGCCTTGTCCGGGTGAGGTGCTCGGTCTCGAGCTGAGCGGCCTTCTCGGTCATGGGCTTGCCAAAAAGGTTTTCACCTCGGCAAGGGACATCGACCAACTTGTCCTGAACCCATGGCTCGAGGTCCGATGACTGTAGCCATGCCTGGCGTCGAGCCGCGATGCCGGCTGCCGCAACTCGGGCTGAAGCCTCGAAGCCATCGTAGGCGGCGCGGGACATGAACTTCGAGCAGTCCCGAATCCCTGAGGACAAGGTCTTAAATCTCTGCAAGGGTTCCCCGGAGAGACCAGCAGAGAATCCGGCCAACTCCTTGGCCAGATCCCGCAAGTACATGCCCATGTACAGCTGGTAAGACTGGATATGGCAAGCAAGCATCGAGCCCTGAAAACACTTTCTACCGACGCCATCTAGGTTTCAGGCCTCCCTGCCAGGAGGCACCGCGGAGTGCATCTTCTGACTCTTCAGACGATGCATGGCCGATTCCACAACCATGGAATGGTGTGGTAGCTGTGCCTTTTGAAACCCAGGGCTCTTCCGGAGTCGATAGATGGAATTGACCCGCTTGCTAAGAACCGGCGCCGAGGCCGGTGCCTCCCACATACGGAAGAGGAGCCGTTCGAGCATCGGAGGAACCGGGACAGTAAAGGCCTCCTTCGGAGGAGAGTCATACTGTAGAGCCTCAAGCTCTTCAGCTTGAGGCTCCTCCTCGGGATCCGCCGGAATAGCCAAGGCAGTGGCCATATCCCGGACGAACTCTGAGAACCGGGTGTCCTCCGGAGGGGACCTACTCCGGGGTTCAGACTGCGGTGAGTCCGAAGGGACGCACCGAGTCTTAAAGGTATCGGGAGACTCCTCGTCCTCCGTCTCCCAAGCTGACTCGTCCGAGGAAGAGTCGGGGTCCGACCCCGCGGTGCCCTGGAGCACCTGCCCCGACGATGGAAGCACTGGCGTCGACGCCCTTGGTCCCGAACGGGAAGTCGAGGGAGACCGCGACCGAGGTCAACTCCGAGCCACGAGGGACTCGAGTATCGGCTCGGCCTCCGGGGTCAACTTTGACGTCGATGTCCTGGTGGTCGGGGCAGATGTGCCAGACAGGCTGGCCATCAGTGCCCGCTGCTGCTCCATGAAGGCAGACATTCTGCTCTCCAAGGCTGTCATCCTGAGACTCAGCTCGGGAGACACAGCAGCCACCGACTCGGGCCCCGGCGGCGCCGTGCCCGACATCGGCTCCCTGGGAGGAGAGTCCACGAGGACTACGGGGCTTACGTGTCCAACAGACTCCGGCTCCACACGAGGAACTTTGGCAGGATTCTCCGGTTCCACAGGCCCGGGGCGACGGTCGGGGGTCTTAGACCTGGCCCTCGAGGAGCCAGGGACCTCTTCCGACGACGCCCTCGCGAGCCGCTTCTTCCTCTTTCGTTCCCGGTCGGGGGACTCCCTATCCGAGGAGCTTCGATGGCACTCGGGATCGGAATCCCGAGATGTCGAGGCCTCAGATGAGGTCTGGGCCCGGCCGGAGGTTGAGTCCGAGAAAAGCCTTTCCTTTTTGCTGCTGTCGACTTCGTAGTGCCTTGGAAGACATTTTTCCACAGGGCCCGCACGACTTAGGATCGTGGTCGGGGCCGAGGCACTGAAGGCAGCAGTCGTGTGTGTCGGTGAGAGACATTAGTTTCTTACACCGATCACACTTCTTAAAGCCACTGGAAGCCATCAGGGGAAAAAAAGAGTCCCCGCAAGGTCAAAGGACCGGCCTTCCAGGGAAAAAGAGAAAAAAGGGCGCGAACGCCAGCCACGAAGGGCAAAAACCGAAAAAGAAGAATCGGGCTCGATACCGGTGTACCGAACCCGGCGGGAGAGGAACCGGTGTCAAACCGGTAGAAAAAAGAGCAAAAAATTGCTAAAAATCTGATTTTAACCGGGAAAACGGGACATACGTCCGACGGGCTTCATGGAAAAAAAGAGACTGAGGTAAGATGGCACCTTTAGGTGGGAAGGGAACCGCGCATGCGTGCCTGCATTCCCAAAGGCTTTCATAGAAAGCTGGGGAAATGCTCCGCTGAAATGCTCTAACTGTTTGTTTGTTTAATTATTTATTGTTTGTCTTAGTGGTGTGCTAGTTCAGCCTTCTCAGCTGTACTTACCTTGCCTCTCTCAACTAACTGGGCTTTGTGTGGTAGCCATTTTGAATTAAATCTCTCTCCCCACAACCTGCTGATTGGTAAGCTTTTTTCCTGTCCTTGCCTGCCTGAGTGAATCCTCCCCCTCCCCCCTCCCCCTGAGGTATTGTGTAGCCTTCTTCCTGTTTTCTCCACGTGTGCATAGGCTGTTTTAGTTTGCTTTTCTCTGATCAGAGAGGGGCTGAACTTTTACAGAGCTCTGCTAGTGAGTGGATATTTGCCTCCTGGGACATCTTACTGTGAGTTCTAGCTGTTTATTTAATTATTTACTGTTTGTCTAACTGTTTGTTTAATTATTTATTGTTTGTCTTAGTGGTGTGCTAGTTCAGCCTTCTCAGCTGTACTTACCTTGCCTCTCTCAACTAACTGGGCTTTGTGTGGTACCCCCATCCCCCTGCTGAGGGTTCAGGACAGGGTACCTTGTAACTGCCCTCTTTAATAGGACTTATCTCCCTCCCTCCCTCCCCAGCACCCACCCACCCCCGGGGTAATTGTAGTTTTATAGGTACTTGCACATCTTAAGAGGAAAGGGGCTGCTCTCAGGTGCAGCTCTTAATCCAAATCAGTCATACACAGAGGACCTGAGATTAATTAAGCTTCAGGTACACAGGGTGTATTAGGGGTATTAGATACACTTTTATTAGTATAAGCATCTACACCAATCCTTATTATATACCGAAATTAAAAGACCTAAACACAAGCTTTAAACTAAGATGCAGACAGAGGTCCAGCAACGAGATGGGGGTTCTCCAGTCTTTTGCATTGAGTGTCACATGTATGATTTTCTCCCAGTTGGTGAGAGGTCCTACATATGCACTAAGTGCAGGGAGCTCTTTGCTCTCAGGGAACGAGTCCGTTCTCTAGAGGCTAGAGTAGCAGACCTGGAAGACATAAGAAAGACAGAGAAGTACATGGACGAGACCTACAGGGATATAGTCCTGAAGTCCCACCTCCAGTCTGGCAGCATCCCTGTTGCCATGGAGGAGAGAGGTCACGTGACAGGAGAGCATCACCCTGGTGTGGCAGGAAGTGATCCTGTAACTAGGACCTGTCCTCCAGGTGATGTAAAACCCTCTTGCACCGAGGACGTTTCTCCAGGGCCATGTCCCCATGAGGGGAGGGTCAGGACAGCTGTTATAGTTGGTGATTCAATCATTAGGAATGTAGATAGCTGGGTGGCTGGTGGACGTGAGGATCGCCTGGTAACATGCCTGCCTGGTGCGAAGGTAGCAGATCGCACGCACCGCCTAGATAGGATCATAGATAGTGCTGGGGGGGAGTCTGCTGTCTTGGTACATGTTGGTACCAATGACATAGGAAAATGTGGTAGGGAAGTTCTGGAGGCTAAATTTAAGCTTTTAGGTAGGAAGTTGAAATCCAGAACTTCCAGGATAGCGTTCTCCGAAATGCTTCCTGTTCCACGTGCAGGACCCAAAAGACAGGCAGAGCTCCGGAGTCTCAATGCGTGGATGAGACAATGGTGCAAGGATGAGGGTTTTGGATTTGTTAGGAACTGGGGAACATTCTGGGGAAAGGGGGGGCTCTTCCGAAGGGATGGGCTTCACCTTAATCAGGATGGGACCAGACTGCTGGCATTAACCTTTAAAAAAGAGATAGAGAAGCTTTTAAACTAGAAAATAGGGGAAAGCCGACAGTCACCCAGGAGCGCATGGTTCGGACAAAGGTATCCTTGAAGGATACTACCAAAAGCAGTGAGGTTCCAAAAGGGAGTATAGTAGCCCAAATGCCCTTGAGTAAGGAGCAGACAGAGCATAAAGATTCCCAATTACCCATGCCTACCAATAGCCAGATTAATATTAATAAAATACAGTCTCTAAAATTCTTGTATGCCAATGCTAGAAGTCTAAACAATAAGATGGGAGAATTAGAATATATAGCACTAAATGAGAGGCTAGATATGATTGCACTCTCAGAGACATGGTGGAAGGAGGATAACCAGTGGGACACTGTGATACCTGGATACAAACTATATCGTAATGATAGAGCTGAACAAATTGGTGGAGGGGTTGCGCTCTATGTTAGAGAGGGCATTGAGTCAGAAAGGATTAAAGTTTTGCAGGGAACAAAATTTGCTGTAGAATCTCTATGGATTGAAATTCCATTTATGAAGGGGAAGGTGATGGCAGTGGGAGTATACTATCGACCACCTGGCCAGAATGAACAAATGGATGATGAAATGCTCAAAGAAATCAAGGAAGCTAACAAAAGCCACAACAGAGTAGTAATAATGGGTGATTTCAATTACCCCGGTATCGACTGGGACAGTGTCACAGCAGGACAAGCTAAAGAGATAAAGTTTCTAGATGAAATGAATGACTGCTTCTTGGAGCAGCTGATTCATGAACCGACCAGAGGGGAAGCCATACTGGACCTAGTCCTTAGTGGAACGCCAGATCTGGTGCAAGAAATAAGGGTGTTGGGACCACTTGGCAATAGTGATCATAGTATGATCATGTTTGATTTAATCAGTGGAGGACAGATAGTAAAGGAATCCACAGTACTACCTTTTAACTTTCAAAAGGGAGACTATGATAGAATGAGGAATATAGTTCGGAAAAAACTAAAAGGAGCGGTTCCAAAGGTTAAAGACTTACAGCAAGCTTGGGTGTTATTTAAAAATACTATCCTCGATGCCCAGACCAGCTGTATTCCACGCATTAAGAAAAGTGGAAGAAAGTCCAAAAAATTGCCAGCATGGTTTAAAGGTGAGGTCAGAGAGGCTGTTGCTGCCAAAAGAGCAACCTTCAGGAAATGGAAAAAAGAGCCAAATGATGAAAACTGGAAACAGCACAAGCACTGGCAAGCTAAATGCAAAGCATTGATAAGGCAGGCAAAGCGGGAATTTGAGAAGAAACTTGCTACGGAAGCAAAAACACGAAATAAAGACTTTTTCAAGTACATTCGTAGCAAAAGGCCTGTGAGAGAGTCAATTGGACCATTAGATGATAGAGGGGTAAAAGGGGCAGTAAGAGGAGACAAGGCTATAGCAGAGAGACTGAATGAATTCTTTGCTTCGGTCTTTACTGAGGAAGATGTAGGGATGTTACCCAAGACTGAAGTGGTATTTAAAGGTGATACTGCAGAGGAATTGAGAGAAATATCGCTACACCGGGAAGATATATTACAACTATTTGATAAACTGAATAGTAGCAAATCACCTGGACCGGATGGTATACATCCCAGAGTGTTGAAAGAACTGAAATATGAGATTGCAGACCTGTTATTGGCAATCTGTGAACTTTCATTAAAATCATCTGTAATACCTGAAGATTGGAGGGTCGCCAACGTAACACCAATTTTTAAAAAGGGTTCCAGGGGTGACCCGGGAAATTACAGACCGGTGAGCCTGACGTCAGTACCAGGGAAAATGGTAGAAACCATCATAAAGAACAAAATTACACAGCATGTAGATAGTCATGGCCTACTGGGAGACAGCCAACATGGCTTTAGACAAGGAAGATCTTGTCTTACTAATCTGATCTGTTTTTTTGAAGGTGTGCATAAACAGGTAGACAAAGGTGAGTCGGTTGATATGGTGTATCTGGACTTTCAGAAAGCTTTTGACAAGGTCCCCCATCAGAGACTTTTGGCGAAGCTAAAAAGTCATGGGATAGGAGGCAGTGTACTATTGTGGATCAGGAACTGGTTAAAAGATAGAAAGCAGAGGGTAGGGCTAAATGGCCAATATTCCCAATGGAAAAAGGTGAATAGTGGAGTACCCCAGGGATCTGTACTGGGTCCGCTACTTTTTGACATATTCATAAATGACCTGGAAAAGGGAATAACTAGTGAGGTTATCAAATTTGCAGATGACACAAAACTGTTTAAAGTTGTTAAAACCCAAGAGGATTGTGGAAAACTGCAGGAGGATCTGGATAAATTGGAAGACTGGGCATCCAAATGGCAGATGAAATTTAATGTGGACAAGTGCAAAGTTATGCACCTAGGAAAGAACAACCCACACTATAGTTACACGATGCAAGGCTCCACATTAGAAACCACCACCCAGGAAAAAGATTTAGGAGTCATTGTGGATAACATGTTAAAACCCTCCGCCCAGTGTGCAGCGACGGCCAAGAAAGCAAATAGAATGCTAGGTATCATAAGGAAAGGGATGGAGAATAAAACAAAGGATATTATAATGCCTCTGTATCGCTCCATGGTACGACCGCACCTTGAATATTGTGTGCAATTCTGGTCACCGTATCTTAAAAAGGACATAGAGTTATTAGAAAAAGTACAGAGAAGAGCCACCAAATTGGTGAAGGGGATGGAAGGCTACTCCTATGAAGAGAGGCTAAAAAGGTTAGGGCTCTTTAACCTAGAAAAGAGACGGCTGAGGGGAGATATGATAGAGGTGTATAAATTAATGAATGGAGTGGAACGGATAAACGTGGATCAATTATTTACGCTAGCAGAATATAGAAGGACTAGGGGACATGTAATGAAGCTACAGGGTAAACTATTTAAGACAAATAGGAGAAAATATTTCTTCACTCAACGTGTAATCAAACTCTGGAATCTGTTACCGGAGGATGTAGTAAGGGCTGTTAGTATAGCTGGGTTTAAAAAAGGTTTGGACAAGTTCCTGGAGGAAAGGTCCATAAACCACTATTAAAAAGGGACCCAGGATATCAATGCTTGGCCTAGTACAAGCACTGCAGAACCTGTGTCTTTTGGGGAAACTGCTAGGTACGTATGACCTAGATTGGCCACTGTTGGAAACAGGATAGTGGGCTTGATGGACCTCGGTCTGACCCAGTATGGCATTTCTTATGTTCTTATGTTCTTATGGCTTCATCGGCACCGATGACACCCATATGTGAGGACTGACTTCCTGCTTGGTCCTGGAGAACTTGCATGATCTCATGCTAAGGATGTGGGAAACACCTCTCACCACTTCTCCTCATTCCCATAGGCTCGATACCATGTATCGAGTTCCTCCCTGTCCTGGATTTCAAAAAGCTCAGCTGCCCCACCATTCCATGGTGGTGGAATCAGCTATGAGAAGGATCAAGAGTGCAAAAAGACATGCATCTAATCCTCCAGGATGTGAATGTAGAACTCTTGATGCCTTTGGGCTTCAAACCTTCCAGGCCTCTATGTTTTCTGCCAGGATTAGTTCCTACATTTTGGGAATGTTTCTTAAGGAAGTTACAGAAGATCTAGAGCTTATGAGCCCTTTCCTTCCTGATAAGAGACAAGATTATCTTGCACTTATCAAACATGCTCAGGATGTCTCCAAATTAGTAAATCGCGCAGTTTTTGATTGTTTTGAGTGCATAAGCAGAACTTCTGCTATTGCCATAGGTGCACGTAGGATTGCCTGGCTCCAGGCATCTGACTTGGAACTTTGGGTACAGGACAAACTGGGGAATATTCCTTGCACAGGAGAGAATCTCTGGCAAAAATTGGCAAGAGAAAGCTAATGAGCTAGATGCTGATAATATCACCTTGGATAGATTATCAAAATCTACAGCTGATCCTACAAGGAAAAAGTCCTACAAAAAAACATTCTTCACTAGAAAGAAGAAGTTCTATCCCTCCTATACCCAGCAAGGGCATCGTTCAGGTCAGTCTGCCCAAAAGGGTCAGCAACAACCTAAACAAAGAAAAACAAAGGCTGCTAAGCCTCAACTGGCTCAGCAGACGCAGCCTCCACAGGGGCTTTGACTCCCATCTAGAGAGCTTTGTCTTCCTGGCCCTGAACGGGCCAGAGCCTTCCACCATTCCAGGAAGGTTAAGTTATTTTGCCCCCAGATGGGGGCAGATAACAGCAGAAAGTTGGACTCTGTCCATTGTAAGAGAGGGATACAAGCTTCACTTCCTTAGCATGCCCCCTCCTACAATGGTAAGACAGTTCAATTCTCAGACCTCTCTCAACTCCCAGTTAGATCACGAGGTCAGTCTGCTTCTTGCCCAAGGGGCAATAGAAGAAGTACCTATTCATCAACAAGGTGCAGGGTTCTGTTCCCCCTTTTTCCTTATTCCAAAGAAAACAGGAGGACACAGACCCATTTTGGACCTCAGAGAATTGAACAAATTCCTGTTCAAGGAGAAATTCAAAATGATTTCTCTGGGAACTCTACTGCCATACCTTCAGAGTCAGGACTGGCTTTGTTCTCTAGATCTCAAGGATGCGTACACTCATGTTCTTATCCATCCTACTCACCGAAGGTTTCTTCACTTTCTATTTCAAGGGAAGCACTACCAATACAGAGTTCTTCCTTTTTGGCCTGGTCTCGGCACCAAGGGTGTTCACAAAATGCATGGCTGTGGTGGCAGCATTTCTCCACACCCTAAAAATATTTGTCTTCCCTTACTTGGATGATTGGCTCATTCGAGCCCCATCAGAGCCAGAGGCCAGGTTTTCTCTATCTTGCACAATGCGTATCCTTCAATATTTGGGACTTGTCATAAACTTCACAAAATCCAACCTAGCTCCCACTCAGTCTCTAGAGTTCATAGGAGCCTGCTGGATACCAGACAGACAAGGGCCTATCTTCCACAGTCCCGCTGCCTTCGCATTGTGCAGTTAGCTTCCCAAGCAATGCTTAAGTCTCACCTCACTGCTCGGGAAATGTTACAATTGCTAGGCCACATGGCATCCACCGTGCATGTGGTCCCTTTTGCCTGCCTCCATATGAGGGCAGCCCAGTGGACTCTATCCACTCAGTGGACTCAGGCGTCAGGTTGCCTGTCAGACAAAATAGCAACCTCAGATCGTCTTATTTTGTCTCTCCAATGGTGGCAGTCACCCCAGAATCTCTTGGTGGGGTCCCCTATTCAGCAACCCCACCCCAAGTAACTCTAACAACAGATGCCTCACAGGTGGGTTGGGGAGCCCATTTTCAAGACCTCTCTACCCAAGGTTCCTGGACTCCACAGGAGACCGATCTACACATCAGTCTCCTAGAGCTCAGAGCAGTCTTTCTTGCTCTTCGAGTGTTTCACAACCAGCTCAGCTACAAAACTGTCCTAATTCAAACGGACAACCAGGTAGCCATGTTCTATGTGAACAAGCAGGGCGGAACAGGCTCTCTGTCGCTCTGCAACAAAGCTTTGTGACTTTGGGCCCTCGCCAGAGAGCATCAGATTCATCTCCTTGTAGTGTATCTTCCAGGCATTCAAAACTCTTGGGCAGACAGACTCAGTCGAGTTCTGCTTCCTCACGAATGGTCTCTCCATGCAGACCAGGTGGCCAAAATTTTCCAATTTTGGGGAACCCCGGACATAGACCTCTTTGCAAGTCTGCTGAATGCCAAACTTCCCCGTTCTGATCCAGAATTCCGGCTCAGGGTTGTCAGGCCACGGATGCCTTCCTCCTTCATTGGGGTCGGGACTTTCTGTATGCCTTCCCACCCATTCTCCTAATTCCCAGAACGTTATTCAAGCTTCAGAGAGACAAAGGCCATTTGATTCTCATAGCCCCACATTGGCCATGACAAGTGTGGTACCCTCTGTTCTTACATCTCTCTCAAGCTCCATCTCTGGAGTTAGGATCTGCTCCAGATCTCCTATCCCAGGAGGACAGGATGCTGTGGCATCCCAGTCCCCAGTCTCTACATCTCAGGGCCTGGTTGCTGAAAGCCTAGAACTTCATGATCTTAACCTTTCTCAGCAAGTAAAGGATATCCTTTATGCTTCCAGGAAACCATCCACAAGACGCTCTTATGCTTTCAAGTGGAAAAGGTTTACCATATGGTGTTTGCAGAAGGGTCTTAACCCTCTTGCAATACCTCTGGAATCATTACTGGAATATCTCCTTCATTTGATGATACCAAAATCTGCAATACAGTAGACACCCAGGAAGGTGTAGATAACATGAGGAGGGATCTAGCTAAGCTTGAAGAATGGTCTAGAATTTGGCAGCTGGGATTTAATGTTAAAAAATGTAAGGTCATGCATTTGGGCTGCAGCAATCCAAGGGAGCAATACAGTATAGGAGGTGAAGTACTTTTGTCCACTAAAGAAGAGCGGGACCTAGGCGTGGTTGTGTCTGATGATCTTAAAGTAGCTAAACAGGTAGAAAGGGCGACGGCAAAAGCTAGAAGAATGCTTGGGTGCATACAGAGAGGAATGGCTAGCAGAAAAAAGGAGATGATAATGCCTCTGTATAAGTCTTTGGTGCGACCTCATTTGGAGTATGGTGTGCAATTCTGGAGACCGCACCTTCAAAAGGATGTGAACAGGATGGAGTCGGTGCAGAGGGTTGCTATAAAATGATTAATGGGCTTTATTATAAAGCATATGAGGACAGACTTAAGGATCTTAATATGTACACCTTAGAGGAAAGGCGGGATAGAGGTGATATGATTGAGATGTTTAAATACCTCCGTGGCATAAATGTTCAGGGAGAGAGCCTCTTTCAATTGAAAGCAAGTTCTGCTACGAGGGGACATGAGATGAGGGTGAAGGGAGATAGATTCAGGAGTGATATGCGGAAATATTTCTTTACAGAAAGAGTAGTGGATCCATGGAATAGTTTCCCAGTGGAGGTGGTAGAGATGAGGACAGTAACTGAATTAAAAAAAGCATGGGACCAACACAGAGGATCTCTAAAGGTAAAAAGTGGACTGTTGTAGTTGTTGTTATGGAAGGACAGACTAGATAGGCCATGTGGTCTTTTTCTGTCATCATGTTTCTATGTTTCTATTTGTCTAATGCAGGGCTTAAGACCAATTCAGTGAGAGTTCATTTGAGTGCTATTGCAGCTTCTCTCAAGCCTTTAAATGGGCAAAGCCTTTAAATGGGCAACCTATTTCCTCTCATCCTATCATAGTGAGATTCATGAGAGGCCTTCTTCTAACTAAGCCACCCATTAAGCCACCAGCAGTGGCATGGAATTTAAATCTGGTTCTTGGCCAGCTCATGAAGCCGCCTTTTGAACCATTAGCTACTACACCTTTGAAATTCCTTTCCTGGAAGGTTATTTTTCTTATTGCAATCACATCAGCACGTTGCATCAGTGAATTGCAAGAATTAGTGGCTGATCCTCCTTATACAAGGTTCCATCATGATAAGGTAGTCCTTAGGACTCATCCTCACTTTATGCCAAAGGTGGTTTCACCTTTTCATTTAAACCAAGCAGTTTACCTTCCTGTTTTATTCCCAAGGCCTCATGCCTCTAATACAGAAAGGAATCTTCATACTTTGGACTGTAAAAGAGCTTTGGCCTTTTACTTGCAAAGGACACAGCAGCATAGAAAGTCCTCTCAACTCTTTGTTGCTTTTGATCCTAGTCATTTAGGACTTCCAGTCTCCAAAAGGACACTGTCCAACTGAATTGCACAGTGTATATCTTTTGCCTATCGGAGTAAGTACTTTCCTCTTGAAGACCATGTCACAGCGCACAATGTGAGAGCCATGGCAGCCTCTATGGCTCATCTTCACTCTGTGTCTATCAACGACATCTGTCGAGCAGCTACCTGGGCCTCTGTTCATACCTTCACAGCCCATTACTGCTTGGACAAGGACTCCCACCGGGATGCCTTGTTTGGTCAGGCTGTTCTTCAACACCTGTTCCATACTTAATCAACTCCTACCCACCATCCCTGGTAGGATGCCAGAGATCCATGGGGGGAAGTGGAGCCCTTTCAAAAGGGCACACAACTTCTGGGGTCTCTCCCTGGCATCTATAGTTACGGAGTCCCCATATGTGAAGACTACATTCCTGCTTGTTCCTGGAGATAACATAGTTACTCACCTGTAACAGGTGATCTCCAGGAACAGCAGGAATTTAGTCTTCACAACCCACCCACCTCCCCTAGGAGTTGTATCTCTCTCTTTTTCTCTCTCCCTCTCTCTCTCTCTTTGTCTCAACTTTAAACTCAACTAGAGAGAGACAGTTGGGAAAGGCGGGAAGGCCTCACGCAGGCACTGTGCGATGCTCCCAAAAGCTTTCTAATTGGACGCTGGGGAGCGTTCCCGTGCAGGCTCCATTGGTACCGATGATACCCATATGTGAAGACTAAATTCCTGCTGTTCCCGGAGATCACCTGTTACAGGTGAGTAACTATGCTTTTCTTACTTAGACGATTGGCTGATCAGGGGAGAATCCCCTCAAGAGGTAAGACTCTCTCCCTTCATCACACCATCATGGTGCTCCAACACCTGGGCTTTGTCATAAACTTCCCAAAATCCCACTTCGCTCCAACCCAAAGTCTGAAGTTTATTGGAGCGATCTTAGACACTCACGAGGCCCAAGCATTCCTCCCACAGTATCGCTGTGCCCGTGAGTAACAGCTGGAGAGATACTATGACTCTTAGGACACATGGCCTCCACAGTCCATGTCATCCCCTATGCTCAATTGCACATGCGACAAGCGCAGTGTCTTCTCAATGGACACAAGCAAAGGGTTGTCTCCTCAGAGACAGAGTCCACATCACACCTCAACTGATCAAGTCCCTTCAGTGGTGGTGTCTCCCAAAAAACCTACTTGTCGGGTCACCTTTTCAGATACCTCCACCTCGATGCACCCTCACAATGGATGCTTTCAAGCTGGGTTGGGGGGGGGGGGCGCATCTGAATGACCTGACAACACAGGGATTATAGACAGAACAGGAATCTGCATTGCAGATAAACCTGCTAGAACTATGGGCACTGACAAATGTTCTTCCGGTTTTTCAACCCCAACTATCGGGGCAACCTGTTCTAGTCAGAACGGATAATCAATTGCCATGTTTTACGTAAACAAAGAGGGGGAAATGGGGTCTTGTCCCCTCTGCGAGGAAGCCATTCACCTCTGACCCTTTGCCATCTCTCACGGCATTCACCTCAGAGTGGTGTATTTCCCAGGCGAATTCTATGTCCTAGCAGACAGGTTAAGCCATATCCTTCATCCACACAAACGGACCTTGTATCAAGACATAACTGCTGAGATCTTCCAAACATGGGGAATCCCACTCATAGATCTTTTTGCCACTCCACAAAGCACACAGCTTCCACTCTTCGGTTCCAGGGTTCCGTTGATGAACCGACAAGCCCCGGGCACCTTCCTTCTCCACTGGGGACAAGAATGGCTCTACGCATTCCCTCCCATCCCCTTGATACTCAAGACACTCTTCATGCTACAGGCTGATAGGGGCTCCATGATTCTCATAGTCCCCTTTTGGCCACATCAACCGTGGTTTCCTCTGCTTCTTTGCCTTGTGCAGACTCAGCCACTCAACTTGGGATGTGCACCGGACCTCCTCTTTAGGACCATGGGACACTACTCCATCCCACTTTTCACTCCCTATGCCTGACAGCATGGCTGCTGAAGGGCTAGTGTTTGCCAACTTCGATCTTCCACAGGCAGTCAAAGATGTCCTTCTTGCATTGTGTAAAGATTCCTCCAGGCGATCTTATGCCTTCAAATGGCATAAGTTGCCCTTTGCTCCCTAAAGAATACTGACCCCCTTTCTTGGCTGGTGGAGTCCCTTCTATGGTATCTCCTTCACTTATCCTTGTCAGGTCTTAAAACTAACTCAGTGAGAGTTCACCTTAGTGCCATTGCGGCCTCTCACAGACCAGTGGATGGACTGCTTATTTCCTCACACCCCTTAGTAGCATGTTTCATGTGGGGTCTCCTGCTGTCCATGCCACCCATTAAGCCGCCTCCAGTGCCCTGGGATCATAATGTGGTTCTGGCGCAACTTCTAAAGCCTTCTGTCGAACCTTTAGCAACCACGTCCCTGAAGTTTCTATCTTAAGTGCAATCATTTTTATTAACGTTTTTTCACATACAATGCAGACAACCATAATAAATCCAACAGTATAACACCCCCCAACCCCTGAGACAGGTAGCAAACAAACACAACAAAGCATTAAACATAGAACCGGTCCACCCCTCCCCCCCTCCCCCCCTCCCCCTCCCCTCCCCTCCCCCCTCCCCTAACAGCACCAATAGAGACCCCATCCCTCTCCAAGAAGGCAGAGTATGTATAATAGTGCCAAATACACTTGTGCAGAGGCCCAGGAAAACCTAGCAGGAGAGCAGATAATTACTCAAGCTCCCTACAGTAGCACCATTCAAGAGGGGAGTATAACCCAGCCCAGCCAGAGATGACCGGTAGGAACCACCGAGCCCCCCAAATACATCATCCCACGCCTAGCCACAAAAAATCTGAGTAATAACGCATAAAGGCATGGGGAGAGCAGAAAATTGGGGAGTGGCCTGGAGTTATCCACTAGGCATTATGTAGACCTTAAACATTAAGCACACACCCCCTACCATAAGGGGATAACGCAGACACCAGAGGGGACCAGAGCTCCAAAAACCCCTCCCAGCTCTTGCCCCCCTTCTGTTGAGCTGTGGATTTTTCCATACGCATCAACTCAACCATTGAATTCTCCCACAGCATCAAACAGGGAGGGGAGGGATCCATCCAATGTCTCAACAAAGCCCGCTTAACTAACAAAAACCCCCTCTCCAGCAAAGCTCGGTGCATACCAGAGAGTTGCCCAAATCCCGGCTCCCAATTATGGAATAAACAAACCTCTCGAAGGAGCACATCTCCCGACCCTAGCCATCCCTGCATCGTATTACACACCTGAATCCACACAGCACGTACCCTCGGACAACCCCAAAACTTGTGCAGTAGTGACCCGGGCCCACTCCCACACCAGTGGCAAAAGGGGGACGGGCGAAGACCTGCATAGAAAGCCCACGTATCACTAGCATACGCTCGCCAGAGAAATTTATATTGCATTTCCTGGAGATACACCCACACCGGGCCCTTCGCTATCCTCTCAACGGCCACCCGCAGGATATCCGTCGTCAGTTCCTCAACCCCATCTGCCCGCCACCTACGGGCTAATTCTGGAAGAAACCCAGGGCCCCCACTGGGTCAGAGCACCGTTCGCACCACCAAGTCCCCCGATTGACTTTCCTCTAGCCGTTCCAAAATAACTCGCGGAGATGTAGAAAGGGACCACACCCCCTCCCCCGGGGTCACCGAGAGCGATGCTAAATAAGAGCGAACTTGCAAATCCCCATAAAAGTCCTGATGGCGAATATGAAACCGGCGTTGTATTTGCTGAAAGCTATCCAGGCTTTTCAAATCAGCAGAATAAAGATCCCCCAAACACACCAACCCCCGTTCCATCCATTGCCAAAAAATATTTGGACGGGCATAACCTGGGACAAAATCCGGATTGCCCGCCAGCGGCAACAGGGGAGACTTACACCAATCCCATCCAAAACGTCTGCAAAGCGCCTTCCACGCGGTGCGCAAAGCCCCAATATACCCCCCTCCTATTCCCGCCCTGAGTGACCGGGGCAATCGCCTGATATGCAACAGATAAAGGCCATGGTATGGATCCAGCGCCGCCCCCAGTTGCGGAACCGGAGTACATCCCTCCCCCTCCAGCAGTCCCCGTATATGCCTTGCCAAATAGCGTAAATTATAATTTCGCAAAGAGGGCAATTCCAATCCCCCCTCCAATCGCCAGCTCATTAGAGCTCGAAGAGGGATCCGCGCTCTCCGACCTCCCCACAGAAACTCCCGCAAACAACGTTCCAAACGTTTCCAATCTTTGTCCAGGACCCATATGGGTAGGAGGCGCAACACATATAGCCATCGAGGGAACTCTACCATAACAAACAAGGCAATCCGGCCTCTCAACGACAGCGGCAGACTCTTCCACCCTGCAAAAGTGTTACAGCTGCGAGCCAGCAGGCATGGGATATTGACACTGTACAAGCGGTCCGGTCGATCAGGAAGTTGTATCCCCAGATACTTGATTTGCCCCTCCGCCCACACTAAAGGAAAGTGCCCTTTCCAAGTAGGCCGTACTTTACCCCCAACATCGAGCACGACAGACTTCGAAGCATTAACTTTCAAACCTGAGAAGGAGCCAAACTCTTGTAACAGATGCATCACGCATTCTAAAGACCCGGATAGGCTCGTGAGACTCAGCAACATGTCATCAGCAAAGGCACTGACTTTAATGTCTTCCCCCCCTAAGCGGATACCAGCAATCTCCGGGGCCTTCCGCATCGCCCGTAGGAGCGGCTCCAAAGCCAACACAAAGAGTAGCGGGGATAGAGGGCAGCCTTGTCGCGTGCCTCTCTCCAATACAAAAGGCTCCGAAAACACCCCGTTCGAGCCCACTCGAGCCATAGGCTGGGCATACAAGGTTTGCACCCAACCCACAAAATTCCCGCTTAAACCAAATGCCGACAGCGCCTCCCACATATATACCCAGGCCACCCTATCAAAGGCTTTTTCAGCATCTAAGCTTACCAAAAGTAAAGCCTCATCCATCTGCAAGCAATGTTCCATGCCCAGAAGCAATCTGGCAATATTGCGAGATGCCTCTCGCCCCTGCACAAACCCCACCTGGCTAGGATCCACCAAGGAGGGTAGCAAGGGAGCAAGCCGAGACACCAACACTGAAGCCAAGAGTTTCAAATCACAATTAATAAGAGAAATAGGACGGTATGAGGCCGGATCTAACAAATCTTTCCCAGGTTTCGGGAGCACCGTGATGTCCGCACACCGCATATCTCGAGGAAAAATACCATTGGCACGGGCCTCCTCATACATCACCACCATAGACGGAGCCAGTTGCGGGGCCAAGAGTTTATAATATTCCATACTGAAACCATCTGGACCAGGAGCCTTATGAGATTTCCCCCTCTTAATACCCGCAAGGAGCTCCGACACTGTTAACGGCGCATTAAGCTTCTCCAATTCCACGGCCGAGATCCTAGGGAGAGATAAAGTTTGAAGAAATGCTACCCCCTGTCCATAATCTCGGGCCTCCTCACTGTACAGCTGCTGATAAAAGGACCGAAATATCCGCGCTATGTGCTCCGGCCGATGCTGTAATATCCCATTCTGGTCACGCAGCACAGGGATAAACCTATTACCTCTAGGATCCCGCACTAGCCTCGCCAGCAACTTCCCCGCTCTATTACCATACAGATGTAGTCGGTGTTTGTAGTAGTGTAACGAATACGAAGCTCTCCGCCGAAGTAAATCATTAAGCGCTGCCTGCGCCGCCATATAGTCCCGCTGAAGCTCACCATTTCTACCCCTACAGACCCGACGCTGCAACGCGCTTAGGGCACGCTCCGCAACAAGAATACTACGATCGAGGTGTTTCCTACGCGACACCGTATATGAAATAATCGCACCTCTCATCACCGCCTTACTGGCTTCCCAGAATGTCAGCGGGGCGCAGTCCGGGAGATCATTAAAAAGAACATAGTCCTCCCACTGTTGTACAAGAAAGGAGCGGAAGGCCTCATCCTCCCATAGATATGCCGGAAATCGCCAACCCCCTCTCTGGGATCCCTGACATTCCCAGGTAAGCCATATCATACCATGGTCTGTGGCCGCAATGGGTTCAATTTCCGCCTGGCCGACCCGGGGAAATCCACCCTCACTAACAAGCATGTAATCAATGCGGGACCACGTAAGATGTGCCCTCGATTGGTGCGTGTACTCTCTCATCCCAGGATGTAAAACCCGCCAGACATCCACAAGGGCCCCCACCCTGCACAAATAGCTAATGCCTTTCCGGGACCACCCCCCCTCCCCCCCGAAGAAGACTTATCCAAACGGGGCTCATGAGGGCAATTGAAATCCCCAGCCATAATGACCTTCGCCCCTCCCGCATGCTGTAGCAGCCCCAGCAAATGTGTAAAAAAGGCATGGTCGTAAACATTGGGTGCATAAACATTAAGAAGCCAGAGGGGTTCAGTATACAGTTGGCCCTGTATCAAAATATACCGCCCAAGAGGGTCTGCCTACACTCCTTTTACAGTCAGGGGAATCCCCTTCTTCACCAACACCACTACTCCCGCTTTCTTTGTACCCGACTCAGCGCCATATGCCACTTCTACCCAGTCCCGGGCCAATTTCCGGTGTTCCACCGCACTTAAATGTGTCTCCTGTAATAACGCAATATGCGCCCCCTTTCGTTTGAGCTCCTGGAGAATTTTGGTGCGCTTAATTGGAGAGCCTATGCCCCCCACATTCCAAGAAATTATCTTGATCTCAGGCATAGATCAAAATCAAGATAACCAGTAGCATAATCGCTCACTCTTCTCCCAGAGGCGCCCAGCCTTACCTCCGGGACCTCCGCCGCTGCACTAGATCTCCTGAAATTAACAATGTGACCCCCCCTATGAAAAATCACCCGGAAAAACAAAGAGTGCTGTCGCTTACCCAACTCCCCCCCCATCTGCCCCCACCTCTTCCCCACCTCTTCCCCACACCCCCCACCCCTCCCCCGCCCCCTACAATCCCCCCCATTCCCCAGCCTACTACCCACCTACCTAACTTCTCCCAACCCCCAATAAGTAAACAATCCCCCCAACCACTACAGTCGAGGTCAGACTTCGAGCTAGGCACATCAAGGCCGCCCCAGCCCCCCCCCCCTTCCCAAGAACGGTAAACTGTACATGTTACCCCACACACCAAACAGTAAACAGCATTCCAACCAACAATTTACCCCCCCACCAGGCAGCACAAAAGTATAGGGCCAGATTCGGCCGCATTGTTCCCCACTTACACATGAGAAAATATAGCAAAATAAAGCAACTCCCCCCCCCTCCAAAGTCCCAGACGTTCGGCACTTAGCCAAGAACACTGTCCAGTGCAGAATACACATGCACCAACATATGAGTACGTTACGGACAGCCGTGCCTGGTAGCCCATCCAGGTGAGAGATACCCGGACCCCCCCGGGAATTGCTTTAGGTCCGGGCCTCAGCCGCTCTCCTCCCGAACTGATGACTCTGCTGATCCAGCGTTCAAAGTGTCCAGAAACGATTGAGCCTCCCGAACCACAGTAAAAGCATGACTGATGCCAGAGTGAGATATACGCAGGGTAGCAGGAAAGGCTAACGTAAACCGCATTTTTCTCCGAAACAAGGCAGAGCAGACCGGCGCGAACTCCTTACGCTTAGCCGCAACAGCTGAAGAGTAGTCCTGGAATAGCAAAAGTTGTTGATTTTCAAATTGTACCTCTCGCTTGTGTCGGAAAGCCTGGAGGAGTTGCATCTTATGCTGGAAATTCAAGATTTTAGCAATCACCACCCGCGGCCGCGGGCGTGACTCCAGTCTCGGCCCCAATCTGTGCACTCGCTCCACTTTCAGCTGGCCTACTAATTCGTCCAAGCCCAAAGTCTTGGGCAGCCAGGATTCGACCAGGGGCAGAAGCTGAACATCAGTAGTTGTTTCCGGGATCCCCACAATCCGTATATTGTTCCTCCGGGAACGGTTTTCAAGGTCCTCAATCTTCTCCGCTAAGGCTACAAGCTGTACACGCTGTGCCTCGTGTTCTCTGACCCTGCTATTCCCATCGTCTTCCAGCGTAGAAACACGGCGTTCCACCTCCTCTATTCTTTGTCCCATTTCCGCCAGCGCCGAACTCACAGAATCCAGCTTGGTAAGTATGCGGTCAAACTTTGGGTCGAGAATTTTCACTACCTCCTTCGCCAGGTCGTCTGCGGCCGAATCAACGCTTTCCGCCCCCGGGGAGGCCGGGTTAACACTTCCAGCGCGGGAAGATTTCTCCCGCTCCTCCTTCGGTGGTGGAGGCATTTTTCACTGTGATTTCGCTGCCACGGTGGTCTGCTATAGTAGTACTGCAATGCAGAACCTTGTCCCACACTGTGTACGGGTATGAATAGCTAAGAATAAGGGTTAAAGCTGAGGCGGCCCCGGAGCGAGCAGCGAACACGTCCTCACTCACTCATGCGCCACCGGAAGTGTCTGAAGTTTCTATCTTAAAAGGCCATCACTTCAGCTCATCACATCAGTGATCTGCAAGCTCTAGTGGCAGATCCCCTCTATACTCAGTTCTACCATGACAAGATGGTTCTCTGTACCCATCTGCAGTTCCTCCTGAAGATGGTTTCCTCTTTCTATTTAAACCAGCCAGTAATCCTTCTGATTTTCTTCCCTAGACCATATGTGTCTCAGGCTGAGGCAGCACTACAGATTTTAGACTACAAGTAGGGCCAGCCCGTCCATTGTCCGGGAATGTTGTTCGCACAGGGCCCCTGCTTCAGGAGGCTCTGTGCCAACTTCATACCGCACATACTGTTCGGATCCCAACTGTTTGCAGGGCTGACTTCAGAGGGAGCTGGAGATGCTGGCAGCTGTGTTGTTGTGCAGCCTACTGGTGTGCCAGAGGTTAAAGGGAATTTTCTATTTCCCGGTACGCAGCACGCCTGTGGGCTGGAGTGAAGGAAAATGCCGCTCTTCACTCCGGTAGCTGTGCAGAGGTGAGACGGAGCTTTGGGCCTCCTCGGCTCCTTCTGAAGCCAGAGACAGGTGTGGGGCTCCTCAGGGGGTGGGGGAGGGGAGCTAGGACTGGAAATGGGCTAATGGGGGAGCTAGGATAGGACTGGAAATGGGCTGATGGGGGTGTTAGGATGGGACTGGAAAGGGCAATAGGGGGGATTAGGATTGGACTGGAAATGGGCTGATGGGGAGGCTAGGACTGGAAATGGGCTCATAGGGTTGCTAGGATAGGACTGGAAAGGGCCAATGGGGGGGGGGGTAGGATAGGACTGGAAATGGGCTGATGGGGCGGGCTAAGATAGGACTGGAAAGGGCTGATGGGAGGCTAGGACTGGAAATGGGTTGATGGGATGGAGAGGGCTGGAAATGGGCTGATTGGGGAGGTCTTGGACTGGAAATGGGCTGATGGGGGGTTGGATTGGAAATGGGCTGATAGGTGGCTAGGATAGGACAGGGAATTAGCTGATGGGGTGCTAGGATAGGACTGGAAAGGGCCAATGGGGAGGGGGGGTTAGGATAGGACTGGAAAAGGCCAATGGGGGGGGGGGTAGGACTGGAAATTGGTTGATGTGGGGCTAGGACTGAAAATGGGCTGATTGGGGAAGGCTAGGGCTGGAAATGGGCTGATTGGGGAAGGCTAGGATAGGACTGGAAATGGTTGATGGGGAGGCTAGGACTGGAAATGGGCTGATGGGGGTGCTAGGATAGGACTGGAAAGGTCCAATGTGTGTGTGTGGGGGGGGGGGCGTAGGATAAGACTGGAAATTGGCTGATGGGGGTGAATAGTAATGGAAATGGGCTCATTGGGGGGGGGGCTAATATAAGACTGGAAAGGGCTGATGGGAGGCTAGGACTGGAAATGGGTTAATGGTGGGCTAGGGCTGGAAATGGGCTGATTGGGGAGGACTTGGACTGGAAATGGGCTGGTAGATGGCTAGGATAGGACTGGAAATGGCCGATGGGGAGGTTAGGACTGGGAGTGGGCTGATGGGGGTGCTAGGATAGGACTGGAAATTGGCTGTTGGGGGGCTAGGACGGGAAATGGGTGGATTGGAGGGGCTTGGACTGGAAATGGGCTGATTGGGGAGAGCTAGGATAGGACTGGAAATGGGCTGGTTGGGGGGGGGGGCTAGGATAGGACTGGAAATGGGCTGATAGGGAGCTAGGACTGAATATGGACTGATTGGGGGATGCTAGGACTGGAAATGGGCAGATTGGGGAGGGCTAGGATAGGACTGGAGATGGACTAGGTGGGGGGGGGCTTGGACTGGAAATGGGCTGATGCGAGGCTAGGATAGGACTGGAAATGGGTTGATGGGGGGGCTAGGATAGGACTGGAAAGGGCCAATGTGTGTGGGGGGGGGTAGGATAAGACTGGAAATTGGCTGATGGGGGTGACTAGTATTGGAAATGGGCTCATTGGGGGGGCTAATATAAGACTGGAAAGGGCTGATGGGAGGCTAGGACTGGAAATGGGTTGATGGGGGCTAGGGCTGGAAATGGGCTAATTGGGGAGGACTTGGGCTGGTAGATGGCTAGGATAGGACTGGAAATGGCCGATGGGGAGGTTAGGACTGGGAGTGGGCTGATGGGGGTGCTAGGATAGGACTGGAAATTGGCTGTTGGGGGCTAGGACTGGAAATGGGTTGATTGGAGGGGCTTGGACTGGAAATGGGCTGATTGGGGAGAGCTAGGATAGGATGGAAATGGGCTGGTTGGGGGGGCTAGGATAGGACTGGAAATGGGCTGATAGGGAGCTAGGACTGAATATGGACTGATTGGGGGATGCTAGGACTGGAAATGGGCAGATTGGGGAGGGCTAGGATAGGACTGGAAATGGGCTGATGCGAGGCTAGGATAGGACTGGAAATGGGTTGATGGGGGAGCTAGGACTGGAAATGGGTTGATGGGGGGGCTAGGACTGAAAATGGACTGATTGGGGAAGTCTAGGACTGGAAATGGGCTGATGGGGGGTGGACTGGAAATGGACTGATGGGTGGCTAGGATAGGACTGGAAATGGTCAATGGGGGAGGGGGGCTAGGTTAGGACTGGAAATGGGCTGATGGGGGGGGGGGGGGCTAGGACTGGAAATGGGCTGATTGGAGAGGCTTGGCCTGGAAATGGACTGATGGGGGGGTTGGCCTGGAAATGGGCTGATGGGGGACTGGGACTGGAAATGGGCTGATTGAAGGGCGCTTAGACTGGAAATGGGCTGATGGGGGCACTATGAGGATTGGAAAGGGCTCCTCTGCTGCCGCCGATCGGACCCATCAGCATGGAGTGGGCAGGTACGATCCTCCCCGCTCCCCACCGACAGACCCAATCGTGCTGCGGGCTTCTTCCCACTGGAGGACTTTAACTTCAGTGTTCTCCTTGGAGCCAACCTTTCTCCTCTGCCACCGCCGATTGGACCCATCAGCAGGGAGCGGGCAGGTAAGCTCCTCCCCGCTCCCCACCGACAGACCCAATTGTGCTGCATCCTTCTTCCTGCCGGAGGACTTTAAATTCAGCATTCTCCTTGGCGCACCCGCACCTGAGGGCCTCGCCAGAGGGTCCTTTGGCATGGCCCTTAGGTGGGGACCAGCGGCCGAGGCAGGGGAAAACACCGAATTAAGCATTTAACTACCCAAAAAGCAACTCTGAGCAACCTCCACCTATATGCTGTCTTGATACTCATAAAGAGGCCACCGAATTCGCTAACCACTGCTACAACGGTAAACCACTAATCCTTCTGTTAATCTTTGTTTTAAACTACACATCCCATCTATATCCATATCACATTTATTAATGCAGTATCATAAATGCTCTTTAATTCCTGCTGATCTAGATGTAACCTCATGATCAGTCCCATCACTATTTACCTATGCTAGATACATAATACCAAACTTTCTTGAACTTGATACATTGTCCTCCACCCGAGTGTTACTGTCTCATTGTATCTACATTGTAACTTAGCAACCGTTCTCTTCATCAACGCCCCAGCAGATCTTTCCACCTGTCTTGTAGCTCCACCCCATTTAGCTAACTGATATTTCTAATCCCTTTATCATATACCCTCTACCTTCTGTTATCCAAGCTTATACTCATACCATCCCTCAAAATGCATCCCCAAATCTTAGCCTCAGTATTAATAGGGGCTATCATTTTGCCCTCACTATCAAGTCAATCAAAAGCCCAATTCTTTCCAATCACACAAATTGAACTAATCCCAATTTTTAGCGTATTCCATCCCATACAGAAATTGCATCTCAGATCATCAAATAACATACACCCCAAAGACTAATCTACATAAACGCTATTCCTCTAACCACCCACACATCACAAAATATCATTGATAAAACCTCATTATTTAAATGTGCGTACATTAACGCACGTTCTATAAAAAAGAAGATTTCCTATCATTGTTGATTATGCTACTGCAGTCAGTCCAGATATTATAATCATTATGGAAAGCTGGCTAAGTGATCTAGACAATATTCTTCTTAATCAGATATGCCCGCTGTGATGATGAGAGCTGTGCTGAGCCGATGGAAACAGAAGAAAACAGTGAATATGCCTTTAAGGTGAGAGACAGGCAAGGTATTCACAGGGTTCAGACTGCAGGCAAAGGAAAGAAGCACGTAGTTGCTGAAGCCCAGCCCAAGCTCTAACGTAAGTGCAGGCTTGGAGGGTAATGACAATCACCTGTGCAGAGACAGGGGAGTGTTAGTTAGGAAACAGCTTTATAAGCCCTGTTCAGAGGAGAGGAAAAGGAGAAGTGGGAAGTTTGACTTCGAGTTGGAGAACGGCTCCAGCAAGAAAGGAAGCAGCAACAGAGGAAGCAGTCCTTGTAAGAGAGGTGCTCTTAATTCAGAAACCAGCAGATGGGTGGCTGGGAGAGTTGCTGACAACGAGGATCAGATTGCAGTGCAGAGTGTTCCTGAACCAGCTCAGAGAATTCAAGCTGCCAGAAGGTGGGTGAATACGGTTACAACTGGAAGTGGCCAGAACCCAGCCGAGGGCAGAGAACCAGAGTTGAACACGATTGAAGCATTGAGGCAATTGATACAGGGAAGGAAGCCCCACTCTCAAGGTACAAATATTCCATATCAGGGAGAGCAGCTGTGGAAAGGAATTCAGAAGTTCCTACAGAACAGTAAGCTTGAAGGAGTTAATGAAAACCCAGAGACAGACAAGCATTTCGTAGCACAGGAAGAAATGCAAATTGACTCTTTTGGGCAGGATTCTGTTACTGAGGAGTCTCCTATGGACTGTTCTTTGTGTAAGAAGGAAGTTTGAAAGTTGGTGATAAAAAGTGTTAACAGAAGAAGCTTTTGAGAAGCAGGGTTTTACCTAGCCATGTGAATGCCAGGAACTTCTTCTAAGGTAAAGAACCTTTGCTTAACCTAGAGTTTGATAACCAAAGCAGCACATGATAAATGAAAAAATTTAGCTGTGCTGGACGAACAAAGGAAGCTGTGATTTACTTGCTGAAATGTTTTTGCTGAAAACAGCTGCACATGTTTAAAGGTTCTTTCTGTTTCTTCAGTTCCAGTTGCATATGTTTCCTGTTATTATTTACTTGGAGAATAATTATTATGTCTGCGTTGAACCTTAGTGCTTATGGGAACCTAAATAAAAATTCTTGTTTTGCCTTAAAAACCAACGGTCTCACACTACTTTGTCTTTGAGTAAAAGAATCAACTACAAGTCCCAGAGTTCCCTGCTGGAGACAAGGATAGTAACTCTTTATTTAAGGACAAACATTAGCAGCCCTATGCCTGTAAGCCTTTGGCCCAGGCGAGGGTCACGACACCGCCCAAGTATAAAATATTCCATACCCCTAGAATAAGTAAACGTGGGGGTGGAGTTCTAATTATAATAAAGAACTCATTAGAGCCTCAATTCCTTTGCTCCAATACCACGTCAGATCTAGATCTTCTCATAATCAACTGCGCAAACCTTGCATTCTGCCTCTTATACAGACCACCAATATCAGACCCTGATGGCCTTGCAATCATTATTGACGAAATAGTCAATCTAACCCCATGTAAAAATACAGTTCTCCTTGGAGGATTTCAGTCTCCCATCTTTTCAAACCCCATGCGCCTCCTCGTTCACAAGTGCAATGGAGGAATTAAACAAATTATTACACAACCCACTCACAAAAAGGGAAATCTCACTGACCTTATATTTCTACCACAGGAAATACAATTATCACTTAACTCCCCACGTTCGATAACACCAATTCCCTGGTCCGACCATCACCTTATTGAATTCACACTGGAAACTAAACAACAGCAAACAAACACTGAACGAAATCAGCTCAAACTATACTCCAAATACAAACAGTTTGCTAAGGAGAGCTCTTAAAGTCCATTGACTTAACCACAGATAACCTAGATAGAATCATTAACAACTGGAACACATCAATTAATGATATAGCCACAAAGCCACAGAATTCTCAACACCAGTCAAAAAAGCCCTCCAAGCAATGGTTCTCCCATGAGCTGAGACTTATGAAAAGAAAACTAAGAAAGCTAGAACATACATGGAGGTCTACAAAAACTGCTGCTAATAGGGAAAATTACATGATTGTGTTCTCTAGATACTGTAATCACATTAACCTAACAAAAAAGAGCTATTACTCAAATTTGCTCATGAACTCAATCAATAAACCTAAGGACCTTTTCGTCATAGTTAAATCCCTCACATCCCATCCAAATGCCTCCTCTCCTTCACTAGACATCTCTCCACAAATATTAGCAGACTATTACAAGTCTAAAATTAACCCTTCTACATATCTCATCAGCACATGTACAAATAGCATATTACCCCCTCCTGAACTCTGGGAAAATTTTCACTCAATACATCTAGAACCCCTTAAAAGGACAATTTCAAATATGAACACTACAGCATCCATATCAGACCCATGTCCAGTCAAATGGATAAAGGACACAATCACTGATATTGCTCCTGTCATACTAACAATCGGCAATAAATCACTTTCCCAAGGCTATATGCCACTTGAACTCAAAAAGGCTATCATATGGCCATTTCTAAAAAACAAAATCCTTAACAAAACCTGCCTGGCCTCATACAGGCCTATATCTAGTCTACCTTTTCTCGCTAAAATAATTGAGAAAATTGTCTACATGCAACTGCAAGATCACATAGACCTATATGCTCCTCTTGATAATAACCAGTATGGATTCAGACCATTCTACAGTGTTGAGACACTGATGCTAGTATTATATAATAAATTCATAAAAGGAATAGATAACATTAAACATGCCAACATTCTCATTTTCCTGGACATAGCTGCTGCTTTTGATTCTGTCATCCACCCACTGTTAATTCAAAGACTACAACAAATAGGTATAACTGATATAACACTAAAATGGTTTACATCATACCTTTCTGAATGATCCCAACAGGTCAGTATCGGCCCATATGCTCTAACTCTTACTCCCAATATACAGGCCTTCCTCAAGGATCTGCGCTTTCAGCCCTGTTATTTAATATATATCTCCAACCGGTTTGTCAAATCATAAAAAAATTCAAGATCAATTATGCCATCTACGCTGTGACATAATGCTGTTCATGCCCTTCAACATAACTACGCCCAACTTCGATCCTATACCATCCTGCTTCAAGGAAATTGCAACTTGGCTCAAGCCTTCTGGATTAAATATTAACTACAAAAAAACTGAGGTGTTAATTATCACCAGAAACCAAACTTACACTCCACCACAACACTTACTATTTGATGATATTCAACTCAAAATCAAAGATGAGGTTAAATACCTAGGAGTAACATTAGATAAACATCTCTCTTTTCAGACCCACATTACAAATACAACGAAAACAATATTTAGCAAGATCCCTCTCCTCCAACACTTAAAACCCCTACTCCAGAGCTCTGACTTTCGAATCCTAATGCAAGCCATGATCATCCCACATATAGACTATTGTAATAGTTTACTGCATGGTCTACCCAAAGTGTCCCTCCACCCACTAATAATGGCTCAACATACTGCCGCACGTATTATACACAACTCATGATGGATCGATCACTTAACCCCAATCCTATTTAACTTACATTGGTTACCTATCCAGAGCCGCATAAAATACAAGCTACTGATGACACCACTGAAGATCATTAGAAAAATAACCCCTTCAGCTCTCCAATTAGATAAAATAGCACCCATTGATTGGCAAAGAAGAGAGAATATGAACAACTCTCTAACTACACCAAATGAATTCCATAAGCCCAAACAATGCACAAGCAGCAGAGCATTTGAGTATATTTCTCCAAAGCTCTGGAACACTTTACTTTCTAGCCTCTGAAATATTCCAGACCTATCTTCTTTCCGCTCTCATCTCAAAACTCACCTTTTCATTGAACATTTTGGCCATAATGAAACTACAATTTATGTAGACTGCACATAAATTACAATTCCCTCTCCAGCTAAGCTCCCAATCTCTTAATCCACTCGTTAGTACTCTTCCATTACCCATGAAGTTTCCCACCATCCCCTAGAACTACCCTTCATTCTGAACAACATAATTATGTAAATCTTTGATTGTTCACCACCAGTTATATTGTTATATTGTTTAATGTATCTGTTGTTAGAAATGTAAGCCACCTGAAAGAGCGATATATAAAACACACAAATAAATAAATAAATGGGGAGGCTAAGACTGGAAATGGGCTAATGGGGGTTTGGACTGGAAATGGGCTGATGGGTGGCTAGGATAGGACTCGAAATAGCTGATGGTGAGCTAAGATTGGAAATGGGCTGATGGGGGGGGGGGAGCTAGGACTGGAAATGGGCTGACGCAGGGGGATGGGAGAATGGGGCTAGAAGGGAGCAGATGCTGGTGGTGCTGGAACTAGAAGGGAGCTGATATTGGGGGAGGACTAAAAAGGAATGGGGCTGGGGGAGTGAGCATGGAGAGAGGAAAAGATATTTTGTGTGGGAAGGAAGAAAAAGCTACGATTGGCTGGGTATTGGGAGAGTAAGTGTGGATTGAGGATGGAAGGGTGGAATTTGAGTGGATGAAAAAGGAATAAAGAAAAAATAGAGCAAAAAGGGAAAGATCAGTATATTAAAGCAAATGTAGAGAGATAATGGAAAAAATCTAGAAGAGAGAAGAAAGGACAAATGGACAGCAGACAATGGAGAGTTAGCAGAAGACACGAAGAAACCAGAAGAAAGTGACTGAAGCAATTGCAATTGAAAATAAAATGTCCAAACAACAAAAGGTAGAAAAATACTTTTCTATTTTGAATTTATTAACTGGAATGTCAGCTCTGGGAAATGTGCATCGCTAACATCTTTGCATTTTGTTTAATACAAAAGGAAATGAATTTATAGTTTTATTTCTCCAGTGTTGTTATACATTCCAGGTTTGGCTTTTGGGGTTCCCAGTTTAATTATCTTCATATTTCTAAACTGTGATCCCTTTATTTCTTTTATTTATTTACATTCTCTCATATACTGCGCTATTCTGCATCAGTGCGGTTTACATTGAACAAACTGAAATTACATTGAACAGGGCATTGTAACTTGGAGATAACTATTTTACAGGGAACATGGGCTATGGAGGGTTAAGTGTTCTTTGTTTGACGGTCTATGTTCTGTATGTGTAAAAGAGCTAAGATATTCTGTTCATGTAGTTTCTATTTGATAGTGCCACTTGTTCTCTTTCCCCAGTAGGAGATGTATTGGTTTAATATTTGCAGTGTTGCCTTTTGATAGGTAAGGTTTGGTGCTTTGTGAGTCCTGGTAGTGTTGTTATGATGGGTTTGCTATGGGTTCTAAATGGGCAGGGTTTATAGTACTTCATAATATGCCTGGCAGTTGACACTGGAGTATAGTAATGTAGAAATCTGGTAGTTTTTCTTTATCCTCACTGCCCTTGCAAATAGTATTCCGACACTCATTAAGAGGCATGTTTGCTAAAAGTTAATACGCTTTCACAAATGTTAATGTGCATTAAGTGCAGGACCACACATTTATTTCTATGGGTGCAGTGGCATTTAACGCACATTAATATTTTGTAAACATGCCCCTAAGTCATTGCCAGGAGAAAAAAGAGGTTTGTGAAGGGTTCCTTTGAAAGGTGCCTAAAATTTTAGATGCCCCTAAAATTTAACCCCACTATATCTCCCACAATTACACTCAAAACAACCAAACAAGGGAAACATACAAACAAGAATTTTTTGTCGGAACTTACACCTTGAAGAAACAATTCCTTCTTGTAGTGTGATGTTCCTTTTTTTCTTTTTATAGGGAGCAAATTGAAATTACACTTACCTGGTAATTGTAGTCCCTTGAGTGACGACAGTTTAGTCCTCCACTTCTGGGTAGTGCACCTCCTCCTGCAGCTTGGAGACTGGACATGTCAAACTCGTGACATCACTGGATGTAGCCTGCTGGAATCCCCCATCAGCCCCAGTGAACTACTGACAAGGAGACTCAAAAGAGCAACAAACAAGTAGCTAACATTTTAATGATAACCTAAACTCCAATGACAGATATAACTGAACAACTTATCAAACCATTAACCTCCCCTTTAAAAGGAAAGGGTGAGATTTACCCTATTAATGCTCTCCTCCCTGCCGAGCCAGGAACTAGGAAGAGGAAGGAGAGACCGGTTGAAGAAGTAAGAATGAGAATGATAGCCAATCATCTTAAGGCGATACTCACCTGCACACCTGAATTTCGCTCCAGAAGCGTGCCCTGCTAACAAATCAATCCCTGGGTGGGAATGAGGACTAAACTGTCATCACTCAAGGAACTACAATTATCAGGTAAGTGTAATTTCAATTTCCTTATCGTTCCTCCAGTTTAGTCCTCCACCTTTGGGATGAAACAGAGCAGTACTAACGGGAGGGACCCTGCCAGCCGGCACGCAACACCGCCGACCTGAAACAGGCATCACTCGCCGTCAGCACATCCAGGTGGTAGTGTTTACTGAAGGTATGAAGAAAGGACCAGGTGGCCGCTCTACAAAATCTCCACCAGCGGAACTAGGCTGTGCTCTGCCCAGGAAGCCGCTTGCGCTCTAGTGGAGTGAGCTCTCAGACCCATAGGTGCCGGGCGGCCCTGCAAAATATAGGCTGAGACAATCGCCTCCTTAATCCACCTGGAAATGGAAGCTTTCGCTGCTGCCTCCCCTTTCCTGGGACCTCCAAACAACACGAACAGACAATCTGATTTGCGGAAAGACTTGGAGACTGCCAAATATCGACGCAACACTCTTTATGTCCAAGCAGCGCAATCCCCGATCGGAAGCATGCCCGATCTCCGACTGTAAGACTGGCAAAGAAACCGTTTGATTCACATGGAAAGGAAAGGACACCTTTAGCAAAAAGGAAGGCACTGGCCGAAGAACCACCTTTTCTCTAGTAAAACACAAGAAAGGCTCTCTACAAGACAGGGCCTGCAACTCTGAAATGCGCCGCGCCGAACAAAGGGCTACCACAAATACCATTTTTAAGGTCAAATCCTTGATGGACGCTTGGCTTAAGGGCTCAAATGGACTCTATACGAGTGCCCCTAAGACCAAGTTGAGGTCCCCCGGAGGAACCAAAATTCTACGCGCCGGACGCATTCTGGTAACCGCTTTAAGAAAATGTACCACATCGACGTGAACTCCTAGAGACATACCTTGGACTTTACCTCTATAACACGCTAGGGCTGCTAATTGAACTCTCAAGGAACTGGTGGCCAGTCCTTTCTCGAATCCGTCCTGCAGAAAACTTAATACCAAAGGTACAGACGCCGTAGCGGCGCGGACCTGATGTCTCGAGCACCAGTCTTCAAAAACCCGCCAGACACACACATAAGCCAAAGATGTCGACCGTTTCCGTGCCTGAAGCAATGTTGCAACAACCGACCTTGAGTAACCTTTCTTTTTTAGCCTCACCCTTTCAATGGCCAAGCTGTAAGCGAGGATCGATCCACCCGAGGCATCTGAAGCGGACCCTGCAACAGCAGTTCCTGCGAAACCGGAAGCCTCCACGGAACCCCGTCGAGTAACCTCACTAGGTCGGTGTACCACGGACGCCTGGGCCAGTCCAGAGCCATTAACAGCACACGCCCCCGATGTGCTTCAATACGCTGAACCACGTGACCGATGAGCGTCCACGGAGGGAAGACATAGAGGAGACTCGTTGATGGCCAAGGCTGTATCAAGGCGTTGATCCCTTCCGACATGGGCTCCCGTCGTCTGCTGAAAAAACAACTCGATTTCGCTGACTGGAAAGTTGCCATCAGATCCATGACCGGAGTTCCCCACCGGTGAACTAATTGTGTGAATACATCCGGATGCAACTCCCATTCCCCTGCATCCACTCGGACTCTGCTGAGAAAATCCACCGCCATGTTGTCTTTTCCTGCAATGTGGGCTGCAGATATCGCTTGTAACCGAGTCTCTATCCAGGAGAACAGACTTTCTGACTCCTCCTCCATGGCCACGCTTCTGGTACCGCCCTGCCGATTTATGTAGGCCACCGTCGCGGCATTGTCTGACAGTACTCGCATCGCTCGTCCCATCACCATGGTTTCGAAGCTTCGCAGGGCCAGAAACACTGCTGTCAGCTCCAGCCGGTTGATCGACCATCTGCTCTCTTCTGCCAACCAAAAGCCTTGCTCAAAGTCCTCTCTGCAATGTGCCCCCAAGCCTGCGGGACTTGCATCCGTCAGTAGTGGAATCCACTCCGGCTGTTCCAGAGGCATTCCCGCTCGCAGGGATGCGGGTAGCATCCACCATCGAAGGGCCTGCCTGATCTGCAGAGAACAAGGGAGACGTTTGTTCAACGAGACTGACTGGTGTGACCAGCAGTGAAGCAACGACCGCTGTAAAGGCCTCATATGGAATCTGGCCCACGGAACGACCTCTAAAGTCACCGCCATTGTCCCCAGCACCCAAAGGTAACTCCACACCATGGGCGCTGGAACTGCCCTGAAGGTTCGCATGAGCTTTTGAAGTGCTTGGGCTCTCCGCTCTGTCAGAAACACTGACCCTTTTCGAGTGTCGAACTGTACTCCCAAATACTCGAGGACCTGAGACGGAGTCAAGTGGCTCTTGACCAGATTGATCATCCAGCCAAGTCCCTGGAGAACTGTCACCACATTTGCCGTGGCCCGCTTGCTCTCGGCTTTGGATTTTGCTTGAATCAACCAATTGTCAAGGTATGGATGAACCAAGACCCCTTCCTTCCATAGGGCCGCCGCCACCACTACCATGATCTTGGTGAAAATCTGCGGAGCTGTCGTGAGACCGAAAGGCAACGCCTGAAACTGGTAATGCCCCCAAGGGAGCGCGAACCATAGGAACCTTTGATGAGAGGCTCTGATCGGGACATGGAGATACGCCTCCGTGAGATCGAGAGAAGTCAGATACTCTCCCCGACGTACTGCCACAATGACGGACTGCAGCGTTTCCTTTCGGAAATGCAGCACTCGGAGACAACGATTTACCCCTTTGAGAACCAGTATTGGGGGAAGGGACCTGTCTTTCTTTGGCACCACGAAATAAATGGAGTACTGCCCCACGCCGTACTCAGTTACCGGCACTGGCACAACGGCACCCAGCTGCAAGAGACTGTTCAAAGTTTGGCGTACCACCAGGGTTTTTTGTTGACCTCTGCAGGGCGACATCATGAAAGAGTCCAGCACTGGCTTCACCAGATCTAGTGCATAACTGTCACGTATGATCTCCAGTACCCACTGATTGGACATTATGTGGGCCCAGGAAGAAAGGAAACCCCGAAGTCAACCTCCCAATTGGTTGACATTCTGCTGGGACCCGCCTCCATTCATTGTGGCTTTCGAGCGGGCCCCTGCGGACGCTGCTGCGAATCCTCTACTTGCTCCACAAAACCCTCGCAACCCTGGGGCCCAAGAAGCAAATCTTCCCCTTTGGAACCCTGCAAAATGGGAAGAGCGAAATCTTCGAAAATCTCTAAATTGACCCCGAAAGGCCGTCGAGGATTTTCCTTGCTTGGGCTTGTCCTCCGGAAGTCTACCGCCCTTGGACTCCCCTAAATCCTTAACCAGCTTGTCAAGGTCTTCTCCAAACAATAGCTTCCCCTTGAACGGGAGCTTACTGAGCCGCGACTTAGAGGAACCGTCGGCTGACCAATTCCTTAGCCATAGGGATCGCCGCGCAGCCACCAACGAAGCCATACTATTTGCTAAAGCTCTGATCAGGTCATAGTGCACATCCGCCAAATACGCGGACCCTGATTCTAAATGCTCTAGCTCTCTTACACTGTCCTGCTCCAACGAAGCCGACTGCCGTAAAGTGTTGAGCCCAGCGGAGGCAGGCCCTTGCCACCTAAGCCCCACAGATGGAGGCCTGCAAGGACACAGCATCCGCTTCAAAGGATTGTTTTAACAAGCCATCCACCTTCCTGTCCTACGCTACCTTCCACTGGAATAGTGGTCTTCTTAGTGACCACTGAGACCGCAGCATCAATTCTCGGACAGTGGAATTTCTCATTGTCCTTATCCGCAAGGGGATATAGTCTGTTCATAGTCCTTAGCCCTCTGAGCCCCGCTTCAGGTTGATCCCACTCATCTTGGATCATCTGATCCACCACCTTGTGGACAGGGAATACCACCTGCGTCTGACGCACCGCCTGAATAATAGGATCTTCCCCATCCTCTTCCTCGAGTGGCTGCTCCATAGCCAGTTTGAGCATCTGTAGGGACTCCGTAATAAGGGCCATCAACTCATCCTTCCGGAATACTCGGATGATCCTCGCCTGATCCTCAGGCTCTGGGATCTCCCCCTCTTCCAACTCAATATTTACCTCCATGTCTAACTCTGCCTCCTCCACCTCCTGCCACCCCAACTCTGAGGGCGAGTGATCCGGTGGGTGAGGCCTCTTGGAGGGTTTAAGTGCAAGGCTTTCGTGATCCGCCAACCCGGATCGCGAAACAGCTGAGGGGAGATGGAAGGGCCCCGGCAACTTACCTTGTCGTCTGAGACAGAATGCTTGATGCATCAGCAAGACAAAGTCTGGGCAAAAATCCCCCAGCTGGGGATCAGAGCTGAGACCTGAACACCGCACCATGGTCCCCTGCTGTTGCCTCCGGGCCAGACATAGATGGGACCACCATCCACGCTTCTCCCTCCGTCCCTGAGAGCAGGGACGACGGAGTTCTCCATCTGCTGTTCCACACTGGCCGAGATCGCTGCACAGCCCCGGCAGATACTGGTATCTGTGACCGTGCCTCTATGGGTGCTGCAAACGACACACTGCGGGCGTGCTGACATGAGCTGGTTATCCCTCAGGCTGCCCCTCTGAGAGTATAATAAAGAATGACCTCTTTCTCTTATACTTAGATTTTTTTTTAAGTGAACCCTAACAAAGGAGCACTGTTTGTACTGGGCCTGTGAACTGCTTGAGCTAAGCCCCCCCAAGCTAAACCCCCCCCCCCCAAGCTAAACCCCAAGGAGACTGCTGTCTTAAAACCGAAAATAAAGTAAAGAAATCAAGGACAACAGAAAGTAACAGAAAACTGCATAAAAACCTAACAGACCCAAAACTAACTACTCTAAGGCTTTTAAAATCATCCCTGTCAGCCAAACCCCACTGCACTCCGGGCTGCCGCCGCACCAAGCTGACACGTGGCAAAAATCACATGTTCAAAATGGCCGCAACTTCTTAACAGAGATTTTGGCGCACCCCAAGGGATTCCCCCCTGGCTGAAAAAACTCACCCGGAAGCATCTAGACCGCTGGCAAAGAGAACAAAAACAGCTGAGAGCCGGCCCCCAAGACCCTGCCAGCCGCGGCGTCGCTCTGTGCTAACTGGAGCAACGTCCACAGTGAGGCCTGAATTACAGATGTGCCTGTTCTCCGGCACAGCCCCCGAAGCTGCGAGCTGCCACTCTGTGGGAGCCGGCCTGTTCTTGCGGCATCTTAAGAGCTCTGCCCCGTGCCTTCAAGGGGCAGAGATCCGGGAAGGAAAGTAGAGGTCTGGGCTTGGCAAGGAAAGGAGCAGCTGTTTCCTCAGCTTTCTTATTTCTTTAAAAAAAAAAAATCACCCCTTAAAAGGAAAAGAAATTTAAAGGTACCAAATTGAAAGAAAATTAAAATAGAAATTTAAGAAAATTAAACCCTAACTAGCTTGCTCCTTATTAATTTCTCTAGTGAGCCCAGCCCCTAGGCTCACTACGTCCTGCTGCATGGAGAATGGACACACTGGGGCTGATGGGGGATTCCAGCAGGCTACATCCAGTGATGTCACGAGTTTGACATGTCCAGTCTCCAAGCTGCAGGAGGAGGTGCACTACCCAGAGGTGGAGGACTAAACTGGAGGAACGATAAGGAACACAGTTTGAAGAAGAGCCAGGAGAATCTTAGGCTTGAAACGCAATGTTGGGTTACTGATTCGTGATTTTTATCACGGAATAGTTGCTTCTCTGAAAATTTGATACTGATTGAACAATCATTGCACATCTAGCTGTATATTGGGCGATTAGAGACGGCTTGCAAACTCTTCTTAACCCATAAATCTCCAGTGCTAACGTTATCTTCTCCATTTCAAGAAGTGTGGAGCTGCCCAAAGAAAGAAGATTCGACCTGATCATCTAAGTGATTTTTCTTTGGCTTATTGCCTATGTTTAAGAAAACGTTTTACCAGTTGGTACTGAGGGGTTAATGTCCCCTTAGGACTTGTTAGGGTTGCGTCCCTATAAAAAGAAAAAAAGGAACATCACACTACAAGAAGGAATTGTTTCTTCAAGGTGTAAGTTCCGACAAAAAATTCTTGTGTGTATGTTTCCCTTGTTTGGTTAAAATTTTAGATATATGCAAATGATGTCCTATAATGAGTCTCTGCACATGTCCCCGCATGACCCTGACTGCAAGCAAACAATGGCCTACTAGTTGGATAGAACTAAAGATCACAGAAAATCCTCTCAATTATTAATTTCCTTTGATCCTAGTCACCTAGGCCTACCAGTGATAAAACATACTCTATCTAGATGGATAGCAGATTGCATTTCTTTTGCTTATGCACAAGCAGGATTCTCATTGGAGGGTCATGTCACTGCTCATAATGTCCGAGCTATGGCAACCTCCATTGCTAATCTCCATTCAGTAGCCATTGAGGACATCTGCCAGGCAGCTACCTGGTCTTCCATTCATACTTTTGCTGTACACTACTGTCTGGACAGAGACTCCCATCGGGATGCTGTCTTTGGCCAAGCTGTACTCCAGCACCTCTTTGGGACTTAAACTCAACTCCTACCCTCCATCCCCGACTTCTACAAGATACCAGACTATCAATAGGGGAGCATCACCTCCTGGAATCGAGTCCACTGAACCACAACTCTTCCAGACTCTTTGGCTACATGTTTTTTGCCTGAGGGATTGCACTACTTTCCCCACCATATCAGTCCGGTACCTGGGAACTAGTGAGTCCCATATGTGAAGACTGCATTCCCACCTTTTCTTGGAGATAGCTTAATTACTCACCAGTAATAGGTGATCTCCAGGAACAGCAGGGCTCAGTTTTCACAACCCACCCTCCCCCTAGGAGTTGCAGGGTTCTTTTATTTTCCTCTTCTTCTCAGCTACAAACTCAACTGAGGAGAGAAGGTGGGACTGCAGGCACAGTGGCCAGCTCCCAAATGTTTTCTTTTTGGACGCTGGGGAGCATTTCCGCATGGGCTCAGTCTGTGATGTTCACCCATATGTGAAGACTGATTCTTGCTGTTCCTGGAGATCACCTGTTACAGGTGAATAACTATGCTTTATCCACTGCCATAAAAGGAGGGGTGTGGGTGTGGGGGGGTTTATAGAGAGTTTAGACAAGCTCCCGGAGGGAAATTTCATAAACCATTTATTAGCTTTTTACTTTTCAGACTCGGAAATCCACTGCTCATCTCTGCTCAGGACAGAATGGATCCACTGGATATTTGAGACCTGGAAACTGTATCGACCATGGTCGGAGATATGACGCTTGCTAGGTTTGCTCAACCTTTCGTCTGATAAGCTATGAAACATTTTATGAAAACTGAGCTGTATACAAAATTTGAGCATCACAAACTGATCTGTGTTTTGTACTGCAAAAAAACTATTTTAAACAGCAACATTTTGGGAACAAGACAAATAGCTAATACTATAATTAATGTTTTATATCATTAAAGTCAAATTTCTGACATTTTCGAAATAACTGCTTTTTTTTTAGTGCCAAACAGGAATCAGAAGCCACCTAGTTGCTCCGGCCCATCTCCATCCAGACATGCGCTTTTCTTGCCCGAATTAAAGATGACCACTCAAGGCTTCCTACGATAGTGGACGGGATCAGTACGTCAGGCCTTTAACTAACGTACATCCTTCTTCCGTATGAATTATGCAGTGAGACTGAGGTCACCCAATCTAGATGAAAGCGAAGGCCGCTCCCTCTGCTCCCCCCCTCCCACCCGTCTTTCCCTTTTAGCGGCCCTCTCACCAATAAGATCCGAGCTTATTTCATGCTCCTTTTTGCTATTGGCGAACTCGAAAGCCAATCAAGCGTGGCCCGCGTGCGCTCATTCGGTCGCGAGGGGCCGAATGGCGTTCCTCTGCCAGTTGTCAGAAAGTAGTAAGCGGCGTCACGTTGTGCGGCGCGAGTCAGGCCCTGTTGGAGCCTGCGTGACAGAGAAAGAGCGAGCGAGGAGGTTGCGACAATCCGGTTCCACTCACTGAGGACGAGATCCATTCCCTGCCTGCGGTGGCAGAGATTCGCCGTTTCGCTTTTAGGTCTTCTCTGGGACGGTACTGACTGGCTCGCAGCTGGGCGCTGGCGGCCCAGGAGCAAGGAGTTTACGCCAGCGACTGCGGCCGGGGAGGAGTGCACGGGACTTGGGGTAAGCGAAAGGATGTTGGATGAGTTGAGAGAAATGGGGAGGGGGGAGGAATAGAAGAATTGAGGGAGGGGAAAGAGGAGGCAGGCACGAATGGACGCCGAGAGTAGCGAAGTGTATTGAGAGAAAGAGGGCTTGGGGAATTGGGTGATGTCTGTAGTGCGCTTGGAAGAGGGAGAGGCATGAAGTGGATGGTGGTGGGAGTAGGGTAAGAGTAATGTATTTTAAAAAGGCGGTGGAAAGAGATGGGGTGGGCAGTAAAGAGTTAATGAAGAGAAGGGGGTGCTCTAGGAAGCGTGGAGGAGGTTGAGAGGGAGGGGAGCGCAGAAAATGGGGGGAGGGGGACCTTTTGAAGGCAAGGAAGACGGGAAAGCTTTTATAGTGAGGGGATAACTTTCGTTTTTACTGTGGTGTTACACGTTGAACTCTTTAGGATTATAAAGTATAGTTTTTATTGGACCAACATTGGAATTATTGTAGTGTATGTGAACCTACTACTTTCGAGATCATATAGGTTCTCCCTAATTTTGTACCTCTAATTGTAGGTTGTAATCAATACCCTTATATTGGTGGCCTTTTAAGGTATTGCTTCTGAAAATTTCCTCACCTTCATTTCTCCCTTCCGCTTTTCCTTTAATTATTTTATCAGGCAAACTGAGAATCCCTACTAGTAGAGGGCCTCTTGCAAGCCTGAACATTTCATATACATTCCTCTGTTGGTATGTGTTCACCCCAGTGTCAAACTGCCCTTTCTGGGATCTCAATAACGTTGCTGATACAGCAGTATGTAGAGCTGATGTTCTGCATATATTAAAATAACTTAAAATGTTGTTGTTTTTTTTGGGTAGAAATGCTTTTATAGTAAGGCTGGTGTACCATTGAGATGTCTGAAGTTAAACTGTAAGCAAAGCTGTTCATGCCTGGATCAGCATTAGAGTGATCAAGGATTGAATGGACATGGGGACTGAACTCTCCCTTAAGGTCTGGCTGCAGTGTAAAAACAGAGTCAAGTTGCAGGCTTGGGGTTTGCACTGTCTTTTGCACTGTACCTAGTCTGTCAATAAACAGACTGCAGTTTCTGATGCTGTTTAATTGAACTTAGCAGATAAAATAGAACAGATACTCATTGTTTATTGTGCTAGGTGTTCATTCCTTGTTAATGGATAGTTTCTAGTTAATGCTTATAGTGTGCTGCAACTTTGTAACATGCTAACATAGGTCTCAAATTGAACAAAGACACTTGTTCATGCTTTTCAGACTTCTTCCAAATGTTGTACACTTATTCTTTGTTTTGTCCATGTATCCTTTCACTTTGTGGTAAGCAGCTAAGAATTATAGCTAGTTTGTTTTCATATTAAATCAGAGGATTGTTTTTGTTCTGTAGTATTTTTATTTTTTATGATTCCAATTCACAAGGAACTGACTTTGGTAGATATCAGGTATATCCCTCAAAGTTTGTTCCCCCTCCCTCCCTCCCTCCTAATTTTCAACCACTTTTCTCTTTAGGCAAGTCATGATAGTGAGAATGCTCATGGAAGAACCATATACTTTAGCTTTTTGAGTTTGGTAGATATGCACCATGGTCCAGCTTACTGAGTGCTGTGCACTCTTCCTTTACACTATCAATTGCTGTTGACCTGAGGAGCAGAGATTGGGAGGTGAAAATCAAACCCATATTTTGGTACTATTTATTACCTTAAGGAACTCATATAGTAGCCATCTTAACTTTATCTGTTTTGGCTTGTGGCTTCAACCTCTGTAAGTCCACTGATTTGAACTAACAATCCATCACTATCAACTTAGTCCTGCCAAGAGTTCTGTATGGTTGGTGACTGCTTTCTCTATTGGGGGAGGTTTAATTTCACTCTAAATGTCCTGGTTAAGCAGAGCTTACTGCTTAAGCTGCCATTCAGGAGTGTGATGCTACTATTTCTCCATGGACAGATTTTAACTTTGTGAAAAACCTTGGAATAGATCCCCCAAGTCTCCTGTTTACCTTCTATGTGTTTCCTTACCATTCCACTAGATATATCCTAGTCCCAAGTTGTTGTCTGTCTTGACTAGATTAATTTCTTATGGGTAGGGACTCTTACATGTCTGTACAGCACTGTCTGCCATTTATTTTATTTAGCCAATAAAAATATATTACTCTAATGGTACCTACTAAAATTCCAGAGACTACTTGAAATTATCTCTTGTTGAAACACCAATGAATATGTGCAATTATTTTATAGAGCGGGTCTCAGACTATAAGGGAGCTTTAGCATTGGTTTTTCCGCTATTAACTGCTCCTTTTTTTGCATCAATGACCCTTTTTCTGAGAAACTTTTATAAAACCCTGGTGTTACCAATCCAAGTGTTTAAACATAGATTTCCCACTCATCAGCAGTAAAATACATAAAGTCAGGCTTATCTTAGATACTAATATACTAAGATAAGCCTGACTTTATGTATTTTACTGCTGATGAGTGGGAAATCTATGTTTAAACACTTGGATACCAGGGTTTTATAAAAGTTTCTCAGAAAAAGGGTCATTGATGCAAAAAAGGAGCAGTTAATAGCGGAAAAACCAATGCTAAAGCTCCCTTATAGTCTGAGACCCGCTCTATAAAATAATTGCACATATTCATTGGTGTTTCAACAAGAGATAATTTCAAGTAGTCTCTGGAATTTTAGTAGGTACCATTAGAGTAATATATTTTTATTGGCTCAGTGGCAATATTACTCTTAAGTTTTCAGACCATATCAGATTTATTTTATTTAAATATTTTTATATTTTGCCCCTTCCAGTGATCAGGGGCGGTTTACAATGAACAGAACTCATTTACAAAGAAGGTAGAACATATCAAACTATATTACAAGGTACTATTTACAAATCAGCTATTCACATATATAGACGAATAGCGGATGCTGAGGCAGAGCTATTTACAGTGTAGTGTGGGAAAGGGAACGGGATAAGGGAGAAATATATTAAATGGAGTTTCATAAAGAGAGGTTTGGGGGGGAGAAGAGTAACTAATCTAAGCTATATCAAGTGAGAGAGAGGTTCAGGAGGGTATGTATTGTATTTGTATTTCTCCGGTATATAGCGGAGAGAAGTAGGGGGGATCATGGTGTTTGAGGGGGAGCTGAATGAAGAAGAACGTTTTAAGCTGTTTTCTAAAAGGCTGTAGATCTCTTATTAGTCTTAGGTTGTCTGGGAGAGCATTCCAGAGAGGAGGGGCTACAAACATAAACGCTCTTTAACTTGTAGTTTAGTGTGAGGACATGGATGGTGATTGGTTGAGAATGATACCTAAGTATTTGACTTCTATTTAACTTCTATGGCAACTTCATTTATGTAAATTTTAGTGGGTGGTGAAAAGCTCTGGTCCCGGGTTATGTATAAAATTTCTGTTTTAATGAAATTGATACATAGGTTGTGTGTGGAGAGCCAACTCGTAATGTCCTTGAGACACTCTTGAATTTGGGGGCAAAGGGGGTTGGTGATATCTATTGGGTGATAGAACATTATATCATCTGCATATAGATGATGTACTTTGTTTCCTGAGGATGTTGCATATAAAGGTTAAAAAGGAGGGCAGAGAGGGAGGAGCCTTGAGGAACACCCTGGGTCTGGTTGAAGATTGGGTCAGCAACCTCCTCTATCAGGACCTGTTGTGTGTCTGATCTGTAAGACAGTACCTTGTAGGCAAATTTGTTGAAGTCTGGAAATGAGAGATTTGTGGCAGATGCTTTCAAAGCTATATCGAGAAACACAAGCATAAATACTTGTTTGCAGTTATTACTCTTGAGCACATTCATCTGCAGCATTAACAGCATAAGGGTTTCGACACTGGTGTTGTCTAAAACCAAAACCATGCTGTTGGGTGTCCAAGGGGACATTTAAGTTAACAAAGTCTTGTAATTGGATATGCATTGCTTATTCGATAATTTTTGCCAGCAGAGGAAGGCTAGAGATGGGGCGATAAGAATTTGGGAGCGATTTGTCAGTTACATTGGGTTTGAGGATACGGCAAATGATTGCTTGTTTCAGCGTTGTTGGCATTTGGCCTGTCTCCGGGGATCTATTATATAAATAAGTAGTAGATAAAAACAGATAAGGACTAATTGCCCATCTGGCGTGTCTTTTCTGTGTTCTCTGCTACTCTGGGTAGATCAGCATATAAATTTCAACATTGGCTGTCTTCCACTCCATGTCTCTTATTAGACTTTCAACTTTCTTACATGGGCCAGATCCAGAAGGTAGTGGTAGTATTTTTGAAATTCCTTTACTGTGCCAGTCTCTATCATGTGTGCTTTTGGCTATCCTAGACATTGTCCTTTTTCCTTGCAAGTCCTACATGTGATGTTAGTTTTAGTCTGTATCCTGGTTCTACTAGTTCCTATACAAATCTTTGCCAGTGCTTCTTTAAATAATTGTATACAATGTTTACCTCTTCTATATAAGTAACAATGTTTCACAATATGCATGCTTGGTCCTCTGTTTAATTTTTTTTGTTTGTTTGTTTAAGGTTCCGAGACCCCTCCTTCTAAAAGGGGCAAAATGTCTGAAGGAGAGGGTAAGACAGCCCCCACTACTGGCTCAGACCCTAAACTGGAGTCCATGTCATTGTCAGGTATAACCTCCATGTCTCCACCAGTGACTGCATCAACTGCAGCACCACCTCAGGAGGAAGAAGAGGAGGAGAGTGAAGATGAATCTGAAATTTTGGAGGAGTCTCCTTGTGGTCGTTGGCAGAAGAGACGTGAAGAGGTCAGTTAGAGAACACAGGGCCAAGTCATTGATGCAGAGTTCTGGTGTGAATAGTAGTCATGTGTTCTGTGTGTATGGATTTGTTTTTTTTGTTTGCTGCCCTGATGCCTTAGGGATCTTTGTGTACAAAGGCAATGTGAATTGTCTGTTTTCTAAATCTAGGAAAGGAAGTGATGAGCGAGGTGACTGAATAATTTTGTCCTCTGCAAGTTTAAAAACGTTGAATCACAAATGGATTGCAAGGAGTTGCAGGAGGACATGGCAGCTGAAATTTAGTGTGGGCTAGTGCAGAATGATTCCTATAGGGGAAACTGCTAGGTATCGTATTTAGGAGTCACCAACCAGGAGGGTTGTATTTGAAACTTTGTGGATAGGAGGTTGAAATCTTTAGCAGAGTGGCATGATTTAAAAAAACAACCTGAAAACCTTATTGTTAGGCATTATTCAGGAAGGAATGGAGCATAGAGAATATTAAAAATCCTCTGCTTCTATCTTGCAACAGCACCTAGAAGAGCAGTCAAAATGATGAAGGGGATGGAACAAAGCCCCTATAAAAAGGCTAGACAGATCAGGATTAGTGAGGGGAGAGAGAAGAGATTTAGAAATTCCCCCCCCCCCTCCCCAAATAAAGCAAAAACTGGAGTGGGGTTAATAAAGAATGGCGGTTTACTCTCATATAGTACTATAGGGGGCTCTTAATGAAACTAATAGGTCATATGTTTAAAACAAATGGGCAAGTGTTTAATTTCCTCCTATGAGATATCAAGAAAGGGAGGAGATGGTGACAGTGGCCCAAGGAATGAAGTGGGAGGTAGAGGTGATCTGCTTGAGAACTCGATTGTGGTTTTTTCATGGAAGTAGTCTGGTTAAAGAGTAAAGTGGAGGATGGGAGGTAGAGGCAGTTGAGGAAAGGGGCTGAGGCAGAGAATGGTTTGGAGGCAAGTTATACTTGCCAAGATTATGTTCATTTGATCAAGAGCAGACTGAAATAGTATACATAAATTTTGAAATGTATGAAATTGGCGTAGGTACAGGATTTTATCTGGAGATGCTCTGCAGAGTTAGGGACAAAGCGTAGGCAGCAAATTTTGTGAGTAAGCCAAGGTCATCCCTCTTTCATTCTCTTACATGTGCACTTTTTTTTTTTTAAATACTTCTCCACTTTTTTCTTTACAGCTGATCATCTTGTCTCATGGCCACCTCTGTTTCAGCCTCATTTCGTCTTTTCTTGCTAGTTCCTCCTTTTAACTCATCCATGCCCTCTCCCTCCCTGGATTAAAACAGGAGGAAGAGAGCTGGAGCATCTGGGGCCATAGCTGCCTCTGCCAGCAGTGGGTGTTGGCCATTGTCACATGGCAGACATGCAGGCTTGCAGTAAATGGATATTCAGTCTAGAATAGCGGCGGTGTTGGCAGTGATCACATCCTTAAGGGAGGGAGCAGGTATGCATGTCTGGTGGTAATCATAATGGAAGTGGGGGAGAATACACCTACACTTTAGACCTTGTGGCAATAATCATGGCAGAAGTTGCAGTGAAGATAATTCTCGGTACTTGCCAACTGTTCTGCTTGTTGTTCAAGCAGCAGTCATATAGCTGACCTTGGGATGCTGTCTGTTCATGATTTTTAATTAACTGGGATACGTCTGACATCAGCTGATGCCTTTGTGACCTTGTTTGAGGGCCACTGCCACTGTTGGTCACAGTGGATACTGTTTCAGTATGAATTTGGTGTAAGTGGCAATTGAGGTAGGTTACAACAATACCTTTGAGCTGAGTCTTTGGTGTAAGTTCACTTTCTGTTCTGACTCGAGGATTTAGAATTTTTTTCTGCCCTGCCCTACCTTACCCCATCCCTAGAGCAGTGGCAAGCAGGATGCCTGCATTGGGTGACAAGCCCATGTGCGAGGTGCATGTTGCTGTCTATGATCATGCAAGCCCAAGTGGAAAGCGGGTACTTTTTTGTCTGAATGCCCTACTTACCCCTGCAGTTTGCTAATATTTGTCCTTCACCCCTTTGTTTTTCCTTTAGCCTAGCACCGGAAAGGCCCTTGCTGTTTTGTCTTTTGTCCTTGATTTCACTTTTTTTGTAGAGCAATTGGAGGAATGGGTCTAACATTTCCTATTTTCTTCTACATTCTCTCCTGTGTATAGGTCAAACATAATTAACTTGACTACTCCTTTTTTCATTCACATCTTTAGAGCTTTAGTTTTGTAACTACTAAGCGCTGTTGGACCAGAACTCACTCATCTAGTTTCCCCACACTTGCACTTCTCCCCCTACTCAAATAAGGTTTTTAAATGTATTTTAGTTTCATACATGTTCAGCTATGGCTGCAGTAATGGTGTTTAGGCCTAGGAAACCCTTGGGTTCCACACATCACCACAGCAGAGAGAGCCTATTGGAAAAATCTTCCATGCTGTTGAACTTATCGTGTATATAAATGCTGTGCAAAACATATGCTCTGTAAGGCACTGGATTTTCCGATAAAGGTGAATTAAATTTTCATTCTAATTTGTGAGTCCAATGTTTTGCCATCTTGCAGGTAGTTTCTGGGATCCTTTTGACTGCATTTGCTTGTTTTTGGATAAAGCACGCAAAAAGCAGGAAGCATAGGTATAGGAAGTGATTATTGTCCAGCACACAGAACACTGACCCCCAAAGATACACGAAGGGCTTCCCAAACTTGTCTTAGGGACCCCACAGCCAGTCTGGTTTTGAGGATGCTCACAGTGAATAAAGTATGAGACTTTTCATGTTTCAAAGATGAAACTGATGCAAATCTCTCATATCCATTCATTGTAGATATTCTGAAAACCAGACTGGCTGTGAGCCCCTAAGGCTTGTTTGGGATGCCTTGCCCTACGAAACACTGGGGGGATTTTGGGCTAATGTGGTGGGAATCCTGAGTTGAAGGGAGCTTAACACTGTATCTGCAAAACTTCTTCAATTAAATGAAATATTTTATAAGAGTGGGCTAAGTAATGAATTGCCATAGGCAGACGTTTGCCACAGAAAAACTAGTTAGGGGCCCCATATTCTGTTTGACTGCATTGAAATAGATTTTGAAGCATCCTACCAGGTGACATCTCATTTGACAGACTAAATCCAATAGTGTGACCTGTTTTATCTACTGCAGAATGCTTGTTTGGGCTTGGGGTCGTCTCCTCTTGCTTCAAACTGAAAATAAACAACAAACTCATTTGAAACAAGTTATACTCCTTTGGTGCATAGTAAAATACACTTTTCCTAGAATTCGATTCAGGGGCATAATTCACTCATTTCCCTGCCTAAAAAGAAATTGGAAGTAACTGATAACCCAGGCAAACAATCTTAGCATAAACAACCAAAATTTACTTGTGTGGTACATTAGAATACTCAGTTTTCTTATAGCTTTAACTAAAAGCACTTGGTCAACAATATATGAATGAATGGTAAAGTTCTCTTTAAAATTCCCTAATTAAGGGGGAGGGGGATGATTTGAGGCTGTTAGGGAAGAGCAATATGGTACAATCTCACCTACTGGATCTTTTCCACCCTTCAGAGGGAAGGAGGATATTCAAGATAACCTTCAAGCCCAGACTACTACTTCTCCTCTTCCTCCACTGAGTTGGTGGAGGAAGAGGGCCCCAAGGGGTAAGGTGCATCTAATACTCTATGAACAAAGACTTATCTTGTTGGGTGTTTTTTTTTACTTAAAACTAGACTGGAATTAAAAGAAAATGAAAAAGCTTAACTAGGAGGGGGTAATACTCAAGTAGGTGGAGGAAGTATGAAGAATATTTTCCTTGACAAAGAGGTAAAAAGTGATAGGAGAATCCTAGTAACATCCCTTACCTTGGGGGCTCACTGTACCCTCTGAAGAGGGAGAACTCTCCTGCAGCCACTTCTCTTCACTCTAATCTAGTCCTGGTAACTGGTGTTGCCTTCCTCCCTGGTTTTCAAAGTTTGAATTAGTTTACTTCCTTTGTGTTGGGGTTCAAATGATACTGCCTTGCACTGATTGTTTTGGCGCTGAATGGAAGAAAATACCACTTGGGGCTTCCATAAGGGGTCTGTCTGGCCCTGGGAGTGAGGGGGTAGGATATGGGGAAAATTGAGAGGATATTAACAGAGGTGATGTAAAGCAGAGAACCCTGTGTGAACCCAGGAACCAGACTACTTTGTGCAGCCAGTGGACCAGCTACATCCTAATCTATGCAAGTAGTATCAGGCTTCAAGACCTTGGAGGCAGGAAAGAAATCCTAGCCAAATCACTGTTCATCAAGCATGTCTGACTCATGGCCCTAGGTTACACTCCCTTGTCATTTATTATCTCCAGGAACAAGCAGGAATGAGTCTTCACATATGGGTACGTCAGTACCGATGGAGTCTGCGCGGGAACGCTTCCCAGCGTCCAATCAGAAAGCTTTTGGAAGCATCCCAACACGCCTGCGTGCTGCCTTCCTGCCTTCCCAACTGCCTCTCCTCAGTTTTCGTTTTTCCGCGGAGCCGGCAGGACGTCCTCCTGTCACCGCAGAAAATTCTTCTTTTATTTTTTAGTTTTCTTGTGGTCGCGGCTGCCTTCCCCGATGCCGCCGGTGTCTCTTCTTTTCTTTTCTTGTAAAATTTTCCTTTTTAAGGAATATTTTTTTCTTCCTTAGTGTCTCACGGGGTGTCAGGCCTTCTAGGCCTCTCCATTTCCTTCATGGAACCGCCAGCCACTTTCCCCAAGAAATGTACAAACTGTGGCGGTACAACTTTATTTTTAGACACTCACAATTGGTGTCTAACCTGCTTGGGTCCTGACCATTTTCCTTCGGAGCTCTCGGGCAATAGTATTGTGAGAAGTTTTCAATATCGAGTTCCCCTCGACACGCGGTCCCCCTCCAGCTTCAGGGCACTGACCATATCTTCTTTTCCACAGGATCAGGTAATCCAAAAACAGTCTGTTAAGACTAGCCAGTCCTCGAGCGGCAATTCTCATGCACAGCATAGAGATGCCTCCGGCCTTGTCCTTGAGAATCCACTGTCTTCAAAACCCCGGTGGGAGTCTTCGGCCTCCAAAGCCTGTGTGGGGTTTCAGGTTGTTCCTGAGATTCACCCCTCACAGAACATACCTGAGCCATGCCCGGTGGTGGCATCCGCTTCGAGCGATACTGATACCCCGGCATCGGCACTGGTGTTGGATGGAACATTCCTCACCAAGGATCGTCGTCTGGCTTCCTCGGTACCTACGGGCCCGGTGGATACGCTTCAGACCGACTTTCCAGTATCGGTACTGACACCGATACTAGTACCGATATCGGTACCCTCCAGACGTGCATCGATAGACTCGCTTCCTTCGATGCCGAGTCTAGAATCGATCTCCAGTCTGGAGGACTGGGTACCGACTCCCGTCAGTACCGAAGGCTCGGTTCTGATACTTCGGATCTGCAACTCTCGGTTCCTCCGATACCATTAGAGTTGCCACCGTCTGGCCTTCATCCACCGGTATCAGATACGGTACCGAAGTCGGTACCGATATCCACATTGCCTTTGTTGTCGGTACCTTCCATGCTTCTCTCGTCAGGCTCGCTTCCCTCGATGCCGAGTTTGGAATCGATCCCTAGCATGGACGACCTGTTAGCGACTGTCGCTGGTCCTGACCTGCAGTACCAGCGACCACCTTCTAAGGATCCCATACTGCACCATTCAGTATTTTCTATTCCTATATACCTAGCTAGATCCCTCGGTGCCAACGCTAGTTCTTCATCAGATCTAGCCTATCCAAGGGAAGTTCCCTCTGGGGATCCTTCTTTCCAGACTTTCCTCCTGGATATGGCAAAATCACTTGCCATTCCTATTCCTGGACAAGATCCTACACATGGGAATACAGAATACCTCTCTGTTCCTAGCAAAGCAAAGGAGAACATAATGCTTCCTTTGCATCATTCTTTGCAGGATCTCCTTCTACGAATGTGGGAAGCTCCTTTAAAGGTACCCCCACCTTCTAGAGCAACTGATATTCTATATCAGGTGCCCCCCTCTCCAGGGTTTCAAAGGACTCAACTTCCTCATCATTCCATTGTGGTAGAATCAGCAATGAGGCGAGTGAAGAGTAATAAAAAGCACTCTTCTTGTCTGCCAGGTCGTGAGTCTAAGACACTAGATGCCTTTGGACGTCAAACCTTCCAGACATCCATGCTTTCAGCAAGAATTCTCTCATATTTTTTATATGGGTCTATCTCTTGAGGAGGTCACAAAGCAATTACATCTTTTGACTCCTTTTCTTCAAGAACCCAGATGTACAGACTATTCCTCACTGATTAGTCATACGCAACATATCTCTAGGTTTCTTATTCGTGCTACCCTAGACTCCTTTGAGTCTGTTAGCAGGACTTCTGCTATAGCTATAGGGGCACGACGTAGAGCCTGGCTCCAAGCTTCAGACTTGGACAAATGGGCAGAAGAAAGACTGGGAAATACTCCTTGCACTGGAGAAAATCTCTTCAACAAGGTGTCTTTACTCCAGGTTACTCAGTTATCCACTGACTTAACTGTTTCTAGAGGCTGTTCTACGCCGCCGCCTTTCCCAGTAGGTAGGAAATGTCCTACCAAACTTTCTTCCCCTAGGGGGAGAAGGTTTTATCCATCTGCCCATCATACAGATGTTCCCAAACAAGGGAAACATCGCTCTGGTCTGAAGAATCCACAAACTCAACAGGGTCAACAAACCCAGCAGTCGCAGGGTTTCAAATAGATCATTGCCCCTCTTCCTTGGTGGTTAGGGTGGCAGTCTGCTTCTTTTCACTTGCAGTATCTGCACTACATTTATCCTAACCTACCTAGAAATCTCTTCATGAGACATCTTTTCTCTAAGAGTCTTTATGATGATCATGCCCATACTTAACAGATTTCCTCTTCCTCTTGGAGGAACGAGAGGTAACAACTATCAATAGACAGTTGTTTCCCTGTACTGGCATGTATCATCTCACCTGTCAGACTTCCTCCATAGTCGGTCTCTTGCAACTCTCTTACCTCCCTCTTACTACAACATTTGGTTTGTAAGAGTGGCTCTTTTCCACGGGTAAGCCCCTATAGTCCTTTACCTGTTCTACCGGGGGATTCTCCCTTCTGGAGTTTTCCCCTTGTTACCTTAGGGCAACTCATCAGACAATAGGAAGTCCTACCATGTCTGTTTTGTTTTTCCCGATCTAAAAAAAGAAGAGGGAAAATAAATTTTCCATGCTGCCCTGGTAGTTGCTGCAGATACAGCAATTCCTAGTGGTTAAGCCACTGGTTTTGTTCACTACACAACCAGGGCTTCCCTTCCACTAGCAATCCTCCTAGCCTCAGTGCTAAGTCCCAAAAGAGGTTATCAACCTTGTTTGGGAAACCCTATTATCACAGTCTGGTTGGTTAACTCTATTCTTCGCCCCCTTGTTCTTGGCAGAATAGCTGGTTACCTGCTGGCTTTCCACAGCCAGTTTTTTCTTCTAACCAACCTGCAGCATGCTCTCTGCATCTCTACAGAGTAGCTTTGCACTATGGGCCCTTGCTAGAGAACATTAGTATCTTGCCTAGCAGATAACCCCAGATGGTATGGGGGGGGGGGTTCCCCCAGTCATGTTTCATGTCTGGCAGGTATTCCCTACCCTTTCCATCTCATCTTAAATCTCTTTTGAGGCATAAGCCTCAGGCCTTTCATTACGTGAAAGCCTAAAGGAGGGCCAATTCCCTGGCTTGGCCCATATCTCCTTGGGTTTTCTCGTCAGAGATAAATTTCTTCAATGGCAGCTAGAGGACGCCTAATACCCATCTTGCCCTCATAGGCGGATCACTAGGGTATCTTTCTCCAGAGGCGTGTCCTATTTATTCTCCATACTGCAATTCTGGAGATATCTGGACTTCCTGTCTACAGACTGAAGTTATCCTCTGCAATTTTCACGTAGGCCATCCTGGTTATTCAAGAGCTCAAGTTCTGCAAAGAATTCAGCTGCCTTCTTGTCAGAGAGACCTTTCCTCTGACTCTGCCAGTCATAACCAGGAAAAAAGGATTCTCTATTTATCTATTCAAGCAGGTATCAACCTTCTTGCTGTCAGATGAATCTTCCTCTCTCCCTAGATCCCTAGGGGGGATGGGGTTCTAGGGACATCTCTCCATCCATATACCTGGAGACGTGTCTATATGCCTGCCTATTCATCTAGATATAGATAGATAAGTATATATATACATTTATATATATCTGTGTCTTCTGCCCATACATATCTCTTTATAGTTAAATATATACACATATAGGGTATATATGCATATAACTAGATATATAGAGAGATATATAGAGATAGATCTGTATCCATCTACTTATCTATCTGTCTGTTAGGTTCAGATATCCTTACATTCCTATATGATCCTGACAGATGGGCACTACCCCTATCAATGCTGTGCCAGCATACTAGGGGGCTACACCTATAACCACTTCCTGTGGTAATTGACAAACTTTTCCTTACCATAACCTTTTCAGGTTAGGTACTCCTGAAGCTCTCCATGTACTTTTTTCTTTCCTAATTGACCCCGTTTAGGAAAGACATTGCGGAGCTTCAGTTGTTCTAAAGCTTAGCACTCCTGAGTCTGTCCTTACTTTCTTGTCAGATACAAGGGTCTCCATACCCTTTGTCCCCTACATGGACTGATTCCAACCCCAGTCCAGTTGGGTCAGACTCCTTTTTTTTCTCTTGGTCCTACATTTGTACTGTTTTTGGACCAAAACAGCTTAAGCTTCCTATCTCCAGGAACAAGCAGGAATGAGTCTTCACATATGGGTACGTTGGTACCGACGGAGCCTGCATGGGAATGCTCCCCAGCATCCAATCAGAAAGCTTTTGGGAGCATCCCTCACGCCTGCGCACTACCTTCCTGCCTTTTCCACTGCCTCTCCTCAGTGTTCGTTTTTCCACGGAGCCGGCAGGACGTCCTCCTGTCACCGCAGAAACTTTTTTCTTTAAATTCTTTATTTCTTGTTTTCTTGTGGTCACGGCTGTTTTTCCCGCCGCCACCGGTACCGCCGGTGGGTTTTTCTTTTCTTTTTCTTACACTCGGAGAGATTTTTCCCTCTGTTTCTGTCTTAACTTTTTTGGGCCTACAAGACCGCTCCTCCATGGTGCCGCCTTCTCCTAAAAAGTGCCTTCACTGTGGAAACAGTTTTTTCTTTTTAGACTCCAATGCCTGGTGTCTAACCTGTTTGGGTCCTGACCCTTTTTCCCCCTGAACAATCAGGCTGCAAAACTGTGAGAAGAACTTCCCTCTTTCGAGTTTCCCTCGATACCGTTTTCCCTCCCGGAGTGAGGGCACCGGCCTTTTCTTCTCTTCAGGATCAGGTAACCCACAAACAGTCTGTTAAGACTAGCCAATCCTTGAGTGGTAGGTCTCATGCCAAGCATGATGACGGCTCCGGCCTTGCCCTCAAGACCACATTGGCATTAAAACCCCGGCGGGAGTCTCCGGGCTCCAAAGCATTTCAGGGGTTTCAGGTTGTTCCTGGGGCTCACCCCTCACAGAACATACCTGAGCCATGCTCGGGGATGGCATCCGCTTCGAGCGGTACCGATACCCCGGCATCGGCACCGGTGTTGAGTGACCCACTCTTCACCAGGGATCGTCATCTGGCATCCTCGGTACCTTCGGGACCGATCGATATAACCCAGATTGACTTTCCTGTATCGGCAACATCGCCGATACCACCACCGACGTCGGTACCCTCTAGACATGCATCGATAGACTCGCTCCCTTCGATGCCGAGTCTGGAATCGATATCTAGTCTAGAGGACTGGGTACCGACACGTCTCGGAACCGACCCTTATCGTTTCCGGATACGCAGTACCGAGGATATTCACCAAGCGTTTCTGGTTCCCTCGGTACTGCTTGAGCAGCCTCCTATGACTGCTGCAATGGCGTTACCATCTCCGGTTCTGACTCAGCTACCGGTATTGATGTCGGTTCTTGCAGTTACATCGGTACCATCGATCCTTTCTATGCCTAGTTTGGAATCGATACCTGGCATGGACGATGCAGTACTCGCTGCCTCAAATCGGGACTGCCAGTACCACTATCCTTTTAGTGGGGTTCTTTTTCTGCACCAGACCACTACATCCTCTGGTGCTCAGGCTGCTCCTTCAACCTTAGCCTGCCCAGGGATAGTTCCCATTGGAGATCCCTCTTTTTCAGAAATTTCTCCTTGACTTGGCAATATTTCTTGCTATTCCTATCCCTGGCTATGATCCTACTCGAGGCTCTCCTGCAGAAAAGGAAAATATTATGCTTCCTTTACATCATTCTTTGCAGGATCTTCTTCTGAGAATATGGGAATCACCTTTAAGGGTTCCCTCACCTTCTACAGCAGCTGATGTTCTGTATCAGGTGCCCCCCTCTCCAGGATTTCAAAAACCTCAACTTCCCCATCATTCCATTGTAGTGGAATCAGCAATGAGGAAGGTAAAAAGCAAGAAGAAGCATTCTTCTTAGCCGCCAGGTCGTGCATCTAGAGCACTTGATGCCTTTGGACGTCAAACCTTCCAAACATCTATGCTGGCATCAAGGATTATCTCTTATATTTTTTATATGAGTCTATCTCTCCAGGAGGTCACAAAGAAATTCTCTTTTGACTCCTTTTCTATCAGAGCCTAAGGCTGCAGACTATTCCTTGCTTCTTAGTCATAGCCAGAATATCTCTTGGTTTCTTTCTCGTGCTTCTCTAGACTCTTTTGAGTCTGTTAGCAGATCCTCTGCTATTGCCATTGGAGCACGTCATAGAGCCTGGCTCCAAGCTTCAGACCTGAGCAGATGGGCACAACACACACTGGGTAATTCTCCTTGTACTGGAGAAAATCTCTTCAATAAGGAGGCTTTACGTCAGGTTGCTCATTGCTCCACTGACTTTCCTGGTTCTAGGAACCATCCTAAGCTGCCTTCTTCCCCAGGAGGTAGGAAATCTCCTACCAAACCTTCTTTCCCCAAGAAAAGGAGGTTTCACTCTTCTCCTGCCCATCATCCCGATGTACCCAAGCAGGGGACACCTCGTCTTGGTCTGAAGAATCTAAACTCTAACCAGTCTAAGCATACCCAGCAACCATAGGTTCCTAAAGGTTGCAACCTACAGTTAACCTCTTCTTAGCAGAAGTTTGTTCACTGTTTTTTTTTTTTTTTTTTTTTTTTTTTTTTTTTTTTTCTTTAAAGCTCTACACATGGCTTCCTTTCTTCAGGATGTACTCAGCTGTCAGGATATTCTTGTCTATGGGTTACAGATTTCTCCTCTTCCTTCCAAGAAGAGAAGTTAACTACTATCCCATGATAGTTTCTGTCCCAACATGAACATTTTCTTCTTCAGCTGACTCACCATATGGTAAGTCATCCCGTTTTTTTCCTGAATGATTGGTACCATACTGTACACCTTCATTCAGTGTAGAGTTTTTCTTTGACTAAATTCTCTGGACAGCTTATCAGACAGGGACAGGTCCATTTCCTCTCCCTTTGTCTGTTCTCTCTGTGTTTCACAGACAGATTCTCTCTGCTGTCTCCTTCAGTTGCTGTTCATGCAGGAGTTCCAGTAATTCATCTACTGGTACCTTCCCACAAGTTTCCAGTCTGTCTAGCCTTAGTAGTGGTTCCAAGATTGTCCTCATCTATCTTGGATAATCCTACTCACTTCAGGCTTCTCACATTATCTTCTTTCTGGCCATCTCCATTTCTTTGGATATGGTAACACAGCTGACCTGCAGTCAGTCTTATATCCTAATTCTCCTGCATAATGTTCTCTGCAATCTTCAGAGAAGCTTTCTACTATGGGCACTTGCTAGAGAGCATTGAACTTTGACTCTGATGGCTATTCTGTATAGTAGAAAAGGCTTATCAGTCATTTTCCATGACTGTGAGGGTTCTCCACACCCTCTTGTCTCCTGTTATAATACAGGACACAAGCTTTTTCTGCGTGAATGTCCAAGGCGTTTCCCAATCCTGCAGGAATATTCTATTTTTTTTCCTTACAGCTTGCCCTCCTGCTATCCTACTCCTCATGGACAGTACATATTCTACCAGTAACGCATGATACCCCTGTGTCCCTCCAGTGGGTCATCCTGGTATCTCCTTCTATGCGTTTTTCTGTCCATTTACCATGTCAGAGTTCTATAGAACTCACGACTTGTTCTCTACAGACTGATATTATCCTTTTTTTTTTTTTTTTTTTTTTTGCACGCAACCATCCTGGTTATTTCACTGGATAGCATTCCTGCATCCTCTTAGCCCGGAGGAATAGATTCTCTATATATCTTTTCAAGTAGGTTCCACCTTCTTGTTAGATGAATCTTTCTCCTTCACATCTCTCATGTGAAAGTTCTCATGGGGCTTAGTTGCAGACCTGTATCTTCAGACTTATATATTCATGTATGTATATATCTCTATATATATTTTATACATACATATGTCTGTAAGCTGTGTGTGCATAACTTATGCCCCTATATATCTATATCTCTATATATATCTATATCTATATCTCTATATGTATCTGTCGAGATGCTTTTTATAGATAGGGAGATGGTATGTAATACATATCTGTCTATACTATAAAGGTTTACCTTCTTAGAGGTTCCAGACAGTTGGCTGGCATATCTTCATACTGTTCCTCGGTATGTGGGAGCTGTTATGCACACAACCACTACTGTGGTGCTAACAGCTCCACTTTACTCTAGGTCTCGCTATCCCTGAAACATCATGGTCCAATATCTTTCCTATCTCTCACCAGCTAGGAAAGACAGTGTAGACCTTTAGTAGTTCTGAGGTTTCAGCCCTTCACACATCTGTCCTCCTTGGGAATGCGGGCTTTTTTCCATACCCCTTCTTCCCTCCAGGACTAGGCTACTTGTCCAAATCGGTCAGTCTTCCTCTTTTACTCCTCAATGTTAATGACTCTGTACCTAAAAAGCTGAAAACTATTTTTCATAAAGCTTTCCACTGAAGACCTGCCGTTCTTATACTACCCCAGTTGACACCTGGGTCACCTGCCAATTCCAGGTTTGGACCTTCATCCTCACTGCTGTGAGGTCACCTTGAGGATTCCTCTACTGAATCTCTAGTAGTCTCAATCACGCTCTCTACTTCCTACAATCCAGTAGGTAAGCTCCATATTATGATTGTTCATTAAATAATTTTAATGGTACTTATCATACATACCAAGGACTCCTCTCCTGTAGTCCTTAGGTTCGCTGTTTTTCTTACAGCTCCTCTCTTTTCAACTCCTACCCACCATCCCTTATGGGATGCCGGAGATCCATGTGTGGGAACTGCAGTCCTGATCCAGGGACACGCATTTTATGGGATCTCCCCCTGGCATCTATAGCTAGGGAGTCCCCATATGTGAAGACTCATTCCTGCTTGTTCTGGAGATAGCACAGTTACTTACCTGTAACAGGTGATCTCTGGGAACAGCAGGAATAAGTCTTCACAACACACCCACCTCCCCTAGGAGTTGTATCTATCTATCTACCTTTCCTCTTTCTCTCCTTTTGTCTCAGCTATGAAACTCGACTGAGGAGAGGCAGTGGAAAAGGCGGGAAGGCAGTGCGCAGGTGCGAGGGATGCTCCCAAAAGCTTTCTGATTGGATGCTGGGGAGCATTCCCGTGCAGGCTCCGTCGGTACCGACGTACCCATATGTGAAGATTTATTCCTGCTGTTCCCAGAGATCACCTGTTACAGGTAAGTAACTGTGCTTTCATAGTACCTTCTGCGTTTCCGCTGAAGCTCTACCTCTTATATTACCCCAGTTTTTCCCTGGGGCTATTTCTCACCCTGAAGGGTTCTGACCTCCACTTGTTTTTGTTTTGCTTTATTACCTCTACTTCTCAGTGAGGGTACCCCTTGAGCACTTTCACTGGCTCTTCTATTAGATCCATATGTAGCTCAGTGCACTTGTGCAATGCCAACAAGGGAGGCCCAGATTATAATATTTTACTACTAAATGCCCTCAATACAGGGTCTTCCCCTTTGAAGCCCTGTTCTAGCCAGCTGTTCCACAGCTCCTTTTCTGTATTCAACTCCTACCCTCCATCCCCAGGATGCCTGAGGTCCTGAGGAATAGCATGGCTCGTTCTAGACTTGCAACATGCTAGGACTCCCTCCGGGCATCTGAGCTTGGGAGTCCCCATATGTGAAGACTCATTCCTGCTTGTTCCTGGAGATAGCACAGTTACTTACCTGTAACAGGTGATCTCTGGGAACAGCAGGAATAAGTCTTCACAACCCACCCACCTCCCCTAGGAGTTGCATTTCTCTCTCTATCTTTCCCTTCCTTGCTCTCTCTCTCTCTTTGTCTCAGCTTTAAAACTTAACTGAGGAGAGGCAGTTGGGAAGGCGGGAAGGCAGCACGCAGGCGTGTTAGGATGCTTCCAAAAGCTTTCTGATTGGACGCTGGGAAACGTTCCCGCGCGGACTCAGTCGGTACCGACGTACCCATATGTGAAGACTTATTCCTGCTGTTCCCAGAGATCACCTGTTACAGGTAAGTAACTGTGCTTTATTTAACAGGTTTTATATACCGCTTTATCATTTCAGTCAAAGTGGTTTACATTGTAACTTAAAGTTGCTAATGTACATTAAACAGGGATATTGATAACTTGGATTTTTCTGAGGCAATGGAGGGTTAAGTGATTTGCCCAAGGCCAGAAGGAGTGCTAGTGGGAATTGAACCCTGGTCTCTGGGTTCCAAAGCCAGTGCTCTAACCATTAGACGACTACTCCACTCATGGCACAGAAAGCATCTTGCTTTATTAATGGAATAAAAAAAAAGTGGTTCATTATAATTCATATAGAGTTACCCCTCTGCTTTCTAGTGATCCTCTGGATAATCATATTAATACGACTTAACTTGAATATTTGGCAGCTGAAACTTAATGCTTACATGTGAGGTCATGCACTTGGGCTGTAAAAATCCAAGGGAGCAGTACAGTATAGGGGGCAAAGTATTTCAGTCTATGAAAGAAGCCTGGGACCTTAGAGGTGATTTTGTTTCTGATCATAAGGTAGCTAAACAGGTAGAGATCAACTACAAAAGCCTGAAAGATGCTTGGTGCATAGGGAGAGGCATGGCCAGCAAGGAAGTAATGACTTCATTTGTTGTGTTGTGCAATTGTGGAGACCACACCTACAAATAGGATAGAATTGGTGCAGAGGGTGTCCACCACAATTGTCAGTGGTCTTCGTCATAGAGCATATAGGGACACACTTATTTCTTAAGTATACATGTTGAGACTGTGGGAGAGGGGAGATATGATAGACATTTAAATACCTCCATGGCATAAACGCACAGGAGAACATCTTTCAGTTGAAAGATCTGCATCGAGGGAATGTAGGATGAAGATGAGAGGATAGACTGGAGTAATTTGAGGAAATAGTTCTTTCTGGAAGGGGTGGTAGTTACATGGAATAGTCTGCCAGCGGAGGTGGTAGAGAAGGATTGTATCTGAATTCAAGAAGACTTGACACAAACGTAGGATCTTGTAGGGGTGGGGGGAGAAGGCACTGTAGAACTGCTTAGTTGGTATGGAAGGGTAGACTGTATAGGCCATATGGTCTTTATCTGCTGTCATTTTTCTTTTTCTTTGTAACACTTCATCTTTTGCCTAGGTGGATTAGGTCATTTTAGGCCTCACTTTACCCAGGGTCACAAGTCCCTCTGGGATATAAGGAGTTAGATTTGAAAGCACCAATTTTGTCCTTGTCTCTCACCCTCAAAAGGACTCAAGCTAGAACTAGGCATCTTCCCCCTATTTCTGCCCTCCTTCAGTGCCGTCTTGATGGCAGAGAATGAGTTCAGGATCTATAAAGCCCTACCATTTGCCCCGATAACACAATTTTCTGTGGTAGAAACATTAATGGATATTCAAGCTCAACAACATAGAGCAAATTGCCACCATATTGCTAGCATATATTTCTATTGCTGTTGAGGGTCACTACCATTTACTAAGGAATGCCTTAATGTTTTTCTAGCCACTGCCTTCATCATGATAGGAATAGAAGTAGCAAGCTCAGTCAACCTAATGTGTCTATTTGCCATATCTGTTACATGAATGATTTTTTTTTTCTGTTTCCTTGCTGTCTGCGGGTTCTGTTACTTTTAGTGAGGGCCCACTCTTTTTTTGAACTTGCATCAAGACATGCTCTCAGTCTCGGAGGTGATACCCATCTGATTCTCCCTCTTCTCCCCAGGGTCACATTTTGGAAACTACCTGCAGGTTTCTGCTTTTGCAGTCCTTCAGTAGTAGTCAACTTTTCTGGGATTACTCCGAGGTAGATCGATAACTTGGTTGTGATCTCCCCCCTGATAAAATGAGGTGCCTATGGGTACAGTACCAGGCAATGAGGTTCCTGCTGGAGTAGCATTTCATAAAGGTCCTCTGACGAGTCGGGTTCCAAGGCGCATGTCACTGGCAGGTAAAGCAGAGCCCATACTGTGTATGGTGTTAGCACGGATGCATGTAACTCCACCTACTGAACTGCCGGTACGTGATCCTGTGTGGTGAGAACTATATGCCAGCTGTTCAGATCCCACCGTGCCTACAGTGTGCCCCACCCTTCCACTTGATACCTAAACATTAGGTGTAGTGTGAAAATGTCCTGCACTGTCAGTGGCCCATTCTAGCTGCCGGTGCATGTCCCATTGCACAGTCAGCATGTGCCAGAACATGTGTACTTGGCAAAAGTCCTATAGTCAAATGGCCCCTTTGGCACTGCTATGTGCATTGCCAATGGTGCGTTTCCGTTGCATGGGAGTGAGACTGAACTGGCTCTGCAGGGGCAGCTGGGTTGCAGGCACAGCAGGATACCCCCACAAGTGGGGTTCACCATGTGCAGGGTCAGCTGTCTGCAGAGTGACCTTGCTTGAATCTTTGCAGAAGGAAAGTCTAGGATAGAAGGCAGTGTATCATGGGATACAGCCACCCTCCCTGCCCTTCCACAGGATCAAGTGCTCACCATCCATCGGCCTAATTTGGAGGATACAAGCAAGCTGTATGAGCATCTGAGGCCTCACCTTGACCATCTGACTGGCCCATCACATTCCATACCATGGTTCAGCAAGTACCTGAGAGCCACTGGATGTCATGTTGGTCTCTGCATCGCCTGCCACCTTGTGGGAAGGCAGTGCCTGGCGGTGAATGTTGGGGTGGGGTTCAGTAAACCCTACCACACAGCCAAACATTACTATGTCCAGCGAGGCGATACCCATTTTGTCATACAGATGTACATAGTTGACCCCTTGTTATCCAAGTTCTATTACCTTGTTCTATGTAAACACTAATCAGCTATTGAGATGTGTAAGTTGTATGTAAACCGCGCTGATGCTGAATAGCGCGGTATATAAGAGACTGTAAATAAATAAAATGTTTTGAATGTGCCTCTGGTGGGTGTCATTGTTGGGCAGAGGCTGTATTCAGATGCACAGAAGCTATGAGGGCTTACTCAGTCTCTGCATATTTCATATCTGAGGTTTTGCATGAGTGTCACCCACTCTCCATGTGCACAGTGTGATAGCCACAAGGACATTGTTATAAAGAGCCTGGGATGTTGGTGTATGTGTAGCCAGCAACGGTACCAACATCTAACCTTATGTCCAACCTGCTATGCTTCCATGTGCTCTGGGGTGGGGGGGGGGGACTGCATCTGAAGTGTGGGAGAGCACATGTGCTGTATTGGACACTTTTTGCAGTGTCTATGGCCCAGGGACATAACATAATATGGGAGTATGAGCAAGGCATTATGTGTAGGGTGACAGATGTAGGCCACTGTGGGCCAACATGCACTTGCAGCCTGTCTCTGGGCTAGTTTCCAGTGTTCTTTCATTGCATTAGCTATCCCCGAGTTCAAACTAAAAGGGTACACACATGAAGAGCAGAGCATTCTGGGTATTGTCTAAAATAGGGCAGTTTGCACATGATGTACATGAGTCAGAGGTTAAGTAAATGACTAAGCCATCTTAACATGGGTCTGGCTGCACACATCTGTTCATGGTCAGTGAGTGGCCTCTCAGTAAGTTGTGACTGTCACAGCTTTGTATCAACATAGTGCTATCTAGGGTCAAGCTGCAGTGACACAGGCACATTTTTTGTTATGGTAGTCCAATCACTAGCCAGGCTACTGGATGTCCATGCTGTTTGTACGAAGCCAACATCTTTTTGGTGGCTATGTGCATATGCAGTGGGTGTTGACTAGCAGACCTGGCACAGATGGTATGGGAGTGACTGACACAGCCCAGTGTTGCACAATATATGCAGGCTGACTGACGGATCTAGCTGAATGGATGTCTCTGAGAGAGCAACTTTTCTGGGGCTGCCTGTAACCTGCCGGTGACTATGGTTTTTAGCAGGCTGTGCTGATTGGCATCGGCACCCCCTTTTCTGCTTAAGCACCACTCGTATTCAGGTTACTTGGAAACAGCGCTTGAGGTCTAGAGCATGACATAAGATGTTACGTGAGAGTCCCTGGCCAACGGGTGCAGGACAGAAGGGCCAGATGGGACTTGCCATTCCAACATGCTGCAGTTGCTAGCATAACATACCACACTCAGCACCTGCAGTATTCTGGCAGTAGAATAGATCTACTCCAGAATTTGGGGACCAGGTGATATGTGCCACCGTTCACATTCAGGCTGGCTGCTGAAAAGACACTTGTACATGTGGTAACTGTTATGTCCATGAAGCACACAATGTGTCTCTATATTCCAGAGCTGATGTGAACGATTGCTGCATTCTCCATAGGAGCAAAAGGAGCATATAGGTGTTCATATTGTGAGACGCATACTGGGAAATAAAGGGGCTAGCCTACATTGCAGCCATAGCAGCATCCCTGATCACTGGAGCATTTCCCAGTACCTGTATAACGAAGGAGCAAGTGTGCATGGTCCTGCCAGAGGGGGCAGGATGGTCTGGGATGGACCTCTATGGGTCATGAATGACACTTTAGTTTGTATGTGCAAAATTACTTATCTTGTAGCTTACAGCAGGTCATAAGGCAATGCACACCTCACACATGTGTTGCCTCAGGAATTAGTGCCACACCGCAACCCAGTGTACCTCTATGCTCAGTTGTGTAAATTGGGAGGTACAGTGGAGGGTCTTTTGCCCCCACATGTGGCTTGGCCTTTGGACAGGAGATTAGTACTGCTGCTGTGTGTCTGTTATGCAGATGTAGTAGCAAGTGTCTAGTACAGTCCAAACTGCAGGCAGGCCCTAGGTGTGGTTTCAGAATGTGCCTGCCAGCTTGTTTAAAGTCCTGGGCTTAGGCCATTGGAGGCAGGGATGGTCTGGTTTATTCTAGAGTACTATAAAGATGTGGAGGTGTAGCCAAGCTTAAGAGCACTGGTTCAATAGGGAACAGACCAGGGTTCCACTTCCATTTGTGACCTTGGGGAAAGTCACTTCATCCTCCATTTGCCTTGGAAGAAAGGCCTGGCAATATACTTCAGCCACACTGCCAAGAAAACTCGAGCTGCTGGGTTGCCAGGAGTCAGCATAGACTTGAGAGCACACATTGTTCTCTTCTCTTGTTTTTTGTTATGATAGCACATTGGGCCTTCAAGGATGCACATTGCAGTCATACCCATCTGACAGCATGACTTTATTGGCTCTGCTGCAGCACATTGCAACTTCACCTTATAGATGCATAACACATGAGTTCTCCAGTAACAAGCAGGAAGCCAGCCCTCACATGGGTGACGTCGGTGCCGACAGAGCCCGCATGGAAGCATCTCCCCAGCTCTCAAAGTTTTTGGGAGATGCACCATGCATGCATGGTCCTCTTTCCACTCAAGGGTGCCATCTTGCCTCGGTCTTCTTTTTTCCACAGAGCCCTCCGGATGTCTGTCCAGTTTCTCCCAGAAAGTGGTTCCTTTCCTGTTTCCAAGCCAGCTCACCTCTGCATCGCTCCTCTTGTTTTTGTTGTGTTTTTTTTTTTTTTCTCTTTGAGGTATCCCTTGACTAGCTTTCATGCCTTTTTTTCAGCTGCAGTCTTGGACCCGTGCCGGGTGGCAGTGCCCCCTTTTTCCTGATGGCCTCCAGTGGCTTCAAGAAGTGCAGTTGGTACAGTAAGATGTCCCTCACCGATCCGCATGACTGCTGTCTCCAGTGGCTTGGCCCGGAAAATGACGACTCAGACTGCGAACTTTGCAGGAGCATGACTCCAAAGGTCATTAAGCCATCAGCTGCAGCAGAAGATTTTTCACAAGTCCGACTCTGTGCTGGAGTCTCCAGTGACACCGCGCTCCAGGGCCCCCTCTGTGCACCATGAAGCCCAGGCTGCTTAGAGTCCTACGCTGCGGTTCCTCAGAGCAAATCCCTGGAGGTGGAACGCAAGAAGTTAAAGTCCTCAAAGACCACTTCAGAAAGTGGGTCCAGGAAGATGGGGAAAATCCCACTCCAGGCCCCGCAATACCTGGCGTGAGTCTGAAGGATCAGAGCGGGAGCAGCCTCACAAGCTGCCCTGGAAGGAGTTGTCTCCACTTGCTGACCATCCTCAGATGCCTGAAGCCATCCTTGTTAAGAAACTCCCCCTCGACAGAACAGATGCTGGATCCAAAATCCTCTGTCTACGTTGAAGGCTGCAGAGCCAACTTGTATGGAGACCAGGATGGCAGCCTTGGAGTGCAGTATCTCTGCCCTCATGGCCCAGCAGCAGGCATTCATTTCTGGTTTGCCTGGTTCATCCGCCCCAATGACAGGACCCTTGACATCAAGGGCCTCCCCAGATGTTGAGCCAATCCTTGAGGGCCACCGGCCTCAAGATCCATCGGTGTCAAATGAGATCCCGATCCCATTCCTCGGGTCACTAGTCCTCTCCGGCAAGGCCTTTGGCTCAGACCGCAGGTTTTCCGGAGGTCCTGGACTCTGGTCTTGACTGCAATGACCACAAAGCCTTGAATCAATCTCTGATTTAGAGTCCATTTGGGAGACAGAGGATGAGGAGTTGCCAGATACTTGGTGACACAGATGTGCCCCCTGGACTCAGCATACTGATACCGTTCCCTACCTAAGGACGTTACCTTCCTCAACTTTGTGTGGGATATGGCTAAGGTGCTCGCCATAAAGACTGAGGTGGCGGAGGACCCTCTCACAGAAGAACTGGAGACCCTTCAGAAGGAAGCCCTTACGGTGTCTGTTCCTCTGATCCTTGAGTGCCTTCTCCATATGTGGGAAACAGATGCCTGCTTACAATGGGCACCGACAACTGGACTCCATGAACAGAGTCTGCTGAGGCCCTGGGTTCCAAAGACCCAACTTCCCCACAGCTCAATGGTGGTTGAGTCTGCCATGTACAGGCTCAAGAGCCAAAGACCCATTCCTCAGTGCCCCCCTGTAAGGAGGCTCAGACCTTCGACTCCTTCGGCCAGAAGGCCTTCCAGGGCTCGATGCTCATGTGCCGCGTCTAGTCCTATCAACTATACATAAGCATATATCTCAGAGCTGGCGGGGGAGTTCACTGGGTTCTCAGCAGGTCTCGACTGAGAACCCCTCGAGGTTCAGTTCTCTGGCCTCTGCAATCAAGGAGTGCTCGAAGACTTATCCCACAGGTGGTCCTCCGTCACTACTGATTCCTGGGTGCTGCAGTGGTTCAAGAGGGCTACCTCCTCCACCCGCAAAGGACACCACCAGACCCTGCTGCTCTCAGAGCTCACAGGTCTTGAAAACAAGGTGGTGGAGCCAGTGCCAAAACATCTCTGGGACAAAGGTTTCTACTCCAGGTACCTCCTCATTTCCAAGTGAACAGGTGGCCTCAGGCCATCCTAGACCTGCAGGAGCTGAACAGATTCCTGGTGAGGGAGAAGTTCAAGGTGCTCTCCCTTGGAACATTGCTGCCCTACTTCTAGCAGGGAGACTGGCTATGCTCCTTAGACCTGAAGGATGCACTTATACACATTCTGATCCATCCTGGCCACCAAAAATACCTCCGGTTCATGGTGGGAGGAGGTCACTACCGATACAGAGTGCTATCCTTCAGGTGACTTCACCAAGTGCCTAGTGGTGGTCGCAGCCCACCTTCATTTCCAAGGGGCCTTCGTCTTTCCCTACCTGGATAATTGGCTCATATGGGGAGGCACAGTTGCACCATGCCTTGCGACACCTGGGGTTTGTCATCAACTACACCAAGTCATACCTCGCCCCAACTCAGTGCCTAGAGTTCATATGAGCTCGGCTAGACATGCTCCAGGCCAAGGCTTTCCTCCCTGAGGAGAGGGCAGGACACCTTGGGGTGCTAGATGCAGAGGTACAGCAGCGCTGGTCGCTACCTGCCCATCTTCTCCTTCGCTTACTGGGTCACACATCCTTCACGGTCCACGTCACCCCCATATGCCTGCTTGCACATGAGGGCAGCCCAGTGGTACCTCCGCTCAGTGGATACAAGCTACGGGCAGGCTTCGGGACAGGGTGGGAGTGACCTGCTAGCTGGAGGACTCCCTCAGCTGTTGGCAGAATCCCTGCCACCTCCTGGCTGGGATGACCTTCCAGGCACCTGCCCCCCAAAGGATCCTTACCACAGACGCCTCCCTGATGGTTTGGGAAACTCATTGCGGGGACCTCGGCACACACAAGGCAGCTGGTCCCAGATGGAATGCCAACTGCAAATGAATTTTCTGGAGCTCCAGGTGATTAGTCCTGGCTCTAGCTGCAACACCAGTTGATGCTGGTCCAGACTGACAACCAAGTTGCAATGTTCCATGTTGTCAAGCATGGGGGTACAGGGTCATACTCCTCTGCCAGGGGGCAGTAGTCCTCTGCTCATATGCAACGGGATGCTCCTAAGGGCAGTCTACCTCCTGAGCATGGAAAATGCCCTGGTAGACAAGCTGAGCAGGGTTCTCCAGCTGCACGACTGGTGCCTGGATCCCAGAATGGCCTCCCAGCTGTTTTGGCTCTGGGGCACCCCTGTAGTGGACCTGTTTGCCAGCCCTGTCAACATGCAATTGCCCCGTTTCTGCTCTAATTGGTTGCACCCATCCCAGGTGGCTGTGGATGCATTCCTCATCCCATGGATGGAAGGCCACCTTTATGCCATTGGTTGCCAAGACCCTCTTCAAGGTTCAGCGCGACAGCATCACTGATGCTGATAGCCCCCCTCTCCCCCCCCCCCCCCCAGTGGCCCAGGGAACCTTGGTTCCCACTGCTTATCTACCTGTTGGCTTCACTGATTCCCCTGGGCCAAGCCCCAGACTTACACTCGCAGGAGGAGGGCTCTCTACACCCCAACCTGGTGTCCCTGTCACTCACGGCTTGCCCGCTGAAAGGGTAGCATTAGCTCCCTTCAACCTCCCACAGGTTAAGGAGGAGAGCCTTCTGGCCTCCCGCAAGGCCTCCACAACAAGGGCATATGCCTTTAAATTGTCAGTTCTTGGTCTGGTGTGCCGAAAGGCAGGCAAACCTGTTCTCCTGCTTGCTACAGATGGTACTCCAGTAACCAGCTCCACCTATGATGGGTGGAGTAAAGTCCAACTCCGTCAGAGTGCGCATGAACGCTATCACAGCGCACCACCATTCTGTTGAGGGGAAACCCCCTCTCAGCTTAGCCCCTTGTATCTCTGTTTCTGCAGGGCCTTATGCTATCCAAACCCCTTGTCTGCCCACTGACGGCAGAGTGGGATCTCAACATGGTGCTCACAGCTCACTAAGCTGCCATTGAGCCTCTGGCTGCTTGCCACTTGCGGTACCTTTCCTGAAAGGTCATCTTTCTCGTGGCACTCATGAGCTTGCAGGGTCAGCAAGCTCTAGGCTCTGATGGCAGAGCCTCCCTGCACAAAGTTCTACAAGAATAGAGTGGTGCTTGGCACACACCCTAAGTTTCTGCCAAAAGGTGGTGTCCCCCTTCTACCACAACCAGGAAGTGGTGCTCTCCATCTTCTTTCTGAGGACTCAAGCCGGCAAGGCGGAAACATCCTCCATACTTGGGATTCTAAAAGGGCCCTGTCCTCCTATTTGCAGTGGACACAGGGCCACCTCAAAGTGCCTCAACTTTTCATTTCCCATGACTGCAGTTGACTGGGGCTCCAGGTGACTAAGCAAACTCTGTCCACTTGGGTGGCAGACTGCATTGCCTTCGCCTATGAGCAGGCTGGGATCCCACTAGACTAGTGAGTCATGGTGCACTGTCAGGGCCATGGCTACTTCCATGGCAAATTTGCATTTTGTACCTATGGTGAAAATCTGATGAGCCGCCGCCAGGTCTTTGGTCCATACCTTCACAGCTCACTACTACCTGGAGAGGGAGTGCTGACAGGAGAGCGCCTTTGGCCAGGCTGTACTCCATAATCTCTTCAGGGTGTAGGCAACCCTTGCCCTCCGACCCTTCTGTGTTCAGGTTACCGGAGTGCTGGTTCCCTGCTGGACACACGGGTCTTGTGAGAGTCTCTCAGTGGAACTTAACTGCTGCAGCTCACGGCTCACTCTTTGCAGGTCTCTGTGCTGTTTTTACAGGTTCTCAGTATCCTGTAGTTGGGGAGTCCCATATGTGAGGACTAACGTCTTGTTCCCAGAGAAAACATGGTTACTCACCTGTAGCAGGTGTTCTCTGGGGACAGCAGGAATCGGTCCTCACAACCTTCCCTTCTCCCCTTGGAGTTGCTTCTTTACCATATTTTATTTTTGCTGTCTTAGCTATGTGATTAGACTGAGGCAAGATGGCACCTTTGGGCAGAATGGGGACCGTGCATGCATGGTGCATCTCCCAAAGGCTTTCTTCGAAAGCTGGGGAGATGCTTCCATGCGGACTCTGTTGGTGCTGACGTCACCCTTATGTAAGGATTGATTCCTGCTGTCCTTGGAGAACACCACCTGTTACAGGTGAGTAACTACGCTTTATCACAAAAGTTTCCAATCATGTACAACTGTGAATGAACATCTTTTGCACCATCACATACATGCAGTACTTTCAGGCATGTCACACTCCTGAGATGGCCACCTGCACTGATCATGACATGTCCTTACTTGATTCATATGGCCGATATGAGAGACATGTCAATTCAGAGACATGAGTGGACACCAGGTATGTAACATCATGTGATTGCCCTTGTTCTAACACATGATCATGTGGGTGTCCTTGATCCACTCTCTGCTGTCTCAATATGGCATAACACAGGAAGTCCGACAGGAAGCAGTGATCGCTTTTCAGGTTGGAGGCATTTGTTGCCCGCATTAATGACTTCTTACTGTTATAGAGATGTAGTTATTATGCTCGAGTTCATTGTCCCTGAGGAAGCCAGTTAAGGCGAAACGAAAGCTTTTGTTGGACTATTAAGAACTGTCTCGGCATTGACTCTGCTTCTCTGGCTGTCGGATTTTGCATTTGAAAATTGAAACAAGTGTGTGTGGTCCTGTGCCGGTGTGGGAATTTTCAACAGAACCTCAAAGTTGAGTATACTGTTTACATTGGAGATGTTGTTATACTTCACCTTATAAAACTCCTTTATTGTTTCTTTGTAGGTTGAATAGCCTCTTTGAGGCTGGTTAGTGCTGCATTGGATATTCTTACACACTTGGAATATATTGAGTATATTAGAATTTTTTGAAATCCCGAAAAAGTACTTTTAGGTGATGATGTGAATTTTTAATGAGATATAATTTGATAAGAATTAGTGATATTTAATTGGAATAATAAATTATAAAAGGCTTGGGGCCCGTGATGTGGAATTTACCATCTACCCCTATGGTGACCTGTTTCGCCAAGTGTTGGGGAAGATTTCTCTGAGGCCTGTTTGCCTTTATTGAATTGTTGATTGGATATAACAATTGATATTTGTAAAAAAAGGGGGAGTTAAGGAAGGTTGGTGCTTGGTAGTTTCTTATTTCCCTTCCTTGCAGTTTTTTGGTGTGATAACACAGGAAGTGCCATACTGAGTTAGACCAAAAGTCCAAATGCAGTGGCCAAGCCATATGACAAGTACCTTGCAGGATCCCATGGAACAGATGGATTACCTAGGAACATAATGGCAGAAAAAGACAACATGGCCTATCTAGTCTGCCCTTCCATATCAACTACTACAAAATTCCTCTTTTTCCTTTAAAGATCCTCTTTGTCCCATGCTGCTTTTTTAATACACTGTCCTCATCTCTCCCACCTCGACTGGGAGACTATTCCACACATCTACCACCCTTTCCGTAAAGAAATGTTTCCACATATTACTCTGGAGTCCCCTTTTATTTATTATTATTATTATTATTAAAGACTTATAAAGCGCCGCAACATATGAAGCGCTGTACAAACATAGAAGAGAGACAGTCCCTGCTCATCAGAGCTCACAATCTAATAAGACAGAAAACAAAATAAGTTACATAATACAGATAACAAAAATTTACAGGACAAAGTAAGCAAATGTTTTACCCTCATTCTATGTACCCTCATAGAGCTTGCTTTCAATTTAAAGGCTCTCTTCCTGTGCATTTGTCAGATATTTAAGCATCTCTATCATATCTCCTCTATCCCACCTTTGCTCTAAGGTATGCATATTAAGATCCTTAAGTCTGTCCTTGTATGCTTTATAACGAAGACCACTAACCATTTTAGTAGCCACCCTCTGCACAGACTCCAACCTGTTTATATTCTTTTGAAGGTGTCTTCTCCAGAATTGCACACAGTAATCCAAATGAAGTCACATCAAAGACATAGTGTACGGACCAAGAGAAGGACCTCGGAGTGATTGTTTCTGAGGATCTCAAGATTGGGAAAAGGTGTGACAAGACGGTGGCAAAAGCCAGAAGGATGCTGGGTTGCATACAGAGAGGAGTTACTAGCAGAAAGGCAGAGGTACTAATGCCACTGTACAAGTCGCTAGTGAGGCCTCACTTGGAATACTGTGCTCAGTTTTGGAGACCATATCTTTCAAAGGATATAAAAAGACTGGAAATGGTTCAGAGGAAGGCAAGCAAAATGATTTGGAGCCTGCATCAGAAAACATATGAGAAGAAACTTGAAGACCTAAATATGTACACTCTGGAGGAGAGAAGGGACAGGGGAGATATGATTCAGATCTTAAAGAGTATTAATGAACAAACAAACCTCTTCCAAAGACGGGGAAGCTGTAAAACTAGAGGGCATAACATGAAGCTGCAAGGGAGTAAACTGAAAGGCAATGTCAGGAAATACTTTTTCACTGAAAGGGCGGTGGATGCTTGGAATGCTCTCCTGATAGAAGTGGTGGGGGCAAACAGAGTGATAGAATTCAAAATGGCATGGGACAGACATAGTGGATCCCTTTTATAGCAACAGGATAAAATCAAAATAAGCATAATTATCTCTTATATCTGAACAAATAGGGGTGACCTACACGGAGTGGTGGGTACACCCCTAAACAAAGGTATGGGGAAAGGTGACCTGTACGGAGCGGCAAGTGCACCTACTCTTGCTGCCTTGCTGGGCAGACTAGATGGACCATACTGGTCTTTATCTGCCGTCATATACTATGTTACTATAATACAGGGGCACTATTGCCTCTTTTTTTTTTTGTCTGCTGGTCATTCGTCTCCCTATGCACCCAAGCATCCTTCTAGCTTTTGCTATTGCCTTTTCTACCTGTTTAGCTACTTAAAGATCATCACACGATAACACCCAGGTCCTGTTCTTCTTTTGTAATTAGAAATACTTCACTCCCTACACTGTACCACTCCCTTGGATTTTTGCAGCCCAATGCATGACCTTTGAATTTTTTTAACATTAAATCTGAGCTGCCAAATTCTCTACCATTCTTCAAGCTTAGGTAGATCCCTTCTCATGTTATCTACTCCTTCCTGGGTGTCTATTGCAGATTTTTGGTAGTATTTGCAAAGAGGCAAACCTTACCTGACAGCCCTTCTGCAATATCGCTAATAAAGAAATGGATGCAGGACAGATACCTGTGGAATACAAGGCCATCTCCAAAGACCTTGGGATTCCTGTGTCTACAGTTTGCAATGTTAAGAATTTTTTTGTTCCATGGAACTGTCGAGAAGCTTCCAGGACATGGGAAGAGGAAAATTAATACAAGAAGTCTTTGAAGGTTAGTGTGAACTGTTGGGAAAACACCATGTACAATATCCAAAGAGCTTAAGATTGACCTGGAGCAATCTGGAGTTGTGGTTTCAATCCGCACCATATGCTGCGCACTAAACAAAGGACTTAATGGGTGAAGACCAAGGAGGACCTCGCTGCTCAAAGATGCACATAAAAAGGCATAGAAACATGACAGCAGAATGACCACATGGCCTATCTATGTTTTTCCTTTAGATCCTCTGTGTTTGTCCCATGCCTTTTTGAACTTTGATAACTTGGAATATGAGGACATTGTCTATGTCCCTGTTTAATGTACATTACCAAGTTTAAGTTAAAATGTAAACCGCTTTCATTGAAATAATAAAGCAGTATAAAAGACCTGTTAAATATTTACCACCTCCACTTGAAGCAGCTGATAAGCATGCAATAAATAATACCAGGAGTCAGTTCAAGGATCCAAGCCAATTTATTTTGTGCACAGGCTCAAACGGACAACTTTAGTGTCTGAAAAGAATGAGCAATGACGTATGATAGCCAATTCCTTATATACAGTTTTTGATGTTTGATAGAAGCATAACTTTCTATTGGTTTGACACCCCTTACACCTGTCCAATCGGTGGCCCGGTCCCCCATCCTTTCTGCTCAAACTGTTTTAACAAAGACATAGTCTTAAACATGGATACAATTCTACTGCAAGGACATTGCTAGCTCAGAGAATGCAAGGACAGAACAAACCAAGCATAAAGAACTTACACAAACTTCATGGGGAAGGAAAGGGACTTTCAAAAAGCAGTTTAAAGCAGATTTATAAACTTTGGTTCTTTTCAATACTACTCTCAGGTGGGGGTTAGGATCTAGGCCTAGTTTACAGGCCATAGCCTACCACACACTGGGAGACTCTTCCACGGATCTTTCACTCTTTCTGTAAAAATTAATATTTCCATATATTGCTCCTGAGTCTATCCCCTTTCACGCTCATCTTATGTCCCCTCGTAGCAGAGCTTGCTTTCAGTCTAAAGAAGCTCTCCTCCTGTGCATTTATGCCATGGTGGTATTTAAATGTCTCAATCATATCACCTCTATTCTGTCTTTCCTCTGTGTGCCTTCGAGTCAGTCCTGACTCCTGGTGACCCAGACGTTCCTGGGTTTTCTTGGCATTGTCACTGGAAGTAGATTGCCGGGCCTTTCTTCCAAGGCAATGGAGGGTTAAGTGACTTGCCTAAGGCCACAAGGAGTGCTAGTGGGAATCGGACCCTGGTTGCTTGGTTACCAAGCCAGTGTTCTAACCACTAGGCTACTCCTCTACTCCGTCTTTCCTCTAAAGCCGGGGTCTCAAACACGCGGCCCGCAAGAGAACTTTGTGCGGCCCGCGACGGAGGAAAAAACCCCCCACAAAACCCTGGCTTCTGCTGCTGCCGCCATGGTAGCAGCAGAATCAGCTGTCCCGCGGCCCCTTCTCCTCTGCCCGGAAGAGCCCCGAGCCTGCTCCTTTAGCGGCGGGCTTTTCAAGCTGCGAAGAGAATATTTCCCTCTCGCGCGGCTTAAACCTATTCACTTGTCAAGCCGCGCGAGAGGAAAATACTCTCTTCGCGGCTTGAAAAGCCCACCGCTAAAGGAGCAGGCCCGGGGGGGGGGGGGGTTAGGACTGGAGGTGGTGTGATGGGGGGGGGGAGGCAGATGGAGCCAAATGTAAACACAAGAGTTCTAAATTAAAAAATTAAAACCACTGGTGATGAAACAGCCAGAAATTTACATTAAGGGAACTAATGAGAAACTTTATCAATCATGTTCCTTACCCTATGGAGAGCAAATAATTACACCGTGGCCATCTTTCAATCATCGAAAGGATTCTAAGAGCTTGCGTGGAAACGAAGGCACTTTTAAATACGCTATTGTTTTGCGCCAAATAAGGGTCAGAGGTACTTAATTTGCATGCATGTTACAAATAAACTCTATTTGTTAAAAATCGTTTTAATCACACAATGTTAAATTGAATTAAATGTTCACTATTGAAAAATGTGTGTGTTCGCAAAGAGCAAGAAAAAGAGCAGCGCAAGTGATACTGTTTCTTAACCCGCTGATATTATCAAGCGGTGGAGCTGCAGAACAGATGCTGTACCATCATTAGGCCATAATAATCACATGTCAGACCATCTAGTAAAATGAAACTGGTTAAAATGTGTTCATCGTACAATCATGCTTTTAAAATCGGGCCACCCTGGACCTGTATACGTCTTTCGTCAGGACCAAACCGAGAGAGGGGGGAGGGGAAGGGAATGAAGGAAGGATACCTGTCCATTCAAGTGTGCTTTCTGTCATGTTGTGTTCGCCTCATCCTACATTAAAGCATTCAGTGATGTTTAATAGGGATAATAAACCCTTATTCTAAAAGAAAGGTCATCAAAAACAGGTCAGTGCCACAACAGGACACCAATGGTAGAGGAGAATATATGTTTCTAGAGTGGTACTAATTAAATATCAAAAAGCACCTAGTATAGGCTTAAAAAGGGAAAAAAAACATCCAGATAGGCATCTAAAAGGATAAGTGTATGCGTAAAAAGTATGAAAAAGTCAAAATAATGATAAAAGTAAAATATATTCAGATAAAAGCCTAAAAGGCTGAACATCCATTAAAAACTTTAAAAGGATAAAAATAAATAATTGTTTAAAGGGCGAGGGCTGGTGGGGGTGGGGGAGGGCAAGGGTAGTGTTTGTAGTAGTTCCTAATGTGCCTGGCGGTTGGCACTGGATTATAGTAATGTAGAAATCTTTTAGTCTTTCTTTATCCATACACTCATTAAGAGGCATGTTTACTAAAAGTTAGTTTATGGTAACATTATGCAAATATTTATGCAAATGAGGTCCCTTATGCAAATTAGGCCCGCGTCTTGTGCGGCCCCCGGGTTACTTTACAAGTCCTCATTTGGCCCTCAAAGCAATTTGAGTTTGAGACCCCTGCTCTAAAGCATACATATTACGATCCTTGAGTCTGATAGAAACACAACATGCCTGAGCTTTGCCCAAACCCACTTTGAGAAACCACAATCCTTATGGGGAAAATGTTCTATGGACAGATGAAATCAAACTTGAGCTCTTTGGTGATGCAGACCAGCAATACATTTACAGGCAAAGAAATTATATTTCCTTATCGTTCCTCCAGCTTACTCCTCTACGTATGGGTAGTGCACCTCCTCCTGCAGCATGAAGACTGGACCAATCAAATTTCAGCATCACTGGAACCAGCATCCTGTCTAGCCCTTCAACTCCAGTGTGTCCAGTCTTCATGCAGCAGGAAGATGTTTGTGAGCCTGGCTGGGCTCACTAGTCAGTCAGTTTAGGGCTTAGTTTTCTAGCTAACCTTTTGTATTTTATTTATTTGGTCCCTATTGGGGTTTCTTTTTCTTTGCTATAGGACAGGAGTACCTGTCTCTTTAACATTTCAAACAAAACCGGCACTCCGGAGGAGGGGGGGCTCAGCAGAGGTCTCTCTCCTGCTCAGCCAAAAGCCGCTTGCAGTTTCCTTGCATTTTCCTTTTGCTTGGCTTGGATCTCTGTTCCCAAGACTGGTCGGGGCAGAGCTCCTGCGGCGGCTGTCCAGCGCCACAGTTCCTGTCAGGTAGGACTCTGTGCGCTTGAAAGTGCCGACGGGCTTCTCGGGGGCGGACACGGTGTGTACAACTGTCCCTGCCTTTGACTCTATCGCGTTTTTTCTTTTTCTTTCTTTGTTTTCGTTTTGTCTTTAGCGTTTTATTTTGTGAGCTGCTTTCTCTTTCCTGGATTTTTGGCTACCCGTGAAGGGGTGTCCTGCATCGTCGGGGCCTTACCCGGGCTGGTCCTTTTGGCGCCAAACTCCTCCAGTGTGCTAGAAATTGGTGAGTAACCGCGGCCATTTTGTCTGTCGCGGTTCTCTCGTCAGAGCAGCCCACGCGGCCGTGTTCGGCTGTCCCGGAGTCACAGGCACCCTCTCCGGAGGCCCTATTCAATGTGTCTCCGTTATCTTTTTTAATTTCGGTCTTCTTTTATTTCTTTTCCTTTTTTCTGGGCTCTCCACTTCTGCGGGAGTGTTTTGGGCTGCTGGAAGTTAATTCTTAGCGTGCTGGGGAGCTTGCCTGTGTTTTTTTTCTCAGTTTCCATTAAAAAATAAAAAATAAATAAATAAAAAATAATAAAAAAATATATATATATAATCAAAACCAGGGGTCTCTCCTTGCTTGCAGCCACCCAGTATCTTGCTAGTGGCTTGATTCTTCTGGGACTCAGCGGCGTCTCCCTTCATAGTCGGTGGGCAGCTGATATTGTTCTCCGCCCCTAGGGGACCGGGTGTTTTGGCTCCTATGCCATCGGGGTCCCTGTGTATTATTTGTGGATCTCGGAGGGGTGCTTCTACAGAGACAGGCATCTGTCAGCGCTGTGCCTCCGTGTCCCTCAGTATGGAGCAGCGGCTGGAGACTTCCTTAGCGGTATCTTCTTAGTCAACTACCGTGGCTATGGTGACGGACTCGCCCTTGGAAGGCCCCTCGGGGGCGGCCCCCGCTCTTCCTATAGGCGCGGGGGCGCAGACTGATCTCGGGGGTGCTTCCCTCTTGGAAGACTTTTCTCCAGATTTTATTTTACTGATGCATCAAGCGTTTTGTCGCAGGCGCCAAGGGGTTGTAGTAGGTTCCCCTCCTGGTCAGGTAGAGACCGCGCAGCCTACTGCGACGGAGAGTGTTTTATCAGGCGTACGAGCGGCCAAGCGGCAGCGCCTACAGGAGCCCTTGTTGTCCGATTCGGATTGGATAGAGGGGGAGGATCCGGAGTTGGACATGGAGGATGAGGCCTTAGAAGGCGAGCTTCCTGAGCCAGAAGATCAGGCAAAAATCATACGAGTCTTTCACAGAGAGGAGTTACCCGCGCTCCTTTCTAAGGCGCTTCAGACTCTTGGTCTGGTTCCAGCGCCGCCGGCTGAGGAGGAAGATGGTGCGGATCCCATCATTCAGGCGGTACGTCAAACACAGGTGGTTTTCCCCATGCACCGAGTCATTGATCAAATGATACAAACAGAGTGGATACCCCAGAATCTGCTCTCAAGGGGATGAAGATCATGCATAAACTGTATCCGTTGGCGGACAAGGACCTCGACCAGTTCCGTTCGCCTAAGGTGGATGCGGCGGTCTCCGCTGTAACTAAGAAGACCACGATCCCTGTTGAAGGTAGTGCGGCCTTAAAGGAGCCTCAGGACAGGAAAATGGACGGTTTGTTGAAACAATCGTTTGAAGCGGAGGCGGTAGCGTTGCAGGCCTCCATTTGTTGAGTTTGGGTTGCTCGAGCCTGTCTTCGCTGGGTTCAGCGGCTTCGACAGGTGGAGGCCGAGGACTTGACCGAGCTCCAGCGCTTGGAGTCTGGTTCGGCGTATTTGGCGGATGTCCATTATGACCTTATCCGGGCGCTTTCTAATAGCATGGGTTCTTTAGTAGCGACTCGCAGAGCCCTTTGGTTAAAGAGTTGGGCGGCGGATGCTTCTTCTAAGTCTCGCCTGGGCAAGTTACCTTTTTAAAGGCAAGCTGCTGTTTGGTGAGGATCTTGATAAGTTGGTCAAAGAGTTGGGTGAATCCAAGGGCGGTCGCCTGCCGGAAGATCGCCCAAAGAGAGGGAGGTCCCTTCCTGCCCCTCAGGGTCAGTTTCGGGACTTTCGTAGATTTCGGTCGCCCTGTTTTGTGGGGTTGCAGCGAGGTAGGTATCTCTCGGTCTCCCAGCTTTCGAGGGGCCTCTAGAGGTTTCGCTGCCGCGGCCTCTACAGCCACTCACAAGCCCCAATGAAGGGCTGCGGGTCCAGGCGGAGATTACTGCGATTGGGGGTTGCCTTCGACAGTTTCTCTCTTCTTGGACCCGCATCACGTCCGATCGCTGGGTTTTGGAAATTATTCGGGACGGGTATGCCTTAGATCTAGCTAGACCCGTTCTCGATTCCTTCGTGGCATCCCCCTGCCGGAGCCCTCTAAAGACTGCTCATATTCGGCAAACCCTCGATTGCTTGCTCCGGTTAGGGGCCGTGGTTCCCGTAGTGCCGGCGGAATATGGTCTCGGCAGGTACTCCATTTATTTCGTGGTGCCAAAGAAGGATGGTGCTCTTCGTCCCATTTTAGATCTCAAAGGCGTGAATCGCTGTCTTCGAGTTCCACATTTTCGGATGGAAACCCTGTGGTCCGTAATTGTCACCGTCCGCAAAGGCGAGTTTCTGACCTCTCTCGACCTGACCGAGTCCTATCTCCATATTCCTATCCAGGAGTCCCACCAGAGGTATCTCCGGTTCGCTCTTCCGTGGTGTCACTTCCAGTTCCAAGCGTTGCCTTTCGGGCTGGCCACTGCTCCTCGAGTGTTCACCAAAATCATGGTGGTGGTGGTGGCGGTGGCCTTGCGTCAGGAGGGAGTGCTGGTTCATCCTTATCTGGACGATTGGTTGATCCGTGGAAAGACTCGCTCGGAGAGTGAAACAGCCACGGCGAGGGTCGTCGGGCTTCTGCAGTCTCTCGGTTGGGTAGTCAACCCGGGCAAGAGTCACTTGGATCCAACTCAGTCGCTCGAGTACCTGGGGGTACTATTCGATACTTTCAGGGGGGGCCGTGTTTCTCCCGGAAAGGAGAGTGCTAGCTCTCCAAACTCTCGTGCGCCGCTTTCGGCAGGCCTCAGCTCCGTCAGCTTGGCACTATCTGCAACTGTTGGGAATGATGGCGGCATCCTTGGAAGTAGTGCCTTGTGCTCGCTTCCACATGCGCTCCTTGCAGAGGGCCTTGCTCCGTCACTGGTCCAATCAGAACGATTCGTTGAACAAGCGTCTTCCCTGCCCGCGGACGGTATGCAGGGATCTGAAATGGTGGTTGCGCCCATCCTCGTTCCGAGCGGGGATGCCCTTGGAACAGCCGGACTGGGTTCCGCTGTTGACGGATGCCTGTCTCACGGGCTGGGGCGCGCACTGCGGAGAGCTCGTGGCGCAGGGTCTCTGGTCCCAGCAGGAGAGCGGTTGGTCGATCAATCGTTTAGAGCTGAGAGTCGTTCGGTTGGCGCTGCAAAGCTTCGAAGTTCAGGTAACGCACCGAGCGGTAAGAGTTCTCTCCGACAATGCCGCGACCGTGGCTTACATAAATCGGCAGGGCGGTACTGGAAGCGTGGGCTTGGAAGCGGAAGCCCAGTTGCTGCTCGCATGGATAGAGCCCCAGTTGCAGACGATCTCGGCGGCGCACATTGCGGGGAAGGACAATGTCACGGCGGATTTCCTCAGTCGAGTTCACGTGGATGCTGGCGAATGGGAGTTAAATCCTGCGGTATTCCAGCAGTTAGTGCGTCGTCGGGGTCAACCTGTGATGGACCTGATGGCCACCTTTCGATCTGCAAAGGCGCCTCGTTTTTACAGTCGACGGCGAGAACCCATGTCCGAGGGCATCGATGCTCTTTTACAGACTTGGCCCTCCGCCAGCCGCCTTTGTGTTTTCCCCCGTGGCCTCTTCTGGGACGGGTGATTCAGCGGATCGAGTCTCACAGGGGACGGGTATTGTTGATAGCGCCAGATTGGCCCCGTCGTCCCTGGTATGCCGACCTGATGCGATTGTTGAGCGATTCTCCGTGGCGGCTTCCGCTTGCTCTGGATCTGTTGTGTCAGGGTCCTCTTCGCATGCCGCAAGTGGAGAGATTCTCTCTTACGGCCTGGCTATTGAACGGTCGAGGCTAAGGAAGAAAGGTTATTCGAAGTCTGTTGTGGCGACGTTGCTTCCAGCACGAAAGAGGTCCACTTCGCTGGCTTATGTCCGAGTTTGGCGTATTTTTGAGGATTGGTGTTCCAGGCGTCAGGTTCGGGCGGCTACGGCCTGTCTTCCGGTGGTATTGGACTTTATGCAGGATGGTTTTGATAAAGATTTTGGCCGCAAGTTCCTTGTGGGTGCAGTTAGCTGCTCATTCCTGTTACAGGGGTAAAGTGCAGGTGATCGCGCTGGGCACCCATGCTGATGTGATCCGTTTCCTGAGAGCGGTTTCTAGACTGCGCCCACCGCGCCGCATTTCCGTCCCTTCGTGGGACCTCAACTTGTTCTTGCGCGCGCTTACTGCCGCTGCGTTTGAGCCTCTCTCTCGGGCCTCGGTGAAGGATTTGACCCTTAAGACGGTGTTTCTTGTGGCGATTTTGTTCGGCGCAGCGCATTTCCGAGCTTCAAGCTCTTTCTTGCAGGGAGCCTTTCCTATCTTTCTCGGATCAGAAGGTGGTTCTGCGGCCAGTACCTTCCTTTTTGCCTAAAGTGTCTTCTCCTTTTCACTTGAATCAGGTGGTGTCGCTCCCGGTGTTGCATGCGTCGGGGGAGCGGGCATCTGATCGCTGTCTTAGTCATTTGGACCTTAAGAGAGTTTTGCGTCGGTATCTAAAGGTCACCGAAGCCTTCTGCAAGTCGGATCGTTTTTGTCCTGTTCAGCGGTTCCAGGAAAGGTGAGGCGGCAGCGAAAGCCTCCATTTCTCGGTGGATTAAAGAGGCGATTGCCTCGGCCTATCTGTTGCAGGGGCGTGTTGCGCCGCTAGGGTTGAGGGCTCATTCTACAAGAGCTCAAGCGGCGTCCTGGGCGGAATATAGCTTGGTGTCGCCAGTGGAGATTTGTAGAGCGGCGACGTGGTCGTCCCTACACACTTTTTCAGTAAGCACTATCGTCTTGATGTCTTGGCGGCGCGTGATGCCTGTTTTGGCTCCGCGGTCTTGCGTGCCGGTTGGCAGAATCCCTCCCGTTAAGGCTGCTCTGTTACATCCCATATGTAGAGGACTAAGCTGGAGGAACGATAAGGAAATAGTAATTACACTTACCTGGTAATTGTATTTCCTTGAGTGACGACAGCTTAGTCCTCCTTCCCTCCCTGGGGGCACTGTTTTGCCCCGGCACGCATTTGGTACGGGAGTCGGTAGTCACAGGTGAGTGTTTCAGGTGTTTTTTGTTTGCTCTTAGTTGTCTCTTGCCTTTTTTGCTCTCGCTGACTGCTTCTGGTGCGGCAGGCGGGGGATCCTCGGCTGTTTTTCGTTTTTTCCTTCCCCTCTTTTAGGGATGGATGCAGTCTGGTGTGGTTTTTATATATATATATATATATATAATCTCACATACCATAATTTACAAAAAAAAAAAAAAAACCTTTCGCCACCTACACTACCTACTAACTCATTTCATTTTTTCTTAAAGGTTAGCTATCTGTTTGAGTTTGCTTTGACAGTAGTTCACTGGAGTTGAAGGGCTAGACAGGATGTTGGTTTCAGTGATGCTGAAATTTGATTGGTCCAGTCTTCATGCTGCAGGAGGAGGTGCACTACCCATACATAGAGGACTAAGCTGTCGTCACTCAAGGAACTACAATTACCAGGTAAGTGTAATTACTATTTATAAGGAAAAACATCCTTCCTACGGTTAAATATGGTGGCAGTTTCATAATTTTGTGGAGCTGTTTTTCTGTCTTAAGAACTGGAGGCCTGGAACGTATTAAAGGCATTGTGAAGTCAGAGGAGTACCAAGATATGTTGGAGCGAAATGTACTACTTAATGTCAGAAAGCTAGGTCTGGGTCAAAGGTCATGAGTTCTCCAGCAGGACAGTGTCCCAAAACATACATCCAAAAATACAACAGAATGGTTAAAAAGGAAGAAATGGACTATTTAAACTGTCCAGCAATGAGTCCTGATCTTATTCTAATCGAGAACCTCTGGAAAGAGCTGAAATCTGCCATTGCTAAAAAATCCTGGAAACATTCCTGAGCTGGAACAAATTGCATTTGAAGAGTGGGAGAAAAACAGAGTTACTTACCTGTAACGGAGTTCTCCGTGGACAGCAGGATAAGTCAGCCACACCTGGTGACGTCATCCGACGGCGCCATGATGGAAGTGCTCTCTAGCTCAGAGCTTCTGAGCATGTGGGTGGTCCCACCTCCCCCGGCCCGCCCCTAGCCGGCCAGTGAGTGACTAGCTATGCCCTTGCGGCTAGGTGCGGGGTGCGCAGGCCACTCTCATGCAGGGGAGGCGGGTGGGATCGTGTGGCTGACTTATCCTGCTGTCCACGGAGAACTCCGTTACAGGTAAGTAACTCTGTTTTCTCCTAGGACAAGCAGGATGCGTCAGCCACACCTGGTGTCTCCCAAGCTAAGCATTCACGCTGAGGAGAATGAGGGAGGCATGCGTTAGAACAGCAATGGTGTTTATTGAAGAGCACAGGAATACAGAAAATGCAAACTCCTAGGCGAAGTGCCGGGAGATAGAACCATATCCTTTGTGCAAAATGCAAGAGGTAGATATTAACATTGCAATCAATTTGACAGTGCAACACAATAAACAGTGCAAAACAACAACATAACCATAACATTCGTGCAATTGCCAGAGGTAGTCCTTAACTGTGCAATCAATTTGGCAGTGCAATACAACAAACAGTGCAAAACAACAGTGTGCAAACAGCGTCAGTGCCTGGTCAGCGCCTGGTAATAGTAGCTGAAGTCTGGCCTCTCGACCCTCAGCTCAGCCTTGGGTTGGTTCTGCAGGGCCCACACCCAAGTGTGCCGTAGCCGCGGATAGGACAGCTCGGCCAAAAGAGCCGTCGGTCTCTGCGTGGAGGTCAAGGCAGTAGTGCTTCTGGAAGGTTAGCTGAGAGGACCAGGTGGCGGCTTTGCAAATTTTGCTCACCGGAATCTCCTGAGCGCAGGCTAGAGAAGCGGCTATAGCGCGGAGCTGGTGCACACTCGCCCTGTTAGATGCCCTGTTAGATGGGAGTGCGCCCGCCTTCTGTAGGCAAAAGGCAACGCAGGCTGAGATCCAATGGGAGAGTGTGTGCTTGGTGACAGGTCTCCCTGGTTTGTTCGGGTTGAAGGAGACGAAGAGCTGGGTCCCCAGCCGAATGGTTGACGTCCTGTCGATGTAGATGCGCAGGGCGCGTACGCAATCTAGGGAGTGAAGACGTTCTTCGGGAGATGAGTGTGGGGCTGGAAAGAAGGATGGCAGCTCCACTGTCTGGTTGATGTGAAAAGCGGAGGCGACCTTTGGCACAAACTTGGGGTGAGTCCGTAGGGACGCCCGGTTGTGGTAAAGGTTTGTGTATGGCGGGTGTGCCACTAGGGCCTGCAGCTCGCTAACCCTCTGAGCTGAGGTGATGGCCACTAGGAAAAGGGTCTTCCAAGAAAGATATTTTCCGGCAGCTGTGGACAACGGTTCGAATGGCTCCTGCATGAGCTGTTGCAGAACGACATTAAGGTCCCACGAGGGTACCGGCTTCTGTACCGGGGGTTGCAGATTTCGGAGCACCCTCATGAAACGTGTCACAATGGGAAGAGCGGCTATGGAGCCTGAAATTGGGTCTTCTGGACGCTCGTGTAGAGAGGCAATGGCCGCAAGGTGCACCTTGATGGATTGTGGTTTCAAGCCGGAGCTGAAGAGGACGGCGAGATACTGTAAGATAGTGGGTATGGGGCAAGAGGCTGGATGGACTCCTTGGTCCTTGCACCATATACTGAAACGTTTCCACTTTAGACTGTATGCCTTTCGGGTTGATGGTCTCCGGGAAGCCAGGACAATCTGCTGTACATCCGAGGATAGGTGTGAGTCGTTGAAGGTTATCCTTTCAGCCTCCAGGCTGTCAAGGCTAGCGTCTGGAGGTTGGGGTGCCAGGTTCTGCCTTCGTTCTGGGTTAACAGGTCTGGTCTCCGTGGCAGCCGAATTGGAGGTTCTTGAGCGAGCTGCAGCAGTAGCGAGAACCACATCTGTCTTGGCCAATAGGGGGCGATCAGAATCACGTGCGCTTTCTCCTTGATGATGCGCTGTATTGTGGTTGTCATGAGAGGTGTTGGAGGAAAAGCGTATGCCAATTCCCAAGTTCCCCACGGGATGGCAAACGCATCCGAAGCCACTCTCTGCTGCGAAGGGTGCTTGGAGCAGAACAAGGGGCATCTGGCGTTCGCTTCGGTCGCAAAGAGGTCGATCTGGGGAACTCCCCAGTGCTGGAAGAGGTTGTACGCCACTTCCATGTGAAGCATCCACTCGTGAGGTTGGAGCTGTCTGCTGAGTCTGTCCGCCAAGGAGTTCTGATCCCCGGGGAGGTAAGTCGCTTGCAGGACGCAGTTGTTGGCTAGCGCTAAGGCCCATGTCTCGAGGGCTTCCTTGCATAGCGAACGGGACCCCGTGCCCCCTTGCTTGTTTATATAGAACATGGTCACCTGGTTGTCTGTCTGCACCAAGACTGTCTACCCTGCCAGGTGTGGCATGAAAGTCTGGAGGGCATATTTGACAGCTCGGAGTTCGAGAACATTGATGTGAAAGGCTTGCTCCGCTCTGGTCCAGGCTCCCTGCGTGCTGAGATGTAGAAGATGAGCCCCCCATCCTGTGGCGGATGCATCCGTGGTGAGGATGAGTTGATGAATGCTGGGTTGCAGGTACTTGCCCACCGAGAGGTTGGCTGGGTTTGTCCACCAACGGAGGCTCTGGATAACATTGGCTGTGACTGGAATGCGGGTACTGAGTGGTTGGGAGAGTTGCTTCCAGTGAGTCCGCAGGTGCCACTGAAGGGTGCGCATATGGAGCCTCGCCCACGGGAGGACCGATGTTGTCGCAGCCATGTGGCCTAGCAGGCGCAGGGTCTCGCGGGCCGAGGTATGCTTCGCCGCCGACACTTTCTTGGCCAGTTGCACAATGGTACTGATCCGGAGCTTGGGTAGGAAGGCCTTGCAGGCCTTGGTATCGATTATAGCCCCGATGAATTCCGTACGCTGCACTGGTTCCAATCTGGACTTCTTTGTTGAGAAGGAACCCCAGTCTGACTAGTAGGTATATAGTCTTGCGTACAGCACTGCGGAGCTCGGGGGCAGAATTCGCCGACAGGAGCCAGTCGTCCAGGTAGGAAAAGATGGCGACGCCTTGTTTGCAGAGGTGTGCAGTGGCCACCGCAATGCACTTCGAGAATACTCTGGGTGCTGGGGATAGGCCGAAGGGTAGGACTCGATACTGGTAGTGGCATCCCAGTGCTATGAATCTCAGGAATTTCCTGTGAGCGGCGTGGACTGGGATGTGTGAGTAAGCATTCTGTAGATACAGCGTAGCCATCCAGTCTCCCGCTCTGATGAGGGGAAGGATGGAGTTGAGCGAATACATTCTGAACTTTTCCCTCACGATGAAGTTGTTCAGCTTTCGGAGGTCCAGGATGGGATGCAGGCCCCCTGACGTCTTGGGGATAAGGAAGTACCGGGAGTAGAAGCCAGTGTTGACTTCGCCCGGGGGCACTGGCTCTATCGTCCGGGCCAGGAGAAGTTGTTGTAGGAGGTCCGAAAGTGTTTTTTCCAGATGCGGTGGAGGCTGACTGGTGGGTTGCTTGTGCTGCCGTGGAAGGGAGGAGAAGTGCAAGTGGTAGCCCGACTGGACTATCTGAATGACCCACTTGTCCGTGGTGATCTCCTGCCAGGCCGAGAGGAATTGGAACAGGCGACCCCCAACTGGGGGGCCCGCTGGATCCAGTGAAGGGCCCAGCTCGGCCGGGTAGTCAGAAGGAAGAGGTGTCTTTCCCCGAATGTGGAGGGTTGGTCTGTTTCTGTTTGCGTTGGCGCGGTTGCTGTCTCTGAAAGGACGACTTATGATAGTTCTGCTTGAATCTGGGTGTCTGCCACTGTCGGTTAGAACCATAATAATGCTTTGAAGAGGAAAAGGGCTTGCGGAAGTAGCTCCCTTTGAGACCAGGAGGGGCGTTCGAGTCCGTCCGCAGCCAGAGTCTTCAGAGTGATGCAGTCGTCTTTCAGACCGTTAACCGTGTCGGCGACTTTGTCCCCAAAAAGGGAGTCACCCGAGCAGGGTGCATCCGCAATTCGGTCATGGGTATTGTCCGAGAGTCCCGATGCACAAAGCAATGCCCAGCGACGGGCAGATATGGCTGTGCCTGCTGTCTGGACGGCCGTTTCAAAGGCATCAAAGGCTGTACTCATCAGGTGCTTGCTGCATTCCGCTAGTTCCTGCATGGAGGTTGAGGCAGATGTACGTGAGTCCTTGGGAAGATCCTGCAGCTGGCTTTTGAGGTCAGCCAGGAGAGCGTCTTGGAATAGGACATGCTGAAATTGATGTGCTGCTATCTTGGCACTGAGCATGGCTCCTAGAAACACTTTCCTCCCCACGTCATCCAGCCGCTTGGGGTCGCGGCCTGGCGGGTGGTTGGCTTGGGCACGCGCAGACTTAGATCTTTTAAGTGCTGACGCCACCACGATGGACTGGTGGGGTAGCTGCGGCTTGTTGAAACCTGGTGCCATGTGGACGATGTATTTGTTGTCCAGGCGTCTGGAGCAGGCTTGGCCAGATGCTGGGGATTGCCAGAGGGCCAGCTGCTTGTCCTTCAACTTGCGGTGGAGGGGGAGAGCCATGGCTGGTCTAGGGCCGTTGAGGTACTTCATGACCTCCGGTTCCTTCTCTGGCGTTTCCTCTGTGGCCTGTCCCAGTTTGGAAACCACTTTCCTAAGGAATTTTGGGTATGTGAGGTCCTTGGGCACTGGTGTCGGTGGATCCTCCGTCTCATCAGCTAGGTTCTTGGAGGTGTCAGAGCCTGGTCCCAGCTCCTCCGCATCGCTCCCCTCGGAGCCCAGTTGTGCTGGGGAAGGGGTCCGAGCTCTAGACGCTGCTGGGGAAGGAGTCCACGCTCTGGGAGGCGACAGGCTAGGGAATCATGGAGAGGGGGACCGCTCCGAGCCGGGCAGGGCCACCGGTGACATGTGCGTGGATGCCACCCGCTCCTGGTCCAGCCGCGGGGGGCAGTCTGCTCCACAAGGCGAGTGAGAAGGTGGAGAATGGCAGAGGAGGTGAACTCTGAGGACCGGCTGCTCCTGTGCCTTTTGCTGCGGTCAGAGCTGGATCTCCTGCTTCTCTTGTGGCTACGGGGGGACCCGCTGCGGGATTCCCGTGCCCCCGACGGAGACCGATGCTTTCTGCGCTTGGCTGTCCTCTTCCTCCCCATTTCGCTGTCACTGCGCTGTCCGAGGGATTCCCTGCCATTGGAGCGGTGATCGCGGCTCCCACGTCGGCTCTGAGATGCAGAGCGGTGATCACTGTCTGTGCGGTGCTTGCTGCTCCCGCGCCGACAGTCCATCTCAGCGCGGTGTCTGTCCTCCGCGCCGCTCCGAATCTCCTCTTCAGCACGGAAGAAAGACGTGCTGGGCAGGGGGGAGGGCGGTCGGCGCCGATCGCCGGCTGAGGCGGGACAGGAACCGCTGCGGCCAATCAAGGTTGAGTGGGTGTGTCCAGAGGAGGAGCCAGGCGGTGCCACAAGGGCGGTGCCATCTTGTGAGGCTGCAGGGGGACCGCATGGCTGGGAAGAACGGCCTGGGTAGCTGCTTGCAGAGGGGGGGCTTACCCTGAGGGTAGAGGCCTCTCCGGAAGCGGACTGAAGAGAGGGAGAAGGAGCGCTTGAACCCCGGTGAGAGAGAGAGGCCGGTGTGGGCGGCGCTTCTCCTGCATCGGTTCTGGGACGCTTCTCCACAGCAGACGTGGACGGCTCATCGGATCTGGGGTGCTCCTTACTTTTGAGATGCTCCAGAGTCCGGTTAGCAGTGGATTTATGCGAGGCCGCAGAGGAGGAGAGCAGATCTTTCAGGGAGTGCTCGCGGTGCTTCCTTGCCCTGGGGGACATCCGAGAGCAGCTGGCACAGTTCTCCACCTGATGAGAAGTCCCCAGACATCTGATGCAAAGCTGGTGAGTGTCTGTAATGTTCATTTTCCTGCTGCAGTGTAGACACTTTTTAAATCCTGGTTTGGGCATGGATAATCGTATTGTGTTGGAGAGCTTAGAAATCCGTCTTGAGGCAAAGGCGGAAGGAAAAAATCTGGCCGGCTAGGGGCAGGCCGGGGGAGGTGGGACCACCCACATGCTCAGAAGCTCTGAGCTAGAGAGCACTTCCGTCATGGCGCCGTCGGATGACGTCACCAGGTGTGGCTGACGCATCCTGCTTGTCCTAGGAGAACCTACCAGCAAACAGATGTACAAAAGTTTTTTTATAGATGGTTACAGGAAACGTTTGAAGGCTGTCATCACTGCCAAAGTTAGCACAATCAAATTAGTGAAGGATGCCATTAATCCTGTTCAAGTCTTAACTTTTTTGTATCTCTTTTTTCCTCAGGAATTACTACATCTACATTTGACACTTTTTTGTTGCATATCTTTGAACATACTATTAAAATATGACGGAATATTTCCAATTATTTCTCAAGATAATGTACACAACATGCCTAAAATGCAAGGGTATCAGTAATGTTGACCAACTGTATTGTGTGAAAAAACTACTTTCTCTTGCAACAAGCAGGCTGAGATTTTGCTGGGTTTGCACTGATGTTCCCATATAGTGTTTCCTGTTAATCCTCATTTCCTTCCCCAAGTGGAGCAACAAGACTTTCCATCCCTCTTGTACTAAGAGTCACAAAAATCCAAGATACATGATGCATAGGTTTGGCAGACAATGGGGTTAAATAGAAGCGAGGAAAGGTCCCAAAATCCACTTAACCAGAGGGTTCCTGAGGCATTCGCAGGTAAAGCTCCCATGGTGCCTGATCTCTCTCACTGGGTTATTTAGTGGGGGGAGGGAGATAGCTGGGGTACATATTTAATGGGAGGAGCACTGCCCTGTTTAGGTCTACCACCAAAGTATACAGGGTTCTGGGACAGGACCAGTAAAGTATGGGAGGCTATTGGTTCTTGGGATCATTCATTCTGGCAACGTTCACTTAAACTTAAGCCATTCCAGGCGTTATTCTGAAACTTTTGTTTACTGAGTGCCCGATATTCAAAACACATTTACATGTTTTAAAGCCCAGTAAACCATGTAAATGCCTTAGCTGGGGATATTCAACGGCACTAACTGTGTGGGTGCCATTGAATATCCCCAGCTATCTGGTTAGTATCAAGGTATGTTGGGGGTGGTCCTGGGCAGAGCAGAGGTGGAGACTGGTGCTAACCGTACAGCAGCAATATTGGTTGCTACCTAGTTTGCGATAGGCAAGGATTTTCCTCACCTGTCATCTCCAGGAACAAGCAGGAATGTAGTCTTGACACATGGGTATTGTCGGTACCGACGGAGCCTGCGTGGGAACACTCCCCAGCGTCCAATAGGAAAGCTTTTGGGAGCATCCCACAGCGCATGCGTGCTGCCTTCCCGCTTCTGTACCTCTCTCACTTCAGTTCTTCGTTTTCCACGGAGCCGACAGGACATGGTACCCTGTCACCGCAGAAAATTTACTTTTTATTTCTTGTTATTTGTGGTCGCGTCTGCCTTTATTCGACACCTACCGGTACCGCCAGTTCTCTTCCTCTCCTTTTGGGGGGTGTGTGTTGTTTTTTTTTTCTAAAGGGATCTTTCCCTGTTTCTGGTGCTAGGTGCCATTTTGAGCACTAGGCCCATTTTTCTTCAAGCATGGAGAAACCAGCTAGTGGTTTCAAAAAATGCTCAAAATTTGGCGGTACTATTTCCATCACCGACACCCATGATTGGAGTCTAAAATGTTTGGGTCCTGAACATTGTCCAACGGAGTGTCTCCTGCACAAGGATGACCAAAAGGGGCCTGCAGAATAGAGCTGCAAAACTCGGTACCCTTTTTGCTGCCGACACGATGTCAGTTGCATCAACGTCTTCCAGGGCTTCATCTTCCTCCCATGGATCTCAGGTAACAAATTAAGTCTTCAAAGACTTAGCCGGTCCTCGAAGGGTAAATCTCCTTCAAAGTATCGAGATGCCACTGGCGTTTCCCTCAAGGATACTTCACTGGCAAAAGAACTCCGGCGGGAGTCTTTGGGCTCCAAAGCATTAACGGGGCTCCAGGATGTTCCAGAGGCCTCCACCTCTGCGGAACTACTGGTGCCATGTTCTGGATCCTCGCTATTGAACGCAGTCTAGTGGCCCTCTTAGCAGCTTCGGTACCGCTAAGACGGCAACTGACGATTCAACAGGTTTCGGTACCGACAGTGCCTGCTTTGACAGGACTGCGTCCCCCCCCCAATACCGGTATCGGGGATCAGGAACCGAGACATTTCAGTACTGACTTCGAGCGGTACCGATACCATGCGTTACAGGAGCACCCAGTACTTGAGTCTTCCGATTCAGATGACTCTGACGATTCTACCGGTACCAGAGCGAATCTATTAGAAGATTCAATTCCTTCTCCTCATCGCAGGATGTCTCCTTTAGAGGATATGTACTTAAAGGATTTCATACATGATTTTACAAAGAGTCTTGCAATCGATGTGATTCCAGACAAGGAACCTAGGGCAGAAGAATTAAGAATTCTACAATACCCTATGGCTCCCAAGGAAGCAGCTATGCCTCCCATTCACAAGATCTTACATGATCTAATGTTGAGAATGTGGGAAATTCCTTTAACAATATCTTCACATTCCTGACACTATGTACTGAGTGCCAAGTTGTCTTGGTTTTCAGAAAACTCAGTTACCACACCATTCAATGGTAGTGGAATCGGCCATGCGAAGAATCAAGAGTGCAAAAAGACATTCTTCTTATCCTCCAGGCTGGGAATTCAGGACACTTGATGCTTTTGGCCGTCGATGCTTACAATCCTCCATGCTAGCAGCCAGGATCAGTTCCTATATTGTTTATATGGGAATGTTCCTGGAAGAAGTCGCAAAAGACTTAGAGCTCATTAGTAATTGTGTCTCGGAGGAAAAAAGAGCAGACTACCTTATTCTGGTCAAGCATGCTCAGAATGTCTCTAAATTCATGAAACGTGCTACCTTTGATTGCTTTGAATGTATTAGCCGAACTTCTGCTATATCCATAGGAGCACGTCGTATTGCTTGGCTTCAAGCATCAGACTTAGAACAGTGGGTGCAAGAAACGCTGGGAAACATTCCTTGCACAGGAGAAAATCTATGAAGGTATTCCTTACTGCTCGGGAGATGCTTCAACTGCTGGGACACATGGCATCCACTGTCCATGTGGTTCCCTATGCTTGCCTCCACATGCGAGCAGCCCAGTGGACCCTTTTCTCTCAGTGGTCACAAGCCTCGGGTCAACTGACAGACAAAATCAGAACTACCACACATCTGATTTTGTCCCTGCAATGGTGGCAATCCCTGGAAAACCTCCTTGTAGGCTCTCCTTTCCGGCAGCCTCTATGCCAAACCACCCTGACAACACATGCGTCCAAGATGGGTTGGGGGGCCTACTTGCACGATCTCTCCACTCAGGGTCTTTGGACCTCACAGGAGGTTTCCCTTCACATAAACCTCCTAGAGCTGAGAGCCATTTTCAATTATATTCAAGTCTTTAAGGGCCATCTCGGCAACAAGACAGTTCTGGTCCAAATCGACAATCAGGTAGCTATGTTCTATGTGAACAAGCAAGGCGGAATAGGCTCTCTGTCGCTATGCAATGAAGCTTTGTGACTATGGGCCCTTGCCAGAGAGTTACAAATTCACCTGTTTGCGGTATACCTCCTTGGCATTCAAAACTTGTGGTCAGACAAACTCAGTCAAATACTGCTGCCACACGAGTGGTCCCTCCACTCATACCAGCTTGCTTGAGTGTTTCGAATCTGGGGAACATCAGATATAGACCTCTTTGCAAGTACACTGAATGCCAAACTTCCCTGATTCTGTTCCAGAATTCCAGCTCAAAACTGTCAGGCAAAAGATGCTTTCCTACTCCACTGGGGACAGAACTTCCTCTATAGCTTCCTACCCATTCCCAAGACTTTATTCAAACGTCAGAGAGACAGAGGTTGTATGATACTCATAGCTCCACGTTGGCCACGCAAACATGGTATTCTCTTCTTGTGTCTTTCTCAAACCACTCCCCTGGAATTGGGGAATGCTCCAGATCTCCTGTCACAGGAGGGTGGATCCTTACTGCATCCCAATCTCCAGTCTCTACATCTCAGGGCCTGGTTACTGAAAGCCTAGAATTCCAAGATGTTAACCTTTCTCAACAAGTAAAGGATATCCTCCTGGCTTCCAGAAAAACTTCCACAAGACGTTCCTACGCTTTGAAGTGGAAAAGGTTCTCTATCTGGTGTTCACAAAAGGGACTTAACCCCCTTTTAGTACCTGTTGAGTTGCTACTAGAGTATCTTCTACAATTATCAACTTCTGGTCTGAAGACCAATTCAGTCAGGGTCCATCTTAGTGCTATTGCTGCTTTTCATAGGTTTTCCATCGAAAGGTTTATTTCCTCTCATCCACTTATATCAAGATTTATGAGAGGCCTACTTTTAAGAAAACCTTCCATTAAACCACCACCGATGGCAAGGGATCTAAATCTTGTTCTTGGTCAGCTTATGAAGCCACCCTTTGAACCTTTAGCCACTTCAGACCTAAAGTTTCTTTCATGGAAAGTTTTTTTTTTTTTTCCTAATTGTCATCACTTCTGCAAGGCGCATTAGTGAACTACAGGCGTTAGTAGCTGACTCTCCTTATAGGTTTCACCATGATAAAGTAGTCCTCAGGACTCGTCCTCACTTTCTGCCAAAGGTGGCTTCGCCTTTTCATTTAAACCAGTCGGTTTATCTTCCTATATTCTTCCCTAGGCCTCATGCCTCCAGTGCAGAAAGGAATCTTCACACATTGGATTGTAAGAGAGCCTTAGCCTTTTATCTCCAAAGAACTAAGCCACATAGAAAATCTTCTCAGCTTTTTGTGGCTTTTGATTCTAGCTTCGGTATATACCTTCACAGCCCACTATTGCTTAGACAAGGACTCCCGTCAGGATGCCTCGTTTGACCAGGCTGTTCTCCAACATCTCTTCCAAACTTAATACAACTCCTACCCACCATCTACAGTTTTGGATGCCTAAGGTCCATGGGAGGAAGCATGACCCATCTCACCTGGGTTCGCAGCTAGCTGGGGTCACCCCTTGGCATCTTTCAGCTGGGGAGTCCCCATATATGAAGACTACATTCCTGCTTGTTCTTGGAGATAGTGTAGTTACTCACCTGTAACGGGTGATCTCCGGGAATAGCAGGAATTTAGTCTTCAGAACCCACCCACCTCCCCTAGGAGTTCTCTATCGCTCTCTTTCTCTACTTCTTTTCTTTTGGTCTCAGCTATAAACTCAACTGAAGTGAGAGGTACAGAGGCGGGAAGGCAGCACGCTTGCGCTGTGGGATGCTCCCAAAAGCTTTCCTATTGGACGCTGGGGAGCGTTCCCGTGCGGGCTCCATCAGTACCGATGATACCCATATGTGAAGACTAAAATTCCTGCTGTTCCCGGAGATGACCTGTTACAGTTGAGTAAGTATGCATTCAAGGCACTGATCGCTAACTAGGCGGCAGCCAATATTGCTGCTGCATGGTTAGCTTCAGCAGCTACTGGCTTTGGCAGCAATCACTGTATATTCAATGCTGGCGCCTTGGCATTGAATATTTGGTTTGGAGGTCAGCAGGGAGGACTATAGACTGTTGGCGCATAGCCCTTCAGTATCGAGCCCTGAGTGTTTAAATGGTGGAACAATTAAGAACATAAGATATGCCATACTGGGTCAGACCAAGGTCCATCAAGCCCAGTATTCTGTTTCCAACAGGGTCAATCTAGGTCATATGCACCTAGCAGTTAACCCAAGGGACACAGGTTCCACAATGCTTGTATTGGTTCAAGCATTGATATCCTGGGTCCCTTCTTAATAATGGTTTATGGAGCTTTCCTCCAGGAACTTGTCCAAACCTTTTTTAAACCCAGTTACATTAACAGCCTTTAATACATCCTCTGGTAACAAATTCCAGAGTTTGATTACACGTTGAGTGAAAAAATATTTTCTTTTATTAGTCTTAAATAGTTTACCCTGTAGCTTCATTGCATGTCCCCTAGTCTTTCTATATTCTGATAAGGTAAACAATCAATCAATCTACGTTTACCCGTTCCACTCCGTTCATTAATTTATAGACTTCTATCATATCTCCCCTCAGCTGTCTCTTTTCCAGGTTAAAGAGCCCTAACCTTTTTAGCCTTTCTTCATAGGAGTATCCTTCCATCCCCTTTACCATTTTGGTGGCTCTTCTCTGAACCTTTTCTAAAATCGCTATATCCTTCTTAAGATAGAAAGTATATAAAGATACAAAATATAGCAAAAAGCAGTCAGTTCACTTATTCTTAGTTCACACCGTGGGTTAGGGAAGCTCCTCTTCCCCTCCCCCCCCCCCCAGCTCTCCCAGGTAGGAGAACATATACTTTCTCCAACTCCATTCAAATATTTTACAGTCTCTGTATACTCCACACAGATGTGGCAGCAGGTACTTTTTTTTTTTTCCTATAGAACCCTGGTGGTCCTTGTATCGGCTCCAGAATAAGCAGTAACTCCTGTCAAGCCTCCCTATGCCTCTGGCTCAATGTATTTAATGGGTGGTATTTTGCCCTAGTTAATCGGAGCTCAAAAAAAGCACATGGTGGTACAATGGCTTAGTCAACCAAAGCCTTAAAGTACTGTGGTGCAACAGTTTTGCCAACCAAAAAAAACCAGGAAACTGACTTTTGGTTGAGTGTTCATGCTGGTAGATTTTCCCTCCGATATGATGCCTCCTTTACCATAGCCTTGCTAAGAATTTCCCCAATTCTGGAAAGTATGAGATGCCATGAAAAGGTCACCTATTATAATTAGTATGATCACTAGAGGTTTCTACACTAATGGCCATGCTATAGGGGGCCTCTACATATGCAAAGGAATACTGAAATACTGTAGCCATGTGAAACCTTTTTTTTTTTTTTTTCAGACACAACAGAACCTTTTGGTCTGAAGTGTTTAAACCTTTGCACACCCAGCACCCATCACACAGTCCACCATCCATACTGCTGAACAAGTTAGTATCAGCATTTATGGGGCTGTTTCTTGTTGACAGGGAATGGGACAACTTTTCAGGATATAAAGCCAAATGAATGGAGAAAGGCATATAGACGTCCTTGAGGAAAACCTGCTATCCTTAGCAGGAAAGCTGAAACTGATTATTTTTCAAGTATTTTGAGGCATAATATAACTAATGAAGGATATGCCCATGGTTGGAGGGAAGGGTTGGCATTCTAGTTGTCTCTATATTTAATTTTGTTTTATTTAACAGGTTTTCTATACCGCCTTTTCCTTCAATCAAAGTGGTTTACATTACATTACAAGGTCATACAAAGGCGGGGGGGACGACATGCAGGGAGCTTTCATTAGGTAACCTGTTTTATATACCACTTTATCATTACATCAAAGTGATGAAAAAATGGGTCTACATAGAATATAATTTAATATTTGTGCAATTAATACTTGTTTGCCTCAACCACTAAACTTGTAGTGAATCGGAATATAAATGCTGTGTTTAAATATAAAATATATGAACTTGCACATGCATGCACAGCTACAGTGCAGGCATGCAAGGGTATTGGGGAACCTAGGTGAACCTTCCACCTTAGTCAGCCCCTCCCCCAGTAGATGTTAATAGTTAAGCTCAACAATCATGACTTATCCAAATTTCAAAGGATTGCTGTGGTAAGGGTAGTATTGTGATATTATACTTGTAAATATTAAGCTTTGTTTGTACATGTGCCTGTTCTCCCTATAAGTTTCTCTGGCTGTCAGGATTTGTTTAGCTTCAAATGCTACTGCTTTTTGCAGCCCTCGGAAGCTGTTGCTACCCTAGGCTTACCACCTAGTCTCTCCTAATGGTTGAGATGGCCTCAGTCATGTTGCGGAAGAAAAAAAGCAAAAGTCCATGAGGGACAGGTTTTTTTTTTGTATGGACTCTGACTGGGTCAAATTGGACATGACTTGAATATTGTAATCCGGTGCTCCCCAAGGAACTTGATAGAGTTTAAACAGCTTTGTAAAGAGTAATTGTTTTTAATATTTACAGTTGGAGGCATATTCCAAAAGGCGTGGTGCTGCAGTAGCTGTTCAAGTTGCTTCCAAGTATTGAGCCAAGGAGGGACCAAGAGACTTGGCGCTTGATAAATTTTGTGTTGACTTAGAAGCATTGCCAGAATATTAGGAGGTGTTGAACATGAAACCAGCGTGAGGGTCGTGAGGTCACAAGTTTCACAAGACCAGCACCATTTGGGGCTGATGGCCAGACATCTGCACCAGAGGGGTTGGAAACTGTAGATAAAAACATGATGTAGCACTGTAGTGTGTAGATAAGCATTGTCAAAGTTTGAGGTATTGCCCCGCTACAGGCCACAGAGAGGGGTGACTTTGGACTCTCAGAAGGGCCTGCACTCTAGATAACTGCCTGATGGTGGAACTAGCCCTGGCCAGCGTTCTTATATCACATGCATCTTTAGATAGAAATACATAGATAAGTTAGTTTAGTAAGAGCATAAATGCCATACTTGGTCAGACCAAGGTCCATCAAGCCCAGTATCCTGTTTCCAGCAGCAGCCAATCCAGGTCAGATACCTGGCAGGTTCCCAAAAAGGTACACATTTTCCACAATGTTTGTCTTGGGGTAAACAGTGGATTTCCTGTGTCCTCTTTAATAATGGTTTAAGGACCTTTCCTCTAGGAACTTGTTCAAACCTAGCTACACTAATGGTTTTCACTGCATTCTCCAGGACCAAGCAGGAAGTCAGTCCTCACATATGGGTGACGTCGGCGCCGACGGAGCCCTCGCAGAGCAATTTCCCCAGCTTTCAAAGAAAGCCTTTGGGAATTGTAGCGCGCATGCGCGGTCCCCTTCCCACCCAAGGGTGCCATCTTGCTCAGTCTTCTTTTTTTCCGCGGAGCCCTACAGACGCTGTTTGTGATCGCCGCTGAAAAAGTTGATTTTACTTACTATTCTTTTCTTGGTTCGACGCCGGATCCTTTTCCCGCCCGCACCCGATACGCCGGTATCGAGTCCGTTCTTTATTTTTTCGGTTTTTGTCCTTCGTGACTAGCGTTCGCGCCATTTTTTTTTTTTCACTGGCAGCCCTGTCTTTTTTGACCTCGCAGGGGCCCATTTTCCCCCGATGGTTGCCAGCGGGTTTAAAAAGTGTGATCGGTGTAAGAAACTTATGTCTCTTATCAACACACACGACTGCTGCCTCCGCTGCCTCGGACCCGATCATGACCTGATGATCTGTGGTCCGTGTGGCAAAATGTCCTCAAAAGCGTTGAGTCGGCAGCATCAAAAAGAACGAATCTTCTCTGACTCCGCGTCCGGCCGGGTCCGGACCTCGTCAGAGGCTTCGACGTCCCGGGACTCCAGTCCTGAGCATCGTCGGAGTTCCTCTGAACGGGGGTCTCCTGCCCGGGAACATCATAGGAAGAAGAAACCCGCGAGTGCGGCGTCGGTGGATGCTCCTGGTTCCTCGAGGGCCAGGTCGCATAGCCCCGATAGCCGTCCCGGGTCCTCGGAGTCGGAGAGGCCTTCGAAACATCCTTGTCTCGAGATGGAGTCTCCTGGACACGTGAGTACTGTAGTCCTCGTGGACTCGCCTCCGAAGGAGTCGACGTCTGGCCAGAGTCGGGGGCTGCTGGGTCTCCTGAGCTCGGACTCGGGTTGACAGCCTTGGAGAGCAGTTTAGCTGCCTTCATGGACCAGCAGCAGGCATTGATCGCTGGCCTCGCCGGTGCATCTGCCCCGACCACCGGGACGTCGACGTCCAAGTCGACCCCGGAGATCGAGCCGATCCTCGAGTCCATGTGAGCTTGAGTCGATCCTTGGTCACGGTCTCCCTTGGCCTCCCATTCGGGACCGAGGTCGTCGACGCCGGCCTCGGCGTCGGGGCGGAGGGCATTGGTGCCCGCCCGACCGGAGCCGCTCGATTCCTCCTCCGAGGAGTCGGGCTGGGAGACGGAGGACGAAGAGTCACCAGGTACTTTTCGAACTCGGTGCGTCCCATCGGACTCGCCCGAGTCCGAACCTTGGAGACGGTCCCCCCCGGAGGACACCCGGTTCTCGGACTTCGTGCGGGATATGGCCAAGGCCTTGGCATTCCCCACGGATCCCGAGGAGGAGCCTTGAGCCGAAGAGCTCGATGCCCTCCAGTATGACTCTCCCCCGAAGGTGGCCTTTACTGTACCGGTTCCTCTGATGCTGGAGCGACTTCTCTTCTGCATGTGGGAGAGCCCGGCGTCGGCGCCGGTGTTAAGCAAGCGGGTCAATTCCATTTATCGAGTCCGCAAGAGCCCCGGGTTCCAAAAGGCACAACTACCTCGGCCATGCATCGACTCAAGAGTCAGAAGATGCACTCCTTGGTGCCTCCCAGCCGGGAGGCCCGGAACCTGGATGCCCTCGGTAGGAAGTGCTTCCAGGGCTCTATGCTTGCTTGTCGAGTCCAGACCTACCAGCTCTACATGGGCATGTATCTCCGAGACCTGGCAAAGGAGTTTTGCCGGGTTCTCTGCTGGTCTCTCCGAGGAACCTTTGCAGAGGTTCCAGGCCTTGTCCACTGGTATTCGGGAGTGCTCGAAGTTTTTTCTCTCGAGCAGCCTACGATGGCTTCGAAGCATCAGCTCGGGTAGCCGGAGCCGGCATCAGTGCCCGCCGACAGGCTTGGCTTCAGTCATCCGACCTCGAGCCATGGGTACAGGACAAGTTGGTCGATGTCCACTGCAGAGGTGAAAACCTCTTTGGCAAGCCCATGGCTGAAAAGGCTGCACAGATCGAGACCGAGACTCTGACCAGGACTCAGCTGTCCAGAAAAACCTCTGCCCCTTCTCAGAAGAAGGGCTCGGGGAAAAAGCCCTTTCACCGGAGGAAGGCGGCTGCCTATAAACACTACCCTCATTATTAGGCCTCAGCAGCTCCCCAACAGGGTCAGCAGGCCAAGGGACCGGGGTAATGGGTCCCGTAGGCAGCAGGCCCCCAAGCCCACAACTCCGGCCCCTGCTCAGCAGGGTGGGGGTTTTTGACTCTATCAGCATAGCCTCTTCCCCTCCGCTGGTTTCTCTCAGCACAGGAGGCCGGCTGGTCCACTTTGCCCACAGGTGGTTAGCCATCACCTCAGATACCTGGGTGCTTCATATAGTTCAAAAAGGCTTTCTTCTACACTTTCACCAGGTACCTCCCTCCTACTTTCCAGGGGAGCCTCCAAGACTCCCTCTGCACAGAGACTTACTCCTTCAGGAGTTAGCAAGTCTTCTTCAGGAACAGGCTGTGGAACCAGTGCCCCACCACCTGAGAGGTCACGGCTTTTATTCCAGGTACTTTCTGATACCAAAAAACAGGAGGCCTCAGACCCGTCCTGGACTTGCGCAACCTCAACAGGTTCCTGGAAAGGGAAAAGTTCAAGATGCTTAGCCTTGGAATCCTGCTGCCCTACCTCCAGCAGGGAGACTGGCTCCTTAGATCTAAAGGATGCGTATACTCACATCCTTATTCATCCAGATCACAGACAATATCTCAGGTTTGTGGTGGGAGGAAATCATTACCAGTACAGAGTACTGCCCTTTGGCCTGTCCTCCGCCCCCAGGGTGTTCACCAAATGCCTAGCAGTGGTGGCGGCCTATCTAAGACTTCAAGGCCTTTTTGTGTTTCCATACCTGGATGACTGGCTCATCAGAGCCCAGTCTTCCCAAGAAGCCACTCAGGCCACTCATCGCACTGTGACTCTACTCCAGCACTTGGGATTTATCATCAACTTCGCAAAGTCCACTTTGCTCCCCTCTCAAAATCTCGAATTCATAGGTGCCAGGTTGGACACTCTTCAGGCGCGGGCCTTCCTGCCTCTGGACAGGGCCCATCGGCTCATGGATCTCGCCAGCCACTTTCACAGCAATTCCCTGGTCTCTGCCAGGCAATTTCTGAGACTGCTCGGCCATATGGCTTCCATGGTTCATGTAATCCCCAATGCCCGCCTGAACATGCATCCTGCTCAGTGGTGCCTTCACACTCAATGGCATCAGGCCACAGGAAGCCTGGCAGACTCAGTACGGATATCCGACCTGCTGGTCTCTTCTCTGCGGTGGTGGCTTCATCTGCCAAACCTAGTGCTGGGAGTGGATTTTCAATCTCCTCCGTCTTCTCAGGTACTGACATCCGATGCTTCTCTCCTGGGTTGGGGAGCACATTGCCAAGGGACATGTACTCAAGGCCTCTGGACTCCTTGGGAGTCTTCTCAGCAGATAAACTTCCTGGAGCTCAGAGCCATCCGCCTAGCTCTGAGAGCCTTCTCCCACCTCACTTCTCACCAGTCTATGCTGGTCCAGACGGACAATCAAGTTGCAGTGTTCTACGTGAACAAACAAGGAGGCACAGACTCCTTCCTTCTCTGTCAGGAGGCACAAAAACTGTGCTCTTGGGCCGTCAGCCACGGCATTCTCCTCAAAGTTGTCTATCTCCCAGGTCAGGAAAATTACCTGGCAGACAAGCTGAGCAGGATCCTCCAACCACACGAGTGGAGATTGGATCCGTTGGTGGTTCAACAGATCTTTCTCAAGTGGGGCCTCCCCACCATGGATCCATTTGCCAGTCCTCTGAACCGGCAACTTCCCAGATTCTGCTCTCGACAACCGCATCCTCTCAGAGTAGCGGCGGATGCTTTTCTGATTCCATGGTTCACAGGCCTCTTGTATGCCTTTCCTCCCATGCCACTAATGTCTCGGACACTCCAAGGTTCTCAGGGACAGAGCCTCGATGATCCTGGTGGCTCCCCGGTGGCCAAGACAACCCTGGTTCCCGCTTCTGCTGCAGCTGGCGGTGGACACTCCTCTTCCACTGGGGTTTCAACCCGATCTCCTGTCACAGGATCAGGGGACTCTACTACACCCCAACCTCCGGTCCCTTCATCTGATGGCCTGGCTGCTGAAAGGGTAGTCCTTGCTCCCCTCCTGCTGCCTCAGGAGGTGGAAGAGGTCGTCTTGGCCTCTAGGCGGCCCTCCACCCGGAAGTCCTACACTCTTAAGTGGCGTAGGTTCTCCATGTGGTGTGCTCAGCAGTCTGAGAATCCCTTCTCCTGCTTGGTGGCAGTGGTCTTGCAATATTTGCTTTACCTCTCCAATCTGGGCCTTAAGTCCAACTCTGTCAGAGTCCACCTCAGTGCTCTCTTTGCGCATCACTCACCGGTGGATGGCAGGCCTCTTTCCAACCACCCTTTGGCTCGTTTTCTCCGAGACCACCTCCTCCTTAAGCCTCCTTTGCGCCCACCAGCCCCTGAATGGGATCTGAATGTGGTCTTGCAGCGGATTACCTGTCCGCCCTTTGAACCTATGGCTACCTGCCCTCTTCGTTTTCTTTCCTGGAAAACCTTGTTTTTGGTAGCCCTTACCTCTGCTAGGCGCGTTAGTGAACTGCAGGCCCTAGTGTCTGATCCTCCTTACACTAGGTTCTACAGGAATAGGGTAGTCTTGCGGACTCGCCCTAAGTTTCTTCCAAAAGTGGTTTCTCCTTTTCATCTCAACCAGGAGGTGGTTCTTCCAACCTTCTTTCCCAGGCCGCACACCAGCCGGGCTGAAATGGTCCTGCATACCCTGGACTGTAGGAGGGCCTTGTCCTTCTACCTTGAATGTACGCGGGAGCATAGGAGGGCTGTTCAGCTCTTCGTTTCTTTTGACCCCAATAAGTTGGGGCTACCTGTCTCCAAGCGTACTTTGTCCATATGGGTTGCTGACTGTATCGCTTGGGCTTATGGGGCAGCCGGCCTCTCGTTGGAGGGTCGTGTCACGGCTCATCGTGTAAGGGCGAAGGCTGCATCAGTGGCTCATCTCCGCTCTGTTCCGTTGGCAGACATCTGCCGGGCCGCTACTTGGTCTTCAAGCCAGACTTTTGCGGCTCATTACTGCCTGGAGAGGGAGTCCCGCAGGGACAGTGCTTTCGGTCAGGCAGTCCTCCATAATCTCTTTGAGGTTTAGGCAACTCCTACCCTCCGGCCCTGGTGTTGGGCTACCGGTCGGGGGCGTTTTCAGAGAAGATTCCTTCCTTCTGTGCTACTGAGCTAGAGGGAGCTCATTTTCCGCTTGAGGTCTCCGGTAGCCTTAAGCTAGGGAGTCCCATATGTGAGGACTGACTTCCTGCTTGGTCCTGGAGAAAGAGTAGTTACTCACCTGTAACAGGTGTTCTCCAGGAGCAACAGGAATCAGTCCTCACAACCCTCCCTCCTCCCCTTGGAATTGCAGTCCTATCATTTCGTTTTTGCTAATTTTTTTGCTGTCTTTTAGCTATGTCATCAGACTAAGCAAGATGGCACCCTTGGGCGGGAAGGGGACCGTGTATGCGCGCTGCAATTCCCAAAGGCTTTCTTTGAAAGCTGGGGAAATTGCTCCGCGAGGGCTCCGTCGGCGCCGACGTCGCCCATATGTGAGGACTGATTCCTGCTGCTCCTGGAGAACACATGTTACAGGTGAGTTCTACTCTTTCTCCGGTTGCAAATTCCAGAGTTTGATTACGCATTGAGTGTAAAAATATCATCTCCAGGAACAAGCAGGAATAAGTCCTCACATATGGGTACGTCGGTACCGACGGAGCCTGCGCGGGAAAGCTCCCCAGCTTCCCAGAAGGAAGCTTTTGGGGCCTCCCACTGCACATGCGCGCTGCCTTCCCGCCTTCCTGACCAGCTGTCCTCAGTTTCTCTTTTTCCGCGGAGCCAGCAGGTCGTGTTCCTGTCACCGCTGAAGAAATTATTGTTTTAGTTTGTTTCTTTAGATCGCGTACCTGCCTTCCCCATACCGAAACCGGTACCGCCGGTCTCTCTTTTCTTTCTTTTAAAAAAAAAAAATCTTTATTCTGCACAACTTGGTGACTTCGGTTAGGCCTCAGGCCTACACAAATTCTCCTCATGGAGAAACCAGCCCCTGGGTTTAAGAAGTGTACCAAGTGTAGTGCTGTTATTTCTGTCAGACACCCATGAATGGTGTCTTAAGTGTTTGGGACCTGACCACTCCATTCCGGACTGCCCATCCTGCTCCCAGATGTCTAAACGTGGTTTGCAGAACCCGGCCAACAAATTCCATGTGCTGTTTGCTTCAGATAATCCAACATCACAGTCATCCAGGTCTTCCTCTCCGGATGGATCTCAGGTAACCAAACCCTCTGCGGGCAGGTCCTCAAAGAGCAAATCTCCTTCAAAGCATCGAGAGGCTCTCACTTTTGAGTCTGAGGATCCTGCCCCAGCCAAACAACCCCGGCGGGAAGCTCTGGCTTCCAAAGCACCATCTATGGGGTTACAGGTTGACATTGATGGCACGGCCTCGACTGATCACCTGTTGGACTGCTCTGGGGTACCGGCCCATACCTGTACCGACATCCAGGCAGCAGTGGCGTCTATGAGCAATACTGTTCAGACCATGCAGCAGGCCATGCTGGCTTTTATTAATGCTGCGACGCCCTCCGCGGTACCGGGTCCGGTTCCGGTATCGTCTCCCATACCGGAACCGAGACCATCAACTTCCAAACGCAGATAGGTTCCGCATGCCGGATCCGGGTTTTCACCCGATACCGATCCCATACCCGGTACGCCCGATGTCGATACCGATCGGTATGCGTATCGTGCGTTGGAAGCAAATAGAGAATACTCTGCTTCTTCTGAGGATTTTGACTCCTGAGGACTCTGATGAGCTGTCTCTAGTTCTTCATGAAGACCCCTCTTCCCCAAAGAGGAGAATGTCTCCACCAGAGGATTTGTCCTTTCAAGACTTCATTATTGAACTAGCTAAAGGACTTTCTATTACCACATCCTCTGAAAAAGAACCTAGGTCAAAGAAATTGGATATTTTAGGATACCCTAAGGTTCCTAAAGAGGCAGTCACCCTGCCTATCCATGAAATCCTTCAAGAACACTTGATGGACTTATGGGAGGCTCCTCTAACGTTGTCTCCTTATTCTCGTAGGTTGGACACCATGTACCGGGTCCCTCCCTCCTCCTGGTTTTCAAAGGACTCAGTTGCCTCACCATTCCATTGTGGTGAAGTCTGCACTGAAAAAGATTAAGAGTACCAAAAGGCACTCTTCTACCCCTCCAGGACGAGAATGTGAGACCCTAGACTCTTTTGGCAAGAAAATTTTCCAGGCGGCTATGCTTATAGCCAGGATTAATTCTTACAGTCTGTATATGGGCATGTTTCTCAGGGAACTTGCCCTAAAGATACGACATTTTGCCTCCTTTATCCCTGAGGCTAGAAAAGAGGAGTTCATTTCTCTGGTGAAACAGCTTCTAGATGTTTCTAAGTTCTCCAACAGAGCAGCTTTTGATTCCTTTGAGGGTGCCGGTAGAGCTTCGGGCATTGTAATTGCAGCCCGACGACTTGCTTGGCTCCAGGCCTCTGACCTAGAACCCTGGGTCCTGGATGGCTTACGGAATCTGCCCTGTACAGGTGAGAACTTATTTGGTAAGGACTGGCAAGTTAAAGCCACTCAAATGGACGCAGAAAATGCTACCTTGGATAGACTTTCTAAGTCTACCTCTACTCCTGCCAAGAAAAAGTCTTTCAAGAGGCCTTACTACAAGAAGGCCAGATTTTCCACAAATACTGGCCAACAATCTTCTCAGCCTCGCTTTGCTGCTAAACGTCAGCAACCTAAACAGGCAAAGTCAAAGCCTGCAGCGTCTATCACTTCTCAGCAGGCTCAACCCCCTCAGGGGTTTTGACTTGCCCCTAGAGAACTTAACATTTCTGGCTCTAGAACAACCAGAGCCCCTCACCATTCCCGGAAGGTTAGCTCACTTTGCTCCCAGATGGGAGCAAATCACGTCAGAGCAATGGACCCTCTCTATCATCAGAGAGGGCTACAAACTTCATTTTTCCAACCTTCCTCCATATACCATGGTGAGGCACTTCAATTCTCCACCATTTCTCCTGGACCTGTTGGATCAGGAAGTCTCTTCTCTCCTTGCCCAAGGGGCAATAGAAGAGGTTCCTCTTCAACAAGGGACAGGATTCTACTCCGCTTATTTTCTCATACCAAAGAAGACAGGGGGATTCAGACCTATCCTAGATCTGAGAGAATTGAACAAATTTCTGTACAAGGAGAAATTCAAAATGCTTTTTCTAGGCATTCTCCTTCCATACCTTCAGAGTCAGGATTGGCTTTGTTCTCTAGATCTCAAGGATGCGTACACACATATACTCATCCACCCATCCCACAGAAAATATCTAAGATTTCTGTTTCAGGGAAAACATTTCCAGTACAGAGTACTTCCCTTCGGTCTAGCCTCTGCTCCAAGAGTGTTCACCAAATGCATGGCGGCAGTTGTCGCATTTCTAAGAGGTCTGGGAATTTTTGTATTCCCATATCTGGACGACTGGCTCATCCGAGCTCCATCTCAGTCAGAGGCCCAGATTTCCCTGGACCGCACAAGGCACCTTCTGCAGTATCTGGGACTGGTGGTAAACCTTCCCAAGTCTCAACTTATCCCTACTCAGTCTCTGGAATTCATAGGGGCCCAGTTGGACACCACCACTGCAAGGGCCTACCTACCTCAAGTCCGGGGCCAACGTCTGCTGTGCTTGGCCTCCCAAGCTCAGTCCAGCAGTCACTTGACAGCCAGAGAAATGCTGCGACCTCTGGGCCACATGGCCTCCACGGTACACGTGGTGCCCTACGCTCGTCTTCATATGAGAGCAGCTCAATGGACCTTGGCCACCCAGTGGACTCAAGCATCAGGAGCGCTCTCCGACCAAATACTCACCTCAAAGCGTCTGTTTTGGTCCCTCCAATGGTGGATGTCCACCAAGAATCTGTTGTTGGGGGCCCCCTTCCAACCTTTGTTGCCCCAAGCAACCCTCACAACAGATGCCTCCCAAACAGGGTGGGGAGCCCATCTACAATCCCTCTCCACTCAGGGTACTTGGTCTCCGCAGGAGACCACCCTTCACATCAACCTCCTGGAACTGCGAGCAATCTTCTTTGCCCTCAAAGTCTTCCATACCCTCCTTGTCAACCTGACCGTCCTAGTTCAGACAGACAATCAGGTGGCCATGTTCTACGTAAACAAACAAGGAGGGACAGGCTCTCTGTCGCTTTGTAACGAAGCTCTCAGATTATGGGCCTTCGCCAGAGAGCATCAAATTCATCTTCTGGCAGTATATCTCCCAGGGGTTCAAAACTCTCGGGCAGACAGACTCAGTCGAGTTCTGCTTCCACACGAATGGTCCCTACATATGGACCAGATAGGCAGAATCTTTCAGGAATGGGGAACCCCGGACATAGACCTCTTTGCAAGTCCGTGGGATGCCAAACTTCCCCGGTTCTGTTCCAGGAATCCGTGTCAGGGAGCTCAGGCCAACGACACCTTTCTCCTGCATTGGGGTCAGGAATTCCTATATGCCTTTCCACCCATTCCTTTGAGTCCCAAGACTCTGTTCAAACTCCAGAGGGATCACGGATTGATGATCCTCATAGCTCCACGCTGGCCACGCCAAATGTGGTTCCCTCTACTTCTGCATCTCTCCTAGGGACCCTCCCTGGACCTGGGAGCTGCGCCAGACCTCCTCTCTCAGGAGAAAGGGACTTTGTGGCACCCAAACCCCAAGTCCTTACACCTCAGAGCTTGGTTACTGAAGGCCTAAGCCTTCATGACTTCAATCTTTCTCAACCAGTGAAAGATATCCTTCATGCCTCTAGGAAACCCTCCACGAGGCGTTCCTATGCTTTCAAATGGAAACGCTTTTCCATTTGGTGTGCTCAACAGGGTCTTGACCCTCTAGCACTTCCTTTGAATTCTCTACTAGACTATCTCCTGCATCTTTCTAATGCAGGCCTTAAGACGAATTCAGTAAGAGTCCATTTGAGTGCTATTGCAGCATCCTTAAAACCTATAAATGGACAACCTGTCTCCTCTCATCCGCTTGTTGCAAGATTAATGAGAGGCCTGACTCTAACTAAGCCTCCCATCCGACCTCCTCCGGTAGCATGGGACTTGAACCTAGTTCTAGGTCAGCTTATGAAGCCACCTTTTGAACCGTTGGTTTCTACCTCCTTGAAATTTCTTTCCTGGAAGGTCCTTTTCCTTATTGCAGTCACTTCGGCTCGCCGCATCAGTGAACTACAGGCCTTAGTGGCTCATCCACCTTATACCAGGTTTCATCATGATAAGGTGGTCCTCAGGACGAATCCCCACTTTATGCCCAAAGTGGTCTCGCCTTTTCATCTTAATCAGGAGGTATATCTACCTGTCTTTTTTTTCCAGCTCCTCATGCATCCAGTGCAGAGAGGAACCTTCATACTTTAGATTGTAAAAGAGCTCTTGCCTTTTACCTCAACAGGACTCAGCCACATCGAAAGTCTTCCCAACTTTTCGTGGCTTTTGATCCTTCTCATTTGGGACTTCCAGTCTCCAAACGTACACTTTCCAATTGGATTGCTCAGTGTATTTCCTTTGCTTACCAGAGTAAAAATATTTCTCTGGAATGCCATGTCACAGCTCACAATGTGAGGGCCATGGCCACGTCTATGGCTCATCTTCACTCTGTCTCCATAGATCAGATCTGTCAAGCCGCCACATGGTCCTCGGTTCATACCTTCACAGCCCATTACTGCTTGGACAAGGACTCCCGCCGGGATGCCTTGTTTGGTCAGGCTGTCCTCAAACACCTGTTCCATACTTGAACAACTCCTGCCTACCTTCCCAGGATGGATGCCTGAGATCCATACGAAGATGGCGAACCCTTGGAACGGGATCTCCCAGGCATCCTTAGCTAGGGAGTCCCCATATGTGAGGACTTATTCCTGCTTGTTCCTGGAGATAGCACAGTTACTTACCTGTAACAGGTGATCTCTGGGAACAGCAGGAATTAGTCCTCACAACCCACCCACCTCCCCTAGGAGTTGTATCTTCTATCTATCTTCCTTTCCTCTCTCTATTGTCTCACCTATAAACTCGAACTGAGGAGAGCTGGTCAGGAAGGCGGGAAGGCAGCGCGCATGTGCAGTGGGAGGCCCCAAAAGCTTCCTTCTGGGAAGCTGGGGAGCTTTCCCGCGCAGGCTCCATCGGTACCGACGTACCCATATGTGAGGACTAATTCCTGCTGTTCCCAGAGATCACCTGTGACAGGTAAGTAACTGTGCTTTCTCTTACTACTCTTAAATGGGTTACTCTGTAGCTTCATTGTGTGCCCCCCCCTAGTCTTTCTACTTTTTGAAAGAGTAAACAACTGATCTAAGTTTACCCAGTCTACTCCATTAATTAATTTATAGACCTCTATTATATCTCCCCTCAGGAGTCTCTTCCAAATTGAAGAGCCCTAAGCTTTTAAGCCTTTCCTAATAGGGGTATCCTTCCATCCCCTTAACCATTTTGATGGCTCTTCTCAGTACCTCTTCTAATTCTCCTATAACCTTTTTAAGAAATGGTGACCAGATTTGCACAAAATATCGTTCCGTGGTGTGACCACACCATGAATAGAGGCATGATAATATCCTTTCTGTTGTTCTCCATTCCTTTCCGTATGATTCTTAGTATTCTCTTTGCTTTTTTGACTGCCACTGCACACTGAGCAGAGGGTTTTGACATATTTATTATTTTATTTTATTTAACATTTTTTATATACCGCACTATTCATCATCAGTGCGGTTTACATTGAACATCAACATACCTGTCAATCCATGACTGATCTAGGTTTACAGATAACAGGGAAGATAAACTGGGAGTTAACTGGGGAATAACTATCTACATAATTATACATAATTATATATACATTGAATAGGTTACATCAAGTTTTGATATTTGATAAGAATATAGTGTATTCACATTTTGATCCTTTGTTCTGGATTGTTTCTATTGTTTCTGAGAAACCTAAATCTTTCCTGGGTGGTGTTTCTTAATGTGAAACTTTGCATTGTGTATCCATAGTTCGTTCTTAGTGCAGAACTTTGCACTTGTCTACATTGTTTCATCTACCATTTGGATGCCCAGTCTCCGATTTTATCAAAGTCCTCTTGCAATTTTTCACAATCTTCATGGGGTTTAACAACGTTGAATAATTTTGTGTCATCTGCAAATTTGATCACCTCACTCATTGTTCTATTTCTAGGTCATTTTTTAATATGTTGAAGAGCAGCCGGCCCAGCACAGATCCCTGGTGTGCTCCACTCTTCACCTTTCTCAATTGAGAAAATTGGCAATTTAGCCCTAATCTCTGCTGTTCGTTTTTCTTTTTTAAACTATTTTTGTAAGGCTGTGGCTTATACTATGAAATCAAAGTAATTCCAGTATTCACATCATACTGTAGCAACTGGCCAACAGCCTTAATGCTTTTTATCTTCTAACCATTTCCTGATCCACAATAGTACACTGCATCCTATCCCATTACTTCTTAATTTCACCATGAGTCTCATGAGGGATGTTGTCAAAAGGCTTTCTGAAAATCCAGATACACTATATCAACCAGCTCACCTTTGTCTATGGCTGTCCTAACCCTTCCGTAATAGGCACATGTTCTTGCAGAAACCTCCTCTGTGTAGCAGGATTTTATATCACCTTGGGGATAGGTCCTAGTTACAGGATCACCCTCTGCCACACTAAGGTGATGCACTTTTTTTTTTACACGACGACCTTGGAAACAGAGGTGTTTGTTCACACCTTCAAAATAAAGATTAATAAGACTAAACCATGGCTAAACCATGTTGGTTTTCTCCCATTAAACCATGCTACATGTTCAGTAATTTTATTCTTTATAATAGTTTCTACCATTTTTCCCTGTACTGATGTCTGGCTCACTGGTCTATAGTTTCCCAGATCACCCCTGGAGCCCTTTTTAAAAATTGGTGTTACATTGGCCATTCTCCAATCTTCAGGTATTTCAGATGATTTTAACGATAGTTCACAGATTACTAATAGTAGGTCTGCAATTTTATTTCAGTTCTTTCAACATCCTCTGATGTATACCATCCGGTCCAGGTGATTTTGCCGCTCTTCAGTTTATTAAATTGCAATAAAACGGGAAGATATAGTAAAACTATTTCTTTCAATTTTTCTGATATAGCTATACCTGAAATGGTATTTAAAGGTGATAACTTCTCTACATCTTCAGTAAAGAGCACAGCAAAGAAGTCATTCAGTTTCTCAGCTGTGGCCTTGTTCTTCCTTAGTGCCTCTCTTAACCCTCTTATCTAATGATACAACAGACTGTCACAGGTTTTTTTTTGCTATGAATGTACCTGAAAGTGTGTTTGTGGTGGTGTTTGCTTTTGCTTTCACAGCAAGTGGTTGTGTGTGATTTTTTTTCTTTCAAAGTCTCGCTTTACCTGCCTTATCAATGTCTTGCATCTAACTTGCCAGTGCTTATGAAGTTTCCCGTTTGTCATTTGGCTCCTTTTTTCCATTTTCTGAAAGATGCTTTTTTGGCTACAACAGCCTCTGACCTTTAAACCAGGTTGGCAGTTTTTTGGCCTTCCCTCCACTTTTCTTAGTGTGGAATTCATCTGGTCTGGGCTTCCAAGATGATAGTTTTAAACAATGCCCTTGCTTTTATGTAAAATCTTTAACATTTGCAGCTGCTCCTTTTAGCTTTTTCTTAACTATTTTCCTTGTTTTCATCATACTTTACCTTTTGAAAGTTTAAAAGGTAGTACTGTGGATTTCCTTGCTGTCTTTCATCCATTTTTTAAATCAAATGTGATCATGCTATGATCACTATTGCCAACTTGGCACCAACACCCTTATCTCTTGCAGCAGATCCTGTGTGCCACTAAGGACTAGGACCAAAAGCTTCCCCCTCTTGTCAGTTCATGAACCAGCTGCTCCAAGAAGCAGCCATTTATTTCATCTAGAAATTTTATCTACCTAGCATGTCCTGCTGTGACACTGACCCGGGGTAATACTGGGGTAATTGAAATCTCTCATTATTGCTGTCATACCTTTTTGTTAGCTTTCCTGATTTCTCTTAGAATTTCATCATGTAGCTGTTCATTCTCGCCAGGCGGTCAGTAGTACACTCCCCACTGCCATGTCCTTCCCCCTTTTTTTTACATAGAATATCTATTCATAGAGATTCTACAGTGTATTGTTTCCTGCAAAACTTTTTAATTCTGTGTAATTCAATGCTGTCAAACAGAGCGTAACCTCTCCACCAATTTGATCCACCTTATTGTGCTAGGGCAGGTTGCTAGGGATATTTATACTAATACAACTATACCTAATAGGTTTAAGGGACTTTATTCACCTTAAGGCCCCAAAATTAATCAAATCTTATTTCTAGTCCTGATCAGGATAATTAGCTTAACCTGAAAGTGAATTTGACCACCTCTTTCCCTTTAATAGGTTTAAGAGCCTATAAAGCTAAGATTATGCTTGGGGGTGGGGGGGGGGTGGGGGGGAAAGAACACTTAATAAAAGCAAGCTTCCTACACAGTGCTTTGACCTGTGTTTCTAAGGTAATCCTAATTTCCTAGGTGATTCACACAGCCCTTGGTTTGATAGAGGGAACCTTTCAAATTGCCCCTTTGATCCTTCAGTTGGCTTTAACGCCTATTTAAAACAATTTTGCAGGCCTCTTGCCTCCTAACTGGAAGGCCTCTGTATAGGTCACTAGAAACAATTTATTTCTATTAAAAGAATATTTACCCTATTCTATCTTCTATCTTCTATGTGAAACTATATGCCGATGTGATTTAAATGAAAAGCTCTGGTACTACTAAGCCCTGACTGAGTTAACAAAAACACTGAATTCTAAAATACATAGATTTATCAGCTTTAGCCCAAACAATTCCTTTTTCCCTAAGATTCAGAGAATTTCCCAGTAGATAAATACTTACAAGTGCAGATTTCATTTCAGCAGTAGCAGTCTCTTTGGCTAATTCTTATACTCAAAGGCTGCATTGGGCAGGAATGAAACCTGGGTCAACTGCTTGGAAGGTAGCTGTGCACACTACTATACCACCAATGCTGCCAAATCTCAGAGCTACTGGCTAGTGCACTTTAGTAAACATGCCCCTCAGTTTGTACCCGAGGCAGTGGAGAGAAGTGACTTGTCCAAAGTCACAAAGAGAAGCAGTGGGATTTGAACCCTGGTCTTTCTGGTGCCAGGCTGCTGCCCCAGTCACTAGGCAGCTACTTGCCAGATATTAAGTGTGTGTGTGTGTGCGCAGTGCAGTGGTGGTGTACCTGTCTATGCCTTGGATGTGGTTGTGTGTGTGTGGTTTGAGGCAGTGGTGCATGTGTGCTGCAGAGGTGGGGAGCCTGTGCATGTGCCTGCGCGTGTCTCTGCCTTTGAGGTGGGATGCATCTTTTGCCAACACCTGGCACTCATTCCTCCTCTTCTCCCCCCCCAACGTTTTCAGGCTCTTCCCTTCACCAAAGCCCCCTAGCACTCTGATCTTCTGCCCTCTACCCTCATTCTCCTTTATCTTATTCCCTCCCTCCCTCAACCTTTTTGTTGCTGCAGACTGTGGTTGCAGCCTTTCCCTTTCTCTTCTACTCAGTGGGATCTGATCTCCCATGGGTAGATGGGGCTCTCTTCCATTTTCACAACAGCTCTTTCCTTATCGTTCCTCCATTTTAGTCCTCCACCTCTGGGTAGTGCACCTCCTCCTGCAAGCTTGGAGACTGGACCAATCAGAATCTTCACCTCACTGGATGTAGCATGCTGGAACTCCTATCAGCCCCCAGTGTGTCCAGTCTCCATGCATCAGGAGGACCTAGTGAGCCTAGGTGCTGGGCTCACTGGAGGATTTGTTAAGGAGCAGGCTAGATAGTTTAGAGGGAAAAAGTTTTTTGTTTGTTTTTTTCAGTGCTGGCCTTTTTTTTTTCTTTTTTTTTTTTTTTTGTTTTGAACCGGTACCTTCCTGCCTTTGACGGTGGAAGGGTTGTGGCGGCATTTTACGGCTCTCTCCCCCTGGGTTGCATGGGGAAGAGCTCTGGTGTGAGAGCAATGCTGTCCTTGCCTATAGCTGACAGTAGCCGGTGGCACGAAGGCAGGAGGCGCACCGATTGGTAGTGCTCTGCCTACAGCAGTACTGCAGGCTTGCATCCGTTCCAGATGCCCGGAGAGAGGTAAGGTCATGAGCTTGCACCTCTCGCTTTAATTTGGGGCAGCAGTCTGTCTTTGGCGACGGGGAGGCGTAGAGCGATTTTTCTGGGCCTGTCTTCCCACATTGTTTTTGGCACCCTTTTGGGGCGCGTGCCGATAGCTTCGGCCATTTTGTGGCAGCAAGGTGCATCGTGTGCTGAGCCCCGGGCTGTGGTGTAGAGGCAGAGTTGGCGACATGGCGGCTCTGCGTGTTGATTTTTGCTTTATTTATTTTCCATTCTTTACTTTTATTTTTTCCTTTGTCCCTGTTACAGCTCAGGAGGTAATTTCCTTCCCTCCGCTGCAGCCACTTCATTGAGTTTCTGTTCTCCATGGGGTTTCCTCAAAAGAAAAAAAAAAAAAAAAGTAATAAACCCAAAACGGGAGATGACTTCAGTATCTTTCGGTGGCTACTGGCTGTTACGGCAGGATGGCTGCCAGTTGAGGAGTGGAAGGGGGTTCCGTTGTCTCCATCTCCTATCGGAAATTAGCACCGAGGGAGTTGTCTATATCTAAATCCAGACCTCGTTGGCCTGGGTTATCCCCTTTCTCTTCGGGGTACTTTATGCTATTACTTAGATAATGGTAAACAGGTGTAGGTAGCATGTGCAGTTTGGGTTTAAGTAACCCTGAACGGTAGGTGTAACTCTTAACTGTGGTCGGCAGCAGAGGACTGCAGCAGCACAGCCCTAACAGGCAAACGCAATAGGTCTGTGTTTTTTTTTTTTTTAAATAAGAGCTACCTAATGGAGTTGGAGCTCTGAATTGCAAAGCTTTGTGCAAGCATGCTGGACGGCTTGCGATCAGTCATAGTTCTGCTTTCTTAGGGAATGACGGGCTAAAAGGCAAAGCAGTTTCCAAGCAGAGGTATAAAACATCTCAGCATGCCCACAAATGCTGGCAATTTGGCTTTTGCACATTTTTTATGCAGGGTCTCTTGCTTTGCAAAATCAATTTCCACTTTCCTTCTTCTCCAGTGGTTAAAGTTCAGGATAGGGTTACTCTGCCGTAAACCAGAATGAGCAGTGATATTGTGTTGCGGTGCCTTTGCGCTGTCTTGAGCACCATTCAGCGGATTAATATGTTTAGATAAATAAGTATATATTATTCCTGGTGAGGCTACAGGGGGTAAATTCAGGGCCACAGTGTGGTGCAGTACACACAGACAGTGTGTCCAGGAGCAGAAGGTCACAGGTTCAAGTCCCAGCTGTGGCTCCTGCCAACCCAGTCCCCATATTACACAAGACTTATTCCGTGCATATTCTGGGGATACCTGGTAGCAAACGTTGTTTATAGATGACTATAGGTCATATTCTCTTTAATTTTTTCATGAATGAGTTGAGAAGGAATTGATTTGAGAGGTAACTGCCAAATTAGGAGAATCTGAGCTTATCATTACTTATCTATAATTTTGTGTTTCCTTAGGCCAGATTTTGGCATCACCCAGCAGAAGGTATCTCCGGCTAGGTGCCTGCGCAGAACGGTTGTCCTTGGTGGCACTATTCCGAGGAAAAGCAGGTTAGAATATTACATCTATATTCGAGACTTCCACGAACATCCAATCAGTGGGCCTTGGAGAAGGTCCGCGGCAGATAGGCGTTAGATTGGGCAAAGCCAGTGTCGGACTCGTTCGTGGGTTCACTTTGCAGGGGTGCACAGAAGGCATTCCAGGTATGTCTGTCCTTGGATCGTCTTCTGAAGCTCAGAGCGGTCATGGCAGTACCAATAGCGGCGTACGGCATGGGCCGTTCTTTTATTTATTTCATGGGGCTAAAGAAGGGTGGCTCGCTGCTGCCAGCTTTGGGCCTCAAAGAGGTAACTGGTTGCCTCCGGGGACCGTTCTTTTTTCGTCTGGATGCCCTGCGATCGTTGATGGCCACAATTTGTCAAGAATAATTTTTTGACGTCGCTCAGTCTTACCGACGCATAGTTTCGTGTACCGATCAGAGCGTCTCATCAATGATTTTTACGCTTCGCGCTCCCTTGTGGGCAATGTTCCCTCTAATTTTCTGTAGGCTGTGTGCGCATAAAATATCAACACTGTGCAGCTTTGGAAGGAAGGTTAAATTTTTGTGCGCCACATAACGACACTCGGAGTTATATACTTTAAAATTTGACTGCACGTCAGAATACAGTATGTACACCACATTGATTTTAATCAAATTAAATGAAAATAGACAATTACTAAATGAAGCGGGAAATTTCTAGTAATTACAATCATAACTTTTAAATTTTAAGATGTCTGTGTTTTCTATCAGAATCAGAGCTGTAATTTTTGTGCGCTCTGTTGTAAATGCTCTCTGTTGTGTGCTCTCTCGGCGAGGTGTGTGTGCGCGCACACGCACACAGCTTAGAGGGAACAGTGCTTGTGGGCATTTTCAGCTCCAGGCTCTGCCCTTTGGGTTGGCAAAGGCTCCCTCACGTGTTCACCATGATAATAGTAGTGGGGGCGGCGGCGCTACAGAGGGCAGGAATCTTAGTCCATCCGTATCTGGCCGATTGATCTGGGCAAAGTCCCTAGTCGAGAGCGGACAAGCCACGGATACGATTGTAGCTTTCCGGCAGAGTCTACGATGGGTGGTCTCCCTGCTCAAAGGTCTCCTGACCCCGACTCAGGACCTTGAGTATTTGGGGGTCCGGTTCGATACTCAGTCTGCATATTTCTGACGATGAAAGAGCCCAGGCTCTATGGATCTTTAAGCCTATATTCAGGCGTGCTCTCGGCACTGTGTTGGGTGGTAGGTGTTGGGTCATCCATATATGTAGATGTGCATTTTGTGTGTGTTCTCAATGGCTTAGGCTTGATTTTGGGTGCGCTCTTTGCAGGCTGCGACTGCATTTCTTGCTTGAACGGTATTTTCAGATTAAGGTAATTCCTCCAGTGTTTAATAGAGTGCGTGAGGTTCGCATGGGGTTACATGGGGTTGGAGATGCAGTCGTGGGACCACCTGTGGAGTGAGCCATCAAGAGGAGCTACAGTACCAGTCACCAGTTTTCCTTTCTCTCTGGGCTTTCCTCCCATATCCTGGCCCTCTTTCTCTCTGATGGCCAGGACGCAGGGTCTTCGGCCCATTGGGTAATCTATTCTCGGCCTTTTCTCAATGCTGGCAGACGGACTGCATGAGCGAGAAAGGAAGGCTAGGAACCAGCGCCAGCTCTGTCTCTCCACTGCCAGTGTTTGCTACGGTCACATATTTTCAGTCAGTTATTTCAGTATGCTGATTACTGATGGGTCACGGGGGCATACAGTCGATTGCGGTATTTCTAGTTCCCTGGATCCGGTAGGGCTCACTGTTTGTGTTTGGGTTCCTGAGGCAGGGAGTTAAGTCGCTTTACGAGGGCCGGAGGGACCTCCTGGGGGGCTAGACACCCCAGTTTTTATGGCCCTCGAGTGTTGGTCTCAATAGGAATTCAAACCCTTGGTTCCCTGGCAGCTTGCCTCGACCACTAGGCTGTGCTACTCCGTGGGAGCCAGCCACCGGGTCATAGGGTCAGGCGCAGCCTATTACTTCTAAGGCGGAGACTTGGTGGACGTTCCATTCATAGGGATATGAGAAATGCTATGCTGGGGCAGACCACACGCTTTGTGGTCCGGTATCCTGTTTCCTAGGGTGGTCAATCCCGGCCTCAAGAAACTGGCGGGTGTCCAAAAGGACGTATAGACTGTTTGTGGCATGTATCGGGGCAAGCAGTGGATGCCGGTATGCACGTAGTTTACGGGTTCCGTTGCAGGTTCTTCGGATGTTACGTTCTTTTGGGTTGTATCAGTGATAGTGGAGATAAGACTTAGAAATATATAGAGATTATACTTGTCAGCTTCTCTCTCATAAAAGGTTATGGATCTTGCCTCCGGGAGCTTTCCAAAACTTGGTTTCACTCTGCTTCTTTCGAGGATCCCTTCGCACAAGGCTCTTAGAGGACACAAGAGACCCAGTGGTCCATCCCCGACTGGAAATGCTAGCGATTCGCAGGGCATGGCAGGCATTTGCAGCTAGGGGGTTGGGTCGAGTGGTGCGGTGAGGCGCTGCGTTTTCTCTAAGCAGTTCTGGTCTGCGTTCAGAGTGGCAAATTTTCGTTCCCTCGTGACTTTTCAACTTGGTGTTGCGGGACATCGATAGAGCGCTGTTGCGCCCTCTATTCAAGTTTAGGTCACGGTTTTGGTGCGTTGGTTGGAATTCTTGGTGGCTTTTCGCCCGACGAGGGGCATTTCAGAGTGACAGGCTCTTCCTTCAGAGACCCGTTTTCGTTTTGTCTCTGGACAGGGGGTGTTTCGTCCGGTACCTTTGTGCTGGCCAGAGGTTTTCTTTCCCTTTCATACGCATCAAATAGGGTAGCTTACAGTTTTGCAAGCGACAGGTGGACTGGATTTGGGTGGACGCTGAAACAGTTAGGACATAACAAGGGTGCTGCGTTGCCCTTCGGCTGTGGTCGATTCCTTTCGCAAAACTAATTGGCTGTGGTGAATGTGTCTGTTTCCAGGTCAATTGAGGAGGCAGTTGTTTCGGCTTACAGGTGGCAGGAGCGTCTGCTTCCTGAGAGATATTGAGAGCTTACTTTACGAGGGCGCCGGCGCCGTCCTGGGCGGTGCTCAGTCCTGTTTTCTCCACTGTAGTTTGGTAAGGCAGCGTCTTGAGCGTCGCTGTATACTTTCAGTAAACACTCTTGTCTAGCGTTGTTGGAAGCAAGGGATGTCTGTGTTGGGTCGCCAGTGTTTGCCGGCTGCCACGATCCCTCCCGTTAGTACTGCTCTGATACATCCCAGAGGTGGAGGACTAAACTGGAAGAACGATAAGGAAATCAAAATTACACTTACCTGGTAATTGTAGTTCCTGGAGTGATGACAGTTTAGTCCTCCTGCCCGCCCTACATTTCAAAGGTCAGCTCGGCACGGGTTCGGAAATGCGTGGCGAAGTTGCAGGGGAGTGTTTACTCAGTAAGCTCAGGTACCTTCCCCTTTGGATTGCTCTCTTCGGCCTGTGTCCGTATTTTCGGACTCGGCAGGGGAGGGCGATTTTATGGAGGGACTCTTGGTATTCGGTTTAGCGGCATGTTCCTGTCTTGATCAGGGTGCTGGGTTTTTTTTTTATGGGGGGGAAAATTTTTTTAAAAAAAAGTATAAATTGCAGAGGATGTTAGCTACTTAGTTGTTCTGTTGAGTCTGCTTTGTCAATAGGTCACTGGGGGTTGATGGGAGTTCCAGCATGCTACATCCAGTGAGGTGAAGATTCTGATTGGTCCAGTCTCCAAGCTGCAGGAGGAGGTGCACTACCCAGAGGTGGAGGACTAAACTGTCGTCACTCAAGGAACTACAATTACCAGGTAAGAGTAATTTCGAATCTCCAGGAACAAGCAGGAATGAGCCTTCACATATAGGGTACGTCGGCGCCGACGGAGCCTGCACGGAAATGCTCCCCAGCATCCAATCAGAAAGCCTTTGGGAGCATCCCTCGCGCCTGCGTGGTGACTTCCCGCCTTTCCCACTGTCTCTCCCCAGTTTTCGTTTTTCCACGGAGCCAACAGGACGTACCTCCTGTTACCGCAGAAACGTTTTTCTTTAAAATCCTTATTTTCTTGTTTTCTTGTGGTCGCGGCTGTCTTTCCTGCCGACACCGGCACCGCCGGTGCTTTATTCTTTTCTTTTCCAACTTAGAGAGATAACTTCTCCTCAGTTTTTCTTTTATCTTTTTGAGGCCTAACAGGCCTTTCCAACATGGAGCCTTCTTCCCCTAAGAAGTGCCTTCACTGCGGAAACTTAGTTTTCTTTTTAGACTCCAGTGCCTGATGTCTAACCTGTTTGGGTCCTGACCCTTTTTCCCCTGGTCCATCAGGCTTTAGTATCGGGAGAAGACCTTCTCTTTTTCGGGTATCCCTCGATGCCGTTTTTCCTCCGGAGGTGAGGACATCGGTTTATTCTTCTCTCCAGGATCAGGTAACCCACAAACAGTCTGTTAAGACTAGCCAATTCTTGATGGGTAGGTCTCATGCCCAGCATGATGACGGCTCCGGCCTTGCCTTCAAGACGCCATTGGCAATAAGACCCTGGTGGGAGTCTTCAGGCTCCAAAGCATTTATGGGATTTCAGGTTGTTCCTGGGGTTCACTTCTCACAGAACCTACCTGAGCCATGCTCGGGGGTGGTATCCGCTTCGAGCGGTACCGATCCCCCGGCATCGGCACCGGTGTCGAGTGCTCCACTCTTCACCAGGGGTCGTCGTCTGGTGTCCTCGGTACCTTCGGGACCGATCGACCCGACCCAGACTGGTTTTCCTGCTTCCCAGCCATGCACGGGGTTGGTGCCGGCTTCGAATGGTGCCAATCCCCCGGCATCGGCACCGGTGTCGAGTGCTCCGCTCTTCACCAGGGATCGTTGTCGGGAGTCCTCGGTGCCTTCGGGGCCGATGGATACGACCCAGTCTAGATTTCCTGTATCCCAGCCAACCGCGGGGTCGATACCGGCATCGAGCAGTACCGATGCCCCGGCGTCGGCATCGGTGTCGAGTGTTCCACTCTTCACCGGGGCTCGTCATCTGGTGCCCTGGGTACCTTCGGGGCTGATCGATGCGCCCCGGATGGGCTTTCCTCTATCTACGCCATGCTTGGGGGGTACCGGCTTCGAGCGGTACCGATACCCCGACATCGGCGCCAGTGTCGAGTGTTCCTCTCTTCACCGGGCGTCGTCTTTGGACGTCCTCGGTGCCTTCGGTACCGATCGATACAATCCCGATTGACCTTCAGGTAGCGGCATCGCCGATTCCACCACCGACGCTCGGTTCGATGCCCAGTCTGGAATCCATATCCAGTCTAGATGACTTGGTCCCGCCGCGTTTCAGAGCCGAACCATGCCGCCTCCAACTACGCAGTACCGGGGATAATCACCAAAGCTCTCTGGTTACCTCGGTACCGCTTTGGCAACCTCCGATACCTGCTATGATGGCATTACCGTCCCCGATGCCGGTACCGGTGTCGACGTCGTTTCCTGCAGTTCCATCGGTGCCATCGATCCTTTCTATGCCTAGCTTGGAATTGATACCGGGAACCGACGACGCAGTACTAACTGCCTCGAATCAGAACTGTCAGTATCGTTCTCCATCTAGCAGGATTCTTTTTATGCACCAGTCCAGTAGGTCTTCTGGTGTTCAAGCTGCTCATTCAACCTCAGCCTACCCAGGAATAGTTCCTCTGGGAGATCCTTCTTTTCAGAAATTTCTCCTTGACATGGCAGCCTTTCTTGCCATTCCTATTCCTGGTCCTACTCTTGACCAAGATCCTGCAGAAAAGGAAACCATAATGCTTCCTTTGCATCAGTCTTTGCAGGACCTTTTCTGAGGATTTGGGAATCACTTTTAAAGGTTCCTGCGCCTTCTACAGCCATGAATGTTCTGTATCAGGTGCCTCCCTCTCCGGGGTTTCAGAAAAGCCAACTTCCGCATCATTCCATTGTAGTGGAATCAGCAATGAGGAAGGTCAGAAGCAAGAAGAAGCATTCTTCTTTCCCACCAGGTCGTGCATCTAAAGCAGTTGATGCCTTTGGACGTCAAACCTTCCAAACTTCTATGTTGGCTTCAAGAATTATTTCATATATTTTTTTTATATGAGTCTCACACTTCAGGAGGTCACAGAGAAGTTATCTCTTTTGTCTCCTTTTTTGTCAGAACCCAAGGCCTCTGACTATTCCTTGCTTCTTAATCATAGCAGGAATATCTCTTGGTTCCTTCCTCGTGCTTCTCTAGACTCTTTTGAGTCTGTTAGCAGATCCTCTGCTATTGCCATTGGAGCGCGTCGTACAGCATGGCTGCAGGCTTCAGACTTGAGCAGATGGGCAAAACATGCACTGGGTAATTCTCCTTGTACTGGAGACAATCTTTTCAATAGAGAAGCTTTACGTCAGATTGCTCGTTGCTCCACTGACTTTCCTAGTTCTGGAAACCATCCTAAGCCTTCTTTTTCCCCAGGACGTAGGAAATGTCCTACCAAACCTTCTTTCCCGAAGAAGAGAAAGTTTCATCCTTCTGCCCATCCTCCCGGTGTACCCAAGCAAGGGACATCTCATCCTAGTCTGAAGTCTCCAGACTCTACCCAGTCTGCTCATAACCAGCAACCATAGGTTCCTGTGTATTGCAATCTACAGTTAACTTCCCCTTAGCAGAAGTTTATTCTTCAAACTCTACACTGGTTTCTTTTCCAGTATGCTATGCTCTCGGATACTTTTGTCCATGGGTTGCAGAATTCTCCCATTCTTACTACCACGAAGGGAGGTCACAACTATCCCATGATAGTTTCTGTCCCCATATGGACATCTTTTCCTTCAGCTGCCTTACCATATGGTAAGTCACTTTCCAACCCCCTCTCTTCCAGGGTTTCCCCTGCTTGAGTTGATGCCATACTGAAACACTTTTTTTTTCTTCCAGTGTAGCCTGTTTGTTCCTTCACTGCGTGATCTGAACAACTCATCGGACAGGGACGGAGATTCTCTCCGCTGCCTTTGTCTGTTTTCTCTCTGTTTTCTACAGGAGAATCCCCTCTGTTTTGTTCAGTTGCTGTATATGCAGGAGTTCCAGTGATTACTTTAATGCTCATTGCAAGCTGCTTGCAACTATCTTGCATAATACTATTCACTGCAGCTTATCTTCTTCTAGCCATATCCTTTCCTCAGATGTGGCAGCACGCCTGACTTCTGTCAGTTTTATCTTATTATTCTCCTGCACAATGCTCTCGGCAACCTTCAGAGAAGCTTCTACTCTGGGCCCTTACTACAGAGCATTGCCTTTGTCTCTGAGGGTCTTTCATATACAGCAGACAAGCTTTTCTGCGTGAATGTCCACGGAGTTCCCAATCTGACCGGAATATGCTCCTGTTCCTTACAGCTTGGAATTATGTTTTTCTACTCCACTTGGACAACGCATACTCCTTTATCGTACATGATACCCCTGAACCCCTTGGCTGGGTCACTCTGGTATCTTCATCTATGCATTTTTCTTGTCCATTGGACGTATCAGAGTCCTAAAGCACTGCTGACGTACTCTTGCCAGACTGCTGTTATCCTCTGTTTTTCACGCAACCATACTGGTTCTTCCACTGACCTACATTCCTGCTCCACAGAAATCGATTCTCTATATTTCTTCAGGTGGGTTTCACCCCCTATTATTGGATGAATTTTTTCCCATCACATTCCCCATGTGAATGTTTTTTTCTGTGGCTCAATTGCAGGCATGTATTCTGAAAAATTATTTTATGTATGTGGGCATACATGTTTTTGTACCCTGGGTGGGCGTCAGCCATCCCACCTCTATCTATACATATATCTATCTACATGTCTATATGTAGATAAGTAGTTTTGTTTTATATATATATATGTGTATATGTATATATGTCTACATACATATCTATACCTATGAGGATATATGTATGTCTCCAGATATATATATATATATATATATATATATATATATAATATATATATATATATATTGGGAGATGTCCATAGCACTCTGTCTTCCTATCTCCCTGACTGTCGGTGCTTAGGTTTGTATTTTCTTATGGGGTCCGGACAGTCAACTTGCCTATTATCATACGGCTCAGTGACTGGGACGGGTTTTACTAACCATTACTGCTGTGACGTCAACAGCTTCTGTTTTTGTTATACATCTCCCTATCTGTGCATTCTCAAACTTCAATGTCTTCCTATCGCTTAACAGCTAGGAAGGACAGTGTACATCTTCAGTGTTCCTGAGTACACTTCTGTTCTCCTTGGGAATAGGGGCTTTTTTACATACCCTCTCTTCCCTTCCGGACTGGGCTAATTTTCCAGATCGGTCAGTCTTCTTTTAGTCCTCAATGTTTATGACTCTGTACCTAAATGAGTTCTCAGCTTTTCCCATAAAGCTTTTCATTGGAGTCCTGCCGATCTTCTCCTGCCCTGGTTGACACCTGGGTCACTTGCCCATTCCAGATTGGAACTTCTTCCTCACTGCTGTGGAGTCACCTTGAAGATTCCGCTACTGCATCTACAGTCTACTTCCTACAATCCAGTAGGTAAGCTCTATATTGTGCTAGTTCATTAAATATTTTGATGATACTTGACATACCTTCTAAAGACTTTTTTCCCTGTAGTCTTTAGATTTGCTGTTCCTCTACAGCTCTGCTCTATTCAACTCCTACCCTCCATCCCCCAGGGGATGCCGGAGATCCAGGTTTGGGAAATGCCGTCCTGTTCCAGGGATACGCATTTTATGGGATCTCCCCTGGCACCCACAGCTAGGGAGTCCCCATATGTGAAGACTCATTCCTGCTTGTTCCTGGAGATAGCACAGTTACTTACCTGTAACAGGTGATCTCCGGAACAGCAGGAATTAGTCTTCACAACCCACCCACCTCCCCTAGGAGTTGTATCTATCTATTTCCTTTCCTCTTTCTCTCCTTCTGTCTCAGCTATGAAACTCAACTGGGGAGAGGCAGTGGGAAAGGCGGGAAGTCACTGTGCAGGCGCGAGGGATGCTCCCAAAGGCTTTCTGATTGGATGCTGGGGAGCATTTCTGTGCGGGCTCCGTCGGCGCCGACGTACCCTATATGTGAAGACTAATTCCTGCTGTTCCGGAGATCACCTGTTACAGGTAAGTAACTGTGCTTTTTCTTCTCCTGCAGGAGATGGGGGGGATACCTGTATGCAGATAGGAAGGGGTTGTGGCTATCCACTGGGGCAAGAAATCTGAAGCGCCAGATGCATATTTCTGGTGGTCATGGCTACCTGCGATTTGTTGAGCCCTGACTTAGCTAATTGTATTTTTAGTTCTGTTTTTGGGTATATGCTCTGTCTAATGTATATTCATTGTGGATATCTTGACATCCCAACTGGCCTGGAGGGTCCCAGAGGACTGGATTGAGAAACTGTCATATAGCATAGACAAGTGGAATACAACTAACACAATGCAAAAAACTCAAGCAGTTGTAGACTTTCTCCATGGGCAAGCAGGAAAAAGTCCTCATGTATAGGTGACATCATCTTACTGAGCCTCACGCAGGAGTATTCCTACCTAGTTCCTTTTGGAAGCTCCATTGTTCGTATACCTACCTGCCCACCATTTCGTTCTATCAAATTTTTTTCCAGAGATGTCTCTACAGTGTCATCACATGCAAGTAAACTTTTTTTCATGGTTTTCCACTGTATTTTTCATGTTTGCTTGCCCTGCATTCATAGGTTCTTTAGTTTTCCCTAGTTCAGTATTTTCATGTCTTTTATGGTTTCCTTTATTTTCTGTGATTACCATAGCCCCTTTAGGTGTTGATGCTCTGGCCATGTGGTGTGTGTCACTGCCTGAAGCCTAGAAAGGCATTGGTGCATTGACACTCCCATTCCCTAAAGGACAGGAAAGGAATTCATGCTGAGGCTTGTAAGTATTTTGGCTTCCTATGAGTCTGAATTAGAAGGCTCTGTCTCAGATGAGTCTGAGGGCATGTTGAAGGACAGGTCCTCAGAACTCTGTCCTGATCCTTCTACTTGTGAGAGAATAAATTCACCCCCTGAGGACATACTTTTCCAAGCTTTGTTTTAGGATATGACTGACGAGGGCCATACCTTTTTTTTTTTTTTTTTTTTTTTTTTTTTTTTTTTGAGGCTAGGATGAACCCAGGATGAGCCCAGGGCAGAATTGGAGATCTTTCAATACTCTTCCACCCCCAAGGAAGTGGTGACAGTCCCATACACTGTATCGTTCAGAGACTGCAGATGACAATATGGGTGAGCCCCTCTCCTCCTCCCCCATACTTCTAGTGAGTAGAACCTTCAGTTACATCACCATGGATTTGCTGTCGGGATCTAAAAGCTCCAAGATGCACTCCTCTGCTCCCTCCAGGTACAGAGGCTCTGTCATTAGACTCTTTTGGGAGAAGGGTTTTCCATTCCATGCTTATAGTCTGCATGGTTTCTTTCCAGCTCTACATGGACATGTTCTTGAAGGACGTCATATTTGACTTAGGTGATCTGTCCTGATATATTTCTCTAGAGAGATTGGAACAGTATCTGTTCCCTGGTGAAACTTGGCAAAGAGCGCTAGACATTCATCATCTGAGTGATTATACTATAGAGAGCTTCTGCAGCAGATATTGGCACCTGAATATTTGCCTAGCTCCAGGTTTCAGACCTTTTCAACATCAGGGCAGGACAAGCTTGTGACTACTGTGCCAGTGGGAGAATCTCTTCAGAGATGAGGTCGAAGAGAAGGTTGGCTTCATAGAAAAGCAGCACATCATCCTTCAGAACCTCTCAGGATGCTTGTCTGAGCCAGCCTTCTGCTGCAGGACGTTTCAGGATGGCAACCAGAAAAAGACCTAGTCTCAAAGGTATAGGTATTTTTCTTGGTTCTTACTATTCCCAAGTGAAGTTGACTTAACTCAAAGAAAGCAAGAGAAGCTTCAGAAGGCCTAGCTAGTTCCTTGGCCAAATCCAGTTATGACTGGTTCCTGAAGAGCATTGCCATTCTTCCAGTAGCTGCTGTGGAGGACTCCCCTGACAGTTGGAAGCTCACTCCTTTTCCAGAGGTGGCCTCTTGCAACATCAGACACTTGGGTATTACAAAGTCTCCAAAGCAGTTACGAATTGTCTATTAGAGTTTCCTCCAAATTGCTCTCTCAGGGTTCAGGCCTTTAAACCCTTGGCATCAGGAACTACTCAAGCAAGAACTCACTGCCCTTCAAAGAGATCTAACAGTTGAATTCATACCACCAGAGCAAAGAGTGAGGATTTTATTCCAGGTATTCCTTGATCATCAAAAAGATCGGGGGGAGGGGGGGGCAGAATCCCATCCCATCCCATCCCATCCTGATCTCAACAAATATTTGATCACATGTTTAGGACAATTTCTTTAGGCACCTTTACTTCCTATCTCTAAAATGGAGATTGGCTATGCTTTTTGGATCTAAAAGATGCATATAACCACCTACAGATATATCCCACTCATAAGAAGTATCTCCAATTCGTAGTAGGGTGGCAGCACCTCCACTATTGTGTTCTGCTTTTTGGCCTTGTGTCAGCTCCTTGGGTATTCCCAAAATGCCTTGCTGTGGTAGCAGTGTTTCTATGCAGACTGGGAGTGCACGTCTTCTCCCCTTTTGAATGATTGGGAGTACCACTCAGGAGTTCATGAATCAACATGACTGACCATTTGAGTGTTGGAACTAAAAGGCATTGTGATTGTTACCCAAAATCCCACTTCCTTCCCACCCAACAACTGTAATTCATTGACTCTGCTCAACACCACATAAGAGCTTTTCTCCCTCACTACAGACTATCCAGACTGATAGTGATAGTGTGGGTCATTAGGTATCAGCTCGCAACATGTGAACATTACTAGGCCACATGGCCTCAACACTTACATGAAACACCCTTGGCTATTCTCTATATGAGAGAGGCTTAGTGGACACTGAGGACCCAGTGGTCACAGGCCACAGGGAATCTTGGAGCCCTTCTGTTCCTTACTAGTCCACTCATTCAGTTTCTAGACCGGAATATTCTACAATCTGTTCAAAAGTCTTCCCTTCCAAATTCCTCTGCCCAGAAATTACTGATGATAGATGCATCCAAGCTCAGTTGGGGAGCTCATCTCGATGGGTTCAACACTCAAGCTACTTGGTCCGTTGAAGAAAGAGCCTCTATCGGAGAGCTATTGTGAACACACTAAAAGCTTTCAAAGGTCAGTTGTACAATCAAATTGTCTTGATTCAAACTGACAATCAAGTTGCTATATTATACATCAACAAGCAGAGGGGAATGGGATCGTACCTCCTGTGTTGTGAAACAGGATGTGGAAATTTGCAGTCTCTCAAGGATGGACTTGAGAACCACATACCTACCAGGCAAACAGAACACTCTGGTAGACAGACTGAGTCGTTCTTCACAGGGAGGTCACAAGTCAAATTTTTCAGGAGTGGGGTACTCCCTAGCTAGATTATTTTTTTAAAGCTCTTCAAACTTCCCAGGTGCATCACATCTGCTGTAGAGTGGAGTCACACACAAACTAGCCTCAGATTCTTTCCTCAATGATTGGGGGGGGGGGGGTCTGTCTTATTCTCCAATACCTGTCATTGCCAAGACCCTCCTGAAGCTCAAATTGGGCAGAGGTATGATTCTCATCACCCCATATTGTCCAGGCAACTGTGGTTTCTTCTTAACCTTTCCATTGGGAAATCAATTTGATTTGTACAGGCACCAGATCCGATACCACAGGAAGATGGACCCATGTTGCATCCCAACATCATGTCCCCTAGTCCATAGGTTTTCAACCCAGTCCTCGTGGAACCCTAGGCCAGTCAGGTTTTCAGGATTCCCACAATGAATATGCATAAGATAGATTTTGCATACAATGAAGGCAGAACCATGCAAATCTTTCTCATGCATATTAATTCTGGGAATCTTGAAAACCTGACTGGCCTAGGGTTCCCCGAGGACTGGGATGAAAACCCCTGCCCTAGTCCTAACAGCATGTATGTTGAGAGGCTAACATTGTCCAAACTTAATTTGCTGACAGGCTGATGTCACGAATGTCCTTCTTATCCTCCAGTAGTGCTTCAATATGAGAGTCCTATTCATGCAAATGGAGGAAGTTTGCTGTTTGGGTGTGAAATGGTCTCTAGATACTTTTAGCCTAACGTACCCAAACACTGCTTGAGTATCTTCTGCACCTATCGGTCTGGACTTGTCCAAGTCTGTAAGGGTTCACCACAGTGCAATTAGAGCATACCACAAAGAGGTTTACTTAGACATTTCTGGTGTTTGCTTTGTGTGGGGCTGTTTACTGTTAAAACACACTGCGGTGCCTTGGGACCTTTCTGTGGTCCTTGAGCACCTAGAAGGTATTGTTTCTGGAAGCAGTCACTTCAGTATGCAGAGTGAGCAATAATCAAGCTTTAGTAATTCATCTGCTTTCTGCAAAACTAAATCACAACAGAGTGGTCTTTTGTACGTATCCCAAATTTCTTCCAAAAGTTGTAACAGAATTTCATCTGCATCGGTGGCCTGCTTGTGCTCAGTCTCCTCCATAGAGATTTGCAAGGCTGCAACATGGACATTTGTCCACACATTCACATCTCACTACTATCTGGAGAAGGTTTCCCAAAACGACAGCCGTTTTGGCCAATCAGTACTCTGAAATCTGTTTGGGGAGTACAATCCAATTCCATCTCCCCTAGGTTCATTTGCTTCAGTTCAGGCTACCTTTAAGAAAAAAAATTTTGTTTGGTTGCCATGTTAGGCTCTTCTTGTCCCTTGTTTTTTGTTTAGGGCAGCCTGTAGCTAGGGAGTCACAAACACAAGAACCTTTTTTCTTTTTCTTTCAGCTTTTCCAAGGAGAAAAGATACTTACTCACCTGTAGCAGGAAAGTCCTTGCAACCCACCCACCTCTCCTAGTTGTATTCCCCTTAACTATTGTATTAGACTAAGGTCAAAATGGTGCCATGGCAGGTGGGAAGGTGCACACATGCATAGTGCAACTTCCAAAAGCTTCTAGGAGGTGCTTAGTACTCCTGTGCTGGGCTCAGTTGGATGACCTCGCCCATATGTGAGGGCTTTTTCTTCTGCTTTCCATGGAGAACATTTGCTACAGGTAACTAACTACATTTTATATAGCCACTGTATGTAGCCAATAAAATTGTTGACCCAACCTTTTCAGTGCTTCTTAGAGTTGGGTGTGGTCCCAGAAGACTGGAGAAGGGCTCATGTGGTACCTTTACACCAAAGCAGAAGTAAGGATGAAGTTGGAAACTAAAGATTTGGATAGTCTGACTTCTGTGGTGAGGAAACTAATGGAAATCCTGCTAAAATTGAGGATAGTGAGGTTTCTGGAATACAACAAATTTACAGGATCCAAGGCAGCGTGGTTTTACTAGTCAGGTATTGTCAGACTAATCTCATTAATTTCTTTGATTGGGTGACCCGAGAGTTGGACAGAGGGAGAGTTCTAGGTGTGGTGTATTTAAATTTCAGTAAAGCCTTTGGCACTGTTCCGCACAGTCTACTTAAAAATAGAGTGCCCTAGGGATGGACCTTAAAGTGACTGACTGACTGGGTTAGAAATTGGTTGAGTGGGAGGCGACAGAGGGTATAGGTAAATGGAGCTCACTCTGAGGAGAAGGATGTTACCAGGGGTGTGCTGCAGGAATCTGTTGGTCTGATTCTTTAAAATTTAAGTGATACTGCAGAAGGACTGTCAAGTAAGGTTTGTCTTTGCTGATACCAAAATCTGCAATAGAGTAGACACCCAGGAAGGTGTAGATAATATAAGGAGGGTTCTAGAAAAGCTTGAAGGATGGTTTAGAATTTGACAGTTGATTTAATGCTAAAAATGCAGAGTCATGTATTTGGGCTGCAAAAATCCAAGAGTGATACAGTATAGGGGGTGAAGTACTTCTGTCTATGAAAGAAGAGGGAGACGTAGGGGTGATTGTTTCTGATCTTAAGATGCCTAAAGAGATAGGTAGGATAACGATGAAAGCCAGAATGATGCTTGGGTGCATAGGGAGAGGAATGGCCAGCAGGAAGGAGAAGAGGTGATTGTGTAAGTCTTTGCTGAAACCTAATTTAAAGTACTGTGCAATTCTGGAAACCATACCTTCAAAAGGATAAACAGGATGGAGTTGGTGCAGAGGGCGGCTATCAAAATGGTCAGTGGACTTTGTCATAAGGCTTATGGACAGACTTAAAGATCTCAATATGTGTACTTTGGAAGAAAGATGGGAGAGGGGAGATATGATAAAATGCCTCCGTGGCATAATGCACAGGAGGAGAGCCTCTTTCTATTGAAAGAAAGCTCTGCATCGAGTGAGCATAGGATGAAGGTGAAAAGAGATACCCGGAAGTAATTTGTGGAAACATTTATCTACAGAGTGGTAGATGTGTGGAATAGTCTCCTAGTGGGGCAAACAAGAGTGGAGGAGCAGTCTACTTGGTAGAGCACTGGCATGGTAACCAAGAGACCAGGGCTCAATTCCCACTAGCACTCCTTCTTGGGCAAATCACTTAACCCTCCATTACCTAAGAACATAAGATATGCCATACTGGGTCAGACCAAGGTCCATCAAGCCCAGTATTCTGTTTCCAACAGTGGCCAATCTAGGTCATATGTACCTAGCAGTTTCCCCAAGGGACACAGGTTCCACAATGCTTGTATTGCTTCAAGCATTGATATCCTGGGTCCCTTCTTAATAATGGTTTATGGACCTTTCCTCCAGGAACTTGTCCAAACCTTTTTTAAACCCAGCTACATTAACAGCCTTTACTACATCCTCTGGTAACAAATTCCAGAGTTTGATTACACGTTGAGTGAAAAAATATTTTCTTTTATTAGTCTTAAATAGTTTACCCTGTAGCTTCATTGCATGTCCCCTAGTCTTTCTATATTCTGATAAGGTAAACAATCGATCTACGTTTACCCGTTCCACTCCGTTCATTAATTTATAGACTTCTATCATATCTCCCCTCAGCCGTCTCTTTTCCAGGTTAAAGAGCCCTAACCTTTTTAGCCTTTCTTCATAGGAGTATCCTTCCATCCCCTATACCATTTTGGTGGCTCTTCTCTGAACTTTTTCTAAAATCGCTATATCCTTTTTAAGATACGGCGACCAGAATTGCACACAATATTCAAGGTGCGGTCTCACCATGGAACGATATAGAGGCATTATAATATCTTTTGTTTTATTTTACATTCCTTTCCTTATGATACCTAGCATTCTATTTGCTCTCTTGGCCGCCGCTGCACACTGGGCCGAGGGTTTTAACATGGTATCCACAATGACGCCTAAATCTTTTTCCTGGGTGGTGGTTCCTAATGTGGAACCTTGCATCGTGTAACCATAGTTTGGGTTGTTCTTCCCTAGGTGCATAACCTTGCACTTGTCCACATTAAATTTCAACTGCCATTTTGATGCCCAGTCTTCCAATTTATCAAGATCCTCTTGCAATTTTCCACAATCCTCTTGGGTTTTAACAACTTTAAATAGTTTTGTCTCATCTGCAAATTTGATAACCTCACTCGTTATTCCACTTTCCAGGTCATTTATGAATGTCAAAAAGCAGCGGACCCAGCACAGATCCCTGGGGTACACCACTATTCACCTTTCTCCATTGGGAAAATTGGCCATTTAGCCCTACCCTCTGCTTTCTATCTTTTAACCAGTTCCTGATCCACAATAGTACACTGCCTCCTATCCCATGACTCTTTAGTTTTGCCAAAAGTCTCTGATGAGGGACCTTGTCAAAGGCTTTCTGAAAGTCCAGATAAACAATATCAACCGACTCACCTTTGTCCACCTGATTATTCACTCCAAAAAAACATAACAGATTAGTAAGACAAGATCTTCCTTGTCTAAAGCCATGTTGGCTGTCTCCCATTAGGTCGTGACTATCTACATGCTAAGTAATTTTATTCTTTATGATGGTTTCTACCATTTTTCCCGGTACTGATGTCAGGCTCACCGGTCTGTACTTTCCCGGATCACCCCTGGAACCCTTTTTAAAAATTGGTGTTACATTGGCGGTCCTCCAGTCTTCAGGTATTAGAGATGATTTTAATGATAGTTCACAGATTACTAATAGCAGGTCTGCAATCTCATATTTCAGTTCTTTCAACACCCTGGGATGTATACCATCTGGCCCAGGTGATTTGCTACTCTTCAGCTTATCTAATAGTTGTAATACATCTTCCCGATGTATCGATATTTCCTTCAATTCTTCCGCACCTTTAAATACCACTTCAGTCATGGGTAACATCCCTACATCTTCCTCAGTAAAGACTGAAGCAAAGAATTCATTTAGTCTCTCCGCTGTCGCCTCTTAGTGCTCCTTTAACCCCTTTATCATCTAATGGACCAACTGACTCTCTCTCACAGTTTTTTTGCTACGAATGTACTTGAAAAGGTCTTTACTTCGCGTTTTTGTTTCCACAGCAAACGTCTTCTCAAATTCTCCCTTTGCCTGCCTTATCAATGCCTTGCATTTGACTTGCCAGTGCTTGTGCTGTTTCCAAGTTTCGTCGTTTGGCTCTTTTTTCCATTTCCTGAAAGATGCTTTTTGGCAACAACAGCCTCTCTGACCTCACCTTTAAACCATGCTGGCAGTTTTTTGGACTTCCTTCCACTTTTCTTAAAGCGTGGAATACAACTGGTCTGGGCTTCCAAGATAGTATTTTTCAACAACAGCCAAGCCTGATGTATGTCTTTAACCTTTGCAACTGCTCCTTTTAGTTTTTTCTTAACTGTTTTCCTCATTTTGTCAGTCTCCCTTTCGAAAGTTGAAAGGTAGTACTGTGGATTTCCTTACTATCCCCTCCTCAGAAGAAAGGCCTGGTAATCTACTTCGTCACATGCCAAGAAAACCCAGGAGCTGCTGGGTTGCCAGGAGTTAACATTGACTCGATGGCACACATTGCATTTTTGGGACAAACAGAAGAAGATCCCTCTAAAAAAAGAAAATAAAAAAAGGGGGGGGGGGGGCGGGCAGGCAGTAGATCTTAGTGGTTGGTATGGAAGGGCAGATTGGATAGGCCGGATAGTCTTTAACTGCTATCATGTTTGTTTCTGTGACACTTAATGGCTTATATTTTCATGCACTGAAACATTTAGTATTCAACTCCTGCCTTTCCAGGAGAAGATCAAGGTGAGTTACATTTAGGCACAGTATGCTCCTAAAAGCCCACGTGTTTACCCAAACATTTGGGATTGATACCACCTGAGACTTGTACTACAGAAAGCAGCCTACCCCCCCCCCCCTCCATATGCCTGGACGAACTATTCCGTTATTTTTCTTACCTTTGGTGCTATCCTGTCCTCCACCTTTCCTATCATGTTGTGGCATTATTTTCTTTTTTTCTGACTGCCAAGATCTGTTAGTTTTATTGTAAACGGCTCTGCCTGCCAAAGGGTGGTCAAGCAAAACCTAATAAACGATATGCATTTCCCTCTCCCCAAAGGGCTCACAATCTGAGTTTATAACTAAGGCAGTGGAGGGTTAAGTGGCTTGCCCAAGGCCACAAGGAGTGCCAGTGGGATTTGAATGCTGGTCTTTCTTGCTCTAGCTGTTCCCCTAACCACTAGGTCACTCCCTTACTTCAGGTTCTTGCCTATTTTAAAATTGTTTGTCTCCTTTTTTTTCTACCTGTCCTAATCCATTATTTTTTAAATTTATCAATTACAAATGAGCATGTCTATTCCTCATGCTGCTAATATAATTAAAAGTACTGCTCCCAGTGTTAAGCCCAAGGGAATACCACTAATGTGGTCACCTAAATCCTACTGGCACTCCTTGTGACCTTGGGCAAGTCACTTTACCCTCCATTGCCTCAGAAGAAAAGGCTGGCAATCTACTTCCGGTGATACATTGCCAAGAAAACCCAGAGGTAGCTGGGTCACTAGGAGTCAATACTGACTTGATGGCACTAAAAAAAAAAAAAAGCAGAGTAGCCTTTTATGTCATGATCTCTCCTAACACTAAGTTCTACACCAGTTTTACAACTGTCTTTCTACCACAGAGTCTAGCTTGGTGTTTTTTCTAACCAATGTGCCATAGCATCCTGGGGGTGCCTTCAGACCTGATAAGGTGTGCTATGGAAAAGAATTCATTATCTCATGCTCAAGTCAAGACCAGCACATGGGCTCTGTTCTTAGTACCTCACAGCAGCAAATGACTCTTAAAACATACAGGGGCCCATTTGTTAAACATATGTGGTCTCTCATCCCTCTCTTCTTGCTAGATGGTGTCTTGGGGTATGGGCATGAACAGTGCATAGATAGCCATGATCTAACTTGTGCAGCCCACAGTATCTTCTACTTGTCTGTGTTCTGAGCTGCCTCCTTTGAGTCCTTCCAGCCTCTACTAGGGTTTTTCAGTGATGTTTCAAGCTTCACTTTTGGCCATTTGAGTCTTATGTCCACACTACCTGCTCTTTGGGAGCTGATGTGCCCTACAAGACTTTTGTTAATGTAGATGTGCCTTGGCTTGAAAGGGTTGGGGATATGCTGATCTAGTTCGCTTACCAGGCATCTTGGCAGGACAGTGTTCACGGCATCTCCCTGATCCACTGTTTTTGCCATGTCATTAAAGAAATTGGTGGTTAGGCAGGATTTTCCCTGCTGTGAAATTCATTGTCTTTCTGGTGCCCTGTAAGCTATTTGTTTCAAACTAATGTATTTTTTCCCTTCAGTGGTGTCTCCATAGTTAAGTAACTATTGATGTTAAGCAGGTCTGTAGTTGTCTGCAGCCTCTTTCTACTTCTGTGTAGTGGATCTACATCTGTTGTGTAGTCACTTGGTGCCACCTCTGCCTTTCGAGGCAAGCAGAATAGAGAGGAGCATGGTCAAGATTTTCTTATTTAATATCTAAGGTTTTATGTCTTAAGGTCCCATGGTCTTATCCATGTTTGTACAAATATACTTTAGTTCATAATTATTTTGCACTTACTAATGCCATTTTCCAAGTAGATTGCCTTCACATTATGCAAATATTGAGCAAAAAATGTAGATGTCTTTTGCTTCTTCTTGGTAGATGCTTTTATTTAAAATGCAAAATAAAGTGGATTACCTAATTAAATGCCCTCTTCCTTTCCTCCCCCCCCCCAAATAAAAAATAATCCTTATACTAGTACTAGCTTTAGATCTTCTTCAAGAGAATATGCTGAATCTGCAAAAATTCAAATACACTTGCGGTCCCTTCAAATTTGAGGATGTGTACAGGACTGTTTGCTTTGACTGGAGTTTCTGACTTAAGAACATAAATGCCATACTGGGTCAGACCAAGGTCCATCAAGCCCAGTATCCTGTTTCCAACAGTGGCCAATCTAGGTCAGACGTACCTAGCAGTTTCCCCAAAAGACACAGGTTCCACAATGCTTGTACTGCATCAAGCATTGATATCCTGGGTCCCTTCTTAATAATGGTTTATGGACCTTTCCTCCAGGAACTTGTCCAAACCTTTTTTTAAACCCAGCTACACTAACAGCCTTTACTACATCCTCCGGTAACAAATTCCAGAGTTTGATTACACGTTGAGTGAAAAAATATTTTCTTTTATTAGTCTTAAATAGTTTACCTTGAAGCTTCATTGCATGTCCCCTAGTCCTTTTTATATTCTGATAACGTAAACAATCGATCTACGTTTACCCATTCCACTCAGTTCATTAATTTATAGACATCTATCATATCTCCCCTCAGCCGTCTCACTCTTCCAGGTTAAAGAGCCCTAACCTTTTTAGCCTTTCTTCATAGGAGTATCCTTCCATCCCCTTTACCATTTTGGTGGTGGTTCTCTGAACCTTTTCTAATATCGCTATATCCTTTTTAAGATACGGCGACCAGAATTGCACACAATATTCAAGGTGTGGACTCACCATGGAATGATATAGAGGCATTATAATATCTTTTGTTTTATTTTCCATTCCTTTCCTTATGATACCTAGCATTCTATTTGCTCTCTTGGCCGCCGCTGCACACTGGGTGGAGGGTTTCAGCATGTTATCCACAATGACGCCCAAATCGTTTTCCTGGGTGGTGGTTCCCAATGTGGAACCTTGCATCGTGTAACCATAGTTTGGGTTGTTTGTTCTTCACTAGGTGCATAACTTTGCACTTGTCCACATTTAAATTTCATCTGCCATTTTGATGCCTAGTCTTCCAATTTATCAAGATCCTCTTGCAATTTTACACAATCCTCTTGGGTTTTAGCAACTTTAAATAGTCATGTCATATCTGCAAATTTGATAACCTTGCTCGTTATTCCACTTTCCAGGTCATTTATGAATATGTCATAAAGGCCCTGACTGATTTAGCAAAAAATAGTGGGTTCACAGATTAATTAGCTTTAATACAAAGAATTCCTTTCAGAAAATTCCCAGAAGTATATACTCACAATTGCAGATCTCTCTCCAGAAGTAACAGTCCCCTTTTCTAGTCCTTCATAGGGAGCTCATGTCTAAGATTGTTTATCCTGGGGTAAGCAGTGGATTTCCCTGGTCCTCTTTAATGATTTATGGACTTTTCCACCAGGAACTTGTCCAAACCCTTTCTAAACTTGGCTGCACTAACAGCTTTTATATATCCTCCGGTAATGAATTCCAGAGTTTGTGTTCAGTAAAAAAACAAAACAAAAAGTGTGTGTATATATATTATATATATAAATATAAATAAATTTCTCCTGTTTGGGGAAGCAAAGTTGAAATCGTATTTTAATCTGCCATGTTGAACTGCGCAGCTGGCAGCATAATGACAGCTCACTTTCTAGGAATTTGACGGGCCCTACATGAACCCTTGGCTTTTCAGAACTGGTTACACAAGTTGCTGGGGGCCAGCTGTCATAGACTTGAACTACTTTTTTTTCTGTGCTTTGTGTTGATTCTCCTTTTGATACTCTTCAAGATTTGGAATTTTTTTTTAAATGTTGTCATCTTAATGGTCAAGCAGCTCAAAGGTTTTCTTAATTTTTCTGTGTTGCAAAATGACCAAGTGATCTGCATAATTTTTTTTTGGAAATGGTTGCATCTTATTGCTTTCTTTTACTTTTATATTTAGCTCATTCCTTAGCGTCCCTCCAGGCTAGTCCTGAACCTTTGGGTCTTGCTTCTCCTCCAGCAGCTTGGAGACTGAGAAACGTCATTCTTTTTTGATGACACCATTATAAGTACCCAAGATCCGCCTCTTGACTTCAGTTATCTCAGTCTCCAAGCAGCTGGAGGGCTGGTGAGCCCAGAGATAGGGGCTCACTAAGAGGAGCAATTAAGCAGAGACTGTTAGAATTAGCTTAAAATTTGTTGAGTAGTGGTACAGGGATTTTTGGTTTTTGAAGAAGCTGTGCTGAGCTGTTTTTTCTATCCCCTCTCCCGCTCCCCCCCCCCCTTCCCTTGCCATGTTGGGGAGTTTTCGGCTGAACAGGAGCGTCAGGGGAGAGGAGCTAGAGTCCGGTTCCCGAACCCACTGTTAAGGGTGAGGAACCTGCAAAATAACAGCAGGGGGTTACCGAAACTTCGCTGGCAGCTCTAACGCCGAAGTCTGATTCTGGCGGCTCGGGTTCAGCTGTGCTGCAATTCTGACTTCTCCCCTTTAGCGCTGAAGCTGCGATCCCGGCTGAGCGTGTGGAGGATGATTCTGCACATCGGCAAGCCTCGGCGACGAGGTAAGAGGGGCCGGGGTCGTCAAAGTCTTGTTTTTAGCTTTGGGGCAGGCAACGTGAGGAGACCGTGGTAGGCCATGCCTTGTGGTGAGCACGCGCGGGGGAAACTCCATTCTGTGAGGAAGCTGTTCTGCAGGGGCCACGTTTTTAGCAGGAAAGCCTTTTTTTTTTTTTTTCTTTTTTTCTTTTAAGACATCGGGCTCAGGTTTCTGGGCAATAAAGATTGGAGAACATTGCTCAGACACAGGAGCGGAAGGTGTGCCCTAAGTACCTGTTCTGACAGTATGCCTTCTAGACCACTCTGCTTATTGTGTGGTTCCAGAAGGGGAGCAGTATCCGAAACACAAGTTTGTAAAAGCTGTTTTAGGGAATCAGTTTCCATGGAGCAGGGGCTTGAAGAGGAGGTGGAGAGCCCAAAGGGTGGGGGGGGGCACTTCGGACCTCTCGGAGCAAAAAGCTTCCGGTGATCCCCTTCTGGAACCAGTGGTGGGGCCGTCATCTCTTCAGGGTGGTTGGGCGTCGCAGATGCAAGTCCCTGGGGGCTTGGTGGGGATTTTTTTTTTCACTTCAATTCATCTCTTTAATACAACAGGCTTTCGGGGTAGTGCAGATGCAGGCCACCTCAAGTCCCTCAGAGGGGGAATTGGGGGAAAAGCGGCCGGGGACACCTCTGAGCACAGGAGGGTCAGGGATCCCCCGCGAAGAGACTAAGAACCGAGAAGGATTGGTCAGGTCAGTCTGTGGTTTCTGAAGGCATTGATTCGGAAGGCCTAGAGCAGGATTTGGATTTGGAAGAGGACTTGGAAGAAGGAGAGATCACAGAACAGGAAGATCAGGCGCGAGTGGTGCGAATTTTTAGGAGAGAGGAGTTACCAGCACTCATATCAGAAACGCTTAAGGCGCTTAATATGCCAGCAATGGGGCCGGCAGAGGATGTAGCATTAGAGGATCGTTTGTTGCAGGCTTTTCATAAATCACAGAAGGCTTTCCCTGTGCACAGGGTAATTAAGGAAATGATACAAGGTGAATGGGATACGCTGGAGGCGGGGCTGAAGGGGTCCAGAGTGATGTCTCAGCTCTACCCATTAGATGAACAGGATTGGGAGTTGTTTAGGTTTCCTAAAGTGGATGCCGCAGTTTCAGCAGTTACAAAGAAAACTAGTATTCTGGTTGAAGGGAGTGCTGCGCTGAAGGATGCGCAGGACAGGAAATTAGACACCTTGTTGAAACAGGTTTTTTATGTGAATGGCCTGTCCCTGCAAGCGTCCATTTGTGGAGCTTGGGTAGCCAGAGCTTGCCTGCATTGGGCTCAGGGTGTTCAGGCAGGACAGGCGGGGGATTCGGCTGCCGAAGCGGCCAGGTTAGAGACAGGTGTGGCTTATCTAGCCGACATTCAGTATGATCTGGTTCGCGGGTTGTCAAATAGTATGGCGTCGGCAGTAGCGGCCAAGCGATATATGTGGTTACGCAATTGGGCAGCGGATAGTTCTTCCAAGTCAAGGCTAAGTAAGCTCCCGTTCAGGGGGAAGCTTTTGTTTGGAGAGGATCTGGAGAAGCTCGTGAAGGATTTGGGAGAATCCAGGGGCGGTAGGCTGCCAGAGGATAGGCAGAAGCAAAGTCACTCGGGGCCGGTGGCCAGGGGGCAGTAGAGAGATTTTCGTCGTTTTCGTTCCCCAAGGTTTGGGCAAATGCAGAGGCGTGTCTTTCCTTACCGTAGCCAGGGATTTCGAGGCTTCAGAGGAGTGTGAAGAGGATTTGCGACCTCTTCTCCCTCCAATCTGCGAAAGTCACAATGAAGCCAGGGAGGTCCAGGCAGGGCAGGTGCTGATAGGGGGTCACCTGCAGAATTTTTACCCTGCCTGGACACAGATCACGACCGATCAGTGGGTGCTGGAAGTTATCCACGAAGGTTATGCCTTGGAACTTCAGCGTCCAGTGACCGATTCTTTTGTGCAATCCCCATGCAAAGCACAGGCCAAATACGCAGTGGTACAGGAGACCTTGGACCATCTGCTCTCCCTCAAGGCGGTGGTACCGGTGCCTCCAGACCAATGCGGCTGCGGTCGGTACTCCATTTATTTCTTGGTACCAAAGAAAAGGCAGCTATCGGCCAATTTTGGATCTCAAGCGGGTAAATCGCTGTCTAAAAGTGTCTCATTTTCGGATGGAGATGTTACGATCGGTCATAGTAGCGGTGCGCAAGGGCGAGTTTCTTACGTCCCTCAATTTTGTCGGAAGCTTATCTGCACATTCCCATTCGTCAGGAACATCAGACGTTTTTAAGGTTCGCGGTGCTGATGGGACATTTTCAATTCCAAGCGTTACCGTTTGGTCTAGCGACGGCACCACGAACCTTCACCAAGGTGATGGTGGTGGCAGCGGCATTAAGAAAAGACGGGGTCCTAGTTCATCCGTACCTGGACGATTGGTTGATTCGGGTGAAATCCAAAGTGGAGAGCGAGGTGGCCACGGTCAGAGTGGTGGCATTCTTGGAAAAGCTCAGTTGAGTAGTCAAGGTGTCCAAGAGCAGGTTGATTCCCTCACTGATGCTGGAGTACCTAGGAGCTCGGTTCGATACGAGGGTTGGAAAGGTGTTTCTGCCGCAGAAACAGGCGCAAGGTCTGCGGCAGTTGATCCGCAGGTTTCTTTGCAACAGACACCCCACAGCCTGGTACTACCTACAGGTGTTAGGGACATGGCAGCGACTCTCGAGGTGGTGCCATGGGCGAGAGTGCACATGAGACCCTTGCAAAGAGCCTTACTCAGACATTGGTCGCACCAGAACGACAGTCTGTCTCAAGTATTACCTTGTCAGCAGGAGACGCGTCTCACTCTCCTATGGTGGTTACGGACAGAGAATCTGGAGACAGGAATTCCCTTAGAGGCACCGGATTGGATCCCCCTGACGACGGATGCCAGCCTTTCAGGTTGGGGAGCTCATGTCAAGGAAGCTACGCTTAAGTGGTGTGGTCTCATCAGGAAAAAACCTGGTCGATCAACAGGTTGGAGTTGGGAGTGGTTGTTCTGGCGCTAAGAGCTTTTCAGGGGTGCCGACAATATGACGACAGTGGCTTACATCAATCGGCAGGGGGGCGCTGGAAGCCGAAGCCGATCAGTTGTTTGAGTGGGCCAAGGTACATCTGCTGGCGGTGTTAGCGGCGCATGTTGCAGGGGTGGAAAATGTAGAGGCTGATTTTTCTGAGTCGGGTAAGAGTAGACCCGGGGGAGTGGGTCCTCCATCCACAGGTGTTCGAAATGGTGGTGTGTCGATGGGGCCCGCCAGTCATGGATCTCATGGTGACTTTTCAGTCTGCAAAGGCCAGTCGGTTCTTCAGCAGACGGGAAAGTATGTCGGAAGGTCTGGATGCATTAGTTCAGCCTTGGCCGGAGGACCGACTTCTCTACGTGTTTCCTCCGTGGGGCTTAATAGGTCGAGTACTGCAGCGCATAGAACTTCACAGAGGACGAGTGATTTTAATTGCACCGGATTGGCCAAGACGGCCGTGATATGCGGATCTGATCAGGCTTCTAGGGGACAAGCCATGGAAACTGCCAGTTCGGAGGGACCTGGTATTCCAGGGACCTCTACTGATGCCTCAGGTGGATCGGTTCTCGCTTACGGCTTGGCTATTGAAAAGGCAAGGTTGACAGGGAGAGGTTATTCAGTGGCAGTGGTAGCCACTTTGTTGAAGGCTCAGAAGAGATCGACTTCCTTAGCGTATATTCGTGTTTGGCAGGTGTTCGAAGCTTGCTGTGTAGATAACAAGGTTTCGGCCTTAAGAGCTTCAATACCTCAGGTACTGGCGTTTTTGCAGGAAGGATATGGGAAGGGATTAGCGGCTGCTTCTCTAAGGGTGCAGTTGGCAGCTCTGTCCTGTTACAGAGGTAAGATAAAGGGCGAAGCTCTCGGAGGACATCCAGATGTCAAACGGTTTTTGAAGGCGGTCGCGCTATTGTGTCCACCATGTAGGCAACTGGTTCCGTCGTGGGACTTACATTTAGTTCTGGAAGCCTTGGTGCGATCGCCTTTTTGAGCCGTTGGCGAGAGCGTCGTTAAAGGATCTTACCTTGAAGGTGGTGTTTCTGGTGGCTATTTCTTCAGCCAGGAGAATTTCTGAGTTACAAGCGTTGTCCTGTAGAGAACCTTTTCTGGTTTTTAGTGATGCGAAGGTGGTATTGAGGACTGTGCCATCATTTTTGCCCAAGGTGGTATCGCCGTTTCATGTAAATCAGGTAGTGTTGCTGCCGGTATTTCAGGAAAGCAGTGTGGGTACTACTCCAAAGCCATTACATAGATTGGATGTTCGGAGAGCTCTGAAGCAGTATTTGACGGCTACAGCTTCCTTCCGTAGGTTGGATAGATTGTTTGTTTTTTGTTTGGAGGTCCTAAGAAAGGGCAAGCAGCGTCAAAGGCATCCATTGCCAGATGGCTTAAAGAGGCGATTGCGTCCGCGTATATTTTGAAAGGTAAATTGGTTCCGGAAGGCTTATGGGCTCATTCGACTAGGGCGCAAGCTACATCATGGGCGGAATGTAGTTTGGTACCAGCGGTGGAAATTTGTAAGGCGGCTACCTGGTCATCTTTGCATTCCTTTATCAGACATTACCGTCTGGATTTGCAGGTGGAGAGGGATGCCTGTTTTGGATCGGTGGTGCTTCAGGCTGGTCTAGCAGGTCCCTCCCGTTGACTTTTTGCACTGCTATGTTACATCCCCAAAAGTTCAGGACTAGCCTGGAGGGACGCTAAGGAAGGTGAAATTAGACTTATCTGCTAATTGTTGTTCCTTAAGGAACTCCAGGCTAGTCCTGTATCCCTCACGAAACTTTACATGAACTATGGCCTGAAGCAACTGTGGTGTAACAGGTAAGCGGCTAGACTGGCAATAACGGTATACATCCATAAGGGGAGGGATCCTTTTTAAAGGTGTTGGTAGAGGCGCTCTATCTTTCATATCAGAAAATGGGCATCTCAGCATGTTACAAATGTTAGGTAATGTTTAGAGGGCATACGAACAGTTTCAAATAATGTTCGGCCCATTTAGTACTTTTATCCGTTAAGTTATGTGGAAATTGTGAGTAGAGTTACTACTTAATTGTTGCTCCGGTGAGTTTGCTTTGTCAATAGGTTACTGAAGTAAGGAGGCGGATCCTGGGTACTTATACCGGTGTCATCAAAAAAAGAATGACGTTTCTCAGTCTCCAAGCTGCTGGAGGAGGAGCAAGACCCAAAGGTTCAGGACTAGCCTGGAGTTCCTTAAGGAACAACAATTAGCAGGTAAGTCTAATTTCACCTTTCTTTCCAGTAGTATTTCGAGATGAGCTATATTCAGGTAAGAGATCTTTCTGTTCCTGGCGAGGCTTACAAATGTCTTTGGCCGGGAAGTAAGAGCAGCCAAGAAACTGCAGATCTCTTGTCCAGGAAAAGGGGGAGAGAGTGCCCTTTAAGGTGCTAGTGGGCTAACATAAGAAATGCCGTACTGGGTCAGACCACAGTCAGTATCCTGTTCCAACAGTGGCCAATCCAGGTCACAAGTAACTGGCAGGTTACCAAAAAAGCACACAGGTTCTACAATGCTTGTCCTGGGATAAGCAGTGGATTTCCCTGGCCCTCTTTCATAAGGGTTATGGACCTTTTTCTTCCAGGAACTTGTCCAAAGCTTTTTTTTTAAACCTGGCTACACTAACAACTTTTACTACATCCTCTGGTAACAAATTTCAGAGTTTGATTACGTTGAGTGAAAAAATATTTTCTTATTTAGTCTTAAATAGGTTACACTGTAGCTTCATTTGCATATACCCTAGTCTTTCTGTATTTTTATGGTGTAAACAATCTATCTACATTTTACCCATTCCATTCATTTTATAGACCTCTATCATATCTCAAGTTGAAGAGCCCTAACCTTTTTAGCCTCTCTTTATAGGTGTAGCCTTCCATCCCCTTTACCATTTTGGTGGCTCTTCTCTGTTCCTATTCTAATAACGCTATTTCCTTTTTAAGATATGGCGACCACAATTGCACACAATATTCAAGGTGCGGTCGCATCTCGGAACGATACAGAAGCTTTATAATATCCTTTGTTTTATTCTCCATTCCTTTCCTTATGATTCCTAGCATTCTATTTGCTTTCTTGGCTGCTGCTGCTGCTGCACACTGGGTGGAGGGTTTCAACATGTTATCCGTGATGATGCCTAAATCTCTTTCCTAGGTGCTGCTTCCTAATGTGGAACCTTGCATCATGTAACCATAGTTTGGGTTGTTCTTTCCTAGGTGCATAACTTTGCACTTGTCCACATTAAATTTCATCTGCCATTTGGATGCCCAGTCTTCAGATTTATCAAGGTCCTCTTGCAAGTTTTCAGTCTTCATGGGTTTTAACAACTTTGAATAAATTTGTCTTGTGCAAATTTGAATATCTCACTAGTTCTCATTTCCAGATCATTTGCGAATGTTAAAAACCAGCAGACCCAGTGCAGATCCCTGGGGTAATCCACTATTCATTTTTATTTCTCCATTGGGAAAACTGGCCATTTAGCCTTCTCTGCTTTCTATCTTTTAACCAGTTCCTGATCCACAATAGTACACTGCCTCCTATCCCATTACTTTTTAATTTTATCCCATGACTTTAATTTTGCGAAGAGTCTCATGAGGGACCTTGTCAAAGGCTTTCTGAAAATCCAGATACACTATATCAACCAACTCACCTTTGTCTACTTGTTTGTTCGCACATTCAAAAAGATTCCTTTTCGTCCCTCCCGTCCAGTCCCGGAAACTCTGGGTTGTGCTCCTCTTCCAGCAGCTTGGAGACTAAGAAATGTCATTCTTTGACACTGGTATAAGGACATAGGCACCGCCTCCTCACTCCAGTTTGCTCAGTCTCCAAGCAGCTGGAGGATGTGAGCCTGGAGTTCCCGACTCACTAGAGGAACAATTAAGGACATTTTTGTAGATTGGCTTAGTTTTACATTAGTTCTACATTAGTGATTAGGTTTTAATTTGATTTGGGCTATTTTTGCAATTGGTTAGTTTTCTTTTGTTTAGGGCTGTACCTTTAAATTTTATTAGCTAGAGACCTCTCTCCCCCTCCTCCTGCTTCTCCCAGGTAACGTGCGGGAGTCAACAGGAACAGACTCCGGTGGCAGTCCAGGGACCGGTGAAAAGCTGTGGTGTGAGGGCATCCCGAGCGCCTCACAGAAGTCTTGCCTGTCAGCGCTCGGGTACCAAAGCAGGGGGGGGGGGGGAGCCCTGGTAGCAGCACAGCACGTTTTTGCTCCCGGCTGGCAACAGACCCAGGGAAAGTCAGCCAGCCCTGCTACAGTGCAAGAGGGGAGAGATTGCTAAAAACGCTGTTCCGGGGGTAAGTAAGCCACAGAGAACAGTGGCAGTGGTTACTGGGTAATTCTTGCCCGATCCGGCAGCACGCCCGTGCCGCATGCGGTTTGCACGGGAAAAGCCGCTAGCGGTTGGGGGGGAAGCAAAAGCGTTTATTTCAGAGGTAAAGCTTAGTTTTTGTTTACTTTCTTCATTTTTCAGGTCAGAAGGTCTCCTGCGCATTTCTACTTTAGTTTTATAGAAAAAAGAAAAATACCCACAGGATTTACAGGCTGTTGCAGCGGGGCTACTGCTGGGGGGGCCTTTTAACAATCTTTGCTTTGGTGAAGAAAATCTTAGACTGTTGGGCTGTTGATTTCTGGAAAATGCCTGCAAAAACCTTACGTTTACTCTGTGGCGTGAAGAGATCTTCAGTCTCGGACACTGGGATCTGTAAGGGTTGTAGCCAAACTTCCGTTGCAGAGCAACAACGGTGGGAGGTGAGAGATGAGCAGGAGGCGGCTGTACAGGGATCTCTGCCCCCCATGGTGGAGGCAGTGGAGCCCATGCCGGGTCCTTCCACTGCTCCAGATGTTCCTTTCGCTCCTGTGTCTTGGTCTGGTGATTTATCTTCAATTTTTTCACCAGACTTTGTAGCGCTTATTCAAAGGGCGTTCAGTGGTACTCAGAGGGAGGCCGCTGCTTCTTCTGGCCCTAGTGGGGGACAAAAGAGACCAGGTACTCCTCTCTCCTTGGGGACTTGTTTGCCGAAAAGACCGCGGATGCAGAGGGAGCAGCAGGAGCTGTTGGATGTTTCGGAGGATTTGCTCTTCGAAGAGGGGGGAGCAAGATCCGGAGATAGAGGAGGAATTGGAAGAAGGAGAGATTGCGGAGCAGGACCAGGCCAGGGTGGTGCGCATTTTTAGAAAGGAAGAGTTGCCGGCTCTTATTTCGGAGTCTCTTAAAGCACTTAATATGCCGGAATCGGGGCCGGTGGACGAGGCTACATTAGAGGATCCACTGTTGCAAGTATTTTGGAAGACGCAGCGAGCCTTTCCCATGCACAGAGTGTTAAAGGAGATGATCCAAGATGAGTGGGACATGCCAGAGGCGACACTCAAGGGCTCGAGGGTTATGTCTCTGCTTTATCCGCTAATGGAGCAAGATAAGGAAATCTTTAAGGCACCAAGAGTGGATGCGGCCATTTCAGCGGTGACCAAGAAGACGACCATTCCGGTAGAGGGGCGTGTGGCTCTCAAGGATGCACAGGAAACTGGATGCCTTGTTAAAGCAGGTGTTTGAGGTGAATGCTCTTTCCTTTCAGGCGTCTATTTGTGGAGCGTGGTTGGCGAAAGCCTGTTTGCGCTGGTCTCAGTGGCTTCAGGGAGAGTGGATTGAGGAGTCCGTAGGTGAGGCGGCTTGTCTGGAGTCAGTAGCTGCGTATCTTGCAGATATTCATTATGATCTCATTAGGGGCTATCGAACAGTATGGCTTCGGTGGTAGCAGCGCGAAGGTATTTGTGGTTGCGCAATTGGGCAGCAGATGCGTCTTCTATAGCCAGGTTAAGTAAGCTTCCTTTTAAGGGCAAGCTGCTGTTCAGGGAAGATTTGGACAAGCTTGTTAAGGATCTAGAAGATTCCAAAGACGGACAGCTTCCAGAGGATAAGCAGAATCAGGGCAGATTCCCTCCGATAGCTAGAATGCCACAGAGATTTTCGTCTTCGTTCCTCAAGGTTCACTCTGAATCAGAGGGGGCGTTTTCCCTATAGAAACCAGAGTTTGAGGGTTCTGTGGAGTGAGCAGGGGATTTACTGATGCCGCTGTGGGTGCCAGGAAGCTGCAATGAAGCCAGGGGGACCCAGGTGGAGATTCCGGTGGGAGGTCGTTTAAAGGATTTTTACCCCGCCTGGGTCCAGATTATGTCAGACCAGTGGGTATTAGAGGTGATTTGAAGAGGCTATGCATTGGAATTTCAGCGACCGGTGACCGACTCGTTCGTGCAGTCCCCTTGCAAGGCGCATTGCAAGTGCGAGGCAGTCAGGCAGACCTTTGAAAGATTAATAGCGCTCAAAGCGGTAGTGCCGGTTCCACGAGACCAATGCGGCTTCGGTCGATACTCCATTTATTTCGTGGTTCTGAAAAAAGAGGGTTCTTATCGGCCAATTCTGGATTTAAAAAGAGTGAACAAGTGTCTGTGGGCGTCTCATTTTCATATGGAGACGTTAAGATCGGTCATCTTAGCTGTCAGAGTTTTTGACATCCCTCAATTTTGGCAGAAGCGTACCTGCACATTCCGATTCGTCTGGAGCATCAGAGGTTTCTGATTCGCGGTGCCAATGGGGCATTTTCAGTTTCAAGCGTTGCCGTTCGGGCTAGCAACGGCTCCAAGGACGTTTACTAAGGTCATGGTGGTGGTAGCTGCAGTGCTGAGGAAAGAAGGCATTCGGGTTCATCCATACTTGGATGACTGGTTAATTCGAGCAAAGTCATGAACAGAAAGCGTGGCGGCTACTTCCAGGGTAGTCGACTGCCTGTAAAGGTTAGGTTGGGTGGTCAATATGTCCAAGAGCAGGTTAGTGCCATCTCAGAACCTAGAGTACTTAAGGGCCCGTTTCAATACTGCGTTACGCAAGGTTTTTCTGCCTCGGCATCGTGCTCTCAGCTTGAGACGGTTAATTCTATGGTTTCTCAGCAGGCTACGTCCGATGGCGTGGCATTATCTGCAGCTCATTGGGACGATAAAGGACTAGAAAAAGGGACTGTTACTTCTGAAGAGAGATCTGCAACTGTGAGTATATATTTCTGGTAATTTTCTAAAAGGAATTCTTTGTATTAAAGCTAATTAATCTGTGAACCCACTATTTTTTGTTAAATCAGTCAGGGCCTAGTAGCAGCAGTTTAAGTTTATATATAAAACACAGAGGAGAACTTTCTGGTTACATTTCATACCCAGCAGAGAGCTTGTAATCTAAATTTAATAGTCACTCAGGGCTTGGCATCAGCAAAGTACTTTTAGCTTAAATTTAAAACACAGAAGAGAGCTTTCTGGTTAAATTTAGAACCCAGCAGAGAGCTTGTAGTTAAAATTTCATAAGAAGTTAGAGCCTAGCAGCAGCTAAGAGCTATAATTAAATCAAATCAGAATTTAGCTTAGCACAAAAGGCAAAACAGGGTACTGTGTAGCAGCCCTCTTTTAATAAGTGTTAGATATGATTGGAATATCAGAGACATGGTGGAAGGAGGACAACCAGTGGGACACTGTGATACCTGGGTACAAACTATATCATAATGATAGAGCTGATCAAATTGGTGGAGGGGTTGCTCTCTATGTTAGAGAGTGCATTGAGTCAGAAAGGATTAAAGTTTTGCAGGAAACAAAATCTGCTGTAGAATCTATATGGATTGAAATTCCATGTAAAAGGGGAAGGCGATGGCAGTGGGGGTGTACTATCGAGCGCCTTGCCAGAATGACCAAATGGATGATGAAATGCTCAAAGAAATCAAGGAAGCTAACAAAAGTTATAGTGCAGTAATAATAATGGGTGATTTCAACTACCCCGGTATCGACTGGGTCAGTGTCACGTCAGGACATGCTAGGGAGATAAAGTTCCTAGATGAAATAAATGACTGCTTCTTGGAGCAGCTGGTTCATGAACCGACCAGAGGGGAAGCCATATTAGACATAATCCTTAGTGGAACACCAGATCTAGTGCAAGAGATAAGGTTGTTGGGGCCACTTGGCAATAGTGATCATAGCATGATCGCCTTTGATTTAATTAGTGGAGGAGGGATAGTAAGGAAATACACAGTACTACCTTTTAACTTTCGAAAGGGAAACTATGATAAAATGAGGAAAACAGTTAAGAAACTAAAAGGAGCAGTTGCAAAGGTTAAAGACGTACATCAGGCTTGGCTGTTGAAAAATACTATCTTGGAAGCCCAGACCAGCTGTATTCCACGCTTTAAGAAAAGTGGAAGGAAGTCCAAAAAACTGCCAGCATGGTTTAAAGGTGAGGTCAGAGAGGCTGTTGCCAAAAAAGCATCTTTCAGGAAATGGAAAAAAGAGCCAAACGACGAAACCTGGAAACAGCACAAGCACTGGCAAGTCAAATGCAAGGTATTGATAAGGCAGGCAAAGGGAGAATTTGAGAAGAAGCTTGCTGCGGAAGCAAAAACGCGAAGTAAAGACCTTTTCAAGTACATCTGTAGCAAAAAACCTGTGAGAGTCAGTTGGTCCATTAGCTGATAAAGGGGTTAAAGGAGCACTAAGAGGCGACAAGGCGATAGCGGAGAGATTGAATGAATTCTTTGCTTCGGTCTTTACTGAGGAAGATGTAGGGATGTTACCCATGACTGAAGTGGTATTTAAAGGTGTGGAAGAATTGAAGGAAATATCGATACATCGGGAAGATGTATTACAACTATTAGATAAATTGAAGAGTAGCAAATCACCTGGGCCGGATGGTATACATCCAAGGGTGTTGATAGAACTGAAATACGAGATTGCAGATCTGCTATTAGTTATCCGTGAACTATCATTAAAATCATCTCTAATACCTGAAGATTGGAGGATCGCCATTGTAACACTAATTTTTAAAAAGGGTTCCAGGGGTGATCCGGGAAACTACAGACCGGTGAGCCTGACATCAGTACCGGGAAAATGGTAGAAACCATCATAAAGAATAAAATTACTCGGCATGTAGATGGTCATGACCTAATGGGAGACAGCCAACATGGCTTTAGACAAGGAAGATCTTGTCTTACTAATCTGTTATGTTTTTTTGAAGGAGTGAATAATCAGGTGGGCAAAGGTGAGTCGGTTGATATTGTGTATCTGGACTTTCAGAAAGCCTTTGACAAGGTCCCTCATCAGAGACTTTTGGCAAAACTAAAGAGTCATGGGATAGGAGGCAGTGTACTATTGTGGATCAGGAACTGGTTAAAAGATAGAAAGCAGAGGGTAGGGCTAAATGGCCAATTTTCCCAATGGAGAAAGGTAAATAGTGGTGTACCCCAGGGATCTGTGCTGGGTCCGCTGCTTTTTGACATTCATAAATGACCTGGAAAGTGGAATAACGAGCGAGGATATCAAATTTGCAGATGACACAAAACTATTTAAAGTTGTTGAAACCCAAGAGAATTGTGGAAAATTGCAAGAGGATCTTGATAAATTGGAAGACTGTGCATCAAAATGGCAGATGAAATTTAATGTGGACAAGTGCAAGGTTATGCACCTAGGGAAGAACCCAAACTATGGTTACACGATGCAAGGTTCCACATTAGGAACCACCACCCAGGAAAAAGATTTAGGTGTCATTGTGGATACCATGTTAAAACCCTCGGCCCAGTGTGCAGCAGCGGCCAAGAGAGCAAATAGAATGCTAGGTATGATAAGGAAAGGAAAATAAAACAAAAGATATCATAATGCCTCTATATCGTTCCATGGTGAGACCGCACCTTGAATATTGTGTGCAATTCTGGTCGCCGTATCTTAAAAAGGATATAGCGATTTTTTTAAAAGGTTCAGAGAAGAGCCACCAAAATGGTAAAGGGGATGGAAGGATACTCCTATGAAGAAAGGCTAAAAAGGTTGTGGCTCTTTAACCTGGAAAAGAGACGGCTGAGGGGAGATATGATAGAAGTCTATAAATTAATGAACGGAGTGGAACGGGTAAACGTAGATCGATTGTTTACCTTATCAGATTATAGAAAGATTAGGGGACATGCAATGAAGCTACAGGGTAAACTATTTAAGACTAATAAAAGAAAATATTTTTTCACTCAACGTGTAATCAAACTCTGGAATTTGTTACCGGAGGATGTAGTAAAGGTTGTTAGTGTAGCTGGGTTTAAAAAAGGTTTGTAAAGTTCCTGGAGGAAAGGTCCATAAACCATTATTAAGAAGGGACCCAGGATATCAGTGCTTGAACCAATACAAGCATTGTGGAACCTGTGTCCCTTGGGGAAACTGCTAGGTACTGTGATAAGGAAGCTTATCATAGCTCAGGAAGGAGCTGTAGAAAAGGTGAAGTGACTCTGAACAAGCAACCTGTCAGTTCTGGTAGAAATAAGAAAACAGAATTTTCCCATAAAAGACTACCAGTCCCAGAATGAACCAGGTTTCCAACAGCCATTAGAGGAGCTGAAGTGGGGAAACATGTGTTCAATCAGGAGGGCTATGAGGTAATCCCTAAGCACTCATCTCAAAGGGCAGGGCCTGATTCAGCACAGCTGCGCTGTATTAGGGGGGAGCACTCATCTAGGCAGAATAAAGGTAGAGTTTATTCTACAGAGAATTATCCTCATTATCCTGAGAATCAGCTTGAGCTTGATCATCAGTTTCATCTGAAGGATCATCAGAAGCAGAAGCCAAACCAGACGGACAGAGAAGGAAAGAAACCCTTTGGAAGAAGGAAGAGAAAAGCCTTTGAGAGGTCTAGAAGAGTCCAGAGCAGTACGTATACTGGGAGGCATTTCAAGGGCCAGCATACACCATTGGACTGGGGAGAGCCAGAGGAATGGTGCTGCAGAACTAGGAAACTCCAGACACTACCTGTGAGGGAGACGGCTGCACGTGGAAGGGACCCTAAGACCTGTGCCAGAAGGTATGTGAAGAGAGATCCAGTGTCCAGGGATCTGGATTGGAAGGCTGGACATAAGAACTGGACTACATACTGGCCAGGCTATATAGAGAGGAACTCTAACAGCAATGGAAGCTCAGGTATGAACACTGATCTATGCCCTAGCTATAACCTTGAAAGACAGCAGGGAAACAAGTATTCTCCTGAAAGTGCTCCATTGAGAGATTCATCTGTGCCAATCCATGATATTGAACCCATGCTTGTTGAAGGGGGAATGATTGCAGATGAAGAATGTGTTTATATGGACTGCTCTCTGTCCAAACTCCTTTGGTGATTTTCTGTTATAAAGTACAGCAACCATCACAAAGAAATACAAACTTGTTCTTTAATCTACTCAGAAAAGCTCCTGAAGCAGGATTTGACCCACACAGTAGAAAGCAAGCCAGCTAAGGGGTTTCAGCTGGATAACTGCTAGCAATTGAGCCTTACCTAATTGCTTGTGAGCTAGGAGAGAATCACTTCTGAATCTATGTGGGAAGTTATCAGAAGTTTACCTGAAAAGAACAGGTTTTTTTTTCTTTCTTTGTGGCTTTTCGTTTTGTTTGGTATATGCTAAGAAAACATTAGCTAATGCCTGACAAGTTTGAATGTTGTTTTCCTGATTTTGATTTTGTTTTTTCAAGTTAAACACTGGAAGCAAGTAACCTGATTTATGTGCTACCAAGCATATCTGTGTTGGGAGAAATAACCCCATAAATATCTTATTGGCTTTACACTTGAGCACAACTAAATTATTGTTAGCAGCTGTGTCTGGTGTGAATGGACTACATTGACCACAATCCCTTGCAAATCATATTGACATATGCACTTGCCAAGACTGTGAAGATTCTCACCCAGGCAGCCGTCTGACAGCACATATGACCTAGATTGGCCACTGTTGGAAACAGAATACTGGGCTTGATGGACCTTGGTCTGACCCAGTATGGCATATCTGTCATAAGAACATAAATCGACTTCGTACCCTGGGCAAGGGCACATATGAGACCATTGCAGAGAGTGTTACTCAGAAGATGGTCTCAACAGAACGATCCGCTGTCCCGGAGGCTGCTGTGTCCAGAAGCAGCGTGGGAGGCATTGCAGTGGTTGTTGCTTCCAGGGTCTCTCGAAGATGCCATGCCCTTGGAAACACCAAATTGGTTACCGCTGACTACAGATGCGAGTCTCCTGGGCTGGGGAGCTCATTTTCAAGGAAGGTTCGCACAGGGTCAGTGGAACGAACAGGAGAGAACGTGGTCCATAAACAGGTTGGAACTGCGAGCAGTCGCGGGTGCGCTACTAAATTTTCAGCCCTATATACATGGCAGAGCAATCAGGGTGTTTTCAGACAATGCGACTGCAGTGGCCTACATCAACAGGCAGGGAGGCACCAGCAGTGCTCCCTTGGAAGCCGAAGCAGATCAGTTGTTCGGATGGGTCAAACAAAACCTTCAGGCTCTGTCGGCAGCACATATAACAGGGGTGGACAATGTGGCATCCGATTATTTGAGTCTGGTAAAGATAGACCCCGGAGAGTGGGCACTTCATCCTGAGGTGTACGAGATGGTGGTGAGGCTTTGGGGGTCACCAATAATGGATCTCATGGCGACGTTCAAGTCAGTGAAGGTCGGTCAATTTTTCAGCAGAAGAAGAGAGAATGTCGGAGGGGATAGATGCCCTCATACAGGACTGGCCGGAAAAGCAGCTTCTGTACGTGTTCCCTCTGTGGGTCTTAATAGGCTGGGTAGTGTGACGCATAGAGCGGCACAAAGGCCTAGTGATTCTGATCGCCCCAGACTGGCTGAGACGGCCTTGGTATGCGGATCTCAGGAGGCTGGTAGTAGGGAAGCCGTGGTGCCTACCGGTCGGGGAGGATCTGCTGTCGCATGGTCCGGTGTGGATGCTGCAGGTGGCTCAGTTCTTGCTTACGGCATGGCTCTTGAAAGGGCAAGATTAAGAGCTAAAGGGTACTCTGAGGTGGTGACAGGTACCTTGTTGGGCGCTCGTAGAAGATCTACTTCTCTAGCATATGTTCAAGTGTGGTGCATCTTTGAAGCTTGGTGTGTAGACAGAAATTGGCAGGCTATATGAGCGTCTGTGCTGCAGGTCTTGGCATTCTTTCAGGATGGTTTTCAGAAGGGTTTAGCGGCGTCTTCCTTGAGAGTACATTTGGCAGTTCTCTCTTGTTATAGGGGGAAAAATCAAGGGGCAAGCCCTGGGCGCTCATTCAGATGTTAATAGATTTTTAAGAGTGGTGGGGCTTCTGAGACCACCGTGCAGACAGGTAGTTCCTCCCTGGGATCTACAATTGGTGTTGGGAGTGTTAGGAGGCCAACCGTTTGAGCCTTTGGCTAAGGCCTCCTTGGAGGATCTTACCCTGAAGGTGGTTTTCTCAGTGGCGATTGTGTCGGTAAGGAGAATCTCGGAGTTACAAGCCTTATCGTGTAAGGAGCCTTTCCTATTTTTTCATGAGTCTAAAGTGGTATTGAGACTGGTGCTGTCTTTTTTTTGCCGAAGGTGCCACCCACCCACCCACTCCCTGGACCTTGAGGGTTAAGGGAGGGGCTGGCCTTGAATGCCCTTGAGGGTTAAGGTTGTAGTTGTGTAGGTGCTCAAGTAGTAAGGCAAGGCAAAGAAAATTTCTTTTGTGAGGTTTATTTCTCCCGCTCCGGAGTTCAAATGCAGCAGACGTAAATGAAATAATGTAACACAAAACAAGGCTGAGAAACTTAACTAAACAAGGCTTTTTACTGCTTGGCTAAATGTCCATTACTGATCACATTTGGTTGTCATGTGACCTCCTTTCAGTAACGTAACAGAAAACTCTGGTAACAGCAATGCTCCTGAATTGCACAGAATATGCTTTCACTTATTCTCTTCACATAAGCTTCTTTTGCATAGCAATCAGTGAGGTAACTTTGTTATATTCTTTCATAAAATATTGGCAAGCATATCACTTAAATGTCCTTTTGAATCACACATGTAGAGCAGTCCATCGGGACTTCCTGCTCTTTAGACGGCAGAGAAATTAAAGGCATTTCTTCCTCACAGCTGCTCATAGGCTTTGCTACGTCATGAGGAGAAACTGCTCTACTTTTAAGGAACTCCCTGAATTCAGTGAGAAGTAATTCAGCCTGTGTATTTTCTGAGCTAAGCTGAGAATATCCTCCTTCAGGTAAATGCTTGTTTAATGTTCTTATCTCTTGGCAATTATCAGTGCTTTTACTTGGACAACAGTTCAACGTGTAAGCATTTCCCTTCCCCCACCTATCTCCAAATGAAAGTGCAGGGTAAAACGCTTCAGCTGTGCTTGGAGAGTCTCTCAGAGTGTTAAAAGGAAAACAGTCAGGCTTCTCTTGGCTTAACCAATTACTATTAAACTTTCTGCCTTTGTTCTGTCTTTCACAATTAAAGTTCACTCTTTCTGGCTTCCCCCTGTTAAGCTTGCTAGCCGTTCCAAACCCACCAGATACTTTGTGCTGGGGCTTCTTCCAGGGTAATTCTTTCTCCCTTTGCCTCCTGTTCCAAGGTTCTGCTTGGTCCTTTAAACTCCTGAGCTGTAGCCTTGGGTCTCTCAGTGCCTTTGAATTCTTCTGGTAACAGAAGTCTTTCTCTGCCCCTGAGTCTCCCAGCTCCCGTCTGCTCCTTCGTGGATCCCAGTTGCTTAATGGTTCTCTCTCCAACGGTTCCTGTTCCTGGTCATCTGACCCGTCCTCGTCCAGGTGCTTGTGTCCTGACTCCCCCTCGCTGACTCTGTCCTGAACCAGCTGCTTGTGCTCATCTAACTGTTTCTGTTTCTCAGTTCTTAACAAGCTGGCTGAGTACTGCACTGCCCGCCTCCTGTTTGGGCGTGCCCAATCAGGGACTTGGCTTCTCTCCTGCCTTGAGGTGAGGTGTGGTTCCTGATTAGCTCTGTGTTTTTTTCTCTCATAAGAGAAAATCCTGCATTCCCTTGCAGTACCGGTTCTCTCCACCGGATCACTATCAGTTTCCATTGCTTCATAAGAGTCTTCTACGTCACAAAGGTAATGTCTCCTTTCCATGTCAATCAGGTAGTATCGCTACCGGTGTTCCGGAGGGTTTCAGAGAATTCTTCCACGCAACAGTTGCATCTCTTGGATGTCTGTAGAGCCTTGAAGTATCTTCGGACGGCAGAGTTCAGAAAATTGGAAAGGTTATTTGTGGTGTTTGGGGGCCCTCGGAAAGGCGAGGCCGCATCGAAAGCATCAATTGCCAGATGGATTAAAGGGGGAATAGCGTTGGCTTACCTGGTAAAGGGTAAGCTAGTACTGGACGGCTTAGAGCACATACGACTAGAGCGCAACCGGCTTCGTGGGCCGAGTACCAGTTTGTTCCGGCGGTAGAGGTTTGTAAGGCTGTGACGTGGTCCTCATTAAATTTGTTTGTCAGACATTACCGTCTGGATGTACAGGTGAGTAGGGATCTCCAGGAAGAAGCAGGAATGTAGTCTTCACATATGGGTATCGTCGGTACCGATGGAGCCTGTGCAGGAACGCTCCCCAGTGTCCAATTAGAAAGCTTTTGGGAGCATCCCACAGCTCCTGCGTGCTGCCTTCCAGCCTTTCCCAACTGACTGTCTCCAGTTCTTCGTTTTCTGCGGAGCCGGCAGGTCGCACTTCCTGTCACCGCAGAAAATATCCCATTTCTTCTTCTTTTTTTTGTGGTCGCGTCTGCCTTCCTTCGACACTACACCGGTACCGCCAGTTCTTTCTTTCTTTTCCTTGTGAAAAAAAAAAAATTTCCTGGAGTTTTCTAGCTTTTTTTTTTTCTCCTCTGGTGCCACGCGCCATTTTGGGCACTAGGCCCAACTTTCCTCTACAATGGAAAAACCCGCTTTGGGTTTTAAAAAGTGTTCCAAGTGTGGCGGTACCATCTCAGTCACCAGCACCCATGAGTGGTGCCTCAAATGTTTAGGTCCTGACCACTCTATCTCCGAGTGTGTTGCCTGTGGGATGATGTCAAAGAGGGGTCGGCAAAACCGAGCTGCTAAACTTAGCACCCTTTTTTCCCTCCGATGCAGCGTCTGTGGCATCAACATCTTCCAGGGCTTCGTCTTCCTCCCATGGATATCAGGTAACTAAACATAAGTCTAGCCGGTCCTCAAAGGGTAGATCTCCTAAGTATTGAGATGCCTCTGGCGTTGCCCTTGAGGGACTCACACCGGCAAAATTGCCCCGGTGGGAGGCTTCGGCTTCCAAAGCATCATCGGGGCTCCAGGATGTTCTCAAGGCCCCAACCTCAGCAGAACTACTGGTGCCATGCTCTGGGGTACTGGCCACTTTGTCCGGTACCGATACCCAGGCATCGGCGGCGGTGTCGATTAGACCAGAGATTCTTGGATTTTGAACGCAGTCTGGCAGCTCTTTTGGCATCGATGCCCCTGAAACCGCTTCAGACAATTCAACCGGTACCGGCAACTACATCAGTACTGGGGCCAATTGCATCGACGTTGGCAGGTGGACTACCGGTACTGACGCATGCTGTGCCCTCCGGTACCGACAAGTCGGTACCGGACCCTGTCGATACCGACTTAGGTCGGTACCGGTATTGTGCGCTGCACGATTACCCAAACAGGAGATACTTTGGTATCGACAGAGCTGTCAGAGTCTTCAGACTCGAGGATTCAGAGTACTTCTTCCTGAGGATTCTTCCTCTCCTAAACGTAGGATGTCTCCTCCAGAGGATATATCCTTCCAGGAATTTATCTGGGATGTGGCTCGAGGTCTTTCCATCACAGTGGCTCCTGAAACAGAGCCTAGGGCAAAGGAATTGGAGATTTTGCAGTATCCTAAAGCTCCCAAAGAGGCAGCTACTTTGCCTATTCATGAGATCTTGCATGATCTCATGCTAAGGATGTGGGAAACACCTCTCACCACTTCTCATTCTCGTAGGCTTGATACCATGTATCGCGTTCCTCCCTGTCCTGGATTTCAAAAAAACTCAGCTGCCCCACCATTCCATGGTGGTGGAATCAGCTATGAGAAGGATCAAGAGTGCAAAAAGACATGCATCTAATCCTCCAGGACATGAATGTAGAACTCTTGATGCCTTTTGGTGTCAAACCTTCCAGGCCTCTATACTTTCTGCCAGGATTAGTTCCTACATTTTATATATGGGAATTTTCCTTAAGGAAGTTACAGGAGATCTAGAGCTTATGAGCCCTCTCCTCCCTGATAAGGGACAAGGTTATCTTGCACTTATCAAACATGCTCAGGATGTTTCCAAATTTTGTAAATCTTGCAGCTTTTGATTGTTTTGAGTGCATAAGCAGAACTTCTGCTATTGCCATAGGCACACGTAGGAATGCCTGGCTCCAGGCATCTGACTTGGAACTTTGGGTACAGGACAAAATGGGAAATATTCCTTGCACAGGAGAGAATCTCTTTGGCAAAAATTGGCAAGAGAAAGCTAATGAGCTAGATGCTGATAATCTCACCTTGGCAGGATTATCAAAATCTACAGCTGATCCTGCAAGGAAAAAGTCATACAAAAAAACCTCCTTCACTAGAAAGAAGTAGTTCTACCCCTCCTATACCCAGCAAGGGCATCGTTCGGGTCAGTCTGCCCAAAAGGGTCAGCAGCAACCTAAACAAAGAAAAACAAAGGCTGCTAAGCCTCAACCGGCTCAGCAGACTCAGCCTGCACAGGGGCTTTGACTCCCATCTAGAGAACTTTGTCTTCCTGGCCCTGAACGGGCCAGAGCCTTCCACCATTCCAGGAAGGTTGTTATTTTGCCCCCAGATGGGTCAGATAACAGCAGAAAGTTGGATTCTGTCAATTGTAAGAGGAGGGATACAAGCTTCACTTCCTCAGCATGCCCCCTCCTACAATGGTAAGACAGTTCAATTCTCAGACCTCTCTCAACTCCCAGTTAGATCACGAGGTCAGTCTGCTTCTTGCCCAAGGGGCAATAGAAGAAGTACCTATTCATCAACAAGGTGCAGGGTTCTATTCCCCCTTTTTCCTTGTTCCAAAGAAAACAGGAGGGCACAGACCCATTTTGGACCTCAGAGAATTGAACAAATTCCTGTTCAAGGAGAAATTCAAAATGATTTCTCTGGGAACTCTACTGCCATACCCCTTCAGAGTCAGGACTGGCTTTGTTCTCTAGATCTCAAGGATGCGTACACTCATGTTCTCATCCATCCAACTCACCGAAGGTTTCTTCGCTTTCTATTTCAAGGGAAGCACTACCAATACAGACTTCTTCCTTTTGGCCTTGCCTCGGCACCAAGGGTGTTCACAAAATGCATGGCTGTGGTGGCAGCATTTCTCCGCACCCTAAAAATAGTCGTCTCCCCTTACTTGGACGATTGGCTAATTCGAGCCCCATCAGAGCCAGAGGCCAGGTTTTCTCTATCTCGCACAATGCATAACCTTCAATATTTGGGACTTGTCATAAACTTCCCAAAATCCAACCTAGCTCCCACTCGGTCTCTAAAGTTCATAGGAGCCCTGCTGGATACCAGACAGACAAGGGGCTATCTTCCACAGTCCTGCTGCCTTTGCATTGTGCAGTTAGCTTCCCAAGTAATGCTAAAGTCTCACCTCACTGCTCGGGAAATGTTACAATTGCTAGGCCACATGGCATCCACCGTGCATGTGGTCCCTTATGCCCGTCTCCATATGAGGGCAGCCCAGTGGACTCTATCCACTCAGTGGACTCAGGCGTCAGGTTGCCTGTCAGACAAAATAGCAACCTCAGATCATCTTATTTTGTCTCTCCAATGGTGGCAGTCACCCCAGAATCTGTTGGTGGGGTCCCCTTTTCAGCAACCCCCACCCCAAGTAACTCCAACAACAGATGCCTCACAGGTGGGTTGGGGAGCCCATTTGCAAGGCCTCTCTACCCAGGGTTCCTGGACTCCACAGGAGACCGATCTACACATCAATCTCCTAGAGCTCAGAGCAATCTTCCTTGCTCTTCGAGTGTTTCACACCCAGCTCAGCTACAAAACTGTCCTAATTCAAACAGACAACCAGGTAGCCATGTTCTATGTGAACAAGCAGGGCGGAACAGGCTCTCTGTTGCTCTGCAACAAAGCTTTGCGACTTTGGGCCCTCGCCAGAGAGCATCAGATTCATCTCCTTGCAGTGTATCTTCCAGGCATTCAAAGCTCTTGGGCAGACAGACTCAGTCGAGTTCTGCTTCCACATGAATGGTCTCCATGCAGACCCAGGTGGCCAAAACTTTCCAATTTTGGGAAACCCCGGACATAGACCTCTTTGCAAGTCCGCTGAATGCCAAACTTCCCTGGTTCTGTTCCAGAATTCTGGCTCAGGGTTGTCAGGCCAGAGATGCCTTCCTCCTCCATTGGGGTCTGGACTTTCTGTATGCCTTCCCACCCATTCCCCTAATTCCCAGAACTTTATTCAAGCTTCAGAGAGACAGTCCATATGATTCTCATAGCCCCACATTGGCCACGACAAGTGTGGTACCCTCTGCTTTTACATCTCTCTCAAGCTCCATCTCTGGAGTTAGGATCTGCTCCAGATCTCCTATCCCAGGAGGACGGGATGCTGTGGCATCCCAATCCCCTGTCTCTACATCTTAGGGCCTGGTTGTTGAAAGCCTAGATCTTCCTTGTCTTAACCTTTCTCAGCAAGTAAAGGATATCCTTTATGCTTCTAGGAAACCATCCACAAGACGCTCTTACACTTTCAAGTGGAAGAGGTTTACAATATGGTGTTCGCAGAAGGGTCTTAACCCTCTTGCAATATCTCTGGAATCATTACTGGCATATCTCCTTCATTTGTCTAATGCAGGGCTTAAGACCAATTCAGTGAGTTCATTTGAGTGCTATTGCAGTTTCTCTCAAGCTTTTAAATGGGCAACCTATTTCCTCTCATCCTATCATAGCGAGATTTATGAGAGGCCTTCTTCTAACTAAGCCTCCCGTTAAGCCACCACCGGTGGCATGGAATTTAAATCTGGTTCTTGGCCAGCTCATGAAGCCGCCTTTTGAACCATTAGCTACTTCCTCTTTGAAATTCCTTTCCTGGAAGGTTATTTTTCTTATTGCAATCAAATCAGCACGTTGCATCAGTGAATCGCAAGCATTGGTGGCTGATCCTCCTTATACAAGGTTCCATCATGATAAGGTAGTCCTTAGGACTCATCCTCACTTTATGCCAAAGGTGGTTTCACCTATCTCCAGGAACAGGCAGGAATGAGTCTTCACATATGGGTACGTCGGTACCGACGGAGCCTGCACGGGAATGCTCCCCAGCATCCAATCAGAAAGCTTTTGGGAGCATCCCTCGCGCCTGCGCACTGCCTTCCCACCTTTTCCACTGCCTCTCCTCAGTTTTCGTTTTTCCGCGGATCCGGCAGGACATTGTCCTGTCACCGCAGAAACTTTTTTCTTTAAATTCTTTATTTCTTGTTTTCTTGTGGTCGCGGCTGTTTTTCCTGCCGCCACCAGTACCGCCGGTGGGCTTTCTTTTCTTTTTCTTAAACTCAGAGATTTTTCCCTCTGTTTCTGTCTTAACTTTTTTGGGCCTACAAGACCGCTCCTCCATGGTGCCGCCTTCTCCTAAGAAGTGCCTTCACTGTGGAAACAGTTTTTTCTTTTTAGACTCCAATGCCTGGTGTCTAACCTGTTTGGGTCCTGACCCTTTTTCCCCTGAACAATCAGGCTGCAAAACTGTGAGAAGAACTTCCCTCTTTCGAGTTTCCCTCGATACCGTTTTCCCTCCCGGAGTGAGGGCACCGGCCTTTTCTTCTCTTCAGGATCAGGTAACCCACAAACAGTCTATTAAGACTAGCCAATCCTTGAGTGGTAGGTCTCATGCCAAGCATGATGATGGCTCCGGCCTTGCCCTCAAGACCCCATTGGCATTAAAACCCCGGCGGGAGTCTCCGGGCTCCAAAGCATTTCAGGGGTTTCAGGTTGTTCCTGGGGCTCACCCCTCACAGAATATACCTGAGCCATTCTCTGTGGTGGCATCCGCTTCGAGCGGTACCGATACCCCGGCATCGGCACCGGTGTTGAGTGTTCCACTCTTCACCAGGGATCGTCATCTGGCATCCTCGGTACCTTCGGGACCGATCGATATGACCCAGATTGACTTTCCTATATCAGCAACATCGCCGATACCACCACCGACGTTGGTACCCTCTAGACATGCATCGATAGACTCGCTCCCTTCGATGCCGAGTCTGGAATCGATATCTAGTCTAGATGACTGGGTACCGACGTGTCTCGGAACCGACCCTTATCGTTTCCGGATACGCAGTACCGAGGATATTCACCAAGCGTTTCTGGTTCCCTCGGTACCGCTTGAGCAGCCTCCGATGACTGCTGCGAGGGCGTTACCATCTCCAGTTCCGACTCGGCTATCGGTATCGATGTCGGTTCCTGCAGTTACATCGGTACCATCGATCCTTTCTATGCCTAGTTTGGAATCGATACCTGGCATGGACGATGCAGTGCTCACTGCCTCAAATCTTGACTGCTAATACCACTATCCTTCTAGTGGTGTTCTTTTTCTGCACCAGACCAGTACATCCTCTGGTGCTCAGGCTGCTCCTTCAACCTTAGCCTGCTCGGGGATAGTTCCCATTGGAGACCCCTCTTTTCAGAAATTACTCCTTGACATGGCAATATTTCTTGCTATTCCTATCCCTGGCTATGATCCTACTCGAGGCTCTCCTGCAGAAAAGGAAAATATAATGCTTCCTTTACATCTGGGGTCACCAACCTCCAGAGGGCTGCGGGCCGCACAGCCGACTACCGGGAGCCTCGCGGGTCGCACCCCCCTTCTCCCCGCCCCCGCGAAAAAAAACAACAAACGCAAAATGATGAAAACAATGTCTGATCACCTTTATTGAATTTAATGAGATGGCTGATGATTCATGCTAGCAGACAAACGCTTAAAGTCCGGCTTCACAGATGACACTGACAGGAGAAGGGACGCTTGCAGGTGGTGGTCGGTGAGCTGCGAGCGCGTGGATACAATGGCGGGAATCCTTGGCGGGCCGCACGTAATGTTAACTGGGGTAGAGCCTCACGGGCAGCACGAAGGGACCTCGTGGGCCGCAGGTTGGTGACCCCTGCTTTACATCATTCTTTGCAGGATCTTCTTCTGAAAATATGGGAATCACCTTTAAGGGTTCCCTCACCTTCTACAGCAACTTATGTTCTGTATCAGGTGCCCCCCTCTCCAGGATTTCAAAAAACTCAACTTCCCCATCATTCCATTGTAGTGGAATCAGCAATGAGGAAGGTAAAAAGCAAGAAGCATTCTTCTTATCCGCCAGGTCGTGCATCTAGAGCACTTGATGTCTTTGGACGTCAAACCTTCCAAACATCTATGCTGGCATCAAGGATTATCTCTTATATTTTTATCTCTTATATTTTATATATATCTCTCCAGGAGGTCACAAAGAAATTATCTCTTTTGACTCCTTTTCTATCAGAGCCTAAGGCTGCAGACTATTCCTTGCTTCTTAGTCATAACCAGAATATCTCTTGGTTTCTTTCTCGTGCTTCTCTAGACTCTCGAGTCTGTTAGCAGATCCTCTGCTATTGCCATTGGAGCACGTCGTAGAGCCTGGCTCCAAGCTTCAGACCCAAGCAGATGGGCACAACACGCACTGGGTAATTCTCCTTGTATTGGAGAAAATCTCTTCAATAAGGAGGCTTTACGTCAGGTTGCTCATTGCTCCACTGACTTTCCTGGTTCTAGGAGCCATCCTAAGCCGCCTTCTTCCCCAGGAGGTAGGAAATCTCCTACCAAACCTTTTTTCCCCAAGAAAAGAAGGTTTCACCCTTCTCCTGCCCATCATCCCGATGTACCCAAGCAGGGGACACCTCGTCTTGGTCTGAAGAATCTAAACTCTAACCAGTCTAAGCATACCCAGCAACCATAGGTTCCTAAAGGTTGCAACCTACAGTTAACCTCTGAAGTTTGTTCACTGTTTTTTTCTTTAAAGCTCTACACATGGCTTCCTTTCTTCAGGATGTACTCAGCTGTCAGGATATTCTTGTCTATGGGTTACAGATTTCTCCTCTTCCTTCCAAGAAGAGAAGTTAACTACTATCCCATGATAGTTTCTGTCCCACCATGAACATTTTCTTCTTAGGCTGACTCACCATATGGTAAGTCATCCCGGTTTTTTCCTGAATGAGTGGTACCATACTGTACACCTTCATTTCAGTGTAGAGTTTTTCTTTGACTAAATTCTCTGGACAGCTTATAAGACAGGGACAGGTCCATTCCTCTCCCTTTGTCTGTTCTCTCTGTGTTTCACAGACAGATTCTCTCTGCTGTCTCCTTCAGTTGCTGTTCATGCAGGAGTTCCAGTCATTCATCTACTGGTACCTTCCCACAAGTTTCCAGTCTGTCTAGCCTTAGTAGTGATCCCAAGATTGTCCTCATCTATCTTGGGTAATCCTACTCACTTCAGGCTTCTCACATTATCTTCTTCTGGTCATCTCCATTTCCTTGGATATGGTAACACAGCTGACCTACAGTCAGTTTTATCTCCTAATTCTCCTGCATAATGCTCTCTGCAATCTTCAGAGAAGCTTTCTACTATGTGCACTTGCTAGAGAGCATTGAATTTTGTCTCTGATGGCTATTCTGTATAGTAGAAAAGGCTTATCAGTCATTTTCTATGACTGTGAGGGTTCTCCACACCCTCTTGTCTCCTGTTATAATACAGGACACAAGCTTTTTCTGCGTGAATGTCCAAGGCGTTTCCCAATCCTGCAGGAATATTCTATTTTTTTTCCTTACAGCTTGCCCTCCTGCTATCCTACTCCTCATGGACAGCACATATTCTACCAGTAACGCATGATACCCCTGTGTCCTTCCAGTGGGTCATCCTGGTATGTCCTTCTATGCGTTTTTCTGTCCATTTACCATGTCAGAGTTCTACAGAACTCACGACTTGCTCTCTACAGACTGATATTATCCTCTGTTTTTTCACGCAACCATCCTGTTTATTTCACTGGATAGCATTCCTGCATTCTCTTAGCCCGGAGGAATAGATTCTCTATATATCTTTTCAAGTAGGTTCCACCTTCTTGTTGTTAGATGAATCGTTCTCCTTCACATCTCTCATGTGAATGTTCTCATGGGGCTTAGTTGCAGACCTGTATCTTCAGACTTATATATTCATGTATTTATTTTTATTTATTTTATTTATTTATTTCAATTTTTATATACCGCGCTATTTACAATCAGCGCGGTTTACAGAGAACCAAAGACCAGAACAACAGGCTGCTCGGTATTACATAAAACCGGAAAATAAACTTGGATAAGATAAACATGGATAATATGGGGTAAAACTATATACATAGAATATTGATCTGTTAATCCGATCACATAAGAGAGGTATTTATGTAAAATTATCAAAAATGTTTGGAAAAGGAGGGAATGTGGTTCGTTTGTAGTGAATATTATGCACTTTATGTAGGGTAGTATTTAATGAATAGGTTATGTTTGAGGGCCTTTCTGAATTGGACTATGCCAGTTATGGCACGAATTTCGGGTGGTAGGGAATTCCAGTGTTTTGGGGCACATGTATGTATATATCTCTATATATATATTCTATACATACATCTGTAAGCTGTGTGGGCATTCGTTATATATATATATATATATATATATATTTATATATATATTTATATATATATATATATTTATATATATATATATAAGCTTTTTATAGGTAGATATGTATTACATACCATCTCCCTAACTGTCTATACTATAAAGGTTTACCTTCTTAAAGGTTCCAGACAGTTGGCTGGCATATCTTCATACTGTCCCTCGGTATGTGGGGGCTATTATGCACACAACCAGTACTGTGGTACTAACAGCTCCACTTTACTCTAGGTCTCGCTATCCCTGAAACATCATGCTTCAATATCTTTCCTATCTCTCACCAGCTAGGAAAGACAGTGTAGATCTTTAGTAGTTCTGAGGTTTCATCCTTCACACATCTGTCCTTCTTGGGAATGCGGGCTTTTTTGCATACCCCTTCTTCCCTCCAGGACTAGGCTACTTGTCCAAATCGGTCGGTCTTCCTCTTTTACTTAATGTTAATGACTCTGTACCTAAGAGTTTTCAGCTTTTTTCCATAAAGCTTTCCACTGAAGACCTGCCGTTCTTATACTACCCCAGTTGACACCTGGGTCACCTGCCAATTCCAGGTTTGGACCTTCATCCTCACTGCTGTGAGGTCACCTTGAGGATTCCTCTACTGAATCTCCAGTAGTCTCCATCACGCTCTCTACTTCCTACAATCCAGTAGGTAAGCTCCATATTATGATTGTTCATTAAATAATTTTAATGGTACCTATCATACATACCAAGGACTCCTCTCCTGTAGTCCTTAGGTTCGCTATTTTTTCTTACAGCTCCTCTTTTTTTCAACTCCTACCCACCATCCCTTATGGGATGCCGGAGATCCATGTGTGGAAAGTGCAGTCCTGATCCAGGGACACACATTTTATTTGATCTCCCCGTGGCATCTATAGCTAGGGAGTCCCCATATGTGAAGACTCATTCCTGCTTGTTCCTGGAGATAGCGCAGTTACTTACCTGTAACAGGTGATCTCTGGGAACAGCAGGAATAAGTCTTCACAACCCACCCACCTCCCCTAGGAGTTGTATCTATCTATCTTCCTTTCCTCTTTCTCTCCTTTTGTCTCAGCTATGAAACTCAACTGAGGAGAGGCAGTGGAAAAGGCGGGAAGGCAGTGCGCAGGCGTGAGTGATGCTCCCAAAAGCTTTCTGATTGGATGCTGGGGAGCATTCCCGTGCAGGCTCCGTCGGTACCGACGTACTCATATGTGAAGACTTATTCCTGCTGGTCCCGGAGATCACCTGTTACAGGTAAGTAACTGTGCTTTTCATTTAAACCAAGCAGTTTACCTTCCTGTTTTTCCCCAAGGCCTCATGCCTCTAATGCAGAAAGGAATCTTCATACTTTGGACTGTAAAAGAGCTTTGGCCTTTTACCTGTAAAGGACGCAGCAACATAGAAAGTCCTCCCAACTCATTGTTGCTTTTGATCCTAGTCATTTAGGACTTTCAGTCTCCAAAAGGACACTGTCCAACTGGATTGCACAGTGTATATCTTTTGCCTATCAGAGTAAGAACCTTCCTTTTGAAGGCCATGTTACAGCTCGCAATGTGAGAGCCATGGCAGCCTCTATGGCTCATCTTCACTCTGTGTCTATCGACGACATCTGTCGAGCAGCTACCTGGGCCTCGGTTCATACCTTCACAGCCCATTACTGCTTGGACAAGGACTCCTGCTGGGATACCTTGTTTGGTCAGGCTGTTCTTCAACACCTGTTCCATACTTAATCAACTCCTACCCACCATCCCTGGTAGGATGCCAGAGATCCATGGGGGGAGGTGTAGCCCTTTCAAAAGGGCACACAACTTCTGGGGTTTCTCCCTGGCATCTGTAGCTAGGGAGTCCCCATATGTGAAGACTACATTCCTGCTTGTTCCTGGAGGTAGCATAGTTACTCACCTGTAACAGCTGATCTTCGGGAACAGCAGGAATTTAGTCTTCACAACCCACCCACCTCCCCTAGGAGTTGTATCTCTCTATTTCTCTTTTTCTCTCTCCCTCTCTCTCTTTCTCAGGTTTAAACTGAACTGGAGAGAGACAGTTGGGGAAGGTAGCACACAGGCACTGTGGGATGCTCCCAAAAGCTTTCTAATTGGACACTGGGGAGCGTTCCCGCGCAGGCTCCATTGGTACTGACGATATCCATATATGAAGACTAAATTCCTGCTGTTCCTTGAGATCATCTGTTACAGGTGAGTAACTATGCTATACCTGTTTTGGAGCAGCTGTGCTTCAGGCTGGTCTAGCAGGTCCCACCTGTTGAATTCTTTCACTGCTCTGTTACATCCACAGAGTTTCCGGGACTAGACTGGAGGGACAATAAGGAAGATTAAATTAGACTTACCTGCTAATTGTAGTTCCTGGAGAAACTCCAGTCTAGTCCCGGATCCTGTCTCGGTCCTTGAAAGGAATGGAGCCTGAAGCAGTGAAGCTCACAGGTAAGAGAGAGTAAGCTGTGGGGGCTTCGGGTCCAGACAGGGTATTTTTTAAGATGGAGGTTTAGATGAAGATCGCCTCTCTTGCTGGAGGGGAAGCGAGGGACTCCACATTTAAAATGCATTCTCAGAGGCAATAAGAATAGGTTCTCAGGGGAAAGTTATACCTCTAGTTTATCCTGTTATTTTATCGCTAGTTGGTAAATGTTTTGTTAATTTAAGATATCTCGGCATCATCATTGACCAAGCCCTAACCCTTAAGCAACAAATCAACAAGACTACTGGAACTGTATTCCACAAAGCGAAGACGGTACAGCGTCTCCGACCTCTCCTCGAACCACAGGACTTCAGGACAGTAATGCAAGCTCTGACACTCCCTCATCTGGACTACTGCAACATAATCTACCATGGCCTACCTGCCGCACAAACCAATCCCCTCCGAACTGCTCTAAACACCACGGCGAGAATAATACACAATGCAAAGAAACGGGACCACATCACCCCAATTCTGAGAGACCTTCATATTCTCCCCATCGAAGCAAGAATCAAGTACAAAGCTCTTCTACTCACCCACAAAACCATCCACCAAACACAAGGCACCCCACTCCGCACCCTACTGCCTCGCCCAACCCACAGCAGAACAACCAGACAATCCTCCAACAGCTCCATTGCCGTCCCCCACAAAAGAACCAAAGCAACACAACGGACCTGCAACAGAGCCTTTGAACTCTATGCCCCATCCCTCTGGAACTCTTTACCAAGCCACATCAGGAACAACGGTGATCTCCCATCATTCAAAAAGCAGCTAAAAACCGTCCTATTCCAAGAACATCTCTGAATAGGAACCCCCCCTATTCCTCTTCAAGAACTCCAGACCAGTAACTCTACTATCCTGTCAGTCTCTATGTTCGCCCCAAAATCATCAATGTTGAACCCCCGGTGTTGGGCCTCCCCCCCCCCACTATTGATTCCCCCCCCCCCCCCCGTTATACGTCCCACCGCTTTGACCCAGTGAAAAGCGGGATATAAATACAGTTAAATAAATAAATAATTGTTCCGGTGAGTCTACTTTGTCAATAGGTTACTGGAGTGAGGAGGTGGTGCCTATGTCCTTATAACAGTATCATCAAAGAATGACGTTTCTCAGTCTCCAAGCTTCTGGAAGAGGAGCACAACCCAGAGTTTCTGGGATTAGACTAAGTCTAATTTAATAATTTTTGCTGTCGGGCTCACTTGATAGGGGTTGGAGTGGGAAGAGTAAGTGCTGCAGAGGTCTGATTTGCATTTTCTTTCTTCCTCCAGCTCCTCCCCCCCCCCCTTCACAAACGGCGATCAAAGGGGGTGAGATCTGTCAGGAATAGCTTCCCTGCTCCCGATCCCACGTTAACGGGTGAGGAGCAGGTGGCCGGCGCAGGCGGCAACTTTTTCTGCAAGGGGGGACTGCCCATTGCATTCGTCGGCGCTGTGTGTGTCTCTGTGCTGAAACCGCTGTTTCGGTTGAGCTACGGTGGTGGATTGAGGCCCCAGAGCTTCTTTGGACCGTGATAAGTCCCTGTTTTGCCGATTGGGGTTGGGACTAAGAGCGGGGAGGCCAGGGAGCCACGATCGCAGATTTGCACCGCTTGCGGGTGCAGCAGGCTGGACCGCATGGTTTTCGTGCGGGAAGCGCGAACGGAGACATTTTGAATTTTACCTCACAGCAGGCTGACAGAGGGTGGTGGCAGAGGTGCAGTGGTTGGCGCCTGGGTTATTTGAGCCCCGTTTTCAGCGGCAGGCTTAGGCTGAGGACGAACAGCTGATTTTGGGGGAAAAAAAAACACGGAGCTGACTTTTGGTCTGAGGAGTAATAGGTCTTATTCCTGATTTGAGTTTTTCTGGGGGCTTTCATTTGGAAATGCCTTGTCCTCTGATAGTATGCCGGCTAGGCCTCAGTGCTTAGTTTGTGGCACTAGGCGTGGCACTCATAAGGTGGCCTTGATGCAGCAGGCACTGGAAGTGGGGACGGGTGAGCAATCGGTGGTTCCTCCAGGTCAGGAGGAACCCCTGGCACCTTCTCTTTACCCCTCGGAGCCTATAGCTGGGCCGTCCACGGCGGTGGGGCTGCTTCCTACACAAGGACACAGTCAGGCACTAGGTCCATCCTTGGTCCCTCCGGATTTCGTTTTGCTACTGCATCAGGCTTTTTCTCTACTGCAGCCCAGAATGGCTACCTCTTCTACCGGCGTACGGGGTGAAAAGCGCCTGGGGCCCCCGATGATGCCGGAGACGGCCGGTACCCCCTGTCAAGAGGGTAAAGTTAGCAGGGGTAGGTCTGGAGAACTTGATGCATTTAGAGGATCTAGAGGCTGCGGACGGTGATCTGGAGGACGATTTGGTAGAGGAAGGTGAGCTGCCTGATCCAGAACAGCAAGCTAGAGTAGTCAGGGTGTTTAGGCGAGAAGAGTTGCCAGCGCTGATTGCTGAAACGTTCAAGACTGTGAACATGCCGTCTGCTGTTCCAACAGCGGATGAGACTTTAGAGGATCCGTTGTTACAGGCAGTACGTACTACACAACGGGTGTTTCACATTCACAGAGTGGTTAGAAATAAGATTCAGGAGGAGTGGGTTTACCCAAGTTGGCCCTTAAGGGATCTAGAGCGATAGCTCTACTCTTTCCGCTGTCAGACCAGGATAGGAATCTTTCACTCTCCAAAGATCGATGTAGCGGTGTCAGCAGTTACCAAGAAGACCATGATTCTGGTAGAGGGTAGTGCAGCTCTTAAGGATGATCAGGATAGGAAGCTCAATACGTTATTAAAGCAAGTATTTGATATAAGCACCCTTTCCATGCACACCTCTATCGCTTGGGCATGGGTGGCTAGGGCCTGTCTTTGGTGGTCTCAATGTCTACGGGTTGATCAGATGGGAGAGCAGGTAGACAAAGTGGCATGTCTGGAGTCAGGGACCGCCTATTTGGCGGATATTCACTATGATCTTATCCGGGGGCTTTTGAAGAGTATGGATTTGGTGGCAGCCTGGCAATATTTGTGGTTGTGCAACTGGTCAGCAGACAGTTCTAAGGCTCGTCTCAGCAAACTTCCTTTTTAGGGGGAAGCTTTTGTTCAGAGAGGTTTTGGACAAGTTAGTCAAGGATCTGGGAGAGTCTAAAGAGGGTCGGTTGCCTGAAGATAAGCCAAAACAAGGCTGACCTAGTCCGGCTCCCAGAGGGACACAGAGAATTTCATAGGTTTCGCTCATCCCGCTTTGGGCAGTTTCAGCGGGGCAGGTTCCCAACGTGAAGCCAGGGGTTTTGAGGTTTTCGGGGGGGCAGGCAGAGGTTTTGCGTCCAACTCGTCCTTGAACCTTAGAAAGCCACATTGAGATGAGGGGGACTCAGGTGGGGTGAGAGCTGGTAGGCGGGTGACTATGGGATTTTTACCCTGCCTGGGTCCAGATAACGTCGGACCAGTGGGTGTTGGAGGTCATTCGAGAGGGTTACGCTCTGGAGCTCCAACAGCCAGTGGTAGACTCGTTTGTCCAGTCCCCTTGCAAGGCACGGCTCAAGAGCCTGGCGGTTCGGGAGACGCTTCAAAGGCTTTTGCAAATCAGGGCAGTGGTGTGCTCGTTCCGTTGGAGCAGTACGGGTGCAGTCGATACTCCATTTATTTTGTAGTCCCAAAGAAAGACGGTGCGTTCCAGCCCATTCTAGATTTAAAGAGTAACTCGGTGTCTCCGTGTATCTCATTTCCATATGGAGACTCTGCGCTCGGTGGTAATGGCGGTCAGGAGCGGAGAGTTCCTTACAGCATTGGATCTCACGGAAGCTTATTTGCATATTCCAATATGACAGGAACATCAACAATTTCTTCGGTTTGCGGTGCCCATGGGACATTTTCAATTCCGGGCCTTGCCGTTTGGCCTGGCTACGGCGCCAAGAACTTTCACCAAGGTAATGGTGGTGGCGGTGGCGGCTCTCCGCAAAGGAGGAGTGTTAGTACACCCATATTTGGATGATTGGTTGATTCGAGCAAAGTCAAGGAACGAGAGCAAAGCAGCCATAGCCCGGGTAGTGCAGCTGCTACAGAGCCTGGGTTGGGTGGTCAAGTTCTGCAAAAGCAAACTGGTTTCCTCGCAGACCCTGGAATATCTGGGGGTGCGTTTCGATACAGCGCAGGGGAAAGTATTTATTTTTTCCAGTTCTGCGAGCGCAGGGCTTGAGGACGCTTGTGCGGGGATTCTTGTCCCAAAGGGCTCCCACAGCCTGGCAGTATCTGCAGTTACTTGGAACGATGGTGGCCATGATGGAAGCAGTGCCTTTGGCCAGAGCTCACATGAGACCCTTGCAGAGAGTTCTGCTATGAAGCTGGTTGCACCAGAAGGACTCGCTGTCTCGGCGGCTTGTCTGCCCACAGGTGGTGAGTAAGGAGCTTCACTGGTGGCTGCAGCCAGAGAATCTGGAGAAAGGGAATGCCCTTGGAGGGCCCGGCCTGCATATCTTTGATGACGGATGCCAGTCTAATGGGCTGAGGGGCGCATTTCGAAGGACGATTTGCGCAGGGGCAATGGTCGATGCTAGAGAAGGAGTGGTCCAACAGGTTGGAAATGAGGGCCATGTTTTTAGCCGCCTTAGAGTTCTAGTTGTGGCTGAGGCAGTCAGCAGTTTGGGTACTTTCCGAAAATGTGACCACAGTAGCCTACATCAATCGGCAGGGTGGCACAGGAAGTGCAGCTTTGGAGTCAGAGGCAGGTCAGCTGTTGGACTGGGCCAAACAAAATCTGCTTGCCCTGTCGGCTCAACATGTAGCAGGTGTGGACAATGTCGAGGCGGATTATTTGAGTCATCGCAAGGTGGATCCAGGGGAGTGGATGCTTCACCCGGACGTGTTTGCCCTAATTGCAAGGTGCTGGGGATGCCGATTTATGGATCTGATGGCAACGTTTGAGTCGGCAAAGGCAGCTCAATTTTACAGCAGAAGGCAAGAGAGGCTGTCGGAGGGTCTCGATGCTCTGATGCAAAGGTGGTCAGTCATTTATGTGTTTCCACTTTGGGCGCTAATAGGGCGTGTGGTGCAGCGCATAAAACTGCATAGGGGCCTGGTGGTTCTGGTAGCACCGGACTGGCCAAGAAGGCCATGGTATGCAGATATGGTTCACCTACTGGTAGACAATCCGTGGTGGTTCCCGTACGCAGGAGGATCTGTTAGGTCAGGGTCCGCTACGCATGCCAAAGGGGAGTTGGTTCTCACGGCTTGGCTCTTGAGAGGGCAAGGATGAAAGCCAGAGGATATTCGGTGGCCGTCATTGCTATGATGTTGAAGGCTAGGCGGAGATCTACTTTGTTAGCATATGTGCGGGTCTGGCACATTTTTGAGGCATGGTGTGCAGACAGGCTGGTGCGGCTTTCAGGGGCATCTATTTAGCAGATCCTTTCTTTTCTGCAGGATGGCTTCGAGAAGGGTATGGCGGCCAGTTCATTAAGAGTTCAACTAGTAGCGCTTTCTTGTTACCGAGGTAAAAGTCAAGGAGACGCGTTGGGGGCTCATGCGGATGTTAAGAGATTTCTAAGGGCTGTCTTGCTGATGCAGCCTCCGCAGGTGCACGGTTCCCGCTTAGGATCTGAATTTGGTAGTAGACGTGTTTGTTAGAGAACCTTTTGAACCGTTAGGAAAGGCTTCTTTGAAGGATTTAACGTTAAAGACGATTTTTCTGGTGGCCATTTGCTCAGCTCGCAGGATTTTGGGGTTTCAGGCTTTGTCTTGTAAGGAGCCTTTTCTTTCTTTTCCTGATCAGAAGGTGGTTTTTGCTCGGTTCCTGCTTTCTTGCCCAAGGTGGTTTTGGTTTGTCTCCAGGAACAAGCAGGAATGAGTCTTCACACGTGGGAGACGTCGCCGACGGAGCCCGCACTGGAATGCTCCCCAGCATCCAATCAGAAAGCCTTTGGGAGCATCCCCCGCGCCTGCGCGGTGGCTTCCCGCCCTTCCTACTGCCTCTCCCCAGTTTTTCGTTTTCCGCAGAGCAGGCAGTACGTCCCTCCTGCCACCGCAGAAATTTTTTTCCTTTGTTTCTGTAGTCGCGGCTTTTCCTGCCGACGGTGGCACCTTCGTGCCCCTTTCTTTCTTTTTTTTTTCTTCACTACTGCTGTGAAGTCAACAGTTCCTTTTTTTCAGTTAGGTCCTCCTCCTGGAGGTCCGGACCCTTGTCTCCCTATCTCTCGCTAGGGCAGACTGTGTACCCCTTCTGCTCCGGGGTACACCTCTACCCTTCTCCGGGATAGGCTCTCTAGTTTGGCCTGTCTTCCACTGTTAGTCCTCTGAGTTATGGACTCTACTCCTAAGCAATGTTCCCTCTAATTTTCTGTAGGCTGTGTGCGCATAAAATATCAGGTGTGTGCAGCTTTTGAAGGAAGATTAAATTTTTGTGCGCCACATAACGACACTCGGAGTTATATACTTTAAAATTTGACTACACGTCAGAATACAGTATGTACACCACATTGATTTTAATCAAATTAAATGAAAATAGACTTTTACTAAATGAAGCAGGAAATTTCTAGCAATTGCAATCATAACTTTTAAATTTTAAGACGTCTGTGTTTTCTATCAGAATCATAGCCGTAATTTTTGTGCGCTCTGTTTTAAAGTATGTGCGCTCGCTCCGAGGTGTGTGCGCGCGCACACGCGAACAGCTTAGAGGGAACAGTGCTCCTAAGGGAGTGTTCAGCTTGCCGTAAGCCCCCTGGAAGACCTGCCGTCCTTCTCCTGACCCAGCTGACGCCTGGATCTCATGGCCTTCCGGATTTGGAACTTCCTCCTCGCTGAGGTGAAATTTCCTTGATGACCTCGCTACTGCGTCTACAGTGCCTTCATCACAGGACTACTTCCGACAACCCGGTGGGTAAGCTGTACAGGTTTCTAAACCATTAATTCATTAAAACTTAATGGCCGGTAAGCTCTATATGGTACTAGGTCATTTACTCATTAAAGGCTTAATGATTCTCTTCATGCACCCCTCTGACTACTCCCGTAGCCTGGGTTTTTTTTTGCTGTGTCTTAATGGTACCTGTTCTGCACTCTAAAGACTTTCCTCCGTAGTCTTTAGATTCGCTGTTCCTCTATTCAACTCCTGCCCTCCATCCCTCAGGGGATGCTGGGGATTCAGGTTGGGCAAATGCCATCCCGTCCTGGTCTGCGCTTAGGGGATCTCCCCGGGCATCCTTAGCTAGGGAGTCCCCACGTGTGAAGACTCATTCCTGCTTGTTCCTGGAGATAGCACAGTTACTTACCTGTAACAGGTGATCTCCGGAACAGCAGGAATTAGTCTTCACAACCCGCCCACCTCCCCTAGGAGTTGTATCTCTTTTTCTCTTTTTTCTCTCTTCCTTCCTCTCCTCTCCTTCCGGCTCAGCTATGAAACTCAACTTGGGAGAGGCAGTAGGAAGGGCGGGAAGCCACCGCGCAGGCACGGGGGATGCTCCCAAAGGCTTTCTGATTGGATGCTGGGGAGCATTCCCGTGCGGGCTCCGTCGGCGACGTCTCCCACGTGTGAAGACTAATTCCTGCTGTTCCGGAGATCACCTGTTACAGGTAAGTAACTATGCTTTCACGTCAACCAAGTGGTTTCATTGCCATTATTCTCTGGAGAAGTGAAAGTCTGCTGGGGGAAAATTGTCTGCTAGATGTTCGATGGATGCTCAAATGGTACCTCTGTGGTATAGTGTCTTTTGTAAGTCAGACAGATTGTTTGTATTGTTAGGATGTCTGCGGAAGGGTGAAGCTGCGGCTAAGTCTTCCATTTCCAGATGGTTAAAGGAAACCATTGCAGCGGCATATATCTTGAAATGTAAGGAGGTACCGGATGGTCTGAGGGCTCATTCGACAAGAGCACAGGTGGCCTCCTGGGTGGAATACATTTTGGTGCTGGCCGAGGATATTTGCAATGCGGCAACTTGGTCGTCTCTTAATTCCTTTGTCAAGCATTATAGAAACATAGAAACACAGAAATATGGCGACAGAAAAAGACCACATGGCCTATCATGGCCTTCCATAACAACTGCAACAGTCCACTTTTTACCTTGAGATCCTCTGCGTTTGTCCCATGCTTTTTTGAATTCAGTTACTGTCCTCATCTCTACCACCTTCACTGGGAGACTATTCCACGGATCCACTACTCTTTCCGTAAAGAAATATTTCCACCTATCACTCCTGAATCTATCTCCCTTCACCCTCATCCCATGTCCCCTCGTAGCAGAACTTGCTTTCAATTGAAAGAGGCGCTCTCCCTGAACATTTATGCCACGGAGGTATTTAAACATCTCAATCATATCACCTCTATGCCGCCTTTCCTCTAAGGTGTACATATTAAGATCCTTCAGTCTGTCCTCATATGCTTTATAATGAAGACCACTTATTTTAGTAGCCACTCTGCACCGGCTCCATCCTGTTCACATCCTTTTGAAGGTGCGGTCTCCAGAATTGCACACTATACTCCAAATGAGGTCGCACCAAAGACTTATACAGAAGCATTATCACCTCCTTTTTTCTGCTAGCCATTCCTCTCCATATGCACCCAAGCATCCTTCTAGCTTTTGCCATCGCCTTTTCTACCATTCATCCATGCCTTCGGGTAGGGGCTTGGACACTTGATGCCTTTGGGCGTTGATGATTTCAGGCATGCATGTTGGTCTCCAGGATAGGGAGTGTGACAGAAGTCTAGGGGGGGCCAGGGTTGGTGTTCTCTCTGCCCCACACTCCTACTCCTCCTCTCTTTTGGCGATGACACAATGGCAGTAATGAGGGTGAGGTTGTTTCAGAGGAGATGGTTGAATGAGAGGGAGAAAGTGGTGAAGCTCAAGAGCTAACGATGGGGTAGATGACAAGATGGTGGGGGAAGCAAGGATGGTAAAGGGGAAATAAGGTGGAGGGTCTTGAAGGTGTTGGCAGCAGGGGAGACAATTAGTTAGTATGAGCAGTAGGAAGAGAAAGTGATGAGGAGCCATAGAGAGATGGAGAGGAGCACAGAAGTCTCAGGAAGCAAAAGGATAGGTGGTAGAGATTGCAGGGATACTGTGCACGTGTGAGGGATTGTGGTAATGAGCACAGGACAGTTGTAAGACTATAAGCCAGGGGATGGGTGGGTTGTGTGGAGGGGAGGGCAGTATAATAAGGAAGAAGAGAGACATGGCTGAAGACAGAGGCAAGTGCTGAATGCATGCAAGTGAAAGCAGCCAGAGTCCACAGAAGGTGCCCTGGTTTAAATAAACAACAAACTTGAGGATTGAAAATATCAATTGAAGGAATAGGGAGAAAGAGAAAAAAAGCACACAAAATGTGCAGTCGGAGCTAGTCAGAAAATGGACAGAAGTGGTGAGAAGGAAGACACAGCACTACAGAGGGCAGGATATGGATAGGACACACTGACAAAACAAATATATATATAAAACAATAAATAAGCTAGATACTGAACAGGCACAGACTGCTACTAAGATGGCATATATGTGCAGGTCTGATGCCTCTTCAAGCGATGATGTGGCGCAAGGCAGCTGGCTCCTGAGGTGGCCAGGTGCCATCCCTGTTGGCCTCTTCTGCAGGATGATCTGGAGAAAGGCCTTTCTCTTAGCTCCCGGAAGGTTCAGGTAGCAGTTTTGGCCTGTTTCAGAGGTTCAGTGGCTGGTAAATCTTTTGTCTTACATCCAGATCTTCTATGCTTTCTCAGGGGGTTTGACATCTGCGCCTTCCCCTCAGGTCTGTGGTCTCTTCCTGGGATCTGTGTCTGCTCAGAGCTGTGTTGTCAGTGCGTTTCAATGGCTCAAGGCTTCCATCTGAAGGGCGATGCTCGAGAATCTACTTGGTTGTGATTATACTGCAAGGTGGCTTTCCAGGCTGCAGGCTCAGTCTTGCCAAGATTCGTAGCTGTCTTTTTTTTCTAAAGAAGCTATTTCCATTCAGCCTGTGCCTGCCTTGCTACCTAAGTTAGCCCCCTTTCATATGAACCAGGTAGTTTGTCTGCCTTCCTCTAAGGGGCAGTGTCTGAAGGATAAGGATCTTGGCCTTGTGGATGTCTGGATGGTTTCTCCAGTACTTGAAGGTTATGAATTCCTTTCATAAGTCCAGCTATTCCTTTGTGCTGTTTGCTGGCTTTCGGCAGCTAAGTCTTCCTTGGTGAACTGGACTTAGGAAGCTATTGCTTTTGCATATTTGTTGCGGATCCAGCTAGTTCCAGTGCCCAATCTACCTGAGCACAGGCATCCTGTAGGGCGGAGCAAAGTTCAGTAGCCCTGCAGATATTTGGCATTGTGGGCATCTCCTTCAACTTCTGTCAAGCATTACTGCTTTGATGTCCTTGCTTGGGCAGTCCACGGCCTTTGGCTTTACAGTTTTACAAGCTGCTGTCTTCTCGCCCATTGGAGTCGTAACTTTAGTACATTACACTTGTCTGGACTGGTCTATCAGGACAATATGTAAGGTGACATTTTGCTTACCAGATAATGTCCTTTCTTTGAGTCCTGCTAGACCAGACGAGGGCCCGCCCCTGGAACTGTGTTCTGTTCTGTGGTGATACTCTTTGGTCCGCTATGATTTATAGATTTTTTTTTTTGTTTATGCTTTCTTGTATATAGTTCTCTGTTTGCTCATTGTTGCCTGCATTGAGGTTGTGAGGCTTACCATGTTTTCCCATATGCTTTGAGATGGATACTGAAGAGACCTTTGGCAGACACATTGAGGCATGGGAGTGATGTAATTTGAAATCTGGGCTTTTCATTGGTTCTTTTTCTCCATCAATCTGCTGGTAGAGGAACACAACCCACTTAGTTTGAGTCCTGCTAGACCAGGCCAGATAAGGACATTATCTGGTAAGTCAAATGTCACCTTTTTAGTGCTAAAAAATGCAGGGTCATGCATTTGGGCAGCAAAAATCCAAGGGAGCCGTGCCGTGTAGGGAGTGAAGTACTTTGGTCCATGAAAGAATAGTGGTACCTGGATGTGATTTTCTGATGATCTTAAAGTGGTTAAATGAGTAGAAAAGGTGATGGCAAAAGCCAGAAGGATGCTTAGGTGCACAGTAAGGAATGGCTAGCAAGAAAAAGGAGGTGATAGGGCCTCTGTCTTTGAGACCTAATTTGGAGTATGATGTGCAATTCTGGAGAACACTTTCAAAAAGATGTAAAGAGGATGGAGTCTATGCAGAGGGTGGCTAACAGAATATCTGTGGTCTTTGTTGTAAGACCTATGGGGACAGATTGAAAGATCTCCAGTATGTATACTTTATCCCTCCTTTCCTCTAGAGGAGATGATACATGTTTACATATTTCTGTGGCATAAATGCACAGGAAGAGAGCCTCTTTAAAACGAAAAAGGTTCTGCAACGAGGGGGCGTAGGATGAAGGTGAAAGGGGATAGACTCAAGAATAATATGCAGAAATATTTCTTTACGGAAAGTGGTAGTTGCATGTAATAGTCTTCCCAGTGAAGGTGGTAGAGACGAGGACAGTATCTGAATTCAAGAAAGCATGGGACAGAGAAAATCTCTAAAGGAAAAAGGACTATAGTAGTTATGCAAGGGCAGACTGGATAGGCCATATGGTCCTTTTCTGTCTTTGTTTCTATTAGGATCTATCTTCTCAGTCTACAGGTAGTACAGAATTGAACTACTAGGATCTAGCAGCAACCTAAGTTGAATATCTGCATTCCATTTAAAGCAACTACAATGATTGTTGAAATCCAGTTCTGAATGCTATGCACAATAGATTAATCTGAGCATGCATGGAAAAGGTGCAGCATATTTAGCAGAGAAGTTCAATTTGTAAACACTAAGGAGAAGCTGAAATCAAACCAGGGTGCCTATTTGCAAGTGCCACTAGTAAAACACATTTTAGGAAGGTGAAGTGCTGGCATGGACATTTTCCAGTTTGATTTCTGTGCTCTAGAATGGTCAGGGAAATTGGATCAGGAAAATTATGGTACATTTTTGCAAAAAAAAAAAATGAAGACTGGTTCCCTGCATAAAGATCATCTGTAGGCAGGGGATGAGAAATTAAGTTTTTGTTGTAGTAAAGGGGAAAGAATTTTAGGGGGTAAGGGGAATGTGGAGCAAGGATGGTGTTTAATTGGAAGTGTATGATGAATGGTTGTGCACTGCTGTAATCCATTCCAATAGAAATAGGTAAGTGGAATATAAAAATTTTAAATTAGTTTGTACGTGAGGCAATGGGAGGGATAAGTAACTTGCCCAAGATCACAAGGAGCAGCAGAGGGATGAAACCTAAACATCCCCCAGAGAGTGTGACTGTACAGCTTTATCTCCTTTGATAAGAGTGCATTCATTTTCAGTTCTTAATGGCATTTAAAGTTTGACAATCAATACCTTCCTTGGGAAAGTTGGAGTAGTGTGTATCTACTCTTTAAGAACATAAGAAATGCTATACTAGGTCAGACCAAAGTCCATCAAGCCCAATATCCTGTTTACAACAGTAGCCAATCCAGGTCACAAGTACCTTCCTAGCAGGTTCCCAAAAAGAGACACAAGTTCCACATTGCTTGTATTGGGGCGAGCAGTGGATTTCCTGGGCCCTCTTTAATAACTTATGGACCTTTCCTCCTAGGAACTTGTCCAAAACTTTTTTTTTAAATCCAGCTACACTAACATCTTTTACTACATCCTTCAGTAATAAATTGCAGAGTTTGATTACATGTTGAGTGAAAAAATAAATCCCCTGGAACAAGCAAGAATGCAGTTTTCACATGTGGGGTGATGTGGGCACTGACAGAGCCCACGTGAAAACCCTCCCCAGCGTCCAGTCGGAAAGCCTTTGGGAGCACTCCACTGTGCCCGCCTTCCTGCCCTTCAAGCACCTCTTGTCAGTTCTTTGTTTTCTGCAGAGCCAGCAGGACACATTATTCTGGTCACCACCGAAAAACCTCTTCTTTTTTTTTTTTTTTTTTGGTGTTGCATCATGCTTATGCCTTCCTGTCGACACTGGTTCCATAGAATGACACATGTCCCGATAAATCTTTTTTTTTATTTTCTTTCGTTTTCATTGTGGTTTTCACTGCCAAAGTAGACCTCTAGGCCTCCATAGCCTTCTCTTCAACTCAGACAACTTTTTTTTTTAAGGCATGGAAAAGCCAGCTAGTGGTGGGGGAAAAAAAATGTGCAAAGTGTGCTGGTACTGATAAACATGACTGGTGTCTAAAACGTTTAGGCCCTGAACATCAACGCGACTCGTGTCCTTTGTGCCAGCAAATGACAGAGGCCTCAAGAACCAAGCCAACAAGTACAGATCATTGTTTCAGTGACTTGAACCTCATTGAGGTTATATTTTCCTCTCATGGGTCTGGTTTCTCTGGGAACAAGAAGGAAGTCGGCCCTCACATATGGGTGATGTTGGCGGAAGCATCCCCCCCTCCCCCAGCTTTCAAAGAAAGCCTTTGGGAGATGTCACCATACATGTGTGATCCCCTTCCTGCCCAAGGGTGCCAGCTTGCTCAGTCTCCTTTTTTCCATGGAGCCCTTCAGATGTTGTCTGACGTGTCCCCGAAAAAAGTTGATTTTCTCAGTTTCATATTCTCCTCCGGTATCGCACCGGTACTCTTCCCACATACTGACCTCGTTGCCTTGGCATCGAGTTTGGTCTATTTTTTGTAGTTTTCGTTCTTTTCTTTTCCTGGCATCTTCATGCCTTTTTTTCTTCCACTGGCAGCCTGGAGAGTCTTCGACCTCGCAGGGGTACTTTTTTCACCCCATGGCTACCAGTAGCTTTAAGAAGTGTGATCGGTGCACTGAAGTCTGCAGAGCCTTCTGGTCTAGAGTCCAGAATGGCAGCCCTGGAGCACAGTTTGTCTGCCTTCATGGACCAGCAGCGGGCGCTGCTGTCCAGCTGGCACAACCAGTTCATCCGCCCCAACCACCGGGCCCTCGACGTCCCTGGAGGCCAAGGCGATCCTTGAGGTTCTTAGGCTTCAAGTCGATCCTTGGCTGAGGTCATGATATGAGTCCTGTTCGATGGGACCGTGGCCATCCCCGGCAAGTTACTGGGCACCGGCCCGCATGAGCAGAAGGCTCCAAAAACCCATGCCCTGGCCTTGGCCCAGCCAGGGGGGAGCTTTTGATTCCTTGAGCATAGCCTCTCTACCCCAAGGAGATCAACAACCCACAGGGGGACGTCTGGCCCTCTATTCCCAGAGGTGGATGTCAATCGCCACAGATTGCTGGGCAATTCAGGTGGTTAGGGAGGGTTACCTCCTCCATTTGACACTTCCCCCTTATTTCCCGGGAGATCCCCTCGGGTCTCCCTTCCACCAGGACCACCTTCTTAAGGAGTTGGCAGGTCTTCTTGAGGACAAAGTCGTAGAACCGGTGCCCCATCATCTCAAGGGCTCGGGCTCCTACTCCAGGTACTTCCTCATGCCAAAAAGAACAGGGGGCCTAATGCCCATTTTCGACCTGCACAACCTCAACAAATTCCTGGTGAGGGAGAAGTTCAAGATGCTCACCCTTGGAACATTGCTGACATATCTCCAGCAGGGGGACTTGCTATGCTCCTTAGACTTCAAGGATGCTTATATCTGCATCCTCATTCACCCCAACCACAGGCAGTACCTGCAGTTCGTAGTGGGGGGCACTAAGTACAAAAAAAGCACTCAAATGTTTTACCAAAAACAGCAAAGAATTCAAAGAAAACCTATGATCAGGATCAAATAAACCAAAATAACAAAGAAAAAACTGATCTATATAAATAACAAGCTCAGTAAATAATCCTACCAATTTTTTTTTGTTGGAGTTGCCAGCTCAGTGAAAGGAACCTGTCCATTCACCACTGTGGCCCTTCCATTTTAATAAGACAAAACTTTAAAAAAAAAAAAACAGCTTGCACTTAGCTGATGACTCTTTCAAGGCTGTTCAGAACACCAAAAACAGCAGCTTAAAAAAGCAAACAATTTCAACAACCAAAGCAATGGGTCTCAGCACTCCTGGGGCATTTCATGCAAAGAGCACTCTTTATCAATGGCGTCATTTAAAACATTGATGCCACACAACCCCATAACATCACCGACCCAGAGCTATAGGTAGGTATAGGTAGTGGCTTTCATTTTTACCTATAGCTATGGGTCGGTGATGTTATGGGGTTGTGTGGCATCAATGTTTTAAATGACGCCATTGATAAAGAGTGCTCTTTGCATGAAATGCCCCAGGAGTGCTGAGACCCATTGCTTTAGTTGTTGAAATTGTTTGCTTTTTTAAGCTGCTGTTTTTGGTAAAAAAAAAAAATTTTTGAGTGCTTTTTTTTGTACTTCGTGTTTTCACTTTGCACTCTGAGAGACCCCCCCCATATTGCAATTTGCATTGCGGGGGGCAGGCATTTTCAGTATAGGGTGCTCCCCTTCGGCCTGGCCTCTGCCCCAAGAGTCTTCATAAAATGCCTGGTAGTCGTGGCCACCTTCCACCGGCTCCAGGGGGTTGTCATCTTTCCCTACCCGGATGACTGGCTCATAAAGGGAGGCACAATCTCAGAGGTGTGCAGTAGGCCATTGCACGCACCATCCAGGTTCTGCAACACTTGGGTTTTGTCATAAACTACCCAAAGTCTCACCTCCTCCCGACACAGTGCCTGGAGTTCATTGGGGCAAAGATCGACACCCTTCAGTCAGACTTTCTTTCCCAGTGACCGAACCGATCGTCTCGGGTCTCTAGCTCGGGACATACAGTGCCATCTCAGTGCCTGCCCAGCTTCTCCTGTGCCTCCTCGGGCACATGGCCTTCACAGTCCGTGTCACCCCAGACGCTCGCCTCCACATGAGGGCGGCACAGTGGTGTCTCTGGGACTAGTGGTCTCAGGTCACAGGCTGCCTCTGAGACAGTTTGTGACCCACCAATTGGCAGACTCCCTGGTCTGGTGGCAGTCGCCCCAGCATCTTGAGGTAGGCATGCCTTTTCAGGCTCCAAACCACTCAAGGGTCCTCACCCCAGATGCCTCCCTGCTCAGATGGGGAGCCCACTGCAGAGATCTTCGCACTCAGGGCAACTGGTCACCAGACGAGAACACACAGCAGATCAACTTCCTGGAGCTCCAAGCCATATACCTAGCCCTGAGGGTCTTCTGTCACCACCTGCTTCACCAGCCGGTGCAGGTTCAGACGGACAACCAGGTGGCGATGCTCTTCATGAACAAATGGGGGCACAGGGACTCGTAACCTTTGTCAGGAGGCACTGGTCCTGCTCGTACGCAATCCAATAGGGTATCCTCCTGCAGTCAGTGTACCTGCCAGGCCAGGACAACCTGCTGGCCGACAGCAGAGTTCTCCAGCCGCATGAGTGGCAACTGGACCCCAAGGTAGACAGTTGGCTTTTCTGGCTCTGGGGGGGAGTCCGTGATGGACCTGCTCACCAGTCCAGACAACTTTCAGTTGCCCTGCTTCTGCTCCCAGCAGGCCCACTCCTCCAGGGTGGCAGCAGACATGTTCCTAGTCTCATGGTCGGAAGACCTCATGTATGCCTTCCCTCCGCCGCTGATCGCCAAGACCTTGTTCAGGAACCTCTGCGACAGGGCCTCGCTCATCCTGATGGCTGCCTAGGCCACCAAGGAGCTATGGTTCCTGCTGCTTCTACAGTTGACGGTGGAGGCCCCTATTCACTTGGAGACCACCCCATGATTCCTATCTCAGGAGGGGGGCACTCTCCTGCACCCCAACCTGGGGTCCCTGTTGCTGACAGTGTGGCTGTTGAGAGGGTGACTGGCTCCTTTCAGCCTTCTGGTTGAGGTGGAGGACATTCTGCTAGCCTCTCACAAGGCCTCTACTAGGAAGACTTATGCCCGCAAATCGCGCAGGTTCTCTGCTTGGTGTGTAGAACATGGGGCTGACCTTCTGCCCGGTGGCTCTGGTGTTAAAGTACCTTCTCCATCTCTCTGTCCGGGTTCAAGTCTAACTCTGTCCGAGTGCACCACCATCCAGTGGGATAGTAAGCCCCTCTCGGTCCAGCCATTGGTGACATGTTTTATTGAGGGCTTGCTCTTATTGAAGTCCCCGGTTTGCCCACTGGCAACCGAATGGGACCTCAGCGTTGTGCTGGGGCAGCTCACTTGCCCACCCTTCGAGCCTCTGGCTTCCTGCCACCTTCACTACTTCTCCTTGAAGGTGGCTTTCCTGGTTGCACTCACCTCCACTTGAAATTAGTGAGCTCCAGGCCCTTGTGGCAGAGGAGCTTTATACCAGGTTCTACAAGAACAGAGTGGTGCTTTTCACGCACCTCAAATTCCTGCCGAAGTTAGTGTCACCCTTCCATCTCAACCAGGAGGTGTTGCTCCCTACCTTCTTTCCAAGACCTTACTCCAGTTAGGCAGAGACGGTCCTTCACACTTTGGACTGTAAGAGGGCCTTGTCTTTCTATATCCAGCACAATTGGGGCCACCAGAAAGCTGCTCAGCTTTGTCTCCTACAACCCTAGTAGGCTGGGGAAAGCGGTGACCAAGCGTACGCTGTCCACATGGGTGGCAGACTGTATCGCCCTCACTTATGAGCAGGCAAGGCTCCCACTGGAAGCCCGCATCACAGCGCACCGTGTCAGGGCCATGGTGGCCTCTGTGGCAAACTTGCGCTCTGTCCCAATGGTGGACATCTGCAGGGCTGCCATGTGGTCTTCAGTCCATAACTTCACAGCCCATTACTACCTGGAAAGAGAGTCCTGATAGGACAGTGCCTCTGGCCAGGCTGTGCTTCATTAGCTTTTCAGGGTTTAGGAAACTCCTTCCTTCCGACCCTTCTGTGTTCAGGCTACCAGAGTGCTAGTTTCATCTGACACAGGAGATTCTACTGTGGTCTGTGTACACAGAATAAATTGCTGCTGCTTTCGGCTCCCTGTGAGGTAACCCCTATTTTTGCTATGGGCTTTCGGTAGCCTGTAGCTGTGGAGTCCCATATGTGAGGACTGACTTCCTGCTTATTCCTGGAGAAAGTGTAGTTACTCACCTGTAACAGGTGTTCTCCAGGGACAGCAGGAATCGGTCCTCATAACCCTCCTTCCCTCCTCCCCTTGGTTTGCTCCTTTACCATCTTTTAGCTATAATGTCTGACTGAGCAGGATGGCACCCTTGGATGGGGAGGGAACCATGCATGCATGGTGGCATTTCCCAAAGGCTTTCTTTGAAAACTGGGGGGGGGGATTCTTCCACAAGTGCTCCGGTACCGACATCACTCATATGTGAGGACTGATTCTTGCTGTCCCCGGAGAACCCCTGTTACAAGTGAGTTAACTACACTTTCTTCAAAGTCAAGGCAAGAGCAAGTCAAAATCTCTGATTGCACCCAAACCCTCAGCATTGGCATGAAAGACGGATAGAGGCCATATAGAAGTCCCAGCATAAGCATTGTGACTTCTAGAGGTGCTTCCAATACAGGCTGGACATCCAAATGGCTCTGGCTGGATGATCTGTCCTCCAAAGCACAAATGGGGCTCCAGGACACTCCTGAGGCATTGACCTCCGGAGAGCTACCAGTTCCATGTTCTGGGACGGTGGCTCACAAACCCGTAGGTGATTCCACCCAGACATGGGCCATCTCCTTAGACCAGCAGATGCTGGCTTTCGAGAAGTTTGGCAGCACTCCTGGCAGCCTCGTACCAATAACATCAAGAGCTCTAGGAGTGCAGGCTTCGGCACTGAGCCTACAGCCAGGCATATTTGGCCAGATGCCAACCCTCAAACCAGCATAGTCAGAACCCCAAGGTTGATACTCTTGTTGGAACAGATTGATATCCAACAGACTCAAACAGCCATGGCTCTTTGTTCCAATATCTCTGAGTATTGGTATTGGCATTCACCTTTGTCCATGAAGAATCAAGGTTGAACCCAAGACAGTCTATACTTTGATTTCTTACCAAGCTCTGATTCTAGTTGATAAGAATCCTGAGGGGGGGGGGGGGGTCACTTGATTCCTGAGAACTACCAGACATCCCTTCGGACACGTTGCCATTTCAAGAACAGCATCAGTTCCCACCAGAAGATATGACATGACATTGCAGCAGTGCTTGCCATCACAGTAGCCTCAGAGAAAGGAACCGAGGGCTGAGAATTGGAGATACTCCAATACCCTCTCACGCCCAAAGAGGCAAATACATTACCAGTGCATTGTGTCCTGTAGGATCTTATGCTCTGTATGTGGGAGGCCCCGCTCATGGTTCTGCCTTGCGGCAAGAGGCTAGATACCATGTACAGAGTACCAGAGTGCCCAGGCTTCCAAAAACCTCAGCTTCCCCACCACTCAATGGTGGTAGAATTGGTGATGTGCCAAATAAAGAGCTCTAAGAACCATTCATCCATGCCACCTGGCAGAGACTCGGACACTCAATGCCTTCAGGCATTGATGCTGCCAAGCATGCATGTTAGCCTCCAGAATTAACTCTTACATGCTGCACATGGGCATGTTTCTGAAAAATGTCACCAGGTATCTGGAAACTCACCCCCCTTCCTGACAATAAGTGGAGTGCATTCCAGACATGCATCAAGCAAGGCCAGAATACTTCGAAATTTTACCAGGGCTTCTTTTGATGCCTTTGAATCAACATGCAGAGCTTCAGCAGTCTGTATTGGGGCTCTGAGAATGGCCTGGTTACAAACATCAGATCTCAATCTATGGGTCCAGGATAAATAGGCCAATATCTCATGTACTGGAGAAAACTTCTTTGGCAAGGATTGGAGGGAAAAAGCAAGGAAGATAGAAACACATGATTTCAACCTAAAATGCCTTTTCAGGAAAACAGCTGACTTTGTATTTTAGAAAGGAGATACTATCCTCCTTACCTGTCTTCTATTGCTTTTCACCTTAGCATCTTTCACAGAGACAGCAGGGCCCTCGCCAATCCAAGAAGCCCAAGGCTCTGAAGCCTTAACCAGCCACAGAGTCGCAACTGGTGCCTGGTTTTTGACTCCTTCCTAGAGAGCATTCCCTCTCTGCCCCTGGAGAGCCCCCAGCCTCTCCACATAGCAGGCAGACTGTCACTATGCCCACAGGTGGCACCTTATAACATCAGAACAGTGGACACTTCAAATCATCCAAAGGGGTTATCTGCTTCACTTCAAAACCTTACTCGCCACCAGCTTCACAGGGGATTATCCCACCCAACTCCTTCAAAGCACTCTTAAAAGCAGTGACAACCCTGTTATCCCAGGGTGCCATAGAAAGAGTTCCTCCAACTCAAAGGATGGGCTTCTACTCTCCATATTTTCTCATTCCCAAGAGAACTGGAAGCTTCAGGTCAGTCTTTGATCTCAGAACTAAACAAGTTCATGGCCCAAGAAAACTTCAAAATGATTTCCCTAGTAACTCTTCTGCCATACCTCCAGACATGATTGGCTTTGTTCTCTAGAACTAAAAGAGGTGTACATGAATATACTGATACATCCCTTGCACAGACTGTATCTGCTTCGTGTTTCAGAGAAACCATTATCAATACCAAGTTTTCTTTGGTCTAGCTTCTGCCCCAAGGGTCTTCACCAAATGCTCCTTAGGTGAGCTCCTTGGGGCGGCTCCGGCGGCAGAGGCTGCGTTTCAAGCTCCATACTATTCTGTCCAGCTGATCTGGATCTGCCTTTGCCTAACTGCCTATCTGTATCTCTAGTTGCATTCTCTCTTGCCGTCGGTAAGTGCTAGTTCTGTTACTTCTGTTGTCACGCTCACCTCCATCCTTAACACTGTTCGTCCTGACCATCGTATGGCTTCCATACACGTTCGGTGGGGTAATTGCTCAACTTGCTCCATCTCTTCTTACAAATTTGATGGCTCTAAGTTCCGCGATCTCTCCAATCTTCTTCCTTGCCTTCTGTCTCTTTCCAGTTCCTCTTTGCCTACCCTGATACCTCCACCCCCTTCATCTCTCACACTTATATGTGGCCTCCTTAACAGTCGCTCTTTGAGATCTAAATCATAAGAACATAAGATATGCCATACTGGGTCAGACCAAGGTCCATCAAGCCCAGTATTCTGTTTCCAACAGTGGCCAATCTAGGTCATATGTACCTAGCAGTTTCCCCAAGAGACACAAGATCCACAATGCTTGTACTGGGGCAAGCATTGATATCTTCGGTCACTTCTTAATAATGGTTTATGGACCTTTCCTCCAGGAACTTGTCCAAACCTTTTTTAAACCCAGCTACACTAACAGCCTTTACTACATCCTCCGGTAACAAATTCCAGAGTTTGATTACACGTTGAGTGAAAAATATTTTCTTTTATTAGTCTTAAATAGTTTACCCTGTAGCTTCATTGCATGTCCCCTAGTCTTTCTATATTCTGATAAGGTGAACAATCGATCTACGTTTACCCGTTCCACTCCGTTCATTAATTTATAGACTTCTATCATATCTCCCCTCAGCCGTCTCTTTTCCAGGTTAAAGAGCCCTAACCTTTTTAGCCTTTCTTCATAGGAGTATCCTTCCATCCCCCTTACCATTTTGGTGGCTCTTCTCTGTACCTTTTCTAAAATCGCTATATCCTTTTTAAGATACGGCGACCAGAATTGCACACAATATTCAAGGTGCGGTCTCACCATGGAACGATATAGAGGCATTATAATATCTTTAGTTTTATTTTCCATTCCTTTCCTTATCATACCTAGCATTCTATTTGCTCTCTTGGCCACCGCTGCACACTGGGCCGAGGGTTTTAACATGGTATCCACAATGACGCCTAAATCTTTTTCCTGGGTGGTGGTTCCTAATGTGGAACCTTGCATCGTGTAACCATAGTTTGGGTTGTTCTTCCCTAGGTGCATAACCTTGCACTTGTCCACATTAAATTTCATCTGCCATTTTGATGCCCAGTCTTCCAATTTATCAAGATCCTCTTGCAATTTTTCACAATCCTCTTGGGTTTTAACAACTTTAAATAGTTTTGTGTCATCTGCAAATTTGATAACCTCACTCGTTATTCCACTTTCCAGGTCATTTATGAATATGTTAAAAAGCAGCGAACCCAGCACAGCTCCCTGGGGTACACCACTATTCACCTTTCTCCATTGGGAAAATTGGCCATTTAGCCCTACCCTCTGCTTTCTATCTTTTAACCAGTTCCCGATCCACAATAGTACACTGCCTCCTATCCCATGACTCTTTAGTTTTGCCAAAAGTCTCTGATGAGGGACCTTGACAGAGGCTTTCTGAAAGTCCAGATACACAATATCAACCGACTCACCTTTGTCCACCTGTTTATTCACTCCTTCACAAAAACATAACAGATTAGTAAGACAAGATCTTCCTTGTCTAAAGCCATGTTGGTTGTCTCTCATTAGGTTGTGACTATCTACATGCTGAGTAATTTTATTCTTTATGATGGTTTCTACCATTTTTCCCGGTACTGACGTCAGGCTCACAGGTCTGTAGTTTCCCGGATCACCCCTGGAACCCTTTTTAAAAATTGGTGTTACATTGGCGATCCTCCAATCTTCAGGTATTAGAGATGATTTTAATGATAGTTCACAGATTACTGATAGCAGTTCTGCAATCTCATATTTCAGTTCTTTCAACACCCTTGGATGTATACCATCCGGCCCAGGTGATTTGCTACTCTTCAGTTTATCTAATAGTTGTAAGACATCTTCCCGATGTATCGATATTTCCTTCAATTCTTCCGCACCTTTAAATACCACTTCAGTCATGGGTAACATCCCTACATCTTCCTCAGTAAAGTCCGAAGCAAAGAATTCATTCAGTCTCTCCGCTATCGCCTTGTCGCCTCTTAGTGCTCCTTTAACCCCTTTATCAGCTAATGGACCAACTGACTCTCTCACAGGTTTTTGCTACGAATGTACTTGAAAAGGTCTTTATTTCGCGTTTTTTGCTTCCGCAGCAAGCTTCTTCTCAAATTCTCTCTTTGCCTGCCTTATCAATGCCTTGCATTTGACTTGCCAGTGCTTGTGCTGTTTCCAGGTTTCGTCGTTTGGCTCTTTTTTCCATTTCCTGAAAGATGCTTTTTTGGCAACAGCCTCTCTGACCTCACCTTTAAACCATGCTGGCAGTTTTTTGGACTTCCTTCCACTTTTCTTAAATCCCTTCTGGTTCAGGACCTCATTCTTCAGAATTCCTTTGATCTTCTTCTCACTGAAACCTAGCTGAAGGATGGGGAAGACGCTCTTCTTGTACGATGTCTCCCGCCAGGTTTCTCTGCTTTCTCCGTTTCCCGCACTGGTTGCACTGGTGACGGAGTAGCAGCTATTGCTTGCTTGACCCTCCCTCTTACTCAAATTCGCTCACCTTTGATACATTACCCTCTTATGCCTTCATTCCCTTCCAGCTTCACATATTCTGGTCATCTATTCTCCCCCCACTCTCCGCCCCGACCTCTGGGACTCCCTTCTCCTAACTATTTCTGACCTATCTTTGCAGTTCCCTCATCTGATAATTACTGGCGACTTTAATCTGCATCTTGATTCACCACCTTCCTCGCGGGAACACTCCTTTCTTTGGCTTCTTCATGATTTGTCTGTCTCAACATGTTCTCGTTCCTACCCACAGGGCTGGACACAGTCTTGATTTGGTGTTATCTTCTGTCTCAAACGTGTCACTGCACTCTTTCACTGCTACATCTCTACCATGGACTGATCATTACTGTCTTATCTTTCAGGCTCTCCTTGGTCCCTCACTTCCTCTTCTTCCCTCATTTGTTTCTCTTCACCCACTGTATCAAGATACACACGTCGGATCGCTCCCCCTTACGATTAGTCACTTCCCCCTGCAGATACCCTTCTCTCAATACTATAAAATTACCCAAACAAAACCCTCCCAAAACCAAAAGTTATTTTTCGTTATCTTTTTGTCGGATAAAGCCAAGGGAAGTCAGAATTGTTCTAACCCCTCCAGACGGCATCATCCATTTTATTCAAAGATATAAGTTCCATCAAAAGACTTAGCTTGCTTTCATTCAATCTCCATCAAAGCACGACATGCACGTTTCGGGATCCACTCCCTGTGTCAAGTGCAATCTCCTTCAACTTCAACTTGAATAAACCGCCTCAATTGATTTGGCAAGTCTTTTGTGATGTCATTCATGTGGGGTGCCCCTACCGTCTGATTGGATCTCTGGTGATGAGTGATGGGTGATAATAGCCATTCAAAATGGAAGTACCTTTCTATAAACGTACCGAATATGCGAACTCGGCGACATTTGGCGGTTTATTCAATTCTGACTTCCCTCGGCTTTATCCGACAAAAAGATAACAAAAAATAACTTGGTTTTGGGAGGGTTTTGTTTGGGTAATTTTATAGTATTGATGTTAATTGATTACCTCAACCTAGGGTGGTTTGTGGATACCCTTCTCTCAGCAGAATTCCCCCTTCTCTCACCTGACTCTCAGGTATCCCACTGGTCGTCCTGCCTTTCAGATACATTACACCGTCTTGCTCCACTAGAACCCCGTACCTCATGTCATTCCACATCAGTCTTGGTTCCATTCTGGGCTTTCACTGCTTTGTTCCCAATTGCGCAGGGCAGAACGGCTGTGGCGAAAGTCCCGTTCTCCATCCTCTGCTACTCTTCAAAACAGAACATTCTCACTATCGCTCCCAGTTACACCTGGCTAAACAAAAGTATTTTTCTAGGTCTATTTCCTCTGCTCCAAATCAAACTCGACAGCTCTACAAAGTTCTTCACTCCCTCACTACTCTTCAATCTGGTTCCACTCGTACATCTAATCACGTGACAAATTCTTCATCTGCCTCAGAAATGGCCTCATGCTTTTCTACTAAGGTCCTTGATCTCAGGGCGGCGTTGCCTCACTGTCCCCCTCCTATTTCCTCTCCTTCCCCCCCCCCCCCACCTCCCCCTTCATCTCTCTCTCGTGTCTGGGCCTCTTTTTATCCCCTTACCAGCTCTGAGCTACTCAAATTTATTACCTCTGCGCACAAAACCACTTGCCCTCTCGATCCTATCCCCTCTTCATGGCTTCTTACACCCTCTCTTGCTCTTCTTCCTTCAATTCTTACAATTATCAACAATAGTCTTTCCACCGGCATTTTTCCTCATCCTTGGGAGCACGCACTTATCAGCCCCCCTCTTAAAGAAATCAGCTCTCGACCCACTGGTCCCTTCCAACTATCGTCCTGTCTCCCATCTATCGTTCCTGGCTAAGATATTGGGAAAAAGCAGTCTTCACACAAGTATTATATCATTTAGACACAACCAATTTTTTTCATCCCCGTCAATCAGGATTCCGTGCAGGCCACAGTGTGGAGACGGTGCTTATTGCTTTACTTAATGAAATTCACGTCACACACGATCGGGGTGATGTCTCGGTGACGGTATCACTTGATCTCTCTGCTGCCTTTGACCTTGTAGATCACTTTCTTCTCTCCCGGTTACGTGAAGCTGGCATTCGAGGGACTGTCTATAAATGGTTTCACTTCTGTCTTTTTGCCCGCTCTTGTTCTGTCCTTTCTTGTTCACCTTCTGATGTCCCTTCAGCCCCTTTTCCCTTGCACTGTGGTGTCCACCAGGGTTCCGTGCTGGCTCCTCTGCTATTTAATATTTTCCTGACACCCCTTGCATTATTGATTCAGCAATTAGGTATCTCTGCCTATTACGCCAATGATAATATTATTCTACACCACACTTCCTCTCTTCACCCTGATCTTACCCCCCTTAATTCTTGCCTCTCCTTAGTAGCTGACTGGTTGATTTCCAACTGTTTGCACTTGAATATTTCTAAAACCTTTTAGCTATATGGTTCACTCAAGGAAGTCTTCCTACCTCACTGGTCCCTTCCTTTTCTGGTTCTTCCATTCCTCTAGTTTCATCCTTTTGGTACTTAGATGTCTTTCTTGACTTTGACCTGTCTTTTCGTGATCACATATCCCATGTTACTAAGTCTTCCTTCTTCGTTCTTCGGCAGATTCGTGCCATCCGTCCCTTTCTGACACCCCAGGCCCTCACTACTCTCACTATCTCCAGGAACAAGCAGGAATGAGTCTTCACATATGGGTATGTCAGTACCGACGGAGTCTGCGCGGGAACGCTTCCCAGCGTCCAATCAAAGAGCTTTTGGAAGCATCCCACCACGCCTGCGTGCTGCCTTCCCGCCTTTCCCAACTGCCTCTCCTCAGTTTTCGTTTTTCCGCGGAGCCAGCAGGATGTCCTCCTGTCACCGCAGAAAATGCTTGTTTTATTTCTTTAGTTTTCTTGTGGTCGCGGCTGTCTTCCCGACACAACCGGTACCGCCGGTCTTTTTCTTTTCTTTTCTTGTAAAATCTTCCTTTTTCAAGGAATATTTTTTCTTCATAGTGTCCCACGGTGTCTTAGGCCTTTTAGGCCTCTTCTTTTTCCTTCATGGAACCGCCAGCCACTTTCTTCAAGAAATGTTCAAACTGTGGCGGTACAACTTTATTTTTAGACCCTCGAAGTTGGTGTCTAACCTGCTTGGGTCCTGACAACAGTTTGGTGAGAAGAGGTCTTCAATATCGAGGTTTCCTCGATACACGGTTTCCCTCCAGCTTCGGGGCACCGTCACCTTCTACACAGGATTAGGTAACCCACAAACAGTCTGTTAAGACTAGCCAGCCCTCGAGTGGTAGGTCTCATGCACATCATGTAGACGGCTCCGGCCTTGCCCTCGAGGGCCTACTGGCTTCAAAACCCCGGCAGGAGTCTTCGGTCTCAAAAGCCTTTCAGGGGTTTCAGGTTGTTCCTGGGGTTCACCCCTCACAGAACATACCTAAGCCGTGTCCGGTGGTGGCATCTGCTTTGAGCGGTACCGATACCCCGACATTGGCTCTGGTGTTGGATGCAACACTCCTCACCAGGGATGGTCATCTGGCGTCCTCGGTGCCTTCGGGACCGGTGGATACACTCCAGACTGACTTTTCATTGTCGGTACCAGCACCGATACTACCACCGACGTCTGTACCCTTGAGACGTGCATCGATAGCCTCGCTTCCTTTGATGCTGAGTCTGGAATCGATCTCCAGTCTGGAGGACTGGGTACCGACTCGCCTTGGTACCAGCTCTCGGCGGTACCGAAGGCTCGGTTCCGATGATTCGGATCCGCAACTCTCGGTTCCCCCGAAGCCGATTGAGTTGCCACTAGCTGACCTTCATTCACCGGTATCAGACAAGGTTCCGAAGTCGGTACCGATGTCCTCATTACCCTTACAGTCGTTGCCTTCCATGCTTCGCTTATCGATGCCGAGTTTAGAATCGCTCTCTAGTTTGGAAGACTCGGTACCAATACATTTTGGTACCGACACCGATCGATACCGGTGGCTCGGTACCGAGGATAGCACCCGGAGGTTTTCGGTTACCTCGGTACCTATTGAACTGTCACCAATGACTGCTCCGATGTCTTTGTCGGGCTCGACTCCGACATCTGTACCGATATTGGCATCGGTACCGGTATCCAGAGTAGCATCGTGGCCAACTCCTACCATGCTTTTTTCAACAGGATCGCTCCCTTCTATGCCAAGCTTGGAATCAATACCTGGTATGGACAATGTGGTAATGACGGTCGCTGCTCCTGACATCCAGTACCGGCGACCATCCTTTAAGCATTCCACACTGCACTGTGCAGGATCTTCTATTCCTATATATCTGGATAGCTCTGTCGGTGCTCAGGCTAGTTCTTCAGTTCTAACCTGTCCAAGGCAAATTCCTGTTGGGGAACCCTCTTTTCAGAGTTTCCTCCTGGATATAGCAAGATCTCTTGCCATTCCTATCCCAGGACATGATCCTGCACAGGGCTCTTTCTACCAAAGCTAAGGAGAACATAATGCTTCCTTTGCATCATTCCTTGCAGGATCTCCTTCTAGGAATATGGGAAACACCTTTAAGGGTACCCCCACCTTCCAGAGCAACTGATCTCTTATATCAGGTGCCCCCCTCTCCAGGGTTTCAAAAGACTCAACTTCCTCATCATTCCATAGTTGTGGAATCAGCAGTGAGGCGGGTAAAGAGCAAGAAAAAGCACTCTTCTTATCTGCCAGGTCGTGAGTCTGACACTTGATGCCTTTGGACGTCAAACCTTCCAGACATCTATGCTTTCTGCAAGAATTCTCTCATATATTTTCTATATGAGTCTATCTCTTGAAGAGGTCACAAAGCAATTACATCTTTTGACTCCTTCCCTTCCAGAGTCCAAGAGTGCAGACTATTCTTCACTGCTCAAGCATCTCCAGAATATCTCTTGGTTTCTTACTCGTGCTTCCCTAGACTCTTTTGAGTCTGTTAGCAGGACTTCTGCTATAACTATAGGGGTACGACGTAGAGCCTGGCTCCAAGCTTCAGACTTGGACAAATGGGCACAGCACAGACTGGGACATACTCCTTGCACTGGAGACAATCTTTTCAACAAGGAGTCTTTACGTCAGGTTATTCAGTTCTCCATTGACTTACCTGTTCCTAGGGGCTGTTCTGCACCTTCTGTCCCAGTAGGTAGGAAATGTCCTGCCAAACTTTCTTCCCATAGGAGAAGAAGGTTTTATGCATCATCTGCCCATCATACAGATGTTCCCAAACAGGGGAAGCATCGTCCTGGTCTGCAGAGTTCAACCTCTTACCAGGCTCAGCAAACCCAGCAACCACAGGGTTTCTGATCAATCCATCAGATGCTTGTTACTTTTGGGATTAGAATCTGCAGTTGCTTCTTCCCAATAGAGGCAATCCACTGCTGTCATTCTAAATCCTAAACATGGATCTCTTCCCAAAAGACATCCATTCTTTCTATGTTCTATGAGCTGTCAGGATGTTCATGCTTCTAGGTCACAGGGTTCTCCTCTTTTTCTTACTAGGGAAAGAGGTCTATCCACTATCAAACGATAGTTTCCTGTGCCAGCATGTCTTTTCCTTTCTATAAACTTACTACTTTGTAAGTTTTCTTCAGCTCCATTCTCTTTACCCTCTTACCAGGTTTTTCCTCTATAAGAGCGGTATTGCTTCACTGGAGGGCTTTTTCTTCAGCCTCTCTAGTTTTCTTACTTTTCCAGTGCTGAGTTCTCTTCTGAGTTGACTCCTCTTTTTCATTCTTGCTTTGAAGCAGTTCATCAGACACGTCCAGAGTTTTCTATTCTTGTTTTGTCTGTTCTTTCTGTTTTTAAACAGTACCATTCTTCTGCTGTCTGGCAAGCAGCTGCCAATGCAGGAGCCTTAATGTTTGGACCACTGGTTCTTGTCCACCAGCAACCAGATTTGTCCTCCACTAACATTCTGTCTGGTCTTAGTAGTGGCTCCAAGTCAGTGCTGTCATCTGTCTTGGCAATTTTTTCACTACAAGCTTGTTGGATTGTCTTCTCTTTCTGCCATCTCCATTCCCCTGGGTTTGGCATCATAGTTGACATAGGTACTGGCTCTCCTGCAGCCATTTCTATCTCCTCATTCTCCTGCATCATGCTCTCTGCAATTCTACAGAGAAGCTCTCCACTATGGGCCCTTGCTAGAGAGCATGGGGGGCTTTTTCTCCAACAGCTATACTAGATGGTTGAAAAAGGTTTTTTCAGTCATGTCTCCCATGACTAGAAAAGTTCTCCTTTTTAATATAAAGGACATAGGCCTCCTCTTACGTGAAAGCTTAAGGAGTTGCTAATTTCCTGCTTTGGTCCATAGTATTTCCAATAGGGAATATGTTTTCTCTTTCCAGCTCGTCCTTATGGTAAGGACGCATGATACCTTTTTGCCCTTAAGCAGGTCAGCATGGTATCTCATTCCTATGCGTCTTCTGTTCACTTACCATGCTAGAGTTCTAGAATACTCGGGACTTGCTGGCTGCAGACTGATGTCATCCTCTGCTTTTCACGTAACCATCCTGGTTATTCTACTTCCTAGCATCCCTGTAGCCATAACCAGTGGGAATTGATTCTCTATGTATCTTCTCAAGTAGGTTCCACCTTCTTGTTAGATGAATCTTTCCTCTCCACATTTTCCTTCTTTTCAGAGCTCCAGGAGGAGCTGGAACACCACCCGCGGTTGCATTCGACAAAGGAGAGCCATTTCCCTACCTGGAGATCAGCCGAAGAAACAGCAGACCGCTCCGGTCACTAACTCACAAAAGAGCACGTCGGAGGAAAGCCCCGCACGCAGACCAGCAGCTGTAGCAGCGGATTGCTCAGCACACGTGCTTTCAAAAAGAGCTCCTGTGAGTCCAAGCTTTCCAGCGCGTCATCGCCTACCCCTGCCCAATTGGGGCCCAGCTCTACACTTTAAAAGGGGGCGCGAACAGGCGCACCGCGCCTTGCGGGCCCGCGCCTGAGGGCCGCGCAAGAGGGCCCTTTGGCACGGCCCTTAGGCTAAGGCTCTTAAGCCTACACATCCACCAAAGGAAGAACGAAGAAATACTCAACGCGGAATCGTCAACTACACGAGTACAGCTGAGCTCCCCCAAGGTTGAGCTCGCACACCTCATCCCCTCAGATTCATCAACCGCAGCAAGTATACCGCTACAATCACTACTTAACTGACTTTTACACAGCCTAAAAACCATACTACTCTGCTCAATCTGTAAAGCTATATCAGGTTCTTGTGTTAACAAGTATTTGATGCCCTGGGATACACTAAATACTTTTGTCAGCTCTCATACAGTTTATTACTATTGTCAATAATATAGCTCCACCTAGTACTGTTGTCAGTAGCTAGCCAGCCAGTAACTATCATAAATTTTATTACTGTTGTCAGTAGTATATCTTCAACCAGTACTGTTGTCAATTGTCAGTGTGATAAGGAAGCTTATCATAGCTCAGGTAGGAGCTATAGAAAAGATGATGTGACTCTGAACAAGCAACCTGTCAGTTCTGGTAGAAGCAAGAAAACAGAGTTTTCACATAAGACTACCAGTCCCAGAATGCACCAGGTTTCCAGCAGCCATGAGAGGGGCTGAAGTGAGAAAATGTGTGTGCAATCAAGAGAGCTATGAGGTAATCCCTAAGCACTCATCTCAAAGGGCAGGGCCTGATTCAACACAGCTGCGCTGTGTTAGGGAGGAGCACACATTAGAACAGAATAAGAATAGAGCTTATTCTTCAGATAATAGCTTCAGGGGGAGCGACAGCAACGGCTACAAGCTCCAGCCCAGCTTCAGGAAGAGCTTCAGGAAGGGAGACAGCTACAGCAACGGCTACAAGCACCAGCATCACCTGGAGAAGCAGAAGCCAAGCCAAGCGGATAGAGAGAGAAGGAAACTCTCTGGAAGGAAGAGAAGAAAGGCCATTGGCAGGTTTGGGAGAGTCCAAGGCAGTACCCATACTGGGAGGTATTCCAAGTGCCAGCAGAGTCCATTGGACTGGAGTCAGCCAGAGGAATGGAATGGCAGAGATAGGAATCACCAGTGGCTACCTAGGAGAGAGAAGACTGCAAGTGGAAGGGACTTTCAGACCTATGCCAGAAGGTATGTGAGGAAAGATCCAGTGTCCAGGGATCAAGATTGGAAGGCTGGACATCAGAATTGGATTACATACTGGCCAGGCTATACAGAGAGGAATTATGATAGCAGGAGAGGCTCAGGTATGAACACTGATCCAGACCCTATCCATAATAGTGAATGGCAGCAAGGGAATAGGCATTCTCATGATAGTGCCTTAATGAAAGACTCGTCTGTGCCAATGTATGATAGTGACCCTATGCTGATTGATTGAAGGGGGAGATACAGCAGATGAAACTATTCATTACATGGACTGTTCTCTATCTAAGTGCTATTGCTAGCTTTCTGTGAGCAAACACCTCAGCCATCACAAAGAAACCTAACTTTGTTCTTATTTCCACTGAAAACAGCTCTTAAAGCAGGATTTGGGTTCACACAGTAGCAGCCAGCCAGCTAAAGGCTTTCAGCTGGTCAATTGATAGTAATTAAAGCTGCACCTGATTGTGTGTGTGAGCAAGGGAGAATCACTGCTGGGATCTGCGTGGAAAATAAGCAGAAGTTAACCTAACAAGCAAAAGTTCATTTATTTCTTTGTGCCTTTTTAGTTGGTAATTATTTGCTAAGAAAACATTAGCTAATTGCCTGACAAGCTGAAGGTTGTTTTCTGATTTGCTTTGTGACTTTGTTATCCATTTAAACACTGCAAGCAAGTAACCTCATTTATATTGCTACCAAGCATATTTGTGCTGGGTGAATTAAACCCCATCAATAAAAGAAGAATTTTTATTGGCTTTACCACTTGGTTTCACAACTCAATTATTGTCTTCAGCTGTGTTTGGGAGTGAATGAACTACATTACCCACAATACCTTGCAAGAATCATATGAATATATGCATCGTCAAGATTGTGTAAGTTCTCACCCTAGGCAGCCGTCTGACAGTAGCCAACCTGTTACTAATTATCACTCATTGCAATATCACTGTCAGCAGTACTCACTACTGTTGTCAGTAGTATATCATCATTCTGAACTGTTGTCAGTAGATAGCTAGCCAGTAACTATTATACATTTTATTACTGTTGTCAGTAGTATATCGTCATTCAAAACTGTTATTAGCAGCTAGCTAGCCAGTAACAATTAGAACCATTATACATTTTATTACTGTAGCCAGTAGTATATCATCATTCTGTACTGTTGTCAGTAGCTATCACATAATTTTATACTGTTGTCAGTAGCTTTCATCAATTAGGATTAACACTGTATTTAGTAGCTCTCCTTTCAACCTTCCTACTTTTTCTCACATCTTTCGACACTGGTATATAACTGCTTAGCTCAACTAACTGCTACCCATCCAAAATGCCACGTACAAACGATATGCTAACGAAACTATCTTATATAGGTTTAGTATTAGCAATTCTAACCATTGACCTAACACTAAGCCTAAACAGCAAAAATTATAAAACAATTCCCATAATTCACACACATACTCAAAACAACTACCATATTGGACACATTTACCCAAACAACCATCCCAGATTAAATTTCCATAGACTAATTCACATAAAACAAACAAACTCACATCAAACAACTAAGGGAACATGCCCCAACAACACAACATCCCTTTCATGCATCCTTATCAACGCACGCTCGATGAAAAACAAGCTCCCCATATTTAATGACTTAATATCTGATTTAAAACCAGACATATTATGCGTCACAGAAACCTGGCTCTCCGACACCGACGCAGTCTACATAAATCAACTTAATAATGAAAACTGACACTTTCTACAAACATCGAACTAATAGAAAAGGAGGAGGTGTATTAATGATGACAAAAAAGGCACTATGTGCCAAAACAATCCAATCAAACATCTCTAACAACATAGATGCATTATTAATAAAAATTGGACTCATGAAACTCTGCTTAGTATACAGACCCCCAGACCAAAAACCAGACTGCCTTGACTCTTTTATTGAACTCCTCAGCTCATCTACTGAACACCACCCTATAATTATGCTAGGAGACTTTAACCTTCCTTCGCTACCAGCATTGGACTCGAAAGTATTCTTTGACACTATATCAGACATGGATTATCATCAGATAATAAACACATCTACACACATCAAAGGTGGAACCCTCGATCTTGTCCTCATCCCTAATACACTCCTCAAACTAATCAATCCAAATTCAGTTGAATGTATACAGGTACCCTGGTCTGATCACTACATAATCAAATTAAATCTTACATATCCCCTCACTAGGACTAACAATCACATCAGAAATGCCCCAACCACAAGATTCAAAAAGTTTAACAATGCAGAATTTATTGACTTAACAATCCCCCACCTCTTATCACCAGCGAATTTAGATGACACTGTCAAAAACTGGCATGAAACCATCAATAATGCAGCCAAAATTAATCACACACACAAAAAGATCATCCACTCTAAGACTAATACCAAACCATGGTTCAACACTACACTAAAACAAATGAAAAGGCACCTTAGAAAACTAGAACACAACTGGCGCAAATCTAAATTGACGATACACAAAGAAATATACAATAACCACCTCACTAAATACAAAGAAACCTTGGACAGCACAAAAAAAGAATACTATGCTAAAATACTATCAAAATCATATAACAGGCCAAGAGAGTTATTCTCCATTGTCAGAAATCTAACCAACCCTCAAACTTCTGACAATGAAATAACTGACATCTCAGTTCAAACCTTAGCCCACCATTACCAAAACAAAGCAAAAATACCGTCAATGTCTATAGACACTATCAACTTATCACACCAGTCTCCAGACCAATGGTCAGAGTTCCACCCCATAACTAAAGAGACACTAAAAAATATCATCACCAGCCTCAACACCACAACTTCTTATCTAGATCCATGTTCAGTAACATGGATAAAAAACACACTACCAATTTTATTACCCTACATTCTTTCAATAGTGAACCTCTCACTAACCCAAGGCTACCTCCCACCATCACTCAAACACGCACAAATACGACCAATCCTTAAGAGCAGCAAACTTGATAAACCTTTGCCTGCATCATATAGACCCATCTCTAGCATACCATTCTTGGCTAAAATAATTGAAAAAGTGGTTCAATTACAGACACAGGATTTTCTAGACTCATCTTACCCTCTTGATGAACAACAGTATGGCTTTAGGCCCCGCCATGGAGTTGAAACACTCCTCAGTTTTAATAGATGCGCTCCTAAGAGGGATCAACAATCATAAACAGGCCTTTATTCTACTTTTCATTGATATATCAGCTGCGTTCGATAGCGTACACCACACAATAATGCTCAATAACTTGAAACAAATAGGCTTAAACTCTACAGTACATAATTGGTTCTCATCCTATCTAAATAACAGAACGCAAAACGTAAGAATTGGGAACCAAAACTCAACTACATATAAACAAGAAATTGGATTACCACAAGGTTCAGCGTTGTCAGCCCTGCTTTTCAATATTTTACATAAAACCAGTCTGCGACATTTTCAAAAAATTTGGAGTAAAATATCACCTATACGCAGATGATATTATGATGTATATTCCATTTACGATACCCAACCTACCACTTCAAACCCTATCGGACTGCTATAATGAAATCACAACATGGCTAAAAGCACAAAACCTCCACATAAATCACACTAAAACTGAAGTTCTAATCGTGACTAAGAACAAATCTTATATCCCCCCAACACATATAAGACTTCAAAACCAAGAAATTAAAATAAAAAAGGAAATAAGATATCTAGGCGTTATACTTGATACACACCTTACGCTGGAAACACACATTAGCAATACCATAAAGAAAATTTATTTCAAACTCAAAACCCTCAAACAACTTTGTCCTCTAGTATTTACACAAGACTTTATCAACATAATTCAGGCCACCATAACTCCACATTTTGACTTTGCCAATCTAATTCTAATAGGCATATCAAAACAAAACATCAAACGAATGCAATTAGCTCAAAACGCAGCGGCCAGAGTTATACTGAAAATTAACTCACTCCAACACATATCACCAATACTAGCCTCCCTCCATTGGCTACCAATTCAAAGTAGAATAATCTACAAAACAATAATAACTTCTTTCAAAGCCTTATATGATATGGCCCCGACTACGCTATGCAATCTAATACACAAAGAACCATCTAAGCCTACACACAGAAAAGGACAATTAAACAAATTAAAGATTCCGAGAGACTATACAAGAGCCCATAAATCAACAAACAGAGCATTTTCTCACATTGCCCCAACTATCTGGAACTCCCTCCCAGAGGAGCTACAAACACTGAGATCATGGAACTCCGCAAAAAAACTAAAAACCTATCTGTTCACCATTCACCTACGTTAGACAAAGGATAAACGGGTATTCTGTCTGCTTCAAACAAAATCCCTTCAACCCACACACATAGCACACATTCTTGATGATCCCACATCTTTTGTCTTCTCACTTCCATGTATATTTATTTACATATACATATTTGTATATAGTTTATGCTGTTCTGTATTATCTCACATTGTTTAGTCTATTATATGTTACCCTGTACATATGTTCTGCTGTATTATGACGTTCTCTGTAAAACAAACTTGCTTTGTTAATTGTAAACCGCAACTGAACTTTGGAAGATGCGGTATATAAATGTGTATAAAAATAAATAAAATGTGAATACCTTTTTGTAGGCATATCTGTCTGCTTCCTTGCAGACTTCCATATAGAGGCCTATATATTCATACCTATAGCACACATCTTACAGATGTCTGTCTATCATTTGTGTGTATTTTATGCCCTTCATATCTCACTATAGATATATTCTCATATATCTATATGTTATATATATCTCTATCTATCTATCTATGTGTATATGCATAGATAGATACTTTACTATCGGTAGATATGTATTCTGCTTTATCTGCCTGACTGTCGAGGCTCATATAGCTATATGATTCTGACAGATGGGCTTTACCCATACCTATGCTATCCAGCATGTTTTAGAGTCCTACACTCACAACCACTTTGGTGGTAGTTAACACCTACCATAACCTTAAGGTTAGGTACCTCTGAAGCTCTCCATGTTCCAATATCTCTCCCAGCTGGCTTCAGTTAGGAGAGACATTGCGGATCTTCAGCTAATCACAGGCTCTAACGCCTCCGGCGTTTGTCCTTTCTTTTGGGATACAAGGGGTTCCCATACCCTTTCTCCCCACAAGGACTGGGCCTGTTTGTCCAAATCGGTTAGCCTTTCTTTTTTTGTTCCTAAGAGTGAGCCACTCTGCCGCCAAAAGAGTTCGGCTTTTATCATAAAGCCTTCCGCTGAAGGCTCACCGTTTTTGTACTACCCCAGTTTTTCCTACTGGGGTTACCTGTTACCTTTCAGGATTCTGACCTCCATTGCTTTTTCTACAGGTTTACTACCTCCACTTACAGTGAGGTCCTTATCGAGGTTCCTCTACTGGGTTCCCCAGTAGATCCCATGAACCTCCATACTTCTCTGAAGTCCTGTTAGGGGAGGTCCATATTGCAATATTTTTTCTTTGCAATATCATTGATGACAATTATCATCCACACATGGACTCCTTGTCTGCAATCCTATGCTAGGTTAACTGTTCCACAGCACCTTTCTCTCTTCAACTCCTACCCTCCATCCTCAGGATGCCTGGTGTTGTGGGGGATAGCATGTTCCAACCTATGACATGCTGGGACTCCAGGCATCTCAGCTTGGGAGTCCCCATATGTGAAGACTCATTCCTGCTTGTTCCTGGAGATAGCACAGTTACCTGTAACAGATGATCTCTGGGAACAGCAGGAATAAATCTTCACAACCCACCCACCTCCCCAGGAGTTGTATCTCTATCTATCTTTCCTTTCCTCTCTCTCTCTTTGTCTCAGCTTTAAAACTTAACTGAGGAGAGGCAGTTGGGAAAGGCGGGAAGGCAGCACGCAGGCGTGGTGGGATGCTTCCAAAAGCTCTTTGATTGGACGCTGGGAAGTGTTCCCGCGCAGACTCCATCGGTACCAACGTACCCATATGTGAAGACTTATTCCTGCTGTTCCCAGAGATCACCTGTTACAGGTAAGTAACTGTGCTTTATCTCTGGTCATCACACGCCTTGACTTTTGCAATTCTGTCCTCACTGGTGTCCCTAAATCCCAAACCCTCCGAATACAGCGCATACAGAACACGGCTGCATGCATTCTTTCATTCTACGCATTGGGAACATGTTACTCCTCTTCTCATGAATCTTCACTGGCTCCCTTTGGCTTTACGTATACGCTATAAACTTCTCACATTGGTCCACCAAGCTATTTACACCCACACCTCACAATATCTGTCCGATCTCCTGCAATTTCATACACCCACTCGCTCTCTACGCTCTATCCACATCAATCGACTTCACCTCCTTCCCCTACACAAGCTCATCTCCAATCCACTCGAAACTCTGCCGCCTTCGCTGGTCCAGCCCTGTGGAACTCCCTTCCTACCACTCTTCGACTGGAACAAAATTATCACACTTTTAAATTCCTGCTAAAGACATACCTTTTCAACAATGCATATGACCTACGCACTTTTTAACACAGTTCATGTCTAGTCCTGTCTGCTCCCTTTTTCAATCTGTCTAACTGTATATAATTGAATGTCTGACGTCTCCAACCTCATGCCCACTTGTGCCTTTCCTAACTGCATGTCTCTTTCCTTTAGTCCTGTCCAATAAACTGCATGTCTCTTTCCTTTTAGTCCTGTCCAATGTATTTGAATACCTGCCCAACTTTGCCTTTACTTTCCTGTCTATTGTCAATTCCTTTTTCTTTTCGGTGCCTACGGCCCTTGTTACTTTGTTTATATTGTAAACCGCCTTGCTGTTATCATGTGAAATAAACTATAAACTATAATGCATGCCAGTTGTTGCTGCCTACCTTTGCACTTTGGGGATATTTGTCTTTCCTTAGTTTGACATCCAGCTGATTAGGGGAGGCTCCCCTCAAGAGGTATGACTCTTTCTTCATCGCACCAGTATGATGCTCAAACACCTGAAATTTGTCATAAACTTCCCAAAGTATCACCTCACTCCAAACCAATGACTAGAGTTCATTGGTGTGCTCTTAGACACTCAACAAGCCTGAGCTTTCCTTCCACAGGATCGCTGTGTCCATCTCATTAAGCTGGCAAAGGGGGTGCAAAAGCAGAGTAACAGCTCGAGAGATGCAACAGCTATTAGAACACACGGCCTCCATGGTCCATGTCGTCCCCTACAGTAGATTACACAAGCACAATGGACTGTCTTCTCAAGGGTTGCAAGCATATGGGCGGCTCATAGAGAAGATTGACATCACCCCTCAACTGATCAAGTCCCTTCAGTGGTGGTGTTTTCCACAGAACCTACTTGTAGGGTCACATTTTCAGATGCCTCCACCTCGATGTATCCTGATGATGGATTCTTCCAAGCTGGGTTGGGGAGTGCATATGAATGACTTAACCACACAGGGACTATGGTCACAACAGGAATCTGCCCTGCAGATCCAGCTGCTAGAATTACAAGCACTGACATGCGCTTCAGGTTTTTCAACCCCAACTTTCAGGGCAAACTGGTCTAGTCAGGACAGATGCCATGTTCTATGTGGTCCTTTGCCATATCATATCGCATCACATTCACCTCAGAGTGGTGTACCTCCCGGGCAAACCCTACATCCTTGCGGACAGGCTAAGGTGTATCCTTCATCCACACAAATGGACCTTAGGTGACTGCTTCTTGGATCTTCAGAACCCCACTCATAGATCATGTTGCTACTCCACAAAACACACAGCTTCCTCTCTTCTGCTCAAGGGTTCCATCGCTGCACTGAAAGGCCCCAGATGCCTGCCTTCTACACTGGGAGCAGGGACTGCTCTATGCATTCCCACCCAACCCCTTGATATACAAAATGCTTTTCAAGCTATAGGCCGACAAGGGTTTGATTCTCATAGCCCTCTTTTGCCCCTGTCAACCGTGGTTTCCTCTGCTGCTTCGCCTTGCGCAGGCTCAACCTCTCAGCCTAGGGTTTGCACCTAGCTCCTCTCCCAGGACCACAGGATGCTCCTCCATCCCAATCTTAACTCCCTATGCCTAACAGCATGGCTGCTGAAGGGATCGTGCTCACTGACCTTGACCTACCACAGGCAGTCAAAGATGTCATCCTTGCGTCACACAGATTCCACCAGAGCTTATGCTTTCAAGTGTAATAGGTTTGCCCTCTGGTGCTTCCCAAAGGACATTGACCCCCTTTCTTGCCCAGCAAAGTCCCTTCTACAATATCTCCTCCATCTATCCTTAGGTCTTAAGACTAACTTAGTGAGAGTTCACCTTAGTACCATTGCGGCCTCTCAAACTACTAGATGGACAGCCTATCTCCTCACACCCCTTAGTAGCACGCTTCATGCAGGATCTCCAGCTGTCCAAGCTACCCACTAAGCCACCTCCCATGGCCTGGAAGCTCAGTGTGGTTCTCACTCAGCTTCTAAAGTCTCTCCTTTTGAGCCCTTAGCCACCACTTCACTGAAGTTTCTCTTTGGAAGGTTATCTTTCTCATTACCCTCATGTCAGTTCACTACATCTGTGAATTGGAGGCTCTGGTGGCAGATCCACCCTATACCCAGTTTCACCATGACAAGATGGGTCAGTGTAAACATCTGCATTTTTTTCCAAAGGTAGTCTCTTCCTTCCATCTAAACCAGTCTGTAATTATACTGTTTTTCTTCCCTAGACCACATGCGTCTCGGGTTGAAGCTGTGCTACACACCTTAGACTGCAAGCGAGTGCTGGCTTACTAATTGGACAGAACTAAAGATCACAGATCTTCTCAGTTATTCATTTCCTTTGATCCTAGTCATTTAGGCTTACCAGTGACGAAACGTACTCTATCCAGATGGATAGCAGACTGCATTTCTTTTGTTTATGCATAAGCAGGACCCTTTGGAGGGTCATGTCACTGCTCATAATGTGTGGGCTATGGCAACCTCTGTAGCCAATCTCTGTTCAGTATCCAATGAGGAGATCTGCCAGGCAGTTACCTGGTCCTCCATTCATACGTCTGCTGCCCACTATTGTCTGGATAGAGACTCTTGTTGGGATGCTGTCTTTGGCCAAGCTGTACTCCAGCACCTCTTTGGGACTTAGTCAACACCTACCCTCCGTCCTGGATTTCTGCAAGACACCAGACTATCTTTGAAGAAGTATTGCCTTTTGGAATAGTCCAATGGCCTGCAACTCTTCCAGACTCTTTGGCTACAATCTTTTCACTTCAGGAATCGCACTGCTCCCCCCACCCCTATACCAGTCTTGTACCTGGAAGCTAGTGAGTCCCATATGTGAAGACTGCATTCCTGTTTGTTCCTGGAGATAACGTAGTTCCTTATCATTCCTCCAGTTCAGTCCTCTACCTCTGGGTTGTGCTCCTCATCCTGAAGCTTGGAGACTGGGCATGTCAAATTCATGACATCACTGGATGTAGTCTGCTGGTATCTCCCATCAGCCCCAGTGTGTCCAGTCTCCATGCAGTAGGAGGATGTAATGAGCCTAGGTACTGGGCTCACTTGAACAGATAAGGAGCATAGGGTAACTTAGTGTAGAGTATTCTAAATTTGTATTCTAGTTTGGCTATTTGCCTTTACCTTTTGGTTGACTCTGTCTCTTCTTAAAAAAAAACAAACAAAAAAAGCCCCCATAAACAGTAAGATTTGCCTCCAGTGCCGGTTCCTGTCTGCCTCATTTCTGCGGGGCTGTAGCCTCTGACATTCAGATCTCTCCTGAACAGGACGGAGGAGAGCCCTGTAACAGGAATGCAGCGTGATTATCCGGCCTCTGACAGCTGCGATCTGCCCTGCAGCAGCAGCACGCTGACGGGAGGCTCATCCGGCGGTTTCCTACTTGGCAGCGGAACCATGTGGGCTGGAGCCCCGTTGAAGATCAGTGAGTTAGCTGGCTATTTTATTTTATTTCTATCTCTTCAAGCTATTCTCCCTCCGGCGGGCCAAGTTCAGGCGTCAAAACCGTCGACTTCTCTCCCTCTAGTTTCGCGCCTCTTTTTCTGTCAGCAGTAGCAGCGGCCATTTTGTCAGCGCGGCCGCCGCGTGGCACGTGCTCCAGCGGGGCCTCTACGGCGTACATTTGCTCCGGTGATCACCCCCGTGGCTGGTGGACTTCTTCACTTGCTTTCAAAAGGCCTCGGGGCACTTCGGTGTTTTGGATACCCTCAGACTCTGGGGACGTTGGTAGGGTAATTGAAGGGAGTCCTGGGGGAGCAAGTAATTAAAGAATTAAATAATTAAATACTTAATGTGGCAGATAAGTTGACACCGGAGGTTCAGCACTCTCCTTTATATTTCTAGGTGCTTGTTCTTTTCCTGTCAAAAAAAAAAAGGTATGGGCATTCTTTGTTCCCCAGAGGGTAAGGAGGCCTACGGATAGCATCCCGACCTCAGTGTGTGGTCTGTAGCACACACAGGGGGACTGTAGCAGATTCTGGAGTTTGCAGAGAGGGTGTGCTGTGGTGTCCACTGACGTGGAGCAGCAGATGGAGGCTAAGGCTAGCCCTGAGCCGCAGCTGGCGATGCTGGCACCTGATGGGAGGCCCTGGGGGCCTCTGCCTCAGGGAGTGGCCAGGAGGTCAACGTTGGGCTACTGGCGGCAATAGTAGGCCTGGGGGCTGGTCCGCAACTTGAAGATTTTTGCCTGGACTTCGTGCTGCTCATGCATCAGGCATTCTGCATGAGGCATCAGGGGAAGTTGCTGGAGAGCCCGTCACAGCCTGCAACCACGCAGCAACCTAAGCTGGCCGGGAAGGATAGTATTTCCTCGAGACCATCAAAGCGGCCTCAGAAGTGAGCTGTCCTCCTCATTCATGGAGGAGAATGAGACGGACGAGGCTGACCCTGACCTGGAGGCGGAGATGGCCAACTTGGAAGAAGGGGAGATTCTGGAACCGGAGGATCAGGCAAAGATCATTTGGGTGTTCCAAAGGGAAGAGCTGACAGCCCTTATTACGGAATCCCCCCAGACGTTGAATTTGGCAGCTGCACAGTCAACGGAGGAGGAAAGCGTGGAAGATCCTATCATACAAGCAGTGCGACAAGCGCAAATAGCATTTCCTGTCCACTGCGTGGTGGACAAGATGATTCAGGATGAGTGGGATCAACTGGAGTTAGGACTCAAAGGAATTAGAACTATGAACAGACTTTATCCCTTAGCGGATAAGGACAGAGGTTTCGTTCTCCCTGTGTTGACGCAGCGGTGTCGGCGGTCACCAAAAAGACCACTATCCCGGCAGAAGGAAGCGTGGCATTAAAGAATGCGCAGGATAGAAAGGTGGATGGCTTACTGAAGCAGGCCTTTGAGGTGGATGCGTTGTCCTTACAGGCTTCCATTTGTGGCATGTGGGTGGCAAGAGCATGCCTCAGATGGTCCCAACGTTTGCGGCAGTCATCTCCATTGGATCAGGAGAGTGGAGCAGAACTGGATAGGTTAGACATGCATTATGACTTGATTAGGGCGCTAGCTAACAGCATGGCATCCTTGGTTGCTGCGCGTAGGTCCCTCTGGTTGCAAAATTGGATGGTCAATGGCTCGTCTAAATCGCGTTTCAGCAAGCTTCCCCTTTAAAGGCAAATTGTTTGGGGATGATCTTGACAAGTTGGTCAAGGATTTAGGGGAGTCTAAAGGTGGTAGGCTCCTGGAGGTTAAGCCTAAGCCAAGAAGGTCTTCGCCGGCCTTTCGGGGGCAGTTTAGGGATTTTAGAAGATTCTGTGCCTTCCGGCTGGGTGGCTGCCAGAGGAGAAGGTTTGCGTCTAGAACCCAGGGGTTTCGGGGAGCAGGTAGAGGTTTCTCTGCGCCGCCTGCCACGACCTTTCGCAAACCCCAATGAAGGCTGGCGGGTCCCGGGGGAAAGACAACCGATAGGTGGGAGGCTGCGACGGTTTCTTTCTGCTTGGACCCAAATAACGACTGACCCATGGGTTTTGTAAATAGAGCGAGAGGGGTACGTGCTGGAATTGGCAAGACCTGTCCGAGATTCCTTTGTGATGTTGCCCTGCAGAAACCCACAAAAAGCTCTGGCGATTCACAATACGCTTGATCGGCTCTTGCTCTTGGGGCGATCTTGCCTGTTCCGTTATCAGATTATGGTATGGGTCGATACTCAATTTATTTCGTCATGCCAAAGGAGGACGGTTTTCTGCGCCCTATGTTAGACCTCAAGGGGGTGAATCGGTGTCTGCACGTACCGCATTTCCGGATGGAAACCCTGAGGTCGGTGATTGTGGCTGTGCGCAAAGGGGAGTATTTGACCTCCCTGGATCTTACGGAAGCGTATCTGCATATCCCAATCAGAGCCGCCCATCAGAAGTGTCTGCGATTTGCTCTTTCATGAGGACATTATCAATTCCAAGCGTTGCCCTTTGGACTCGTGACAGCGCCACGGATATTCACTAAGGTAATGGTGGTGGTGGCGGCGGCGCTGCGGAAGGAAGGAGTGCTGGTGCATCCTTATCTCGACGACTGGCTGATTTGGGCAAAGTCAGAGGCTGAAAGCGTCCAAGCTACAGACAAGGTGGTGAAATTTCTGCAGCGGCTCGGCTGGGTGATCAATCGGGCCAAGAGCCACTTGGTGCCCTCCCAGAATCTCGAGTATCTGGGAGTGCAGTTCGACACGTGGAACGGTCGCTTGTGTGTTCCGCATCGCCGTGCGCTAGGGCTACAGCACCTGGTTCGCAAGTTCAGGTCCGCCCCCACACCATCCGCGTGGGAGTACCTTCGGATATTGGGCACAATGACTGTGACTTTGGAGGCTGTTCCCTGGGCCAGATTCCATATGCGGCCCCTACAGCGAGCGCTCCTTCATCGCTGGTCACACCAGAAGAACTTGTTGAACAAGCGTCTTCCCTGTCCTCTCCAGGCCCGGCAATCCCTGCGGTGGTGGCTCCGGCCCGGAGCCTTACAGGCGGGGATGCCCCTGGAGCAGCCGGAATGGCTCCCCCTACTGACAGATGCAAGTCTAGCAGGATGGGGGGCCCATTGCGGAAACCTCTTTGCGCAAGGCACGTGGTCGCTCCAAAAGAGCGGCTGATCGATCAACCGACTGGAGTTGAGTGGTGTTGCTGGCGCTTCAGACCTTCGAAACAGTGGTAACAGGTCGGGCAGTGAGAGTGCTGTCGGACAATTCTGCAACAGTGGCCTACATAAATCGGCAGGGCAGCACTGGCAGTGTGGCCATGGAAGGCGAGGCAGAGCTGCTGTTCGCTTGAGTGGAACTACGTCTGCTGGTGTTATCGGTGGCGCACATTGCAGGGAAGGACAATGTGACGGCGGATTTCCTCAGCAGGGTGCAGGTAGATGCCGGGGAATGGGAACTGCATCCGGACATGTTCACTCTAATAGTCCGCAGATGGGGACCGCCGATCATGAATCTCATGGCGACCTTTAATTCTGCGAAGGTGAGTCGTTTTTACAGCAGGCGACTGGAAAGGATGTCGGAAGGTCTTGATGTCCTGATGCAGCCGTGGCCGTCGTATGGTCTTCCCTCCATGGGCGCTGATAGGCTGCGTGGTGCAGCAAATCGAAGCTCATCGCGGCAGAGTGCTCTTGGTAGCCTTGGATTGGCCGAGACGGCCGTGGTATGCCGATCTCGTCCAACTGCTGGACGGTGAGCCATGGCGGTTGCCGGTCTCAGAAGATCTCGTTCGCCAAGGTCCACTCCTCATGCCTCAAGTGAATTGGTTCTCGCTTATGGTTTGGCCATTGAGAGGGCATGGCTGAAGAAAAGAGAATACTCGGGACCGGTAATCGTGACTCTGCTTCGAGTTAGGAAAAGGTCAACCTCGCTGGCATATGTTCGGGTCTGGTGTATTTTTGAGGATTGGTGTTCAAGGCGGCAAATCCACGCGGCTACAGCCTCTGTTCCCATGGTGTTGAGTTTCCTGCAAGAGGTTTTTGATAAGTGTCTGGCAGCCAGTTCTTTGAAAGTGCAGTTGGCGGCTCTGGCCTGTTATAGGGGCAAAAGTACAGGATAGTCCCTTAGGGTCACACACGGATGTATTGTGATTCTTGAAAGTGGTGACTCGTCTTAGGCCCTCTTGTCGTATCGTGGTACCTTCGTGCGACCTTAATTTGGTCTTAGGAGCGTTGGTGAAGGAACCTTTAGAACCCTTACTTCAGGCTACGGTGAAGGATTTGACTTTAAAGACAGTGTTTTTAGTGGCCATTTGTTCGGCGAGACAAATTTCGGAGCTGCAGGCATTGTCTTGTAGAGAGCCCTTTCTGCAGTTTTCAAAAGAAAAGGTGGTTTTGTGACCGGTGCCATCCTTTTTGCCAAAGGTTGTCTCCCCTTTTCACTTGAACCAGACGGTGTCAATTCCAGTTCTTGCTTCAGGGGAGGACTCCGCGGCCGATAGCACTTTGCGCCTATTGGACGTCAAACGGGTACTGCGGCATTATTTAAAAATTTCTGAACCCTTTCGCAAATCTGACCAGCTTTTCGTGGTGTTCAGGGGTTCTCGGAAGGGTGCGGCGGCTGCGAAAGCGTCCATTTCCCGATGGATCAGAGAAGCAGTTGCCTCGGCGTACCTGGTACAAGGGCGTTTGGTGCTGTCTGGGTTGCGGGTGCACTCTACCAGAGCGCAGGCGGCCTCTTGGGCGGAACACAGCTTGGTTCCACCAGGAGACATCTGCAGAGCGGCTACCTGGTCGTCGCTCCATACCTTCAGTAAGCACTATCGCCTGGATGTGCTAGCAGCGAATGATGCCTGTTTCTGTTCGACAGTCTTGCGAGCCGGTTATAAGGGTCCCTCCCAATGAACACTGCTCTGTTACATCCCAGAGGTAGAGGACTGAACTGGAGGAACGATAAGGAAATAATTACACTTACCTGGTAATTGTAGTTCCTTGAGTGACAACAGTTCAGTCCTCAATCCCGCCCGGGGTGGTGTCATTGTCAGTGGAACTTCAGTTGAGGGATCTATGCGGTTACAGATAGGCATTAATTTTAAAGAATCCTGTCTGATTCTGCTCTATTTCTCTCTTGGTTCTTCGCGCTCTTTGCTCTGAAGAAGGCAAGAGGAAACGGTACGGGGCAAAGTTTACTGTTTTGATACTAAAGTTTAGTAAGGTTGGATTTTATGTTAGCTACTTATTTGTTGCTCTTTTGAGTATGCTTTTGTCAATAGTTCACTGGGGCTGATGGGAGATACCAGCCGACTACATCCAGTGATGTCATGAATTTGACATGCCCAGTCTCCAAGCTGCAGGAGGAGCAGCACAACACAGAGGTAGAGGACTGAACTGTTGTCACTCAAGGAGCTACAATTCCCAGGTAAGTGTAATTATTTACTCACTGGGAACAGCAGGAATCAGTCTTTACAACCCACACTCCTCCCCTAGGACTTGTAGTGTGTGGCTTTTGTTATGTTTTCCACACACCCCCCCTCCTCTCAGCTACAAACTCAACAGAGGAGAGGAGTTGGGGAGGCAGGCACGCAGGTGCAGTGGATTGCTCCCAAAGGCTTTTATATTGTATGCTGAGGAGTGTGCCAGCATCACCCAATATGTGAAGACTAATTCCTGCTGTTTCCAGAGATCACCTGTTATGTGAGTAACTATGCTCTTATTAGTTTTGCATAGATTACATTGTAGCTTCATTGCATGTCCCCTAGTCTGTCTGTCTCTTGTAGATCGATTTGTTTGCGCCATCAAAATCTACCTGTTCCACTCCATTCATTAATTTATAGACCTCTATTGTATTTCCCCTCAGCCGTTTTTGTTTTTCATGTTGAAGAGCCCTAATCTTTTAAGCCTCAGTGGTATCCTTTACCATTTTGGTGGCTTCTCTTTGTAACTAATTTAATTCCACTATACCCTTTTTAAGGTACAGTGACCAGAATTGCGCACACTATTCAAGGTGCTGTCGCAGCATGGAATGATAGACATAATATCCTTTTGTTTTGTTCTCCATTCCTTTCCTTATTCCTAGCATTCTATTTGCCTTTTTGGCCACTGCTACACACTGGGTGGAGTGTTTCATCGTGGATAACACATTGAGACATAAATCTTTTTCCTAGTGGTGGTTCCTAATGTGGAACCTTGCATCATGTAATGGTAGTTTTCTTAGGTGCATAACTTTGCACTTGGCCACATTAAGTTTAATCTGACATTTGAATGTCCAGTTTTCCAATTTATGAAGGTCCTCTTGCAGTTTTTCACAATCTTCTTGTTTCAACAACTTTGAAAAATTTTGTGTCTTCTGCAGATTTGATCACTTTGATAGATATTCCAATTGCCAGGTCATTTACAATTATGTTAAAAAAGCAGCAGACCCAGCACAGGTCCCTGGGGTACTCCACTATTCACCTTTCTCGATTGGGGAAAATTGGCCATTTTGCCCTATCCTCTGCTTTCTGTCTTTTAATGAGTTCCTTAGCCACAATAGTACACTGCCTCCAATCCCATGTCTTTTTAATTTTGCCAGTGTCTCTCATGAGGGACCTTGTCAGAGGCTTTCTTAAAATCCAGATGCACTATGTTGACCGGCTCAGCTTTTGTCTACCTGTTCACACCTTAAGAAAAATATAACAGATGTCTTTGAGTTACATACCATGGAAGTGTTTAGTGTGTGTTCGGCTGAACGTTAGAAACTTAGAAACATGTTGTGTTGTTGAGTCAGTGTTTACTCATAACAGCCCTCTGGATAGTTGTCCTAAACTGTTGTGTCTTCAGTCAGGTGACTCATTGTTGATAGTGGTACCCATAGCTGCTGCTGTTGCTTCAATCCATCTCATTGCATAATGTCTCTCTAATCTCTCTCTTCGCATGAAGTATCCAAAGTATGAAAGTCAGTCTTGTCATCTGAGCTTCTAAGGAAAGCTTTGGTTTGATCTCCCCTAGTACTGACTGGTTTGTTCTTTGGATATTCCATGGTATACACAGTATTCATCGCCAGCACCTTAATACAAAGGCATCAATTTTCTTCTTGTATCTTTTTCACTGTCCAACTTTCGCATCCATTGACGTTATTGAACATACCATGGCTTGAACGAGTTGAATCTTTGTATGGATTGACACATCTCTGCTCTTCAGAATCTTGTTTTAAGTCCTTCATTGCTCTTGGTAGAATGGCTGTTTGATTTCTTGACTTCTTGTTTCTTTATTGGTAGCTGATCCAAGTAGGTTAAAATTGTCCACTATTTCAATTTCTTCATCAGCTATGAATTTATTGATTTTTGCCAGTTGTAAGGATCTTTGCCTTTACATTAAGGTGCAGGCCCATTTTTAAGTCTGTTACTTGATCTGGAGAAGCAAATGTTTTTCAGATGGTCTTAAGTTTCAGCCATTAATGTGGTATCATCAGCATAGTGAAAGATGAGTCTCCCACCAATCTTCACACCTCTGTCTTTATACAGACCTGCTTCTCTGATTTGTCCTGCATATAAATTAGAGGTAGGGGGAAAGTATGCAGCCTTGTCATACACCTTTGTTGATCTTAAACCATTCTTTTTCTCCTGTTTGGACTGTTGCTTCTTGACCATTGTAAAGGTTGTGCTAGAGAACGACCAGGTGTTCTGGTTTACCCATGCTGCTTAATGTGGACCAGAGTTTCTCATGGTTTACACAGTCCAAAGCCTTGTTGTAGTCAAAGCACAAATAGATATCATTTTGGTATTCTTTAGTCTTTACAAGGATCCATCTCACTTCTGTGATGTCTCTTGTTCCTCGCCTTTTCCTGAATCTTGTTTGTATTTCAGGCAGTTCTTGTTCCAGGTATGGTTGTAGTCTCTGAATCTTTAGCAGAATGTTGCTGGCATGTGGGATCAGAGCAATTGTGTGATTTCCAGTCAGTTGGATCACATTTCTTCAGTATTGGTATAAACGCAGGTCTTTTCTAGTCAGTTGGCCATATTGTCTTCCAAATTTCCTGGCGGAGCCTTGTAAGTATGGTAACTGCTACATCAGGTTGCTGTAATACTTCAATGGGAATGCCATCAATGCCTATTGCTTGTTTTTTTGATAAGGCTTTCAATTCTGCTTAGACTTCCTTTCATCACCAATGGTTCTGGATCATAAGGTACATATTGAAATGGCAGTTGGTTCACTTGATCTTTATCATATATTAACTCTGTATATTCTTTCCAACTTTTCTTGATCTTTGAACATGGATCCTTGAACAACTTTTAACATTCCAATTCTAGGCTGGAATGTTTTCTTTAACTCTGGTAGCTTCAGGAAAGCTGATGTTCTTTGTCTAATAGTTTCTGCTTCTCTTTCCTTGCATGTGTCATTGTAGTACTTCTTGTCTTGCACATTGGAATCTGAGTTCTGTGATTGCCTCTTTCTCCTCTGGCTCTAGCTTAGGTTTCTGGGCAATTTTCAGAGTTTCTTCAGTCATCCATTTTGTCTGTTTTTTTGCTTTTTCACCTTTTTGAGATTTCTCATTTTTTTCCAACAAAAATTTGATGTCAAATCGATTTTGCAGGCAGTCTTCAAATTCTAGTGGTATATTCAGGGTCATATTTTCCTACATTCATGAGTGGCTTGCTCTTTTTCAACTTTAGCTTGAGTTTGCATAATAATAGTTGGTGATCTATACAATAGTTGGCTCAAGGTTTTGTCTGTTATAGAGCTTTTCCATTACCATACATATAGTCAATTTGGTTTTTGTACAATCCATTGGTTGAAGTCCATGTCTACAGTCAGCACTTGTGTTGCTGGCAGAAGGTGTTAGAATTCTGCAATCCAATGATCTATTCATCTCAATCAGTCTTTCTCCAGCTTCGTTTCTGTCACCAAGTCCATATTTTCCAACCACTTTGCTGCCTCCTTTTGTTATCTTTTGCAATCTCCAGGAACAAGCAGGAATGTAGTCTTCACATATGGGCATCGTCGGTACCGACGGAGCCTGCGCGGGAACGCTCCCCAGCGTCCAATTAGAAAGCTTTTGGGAGCATCCCACAGTACCTGCGTGCTGCCTTCCCACCTTTCCCAACTGCCTCTCTCCAGTTCTTTGTTTTCCACAGAGCCATCAGGTCATGTTCCTGTCACCGCAGAAAATTTTCCTTATTCTCCCTTTTTTTTGTGGTCGCGTCTGCTGCCTTTGACGCTATACCGGTACCGGGTTCTTCTTTTCTTTCTTTTGAAAAAAAAAAAAAATTTTCCTAACTTTTCTTTCCCAGATGAACGTGCCATTTTGGGCCTTAGGCCCAAAATTTCCTCCACTATGGAAAAACCCACTTCGGGTTTCAAAAAGTGCACCAAGTGTGGCGGTACCATTTCCATCACCGACACCCATGAGTGGTGTCTTAAATGTTTAGGTCCTGATCACTCCATCTCTGAGTGTATGGTTTGTGCCATGATGTCCAAGAGGGGTCGACAAAACTGGGCTGCTAAGCTCAGCACCCTTTTCCCTCCGATGCAGCTTCTGTGGCATCGACGTCTTCCAGGGCTTCGTCTTCCTCCCATGGATCTCAGGTAACTAAACATAAGTCTGGCCGGTCCGCAAAGGGTAGATCTCCTTCCAAGCATCGAGATGCCTCTGGCGTTGCCCTTGAGGGTGCTGTACCGGCAAAATTGCCCCGGCAGGAGGCTTCGGCTTCCAAAGCATTATTGGGGCTCCGGGATGTTCTCGATGCCTCAACCTCAGCAGAACTACTGGTGCTATGTTCTGGGGTACCGGCTGCTTTCTCCAGTACCGTTACCCAGGCATCGGCAGCGTAGATAGACCAGAGGTTCCTGGCTATTGAATGCAGTCTGGCGGCTCGCCTTGCGGCATAGACACCCTCGGAACCGCGTCAGATAGTTCAGCCGGTACCGGTACAGACTCCTGCACCAGTATTGGTACCGGTACCGACAGCATTGGCATCGACATCGGGGTCTGCTTTGCCGGCACCCAGTCATGCGATGCCTTCCAGTACCGATACACCGGTACCAATTCCCCCCGGTACCGACTTCGATCAGTATGGGTATCGGGCTCTTCAGGAGCATCCGGACAGAAGGTATTTCGAATCTTCGGAGGAATCCGAGGATTCTGACAGCTCTGTCGGTACCGTAATACTTCTCCCGGAGGAGCCTTCCCCTCCTAAACGTAGGACGTCTTCTCCAGAAGATATCTCCTTTCAGGATTTCAACACAGAGGTGGCTCGAGGTCTTTCCATCACTGTGGCTCCTGAAACAGAGCCCAGGGCAAAGGAGTTGGAGATAGTACAATATGCCAAGGCTCCTAAAGAGGCAGCTACTTTGCCTATCCATGAGATCTTACATGATCTTGTGCTAAGAATGTGGGAAACACCTCTTACCACCTCTCCTCACTCTCGTAGACTGGATACTATGTATCGAGTCCCTCCTTGTCCTGGGTTCCAGAAGACTCAGCTTCCTCACCACTCTATTGTAGTGGAATCAGCTATGAGAAGGATCAGAAGTGCAAAGAGGCATGCCTCTAATCTTCCAGGACGTGAGTGTAGAACTTTGGATGCCTTTGGACGTCTACTTTCCAGGGTTCCATGCTTTCTGCCAGGATCAGTTCCTATATTTTATATATGGGAATGTTCCTTAAAGAAGTCACAGGAGATTTAGAGGTTTTGAACCCTCCTCTTCTTGAAGATAGAAGGCAGGATTTTCTCACACTGGTCAAACATGCCCAGGATGTTTTTAAGTTTGTCAACCTTGCAGCTTTTGACTGTTTTGAGTGCATAAGCAGAACCTCTGCCATTGCTGTAGGTGCACGTATAATTGCTTGGCTCCAGGTATCTGATTTGGAGCTCTGGGTGCAGGACAAACTGGGCAATATCCATTGTACAGGTGAGAATCTATTTGGCAAGAATTGGCAAGAGAAAGCCAATGAATTAGAAGCTGACAGCTCTACTTTGGATAGACTATCCAAAGCCACAGCTGATCCTGCAAGAAAGAAATCTTTCAAGAAACCATTCTTGTTTTATCCCTCTTATTCCCAGCAGGGACGTTCTGCAGGTCAATCTGCCCGAAAAAGTCAGCAACCACCTAAACAAAGGAAAGCAAAAACTGCTAAGCCTCAACCGTCTCAGCAGTCTCAGCCTCCACAAGGCCTTTGACTTCCATCTACAGAACCTGGCCTTCCTGGCTCTCAATGGACCAGAACCTTCCACCATTCCAGGAAGGTTGTGTCACTTTGCCCCCAGATGGGGGCAGATAACAGCAGAACATTGGACTCTCTCCATTATAAAAGAGGGGTACAAGCTTCACTTTCTGTGCATACCCCCTCCCACAATGGTAAGACAGTTTAATTCTCAAACCTCTCTCAACTAGTTAGATCAAGAGGTCAATATGCTCCTTGCCCAAGGGGCGATAGAAGAAGTACCCATTCATCAACAGGGTACAGGGTTTTACTCCCTCTATTTCCTTATCCCAAAGAAAACAGGGGGACACAGACCTATTTTAGACCTCAGAGAATTGAACACATTCCTGTTCAAAGAGAAATTCAAGATGATTTCTCTGGGAACTCTGCTGCCATACCTTCAGAGTCAGGATTGGCTTTGTTCTCTAGATCTCAGGGATGCGTACACTCATGTTCTCATCCATCCAACTCACAGAAAGTTCCTTCTGTTCCTTTTTCAAGGAAAGCACCAGTACAGGGTGCTTCCTTTCGGCCTGGCCTCAGCACCAAGGGTGTTTACGAAATGCATGGCTGTGGTAGCAGCATTTCTTCGCACTCTAGGAATATTCGTCTTCCCCTACTTAGACGACTGGCTTATTCAAGCCCCATCAGAGTCAGAGGCCAGGATTTCTCTATCTCCAGGAACAAGCAGGAATAAGTCCTCACATATGGGTACGTCGATACCGACGGAGCCTGCGCGGGAAAGCTCCCCAGCTTCACAGAAGAAAAGCTTTTGGGACCTCCCACTGCGCATGCGCGCTGCCTTCCCGCCTTCCTGACCAACTCTCCTCAGTTCTTCTTTTTCCGCGGAGCCAGCAGGTCGTGTTCCTGTCACCGCTGAAGAAGTTGTTGTTTTAATTTGTTTCTTTGGCCGCGTGTCTGCCTTCCCCGATTCCGGACCGGTACCGCCGGTCTTTTTTCTTTATTTCTTTACAAAAAAATCTTATTATATCAGTCACAGACACCCATGAATGGTGTCTTAAATGTTTGGGGCCTGACCATTCCATTCCAGATTGCCCATCCTGTTCTTTGATGTCTAAACGTGGCTTACAAAACCGAGCAGCCAAGTTTCACATGCTGTTTTCTACAGATACTCCAGCATCGACATCTTCCAGGTCTTCCTCTCCTGATGGATCTCAGGTAACCAAACATTCCTCTGGCAGGTCCTCAAAGGGCAAATCTCCCTCCAAGTATCGAGATGCCCCCGGGCTTGACCCTGAGGACCCTGCCCCAGCCAAACAGCCCCGGCGGGAAGCTCCGGCTTCCAAAGCTGCTCCTATGGGGTTACAGGTTGACATCGATGGCACGGCCTCGACCGATCACCTGTTAGACTGCTCTGGGGTACCGGCTCATTCTTCTGATACAGACATCCAGACAGTTGTGGCGTCTATGGATCATACAGTTCAATCCATGCAGCAGGCTATTATAGCTTTTATTAAAGCTGCGACGCCATCGGTACCGCAGCCAGCGATACTGACTCCGGTTCCGGTACCACAACCGATACCGGTACCCAGGGCATCCACATCGACCAGGATACCGATTCCGGTTCCCGGTTCCGGGGTTTTTCCCGATACTGATCCGGTTCCGGGTACCCCCGATGTCGATACCGGTCGATACGCTTATCGATCCCTGGAAGCAAACAGACGATACTTTGAGTCTTCTGATGATTCTGATTCATCAGATGACTCTGCTGAAGTATCCCTAACTCTATCTGAAGAGCCCTCTTCTCCAAAGAGGAGAGTGTCTCCTCCAGAGGATTTGTCTTTTCAAGACTTCATCCTTGAAGTGGCTAAAGGTCTCTCTATTTCAGTAACCTCTGAAAAAGATCCTAGAGCAAAAAAATTAGATATTTTAGGATACTCTAAGGTTTCCAAAGAGGCAGTCACCTTGCCCATTCATGAAATTCTTCAAGAACATATGATGGACTTATGGGAGACTCCTCTCACCCTATCTCCACATTCTCGTCGGTTGGACACCATGTATCGTGTCCCTCCTTCTCCTGGTTTTCAAAAAACTCAGCTCCCTCACCACTCTATTGTGGTGCAGTCAGCTATGAAAAGGATAAAGAGTACCAAAAGACACTCTTCTACTCCTCCAGGGAGAGAATGTAGGACTTTGGATGCTTTTGGTAGGAAAATCCTCCAAGCAAGTATGCTTATTGCTAGAATCAATTCATACAGCCTCTATATGGGCATGTTTCTGAAGGAGATTGCATTGAAAATACGCCATTTTCTCCCCTTTATCCCAGAGGATAGAAAGGAGGAGTTCCTTCTTTTGCTAAAGCATACCCAAGATATCTCAAAGTTCTCCAACAGAGCAGCCTTTGACTCCTTTGAGGGTGCTAGCAGAGCCTCAGGTATTGCCATAGCGGCTCGCAGAATTGCTTGGCTCCAGGCCTCTGATCTAGAACCCTGGGTCCAGGATGGGTTGGGAAATCTGCCCTGTACAGGTGAGAATCTGTTTGGTAAGGAGTGGCAAATCAAAGCCACCCAAATGGATGCAGAAAATGCTGCTTTAGATAGACTTTCTAAGTCTACCTCTGCCTCTGTCAAGAAAAAATCTTTCAAGAAGCCTTTCTATAAGAAGGCCAGATTTGCTACAAATACTGGCCAACAATCTTCTGCAGCTCGCTTTGCTCCTAAGCGTCAGCAGCCTAAACAGGCCAGGGCAAAACCTGCAGGGGCTGCTACAGCCCAGCAGTCCCAACCCCCTCAGGGTTTTTGACTCAACTCTAGAGAACTTAACCTTCCTGGAATGGTGAGAGGATCTGGATGTTTTAGAGCCAGAAAGGTTAACTCATTTTACTCCCAGATGGGAGCAAATCACATCAGAACAATGGACCCTCTCTATCATCAGAGAGGGCTACAAACTACATTTCTCCAGCCTTCCTCCCCATACCATGGTGAGATGTTTCAATTCTCCCCCTTCTCTCCTGAATCTGTTATTTCAGGAGGTGACCACCCTTCTTGCCCAAAGGGCAATAGAAGAGGTTCCTCTTCTTCAACAGGGGTCAGGGTTTTACTCCCCTTATTTTCTTATTCCCAAGAAAACAGGGGGATACAGACCTATTCTAGATCTGAGAATTGAACAAATTCCTATGCAAGGAGAAATTCAAGATGCTTTCTCTAGGTACTCTCCTTCCATACCTACAGTGTCAGGATTGGCTTTGTTCTCTAGATCTCAAGGATGCATACACACATATACTCATCCATCCATCCCACAGAAAATTCCTACGGTTTCTGTTCCAGGGCAAACATTTCCAATACAGAGTACTTCCCTTCGGTCTAGCCTCTGCTCCAAGGGTTTTTACCAAATGCATGGCAATAGTAGCTGCATTTCTACGAGCCCTGGGAATTTTTGTTTTCCCATACCTGGACGACTGGCTCATCCGAGCTCCATCTCAGTCCGAGGCTCCGACTTCCCTGGATCGCACCAGACGCATTCTGCAGTATCTGGGACTTGTGATCAATCTGCCAAAGTCTCAACTCGCACCTATTCAGTCCCTGGAATTCATAGGGGCCTGGTTGGCTACCACCACGGCAAGGGTCTATCTTCCTCAGGCCCGTTGCCAACGTCTAGTGCACTTAGCCTCCCAGACTCAGTCCAGAAGCCACTTGACTGCCAGGGAGATGCTACAACTATTAGGCCACATGGCCTCCACAGTACATGTGGTGCCCTATGCTCGCCTACATATGAGAGCAGCTCAATGGACTTTGTCCACCCAGTGGACTCAAGCATCCGGAGCTCTCTCAGACCAAATAGCAAACTCCAAACGTCTCTTTTGGTCTCTCCAATGGTGGATGTCCACTCAAAATCAGTTGTTGGGGGCCCCCTTTCAACCATTGTTGCCCCAAGCAACCCTCACAACAGATGCTTCCCAAACAGGTTGGGGAGTTCATCTTCAAGATCTCTCCACTCAGGGCACTTGGTCTCCACAGGAGACCACCCTTCATATCAACCACTTGGAACTTCGAGCAATCTTTCTAGCTCTCAGAGTTTTTCATACCCTCCTCAGTAACATGACGGTCCTTATTCATACGGACAATCAAGTAGCCATGTTTTACATAAACAAACAAGGAGGGACTGGCTCTCTGTCGCTTTGCAATGAAGCTCTAAGATTATGGGCCTTCGCCAGAGAGCATCAAATCCATCTCCTGGCAGTATATCTTCCAGGAATCCAAAACTCTTGGGCAGACTCAGTCGAGTTCTGCTTCCACACGAATGGTCCCTGCACATGGATCAGAATCTTCCAGAAATGGGGGACCCCGGACATAGACCTCTTTGCAAGTCCATGGAATGCCAAACTTCCCCGGTTCTGTTCCAGGATTCCATGTCAGGGAGTTCAGGCCAAGGATGCCTTCCTCTTTCATTGGGGTCAGGACTTCCTATATGCCTTTCCACCCATTCCTTTGATTCCCAAGACTCTGTTCAAACTTCAAAGGGATCAAGGGTTCATGATCCTCAAAGCTCCACGCTGGCCACGCCAAGTGTGGTACCCTCTACTTCTGCATCTCTCCCAAGCCCCCTCCTTGGACTTGGGAGCGGCTCCAGACCTTCTGTCTCAGGAGGAGGGGACTTTGTGGCACCCAAACCCCAAGTCCCTTCACCTCAGAGCTTGGTTACTGAAGGCCTAGACCTTCAACACTTCAATCTTTCGCAGCAAGTGAAGGATATCCTCTATGCCTCTAGGAAACCTTCCACTAGGCGTTCTTACGCCTTTAAATGGAAAGGATTTTCCATTTGGTGTGCTCAACAGGGTCTTAACCCTCTAGCACTTCCTTTGAATTCTCTTTTGGAATATCTCCTGCATCTCTCCAATGCAGGACTCAAAACGAATTCGGTAAGAGTCCATTTGAGTGCTATTGCAGCATCCCTTAAGCCCATCAATGGGCAACCTGTTTCCTCTCATCCTCTTATTGCAAGATTCATGAGAGGCCTAACCTTAACTAAACCTCCCATTCGACCTCCTCCGGTGGCATGGGACTTAAACTTGGTTCTTGGTCAGCTTATGAAGCCACCCTTTGAACCCTTAGCCATTACCTCCTTGAAATTTCTTTCCTGGAAGGTTCTTTTCCTTATTGCAGTCACCTCAGCTCGCCGTATCAGTGAACTGCAAGCTCTAGTGGCTAATCCACCTTATACAAGGTTCCATCGTGATAAGGTGGTCCTTAGGACCAATCCCCACTTTATGCCTAAAGTGGTCTCCCCTTTTCATCTTAATCAAGAGGTATATTTACCTGTCTTTTTTCCAGCTTCTCATGCATCCAGTGCAGAGAGGAACCTTCATACTCTAGATTGTAAAAGAGCTCTTGCCTTTTACCTCCACAGGACACAGCAACATCGAAAGTCTTCTCAGCTTTTTGTTGCTTTTGATCCTTCTCATTTAGGACTTCCAGTCTCTAAAAGAACACTGTCCAATTGGATTGCTCAGTGTATCTCTTTTGCTTACCAGAGTAAGAACCTTTCTCTGGAGGGCCATGTCACCGCTCACAATGTGAGGGCCATGTCCACCTCTATGGCTCATCTAAACTCTGTGTCCATCGACCAGATCTGTCGAGCAGCCACCTGGGCCTCGGTTCATACCTTTACAGCCCATTACTGTTTGGACAAGGACTCCCGCCGGGATGCCTTGTTTGGTCAGGCTGTCCTCAGACACCTGTTCCATTCTTGAACAACTCCAGCCCACCTTCCTTGAATGGATGCCTGAGATCAATAGGAAGATGAGGAACCTTTCAGGGTCTCATACCCTTCAGGGGATCTCCCGGGCATCTCAGCTAGGGAGTCCCCATATGTGAGGACTTATTCCTGCTTGTTCCTGGAGATAGCACAGTTACTTACCTGTAACAGGTGATCTCTGGGAGTTGTATCTTTCTCTCTTTCCTTTCCTCTCTCTATTGTCTCAGCTTTAAACTCGAACTGAGGAGAGTTGGTCAGGAAGGCGGGAAGGCAAGCGCGCATGCGCAGTGGGAGGCCCCAAAAGCTTTCCTTCTGGGAAGCTTTCCCGCGCAGGCTCCGTTGGTACCGACGTACCCATATGTGAGGACTAATTCCTGCTGTTCCCAGAGATCACCTGTTACAGGTAAGTAACTGTGCTATCTTGCACAATGTGTATCCTTCAGTATTTGTGTCTGGTCATAAACATCCCAAAATCCAGCCTAACTCCCACTCAGTCTCTAGAGTTCATAGGAGCTTTGCTGGGTACCAGAAAAGCAAGGACCTATCTTCCCCAGACCCGTTGCCTTCGCATGGTGCAGTTAGCTTCTCAGGCACTGTCAAAGCCTCATCTCACTGCTCGAGAAATTTTACAACTACTAGGCCACGTGGCATCTACTGTGCATGTGGTTCCTTATGCTCACCTTCATATGAGAGCAGCCCAGTGGACTTGATCCACTTAATGGACCCAGGCATCAGGGTGCTTGTCAGACAAAATAGCAAACACAAATCGCCTTATTTTGTCCCTCCAAATGGTGGCAGTCCACTCAAAACCTGTTGGTGGGGTCCCCATTTCAACAGCCTTTACCCCAAGCAACTCTCACAACAGATGCTTCAGCAATGGGTTGGGGAGCTCATCTACAAGATCTCTCCACCCAAAGCACTTGGACTCCACAGGAGACTCATCTACGTATCAATCTCTTAGAGCTCAGAGCAATCTTCCTTGCTCTTCGAGTGTTCCACACCCTACTCAGCTACAAGACAGTCCTCATTCATACGGACAATCAAGTAGCCATGTTCGTGAACAAGCAGGGGGGAACAGGCTCTCTGTCGCTTTGCAGCAAAGCTTTGCGACTATGGGCCCTTGCCGGAGAGCATCAGATTCATCTCCTGGCAGTGTATCTTCCAGGCGTACAAAACTCTTGGGCAGACAGTCGAGTTCTGCTTCCACACGAATGGTCTTTACATGCAGACCAAGTGGCCAAGATTTTTAAAATTTGGGGAACCCCGGACATAGACCTATTTGCAAGTCCGTTGAATGCCAAACCTCCCCGGTTCTGTTCCAGAATTCCGGCTCAGGTCTCTCAGGCAAGGGGTGCTTTCCTCCACTGTGGTCAAGACTTCCTTTATGCCTTTCAACCCATTCCCCTAATTCCAAAAACCCTTTTCAAGCTTAAGAGAGACAGAGGCCATATGATTCTCATAGTTCCAGATTGGCCACGGCAAGTGTGGTACCCTCTGCTTCTACATCTCTCTCAAGCTCCCTCCCTGGAGTTAGGGTCTGCTCCAGATCTCCTTTCTCAGGAGGACGGAATGTTATTGCATCCCAATCCCCACTCTCTGCATCTCAGGGCTTGGTTGCTGAAGTCCCAGATCTCCATGATCTTAACCTTCCTCAGCAAGTAAAGGATATCCTTTGCTTCCAGGAAGCCTTCTACAAGACACTCTTATGCTTTCAAGTGGAAAAGGTTTACCATATGGTGTTCGCAGAAGGGTCTTAACCCCCTTGCGATACCTCTGGAATCATTACTGGAGTATCTCCTTCATTTATCCAATGCAGGACTTAAGACTAACTCAGTAAGAGTCCATTTGAGTACTATTGCAGCTTCTTTCAAGCCTCTAAATGGACAACCTATTTCCTCCCATCCTCTTATAGCAAGATTTGAGAGGCCGCCTTCTAACTAAGCCTCCCATTAGGCCACCACCGGTGGCATGGGACTTAAACGTGGTTCTTGGTCAGCTCATGAATCCACCTTTCGAACCCTTAGCTACTACCACATTGAAATTCCTTTCTTGGAAGGTTATCTTTCTCATTGCAATCACATCAGCATGTCCCATCAGTGAGTTGCAGGCACTAGTAGCTGATCCACCTTATACAAGGTTCCATCATGACAAGGTAGTACTTAGGACTCATCCACACTTTATGCCAAAGGTGGTCTCGCCTTTTCATCTAAACCAAGCGGTCTACCTGCCTGTGTTTTTTCCAAGGCCTCATACATCAAATGCAGAAAGGAATCTTCATACTTTGGACTGTAAAAGAGGTTTAGCCTTTTACTTACAAAGAGCACAGCAACATAGAAAGTCCTCTCAACTCTTTGTTGCTTTTGATCCTTCTCATTTGGGACTTCCAGTCTCCAAGAGAACACTGTCCAACTGGATTGCTCAGTGCATTTCCTTTGCCTATCAGAGTAAGAATCTTCCTCTTGAGGGCCTTGTCCACAGCTCACAATGTAAGAGCCATGGCAGCTTCAATGGCTCATCTGCACTCTGTGTCTATCAACAACATCTGTCGAGCAGCCACTTGGGCCTTGGTTCATAACTTCACAGCCCATTACTGCTTGGACAAGGACTCCCGCCGGGATGCCTTGTTTGGTCAGGCTGTTCTCCAACACCTGTTCCATACCTAATCAACTCCTACCAACCATCCCTGGCTGGATGCCAGAGATCCATGGGGGGAAGTGGAGCCATTTCACAAGGACACACAACTTCTGGGGTCTCTCCCTGGCATCTGCAGTTAGGGAGTCCCCATATGTGAAGGCTACATTCCTGCTTGTTCCTGGAGATAGCATAGTTACTCGGAACAGGTGATCTCCGGGAACAGCAGGAATTTAGTCTTCACAACCCACCCACCTCCCCTAGGAGTTGTATCTCTCTATCTTTCTCTTTCCCCCCCTCTCTCTCTTTGTCTCAGCTTTAAACTCAACTGGAGAGAGGCAGTTGGGGAAAGGCGGGAAGGCAGCACGCTGGCGCTGTTGGATGCTCCCAAAAGCTTTCTAATTGGACGCTGGGGAGCGTTCCTACGCAGGCTCCGTCGGTACCGACGATACCCATATGTGAAGACTAAATTCCTGCTGTTCCCGGAGATCACCTGTTACAGGTGAGTAACTATGCTTTCCAGTCACTCGTTTACTATCAGGATATCCTGTTTACATTTTTTGTCAATTTCAGCCTGTACTTATTCATAGAACTCATCAATTTCATCCTCTTCTGCAGCTGTTGGGGCAATTTTAGTTGTGTTGATGGGCATTCGTTCTAGAAGAGAAATGAAGCTTTCATTGATTTGCACTGTATTTTATTACAGTTCTTGTAAGCTGCTGCTTAATTATCAATGCAACACATCATTTGTCTTTCATTTCCAGCATAGTAGACCATGTGATCCTCAGATGCAAATTGCCCGATGCCAGTCCATTACAATTTGCTGACACCCAACAGATAGTTGTACATATTCCATTTCATTCTTGACCACCTCAAACTTCCCTTGGTTCATGCTTCGTACATTCCATTTCTCAATATTTAAGACATCTTCGCAGCTTCTGACTTGTTTCATGTGCAGCTACATCAGCAGTCAGACGTCCAGAGGGCTTTGATCAAACCACATCATAAATGTTGGTTTTGCTCTGAAAAGTCGTCTGCTACTCCTCAGTAGCCAGTTGAGTGCCACTATAATGCAATTTGTTTTGTTGCGACTATCCATTGGGTTTTCGTGGCAAGATATGGAAGTAGATTGCCAAGCTTTTCTTCCACAGAGTTCAACACTGTCCTATTCTGCTGCTGCTCAGATGGGTGATTTGTCTTGGTCTGGCACCTCAGCTGAGACCTGTCTATCTTGGGAAACTCTGCTAGTACTTAAGCTACCGATTAGCTTAGCCCTCAGCATCAGTGTCGCACACAAGCCCTCACAGCATGACATAGAAACAGAAACATAACGGCAGAAAGACCACATGGCCTATGTAATCTGCCCTTCCATATCATCTACTATAATAGTCTCCTTTTTCCTTAGAGATCCTCTGTTTGTCCCAAGCTTTTCTGAATCAGGTACTGTCCTCATCTCTACTACTGCCACTGGGAGGCAATATCACACATCTACCGCTCTTTCCATAAAGAAATGTTTTCGCATATCAGTCTATCCCCTTTCACCTTCATCCTAGATCTTGAGCTCTCCTGTGCATTTATGCCATGGAGATATTTAAACATCTGTCATATCTTCTCTAGCCTGCCTTTTCTCTAAGGTATACATACTAAGATCCTTAAGTTTGTCCTCATATGCTTTATAACGAAGATCGCTAACCATTTTAGTAGCCACCCTCTGCACAGACTCCAACATTTTTACATCCCTTTGAAGGTGTGGTCTCCACAACTGCACACAATACTCCAAATGAAGTCGCACCAAAGATTTATGCAGAGGCACTATCGCCGCCTCTTTTCTGTTGGCCATTCCTCTCCCTATGCACCCAAGCATCCTTCTAGCTTTCACCGTCCACCTTTTCTACCTCTTTATCCACTTTAAGATAATTGGACACAATCACACCCAGGTTCCGCTCTTCATTTGTTGACAGAGGTACCCCCCTCTCCCAGTATTGCTCTTTTGTTTTTTGCAGCCCAAATGCATGACCCTGGGGTGTGTTAGCATTTAAAGATCAGTTGTGAAATTCTAGACCATTCTTCAATATTAGATCTCTCCTCATGTTATCTACTCCTTCCTGGGTGTCTACTCTATTGCAGATTTTGGTATTATCCGCAAAGACGCAAACTTTACTGAACAGCCCTTCCGCAATACCACTAACAAAGATGTTAATGATTTGGACCAAGGACAGGTCCTTGCAGCACACCACTGATAACATCCCTCTCCTCGGAGTAAGCTCCATTTACATGTACTCTGTACTCTTCCCCTCAACCAATTTCTAACTGCTTTTCACCAGGTCAAAGTTGTGTACATAGAAATGTTGTTTAACTTTGTTAATGTAAATAGCTACAGTTACATATAACAATTTAACTGGGACATTTTGTCTTAAACTTATTTACAGAACTATCTTTGTCCATTTGATGCAGAATGTCTCAGAAGAAAGGGGTGGGGGGTCCAAAGTGCAAGGTGAACGGGTGTGTTTTGAGGAGTTTGCAGAATAAGAGGAGGTCTTTGTTCCATATAGGGTCGGGAGGAGAGTTCCATATGGTAGGGTGTTGCCTTTGTTGCAAGCTGATGTTTTGATTTGTGTGAAGTCCACTGCATCCATGGCTTCCATGAAGGCTGGCTGTTTTTTGCTGGGGCAGAATGGAGGTTGAGGTCTCCCAATAGGATGAGGTCTTTGTTTTTCTAGGATGAGATGGAGTATATTGAGGTCATTGGGGTGGATGGTGAGCGATATGCTAGGTAAAGTGTTAGTTGCTTGTTAGATATGGTGAGTGTGTCCAGGCTTTCTGTGCTTTCAGCCACGGGTTTGTGAAGATTCTGTGAGTCAGGATTCGGTGATGCATAGGAGGTCCAGATTTTGTGAAGAGGTGATCTTATTATGATTTTATTCTTTGCAGATCATGTTTATGAGCACACAGTTGAGGGTCTTGGGGGTTGGTTGGTTTAAGTGGTTATGGGGGCGGTCATTGCTTATTGGAATGGTGGTAATGTGTTGTGGATTGTGTAGCCGGGGGGGGGGGCAGGGGGGGGTTTGAGCCATATTAGACCTAGTCCTTAGTGGAACACCAGATCTAGTGCAAGAGATAAGGGTGTTGGGGCCACTTGGTAATAGTGATCTTAACATGATCGCCTTTGATGTAATTAATGGAGGAGGGATAGTAAGGAAATCCACAGTACTATCTTTTAACTTTCAAAAGGGAGACTATGATAAAATGAGGAAAATAGTTAAGAAAAAACTAAAAGGAGCAGTTGCAAAGGTTAAAGACTTACATCAAGCTTGGGTGGTGTTGAAAAATACTATCTTGGAAGCCCAGACCAGCTGTATTCCACGCTTTAAGAAAAGTGGAAGTCCAAAAAACTGCCTGCATGATTTAAAGGTGAGGTCAGAGAGGCTGTTGCCAAAAAAGCATCTTTCAGGAAACGGAAAAAAGAGCCAAACAATGAAACCTGGAAACAGCACAAGCACTGGCAAGTCAAATGCAAGGCATTGATAAAGCAGGCAAAGGGAGAATTTGAGAAGAAGCTTGCTGCGGAAGCAAAAACGCGAAATAAAGATTTTTTTTCAAGTACATTCGTAGCAAAAAACCTGTGAGAGTCAGTTGGTCCATTAGATGATAGAGGGGTTAAAGGGGCACTAAGAGGCGACAAGGCGATAGCGGAGAGACTGAATGAATTCTTTGCTTCGGTCTTTACTGAGGAAGATGTAGGGATGTTACCCATGACTGAAGTGGTATTTAAAGGTGCGGAAGAATTGAAGGAAATATCGATAAATCAGGAAGATGTCTTACAACTATTAGATAAACTGAAGAGTAGCAAATCACCTGGGCCGGATGGTATACATCCAAGGGTGTTGAAAGAACTGAAATATGAGATTGCAGACCTGCTGTTAATAATCTGTGAACTATCATTAAAATCATCTCTAATACCTATTGGAGGATCGCCAATGTAACGCCAATTTTTAAAAAGGATTCCAGGGGTGATCCGGGAAACTACAGACCGGTGAGCCTGATGTCGGTACCGGGAAAAATGGTAGAAACCATCATAAAGAATAAAATTACTCAGCATACTCTCCGCCTTTGCGGATTATCTTCTGGTACACCTGCTCACCCCTGACCAGTCGCTGCCAAAGTTGTTGGAGGAGTTTATGAGATTTGGTGGTATTGCGGGGCTGCGGATCAATAAGGATAAATCTGAAGCCCTAGATGTCTCGGACCAATTGCGGGGGAGTTGGGTGGGAGACTTTCCTCTTAAGTGGGCGATTGATGAATTCATCAATCTCGGCATAGTACTAACCCGTAATCCCAGGGTCCTTCATGTGCGTAACCTTGAGCGAACACTGCGACGGTTGCAGGTACAGTTGAAAGCCTGGGATCCCCTGCCTCTCTCTTTATCAGGGATGATAGCGGCGGTTAAGATGGTGCTCCTACCGCGGCTGTTGTATTGGTTTCAGACATTGCCTGTTTGGTTATTGTGTTGGGATGTGCGCCGTTTCGAAGCCGCTATTAGATGTTTCCTGTGGAAAGGAGGGAAGGCGCGTATTTCTTGGTCGCGGATGTTGGGGTCATGGTGGGACGGGGGGATGGGTCTTCCAGATCTTGTAGGTTATGCTCTAGCCTGCCAGGCTCGACATCTTGGAGATTGGTTGGGAGGGACAGATGTTTATACGCCTCGTGCCTTGGAGGAGTGTTTTGTGGCGCCATTGACGACGTTGGGACGTATCGATCTCTCCCTAGTCAAGTAGTGCGGAGTGAGCTGATTGGTTCGGTTCTCAAGACATGGAAACAACTTAATGTCCACTGGAATACAGCCTGGACGGTTTCTAGTTGGCTGCCCTTACAGGGGAATGCTGCTTTTATGCCTGGTTCGGATACGGAGACCTTTCGAGACTGGAGTAATCGGGGAATACGGAATGTTGGACACGTAGTGGAGCCGTCGGGGCAGTGCAAATCTTTTTTGACCTTGAGTAGGGAGTATGATTTGCCCAATAACCATTCTTTTGCTTATATGCAGATTGCTCATTATGTGTCCTCTCTGCCGCGAGAGGAGTTACATGTGGACAGGTCAGCCCAAATATTGGAATTTTTCGGGTTAGGGGGGGGGAAAATCCCCCGTCGATCAAAGATCTCAAGAAGCGTTTGGCTCGGTTTAACACAGGCCATGATTATCGAGGGGTTGAGGTGGCTTGGGAAATGGAGTTGGGAGAGGTTTTGGCTCCCGGGACAGTCCGGCAGGGTTTAAAAGGGATTGTGAGGCTGACACAGGAAACACGCTGGCGGGCGATTCAGTTTAAATGTGTAACCAGAGCACACTTTTCTCCGCGGAGGGTGTTCCGTAGTCGACTGACCACCGAAGGCTGCTGCCCTAAATGCGCGCAACCACTTGCAACTTTGTTGCATATGTGGTGGGGTTGTAGAGTAGTGCGCTCCTATTGGGCCAAGATATGTGCTTTTCTAAATCGATTGCTACAGCGACGGGTGCGCTGGTCCGGGGCCCTTGTGGTGCTCGATCGGCTTGATCCCCCTTGTCCGGTGGTAGAGGGGGAACGCTTGTTGGTGCGCAAGGCCTGTTTGGTGGGGAAGGGTTCCATTCTTCGCCTTTGGAGGGATTGCAGCACGCCTACCTTTGGTGAGTGGCATAACTGCTTCCATCAAATGATGTTAATAGAGAGATGGGGGGCGAGGGGCAGTGTCAAACGTTGGGCAGCCTTTATGCGTGTATGGGAGCCTTACATTCAGCAGTTAAGTGCCAGGAGTCGTAATGAGATCCTACAAGTTGGTAGCTGAGCTATTGGTGGGAGATGTGGGGTGGAGTTGTTCCACTGAGGGTTCTAAGTTTTGGGGAGTGTGATGAGGGGGTAGGGGAGGGGGGTGGTGGGGGATGGGGTTGGGGGAATATAAGGGGGGGAAAAATGATCTTCCACCTCCTCTGTTCTGCTCTGTTACTACTCCGAGGGGGGATCAGAGTCCACCTCTCTTGGAGATGTGTATTTCTGATGTATTGTATTTGTTGGTGGTTATAAAATAAAGTATTATAAAAAAAAAAAAATGTAGATAGTCATGGCCTAATGGGAGACAGCCAACATGGCTTTAGACAAGGAAGATCTTGTCTTACTAATCTGTTATGTTTATTTGAAGGTGTGAATAAACAGGTGGACAAAGGTGAGTCGGTTGATACAGTGTATCTGAACTTTCAGAAAGCCTTTGACAAGGTCCCTCATCAGAGACCTTTGGCAAAACTAAAGAGTCATGGGATAGGAGGCAGTGTACTACTGTGGATCAGGAACTGGTTAAAAGATAGAAAGCAGAGGGTTGGGCTAAATGGCCAATTTTCCCAGTGGAGAATGGTGAATAGTGGTGTACCCCAGGGATTTGTGCTGGGTCTGCTGCTTTTTGACTTATTCATAAATGACCTGGAAAGTGGAATAACGAGTGAGGTTATCAAATTTGCAGATGACACAAAACTATTTAAAGTTGTTAAAACCCAAGAGGATTGTGGAAAATTGCAAGAGGATCTTGATAAATTGGAAGCCTGGGCATCAAAATGGCAGATGAAATTTAATGTGGACAAGTGCAAAGTAATGCACCTAGGGAAGAACAACCCAAACTATGGTTACACGGTGCAAGGTTCCACATTAGGAATCCCCACCCAGGAAAAGGATTTAGGCGTCATTGTGGATAACATGTTAAAACCCTCGGTTCAGTGTGCAGCGGCAGCCAAGAGAGCAAATAGAATGCTAGGTATCATAAGGAAAGGAATGGAAAATACAACAAAAAATATTATAATGCCTCTATATCGTTCCATGGTGAGGCCGCACCTTGAATATTGTGTGCAATTCTGGTCACTGTATCTTAAAAAGGATATAGCGTTATTAGAAAAGGTTCAGAGAAGAGCCACCAAAATGGTAAAGGGGATGGAAGGATACTCCTATGAAGAAAGGCTAAAAAGGTTAGGGCTCTTTAACCTGGAAAAGAGACGGCTGAGGGGAGATATAATAGAAGTCTATAAATTAATGAATGGAATGGAACTGGTAAACGTAGATTGTTTACATTATCAGAATATACAAAGACTAGGACATGCAATGAAGCTACAGGGTAAACTGTTTAAGATTAATAAAAGAAAATATTTTTTCACTCAACGTGTAATCAAACTCTGGAACTTGTTACCGGAGGATATGGTAAAGGTTGTTAGTGTAGCTGGGTTTAAAAAAGGTTTGGACAAGTTCCTGGAGGAAAGGTCCATAAACCATTATTAAGAAGGGACCAAGGATATCAATGCTTGACCCAGTACAAGCATTGTGGAACCTGTGTCTTTTGGGGAAACTGCTAGGTATGTATGACCTAGATTGGCCACTGTTGGAAACAGGATACTGGGCTTGATGGACCTTGGTCTGACCCAGTATGGCATATTTTATGTTCTTATGTTCTTATCTGTATAGATGATGCAGTAGTTGATTATGCTATCTATGCAGATGACATAATGCTGTTTATGCCTTTTAATATAACATCACCCAACTTCAACCCTATAATTTCCTGCTTCAAGGAAATTGCTATCTAGCTCAAGAACTTTGGCCTTCACATAAACTACAAAAAACCTGAAATTTTAATAATCACCAGAAATCAAACCTATAAGCCCCCCACAAAATGTATCAGTTGACGACATTGACCGCAAAGTTAAAGAAGAGGTTAAATACCTAGGAGTAACATTAGACAAACGCTTTTCTTTTCAGGCCCACATCAAAAACTTAACTAAAGCAATATACAATAAGATCAGTCTCTTGCGACACTTAAAACCCCTACTACAACACTCTGACTTTAGAACTATAATGCAAGTCTTAATCACCCCACACAGACTACTGCAGTAGGCATGCTTCATGGTCTTTCCAAAGCATCCCTTCATCCGCTAATCATGGCACAACATTCAGCAGCCCGAATTATTCACAATTCTCCCCGCAGCGCTCACATAACAGTTCTATTTGACTTACATTGGCTGCCGATCCAAAGCCGGATCAAATATAAAATCTTGATGATTACACATAAGATCATTAGGAAAATAACTCCCACTACTCTCTCCCACCTGATCAAAGCAGTATCTAATGACAGGCAAAAAAAGAAATCAAATGACCTACTGCCTCACTACTCCTCCAGAATTCTGTAATACTAAACAATGCACTAGCAATAGGGCATTTGAATACATATTCCCAGCACTTTGGAACTCATCGCCAACAAACCTTCGGAACATCACAGACCTATCCACCTTCCGAACCCACCTCTTCACTGAACATTTTGGTCACAACAAAATCTCAACTGCTACTGACCCTACCTAATAGCTACTGACCCTACCTAATAGCTTCTCTCTCTAATCTTACAAATAGTCTTCTCCCACACCCTCCCCCCTAAACCTACTCCTAAATTTAATGACGCTCTGTCATTAAAATTGTAAATAAGTTATTTTATTTTAGTTGAATTATGTAATCTCGTAACACCATGTTTCTGCACCAGTTATACAGTTAACTTGTTTTATGTGTCCATTTGTAAACCGCTATGATTATAAAAAATAGCAGTATAAAAAACACACAAATAAAGGAAGTATATAATAGGACATATAGCTAGAGCATGTTAAGGTTTTTTTCGTTTGATGCAGCTTGTGCCAGCTGCTAGTGAATGGTGGGTTTTTGCAGAGTAGTGATTGTCCATGCAGTGGTTCCATAGGTTCTGGGAAGTGGAGGGTCTTGATGGAGTGGTTGGAGCCAGTGTTCCTGCCACCATGGTTCATGCCTAAGGGCCATACCAAAGGACCCTTTGAGGCCCTTAGCTGCAGGCATGCCTGAGGAGAGTGGAATGTATTTGTGTGCTGGTGCAATGAATTGATGTCTGAGCAGTGGGTGGGGCTTACCACCAGGCTGGGACTGCAACTAAAATGAAAATTAAGAACTGCCTTTCCTAGACAAAAGCAGCCTGATGTGATATTGCTGATCTAGTCTTTAATATAAGAGTACTCATGTTTGCATATTTTGTAACAGGTAAACCAACGCAATGTTCCTGGCATTGACAGTGCCTATTTGGCGATGGACACAGAGGAAGGTGTTGAGGTGGTATGGAATGAGGTCCAGTTTTCAGAAAGGAAAAATTTTAAGCTGCAAGAGGTAAGTAAAATGGGCCTTGTAAGAGGGAGATGGGCGACTGGTATGGTTGTCTAAAATTTGGCTTCTGTTTCACAGGAGAAAGTGAGAGCTGTGTTTGATAATCTCATCCAGCTGGAGCATCTTAATATTGTCAAGTTCCACAAGTACTGGGCTGATGTAAAAGAAAATAAAGCCAGGGTAAGACCACCTTTTTTTTTTATAGTCTATGACCCTCTTCTTTCACCTGTACTTTCTATTGTGCTCTGTGCTTACAAGAGCACTCTAATGCATTCTATGGTTAGAGGCACCATTCTAGAAGTTTGGTAAGGTGACTAAGCAAGCAGTTAATATTCTTAAGGACTATTGTCGACAAGCAGGACTGAGTCGGGCATACAAGTGTGGCGGTGTCTGATGCTAGAAGGGTTCTGCTCTTCCTACTAAAGGGTGTTAGCTGTCATTGTGGAATTAATGCAGAAAAGGGTGCTGTGGTGATAGTTAATGTGGGAGAAATGCAGCTACTACAGGCAATTTTTTTACAAGAACCTCATTTCATGCGGTAGCAGTGAGAGTGGGCACGGCTGCACCATTCATTTACCGCAGACCTTGCAGATACGGCTAATGCCACATCTGTAGGTGGCAATAGCTGCAACAGTGATGCTGTCTTGCCACAATTCCTGCATTTTCAGTGTTATCTACTGGGAAATTGCTGGGTACACCCCCAAAAGAGAACACATGACTTTTGCAGATGCTGCAGTGCTTTTGCAACTAACACCCAGTGTTAGCTGAAAAAACATACCATGCTTTAGTAGTGAAGTTCTGAGCTTATGTAGTCTCCTCTGCACAAAGGTCTCAGTTCTTCATTTATTTTCTTCTATTCTGCAAAGATGACAACTCTCCCAAAACAGTTTCTCTTTCACTACTACAAAGTTTTCGTCATTTTTATTTCCTCAAATTCTTTGTTTTCTTGAAATTATCAATGCTGCTGCTGCTTTGTTTTTATTTCAAAAATGTTTATTCTCCAGGACCAAGCAGGAAGTCAGTCCTCACTTATGGGTGACGTCGGCGCCGACGGAGCCCTCGCGGAGCAATTTTCCCCAGCTTTCAAAGAAAGCCTTTGGGAATTGCAGCGCGCATGCGCGGTCCCCTTCCCGCCCAAGGGTGCCATCTTAGCCAGTCTTCTTTTTTCTGCGGAGCCCTACAGACGTACCCGTCGCGTCCCCGCGAAAAAGTTGATTTTTCTTCATAATTACTCTTTTTTCCTTCGGTTCGACGCCGGTCTTTTTCCCGCCCGGACTCGCGACGCCGGTCACGAGTCCTCTTCTTTTTCGTTTTTTTCTGACTTAGTCAGTTTTCGTTTCGGTTTTTCCCTGGCAGCCCGGTCCTTTGACCTCGCCGGGGCCCTTTTTCCCCCGATGGCTGCCAGTGGTTTCAAGCGGTGTGGTCAGTGTGACCGAAATATGTCACTAACTGACACACACGACAATTGCCTCCGCTGCCTGGGCCCGGATCATAAAGAAATGATCTGTGGGCCTTGTGGCAAACTATCCTCCAAAGCGTTGAGAAGTCGGCGGCATCAGCGGGATAGAATCTTCGCTGACCCCAGCCGTACCCGGACCTCGTCGGAGGCCTCCGCGTCCAGGGGTTCCAGCTCGGACCGTCGCCGGAGTTCCTCCGACAGGGGTTCTCCCTCCGGGGACCATCGACGGAAGGTGAAACCCGCGAGGGCGGCGTCGGTGGACGCTCCTGGCTCCGCGAGGGCCAGGTCGTATAGCCCCGATAGCCGCCCCGGGTCCTTGGAGAAGGAGCACCTCACGAAGCGACCTCGCCTGGAGTCGGAGCTGCCTGCTCGGGTAAGTCCTGTGGTCCTTCTGGACTCGCCTCCGCGACAGCCGACGTCGGGCCCGACGCCGTCGGGGCCCGAGTCGGGGGCTGCTGGGTCACCTGAGCTCGGACTCAGGTTGACGGCCTTGGAGAGCAGACTGTCTGCCTTCATGGACCAGCAGCGGGCACTGCTCGCTGGCTTCGCTGGCGCCGCTGCCCCGACCGCCGGGACGTCGACGTCTAAGTCGACCCCGGAGACCGAGCCGATCCTCGAGTCGATGCGAACTCGAGTCGATCCTCGGTCGAGGTCACCCTCGGCCTCCCGTTCGGGACCGAGGTCGCCGACGCCGACTCCCTCGGTGTCGGGGCGGCAGGCGCCGCGCCCTGCCCGGGCCGACCCCACCGAGTCCTCGTCGGAGTCGGTCTGGGAGTCTGAAGAGGAAGAGTCGCCTGATTCTTTTCGGACTCGGTGTGTCCCCTCGGACTCACCTGAGTCCGAACCTCGGAAGCAGTCCCCCCCGGAGGATGCCCGGTTCTCGGACTTCGTCAGGGATATGGCCAAGGCTTTGGCCTTCCCTGCGGACCCCGAGGAGGAGCCTCGAGCCGAAGAGCTCGACGCCCTCCAGTATGACTCTCCCGCCAGGGAACACTTTACTGTACCGGTTCCTCCCATGCTGGAACGACTACTCTTCCGCATGTGGGAGAGTCCGGCCACCTCGCCGGTCCTGAGCAAGCGGGTCGATTCTATCTATCGAGTCCGCAAGAGCCCTGGCTTCCAAAAAGCACAGCTACCACACCATTCCATGGTAGTGGAATCGGCCATGCATCGTCTTAAGAGCCAGAAGATGCACTCCTCGGTGCCTCCTGGCAGGGAGGCCCGTAACCTGGATGGCCTTGGTAAGAAGTGTTTCCAGGGCTCTATGCTCGCATGTCGTGTCCAGACCTACCAGCTATACATGGGCATGTATCTCCGAGACCTGGCTAAAGAGCTAGCCGGCTTCTCCGCTGGTTTGTCCACTGGCATTCGGGAATGCTCAAAATTCATGTCCCGAGCAGCCTATGATGGCTTTGAAGCATCGGCTCGAGTGGCCGCAGCCGGCATCGGTGCCCGCCGACAGGCTTGGCTTCAGTCATCTGACCTTGAGCCCTGGGTGCAGGACAAGTTGGTCGATGTCCCTTGCCGAGGCAAAAACCTCTTTGGCAAGCCCATGGCTGATAAGGCTGCACAAATTGAGACGGAGACTCTCACCAGGACTCGGCTTTCTAGGAAGACCTCCGCCCCTTCCCAGAAAAAGAAGGGCTCGGGAAAGAAGTCCTTTTACCCGAGGAAGGCAGCTGCCTACAAACAATACCCCCACTATCAGGCCCCTGCAGCTCCCCAACAGGGCCAGCAGGCCAAGGGACGGGGTAACGGGTCCCGTAGGCAGCAAGCCCCCAAGCCTGCACCACCAGCCCCTGCTCCGCAGGGTGGGGGTTTTTGACTCCTTAAACATAGCCTCTCCCCCCCGCTGGTTCCTCCCAGCACCGGAGGCCGGCTGGTTCACTTCGCCCACAGGTGGTCCAGCATCACCTCAGATGCCTGGGTGCTTCAAGTCGTGCGAGAAGGCTATCTTCTCCACTTCCACCAGGTCCCTCCCTCCTATTTTCCGGGAGAACCTCCACGACCCCCTCTGCACAGGGAATTACTCCTTCAGGAGTTAGCAGGTCTTCTACAGGAACAGGCGGTGGAACCGGTGCCCCACCACCTGAAAGGTCAAGGCTTTTATTCCAGGTATTTTCTAATACCAAAAAGAACAGGAGGCCTCAGACCCATCCTGGACTTGCGCAACCTCAACAAGTTCCTCGTGCGGGAGAAGTTCAAGATGCTTACCCTTGGAATCCTTCTGCCCTACCTCCAGCAGGGAGATTGGCTATGCTCCTTGGATCTAAAGGATGCCTACACGCACATCCTCATCCACCCAAGCCACCGCCAATACCTAAGGTTTGTGGTGGCAGGAAATCATTACCAGTACAGAGTACTACCCTTTGGCCTGTCCTCCGCACCGCGAGTCTTCACAAAATGTCTCGCGGTGGTGGCGGCCCATCTCCGGCTTCACGGCCTCTGTCTTTCCGTACCTCGACGACTGGCTCATCAGAGCAGCGTCCGCTCTGGAGGTCACCAACGCCACGCGCCGCACGGTGACTCTTCTGCAGTACTTGGGCTTTGTTATAAACTTCGCAAAGTCCACTTTGCTCCCCTCACAGGATCTCGAGTTCATCGGCGCAAGGCTGCACACTCCTCAGGCACGAGCGTTCCTACCGCTCGACAGGGCTCAACGGCTCATGGACCTAGCCGACCGTTTTCGCAGCCAGCCCCTGGTCTCCGCCAGGCGCTTCCTGAGACTACTCGGCCATATGGCTTCCACCGTCCATGTGACCCCCAATGCCCGCCTGAATATGCGGCCTGCTCAATGGTGTCTCCGCCAGCAGTGGCGACAAGCCACAGGCGGCCTAGCAGACCTAGTGCGCGTCTCTGAGCCGCTGATCTCGTCTCTCCGGTGGTGGCTTCAGCGGCCGAACCTGATATTCGGCATGCCTTTCCAGTCACCTCAGCCGGCCCGGGTGCTGACAACAGATGCATCCCTCCTGGGCTGGGGAGCGCATTGCCAAGGGGCACGTACTCAGGGCCTCTGGACCACGTGGGAGTCTGCTCAGTAGATCAACTTCCTGGAGCTCAGGGCGATCCGCCTGGCTCTCAAGGCTTTCTCCCACCTGACTTCTCACCAGTCCGTCCTTGTCCAGACGGACAATCAAGTTGCCATGTTCTACGTGAACAAGCAGGGGGGCACGGGCTCCTTCCTCCTCTGCCGGGAGGCACAGAAGCTCTGCTCTTGGGCCGTCAGTCACGGCGTTCTCCTCAAGGCAGTTTATCTCCCAGGCCAAGAGAATTGCCTGGCGGACAAACTCAGCAGGATCCTCCAGCCGCACGAGTGGCGTCTGGATCCCTTGGTAGTTCAGAAGCTCTTTCTAAAGTGGGGCCTCCCCACGGTGGATCTCTTTGCCAGTCCTCACAACCGGCAACTTCCTCGCTTCTGCTCTCGTCAGCCACACCCCCTTCGGGTTGCGGTGGACGCTTTTCTACTCTCATGGTCGGGGAGCCTTCTGTACGCTTTCCCTCCCATCCCGCTAGTCTCTCGGACTCTTTTCAAGGTTCTCCGAGACAAAGCCTTCATGATCCTGGTGGCCCCTCGCTGGCCCAGACAGCCGTGGTTTCCGCTCCTGCTGCAATTAGCGGTGGAGGATCCATTCCCTCTGGGGTTACAACCGGATCTCCTCACTCAGGATCAGGGGTCTCTGCTACACCCCAACCTCAGGTCTCTCAACCTAATGGCCTGGCTGCTGAGAGGGTAGTCCTTGCTCCCCTTCTCCTGCCGGCAGAGGTGGAGGAGGTCGTCCTGGCTTCGCGACGACCTTCTACCCGCAAATGCTACGCCCTTAAATGGCGTCGTTTTTCCGTTTGCTGTACCCGACAGTCTCAGGATCCCTTCTCCTGCCCGGTGTCGGTGGTCTTGCAGTACTTGCTATACCTCTCTAATCTGGGACTTAAGTCCAACTCCGTCAAAGTTCACCTCAGTGCTCTTTCAGCACATCATGTGCCGGTGGACGGCAGACCTCTCTCCAACGACCCTCTCGTAGCGAGGTTTCTCCGAGGTCTCCTTCTACTTAAACCACCTCTGCGCCCGCCAGCGCCTGACTGGGACCTCAATGTGGTTTTACAGCGGATCACCTGTCTGCCTTTTGAACCTATGGCTACCTGTTCTCTCCGTTTTCTTTCTTGGAAAACACTGTTCTTGATAGCCCTCACTTCCACTAGACGCGTAAGTGAATTGCAGGCCCTCGTGTCTGATCCCCCTTACACTCGGTTCTACAAAAATAGGGTAGTCCTACGGACTCGCCCAAAATTTCTTCCAAAAGTGGTCTCCCCTTTTCACATCAATCAGGAGGTGGTACTTCCAACCTTCTTTCCCAGACCACACTCCAGCCGAGCTGGAACGGTCCTCCATACCCTGGACTGTAGAAGGGCTTTGAACTTCTACCTTGACCGTACGCGGGAGCACCGTAAAGCTGCTCAGCTTTTTGTGTCTTTTGACCCCAATAAATTGGGGCTCCCGGTCTCCAAGCGTACTCTGTCCATCTGGGTTGCGGACTGTATCTCTTGGGCTTATGGGGCAGCCGGACTCTCCTTGGAAGGTCGAGTCACGGCTCATTGCGTTTGGGCAAAGGCTACGTCAGTGGCTTACCTCCGCTCTGTTCCGCTGGCAGACATCTGCCGGGCCGCTACTTGGTCTTCGAGCCAGACTTTTGCGGTCCATTACTGTCTCGAGAGGGAGTCCCGCAGGGACAGTGCTTTCGGACAGGCAGTCCTCCGTAATCTCTTCGAGGTCTGAGCAACTCCTACCCTCCATCCCGGATGTGGGCTACCGGTGGGTAATAATTCAGCGAAGATTCTTTCCTTCTGTGCTGCTGAGCTAGAGGGAGCTCATTTTTGTGCTTAGGGTCTCCGGTAGCCTTGAGCTTGGGAGTCCCATAAGTGAGGACTGACTTCCTGCTTGGTCCTGGAGAAAGCGTAGTTACTCACCTGTAACAGGTGTTCTCCAGGAGCAGCAGGAATCAGTCCTCACAACCCTCCCTCCTCCCCGTGGAGTTGCAATCTGCTTTAGTTTTTTGCAAATTTTTATGCTGTCTTTTTTAGCTATGTCATCTGACTGGCTAAGATGGCACCCTTGGACGGGAAGGGGACCGCGCATGCGCGCTGCAATTCCCAAAGGCTTTCTTTGAAAGCTGGGGAAAATTGCTCCGCGAGGGCTCCGTCGGCGCCGACGTCACCCATAAGTGAGGACTGATTCCTGCTGCTCCTGGAGAACACCTGTTACAGGTGAGTAACTACGCTTTCTGCATTATATGGATCTTAGGAAGACAACACTAACGTTCATAAGTTATGGAAACAAACTATAAAATCATAAGACTCATAAGACAGACCTTACATAACATATAAGCTGCATTAGTCCTTGTCATAAGAATGTAGCATAGCATCTCCAGGAACAAGCAGGAATGTAGTCTTCACATATGGGTATCGTCGGTACTGACGGAGCCTGCGCGGTAACGCTTTTGGGAGCATCCCTCAGCACATGCGCGCTGCCTTCCCGCCTTTCCAACTGTCTCTCTTCAGTTCTTCTTTTTCCGCGGAGCCGACAGAACACATACCCTGTCACCACAGAAAATTTCTTCTTTAAACTTTGTTTTCTTGTGGTCGCGCCTGCCTCCGCACGACACCTACCGGTACCGCCGGTTCTTTCTTTCTTTTTCTAAACCCCCCCCCAAAACTCTATTTTTGAACTGTTTCTCTTCAGAAACATTATCTTTTGGTGCTAGACGCCATTTTGGGCATTAGGCCCCATTTTTCCCAAAAGATGGAAAAACCAGCTAGTGGTGGTTAAAAAAAATAAAATAAATAAATAAATAAAATTTATTAAATGTGGCGGTGCCATCTCCGTCACCAACACCCATGACTGGTGTCTAAAATGTTTAGGCCCTGACCATTCTCCATCTGAGTGTTCCTCTTGTATGGGGATGGCTAAAAGAGGAAGACAGAAAACGGTACCCTCTTTTCTTTGGATACCAGGTCCGTTGCATCTACGTCTTCAAGAACCTAGTCTTCCTCCCATGGATCTCAGGTAACTAAACATAAGAGCCGGTTCTCAAAGGGTAGCTCTCCTTCAAAGCATCGAGAGGCCATTGACATTGCCCGTGAGGAAACTACACCGGCAAAACAGCCCTGGTGGGAGGCTTCGGCCTCCAAAGCATCAACGGGATTCTAGGATGTTCTCAAGGCTTCGGCCTCGGCAGAACTACTGGTGCCATGCTCATGGGTTCCGGCCGCTTTTACCGGTACCAATACCTAGGCATCGGCTGCATTTGATAGCGAGGAATCTCTGGTCTATTGACACTGTCTTGCAGCTCTCCTTACAGCTGCAGTACCGTTGACACTGGTGGTTCAACGTGCACGATGCCGGTACTGGCCCCGGTGGGAATCCTTCCCATGCCGACTTTCTCTGGCATCGACAGATATGTACCGGACCAACTTGGTACCGACTTCGATCGATACTGAGACCGTGCTTTGCACGAACATCGGGATCAGAGATATTTTGAATCCTCCGATTCTAATGATTCTGATAATTCTGCTGGTACCAGAGTGTTTCTCCTGGAAGACTCCTCTTCTCCCCAACGCAGAAAGTCTCCTCCAGAAGACATGCCTTTTCAGGATTTTATTCGTGATATGGCCCAAGGCCTTTCAATCACAGTAGCTCCTGAAAAAGAACCTAGAGCAAAGGAATTGGAAATTCTCCAATACCCTAAGGCTCCCAAGGAGGCAGCCACTACTCATTCATGAAATTCTTCATGATTTGATGCTCAGAATGTGGGAGTCACCTTTGAGCACATCTCCTCATTCTAGGAGACTCGATACCATGTATCGAGTTTGACCATGTCCTGGTTTTCAAAAGACTCAGCTGCCACACCATTTAATGGTAGTGGAGTCAGCCATGCGTAGGATGAAAAGTGCAAAGAGACATGCATCCAATCCTCCAGGTCGTGAATGCAGGACTCTTGACGCTTTTGGACATCAAACTTTTCAGGCTTCCATGCTTTCAGCTAGGATCAGCTCATATATTTTATATATGGGAATGTTTCTCAGAGGTCACAGGAGATTTGGAGCTTATGAGCCCCATTCTCCCTGAGGACAAATGACAGGACTTTCTTACTCTTGTCAAGCATGCTCAAGATGTCTCCAAGTTTGTAAACCGTGCAGCCTTTGACTGCTTTGAATGTATCAGCAGAACCTCTGCTATTGCCATTGGTGCACATCAGATTTCCTGGTTTCAGGCATCAGACTTGGAGATTTGGGTACAGGATAAATTGGGAAACATCTCTTGCACAAGAGAAAACCTCTTTGGCAAGAATTGGCAGGAGAAGGCTAATGAGAGAGATGCTGACAATATCACTCCAGATAGATTGTCAAAATCTACAGCCACTCCAGCCAAAAAGAAACCCTATAAAAAACCCTTTTTTAGCAAAAAAAAAAGAAGTTTTATCCGTCTTATACCCAGCAAGGGCAAGCTCAGGGTCACGTTGCCCAGAAAGGTCAACAACAACAATCCAGACAACAAAAGAAGCCAAAAGGCCTTAGAGCTCAACCAGCTCCACAGGCCCAGCCCCCTCAAGGGCTTTGACTCCTTCATAGAGAACTTAGCCTTTCCGCCTCTGAAAGGTCTAGAACCCCTAAACATTCCAGGCAGGTTGTCATTTTGCCAACAGATGGCACCAAATAACAGCAGAAAATTGGACTCTGTCCATTGTGGGAGAGGGGTACAAGCTTCATTTTCACAGTGTGCCCCCTCCTACAATCGTAAAACAGTTCAATTCCCAAACCTCTACAGGCATTCTACTGGATCAAGAGGTCTCAACACTCCTTGCTCAAAGAGCAATAGAGGAGGTGCCCGTTCTTCAACACTGTGCAGGGTTCTACTCCCCCTTTTTTCTTATTCCAAAGAAAACAGGAGGACACAGACCCATTCTAGACCTCAGAGAATTGAACAAATATCTGTTCCGAGAAAAGTTTTAAAATGAACTCTTCTGCCATGCCTTCAAAGACAGGATTGGCTTTGTTCTCTAGATCTAAAGAATGCATATACTCACATCTACGGTTCCAGAAGCCAGCTCTACATTGTCTCGTACAGTGCGAATCCTTCAATACTTGGGATTGGTCATAAACCTCCCAAAATCCCAACTTGCTCCCTCTCAGTCCCTAGAGTTCATAGGAGCTTGTCTAGATACCAGACAGTCAAGGGCTTTTCTCCCACAACCCCGCTGTCTTCGTATAATGCAGCTAGCTTCTCAAGAAGCGGTGAAGTCCTCCCTAAATGTTCGAGAACTACTACAACTATTGGGACATATGGCATCCATGGTTCATGTGGTTCCTACGCTCGCCTTCATATGCGAGCAGCCCAGTGGACCCTATCCACACTGTGGACACAGGCCACAGGACGTCTCTCAGACAAGATATCAAACTCACGACGACTGATCTTGTCCCTACAATGGTGACAATCACTGGAAGATCTTCTAGTGGGGTCTCCTTTCCAGCAACCCCTATTCCAGGCCACCCTAACAGATGCATCACAGGTGGGATGGGGAGCACACCTGCATCATCTCTACCCAGGGTACCTGTACTCCACAGGAGGCTTGTCTTCACATAAACCTCCTGGAACTCAGAGCAATCTATCTAGCTCTTTGGGTATTCCATGCCCAGCTCAGCTACAAAGACAGTCCTAGTCCAAATGAACAATCAAGTAGCTATGTTCTACGTGAGCAAGCGGGGGGGGAACAGGCTCTCTATCGTTATGCAACTAAGCTTTACGACCATGGACTCTCACCAGAGCATCAAATTCACCTTCTCGTGGTTTATCTTCCAGGCATTCAAAACTTTTGGGCAGACAAACTCAGCCGAGTACTGCTGCCTCACGAATGGTCCCTCCACTTAGACCCAGGTGGCCAAGATATTTCAGATCTGGGGAACCCCAGACATAGACCTATTTGCAAGTCCACTGAATGCCAAACTTCCCCGGTTATGTTCCAGGATTCCGGCTCAAAATTGCTAGGCAAGGGACGCCTTCCTTTTTCACTGGGGTCACGACTTCCTCTATGCCTTCCCACCCATTTCCCTCATCCCCAAAACACTCTTCAAGCTTCGGAGAGACAGAGGTCGTATGATCCTCATGGCGCTACGGTGGCTACGCCAGACATGGTATCCCCTGCTTCTACATCTCTCTCAAGCTGCACCTCTGGAGTTAGGTTATGCTCCAGATCTCCTCTCCCAAGAGAACGGGATGCTATGGCACCCGAATCCCCAGTCACTGCGTCTCAGGGCCTGATTGCTGAAAGCTTAGACCATCAGGACCTCAACCTTTCCCAATAGGTAAAGGACATCCTTCAAGCTTCTAGAAAACCTTCCACAAGACGCTCTTATGCCTTCAAGTGGAAACATTTACTATATGGTGTTCACAGAAAGGGTTAAACCCCCTTATGATACCTTTTGGAATCGATACAAGAGTGTCTACTTCATTTATCAAATTCTGGTCTAAAGACCAATTCGTTAAGAGTTCATCTTAGTGCAATTGCAGCTTCCTATAAGCCTCTAAATGGACAACCAATTTCCTCTCATCCACTCATACCAAGATCTTTGAGAGGTCTTCTATTAACAAAACCTCCCATCAGGCCACCACCGGTGGCATGGGATTTAAACCTAGTTCTCGGGCAGCTCATGAAACCGCCTTTTGAACCTTTAGCCACTACAACCCTAAAGCTTTTGTCCTGGAAGGTCATCTTTCTGATTGCAATCACCTCTGCACGTCGCGTTAGTGAATTGCAAGCTTTAGTGGCTGATCCTCCTTATACTAGGTTTCACCATGATAAGGTTGTTCTCAGAACTCATCCACACTTTATGCCAAAGGTGGTTTCGCCTTTTCATTTAAATCAATCAATCAATTTATCTTCCTGTATTCTTCCTGTACCTTCATACTTTGGATTGTAAAAGAGCCTTGGCTTTTTACCTACAAAGAACATCAACATAGAAAGTCTTAACTTTTTATTGCTTTTGATTCTAGTCATTTGGGACTTCGTCTTCAAAAGAACTCCTATCCAAATTAATTGCACAATGCATATCCTTTGCTTATGAGAGTAAGAGTCTTCCTCTTCAAGGCCATGTCACAGCTTATAATGTGAGAGACATGGCAGCCTCTATGGCTAACCTTCGCTCTGTGTCTGACATTTGTCGAGCAGCCACTTGGGCTTCGGTGCACACTTTTACAGCCCACTACTGCTTAGATAAAGCCTCCGATCGGGATGTCTTCTTTGGCCAAGCTGTTCTTCAAAATCTCTTTCAGACCTAATTCAACTCCTACCCAGCAACCCTGCTGGGATGCCAGAGATCCATGGGAGGAAGCATGGCCCACCTTACTATAGATGGCAGCTTCCTGGGGCTATCTCCCTGGCATCTTCTGCTAGGGAGTCCCCATATGTGAAGACTACATTCCTGCTTGTTCCTGGAGATAGCATAGTTACTCACCTGTAACAGGTGATCTCCAGGAACAGCAGGAATTTAGTCTTCACAACCCACCCACCAACCCCTAGGAGTTGTCTCTATCTTTCTGTTTCTTTCCTCTCTTCCTCCATCCTTTCACTCAGCTACAAACTTAACCGAAGAGGGACAGTTGGAAAGGCGGGAAGGCAGCGTGCATGTGCTGAGGGATGCTCCCAAAAGCGTTCCTATTGGACGCTGGGGAGCATTCCCATGCAGGCTCCGTTGGTACCGACGATACCCATATGTGAAGACTAAATTCCTGCTGTTCCTGGAGATCACCTGTTATAGGTGAGTAACTACGCTATATGATGGCAGATAAACAATTCTCTGGGAACAAGCAGGAAGTCTGTCCTCGCATATGGGTGACATCGGTGCTGATGGAGCCCTCGTGGAAGCATCCCCCAGCTTTCAAAGAGTGTTGGGAGATGCCTCCACACGTGTGGTGCCCTTACTGCCCAAGGATGCCATCTTGCTTAGTCTCCTTTTTTCCACAGGGCCCTTCAGTTCTGTCTGGTTTGCCCCGGAAAAGGTTAATTTTTTTTTTTCGTTCGAGCTTCATACTCTCTCCAGTTGTGCACCAGTACTCTTCCTGCCACCCGAGCTTGCGGTCTTCGGCATCAAGTCTCGGGTTCCTACTCCTTCCTTTTTTTTTTTTTTTCTTTTTGGCCTTTGTGCACCCTTTTTTCCAGCTGGTTGCACCACAGGTTTTCGACCTTGCTGCGGTACTCCCCCCCCCCCCCCCATGGCTACCAGTGGATTCAAGAAGTGTGATGGGTGTGCCAAAATCAGTCAGTTACCAACATACATGACTGCTGCCTACCCTGCCTAGGGCCAAACCACGACCCTGCGCCATGCGGTCTTTGTAAAAAGATGTACTCCAAGGTTCTCAAGAGTTGCCAGCAACAGCATAAGTTTTTCCTAGAGTCCCTGGTACCTTGGAGGGCCAAGGCCTCCTGAAGCCATGGAATCTCAGGGCACCCTTGTGGACCCCGATCAACGCCATGGCTCCTCAGAAAGGGGGTCTCCTTCGAGGGAGAAAAAGAAGAAAACCTCAGGCGGTGTACCTGGATGGTTCCGACAAGTCAGGTAAGGTCCGAGCCAGGCCCTGCAGTCCTAGATGCTCATCTGAGGGATCGGAGCGGGAGCGGCCTACCAAGATCTCCCGGAAGGGATTGACCAGTTACTACTTTCAAGAACCATAGCGGCCTGCTTTTCCTAACAAAAAGGTTTCTTGCCCTTAAAAAAAAATCCCCTTTCGGTGTTGCCCTTTGCTTTTCTACATCCCCCCAGAGGTTTCCATCCCACTAACACCACCTTGAGATATTGTCCCATCTTGGCAAAGTTTTTACTAAAGTCTAGAACCTTCACTTTTGAATGGACTTTCAGTCCTAGTGCTAATACTGAACCACACTATCTGGTGATAACTGGATGCAAGATGATTCTCCTCTCCCCCCCCCTCCCCATAACATCAGAAACACTTCCTTCATTGGTAAGCATCAGATCCAATATGGCCCCTTCACATGTGGGTTCTGTTACCAGTTGCTTGATTAATTCTCCTTGTAGGAGAATCCAGGATCTCCTTACTTCTAGTTGACCCTGCAGAAGGGATGCACCAATCAACATCTGGCATATTGACATCACCTATCAGTAGCACTTTTCCTTTCATGGCAATACTGCAAGTGTCATCAATTAAATCTGTCCACTTTTTCTGCCTCTGAAAGATCTTTATATCACACCAGTGCAAATGGATTGCCCATTTCTTTCCTTCTAGTTTAACCCACAGTGCTGCCTCCTTCCTTTGTAAGCTCTGCAATTCCTGTAGCATTATGATTTTTTTTATGTATAGTGCCATTCCTCCCCTTGTTCCTACCCTGTCCTTCTGAATAAAGTATAACCCGGTATAATTATATCCCAATCCTGGTTGTCCATGAATTGATGTCTCTGTAACCACCACTAAATCCAAGTCAGCCTCTTCCATTAAAGCCTCAGCATCTGGGATCTTATTTCCCATACTAAGGCATTAATGCACACTGGTTTCCAGACGTTGCCTTTTTTACCCATTTCTACAGAGGTATTAAATGTTAAACTTATCTGAGGGCTTCTACTTACCTGGAGGCTGTTTTCATCCATCTCCAATGAATCTAGTTCAAAGCCCTCTTTAGTAGGTTAGCCAGTCTGCTGCAGAATTCACTATGACCCTTCTTTGATGGACACCATCTCTGCTTAGCAGCCCTTGGAAAATCATACTATGGTCCAGGAAACCAAAGCTCTCTGACACCACCCAAGCAGCCATGCATTCATCTCTAGGATGTGAGCTCTTCTGCCTCAGCCTTTACCCTCAAAAGGAAGGATTGAAGAGAACACTACATGTACACTTATCTGCTTCATGCTCTGTCTCCCAGAGTCATAGTGTCACTCTTGATATGCTTGGAGGAATTCCTAGCAGTATCATTTGTGCTGCTGGAGAGGAAATGTGGGAAAAACCTCCCGCGTCAAAGAGAATGAGTCTTAATCTCCAGGAGCAAGCAGGAATGAGTCTTCACACGTGGGAGACGTCGCCGACGGAGCCCGCACGGGAAATGCTCCCCAGCATCCAATCAGAAAGCCTTTGGGAGCATCCCCCACGCCTGCGTGGTGGCTTCCCGCCCTTCCTACTGCCTCTCCCCAGTTTTTCGTTTTCTGCGGAGCAGGCAGGACGTCCCTCCTGCCACCGCAGAAATTTTTCCTTTTTTCTGTAGTCGCGGCTTTCCCGCCGACGGTGGCACCTCCGTGCCCTCCCTTTTTTCTTTCTTTCTTTTAATTATTTTTCATTTAATTTTCGTCGCCCCCTCCGGGCACTGAGGACCGGGGCATGGAGCCTTCTTCCCCCCAGCCTCACGGCAGGGACTTAATTTTCCACGTGGACTCCAATGCCTGGTGCCTCTCCTGTTTGGGGCCTGACCCTTTTTCCCCGGATTCCCCGGGCTACAGTGTCGGGAGAAGACCCTCCCTCTTCCGGGTATCCCTCGACGACGTCTTCGCGCCCAAGGCGCGGTCGTCGGGTTGTTCTTCTCTCCAGGATCAGGTAACCACACAACAGTCTGTTAAGACTAGCCGAGTCTTGAGGGGCGAGTCTCATGCGCGGCATGGCGACGGCTCCGGCCAACCCCTCAAGTCCTCCTTGGCTGATATACCCCGGCAGGAGTCCTCGGGCTCCAAAGCATTTACGGGGTTTCGGGATGTTCCTGAGGTTTGCTCTTCACAGAACATTCCCGAGCCATGCCCGAGGGAGGTACCCGCTTCGAGCGGTGCCGATTCCCCGGCATCGGCGTCGGCGTTGAGTGTTTCACTCTTTGCCAGGGATCGTCAGCCGGTGTCCTCGGCGCCTTCGGGGCCGATCGACTCGACCGGGTCTGACCTCCCTACATCCAAGCCATGCTCGGGCGTGGTAGCCGCTCCGGGCGGTACTGAGCCCCCGGCGTCGGTGTCGAGCACTCCGCTCCTCACTGAGGATCGTCGGCTGCTGTCCTCAGCGCCTCCGGGGCCGATCGACTCAGTCCAGCCTGGTGTTCCTTCAGCCCTGCCATGCGCGTGGGTGGTACCCGCTTCGGGCGGTACCGACCCCTCGGCGTCTGTGTCGAGCATTCCGCTCCTCACCGGGGATTGGCGGCTGCGGTCCTTGGCGCCTCCGGGGCCGACCGACTCGCGATGGTATGGCGTTCCTACGGGGGTGGTATCCGCTTTGGGCGGTGCCGACCCGTCGGCGTCGAGTGACCCGCTCCCCACCGGGGATCGCCGGCCGCTGCCCTCGGCACCTCGGGGGCCGATCGGCTCGACACTGTCTGACAGCCCTACGTTCAAGTCATGCGCGGGGGTAGTACCCGCTTCGAGGGCACGGGCATCGGTGGTTCCGCCCCGTGCCGGGGATGGTCATCTGGCCTCCCTCCCCTCGGGGCCGCTCACTTCGACCCGCGCCGGGTCGCCAGTATCCCAGCCCTGCGCAAGGGTGGTACGGGGTTCAGGTGGTGCCACTCCGCCGGCAACGGCAGGGGCGTCGAGCATGAGGGACCGCCATCGACCTTCCCCGGGGACCTCAGGGTATGTCGGCCAGCGCACGGGCGACTCCCCAGCATCGATGCGGCCGTCGAGGGCCCCGCCCTTCCCTAGAGAAGGGGACTCGGGGTCTTCGACCCAATCTGGGTCTGTGCCGCCCCGCAACAATACCCCGACGTCGGCGCAGGGGCTTTGCACTCCCCCCCCCCCCCCCGCAGGGACTCGTCGTCAGGTGACCGGGGTCCCCTCAGGGATGGGCCGTATGCCCCGGAAGGATTTCTCTCCGGGTCGGATGGGTTCGAGAGGGAGCCCGGTACCGGGCAGTGCCCGCCGATCGACATCGGCGCCGGCGTCAGATGACCCCCTCTCCTCCGAGCACCGTCCTCGGGGGCCCTTGATGTTTGCGGCACCGGTCGGCACGGTTCCGATCCGCGCTCCGGGATCTCCACCACCGGCGCGGTCACTCCCGCTGGGGGCCTCGAGGAAGGAGTCGATCTCCTCGCTCGGTTCGATGCCCAGCCTGGAGTCGTTCAGCCTTGAAAGCCTGGCCACGGCACGTCTCGGGATCGGCCCCTGTCCTCTCCCGCAGCGCAGAGCAGAGACCACTGGCCCCTGCTCTCCGGCGGCCGCGGATTCGCTCCAGTCACGGGGGGAAGCGCCGCCCCCGGGTTCGGGGCCGAGGACGGTTCCTGCGGCGCCGTTGGTGCCATCGACTTCTTCGATGCCTAGCTTGGAATCAATTCCAGGAGCCGACGACGCCATGTTGACTGCCCCGATCCGGGTCGGTTGGTCCCCTCCTCTGCCCAGCGGGCATCGGCCCGAGCGGCCTCTTAGTGCCCTGGCGGCCTCTCCCGCCATAACTGCTCCGGCAGAGCCTCCTTTTCAGGATTTCCTCCTTGACATGGCGGACTTGCTGGCCATCCCTATCCCGGACCCAAGCCCAGGCCCTGCGGAACAGGCAGCCGCGATGCTTCCTCTGCATCCCACCCTGCAGGATCTCCTGCTGGGGGCTTGGCGGTCGCCTTTGAGGGTTCCGGCGCCACCGACTGCGATGCAGGCTCTGTACCAGGTGCCTCCGTCCCCGGGGTTTCGGCAGCACCAGCTTCCACATCGGTCCATTGTGGTGGAATTGGCGCTGAGGAAGGCCGGAAGCAAGGAGAGGCATGCTTCTCGCCCTCCAGGCCGCGCCTCGAAGACGCTAGATACTCTAGGACGTCAAGCCTTCCAAATATCTATGCTGGCGGCCAGAATTATTTCATATATATTTTATGAGTCTGTTGCTTCAGGAGGTCACCAAGAGGTTATCTCGGTTATCCACCTTCGTATCTGCAACCAAGGTCTTTGAGTATTCCCTGCTTCTTTATCATTGCAGGAATATCTCCGGGTTCCTTTCTCATGCTTCGCTGGACTCCTTCCGGTCGATCAGCAGAGCCTCTGCTGTTGCCATTAGAGCACGCCGCACGGCATGGTTGCAGGCGTCAGAGTTGTGTAGACGGGCACAGCACATCCTGGGTAATTCTCCCTGCGACGGAGATCACCTCTTCAATAGCGAAGCCTTACGTCAGGTCGCACAGTGCTTCGCTAACCTTCCCAGAGTTAGCAGCCAGCCTAGGGCCCGGCTTCCCCCCGGTGGTGGTTAACGCCCCTCCAAACCCCCCTTCCCTAGGAAGAGGAAATGTCAGCCCTCCGCCCACCCTCCCCAGGCGCGCCCAAGCAAGGGACCTCTCACCCCGGGTTGATGTCCCCGGGCCCGCACCAGGACTCTCATACTAAGCATTTTTAGGCTCAGGTGGGCGGCTGCCTGCTCTTAACCTCCTTACCTGAAGTTTAGACTAGAGCTCTACTCTGGGGCTCGTCCAGTTGGGAAATGGTTCGGGGACTTATCTAGGGGTTCAGGTCTTCTCCTCCGGGGGAAAGGGAGACCACCTTACGCCGTGATCGCTCTGGCCCACGGTCACCCTACTTACTCTTCGGTATGTCCCCGAACCCCTCTCAGCCAGTATCCTCTTGCTGATTGCTTCCGTACTGGAATTCCCCTCCAGCCGCTATAGTCCCCCTATACTCACCAGGGACTATACCCTCATGTCCTCCGATTGTGCGGGGGACAATTTCTACGCGCAGGTCCTGGGGACACATTAGGGCCTCCAACCCCTGCGTCATTCTACCGGACTGATGCTATCCTCTGTCCCCCGCGCTACCGCGCTCTTAGCTCGCCGATCTGCCCTTGCCCTCCGGGAAAGATCCCTCCCCTGACGGATCTTGCGGCCACCTCTCCAGGTGGACGTTCTGGGGATCGATGGCAGATCTGCCTTACCTGAGTGCTGCTCATGGAGGCAGGCCCCCCGACGTGCCTGCGTTAGTACCGGAGGGGGCGTCCCCATGTCCACCGGCTTAGATATACTAGATATCACCTGCTTGGCAGGCGCCTTTGGGGGATCCCCACAGTACCTGTGTTTACCGCCTTTTTCCCCCTATGGCCGGTACTCACCCCCCCCCAGGGGGTCCGGCCAGTCCGCCTGCCTATTCCCCGTCGGCCCGCGGACTGGTGGTACCCTACTGCTGTGAAGTCAACAGTCCCCCTTTTTTCTGTTAGGTCCTCCTCCCGGAGGTCCGGACCCTTTTCTCCCTATCTCTCGCTAGGGCAGACTGTGTACCCCTTCTGCTCCGGGGTACACCTCTACTCTTCTCCGGGATAGGCTCTCTAGTTCGGCCTGTCTTCCACTGTTTGTCCTCTGAGTTATGGACTCTACTCCTAAGGGAGTGCTCAGCTTGCCGTGAGCCCCTGGAAGACCTGCCGTCCTTCTCCTGACCCAGCTGACGCCTGGATCCCATGGCCTTCCGGATTTGGAACTTCCTCCTCGCTGCGGTGAAGTTTCCTTGATGACCTCGCTACTGCGTCTACAGTGCCTTCATCACAGGACTACTTCTGACAATCCAGTGGGTAAGCAGTACAGGGTTCTAAACCATTAATTCATTAGAAACTTAATGGCCGGTAAGCTCTGTATGGTACTAGGTCATTTACTCATTACATGCTTAATGATTCTCTTCATGCACCCCTCTGCCTACTCCCGTAGCCTGGGTTTTTTTTTGCTGTATCCTAATGGTACCTGTTCTGCACTCTAAAGACTTGCCTCCGTAGTCTTTGGATTTGCTGTTCCTCTATTCAACTCCTGCCCTCCATCCCGTCTGGGCTGCGCTTCTGGGATCTCCCCAGGCATCCTAAGCTAGGGAGTCCCCACGTGTGAAGACTCATTCCTGCTTGTTCCTGAAGATAGCACAGTTACTTACCTGTAACAGGTGATCTCCGGAACAGCAGGAATTAGTCTTCACAACCCGCCCACCTCCCCTGGGAGTTGTATCTCTCTTTTTCTCTATTCCTTCCTCTCCTCTCCTGCCGGCTCAGCTATGAAACTCAACTGGGGAGAGGCAGTAGGAAGGGTGGGAAGCCACTGCGCAGGCACGGGGGATGCTCCCAAAGGCTTTCTGATTGGATGCTAGGGAGCATTTCCCGTGCGGGCTCTGTCGGCGACGTCTCCCACGTGTGAAGACTAATTCCTGCTGTTCCGGAGATCACCTGTTACTTCAGGTAAGTAACTGTGCTTTCCAGCCTCCCCCTGCGAATCCTGTGACCCTGCTGGGCACGGACCAGCTTCCTTTCGATGTTCCTCTAGTTCGTGGCTCTCTCTCGCATGCCTTGCATGAGAGAGAGAGCCCTGATGCACACCGCATGTAGTGTGAAAAGATTTGGACACAAGCATCCTCTGACTGGAAGGCCAAAGGCCAGGTAATCGGCATCGGCAGTAGAAATCACCCAAAACAGCTGCCTCAAGCACCTCCCAAACACGTACACTTGACTCGCTGCAGGTACCGAAAAGGACAGCACTCAACTCCTGGAAGCCACAGGGCTGCTGCTGCCGCCATCGGGATCCACCAATGCCGATTGAATGGCTTGCAGTGGTCCTGCACAGGGTCTGTTCCCACACACTAAAGTGCCAGGCTGCAAAAATTGAAATAGCCGTGCTGCTCTTAAGGGAGGAAAATTTCTTGCCTGAAGTAAAGGAACAATTGTTGCTTCCTTTTTAGCACGGAGGCAGTGTAGTCTGAGTCCCCCTGCCAGGAACAGTTTTCCTCTTCCAGGACAAAAAACAACTAAGGAGGCCTCAGGGAACTACCCATTCCTTCCAGACCAACGAATGGATGGATGTTCCCCAGCTGCTGGAAACTGAAATACAGAGGAAGGAGAGGAGCCTCAGGGTATAGCGCGACATCACGAGAGAGAGTTTGCATATCAGTCTCAGCTGTTGGTGGACAGACACTATCCATTGATCTGGACTGGACCAGAGGGACTCTGTGAAAGTAAATTAGCAGGTAAGACCTAATTTCACCTTGAGGATAGCATCTGCCTTCCTGTAGACACCAGCACCGTCTTAGACATCACTGGTTCCCTTATTCTTTTTTTCTTTCCTTTCTTTTCCTTTAAAAAAACAAACCAAAAACTTGGGCATCAGCACCCTTTTAGGCCTTAAGCCTTCCATACACTTCATTCTTGTGAGTATGGAGAAACCAACAGGTGGTTTCAAAAAAATGTACTAGTATGCCAGCACTGTCTCGGTGATTGATACACATGATTGGTGTCTAATATGCTTCTGCCCAGACCACCAGCCAAAGGACTGTCCTCTTTGCTGGAAAATGACCCGGAGAGGCCTACAGAACTAACCACCTAAATTGGGTACACTCTTGGCCTCAAATTTCAGTTTGTTCAATGTAAACCGCACTGATGCAGAATAGTGCGGTATATAAGACAATATAAATAAAATAATAAATAAATAAAAATAAAATGCGGTATTGTTGGCATCCACTTTGTCTCGAGCCTCTTAATCCTCTCCTGGATCTCAGGTATCTTCGAAATCCAAGCACAAGGCTGCATCGAAGTCTGCGGGCACCTCCAGGGAAATTTCTCGCTCTAAACATCGAATCCCTCAGAGGTTGCATTGGAGGCAGATTGGCTTGCCAAACAGCCCTAGTGGGGGAGGCACTGCCCTCGAAAGCCATAGAGGGGTTCCAGGATGCTCCTGAGGCTTTGACCTAGAGAGCTGCTGGTGCCATGCTCTGGGATGGCACGAATACCCAAGCATCAGCAACCTCGATAGACCAGCGTATACTGGCCATAGAGTGTAGTTTGGCAGCCCTAACTTTGCTGCTTCTGTGCTTGTAAAACCCTTGGCTACAGGTACTTGGGCAATCTATACTGGTTATGGTACCAAGATAGACACCTGTTCCAGGTGCATTATTGCTCCCACCCATGCCCTCCCTGGAATCTCTTACCGGTGCAAGGCCCAAATGGTTCACAGAGGCCGATACATCAGAACTTCTATTCTCTGTTGTGCACTGTACCTGTCGATTTACTTCAAGTCCTCCAATTCCCCTGATTTGGATGCAGTGTCACTCTATTCACGAGGGCCCCAGGACCTTCCTTTGGACTCTTCCTCACTTCAACAGCAGCACATGTTGGTGCCAGAGGACATGTCCTTCAGAATTTATTTGAGACTTATCCAAAGGTCTCTCTATCACGGTGACATCAGAGAAAGGAGCAGAGGGCAGAGGAACTGGAGTTCCTATACCTAACGGTACCCAAGGAAGCAACCACCTTACCGGTGCACCACATCCTTCATGACCTTATGCTCTATATGTGGAAGATGCTTCTCATGGTCTTACCCCGGAGTAGACGTTCCGATACCATGCACAGAGTACTGGAGTGTCCTGGCATTCAAAAGGCACAGCTTCCCCATGGTGGTTTAATCAGCTATGTGCGAAACAAAAGCTTACATATTCCTCTAGCCCACCTGGTAGGGAATCGAGAACCCTTGATGCCTTTGGACATCTATGCTTCCAGGCCTCCTTGCTCTCAGCTAGGATACATTCCTATATACTTCATATGGGAATGATCCTAAAGCAGGTCTCCAGGGATCTTGAAGCATTTGCTCCTCTCCTCCCACATGGCAAACAAGCAGACTATCTAGCCCTAGTTAAACATAGCCAAAATGTATCAGAGTTTGTCAATAGAGCTACCTTTTGCTTTTTAGTGCACGAGCAGGACTTCAGCAATTTGCATCTGTGCATGTCACATTGCATGGCTTCAGGCCTCAGATCTTGAGCAGTGGCTTCAAGATAAGCTGGGCAACATACCTTGCACAGGGGAAAATCTCTTTGGCAAAGACTGGCAAGATAAAGCCTCTCAATTAGAGTCTGAAAATACTGCTCTAAAGAGACTGTCCAGAGTACCAGCTAACCCTACTAGAAAGAAGACTCCTGCATAGAAGTCGTCTTACAATAAGAAGAAATTCTTCTCTTCCTATTCTCCTGCTTCTCAGTATCGGGACCAGGCCCTACAGAAGAGATAACAGCCTCCTAAGCAGCAGAAGCCACAGGTGGCTAAATCTCAACCAGTCCTGCAGCCACAGACTGTGCCTGGCTTTTGACTTGTTTCTAGAGAACATTGTCTCCCTGTTTCTGGATGATCCCCAGCCCCTCCATATAACAGGCAGATTGTCACTACGCTCACAGACGACACCTTGTTACCTCAGAGCAGTGGACACTCACCATAGTTCAGGAGGGGTACAGACTTCATCTGCAAGCTCTGCCCCCTCCACATTCAAGGGAGAGTATCAAACACCAATCCCCTCTTGCTGCTGCCCTGCAAGACGAGGTGTCCTGTTTTCTGTCTAAGGGCTCACTTCACAAAAACTGGATATCATATTTCTTATAACAATGTTGCACTGCTCTGAACACATACAACACAACAGTGCTGGAGGAAAAAGACCTCAGAGCATCAGGCCAATGCAGTGTCCAGCAATGTCATTAACGGCCAAATGGCCTCTCACAGACACATTATCGTTTTAACATCACAGGTCAGAAAAAACCTCCAGCACAAATCATCTTGTAAACACACACGATCAACTCTGTTACAGGTAAATCACACCATTACCACCAACAATGCAGAGCTAATAAAGCAAGGGAAACAAAACAAAACACTTAGCTGCCAATGTAATGCACTCCAAAATACTGCAGGCGTGTACTCATAACACTCCACACACAGCCATGGTTCAACTCCTTCTGTCTAAGGGTTCTATAGAAGAGGTACCAACATCCCAGCAGGGAGTGGGCTTCTATTCTCTCTACTTTCTCATTCCAAAGAAAACAGAGGGTACAGGCCCATTCTGGACCTCGGAAACCTCCGTTTCTAGCCCATGAAAAGTTCAAAATGATCTCTCTCGGGACTCTTCTTTCTATGTCCAGAGTCGGGACTGGCTCTAGACCTAAAACAAGCATACACACATCTTCATTCATCCAGGAGATAGGCGGTATCAGTGCTTCACTTTTCAGGGAAAACATTTATCAATAGTCTCCTTCCCTTCAGACTTGCCTCTGCCCCAAGAATCCTCACAAAGTGCATGGCGGTCGTAGCTGCATAACTAAGAACTCTGGGGATATTTGTTTTCTGCTGCTTGGACGACTGGCTAATAAAAAGCAGACACCTCCCAAGAGGTGTTGCTGTTCTTGCAACGTACCATAACAGTACTACAACACTTGGGATTTGTCATAAACTTCCCAAAATCCCATCTCACTCCATCTCAAAGACTAGAGCTTATCGGAGCCTTGCTGGACACCCAACAGTCTAGGGCATTTCTGTCCCAGCTCTGTTGCACTCGTCTAGTAGAATTGGTGTCCTAGATGCTCCTAAGAGACCATCTGACAGCCCAAGAGATGCTGCAGCTCCTTGGGCACATGGCCTCTACAGTGCATATCGTCCTACATGCCTGACTACATATGCAGATGACCCAATGGACTCTGGCCTCCCAGTGGAAGCAGGCTTCAGGGTGTCTCAGGGACAAGATCCAAGTCTCTGCCCACTTAACTACAATCCCTTCAGTGGTGGTGCTTTCCAGAAAATCTGCTCGTAGGGTCACCTTTTCAGATGCCTCCAAGTCAATGCACCCTGATGACAGATGTCTCCAAGCAGGGTTGGGGAGCCCAACTGGGCAACCTGACTGCACAGGGACTCTGGACAGTGCAGGAGTCAACTCCAGATCAATCTCTGGAATTTCAGGCTATCTTCAATGCCCTCCAGGTGTTTCAACACCACCTTGCAGTGCAACAGATACTTGTCAGGACAATCAGGTTGCCATCTTCAATCTGAACAAGCAGGGGGGAACAAGCTCTTGGGCTCTCTGCAAGGAAGCGAGCCACCTCTAGTCCTTTGCCATTGCGCATCAAACGGTGTACCTACTGGGAGAATCCAGTGTGTAGGCAGACCGAGTTGCATCCTCCTTCCCCACGAATGGTGTGTCTCCATCCAGACCCAGTGTCCTATGTCTTCCAGACCTGGGGAACTCCAGACATAGATCTGTTCGTGACTCTGCAGAATGCCAAGCTTCCTCGTTTCTGCACAAGGATTCCCACATCCCCCAACCAACAGGTGAATGCCTTCCACCTGTATGGTGTTAGGGTCTGCTTTATGCGTTTCCTCCCATACCCCTTATTCCCAAGATGCTTTTTAAGCTTCAGTCTGACAGGACCCCTCACTGGCCATGACAACCATTGTTTCTGCTGCTACTATGTCTGACTCACTCATCCTCTCCGATTGCAATATGCACCAGATCTCCTTAGGACAATGTCTCACTATTCCATCCCAATTCAGTCGCTCTGCCTCACAGCTTGGCTGCTGAGAGCATAGCCTTACAGGGCTTTGACCTTTCTCAAGAGGTTGAGATCCTCTCTGCCTCTAGAAAGCCCTCCACCAGACATTCATATGCTTTTAAGTAGCATTGATTTCCGGTTTGGTATTCCCAGAAGGATCTCAATCCTTTCTGCTCCAGTGGAGTCCCTCCTTCAGTATCTTCTCCACCTGTCAAGTCTAAAGAAAAATTCAGTGAGTCCACCTTAGTGCCATTGCGGCCTCTCTGCTTGGGATAGCCCATCTCCTCACAACTGCTAGTGGTGCGTTTCATGCAAGGTCTCCTGCTGGCCAAACCTCCTATTAAGCCATCCCCAGTAGCTTGAGACCTCAGTGTTCTAGCGTAGCTCCTCAAGCTGTCCTTTGAACCATTAGCCACAGGTGGTCACCCGAGGAATCAGCAGCAGATCAACCTGCTCAAATTTCGAGCGGTCCGGTTGGCCCTGAAGTTCTTCAAGTATCTCTTGCAAGGTAAGTCGGTGCTTGTGCAGACTGACAACAAGGTCGCAATGTTCTACATAAACAAGGAAGGAGGTACGGGCTCACGCCTCCTCTGTCGGCAGGCAGTCCTCTGCTCCTTTGCCACACTCCAGTGCATGACTCGAAGAGCTGTCTATCTCCTGGGCCAAGACAATGTCCTCGCAGACAGATTCAGCAGACGCCTCCGCCTGCACTAGTGGCGCCTGAGTCCAGAGGTGGTTCTCCACATGTTTCACCACTGGGGACTCCGTCCATAGACCTGTTCGCCAGTTCAGCGAACACACAGATTCCCCCGCTTTTGCAGGCCGATACTACACCCAAATATAAGATACCTGAGCCCAGTGTAACAGGAATCCGTACAACAAAAACTAGGCCCCAAAATTACCGAAAACCAAAGCTATATACATTTTTTTTATATTTGTCGGAATTGCCAGCCCAGTAGAGAGGAGAAAACCCTCACACCGCTGTGGCGTTTCCTTTTAATCATTCAAAAAAACTTTAAATAAAATCAGTATTCACTTAACTGAAGACAGTAGTAATTTTTGTCAAGGCAGCAATGCTACAAATCACGACGTGGCACGTTTCGGGGTAATAACTATAGTACCCCTGCATCAGGTCAAAAAACATTGCTCAGCTGCTCAAACACTGTGAATTGTTAAAAAAAAAAACGGTTTTTTATCATGGCTTCAATGAACATCAGCCCAGCTGATTCCAATCAGCTGGCAGGAGGAACAACTCAGAGGGCCAATCAAAGATCTAAGGGGAGGGGCCACTGACCATAGACCGCCCCCTTAACCTGAGAGAGGCTAAAAGATAAAAATAAGGGAAAAATAAACAAAAATCATATTATCGTGTACCAGTCAAGTTGTTGTTTTAAACCCCTCGGGTGTACTGAATTAAGACGGTAGATCCAACGCTGCTCGCGAAATTGTAAAGCTTGCAGGCGATCACCCCCCCCGAGGGTTTAAGGGTACAAAATCCAGCACCCGCCAGGTAAGCTTGTCAAAAGTGTGGAAATTAGACAAGCAATGTTCCACCAACGGTGCCGATAGTGATGCAGTACGCAATCTAGAGGCATGTTCACCCAGGCGGACCTTGAAGGGTCTAGAAGTACGTCCAATATAATATAAATTACAAGGACAAATTATGAGATATACAACAAACGATGTATTGCAGCTGGTGTTCCACCGAGTCCGGTGGGTAACCTGAGAGTGAATCAAACCATGATGAGCCCGAAATGGTGTTCGAGCAATCAGTTGCCACATGGATAATGTCCCGCGGGCTCATGAGAGGCAATTGGGCGATCAATCTCCGCTGAGGTATGTACCAGCAAATCACGTAAATTTGATTGCCGAGAGTAAGCTATTTGTAATCTTTTCCAAAAACAAGGATGTAGGCCCAAAACGGGCCAGTATTGATGCAAAATCTCTACCACCTTGGAAGAGCCCTTCATATAGGGAAACACTGCAGTAATGTGATCTGAAGGAGAGGTAGGGGAGGAACCCCGTAAGAGCCATTCCTGATGAATATGGCTAGCACGTTTATAAGCCAACCGTACCACCGAAGATGGATAACCTCTTGCCAATAGCTGAGAGATTAAGTCTCTGGCATGCTCTTTAAAATCAGCCAGATGGGTACAGTTTCTACGAAGACATAAAAACTGACCAAACGGCAATCCGTGCTTTAAGGCAGACGGATGGAAGCTGTCAAACCGTAGGAGGGTGTTACGTTGGACCGGCTTGCGATATAAGGAGGTCTCAAAACCCCGGTCAGTCAGCTCCACCATAATATCCAAAAATTGAATCCGTCGGGTTTCAACCTGGGCTGTAAACTGTATGTTGGACTTAAACGAGTTTAGTAGCCGGAGGAATTCATCCAATATTTCCCGTGTGCCCGTCCAGATGAAAATAATGTTGTCTAGAAAACGCCGCCAGAAGGGGATGTAGTCATATAACGGGTGAGGATAGATGAATTGTTCCTCAAACCACCCCATATACAATGTGGCAATAGAAGGTGCCACCGTAGCACCCATGGCAATCCCATAGATTTGAAGATAATATTGCTGCTGATAAATGAAAAAATTGTGGTTTAACACTAAATCCAAAAGATCAAGAATAAAGTGTCGAGGGATACGGTCTGGTAGAGGCAAAAGACAGAAAGCTAGTCCAGCTAATACTTCATGTTGATCAATGTTAGTATAAAGTGACTGTACGTCCAATGTCACCAAAAAGGTATAAGTAGAAATTGCCGTGCAAGAGGACAGATGGTTCAAAAAATCACCTGTATCTTTAATAAATGAGAGCACTTTACCAGCTAGTGGTTGCAAAAATAAGTCACAAAATTGTGAGAGAGGCTCGAGAATCGAGTCTCTGCAAGACACGATTGGACGTCCAGGAGGATGGAGCAGAGATTTGTGAACCTTTGGCACTAGATAGAAAGTCGGTGTCTTAGGAAATTGATTAATAAGAAAATCGGATTCACATTTCATAAGCCAGTTGTTCAAAAATGCCTGGGAAACAAGATCCCTGACCCTGCACAAAAGCTCTGATGTAGGATCCGGGATAGTATAATATTTGCGATTACTAAGGTGTAACAGCATTTCTGATTCATTTTGCTCTTGAGATAGCACCACCGTGGCTCCACCTTTATCTGCCCGCCGGATGACCAGTGTTGAAGTGGATAATTGTTTAATAGCCAAAAAATGTTCACGAGACAGATTGTTATATGGAAAATGCTGCCTTGACGAAAATTACTACTGTCTTCAGTTAAGTGAATGCTGATTTTATTTAAAGTTTTTTTGAATGATTAAAAGGAAACGCCACAGCGGTGTGAGGGTTTTCTCCTCTCTACTGGGCTGGCAATTCCGACAAATATAAAAAAATGTATATAGCTTTGGTTTTCAGTAATTTTGGGGCCTAGTTTTTGTTGTACCGATACTACACCCAAGCAGGGTAGCCCCAGACGCGTTTCTCCTGAACTGGGCTTCTGTATGCATTCTCCTCCCCCCCCCCACTCCTCTCATTGCAAGGACCCTCCACAAGATTCAGCAGGACACAGCCTCTGATTCTTGTGGCTCTCTCGTGTCTTGACAGCCTTGGTTCCTGCTTCTACTCCCTCATTGGAGCCCCCAGTCCCCCTGGGCAGTGCCCTGGGTCTGCTGGCGCAGAAGGAGGGATGGTTGCTTCACCTGAACCTGGACTTGCTATCCCTAACGGCCTGGTGGCTGAAGGGGTCTCTTTTTAGCCTTGCTGCACCTTCCCAGAGGAGATCGAGGAAGTCCTGCTCGTGTCGAAGGAATTGACGAGACTGGCCTACACCCTCAAGTGGCGGTGCTTCTCGGTCTGGTGCTCCGAGCTCCAAATCAATCCATTCTCTTGCTCCACCCGGTAGGTTCTCCAGTACCTCTTCCACCTCTCGCAGGTGCGGCTGAAATCCAATTCAGTCAGAGTTCACCTGAGAGCCATTTCAGCCAAACATTTCTCCATCGAGGGTAAATGCCTCTCGGGCCAGCCTCTGGTCTCCCGCTTCATGCGGGGCCTCTTGCTTTCTAAGACCCCTGTCCGGCCTCTGTCGGCAGTGGGGCCTGAACATCATGCTCATGCAGTTGACGCAGCTGCCCTTCAAACCAATAGCAACGTGCTCATTTCGGCACCTCTCCTGGGAAGGTACTCTTCCTGGTGGTGCTGACCTTGGCTTGGCGAGTCAGCAAGTTGCAAGCCCTCATGGCTGGGGCTCCCTATACCAGGTCTTATGGGAACAGGGTGGTCCTTCGCACTCACCACAAGTTCTTATCGAAAGTTGTCTGATTTCCATCTCAACCAAGAGATAGTTTTACCGACTTTCTTCCCGGGGTGTTGGCGGTCCTGCATATGCTAGACTGCAAGAGGACTCTCGCCTTCTACCTGCAGCGCACTCAGTCATCACAAGTCCGACTGGCTCTTCATCGCCTACGATCCTAATCATCACCAAGTGCGCACTCTTCATCTGGGTGGTGGACTGCATCACCTTCGCTCAGGCAAAGACTGGGGCCCTGCTGGATCGGTGAGTCACCACACAGCATCTATGCCAAGGCGGCATCTGTGGCTTCGCTGCGCTCAGTGCCTCTGACAGACATTTGCCAGCCTGCGACTTAGTCTTCAGTCATCGCTTCATATTACTGCCTGGAGAGAGAGTCCCCCCAGGACAGCGCCTTCGGCCAGGCTGTACTCCGTAATCTGTTTGGGATGTAAGCAACTCCTGCCCACCGACCCTTCTTCTGCGGCTACTGGGAGCTTGGCCCCGAGGACTGGCTTCCTTTGGATCGTCATCTGCTTATGGCTTCGTGAAGGTGCTTTTGCTTACAGGTTTCGGTAGCCTGTAGCTGGGGAGTCCCATAAGTGAGGACTGATTTCTTGCTTGTTCCTGGAGAAAGCGTAGTTACTCACCTGTAACAGGTGTTCTCCAGGGACAGCAGGAATAAGTCCTCACTACCCTCCCACCTCTCCTTAAGAGTTGCTATTCTTATCTTTCCCTTGCCATCTGCTTAGGGCTCTAGCTATGGGACCTGACTGAGCAAGATGGGCACCCTTGGGCGGGAAGAGCTCCACACGTGTGGCAGCAATCCCAAAGGCTTTCTTTGAAAGCTGAAGAATTGCTCCGCAGGGGCTCCTTTGGTGCTGACGTCACCCATAAGTGAAGACTGATTCCTGCTGTCCCTGGAGAACACCTGTTACAGGTGAGTAACTACGCTTTCTTTCCTCAAAATCAAGCCATTTTATTTCACTCCAGCTATTTTTCCAGTAGATGTGTTACAAAAACTTGCCAGTGAGTTCAAAAAGTGTTCCAGGTGCTCGAGGGCCATATCATAACACACTCCTAGTTGGTGCCTTCATTGTCTGGGAGCTGATCATCAGCCCTCTTGTAATTTTGTGTTTGCAGATGTCAGAGGGCTGAAAAGTTGAGATGCAGCGCAAATCCATTTTTCTCTGTTACACTGGCATCAACTACACCGGTCTTGGTGGCATCGAAGGCTGCATTGGATGCTGGTAGTGGATGGACTTTGGAGTCCTTGAGCCCACTCTGAGCTGAGCATCTGCCATTGATCAATATTCACCTGAAGGTAATGGATTCATCTTCATCCTTGTTGCCGAAGGCTCATCGTGTCTAGCATCGGGTGGAGGCTCTGGCATAGACAGCAGAGAGGGTTCACAGGAGTGCCCTTCGAAGCAGCCCCCAAGAGAAATCCTCCAGAACGTCAGAGGCAGCACAGGTCTTACTGTATGTGAGACCAAACAACTGATAGATCCTCTCAGATTCCAGTAACATCAGCAGTCTTTGGAGACAGCAGCTATTGAGAAACACTTTCTGAGGGCTATCAGTGCTGTTCGCCATGCATATGTCAGTGCCTCTGTCATGCTGCATTGACATCAGTAGCAGTCCAGTTGATCCTCAAAGTACAGAGTGCCTGCAGTAAAAGCATATGAAGGGCCCCAATGCCAGAGCATGCTCGGCAGATTACCCTTTCTAGTGCATCAGGGTCCGATGCTCCCCCGAAGGAGCTCCCTTTTTATCCAGGGCCCTGGCTCGTGTATTTTTTTTTTTTTCTGATTCAGAAGGCTGGGTCACTGATGTGTAATCTGAGGGCATGTCAGAATACAGGTCCCCAGAGCCTTCCATCTGATCCTTCTCATGAGATGTAAATCACCTCCAGTGGATATAACTTTCCAAGATTTTGTAAGGGATATGGTTAAAGCTTTATGTAATTTTCTTTGGAGACTGAGGATGAACCCAGGGCAGAAGAATTGGAGCTCTTAGTACTCCTCTGCCCCTAAAGAGGCAGTGACGGTACTCATGCACTGCATCTGTCAGAGTAGAGATGAGAAGATGGGAGAACACCCTCATTGTACCTCCAGTTAGTAGAAAGTTTGACTCTATAGAATTCAAAAGGCTCCTGGATTCAAGAAGCCCCAGCTTCCTCCTCATTCTTTGGTGGTTGAATCCACTCTTAGGAGATCTAAAAGTTTGAAGACTCACTCCTCAGTGCCCTCAGAGAGGGAAGCTCAGACATTAGACTCTTGGGAAAAGGGCTTTCCAGAGTTCCATGCTTGCATCCCCTCATGGCCTCTTACCAGCTGTACAGGGGCAGGTTCTTGAAGGACATGAGTAGGCTAGCTGATCTATCCTAGTATCTCCCTCCAGAGAGATTGGAATAGTATCATTCCCATGTGAGACATGGTAAGTACTGCTTGAAGTTATTGTCAGTGGCTTATTTTCAAAACTGTATCAAGAGCTGCTTCAATGGGTATGGGCACCCGCAGGCTAGCCTGGCTCCAGGCCTCAACCTGGAGCAATCTATGCAGGACAAGCTTGCTGATGTACCGTGCTAAGGAAAGGAATCTCTTCAGAGAAAAAGTCGGAGAAGGCTGGCTTTATTGAAAAACAGCATGTCACCCTTTAATCTCTCAAGGTGCATGGCCAAACAGGCTGCCTACCACAGGAGGTTTCAGGGTGGTAACCAGACAGACCTATTACACTGGCAGGCATAGATGCTTTTCTGGTTCCCACTATTCTCAATCAAAGCAGACTCTCTGAGCACAAGTGCAGCGAGAGAGAAGCCTCAGAAGGCCCACCCAGCTTCTCAGGAGTGGGGTTTTGACTGGTTCCTGAAGAGCATAGGGGCGAATTCTCCTGTCGGAGGCTTACTCTTTTTGCCCTCTTGTAACATCAGACACGTGGGTTTTACAAATGATCCAAAGCAGTTACAAATTGCATCTATTCGAGATACTTCCAAATTGCCCGCACGCATCCCTCTCACAGGAATTATCTGTATCTCGGGGGTGGAGGGCAACACTTCCAGTACTGAGTTCTGCCTTCTGGCCTAACCTCAGCACCTTGGATCTTTACAAAATACCTTGCCGTAGTAGCAGCTTTCTGTCAAGTACTGGGAGTATTTCTTTCTCTACTTGGACAATTCATCAAGAATGCAAGAATCAACACAGCTGACCATTTGGGTGCTGGAGCTACTAGGGTTCATAATAAATTACCCAAAATCTCACCTGCAACCCACTCAACAGTTAGGCTCTCGCCTAAATGTCAAGAAGGGCTCCTATGAAGTCCTTCTCCCACATGACAGTCTGCAGGTTGACAGCGATAAGTCTCAACTGAGTCAGCAAGAGACTGTTTGCAAGATGTATGGGGACACACGGCTTCCACTGTACATGTAACAACCTTTGGCATGTCTCCATATGAGGCAGACTCGATGGACACTGCGAACCCAGTGGATCCAAGCCATAGGATATCACGGGGATTGTAAATCACTAACCTTCTCATTTGGTTTTTGGCCTGGTGGACTCTTCCACACAGTTTGTTCAAAGGTGTCTCCCATTTCAAATTGCTTCACCACAAAAACTATTTGACAGATGCATCCAAACTGTGTTGAAACTCATCTTGATGGATTTCATACTAAGGGCAATTGTTTTTTCCAGGGAAGTCTCCGGTTTCTTGGAGTTAAGAGCTGTAGCAAATGCTCTAAAAGCTTTCAAAGATCGTTTGTCCAATTCAGACAGACAACCAGGCAATGTTCTACATCAAGGCAGGAGGAATGGACTTGTACCTCTTGTGTTAGCAAAATTTCCACAATCTGTTTTCCATCACCTACAGGATGGACCTAAGGGCCACATACCTGCCAAGCGAGCAAAACACACTCTGTCAGACTGAGTAGAGTCCTTCAACCATACAAATGCACCCTGGACAAGGAAGTTAGGGGTTATATCTTTGAGTGGGGCACCCCCTCAATAGATCTTTGACTCCTCAGAATGCCCACGTGGATCAGTTCTGCTCCAAAGTGAGGGGTCACAGCAAACTAAACTCTGATGCTTTCCTCTATTGGGGGGGGAGGGTCTTCTGTTGGCAATTAGAGACATTGGAGGATATGCAAAAACTCTCCTGAAGCTCAAAACAAGGCTCTGACAGCTCCGTCGGTACCGGAGTACTTCTCCCAGAGGAGCCTTCCTCTCCTAAACGCAGGATGTCCCCTCCAGAAGATATCTCCTTTCAGGACTTTATTAGGGAGATGGCTCGAGGTCTTTCCATTACTGTGGCTCCTGAAACAGAGCCCAGGGCAAAGGAGTTGGAGATTCTGCAATATCCCAAGGCTCCTAAGAAGGCAGCTACCTTGCCTGTCCATGAGATCTTACATGATCTCATGTTGAGAATGTGGGAAACAACTCTTACCACCTCTCCTCACTCTTGTAGACTGGATACCATGTATCGAGTACCTCCATGTCCTGACTTCCAAAAAACTCTGCTTCCTCACCACTCGATTGTAGTGGAATCAGCTATGAGAAGGATCAAAGAGGCAAGCCTCTAATCCTCCAGGACGTGAGTGTCAAACTTTGGATGCCTTTGGACGTCGTACTTTCCAGGCTTCCATGCTGTCTGCCAGGATCAGTTCCTATATTTTATATATGGGAATGTTCCTTAAGGAAGTCACAGGAGATTGAGGTTTTGAGCCCTCTTCTGATAAGAGGCAGGATTTTCTCACACTGGTCAAACATGCACAGGATGTTTCTAAGTTTGTCAATCGTGCAGCTTTTGACTGTTTTTGAGTGCATAAGCAGAACCTCTGCCATTGCCGTAGGTGCACGTAGAATTGCCTGGCTCCAGGCATCCGATTTGGAGCTCTGGGTGCAGGACAAACTGGGCAATATTCCTTGTACTGGTGAGAATCTATTCGGCAAGAGAAAGCCAATGAATTGGATGCTGACAACTCCACTTTGGATAGATTATCCAAAGCTACAGCTGATCCTGCAAGGAAGAAATCTTTCAAGAAACCATTCTTCTCCAAGAAGAGGTTTTATCCCTCTTATTCCCAGCAGGACGTTCTGCAGGTCAACCTGCCCAATAAAGTCAGCAAAGACTGCTAAGCCTCAATCGTCTCAGCCTTCACAATGGACCAGAGCCTTCCACCATTCCAGGAAGGTTGTGTCACTTTGCCCCCAGATGGGGGCAGATAACAGCAGAACTTTGGGGAGACTCCATTATAAAAGAGGACTACAAGCTTCACTTTCTGTGCATGCCCCCTCCCACAATGGTAAGACAGTTGAATTCTCAAACCTCTCTCAACTAGTTAGATCAAGAGGTCACTATGCTCCTTGCCCAAGGGGCGATAGAAGAAGTACCCATTCATCAACAGGGTACAGGGTTTTACTCCCTCTATTTCCTTATCCCAAAGAAAACAGGGGGACACAGACCTATTTTAGACCTCAGAGAATTGAACACATTCCTGTTCAAAGAGAAATTCAAGATTTCTCTGGGAACTCTGCTGCCATACCTTCAGAGTCAGGATTGGCTTTGTTCTCTAGATCTCAGGGATGCGTACACTCATGTTCTCATCCATCCAACTCACAAAGTTTCTTCTGTTCCTTTTTCAAGGAAAGCACTACCAGTACAGGGTGCTTCCTTTCGCCCTGGCCTCAGCACCAAGGGTGTTTACGAAATGCATGGCTGTGGTAGCAGCATTTCTTCGCACTCTAGGAATATTCGTCTTCCCCTACTTAGACGACTGGCTTATTCGAGCCCCATCAGAGTCAGAGGCCAGGATTTCTCTATCTTGCACAATGTGTATCCTTCAGTATTTGTGTCTGGTCATAAACATCCCAAAATCCAACCTAACTCCCACTCAGTCTCTAGAGTTCATAGGAGCTTTGCTGGATACCAGAAAAGCAAGGGCCTATCTTGCCCAGACCTGTTGCCTTCGCAATAGTGCAGTTAGCTTCTCAAGCAGTGCTAAAGCCTCATCTCACTGCTCGAGAAATATTACAACTACTAGGCCACATGGCATCTACCGTGCATGTGGTTCCTTATGCTCGCCTCCATATGAGAGCAGCCCACTTTATCCACTCAATGGACCCAGGCATTGCCTTATTTTGTCCCTCCAATGGTGGCAGTCCACTCAAAGCCTGTTGGTGGGGTCCCCATTTCAACAACCTTTACCCCAGTCATCTCTCACCACAGATGCTTCACCAATGGGTTGGGGAGCTCATCTGCAAGACCTTTCCACCCAAGGCACTTGGACTCCACAGGAGACTCATCTACACATCAATCTCTTAGAGCTCAGAGCAATCTTCCTTGCTCTTCGAGTGTGCCACACCCTGCTCAGCTACAACACAGTCCTCATTCATATGGACAATCAAGTAGCCATGTTGTACATGAACAAGCACGAGGGAACAGGCGCTCTGTCGCTTTGCAATGAAGCTTTGCGACTATGGGCCCTCGCTAGAGTGCATCAGATTCATCTCCTGACAGTGTATCTTCCAGGCATCCAAAACTCGTGGGCAGACAGAATGTCGAGTTCTGCTTCCACACGAATGGTCTCTACATGCAGACCAGGTGGCCAAGATTTTTCAAATTTGGGGAACTCCGGACATAGACCTCTTTGCAAGTCCGTTGAATGCCACACTTCCCTGGTTCTGTTACAGAATTCCGGATCAGGGCTCTCAGGCTAGGGATGCTTTCCTCCTTCATTGGGGTCAAGACTTTCCTGTATGCCTTTCCACCCATTCCCCTAATTCCTAAAACCCTGTTCAAGCTTCTGAGAGACAGAGGCCGTATGATTCTCATAGCTCCACATTGACCACGGCAAGTGTGGTACCCTCTGTTTCTACATCTCTCTCAAGCTCCCTCTCTGGAGTTAGGGTCTGCTCCAGATCTCCTGTGTCAGGAGGACGGAATGTTATGGCATCCCAATCCCCAGTCTCTGCATCTCAGGGCTTGGTTGCTGAAGGCCTAGATCTTCATGATCTTATCCTTTCTCAGCAAGTAAAGGATATCCTTTATGCTTCCAGAAAACCTTCCACAAGACACTCTTATGCTTTGAATTGGAAACGTTTTACCATATGGTGGTCGCAGAAGGGGTCTTATTCCCCTTGCGATACCTCTGGAATCATTACTGGAGTATCTCCTTCATTTATCCAATGCAGGACTTAAGACTAACTCAGTAAGAGTCCATTTGAGTGCTATTGCAGCTTCGTTCAAGCCTCTAAATGGACAACCTATTTCCTCCCATCCTCTTAAAGCAAGATTTATGAGAGGCCTTCTTCTAACTAAGCCTCATGAAGTCACCTTTCAAACCCTTAGCTACTACTTCTTTGAAATTCCTTTCCTGGAAGGTTATCTTTCTCATTGGAATCACATCAGCACGTCGCATCAGTGAGTTGCCGGGATTAGTGGCTGATCCACCTTATACAAGGTTCCATCATGACAAGGGTAGTCCTTAGGAATCATCCACACTTTATGCCAAAGGTGGTCTCGCCTTTTCATCTTAACCAAGCGGTCTACCTGCCTGTGTTTTTTCCAAGGCCTCATGCCTCAAATGCAGAAAGGAATCTTCATACTTTGGACTGTAAAAGAGCTTTAGCCTGTTACTTACAAAGAACACAGCAGCATAGAAAGTCTTCTCAACTCTTTGTTGCTTTTGATCCTTCTCATTTGGGACTCCCAGTCTCCAAGAGAACACTGTCCAACTGGATTACACGGTGTATTTCATTTGCCTAGCAGAGTAAGAATCTTCCTCTGGAGGGCCATGTCACAGCTTACAATGTGAGAGCCATGGCAGCCTCAATGGCTCATCTTCAATCTGTGTCTATCGACGACATCTGTTGAGCAGTCACTTGGGCCTCGGTTCATACCTTCACAGCCCATTACTGCTTGGAGAAGGACTCCCGCCAGGATGCCTTGTTTGGTCAGGCTGTTCTCCAACACCTGTTCCTTACCTAATCAACTCCTACCCACCATCCCTTGTTGGATGCCAGAGATCCATGGGGGGAAGTGGAGCCCTTTCACAGGGACACACAACTTCTGGGGTCTCTCCCTGGCATCTAAAGCTAGGGAGTCCCCATATGTGAAGACTACATTCCTGCTTGTTCCTGGAGATAGCATAGTTACTCACCTGTAACAGGTGATCTCCAGGAACAAACAGGAATGTAGTCATCACATATGGGTATCGTCTGTACTGACGGAGCCCGCGTGGGAATGTTCCCCAGCGTCCATTTAGAAAGCTTTTGGGATCATCCCACAGCGCCTGCGTGCTGCCTTCCTGCCTTTCCCAACTGCCTCTCTCCAGTTCTTCGTTTTCCTCGGAGCCAGCAGGTCCTGTTCCTGTCACCGTAGAAAATTTTCCTTTTTTTGTTGTCGCGTCTGCCTTCCTTGACGCTTTAGCGGTTTTTCTTTTTCTTTCTTTTCTTTTTAAAAAAAAAAGTTTTCTTAGTACTTTTTTCCCATTTTTTTTCCATGTGCATGCGCCATTTTGGGCCTTAGGCCCAAGATTTTTTCCACAATGGAAAAACCCTCGTCGGGTTTTAAAAAGTGCACCAAATGTGGTGGTACCATCTCCGTCACCGACACCCATGAGTGGTGTCTGAAATGTTTAGGTCTTGACCATTCTATCTCGGAATGTATGGCCTGTGCCATGATGTCCAAGAGAGGTCAACAGAACCGAGCTGCCAAGCTCAGTACCCTGTTTCCCTCTGATGCATTTTCCATGGCATCGACATCTTCCAGGGCTTCGTCTTCCTCCCGTGGATCTCAGGTAACTAAACATAAGTCTAGCCGGTCCTCAAAGGGTAGATCTCCCTCTAAGCATCGAGATGCCTTTGGCGTTGCCCTTGAGGATTCTGCACCGGCAAAATTGCATTATCGGGGCTCCAGGACGTTCTCGAGGCCTCGACCTCGGCTGAACTACTGGTGCCATGCTCTGGGGTACCGGCAGTCTTCTCTGGTACCGACATCCAGGCATCGGCAGCGTCGATAGACCGAGAGTCCTGGCTTTTGAGCACAGTCTGGCTGCTCTCCTTGCGACATCGACGCCCTCGGAACTGCGTCAGACATTTCATCCGGTACCGGCACCTACTCCGGCACTGGTATCGGTACTAGTACCGATAGCATCGACATCGGTGTCCGCATTGCGAGCACCCAGTTATCCGATGCCTTGCGGTACCGAGACTCCGGTACTGACTTCGGTCGGTATGGGTATCGGGTTTTTCAAGAGCATCCAGACAGGCAGTACTTTGAGTCCTCAGAAGAATCTGAGGATTCTGATAGTTCTGTCGATACAGGAATGCTTCTCCAAGAGGAGCCCTCCTCCCCTAAACGCAGGATGTCTCCTCCAGAGGATATTTCCTTTCAGGATTTTATCAGGGAGGTGGCTCGGGGTCTGTCCATTACTGTGGCCCCTGAAACAGAGCCCAGAGCAAAGGAGTTGGAAATTTTACAATATCCCAAAACTAAGGAGGCAGCTACCTTGCCCATCCATGAGATCTTGCATGATCTCATGTTAAGAATGTGGGAGACACCTCTTACCACTTCCCTTCGTTCTCGTACACTGGATACTCTGTATCGAGTCCCTCCTTGTCCTGGTTTCCAAAAAGCTCAGCTTCCTCACCATTCTATTGTAGTGGAATCAGCTATGAGAAGGATCAAGAGTGCAAAGAGGCATTCCTCTAATCCTCCAGGACGTGAATGCAGATCTTTGGATGCTTTTGGATGTCGTGTCTTCCAAGCTTCCATTCTTTCTGCCAGGATCAGTTCCTATAGTCTATACATGGGAATGTTCCTAAAGGAAGTCACAGGTGATTTAGAGGCTTTGAGTCCTCTTCTTCCTGAGGATAGAAGGCAGGATTTTCTCACATTGGTCAAACATGCCCAAGATGTTTCTAAATTTGTCAACCGTGCAGCTTTTGACTGTTTTGAGTGCATAAGCAGAACCTCTGCCATTGCCATAGGTGCATGTAGAATTGCTTAGCTCCAGGCATTTGATCTAAGAACATAAGAACATAAGAGATGCCATACTGGGTCAGACCAAGGTCCATCAAGCCCAGTATTCTGTTTCCAACAGTGGCCAATCTAGGTAATATGTACCTAGCAGTTTCCCCAAGAGACACAAGTTCCACAATGCTTGTACTGGGTCAAGCATTGATATCTTCGGTCACTTCTTAATAACGGTTTCTGGACCTTTCCTCCAGGAACTTGTCCAAACCTTTTTTAAACCCAGCTACACTAACAGCCTTTACTACATCCTCCGGTAACAAATTCCAGAGTTTGATTACACATTGAGTGAAAAAATATTTTCTTTTATTAGTCTTAAATAGTTTACCCTGTAGCTTCATTGCATGTCCCCTAGTCTTTCTATATTCTGATAACGTAAACAATCGATCTACGTTTACCCGTTCCACTCCGTTCATTAATTTATAGACTTCTATCATATTTCCCCTCAGCCGTCTCTTTTCCAGGTTAAAGAGCCCTAACCTTTTTAGCCTTTCTTCATAGGAGTATCCTTCCATCCCCTTTACCATTTTGGTGGCTCTTCTCTGAACCTTTTCTAAAATCGCTATATCCTTTTTAAGATACGGCGACCAGAATTGCACATAATATTCAAGGTGCGGTCTCGCCATGGAACGATATAGAGGCATTATAATATCTTTTTGTTTTATTTTCCATTCCTTTCCTTATCATACCTAGCATTCTATTCGCTCTCTTGGCCGCCGCTGCACACTGGGCCGAGGGTTTTAACATGGTATCCACAATGACGCCTAAATCTTTTTCCTGGGTGGTGGTTCCTAATGTGGAACCTTGCATCGTGTAACCATAGTTTGGGTTGTTCTTCCCTAGGTGCATAACCTTGCACTTGTCCACATTAAATTTCATCTGCCATTTTGATGCCCAGTCTTCCAATTTATCAAGATCCTCTTGCAATTTTTCACAATCCTCTTGGGTTTTAACAACTTTAAATAGTTGGGGGCAAGTAACAGCAGAGCATTGGACACTCTCCATCATAAAAGAGGGGTACAAGCTTCATTTTTCCAGGATGCTCCCTCCCACAATGATGAGGCAGTTCAATTCTCTGACCTCTCTCATCAACCTGTTAGGTCAGGAGGTCACTATGCTTCTTGCCCAAAGGGCAATAGAAGAAGTACTCATCCATCAGCAGGGTACAGGGTTTTACTCCCCTTATTTCCTTATCCCAAAGAAAACAGGGGGATACAAACCTATTTTGGACCTCAGAAAATTGAACAGATTCCTTGTCAAAGAGAAATTCAAGATGATTTCTCTTGGAACTCTGCTGCCATACCTTCAGACTCAGGATTGGCTTTGTTCTTTAGGTTTCAAGGATGCGTACACCCATGTTCTCATCCATCTAACTCACAGAAGATTCGTTCAGTTCCTTTTTCAAGGAAAGCACTACGAATACAGGGTGCTTCCTTTTGGCCTGGCCTCAGCACCAAGGGTGTTCACGAAATGCATGGCTGTGGTAGCAGCATTTCTCCACATTCTAGGGATATTCCTCTTCCCCCTACTTAGACGACTGGCTCATTCGAGCCCCAACAGAGTCAAAGGCCAGAACTTCTCTATCCTGCACAATGCGTATTCTCCAGTATTTGGGTGTGGTGATAAACATCCCAAAATCCAGTCTAACTCCCACTCAGTCTTTAGAGTTCATAGGAGCTTTGTTGGATACCGGAAAGGCAAGGGCCTATCTCCCCCAGTCCTGTTTCCTTCGTATGGTGCAGTTAGCTTCTCAAGCAGTGCTAAAACCTTTTCTCACTGCCCGAGAAATGCTACAACTACTAGGCCACATGGCATCTACTGTGCAAGTGGTTCCCTATGCTCGCCTCCATATGAGGGCAACACAGTGGACTTTATCCACTCAATGGACCCAGGCATCAGGATGCCTGTCAGACAAAATAGCAAACACAAGTCGCCTTATTTTGTCTCTCCTGTGGTGGAAGTCCACTCAAAACTGTTGCTGGGGTTCCCTTTTCAACAACCCTTACCCCAGGCAACTCTCACAACAGATGCTTCTCCGATGGGCTGGGGAGCTCATCTGCAAGACCTCTCCACCCAAGGCACCTGGTCTCCACAGGAGACTCAACTACACATCAATCTCTTGGAGCTCAGAGCAATCTTCCTTGCTCTTCGAGTGTTCCACACTCTGCTCAGCTACAAGACAGTCCTCATTCATACGGACAATCAAGTAGCCATGTTGTACGTGAACAAGCAGGGGGGAACAGGCTCTCTGTCGCTTTGCAACGAAGCTTTGCGACTGTGGGCCCTCACCAGAGAGCATCAGATTCATCTCCTGGCAGTATATCTTCCAGGTATACAAAACTCTTGGACAGACAGACTGTCGAGTTCTGATTCCACACAAGTGGTCTCTGCATGCAGACCAGGTAGCCAGGATTTTTCAAATTTGGGGAACCCCGGACATAGACCTCTTTGCAAGTCCGTGGAATACCAAAGTTACCCGGTTCTGTTCCAGAACCCCAGCTCAGGGTGCTCAGGCCAGGGATGCTTTCCTCCTTTACTGGGGTGAAGACTTCCTGTATGCTTTTCCACCCATTCCCCTAATTCCCAAAACCCTGTTCAAGCTTCAGAGAGACAGAGGCCCTATGATTCTCATAGCTCCACATTGGCCACGGCAAGTGTGGTACCCCCTGTTTCTACATCTCTCTCAAGCTCCCTCCCTGGAGTTAGGGTCTTCTCCGGATCTCCTATCTCAGGAGGACGGAATGTTATGGCATCCCAATCCCCAGTCTCTGCGTCTCAGGGCTTGGCTGCTGAAGGCCTAGATCTCCATGATCTTAACCTCCCTCAGCAAATAAAGGATATCCTTTATGCTTCCAGGAAGCCTTCCACAAGACGCTCTTATGCTTTCAAATGGAAAAGGTTTACCATATGGTGTTCGCAGAAGGGTCTTAACCCCGTTGCCCTACCTTTGGAATCATTACTGGAGTATCTACTTCATTTATCCAATGCAGGACTTAAGACTAACTCAGTGAGGGTCCATTTGAGTGCTATTGCAGTTTCCTTCAAGCCCCTAAATGGACAACCTCTTTCCTCCCATCCTCTTATAGCACGATTTATGAGAGGCCTTCTGCTAACTAAACCTCCCATTAAGCCACCACCTGTGGCATGGGTCTTAAATTTGGTTCTTGGTCAGCTCATGAAGCCACCTTTCGAACCCTTAGCTACTACCTCCTTAAAATTCCTTTCTTGGAAGGTTATTTTTCTCATTGCAATCACATCTGCACGTCGCATCAGTGAGTTGCAAGCACTAGTAGCTGATCCACCTCTATACAAGGTTCCATCATGACAAGGTAGTCCTTAAGACTCATCCACGCTTTATGCCAAAGGTGGTCTCTCCTTTTCATCTAAACCAAGCGGTCTACCTACCTGTGTTCTTTCCAAGGCCTCATGCATCAAATGCAGAAAGGAACCTTCATACTTTGGACTGTAAAAGAGCTTTAGCCTTTTACTTACAAAGAACACAGCAACATAGAAAGTCCTCTCAACTCTTTGTTGCTTTTGATCCTTCTCATTTGGGATTTCCAGTCTCCAAGAGAACACTATCTAACTGGATTGCTCAGTGTATTTCCTTTGCCTATCATAGTAAGAATCTTCCTCTGGAGGGCCATGTCACAGCTCACAATGTGAGAGCCATGGCAGCTTCAATGGTTCATCTGCACTCTGTCTATCGACGACATCTGTCGAGCAGCCACCTGGGCCTCAGTTCATACCTTCACAGCCCATTGCTGCTTAGAGAAGGACTCCCGCCGGGATGCCTTGTTTGGTCAGGCTGTTCTCCAACACCTATTCCATACCTAAACAACTCCTACCCGCCATCCCTGGTTGGATGCCAGAGATCCATGGGGGGAAGTGGAGCCCTGTTCAGGGGCACACAGCTTTTGGGGTCTCTCCCTGGCATCTAAAGCTAGGGAGTCCCCATATGTGATGACTACATTCCTGCTTGTTCCTGGAGGTAGCATAGTTACTCATCTGTAACAGGTGATCTCCGGGAACAGCAGGAATTTAGTCTTCACAACCCACCCACCTCCCCTAGGGGTTGTATCTCTTTCTCTTTCCCTCTTTCTCTCTCTTTGTCTCAGCTTTAAACTCAACTGGAGAGAGGCAGTTGGGAAAGGCAGGAAGGCAGCACACAGGCGCTGTGGGATGCTCCCAAAAGCTTTCTTATTGGACTCTGGGGAGCGTTCCCGCGCAGGCTCCGTCGGTACCAACGATACCCATATGTGAAGACTAAATTCCTGCTGTTCCAAGAGATCACCTGTTACAGGTGAGTAACTATGCTTTCGTCTTTTATCTCTCCTTACAACCCCCTTCGGGAACTCTGGTCTTCTATCAAGCTGCTTCTATCTGTGCCCTTCTCTTCTACTGCTAACTCCAGACTTCGCTCCTTTCACCTTGCTGCGACTTACACCTGGAACAAACTACCTGTGTCTGTACGCCAGGCACCTTCTCTAACCTTCTTCAAATCCAGGCTGAAAACTCAGCTCTTCACTGCTGCTTTTGGATCTTGACCCACCTGATCTCGTTTTTCTTTCCCCTTGCTTTTTCGCTGCCTACACCTTCTGTGTTTGTCTTGACTAGATTGTAAGCTCTGATGGGCAGGGACTGTCTCTTAAATCTCTGTACAGCGTTGCATATGACTTGTAGCGCTATATACATGCTCAATAGTAGCTGGTATGACAGAACCAAAAGGGGAACCTCTGAGTGGTGTCTGGAGATTTCAAGGTTGCAAAAACTGTGTGACAGGGTGGTGACCAAAGCCAGGAGTATGGTTGCATACAGAGAGGAGTAATCAGCAGGAAGGAGGTGGTCTTAATTCCTCTGTACAGGTCATTGATGAGACCTCACTTAGTATTGTGTTCAGTTTGAGACCATACCTTACAAAGAATATAGAGATCTCAAAATGGTTCAGAGGACGGAGACCAAGATGATATGGTGCTTGAAGGCATGTGAGACTTCAAGACCTAAATATGTATACACGAGAGGAGAGACGGGGAGGATATGGTGCAGACATTTAAATACTTGCAGAGTATTAATGAACAAAAACACATTTTTCAGACAGGGAATCTGTAGGACAGGAAATGAAACTACAATGAGATGAACTTAAAAGCAACATCAAGAGATACTTTCCATGAAAAGGGTGGTGTATGCCTAGCATGCTCTCCTGACAGGTGGTGGGAGCAAAAACAAGTGACCAAATTCAAATCTGTATGGGACAGACACAGGATCACAACATAGCAAGAGGATAGAATCAAAGCAAATGTAAACCTCATAAATAGGTGTAACCTGCCTGTAGCTGCAGGTACAACCTTAAGCGAAGGCATAGAATGGGAGTAACCTGCACAGAACAGCAGGTGCAACTCTTCAACTCTAACGACCATACTGGATAGACTAGATGGGCCATGCTGGTCTTTATCTGCCACCATTTACTGTTACTATGTAAACACAGTGCTTTGAAATTCTAACTCTGAATCATAGGATGTAATCTTAAGGATTGGTGATTTGCTAGGCATCGGTCTTGTTTTCTGACATGAATATGGAACTTGCTCTCTGACATTGCTTCAGGAATTCAGTTTCATGGCATTGCACCAGAAACCAAATCCCACTACCACAATACCCCATTAAAGAGACAAATTGTGAAGCAGTTTCCAAATCACAAACTCTGATAAATGATTGTAATATTTAACAATGCACATTTGATGATCTTGTGTGACTCCTGTGAGATTGTAGCTAGTTGACTATCTCCTGGATTTTCTTGGCAAGGTGAAACGAAGTACATTGCCAGGCAGAGCTAGATCTAAGGGCTTCCTAATTTGTGGACAAATTCCATAGTAAAGAGAAGCATTTATTATAGATTTTTTTAAAATGTAGCATACTTTGACTTGACCAGTATTTATTTTATAATGTGGGAGGGGATAATTAAAATCTGCTCAGTTTAATAGCTGTCTTCCCTTTGCAGGTTATTTTTATCACAGAATATATGTCTTCTGGCAGCTTGAAACAGTTCCTAAAGAAGACTAAAAAGAATCACAAAACTATGAATGAGAAGGTATGTGTACTGCTCACTCTTTTAGCCTGTGGTATGTGCGCTCTAGTATCAATTTCTCATGAGTGGCTTTCCATATGTAGGTATTGCTCTTGACCAGAACTCAATTAAGCGAGTGCAAGGCTTCTCAAATCTGGCCTTGGGACTCCACAGCTCAGGATACTTGCAAGAACTATGCGTTAGAGCAGAGGTTCCCAACTCCAGTCCTGGAGGTTCAAACACCATTCAGGTTTTGAGGCTGTCCCTAATGAATATGCATGAGTAATCGCTGCTCAGAACATCACTTTTTAGTAGTGCCTTCTGTTCGTTTTTTTTTTGTAGAGTATTTCAAAAACATGCTTAATCTGCAGATTGGGTTTTGAGTCTGACCCATCCCAGTACATGTCTACTCTTCTTCCTGGGGCTCTTAGCAGTACCAACTGTCAGCCTTTTGCTCTATTTTGCCAACATATCCATGAATTTTTTTGTTTTCCATCTTTTGTTCTTAAATGTAACAGAAGGCACTCTTGTTGGAGGGAGCTGTGGGAGACTAGCGGTATGAGTGTGTGTTGCTCTTGATGCAACTTCAGATTCTTTTTTGTTCTGTCATTCTATTGTAATAACTGGATTTATGGTGGTTTTTTCTTTTATCATAATTACGTAAACTAAAATTTTCATAGAACACTCCAAATTCACAAAAGAACAAGATCACAATAGAGGATCAATTCTTAGAAACAGTTTAAAACAAAACCTCAAAATCCCCTAAACAAAACCTCAAAACAGAGCAGACTGGATTGTCAGTTGAAAGAGAAACAAATTTAAGCTCATTTACACCATCAATATCATTGTAGCTGCATTCTACATTTTTCCCAATTACTAAAGACTTCAACTGAGGATCAAAAGAAAATATATAATTTAGATGTGTACTTGGAGGAAGTGATGTTAATGACCTGAATGGCAGCCTAAACTCAGAGCTTCTAGCGGGCATCCTGTCTTCTGAATGATTAGCAGCCTGTAAGCAGTTGCAGTGCAGGCAACAACGAAGGGCCCAGTGGATCAGAAATCCTTTGCATGCAAGAACAAAGCTGGATAACAGACCTGCAGTAAGACCCTGAGTGAGGTGGCCCAGCGGGAAGTTGAGGTCAAGACTCGTTTTGGATAATTGGGAAAGAGTGTGCAATGAGAATAAGTCTGAGAGACTTAACAAAAAAGCATGACAAAGTATTGCTAAAGCTGTGTAAGACCTAAAGAATTGGTCTTGGCTTTGTAGTAATAGGATTCATGGCCTGACGGAGACAGGATAGTGAATTACATAAAGCTGGTGGAGAGTATAAGCCACGCTGTAGTAGACTGAACAACTTGATGATTACTCTGTGCTTTACAATCAAATGGGTGCACCAGACTTTGGGCCTGCAAAGGTCACAGCAGCCCCATGATGTGCTTACGTGGGGGGAGGGAAGTGTTTTGGATTTGCTTTTTGGGACTAAGGATATTGTGGAGAGGGGATTAAGGATGCACGAAAGGAGAGTGTTTCATGGTCTGTTCATTTTTTTTTATTTTGTTTGATTTTATGTGGGTTGGAGGAGGGGGGAAGAGCAGTAGGGTATGGGGTTTTGAATACTGATCCTCCTAGTCTTCTGTTCACCTTCTTCTGTGTTTCCTTATTGTTCCTCTATAGATATCCTAGTCCACAGTTAGGTTGTCTCTTGACTAGACTGTAAGCTGTTGTGAACAGGGACCATCTTGTCTCCTATATAGTGCTGTGTATGCCTTATAGTGGTGCTATGCAGATTAGTAGTGGGAATTTAGAAGGGGGAAAATTTGAGGTGGAGCAGTTGAGATGGGGCATTACAGAGGTGGCATGTGGACAAGGAGGAAGAGGACTCAAAAAGGAGGGTTAGATGAGGTTGCACCCTTGAAAGAAGTAGGTATTAGCAGGGTAAAAGTGTGGTTTGAGGAGGGATTACCCAAGCTGAAGTGGGAATTGCGGGGTTTAGAAAGGCAATGAAGGAAATTTGGTTTAGAGAGGGTGAGACAAATTTAGAGGAAGAAGGCTGTGGTTATATTTGGCAGTAATGGAAATAAAGAGGGCATGGTGTTGGGCTAGAATTAGGGTGGCAGAGAATAATTTGAAGGAGGAGTTTTAGATTCCTAACTTTAAAATATAATGGATGTGGAGAAGGCTGAAGAACACTTCCTTTTCGTCTCTCCGGGCCAGTCCAGGAACCTTAGAGTAGTCGACCTCCTCCAGCAGCTGAGGACTGAATTCTGAAAGTCTTGCTGACAACCTATCCAGCTCCCTCTGGTGTCAGATTCAGTCTTTCAGTCCTCGGAGCTATACAGGACGTGTGGCTGACAGGCTCCCCAAAGAGACGGAAAGGAATTGAGTACTTAGTCAGAATTGTACGGGAGATCTGCTCTAGCTGGGCATTCACTCCTAAGAGATTCTCTTATTATACTTTGAAAATAAATAAATAATAAAAGGAAAAAGATTTGGGGAGACGGTCCTTAGCTGCCAGAGTTGCCAGCAGCGGCTGAAAGGGCAGCACTTGCCTTATTTTCAGAGGATCTGTTCTTCTAGAGGTTGGGATAGGAACTGGGGGCCCCAGAATCCACCCTTCTCCCTCTGCCGCGATCTTCATGCTCCGCTAGCAGCAGGGAGGCGGAAATACGGCGGCGCGATGTGTGGTGCTCAGGTGAGAGTTCTTACTTTCTGCGGGTTGCAGTTTCTTTTCAGCTTGCCGACGCGCTTTCCAGCCGTTGCTCAGCAGGCGCTTCGGGGGACATTGGTTCGGGTGCTGTGGGCTGGCGGTTTGGATGCTCTGCGGGGCCAGGACTTGGCGTTTAGGCGGGAACAGCTGCATGGAGCTTAAATCGCCATCCGTAGATTTGATGGACAGGCTGCAGGGTTTGTCAGAAAAGGCAGGAGCGGCGGCAATATTGCCTGAGGCAGCGGTTTCTCCCACACCTCAGCACAAGCCGAGTAAAGTCTAAGTCAGCTAGGGTGTCTTCGGAAGAGATCCATTCCCAGCAGAAGTTGTCTGGACCACAGGAAGACCTCTCGGTCTTGTTTTCCCCAGATTTTATTTTGGCTTTGCATAAAGCATGTTGCTTAAAGGTGTCAGACTGCTGGCAGTCCGAGGGTTCCCAAGTTGTTTGACCTGCAGAAAGAGGTGCCTAATGAGCTGGACTCTGGAGAAGGATGTTCTCAAAAGGCTAAAGGGCCAGAGGCAGGCTTCAAGGGCTTGGAGCCACAGCTCTCTACACCTGATGTAGTGAAAGAGGGGGAAATCCTCTGACACTGAAGTGGACTCCTGGTTGTTAGAGTTGGAAGAGGGTGAGATTGGTCCGGGCGACGACCCAAATGTGTTTCAGGTGTTTCGGAAAGAGGAGCTGGGAGCACTCAGCGCTCAGTCCCTGGCTGCTGTAAATATTCTGCCTCCGGCCTTGCAACAGGAGCCCCTAGAGGATCCCTTGTTACAAGGCTTTAAGGCAGAGCAGCGCTGTTTTCCCGTGCACAGAGTGATTAAACAGATGATAGAGTCCGAGTGGGAATTCCCTGAGGCTACGCTGCGGGGTAGCCGTGCCCTGGGTCATCTCTATCCGGTGCCGCAGGAGGAGAAGGAGTTGTTGCGGATGCCTAAGGTGGATGCACTGGTCTCGGCAGTGACAAAGAAGACAACGATTCTGGTGGAAGGGGGTGCAGCCCTTAAAGATCTTCAAGACCGCAGACTGGAAGTTCTTCTCAAGCAAGCCTTTGATTCCAGTATTCTTGCTCTGCAGGTCTCCATTTGTGGAGCGTATGTGTCTAGGACCTCCATCCGTTGGCTGCAAGGGGAGCCGTTCTCGGAGAGAGGGGAATGATCTTCCCCCTGAAGGGGCAAAGCTTGAGTCGGCAGCAGCATATCTGGCAGACTCCTTCTATGATATGGTTAGGATTTTAGCAAAATCTATGGTGTCAATAATTGCCGCTAGAAGGTTTCTCTGGCTACGGAATTGGGCGGCAGACCCATCTTCTAAGTTGCGGCTTAGTAAACTCCCCTATAAGGGCAAGCTGCTCTTTGGGGATGCCTTGGAGAAAATTGTAAAGGATTTGGGTGATTCCAAAGGGGGTCGCCTTCCAGAGGGCCGGCCGAAGACTACCAAGCCTGGTGCTATGCAGCGGGGGCAAGGTAGGGATTTTCGTAGATTCCGGGGAGCTTGGTTTATGCCTTATCAGAGGGGCTGTTCTGTGGCCAGAGGCCAGTCCTTTCGAGGAGCTAGGGGGTTCGGCAGGGGTTATTTCAATGCCTAGCAGAACTCTGCCAAGAAATCACAATGATGGTTGGCGGGTCCAGGCAGAGATTCCTGTAGGAGGACGCTTGCAGGGGTTTCTCTTGGCCTGGGCTGCCATAACTATGGACAGATGGGTGCTGGAGATCATCCGCGATAGTTATGCGCTGGAATTCGCTCAACCGCTGGCAGAGGCCTTCGTCTTGTCTCCGTGTGGTCCGCAAGCAAAGGCAGAAGCGATAAGTGCCACACTGCAGCGGTTGTTCAATCTGCAAGCGGTGGTTCCAGTGCCTATAGACCAGTGCGGCTTCAGTTGATACTCTATTTATTTTGTGGTTCCCAATAAAGAAGGGGCTTTTTGCCGATTTTGGATCTCAAGCACGTGAACCGGTCTTTGAAGGTACCGCATTTTCGGATGGAGACACTGCAGTCAGTTATTCGGGCAGTAAGGCCGGGAGAGGTCCTTTCGTCCATAGATCTAACAGAGGCTTATCTGCACATTCCAATCAGAGTGGACCATCAAAGGTTTTTGAGGTTTGCCATTCCCATGGGACATTTTCAGTTCTGAGCATTGCCGTTTGGTCTAGCCATGGCTCCCCGTACTTTCACAAACATGATGGTGGTAGTTGTGGCGGCGCTGCGAAAGGAAAGTATTCAGGTGCATCCCTACCTAGACGATTGGTTGATACGGGCAGGATCTATGGCGGAGTTGGTCGCAGCAACCTCACGGGTGGTGCAAGTCCTGGAACAGCTCAGATGGGTCGTCAACCGAGCAAAGAGTCACTTGCAACCTGTGCGGCAGCTTACCTACCTCGGGGCCTTGTTCGACACAGAGATAGGTTCGGTGTTCTGCCAGAGGACAGGGTATGAAATATTTTGTCTCAGGTGCGAGCGTTCTTACGGGTGCAGGCTCCATCGGTGTGGAGGTACTTGCAGCTGTTGGGTTCTATGGCAGCAGCCTTGGACCTGGTTCCGTGGGCCAGGGCTCATATGTGCCCGCTGCAGCGGCTGTTGATCTCCAGATGGTCTCCACAACGTCAGCCTCTCTCTGAGGTTGGTTTGTCTGGAAGTTGTGCGTAGCAGTCTGATGTGGTGGCTGGACTCCGGGCATCTTCAGGGAAAAGTTCCCTTGGAACACCCGGAGTGGGTGTTGCTCACCATGGATACAAGCCTGTCGGGCTGGGGAGCTCATTGCCAGTCTCACGTGGTGCAGGGGAGCTGGTCCACGGAGGAGAGCAGTTGGTCGATCAATCGGTTGGAACTCGGAGCGATGCGTTTCTTGCTTCAGGAGTTCAGAAGCTTGCTCGAGGGGAGAGCGTTTCGCGTTATCTCCAGGAACAATCAGGAATGTAGTCCTCACATATGGGTATCATCGGTACCGACGGAGCCTGCGCGGGAACGCTCCCCAGCGTCCAATAGGAACACTTTTGGGAGCATCCCTCAGCACATGAGCGCTGCCTTCCCACCTTTCCAACTGTCCCTCTTCAGTTCTTCGTTTTCTGCGGAGCCAACAGGACCTATTCCCTGTCACATCAGAAAATTCCATCTTTAAAATTCTTTTTTGTGGTCGCGTTTGCCTACCGCACGACGTCTACCGGTACCGCCGGTTCTTTTCTTTTCCTGAAAGAAAAAAAAAAAACCCTAAACTTTCCTGTTTTGGTGCTAGGCGCCATTTTGGGCGTTAGGTCCCATTTCTCAAATCATAGAAAAACCAACTAGTGGTTTTAAAAATTGTACTAAGTGTGGCGGTACCATTTCTGTCAGACACCCACGATTGGTGTCTAAAATGTTTAGGACCTGATCATTCTCCAACTGAATGTCTCTCCTGCATGGGGATGACTAAGAGAGGAAGACAGAACCGGGCTGCAAAACTCGGTACCCTCTTCTCTTCAGATGCCAGATCCATTGCATCCAAATATACAAGGCCTAACCGGAGTCTAACTATGATACAACATACTGTACACAGGAAAACAACGGATAGAAATACTTTCCTACATTTTACTAGTGCTCACCCGAAGGGGTTAATTAGAGGTTTGCCTTTCTCGCAGTTTTTGCGCTATCGGCGCAATTGCTCCTCTAGGGAAGATTTTAAGGATCAGGCGTGTTTTTTGAAAAATGCCTTTGTTCAGAGGGGTTATCCTGCGAAGGTGGTAGAATGGGCCTATAAGCGGGCGTTATATAATGATAGAAGTTGGTTGTTAGCCCCTAAAGAGAAGCCGGCGCTTCAGGAAGAGTGTGTGAATTTTATTTCTAGATATTCCCCCCTAAGCATGCAGATTCAGCGAATCTTGCGGCGGCATAGTAATGTATTGCAACCTTTGCCTGGCTTGGAAGACAAGGGCGTTAGATGTGTATGGCAGCGTGATCGGAACTTTAAAGAGCTTTTGAGCCCCTCCAGGTTACCGAGTGTGGAACGGACCGAGCGCCGGGGGCGGCATGTTCGGTGTGGTGAATGTACATGCTGTGGGGTCTGTTGGGAGACTGATCGTTTCGTTTATGCTGGTAAAGTATATTATTTAAGATCGTGTACTTCCTGTAAATCAGATTACATTGTGTATGGTATCTTTTGCCTGTGCCGTCTCCTATATGTTAGTAAGACGATTCGTCCATTATATATACGCTTGGGAGAGCACCGCAGTAGGTTGCGCTGTGAGAGACGGGAGACGCCATTGGTTAGCTATTGTTTAGAGTTAGGACATGTATTTACAGATCTGCTATGTTTTGGTATTGAGCAAGTACTTCAGGGTTCTAGGGGGCTATCTCGGGAGCAATTCCTGATACGTCGGGAGCAGCGGTGGATATTTTTGCTTCGTACTGTGGCCCCTGGGGGATTGAATTTTACTATTGATTGGCAGGCTTGTATGTGAGGGCTCTTTACGTGGAAGTGATTGGTTTGATTGCAGTAACGGGGACATAGGGGTTGCCTCACTGGGCTATTTGGCGGTTTTTTGGCGCTGACGGAGAGATGACGTCAGATGCCATTTGCTGGGTATTTAATTTGGTCCATGGATGTGAGGAGGAAAGTTAGCTGAGTTTTGTGAAGAGTATGTGTTGTCCGTGTGGGCACGGTAAGAACTCCCGGCTTTGCTTCTGATGTGAAAATGGAGTATGTTTTAGGTATGTAGTAGATATATTTAGCACTTTTTTATTGTTTTATTTGTTTTTATAGTTCACCCCCCTGAAGCAGCGTCTGCGAAACGCTAAGAGGGATGTCTGATTGTGGCGTTGGGGTTGATATCACACTGACCATCTTGAAGCTGAGGATTGCTATTTCTACTGATGGGTTTTTGTTCTCTTTGAGCCTTCTGAGTTTTTCTCTGTCTTTATTTTGAGCAATGGCCACTAAGGGATGTATAATTTATCTGTTTGCCTCTGAGGGCTCAGAGTATTAGCTACCTATAGATACATAGTATATAATCTGTTTCCTTTATGAATAGGTTGGTTTGATGTATGTAGTTGGAATGTGTAAGTGATTTCCCATCAGTATTGTGTAAAAATAAGCTTTTCAGTACTGTTTGATGGATGGTGGGGGCTGGTTACAGACCATTGATGCTACCTTTTCCCCTGTGGATTACTGAAATCCGGTTTTTCCGGTTTTGAAGTATTTAATGAATTTTTGGGGATTTGTCTGAGGTCTGTGCTCCCCTGTCACTACGGTATTGTTAGCTTCTATAGTGCAAAGTTATTCAATTGCTACAATTGGTTAATTAGTGGAGTTGTTTCTGTTTTGTATGTTAGATCCATTGCATCGACATCGTCAAGGGCCTCTTCTGTCTCCCATGGATCTCAGGTAACTAAACACAAAAGCCGGTCCTCAAAGGGTAGTTCTCCTGCTAAGCATCGAGAGGCCATCGGCATTTCCCTTGAGGGAACCACACCAGCAAAACAGCCCCGGCGGGAGGCTTCGGCTTCCAAAGCATCGATGGGGCTTCAGGATGTTCTCGAGGCTTCAACCTCGCAAGAACTACCTGTGCCATGGTCAGGGGTTCCGGCCGTTCTTTCCAGTACCAACCCCCAGGCATTGGCAGCGTTGATAGACAAGGGATTTCTTGCTATCGAATGCAGTATCGCAGCTCTTCTTTCAGCTGCGGTACCGGTGGTCCCAAGGGCACTGGTGCCGACATCGACACTGATGCCGGTACCAACACCAGTACAGACACCAGTACCGATGCCGATGTTGGTACCGGCCCCGATGGTAACTCTTCCTATTCCACCTCCGGCTGGAGTGGATAAAGTGGTACCGGGTCACCTTGGTACCGACTTCGATCGGTACCGGGATCGTGCTTTGCAGGATCATCGGAGTCAGGAGTACTTAGAGTCCTCCGATTCCGAAATCTCTTGACAATTCTGCTGGCACTAGAGGGTTTCTCTTAGAAGATCCCTCTTCTCCCCAATGCAGAATGTCACCTCCAGAGGACATATCATTTCAGGATTTCATCCGTGATATGGCTAAAGGTCTTTATCACAGTAGCTCCTGAGGAGGAACCCAGAGCAAAGGAATTGGAAATCCTCCAATATCCTAAAGCAACTAAGGAGGCAGCTACTCTGCCTATCCATGAAATTCTGCATAACTTGATGCTCAGAATGTGGGAGACACCTCTGACTACTTCTCCTCACTCTAGGAGACTTGATACTCTGTATCGAGTCCCACCATGTCCTGGATTTCAGAAAACTCAGCTGCCACACCATTCAATGGTAGTGGAGTCAGCCATGTGTAGGATGAAAAGTGCTGAAAGACATGCATCCAATCCTCCAGGTCGTGAATGCAGGACTTTGGATGCTTTTGGACGCAGAACTTTTCAAGCTTCCATGCTTTCAGCTAGGATCATCTCATATATATATTCATATATATATAGATAGATATAGATATATATAGATACTCGCAACAGGCGTCCCCTACAATGTAAACACCAAACATTATCCTTTCTCAGTACACCTCATATGTATATAGTGTATCCTTTTTTCCAAGTTGCATTTCCTGTTTAATGTAATGACCAGACATATTTAAGTTGGATGTTTCTGTTCCATGTGAACTGCGCTGATGGCAAATAGTGCGGTATATAAGAAATGTAAATAAATAAATAAATATATCCTATATATGGGAATATTCCTCAAAGAAATCACAGGGGACTTAGAACTTATGAGCCCATTTCTCCCAGATGATAAGACGAAACTTTCTTACTCTGGTTAAGCATGCTCAGGATGTCTCCAAGTTTGTCTATCGTGCAGCCTTTGACTGCTTTGAATGCATCAGCAGAACTTCTGCTATTGCCATTGGCGCACGACGAATTGCCTGGCTACAGGCATCAGACTTGGAGACTTGGGTGTTGTTGTTGTGTTGTTGTTGTTAAGTGCCGTCGAGTCGGAGTCGACTCATGGCGACCCTCTGGATAGCTATCCTAAATTGTGTTCGGTCTTCAGTCAGGCGGCTCATTGTTGACAGACTGGTACCCGTAGCTGCTGTTATTGTAGCGATCCATCTCATTGCTGGCCTTCCTCTTTTGCGTTGACCTTCTATCTTTCCAAGCATGATGTCTTTCTCTAATGATCTCTCTCTTCGCATTATGTGTCCGAAGTATGAAAGTCGAAGTCTTGTCATCTGAGCTTCTAAAGAAAGCTTAGGTTTGATCTCCTCTAGTACCGACTGGTTTGTTCTTCGGGCAGTCCATGGTATACACAGTATTCGCTGCCAGCACCATAATTCAAAGGCATCAATTTTCTTCCTGTCTGTCTTTTTCACTGTCCAGCTTTCACATCCATATGATGTTATGGAAAATACCATGGCTTGAACAAGTCGAATCTTTGTATGGAGAGAGACATCTCTGCTCTTGAGAATCTTATCTAGGTCTTTCATAGCCATTCTGCCAAGAGCAATGCGTCGTCTGATTTCTTGACTGCTTGTTGCTGCTTTATTGATAGTTGATCCAAGTAGGTTAAAGTTGTTCACGATTTCAATTTCTTCTCCTTCAACGATGAACCTGTTGATTATGCCAGTTGTCATGATCTTTGTCTTCTTTACATTAAGGTGCAGGCCCATTTTGAGACTATGTTCTTTGATTGTGAGAAGCAAATGTTTCAGATCATCTTCACTTTCTGCCAGTAATGTGGTATCATCAACATAGCGAAGGTTGTTGATGAGTCTTCCACCAATCTTCACACCTCTGTTGTCTTCATACAATCCTGCTTCTCTGATTTGTTCTGCATATAAATTAAACAGGTAGGGGGAAAGTATGCAGCCTTGTCTTACACCTTTGCTTATTTTAAACCATTCTGTTTCTCCTTGTTCCATTCGAACTATTGCTTCTTGATCAATGTACAGATTGCGCAAGAGAACGATCAGGTGTTCTGGTATACCCATGCTTCTTAATGTGGCCCAGAGTTTCTCATGGTTTACACAGTCAAAAGCCTTGCTATAGTCGATAAAGCACAAATAGATATCCTTTTGGTATTCTTTAGTCTTTTCAAGGATCCATCTCACATCCGCAATGATGTCTCTCGTTCCTCGCCCTTTCCTGAAACCCTGCTTGCACTTCAGGTAGTTCTTGTTCTAGGTATGGCTGTAGTCTCTTTTGAATAATCTTCAGTAGAATCTTGCTGGCATGTGGGATCAGAGCGATTGTGCGATAATTTCCACAGTCAGTTGGATCACCTTTCTTTAGTATTGGTATAAACACAGATCTTTTCCAGTCAGTTGGCCATGATGTTGTCGTCCATATTTCTTGGCAGAGCCTTGTAAGTACAGTAACAGCTGCATCAGTTTGCTGCAATACTTCTATGGGAATGCTATCAATGCCTGGTGCTTTGTTCTTTGATAAGGCTTTCAATGCTGCTTCAACTTCTTCTTTCATCACCAATGGTTCCTGATCATAAGGTATAGGTTGTAACGGCTGTTGGTCCACTTGATCTTTATCATATAAAAACTCTGTATACAGGACAAATTAGGCAACATTCCTTGCACGGGAGAAAATCTCTTCGGCAAGAACTGGCAGGAGAAGGCTAACTAGTTAGATGCTGACAATTCTACCTTAGATTGTCAAAGTCTACAGCCACTCCAGCCAAAAGGAAGCCTTATAAAAAAAAACCCCTCTTTTAACAAAAAGAGGACGTTTTATCCTTCCTGTACCCATCAGACTCGAGCTCCAGGTCAGATTGCCCAAAAGGGACAAACTAGACGACAAAAGAAACAAAAAGGCCCGAGAGCCCAACCAGCTCTCCAGGTTCAGCCTCCTCAAGGGCTTTGACTCCTTCCTAGAGAGCTTTGCCTTCCTGCCTCTGAGGGGTCCTCAACCCCCCCAATATCCCCGGCAGGTTATGCCACTTAGTCAACAGATGGCATCAAATAACAGCAGAAGATTGGACTTTGTCCATTGTAGCGGAGGGGTACAAACTTCATTTTCACAGCTTACCCCCTCCTACAATTCTAAAACAGTTCAATTCACAGACCTCTGCAGACAATCTGCTAGATCACAGGGTCTCCACACTTCTTGCCCAAGGGGCAATAGAGGAAGGTACCCATTCTTCAGCAGGGTGCAGGGTTCTACTCCCCCTATTTTCTTATCCCAAAGAAAACAGGGGGGACACAGACCCATTCTAGACCTCAGAGAATTGAACAAATATCTGTTTAGAGAAAAATTCAAGATGATTTCTCTGGGAACTCTTCTGCCATACCTTCAAAGCCAGCACTGGCTTTGCTCTCTAGACTTAAAGGATGCATACACTCACATTCTTATCCATCCAGATCACAGGAAATTTTTACGTTTCCTTTTCAGGGGAAGACATCTCCAGTACAGGGTTCTTCCTTTTGGTCTGGCTTCAGCACCAAGGGTATTCACAAAATGCATGGCAGTAGTAGCTGCATTTCTACAAACCCTGGGGATCTTTTTCTTCCCCTACTTAGACAACTGGTTCATCCGCGCCTCCACAGTGACAGAGGTCAGCACTACTGTCTCGTACAATGCGAATCCTCCAGTACTTGGGATTGGTAATAAACTTCCTGAAATCTCAACTAGTTCCTTCCCAGTGCCTAGAATTTATAGGAGCCTGTCTGGATACCAGACAGGCAAGGGCTTTCCTTCCACAAGCCCGGTGTCGTCGCATAATGCAGTTAGCTTCCCAAGCAGCAGGCAAATCCTCCCTCACTGCTCAGGAGCTACTGCAGTTACTGGGACACATGGCATCCACAGTTCATATAGTCCCATATGCTCGCCTCCACATGTGAGCAGCTCAGTGGACCCTCTCTACACAGTGGACACAGGTCACAGGTCATTTGTCGGACAAAATAAGTCTCTCTCAATGACTAATTTTGTCCCTCCAATGGTGGCAATCATTAGAAAATCTGACAGTAGGGTCTCCTTCCATCAACACCTCTTTCAGGCCACCCTAGCAGATGCATCACTGGTGGGTTGGGGAGCACACCTGAATCATCTCTCTACCCAGGGCACCTGGACTCCACAGGAGGTTGGTTTACACATAAACCTCCTGGAGTTAAGAGCAATCTATTTAGCTCTTCGAGTGTTCCACGCCCAGCTCAGCTACAAGACAGTCCTAGTCCAGACGGACAATCAGGTGTAGCCATGTTCTATGTGAACAAGCAGGGCGGGACAGGCTCTCTGTCGTTATGCAACGAAGCTTTACGACTATGGGCCCTCGCCAGAGAGCATCAAATTCACCTTCTAGTGATATATCTTACAGGCATTCAAAACCTTTGGGCAGACAAACTCAGTTGAGTACTGCTACCTCACGAGTGGTCACTCCACCTAGACCAGGTGGCAAAGATATTTCATCTCTGGGGCACTCCAGACATAGACCTCTCTGCAAGTCCACTAAATACCAAACTTCTCCGGTTCTGTTCCAGGATTCCGGCGCACAACTATCAGGCAAGGGATGCTTTCCTCCTTCACTGGGGTCAGGACTTCCTTTGCCTTCCCACCCATTCCCCTCATCACTTAACCCTCCATAGCCCATGTTCCCTGTAAAATAGTTATCTCCAAGTTATAATGCCCTGTTCAATGTAATTTCAGTTTGTTCAATGTAAACCGCACTGATGCAGAATAGCGCGGTATATAAGAGAATGTAAATAAATAAATAAATAAATAAATCCCCAAGACACTCTTCAAACTTCAGAGACAGGGGTCGCATGATTCTCATAGCACCATGATGGCCATGCCAAATGTGGTATTCCTTGCTTCTGCATCTCTCTGAAGCGCCACCTCTGGAGTTAGGGCATGCTCCAGATATCCTTTCCCAGGAGAACGGGATGCTATGGCACGCGAATCCCCAGTCCCTGCACCTCACGGCCTGGTTGAAGGCTTAGACCTCCAGGATTTCAACCTGTCCCAGCAGGTAAAAGATATCCTTCAGGCTTCTAGGAAACTTTCCACAAGACAATCTTATGCCTTCAAGTGGAAACGTTTTACTATATGGTGCTCCAAGAAGGGATTAAACCCCCTGGTTATACCCTTAGAATCAATACTAGAGTATCTCCTTCACTTATCGAATTCTGGCTTAAAGACCAATTTGGTAAGAGTCCATCTTAGTGCAATTGCAGCTTCTTATAAGCCTCTAAATGGACATCCAATTTCCTTTCATCCACTGCTATCAAGATTTATGAGAGGCCTTTTATTAACTAAACCTCCCATCAAGCCACCACCAGTAGCATGGGATCTAAATCTAGTTCTCGGGCAGCTCATGATGCCGCCTTTTGAACCTTTAGCCACTATAGCCCTTAGGTTTTTGACCTGGAAGGTCATCTTCCTAATTGCAATCACCTCTGCCTGCCACATTAGTGAATTGCAAGCTTTAGTGGCTGATCCTCCTTATACTAGATTTCATCATAAGGTTGTTCTTCGAACTCACCCACATTTTATGGCAAAGGTGGTTTTGCCTTTTCATCTAAACCAATCAATTTATCTTCCCGTATTTTTTCCGAGGCCTCACGCCTCTAATGCAGAAAGAAACCTTCATACTTTGGATTGTAAGAGAGCCTTAGCCTTTTACATTCAAAAAACACAGCAACATAAAGTCCTCGCAACTTTTTGTAGCTTTTGACCCTAGTCATTTGGGACTTCCAGTCTCCAAAAGAACTTTATCTAAATGGACTGCCCAATGCATATCCTTTACTTATGAGAGTAAGGGTCTTCCTCTTCAGGACCATGTCACAGCTCACAATGTGAGAGCCATGGCAGCTTCCATGGCTAATCTCCACTCTGTGTCTATCGATGACATTTGTCGAGCAGCCACCTGGGCTTCGGTACACACCGTCACAGCCCACTACTGCCTAGATAAAGCCTCCTATTGGAATGCCTTCTTTGGCCAAGTTGTTCTTCAAAATCTCTTTCAAACTTAAATCAACTCCTACCCACCAACCCTGGTGGGATGCCAGAGATCCATGGGAGGAAGGATACTCACTTTTGACCGTGGCACCTTCCTGGGGATATCTCCCTGGCATCTTTAGCTAGGGAGTCCCCCATATGTGAGGACTACATTCCTGCTTGTTCCTGGAGATAGCGTAGTTACTGACCTGTAACAGGTGATCTCCGGGAACAGCAGGAATTTAGTCCTCACAACCCACCCACCTCCCCTAGGAGTTGTCTCTCTTTCTCTTTGTCTCTTTCCTCTCTCCCTCTATCCTTTCACTCAGCTACAAACTTAACTGAAGAGGGACAGTTGGAAAGGCGGGAAGGCAGCGCGCATGTGCTGAAGGATGCTCCCAAAAGCGTTCCTATTGGACGTTGGGGAGCGTTCCTGCGCAGGCTCTGTCGGTACTGACGATACCCATATGTGAGGACTAAATTCCTGCTGTTCCCGGAGATCACCTGTTACAGGTGAGTAACTACGCTTTCTCCAACAATGTGGTGATGGTGTCATATATCAACAGGCAAGGGGGCATGGGGAGTGCGCTTTTGCTGGAGTTGAGTCAGCAGTTGATGCAGTGGGTGGAGGTTAATCTCCTGGCTCTCTCGGCCGGCGCATGTGGCAGGAAAGGACAACGTGCAGGTGGACTATCTGTCGGCATGTGCTCGATCCGGGGAGTGGGAGCTGAAAGCGGTTGTCTTTCACGACATTACGGTGCGGTGGGGACAGCCTGTCATGGATCTGATGGCCACTCTCTACAGTGCCAAAGCGTCTCGGTTTTACAGCAGGCACAGGGGAGCACATGTCGGAGGGGCTCGACGGCCTGGTTCAGCCCTGGCCGGTGGGCGAACTTATTTGTTTCCTCCATGGCCAATGATCGGTCGGGTCATTCGGAGGATAGCGGGGCACGAGGAGAAGGTGATTCTCATTGCTCCGGATTGGCCCAGAAGGCCCTGGTATGCGGATCTGATGTGTCTTCTGGTGGAGGCCCCTTGGAGGCTGCCCGATTGAGTCAATCTCTTGAGTCAGGGACCCGTTCTCATGCCGCAGGTGGCTCGGTTCTTGCTTATGGCTTGGCTATTGAGAGGGAACAGTTGCGACATAGGGGTTTCTCTGCGTCGGTGCTATCAACTATGTTGCAGTCCAGAATATGATCGACTTCCTTAGCGTATGTTAGTGTGGCGTATTTTTGAGGCTTGGTGTACGGAGTTTAACATCAGGCTGTTGGCGTCCTTGCCAAATATCTTGTCGTTCCTTCAGGGGGGGACTAGAAAAGGGTTTAGCCCTAAGCGCACCCAAAGTACACATAGCAGTCCTAGCTTGCTATAGGGGAGCGGTGCAAGGAAGAGTTTTGCCATCGAATCCTGATATTCTCCGATTCCTTCGGGCAGCAAATAATATCAGGCCCCCAATACTATCGGTGGTGCCCGCTTGGGATTTGAACTTGGTGTTAGAAGCTTTGACGCAACCTCCCTTTGAGCTGGCGTTGTCGGTGAGTTTGAGGGAACTGTCTTGGAAAACCGCTTTCCTTGTGGTGGTGTGTTCCGCGAGAAGGGTTTCAGATCTACAGGCGCTCTCCTGTAGGGAGCCTTGCATTCAATTTTCAGCGGAGAAAGTGATGTTGCGGCTGGTGCCGTCCTTTCTCCCTAAGGTAGTTTTGGGTTTTCACTTGAATCGGTCAATTTCTCTTCCCACTTTTTCAGGTCAAGAGGACGATGGAACAGCTCTGTCGCTACGGAAGTTAGATCTGGGACATGTATTGTGGAAATATCACCAGAACAGAGGCGTTTCGGAAGTCAGATTGTTCGTGTTATTCGGGGGGGGCCTCGTAAGGGGAAAGCGGTGACCAAAGCCTCAATTGCCCGGTGGGTGAAGCAGGCTATAGGAGCTGCATATCTGTCAAGGGGTAAGTCGCCTCCTGAGTGGCTTAGAGCACATTCTACTCGAGGTCAAATGACTACTTGGACTGAATTTGCGTTGGTTCCTCCGGTGGATATCTGTCGGGCGGTGACGTGGTCCTCTCTGCATTCTTTCACGAGGCACTACAGGTTAGATGTTCAGGCAAGGGGGGATGCCAAGGTGGGGGCCTCGGCCATTATGGCAGGGCTCGCTGGACCCTCCTGACTTTAGGTACTGCTTTGGTACTGCCCTAAGTTTCCTGGACTGGCCCGGAGAGACGAAAAGGAAGGAGAAATTAGTCCTTACCTGCTAATTGTCTTTCCTTGAGTTCTCTCTGGGCCAGTCCAGGGCCGACCCAGTTTGTCTGCGAGTGTTCAGGAACTGCTAAGGCCTCAGCCGTTAATTGAGGAGCGGAAATTAAGGATTCACGGTTGGCTGAGGTTGGAGAAGTTCTTTGCCTTCCATAGCGCGGCTGCGTTGCAGAGCGGTGTGCGGATTGGTGTGGATTTTGGGGCTTCCTTGGGGATTCTGGGGGGGCTTCGTAGGTGACAGGTTTGGGGAAAAAAAAAAGAAAAGTGAAAAGAACCAGTGAGGAAGAGATGGTTCTATTATAAGAGATCTCAATAACAGGAGGCATACCTACATTTTCAGAGCAGAGCAGTTAGCACAGAAGCTTGAAAAGAACTGCTAAAGTTAGAGCGTTGTCTCGGCATTTGGTTCTGTTTTCATAAGTTGCTAGATCGGATTAAGCTGCTTTGACAATAGGTGACTGAGTCTGACACCAGAGGGAGCTGGATAGGCTGTCAGCAAGACTTTCAGAATTCAGTCCTCAGCTGCTGGAGGATGTTGACTATCCTAAGGTTCCTGGACTGGCCCGGTGAGAACTCAAGGAAAGAAAATTAACAGGTAAGGACTAATTTCTCTTTTTTTTTTTTTTTTTAATTGAAATTTAACAAACTTACAGAAGCAAGCATAAAGAAACATTTGATGATCCAAAGTGGAAATCAATACATACAAAATAAAAAGCATTACATCAATCCTAGCCCACAATATGAGGAGATATTTAAGGAAACAAAATAAAGGCAGCCCAAAAGCAAAGCTCTAATTTCAGACAGCTTTTAAACTGACCACCCACCCCAGTCAATTAGTGCCAGGCCCCTCTTTATCAGAAAGAAATACCTCAAGCTGAGTAGGGTCAAGAAATATAAACCTTGATCCCTGAAATGTTATCAAACACTTGCAGGGATATCTAAGGAAAAAAGTAGCTGATAAGGCAACCACCCTAGGCTTAAGGGCCAAAAACCCCTTCCTCCTAATTTTCCCAGATGTTTTTTAATAAGGTGATGTACCTGAGAGTGCCAAGGGGTAGTATAGAGAAGGGAAGTGGAGAATATTGAAGTTCAGCAGCCAAGTTAATTGTCAGAAAAATGGCTGATGTGCATCATGGAAAGGGTGCACATGTTTTGGATGTATGTAGATTTGAACCCAGGTCAGCTACTGAGGTGTAGTTCTGACTTGATATTAAGTTGGCTGGCTGATATAATTATACATTGTTTTGATTAGGGTATCTACCCAGATATTCCAAAGGAGGGAATGGTAAAACAGATTCCAAAAAGGAGTGAAATGTAGTATTCCAACTTGGTGAAAATAATGGAAAAATCTGTAATGCAATTGGATGAGTATTTGGAAGAGGTTAGGGGGAATGGAATAGGCAAAGGCAGGCTTTTCTTTATAGGGGACTGAGCACAGACATAAATGTCAGCAGTAACTATTATATATCAGGCCAGAGAGACTGGAGGCAGTGGCAATTCTTATCCTAGGTGTTTGACTGCAGCTTTTGATTTGGTGGTAAATGAGACTATGGTTTCCTGCAGTCAGGTGTGTTGGGAAAATTTTGAGGTGGTTTGCCTCATTCTCCAGGAAAAGGCAGAAAGTCAGCCCTCACATGGGTGACATCGGCACCAACAGAGCCCTCACGGAAGCATCCCCCCAAGCTTTCAAAGAAAGCCTTTGGGAGATGTCACCACACATGCGTGGTCCCCTTCCCGCCCAAGGGTGCCTGGGCTATGGAGGGTTAAGTGGCTTGCCTAAGGCCACAAGGAGCACCTGTGGGACTAGAAACCCCAGTCCTTCTGGCCCAAGGTTGCTGTCCTCTAGTGGGATTTGAACCCCTGACCTTCCGGCCTGAAGTACCTTGCCCCAACCACTAGGCCACTCCTCCACTCCAGTTGGCCATGTGTTGGCTGAAAAGCCAAAAGATGCACTCTTCAGTGCCCCCCCACCCCCCCGGAAGGGAGGCCCGCACCTTGAACGCCCTCAACAGAAAGTGCTAACAGGGTTCTGCTCATCTGCTGCATCCAGGCCTACCAGCTTTACATGGGCATGTACCTCGGATCTGGCGAAGGAACTCGCCGGGATCTCAGCTGATCTCTCCGAGGAACCTTTTGCAGCAGCAGTTCAAGAATCTGGCTAAGGCAGTCTGTGAGTGCTCTAAATTCTTGTCTAGAGCAGCCTATGATAGCTTCGAGTCGGTGGCCTGGGTAGCTGCGGCAGGCATCGGTGCATGCCACCAAGCTTGGCTACAGTCATCCAACCTCAAGCAGTGGGTTCAGGACCAATTGGTCAATGTCCCCTGCCAAGGAGAGAACATTTTTGGCAAACCCATGACCGACAAGGCTGCCGAGCTGGAGACAGAGTTCATGACAAGGACCAGGCTTTTCAAAAAGACCGCTGCCCCTCGCCGATGGAAGGGCTCAGGTAAGAATTCCTTTTACCCGAGGAAGGTTGCTGCTTACCGAAACTACCCAGCTTATCAGGCCTCCCCGGCTCCCCAACAGTGTCAGCAGGCTAAGGGACATGGGCATGGCCCATGTAAGCAGAAGGCTCCAAAACCCCCAGCCCAGCCAGGGGGGAGTCTTTGACTCCTTGAGCATAGCCTCTCTACCCCAAGGAGATCAGCAGCCCACAGGGGGACATCTGTCCCTCTGTGCCCAGCGGTGGATATCCATCACCACTGATTCCTGGGCACCGGGTAGTCAGGGAGGGTTACCTCCTCCACCTCCAGACACCACCTCCTTATTTCCCAGGAGAGCCCCTCCACTGGGACCACCTTCTGAAGGAGTTGGCAGGTCTTCTCGAAGACAAAGCAGTGGAACCGGTGCCCCACCATTTCAAGTACTACAATATTACTCCATTAAAACAAATTCACTAAGATAGAATAGGGGATTAGTTTGCAATATGTTACTCTATGGCACGGAAGTTGTCTGACTCCTCGGCAGCCTCAGCAATGATACATGGTATCCAGCGGCGCTTGTTAGCATCAATGACTAACCTTCCGGCTTTTTTGGTAAATCACTTGCAAATTCCCTCAAACAATGTTTGTTTCACACTTAACTTTAAAGCAATGATTTCTTAGGCAATCTTCATTCAATCTTCTATTGTTCAGCTCATTCCTTTTAGATGTTTTATTTCCCAACGCCACTCAATGGTGCCATAACCGCGTTTCTCTCAGATTACTGAGATTCTTCAGGGGAACATTCTCAAAATATTAAATTTCATCAAAGGAACAATTCACTGCGAACAAACAAAAGTGTGTGATTCCCTTTTATATTTCTTCGTTAGATATAATTAAAATATATTGAAAAATTCTTATGGAAACCCATACTGCCAAACCCTGCTGTAATACTAAACATACCCAATGAAGACAGACCTGCTTCCGACGTTCACACAAATCTGTTTCTTCTTCACTTCTTGTCAGAAACATTTGCTTCTCATCTATACAAAAACGCCGCACATGCGAGAAAGCGTTAACCTAGTTAACTTATAACTCCTCCTAGAGGTGGTCCCATCCGCCCACAAGTCTGACGTCAGACGCTCTTCTCTCTTCTTTATGATCAGCCAAATTGTATTAGATCATATGAGGACATCTTAATTCAACAAACTCCCCATTCTATTCCAGTATTTAAACCATTCGGTACGACCGATTTAAGATCAAAAATCTAGCGGCGTTCACGAAACAACAATGTTTGTTTTAATGATTTTCCATACATTGTAGTTGAAATCTGTTCTATACAGAAACATTGCAAATTATCAAACATCTATAAGCTTGGCAATGTTGGACAATGGGCGCTGTGATAACCTCATGTTTCAAACGGCTTTTATGTTCAAGCATCCGAGTCCGAAACGGTCTCGTAGTCTTCCCTATATAGAACAGGTCGCAGGGGCATTTAATCGCATACACCACATTCGCAGTGCCACAAGAAGTGTTACCTTTCAAAACATACTCTTTTCCATGATATGCAAACTTTTTGATTTCACTCGTTATCGCACAAATATTACAGTGACCACATTTGTGATGTCCATTGTCTTCCTCTTCATTCTGTCCCACACTCAGAGGACGCAATCTGGCCGGACTCAATTTTTCTTTGATTCCTGTCCCTACGCCACACACATCGGATTAACTTATTTTCTAAACCAGAAATAGTACTGATGACATTAACATGTTTAGAAATAATCTTCTTTATTTTAAAACTTAAAGGAGAGTACTTTGTAACAAAATTAACTGTGTCAGGACAGATCTCTAATCTGTCTTTTTTAGATGTGGCCAAAAGCCGTGATCGCTCATTGAACAGTGCTCGATGGTAAGCTCGTTTTATAGTACTGGGAAGATAACCTCTATCTCCAAAATTTTTTGCCAAAACTGCTGCTTGCTTTTTATAATCCTGAACTTCAGAACAGTTCCTGCGATACCGCAGAAACTGCGAAAAAGGCAATCCTTCCTTCAACCTCAAGGGGTGTGCACTTTGGTAATGGAGGAACGTATTCCGATCAATTGACTTTCTAAATACTGTTTTCCTCTCCGAACCTCCTTTTCTAATTGAGACATCCAAAAAAGTAATATCTGTCATACTTGCTGTATGGGTAAACTGAATGTTCCCGTCCAGGCTATTTATCCACTCTACAAAAGAGGTCAAAGAATCCATGGACCCCAACCATAACATGAAAATATCATTGATGAATCAATGCCACAACTTAATCTTGGTAGTATGGTGAGAAGAAAAAATCCAATGGTGCTCAAAATCCCCCATAAAAAGATTAGCTATAGAGGGGGCGCAGGTAGCCCCCATCGCTACCCCAGAGATCTGCTGGAAAATCTCATCTTCAAATATAAAATGATTGTGAAAAATGGTCAACCTTGTCAATTTCAGAAGGAAACTTAATTGGTTTTCTGACAGATCTCTTCTAGCCCTCAAAGCCCGTGCCACTGTTTCAAATGCTTGAGATTGGGGAATACTCGTATATAGGGCAGTAACATCCAGGGTCACCAGGACTACATGCGGATTAGTGGCCCACTGTGAATGATTGCTCAATTTGTAAAAAATGCAAAGTGTCCCTAATATAAGAAGGAGTAGCCCCCAACAGTGGACACAAAAAACCCGGAAGGTTAGTCATTGATGCTAACAGGCGCCGCTGGATACCATGTATCATTGCTGAGGCTGCCGAGGAGTCTAAGACAACTTCCGTGCCATAGAGTAACATATTGCAAACTAATCCCCTATTCTATGTTAGTGAATTTGTTTTAATGGAGTAATATTGTAGTAGTTCTATGTATTTTGGATTACTCCCAAAGACTTGACCGATATATACTGTAGAAATGCCACCATTTCAAGGGCAGTGGTACGCAGTCTGACAGGTACTTCCTCGTGCCAAAAAAGACTGGGTGTTTAAGGCCCATCCTCGACCTGCACAGCCTCAACAAATTCCTGGTGAGGGAGAAGTTCAAGATTCTCTCCCTTGGAATGTTGCTGCCATACCTCCAGCAGGGAAACTGGCTATGCTCCTTAGACCTCAAGGATGCTTATACCCACATCCTTATCCACCCCAACCATAGGCAGTACCTGTGGTCCGTAGTTGGGGGCAGGCATTTCCAGTATAGGGTGCTCCCCTTCACCCTGGCCTCTGCCCCAAGAGTTTTCACAGAATGTCTGGCGGTCGTAGCCGCCATGCTCCGGCTCCAGGGTGTCTGTCTTTCCCTTCCTAGATGACTAGCTCATAAAGGGAGGCATGGCCTTGCAGGTGCATCTTCCAGCTCCTACAGCACTTGGGGTTTTGTCATAAACTATTCCAAGTCTCACCTCTTTCCGACAGTGTCTAGAGATCATTGGGGCAAGGATTGACACACTCCAGTCGAATACCACAACTCTGGTGTATAGGTCTATATTATAGGAGCAACTTTACTGTTGAGCCATACAAAAGAACCTTATTGCTCCACTCTGTGAACTATAAGCTATCACACGTTCCCAAATGGATAATTATTTCATTTTTAAGCGACGGGTCTCAGACTCGAAAGAGCTCTGGTCTTATCAGGTGATGACCTAATGCTCTGTTTTGCATCAATGACCCTTTTGTCGCTTTACCAGCTACATTTAACTTCTACTGGAAGATTTCATTGGACTTGTACTGAATGTTTCCATGACTTGTACTGAATATTTCAACTTATAACCACAGTACAATTTCCAAACAGTAATATTTATAAGAAGAGAATGAATATGTGCTTATCTTCAAAAATGCCCAACGCCAATTTCAGCGCTGCTGCGTTTCACTGCTGAGCTGTTTCATCAGGGGCTGTAATTTTTCGAACACTTCATTCAATCGTTCCAACAAAACATTCTTTCATCTCCTTCAAAATGTATCATGCGTTCGTCGCACTCTAAACAGGGAATCAAAAATTAATGCTTTAAATTCATAACCTCAGTTATAATCAGCTATTCCTACTACGGTTCATGCCACAGTCCTAAAGATGTACCTTAGATTTCATTATTACTCTCCTACGTCTGTTCCAACTATTCGTGTCTGACAACGCCGCGCATGCGTGCCACACACTAGGCAGCTTATATAGCTACGGGGACCCCACCTGTTAGATTTAAACGCACTGATTCCAATCAATTTGCATGTTAAATCCCCCTGGTTGTACAGACTGCAGTGCAAAAATCCACCTTTGCTCTGTCACTATTAGTGCTTGATCTCTAGATCTTCCTTCCGATCCCGTTTTTTTCATGTCTATGCAAAAACATAACAAATCTTCAAATTTGTGATGTTCTTGAAGACGATGCTCAACAATTGGTGCTGTCATCGTCTTACACTTCAACCTGCTACGGTGTTCTGCTATTCGAACTTTAAATGGACGAGACGTCTTCCCAATGTATAAGAGCCGACATAGGCATTCTATAGCATACACTACGTATGTAGAGTTGCACGTTGTGCGCTGCCGTAAATTATATGTTCTGCCATGGTACTCAAACGAAGTGATTTCCTTAGTTATCTCACATATTTGGCAGGACCCACACCGATAATGTCCCACTGGTTGATTAGATGCGTTGGCATCAGTCTTACGTAACTTTGTAGGACTCAAAACTTCTTTAAAGTTACGGTGCCTCTGCCAAACGCACCTTATTCTCAGATCTTTAAACATGGACATACTTTGAAGAACATTCAAGTGTTTATTCAAAATCCTTTGAATATTGGCGTTAAATGGGGAGTGTTTCGTCACTAAATTCACCACTCCATTCTCTGTATGAGGTGTTTGCGGTGTTAATAAATATTCACGATTATTAAACGGAGCTCTTTTATATGCCCACTCCGCTATTTGGTAGGGATATCCCCTCTCATAGAATTTCATTTTCAATATCTTTGCTTGACGTTTGAAATCCTGTATACTCGAACAATTTCTTCTATATCGGAGGAACTGCGAGAAAGGAAGCCCATTTTTTAACCCCTTCGGGTGAATGCTGGAATAGTGGAGTAATGCATTCCGATCAGTGGGTTTGTGATGTACTGTGGTGATCCATTCTCCCTCACTTGGTTTAACTTCCACATCCAAAAATGTTATGACTTCCTGGCTGTAAGTGCAAGTGAATTCAATTGAATCTTCTCTCCCATTCAGCCATTCCACATACTTTACTAATTGGGGGGCTTGTCCTTCCCAAATGACAAAAATGTCGTCAATGTAGCGACACCACAGTTTTACATTAAGGTGGAATTCTGAATGTCTAAGCCAGCGCTCTTCAAACGATCCCATAAAGAGATTGGCTATCGACGGTGCGCAGGTCGCGCCCATAGCTACTCCAATCTTCTGATGGTAAATTTGTTCTTCAAATTGGAAATGATTGTGAAATAATACTAGTTTAATTATTTCATCCATGAACGTAAGATGCTTCTCCGAAAGATCCTCCCGTGCACAGGATTTTGGCACAGGAACAATATTTATGTGAAGCCTATCGGTTATTAGGAGGTGAGAAGACCTATGAGGCTGTGATGGCTGGTCCAACTCCTGGGTTAAAGGAGCGGATTAAACGTCTCACATTGGCAGCCTATCAAGATAAGAGTATTAACAACAAAGAATATCAATTTTTGAATTGTAGGGACCCTAGGCAGGCAATGTTCTATATAGTGCCTAAAATCCATAAGAATGTGGAGAATCCACCGGGACGACCCATAGTGTCCACCAAAGGGTCACTGCTTGAACCCCTGTCAGTCTATCTAGATTCTTTTTTGAGATCGCTTATTCCTGCAATACCATCGTATGTGCGCGACACAATGCATTTTTTGCAAATATTGGATACTCATTCTCGATGGGTAGGGGAAACCGACATCTGGCTAGTGACCCTGGATGTCAGTGCTTTATACACCAATATCCCCCAAGATAAAGCTCATGAGATTACTTTGCAAGCACTAATTGCGCGGGAGGATCTTTCGGAGAAGCATCTTACGTTCATGGATGAAATAATTAAACTAGTATTATTTCACAATCATTTCCAATTCCACATTAATTGAATAACAGCGCTCATCCACCTAATGTGTATAGAGGTCCTATTTCCTTACACCCTTTTCAACAAAGAGGGCTCCCGTGCCTGCCCATTTCAGCTAGTCTTTTGGGGGTCAGATACATATGATATAGCATTTTATAACTGTTCCTGTATTGTGGCTGACACTGAAGAAAACCTTTTGCAGTTGCATATATCTTACTCCATCTGGCCTCACCCCAGTGGCCTACCAGATCCTTCTCCCATGTCTCCTGATATCCCACTCCCTCCTGGTGGGTTCTCTTCACCAACCCTTTGTAGATTTATGTAAGACCCTTAACAGATTTATATAAGACCCTTTGCTTTAGCACCTATCCTGTACATCTCTTCAAATACCAATTTCCCCTTACCAAGCTCAATTCTTATCCTTTTTTGTCAGAGGAAATGTTGCAACTGATGGTAGCCATACCAATCACCCCTTTCTAAGGTATATTGGAGTGGAGGAGTAGCCTTATGGTTAGAGCACTGGCTTAGGAGCCAAGAGGCTGGGTTTTGATTCCCATTAGCGTGCCTTGTGGCCTTGGGCAAGTCTCTTAACCCTCCATTGTCTCGGAAAAATCCAAGTTATCGATATCCTTGTTTAATGTACGTTACCAAGTTTAAGTTACAATATAAACCGCTTTGACTGAAATGATAAAGCAGTATAAAAATCTTGTTAAACTTGTTAAAATATTCATTCTGCAGTTCTTCAAAAGATCTCATCTTCCCTCCCTCCGGTTAGAAATTGACCTATATACTGTAACCCCCTGAACAGCCCATCTACAAAATTGTTTGGTCAGGCCTCTCTTCCAGAGTTTCTCACCAGTCTTATCTTTTCCTTTTGCCAAATCCTCAGAGTATGGGCCACAAATGGATTCCTTTCAATGCCACTTTCCCTTTTATCTTTGGCTTCCCACAGGCTGTCCATTATGGGCTCTGGCCCTATTTCTTCCTACTCGATCTGGACCCCTTGACTGCTTTCTGGGCCCCTACGCCAGCTCAGTATTGCTCTCAACTGCACTGCCTTGTAATACCGTATCATATCTGGCATACCCAGTCCTCCCCTTCCTCTCCACTTCGACATATCATTGCTTTGCTCACTCTGAGGGTGGTGTCTCCAGATATAGGAGAAAATTCTCAGTTGAAATAGCTGGAGCATCTGAGATGGCACCTCCAATAGGGAGAGAGAAACTAGAACAATAAGCTTGGGAATATGTTGATCTTCACAATAGCGATCCTGCCTAACCCCCACTTGTAAAAAAAAAAAAAAAAAACGGACACGATTAGGTGGGATAAACAAATTTTCATGGTTAAAGTTCATACTTTTCAATTCTTGCCAGTTATGACTCCCTTGCACCCCTAGGTGCCGAAGTTGCTTTGCTGCTCATTTAAATGGATAGTCGGGCCATAGCCTTTCCTCCAGGGTCCTTATGGAGCTGCAAGATTTCAATTTTTTCCATGTTCATCTTGTAGCCTGAAACAGCACTGTAAGCCTGCATCTCCTTTAACAGGTTGGGAAGGGACGTGAATGGTCAGCTCAGCATACAGATTATACCATCAGCAGATGGCGACATTTTATACTCCTGTTTCTCCTCCCGCAGTCCCTGAATATCCTGTTGTCTCCTTATCTCCTCTGCCTTCCTTCTCTCTCTGCCCCCCTCTTCTTGTACCAAATCCAGGCTATGTTCCTTTCACCTTACTGTTTCTTTTGCCTGTAACAGGCTGCCCCCCGTCTTTACATCCAATCTCCTCTTTTTCCCTCTTTATATCCATGCTCAAGGCTCACCTCTTTGAGGCCACCTTTGGTTCATAATCTCCTTCCCTTGTTTCATCTCCTTGTCACCCTTATTTCCTGTATTGTACTCTGTCTTCTAACTTGTAAGCTCTATGAGCAGATACTGTGTACTTGCGAGTCTGTACAGCGCTTTGTACACTTGTAGCACTATAAATAATGATCATTTGGCCAGGGGTTCTATAGCTGAAGTAAACAGGAGGGGGGATAGAGGGCAACTCTGCCAGGTGCCTCTTCCTAGCGGGAACTTCCTTGAATATGATTCATTGACATGGATGCACACCTTTTGGTTTGGTGTATAGGGCTTGTACTCATCTCTAAAAAAATTTCTCCCTTCCCCATTCCCCAGAGTGCATCAAACATGAAATTTGATTCTACTGTTGAATGCTTTTTCAGCATCAACAGTGAAACCACTTTGTCCTGTTGGGCAATCCAGATCAGATTGAGAAGTTTGCGAATATTATTGAAACATAGAAACATGATGCTCTACCGGTACCGCCGGTATTTCTTTTCTTTAAAAAAATTAATTTTTCCGTTCTTTTACTTTTTTCAGGTGCACCTGTCTTTTTGGGCCTTAAGGCTCAGAAATTTCCTTAATATGGAAAAACCTGCTTCAGGTTTTAAAAAGTGCACAAAATGTGGCGGTACCATTTCCGTCACAGACACCCATGAATGGTGTTTAAAATGTTTAGGTCCTGACCACTCCATCACAGATTGTGTGTCCTGTGCTATGATACCTAAAAGGGGTCGACAGAACCGAGCTGCTAAGCTCAGTACCCTGTTTCCCTCTGATGCAGCTTCGGTGGCATCGACGTCTTCCAGGGCTGCTGCTTCTTCCCGTGGATCTCAGGTACTAAACATAAGTCTAGCCGGTCCTCAAAGGGTAGATCTCCGAAGCATCGAGATGCCTCTGGCGTTGCCCTCAAGGATTCTGCACCGGCAAAATTACCCCGGCGGGAGGCTTCGGCTTCCAAAGCACCATCATTGGGGTTCCAGGATGTTCTCGATGGCTCGGCCTCGACAGATCTCCTGGTGCCATGCTTTGGGGTACCGGCAGTTTCCACCGGTACCAATTTCCAGGCATTGGCAGCGTCTATGGACCAGAGAATTCTGTCCATAGAACGCAGTCTAGTGGCTTTCCTTGTGGCATTGATGCCCTTGGTACCGCGACAGACAACTCCACCGGTATCGGTATCGCAACCGGTACCGATAGCATCGACATTGGCATCGATGCCTGCTATGCTGGTACCCTGTCCTTTGATGCCCATCGGTACCGATTCCCCGGTACTGGTTATTCCCGATACCGATTTTTGCTCGGTAATGGTATCGGGCTCTGCAAGAGCATCTAGACAGGCGATACTTCGTTTCCTCAGAAGAATCTGATGATTCTGAAAGTTCTGTCGATGCAGTGATGCTTCCACAGGAGTCCTCCTCCCCTAAACGCAGGATGCCTCCTCCAGAGGACATGTCTTTCCAAGACTTCATCCGAGAGGTGGCTCGGGGCCTGTCCATCACTGTGATCCCTGAAACAGAGCCAAGGGCCAAGGAGTTGGATATTTTACAATATCCCAAAACTCCTAAGGAGGCAGCTACCCTACCCATTCATGAGATTCTATATGATCTCATGTTGAGGATGTGGGAAAACGCCACTTACCACCTCTCCTCATTCTCGTAGGTTAGATACTATGTATCGTGTCCCTCCTTGTCCTGGTTTCCATAAAACTCAGCTTCCCCACCACTCCATTGTGGTGGAATCTGCTATGAGAAAGATTAGAAGTGCAAAAATACATGCCTCTAATCCTCCAGGACGTGAATGCAGAACTCTTGATGCTTTTGGACGTAGTGTCTTTCAAGCTTCCATGCTTGCTGCAAGAATCAGTTCCTATAGTCTCTACATGGGAATGTTCCTAAAGGAAGTTACTGATCGACAGACTTTTAAGTCCTTTCATCTGAGGATAAAAGGCAGGAGTTTCTCACTTGGCTCAAACATGCCCAAGATGTTTCTAAATTCTCCAACCATGCAGCCTTCGACTGCTTTGAATGTATAAGCAGGGCCTCGGCTATTGCCATCGGTGCACGTAGAATTGCTTGGCTCCAAGCATCTGATTTAGAGCTCTGGGTACAGGATAAATTGGGAAATATTCCTTGTACTGTGAGAACCTGTTTGGTAAAGATTGGCAAGAAAAAGCCAATGAAATGGATGCTGAAAATTCCACTTTGGATAGATTATCCAAGTCTACTGCTGATCCTGTTAGGAAAATGTTCAAGAAAACACCTTTTTCTAAGAAGAGGAGATTTTATCCTGCTTATGGTCAGTTTTCAACCAAACGTCAGCAACCATCCAAACAGAAGAAAGCAAAGGCTGCTAGGCCTCAACCGGCCCAGCAGCCTCAGCCTCCTCAGGGCCTTTGACTTTCTGCTAGAAAACTTAGCCTTTCAGGCTCTGGAAGGACCAGAACCGTCCACCATTCCAGGAAGGTTATGCCATTTTGCTCCCAGATGGGGGCAAATAAGAGCAGAGCGTTGGACACTCTCCATCATAAGAGAGGGGTACAAACTTCATTTTTCAAGCATGCCTCCTCCTACAATAGTGAAGCAGTTCAATTCTCCGACCTCTCTCATCGACCTGTTAGGTCAGGAGGTTACCATCCTCCTTGTCCAAGGGGCAATAGAAGAAGTGCCTCTTCATCAACAGGTTCTATTCCCCTTATTTTCTTATCCCAAAGAAAACAGGGGGATACAGACCTATCTTAGATCTCAGAGAATTGAACAAATTCCTAGTCAAGGAGAAATTCAAAATGATTACTCTCGGAGCTCTGCTTCTATACCTTCAGAGTCAGGATTGGCTTTGTTCTCTAGATCTCAGGGATGCGTACACCCATGTTCTCATCCATCCAACTCACAGAAGGTTCTTTCGGTTCCTGTTTCAAGGAAAGCACTACCAATACAGGGTGCTTCCTTTTGGTCTGGCCTCTGCACCAAGGGTGTTCACGAAATGCATGGCTGTGGTAGCAGCATTTCTACGCACTCTGGGAATATTCGTCTTCCCTTACTTGGACGACTGGCTCATTCGAGCTCCAACACAGTCAGAGGCCAGGACTTCTCTGTCCTGCACAATGCGTATCCTTCAGTATTTAGGGTTGGTCATAAACATCCCAAAATCCAGTCTAACTCCTATTCAATCTCTAGAGTTCATAGGAGCCCTGCTGGATACCACAAAGACAAGGGCCTACCTTCCCCAAGCCTGTTGCCTTCGCTTGGTGCAGTTAGCTTCTCAAGTAGCCCTAAAACACTTTTTTTAACTGCTCGAGAAATGTTGCAGTTGCTAGGCCACATGGCATCCACCGTGCATGTGGTATCATATGCTCGCCTTCACATGAGGGCAGCTCAGTGGACTTTATCCACCCAATGGACCCAGGCATCAGGTTGCCTGTCATACAGAATAGCAAACACAAGTCGTCTCATTTTGTCTCTCCAATGGTGGAAGTCCACTCAAAATCTGTTGCTGGGGTCCCCCTTTCAGCAACCTCTGCCACAAGCAACTCTTACAGCAGATGCTTCTCCAATGGGTTGGGGAGCTCATCTGCAAGACCTCTCCACCCAGGGTACTTGGACTCCACAAGAGAGTTGTCTACATATCAATCTTCTGGAGCTCAGAGCAATCTTCCTTGCTCTGCAAGTGTTCCACACCCTGCTCAGCTACAAGACAGTCCTTATCCATACGGACAATCAAGTAGTCATGTTCTGTGTGAACAAGCAGGGGGAAACAGGCTCTCTGTCGCTTTGCAACGAAGCTCTGCGACTGGGCCCTCGCCAGAGAGCATCACATCCATCTTCTGGCAGTGTATCTTCCAGGCGTTCAAAACTCTTGGGCAGACACTCAGTCGAGTTCTCCTTCCACACGAGTGGTCTCTGCATGCAGACCAGGTGGCCAAGATTTTTCAACTTTGGGGAACCCCGGACATAGACCTCTTTGCAAGTCCGTGGAATGCCAAACTTCCCTGGTTCTGTTCCAGAACTCCAGCTCAGGGAGCTCAGGCCAAGGATGTTTTCCTCCTTCACTGGCGTCAAGACTTCCTGTATGCCTTTCCACCCATTCCCCTAATTCCCAAAACCCTCTTCAAGCTTCAGAGAGACAGAGGCCACATGATTCTCACAGCACCACATTGGCCACGCCAAGTGTGATACCCTCTGCTTCTACATCTCTCTCAAGCTCCCTCCCTGGAGTTAGTGTCTGCTCCAGATCTCCTATCTCAGGAGGAGGGAATATTATGGCATACCAATCCCCAGTCCCTGCATCTCAGGGCTTGGTTGATGAAGGCCCAGATCTCCAAGATCTTCATCTTTCTCAGCAAGTGAAAGATGTTCTTTATGCTTCTAGGAAACCTTCCACTAGACGTTCTTATGCTTTCAAGTGGAAAATGTTCACTGTTTGGTGTTCAGAAAAGGGTCTTAACCCCCTTGCTATACCTCTAGAATCTTTACTGGAGTATCTCCTCCATTTGTCTAATGCAGGCCTTAAGACAAATTCAGTAAGAGTCCATTTGAGTGCTATTGCAGCTTCTCTTAAACTTCTAAATGGACAACCTATTTCCTCTCATCCTCTTATAGCAAGATTCATGAGGCCTTTTTCTAACTAAGCCTCCCATTAGACCACCTCCGGTGGCATGGGACTTGAATCTGGTTCTTGGGCAGCTCATGAAGCCACCTTTCGAACCCTTAGCTACCACCTCCTTGAAATGTCTTTCTTGGAAGGTTATCTTTCTCATTGCAATCACATCAGCACGCCACATTAGTGAATTGCAAGCACTAGTAGCTAATCCACCTTATACAAGGTTTCATCATGACAAGGTGGTCCTTAGGACTCATCCACACTTTATGCCTAAGGTGGTCTCGCCTTTTCACCTCAACCAGGAGGTCTACATGCCTGTCTTTTTTCCAGGACCTCATGCATCAAATGCAGAGAGGAATCTTCATACCCTGGACTGTAAAAGAGCTCTGGCTTTTTATTTACAGAGGACACAGCAACATAGAAAGTCTTCTCAGTTCTTTGTTGCTTTTGACCCTTCTCATTTGGGACTGCCAGTCTCCAAGAGAACACTATCCAACTGGATTGCTCAGTGTATTTCTTTCGCCTATCAGAGAAAGAACCTTTCTCTGGAGGGCCATGTCACAGCTCACAATGTGAGAGCCATGGCAGCCTCAATGGCTCATCTGAACTCTGTATCTATTGACGACATCTGTCGAGCAGCCACTTGGGCCTCGGTTCATACCTTCACAGCCCATTACTGCTTGGACATGGACTCCCGCTGGGATGCCTTGTTTGGTCAGGCTGTTCTCAAACACCCGTTCCATACTTAATCAACTCCTACCCACCATCCCTAATAGGATGCCAGAGATCCATGGGGGGAAGTGGAGCCCTTCTCAGGGACACACAACTTCTGTGGTTTCTCCCTGGCACCCAAAGCTAGGGAGTCCCCATATTTATTTATTTAGCTGTATTTATATCCCGCTTTTCACTGGGTCAAAGCGGTCAATTGGGAGATACATTTAACACGAGGGGATATGAGACACATATGCTAATACGTACAGGGAACATGGGCAATGGAGGGTTAAGTGGCTTGCCCAAGACCACAAGGAGTGCCTATAGGACTAGAAATCCCAGTCCCTCCGGCCTGAGATTGCTGTCCCCAGGTGGGTCTTCAACCCCCGGCCCTCCGGCCTGAAGTACCATATGTGATGACTAGATTCCTGCTTGTTCCTGGAGATAGCATAGTTACTCACCTGTAGCAGGTGATCTCCGGGAACAGCAGGAATTTAGTCCTCACAACCCACCCACCTCCCCTAGGAGTTGTATCTCTCTATCTCTTTCCTTTCCCCCTCTCTCTCTCTGTCTCTGTCTCAGCTTTAGAACTCAACTGGAGAGAGGCAGTTGGGAAAGGCGGGAAGGCAGCACGCAGGTGCTGTGGGATGTTCCCAAAAGCTTTCTGATTGGACGCTGGGGAGCGTTCCCGCGCAGGCTCCGTCAGTACCGACGATACCCATATGTGAGGACTAAATTCCTGCTGTTCTCGGAGATCACCTGTTACAGGTGAGTAACTATGCTTTATCCAACTTCCCCCCCTCCCCCCCCATTCATGAGTCCTTTTGGGGGTATTCTTTCGATGGTCTTTGGCGCCTCAGGCTCTTGTCTCCACCGGCTGACCGGCTCCACTGCGTATATGCATTCTTTGGGGGTCCTGCCTTCGTAGCGCCTTCACCTTCACTTTTTGGGTTAGCTGGGATGTCCAACCACCCTGTTTGCCTCATACTCATAAGTGCTGCTTCCACAGAGTGCACGGTAATCATTTTCCTGTTAATAGTACATTGTAATCCAACTGGAAAAAGCCAACGATATCGAACATTCTCCTCCTAGAGCCTCCATGTCACCACCTGGTACTTCCTGTGCTTCCTCATAGTAATCCTGGAAATGTTCGCAAATACTTCCATCTGGGCATCTTTCCACCTGATCTTTCCCAGCTTCCTTGCAGCTACAGCAACCACTTCTTTGGTTCTGTATTTATGCAAGCATAGGATTGTTTCGGGGCCTGTTCTCCCTCCTAGGGCCTAGCACGCGATGGGCCCTATCCACTCAGAGACACATCCCTTCCAGATCCATGTCCGCTGCCTTCAGCACTGCGCCACAAAACTCTTCTGCTAATTGTAGGTAATTCACGGTCCCCTGTTCCTCTGGTAACCCGTGTATCCACAGGTTAGACCTGCGAGACCGATTTTCAAGGTCCTCCACTTTTGCCAGATATCTTCCTGTGCAGCGTGCACATTTTCCAGCTGTTGCCCAGCTAGTACACATTGCCCCACGTGTTCCTGCAACTGAGTCTCCAGGTCCTCCATGCATGCTCCCATCGAAGCCATGTCTCCCTTAAGCTCCTGGAACCAGCTTTGTACCTCACTTTTCATGCTCCCAATTTCCTGCTTAATGGTTTCAAACCACTCTCTCAGATCCTCTCGGAGTGCTTGCCCCTCACTCTGCCTGCCTTTGCCATTCTCCAACTCCCCCGCTCCGCCGGAGTCGCTTTGACCGGACACCATCTTGGCCGCTTGTGTTTTTGCCCCGGCCATTGCCTTAAATGGAAAGGCTTTCAGATCCACTCCCACCTTTTTTCCTGTCATCCAGCTTGCTCCAGGGATGCTCTATTTATGCTGCCGATTCAGGAGGTCATTTTATCTACTGCGGTGTGCTTTATTAGGGCATTAATATCGCCATCCGCGGTGGAGCGCGATCTTCAGGCGTGCGTTAGGGCGCTGACGCCACCGGAAGTCCGGGAAGCAGTTTTTAGACCTGGTCCTTAGTGGAACACAGGATCTGGTGCGAGAGAGAATGGTGTTGGGGGCTATTTGGAAATAGTGATCATGACAAGATCACATTCTATTTAATAGATGGAGGACAGCAAGGAAATCCACAGCACTAGCATTTAACTTTCAAATGGGAGACTAGGATAAAATGAGGAAAATGGTTAAGAAAAAACTAAAAGGAGCAACTGCCGTGGTTAAAGATTTTATATCAAGCATTTTTTTTTTTTTAGTGCCGTCAAGTCAGTGTTGATTCATAGCGACCCAGCTACCTCTGGGTTTTCTTGGTAATGTATCACCAAAAGTAGATTGCCAGCCTTTTCTTCCGAGCCAATGGAGGGTAAAGTGACTTGCCCAAAGTCACAAGGAGTGCCAGTGGGAATCAAACCCTTGATCTTCTGGGTACTAGGCAGTTGCTCTAACCACTAGGCTGCTACTCCACTCCAAGCATGGAAGGTTTTTAAAAATACTGTCTTGCAAGCCCAAGACCATACTTGAAGAAAAGGGGCAAGAAAGCCAAATGACTGCTGGCATGGTTTAAGCATGTCAGGCTGTTAAAGCCTAAACATATTTCAGAAAATGGAAAAAGGAGACAAATGACATATAGGTAACATTAGCACTGGCAAGTTCTATGCAAGGCATTGATGAGGCAGACAGAGAATTTGAAAAGAAACTTGTCATGAAAGCAGAAATGCATAATAAAACTTTATTCAAGTATATTCATAGCAAAAAAACAAAACAAAAAACCCCTTTGAGTCAGTTGGACCATTAGATGATAGAGGCTAAAAGGGGCGCTAAGGGAGAACAAGGCTATAGTGAAGAGAATGAATGAATGAATTCTTTGCTTCATTTTTTACTGAAGATGATGTAGGGAAGTTAACTGTCTGAAATGGTATTTAAAGGTGATTGTAAAGGAGGAATTTAAACAAATCTCGATAAACCAGGAAGATGTTGTTAAGTGCCGTCGAGTCGCAGTCGACTCATGGCGACCCTCTGGATAGCTATCCTAAATTGTTTGGTTTTCAGTCAGGCGGCTCATTGTTGATAGACTGGTACCTGTAGCTGCTGTTATTGTATCGATCCATCTCATTGCTGGCCTTCCTCTTGTGTTGACCTTCTATCTTGCCAAGCATGTCTTTCTCTAATTATCTCTCTTCGCATGATGTGTCCAAAGTATGAAAATCAAAGTCTTGTCATCTGAGCTTCTAAAGAAAGCTTAGGTTTGATCTCCTCTAGTACCGACTGGTTTGTTGTTCCGGCAGTCCATGGTATGTGATACAGCTATTTGATAAACTAAAGAGTAGCAAATCACTTGGAACAGGTGGTGTTCATCCCAGAATGCTGAAAGAAATGAGAGATGAGATTGCAGACCTACTATTAGTAATCTGTGAACTATCATTAAAATCATCTATAGTACCTGCAGATTGGAGAATGGCCAATGTAATGACAATTTTGAAAGATGGAACCCTTTTTAAAAAGGTGCAGACTTTCTTGCTCACTTGTCTCAAGAGCTGCAGACTGAACTAATCGCTTTTCTCACAGACACAGATGTGTGACTCTTCTTTTACATATAGCATATGATGTATTTGTCTTTGAAGATTTTGACTTCCCCTGTTGGTGTCAGATGTCTCTTGCATGGTTGTGTGCATACATCCTCCAGGTTGCTTAATAAGATAAACTAGAATCTAATGAAACAAAATGAGACTGGCACACTCCCTATGTACTAGAGCTTCCTATTTTGTTATTCATGTTCTTACTTTTTCATTAAGGACTACTGTTTTACTTTGCACCTCTCTACTGTACCATGAATGTCTCCATCCTCTAGATAAGTAAGTGTACTGCAATACTGTGGAAGTTAATAATAGAAGAACTTTCCTATCCTTCATGAGACACTGTCTCAGTGGCATACTTTTGCTGACTCTAATCACCAAGAGGACAAGCAAAGCAGGTCATGCCTGCGCAACCTAAACAGCCACTTACTTTGCCACACTTAAAATTGCAGTCACTGTTGCTTTAGAATATACACTGTGCTCTTCCTATGGGAGGATCTGGTATACTTTATTCCGCAGTCGGAGCTGATCACATTCCTAGGTTCTCAGCATAATAAAGATGGGATACCACTTCTGGTTAAACACTCTTCTATCAGACTGACTTCTATCATGGTCTTAGCTACATCATCCCTGTATTCACTTGCTTCAGGAAGGAATCGGTCATATGCAATCCAGTGCAATAGGACTGTTCTGCGCCAGGAAAGGGATAAAAGTTTCTACTACAAATATTTCATTCCATTGAAGACCGGAGGCTTGTCTTGTATTAAATCTCAGATTTCAAGCTTTTTCTCTACAGGCAAAAGTTTAACTCCCCTTCTTGTGCACCCTGGGTCTCAAAGATGCCTACAGACATTGCAAACCATCCATGTTGTAGGAAGTGCCTTTGGTTCCTTCTGCATATGGCTCATTCAGTACAAAGTACTACCTTTCAGTCTCTCATTGGCTCCCAGAGATTTCACAGATGTCTTGTACTAGTAGAGACTTGTTTACACAGGCATGGTCACTTAGTTTTTCCATACTTTGACTGGTTTCTGGCCACTTTTTCAGGAAACTTAGCTCTCTAGCCTTTGAAACAGGCAATTATATTTTTCTGTCTTGTTATGGCTTGCCTTGAAAGTGAGGTATATTAAATTGTAGTAACAAAATAAATACATTCTCCAGGAACAAGCAGGAAGTCAGCCCTCACAAATGGGTGACATCGGCACCGACTGAGCCCATGCAGAAACATCTCCCCACCTTTCAAAGAAAACCTTTGGGAGATGCCACCACACATGCGTGGTCCCCTTCCCGCCCAAGGGTGCCAGCTTGCTCAGTCTCCTTTTTTAATATTGAGCTCTTTAGATGTCTGGCTTGTTTCCAGAAAAAGTTGATTTTTCTTAGTGTTTTACACTTGCCTCCAGTATTGCACCGGTACTCTACTGACCTCGGTGCCTCGGCGTCGGGTTTAGTTTATTTTTTCTGTAGTCTTTCTTTCTTTTCTTTTCTGGTGTCTCCACGCCTTTTTTCTCCCACTGGCAGCCTGGAGAGTCTTCGATCTCGCAGGGGTACTTTTTTCCCCCCCATGGGCTACCAGTGGCATTAAGAAGTGTGATCGATGCTCTAAATAACTGACACACATGACTGCTGTCTCCGCTGCCTTGGGCCAGACCATGACCCGGCAGCTTGCGGTCTCTGCAAGAGAATGTCAAGCAAGGCCCTTAAGAGCCACCAACAGCAGTATAAGTGTGTTTTTTTTCTTAGAGTCCCCAATGCCTCTGAAGACCAGGGCCTCGTATGAGGCCCTGACATCTTGGGCGGAGCCTTCTGAACCTGAACCTCGTTGTGGGTCCTCAGAAAGGATGTCTCCCTCGAGGGAACCCAGGAAGAAGAAATAACCCTCGAAGGCGGTGTCCCTGGATGGTTCTGACTGGCTGGGGGCTCCCCAGGCTTGGTCCTGCAGTCTGTGACGTTTGTCCAAGGTGTCAGAGAAGGAGCGGCCTGCAAAGGTCCCCTGGAAGGATCCGACCGCAGACCGGACTTGGTCCCCAGACACCATCCTTGTCTGATTCCCCTTCGGGGATGCCAGCGTTGGGCCAGAGTCCCTCTTTGCTGCGCTAAAAGCTGCGGAGCCTTCTGGTCTGGAGTCCAGAATGGTGGCCCTGGAGTGCAGTTTGTCTGCCTTCATGGACCAGCAGCAGGTGCTGTTGTCCAGCATGACCCGTTCATCTGCCCTGACCACTGGGCCCTCTGTCAAAGACCTCTCTGGAGGCCAAGCTGATCCTCTAGGTCCTTCGGCCTAGAGTCTATCTGGTGCAATAGGACTGTTCTGCACCAGGAAAGGGATAAAAGTTTCTACTACATATATTTCATTCCACTGAAGACCGGAGGTTTTTTGACATTGTGAGTGAATGGAGCAATATTAGTAGTAGGATTAGAGTCTATCCTCGGCAGAGGTTGTGCTCTGAGTCCCACTCAACTGAACCAGGGCCATGCCCGGCAAGCTTGCCAGGCACCGGCCACAGGGCATCGGGGGCCCCGAGGCTCGCAGAGCAGCCCTCCTATGAGTCCTTGACTGACTACTCCGAGTGAGAGACGGAGGACAAGGAGTCCCCCAATACCTGTCGCCACCGCAACGCCACTTCTGACTCTCCCGTCTCGGAGCCTTGGCGGCGGTCCCTGCCTGAGGACAATGGGCATCCTGGATTTTGTCAAGGACATGTCTAAGGCCCTGGCATTCCCGACCAAGTCAGAGGAGTACCCTTGGGTGGATGAGTTGGCCCATCCATGGGAATCTCACACAGTGCCCATCCCTCCCATCCTGGAATGGCTGATGCTCTGAATGTGGGAGACACTGGCTTCGGTGCCGGTGGTGAGCAAACAGCTTGACTCAATGTATTGAGTCCGCCGGAACCCAGGCTTCCAAAAGTCACAGCTGCTGCATAACTCCATGGTGGTGGAGTCGGCCATGCGTCGGCTGAAAAGCCAAGAGACGCATTCCTCAGTACTCCCCGGCAGGGAGGCCAGCACCTTGGACACACTCAGCAGAAAGTTTTCCCAGGTCTCAATGCTCATGTGCTGCATCCAGGCCTAGCAGCTGAACATGGGCATGTATCTGAGAGACCTGGCAAAGGAGCTCACTGGGTTCTCAGCTGGTCTCTGAGGAGCCCTTGCAGTGATTCAAGAACCTGGCTAAGGCAATCCATGAATTTGGAGCACTCGCGTCTCGAGTGGCCTATGACTTGTTCGAGTCGGCAGCCTGGGTAGCTGCGGCAGACATCGGTGCGCGCCACCAAGCTTGGCTACAGTCGTCCAACCTCGAGCAGTGGGTTCAGGACAAATTGGTTGATGTCCCCTGCCAAGGAGAGAATCTCTTTGGCAAACCCATGACCGACAAGGCTGCAGAGCTGGACAGGCTCTCAAAGATTGGTGCCCCTCCCCAATAGAAGGGCTTGGGTAAAAAGTCTCTTTACCTGAGGAAGGGAGCTGTTTACCGAAACTACTCACCTTTTCAGGCCTCCCCAGCTCCCCAACAGGGTCAGCAGGCCAAGGTACATGGGCATGGCCCACCTAAGCAGAAGGCTCCAAAACCCCAGGCACCAGCCCCGGTCCAGCCAGCGGGAAACCTTTGACTCCTTGAGCATAGCTTCTCTACCCCAAGGAGATCAGCAGCCCACAGGCGGACATCTGGCCCTCTATGCCCAGCAGTGAATGTCCATCACCACCAATTCCTGGACACTTCTGGTGGTCAGGGAGGGGGTTACCTCCTTCATCTGACTCAGACACCTCCCCCTTATTTCCTGAGAGAGTCCCTCAGGTCTCCTCTCCACCGGGACCACCTTCTGAAGGAGTTGGCAGGTCTTCTTGGACAAAGCGGTGGAGCCGGTGCCCCACCATCTCAAGGGCAATGGGTTCTACTCTAGGTACTTCCTTGTGCCATAGAGGACAGGGGACCTAAGGCCCATCCTCGACCTGCACAATCTCAACAAATTCCAGGTGAGGGGGAAGTTCAAGATGCTCTCCCTTTGAACATTGCTGCCATACTTCCAGCAATGAGTCTGGCTATGCTCCTTAGACCTCAAGGATGCTTATACCCACATCCTTATCCACCCCGCCCACAGGCAGTACCTGTGGTTCGTAGTGTGGGGCAGGCATCTTCAGTACAGGGTGCTCCCCTTCGGTCTGGCCTCTGCCCAAAGAGTTTTCACAAAATGCCTGGCGATGATGGCCACCTTCCTCTGGCTCCAGGGGGTCTTCGTCTTTCCCTACCTGAATGAATGGCTCATAAAGGGAGGCACGGCCTCAGAGGTGCAGCAGGCCACCGCACGCCCCATCCAGCTCCTACAGTACTTGGGTTTTGTCATAAACTATCCCAAGTTTCATCTCCTTCCGACAGTCTCTGGAGTTCATCAGGGCAAAGATCAACACTCTCCAGTTGAAGGCTTTCTTGCCCAGGGACCGAGCCGATTGTCTCAGGGCTCTGGCTCAGGATGTGCAGTGCTATCCCTTGGTGCCCGCTAGGCTTCTCCTGCTCCTCCTCGGGCATATGGCCTACATGGTCTACATCATCCCAGACGCTCACCTCCACATTGAGTGTGGCACAGTGGTGTCTTTGGGACCAGTGGTCTCAGGCCACCATCTGCCTATGGGACAGGGTAACCTGCCAATTGGCAGATTCTCTGGTCTGGTGGCAGTCTCCCCAGCATCTCTTGAGGCATGCAGTTTCAGGCCCCAAGCCCCTCTAGGATCCTCACCACAGAGGCCTCCCTGCTCTGCTGGGGAGCCCACTGCAGAGACCTCTGCGCTCCAGGGCAACTGGTCACCAGATGAGAGCACCCAGCAGATCAATTTCCTGGAGCTCCGAGCCATACACCTAGCTCAGAGTCTGGCGGTCTACGTGAACAAACAAGGGGGCATGGGGACTCATACCCTTTGTCAGGAGGCTCTAGCCCTTTGCTTGTATGCAATCTGACAGGGTTTCCTCCTGCAGGCAGTGTACCTGCCTGGTCAGGATAACCAGCTGGCCAGCAGGCTCAGCAGAGTTCTCTATCTGCATGAGTGGCAGCTGGACCCCAGGGTAGCCAGTTGGCTTGTCTGGCTCTGGGGAGAACCACTGATGGACCTATTCGCCAGCCCTGAGAACTCTGTTGCCCCGCTTCTGCTCCTGGCAGGCCCACCCTCCAGGGTGGTGGCGGATGTGTTCCTGCTCTCATGGTTGGGCGGTCTCATGTACGCTTTCCCTCCTACCTTGCTGATCGCCAAGACCTTGTTCAGTACCCTCCACGACAGGGCCTCTCTCATCCTGATAGCTTCTCAGTGGCGCAGACAACAGTGGTTCCTGCTGCTTCTACAGTTGACAGACACCCACATCCCTTTGGGGACTCCTATCTCAGGAGGGGGGGGGGCACTCCTGCACCCCAATCTGGGGTCTCTGTTGCTGACAGCATGGCTGCTGAGAGGGTGATTAGCCCCCTTCAACCTTCCGGTTGAAGTGGAGGACATCCCTGCTGGCCTATCGCAAGGCCTCTACTAGGAAGGCTTATGTCCTCAAATGGTGCAGGTTCTCTGTTTGATGTGCCGATCATGGAACTGATCTTTCTTCCTGTCCGGTGGCTCTAGTGATACAGTGCCTTCTCCACCTCTGTCTGGGCTCAAGTCTAACTCCGGGTACACCACCATCCGGTAGATGTTAAACCCCTCTCAGTCCAGCTGTTGGTGACCTGCTTTCTTCAGGGCCTGCTCTTATTGAAGCCCCTGGTTTGCCCTCCAGCAACTGAATGGGACCTCAACATGGTGCTGTGGCAGCTTACTCGCCCACCCTTTGAGCTGCTCGCCACCTGCCACCTTTGCTACCTCTCATGGAAGGTGACTTTCCTGGTCTGCACTTACCTCTGCTCACAGAGTTAGTGAACTTCAAGCCCTTCTGGCGGAGGCACCCTATACCAGGTTTTACAAGAACAGAGTGGTGCTTCGCACGCACCCCAAACTCCTGCCGAAGGTAGTGTCTCCCATTTCAACCAGGAAGTGGTGCTCCCTACTTTCTTTCCAAGACTTCATTCAAGTCGGGCGGAGACTGTCCTTCACACCTTGGACTGTAAGAGGGTTTTGTCCTTTTATATCCTACACACTCAGGGCCACCACAGAGCTGCTCAGCTTTCCATCTCCTACAAACCCTGTAGACTGGGGGAGGTGGTGACTAAGCATATGCTGTCTACATAGATGGCAGACTGTATTGCCCTTGCTTATAATCAGGCGAGGCTTCCGCTGGAAGGCTGTGTCACGGAACACCGTGTCAGAGCCATGGTGGCCTCGGTGGCAAATCTCCACTCTGTCCCGATGGCGGACATCTGCCAGGCCACCACCTGGTCTTCAGTCCATACCTTCGCAGCCTATTACTGCCTGGAAAGAGTCCTGATGGGACAATGCCTTCAGCCAGACTATGCTCTGAAACCTTTTCAGGGTTTAGGCAACTCCTACCCTCCGACCCTTCTGTGTTCAGACTACCGCAGGGCTGGTTTTATTGGACACAGGGGTCCTACTGTGGTCTGTGTATATGGACTAAATTGCTACTGCTTGCGGCACCCCATGGGGAAGTCTCTATTTTTGCTATGGGCTTTTGGTAGCCTGTAGTTGAGTCCCATATATGAGGGCTCACTTCCTGCTTGTTCCCAGAGAAAGTGTAGCTACTCACCTGTAACAGGTGTTCTCTGGGGACAGCAGGAATCTGTCCTCACAACCCTCCCTCCTTCCCTTGGAGTTGCTCCTTTACCATCTTTTATTTTGCTGTCTTTTAGCTATGTCATCTGACTGAGCAAGATGGCATCCTTGGGCAGGAAATGGGATCACACATGTGTAGTGGCATCTCCCAAAAGCTTTCTTTAAAAGCTGGGGGGGGGGGGGGATGCTTCCACAAGAGCTCTGTTGGTGCAGATGTCACCCATATGTGGTGACTGATTCCTGCTGTCCCCGGAGAACACCTGTTACAGATGAGTAACTATGCTTTTTTTGTGAAGTCAACTCTGCAGCCTGTGAACTAGATTTCATTCATAGATTTTACTTGGACTGTCTAGAATCGCTCCTTTTTTGCTACCAAACTGCTCCTAGTCCAGGACATTGAGATTTCTTCCTCTGTTATCAGCCAAAGCCTACTTAAATGTTGAGCCATGCAGCCAAAGCAGTATATATTATACCTTATGCATGCCTAAAAATGATCAACCTCAGGCGGATCTTAAATTCCAATATAATTGGTATACACAGCCTCTACCAAACACATTCCATATGCCAATTTAATTAGGACCTATGCTGCGGTGGTGGAATGCATTTTTACCACAGACATCGTTTGTACCACTGGAGTATCATGCCATCCTAAAAAGAAGATACTTCCATCAGCTGAGGAGCCCCCTAGACCAGATCTTACTAGACCAATCTGTTTGCAGTCTGAAATATCATTCCACATAAAGCAGCTAGAGTGCCAAGTGGTGATTTTTTTTTAAATTACCTTTGAATCTGTCCAGTCTCTTCAGGATCACTTAATATTGGTTTAGATCAGTGCTTTTCAACTCGGTCCTTTGGGACCCCCTAGTCAGTCTGGTTTTCAGGGTATCTACAATGCATATGCATGAGAGATCTGCATATAATGAAAGCAGTGCATGCAGATCCCTCATGCATATGCATTGTGGATATCCTGAAACCCTCACCAGCCTGGGGGTCTGAGGACTGGGCTGAGAACCACTGGTTTTAGATGGACAACCAAATTGCCATGTTTTGTTTATATTTGATTATATCATGGATCAGACCAAATCCTCTCCCCCCACCCCACAGTTGCAATACAGTTTAAAAATACAAATGGAATGCAAACTTTTGTTTTTAAAACAGAAGTGAAATGGGAAAATGGAGAAATAAGGTTAACAGTGTACACTTACTGCGTAACACAATGGCACATTTCCTCCTTACTCATCTTGCACACTCGTGCTGGATATCAAAGCAGAGTTGGGTAGGTGAAACGCACACATCAAGGGGAAGGAGGAAGTAAGGGGCAGGAAAAGATGGGTTAGAGGCATGCTCGGGCATCTAGGCTTTAGACCAGCTTTTAAAGTTGATGGAACAGTCCTGGTAATTCTCTCTGCAATGCTGCTGTTCATGGTGGCAGGGCAGGACCAGGACCTGGACCCTACCAACTTTTCATTTTGTTTGGGAGGGGGGGAGGGCAATAGATATCTGATGTATATGGACAGATATTTGCCAACAAAAACAATAAATTCTTACCAGCAGGCTTTATTGCTTCTGCAAAATGTGTGAAAAAAGTTACACATGCAAAATCCCTGCGTGGTCCACTTGTCAACCACTTTACTCCTTGGGCTGAGGTGCCTTGTAAAGACAGCTAAATTATAATTCCATATCATCCTGCTAAGCCAGTCCAGATTGGTGGAGACAAAGAACCAGTGAAAAACCCAGGCTTCAATGACATCACTCCCATGCCTCTATTTGTCTCAACTACCAGAGGTCTCTTCAGTATTTTTGTTCCCAGAGAATCAGTCTTTTCTCCAGGATCAAGCAGGAAGTCAGTCCTCACTTATGGGTGTCATCGACGCCGATGAAGCCCCAGCAGAGCATTTCCCCAGCTTTCCATGAAAGCCTTTGGGAATGCTGGCACGCATGCGCGGTTCCCTTCCCGCCTAAAGGTGCCATCTTATCTCAGTCTCTCTTTTTCTCCAGGACCAAGCAGGAAGTCAGTCCTCACATATGGGTGACGTCGGTGCCGACGGAGCCCTCGCGGAGCAATTTTCCCCCAGCTTTCAAAGAAAGCCTTTGGGAATTGCAGCGCGCATGCGCGGTCCCCTTCCCGCCCAAAGGTGCCATCTTGGCCAGTCGTCTTTTTTTCCGCGGAGCCCTACAGACGTTGTCTAATAGTCACCGCCGAAAAGTTGATTTTTTTCCTTATTTTCAGTATTTCTTCGGTTCGACGCCGGTCCTTTTTCCGCCCGGCCTCGCGACGCCGGTTGCGAGGCCTCCCCTTCTTTTTCGGTTTTTTCTGTCCTTCGCGACAACTTCGCGCCTTTTTTCATTTTTCCCTGGTGGCCCGTTCGTTCGACCTCGCAGGGGCCCTTTTTCCCCCGATGGCCGCCAGTGGCTTTAAAAAGTGTGTTAAGTGTAAGAAACTTATGTCTCTTACCGACACACATGATTGCTGCCTCCGTTGCCTGGGCCCCGATCATGAAGAAATGATCTGTGGGCCCTGTAGCAAGATGTCCGCGAAGTCTTTGCGGAGTCGGCAGCATCAGCGGGCCGTACCCGGACCTCGTCAGAAGCTTCGGTGTCCAGAGAATCTGGCTCTGAACACCACCGGAGCTCTTCTGAGGGGGTCCCCTAACCGGGAACATCAGCGGAAGAAGAAACCCGCAAGGGTGTCGTCGGTGGACGCTCCTGGCTCCTCGAGGGCCAGGTCGCATAGCCCCGACAGCCGTCCCGGGTCTTTGGAGCTGGAGCGGCCGTCCAAACAGCCTCGTCTGGAGATGGACTCCTCTGCTTACGTAAGTGCTGTTGTCTTCGTAGACTCGCCTCCGAGTGGTCCGACGTCGGGCCCGACGCCGTCGGGGCCCGAGTCGGGGGCTGCTGGGTCTCCTGAGTTCGGAGTCAGGTTGACGGCCTTGGAGCGCAGCTTGACTGCCTTCATGGACCAGCAGCGGGCATTGATCGCTGGCCTCGCTGGCGCGTCTGCCCTGACCGCCGGGACGTCGACGTCTAAGTCGACCCCGGAGGCCGAGCCGATCCTCGAGTTCATGCGGGCTCGAGTCGATCCTCGGTCGAGGTCACCTTCGGCCTCCCGTTCGGGGCCGAGGTCGTCGACGCCGACTCCCTCGGCGTCGGGGCGGACGGCGTCTGTGCCCGCCCGACCGGAGCCGCTCGACTCCTCCTCCGAGGAGTCGGCCTGGGAATCCAAGGTGGATGAGTCACCTGGTTCTTTCCGGACTCGGTGTGTCCCTTCTGACTCCCCCGAGTCCGAGCCTCGGAGACAGTCCCCCCCGGAGGATGCCCGGTTCTCGGACTTCGTAAGGGATATGGCCAAGGCCTTGGCCTTCCCTGCGGATCCCGAGGAGGAGCCTCGAGCCGAGGAGCTCGATGCCCTCCAGTATGACTCTCCTGCGAAGGAGCACTTTACTGTACCGGTTCCTCCGATGCTGGAACGACTTCTCTTCCGCATGTGGGAGAGTCCGGCGTCGTCGCCGGTCTTAAGCAAGCGGGTCGATGCCATATATCGAGTCCGCAAGAGCCCTGGCTTCCAGAAAGCACAGCTGCCGCACCATTCCATGGTGGTGGAATCGGCCATGCATCGGCTCAAGAGCCAGAAGATGCACTCCTCGGTGCCTCCTGGCAGGGAAGCCCGCAGCCTGGATGGCATCGGTAAGAAGTGTTTTCAGGGCTCTATGCTTGCTTGTCGGGTCCAGACTTACCAGCTCTACATGGGCATGTATCTCCGGGACCTGGCTAAAGAACTAGCCGGATTCTCTGCTGGTCTCTCCGAGGAACCTTTGCGGAGGTTCCTGGCCTTGTCCACTGGTATTTGTGAGTGCTCCAAGTTCATTTCTCGAGCAGCCTATGATGGCTTCGAGGCATCGGCTCGAGAGGCCGCAGCCGGCATCGGAGCCCGCTGCCAGGCTTGGCTCCAGTCATCCGACCTCGAGCCCTGGGTGCAGGACAAGTTGGTCGATGTCCGCTGCAGAGGTGAAAACCTCTTTGGTAAACCTATGGACGAGAAGGCTGCTCAGCGCGAGACAGAGACTCTCACCAGGACTCGGCTCTCCAGGAAAACCTCTGCCCCTTCCCAAAAGAAGGGCTCGGGGAAAAAGCCCTTTTACCCGAGGAAGGCGGCTGCCTATAAACACTACCCCCATTATCAGGCCTCCGCAGCTCCCCATCAGGGTCAGCAGGCCAAGGGACAGGGTAACGGATCCCGTAGGCAGCAAGCCCCCAAGCCTGTGCCACCGGCCCCTGCTCCGCAGGGTGGGGGTTTTTGACTCGTTCAGCATAGCCTCTCCCCCTCCGCTGGTTTCTCTCAGCACGGGAGGCCGGCTGGTCCACTTTGCCCACAGGTGGTCCAACATCACGTCAGACGCCTGGGTGCTCCACATAGTCCGAGAGGGCTATCTTCTGCACTTCCACCAGATACCTCCCCCCTACTTTCCAGGGGAGCCTCTGCGACCCCCTCTTCACCGGGACTTACTCCTTCAGGAGTTGGCAAGTCTTATTCGGGAACAGGCAGTGGAGCCGGTGCCCCACCACCTGCGGGGTCACAGTTTTTATTCCCGGTACTTCCTGGTACCAAAGCGGACTGGAGGCCTCAGACCCATCCTAGACTTGCGGAACCTCAAGTTCCTGGAGAGGGAAAAGTTCAAGATGCTTACCCTTGGAATCCTGCTGCCCTACCTCCGGCAGGGAGATTGGCTATGCTCCTTGGATCTAAAGGATGCCTACACTCACATCCTCATCCACCCAAGCCACCGACAATACCTAAGGTTTGTGGTGGCGGGCAGTCATTACCAATACAGAGTACTGCCCTTTGGCCTATCCTCCGCACCACGAGTCTTCACAAAATGTCTCGCAGTGGTTGCGGCTTATCTCCGGCTTCAAGGCCTCTTCGTCTTTCCTTACCTGGACGACTGGCTTATCAGGGCCCCGTCCGCCACGGAGGCCACTCACGCCACAAAACGTACTGTAACTCTGCTTCAGTACTTGGGCTTTGTCATAAACTTCGAAAAGTCCACTTTGCTTCCCTCTCAGGACCTCGAGTTCATCGGCGCCAGACTGGACACGCTTCAGGCGCGGGCGTTTCTGCCGCTCGACAGGGCTCACCGGCTCATGGCTCTCGCCAGCCGTTTTCGCAGCCATCCGCGGGTCTCGGCCCGGCTCTTCCTGAAACTGCTCGGCCATATGGCGTCCACGGTCCATGTGACCCCCAATGCCTGCCTGAACATGCGGCCAGCTCAGTGGTGCCTTCGCTCTCAATGGTGTCAGGCCTCGGGGAGACTGGCGGACTCGGGAAGCATCTCCGGCCCGCTAGTCTCTTTCCTACGATGGTGGCTTCACCTACCCAACCTAGTGCTCGGAATGCTTTTCCAGTCTCCTCCGCCGGTCCAGGTTCTGACGACCGACGCTTCTCTCCTGGGTTGGGGAGCACATTGCCAGGGGTCATGTACTCAGGGTCTCTGGACCCCGTGGGAATCTGCCCAGCAGATCAACTTCCTGGAGCTCAGGGCCATTCGCCTGGCTCTGAAGGCCGCCTCCCACCTCACGTCTCACCAGTCTGTGCTGGTCCAGACGGACAATCAAGTTGCTATGTTCTACGTGAACAAGCAGGGGGGCACGGGCTCCTTCCTTCTCTGCCGGGAAGCACAAAAGCTCTGCGCTTGGGCCGTCAGCCGGGGAATCCTCCTCAAAGCTGTCTATCTCCCAGGTCAAGAAAATCACCTGGCAGACAAACTGAGCAGAATCCTCCAACCGCACGAGTGGAGATTGGACCCGTTGGTGGTTCAACGGATCTTCCTGCGGTGGGGCCTCCCCACGCTGGATCTCTTCGCCAGTCCTCTGAACAGGCAACTTCCTCGATTCTGCTCTCGGGAACCGCACCCCCTCCGAGTAGTGGCGGATGCTTTTCTGCTCTCATGGTCCACGGGCCTTCTGTATGCCTTTCCTCCCATGCCGCTGGTGTCTCGAACTCTTTTCAAGGTTCTCCAGGACAAGGCCTCCGTGATCCTGATTGCTCCCCGGTGGCCCCAGCAACCGTGGTTCCCGCTTCTGATGCAGCTGGCGGTGGATACCCCGTTGCCTCTGGGGTTTCAACCCGATCTCCTGACTCAGGATCAGGGGTCTCTCCTACACCCCAACCTCAGAGCTCTTCATCTGATGGCCTGGCTGCTGAAAGGGTAGTCCTTGCTCCCCTCCTGTTACCTCCGGAGGTGGAGGAAGTCGTACTGGCTTCCAGGCGACCCTCTACCCGGAAATCCTACGCCCTTAAATGGCGTCGCTTTTCCAACTGGTGTACTCAACAGTCTCAAGATCCCTTCTCCTGCTCGGTGTCGGTGGTCTTGCAGTACTTGCTTTCCCTCTCCAATCTTGGGCTCAAGTCCAACTCGTTCAAGGTTCACCTCAGTGCTATTTCGGCACATCATGTGCCAGTGGAAGGCAGGCCTCTTTCCGGCCACCCCCTCGTGGCTAGGTTCTCCCGGGGCCTTCTTCTCCTCAAAGCACCGTTGCGCCCCCCAGCCCCTGACTGGGACCTGAACGTGGTTTTACAGCGGATCACCTGCCCGCCTTTTGAACCCATGGCTACCTGTCCTCTTCGTTTTCTCTCTTGGAAAACCGTATTCCTGGTGGCCCTCACTTCCGCTAGACGCGTTAGTGAACTGCAGGCCCTGGTGTCTGATCCTCCCTACACTCGGTTCTACAAGAACAGGGTAGTCCTGCGGACTCACCCTAAGTTTCTTCCAAAGGTGGTCTCCCCTTTTCACATCAATCAGGAGGTGGTGCTTCCGACCTTCTTTCCCAGGCCACACTCCAGCCGAGCTGAGATGGTCTTGCATACCCTGGACTGTAGAAGGGTGCTGAACTTCTACCTTGATCGTACGCGGGAGCACCGTAAGACTGTCCAGCTCTTCCTGTCTTACGACCCTAATAAATTAGGGCTCCCTGTCTCTAAGCGTACTCTGTCCATCTGGGTAGCTGACTGTATCGCTTGGACTTATGCGGCGGCAGGCCTCTCGCTGGAGAGTCGAGTCACCGCTCATCGGGTTCGGGTGAAGGCTGCGTCAGTGGCTTACCTCCGCTCTGTTCCGTTGGCAGACATCTGCCGGGCCGCTACTTGGTCTTCGGGCCAGACTTTTGCGGCCCATTACTGCCTCGAGAGGGAGTCCCGCAGGGACAGTGCTTTCGGACAGGCAGTCCTCCGTAATCTCTTCGAGGTTTAGGCAACTCCTACCCTCCATCCCGGATGTTGGGCTACCGGTTGGAGATTAATCAGAGAAGATTCCTTCCTTCTGTGCTGCTGAGCTAGAGGGAGCTCATTTTTGTGCTTAGGGTCTCCGGTAGCCTTAAGCTGGGGAGTCCCATATGTGAGGACTGACTTCCTGCTTGGTCCTGGAGAAAGCGTAGTTACTCACCAGTAACAGGTGTTCTCCAGGAGCAGCAGGAATCAGTCCTCACAACCCTCCCTCCTCCCCTTGGAGTTGCAATCCTATGATTTAGTTTTTTGCAATTTTTTTTGCTGTCTTTTTGCTATGTCATCAGACTGGCCAAGATGGCACCTTTGGGCGGGAAGGGGACCGCGCATGCGCGCTGCAATTCCCAAAGGCTTTCTTTGAAAGCTGGGGGAAAATTGCTCCGTGAGGGCTCCGTCGGCGCTGACGTCACCCATATGTGAGGACTGATTCCTGCTGCTCCTGGAGAACACCTGTTACAGGTGAGTAACTACGCTTTCCGTGAAGCCCATCGGACGTGTGTCCTTTTTTTCCCGGAAAAGAGTTACTTTTTTCTAGGCGTTATTCGCTTTTTTCCTTGAATTCGATGTCAGTTCCCCTCCCGCCGGGTTCGGTACGCTGGTATCGAATCCCCTCTTTTTCTTTTCGGTTTTTGCCCTTCGTGGCTAGGCGTTCGCGCCAAATCTTTTTTCTTTTCCCTGGAAGGCTGGTCTTTTGATCTCACGGGGACCCTTTTTTCCCCGATGACTTCCAGCGGTTTTAAGAAGTGTGATCGGTGTAAGAAGATCGTCTCTCACCGACACACACGACTGCTGCCTTCGGTGCCTTGGCTCGGACCACGATTCTAAATCGTGCGGGCCATGTGGAAAGATGTCTTCCAAGGCACTACGAAGATGTCAGCAGCAAAGTGAACGGCTTTTCTCCGTCTCAGCCTCTACCTGGGCCCGGACCTCGTCTGAGGCCTCGACATCTCGGGATTCCGATCCCGAGAGGCGTTGGAGCTCCTCGGACAGGGGGTCCCCCGACCGGGAACGTAGGAGGAAGAAGCGGCTTGCGAGGGCGGCGTCGGAAGAGGTCCCTGGACCCTCGAGGGCCAGGTCTAAGACCCCCGATTGTCGTCCTGGGCCCGTGGACCAGGAGAAGCCCGCTAAAGTTCCTCGCGTGGAACCGGAGTCTGCTGGACACGTAAGTCCTGTTGTCCTTGTGGACTCGCCTCCCAGAGTATCGACGTCTGGCCCGGCGCCGCCGGGGCCCGAGTCGGGGGCTGCTGTGTCACCCGAGCTGAGTCTCAGGTTAACAGCCTTGGAGAGCAGAATGTCTGCCTTCATGGACCAGCAGCAGGCACTGATGGCCAGCCTGTCTGATGCATCTGCCTTGACCACCGGGACCTCGACCTCGAAGTCGACCCCGGAGACCGAGCCGATACTAGAGTCCCTTGCGGCTCGAGGTCATCCTCGGTTGAGGTCTCCCTCGACCTCCCGTTCGGGACCGAGGGTCTCGACGCCGGTGCCCCTGGCGTCGGGGCGGGTGCCTGGAGGCCCCGCGGGGTCCGAGCTCGACTCGACATCGGACGAGTCTGCTTGGGAGACCGAAGACGAGGAGTCTCCTGACACCTTTAAGACTTGGTGTCCCTTCGGATTCACCTGCGTCTGAGCCCCGAAGTAAATCCCCTCCGGAGGACACTAGGTTCTCGGAATTTGTCCGCGATATGGCCGCTGCTCTGGCTATCTCGGCTGACCCCGAGGAAGAGCCTCGAGCCGAGGAGCTCGATGCTCTACAGTATGACTCTTCTCCGAAGGAGGCCTTTACTGTCCTGGTTCCTCCGATGCTGGAACGGCTCCTCCTCCGGATGTGGGAGGCCCCGGCCTCGGCGCCGGTCTTGAGCAAGCAGGTTGATTCCATCTATCGACTCCATAAGAGTCCTGGCTTCCAAAAAGCACAGCTACCACACCATTCCATGGTTGTGGAATCGGCCATGCATCGTCTGAAAAGTCAGAAGATGCACTCCGCGGTGCCTCCTGGATGGGAAGCCCGAAACCTTGATGGCGTCAGTAGAAAGTGTTTTCAGGGCTCCATGCTTGCTTGCCGTGTCCAGACTTACCAGCTCTACATGGGCATGTACTTACGAGACCTGGCAAAAGAGTTGGCCGGATTCTCTGCTGGTCTCTCTGGGGAACCCTTGCAGAGTTTTAAGTCCTTGTCTTCGAGGATCCGGGAATGCTCTAAGTTCATGTCCCGCGCCGCCTACGATGGCTTCAAGGCTTCGGCTCGAGTAGCGGCTGCCTGCATCGCGGCTTGACGCCAGGCGTGGCTGCAGTCATCGGACCTCGAGCCATGGGTTCAGGACAAGTTGGTCGATGTCTCTTGCCGAGGTGAAAACCTTTTTGGCAAGCCTGTGGCCGAGAAGGCCGCTCAGCTCGAAACAGAGCACCTCACGAGGACAAGGCTGTCGAGGGAAGACCTCTGCTCCTTCCTCTAAGAGGAAGGGCCCGGGTAAGAAGCCCTTTTAACCGAGGAAGGGAGCTGCCTACAAACAGTACCGCCAGTATCAGGCTGCCGCCCAGGGTCAGCAAGCCAGGGGCCGGGGTAATGGGCCCCGTAGGCAGAATGCCCCCAAGCCTCCGGCCCCTGCTCCCACTCAGCAGAGTGGGGTTTTTTGACTCCTTGTGTAGCCATTCCTCCCTTGCAGACCCAGCCCTGCACAGGAGGCCGCCTAGCCTTGTTCGCTCACCAGTGGCCCTTGATATAACCCAGGACAGTTGGGTGCTGGACATAGTCCATCGAGGCTATGCCCTGCATTTTCAGCAACTGCCTCCGCCACACTTTCCAGGGGAACCTTTCCGGCCTCCCCTGCATACTCCCCTTCTCTTTCAGGAGTTAAAGGGTCTGTTGCTAGACAAGGCGGTGGAGCCTGTGCCTCCCCACGTCCAAGGTCACGGGTTTTACTCCAGGTATTTCCTGGTGCCAAAAAGAACCGGTGGTCTTCGACCCATTTTGGATCTCAGAAACCTAAACAAGTTTCTGGTAAAAGAAAAGTTCAAGATGCTTACTCTTGGAACACTTCTGCCCTACCTCCAGCAGGGAGATTGGCTTTGCTCTTTAGATCTAAAGGATGCTTACACTCACATCCTCATCCATCCAGACCACAGAAAGTACCTCAGGTTCATTGTGGGAGGAAACCACTATCAGTACAGGGTACTGCCTTTTGGTCTGACCTCCGCTCCCAGAGTCTTTACCAAGTGCCTGGCAGTAGTGGCCGCCCACCTGAGAAATCAGGGCGTCTTTGTGTTTCCTTACCTGGACGACTGGCTCATCAGAGGCCTAACTTCCCTAGAAGTTCATCAGGCCACCAACAGGACCATAGCTCTGCTCCAAAAGGTGGGCTTTGTCATCAACTTTGCAAAGTCCACTTTGCTCCCCTCCCAGAACTTGGAGTTCATAGGAGCAAGGTTGGATTCTCAGCTGGCAAGAGCATTCTTACCACTGGACCGAGCACAAAGGATCATGAACCTCGCCAGCAAGTTTCTGCACAGGTCCATGGTCTCCGCCAGACTGTATTTTATTTAGCTGTATTTATATCCCGCTTTTCACCGGGTCAAAGCGGTCAATTGGGAGATACATTTAACACGAGGGGATATGACACACATACGCTAATACTTACAGGGAACATGGGCAATGGAGGGTTAAGTGGCTTGTCCAAGACCACAAGGAGTACCTATAGGACTAGAAATCCCAGTCCCTCCGGCCTGAGATTGCTGTCCCCAGGTGGGACTTGAACCCCCGGCCTGAAGTACCTTGTCCTAACCACTAGGCCACTCCTCCCACTCTGTCTCAGGCTTCTGGGCCACATGGCGTTGACAGTACAGGTGACCCCCAATGCCAGGCTCAATATGAGTGGTGCCTTCGGACTCAGTGGTCCCAAGCCTCAGGCAGCCTCAGAGACAGGATCAGAGTGTCCCACTGTTTCCTGGTCTCCCTCAACTGGTGGTTACATCCCCCCCAATATGTTAGTGGGGGTGCTCTTTCAATTTCCACCTCATTCGGTGGTTCTGACCACCGATGCCTCTCTACAGGGCTGGGGAGCACACTGCCTGGACAAGTGCACCCAGGGCCTGTGGTCTCATTGGGAAGCGTCTCAGCAGATCAATCTGCTGGAACTCAGAGCTATCCGCTTGGCCCTCAAGGCCTTTACTGCTTCCCTGGCACAACAGTCTGTCTTGATCCAGACAGACAACCAGGTAGCCATGTTCTATGTCAACAAACAGGGCGGAACTGGTTCCCAGCCCCTTTGCCAGGAGGCCGAGGACCTCTGTTCCTTTACCCTGAAACACAACATGCTCCTCAAAGCAGTCTGTCTTCCAGGCCAGGAGAATTCCCTGGCCGACAGATTGAGCAGGATTCTGCAACCACATGAGTGGCAGCTGCATCCTTTAGTGGTTCAAAAAATTTTCTTGAGATGGGGGCTTCCCTCCATAGACCTGTTTGCCAGTCCACTGAACAACCAGCTGCCAAGGTTCTGCTCCAGGCAACCGCATCCTCAGAGTAGCAGCAGATGCTTTTCTGATTCCCTGGACTCAGGGCCTACTCTATGCGTTTCCTCCCACCCCTCTGGTGGCCCGGGCACTGTTCAAGATTCTCCAAGACAGGGCCTCTGTCCTCCTGGTAGCTCCCAGGTGGCCAAGGCAGCCTTGGTTCCCCCTCCCCTAAAGTTACTGCTTGGGTTAGAAATTGGTTGGGTGGGAGGCGACAAAGAGTACAAGTAAATGGAGCTCACTCTGAGGAGAAGGATGTTACCAGTGGTGTGCCCCAGGGATCTGTCCTTGGTCCGATTCTTTTTAACATCTTTGTTAGTGATATAGCGGAAGGGCTGTCGGGTAAGGTTTGCCTCTTTGCGGATGATACCAAAATCTGCAATAGAGTAGACACCCAGGAAGGTGTAGATAACATGAGGAGGGATCTAGCTAAGCTTGAAGAATGGTCTAGAATTTGGCAACTGGGATTTAATGTTAAAAAATGTAAGGTCATGCATTTGGGCTGCAGCAATCCAAGGGAGCAATACAGTATAGGAGGTGAAGTACTTTTGTCCACTAAAGAAGAGCGGGACCTAGGCGTAGTTGTGTCCGATGATCTTAAAGTAGCTAAACAGGTAGAAAAGGCGACGGCAAAAGCTAGAAGGATGCTTGGGTGCATACGGAGAGGAATGGCTAGCAGAAAAAAGGAGGTGATAATGCCTCTGTTTAAGTCTTTGGTGCGACCTCATTTGGAGTATGGTGTGCAATTCTGGAGACCGCACCTTCAAAAGGATGTGAACAGGATGGAGTCGGTGCAGAGGGTTGCTACTAAGATGATTAGTAGTCTTCATTATAAAGCATATGAGGACAGACTTAAGGATCTTAATATGTACACCTTAGAGGAAAGGCGGGATAGAGGTGATATGATTGAGATGTTTAAATACCTCCGTGGCATAAATGTTCAGGGAGAGAGCCTCTTTCAATTGAAAGCAAGTTCTGCGACGAGGGGACATGGGATGAGGGTGAAGGGAGATAGATTCAGGAGTGATATGCGGAAATATTTCTTTACGGAAAGAGTAGTGGATCCGTGGAATAGTCTCCCAGTGGAGGTGGTAGAGATGAGGACAGTAACTGAATTCAAAAAAGCATGGGACCAACACAGAGGATCTCTAAAGGTAAAAAGTGGACTGTTGTAGTTGTTGTTATGGAAGGACAGACTAGATGGGCCTTGTGGTCTCTTTCTGTCGTCATGTTTCTATGTTTCTATGCTTCAACTGGCGGTGGATCTCCCTCTGCCTCTGGGATTGCAACCCGACCTTCTCTCTCAGGATCAGGGCTCCATGCTACATCCCAATCTCAAAGCTCTCAATCTGATGGCATGGAACCTGCAAGGGTAGTGTTGGCTCCCTGGGGCCTGCCTCCCGAGGTGGAGGAAGTTCTCCTAGCCTCCAGGAAACAATCCACTAGAAAGACCTATGCTCTCAAGTGGAGAAGGTTCTCTGTCTGGTGTCAGCTACGTGCTGAGGATCCTTTCTCCTGTACTGTGTCAGTAGTGCTTCAGTACCTATTGCACTTGTCCAATCAGGGTCTCAAGTCCAACTCTGTTAGGGTCCACCTTTCTGCCTTGGCTGCTCACCACTCCCTAGTGGAGGGCCATTCCTTGTCTGTGCACCCTTTGGGGTGTCGGTTTCTCAGAGGCTTGCTCGTGCTTAAACCTCCCATACGTCCTCCTGCTCCTGAGTGGGAGCTCAATGTGGTCTTGCAGCAGCTGACTCGTCCACCTTTTGAGCCTATGGCTACTTGCCCTCTACACTTCCTTTCCTGGAAGACTCTTTCTGATAGCCCTTACTTCGGCTAGAAGGGTGAGTGAGCTTCAGGCCTTGGTCTGTGATAGGCCTTACACCAGGTTCTATAAAAACAGGTGGTCCTCAGGGTCTCCTCTTTCCACCTCAACCAGGAGGTGGTTCTTCCTACTTTCTTCCATAGGCCTCATGCAAGCCAGGCTGAAACAGTTCTCCATACCTTGTACTGTAGGAGGGCCTTATCCTTCTACCTTGAACGTACGCAAGGTCACAGGAAGGCTTCTCAGCTCTTCCTTTCTTTTGACCCCAATATCTTGGGGAGGCCTGTGTCCAAGCGTACCTTGTCCATCTGGGTGGCTGACTGTATCACTTGGGCTTACAAGGCAGCTGACCTTCCTTTGCAGGGTAGGGTCACGGCCCACTGTGTGAGGGCGATGGCTGCATCAGTGGCTCATCTCCGCTCTGTTCCATTGCAAGACATTTGCAGGGCTGCTACTTGGTCTTCAAGCCAGACTTTTGCAGCCCACTACTGTCTGGAGAGGGAGTCCCGTAGGGACAGTGCTTTTGGCCAAGCAGTACTCCGGAATCTCTTTGAGGTCTAGGCAACTCCTGCCCTCTGGTTGGGCTACCTGTGGAGGTTGTATCCTTGAAAAGCCTTTTCTTGCTGCTGAGACTAGAGGGAGTTTTCTTGTTCAGCCTGGGTTCCTGGTAGCCCTGAGCTGGGGAGTCACCCATAAGTGAGGACTGACTTCCTGCTTGGTCCTGGAGAAAGAGTAGTTACTCACCTGTAACAGGTGTTCTCCAGGAGCAGCAGGAATCAGTCCTCACAACCCTCCCTCCTCCCCTGGGAGTTGCAGTTGTACATAGTTTCATTTTTTACATTTTTGTGTGCTGTTCTTAGCTATCTCATTTGACTGAGGTAAGATGGCACCTTAAGGCGGGAAGGGAACCGCGCATGCGTGCCAGCATTCCCAAAGGCTTTCATGGAAAGCTGGGAAAATGCTCCGCTGGGGCTTCATCGGCGTCGATGACACCCATAAGTGAGGACTGATTCCTGCTGCTCTAGGAGAACACCTGTTACAGGTGAGTAACTACTCTTTCCTCTCATCCACCATCTCCTGGAGACAAACAGGAAGTCAATCCTAACATATGGGTGACGTTGGTGCTGACAGAGCCCACACGGAAGCATCTCTTCATCTTTCAAGGAAAGCCTTTGGGAAATGCACCACGCATGCGTGGTCCACTTCCTGCCCAAGGGTGCCATCTTGCCTCAGTCTCCCTATTTCCAGAGAGCCCATAGGGTATTGTCCAGTTTCCACAGTAAGTCTTTTATTGCTATATTTTTCTAGTTGCATACCGGTTCCTTCCCGCCCCCGAGCCAGTTTACATGGAAACATAGAAATATTACTAAAAAAAAAATACCACATGGCCTATCTAGTCTGTCCTTCCATATCAACAACTACAACAGTCCCCTTTTTTCCTTTAGAGATTCTCTGTGTTTGTCCCATGCTTTTTTGAATTCAGTTACTGTCTTCATCTCTTCCACCTCCACTGGGAGACTATTCCACGGATCCACCACTCTTTCCGTAAAGAAATATTTCCGCAAATCACTCCTGAATCTATCCCCCTTCACCCTCATCCCATGTCCCCTCGTAGCAGAACTTGCTTTCAATTGAAAGAGGCTCTCCCCCTGAACATTTATGCCACGGAGGTATTTAAACATCTCAATCATATCACCTCTATCCCGCCTTTCCTCTAAGGTGTACATATTAAGATCCTTAAGTCTGTCCTCATATGCTTTATAATGAAGACCACTAACCATTTTAGTAGCCACCCTCTGCACAGACTCCATCCTGTTCACATCCTTTTGAAGGTGCGGTCTCCAGAATTGCACACTATACTCCAAATGAGGTTGCACCAAAGACTTAGGGCCTCTGTATATCACCTCCTTTTTTCTGCTAGCCATTCCTCTCCGTATGCACCCAAGCATCCTCCTACCTTTTGCTGTCACCTTTTCTACTTGTGTAGCTACTTTAAGATCATAAGACACAACCACGCCCAGGTCCCGCTCTTCTTTAGTGGACAAAAGTACTTCACCCCCTGTACTATATTGCTCCCTTGGATTGTTGCAGCCCAAATGCATGTCCTGATATTTTTTAAGATTAAATTCCAGCTGCCAGATTCTAGACCATTCTTCAAGCTTAGCTAGAATCCTCCTCATGTTATCTACACCTTCCTGGGTGTCTACTCTATTGCAGATTTTGGTATCATCTGCAAAAAGGCAAACCTTACCTGACAAGCCCTTCTGCTATATCAATAACAAAGATGTTAAAAAGAAGCGGACCAAGGACAGATCCCTGGGGCACACCAATGGTTAACATCCTTCTCCTCAGAGTGAGCCCCATTTACCTGTACTCTGTTGCCTCCCACCCAACCAATTTCTAACCCAAACAGTAACTTTAGGGTCCATCCCTAGGTTTCTCAGTTTGTTTATAAGTCGCCTGTGAGGAACAGTGTCAAAGGCTTTACTTTACACCACATCTAGGGCTCTCCCTCGGTCCAACTCCCTGGTCACCCAGTCAAAGAAATCAATCAGATGTTTCTGAGAAGACCTGCCTCTGGTGAATTCATGCTACCTCGGATCCTGTAATCCGCTGGACTCGAGAAACCTCACTATTTTCTCTTTCAGTAGCGTTTTCAATAATTTAGTCACCACCGGAGTTAAACTAACCGGCCTGTAGTTTTCAATCACATACTTCCACTTTTGTGTAAAGGCACCACATGAGCCTCTCTAGTCCTTTGGCACCATTCCTGACTCCGAGGCATTGAAAATGTCAGTCAGTGGAGCTGCTAGAACGTCCCTAAGTTCCCTCAGTATTCTAGGGTGTATCCCATCCGGTCCCATAGCTTTGTCTACTTTAAGTTGAGCTAGTTTCTCACGGACACAGTCTTCTGAAAATTGTTCAAGATGTCCCTCGCTTCTGTTCCTGTTTGTGGGTGTTTTCTGAGGTCCTGCTCCTGGTTCTTCATCTGTGAACACAGAACAGAAATTTGTTAAGCAATTCCGCTTTATCCTCAGCTTCTACATATTCCTCTCCTTCACCCTTGAGTCTGACAATACCACTTTTGCCCTTCCTCTTCTCACTAACATATCTGAAAAATGTCTTATTCCCTATTTTATTGCATTGGCTATTTCCTCCTCCTTTTTTAATCGTTGCTTTCCTGACTACTTTGCTAGCCTCTCTAAGTTTTTCCAAATATAGATGCCTGTCTTCCTCTCTCTCTGATCTCTTTTATTTCATGAAGGCCTCCCTCTTTTTCTTCATTTTTTCAGCTACCTCTTTCGAAAGCCATAGCGGTTTCCTTTTACCTTTATTTACCATTTTAACAAAAAGGTTGGTTGCCCTTAAAATATCTTATTTCAGTTTTGCCCACTGTTTTTCTACATCCCCCAGCCGTTCCCATCCCGCTAACAACTCCCTGAGGTATTGGCCCATTTTGGCAAAGTTAGTCTTCCTAAAGTCTAAGACCCTCACCTTTGAATGGATTCTAACAGCCCTAGTCCTAATACTGAACCACACCATCTGGCGATCACTGGATGCAAAATGATCTCCTACTATAACATCAGAAACACTTTCACCATTGGTAAGCACCAAGTCCAGTATGACACCTTCACGTGTGGGGTCTGTTACCAATTGCTTGAATAGTTCTCCCTGTAGAGAATCCAGGATCTCTTTACTTCTAGATGATACAGCAGCAGGAATGTGCCAATCAACATCTGGTATATTGAAATCCCCTATCAATAGCACTTCCCCTTTCCTAGCAATGCTGCGTATGTCTTCAATTAACTGTCCACCTCTTCCTCTTGTGAGGGAGGTCTGTATATCACGCCAATGCAAATAGATTTCTCTTTCCCTCTTTCTAGTTTAACTCATAATGCCGCCTCTCTCCCTTTTAAGCTCTGTAATTCCAAAGCTTTATTAGTATTTTTTACATATAGTGCCGCTCCTCCTCCCCTTCTTCCTACCCTGTCCTTTCTGAATAAAGTATAGCCAGGTATAGTTACATCCCAGTCATGGTTTTCTGTGAACCATATTTCTGTAACTGCCACTAAATCCGTCTGCCACTCCCACCAAAGCTTCAACATCAGGGATCTTATTCCCCATGCTACGGGCATTTATACACACTGCTTTCCATATGTTACCCCTGTTACCCATTTTCATAAAGGTATTTAATGCATCACTTACCTGGGGGCTTTTTTTCACCCATCCCCAGTGAATCTAGTTTAAAGCTCTCTTCAGTAGATTAGCCAGTCTACTACTGAAGACGCGTTGATCTTTCTTGGACAGATGGATGCCATCTCTGCTCTGCAACTTTTGGAACAGCATCCCATCTTCTAGAAAACTAAAACGCTCTCGATGACACCATCCACGCAGCCATGCATTCATCTCCAGGTTGCAAGCCTCTCTGCCTTGGCCTTTACTCTCAACAGGGAGGATTGAAGAGAACACCACCTGTGCACCTAACTGCTTCACCCTCTGCCCCAGAGCCATGAAGTCACTTTTGATATGCTCAGAGGGATAGCTGGCAGTATCATTTGTTCTGACATGGATTAGCAACATTGGGTAATAGTCAGTGGGATTGATGAGTCTTGGCAAACTCTCCGTAACATTTTGGATTTTGGCACCAGGTAGACAGCATACCTTTCTGGACATCAAGTCTGGTCGGCAGATGGACGCCTCAGTACCCCTCAAAAGAGTCACCAACCACCACTACCCTTCGCTTCCTTGTGGTCACTGATTCTGCAGCTTTGGGGTACTTGAGCTCTGGTTCTTCCCTTTCCAGGGATGCTTTCACCTTCTCCACTTCCAGGGCTGCATAATGGTTCTCCATTTCAAGGGCTGGAGAAGTTGGATGGGTGATTCTGCAGGCCCTGGTGACCTGTGTCCAACCTTCGTCATTCTGTTGGCACCCATTTTCTCCTCTGCTAGAGAGCTTGGATGTTTCAAGAAGCATCTCATCAATGTACTTCTCACTGTCTTGAATGCTCCTCAGCCTCGCCACCTCCTCTGAGTTCCTCCACTTGTTTCCTCAGAGCTTCAACATGCAGGCACTCGCACATGGAACCGGTCCTTCAAGTGACATTGGGACCTCTGTCTGGACAGAGGCAGAAGCTGTAACGGCAACAGCTTTAGCGATACGATTTTTCCCAGCCATTGTTCTGTTCGTGGAGCTTAGGTATCTGTTAAAGCAAAAGAGAGATCTACCAAAGCACCAGCCGGTTTCCCAGCTGTGTCTTCAGAGAAAAAGCAGTTAAATCGCTTTAATTATATTCAAAATGTGCTGTTCCAAGTCCCTGTACTTTGTTAAATGGGGAGGTGCCCTATAAAGCAAGACTGCTCACTAGGGGTGGGTAGGGAGGGAACTAACACCTGATTAGGTGTCAGCAGTTCCCAAAAGCTGAGAAGGTTACTAGAGTTTAAAACCTACTCTGCTAAAGAAAATATTGCCACTAAACCACCAAAAAGAATGTAACTTTGTTTTAATATATCAGAACCCTTTTAAGAGCTCCCAGTCAGAGAGCTAGCAGTTTAATAAAAATAAACCCTCAAATTCTTACTGGTGTTTGACCTGTAGAGCCCCTGTTTGGAATGCCATAACAGGGCAGGGTTCTGAAACCTTTTATGCAGGCCTCAGCTGCTCTCAGTTCATTCACAGGCTAATCAGGCCTGCTATCTCCTGATTAGGTGTCAGCAGTTCCCAAAAGCAGCGGGGGAAGCTTTTTGTCTTGAAGGACTTTACTGTCTTGGCATAGTCTGCAATTGCTGCCCTCTGAGACTGCATTAGATGATTCTGCTGCTACTACTACTACTATTTAGCACTTCTAGAGCACCACGCACGCAGTGCTGCACAGCTAACCTAACCTACAAGAGGAAGTCGGCATACATGACAGTCCCTGCCCGTCAGGGTCTTGCTCATCTGAGCTTACAATCTAGTTAGAGTAGTACATTAGTTAAAAACAGTGCAGAGTGTTAATCGGTTCTACGCAAGGTATGGTGTGGTGCAGTTTGGTCTGAAGTTGGTCATAAACGTTGACGGGGGTTAGGGTGGGATGAGGAAGGAGTCGGGATCTGAATGCAACGGTGAAGATGGTGGGTCTTCAGCCTGAACTTGAAGAGGGCCAGGGAGGGTGCCTGGCGCACAGACGCAGGTAGGTTGTTCCAGGCGTGAGGTGCAGCAAGGTGAAAGGAACGTAGTCGGAAGTTTGCGGTGCAGGTGAAAGGCATTGATAGAAGCAATTTGTTAGCGGAACGCAAATTTCGAGGGGGGATGTAGGGAGAGATAAGAGGTATTGAGGGGCCATAGAGTGAATGCATTTATAGGTCAGCAGGAGAAGCTTGAATTGGATGTGGAACTGGACAGGGAGCCAGTGAAGTGATTTGAAAAGAGGAGTAATATGGGCATGGCAAGGCTGGCAGAAGATTAGTCGAGCAGTGTGATTTTGTATGGATTGAAGAGGGAGGAGGTGGCTCACGGGAAGACCAGCAAGGAGTAGGTTGCAGTATTCGGGCGGGAGGAGATTAAGGAGTGGATAAGCGTTTTGGTAGTGTGTTCAGAGAGGAAGGGGCGGATTTTACTGATGTAGAGAAAGAAGCGGCAGGTCTTAGCTACAAGCTGGATATGAGTGGGGAAGGAGAGAGGTGTGTCAAAGATAACCCCTAGATTATGGGCCGAGGGATCAGGAAGGATAGTAGATCCATCCACATGGATTGAGAGGGGAGGAGTTAGGTGGAAAGACAAGGAGTTCAGTCTTGGTCATGTTCAATTTCAGTCGTAGATGAGACATCCAGGCAGCGATGTCCGAAAGACAGGCAGAGATCTTGGACTGGATTGCCGGAGAAATATTAGGTGTAGAGAGGTAGATTTGTGAGTCATCGGCATAGAGATGGTACTGAAAGCCATGGGAGGAGATAAGCGCTCCAAGGCCTTGGGTATAGAGAGAGAAGAGGGGGGCCTAAGACAGATCCCTGGGGTACACTTACATGGAGCGGGGTAGGGGAGGAGGAGGAGCCTCCAGAGCATACGCTGAATGAGCGATAGAGGTAGGAGGAGAGCCAGGATAGTACAGAGTCCTTGAAGCCAAGGGAGGAGAGGGTGATGAGGAGAAGGTCGTGGTCAATGGTGTCAAAGGCAGCAGAAAGGTCAAGAAGGATGAGGATAGAATAGAGGCCCTTGGATTTAGCCAGGAACAGGTCGTTTGACTTTTGTGAGTGCTGTTTCAGTGGAGTGTAGAGGATGGAAGCCGGATTGAAGTGGGTCGAGGAGGGCTTGGGAGGTGAGGAAGTCGAGGCAGCGACGGTGGACTGCTTGTACTAGTAGTTTGGATATGAAGGGAAGGAGGGAGATAGGTCGATAATTAGAAGGGCATGTGGGATCAAGTGAGGATTTCTTGAGGAGGGGTGTGACAACAGCATGTTTTGAAGTCAACGGGGACAGTTGCAGTGGAGAGTGAGAGGTTGAGGATATGAGTGTTGGAGGGGGCAATGGTGAGGGGGATGGAATGTAGGAGATAGGTGGGGATAGGGTCTGATGAACAGGTTTGGAGGAGGACAGAAGGAGTGCAGTTTCTTCCTCAGAGATCGTAGGGAAGGAGGAGAGGGTGGCAGAGGGAGTATGGATGGGGAAGGAGAATTGGGGAGGAGGGGAGGTAGATGGGGGGGGGGGGTAGGGAATTGGAGAGTAATCTTGTGGATTTTGTCATGGAAGTAGTCGGCTAGGGTTTGGGCAGAAAGGGAGGGCGGGATCGGGGGCAGGAGGACTTTGAGCAGAGAGAGTTGAGGGTATTAGAGACGGCGAGGATCATAGGCAAGGGAGTTAGTCAGGTTGAAGTAGTAATCTTGTTTGGCAAGTGCTAAGGCTGACTGGAAGGAGTCAAGCATGAATCTGAAGTGTAGAAGGTCTTCCGGGGAGCGGGATTTGGACCAAGCTCGTTCGGCATAACGGGCGCTGATGTGTAGGTAACGGATTGTGGGTGAAAGCCAGGGTTGGGGAGTAGATCGTTTGACAGGACATGGGGTGGGAGGGGCAAGAGTGTCAAGGGCTGAGGATAATGTAGCAATGTATGAAGATAATGCCTTGTCGATGGACTTGGAGGATAAAATGGCGGAAAGAGATGGAGAGATGGTGGAGGAGAGAGGGGATCAATATTATGAAGGTTTCTAAATAGGATGGAGGAGACAGGACGAGGTTGGGACGGTGGAAGTTGAAGAGTAAATGTTAAGAGGTGATGGTCATATAAGGGAAGGATTGATTTGCGGAAGTTTGAAGGAGAGGAGTTGGAGAATAGTATTAGGTCAAGGCAGTGGCCTTGTAGATGTGTGGGGGCAGTGGAGCAAAGTTGGAGGTCGAACGAGGAGGTAAGAGCGAGGAACTTTAAGGCATAGGGGTCGGAGAGGTTGTCGATGTGAATGTTGAAATCGCTAAGAATAAGAGTAGGAGGAGGGATCCATAAAGGCAGAAAGCCAGGAGTCAAAGTTGGTGAGGAAGGTTGATTTGGATTTCTCCGGTGGGCAATAAATAACAGCTATTCGGAGGGGAAATGGTGAGAGGAGGCGAATGGAGTGGACTTCGAAGGAGTCTCCATGGGGTGGCAGAAGGAGTTGGAATTGGCAGGAGGGAGAGAGTAGGAGGCCAATGCCACCACTGCGACCAGTAAGTTGGGGTGTATGGGAGAACTGGTAGCCCTCATAGAAGAGAGAGGCAATGGATGCAGTGTCGTCTGGGGGGAGCCGGGTCTCCGTCAAGGTAAGAAGGTGTAGGGCATTGGAGATGAAAAGGTCCTGAATAAAAGGGGGTTTTTTTTATGACTGAGCATGCGTTCCATAGGGTACATGAAAACGGGGGAGCAGAGGGGGCGAGGAGAGGGATATGGATAAGGTTGGATAAGTTGCGTGCAGATTTCTTATCAGAATAGCATGGGGGTCTATTTCTAGGGTAATGGCGAGATTTAGCGGGAGCAGGGTGTGGGTGTGGGTGTCTAGGTGAGTGTGCTCTCCAAGAGGAACATGAGGGAGAGGAAATGAGGGGTAAATTGATGGTATTGGGTAGGTTATGTGAGGGATTATTTTTGGGGGTAGGGTTGGAGTTGATATCTATGGATAATTGTGGGATGAATGGGGGCGGGTGGAAGGAGGGAGGAGCGGGATGTGGATGAGATTAGATATAGGGTACATGAGGAACTTTTTCTAGTGTGAGAAATCGGGGTGGGGGGGCAGGGTTGGGATTGATGTTACCAGATGAGATAAGGAGAAAGGAGTATTACAGAGCGAGGTATAGTGGAGATAGTATGGCTGAAGTGAGGGTGGGGTTGCCTTTAAAGAGAGTGGGGCTGGTTGAATGCGGGGGATGGTGTGAAGAAGCTCTAGAGCCGGTGCAAGGCTAGGGGGCAGGATGGAGGGAGAAGTGAGGAAGGTAGAGATGGGGGCTGGTTGAATGTGGGAGATGGTGTGAGGAAGCTCGAGGGCAGGTGCTAGGCTAGGGGGCAGAGTGGAGGGGGAAGTGAGGAAGGTAGGGGAAAGGTAGGGAAAAGAGGGAGGGTGTTGGTGGTTGTTGGTATGTGTTGGTAGGAGGAGAGGCAGTTGGGGAGGATAATGAAGATGAGGACAATGAAATGTGGAGCCATGGTTGTGGGCAGCAAGGTCTGAGCAAATAATGGGTTGCAAGTTCTAGGCAAACAACGGGTAGCACTTGATAGGCAGACAAGCAGGCAGTGGGTAGCAGTTCAATGCAAGCAATGGGTAGTAAGCAGAGGATAAGCAGTGGATAACAGTTCAGGACAACGATGGGTGATGGTACTATGCAACAATGGGTGGCGGTACTATGCAACAATTGGTGGCAGTACTATGCAACAATGGATAAGCAATGGATAACAGTTCAGTGCAACAGTGGGTAGCAAGACTATGCAAACAATGGGTGGCAACAGTATGCAAAGCAGAATAATGGGTGGCAACAGTATGCAAAGCAAAATAATGGGTGGCAGCAGTATGCAAAACAATGGGTGGCAGTACAATGCAAGCAATGAATAGGCAGTGGATAACGGTTCTATGCAGCGATGGGTATGCAGTTCTATGTTCAGCAGTGGGTAGCAGTACACTGTAGGCAATGGGAGCAATGCTAAGCAAGCAGAGGGTAATGGTGGTGTGCAGGCAGTGGGTAGTAGTTTAGTGCCAACTTTGGGTAGCAGTACAGCGCAGGCAGTGGGTAGCAAGTTCTAGGCGGGTAGTGGGGGGAAGAACAGTGCCAGCAGTGGGAGGCAAGACAAGAGTTCAAAAGAGTTACTTGAAGGTGCCAGGGTGGAGTTTGTGAGATTTATTTATTTATTTATTTATTTAATTGGATTTCTATACCGCCTTATCATACAATCAAAGCGGTCTTACAAACAAAGATATTAAGAGTATTAGTGAGAAAATGTAAAGAAATAAAAGTTAAAGTTATGGTATAATGTGTTAGAGTGAGTTGCATTATCTACATAGTGAGCTATACTATAATGTGAGCTATTATACAATATGTATATGATTTACATTCCAGACAAATTAAGTTAGTTAATTGCATGACCGTAGTGTTCTATAAACAAAGATGTTTTCAGTTGCTTTCTAAAGTCATTGATGTCTTGAGCTGCTCTCAGCTCATTAGGTAGAGAGTTCCAGATGGAAGGTGCAGCAAAAGAGAAAGCCCTTTCAGAGGTGTCTTTACGTGTTTTTCTGACATCATTTGATAAGCTGATTCTGTTGTCAGATCCTCTTCTTCTAGGTCTGTTGCTAATATCTGACTGTATGAGATATGTCAGGCTTTCTGCAGAATATTGTTGTTTTATCTTGAAAATATAAATTATAGTTTTATATTTTACACGTGAAGCTATTGGTAACCAGTGAAGCTCTTTCAAGATGGGAGTTATATGTTCTCTACTTGATAGACCAAAAATTATACGTGCAGCAGTATTCTGCGCCAGTTGTAAAGGCTTAAGTGCTTGCTTAGATAAACCCAGATATATTGGATTACAGAAGTCAAGTAATGGAGTAATCAATGCTTGACAAACATTTCTGAAGTGAACAGTATCAAGAAGCGGCCTTAGTCTTTTGATGAGCTTCATTCTGTAATAAGCGCTTTTAATTGTCTTATTTATGTGTGATCTGAGATTCAACTCATTATCCAGAGTAACTCCAAGATATTTTACTTCTGATTTAATAGGAATAGTTGAGTTATCTATTTTGATGTCAGGAGGATGCGCAAAATTATGGTTACGAGAAATAAATAACGCCTCTGTTTTGCTAAAATTAATTTCCATGTTGTTTGTTTTACACCAGTTGGACATTTCTGAGAGACATTCTGTAATGCCCGAGAAATCAGGGTTCTCAATAGTGATAGTTGTGAAAATCATAATATCATCAGCATAGATTGTATACTTAATTCCACTTTTCAAAGGAATTTTGCATATTGGTTGCATATAAATATTGAAAAGGAGCGATGAAAGTGCAGATCCTTGTGATCTGGAGGCGATGTATGGAGGAGTGACAAGCCTACTCGACCCCAGCAGCTGCAGAACACCGGAGGTCGCACTCCGGGCCCATGCCACGCCAAAGGGCCCTCTGGCGAGGCCCTCAGTTGCGGGCCCGCCAGATGCGGGCGCGCCTGGAGTGCTGAAGATTTTAAAGCTGGTGTTATTCGGCCTGTTTGGCCTCACGGTGGGGAGCAGGGAGGAGCTCACCTGCCTGCTCTCTTCCCCAACGCCGATTGGGTAGCTGGAGGGGGACTCTGTGCGCACATGCTCTATCCAAGCCCTGGTGTTACTGAGCCTCAGACTAGAGGTTGTCAGAGGACCTCAGCTGTAGATCCAAGACATCATCCAAGTCTGATCCTGGAGCTGGGGGTAAGACATCTGGTGCCTGGTCTCAGAGCCCTTGACCTGACAGAGGGTGATGGCCAGGAGCGGCCCTTGAAGCTGCCCCAATGGGAGGCTTGAGCTTGATCCTCCGCCACGATCACCATTGGTGATTCCCCCTCACAGGAGCTGGTTTTGGGTTTGAAGCCATGGAGGCCTGAACCAGTTGCTGCAGAGCCTACTTTTATCAAAAACAGGATAGTAGCCTTGGAGCACAGCCTGGCTGTCTTCTTTGAGGGTCAGTGGAACCTGATGCCTGGAACCTCAGATTCATTGGTGCTGACAATGGGACCCTCCACCTCCCCAGAGGACTTTCCAGCCTGTGCAGGAACAGTTCGCAACTTGCTTGGAGCTGTCAGCCTCCTGCTTGAGGCGTGACTCTCCCCCAGGCACCTTGTTCTCCCTTGGCACTGGCTGCTCATTGCTGTGACAGTCTGGGACTTTGAGGTCTTGTCTGGCTCAGAGCTGGACTGGGAGTCAGATGACGAGTCACCCGACACCAAGTTACACAGGGATGTCCCCTTTGATCAGTCTCCCCTCAGGATTTCCAGAGGTCCTCACCCATGGACCTTGTGTTCTTAGTTTGTCCAGGGGATGTAGAAGGCCCTTGCCTTCATGGCAGCACCAGAGGATGGGCCGCCTCCTGAAGATTTGGAGATCCTCCAGTATGAAGTCCCTCCAAGGGAGGCACTGATGGTGCAGATACCTGCCATCCTGGAGCACTTGCTGTTCATGATGTGGGGGAGCCCTGTGACAGTGCCAATAGTAAGCCAGCGACTCTATTCCCAGTACTGAGTTGGCAAGAGCCCAGGCTTTATAAAGACATAGCTTCCTCACAACTCTATGGTGGTGGAGTTGGCCCTGTGTCATAAAGTCAGACACACTCCTCGGTTCCCCCTGGTAGGGAGGCCTGCACCATGGACAGATTTGGCAGGAAGTGCTACCAAGGCTTGATGCCCATGGCTCGCATTCAGGCTTACCAGCTGTACATGGGCATGTACCTGAGGGACTTGGTGAAAGCTTGCTGGGTTCTCAGCTGGGCTGGCAGATGAATCTCTTGAGCACTTCTGGGCCCTTGTATCTTCTGTCAAGGAATGGTCAAAATTTGACACGAGCGGCCTACAATGGCTTTGAATCCATGGCTCATGTGGCTGCAGTGGGCATTAAGGACTAGCCAAGCCAGGCAGCGAGGACTAGACTTGGAGCAAAGGGTACAGGGCAAGCTGATTGATGTCCCCTGACAGGGAGAGAACCACTTCGGCAAACCCATGACTGATGAGCCCGCCAAGTTGGAGTCAGAGTTTATGACCAGGATTAGGCTGTCCCAGAAGACTGATCCTTCCACCCGAAGGTGAAAAAGGCTTATGGAGAAACCCCCCAATTTCCAGCCTATCAGGCTTCCCAACAGGGTTAGCAGGCCAAGGGCCAGGGGCATGGCTCCCATAAGCAGAAAGCCCCAAACAGTGCCCCAGCCACATCTTGGGGGGGGGGGCTTTTAACTCATTGGGCATAGCCCTTCTTCCCCCCGAGGACCAGTGCCCAAGGCACATGGGAAGGACATCTGATTTGCTTTGCTCACCTCTAGCTGGGCATCACCACAAACTCCTGGCTGCTGCAGGTGGTGTAGTAAGGTTACCTTAAGCACTTTGACCAGATGCCTCCTCCCTTCTTCCCAGGGGAATTTTCCATGATCTTCCATGATCTCCCTGCACAGAGAGCTCCTGCAGAAGGAACTAGTCCCTGCTTGAGGATCAGGCAGTAGAGCCAGTCCCTCGGCCCCTCTGGGGCATGGGGTTCTACTCCTGGTACTTCCTCATTCCAAAAAAGACAGGGGGGCTTTTGGCCCATCCTGGATCTGCACAACCTAAACCACTTTCTGGTCAAGAAGTTGAAGATGCTATCCCTTGGAACATTGCTGCCCTACCTCCAGCAGGGAGATTGCATCTTTGAGATCAAAGGTGCATAGTCATATACCCATATCTTGATCCATCGCTGGCACTGTCAGTACCTCTGCTTCATCATCAGAGGCTGCCACCACCAGTACAGGGTGCTCTCCTTTAGTCTCTGCTTGGCCCCCCTGGGTGTTCACCAAGTGCCTGGCGGTGGTCACAGCTCACCTCTGCTTGTTGGGAGTCTGTCTTCCCCTATCTAGATAACTGACTCTTGAAGGGCAGCTCACTAGAAGAGGTCTGTCTTGTGGCCCACCGCACAATCAGGGTGCTGCTGCATCTCTAGGGTTTGTGATAAACTTCCCCAAGTCACATCTGCAACTGACACATTGCCTGGAGTTCATAAGAGCTCTTCTGGACCTTAGCAAAAGAGGTGCAGTGATGCTCAACGGCATCTGCTAGTCTTGTACTGCTTTTATTGGGAAACATGACTTCGACAGTTCACTTAACCCCAGAGGCCTGTCTTTGTATGTGACAGTCCTAGTGGGCCCTCAGCTTTCAGTGGACTCAGGCCATGGGTCATCTGGAGGATTGGGTCTGGGTCACCCAGCCTCTTGTGGCCTCCCTTGCCTGGTGGCAGAGGTTGCAGAATTCTCATGGCTGGCCTACCCTTCCAAGCCCTGCTGGCCTAACATGTTCTTGCCATGGACGCTTCCAAGCTCTGCTGGGGAGCCCACTGTGGTGGTCTTTATAAACAGGGTGCCTGGACACAGGAGGAAAGTGCCCTCCAGATCAACTACCTGGAACTCCGAGTTGAGACTAATGCCCTTCAGGTGTTCCAGGCCCACTTGGTGAGTCAGGTAGTCTTCAATCGAATGTAAATCACTACTACTTGGTTGTCCATTAGCAAGCAGGGGAGGGAGACAGGCTTGTACGTCCTCTGGGAGGCGGTCCACCTCTGTACCTTTGCTGCAGAGAAGGGCATGATTCTCCATGAGGACAATCTGCTTGCAGACTGACTCAGCAGAGTCCTTCTGCTCCACAAGTGGTGCCTCAACCCAGCAGTAGCCATCTCCATCTTTCAATGTGGAGACCCTGACATTGGACCTCTTTGCCAGCCCCAAGAAGGCATAGCTGCTGCACTTCTGCTCCCAGAGGCTGACCCCAGATAGGTGGTGGCCAATTCCTTTTTCCTGTCTTGGTCTGGGAGTCTATTGCTTACATACCTGCCTATTCCTTTGGACACCAAGACCTTAATCATGGTGCAGTTGGACTGGATCTCGGTAATTCTCATTGCTCCTCGGTGCACCTGGCTGCCGTGGTTCCCCCCTACTCCTGCAGCTATCATGGGCAGCCCTGATTACCCCTGGACCATGCTCTGGACTTTCTCTTGCAGGACAGCAGGACCCTTCTCCATCCCAACTTCCAATCCCTCTCCCTGATGGCGTGGCAGCTAAAATGTTAGACCTGACACACCTCCACCTCTCGAGGGACTTTGAGGACATGCTTCCCCCGCGATCATATCACTCCTATTTTGCAACAGCTTCATTGGCTCCCGGTACTATTTCGGACAAAATTTAAGATCCTCACACTAGTTCATCGAGCCATTTATTCTCATAGACCTCAGTACTTAGCCGACCTATTAACATTTCACACACCCACCCGGAGCCTTTGTTCTATTCATATCAACCGCTTACACTTCCCTTCCACCTCACAAGCACATCTGCAGATTACTAGACAGTCAGCCTTTTTCTATGTTGGCCCCTCCCTGTGGAACTCCCTGCCTACTGCCTTATGATTGGAAGAGTCCTACCCCAAATTCCGTTCTCTCCTGAAAACCCACCTTTTCTCCTCCGCTTTCAATCTTCCCCTCCTAATCCCTTGACTCTCTTCTCCCTTTCTTTTTGAATCTCATTTATCTTTCCTGTTTATATTGATTGTATTTCCTTCCGTTCTTTCTTTCTTTCTTTTTTTTGAATTGTAAACCGCCCCGATGTAATGGGGGGGCGGTATATCAAGTGTGTAATAAACAATCCTACTTGCATCACGCAAGGACTCAACACAGCACACGTATGCCTTCAAATGGTGTAGATTCTTGGTCTGATGTGCAGGCAGGAATCTTGACCCTTTTTCTAGCATTGTTGCAAGATGACCTCTAGTATCTGCTGCACCTCTCCTGGGGAGGTTGAAAATCCAATTCCATCAGGGTACACCCAGGGGCGGCCCAAGGGGGGTGCGGGGCCATGTGCGGAGACTCGGTGCGGGGCTTCATTTGCATAAGGGCCCTCATTTGCATAAATATTTGCATAATGTTACCATATACTAACTTTTAGTAAACATGCCTCTTAATGAGTGTATGAATAAAGAAAGACTAAAAGATTTCTACATTACTATAATCCAGTGCCAACCGCCAGACACATTAGGAACTACTACAAACACTGCCCATTTAGAACCTATAGCAAACCCGCCGTATCCTAACAGCACTACCAGGACTCTCAAAGCACCATACCCTACCTATCAAAAGGAAACATGCAAATATTAAACCAATACATTTCAGAGAATACCAATACATGACCTACTGGGGAAAGAGAACAAGTGGCAATGTCAAATAGGAATTATATAAACAGAATACCTCAGCTCAGTTACACATGAACAGAACACATGAAAACACATGAAAAACACATGAAAACAACTGAAAACCATGCTGTTCATAGAGCACTATGGTCACATCACATAACCTAAGAGAATGGATAACAGCACTCCAATCCTCCCAAACAACTGAATATATATAAAATATGATTCTAGCACCACTGTAAATAGCCCACCCTGTATATAGCTCAAACAAATCAAGCACCCAACACATCCCTCACACAACTAAGTTTTATCCTCACTGCATGTACAACACACACACTTTACCTGATTGCTTGCTGTGATACCACCTTGATTATTAAGATAAGGCGGTTTAGAAATACTGTTAAATAAATAAAATAAATAAACATAAACCATCACCAAACAAGGAATCACAATTTAGAAACAGGACGACAATAATTAAACTGGGAATCCCAAAAGCCAAACTTGGAATGTACAACACTGTAGAAATAAAACTACACATTAATTTGCTCTTGTACTAAACAAAGCGCAGACGTTAATGATGCACATTTACCAGAGCTGACATATTCCAATTAATAAATTCAAAATAAAGAGATTTTTCTACCTTTTGTGCATTTTTTTTTCAGCTGCAATTGCTCCTGCCACTTTCTTCTGGTTTTTTCGTGTCTTCTGCTAACTCTCCATCGTCTGCTGTCCATTTGTCCTTTCTTCTCTCCTAGTTTTTTTTCCATTCTCTCTACATCTGCTTTAACATACTAATCTTTATCTTTCTGCTCTTTCCTCATTCCTATTTCATCCACTCAAATTTTACTCCTCCATCCTCAATCCCCACTTACTCTCCCAATACCCGGCCAATTGTAGATTTTTCATCCCTCCCACACAAAATATTTTTCCCCTCTCCATTTTACTCTCCCAGCCCCATCCCATTCTAATCCTCCCCCAACATCAGCTCCCTTCTAGTTCCAGCCTCACCCAGCATCCATTCCCTCCTAGTCCCTGCATCAGCCCATTTCCAGTCCTAGCCCCACATCAGCCCATTTCCAGTCCTAGCAACCCCCAACCCAATACCAGTCCTAGCCCCCCCATCAACCCACTTCCAGTCCTAACCCCCATCACCCCATTTTCAGTTTAAGCCCCCTGTATAACCCATTATCAGTCCTAACCCCCCATCAGCCCATTTCCAGTCAGCCCCCCATAGCCCATTGCCAGTCGTAACCCCCCCATCAGCCCACAGCCCATTACCAGTCCTATCCCCATCAGCCCATCTCCAGTCCTAGCCCCCCCCATAGCCCATTACCAGTCCTAACCCCCCCCCCATCAACCCACAGCCCACCTCAAGTCAAGTCCTAACGCCCTCCATAGCCCATTACCAGTCCTACCCCCCCCCCTCATCGGTTCAAGGAACATTACAAAAAAAAAAAAAAAAGCTGGCTGCTACCGGCTGCGGCAGAATGGAGTGTCCCGCGGGGCCCCCTCTGCCCGGCTGAGTCCCTCCCTCCCTCTGCGACGGCTGAGCCCCTCTGTGCCGGCTTTCAGATACACGAAGGGAGAGTGTCTCCCTCGCGTCTCTGTTAAGCCCGCAGGGGCTGATGGGAAATTTCCCATCTGCCCCTGCAGGCTTAACAGACACGAGGGAGACACTCTCCCTTCGCGTATCTGAAAGCCGGCACAGAGGGGCTCAGCCGTCGCAGAGGGAGAGCTCAGCCGGGCAGAGGGGGCCCCGCGGGACACTCCATTCTGCCGCTGCCGGTAGCAGCCAGCTTTTTTTTTTTAACTTAATTTTGAAAAAAAGCAGAATGTTCTTTATCTTTCTTTTCTTTCTTTATCTTTATTAAAACACTTGATAGACCGCCCAGGCCAGAGCATCAGGGCGGTGTACAATCATAAAAATGACAGCCACTGGAAAAGAAGGAAGAAAAGAGCGCCAAAAATAACAGGACAGAAAGAGAGACAGTAAAAACAGAGAGAGGACAACGAGCGCAAGAAGGGCAAAAGGGAAATGAGGGGAGGAGGGCGGAAGAACAGGGGAAATTTAAGGGGGATGGGAGGTGCGACTAGGGGGATAAAACACCATCAGTAGGGGGGAGAGCACAGGAAAATTAAGGGGGATGGGAGGCGTAACTAGAGGGAAGAGCACCATCAATAGGGAGGGGGAGATCGAAAGCATGACAGAAAAGGTGTGTCTTAAGAAGGGCCTTGAAACGAGTGTAGGACAGTTCGGTGCGGAGTGGGAGGGGAAGAGAATTCCAAAGAGCGGGACCTAAGAAAAAGAAAGCGGAGTGACGAGTGGATTCGAGGCGGGCCTGTGTAGGTGAGGGAAGGAAGAGACGATTGCCATGGGATGAACGAAGGAGGCGGGGAGAGGGCTGAAGATGAATGATATTGGCTAAGTACTGGGGGGTATCAGAGTGGAGAGCCTTGTGAGCAAGGATAAGTAGTTTGAACATAAACCGGAATTTGATTGGGAGCCAGTGTAAGGAAAACAGACACGGCGATATATGGGAACGAAAAGGGGATGAAGTGACGAGACGGGCAGCAGCATTCTGAACAAGTTGGAGACGACGGAGTTGGTAAGATGGAAGGCCGGCATAGATAACGTTACAATAGTCGAGACGAGAGATAACCAAAGACAGGACAAGAGTGACAGCACAGGATAAGGGAAGAAAGGAACGGACGGCCTTAATACGGCGTAAGTGAAAAAAGGAAGAGCGAACAACGGAGGAGATATGCTCATGAAAAGAGAGGGACGGGTCTAGGGTAACATCCAGGTAATGAAGGGTAGGGGCAGAAGGGATGGAGTGGGAGCCCATGACAGGTACTACCGTGGGGGGTGGGAGACCAAAGGTAATCTAGAGAGCAGCAGATTTAGCGGGGTTAGCATGCATGAAGTTTGACTCAAACCAGGAGGCGATAGAAGACAAGCAGAGGTTGAGTGGAGCAAGGTCCGGGGAGGAGGGAGAAGTGGTGAACCAGGAGGATGTCGTTGGCGTATATGTAGAAGGAAAGAGCAGATTGGATTAACAGGGCTAAAGGAGCAAGAAAAGCATTGAAAAGCAGAGGAGCGAGAATGGAACCTTGGGGGACGCCACAGGTGGCGGGGGTAGGGGGGGATGCTGAGGTACCGGAGTGGACTGAGAAAGTACAGCAAGACAGGAAAGAGTGAAACCACTGGAGGACAGTACCATGAATGCCAAAGTCAGACAGACGAGAAAGGAGGGTGCGGTGATCGACTACATCAAACGCAGAGGACAGATCCAGAGAGACCACAAGAGAAATATCACCACCATTGTGAGAGCGGTGAAGTTCGGAGAGCAAGGTTGTGAGGACGGTTTTGGTACTGTGACCGGTGTGGAAACCAGATTGACGGGGTGGAGGGCGTGAGTGGAATCAAGATGAGAAGCCAACTGGGAGAAGACAAGTTGGGGGGGCCCTGTGCAAAAAACATTCTTGCTCAATGGACGGGCCGGCCCTGGGTACACCTCAGCACCCTGTCTGCACATCGCCATGTTAATGGCTAACTCATTTCTGTGCACCCCCTTGTGGGCTTGTTTTATGAGGGGGCATCTCCTCTCGCTACATCTCTGATGCAGATAAGTTTATTGAAACACAATATTGAATCAATACAAGTTCATTGGCCTGATGAATTATAATAATCTGGCGCGGTAGCCTGTAGACTCTGGGATTTATGTACCCCCCCCCCCCCCCAAAAAAAAGTGGTGTTTGAGGTCCTTTGAATAGTATTAAAATATGAATTGTGAGGTCCACATGATGTCGGCGAGGAAGATGGCCGCTTAAGTTAGAGCTCCAGCTGACCCTGTAAGGCAGGGGTGGGCAATTTATTTTATTTTTTATTTATTTACTTTCTCTTTTATACCGCGCTATTCAACATCAGTGTGGTTTACATGACAACAAAAACTTATACGGTGCAGGAATCTATTCCGCATTACAATAAACAGGTGCTTAAACTTGGGTAAAACCAGGGTAACTATTTACATATAGGCATCACATCAAGTCGAGTCAGATTAATCGTAGTGTGTTAGTGTGGTGGTATTAGAAGAGGGGAGCGGTTAATGGTGTGCAGTCCGGTCCTGGAGGGCCGCAGACCAGTCAGGTTTTCATAATGTCCCTAATGAATATTCATGGACCTATTTCCATACAATGGAAGGCAGTGGATGCAAATAGATCTCATGAATATTCATTAGGGACGTCATGAAAACCTGACTGGTCTGTGGCCCTCCAAGACCGGAATTGCCCACCCCTGCTGTAAGGAAAGGTGAATACCACGTGATTCCCATAGCAGTGAGTACAGAGTGCTGGAAATTAAGCAGGGATGTGGAGCAGTGATGGCTGCAAAAATGAAAAAAGTGACCATGAAGGACTACGCGACGACAATGTCGGGGCCTGCGCAGGTGCTGCAAGGCCTGGCAGAGAAGGCAGCAGGGACAGAGGAGATGGGCCCAGCTGCACCAAATAGGCCACAGAATCGAGCATCGAGCATCAAGCTCGCCGACGGGGAGAAGGGAGAAGGACAGAATGCAGCAAGCCACTTTTCAAGATGAGGTACGAACGTGGTTTAAAGAACTGAAGGCGGATATAGCACAGATCAAAGAGGATATTGTGATGAGCATCGAGAGCCTGCGATCGGAGCTGGGAGCGCGGGTAGAGCAGTTGGAAGAAAAGTTGGAGGAACATGGGGAGAGAGCATGATGGAGGGAAAAGTGCAAGGAGCTGGGTGGGGGGAAGAGGGGTGGTAGAGAGAAGGGGGTAAAGGGAGGAGGGGAAAATAGGTGAGCTAAAAATTGTAACTTTGAATGTGAAGAGGTTAAATTCTCCCTTTTAAGAGACAAAAATTGTATAGAGAATTGGCAAGGCAGAAAGCTTCAATTGTGCTATTGCAAGAGACACACCTGCTAAGAAAACATGAGTCAGTAGTGGAAAGCCTAAGGGTTATAATGAACAAATTTTGCGTCCAACATGAGGGAGAGGAAGAAAAGGGGGTGGGGGGTGGCTTTGTTGGTAAATGGGGCTCATAAAGTAGAAGTAGATACGGTTATTCGAGATAGAGAGGGAAGATATCTGCTGGTCTGAATGAAGGTGGGGGGAGGAATGGTTTTGTGTGATTAATGTGTATGCGCCCACAGGGGCACAAAAAAAGCTTCTGGGAGGAATTAGGGGGGAAGATTAATCTTATGGGGGAAGGAGTAATGATTTGTGGAGGGGATTTCAACATGCCCTGGGAAGTGTGGAGGGATACCACAGGCAGGTCGGAGGGGCGTAGAGCAGACAGAAGATGATATCAAAAGTTTGTGAAGGATGATGATTTCATAGATGCTTGGCGCCTGATCAATGCAGGAAGGCGACGGTTTTCCTTTTACTCAGCTGTGCATGGCACGTATTCTAGGCTTGATGTAATATGGATAGGGAAAGAGAGAGTGGGCAGAGTTAAAGGAGGAGAAATGGAGCCGATTACCTGGTCAGATCATGCACCGGTGGTAGTGAATGAGTATTAGAGAAGAAAATAAGGGGATATGTTATTGGAAATTGAGGCACTACTGTGGGATGTTCGGGTGATGAGAGAGTTGGAAGGCTTGATTCCAGAGTATTTTGAGAACAATGGAAATGGAGAGGTGCGGGGTGGTATGGGATGGGATGCTTTTAAAGCAGTAGTGAGAGAGATGTTGATAAAATGGGGCGTGCGAATAAAGAGAAAGGGAGGGAAAGGAATTGCAGTTGAGACAGAAGTTGATGTTTTTAGAAGAGGCAGACGCTAAAGATGCAAGTGGGAAATATAGGGGGGAGGCAATGGAGACAAGGGCTAAGTTGAATGCGTTGGAGGCGGAGAAGATAGTTCTGTATGCAACTATTGAAACAGGATTTCTTTGAGGGGGAAATAAAGCAGGGAAGTACATGACACGGAGATTAAAGAAGAGAAAAAATTTGAATAGGATAACTCAGATTATGACAAGGGGAGGGGTGGAGAGAGATGTACAGAAGATAAGAGAAGAGTTTGTGGAGTATTACCAAAAGCTATATGAGGCAAAACAAGCAAGGCCAGAGGGGGAGATCAGCATGTACTTGGGAGCAACAGGGATACCACAGCTGGCTGAAGGGGAAATGAGGGATTTAGATAGAGAAATACAGGAAGGGGAGGTGGAGCAGGCAATTAAGGGACTGAAGCCAGGGAAGGCTCCTGGCCTAGATGGCTTGACAGCAGTCTTTTATAAAAAGTTTGGAGGGCTGCTGTTAAAACCATTGATGAAAATATTTAATCTACCAAGGGAGGGGGAGAAATTAGCAGAAACAATGCGGTGGGCAGGGGTAACACGTATACATAAGGAGGGAAAAGATCTGCAGGAGTGTGCGTCCTATAGGCCCATCTCGCTGCTGAATATAGATGTGAAATTATTGGCTAAAGTTTTAGCAGCAAGACTTAATAGAATACTAAGTAAACTGGTGCATGATGACCAAGCAGGTTTCATTCCGGGAAGGCAAGTGGCAGATATTAGGAAAATTTTGAATATGGTATGGAAGGTGAAGCAAGAGCAAAAACAGGCAGTACTATTGTCGCTCGACGCTGAAAAAGCGTTTGATCAGGTGTCGTGGAAATTTCTGTTTTCAGTGATGGAGGTTCAAGGGCTTAGGGGAAGGTTTTGTGAACTGGGTAAAAGCTCTGTATGCAAATCCGAAGGCATGTGTGAGTAAATGGGGGATATGTGAGATATTTTGCATTGGGGTGGGGAACAAGACAGGATTGCCCCTTCTCGCCATTGTTATTTGCATTATCATTGGAGCCATTAGCAGCAATGATAAGGGGGGACAAGATATAAAGGGGGTAAGGGTGGAGCAGAGGGAATACCGAATGTCAGTTTGCTGATGACATTTTATTAACGATAACGCGTCTCAGTGAGACCATACCAGCAATAATGCAAGAAGTGCAGGAATATGGGGAACTTGGCTGGGTTTCGGATTAATTGGGGGGAAATCAGAAATATTAAATCTGGCAGGAGGGGCAGTAGTTCAAGAGAATTTGCAAAGGGGATATCCAATCAGGTGGACAAAAGCCTATTAGGTACCTGGGGGTTCAGTTGGGAAGGGATTTGGAAGAATTATATGATTTAAATTATAAGAAGCTTTTTTGGCAAGTAGAAACGCAATTACGGGGGTGGAGTAGGGGGTATACTTTCTGGTTTGGTAGGATGGCGATAATTAAAATGATGCTACTTCCACAGTTCCTGTTCTACTTACAGGTATTACCAATAGGGATTCCGCCAAGGACATTAAAAAAGTGTAAAAGCAAATAGAGGGGTTCATATGGGGGGGGGGTTAAGAAGCCACAGATAGCAGCGTGGACCATGCAGGTGTCTAGGATCGAGGGAGGGATGGGGGTGCCCAATGTCATAAAGTATTATAAAGCAGCCCAGTTGAAAGCGGTGTACTCATGGCTATGGGAACAGCAGAAACAATGGGTAATTATGGAAGAAACGGGTATGAGACCAGGAGAATTGGAGAGATTGGGGAGGGAGGGGAAGGGGGGAGAATCCATTTGTGGGGCATACTTTAAGGGTGTGGCAACAGCAGAGACAGAGGATGATAGGGGATAAGAGATGCTCCTGCACCATGTCCCTAATGGCTTGTTGTGAAGAGGGACTAGGTCCGGGTAGAATAGTGTTGCAAAGGTGGGCAGAGCAGGGATTAAGTCAAGTATTACAGATAATTACAAGGGAAGGAGTAAGAGAATTCGAAGGGATTAGAGATCTCTACCATTTGAAGGAGACGGACAGATTTCATTATTTACAGATAGGATCGTTAAGGCAGAGAAGGAATTGGCAGGACATAATGAGGGAACCAAGCTGGTTTGAAGGCAGCTGTCTGGGATCAATGGGGAGGAAGGGGGTGGTATCTTGAATTTATAAAGGGCTTATTGCAAGCTGGGAGGAGAAATTAAGTTATATGTGTGCATGGGAAAAGGATTTGGGGGTGAATTGGGGAATGGAGGAGTGGGAGGGGGTAGTGGGAGAAATAGCAAAATCTGCAGTTGCAACATCCCTGAGAGAGAATGGATTTAAAGTGCTGAGTAGATGGTATTCAACACCGGAGCGCTTGTATAAGGCTGGAGTCAGCAAGGCGGAAGAATGTTGGAGGAAGTGTAGTGACAAGGGCACCTGGATGCATATGTGGTGGACGTGTCCGGGGTGCAACAGTATTGGGGAAAGATTGGGGAAAATATAAACAAAATTATAGGATCAAGATTAAATTTATCACCAGAAATGCCTGTTACATAAGAAGGATGGGGAGTGGAAAGGGGAGTGGAGGGTAGTATAGTACTGTATATTAGCGGCAAGATGTGAAATAGCGCAATATTGGAATAGAGAACTTGCCATCTATAGAAAGGTATGCCAAACGGATGTCAGAACTGTATCTAATGCATAGGCTAACAGGGTTAAAGAAGGGCAGAGAGGGAAGAGTCGAGAGACAATGGGAGGGGGTTTGGAGCTGGTTAAAGAATGGGGAGTGGAAGGATGGGTAAGAAGAAATTAGGAGGTACTAAAGAAGGTAAGGATGGGGCAAGAATAAGTATAAAAGGGGCAAATGGATGGGGGATGGAGGGGGGGTGGGAAGGTAAGGAAGGTAAGGCGCAGGAAATGTTAGTTGTTGTGTGTCAAGGAGTTATTTGTAGGGGATAGTATTGTTAAGCTGTATTTATAAGTGGATCATTGTATGATGTCTTGGACGAAAATCTAATAAAGTTGAAGTTGTATTATAAAGGTTTTTTGTTTTTTTTTTTAAATTCATCATTCAGCATCAGAGTCCAGAATAACTCTCCACCAAGGGCTTGGATGGCCGAGGGGGGAGCAGGTGAAATAGGCCATATGGTATTTTTCTGTCGTCATGTTTCTATCTAGTTTGCCTTTGCATATAAACTACAATAGTCCCTTTTCTTTCCTTTACTTTAGAGATCTTCTGTGTTTGTCCTATGCTTTCTTGTGTTCAGATACTGTTGTCTCTATCATCTCCACTGGGAGACTATTCCATGCATCTTGTGACTCTACACCACCCCTATTAGGCGCCCGCCTAGGGCATGCGATGCAGGTTTGCCTTCTGAAAGAATAGTCTGTAGCCGTGTGGTCAGGCAAAAACAATAACTGGGCTTTATTCCCCTTCCCTTATGGATTTCCTTTTTTTTTTATACAGCAATAAAGAATAACATAAATAAACTGTTTCTTCACAGCAAAAATAAAGATGAACCTTTTCCAAGCAATTATAACACTGCTTCTGCTTGCTTCTTTAACAGAGATTCTATCTCATCCGAGAGACATATTGCACAATCAATGGGACTGGATTCTACCTCCTGGCTAGTGCTTTCCCACTGCATTTGTTCACAGTCCAGACCTGTAAATGGATAACACTCTTCAGGGCTGCTATTGACACAACTCTTTCTTTGGGAGGCAACAGTTCCTATAGCAGGAAGCTGCTCTGCATAAACAGGGTCGTGGGGACCTGTGTTTGGGGCTTCTTTTAGGTTCCCTCTTTCTCTCCAATAAGGATTCTCTTCCCCACTGTTAGCTTTAGTTCTCCTGGCCGGGCCCACCTCTTGCCCTTTAGAGAAAATGGTGTACTTAGCTTTTCCTCTGGGGTATATAGCTTCCACTCCTTCCTCTGTTAACCAGGCCTTTCTGTCTGGGCTGTAGCATGCCTTTCCCCAAGAGTTCCAGTTTTAGCTGGGCTGTAGCCACTTCCTGGAAAGGTTTTACTCCTGCTGCTCCTTGCTACCAGGGCATACCCAATGCTTCCTGGATCCATCAAGCTCTCCTGTTCGTGACGTCTGCCCTCTACCTGCTTGGTCACTCTTCTTGGGTCGATGCCCCCTCTGGCTTGGGAGACTCCTGCACTAGCTCTTCCAGCACTCTCTGGTTCAGCTGTCTCCTCTCTCACTGGTTCGGCATCTGTAACTCCTCCAGCCACACCCACTTCTTCTCTTCCTTCCAACTCTGCCTCCCCTTGCTGGGATTCCCCAACTGCTTTTATCCTCTTGTCTCTTGCACGTCGTACGTGCTTCCCTGCTCAGGTGAACCTGATTAGCTCTGACTTTCTGCTGCGTCATATCTGGTGTGGGGAAAGTTTGTTCTACTATTCTTTGGCTCATTGTAACCTGAATGTGTTTGCTGCTTATGTGACTGCAAGGTAAGTTCTTCTTTTCCCCCTATTATCATAGGTTCTGTGCTGGCTACTGCATCACAATCTACCACACTTTCTGTAAAGAAATATTTCTGCATATTCCTGATTCTATCCCCTTTCATCTTCATCCTATGTCCCCTAGGAGTGGAGGAGTAGCCTAGTGGTTAGAACACTGGCTTGGTAACGAAGCAACCAGGGTTCAATTCCCACTAGCACTCCTTGTGGCCTTGGGCAAGTCCTTAACCCTCCATTGCCTCGGAAGAAAGGCCTGGCAATCTACTTCCGGTTACACTGCCAAGAAAACCCAGGAGCTTCTGGGTCGCCCTGAGTCAGGACTGACTCGAAGGCACACATTGCATTGCATCCCCTTTCATCTTCATCCTATGTCCCGTAGTAGCAGAACTTGCTTTCGTTTTGAAAGAGGCTCTCCTCTTGTGCATTTATGCCAAGAGGTCTCTATCATATCTCCTCTATCCTGCCTTTCCTCTTAAGTATAAATATTAAGATCTTTGTCCCCATATAGTTTATAACGAAGACCACTAAACATTTTAGTAGCCACCCTGTGCAGACTCCATCCTGTTTTATACATATCTTTTTGAAGGTGTGATCTCCAGAATTGCACACAATACTCCAAATGAGGTCTCACCAGAGACCTGGAGGCACTATCGCTTCCTTTTTTCTGCTGGCCATTCCTCTCTTTATGAATCCAAGCATCCTTCTGGCTTTCACTGTTGGTTTTTCTTCCTGTTTAGCCACTTTAAGATCATCAAATGATCACTCCCAGGTCCCGCTCTTCTTTCGTGGAGAGAAGTTCTTTGCCCCCTACACTGTATTGCTCCCTTGTATTTTTGCAGCCTAAATGAATCACCCTGCATTTTTTAGCATTAAGTCTCAGCTGCCAAATTCTTGAGCGTTCTTCAAGCTTAGCTAGATCCCTTCTCATGTAATCTACTCCTTCCTGGGTGTCTACTCATGCAGATTTTGGTATCATCCACAGAGGCAAACCTTACCCAACAGCCTTCCGTAGTATCGTTAACAAAGATGTTAAAAAGAAACAGACCAAGGACAGATCCTTGTGGCACATCACTGATAACCACCTCTTCAGAGTGAGCTCCATTTACCTGTACTCTTTGTCTCCTCCCACTCAACCAATTCCTAACCCAGTCAGTCACTTTAGGATCTGTCCCTAGGATGCTCAATTTGTTGCCTGTGTGGAACAGTGTCAAAGGCTATCTCCAGGAACAAGCAGGAATAAGTCCTCACATATGGGTACGTCGGTACCGACGGAGCCCGAGCGGGAAAGCTCCCCAGCTTCCCAGAAGGAAAGCTTTTGGGACCTCCCACTGCGCATGCGCGCTGCCTTCCCGCCTTCCTGACCAACTCTCCTCAGTTCTTCTTTTTCCGCAGAGCCAGCAGGTCGTGTTCCTGTCACCGCTGAAGAAGTTATTTTAGTTTATTTCTTTGGCCGCGTGTCTGCCTTCCCCGATTCCAGACCGGTACTGCCGGTCTTTTTTTCCTTTATTTAAAAAAAAAAAAAAAAATTCTTTTCTTTTCCTCACTTGGTGTGTGACTTCTGTGAGGCCTTTAGGCCTTCACTAATTCTCCCTCATGGAGAAACAAGCCTCTGGGTTTAAAAAATGCACCAAGTGCAGCGGTACTATTTCAGTCACAGACACACATGAATGGTGTCTTAAATGTTTGGGGCCTGACCATTCCATTCCGCCCATCCTGTTCTTTGATGTCTAAACGTGGCTTACAGAACCGGGCAGCCAAGTTTCACATGCTGTTTTCCACAGATACTCCAGCATCGACATCTTCCAGGTCTTCCTCTCCTGATGGATCTCAGGTAACCAAACATTCCTCTGGCAGGTCCTCAAAGGGCAAATCTCCCTCTAAGTATCGAGATACCCCTGGGCTTGACCCTGAGGACCCTGCCCCAGCCAAACAACCCCGGCGGGAAGCTCCGGCTTCCAAAGCTGCTCCTATGGGGTTACAGGTTGACATCGATGGCACGGCCTCGACCGATCACCTGTTAGATTGTTCTGGGGTACCGGCTCAATCATCCGGTACCGACATCCAGACAGTCGTGGCGTCCATGGATCATACAGTTCAATCCATGCAGCAGGCCATTCTGGCTTTTATTAAGGCTGCGACGCCCTCAGTACCGCACCCTGCGGTACCGACTCCGGTACCGGTACCCATGCCTTCCACATCGACCAGAATACCGATTCCGGTTCCTGGTTCCGGGGTTTTTCCCGATACCGATCCGGTTCCGGGTACCCCCGATGTCGATACCGGTCGATACGCTTATCGATCCCTGGAAGCAAACAGACAATACTTTGAGTCTTCTGATGATCCTGATTCATTAGATGACTCTGCTGAAGTATCCCTTACTCTACCTGAGGAACCCTCTTCTCCAAAGAGGAGAATGTCTCCTCCAGAGGATTTATCCTTTCAAGACTTCATCATTGAAGTAGCTAAAGGTCTTTCTATTTCTGTATCCTCTGAAAAAGAACCTAGAGCAAAAAAGTTAGACATTTTAGGTTCCCCAAGAGGCAGTCACCTTGCCCATCCATGAAATTCTTCAAGATCACATGATGGACTTATGGGAGACTCCTCTCACCCTATCTCCACATTCTCGTCGTCTGGACACCATGTATCGTGTCCCCCCTTCTCCTGGGTTTCAAAAAACTCAGCTCCCGCACCACTCCATTGTGGTGCAGTCAGCTATGAAAAGAATCAAGAGTACTAAAAGACACTCTTCTACTCCCCCAGGAAGAGAATGTAGGACTCTGGATGCTTTTGGAAGGAAAATCTTCCAAGCAAGTATGCTTATTGCCAGAATCAACTCATACAGCCTCTATATGGGCATGTTTCTGAAGGAAATTGGATTAAAAATACGCCATTTTCTCCCCTTTATCCCAGAGGATAGAAAAGAAAAGAGGAGTTCCTTCTTCTGCTTAAGCATGCTCAAGATATTTCAAAGTTCTCCAACAGAGCAGCCTTTGACTCCTTTGAAGGTGCTAGCAGAGCCTCAGGTATTGCCATAGCGGCTCGCAGAATTGCTTGGCTCCAGGCCTCTAACCTTGAACCCTGGGTCCAGGATGGGTTGGGAAATTTGCCCTGTACAGGTGAGAATCTGTTTGGTAAGGAGTGGCAAATCAAAGCCACTCAGATGGATGCAGAAAATGCTGCTTTGGATAGACTTTCTAAGTCTACCTCTACCCCTGTCAAGAAGAAATCTTTCAAAAAGCCTTTCTACAAGAAGGCCAGATTTGCCACAAATACTGGCCAACAATCTTCTGCAGCTCCCTTTGCTCCTAAGAGTCAGCAGCCTAAACAGGCCAGGGCAAAACCTGCAGGAGCTGCTACAGCCCAACAGTCCCAACCCCCTCAGGGTTTTTGACTCTAAACTAGAGAACTTAACCTTTCTGGCTCTAAAACAACCAGAATCTCTCACCATTCCAGGAAGGTTAACTCCATTTTGCTCCCAGATGGGAGCAAATCACATCAGAGCAATGGACCCTCTCTATCATCAGAGAGGGCTACAAACTACATTTCTCCAACCTTCCTCCCCATACCATGGTGAGAAGTTTCAATTCTCCCCCATCTCTCCTAGACCTGTTGGGTCAGGAGGTGACCATTCTTCTCGCCCAAAAAGCAATAGAAGAGGTTCCTCTTCCTCAAGGGTCAGGTTTTTACTCTACTTATTTTCTCATTCCCAAGAAAACAGGGGGGTACAGACCCATTTTACATCTCAGAGAATTGAACAAATTTCTATACAGGGAGAAATTCAAGATGCTTTCTCTAGGCACTCTCCTTCCATACCTACAGAGTCAGGACTGGCTTTGTTCTCTAGATCTCAAGGATGCGTACACACATATACTCATCCATCCATCCCACAGAAGATTCCTACGGTTTCTGTTCCAGGGAAAACACTTCCAATACAGAGTACTTCCCTTCGGTCTAGCCTCTGCTCCAAGGGTATTTACCAAATGCATGGCAATAGTAGCTGCATTCCTACGCACCCTGGGAATTTTTGTCTTCCCATACCTGGACGACTGGCTCATCCGAGCTCCGTCTCAGTCCGAGGCTCAGACTTCCCTGGATCGCACCAGGCGAATTCTACAGTATCTGGGACTTGTGATCAATCTGCCAAAGTCCCAACTCACCCCTACTCAATCCCTAGAATTCATAGGGGCCTGGTTGGATACCACCACCGCAAGGGCCTATCTACCTCAGGCCCGTTGCCAACGTCTAGTGCACTTAGCCTCTCAGACTCAGTCCAGAAGCCACTTGACTGCCAGAGAGATGCTACAACTATTAGGCCACATGGCCTCCACAGTGCATGTGGTGCCTTATGCTCACCTACATATGAGAGCAGCTCAATGGACTTTATCCACCCAGTGGACTCAAGCATCAGGAGCTCTCTCAGACTAAATAGCAAACTCCAATCGTCTTTTTTGGTCTCTCCAATGGTGGATATCCACTCAAAATCTGTTGTTGGGGGCCCCCTTTCAACCATTGTTGCCCCAAGCAACCCTCACAACAGAGGCCTCCCAAACAGGTTGGGGGGCTCATCTCCAAGATCTCTCCACTCAGGGCACTTGGTCTCCACAGGAGACCACCCTTCATATCAACCACTTGGAACTTCGAGCAGTCTTTCTAGCTCTCAAAGTTTTTCATACCCTGCTCAGCTACAAGACAGTCCTCATTCATACGGACAATCAAGTAGCCATGTTTTACATAAACAAGCAAGGAGGGACTGGCTCTCTGTCGCTTTGCAATGAAGCTTTAAGATTGTGGGCCTTCGCCAGAGAGCATCAAATCCATATCCTGGCAGTATACCTCCCAGGAATCCAAAACTCTTGGGCAGACAGACTCAGTCGAGTTCTGCTCCCACACAAATGGTCCCTGCACATGGATCAGGTACTCAGAATCTTCCAAGAATGGGGAACCGCGGACATAGACCTCTTTGCAAGTCCGTGGAATGCCAAACTTCCCCGGTTCTGTTCCAGAATTCCGTGTCAGGGAGTTCAGGCCAAGGATGCCTTCCTCCTTCACTGGGGTCAGGGTTTCCTGTATGCCTTTCCACCCATTCCCTTGATTCCCAAGACTCTGTTCAAACTCCAGAGGGATCAAGGATCTATGATCCTCATAGTTCCACGCTGGCCACGCCAAGTGTGGTACTCTCTACTTCTTCATCTCTCCCAAGCCCCCTCTCTGGACTTGGGAGCTGCTCCAGACCTTCTGTCCCAGGAGGAGGGGACTTTGTGGCACCCAAACCCCAAGTCCCTTCACCTCAGAGCTTGGTTACTGAAGGCCTAGACCTTCAAAGCTGGAATCTTTCTCAACAAGTGAAGGATATCCTCCATGCTTCCAGAAAACCTTCCACTAGACGTTCCTATGCTTTTAAATGGAAAAGATTTTCCATTTGGTGTGCTGAAAGGAGTCTTGACCCTCTAGCACTACCTTTGAATTCTCTATTGGAATACCTCCTGCATCTTTCCGATGCAGGCCTTAAGACGAATTCAGTAAGGGTCCATTTAAGTGCTATTGCAGCATCCCTTAAGCCTATCAATGGAGAACCTGTTTCCTCTCATCCTCTTATTGCAAGATTCATGAGAGGCCTAACTTTAACTAGACCTCCCATTAGGCCTCCTCCAGTGGCATGGGATTTAAATCTGGTTCTTGGTCAGCTTATGAAGCCTCCTTTTGAACCCTTAGCCACCACCTCCTTGAAATTTCTTTCCTGGAAGGTTATTTTCCTCATTGCAGTCACCTCAGCTCGCCGCATCAGTGAGCTGCAGGCCTTAGTGGCTAATCCACCTTATACAAGGTTCCATCATGATAAGGTAGTTCTTAGGACCAATCCACACTTTATGCCTAAAGTGGTCTCACCTTTTCATCTTAATCAAGAGGTATATTTACCTGTCTCTTTTCCAGCTCCTCATGCATCAAGTGCAGAGAAGAATCTTCATACTCTGGATTGTAAAAGAGCTCTTGCCTTTTACTTACAAAGAACACAGCAACATAGAAAGTCTTCCCAGCTCTTTGTTGCTTTTGATCCCTCTCATTTGGGACTTCCAGTCTCTAAGAGGACACTGTCCAATTGGATTGCTCAGTGTATTTCTTTTGCCTACCAGAGTAAGAACCTTTCTCTGGAGAGCCATGGCCGCCTCTATGGCTCATCTAAATTCTGTGTCCATCGACCAGATCTGTCGAGCAGCCACCTGGGCCTCGGTTCATACCTTCACAGCCCATTACTGCTTGGACAAGGACTCCCGCCGGGATGCCTTGTTTGGTCAGGCTGTTCTCAAACACCTGTTCCATTCTTAATCAACTCCTACCCTCTATCCCTGGATAGATGCCTGAGATCCATAGGAGGAGGTAGAACCCTTCCCAGGGTCTCATATCCTTGGGGTTCTCCCAGGCATCTTAGCTAGGGAGTCCCCATATGTGAAGACTCATTCCTGCTTGTTCCTGGAGATAGCACAGTTACTTACCTGTAACAGGTGATCTCTGGGAACAGCAGGAATAAGTCTTCACAACCCTCCCACCTCCCCTAGGAGTTGTATCTCTCTATCTGTCTTTCTTTTCCTCTCTCTCTCTCTTGTCTCAGCTTTAAAACTCGAACTGAGGAGAGTCGGTTAGGAAAGGCGGGAAGGAAGCGCGCAGGGGCTGTGGGATGCTCCCAAAAGCTTTCCTTTTTGGGAAGCTGGGGAGCATTCCCGCGCAGGCTCCGTCGGTACCGACGTACCCATATGTGAAGACTTATTCCTGCTGTTCCCAGAGATCACCTGTTACAGGTAAGAAACTGCTTTATTGCATTGGCTGTTTCTTTTTTTTCATCTCTTTGCTTTCCTGACTACTTTCCTAGCTTCTCTCACTTTACCCGATTGTTTGCTGTGATACCACCTTGATTAATAAGATAAGGCGGTTTAGAAATACTGTTAAATAAATAAAAATAAATAAATATAGATGCTTGTCTTCCTCTCTGTGATCTCTTGTATTTTATGAAAGCCACCCTTTTTCTTCACTTTATCTACCTCTTTTGAGAACCATAGTGGCCTCCTCTTCCTTTTACGTTTATTTACCTTTCTAATAAAGTTTTTTTTGCCATTAAAATATCCCCTTTCAATTTTGCCTATTGTTTTTCAACATCCCCCAGCTGTTCCCATCCCATGAATTGACTCCTTGAGGTGTTGTCCCATCTTGGTAAAGTTAGTTTTCCTAGTCTAAAACTCTCACTTTTGAATGGATTTTATCAGCTTTAGTCCTAATACTGAACCATGCCATCTGATCATTGAATGCAAGATCTCCCACTGACATCAGAAACACTTTCCCCGTTGGTAAGCACCAAATCCAGTATGGCCCCTTCATGTATAATTAAGAATTGCTTAGTGGGCTAGGAGCACCAGGAATAAGCAGCCATTGCTGATGTCACCAGAAATCCCCTGATTCATTAGCCTTAATGTGTTGCTCAGATCACAAGCCCATGTTAGGAGCTTTCCCTTTTCTCTGAGGCTTTGCAGTCTTTTTACTGACCTGGGGTATGTGGCATAATTTAAAGAAACTCCTTTTTTACTACTTTAATCATTTGTGCTCTTGGAGATATCTGGGTGCATTTTGGGCAGTGAATCATTGAGGCATCCATACAATGTGTATGATGTATCTGTCAGACTTTTTTTCTGGTTTCAATCGAGACATCTTTTTTGAACCCCGCTTTTCATTTGGACATGAAAACAATTTCAGCCAAGCTAATCTCTGGTAGACTGCCACATATCAGTTTCTCTCATCTCATCAGATTTAAGTTATAGCTTAAAGAGCAACTGTTGGAAGTGTCAGGAGTATTAGCACAGGCTTGGAAGGCTTTTCTAGAGCTTTGTGGGGCAGTTTCTCCAAATGGATTAGGTTTGTGCATGCCATGACAGTCATGCACCTCATTTGATACCATGAGATGATAAAGGTGAGTTACATTCAGGTGCAGTATGTATATCTCCAGGAACAAGCAGGAATGAGTCTTCACATATGGGTACGTCGGTACCGACGGAGCCTGCACGGGAATGCTCCCCAGCATCCAATCAGAAAGCTTTTGGGAGCATCCCTCGCGCCTTCTCACTGCCTTCCTGCCTTCTCCACTGCCTCTCCTCAGTTTTTGTTTTTCCGCGGAGCCGACAGGACGTCCTCCTGTCACCGCAGAAACTTTTTTCTTCAAATCCCTTTTTTCTTGTTTTCTTGTGGTCGCAGCTGTTTTCCTGCCGCCACCGGTACCGCCGGTGGATTTTTCTTTTCTTTTTCTTAAACTCAGGGAGATTTTTCCCTCAGTTTCTGTCTTTAAATTTTTTGGGCCTACAAGGCCTCTCCACCATGGAGCCTTCGTCTCCTAAGAAGTGCCTTCACTGTGGAAGCACGGTTTTATTTTTAGACTCCAATTCCTGGTGTCTAAACTGTTCGGGTCCTGACCCTTTTTCCCCTGAACACTCAGGCTGCAAAACTGTGAGAAGAACTTCCCTCTTTCGAGTTTCCCTCGATACCGTTTTCCCTCCCAAAGTGCGGGCACCGGTTTTTTCTTCTCTACAGGATCAGGTAACCCACAAACAGTCTGTTAAGACTAGCCAATTCTTGAGTGGTAGGTCTCATGCAAAGCATGCTGACGGCTCCGGCCTTGCTCTCAAGACCCCATTGGCATTAAAACCCCAGCAGGAGTCTTTGGGCTCCAAAGCATTTCAGGGGTTTCAGGTTGTTCCTGGGGCTCACCCTTCACAGAACATACCTGAGCCATGCTCGGTGGTAGCATCCGCTTCGAGCGGTACCGATACCCCGGCACCGGTGTTGAGTGATCCACTCTTCACCAGGAAGCGTCATCGGGCGTTCTCGGTACCTTCGGGACCGATCAATACGACTTGGACCGACTTTCCTGTATCGGCAACATCGCCGATACCACCACCAACGTCGGTACCCTCTAGACATGCATCGATAGACTCGCTCCCTTCGATGCCGAGTCTGGAATCGCTATCTAGTCTAGATGACTTGGTACCGACACGTCTCGGAACCAATGTTTATCGATTCCGCATACACGGTACCGAGGATAATCACCAAGGGGTTTTACTTACCTCGGTACCGCTTGAGCTGTCTCCGATGTCTGCTTCGGCGCCTTCGCTACCGGTATCGGTATCGATGCCGGTACCTACAGCATCGGAACCAGCTCCTTCCATGCTTTTGTCACCTGGATCGCTCCTCTCTATGCCTAGTTTAGAGTCGATTCCGGGCATGGATGATGCACTTCTGACAACTCATAATTGCCAGTTCCAGTATCCATCCATTGCAAATCCTGTTTTGCACCGGACAGGTATATCCTCCGGTGCCCAGGCTTCCTTTTCAGGTTTAACCTGTCCAGGGATGGTTCCCATCGGAGATCCTTCTCTTCAGAAGTTTCTCCTTGACATGGCAACCTTCCTTAATATTCCTATCCCTGGCTATGAGTCTTCTCAGGGTTTTTCTGCAGGAAAGGAAACTGTAATGCTTCCTTTACATCACTCTTTGCAGAATCTTCTTCTGAAGGTATGGGAAAAACCTTTAAGGGTTTCTTCACCTCCTACAGCAACTGATCTTCTGTATCAGGTGCCCCCATCTCCAGGATTTCAAAAGCCTCAACTTCCCCATCATTCCATTGTAGTGGAATCAGCAATGAGGAAGGTAAAAAGCAAGAAAAAACATTCTTCTTTCCCGCCAGGACGTGCATCTAGATTACTGGATGCCTTTGGACATCAAACCTTCCAAACATCTATGCTGGCAAAAAGGATTCTCTCATATATTTTCTATATGAGTCTATCCCTTCAGGAGATCACAAAGAAATTATCTCTTTTGACTCCTTTTCTATCAGAGCCCAAGGCTGCAGACTATTCCTTACTTCTTAGTCATAGCCAACATATCTCTTGGTTTCTTTATCGTGCTTCCCCAGACTCTTGAGTCTGTTAGCAGAACTTCTGCTATAGCCATAGGAGCACGTCGTAAAGCCTGGCTCCAAGCATCAGACTTGAATAGATGGGCAGAACACAGACTAGGTAATACTCCTTGTACTGGAGAAAATCTCTTCAATAAGGAGTCCTTACGTCAGGTTGCTCATTGCTTCACTGACTTTCCTGTTTCTGAGGGCCATCCTAAGCCCTCGCCCTCCTCAGCAGGTAGAACATGCCCTTCCAGACCTTCTTTCTCTAAAAGAAAGAGGTTTTCCTCTTCACCTGCCCATCATTCAGATGTTCCCAAGCAGGGAAAGTCTCGCCCTGGTCTGAAGCGTCCAAACTCTAGCCAGGCTGAATAAACACAGTAACCATAGGTTTCTGATTAATCTTTTTATAACTACAGTTAACTTCTTTTCAGCAGAGGTTTTTCACTGTTTTTCCATTCAAAACTCTGCTCAGGGATTCCTATTCTCAGGAAATCCATTTACTCTTCACTATGCTGAACTGTCAGGTTATTCGTGTCTATAAGTTAGTTTTCCACCTCTTCCTGGCAAGAAGAGAGGTTTAGCAACTATCATATGATAGTTTCTCTGTACCAGAATGAATTTTTTCCTTCCAGGGACTTGCCATGTGGTAAGTCCATCTTCAGCTTCTAGCTCTACCCTCTTCGTCAGGGTTTCCCCTGTAAGAGTGGTACCCTACCATTGAAAGACTTTTCTTGTCTTTCTTTTTACTGTAGAGTTTCTTCTTCTGTATAAACTCCTTTCTTTATCTGGGCAGCTCTGCAGACAGAGACAGCTTGCTCTCTTTGTTCAGTCTGTTTTCTCTGTTTGACACAGACCGACTCTCTCTGTTGCCCTTTCAGTAGCTGCCCATGCAGGAGTTCCAGTGCTTGCCTACTGGTACTTTCCCACAAGTCCCAGTCTTGTTATCCACCACTCCTGTCTGGCCTTAGTAGTGATTCCAAGACAGTTTTCTACATCTTTCTTGGATAAACTTTTTCACTACAGGCTTCTTACACTATCCTTTACCCTTGCCATCTCCAATCTCTGGGTTTGGCACGTAATGGACGTGGCTGTCAGTTTTCTCCATCAGCCATTTCTACATCCAAGTTCTCCTGCATAATGCTCTCTGCAATCCTACTGAGAAGCTTTCCAATATGGGCCCTTGTTAGAGAGCATAGAGTTTCTTGAATGACTATCCATCATGGTTGAAAAATGCTTCCTCATTCATCCCCTATGACTCTGAGGGTTCTTCATACCCTGTTATCTTTAAAAAAAAAAAAAAAAAAAAGACGGGGAAGGACATAAGCCTTCTCTACAGGAAAGTCTGAGAGTTATTCCATTCCTTAGGGAATATACTCTTTCTTGCAGCTTGTCCTCATGGTATCCTATTACTTCAAGGACAGCACATACTACTCTGAAAAACGCCTGATACCTCCTTTGTCCCTCATATAGGTCAACCTGGTATCTTTTTCTATGCGTTTCTGTCCTTTTACCATGCTGGAGTTCCACAGGACTCCGGGCTTGCTGTTTACAGACTAATATTATCCTCTGTTTTTTCACAGAACCATCCTGGTAATTCACTGGATAGCATTCCTTTATCATCATTCCTGAGGGAATAGATTCTCTATATATTTCTCAAGTAGGTTTCACCTCCTTGTTCTTGAATGAATCTTTTCCCTTCACATCTCCATGTGAATGTCCTGATATGCATAACTCTGTCTGCTTATTGCAGGCATCTATCTTTAGACCTATATTTTCAGGTATCTATCTATATATACCTATATACATCTCTGTAGATGTATCTGTCAGCTAAGTGTGCATATGCTGTGCCCTTTAGATCTTATTATAGATCTTATTATAGATCTATATACTTATACTCTACATATATGTGTGTATCTATTCAGATACTTATTATAGGTAGATATGTATCTCCATACTTATCTCCTGACTGTCTATGCTCATAAAGGTTTTTACCTTCCTGCATGTTACTGACAGTGGGCTTGCACAGCTTCATACTGTTCCACAGTGTTTTCGGATATTTTGCACACAACCACTGCTGTGGAACTGACAGCCCTACCGTATCCTAGATTTACGTATCCCTGAAGCTCCATACCCCAATGTCTTCCTACCTCTCACCAGTTAGGGAAAACATGGTGGATCTTCAGTGGATTTCAGATTCAATTCCTCAAACATCTGTCCTTTTCTGAGAGTATGGGGTTCTTCTCATACCCTTTCCTCCCTCAAGGACTAGGTCTGTTTGTCAAGATCAGTCAGTCTTCCTCTTTTGCTCCTACCTCTGAATACTTCTGTAGCCAAAAGAGTTTTCAGCTTTCCATGAAGCTTCCCACTGAAGACCTGCCGTGTTTGTGTTACCCCAATTAAATCCTGGGGTCACCTCTCACTTCCAGCTGTGGACCTCCACCTTCACTCCAGTGAGGTCACCTTGAACATTATTCTACTGGATCCCCAGTAGACTCCATCAGCCTCTCTACTTCCTGCAATCCAGTAGGTGAGCCATCATATGGTGATTGTTCATTCCAATATTATGGTGATTGTTCATTTCAATATATCTTTTGATAATGATCATACATACAAGGACTCCTTTCGGGTAGTCTTTTCTTAGCTTAGCTGTTTTTTCAGCAGCTCCTCTCTTTTCAACTCCTGCCCTCCATCCTCAGGATGCCTGGCCATATGAGGTGTAGCATGTTTTCTATCTTCAACATGTTAGGGCTCCAGGCATCTTAGCTTGGGAGTCCCCATATGTGAAGACTCATTCCTGCTTGTTCCTGGAGATAGCACAGTTACTTACCTGTAACAGGTGATCTCTGGGAACAGCAGGAATAAGTCTTCACAACCCACCCACCTCCCCTAGGAGTTGTATCTATCTTTCTATCTTCTTTTCCTCTTTCTCTCCTTTTGTCTCAGCTATGAAACTCAGCTGAGGAGAGGCAGTGGAGAAGGCGGGGAGGCAGTGCACAGGCGCGAGGGATGCTCCCAAAAGCTTTCTGATTGGATGCTGGGGAGCATTCCCGTGCAGGCTCAGTCGGTACCGACGTACCCATATGTGAAGACTTATTCCTGCTGTTCCCAGAGATCACCTGTTACAGGTAAGTAACTGTGCTTTCCCTGTCCCCAGAGGGCTCACATTCTAGGCTTGCTCAAGGCCACAAGGAGTGCCAGTGGGATTTGAACCCTGGTCTTTCCAGCTTGTAGGCTGCTGCCCTAACCACTAGGCCACTTCTCCAGAGTTTCTGAAATTTACTGCTAATGCTCAGCATAGTACTTGAATTGTGCCAAAAAGAACCACCTTCTGGAGTTGGTAAGATGTAACGTGGATGGGTAGTTTGTGAAGATGTGCTTGGGTATAATTATTTATCAAACCTGTGGCTCCCAATACATTGGGAAATATTTATGTATCTTTGTCATGTTTTTTTTTTTTTGTCTCCGACTGCATTTCTTGGTAGTTCTGCATCTCCTACTTCACACGATTCACAAAATAATCACTGTGCCATTCTGGTGTTTCTCCTGACTTGGCAATGTTCCACTGATGACATCCATATATGGCTTTATATATCCTCCATCCATGAAGGATGAAGGCAGTGGCAATGTTGCTGTGAATACAAAAATAAAAAAATAATCTTGTGCTTTTAATGTTTTCACTGTTTAATTTTGTAGCCAGCAAAGAATATTTGATTGTCTTAAGTCTTGTGTGTGTGTGTGTGTGTATATAAAAAAACAAAACAAAACAAAAACAAGTGTGTTAGGTCTATTTCATGGGATAGCAATTAGTTTGTCGTGTACACATTGTACACATTCAGGTGGACTACTACAGTAACCAGAATACTTTTAAGTTTGAAATGTATGTAATTTTAATTGCTGTTGTCTCCCATGGTTAACACAATTGTTGCCCAAATAGACCACAGTTCATTTGTAACATCTCATTTTCCATGTTGAATAGTAGAAAGCAAAGTGGACTCACTAGATATGAGCAGCATATCTTGGTGTCTTAATGATGTCCTATGATTAAGAAACCTTGCTAGCATGATAAATTTGTACATATTGCCAAAATTATGTATAGTCTCACTATTTGCTTTGACAGGCATGGAAGCGATGGTGCACTCAGATTCTGTCTGCTCTCAGGTAATAGGAACATTAAATCACTTTTTGCTCATGGTTCTGTGCCTCTTTGACTTGCTGCATTTCTGCCATTTGCACTGTGGAAAATAATACTTGCAAAATAGTGTGTTTATAGCACATGTTTTAGGGCTAGCTATTTCAAATGCAGTAATGTTTAAAAGATTTCAAGAATGGTCAGGTCTGAAAATGTAATTCCAGGCCCACAGATTTTGGTAAGCCTGTTTTTGCAGCAGATGATGCTGTGACTTTTCAAATTCTCAACACTGAGGCCTTGATAAGTAAGCAGTGCAATAGAGCACTATGCTAAGCTTCAGCACACAGTGTTCTAATGCACACACTAGAAACCCTTTTACTCTCGATGGCAGTGAACTAATTGCATGGAAATTGTAATAGTGTTAGTGGCAGGAAGTGACGACAAAATAAAAAGTCTGGACTCCCTATCCCTTGCCTCCCACACCTCAAAAATTCTCTGGTGGCCCATGTCAGAGTATAGTATGAGTCCAGAGCCACCTGGACCAATTATACTTACCTAGTCTGGGAAAGCATCCAGTGTTATCCTTCCCTCACTCTCACCATCTTGAAAAATGGCAGCATGTGACTCCTAGCAGAGCATCCTGATGCACTGCTAGGGTCTGTAACCAAAATAAGGCCAAATCACTGCCAGAGACCAGGTGCCACCATTTTTCAAGATAGTGGTGGTGAGGGAAGGACATCAATGGATGCCGTCCTGCACCAGGTAATAGCTTTTCCAAGTGGTTAATACAAGCATCAGTGGCTCTCTGGTCAAGGGCCTTTATGACCTGGCATGCCTTGGGACTAGATAGCCCCAAGTATGTGTGGGATGTCAGGTGTCAGGGCCCTCTGGGCCAACATGGGAGTTCTGGAATGTGCTGGAGGGGTGCTGGATGTCCAGAAAGGTAAGGGAGGGGGGGTTAGCAGTCATGGAGGCTTGGGGCCCACCACTGTTTGTGGTGAGGATCAGGGGAGGGGGGGGGGAGGGCATGTATGGACAGAAGATGCCCTTTAGTTTCCACACTGCATCTTTTTTCTAACCTTGAGCTAGCATAAGGATTCTGAGCTAGACAGCAGGTAAAATGCGCTAGACTTTAGAGCAAAGGTTTTTTGCATATGGTGCAATTTGTCATTCAGCCTTTTGCATGCCCACTGCACTATACTTCACAGTGGTTTTACCACTGATTTTCCTGCACTAAATATTCTTACTGCATCTTTAGTAAAATTAACACGGGAAAATCTTGAAACAAGTATAGCACCGCTTAGTGCATTGGGGCTGAATGTGTCATGTTCCTGACATTTTTCTTTTAGAGTTGGACGTATCTAAAGTACAGCCACCTTTTAGGTATACCACAATATACTGGAGCTAGTAAACATCCTGGCACACAGTCAAGATTTATCCTCCCTTTCTCTTGGGGAAAAAAATGAGGCACAGAAGAATATACTCATGTAAAGCAGTCCTCTGAATTTGTGATCTCCAGGAAGAAGCAGGAATGTAGTCTTCACATATGGGTGATGTCCCTGACTGAGCCTGTGAGGGAACACTCCCCAGTGCCCTATAGCAAAGCCTTGGGGAGCACTCCACTGCGCCTGCGTGCTTGCCTTCCCAAGTCCCGTCCCCTCGGTGGTTCTTTTTTCTGCGGAGCCAGTAGGATGCATCGTCCTTTCACAACTGAAAAACTCTTCCTTATTGTGCTCTTCGGGGTACATCATGCTTCTGCCTTCCTGTCAGCGCCATTTCTGGTGAATCAGGGACTGGTCCCTATTTCTTTCTTTTCTTATTTTTTAGTTTCCTTACCGCGGTTCTTACTGCTAGCATAGGCCTCCATAGCCTTGTCTTCAACCTCAAAGACCATTTTTTTCAGCCATGGAAAAGCCAATCATTAGTTTAAAAAAAAAAAAAAAAAAAGTACAAAGTGTGCCAGAACCATTTCAGCCACTGATAAACATGACTGGTGTTTAAAATGTTTGGGTCCAGACCATGAACCCACTTCTTGTCCTTTGTGCCAGCAAATTACAAAGAGGCCTCAAGAACTCAGCCAGGCAGTTTGGATTGTTCTGCGTGGACTCTGTTTCAGTGGCTTCCATTTCAAGAGCATCAACTTGTTTTCATGGGTCTCTGGTTTCTTCAAAGTCCAAATACAGAAGTAAGTCAATTTGTGGCAGTTTCCAAATCTTTGGCATTTAAAGACAGATTCCACTGCCAGGGAACAGTCCCTATATAAGCATCTTGACTCCTCTAGAGGTGCTTACAATGCAGACTGGCCAACCAACAGCCCTGGCAGGAGGATCTGTCCTCCAAAGCACAAGTGGGGCTCCGGGATGCTCCTGAGGCATCAACTTCCAGAGAGCTACTGGTTCCTTGTTTTAGGACAGTGGTTCAGAGTTCCCGTACATGATTTCATCCAAAAGTCAGCCATCTTCTTGGACCAGCGCATGTTGGCAACAATCCTGGCAGCCTCAGTACCAATAACATTGAGGGCTTTGGCACCAAACCTACAGCCAAGCGTATCTGCCACGGTACCAGCCCTCAAACTGGCATTGACAGAGCATCCAAGGCAGATTCCTCTGTTGGGACTGGTTGATTCCCCCATTGTCCAACAGAATCAGGCTGCCATTGCTCTCTTTATCTTTATTTAGCTTCTCTGGGAACATGCAGGAAAGCCAGTCCTCACATATGGGTGACATCGGCACCGACGGAGCCCTCGTGGAAGCATCCCCCCAGCTTTCAAAGAAAGCCTTAGGGAGATGCCACCACGCATGTGTGGCTCCTTTTCTGCCCAAGGGTGTCATCTTGCTCAGTCTCCTTTTTTCCATGGAGCTCTTCAGACATTGTCTGCTTTGTCCCTGGAAAAAGTTGATTTTTTTGTCTGAGTTTCATACTCTCCCCTGGTGGTATATTGGTATTCTTCCTGCCTGCCGACCTTGTTGCCTTGGCATCGAGTTCGATTCATTTTTGTAGTTTTTTTTTCTCTTCCCAGCATCTTTGTGCCTTTTTTCTCCTGCTGGCAGCTGGGAGAGTCTTTAACCTCGCAGTGGTACTTTTATCCCCCATGGCTACCAGTGGCTTTAAGAAATGTGATTGGTGCTCCAAAATTATGTCCTTGACTAACACAGACACGACTGCTGTCTCTGTTTCCTGGTTTCTGCAAGAGGATGTCCAGTAAGGCCCTCAAGAGCCGCCAGCAGCATGATACATTTTTCCACGAGTCCCCAGTACTTCTGAAGGCCAGGGCCTCATCTGGACCCCGACATCTCGGGCAGAACGCTCCGAACCCGAGCCTTGTCAGATGTCCTCAGAAAAGGGGGTCTCCCTCAAGGGAACCCAGGAAGAAGAAACCCTTGAAGGCAGCGTCCTTGGATGGTTTTGATGGCCGGGGGCATCCTAGTCCCACAGTCTGCGGCATTCATCCGAGGTGTTGGAGAAGGAGTGGCCTGTGAATGTCCCCCAGAAGGATCTGACTGCGGACCGGCCTCGGTCCCCAGACACTATCCTCATCGAGGATTCCCCTTCAGGGGAGCTGGCAACAGGCCAGAGTCCCTTGGTGCCCACGCCAAAGGCTGTGGAGCTTTCTGGCCTGGAGTCCAGGATGGCAGCCCTGGAGTGCAGTTTATCTGCCTTCATGGACTAGCAGTGGGTACTGTTCCCCAGCACGACTGGTTCATCTGCCCCAACCACTGCCTTCGACATCCAAGCTGTCTCTGGAGGCTGAGCCGATCCTCGAGGTCCTTTGGCCTAGAGTCGATCCTCGGCCGAGGTTGGGTTTAGAGTCCTGCTCAACAGGATTGCGGTCATCCCCAGGAAGTCTGCCGGCATTGGCCAAGGGGCATCAGGAGCCCCGAAGTCCTCCTATGAGTTCTCGATGGATTACTCCGAGTGGGAGATGGAGGATGAGGAGTCCCCCGATACCCGTCACCACCGTGACGTCCTATCTTTCTCCAGGACCAAGCAGGAAGTCAGTCCTCACATATGGGTGACGTCGGCACCGACGGAGCCCTCGCGGAGCAATTTTCCCCAGCTTTCAAAGAAAGCCTTTGGGAATTGCAGCGTGCATGTGCGGTCCTCTTCCCGCCCAAGGGTGCCATCTTGCTCAGTCTTCTTTTTTCCGCGGAGCCCTACAGACGTCTGTGAATCCCCGCAGAAAAGTTGATTTTTTTCTCTTTTTTTCTTCGGTTCGACGCCAGTTCTTTTCCCGCCCGGACTCGCGACGCCGGTTGCGAGTCCGTCCCGTATTTTTTGGTTTTTTGTCCTTCGTGACAGATTTCGCGCCTTTTTCCTTTTTCCCTGGCAGCCCGGTCATTCGACCTCGCAGGGGCCCTTTTTCCCCCGATGGCTGCCAGCGGCTTTAAAAAGTGTGATCTCTGTAAGAAACTCATGTCTCTTACAGACACTCATGACTTCTGCCTCCGCTGCCTCGGCCCAGATCATGACTCCATGATCTGTGTGCCATGCGGCAAAATGTCCTCAAAAGCATTGAGGAGTCGGCAGCATCAGCGGGAGCGTATCTTCTCTGACTCCGGCTGGGCTCGGACCTCGTCAGAGGCTTCGACGTCTCGGGACTCTGGTCCGGAGCATCGTCGAAGTTCCTCTGAAAGGGGGTCTCCTACCCGGGAACATCATCGGAAGAAGAAGAAACCCGCGAGGGCGGGATCGGTGGACGCTCCTGGTTCCTCGAGGGCCAGGTCGCATAGCCCCGATTCCTGTCCCGGGTCCTCGGAGATGGAGAGGCCGTCAAAACATCCTCGACTCGAGGTGGACTTGCCCGCTCACGTGAGTACTGTTGTCCTCGTTGACTCGCCTCCGAAGGACCCGACGTCGGGCCCGACGCCGTCGGGGCCCGAGTCGGGGGCTGCTGGGTCTCCTGAGCTCGGACTCAGGTTGACGGCCTTGGAGAGCAGTCTGACTGCCTTCATGGACTAGCAGCGGGCATTGATCGCTGGCCTCGCCGGTGCTTCTGCCCTGACCGCCGGGACGTCGACCTCCAAATCGACCCCGGAGACCGAGCCGATCCTCGTCCATGAGGGCTCGAGTCGATCCTCGGTCGAGGTCTCCTTCGGCCTCCCGTTCGGGACCGAGGTCGTCGACGCCGACTCCCTCGGCGTCGGAGCGGATAGCATCGGTGCCCGCCCGACGGGAGCTGCTCGACTCCTCCGAGGAGTCGGCCTGGGAATCTGAGGACGAAGAGTCACCTGGTTCCTTTTGGACTCGGTGTGTCCCTTCGGACTCCCCCGAGTCCAAACCTCGGAGACGGTCCCCCCCGGAGGATACCCGGTTCTCGGACTTCGTGAGGGATATGGCCAAGGCCTTGGCCTTCCCCGCGGATCCCGAGGAGGAGCCTCGAGTCGAAGAACTCGATGCCCTCCAATATGACTATCCCCCGAAGGAGGCCTTTATTGTACCGGTTCCTCCGATGCTGGAACGACTTTTCTTCCGCATGTGGGAGAGCCCGGCGTCGTCGCCGGTATTAAGCAAGCGGGTCGATTCCATTTATCGAGTCCGCAAGAGCCCCGGCTTCCAAAAGGCACAACTACCGCACCATTCCATGGTGGTGGAATCGGCCATGCATAGACTTAAGAGTCAAAAAATGCACTCCTCGGTGCCCCCTGGTAGGGAAGCCCGAAGCCTGGATGCCCTCGGTAGGAAGTGCTTCCAGGGCTCTATGCTTGCTTGTCGAGTCCAGACTTACCAGCTCTACATGGGCATGTATCTCCGAGACCTGGCTAAGGAAATAGCCGGGTTCTCTGCTGGTCTCTCCGACAAACCTTTGCAGAGGTTCCAAACCTTGTCTACTGGTATTCGGGAGTGCTCCAAGTTTATTTCTCGAGCAGCCTATGATGGTTTTGAGGCTTCGGCTCGAGTAGCTGCGGCCGGCATCGGTGGACGCCGCCAGGCTTGGCTTCAGACGTCCGACCTCGAGCCCTGGGTACAGGACAAGTTGGTCGATGTCCCCTGCCGAGGTGATAGCCTCTTTGGCAAGCCCATGGATGAGAAGGCTGCACAAATCGAGATGGAGACTCTCACCAGAACTCGTCTCTCAAGGAAGACCTCTGCCCCTTCTCAAAAGAAGAAGGCCTCGGGGAAAAAGCCCTTTTACCCAAGGAAAGGTGCTGCCTATAAATACTACCCTCAGTATCAGGCCTCAGCAGCTCCCCCACAGGGAAAGCAGGCCAAGGGACGGGGTAATGGGTCCCGTAGGCAGCAAGCCCCCAAGCCTGCACCACCAGCCCCTGCTCAGCAGGGTGGGGGTTTTTGACTTCCTCAGCATAGCTTCTCCCCCTCAACTGGTTTCTCTCAGCACAGGAGGCCGGCTGGTCCACTTTGCCCAAAGGTGGTCCAACATCACCACATATACCTGGGTACTTCACATAGTTCAAAAGGGCTATCTTCTTCACTTTCACCAGGTACCTCCCTCCTACTTTCCAGGGGAGCCTCCCAGACTACCTTTGCACAGGGACTTACTCCTTCAGGAGTTAGCAAGTCTTGTTCAAGAACGAGCCGTGGAACCGGTGCCCCACCACCTGAGGGGCCAAGGGCTTTACTCCAGGTACTTCCTGATTCCAAAAAGAACAGGAGGCCTCAGACCCATCCTGGACTTGCGAAACCTCAACAAGTTCCTTGCAAAGGAAAAGTTCAAGATGCTTACCCTTGGAATCCTGCTGCCCTACCTCCAGCAGGGAGACTGGCTATGCTCCTTGGATCTGAAAGATGCATATACTCATATCCTCATTCATCCGGACCACAGACAATATCTCAGATTTGTTGTGGGAGGAAATCATTACCAGTACAGAGTGCTGCCCTTTGGCCTATCCTCCGCACCCAGGGTGTTCACCAAATGCTTCGCAGTGGTGGCGGCTTATCTGAGACTTCAAGGTCTGTTTGTGTTCCCATACCTGGACGACTGGCTCATCAGGGCCCCATCTTCACCAGAGGCCGCTCAAGTCACTCATCGCACTGTGGCTCTGCTCCAGCACTTGGCTTTTGTCATAAACTTCTCAAAGTCCACTTTGCTCCCCTCTCAAAATCTCGAGTTCATCGGCGCCAGGTTGGACACACTTCAGGCGCGGGCCTTCCTCCCTCTGGACAGGGCCAAGCGGCTCATGGATCTCGCCGGCCACTTTCACAGCAATGCACTGGTCTCAGCCAGGCACTTTCTGCGACTGCTCGGCCATATGGCTTCCACGGTCCATGTGACCCCCAATGCCCGACTGAACATGCATCCTGCTCAGTGGTGCCTTCGCAATCAATGGCATCAGGCCACGGGGAGCCTAGCGGACTTTGTGAAGATCTCCGACCAGCAGGTCTCCTCTCTGCGATGGTGGCTTCATCTACCCAACCTAGTGCTAGGAGTGTCTTTTCAGTCCCCTCCGCATTCTCAGGTCCTAACGACCGATGCTTCCCTCCTGGGTTGGGGAGCACATTGCCAAGGGTCATGTAGTCAAGGACTCTGGACTCCTTGGGAGTCTGCTCAACAGATTAACTTCCTGGAGCTCAGAGCCATCCGCCTAGCGCTCAAAGCCTTCTCTCACCTGGTGTCCCACCAGTCGCTGCTGATACAGACGGACAACCAGGTTGCCATGTTCTACGTAAACAAACAAGGCGGAACAGGCTCCTTCCTCCTCTGTCAGGAGGCGCAACGGCTATGCTCTTGGGCAGTCCGCCAGGGCATCCTCCTCAGGGCTGTCTATCTCCCAGGTCAAGAAAATTATCTGGCCGACAAGCTCAGCAGGATCCTCCAGCCACACGAGTGGAGGTTGGATCCGCTGGTGGTTCAGCGGATCTTTCTCAAGTGGGGCCTCCCCACCATGGATCTGTTTGCCAGTCCTCTGAACCGGCAGCTGCCCAGATTCTGCTCTCGACAGCCGCATCCTCTCCGGGTAGCGGCGGATGCTTTTCTAATTCCATGGTCCACCGGCCTCTTGTATGCCTTTCCTCCCATGCCACTGGTGTCTCGGACGCTCTTCAAGGTTCTCAGAGACAAAGCATCGATGATCCTAGTGGCTCCCCGGTGGCCGAGACAACCTTGGTTCCCGCTTCTGATGCAGTTAGCGGTAGACACTCCTCTTCCACTGGGATTTCAGCCCGACCTCCTGTCGCAGGATCAGGGGACTCTCCTACACCCCAATCTCAGGTCCCTTCATCTGATGGCCTGGCTGCTGAAAGGGTAGTCCTTGCTCCTCTGCATCTACCTCCAGATGTGGAGGAGGTCGTCTTGGCCTCCAGGAGGCCCTCCACCCGAAGGGCCTACGCTCTCAAGTGGCGTCGGTTCTCCGTCTGGTGTACTCAGCAGTCTCAGGATCCTTTCTCCTGTTCAGCATCAGTGGTCTTGCAATACTTGCTCTCTCTCTCTAACCTTGGACTTAAGTCCAACTCGGTCAAGGTCCACCTCGGTGCTCTTTCTGCGCATCACATGCCGGTGGATGGTAGACCTCTTTCCAGCCACCCTCTGGTGGCTCGGTTTCTCAGAGGCCTCCTTCTCCTTAAGCCACCTTTGCGCCCGCCAGCCCCGGACTGGGATCTTAATGTGGTCTTGCAGCGGATTACCTGTCCGCCCTTTGAGCCTATGGCTACCTGTCTGCTACGTTTTCTTTCATGGAAAACCTTGTTCTTGGTAGCCCTCACTTCTGCTAGACGCGTTAGTGAGCTGCAGGCCCTGGTTTCTGATCCTCCTTACACTAGGTTCTACAAGAACCGAGTAGTCCTACGGACTCACCCTAAATTTCTTCCCAAAGTGGTTTCCCCTTTTCACATCAACCAGGAGGTGGTACTTCCGACCTACTTTCCCAGGCCACACTCCAGCCGAGCTGAAATGGTCCTGCATACCCTGGACTGTAGAAGGGCGTTGACCTTCTACCTTGACCGTACGCGGGAGCACCGAAAGGCTGTTCAGCTCTTCGTGTCTTATGACCCCAACAAGTTGGGGCTCCCTGTCTCCAAGCGTACTCTGTCCATCTGGATTGCGGACTGTATCGCTTGGGCTTACGAGGCAGCCGGCCTCGTGCTGGACGGTAGAGTCACAGCTCATCGTGTTCGGGCGAAGGCTATGTCGGTAGCTTACCTCCGCTCTGTTCCATTGGCAGACATCTGCCGGGCCGCTACTTGGTCTTCAAGCCAGACTTTTGCAGCCCATTACTGCCTGGAGAGGGAGTCCCGCAGGGACAGTGCTTTCGGACAGGCAGTCCTCCGTAACCTCTTCGAGGTATAGGCAACTCCTACCCTCCGTCCCGGTTGTTGGGCTACCGGTTGGAGACATACTCAGAGAAGATTCCTTCCTTCTGTGCTACTGACCTTGAGGGAGCTCATTTTTGTGCTTAGGGTCTCCGGTAGCCTTAAGCTTGGGAGTCCCATATGTGAGGACTGACTTCCTGCTTGGTCCTGGAGAAAGCATAGTTACTCACCTGTAACAGGTGTTCTCCAGGAGCAGCAGGAATCAGTCCTCACAACCCTCCCTCCTCCCCTTGGAGTTGCAGTTATATGATTTCGTTTTTGCTAATTTTTGCTGTCTTTTAGCTATGTCATCTGACTGAGCAAGATGGCACCCTTGGGCGGGAAGAGGACCGCGCATGCGCGCTGCAATTCCCAAAGGCTTTCTTTGAAAGCTGGGGAAAATTGCTCCGCGAGGGCTCCGTCGGCGCCGACGTCACCCATATGTGAGGACTGATTCCTGCTGTTCCTGGAGAACACCTGTTACAGGTGAGTAACTACGCTGACTCTCCTGTCTTGGAGCCTTGATGGAGGTCTCCTCCCAAGGATATGGGCTTCCTTGATTTTGTCAAGGACATGTCCAAGGCATTGATATTCCCAACCGAGTCTGAGGAGGATCCTCGGGTGGATGAACTGAAAATACTCTGAGGTCCCTCCATGGGAATTGCTTACAGTGCCCATTCCTCCCAGTAGCCTAATGGTTAAGAACACTGGCTTGGGAACCCAGTGACCAGGGTTCGATTCCCACTAGCACTCCTTGTGGCCTTGGGCAAGTCACTTAACCCTCCATTGCCTCAGAAAAATCCAAGTTATCAGTGTCCCTGTTTAATGTAAATTACCAAGTTTAAGCTTCAATGTAAACAGCTTTGTTTGAAATGATAAAGCAGTATATAAAACCTCTTAAATCCTGGAACAGCTGATGCTCCAAATGTGGGAAACACCAGCTTTGGTGCAGGTGGTGAGCAAACAGCTCAACTCGATGTATCGAGTTGGCCGGAGCCCAGGCTTTCAAAAGTCACAGCTGCCGCATAACTTCATGGTGGTGGAGTCGGCCATGCTTTGGCTGAAAAGTCAGAAGATGCACTCCTCGGTGCCCCTAACAGGGAGGCCTGCACCCTGGACGCCCTCGGCAGGAAGTGCTGCCAGGGCTTGATGCTCATTGGCCACATCCAGGCTTACCAGCTGTAAATGGGCATGTACCTGAGAGACCTAGCAAAGGAACTCGCCGGGTTCTCGGCTGGTCTCTCCGAGGAACTTTTGCAACGGTTTAAGAACCTGGCCAAAGCAGTCTGAACTTATTTTTTATTTTTATATTTTTTTTTATTTAGACATTTGTATACCACCTTATCCCACAATCAGTGGTCACATCACAAATGGAGGGTTACATTTAACATGACGGTATTTCACATTTACAACATTTAACATGAGGGTACGGCATTTATCATGAGGGTATTTAACAACATTTAGATAGCACAATTGAAGGGTTACATATAGCATTAGGGTACTTAATATTATACAGTGAACTGTATATCTAGTTGGGTTGAGTGGGTATTGTTTTGGCGGAGGTAGTTGCATTACTGTTTGGGTGGAGACTGTCTGCTCATAGGTTTCTGTAAAGAGCAGGGTTTTAAGGGCCTTGCGGAAGTCTATGATGTCATTTGATGTCCTCATGTTTGGGAGAGAGTTCCAAAGTGTGGACGCTAGAAGTGAGGGAGCTCTTCTTGAAGTAGTTTGATTAGTTTTGTGGTATCCTGCGGTTGTGCTGATCATGTTGACATTATTGGTCCTTCTTGGTCTATTGCTGTTATCCCTTGTTATATCTTGGAGTGCATCTGCTGAGAGATGGTGGATGATTTTAAAGATGATCAGTATTTTATATTTTGCTCTGGCCACCATTGGTAGACAATGCAGTTGCTTTAAGATGGGAGGTGATGTGCTCAGTTCTTGGAGTGTCTGTAATGATGCATGCTGCAGTGTTTTGCACCATCTGGAGCGGGTGTAAGGTCTGCTGAGGGAGGCCTTGATATAACAAGTTTCCATAGTCCAGCAGAGGTGTGATGAGAGCTTGGCATACTGTGCGGAAGTGATCCTGGCGGAGTAATGGCTTGATCCTCCTTATGGTCCTCAAACGTTGATAGGCCATGAATGCTCCAAATTCATGTCTCGAGTGGCCTATGACAGCTTAGAGTCAGCAGATCTAGTAGCAGTGGCTGGCATTGGTGCATGCTGCCAAGCTTGGCTACAGTCATCCAACCTCGAGCAGTGGTTTCAGGACAAATTGGTCGATGTCCCCTGCCAAGGAGAGAATCTTTTTGGCAAACCCTTGACTGACAAGATGGAAGGGCTCGGGTAAAAAGCCCTCCTACCCGAGGAAGGGTGCTGCTTACAGAAACTACCCACCTTATCAGGCCTCCCCAGTTCCCCAACAGGGCAGCAGGCCAAGGGACATGGGCATGGCCCACGTAAGCAGAAAGCTCCAAAACCCCAGGCTCCGGCCCAGCCAGGGGGGTGCTTTTGACTCAGCCTCTCTGCGCCAAGGAGATCAGCAGCCCACAGGGGGACATCTGGCCCTCTATCCAAGAGGTGGGTGACCATCACCACCGACTCCTGGGCACTACAGGTAGTGGGGGAGGGGTACCTCCTCCACCTGACTCGGACACCTCCTCATTTCCTGGGAGAGTCCCCCAGGTCTCCCCTCCACCAGGACCACCTTCTGAAGGAGTTGGCAGGTCTTCTCGTCGACAAAGCGCTGGAACCAGTGCCCCACCATCTCAAGAGGTTCTACTCCAGGTATTTTCTCATGCCAAAGAGGACAGGGGGTCTAAGACCCCTCCTCGACCAGCGCAACCTCAACAAATTCCTGGTGAGGGAGAAGTTAAAGATGCTCTCCCTTGGAGCGTTGCTGCCATATCTCCAGCAGGGAGACTGGCTATGCTCCTTAGGACTCAAGGATGCTTATAACCCACATCCTCATCCACCCCAACCAGAGGCAGTATCTGAGGTTCGTGGGAGGGGGCAGGCACTTCCAATACAGAGTGCTCCCCTTCGGCTTCGCCACTGCCCCAAGAGTCTTCACAAAATGCCTGGCAGTTGTGACTGCCTTCCTCCGGCTCCAGTGGGTCTTCATCTTTCCATACCTGGATGACTGGCTTATAAAGGGGGGTACAGCAGGCCACTGCATGCACCATCTGGGTTCTGCAACACTTGGGCTTTGTCATAAACTACTTCGTCTCACATCCTCCCAACAGAATGTCTGGAGTTCATTGGGGCAAAGATTGACACTCTTCAGTCGAAGGCTTTCTTGCCCAGGGACCGAGCCGATCGTCTCGGTGCTCTAGCTCGGGGCGTACATTACCGTCCCGTCCCTCTGTGCCCACTCTGCTTCTTTTGCGCCTCCTTGGGCATATGGCCTCCATGATCCACATCACCCCTAAGCTTGTTTCCACATGAGGGTGGCGCAGTGGTGTCTCTGGGACCAGTGGTAGGCCATAGGCTACCTCCGAGACATTCTGTGACCTGCCAGTTGGAGGATTCCTTGTCTGATAGCAGTCACCCCAGCATCTCGAGGCAGGCATGCCTTTTCAGACTCCAAGCCTTTTGAGTGTCCTCACCACAGATGCCTCCCTGCTTGGCTGGGGAACCCACTGCGGAGATCTCTTCACCCAGGGCAACTGGTCACCACATGAGAATATCCAGCAGATCTACTTCCTGGAGCTCTGAGCCATATACCTAGCCCTGAAGGTCTTCCGTCACCACCTGCGTCACCAGTCTGTTTTGGTCCAGACGGACAACCAGGTGGCGATGTTCTACGTGAACAAACGGGGGCACGGAGTCCTGGTCCCTATGTCAGGAGGCTCTAACCCTCTTCTCATATGCAATCTGACAGGATATACTCCTGTGGGCAGTGTATCTGCCAGGCCAGGACAACCTGCTGGCTGACACTCAGCAGGGTTCTCCATCTGCATGAGTGGCAGCTGGACCCCAGGGTAGCCAGTTGGCTTCTCTGGCTCTGGGGGGAGCCTGCGATGGACCGGTTTGCTAGTCTGGACAGCTTTCAGTTGCCCCGCTTCTGCTCCCGGCAAGCCCACCCTGCCGTGGTGGCTACGAACGCAATCCTAGTCTCACGGTCTGAAGGCCTCATGTGCACTTTCCCTCCGCCGCCGTTGATTGCCAAGACCTTGTTCAGGGCTCTTCATGACAGGGTCTCACTCATCCTGATAGCTGCTCGGTGGCCCAGGCAGCCATGGTTCCCTCTGCTTCTACAGCTGACAGTGGAGGCCCCCCATCACCTGGGGACCGCTCCGGGATTCCTATCTCAGGAGGGGGGGCTCTCTCCTGCATCCCAATCTGGGGTCCCTGTTGCTGAGAGGATGACTTTGGCCACTTTCAGTCTTCCGATTAAACTGGAGGACATTCTGCTAGCCTCTCGCAAGGCCTCTGCTAGAAAGGCTTATGCACTCAAATGGCGCAAGTTTTTTGCTTGGTGCGCCGAACACAAAGCTGATCCTTTCTCTTGCCTGGTGGCTCTGGTATTACAGTACCTGCTCTACCTCTCTCAGTGCAGGCTCAAGTCTAACTCCATCTGAGTTCACCTCAGTTTCCTGACGGCATACCACCATTCGGTGGATGGTAAGCATCTCTTGGTCCAGCTGTTGGTGACCTGTTTTCTTCTGGGCCTGCTCTTATCGAAGCCCCCGGTTCGCCTGCCGGAAACTGAATAGGACCTCAACGTGGTGTTGGGGCAGCTCGCTCACTCACCCACCCTTCAAGCCTCTGGCAACCTGCCACCTTCGCTACCTTTCTTGGAAGGTGGCTTTCCTGGTTGCACACATCTGCACTCGCAGAGTTAGCGAGCTTCAGGCCCTGGTGGCGGAGGCGCCTTATACCAGGTTCTACAAGAACAGAGTGGTGCTTCGCACGCACCCCAAATTCCTGCCGAAGGTAGTGTCGCCCTTCCATCTCAATCAGGAAGTGGTGCTTCCTTCCTTCCTTTCCAAGACCTCACTCCAGTCAGGTGGAGAAGATCCTTCACAACTTGGACTGTAAGAGGGTCTTGTTCTTCTCTATCCAACGTACTCGGGGTCACCACAAGGCTTCTCACCTTTTCATCTCCTATGAACCCCAGTAGGCAGGGGGAGGTGGTGACCAAGCGTACGCTGTCCACATGGATGGCAAACTGCATCACCCTTGCTTATGAGCAGGTGAGGCTCCTGCTGGGAAGGCCACAAGCACACCGTGTCAGGGCCTTGGTGGCAAACCTGCACTCTTTCCCAATGGTGGACATCTTCTGGACCGCCACCTGGTCTTCAGTCCATACCTTTGCAGCCCATTACTGCCTGGAAAGAGTGTCTCAATGGGACAGTGCCTATGGCCAGGCTGTGCTCCGTGACCTTTTCGGGGTTTAGGCAACTCCTACCCTCCAACCCTTCTGTGTTTAGGCTACTGGAGTGCTGGTTCATTGGACACAGGGTTCTTACTGTGGTCTGTATACATGGGCTAATTGCTGCTGCTTGTTGCTCCCCATGAGGGAGCACCTATATTGGCTATGGGCTGTCGATAGCCTGTAGCTGCGGAGTCCCATAAGTGAGGACTGACGTCCTGCTTTTTCTCAGAGAAAGCATAGTTACTCACCTGTAACAGGTGATCTCCAGGAACAAGCAGGAATGTAGTCTTCACATATGGGTATCGTCGGTACCGATGGAGCCTGCGTGGGAACGTTCTCCAGCATCCAATAGGAAAGTTTTTGGGAGCATCCCACAGCGCATGCATGCTGCCTTCCCTCCTCTGTACCTCTCACTTCAGTTTTTGTTTTCCACGGAGCCGACAGGACACGGTACCCTGTCAGCGCAGAAAATCTACCTTTATTTTTTATTTTTTGTGGTCGCGTCTGCCTTCATTAGATGCCTACCGGTACCGCCTGTTCTCTTCTTTCTTTAAAAAAAACCAAAACATATATTTATCTTCAGGGCTTTTCCCTATATCTCCAGGAACAAGCAGGAATGAGTCTTCACATATGGGTTTCGTTGGTACCGATGGAGCCTGCGCGGGAACGCTCCCCAGCGTCCAGTAAGAAAGCTTTTGGGAGCATCCCACAGCGCCTGCGCGCTGCCTTCCCGCCTTTCCCAACCGCCTCTCTCCAGTTCTTTTCCGCAGAGCCAGCAGGTCGTGTTCCTGTCACCGCAGAAGAATTCTTTATTTTTTTCTTTATTTTTCTGTGCGCATCTGCCTTCTTCGACGGTCTTTTTTTTCTTTCTTACAAAAAAACCAAAAAACCCCCCCTTTTCTTTCTTCAACTGTGCATTTTCGGTTTGGGCCTTAGGCCTGAACATATTTTCTCCTCTTGGAGAAGCCCGCTTCCGGGTTCAAAAAGTGCACGAAGTGTGGCGGTACTATTTCTGTCACCGACACCCATGACTGGTGTCTAAAATGTTTGGGTCCTGACCATTCCATCACGGATTGTGTGTCCTGTACCATGATGTCTAAAAGAGGTCGGCAGAACCGAGCAGCCAAGCTCAGTACCCTGTTTCCCTCTGATGCAGCCTCGGTGGCATCGACGTCTTCCAGGGCTGCTGCTTCCTCCCATGGATCTCAGGTAACCAAACATAAATCTAGCCGGTCCTCGAAGGGCAAATCTCCCTCTAAGCATCGAGATGCCTCCGGGCTTGTCCTCGAGGATTCCGCACCGGCAAAATTACCCCGGTGGGAAGTTCCGGCTTCCAAAGCATTGTCTATGGGGTCACAGGTTGACATCGATGGCTCGGCCTCGACCGATCACCTGTTGCCGTGTTCTGGGGTACCGGTGGCCTCCACTGATACCGACATCCAGACTCTGGTGGCGTCGATGGATCAGAAGATTCTGTCCATTCAGCGCACCCTAACAGCGTTTATGCAGGCTTTGACGCCTCCGGTACTGCAACAGTCTCTGTTGCCGGTACCGACTCTGGCACCGGCATCGTTCCCGGTGCCGGTACCGATTGCATCGACATCGGCTTCGGTGTCGACTTCAACGGTACCATGTCCTATGATGCCCATCGGTACCAAACTGGTACCGCTTACTCCCGATGTCGATCCCACTCGGTACGCGTATCGGGCTATCTTCAGGAACAAGCAGGAATGAGTCTTCACATATGGGTATGTCGGTACCGACGGAGCCTGCACGGGAATGCTCCCCAGCATCCAATCAGAAAGCTTTTGGGAGCATCCCTCGCGCCTGCGCACTGCCTTCCTGCCTTTTCCACTGCCTCTCCTCAGTTTTCGTTTTTCCGCGGAGCCGGCAGGACGTCCTCCTGTCACTGCAGAAACTTTTTTCTTTAAATTCTTTATTTCTTGTTTTCTTGTGGTCGCGGCTGTTTTTCCCGCCGCCACCGGTACCACCGGTGGGTTTTTCTTTTCTTTTTCTTCAACTCAGAGAGATTTTTTTCCCTCTGTTTCTGTCTTAACGTTTTTGGGCCTACAAGGCCTCTCCATCATGGAGCCGCCTTCTCCTAAGAAGTGCCTTCACTGTGGAAACAGTTTTCTTTTTAGACTCCAATGCCTGGTGTCTAACCTGTTTGGGTCCTGCTCCTTTTTCCCCTGAACAATCAAGCTGCAAAACTGTGAGAAGAACTTCCCTCTTTCGAGTTCCCCTCGATACCGTTTTCCCTCCCGGAGTGAGGGCACCGGCCTTTTCTTCTCTACAGGATCAGGTAACCCACAAACAGTCTGTTAAGACTAGCCAATCCTTGAGTGGTAGGTCTCATGCCAAGCATGATGACGGCTCCGGCCTTGCCTTCAAGACCCCATTGGCATTAAAACCCCGGCGGGAGTCTCCGGGCTCCAAAGCATTTCAGGGGTTTCAGGTTGTTCCTGGGGCTCACCCCTCACAGAACATACCTGAGCCATGCTCGGTGGTGCCATCCGCTTCGAGCGGTACCGATACCCCGGCATCGGCACCAGTGTTGAGTGATCCACTCTTCACCAGAGATCGTCATCTGGCGTCCTCGGTACCTTCGGTACCGATCGATACGACCCAGATTGACTTTCCTGTATCTGCAACATTGCCGATACCACCATCAACGTCGGTACCCTCTAGGCATGCATCGATAGACTCGCTCCCTTCGATGCCGAGTCTGGAATCGATATCTAGTCTAGATGACGGTACCGAAGCGTCTCGGAACAGACCCCTATTGTTTCCGGATACGCAGTACCAAGGATATTCACCAAGCATTTCTGGTTCCCTCGGTACCGCTTGAGCAGCCTCCGATGACTGCTTCGATGGCATTACCGTCTCCGATTCTGACTCAGCTACCGGTATCGATGTCGGTTCCTGCAGTTACATCGGTACCATCGATCCTTTCTATGCCTAGTTTGGAATCGATACCTGGCATGGACGATGCAGTACTGACTGACTGCCTCAAATCGTGACTGCCAGTACCACTATCCATCTAGTGGGGTTCTTTTTCTGCACCAGACCAGTACATGCTCTGGTGCTCAGGCTGCTCCTTCAACCTTAACCTACCCAGGGATAGTTCCCATTGGAGATCCCTCTTTTCAGAAGTTTCTCCTTGACATGGCAACCTTTCTTGCTATTCCTATCCCTGGCTGTGATCCTACTCGAGGCTCTCCTGCAGAAAAGGAAAATATAATGCTTCCTTTACATCATTCTTTGCAGGATCTTCTTCTGAGAATATGGGAATCACCTTTAAGGGTTCCCTCACCTTCTACAGCAACTAATGTTCTGTATCAGGTGCCCCCCTCTCCAGGGTTTCAAAAACCTCAACTTCCCCATCATTTCATTGTAGTGGAATCAGCAATGAGGAAGGTAAAAAGCAAGAAGAAGCATTCTTCTTATCCGCCAGGTTGTGCATCTAGAGCACTTGATGCCTTTGGACGTCAAACCTTCCAAACATCTATGCTGGCATCAAGGATTATCTTATATTTTTTATGAGTCTATCTCTCCAGGAGGTCACAAAGAAATTATCTCTTTTGACCCCTTTTTTATCAGAGCCTAAGGCTGCAGACTATTCCTTGCTTCTTAGTCATAGCCAGAATATCTCTTGGTTTCTTTCTCGTACTTCTCTAGACTCTTTTGAGTCTGTTAGCAGATCCTCTGCTATTGCCATTGGAGCCCGTCGTAGAGCCTGGCTCCAAGCTTCAGACTTGAGCAGATGGGCACAACACACACTGGGTAATTCTCCTTGTACTGGAGAAAATCTCTTCAATAAGGAGGCTTTACGTCAGGTTGCTCATTGCTCCACTGACTTCCCTGGTTCTGGAGACCGTCCTAAGCCGCCTTCTTCCCCAGGAGGTAGGAAATGTCCTACCAAACCTTCTTTCCCTAAGAAAAGAAGGTTTCACTCTTCTCCTGCCCATCAAGATGTACCCAAGCAGGGGACACCTCGTCCTGGTCTGAAGAATCCAAACTTTAGTCAGTCTAAGCATACCTAGCAACCATAGGTTCCTGAAGGTTGCAACCTACAGTTAACTACTTCTTAGCAGAAGTTGTTCACTGTTTTTTCTTTAAAGCTCTACACGTGGTTTCCCTTCTTCAGTATGCTGTCAGGATATTCTTGTCCATGGGTTACAGATTCTCCTCTTCTTCCTAACAAGAAGAGAAGTTACAACTATCCAGGATAGTTTCTGTCCCAACATGAACATTTTTTCCTTCAGCTGACTCACCATATGGTAAGTCACCCTTCAGTTACCTGTTTTTCTCTACCCTCTCATCCAGGGTTTCCCCTGAATGAGTGGTACCATACTGAACAGCTTCTCTAGCCTTTCATTCCAGTGTAAACTTTTTTCCTTGAATAAATTCTCTGGACAGCTCATCAGACAGGGACAGGAATATTTCCTCTCCCTTTGTCTGTTCTCTTTGTTTTACACAGGCAGATTCTCTCTGCTGTCTCTTTCAGCTGCTGTTCATACAGGAGTTCCAGTGATTGAACTAATGGTACTTTCCCACAAGTTTCCAGTCTGTCTTCCACTACTTTTGTCTAGCCTTAGTAGTGATTCCAAGATAGTCCTCATCTATCTTGGATAATCCTAATCACTTCAGGCTTCTCACATTATCTTTTTTTCTGGCCATCTCCATTTCCTTGGATGTGGCAACACACCTGACTTAAAGTCAGTTTTATCTCCTAATTCTCCTGCATAATGCTCTCTGCAATCTTCAGAGAAGCTTTCTACTATGGGCCCTTGCTACAGAGCATTGAACTTTGTCTCTGATGGCTATTCTATATAGTAGGAAAAGCTTATCAGTCATTTTCCATGACTGTGAGGGTTCTCCACACCCTCTTGTCTCCTGTTATAATACAGAATATAAGCTTTTTCTGCGTGAATGTCCAAAGAGTCCCAATCCTGCAGGAATATGCTCTTTTTTTCCTTACAGCTTGGCCTCATGCTATCCTACTCCTCATGGACAGCACATATTCTACTAGTAACGCATGATACCCCTGTGTCCCTCCAGTGGGTCATCCTGGTATCTCCTTCTATGCGTTTCTGTCCATTTACCATGTCAGAGTTCTACAGAACTCACGACTTGCTCTCTACAGACTGATATTATCCTCTGTTTTTTCACACAACCATCCTGGTTATTCCACTGGATAGCATTCCTGGACCCTCTTAGCCCGCAGAAATAGATTCTCTATAAATCTTTCAAGTAAGTTCCACCTTCTTGTTAGATGAATCTTTCCCCTTCACATCTCCCATGTGAATGTTCTTATGGGGCTTAGTTGCAGGCATGTATCTTCAGACTTATATATTCATGTATGTATATATCTATATATATTTCTATACATACATATGTCTGTCAGCTGTGTGTGCATAGGTTATGCCTATATATATATATATATATATATATATATATATATATATATTCCTCTATATATGTATCTGTCGAGACGCTTCTAGGTCAATATGTATTTACATACTATCTCCCTAACTGTCTATGCTATAAAGGCTTTTACCTTCTTAGAGGTTCCAGACAGTGGGCTTGCAGATTTTCATACTGTCCCTCGGTATGTGTGGGCTGTTATGCACACAACCACTACTGTGGTACTAACAGCTTCTACTTTACTCTAGGTCTCGCTATCCCTGAAGCATCATGCTTCGATATCTTTCCTATCTCTCACCAGCTAGGAAAGACAGTGTAGATCTTCAGTAGTTCTGAGTTTTCAGCCCTTCACACATCTGTTCTCCTTGGGAATACGGGCTTTTTTCCATACCCCTTCTTCCCTCCAGGACTGGGCTACTTGTCCAAATCGGTCAGTCTTCCTCTTTTACTCCTACATGTTAATGACTCTGTAGCTAAAAGAGTGTTCAGCTTTTTCCCATAAAGCTTTCCACTGAAGACCTGCCGTTTTTATACTACTCCAGTTGACACCTGGGTCACCTGCCAATTCCAGATTTGGACCTTCACCTTCACTAACGTGAGGTCACCTTGAGGATTCCTCTACTGAATCTCCAGTAGACTCCATCAGCCTCTCTACTTCCTGCAATCCAGTAGGTAAGGTCCATATTGTGACTACTCATACAATATTTTTAATAGCAGTTATCATACATACCAAGGACTCCTCTCCTGTAGTCCTTAGGTTAGCTGTTTTTCCTACAGCTCCTCTCTTTTCAATTCCTACCCACCAGCCCTCATAGGATGCCAGAGATCCATGTGTGGAAAGTGCAGTCCTGTTCCATGGATATGCTTTTTATGGGATCTCCCCCTGGCATCTACAGCTAGGGAGTCCCCATATGTGAAGACTCATTCCTGCTTGTTCCTGGAGATAGCACAGTTACTTATCTGTAACAGGTGATCTCTGGGAAGAGCTGGAATAAGTCTTCACAACCCGCCCACCTCCCCTAGGAGTTGTATCTCTCTATCTTCTTTTCCTCTTTCTCTCCCTTTGTCTCAGCTATGAAACTCAACTGAGGAGAGGCAGTGGAAAAGGCGGGAAGGCAGTGCGCAGGCGCGAGGGATGCTCCCAAAAGCTTTCTGATTGGATGCTGGGGAGCATTCCCGTGCAGGCTCTGTCGGTACCGACGTACCCATATGTGAAGACTTATTCCTGCTGTTCCCAGAGATCACCTGTTACAGGTAAGTAACTGTGCTTTACAGGAGCATCCAGACAGGCGATACTTAGATTCCTCCGAAGACTGAGTCGGAGGTTTCTGTCGATGCACCGGTACTTCTTCCTCAGGAGTCTGATTCTCCAAAACGAAGAATGTCTCCTCCAGAAGGCTTGTCTTTTCAAGACTTCATTAGGGAAGTGGCTATGGGCCTCTCCATTACAGTGGCCCCTGAGTCAGAGCCTAGAGCCAAGCAACTAGATATTTTGCAATATCCTAAGGCTCCTAAAGAAGCAGCTACTTTACCTATTCATGTGATTCTCTATGATCTCATGTTGAGCATGTGGGAGACTCCTCTTACCACCTCTCCTCATTCTCGTAGATTAGACACCATGTACCGTGTCCCTCGTCCTGGCTTTCATAAGTCTCAGCTTCCTCACCACTCTATTGTGGTAGAGTCTGCCATGAGGAAAATAAAGAGTGCAAAGAGACACTCATCTAATCCTCCAGGACGTGAATGCAGGACCCTTGATGCTTTTGGCCGAAGGGTTTTCCAAGCTAATATGCTTGCTGCTAGAATCAACTCCTATAGTCTCTATATGGGGATGTTTCTAAAAAGTCACAGATCATCTGCAGACTTTAGCCCCTTTTATTTCAGAAGTTAAAAGGCAGGAATTTCTCACTTGGCTTAAACATGCCCAAGATGTTTCCAAATTTTCCATCCGTGCAGCCTTTGACTCTTGAGTGTGTAAGCAGAGCCTCGGCTATTGCCATAGGTGCATGCAGAATTGCTTGGTTACAAGCCTCTGATTTGGAACTTTGGGTCCAAGATGAACTGGGAAATCTTCCTTGTACAGGTGAAAACCTTTTTGGCAGGGATTGGAAAGCAAAGGCTACTCAGATGGATGCTGAACTCTGCTTTGGATCGACTTTCAAAGTCTACCTCTGCTCCTGCTAAGAAAAGATTGTTCAGAAAGACAACTTTTTCTAAAAAGGGAAGATACTATCCTGCTTATGGTCAGCAGGCATCTTCTGCAGGTCGTTTTGCTGCAAAGCGTCAGCAACCACCTAAACAGGCCAAGTCAAAGGCTGCCAGGCCTCCCACGGCTCAGCAGCCTCAGCCTCCTCAGGGCCTTTGACTTGCAACTAGAGAACTTAGCCTTTCTCCAGGACCAAGCAGGAAGTCAGTCCTCACTTATGGGTGTCATCGACGCGGATGAAGCCCTAGCGGAGCATTTCCCCAGCTTTCCATGAAAGCCTTTGGGAATGCTGGCACGCATGCGCGGTTCCCTTCCCGCCTAAAGGTGCCATCTTACCTCAGTCTCTTTTTTTCCGTGAAGCCCATCGGACGTGTGTCCTGTTTTTCCCGGAAAAGAGTTACTTTTTTCTAGGCGTTATTCGCTTTTTTCCTTGGATTTGACGTCGGTGCTCCTCCCGCCCGGTTCGGTACGCCGGTATCGAATCCCCTTCTTTTCTTTTCGTTTTTTGCCCTTAGTGGCTAGGCATTCGCGCCAAATCTTTTTTCTTTTCCCTGGAAGGCCGGTCCTTTGACCTCGCGGGGACCCTTTTTTCCCCGATGACTTCCAGCGGTTTTAAAAAGTGTGATCGGTGTAAGAAAATTGTCTCTCACCGACACACATGACTGCTGCCTTCGGTGCCTTGATTCTAAAACATGCGGGCCATGTGGAAAAATGTCTTCCAAGGCACTCCGAAGTTGTCAGCAGCAAAGTGAACGGCTTTTCTCGGACTCGGCCTCTACCCGGGCCCCGACCTCGTCTGAGGCCTCGACATCTCGGGATTCCCATCCGGAGAGGCGTCGGAGCTCCTCGGACAGAGGTCCCCCGACCGGGAACGTAAGAGGAAGAAGCGGCTCATGAGGGCGGCGTCGGAGGAGGTCCCTGAGCCCTTGAGGGCCAGGTCTAAGACCCCCGACCGTCGTCCCGGGCCCATGGACCAGGAGAAGCCGGCTAAAGTTCTTTGCATGGAGCCGGAGTCTGCTGGACACGTAAGTCCTGTTGTCCTCGTGGATTCTCCTCCCAGAGTACCGACGTCGGGCCTGGCACCGCCGGGGCCCGAGTCGGGGGCTGCTGCATCACCCGAGCTGAGTCTCAGGTTGACAGCCTTGGAGAGCAGAATGTCTGCCTTCATGGACCAGCAGTGGGCACTGATGGCCCGCCTGTCTGGCGCGTCTGCCCCGACCACCGGGACATTGACTTCAAAGTCGACCCCAGAGACCGAGCCGATACTCGAGTCCCTTGCGGCTCGAGGTCGTCCTCGGTCGAGGTCTCCCTCGACCTCCCGTTCGGGACCGAGGGTCTCGGGTGCCTAGAGGCCCCGCAGGGTCCGAGCTCGACTTGACATCGGACGAGTCTGCTTGGGAGACCGAAGACGAGGAGTCTCCTGACACCTTCAAGCGATATGGCCGCTGCTCTGGCTATCTCGGCTGACCCCGAGGAAGAGCCTCGAGCCGAGGAGCTTGATGCTCTGCAGTATGACTCTCCTCCGAAGGAGGCCTTTACTGTCCCCGTTCCTCCGATGCTGGAACGGCTCCTCTTCCGGATGTGGGAGGCCCCGGCCTCGGCGCCGGTCTTGAGCAAGCGGGTCGATTCCATCTATCGACTCCATAAGAGTCCTGGCTTCCAGAAAGCACAGCTAGCACACCATTCCATGGCTGTGGAATCAGCCATGCATCGTCTGAAGAGTCAGAAGATGCACTCCGCGGTGCCTCCTGGTCGGGAGGCCCGGAACCTTGATAGCATCGGTAGAAAGTGTTTTCAGGGCTCGATGCTTGCTTGCCGTGTCCAGACTTACCAGCTCTACATGGGCATGTATTTGAGACCTGGCCAAGGAGTTGGCCGGATTCTCTGCTGGTCTCTCTGGGGAACCCTTGCAGAGTTTTAAGTCCTTGTCTTCGAGGATCTGGGAATGCTCTAAGTTAATGTCCCGCGCCGCCTAGATGGCTTCGAGGCTTCGGCTCGAGTAGCGGCTGCCGGCATCACGGCTCGACGCTAGGCGTGGCTGCAGTCATCGGATCTCGAGCCATGGGTTCAGGACAAGTTGGTCGATGTCCCTTGCTGAGGTGAAAACCTTTTTGGCAAGCCTGTGGCTGAGAAGGCCGCTCAGCTCGAGACAGAGCACCTCACGAGGACAAGGCTGTCGAAGATCTCTGCCCCTTCCTCTAAGAGGAAGGGCACGGGTAAGAAGCCCTTTTACCCGAGGAAGGGCGCTGCCTACCAACAATACCCCCAGTATCAGGCTGCCACAGCTGCCCCCCAGGGTCAGCAAGCCAGGGGACGGGGTAATGGACCCCGTAGGCAGAGTACCCCCAAGCCTCCGGCCCCTGCTCCCACTCAGCAGGGTGGGGGTTTTTGACTCCTTGAGTATAGCCATTCCTCCCTTGCAGACCCAGTCCTGCACAGGAGGCCGCCTAGCCTTGTTCGCTCACCAGTGGCCCTTGATAACCCAAGACAGTTGGGTGCTGGACATAGTCCATCGAGGCTATGCCCTGCATTTTCATCAACTGCCTCGCCACACTTCCCAGGGGAACCTTTCCGGCCTCCCCTGCATACAGCCCTTCTCCTCCAGGAGCTAAAGGGTCTGTTGCTGGACAAGGCGGTGGAGCCTGTGCCTCCCCACGTCCAAGGTCACGGGTTTTACTCCAGGTATTTCCTGGTGCCAAAAAGAACCGGTGGTCTTCGACCCATTTTGGATCTCAGAAACCTAAACAAGTTTCTAGTGAGAGAAAAGTTCAAGATGCTTACTCTTGGAACACTTCTGCCCTACCTCCAGCAGGGAGATTGGCTTTGCTGTTTAGATCTAAAGAATGCTTACACTCACATCCTCATTCATCCAGACCACAGGATGTACCTCAGGTTCATTGTGGGAGGAAACCACTATCAGTACAGGGTACTGCCTTTTGGACTGACCTCCGCTCCCAGGATCTTTACCAAGTGCCTGGCAGTGGTGGCCGCCTACCTGAGAAATCAGGGCATCTTTGTGTTTCCTTACCTAGACGACTGGCTCATCAGAGGCCAGACTTCCCTAGAAGTTCAACAGGCCACCAGCAGGACCATAGACCTGCTCCAAAAGGTGGGCTTTGTCATCAACTTCGCAAAGTCCACTTTGCTCCCCTCCCAGAACTTGGAGTTCATAGGAGCAAGGTTGGATTCTCGACTGGCAAGAGCATTCTTACCAGTGGACCGAGCACAAAGGCTCATGGACCTCGCCAGCAAGTTTCTGCACAGGTCCCTGGTCTCCGCCAGACTCTGTCTCAGGCTTCTGGGCCACATGGCGTCGACAGTGCAGGTGACCCCAAATGCCAGGCTCCATATGAGACCTGCCCCGTGGTGCCTTCGGACTCAGTGGTCCCAAGCCTCAGGAAGTCTCAGAGAGGATCAGAGTGTCCCACCGTTTCCTGGCCTTCCTCAACTGGTGGTTACATCCCCCCAATCTGCTGGTGGGGGTACCCTTTCAGTTTCCACCTCATTCAGTGGTACTGACCACCGATGCCTCTATGCAGGGTTGGGGAGCACACTGCCTGGACAAGTGCACCCAGGGCCTGTGGTCTCATTGGGAGGCGTCCCAGCAGATCAATCTACTGGAACTCAGAGCTATCCGCTTGGCCCTCAAGGCCTTTACTGCTTCCCTGGCACAGCAGTCTGTCTTGATCCAGACAGACAACCAGGTAGCAATGTTCTATGTCAACAAACAGGGCGGAACTGGTTCCCAGCCCCTTTGACAGGAGGCCCAGGACCTCTGTTCCTTTGCCCTGAAACACAACATGCTTCTCAAAGCAGTCTGTCTTCCAGGCCAGGAGAATTCCCTGGCCGACAGATTGAGCAGGATTCTGCAACCACACGAGTGGCAGCTGCATCCTTTAGTGGTTCAAAAAATTTTCTTGAGATGGGGGCTTCCCTCCATAGACCTGTTTGCCAGTCCACTGAAAAACCAGCTGCCAAGGTTCTGCTCCAGGCAACCGCATCCTCTGCGAGTAGCAGCAGATGCTTTTCTGATTCCCTGGACTCAGGGCCTACTCTATGCGTTTCCTCCCACCCCTCTGGTGGCCCGCACACTGTTCAAGATTCTCCAAGACGGGGCCTCTGTCCTCCTGGTGGCTCCCAGGTGGCCCAGGCAGCCTTGGTTCCCCCTCCTGCTTCAACTGGCGGTGGATCTGCCTCTGCCTCTGGGATTGCAACCTGACCTTCTCTCTCAGGATCAGGGCTCCTTGCTACATCCCAATCTCAAAGCTCTCAATCTGATGGCATGGAGGCTGCAAGGGTAGGGTTGGCTCCCTGGGGCCTGCCTCCCGAGGTGGAGGAAGTTCTCCTAGTCTCCAGGAAACAATCCACTAGGAAGACCTATGCTCTCAAGTGGAAAAGGTTCTCTGTGTGGTGTCAGCTACGTGCTGAGGATCCTTTCTCCTGTACTGTGCCAGTAGTTCTTCAGTACCTGCTACACCTGTCCAATCAGGGTTTCAAGTCCAACTCTGTTCGGGTCCACCTCTCTGCGTTGGCTGCTCACCACTCCCTAGTTGAGGGCCATTCCTTGTCTGTGCACCCTTTGGTGTCTCGGTTTCTCAGAGGCTTGCTCCTGCTCAAACCTCCTATACGTCCTCATGCTCCTGAGTGGGAGCTCAATGTGGTCTTGCAGCAGCTGACTCGCCCACCTTTTGAGCCTATGGCTACTTGTCCTCTACGCTTCCTTTCCTGGAAGACACTCTTTCTGATAGCCCTTACTTCGGCTAGGAGAGTGAGTGAGCTTCAGGCCTTGGTCTGTGATAGGCCTTACACCAGGTTCTATAAAAACAGGGTGGTCCTCAGGACTTACCCTAAGTTCCTTCCTAAGGTTGTCTCCTCTTTCCACCTCAACCAGGAGGTGGTTCTTCCTACGTTCTTCCCTAGGCCTCATGCAAGTCAGGCTGAAACAGTTCTCCATACCTTGGACTGTAGGAGGGCCTTATCCTTCTACCTTGAACGTACGCAAGGTCACAGGAAGGCTTCTCATCTCTTCCTTTCTTTTGACCCCAATAACTTGGGGAGGCCTGTGTCCAAACGTACCTTGTCCATCTGGGTGGCTGACTGTATCACCTGGGCTTACAAGGCAGCTGACCTTCCTTTGCAGGGTAGGGTCACGGCCCACCGTGTGAGGGCCATGGCTGCATCAGTGGCTCATCTCCGCTCTGTTCCATTGCAAGACATCTGCAGGGCTGCTATTTGGTCTTCAAGCCAGACATTCGCAGCCCACTACTGTCTAGAGAGGGAGTCCCGTAGGGACAGTGCTTTTGGCCAAGCAGTACTCCGGAATCTCTTTGAGGTCTAGGCAACTCCTGCTTTCCTGCCCTCTGGTTGGGCTACCTGTGAAGGGTGTGTCCTTGAAGAGCCTTTTCCTTGCTGCTGAGACTAGAGGGAGTTCTCTTGTTCAGCCTGGGTTCCTGGTAGCCCAGAGCTGGGGAGTCACCAATAAGTGAGGACTGACATCCTGCTTGGTCCTGGAGAAAGAGTAGTTACTCACCTGTAACAGGTGTTCTCCAGGTGCAGCAGGAATCAGTCCTCACTACCCTCCCTCCTCCCCTTGGAGTTGCAGTTGTACATAGTTAATTTTTACATTTTTGTGTGCTGTTCTTAGCTATGTCATTTGACTGAGGTAAGATGGCACCTTTAGGTGGGAAGGGAACCGTGCATGCGTGCCAGCATTCCCAAAGGCTTTCATGGAAAGCTGGGAAAATGCTCCGCCAGGGCTTCATCGGCGTCGATGACACCCATAAGTGAGGACTGATTCCTGCTGCTCCTGGAGAACACCTGTTACAGGTGAGTAACTACTCTTTCTGGCTCTGGAAGAACCAGAGCCCCTCACCATTCCAGGAAGGTTGGCTTACTTTGCTCCCAGATGGGAGCAAATTACAGCAGAGCAATGGACTCTCACCATTGTAAGGGAAGGGTACAACCTTAATTTCTTAAACCTTCCTCCCCACACCATGGTGAGACAGTTCAATTCTCCAACATCTCTCCTCAACCTTCTGGGTCAGGAGATTGCTGCCCTTCTTGCCCAAGGGGCAATAGAAGAAGTACCCCTTCTTCAACAGGGCTCAGGGTTCTACTCCCCTTATTTTCTTATTCCAAAGAAAACAGGGGGCTACAGACCCATATTAGATCTCAGAGATTTGAACAAGTTTCTATTCAAAGAGAAATTCAAGATGATTTCTCTCAGTACTCTGCTGCGATACCTTCAGTCAGGACTGGCTTTGTTCTCTAGATCTCAAGGATGCGTACGCCCATGTCCTCATCCATCCAACACATAGAAGGTTCCTTCGGTTCCTTTTTCAAGGAAAGCACTACCAATACAGGGTGCTTCCTTTCGGTCTGGCCTCTGCACCAAGGGTGTTCACGAAATGCATGGCAGTAGTAGCTGCATTTCTACGCACTCTAGGAATATTCATTTTCCCATATCTGGACGACTGACTCATTCGAGCTCCATCCCAGTCAGAGGCCCAGATTTCTCTAACCTGCACAATGCGTGTCCTTCAGTACTTGGGACTGGTAATAAACATCCCAAAATCCCATCTCACCCCTACTCAGTCTCTGGAGTTTGTAGGGGCCTTTCTGGATTCCACAACTGCAAGGGCCTATCTTCCTCAGGCCCGTTGACTACGCTTGGTGCAGTTAGCCTCCCAGATACAGTTAAAGTCCCATTTAACTGCTCGAGAGATGTTACAACTATTAGGCCACATGGCATCCACCGTGCATGTGGTTCCATATGCTCGCCTTCACATGAGGGCAGCTCAATGGACTTTGTCCACCCAATGGACTCAGGCATCAGGTTGCCTGTCAGACAAAATAGCAAACTCCATTCGCCTATTTTGGTCTCTCCAGTGGTGGAAGTCCCCTCCAAATCTGTTGCTGGGGTCCCCTTTTCAGCAGTCGCTACCCCAAGCAACTCTGACAACAGATGCCTCTCCAATGGGTTGGGGAGCTCATCTGCAGGATCTCTCCACCCAGGGCATCTAGTCTCCACAGGAGACTACTCTGCATATCAATATCTTGGAACTCAGAGCAATATTCTTAGCTCTCAGAGTGTTCCATTCCCTGCTCAGCTACAGGACAGTCCTCATCCATACGGACAACCAAGTAGCCATGTTCTATGTAAACAAGCAGGGCGGGACTGGCTCTGTCGCTTTGCAACGAAGCTTTGCGACTGTGGGCCTTCGCCAGAGAGCATCACATCCATCTTCTGGCAGTATATCTTCCAGGCGTTCAAAACTCTTGGGCGGACAGACTCAGTCGAGTTCTGCTTCCACACGAGTGGTCCCTCCACATGGGCCAGGTAGCCAGGATTTTTCGAATTTGGGGAACCCCGGACATAGACCTCTTTGCAAGTCCGTGGAATGCCAAACATCCCCGGTTCTGTTCCAGAATTCCGTGTCAGGGAGTTCAGGCCAAGGATGCCTTCCTCCTTCACTGGGGTCAAGACTTCCTTTATGCCTTTCCACCAAGTCCCCTAATTCCCGAAACACTATTCAAGCTTCAGAGAGATCGAAGGGCCATGATCCTCATAGCACATTGGCCATGCCAAGTGTGGTACCCTCTACTTCTGCATCTCTCTCAAGCTCCTTCCCTGGACTTGGGCTCTGCACCAGACCTTCTGTCCCAGGAAGAGGGAACTTTGTGGCACCCAAACCCCCAGTCGCTCCATCTCAGGGCTTGGTTGCTGAGGGCCTAGACCTTCAAGATTTTCATCTCTCTCAGCAAGTCAGAGATGTTGTTCATGCCTCTAGAAAGCCTTCTACTATTTATTTATTTATTTATTTTATTTTATTTTATACACATTTATATACCGCATCTTCCAAAGTTCAGTTGCGGTTTACAGTGAACAATAGTTAACAAAGCAAGTTTATTTATTTTATTTAACAATGATTTATATACCGCATCTTCCATAGTTTGTTTTACAGAGAACGTCATATTATAACAGAACATATTTACAAGGAACATCATATTATATATAGAATATACAGTCTAAACAATGTGAGATAATACAGAACAGAATAAACTATATACAATTTTATATATGTATATATATACATGGAAGTGAAAGGACATAAGCTGTGAGGTCATCATGAGTGTGTTATCTGTGTGGGTTAAAGGGTTTTTGCTTGATGCAGAGAGATACCTGTTTAACCTTTGTCTAAAGCAGGTTGTGAGTTATCTATGTTATAGTGTTTGGTGAACAGATAAGTTTTTAATTTTTTTCGAAGTTCCATGATCTCCGTTAGTGTTCGTAGCTCCTCTGGGAGGGAATTCCAGATCGTTGGGGCTATGTGGGAAAAGGCTCTGTTATTTGTTGATTTATGGGCTCTTGTATAATCTTTCGGGATCTTTAATCTGTTCAATTGTCCTTTTCTGTGTGTGGACTTAGATGGTACTTTGTGTATTAAGTTACATAGCATAGTTGGGGCCATATCATATAAGACGTACTAGACGTTCCTATGCTTTCAAATGGAAAAGATTTACTATTTGGTGTTCAGGGTAAGGTCTAAACCCTCTTGCAATACCTCTGAATTCTCTACTAGAGTATCTCCTGCATCTATCCCATGCAGGTCTGAAAACGAATTCAGTAAGAGTCCATTTGAGTGCTATTGCAGCGTTCCTCAAGCCTCTCAATGGACAACCTCTTTCCTTTCATCCTCTTATAGCAAGATTCATGAGAGGCCTTCTTTTAACTAAACCTCCCATTAGACCACCTCCAGTGGCATGGGACTTAAACCTAGTTCTTGGCCAGCTTATGAAGCCACTGTTTGAACCTTTAGCCACCACTTCCTTGAAATTCCTTTCTTGGAAAGTTATTTTTCTCATTGCAGTCACCTCAGCACACCGCATCAGTGAGTTGCAACCTTTGGTGGCTAATCCTCCTTATACAAGGTTCCATCATAAGGTAGTCCTCAGGACCAATCCACACTTTATGCCTAAAGTGGTCTCGCCTTTTCATCTGAACCAAGAGGTATATTTACCTGTCTTTTTTCCAGGACCTCATGCATCAAATGCAGAGAGGAATCTTCATACCTTGGATTGTAAGAGAGCTCTCGCTTTTTACTTACAAAGAACACAGCAACATAGAAAGTCTTCTCAACTCTTTGTTGCTTTTGATCCTTCTCATTTAGGACTTCCAGTCTCTAAGAGAACACTGTCCAACTGGATTGCTCAGTGTATTTTGTTCGCCTACCAGAGTAGGAACATCTCTCTGGAGGGCCATGTCACAGCTCACAATGTGAGAGCCATGGCAGCCTCAATGGCTCATCTAAACTCTGTGTCCATCGACCAAATCTGTCGAGCGGCCACCTGGGCCTCGGTTCATACCTTCACAGCTCATTACTGTTTGGACAAGACCTCCCGCCGGGATGCCTCATTTGGTCAGGCTGTTCTCAAACACCTGTTCCATTCCTAATCAACTCCTACCCACCTACCCTGGTCGGATGCCAGAGATCCATGGGGGGAGGTAGAGTCCTTTTCAAGGACACACAACCTTGGGTTTCTCCCTGACATTTATTTATTTAGCTATATTTATATCCCGCTTTTCACTGGGTCAAAGCGGCCAATTGGGGGATACATTTAACACGAGGGGATATGAGAGACATATGCTATTACTTACAGGGAACATGGGCAATGGAGGGTTAAGTGGCATCTCCAGGAACAAGCAGGAATAAATCCTCACATATGGGTACGTCGGTACCGACAGAGCCCGAGCGGGAAAGCTCCCCAGCTTCCCAGAAGGAAGCTTTTGGGACCTCCCACTGCGCATGCGCGCTGCCTTCCCGCCTTCCTGACCAACTCTCCTCAGTTCTTCTTTTTCCGTGGAGCCAGCAGGTCGTGTTCCTGTCACCGCTGAAGAAGTTGTTGTTTTAGTTTATTACTTTGGCCGCGTGTCTGCCTTCCCCGATTCCAGACAGGTACCGCCGGTCTTTTTTTCCTTTATTTAAAAAAAAAAAAAAAAAAAAAATCTCTTTTCTTTTCCTCACTTGGTGTGTTACTTCTGTGAGGCCTTTAGGCCTTCACTAATTCTCCCTCATGGAGAAACAAGTCTCTGGGTTTAAAAAATGCACCAAGTGCAGCGGTACTATTTCAGTCACAGACACCCATGAATGGTGTCTTAAATGTTTGGGGCCTGATCATTCCATTCCGGATTGCCCATCCTGTTCTTTGATGTCTAAACGTGGCTTACAGAACCGGGCAGCCAAGTTTCACATGCTGTTTTCCACAGATACTCCAGCATCGACATCTTCCAGGTCTTCCTCTCCTGATGGATCTCAGGTAACCAAACATTCCTCTGGCAGGTCCTCAAAGGGCAAATCTCCCTCTAAGTATCGAGATACCCCTGGGCTTGACCCTGAGGACCCTGCCCCAGCCAAACAACCCCGGCGGGAAGCTCCGGCTTCCAAAGCTCCTCCTATGGGGTTACAGGTTGACATCGATGGCACGGCCTCGACCGATCACTTGTTAGACTGTTCTGGGGTACCGGCTCAATCATCCGGTACCGACATCCAGACAGTCGTGGCGTCCATGGATCATACAGTTCAATCCATGCAGCAGGCCATTCTGGCTTTTATTAAGGCTACGACGCCCTCGGTACCGCACCCTGCGGTACCAACTCCAGTTTCGGTACCACAACCAATACCGGTACCCATGCCTTCCACATCGACCAGGATTCCGGTTCCAGTTCCTGGTTCCGGGGTTTTTCCCGATACCGATCCGGTACTGGGTACCCCCGATGTCGATACCGGTCGATACGCTTATCGATCCCTGGAAGCAAACAGACAATACTTTGAGTCTTCTGATGATCCTGATTCATCAGATGACTCTGCTGAAGTATCCCTTACTCTACCTGAGGAGCCCTCTTCTCCAAAGAGGAGAATGTCTCCTCCAGAGGATTTATCCTTTCAAGACTTCATCATTGAAGTAGCTAAAGGTCTTTCTATTTCTGTATCCTCTGAAAAAGAACCTAGAGCAAAAAAGTTAGACATTTTAGGATACTCTAAGGTTCCCAAAGAGGCAGTCACCCTGCCCATCCAAGAAATTCTTCAAGATCACATGATGGACTTATGGGAGACTCCTCTCACCCTATCTCCACATTCTCGTCGTCTGGACACCATGTATCGTGTCCCCCCTTCTCCTGGGTTTCAAAAAACTCAGCTCCCGCACCACTCCATTGTGGTGCAGTCAGCTATGAAAAGGATCAAGAGTACTAAAAGACACTCTTCTACTCCCCCAGGAAGAGAATGTAGGACTCTGGATGCTTTTGGAAGGAAAATCTTCCAAGCAAGTATGCTTATTGCCAGAATCAACTCATACAGCCTCTATATGGGCATGTTTCTACAGGAAATTGCATTAAAAATACGCCATTTTCTCCCCTTTATCCCAGAGGATAGAAAGGAGGAGTTCCTTCTTCTGCTTAAGCATACTCAAGATATTTCAAAGTTCTCCAACAGAGCAGCCTTTGACTCCTTTGAAGGTGCTAGCAGAGCCTCAGGTATTGCCATAGCGGCTCGCAGAATTGCTTGGCTCCAGGCCTCTAACCTTGAACCCTGGGTCCAGGATGGGTTGGGAAATTTGCCCTGTACAGGTGAGAATCTGGTAAGGAGTGGCAAATCAAAGCCACTCAAATGGATGCAGAAAATGCTGCTTTGGATAGACTTTCTAAGTCTACCTCTACCCCTGTCAAGAAGAAATCTTTCAAAAAGCCTTTCTACAAGAAGGCCAGATTTGCCACAAATACTGGCCATCAATCTTCTGCAGCTCGCTTTGCTCCTAAGCATCAGCAGCCTAAACAGGCCAGGGCAAAACCTGCAGGGGCTGCTACAGCCCAACAGTCCCAACCCCCTCAGGGTTTTTGACTTACAACTAGAGAACTTAACCTTTCTGGCTCTAAAACATCCAGAACCTCTCACCATTCCAGGAAGGTTAACTCATTTTGCTCCCAGATGGGAGCAAATCACATCAGAGCAATGGACCCTCTCTATTATCAGAGAGGGCTACAAACTACATTTCTCCAACCTTCCTCCCCATACCATGGTGAGAAGTTTCAATTCTCCCCCATCTCTCCTAGACCTGTTGGGTCAGGAGGTGACCACTCTTCTCGCCCAAAAAGCAATAGAAGAGGTTCCTCTTCCTCAACAAGGGTCAGGTTTTTACTCCCCTTATTTTCTCATTCCCAAGAAAACAGGGGGGTACAGACCCATTTTGGATCTCAGAGAATTGAACAAATTTCTATACAGGGAGAAATTCAAGATGCTTTCTCTAGGCACACTCCTTCCATACCTACAGAGTCAGGACTGGCTTTGTTTTCTAGATATCAAGGATGCGTACACACATATACTCATCCATCCATCCCACAGGGAAAACGCTTCCAATACAGAGTACTTCCCTTCGGTCTAGCCTCTGCTCCAAGGGTATTTACCAAATGCATGGCAATAGTAGCTGCATTCCTACGCACCCTGGGAATTTTTGTCTTCCCATACCTGGACGACTGGCTCATCCGAGCTCCATCTCAGTCCGAGGCTCAGACTTCCCTGGATCGCACCAGGCGAATTCTACAGTATCTGGGACTTGTGATCAATCTGCCAAAGTCCCAACTCACCCCTACTCAATCCCTAGAATTCATAGGGGCCTGGTTGGATACCACCACCGCAAGGGCCTATCTACCTCAGGCCCGTTGCCAACGTCTAGTGCACTTAGCCTCTCAGACTCAGTCCAGAAGCCACTTGACTGCCAGAGAGATGCTACAACTATTAGGCCACATGGCCTCCACAGTGCATGTGGTGCCTTATGCTCGCCTACATATGAGAGCAGCTCAATGGACTTTATCCACCCAGTGGACTCAAGCATCAGGAGCTCTCTCAGACCAAATAGCAAACTCCAATCATCTTTTTTGGTCTCTCCAATGGTGGATATCCACTCAAAATCTGTTGTTGGGGGCCCCCTTTCAACCATTGTTGCCCCAAGCAACCCTCACAACAGATGCCTCCCAAACAGGTTGGGGGGCTCATCTCCAAGATCTCTCCACTCAGGGCACTTGGTCTCCACAGGAGACCACCCTTCATATCAACCACTTGGAACTTCGAGCAATCTTTCTAGCTCTCAAAGTTTTTCATACCCTCCTCAGCAACATGACAGTCCTTATTCACACGGACAATCAAGTAGCCATGTTCTACATAAACAAACAAGGAAGGACTGGCTCTCTGTCGCTTTGCAACGAAGCTCTAAGATTATGGGCCTTCGCCAGAGAGCATCAAATCCATCTCCTGGCAGTATATCTTTCAGGAATCCAAAACTCTTGGGCAGACAGACTCAGTCGAGTTCTGCTTCCACACGAATGGTCCCTGCACATGGATCAGGTACTCAGAATCTTCCAGAAATGGGGAACCGCGGACATAGACCTCTTTGCAAGTCCGTGGAATGCCAAACTTCCCTGGTTCTGTTCCAGAATTCCGTGTCAGGGAGTGCAGACCAAGGATGCCTTCCTCCTGCATTGAGGTCAGGGTTTCCTGTATGCCTTTCCACCCATTCCTTTGATTCCCAAGACTCTGTTCAAACTTCAAAGGGATCAAGGGTCCATGATCCTCATAGCTCCACGCTGGCCATGCCAAGTGTGGTACCCTCTACTTCTACATCTCTCCCAAACCCCCTCCCTGGACTTGGGAGCTGCTCCAGACCTTCTGTCTCAAGAGGAGGGGACTTTGTGGCACCCAAACCCCAAGTCCCTTCACCTCAGAGCGGTTACTGAAGGCCTAGACCTTCAACACTTCAATCTTTCGCAGCAAGTGAAGGATATCCTACATGCCTCTAGGAAACCTTCCACTAGGCGTTCTTACGCTTTTAAATGGAAAAGATTTTCCATTTGGTGTGCTCAAAAGGGTCTTAACCCTCTGGCACTCCCATTGAATTCTCTTTTGGAATATCTCCTGCATCTCTCCAATGCAGGTCTCAAAACGAATTCAGTAAGAGTCCATTTGAGTGCTATTGCGGCATCACTTAAGCCCATCAAAGGACAACCTGTTTCCTCTCATCCTCTTATTGCAAGATTCATGAGAGGCTTAACTTTAACTAAACCTCCCATTCGACCTCCTCCGGTGGCATGGGACTTAAACTTGGTTCTTGGTCAGCTTATGAAGCCACCTTTTGAACCCTTAGCCACTACCTCCTTGAAATTTCTTTCCTGGAAGGTTATTTTCCTCATTGCAGTCACTTCAGCTCGCCGCATCAGTGAACTGCATGCCTTAGTGGCTAATCCGCCTTATACAAGGTTCCATCATGATAAAGTAGTCCTTAGGACAAATCCTCACTTTATGCCTAAAGTGGTCTCGCCTTTTCATCTTAATCAAGAGGTTTATTTACCTGTCTTTTTTCCAGCTCCTCATGCATCCAATGCAGAGAGGAACCTTCATACTCTGGACTGTAAAAGAGCTCTTGCTTTTTACCTCCACAGGACACAGCAACATCAAAAGTCTTCTCAGCTTTTTGTTGCTTTTGATCCTTCTCATTTAGGACTTCCAGTCTCCAAAAGAACACTCACCAATTGGATTGCTCAGTGTATCTCTTTTGCTTACCAGAGTAAGAACCTTTCTCTGGAAGGCCATGTCACCGCTCACAACGTGAGGGCCATGGCCACCTCTATGGCTCATCTAAACTCTGTGTCCATTGACCAGATCTGTCTAGCAGCCACCTGGGCCTCGGTTCATACCTTTACAGCCCATTACTGTTTGGACAAGGACTCCTGCCGGGATGCCTTGTTTGGTCAGGCTGTCCTCAGACACCTGTTCCATTCTTGAACAACTCCAGCCCACCTTCCCTGAATGGATGCCTGAGATCCATAGGAAGATGAAGAACCTTTCAGGGTCTCATACCCTTTAAGGGATCTCCCGGGCACCTTAGCTAGGGAGTCCCCATATGTGAGGACTTATTCCTGCTTGTTCCTGGAGATAGCACAGTTACTTACCTGTAACAGGTGATCTCTGGGAACAGCAGGAATTAGTCCTCACAACCCACCCACCTCCCCTAGGAGTTGTATCTCTCTCTCTCTTCCTTCCTCTCTCTATTGTCTCAGCTATAAACTCGAACTGAGGAGAGTTGGTCAGGAAGGCGGGAAGGCAGCGCGCATGCGCATTGGGAGGTCCCAAAAGCTTTCCTTCTGGGAAGCTGGGGAGCTTTCCCAATCGGGCTCCGTCGGTACCGACGTACCCATATGTGAGGACTAATTCCTGCTGTTCCCAGAGATCACCTGTTACAGGTAAGTAACTGTGCTTTGCCCAAGACCACAAGGAGTGCCTGTAGGATTAGAAATCCCAGTCCCTCCGGCCTGAGATTGCTGTCCCCAGGTGAGCCTTGAGCCCCCGGCCCTCCGGCCTTCAGGCCTGAAGTACCTTGTCCTAACCACTAGACCACTCCTCCCTGTAGCTAGGGAGTCCCCATATGTGAAGACTCATTCCTGCTTGTTCCTGGAGATAGCACAGTTACTTACCTGTAACAGGTGATCTCTGGGAACAGCAGGAATAAGTCATCACAACCCACCCACCTCCCCTAGGAGTTGTATCTCTCTATCTTTCCTTTTCTCTCTCTCTCTTTGTCTCAGCTTTAAAACTCGAACTGGAGAGAGGCGGTTGGGAAAGGTGGGAAGGCAGCGCGCAGGCACTGTGGGATGCTCCCAAAAGCTTTCTTACTGGACGCTGGGGAGCGTTCCCGCGCAGGCTCAGTTGGTACCAACGAAACCCATATGTGAAGACTTATTCCTGCTGTTCCGAGAGATCACCTGTTACAGGTAAGTAAATGTGCTTTCTGGTGCTAGGCGCTATTTTGGGCACCAGGCCCATTTTTTTTCTTCATGCGTGGAGAAACCAGCCATTGGTTTCAAAAAATGCTTAAAATGTGGCGGTACCATCTCCGTCACAGACACCCATGATTGGTGTTTAAAATGTTTGGGTCCTGAACATTGTCTAATGGAGTGTCTCCTGCATGAGGATGACCAAGGGGGGCCGGCAGAATAGAGCTGCAAAACTCAGTACCCTTTTTGCCTCTGACACGATGTCAGTTGCATCGACGTCTTCCAGGGCTTCATCTTCCTCTCATGGATCTCAGGTAACCAAAAGTAAAACTAGCCGGTCCTTAAAGGAAAAATCTCCTTTGAAGTATCGAGATTCCTCGGGCGTTTCCCTCGAGGATACATCACCGGCAAAGCTGCCCCGGCGGGAGTCTTTGAGCTCCAAAGCATTAACAGGGCTCCAGGATGTTCCAGAGGCCTCGACCTCTGCAGAACTACTGGTGCCATGCTCTGGGGTCGTGGCTGCATCCCCGGTACCAGCACCTAGGCATCGGCAGAAGCAATGGATTACAGAATCCTCGCTATTGAACGCAGTCTAGCAGCCCTCTTAGCAGCCTCGGTACCGCTAAGACCGCAACAGACAGTTCCACAGGAATTGGTACTGACATCGGTACCTGTACCAACAGCACCTGCTTCGACAGGACTGCTTTCCATGCCGATGTCTGGTATCGGGGATCAGAAACCGAGACTCTTCGGTACCGACTTCGAGTGGTACCGATACCATGCGTCACAGGAGCACCCGGTGCTTGAGTCTTCCGATTCCGATGACTGACGATTCTACCGGTACCAGAGTGAATCTATTAAAAGATTCAACTCCCTCTCCTCAATGCAGGATGTATCCTCCAGAGGCTGTGTCCTTCCAGGACTTCATACGTGATTTAGCAAAAGGTCTTGCAATCACTGTGATTCCAGAAAAAAGAACCTAGGGCAGAAGAGTTAAGAATTCTACAATACTCTATGGCTCCCAAGGAAGCAGCTGTGCTTCCCATTCACAAGAACTTACATGATCTGATGAGAATGTGGGAGACTCCTTTAACGATATCTTCACATTCCCGATACCTGGACACTATGTACCGAGTGCCAAGTTGTCCTGGTTTTCAAAAAATTCAGTTACCATACCATTCAGTGGTAGTGGAATCGGCCATGCGAAGAATCAAGAGTGCAAAACCACCCTTCTAATCCTCCAGGCTGTGAATACAGGACACTCGATGCCTTTGGCCATCGATGTTTTCAATCCTCCATGCTGGGAGCCAGGATCAGTTCCTACATTCTGTATATGGAAATGTTCCTGGAAGAAGTAGCAAAAGACTTGGAGCTCATTGCTCTTTTTTCCTCGGAGACAGAAGGACTAGACTACCTTATTCTGGTCAAATATGCCCAGAATGTTTATAAATTCATGAACCGTGCTACCTTTGTTTTGAATGTCTTAGCAGAACCTTTGCTATATCCATAGGAGCACGTCGTATTGCTTGGCTTCAAGCATCAGACTTGGAACACTGGGTGCAAGAAAAGCTGGGAAACATTCCTTGCACAGGAGAAAATCTCTTTGGTAAGGACTGGCAGGACAAGGCTAATCAGCTTGAATCTGACAATACTACTTTGAACAGATTGCACAGGTACACTAAAAAAATTTGTTTTTAAACTGCCTCTAATGTTTCGATTGATTTTTTACGTTTTTTGGTGCGCTGAATCCAAATCTGGTAACCAATTTGCTCCATCACGTACAGATTTTTTGCTACATTGGGTTAGCAGTTTGAGGTGAACGTTTCAGATTGAGTGCGATCGAGATAAAAGTTTCTTGGATGAATTCTTTATACTAATTGTTTAGTAGTTATTCAAATAAGAATAAAGAAAATTGTAACAAGGCAGCACATAAGAATAGAGTAATGTCAACAAAACACACTGTGATGGTAGCAAAATTGTCTGCACTTAAAACAGCCACATACATGTGCACAAACATTGAGCATATAAGAGCGAGGTTAGACACAAAGCAAAGCAAAGAAATGTGCAAAAAATGTTGTACAGGTATGTATGTAAGAATAGAAAACGCAAACCGCACCATTGCAATACATGAAGACAAACACCCGATGGTGTGAAAATAAAATTCTAATAAATGAGATCCGACACTGGTAATAACTAGCAAATTTTTATTTCAAAGTTTAGTAAAAACACGATATTTGTCAACACAGTTTAGATTTTAAAGTCATTCTTGGGTCAATCAGTCTCCTGGTGGGCCCGTTTCTTCTTCCCCCGAATGCTTCTCTTGGTGCGCTGCTTGGCGTATTTTTCATCTGGGGTTTCCCGCAGCAGCAACCAGCAGAAATCAGCCATCATAGTGGTGTTCCATCTTCCTTGGTACCTTCTCTCTGCGTCCTTGATGTCCTGGTGAAACCTTTCACCTTGTTCTTCACTGTACGCCCCCAAGTTTTCGGGGAAGTAGTTCACATGGGAGTGCAAGAAATGGACTTTCAGGCTCATGTTACAGCCTTGTTCTTTGAAATCATTGAGCATCCTGGCAACAATATCCTTATAGTTCTCATCCCGCCTGTTCCCCAAGAATTTGAGAACAACATCCTTGAAGGAATCCCAGGCTTCTTTTTCCTTCTCAGACATCGTTTCAGCGAATGCTCCATCTGAAATGAGTTTCCTTATATCAGGGCCAACAAACACTCCTTCCTTTAGCTTTGCTTCAGAAAGTCGGGGGAACTTTGAGCAAAGGTACCGAAAGCACTCACCATCTTTTGGAAGGGACTTGATGAATTGCTTAATGAGACCCAACTTAATGTGGAGAGGTGGTAATAGAATTTTATCACGAGGTACCAAGCTCTCATGAAGAACATTTTTCTCACCGGGTCTCAAATACTCCCGAATTGGCCAGTCTTTTTTCCCCCAGTGTAGGTCGCGGGCCCGGCTATCCCACAAGCAAAGGAAGCAGGGATATTTGGTGAAACCGAATTGCTGCCCTAATAGCATGGATAGAATTTTAAAGTCTCCACAAATCATCCACTTATGCTCATCATAACGAATCTTCTGAAGAATCAGGGCCAAATTCTCGTATTTTTCTTGGAGAATAACAGAGTGAGCAATAGGAATTGAAGCGAATGTGTTGCCATTATGAAGAACAACACCTTTTATGCTGTCTTTTGACGAATCAATGAACAGCCGCCATTCAGCAGGATCATACTTGAGTTTAAACTTTTCCATCACTCCGTATATATCGTTGCAAAATACCAAATCTTCCTCTTTGCTGAAATACTTCAAAAATTGTGTCTCGCGGTTGCGGTACCAATAAAAAGTTGTTCCTGGTGACAATAGATTTTTCTGTTTAAGCCGAGAACCTAGCAGTTGGGCAGCATCTTTTGGGAGTCCTAAATCCCGGACTAAATCATTCAATTCAGCTTGAGAGAAAAGTTCAGGTTTCGGATCTGGTTCAGTTTCAAACTCGGAAGTACTGGACTCATCGGGAAAAGCCATCTGATGAGTCTCATCATGATCAGAACCGTCCACACAAATATGATCCAAAGATTTTGGTGGTTCAGGCACAGGTACTTCGTTGCTATGAGGCATAGGCCTAATTGCTGAGGGAAGGTTGGGGTAACTTATTACGTTCTTATTTTTTAAGTTGTATCCCTTCACAATGCAAGAGCAAAAATAGCAGTCACTGCTGTGGTCTCTTTGTTCACGCCACATCATAGGTATTCCAAAACGAAATGCTTGTTTTTTACCTTTCATCCATAAGCGTAGATCTTCCTCACATGTCTTGCACACTTTGTGAGGAGCCCACGGTTTGTCTTGATCGCCTAACTTCAAACCGAAATAGGCGAAATATACTTTTTTAATAAATGCAGAAATGTTCCTCTGCCGCTTTTTCACGGTATATTCCCCACAAATAAAACAAAAACTGTCCGGAGAGTTGACGCAACCTCTGGCTCTGTGAGCCATCACAAATACACAGCACTGCAAACTACAACTGTAGTGAACGACTTCGGAATAAAGCTGGATTACGACTGAGCAAACAAAAGGTAATAATGAACTTGCAAGAAACTGAAATTTGACAGGAACGTTCATGTCGCAACCACCGTGTTTGAGCGAGCGAACGAGGCGAGGCGAACAGGAAAGAACATGCGCCAGCCCGAGTACTGGATTTAGCCCCCCGCCTCCCAATTGTCCTGTTAATGTATAAAATGAATACAAAACACTCTAAAATATCATGAGGGAGTGTTTCTAGTTAACCATTACAACCTCTATTTTGGGCCAAGAAAATAAACTGCAGTCGGCTAAATAGAAATTGTGAACATTCCTTATGGGTAAGAAATCTAATTTTGCAAGAAAACGTGACGTGATGGTACATTTTGGCTATTTTTACTGGATTCAGCACCCCAAAATCTATAGGAATCAGTTGCAAAACTGGAGGCAGTTTTTTGGTAGTGTACCTGTTGTCAAAGGCTACAGCCAGCCCAGCAAAAAAAAGAAAACATTCAAAAAACCTTTTTTCAGTAAGAAAAAGAAGTCTTACCAATCTTACACCTATCAAACTCACTGTCCACTTCATGTTTCCCAAAAGGGACAACAGAACAGACAGCAGAGAAAGCCACAAGCTCAAAAAGCTCAACCGGCTCAACAGACCCAGCTCCCTCAGGGTCTTTGACATCCACCTAGAGAACTTAGTCATTCTGCCTCCTAAAAGGTCCAGAACCCTTGACCATTGCAGGCAGACTATATGCCATTTTGTCAAAAGATGGCAACAAATAACATCAGAAAATTGGACTCTGTCCATTGTAAGATTGAGATACAAGCTTCATTTCCTCAACTTAGCCCCACCTGCAATTCTGAGACCGTTCAATTCTCAGGGCCCTGCCACTGACCTCTTGTGGCAGGAGGTCGCGTCACTTCTAGCTCAAGGAGCAATCTAAAGTGCCCATATCCCAACAGGGGACAGGGTTTTACTCCCCCTATTTTCTTATTCCTAACAAGACAGGGGGACACAGGCCTATACTAGACCTCAGAGAATTAAATATTTGTTCTGAGACGTTCAAGATCTCCCTCGGAACACTTTTACTATACCTTCAAAGTCAAGATTGGCTATGTTCTCTAGGTCTAAGATGTGTACACGCATGTTCTCATCCACTCAGATCACAGGTAGTTCCTTTGATTCCTTATCCAAAGAAGACACTTTCAGCACAGAGTTCTTTCTTTCGGACTAGCCTCTGTTCCAAGAGTCTTCACAAAATACATGGCAGTGGTAGCAGCATTTATGAGGACTCTGGGAATATTTGTCTTCCCTTACTTAGAAGATTGGCTCATTCGAGCATCGACAGCTCCAGAGGCCAGCTTCGCTCCCCCTCGAGCAATGACAATTCTTCAATACTTGGGGCTGGTCATAAACATCCCAAAATCTCATCTCACCCCCTCTCAATCTCTAGAATTCATAGGGGCTCATCTAGACACACGGCAGTCAAAGGCTTTCCTGCCCCAGCTACGCTGTCTACATATAATACAACTGGCATCTCAAGCATCTATGAAGGTATTCCTTATTGCTCGGGAGATGCTTCAACTGCTGGGACACATGGCATCCACTGTCCATGTGGTTCCCTATGCTCGCCTCCACATGCGAGCAGCACAGTGGACCCTTTCCTCTCAGTGGTCACAAGCCTCGGGTTGACTAACAGACAAAATCAGAACTACCACACGTCTGATTTTGTCCCTTCAATGGTGGCAATCCCTGGAAAACCACCTTGTAGGCTCTCCTTTCCAGCAGCCTCTATGCCAAACCACTCTGACAGATAGATGCATCCAAGATGGGTTGGGGGGCCCACTTGCACGATCTCTCCACTCAGGGTCTTTCGACCTCACAGGAGCTTTCCCTTCACATAAACCTCCTAGAGCTGAGAGCCATTATCTCCAGGAACAAGCAGGAATGAGTCTTCACATATGGGTACGTCGGTACCGACGGAGTCTGCGTGGGGACGCTCCCCAGCGTCCAATCAGAAAGCTTTTGGAAGCATCCCAACACGCCTGCGTGCTGCCTTCCCGCCTTTCCCAACTGCCTCTCCTCAGTTTTCATTTTTCCGCGGAGCCGGCAGGACATCGTCCTGTCACTGCAGAAAATTCTTCTTTTATTTTTTGGTTTTCTTGTGGTCGAGTCTGCCTTCCTCGATGCCACCGGTACCGCCGGTGTTTCTTTTCTTTTTTCTAATAATTTTTCCTTCATAAGGAATACTTTTTTCCTTCTTAGTGCTGACGTTTTTTTCTGGCCTGCTAGGCCTACTCTTTTTTTCCTCATGGAAGCGCCAGCCACTATCCCTAAGAAATGTTCAAACTGTGGCGGTACAAAATTCATTTTAGACACTCATAACTGGTGTCTGCCCTGCTTGGGTCCTGACCACTATCCGCTGGAGTGTCCCTCCTGCAACAGTATAGTCTGAAGAAGACTTCAGCATCGAGTTCACCTCGATACACGGTCCCTATTCAACTTCAGGGCACCGACCACCCTTTCTTCACAGGATCAGGTAACCCAAAAACAGTCTGTTAAGACTAGCCAGTCCTCGAGTGGTAGATCTCCTGCAAAACATAGAGATGCCTCTGGCCTTGCCCTCGAGGATACACTGGCTTTAAAACCCATTGGGAGTCTTCGGCCTCCAAAGCTTTAGTGGGGTTTCAGGTTGTTCCTGAGGTTCACCCCTCTCTGAACATACCTGAGCCATGCTCGGTGGTGGCATCCGCTTTGGGCGGTACCGATACCCCGGCATCGGCAATGGTGTTGGATGAAACATTCCTCACCACGGATCGTAGTCTGGCGTCCTCGGTACCTGCGGGCCCGTTGGATACGCTGCAGACCGATCTTCCTGTATCAGTATCGATCCCGGTATTGGTACCGACGCCGGTACCCTCCAGATGTACATCGATAGACTTGCTTCCCTCGATGCCGAGTCTAGAATCGATCTCCAGTCTGGATGACTGGGTACTGACTCGCCTTGGTACCGATACCAGACGGTACCGAAGGCACGGTTCCGATGATCCAGGTCAGGCACTCTCGGTTTCTTCGATACCGTTAGAGTTGTCACCGGCTGGCCTTCATCTACTGCTATCGGATACGGTGCCGGAGTTGGTACCGGTATCCACATTACCATTGCTGTCGGTACCTTCCATGCTTCTCTCAACAGGGTCGCTTCCCTCGGTACCGAGTTTGGAATCGATACCTAGCATGGACAATGCGTTACCGACTGTGGCTGGTCCCGACCTCCTGCGGTACCGGCGACCATCCTCTAAGGATCCGATACTCAATTCTTTAGGGTCTTCTATTCCTCAAAATTTGGATAGATCCCTGGGTGCCAATGCTAGTTCTTCAACAGATCTAGCTTCTCCTCCTCTTTCTAGAGGATTTCCCTCTGAGGATTTTTCTTTTCAAGCATTCCTGCTTGATATGGCAAAGTCACTTGCCATTTCTATACCTGGTCAGGATCCTGCACCAGGGAATACAGAATCCCTGTATATTCCCTGGAGTCCAAAGAACATCATGCTTCCTGTGCATCAGACCTTGCAGAATCTCCTCTTACGAATGTGGGAAACTCCTTTAACGGTACCCCCACCTTCTAGGGCAACTGATCTTCTATATAAGGTGTTCCCCTCTCCAGGGTTTCAAAGACTCAACTTCCTCATTCCATTGTTGTAGAATCAGCAATGAGGTGTATTAAGAGTACTAAAAAGCACTTTTCTTATCCGCCAGGTCGTGAGTCTAAGACTTTAGATGCCTTTGGACGCCAAACCTTCCAGGCATCCATGCTTTCAGCAAGAATTCTCTCATATATTTTCTATATGGGATTATCTCTTGAAGAGGTCACAAAGAAATTATTGCTTTTGACCCCTTTTCTTCAAGAGCCCAAAAGAGCAGACTATTTCTCATTGGTTTGTCATGCTCAAAATATCTCTAGGTTCCTTACTCGTGCTTCCCTAGACTCCTTTGAGTCTCTCAGCAGAACTTCTGCTATAGCTATAGGGGCACGACGTAAAGCCTGGCTCCAAGTTTCAGACTTGGACAAATGGGCACAAGAAAGGCTGGGAAATACTCCTTGCACTGGAGAAATCTTTTTAACAAGGAGTCTTTACTCCAAGTTGCTCAGATAACCACTGACATTGCTGTTTCCAAAGGCTGTTCTACGCCTTCCTCTTTCCCAGTTGATAGGGGAAGAAAGTTTGTTAGGAAATTTCCTAAGGGGAAAATGTTATCTCCAGGAACAAGCAGGAATGAGTCTTCACATATGGGTATCGTCGGTACCGACGGAGCCTGCGTGGGAACGCTCCCCAGTGTCCAAAAGGAAAGCTTTTGGGAGCATCCCACAGCGCCTGCGTGCTGCCTTCCCGCCTTTCCTAACCGCCTCTCTCCAGTTCTTCTTTTCCGCGGAGCCAGCAGATCGTGTTCCTGTCACCGCTGAAGAATTTCTTTATTTTATTTCTTTGGTCGCGCGTCTGCCTTCTCGATGCTGGACTGGTACCGCCGGTCTTTTCTTTCTTTCTTTAAAAAAAAAAAAAAAAACCTACTGTTTTTTCTCACTTCAGTGCATTTTCTTCTTTGGCCTTAGGCCTAGGACATTTTTCCTCATGGAAAAGCCCGCTTCTGGGTTTAAAAAATGCACGAAGTGCAGCGGCACTATTTCTGTCACTGACACCCATGAATGGTGTCTAAAATGTTTAGGTCCTGACCACTCCATTGCGGATTGTGAGTCCTGCTCCATGATGTCTAAAAGAGGTCTACAGAATTGAGCAGCTAAGCTCAGTACCCTGTTTCCCTCGGATGCAGCTTCGTTTGCATCGACGTCTTCCAGGGCTGCTTCTTCCTCACATGGATCTCAGGTAACCAAACTTAAATCCAGCCGGTCCTCGAAGGGTAGATCTCCCTCTAAGTATCGAGATGCCTCCGGGCTTGCCCTCGAGGAATCCGCACCGGCAAAATTACCCCGGCGGGAGGCTCCGGCTTTCAAAGCTTTATCTATGGGGTCACAGGTTGACATTGATGGCTCGGCCTCGACCGATCACCTGTTGCCATGTTCTGGGGTACTGGTGGTTCCCACTGGTACCGACATCCAGACATTGGTTGCATCAATGGATCAGAATATCCTGACCATGCAGCGTGCCATCACGGCATTCATACAAGCTGCGACGCCTTCGGTACCGCAACAAACTCCGTTGCCGGTACCGACTCCGGCACCGGTATCAACATCAGTTCCGGTGCCGGTACCGATTGCATCGACATCCTCTTCGGTGTCGACTGCAGCGGTACACTGTTCTGTGATGCCTATCGGTACCGAACCGGTACCGATCACTCCCGATGTCGATACCACCCAGTACGCGTATCGGGCTCTGCAGGAGCATCCAGACAGGCGATACTTCGATTCCTTTGAAGACGCTGATGAATCGGAGGTCTCCGTCAAAGCATTGGTGATTCATTCTCAGGAGCCCTCTTCTCCAAAAAGGAGAATGTCTCCTCCAGAAGATTTGTCTTTTCAAGACTTTATTAGGGAAGTGGCCAGGGGCCTTTCCATCTCAGTGGCCCCTGAGACAGAGCCATAAAATTAGATAATTTACAATATCCTAAGACTCTTAAAGAGGCAGCCACTTTACCAATACATGAGATTCTTTTTGATCACATGTTGGGCATATGGGAGACTCCTCTCACCACTTCCCCTCATTCTCGCAGGTTGGACCCCATGTATCGGGTTCCTCCTTGTCCTGGCTTTCATAAGACTCAGCTTCCTCACCACTCCATTGTGGTGGAGTCTGCTATGAAGAAGATAGAGTACAAAAAGGCACTCTTCTACTCCTCCAGGAAGAGAATGCAGAACCTTAGATGCCTTTGGCAGGAGAATTTTCCAGGCCAGTATGCTTGTTGCCAGAATCAACTCCTATAGTCTCTATATGGGGATGTTTCCGTTTCTAAAAGAAGTTACAGATCACCTGCAAACTTTATCTCCTTTTATTGCAGAAGATAAAAGGGAAGAGTTCCTCACCTGGCTCAAACATGCCCAGGATATTTCCAAGTTTTCCAACCGTGCAGCCTTTGACTCTTTTGAAGGTGCCAGCAGAGCCTCGGCCATTGCCATAGGTGCACGCAGAGTTGCTTGGTTACAAGCTTCTGATTTGTAACCTTGGGTTCAAGATGGACTAGGAAACCTTCCTTGTACAGGTGAAAACCTTTGTGGCAAAGATTGGCAAGCAAAGTCCACCCAAATGGATGCTGAAAATTCTGCTTTAGATAGACTTTCAAAGTCTACTTGTGCTCCTTTTAAGAAAAGGTTGTTCAAAAAGGGATTTTTTCCCAAAAAAGGGAAATATTCTGCTTATGGTCAACAGTCATCTACTGCAGGTTGTTTTGCTACAAAGAGCAACAACCGAAACAGGCCAAACCTAAGGCTGCTAGGACTGCTACGGCCCAACAGCCTCAGCCTCCTCAGGGCCTTTGACTTACAACTAGAGAGCTTAGCTTTTCTGGCTCTAGAACATCCAGAGCCTCTCACCATTCCAGGAAGGTTGGCTTACTTTGCTCCCAGATGGGAACAAATCACAGCAGAGCAATGGACCCTCTCCATCATAAGGGAGGGGTACAAGCTTCATTTCTTAAATCTTCCTCCTCACACCATGGTGAGACAGTTCAATTCTCAGACATCTCTCCTCGACCTTCTGGGTCAGGAGATTACTACCCTTCTTGCCCAAGGGGCAATAGAAGAAGTACCCCTTCTTCAACAGGGCTCAGGGTTCTACTCCCCCTACTTTCTTATTCCAAAGAAAACAGGGGGCTACCGACCCATATTAGATCTCAGAGAATTGAACAAGTTTCTATGCAAGGAGAAATTCAAGATTTCTCTCGGTACTCTCCTTCCATACCTTCAGAGTCAGGACTGGCTTTGCTCTCTAAACCTCAAGGATGCGTACACCCATGTCCTCATCCATCCAACACACAGAAGGTTCCTTAGGTTCCTTTATCAAGGGAAGCACTACCAATACAGAGTGCTTCCTTTCGGTCTGGCCTCTGCACCAAGGGTGTTCACAAAATGCATGGCAGTAGTAGCTGCATTTCTACGCACTCTAGGGATATTCGTATTCCCATATCTGGACGACTGGCTCATCAGAGCTCCATCGCAGTCAGAGGCCCAGACTTCTCTAACCTGCACAAGCCGTATCCTTCAGTATCTGGGACTTGTAATAAACTTTCCAAAATCCCATCTCACCCCTACTCAATCTCTAGAGTTCATAGGGGCCTTACTAGATACCACAACTGCAAGGGCCTATCTTCCCCAGGGCCGTTGCCTACGCTTGGTGCAGTTAGCCTCACAAATTCAGTTAAAATCCCATTTAACTGCTTGAGAGATGTTACAACTGTTAGGCCACATGGCATCCACTGTGCATGTGGTTCCTTATGCTCGCCTTCACATGAGGGCAGCTCAGTGGACTCGGGCAACCTGATGCCTGGGTCCATTGGGTGGACAGTCAGACAAAATAGCAACCTCCAGTCGCCTCTTTTGGTCCCTCCACTGGTGGAAGTCCACTCAAAATCTGTTGCTGGGGTCCCCCTTTCAACAGGTGTTACCCCAAGTAACCCTTACAACAGATGCCTCTCCAAGAGGTTGGGGAGCTCATTTTGAAGATCTCTCCACTCAGGGCATCTGGTCTCTAGAGGAGACATCTCTACATATCAACCTCTTAGAGCTCAGAGCAATTTTTCTAGCTCTGAGTCTTCCACACCCTGCTCAGCTACAAGACAGTCCTCATCCACATGGACAACCATGTTCTACGTGAACAAGCAGGGCGGGACTGGCTCTGTCGCTTTGCAACGAAGCTCTGAGATTGTGGGCCTTCGCCAGAGAGCATCAAATTAATCTCATGGCAGTGTATCTTTCAGGGGTTCAAAACTCTTGGGCAGACAGACTCAGTCAAGTTCTGTTTCCACACGAATGGTCCCTCCATGGGGACCAGATAGCCAGGATCTTCCGAATTTGGGGAACCCCAGACATAGACCTCTTTGCAAGTCCGTGGAATGCCAAACTTCCCTGGTTCGGTTCCAGGATTCCGTGTCAAGGAGTTCAGGCCAGGGATGCCTTCCTCCTTCATTGGGGGCAAGACTTCCTCTATGCCTTTCCACCCATTCCCCTAATTCCCAAGACACTGTTCAAACTTCAGAGAGACAAGGGGTCTATGATCCTCATAGCACCACATTGGGCATGCCAAGTGTGGTACCCTCTACTTTTGCATCTCTCCCAAGCTCCCTCCCTGGACTTGGGATCTGCTCCAAACCTCCTGTCCCAGGAGGAGGGAACATTGTGGCACCCAAATCCCCAGTCTCTTCACCTCAGAGCCTGGTTGCTGAAGGCCTAGACCTTCAAGATTTGCATCTTTCTCAGCAAGTGAAGGGTATCCTTCATGCTTCCAGAAAGCCTTCCACTAGACGTTCCTATGCTTTTAAATGGAAAATGTTTACCATTTGGTGTGCAGAGAAGGGTCTTAACCCTCTTGCAATACCTCTGAATTCTTTACTAGAGTATTTGCTGCATTTATCCCATGCAGGCCTTAAAACGAATTCAGTAAGAGTCCATTTGAGTGCTATTGCAGCATCCCTTAGACCTCTCAATGGACAGCCTATTTCCTCTCATCCTCTTATTGCAAGATTCATGAGAGACCTTCTTTTGACTAAACTTCCCATCAGACCACCTCCAGTGGCCTGGGACTTGAATCTGGTTCTTGGCCAGCTTATGCAGCCACCTTTTGAACCCTTAGCCACTACCTCCTTGAAATTTCTTTCCTGGAAGGTTATTTTTCTCATTGCAGTCACTTCAGCTCGCCGCATCAGTGAACTGCAAACCTTGGTGGCTAATCCTCCTTATATACAAGGTTCCATCATGACAAGGTAGTCCTCAGGACTAATCCACACTTTATGCCTAAAGTGGTCTCACCATTTTATCTGAACCAGGAGGTTTATTTACCTGTCTATTTTCCAGGACCTCATGCTTCAAGTGCAGAGAGGAATCTTCATACCCTGGATTGTAAAAGAGCTCTCACTTTTTACTTACAAAGGACACAGCAACATAGAAAGTCCTCTCAACTCTTTGTTGCTTTTGATCCCTCTGATTTAGGACTTCCAGTCTCTAAGAGAACTCTGTCCAATTGGATTGCTCAGTGTATTTCTTTCGCCTACCAGAGTAAGAACCTATCTCCAGGAACAAGCAGGAATGAGTCTTCACATATGGGTACGTCGGTACAGACGGAGCCTGCACGGGAATGCTGCCCAGCTTTCAATTAGAAAGCTTTTGGCAGCATCCCTCGCGCCTGCGCAGTGACTTCCTGCCTTCTCCACAGCCTCTCTTCAGTTTTCGTTTTTCCATGGAGCCGGCAGGACGTCCTCCTGTCACCGCAGAAATTTTTCCTTTTAATTGCTTTAATTATTTTAATTTTTTTGTTTTCTTGTGGTCGCGGCTGTTTTTCCCGCTACCACCGGTACCGCCGGTGGTTTTTAGGCTAAAGTCTGTAAAACATTTCTTCAGTTTTTTTGCCTTAACTTCTTAGGCCTACTAGGCCTTTTTCATTATGGAGCCTTCTTTTCCTAAGAAGTGCATCCGCTGTGGAAACACCTGTTTCTTTTTAGACACCCATAGTTGGTGTCTCAACTGTGTGGGTCCTGACCCTTTTTCCCCTGACTTGTCAGGAGATAATTTTGTGAGAAAACCTTCAGTATTTAGAGTTTCCCTCGATACCGTTTTTTCTTCGGCAGTGAGGTTACCCGGTTTCTCTACTTCACAAGATCAGGTAACCCAAAAACAGTCTGTTAAGACTAGTCAATGCTTGAGTGGTATGTCCCATGCTCAGCATGGTGACGGTTCCGGCCTTACCCTCAAGAATCCATTGGCATTACTCCTGCGGGAGTCTTCGGGCTCCAAAGCGTTAAAGGGGTTTCAGGATGTTCCTGGGGCTCACCCCTCACAGAACATACCTGAGCCATGTGTGGGGGTGGTATCCGCTTCGAGCGGTACCGAGCCTCCGGCATCGGCACCGGTGTCGAGTACTCCACTCTTCACCAGGGATCGTCATCGGGCATCCTCAGTACCTTCGGGACCGATCGATACGCACCGCATTGACTTCCCTCAATCTCAGCCATGCTCTGGGACGGTACCGACGTCGTTCGGTTCCGATACCCTAGCATCGGCATCGTGGATGGGTGCTCATCGGGTACCGTCGGTATCGATCGATGTCACCCAGGCTGCCTTAGTGGTATCGGCATCGCCGATACTACCACTGGCGTCGGAACTGTCGAGACATGCATCGCTAGTCTCGCTCTCTTCGATGCCGAGTCTTGAGTCGATATCGAGTCTCGAAGACTGCGTACCGACGCGTCCCGGAACCGACTCCTGTCGTTTCCCAATAGGTAGTTCCGAAGACCATAACTCCCTCATGATCTCGGTACCACTACCGCAGTTCCCGATTACTACTTCACCTGCTAGTCCCTTATCAGTAGCGAGGTTGATGCCTGTTCTTGCACCGCTGCCTAGTTTAGAACCGATACCTGGCATTGGTGCAGTACCTTGTACGTCCTCTGATACTCAGGCTCTTTCTTTGGCCTCACCAGGAATAGTTCCCATAGGAGATCAGTCTTTTCAGACTTTTCTCCTGGATATGGCAACCTTTCTTAATGTTTCTATCCCTGGTTGTGATCCTACCCATGGCTCACTGGCACAAATGCAACATATACAGTTTCCTTTACATCCTGCTCTGCAGGATCTCCTTCTTAGGGTATGGAAATCACCCTTACGACTTCCTCAAGTTTCTACTGACATTGAGGTTAGGTACCGTGTGCCACCCTCTCCAGGGTTCCAAAAACCTCAACTTTCTCATCGTTCCCTTGTAGTGGAATCAGCACTGAGGAAGGTTAAAAGCAAGAAGAAGCATTCTTCTTTTCCGCCAGGTTGTTCTTCAAGAACACTTGATGCTTTTGGCCGTCAGGCCTTCCAAAATTCTATGCTGGCTTCCAGAGTTCTCTCATATATTTTTCACATAAGTCTAACACTCCAGGAAGTCACAGAGAAATTGTCTCTTTTGACCCCTTTTTTACCAGAGCCCAAGGCTACTGATTATACCTTGCTCATCAATCACAGCCGGAATATATCCTGGTTTCTGTCTCGTGCTTCTATAGATTCTTTTGAGTCCATTAGCAGATCCTCTGCTATTGCCATTGCAGCACGTTGCAGAGCCTGGCTTGAGGCTTCAGACTTGAGCAAATGGGCACAAACTATACTAGCTCATTCTCCTTGTACAGGGGAAGGTCTTTTTAATAAGGAGGCTTTACGTCAGGTTGCTCAATGCTCCCCTGACTCTTCTTCCACTAGAAACCATTCTAAGCCACCTCCTTCTTCAAATAGTAGGAAATGTCCTACCAAACCTTCTTTTCCTAAGAAAAGAAAGTTTCATTCCTCTCCTGCCCATCATTCGGCTGTCCCTAAACAAGAGACGCCTCAGCCTAGTCTGAAGTCCTCCAGTTCTGGCCAGTCTCAACATTCCCAGCAACCATAGGGGCCGGGAATTGTAACTTACATATTAAAAGATTATTCACTGTGCTTTTCTTTTTCAGTGTACTAACCTGTCAAAAAATTATTTTGTTCAGGTACTACACACTTCTCCTCTTCTTACTCTCCAGAAGAGCAGTTGCAACTATCACCTGATAGTTTCTTTCCCAACTGAACATTTTTCCTTCAGTTGACTTACCCCATGGGTACGTCACCCTCCAACTACTTGAGGGCTCCCATACTGAACTACTTCTCTGGTCGTTCCCCAGACAGTGAGAAGAGATATCCCCTCTCTTTTCTTGTCTGTTTTTTCTTTATTCAGCACAAGACAATCTCTCTGCTGTTTCTGTCAGCAGCTCTGCCTGCAGGAGTTATAGTAATTGTATTACTGGGACTTTTCCAAGTTCCAGTCCCTTGTTCAAAATTTTTGTCTAGCCTCAGTAGTGATTCCAAACTATCTTGGATCCTCCTACTCGTTAGGCTTTCTCACATTACTCTAACCATCTCCTTTTCTAGGATATGGCAACATAACTGATTTTCAGTCAGTTTATCTCATAGCTCTCCTGCACAATGCTCTCTGCAGTCTTCAGAGAAGCTTTCTACTATGAGGGCTTTGCTATAGAGCATTGTCCTTGTCTCTGAAGTTCCTCTATTAGAGAGAAACTTATCAACCCTTCCTATACCTGTGAGGGTTCTCCACACCCCCTCTAGCCTGGGGTGTTAACACGAGATAGCAGTTCTTCTGCGTGAAAATCCAAGGCATCTACCATGTCAGTGTTCTGTAGAACTCCCTGCCTTGTTCCCTACAGATTCATATCTTCATCTGTTCTCACGCGAACATCACGGTTATCTCACTGGATTGCTTTCCTGCATCCCTCAACCCACGAAAATAGATTCTCTATGCATATCCCAAGTGGGCTCACCCTCTTGTAGAACGCAGAATCTTTTTCTTTTATATTCCCCATGTACAGTTATGGGGCTGGGTGGTAGACATGTATCTCAATTTGTTGTCTTGTATGTAGCATCTCCAAATATGTCTACATACTTATATCATTACTCTGGTGGTGCTAAACCATGCCCCACAAATTTCCATATATCTAGGTATATCATCTCTCTCTCTCTCTCTCTCTCTCTCTCTCTCTCTCTCTCTCTCTCTCTCTCTCTCTGCAACTGTGAACCGATCATTCAGCTTATGTGCTCCAAAACTGTGGAATACCCTCCCACCACACATTAGGGCCATCTCTGATATCCCCCAGTTCAAAAAGGCCTTGAAGCATCACCTTTTCATCATATACTTTCCAGAGAACACAATAACACAAGTTCATCTAAACAGCTCCAATCCCATCCCTATCTAACATGATACTTTTTCAAGTAATATTACTATCATATGTATATAGTTCAAGTTCTATTATCCATTGTTACTATTACCCCTGTTTTCCAAGTTTTTCTTCCTGTTACATGTAAAAACAGATATATGTATCTTATCTTATCTGATGTTTTGTAGTTCTATGTAAACCGCGCTGATGATGAATAGTGCGGTATATAAAAATGTTAAATAAATAAATAAAATATCTATATCTATATCTATTTGATATATTTCACCACCCATATCCTAATATACAAATCTGCACATATGTATATTTATCTATCTATATATATATATGAATATATACATATCTATTCCAGCCACATATATATATATCTCTCCCCATATGTATGTGTTTGATGGGGGGCTTCTTAAGGGTTGGTCAATCTTATTCACTATCACCCTTACTGTCTACACTACATGATTTACCTCTTAGAGGATTTAGACAGATTGTTGCCCTACGTCCCATACCAAATTATGATACAGGACCTGTTCAGCACCAACAACCACTTTGGTGCTAACATCTTCCATTTTTTCTTTATGTCCTTGAAGCATCCAGCTTCAATATTTTTCCTATCTCTCGCCAGCTAGGAAAAACAGTGTACATCTTTATCTTCGAGTACACAACTGTTTTCCGTAGGAATAGGGGTTTTCCATTCCCCCTTTCCTGCCAGGACTGGGCTAGTTCTTCAACTCCGTCAGTCTTCTTCCTTTAGTCCTCAATGTTCATGATGCCTAAAGGACTTTTCAGCTTTTCCCATAAAGCTTTCCATTGAAGACCAGACGTCTACTCCTACCCAGTTGACACCTGGCTCATCTACTACCTCCAAGTCTGGACCTTCCTCCTCACTACTGAGAGGTCACCTTGAAGATTCCGCCACTGCTTATCCAGTAGACTCCATCATGCTTTCTACTTCCTACAATACAGTAGGTAAGCTGCATATTGTAAGTGTACATTAAATGTGTTTTAATGCTACTCATCTTATCCACCAAGGACTCCTGTAGTCTGTAGAACACCTAGTCCTTGGCTATGCTGTTTCTTTCCTCACAGCTCCTTTATTGTCAACTCCTACCCTCCATCCCACATTGGATGCCGGGGATTCCTGGAGACAAAATGCACCCCTGACCTGGGCACTTGCATTTTTATGGGATCTCCCCCTGGCATCTCCAGCTAGGGAGTCCCCATATGTGAAGACTCATTCCTGCTTGTTCCTGGAGATAGCACAGTTACTTACCTGTAACAGGTGATCTCTGGGAACAGCAGGAATTAGTCTTCACAACCCTCCCACCTCCCCTAGGAGTTGCATCTTTTTTATTTTTTCCCTTTCTCTCCTCGCCTTTGTCTCAGCTCTGAAACTCAACTGAAGAGAGGCTGTGGAGAAGGCGGGAAGTCACTGCGCAGGCGCGAGGGATGCTGCCAAAAGCTTTCTAATTGAAAGCCTGGCAGCATTCCCGTGCAGGCTCCGTCGGTACCGACGTACCCATATGTGAAGACTAATTCCTGCTGTTCCCAGAGATCACCTGTTACAGGTAAGTAACTGTGTTTTCTCTGGAGGGCCATGTCACAGCTCACAATGTGAGGGCCATGGCAGCCTCTATGGGTCATCTAAATTCTGTGTCCATCGACCAGATCTGTCGAGTGGCCACCTGGGCCTCGGTTCATACCTTCACAGCCCATTACTGTTTGGACAAGGACTCCCGCCGGGATGCCTTGTTTGGTCAGGCTGTTCTTAAACACCTGTTCCATACCTAACCAACTCCTACCCTCCATCCCTGGCTGGATGCCTGAGATTCATGGGTGGAGGTAGAGCCCTTCCCAGGGACTCACAACCTGGGTGATCTCCCAGGCATCTCTAGCTGGGGAGTCCCCATATGTGAAGACTCATTCCTGCTTGTTCCTGGAGATAGCACAGTTACTTACCTATAACAGGTGATCTCTGGGAACAGCAAGAATAAGTCTTCACAACCCACCCACCTCCCCTAGGAGTTGTATCTCTCTATCTTTCTTTCCTTTCCTCACTCTCTCTTTTTCTCAGCTTTAAAACTCGAACTGGAGAGAGGCGGTTAGGAAAGGCGGGAAGGCAGCGCACAGGCGCTGTGGGATGCTCCCAAAAGCTTTCCTTTTGGATGCTGGGGAGCGTTCCCGCGCAGGCTCCGTCGGTACCGACGATAGCCATATGTGAAGACTTATTCCTGCTGTTCCCAGAGATCACCTGTTACAGGTAAGTAACTGTGCTTTATCCATCTTCTGCCCATCTTACAGATGTTCCCAAACAGGGGAAACATCGCACTGGTCTAAAGAAACCACAACCTCAACAGGATCAGCAAACCCAGCAGTCGCGGGGTTTCAGATAGATTATCATTACATCTCCTGGTTGCTGGTTAGAGTTTGCCGTCTGCTTCTTTTCACTTGATGCATCTAGACTAATTTCATCCTAAATTCTCATGGATCTCTCTTCATGAGACATCCTTTCTTTTTCCTCTAAGAGTCTTTATGATGATCATGCCTATAGTTAACAGGTTTCTCTTCCTCCTACTGGGAAAAGAGAGGTGACAACTGTCATTAAGACAGTTTTTCCCTGTACTAGCATGTATCATTTTACCTTTTAGAGACTTACTACATAGTAAGTCTCCTTCAACTCTCTTAGCTCCCTCTTACTACAACATTCAGTTTGTAAGAGTGGCTCTATTACACTGGTAAGTCCCTATCGTCCTATACCTATTTTCACAAAGGGATTTTCCCTTCCAGAGTTGTCTTTTTCATTTTCTTACTTTAGGGCAGCTTCTCAGACAATGAGGTCTTACCACTCCTACTTATGTCTGTTGCTTCTTTTTCCAATCTAAGAAAAAAAAGTTTTCTTCCGCTGCCCTGGTAGTTGCTGCAACTGCAACAATTCCTATTGGTTAAGCCACTGGTTCTGTTCACCACACAACCAGGGTTTCTCCTCCACTAGCAATCCTGGCCTCAGTGCTAAACCCAAAACAGGTTATCAACCTTTTTTGGAAATCCTATGATCACTGACTTGTTGGTTTGACTTCTATTCTTCGCCATCTCCAATTCCCTTGTTTTTGGCAGAATAATTTGTTACCTACTGGCTTTAACCAGCCAGTTTTCTTTTCTAACCAACCTGTAACTCTCTGCAACTCTACAAAGTAGCTTTGCACTATGGGCCCTTGCTAGAGAGCATTAGTATCTTGCCTAGCAGATAATCCGAGATGGTTAGGAGGGGTTCACCCAGTCATGTCCCATGACTGGTAGGTGTTTCCTACCCTTACCATCTCATCTAAAATTTCTTTTCGAGATAAGAGACAGGCCTTACATCATGTGAAAACCTAAAGCATGGCCAATTCCCCGGCTTGGTCCATATCCCCTTGGACTTCCCGCCAGGGATACTTTTCTTTCAGTTGCAGCTGAAGGACGCCTGATACCCATCTTGCCCTCATAGGCGGGTCAATATGGTATCTTATTCCAGTGGCGTCCTCTATCCATTCACCATACTGCAGTTCTAGAGAAATCTGGACCTGCTGCCTGCAGACTGAATTTATCCTCTGCATTTTTCACGTAGGCCATCCTGGTTATTCAAGAGCTCGAATTCTTGAAGGAATCTAGACTCCTCCTTGTCAGGGAGACCATTCCTCTGACTCTGTCACTTATAACCAGGGAAAGAAGATTCTCTATACATCTATCCAAGCATGTATCTCCCTTCTTGCTATTAGATGAATCTTCCCTCTATCCCCATATCCCTAAGGGGATCTAGTTATATAGCCATGTCTTCATCTACTACATGGAGACCTGTGTCTATGTCTTTATATATATATCTGTTTCTTCCACACAGGTATATCTCGGTATATATATTTTTATATATATCTATATATACCTGTCGAGATATATTCTCTAGGTAAATATGTATCTACGTGTTTATCTCTGTCTAGATTCATATATCCATGTATTCCTATAGGCCTCTGACAGATGTGCACTACCCCTATCAATGCTGTGCCAGCATGCTTGGAGTTTTTACACATATAACCACTCTCTGTGGTAATTAACAAATTTGTTGCTTCTCTAACCATAACCTTTCAGGTTTAGGTACCTCTGAAGCTTTCGATGTACCTTTTTTCTTTCCTAATGGACCTCATCTAGGAAAGACATCACAGATTTTCAGTTAATCTAAACCTATAACTCTTTGTAAGTCTGTCCTTACTTGTTATCGGATATAGGGGTCTCCCCACCCCTTCTCTCCTACAGGGACTATTTCTATTGTCAGTCCAAATCGGTCAGACTTTTTTCCTTTTGGTCCTAGCATTGTACGATTCTTTGACCAAAAGGGCTTAAGCTTTATCTAATAGTACTCTCTGCGTTTCCTGCAGAAGCCCTACCTTATTGTACTACCCCAGTTTTCCCCTGGGGCTCTTTCTCACTCTGATGGGTTCTGACCTCCTTGTTTTTCCTACAGTTTATTACCTCTACTTCACAGTGAGGTACTCCTTGAGGATCTTCTACTGGCTCTTCTAATAGATCCATATGAACCTCAATAGACTTTTACAATACCACCAAGGGAGGTCCATATTAGAATATTGCATTCATTATTTTACTACTAAATGTCATCTATACAGGATCTTCCTCCATAGAAGACCTGTTCTAGTCCACCTGTTCCACAGCACCTTTTCTATAACTCAACTCCTACCCTCCATCCCCAAGATGCCTGAGGTTCGGAGGAGTAGCATGGCTCTTTTTAGATTCGCTACATGTTTGGACTCCCTCTGGGCATCTTAGCTGGGGGAGTCCCCATATGTGAAGACTCATTCCTGCTTGTTCCTGGAGATAGCACAGCTACTTACCTGTAACAGGTGATCTCTGGGAACAGCAGGAATAGGTCTTCACAACCCACCCACCTCCCCTAGGAGGAGTTTTTCTCGATCTCTATCTTTCCCTTTCTTGCTCTCTCTCTCTTTGCCTCAGCTTTAAAACGTAACTGTGGAGAGGCAGTTGGGAAAGGCGGGAAGGCAGCAGGCAGGCGTGTTGGGATGCTTCCAAAAGCGTTCTGATTGGACGCTGGGGAGCGTTCCCACGCAGACTCCGTTGGTACCGACTTACCCATATGTGAAGACTTATTCCTGCTGTTCCCAGAGATCACCTGTTACAGGTAAGTAACTGTGCTTTCAGTGCTATTCAAGTCTTTCAGGGCCATCTCAGCAACAAAACAGTACTGATCCAAACCGACAATCAGGTAGCTATGTTCTATGTGAACAAGCAAGGCGGAACAGGCTCTCTGTCGCTATGCAACGAAGCTTTGCAAATATGGGCCCTTGCCAGAGTTACAAATTCACCTGTTTGCAGTATACCTTCCGGACATTCAAAACGTGTGGGCAGATAAACTCAGTCGAATACTTCTGCCACACGAGTTGTCCCTCCACTCATACCAGCTTGCTCAAGTGTTTTGTATCTTGGGAAAACCAGATATAGACCTCTGCAAGTCCACAGAATGCCAAACTTCCCCGATTCTATTCCAGAATTCTGGCTCAAAACTGTCAGGCAAGGGATGCTTTCCTACTCCACTGGGGATAGGACTTTCTCTATGCCTTCCCACCCATTCCCCTCATTCCCAAGTCTTTATTCAAACTTCAGAGAGACAGAGGTCATATGATATTCATAGCTCCACGTTGGCCACGGCAAAAGTGGTATCCTCTTCTTCTGCGTCTCTCTCAAACCACTCCTCTGGAGTTGGGGAATGATCCAGATCTCCTGTCACAGGAGAACGGATCTTTACTGCATCCCAATCCCCAGTCCCTACATCTCAGGGCCTGGTTACTGAAAGCCTAGAATTCCAGGATGTTAACTTTTCTCAACAAGTAAAGGATATCCTCCTGGCTTCCAGAAAACCCTTCACAAGACATTCCTACGCTTTCAATTGGAAAAGGTTCTCTATCTGGTGTTCACAAAAGGGACTTACTCTAGTAGCAACTCTACAGGTACTAAAAGGGGGTTATCTTCTACAAATATCAACTTCTGGTTTGAAGATCAATTCAGTTAGGGTCCATCTTAGTGCTATTGCTGCTTTTCATAAACCTTTCGATGGACAACCTATTTCCTCTCATCCACTTATATCAAGATTTATGAGAGGCCTACTTTTAACAAAACCTCCCATTAAACCACCTCCGGTGGCATGGGATCTAAATTTTATTTATTTATTTATTTAGACAGTTTTGTATACCGCCTTATCCTTCAATCAAAGCGGTCACAACACAATTGGGGGATACATTTAACACGCGGGGATATGAGACACATACACTAATACTTACAGGGAACATGGGCAATGGAGGGTTAAGTGGCTTGCGCAAGACCACAAGGAGCATCTGTGGGACTAGAAACCCCAGTCCTTCCGGCACAAGGTTGCTGTCCTCTAGTGGGATTTGAACCCCCGACCTTCCGGCCTGAAGTACCGTGCCCCAACCACTAGGCTACTCCTCCCTCTATCTTGTTCTTGGTCAGCTTATGAAACCACCCTTTGAACCTTTAGCCTCTTCAGACCTAAAGTTTCTTTCATTGAAAGTTATTTTCCCAATTGCCATCACTTCTGCAAGACGCATTAGTGAACTACAGGCTAAAGTTAGTAGCTGACCCTCCTTATACAAGGTTTCACCATGATAAAGTAGTCCTCAGGACTCATCCTCACTTTCTGCCAAAGGTGGTTTCGCCTTTTCTTTTAAACCAGTCTGTTTATCTTCCTATATTCTTCACTAGGCCTCATGCCTCCTGTGCGGAAAGGAATCTTCACACATTGGATTGTAAAAGAGCCTTAGCTTTTTATCTTCAAGGAACTAAGCCACATAGAAAATCTTCTCAGCTTTTTGTGGCTTTTGACTCTAGTCATTTGGGACTTCCAGTTTCTAAAATAATTGTCAAAATGGATTGTAGATTGCATATCCTATACATATCAGAGTAAAAGACTTTTTCTCGAAGGCCATGTCACGGCTCACAATGTGAGAGCAATGGCAGCCTCAATGGCTAACCTTCGTTTTGTCTCTATTGATGACATCTGCAAAGCAGCCACTTGGACTTAGGTACATACCTTGACAGCCCACTAGTGCTTAGACAAGGACTCCCGTCGGGATGCCTCGTTTGGCTAGGCTGTTCTACAATATCTCTTGCATACTTAATACAACTCCTACCCACCATCCACAGTTTGGATGCCTAAGGTCCATTGGAGGAAGCATGACCCATCTCACCTGGATTCACAGCCAGCTGAGGTCACCCCTTGGCATCTTTCAGCTGGGGAGTCCCCCATATGTGAAGACTACATTCCTGTTTGTTCCTGGAGATAATGTAGTTACTCACCTGTAACAGGTGATCTCCGGGAACAGCAGGAATTTAGTCTTCACAACCCACCCACCTCCCCTAGGAGTTTCTCTCTCTTTCTTTACTTCTCTCCTTTGGTCTCAGCTATAAACTCAACTGAAGTGAGAGAGGTACAGAGGCGGGAAGGCAACATGCATGCGCTGTGGGATGCTCTCAAAAGCTTTCCTATTGGATGATGGAGAGTGTTCCCGCACAGGCTCTGTTGGTACCGACGATACCCATATGTGAAGACTAAATTTCTGCTGTTCCCGGAGATCACCTGTTACAGGTGAGTAACTACGCTTTTTCCAAGGACAGCAGGAATCAGTCCTCACAACCATTCTTCCTCCCCTTGGAGTTGCTCCTTTTACCATCTTTTATATTTGCTGTCTTTTAGCTATGTCATCTGACTGAGCAAGATGGCATTCTTAGGCGGGAATGCGGCCACGCATGCGTGGTGGCATCTCTCAAAGGCTTTTTTTGAAAACTGGGGGGATGCTTCCGCGAGGGCTCCGTTGGTGCCGCCGTCGTCCATATGTGAGGACTGATTCCTCCTGTCCCCGGGGAACACCTGTTAAAGATAAGTAACTACGCTATTCAGTGCCATTATCCATATGGATAGTGCAGTGACTGTTAGCATTCCCTTTAGTTTAAGGCTGCTATTTAGCAGACTTAAACTAAGCATATCATTTACCTGAATAGTGACTTTATATAGCTGATCTCTGGCTAACATTCTGGCCTGCCCTCAATCCTTAATACGACCCTCAAATTTATAGATCTCTTGGTGATCAAAAATTTAAATTTAAGCTTGAACAAGAAGTTGGGCATTTGCATGAATTAGTGAATGCCCAGGTTTTGGACAGAAATGTGTCCTCCAGAAAAATGGAATATTTGGAAAACCAGGTTAGACGTTGTAAACTTCGTTTTCTAAATTTTCCACGTTCTCCCTTACTGTCTCCATTAGAGATGGTGAGGAAGTATTTTGGGGAGGTTCTCAAGCTTCCCCAGGATCAGTTTCCACCTCTGGTTCGGGCGCAGTACTTGTCCCTAGGGTCGAGGGATGTTGGTTCTGGTACCCATACTGTTCCTGCTGAGAAGGGTGACCTAACGGGGGTTTTAGAGTCTTCCCTGGAGGTTATTAACTCTGCTGGTAAGTCAACTCTGCTGGTAACTCTGGCACTAGAATCAGATAAATTCTTTATACTTCAATTATATTTTAAGAATATAAATGTAGACTTCCTAGGGTCTAAAGTGCGAGTTTTTCCTGATGTTTTTCGAGTTACGCAGTTGAAAAGGAAAGGCTTTTTGGCTTTCCGCCCCAGGTTATTAGCCCTAGGGGCGACTTTTCAACTCAAATTTCCTGCCAAATGTTGTGTGGTGTATAAACAAAAAGGTTATATTTTCTTTGATCCTAGGCAGCTTCATGAGTTCTTAATGGCTAGGGAGGAAGTGGTTGTGGAGGTCTCTAAGTCACCCCATCCAGCTGACACTTAAGTCTTTACCTGTTCATTGTATCTGTTTTTGAAGGTGCCGGATTAGTTTTAATCCTGCACTATTTGTTATGCTTCCTAATACTCCCCCTCATATTTCCTTTTGTATTGGGGTCTAAGTGATATGGGTGACATGATATTGTATTTTTCTTAATGATTCAAATGTTTTCTTTTGTGTCATGTCATAATCCATTGATTTTCTGTTTCATTCATGTATTACTTGGATGTAATACCGTATATAATTATAAACAAAAAGTTAAAAAAACCATTTAAACAGACCAATGTTTTCTGTATCCATGTTTATTTTTTTGAAAATACAGACTATGGGACCTGCTTACTAAAGGATTTTCACATTTTGTGTCTGAGGAAAATGCTTAGTAAACAGGGCCTTATGTATTTGCCAGTGATTGCACAATTGCTTTTTATGATTAGTCAATATATAATTATTCATCCTTAAATATATAGAATATTCTCACACTAACCATTAAGTCTCTCAACAATGGGTATAGAGCAGAAGGTAGGATGATTTGCTTCATTACTCAACATACCAAAAAAAGATGCTATTCAAATTCTGGTGTCACATGAGTGACGGCAGCACAAATTCTCTCCTTTGCTAAACACTGTGTGACGTAACACCCAGCCCATCAGATGGATGCTGAGAGGTATACCATAGGAGCACTAAGTACAGGAACTGGAATTACATCAACCTTACCTATGAAATTAGTGCCACAGATATTCTAGATCACCAGTACCCCTCTAGCTATGAAAAGAAAACAAGCTTGCCTGCTACAGATTACCCCACAGAACTTGCATGTTAACAGAATCCCTTTGCTCTGTTACACATGCAAAATACAGACTATTGCGTAGTAAAGAGTTGTTAAGTGCCGTCGAGTCGGAGCCGACTCATGGCGATCCTCTGGATAGCTATTCTAAATTGTGTTCGGTCTTGAGTCAGGCGGCTCATTGTTGACAGACTGGTACCCGTAGATGCTGCTGTTGTATCGATCCATCTCATTGCTGGCCTTCCTCTTTTGTGCTGACCTATCTTGCCAAACATGTCTTTCTCTAATGATCTCTCTTTGCATGATGTGTCCAAAGTATGAAAGTCGAAGTCTTGTCATCTGAGCTTCTAAAGAAAGCTTAGGTTTGATCTCCTCTAGTACCGACTGGTTTGTTCTTCGGGCAGTCCATGGTATACACAGTATTCGCCGCCAGCACCATAATTCAAAGGCATCAATTTTCTTCCTGTCTCTTTTTCACCGTCCAGCTTTCACATCCATATGATGTTGAAAATACCATGGCTTGAACAAGTCGAATCTTTGTATGGAGAGAGACATCTCTGCTCTTGAGAATCTTACCTAGGTCTTTCATAGCCATTCTGCCAAGAGCAATGCGTCTGATTTCTTGACTGCTCGTTGCTTCTTTATTGATAGTTGATCCAAGTAGGGTAAAGTTGTTCACGATTTCAATTTCTTCTCCTTCAACGATGAACCTGTTGATTATGCTAGTTGTCATGATCTTTGTCGTCTTTACATTAAGGTGCAGGCCCATTTTGAGACTATGTTCTTTGATTGTGAGAAGCAAATGTTTCAGATCATCTTCACTTTCAGCCAGTAATGTGGTATCAGCATAGCGAAGGTTGTTGAGTCTTCCACCAATCTTCACACCTCTGTTGTCTTCATACAAGCCTGCTTCTCTGATTTGTTCTGCATATAAATTAAACAGGTAGGGGGAAAGTATGCAGCCTTGTTTTACACCTTTGCTTATTTTAAGCCATCCTGTTTCTCCTTGTTCCGTTGGAACTGTTGCTTCTTGATCAATGTACAGATTGTGCAAGAGTACGATCAGGTGTTCTGGTATACCCATGCTTCTTAATGTGGCCCAGAGTTTCTCATGGTTCACAGATTCAAAAGCCTTGCTATAGTCGATAAAGCACAAATAGATATCCTTTTGTTATTCTTTAGTCTTTTCAAGGATCCATCTCACATCCACAAAGATGTCTCCTGTTCCTCGCCCTTTCCTGAACCCTGCTTGCACATCAGGTAGTTCTTGTTCCAGGTATGGTTGTCTCTTTTGAATAATCTTCAGTAGAATCTTGCTGGCATGTGGGATCAGAGCGATTGTGCGATAATTTCCACAGTCAGTTGGATCACCTTTCTTTAGTATTGGTATAAACACAGATCGTTTCCAGTCAGTTGACCATGATGATGTCTTCCATATTTCTTGGCAGAGCCTTGTAAGTACGGTAACTGCTGCATCAGATTGCTGTAATACTTCTATGGGAATGCTATTAATGCCTGGTGCTTTGTTCTTTGATAAGGCTTGCAATGCTGCTTTAACTTCTTCTTTCATCACCATTGGTTCCCGATCATAAGGTACAGGTTGAAACGGCTGTTGGTCCACTTGATCTTTATCATATAAAAACTCTGTATATTCCTTCCACCTTTTCTTGATCATCTCAGCATCATTCAACATAGAACCTTGATCATCTTGTAACATTCCAATTCGAGGCTGGAACTTTTTCTTTAACTCTCGTAGCTTTAGGAAAGCCGATCTTGTTCTTCCTCTAATAGTTTCTGCTTCTATTTCCTTGCATGCGTCGTTGTAGTACTTTTCCTTGTCCTGTCTTGCTGCACGTTGGAAATCGGAGTTCTGTGATTGTCTTTCTTTCTCCTATAGCTTTAGCTTCTCTGCATTTCTGGGCTATTTTCAGAGTTTCTTCCGTCATCCATTTTGGCCGTTTTTGCTCTTTCACCTTTTGTAGAGACTTCTTGCTTTCTTCTAACACAACCTTCTTGATGTCATTCCATAACTCTTCTGGAGCTCTGTCATTTGTATCTAAAGCAGCAAATCGATTTTGCAGGCAGTCTTTAAATTCCAGTGGTATATTCTCAAGGTCATATTTTGCTGCTTTCATGAGTGGTTTGCTCTTTTTCAACTTTAGCTTTAGTTTGCATACTAGTAGTTGATGATCTGTACCACAGTCAGCTCCAGGTTTTGTCTTTGTTGATGTTATAGAACTTTTCCATCGTTGACTTCCACAGATCTGGTCAATTTGATTTTTATACAATCCATTGGGTGAAGTCCATGTGTACAGTTTGTCAGACGGGTGCCTGGGTGAGAATGCTCAGTCTTGGCAAAGGCATATATCAATATGATTTGCAAGGTTGTGGGAAATGCAGTCCATTCACACCAGACACAGCTGCTCACAATAATTAGTTGTGCTTGAGTGTAAAGCCAATAAGATATTTATTTATGGGGTTATTTCTCCCAACACAGATATGCTTGGTAGCACATAAAACAGGATACTTGCTTTCAGTGTTAAACTTAGAAAAACAAAATCAGGAAAACAACAGCTGAACTTGTCAGGCAATCAAAGCAAAAGAATAAAGACCTGGCTGGTAACAAACTGGTCTTTTCTGTAGGCTTTAGCTAATATTTTCTTAGCAGTGCATCAAACAACAAACAAAACCCACAAAGTAGGGAAAAACTGTTCTTTTCAGGTTAACTTCTTATATCTTCACACATAGACTCAGAAGTGATTTCCTCAGAGTTCACAAGCAATTAGGTAAGGCTCAATTGCTAGCAGTTACCCAGCTGAAACCCCTTAGCTGGCTTGCTTTCTACTGCGTGGCTCAAATCCTACTCAGGAGCATTTCTGAGTAGATTAAAGAACAAGTTTGTATTTCTTTGTGATGGTTGCTGTACTTTATAACAGAAAATCACCAAAGGAGTTTGGACAGAGAGCAGTCCATATAAACACATTCTTCATCTGCAATCATTCCCCCTTCTTCAACAAGCATGGGTTCAATATCATGGATTGGCACAGATGAATCTCTCAATGGAGCACTCTCCGGAGAATACTTGTTTCCCTGCTGTCTTTCAAGGGTATAGCTAGGGCATAGATCAGTGTTCATACCTGAGCTTCCATTGCTGTTAGAGTTCCTCTCTAAATAGCCTGGCCAGTATGTAGTCCAGTTCTTATGTCCAGCCTTCCAATCCAGATCCCTGGACACTGGATCTCTCTTCACATACCTTCTGGCACGGGTCCTAGGGTCCCTTCCAAATGCAGCCGTCTCCCTCACAGGTACCGTCTGGAGATTCCTAGCTCTGCAGCACCACTCCTCTGGTTTTCCCCAGTCCAATGGTGTATGCTGGCCTTTTGAATGTCTCCCAGTATACGTACTGCTCTGGACTCCTTTAGACCTCCCAAATGCTTTTCTCTTCTTTCTTTCAAAGGGTTTCTTGCCCTCTCTGTCCGTCCGCTCTGGCCTCTGCTTCTGATGATCCTCCAGATGATGAAGCTGTCCAAGATGAGGATATCCAAGCACAAGATGAGGATATCCAAGCTGATCAAGACACTGAGGATGATTCTCTGTAGAATAAACTCTACCTTTATTCTGCTTAGATGAGTGCTCCACCCTAGCACAGCGCAGCTGTGCTGAATCAGGCCCTGCTCTTTGAGATGAGTGCTTGGGAATTACCTCATAGCCCTCCTGATTGAACACACGTTTCCCCACTTCAGCTCCTCTAATGGTAGTCTTTTATGGTAGTCTGGTAGTCTTTTATGGAAAAATTCTGTTTTCTTATTTCTACCAGAACTGACAGGTTGCTTGTTCAGAGTCACTTCACCTTTACTATAGCTCCTTCCTGAGCTATGATAAGCTTCCTTATCACAAGTTGCCGCTTGTGTTGCTGGAAGAAGGTGTTTGAGATGAATAGATCGTTGGTCTTGCAGAATTGTATCAGTCTTTCTCCAGCTTCATTTCTGTTGCCAAGTCCATATTTTCCAACTACTTTGCCGCCTTCTTTGTTGCCAACTTTTGCGTTCCAGTCACCCATGACTATCAGGATATCCTGTTTGCATGTTCTGTCAATTTCAGCTTGTACTTGTTCATAGAACTCTTCAATTTCATTCTCTACTGCAGCTGTTGTTGGGGCATATACTTGAATTATAGTTGCGTTGATAGGCATTCCTCGTAGACGAATCGAGATTAAGCGTTCGCTGACTGCATTGTATTTCATTACAGTTCTTGCAAGTTTCTTCTTTATTATAAATGCAACACCATTTCTTCTTTGTCTTTAATTTCCAGCATAGTAGACCATGTGATCGTCTGATGCAAAGTGCCCGATACCAGTCCATTTCAGTTCGCTGACACCCAACAGATCAAGTTGTACACATTCCATTTCATTCTTGACCACCTCCAACTTCCCTTGGTTCATGCTTCGTATGTTCCATGTTCCAATGCGTAAGACATCTTTACAGCTTCTGACTCTCATTTCATGCGCAGCTACATCAGCAGTCAGATGTCCCGAGGGCTTTGATCCAACCACATCATAATGCTGGCTTTACTCTGAAAAGTCTTCAGCTCTTCCCCAATAGCTAGTTGAGTGCCTTCCGACCTGGGGGTCTCATCTTCCAGCACTACAGCACAATTTGTTTTGTTGTAACTATCCATTGGGTTTTCATGGCAAGATACAGAAGTAGATTGCCAGGCCTTTCTTCCGCGCAGTTTAAGTTTGGTGGTGGTGCTGTTGTCACAGAAATGTGATCCTCCGCCGTCAACACTATCCCATTCTGCTGCTGCCCAGATGGGTGGTTTGCCTTGGTCTGGCACCTCAGCTGAGAGCTGTCCATCTTGGGAGACCCTGCCAGTAGTTAAACTACCGATAGTTTAGCTCTCAGCATCACTGATGCACAGAAGCCCTCACAGCACGACAAGCTGCAAATCAAGTGAGGGAGTAAAGAGTTAGAAATGATAAATTAGGAACCATTATGCAGGCAAAAAATAAAATAAGAAAACATCCAAAAACGCATAGAGTACAGTAGTGGAACACTAAAAGAGAAGCAAATGCTTAACAAACTGAGACACACATTTTCATAGCTGAGTCATTTCATTCTCTAAAAATTGATAACTATCTTCTGTACCCTGTGGTCATTTTATTACTCCAATAGGGTTGGTCCTGGTCTCTCTATCATGTGCTTTTGCTGGTTTTCTAAGTTCTTCTCCAGGATCTCCTCTTCCATTTTCTGTGTGTTTTTTTTTTTTGGGGGGGGGAGGGGGTTTGTTTTTAACACTCCATTTTCCCTGTAAGTCAGACATTGATCTTTCTCTTTGATATTTCTCCATTTCTCTATCTGCTTTTTTGCCTAGCTATATCTAGATTTCATTTCTAGCCACACCCCCACCCCCGGCTTCAGTCTCCCTCTTCACTTTTCACCTAATCACCTTTTCATTTCCTACTCGTGTTGCTTGGTGCCTTCCATTCCCATCTTTCATTCCTTCCCCAGTCTTTCTACTCTTGTTTCATTTCATCCCCAACATCCTCAGGTGTATTAAATGTAGTTCTTCGGGAACAAGCAGGAAGTCAGCCCTCCCATATGGGTTACGTCAGCACTGAGTGAGTCCGCGCGGAGCAAATCCCCAATTTTCAAAGAAAGCGTTTGGGAGTTGCCTCCACGCATGTGTGGTCCACTTGCCGCCTAAAGGGGCCATCTTGTCCAGTCTTCTCTTTTTCCGCGGAGCCTTTCAGATGTAGTCTGTTTTCTGTCCTTGAAAGTGTTTTCTTCTTGCCTTTTGGCTGTTTTTTCTTCCGGCTAACACCGGTACCCTTCCCGCCCGCCCCTGGTACCCCGGTATCGGGTCGGTTTCCTTTTATTTTTATTTTTGTGCGTTCCCTGCCTTGTTTTTTTCCTTGCTGTGAGCCCTAATGTCTGACCTTGCTGGGGGGCCTTTTACACTCCATGGCTACCAACTGGTTCAAAAAGTGCGACAGGTGTGGAAAATTGTTCCTCCCCAATACGCACGATTGCTGCCTCTGGTGGTTTGGCTCGGACCATATCTCTGTTTGTGGTCTTTGCAAACTTACGTCCTCAAAGGCCCTGAAAAACCACCAGCAGCAGCATGAAAAAATTTTCCCTGACTTCCCCTATGCCTCCAAAAGCCAGGGCCTTGTCCAAGACCACCTTGCCCCGGGAGGAGCGTTCTGAACCCGGGTGACGTCAAGGGGCCTCAGAGGGTGTCCCCCTCGAGGGAACCCAAAAAATGGAAAATATCCTCGACGGCTGTGTCTCTGGATGGTTCAGATTGACCAGGTTCCTCATGGGGCCGATCAAGGAGACCCAAGCGTCAACCCGAGGTGTCAGAAGGAGCTTCCAGTCAAGCTCTCTTGAAATGAGCTGGCTACGGACCGGTCCTGGCCAGTGCATCCTGTTCTAGTTGAGGACTCCCCTCTGGGGGAACCGGCATCTGCCCTGATTCCATCGGTGCCCGAGCCGGATGCTGTGGAACCATCTGAGCTCAGTTCCAGGATGGATTCCTTGGAATGCAAGATCATTGCCTTCCTGAAGCAGCAAAGGTCATTAGCGTCTGGTACATCCAGTTTCTCTGCCCTGACCACTGGGGACTCGATGACAAAGTTGACCCCGGAGGCCGTGCCATTTCTCAAAGCCCTTCCAGATGGAGACCGTCACCGGTAAGCCAACGAGCGCCGGAGCGTTCTGACCTTTCGGGGTCTGAGGACTGCCACCTGTTCTACTTGGATGCCTTCATCTGGGAGGATGAGGTGTCTCCGGACACTCACCTTCACCAGGATCTTCCTTCCGATTCCCTGGAGTCGAAGCCTCAAAGGAGATCCCCCCCCCCCCAAGGACATGGCCTTAAGAAACTTTGTTCGAGATATGTCCAAAGCTTTGGCCTTTCCAACGGAGTCCAGAGAGGATCCACGAGCAAATAAACTCAAGATCCTCCAATATGAGGCCCCTCCTCTGGAAACCCTCATGGTGCCCATTCCTCCCATCCTGGAGCGCCTTATGCTCCGCATGTGGGAGGGACAGGCATCAATACCAGTGGTTAGTAAGCAGCTTGACTCGATGTATCGAGTCCACCGGATCCCTGTTTCAAAAGTCTCAATTGTCACATAATTCCATGGTCGTGGAATCGGCCATGTGTGGACTAAAGTCGGAAGAGACACTCCTGGGTAGCACCCGGCAGGGAGGCCCACACCTTGGATGCCCTCGGCAGAAAATGCTACCAGGGTGTGATGCTGAATGGCCGAATCCAGGCCTACCAGCTGTACATGGTCATGTACCTAAGAGACCTAACAGATTCAGGTTCTTGACTGGTCTCTCCAAGGAGCCCTTGCAGTGCTTCAAGGGCCTATCCAGAGCCATCGGTGAATGCTCCAAATTTGTCTTGAGTGGCCTACAATGGGCTTGAGTCAGTAGCCAGAGTAGCCGCGGCCGGCATCGGTGCACACTGCCAAGCCTGGCTACAGTCGTCTGACCTCGAACAATGGGTGCAAGACAAGCTGATCGATGTCCCATGCCAGGGGGAGAACTTATTCGGCAAGCCCATGACAGAAAAGGCCGCCGAACTGGAGACTGAGTTCATGACAAGGACTAGGCTCTCTAAGAAGACCTCGACTCCTACCTGAAAGAAGGGCTTGGGGAAGAAGTCCTTCTACCCGAGGAAACCCGCTGCTTACCGAGGTTACCCCCCCTTATCAGGCCTCCCCAGCACCCCAACAGGGGCAGCAGGCCAAGGGGCAGGGTCATGGTCCGCGTAAGAAGTCCTCTAAGCCCCAGGCTCTGACCCCGGCTCAACCAGGGGGAAGTTTTTGACTCTTACAGCATGGTCCCACTTTCCAGCAAGGCCAGGTAGCCTACAGGAAGCCTGCTCTCCCTGTTTGCCCACAGGTGGGGAACCATCACCACCGATGCTTGGGCATTTCAGGTGGTCAAGGAGGGTTACCTCCTTCGCCTAGATGAAGTGCCTCCGCATTTCTTTCATGGGGAGCCCTCCCAGCCTCCCCTTCATTGGAACCTTCTCTTGAAAGAGTTGGCAGGTCTTCTCGAGGACAGAGCCGTAAAACCGGTGCTCCATCATCTGAGGGGCAAGGGGTTCTACTCCACATACTTCCTTGTGCCAAAAAGGTCGGGGATTTAAGGCCCATCCTTTACCTCCGCAACCTCAACAGATTCCTGGTACTGAAGAAGTTCAGAATGCTCTCCCTAGGAACTTGGCTGCCTTACCTCCACCAGGGAGACTGGCTGTGCTCCTTAGACCTAAAGAATGTTTACACACACATCCTAATCCACCCAAACCACAGGTAATACCTACGCTTTGTGGTGGGGGGCCTTCACTTCCAGTACCGGGTGCTGCTCTTCCACCTTGCCTCGTCTCCCAGGGTATTCCCCAAGTGCCTAGCAGTAGTCACCGCCTTTCTCAGGCTGCAGGGTATTTTCGTCATCCCCTACCTCGACTGGCTCATCAGGAGCACCTCGGCTCCCGAGGTGCAGTAGGCCATGGCATGCACTATCCAGGCCATGGCTTGCACTATCCAGGTCCTTCAGCACTTAATCAACTACCCGAAGTCCAGCCTGAAACTGGCTCAAGAGCTGGAATTTATCTGGGCAAGGATCGATACCCTCCCAGCCAAGGCCTTCCTGCCTACGGACAGAGTCAACAGGTTAATGGCACTGGCCAAAAAGGTACAACGCCACCCTTTGGTGCTGGCACGACTTCTGTTGCTCCTCCTCGGGCACATGGCCTCCACATGTCACTCCAGATGCCCGCCTCCACATGCGGATTACGCAGTGGTGCCTCAGGGACCAGTGGTCCCAGGCAACGGGACAGCTCCAGGACTGGGTCAGAGCCACTGGGTCCTGGCATGGTCCTTAAACTGGTGGCAGTTCCCCCCACCACTTGTAAGCGGGAATGCCTTTTCAGGCCCTGCAGCACTTGAGGGTCCTCACCACAGACACCTCCCTGTTGGGCTGGGGAGCCCAGTGCCAGGGGTTCTGCACCCAGGGCATCTGGACCCCAGACGAGAGTACACTACAGATCAACCTGTTGGAGTTGCGTGCAATCCACCTTCCCTAAGGGCGTTCCAGAAATCCCCAAACCACGGCTCTGTCCTAGTCCAGACCGACAACCAAGTTGCCATGTTCTATGTGAACAAACGGGGTTACGGGGTCCCGCGCCCACTGTCAGGAAGCTATGGACCTGTGCTCATTCACAGCCCAACAGGACAGTCTTCTCAAAGCATCTGCCGGGCCACAGCAATTGGTTAGCTGACAGGCTCAGCAGACTGCTCCAGCCCCATGAATGGCAGCTGGACCCAAAAGCGGCCCACAGACTCTTTCGGATCTGGGGGTACCCGAGGCTGGACCTGTTTGCCAGCACGGACAACTACCAGTTGCCCTGTTTTCTGTTCCCGGCAACCTTTCTGATCTCGTGGTCGTGTGGGTCTTCTGTATGCGTTTTCCCCCCGACACTTCTGATTGCCAAGACCCTATTCAAGATCCTTCGTGACAGAGCCTCGGTCATTCTGATAGCCCCATGGTGGCCTCGGCAATTGTGGTTCCTGCTGCTTCTACCATTAGCGATGGAGACTCCTATCCCTCTGGGTACAAGCTCATGGCTCCTCTCCCAGGAGGGGGCTCTGTCCTGCACCCCCAACCCCTGTCGCTGACGGCATGGCTGCTGAGAAGTTCTCTCTAGCTCTGCTCCTACTTCCGAGGGAAGTGGAGAATATCCTGCTGGCTTCCCGCAAAACATCTACCAGATGGGCTTATGCCTTTAAGTGGCGCAGGTTTGCACTCTGGTGTACGGCTTGGGGAACCAACCCTTTCTCCTGCCCAGTGGTCATGGTTCTACAGTACCTTCTCCACCTCTCTGACTCGGGACTCGAATTCTATTCCATCAGAGTACATCTGTGCCCTTGTGGCCAAACACCATCAGATAAACGGGAAGCCACTCTCAGCGCACCCGACAGTATCCTGGTTCCTTAAGGTCCTCCTCCTGTCTAAGCTCCCCGTCCGCACTCTGGCGTCTGAATGGGATCTCAATGTGGTGTTGGTGTGGCTCACCCTGCTGCCTTTTGAACTGATGGCTAGGTGCCATCTCTGCTATCTCTCATGGAAGGTGGTGTTCCTTGTTGCCCTCACCTCTACCCAAAGAGTGATCAACCTGTTGGCTGAGAGGCCTTATACCAGGTTCTACAAGAATAGGGTAGTGCTTTGCACACACCCCAGGTTTCTTCCGAAGGTAGTGTCCTCTTTCCACCTCAATCAGGAGGTGGTCCTCCCTACATTCTTTCCCAGACTGCACGCCGGTCACACTGAGGCCGTCCTCCATACTCTCGACTGTAGGAGGGCTTTATCTTTCTACATTCAGCGTACTCAAGACCACCGGAAAGCATCACAGCTTTTAGTTTCCTATGACCCCAGCAAACTGGAGCAGGCGGTGACCAAGCGCACACTGTCCACGTGGGTGGCACTGTATCGCCCAGGCCTACGAGGAAGCAAAACTTCCATTGGAGGGTTGTATCACGGCTCACAAGGTCAGGGCCATGGCAACCTCCGTGGCTCATCTGCGCTCTGTCCCTCTGGCAGACATCTGTCGGGCTGCCACCTGGTCTTCGGTTCATACCTCGCAGCTCATTACTGCATGGATAGGGAGTCCCGACGGGACATTGCCTTTGGCCAGGCTGTACTCCGTAAACCTTTTTGAGGTCTAGGCAACTCTGCCCTCTGACCCTTCTGTGTTCAGGCTATCAGAGTGCTAATTTCTTGTCAGTTGAGAATTCTTTCCACTGCAGCTGCTCATGGCTTTCAGTGAGGGAACTTTTTTTGGCTATGGGTTCCTGGTAGCCTGTAGCTGAGGAGTTCCATATGTGAGGACTGACTTCCTGCTTGTTCCTGGAGAAAGCATAGTTACTCACCTGTAACAGGTAAGTTCCAGGAACAAGCAGTAATGTAGTCTTCACATATGGGTATCATCGGTACCGACGGAGCCCTCACGGGAACACTCCCCAGTCCAATAGGAATGCTTTTGGGAGCATCCCACAGCGCATGCGTGCTACCTTCCCACCTCTGTACCTCTCACTTCAGTTCTTCGTTTTCGGCAGAGCCGACAGGACGTGTACCCTGTCACCACAGAAATTTTCCATTTATTCTTTGTTTTTTTGTGGTCGCGTCTGCCTTCATTCGACGCCTACCGTACCGCTGGTGGTTCTTTCTTTTTCAAAAAAAACAAACTTGTATTTCTTCAGGGGTCTTTCCCCTGTTTCTGGTGCTAGGCACCATTTAGGGCAGTAGGCCCACTTTTCTTCAGGCATGGAGAAACCAGCCTGTGGTTTCAAAAAATGCTCAAAGTGTGGCGGTATCATTTCAGTCACCGACAGCCATGATTGGTGTCTAAAATATTTAGGTCCTGAACATTGTCCAACAGAGTGTCTCTCCTGCACGAGGATGACCAGAAGGGGCCTGCAGAATAGAGCTGCAAAACTCGGTACCCTTTTTGCTGCGGATACGAGGTTAGTTGCATCGACATCTTCCAGGGCTTCATCTTCCTCCCATGGATCTCAGGTAACTAAACTTAAGTCTTCTAAGACTGGCTGGTCCTCGACGGGTAGATCTCCTTCAAAGTATCGAGATCGCTCTGCTGTTTCCCTCAAGGATAGTTCACCGGCAAAACAGCCCCGGTGGGAGTCTTCGGGCTCCAAAGCATTAACGGGGCTCCAGGATGTTCCAGAGGCTTCCACCTCTGCAGAACTACTGGTGCCATGTTCTGGGGTCGTAGCCGCTTCCACCGGTACCGACACCCAGGCATCGGCAGGAGCAATGGATAAGAGAATCCTCGCTATTGAACACAGTCTAGCGTCCCTCTTAGCAGCTTCAGTACCGCTAAGACCGCTACAGACGGTTCAGCAGGTATCGGTACCGACTTCGTTACCGTTACTGATAGTACCTGCTTCGACAGGACTGCTTCCCCCCCATGCCAAGCCTTGAGTCTATCTCGGGGATCGGGAACCAAGACATTCCGGTACCGACTTCGAGCGGTACCGATACCATGCGTTACAGGAGCACCCAGTACAGAGTGCCCTTGAGTCTTCTGATTCCAGTGACTCTGATTCTACCGGTACCAGAGCGAACCTACTAGAGGATTAAACTCCTTCTCAACATAGAATGTCTCCTCCAGAAGATGTCCTTCCAGGATTTCATACGTGATTTGGCAAAGGGTCTTGCAATCACTGTGATTCCAGAAAAGGAACCTAAGGCAGAAGAATTAATAATTCTACAATACCCTATGGCTCCCAAGGAGGCAGCTATGCGTCCCATTCACAAGATCTTATACGATCTGATGTTGAGAATGTGGGAAACTCCTTTAACGGTATCTTCACATTCCCAATGCCTTGACACTATGTACCGAGTGCCAAGTTGTCCTGGTTTTCAAAAAACTCAGTTACCACACCATTGGTAGTGGAATCGGCCATGTGAAGAATCAAGAGTGCTAAAACACAGTCTTCTAATCCTCCAGGCCATGAATCCAGGACACTCAATGCCTTTGGGCGTCAATGCTTTCAATCCTCCGTGCTATCAGCCAGGGTCAGTTCCTACTTTCTTTACATGGGGATATTCCTGGAAGAAGTCACAAAAGACTTATTAGCCCTTGTGTCTCAGAGGAAAAAAGAGCAGATTGACTTACTCTGGTCAAGCATACCAAGAATGTCTCTAAATTCATGAACCATGCTACCTTTGATTGCTTTGAATGTATTAGCAGAACCTCTGGTATATCCATAGGAGCACGTCGTATTGCTTGGCTTCAAGCATCAAAGCTCAAAGCTGGGAAACATTCCTTATACAGGAGAAAATCTCTTTGGCAAGGACTGGCAAAACAAGGCTAATCAGAATGAATCTGATAATGCTACTTTGAACAGATTGTCAAAGTCCACAGCCAACCCAGCAAAGAAGAAAACATTCAAAAAAACACTTTTTCAGTAAGAAAACAGTTTTATCCATCAAAGCCACTGTCCACTTCATGTTCCCCAGATGGGGCAACAACAGAACAGACAGCAAAGAAAGCCGCAAGCTCAAAGAGCTCAACCGGCCCAACAGACCCAGCCCCCTCAGGGTCTTTGACTTCCACCTAGAGAACTTAGTCATTCTGTCCCTGAAAGGTCCAGAACCTTTAACCATTCCAGGAAGACTGCTATTTCGCCAAAAGATGGCAACAAATAACATCAGAAAACTGGACTCTGTTCATTGTACCACTCGGGTACAAGCTTCATTTTCTCAACTTGCCCCCACCTACAATAATACAGTTCAATTCTCAGGCCCCTGCCACATCAATTCTCGCTCAAGGAGCAATCGAAGAAGTACCCATACCCCAACAGGGTTCCGGGTTTTACTCCCCCTATTTTCTTATTCCAAAGAAGACGGGGACACAGGCCTATACTAGACCTCAGAGAATTAAACAAATATTTGTTCCTAGAAAAGTTCAAAATGATCTCCCTTGGGACACTCCTACCATACCTTCAAAGTCAGGACTGGCTATGTTCTCTAGGTCTAAGAGATGCGTACATGCATATTCTCATCCACTCAGATCACAGGACGTTCCTTCGATTCCTGGTCCAAGGAAGACCCTTCCAGTACAGAGTTCTTCCTTTCGGACTAGCCTCTGCTCCAAGAGTCTTCAAAAAATGTATGGCAGTGGTAGCAGCATTTGAGGGCTCTGGGAATATTCGTTTACCCTTACTTAGACGATTGGTTCATTCGAGCATCAACAGCTCCAAAGGCCAGCTTTGCTCTCTCGAGCAATGAGAATACTTCAATACTTGGGACTGGTCATAAACCTCCCAAAATCTCATCTCACCCCCTCTCAATCTTTTGAATTCATAGGGGCTCGTCTAGACACACGACAGTCAAGGGCTTTCTTGCCACAGCCACGCTGTCTATGGATAATACAACTGGCATCTCAAGCATCTATGAAGGTGTTCCTTACTACTCAGGAGGTGCTTCAACTTCGGGGACACATGGCATCCACTGTCCATGTGGTTCCGTATGCTTTCCTCCACATGGAAGTAGCCCAGTGGACCCTATCCTCTCAATGGTAACAGGCCTCGGGTCAACTAATGGACAAGATCAGAAACACCACACGTCTGATTTCTTCCCTGCAATGGTGGCAGTCTCTAGAAAACCTCCTCGTAGGCTCTCCTTTCCAGCAGCTTCTATATCAGGCCACCCTAACAGATGCGTCCAAGATGGGTTGGGGGGCCCACTAGCACGATCTCTCCACTTGGGGTCTTTGGACCTTACAGGAGGTTTCCCTTCACATAAACCTCCTAGAGCTGAGAGCCATTTTCAGTGCTATTCAAGTCTTTCAGACCCATCTCAGCAACAGAACAGTTCTGGTGCAAACCGACAATCAGGTAGCTGTGTCCTATGTGAACAAGCAAGGCGGAACAGGCTCTCTGTTGCTGTGCAATGAAGCCAGAGATGTGCAAATTCACCTGTTTATGGTATATCTTCTGGGCATTCAAAACTTATGGGCAGACAGATTCAGTCGAATACTGCTGTCACATGAGTGGTCCCTCCACTCATACCAGCTTGCTCAAGTATTTGAAATCTGGGGAACACCAGATATAGACCTCTTTGCAAGTCCACAGGATGCCAAACTTCCCCGATTCTGTTCCAGAATCCCGGCTCAACTGTCAGGCAAGAGATGCTTTCCTACTCCACTGGGGTCAGGGCTTCCTCTATGCCTTCCCACCCATTCCCCTCATTCCCAAAACTTTATTCAAACTTCAGAGAGACGGAGGTTATATGATACTCATAGCTCCACGTTGGCCACGACAAACGTGGTGTCCTCTTCTGCGTCTCTCTCAAATCATTCTTCTGGAGTTGGGTAATGCTCCAGATCTTCTGTCTCAGGAGGACAGATGCTTACTGCATCCCAATCCCCAGTCCCTACATCTCAGAGCCTGGTTACTGAAAGCCTAGAATTCCAGGATATTGACAAGTAAAGGATATCCTTCTGGCTTCCAGAAAACCTTCCACAAGACGTTCCTACGCTTTTAAGTGGAAAAGGTTCTCTGTCTGGTGTTCACAAAAGGGACTTAACTCCCTTTTGTTACCTGTAGAGTCGCTACTAGAGTATCTCCTCCAATTATCAACTTCTGGTCTAAAGACAAATTCAGTGAGGGTCCATCTTAGTGCTGTTGCTGCTTTTCATAAACCTTTCGATGGACAACCTATTTCCTCTCATCCACTTCTATCAAGATTTATGAGAGTCCTGCTCTTAACAAAACCTCCCATTAAACCACCACCGGTGGCATGGGATCTGAATCTTGTTCTTGGTCAGCTTATGAAACCACCCTTTGAACCTTTAGCCACTTCAGACCTAAATTTTCTTTCATTGAAAGTTATTTTCCTAATTGCCATCACTTCTGCAAGACGCATTAGTGAACTACAGGCGTTAGTAGCTGACCCTCCTTATACAAGGTTCCACCATGATAAAGTAGTCCTCAGGACTCATCCTCACTTTCTGCCAAAGGTGGTTTCGCCTTTTCATTTAAACCAGTCTGTTTATCTTCCTATATTCTTCCCTAGGCCTCATGCCTCCAGTGCGGAAAGGAATCTTCACACATTGGATTGTGTAAGAGCCTTAGCCTTTTATCTCCAAAGAACTAAGCCACACAGTCTTCTCAGCTTTTTGTGGCTTTTGACTCTAGTCATTTGGAACGTCCAGTTTCTAAAAGAATTGTCAAAATGGATTGCAGATTGCATATCCTATACATATCCGAGTAAAGGACTTTCTCTAGAGGGCCATGTCACAGCTCACAATGTGAGAGCAATGGCAGCCTCAACAGCTAACCTTCGTTCTGTGTCTATTGATAACATCTGCAAAGCAGCCACTTTGGCTTCGGTACACACCTTCACAGCCCACTACTGCTTAGACAAGGACTCCCGTCGGGATGCCTTCTTTGGCCAGGCTGTTCTTCAGCATCTCTTCCATATTTAATACAACTCCTACCCACCGTCCACGGTTTGGATGCCAGAGGTCCATGGGAGGAAGCATGACCCATCTCACCTGGGTTCGCAGCTTGCTGGGGTCACCCCTTGGCATCTTTCAGCTGGGGAATCCCCATATGTGAAGACTGCAATCCCCAGGAACAAGCAGGAATGAGTCTTCACATATGGGTACGTCGGTACCGACGGAGCCTGTGCGGGAACGCTCCCCAGCGTCCAATCAGAAAGCTTTTGGGAGCATCCCTCAGCGCCTGCGTGCTGCCTTCCCGCTTTTCCAACTGTCTCTCCTCAGTTTTCGTTTTTCCACGGAGCCAGCAGGACGTCCTCCTGTCACCGCAGAAACTTTTTTCTTTAATTTTTTAATTTTTGTTTTCTTGTGGTCGTGGCTGTTTTCCCGCTGCCACCGGTACCGCCGGTGGGGTTTTTCTTTTCTTTTTCTCAAACTGAGGGAGAGTTTTCCCTCAGTTTCTGTCTTACAATTTTTTGGGCCTATAAGGCCTCTCCATCATGGAGCCTTCTTCTCCTAAGAAGTGCCTTCACTGTGGAAATACTGTTTTCTTTTTAGACTCCAATGACTGATGTCTAACCTGTTTGGGTCCTGACCCTTTTTCCACTGTGAGAATTCTGTGAGAAGAGATTCTCTTTCGAGTTTCCCTCGATACCGTTTTCCCTCCCTATGGCAGGGCACCGTCCATTTCTTCTCTACAGGATCAGGTAACCCACAAACAGTCTGTTAAGACTAGCCAATCCTTGAGTGGTAAGTCTCATGCTAAGCATGCTGACGGCCCCGGCCTTGCCCTCAAGACCCCATTGGCATTAAAACCTCGGCGGGAGTCTTTGGGCTCCAAAGCAATTCAGGGGTTTCAGGTGGTTCCTGGGGCTCACCCCTCACAGAACATACCTGAGCCATGCTTGGTGGTGGCATCCGTTTCGAGCGGTACCGATACCCTGGCATCGGCACTGGTGTTGAGTGATCTGCTCTTCACCAGGGATCGTCATCTGGCGTTCTCGGTACCTTCGGGACCGATCGAAATGTCCCAGATTGACTTTCCAGTATCAGCAGTACCGCCAATACCACCACCGACGTCGGTACCCTCTAGGCATGCATCGATAGACTCGCTTCCTTCGATGCCGAGTCTAGAATCGATTTCTAGTCTAGAGGACTGGGTACCGACGCGTCTCGGAACTGATGTTTACCGATTCCGCATGCACGGTACCGAGGATAATCACCAGGGGTTTTTAGTTACCTCGGTACCGCTTGAGCAGCCTCCGATGACTGCTTCGGTGTCGGTTTCGCCTTCGATTCCGGCACAACTACCGGTATCGGTATTGATACCGGTACCTGCAGTATCATCGGAACCAGCTCCTTCCATGCCTTTTTCACCTGGATCGCTCCTCTCTATACCTAGTTTGGAGTCGATACCTGGCATGGATGATGCACTACTAACTGTCTCAACTCATAACGGCCAGTTCCAGTGTCCATCCATTACAAATCCTGTTCTGCACCGGTCAGGTACATCCTCCGGTGCCCAGGCTACCTTTTCAAATTTAGCCTGTCCAGGGATGGTTCCCATCGGAGATCCTTCTTTTCAGAAATTTCTCCTTGACATGGCAACCTTCCTTAATATTCCTATCCCTGGCTATGAGTCTTCTCAGGGTTTTTCTGCAGAAAAGGAAAATATAATGCTTCCTTTACATCATTCTTTGCAGAATCTTCTTCTGAGAGTATGGGAAAAACCTTTAAGGGTTTCTTCACCTCCTACAGCAACTGATCTTCTGTATCAGGTGCCCCCCTCTCCGGGATTTCAAAAGCCTCAACTTCCCCATCATTCCATTGTAGTGGAATCAGCAATGAGGAAGGTAAAAAGCAAGAAAAAACATTCTTCTTTCCCGCCAGGGCATGCATCTAGAACACTGGATGCCTTTGGATGTCAAACCTTCCAAACATCTATGCTGGCAAAAAGGATTCTCTCATATATTTTCTATGTGAGTCTATCCCTTCAGGAGATCACAAAGAAATTATCTCTTTTGACTCCTTTTCTTTCAGAGCCCAAGGCTGCAGACTATTCCTTACTTCTTAGTCATAGCCAAAATATCTTGGTTTCTTTCTCGTGCTTCCCTAGACTCTTTTCAGTCTGTTAGCAGAACTTCTGCTATAGCCATAGGAGCACGTCGTAAAGCCTGGCTCCAAGCATCAGACTTGAGTAGATGGGCACAACAAAGACTGAGTAATACTCCTTGTACTGGAGAAAATCTCTTCAATAAGGAGTCCTTACGTCAGGTTGCTCATTGCTCCACTGACTTTCCTGTTTCTGAGGGCCTTCCTAAGCCCTCTCCTTCCTCAGCAGGTAGGAAATGCCCTTCCAAACCTTCTTTCCCTAAAAGAAAGAGGTTTTCCTCTTCTCCTGCCCATCATTCGGATGTTCCCAAGCAGGGGAAGTCTCGCCCTGGTCTGAAGAATCCAAACTCTAGCCAGACTGAATAACCACAGTAACCATAGATTTCTGATTAATCTTTTTATAACTACAGTTAACTTCTTTTGAGCAGAAGTTTTTAACTGTTTTTTTTTCCATTCAAAACTCTGCTCAGGGATTCCTATCCTCAGGAAATCCATTTACTCTTCAGTATGCTGAACTGTCAGGATATTCATGTCTATAAGTTACAGGGTTTTCCACCTCTTCCTGACTAGAAGAGAGGTTAGCAACTATCACTTGATAGTTTCTCTGTGCCAGCATGAATTTTTCCTTCCAGGGACTTACCATGTGGTAAGTCCTTCTTCAGCTTCTATCTCTACCCTCTTCGCCAGGGTTTCCCCTGTAAAAGTGGTACCATACCATTGAAAGACTTTTCTTGTCTTTCTTTTCACTGTAGAGTTTCTTCTCCTGAGTAAACTCCCTTCTTTATCTGGGCAGCTCTGCAGACAGAGACAGCTTCCTTTCTTTGTTCAGTCTGTTCTCTCTGTTTGACACAGACCGACTCTCTCTGTTGTCCTATTCAGTAGCTGCCCATGCAGGAGTTCCAGTAATTGACTACTGGTACTTTTCCACAAGTCCCAGTCTTGTCTTCCACCACTCCTGTCTGGCCTTAGTAGTGATTCCAAGACAGTTTTCTACATCTTTCTTGGATAATCCTTTTCACTACAGGCTTCTTACACTATCTTTTACCCTTGCCATCTCCAATCTCTGGGTTTGGCAACATAGTGGATGTGGCTGTCGGTTTTCTCCATCAGCCAGTTCTACATCCCAGTTCTCCTGCATAATGCTCTCTGCAATCCTACGGAGAAGCTTTCCACTATGGGTCCTTGCTAGAGAGCAGAGTATCTCCAGGAACAAGCAGGAATAAGTCCTCACATATGGGTACGTCGGCACCGACGGAGCCCGTGCGGGAAAGCTCCCCAGCTTCTTAGAATAGAAGCCTTTGGGACCTCCCACTGCACATGCGCACTGCCTTCCCGCCTTCCTGAACAGCTCTCCTCAGTTTCTCTTTTTCCGCGGAGCCAGCAGGTCGTGTTCCTGTCACCGCTGAAGAAATTGTTATTTTATTTGTTTCTTTAGACCGCGTACCTGCCTTCCCCATACCGATACCGGTATCGCCGGTCTTTTCTTTCTTTCTTTAAAAAATTATAATTCTTTTTTCTTATTTTTTAGCTTTTTGGTCACTTCAGAGAGGCCTCTCGGCCTACTCAATTTCTCCTCATGGAGAAGCCAGCCCCTGGATTTAAGAAGTGTACCAAATGTAATGCTGTTATTTCAGTCACAGACACCCATGAATGGTGTCTGAAATGTTTGGGGCCTGACCATTCCATACCGGACTGCCCATCTTGCTCCCACATGTCTAAACGTGGGCTGCAGAACCGGGCCAACAAATTCCATGTGCTGTTTGCTTCAGAGAATACAGCATCACAGTCATCCAGGTCTTCTTCTCCGGATGGATCTCAGGTAACCAAACCTTCTGTGGGCAAGTCCTCAAAGAGCAAATCTCCTTCAAAGCATCGAGAGGCTCTTAGCTTAGAACTTGAGGACCCTGCCCCAGCCAAACAACCCCGGCGGGAAGTCCAACTTCCAAAAACGCCAATTCAGGGGTCTCAGGTTGATATCGATGCTACGGCCTCGACAGATCACCTGTTAGCCTGCTCTGGGGTACCGGGTCACTCCGGTACCGACATCCAGGCAGCTATGGCGTCCATGGGCGATACTGTACAGTCCATGCAGCAGGCCGTCATGGCTTTCATTAAAGCTGCAACGCCATCGGTTCCGCTTTCAGCGGTTCCGGGCCCGATACCAGTATCGTCCGCCATGCCGGTATCGAGGCCGTCCACCTCTAAACGCAAGTCGGTACCGTATGGGCTTTCGCTCCATACCGGTTCCATACCCGATACGCCCGATATCGATACCGATCGGTACGCGTATCGTGCGTTAGAGGAAAGCACCGATTCCTCTGAGGATTTTCACTCCTCTGATGATTCTGCTGAGTTTTCACTCAACTTACCTGAGGAGCCCTCTTCTCCTAAAAGGAGAATGTCCCCTCCAGAGGATTTGTCCTTCCAGGACTTTGTTTTAGATATGGCTACAGCCCTTTCTATTACCACATCCTCTGAAAAGGAACCCAGATCCAAAAAACTGGATATTTTGGGATACTCAAAGGCCCCTAAAGAGGCAGTTACCCTGCCTATCCATGAAATCCTTCAAGAACAACTGATGGATTTCTGGGAAAATCCTTTGACTTTGTCTCCTTATTCCCGTAGGTTGGACACCATGTATAGGGTCCCTCCTTCTCCTGGTTTCCAAAAGACTCAATTGCCCCACCACTCTATTGTGGTGAAGTCTGCAATGAAGAAGATTAGGAGTACCAAAAGGCACTCTTCCACCCCTCCAGGACGGGAATGTAAGACTTTGGACTCTTTTGGTAGGAAAACTTTCCAGGCTAGTATGCTTATAGCCAGGATTAATTCCTACAGTCTCTATATGGGCATGTTCCTGGAGGAACTTGCCAAAAAGGTGCGGCATTTTGCCCCCTTTATCCCTGAGGATAAAAAGCAGGGATTCCTTTCCCTAGTGAAACAACTCTTAGAGGTTTCTAAGTTCTCTAATAGGGCAGCATATGATTCCTTTGAGGGAGCCAGTAGGGCTTCGGGCATTGCTATTGCAGCCCGACGTCTTGCTTGGCTCCAGGCCTCTGATCTGGAACCTTGGGTTCTAGATGGCTTACGGAATCTGCCCTGTACAGGTGAGAACTTATTTGGGGAAGAGTGGCAAATCAAAGCCACCCAGATGGATGCTGAAAATGCCACCTTGGAAAGACTTTCAAAGTCCACTTCAATTCCTACTAAGAAAAAGTCTTTTAAAAGGCCTTACTATAAGAAGGCCAGAGTTGCTTCAAATACTGGCCAGCAGTCTTCTCAACCTCGCTATACTGCTAAGCGTCAGCAATCCAAACAAGCACGAGCTAAGCCTGCAGCAGCTACTGTAGCTCAGCAGGCTCCAACCCCTCAGGGGTTTTGACTTGCTCCTAGGGAACTTGCCACTTCTGGTTCTAACACAACCAGAACCTCTCACCATACCCGGAAGGTTGGTTCACTTTGCTCCCAGATGGGAACAAATCACAACAGAACAATGGACCCTCTCTATCATTCGAGAGGGTTACAAACTTCATTTCTCCAGCCTTCCTCCCCATCATATGGTGAGACCATTCAATTCTCCCCCATCTCTCCTAACCCTGTTGGGTCAAGAGGTTTCCTCTCTTCTTGCCCAAGGGGCCATAGAAGAGGTTCCTCTTCCTCAACAAGGGTCCGGTTTCTACTCCCCTTATTTTCTCATTCCAAAGAAGACAGGGGGATTCAGACCAATCCTAGATCTGAGAGAATTGAACAAATTTCTCTTCAAGGAGAAATTCAAAATGCTATCTCTCGGCATTCTCCTTCCTTACCTCCAGGGTCAGGACTGGCTTTGTTCTCTAGACCTACAGGATGCGTATACACATATACTCATCCATCCATCCCACAGAAAGTATCTTCGCTTTCTGTTTCAGGGAAAACATTTCCAATACAGAGTACTCCCCTTCGGTCTAGCCTCTGCTCCAAGAGTATTCACAAAATGCATGGCAGTCGTAGCCGCATTTCTAAGAGGCATGGGAATCTTTGTCTTCCCATATCTGGACGACTGGCTCATCCGAGCTCCAACTCAGTCACAGGCCCAGATTTCCCTGGACCACACAAGGAGCCTTTTGCAGTATCTGGGACTGGTAGTAAACCTTCCCAAGTCCCAACTCATCCCTACTCAATCTCTAGAATTCATAGGGGCCCAGTTGGACACCATCACTGCAAGGGCCTACCTTCCACATGTTCGAGGCCAGCGCCTCCTGAGTTTGGCCTCCCAAGCTCAGTCCAGCACTCACTTGACAGCCAGGGAAATGCTACGCCTACTGGGTCATATGGCCTCCACAGTGCATGTGGTGCCCTATGCTCGTCTTCATATGAGAGCAGCTCAATGGACCCTGGCCACTCAGTGGACTCAGGCGTCAGGAGCGCTCTCAGACCAAATACAAACCTCCGATCGTCTGTTTTGGTCCCTCCACTGGTGGACTTCCACCAAGAATCTGTTGTTGGGGGCTCCATTTCAACCATTGCTACCCCAAGCAACCCTTACAACAGATGCCTCCCAAACAGGGTGGGGAGCCCATCTGCAAACTCTCTCCACTCAGGGCACTTGGTCTCTACAGGAGACCACCCTTCATATCAATCTTCTGGAACTGCGAGCAATTTACCTTGCCCTCAAGGTCTTCCACTCCCTCCTAGCCAACCTCACTGTCCTAGTTCAGACGGACAATCAGGTGGCCATGTTTTACATAAACAAACAAGGAGGGACGGGCTCTCTGTCGCTTTGCAACGAAGCTCTAAGACTATGGGCCTTCGCCAGAGAGCATCAGATTCACCTGCTAGCAGTGTATCTCCCAGGAGTTCAAAACTCTCGGGCAGACAGGCTCAGTCGAGTTCTGCTGCCACACGAATGGTCCCTACATTTGGACCAAATAAACCGAATCTTTCAGGAATGGGGGACCCCGGACATAGACCTCTTTGCAAGTCCGTGGAATGCCAAACTTCCCCGGTTCTGTTCCAGAACTCCGTGTCAGGGAGCTCAGGCTACGGACGCCTTTCTCCTGAATTGGAGTCAGGCATTCCTATATGCCTTTCCACCCATTCCTTTGATTCCCAAGACTCTGTTCAAACTCCAGAGGGATCATGGAACTATGATCCTCATAGCTCCACGCTGGCCACGCCAAGTGTGGTTCCCTCTACTTCTACAGCTCTCCCAGGGATCCTACTTGGATCTGGGAGCTGCGCCAGACCTCCTGTCTCAGGAGGAGGGGACTTTGTGGCACCCAAACCCCAAATCCCTTCACCTCAGTGCTTGGTTACTGAAGGCTTAAGCCTTCAAGACTTTCATCTTTCCCAACCAGTGAAAGATATCCTTTCTGCCTCTAGGAAACCCTCTACCAGGCGTTCCTATGCTTTCAAATGGAAACGTTTTTCCATTTGGTGTGCTCAGCAGGGTCTTGACCCTCTGGCACTTCCTTTGAATTCTCTTCTTGATTATCTCCTGCATCTATCCAATGCAGGCCTCAAGACGAATTCGGTAAGAGTCCATTTAAGTGCTATTGCAGCATCCTTGAAACATATAAATGGACAACCTATCTCCTCTCATCCTCTTGTTGCAAGATTCATGAGAGGCCTGACTCTCACTAAACCTCCCATCAGACCACCCCCGGTCGCATGGGATTTGAATCTAGTGCTCGGTCAACTTATGAAGCCACCTTTTGAGCCAATGTTTTCCACCTCCTTGAAATTTCTTTCCTGGAAGGTCATCTTCCTCATTGCAGTCACTTCGGCTCGCCGCATCAGTGAGCTGCAGGCTTTAGTGGCTAATCCACCTTACACAAGATTTCATCATGATAAGGTGGTCCTTAGGACGAATCCCCACTTTATGCCTAAAGTGGTCTCGCCTTTTCATCTTAATCAAGAGGTATATCTACCTGTCTTTTTTCCAGCTCCTCATGCATCCAATGCAGAGAGGAACCTTCATACTCTGGATTGTAAAAGAGCTCTCGCTTTTTACCTTAATAGGACTCAGCCACATCGAAAGTCTTCTCAACTTTTTGTGGCCTTTGATCCTTCCCATTTGGGACTTCCAGTCTCCAAGCGTACACTTTCCAATTGGATTGCTCAGTGTATTTCTTTTGCTTACCAGAGCAAAAACATTTCTCTGGAAGGCCATGTCACTGCTCACAATGTGAGGGCCATGGCAACTTCTATGGCTCATCTGCACTCTGTTTCCATAGATCAGATCTGTCGAGCCGCTACCTGGGCCTCGGTTCATACCTTCACAGCCCATTACTGTTTGGACAAGGACTCCCGCCGGGATGCCTTGTTTGGCCAGGCTGTCCTCAAGCACCTGTTCCATTCCTAAACAACTCCTGCCCACCTTCCCAGAATGGATGCCTGAGATCCATACGAAGATGGCGAACCTTTACAGGGGATCCCATGCATCTAAGCTAGGGAGTCCCCATATGTGAGGACTTATTCCTGCTTGTTCCTGGAGATAGCACAGTTACTTACCTGTAACAGGTGATCTCTGGGAACAGCAGGAATTAGTCCTCACAACCCACCCACCTCCCCTAGGAGTTGTATCTTTTATCTATCTATCTTCCTGTCCTCTCTCTGTTGACTCAGCTATAAACTCGAAACTGAGGAGAGCTGTTCAGGAAGGCGGGAAGGCAGTGCGCATGTGCAGTGGGAGGTCCCAAAGGCTTCTATTCTAAGAAGCTGGGGAGCTTTCCCGCACGGGCTCCGTCGGTGCCGACGTACCCATATGTGAGGACTAATTCCTGCTGTTCCCAGAGATCACCTGTTACAGGTAAGTAACTGTGCTTTCTCTAATGGCTATCCATCATGGTTGAAAAAGGCTTCCTCAGTCATCCCCTATGACTGAGGGTTCTTCACCCCCTACTATCTTCTTTTTAAGAAAAAAAAAAAAGAGGGAATAGGACATCAGCCATCTCCAAGTGAAAGTCTAAGAGTTATCCCATTCCTATAGGGAATATACTCTTTTTTTTTTTTTTTTTTTTTTTTTTTCTTTTTCTTTTTTTTTTGTCTTGCAGCTTGTCCTCATGGTATCCTAGTACTTCAAGGACAGCACATATGAATCTGGAAAAACGCCTGATACTTCCTTTGTCCCTCACGTAGGTCAACCTGGTATCTCATTCTATGTGGTTCTGTCCTTTTACCATGCTGGAGTTCCACAGGACTCCGGACTTGCTGTTTACAGACTGATATTATCCTCTGTTTTTTCACATAACCATCCTGGTTATTCACTGGATAGCATTCCTTTACCATCATCTCTGGGTGAACAGATTCTCTAATTTCTTCTCAAGTAGGTTTCATCTCCTTGTTCTTAGATGAATCTTTTCCCTTCACATCTCCATGTGAATGTCCTGGTATGCATAGCTCTGTCTGCTTAGTTGCAGGCATCTATCTTTAGACCTATATATTCAGGTGTGTATATATATATATATATATATATATATATATATATATATATATATATATATATATATATATATATATCTCGTCTGTCAGCTAAGTGTGCATATGCTATGCCCTTTGGATCTCATTATAAATATATATATATATCTCCAGGAACAAGCAGGAATGACTCCTCACATATGGGTACGTCGGTACCGACGGAGCCTGCGCGGGAAAGCTCCCCAGCTTCCCAGAAAGAAAGCTTTTGGGAGCCTCCCACAGCGCCTGCGCGCTGCCTTCCCGCCTTTCCTAACCGACTCTCCTCAGTTCTTTTCCGTGGAGCCAGCAGGTCGTGTTCCTGTCACTGCTGAAGAAGTTCTTTATTTTAATTTACTTCTTTGGTTGCGTGTCTGCTTTCCCCGACGCCGGACCGGTACCGCTGTTCTTTTCTTTCTAAAAAAAAGAAAATATATATTTTTTCCTCGCTTGGTGTATTTTTCTTCTTAGGCCTACAGGCCCACAAGAAAAATTTCCCTCATGGAAAAACCAGCCTCCGGGTTCAAAAAATGCACTAAGTGTAGCGGTACAATTTCTGTTACAGATACCCATGAATGGTGTCTTAAATGTTTGGGTCCTGAACACTCCATTCCGGATTGCCAGTCCTGCTCTCTAATGTCTAAACGAGGGTTACAGAACCGAGCAGCCAAGCTCTATGTGCTGTTTCCCACGGAGGCACCGGCGGTGGCATCGACATCTTCCAGGTCTTCCTCTCCTGATGGGTCTCAGGTAACCAAACATAAACCTAGCAGGTCCTTGAAGAGCTAATCTCCCTCTCAGCATCGAGATGCCTCCGGGCTTGCCTTCGAGGATCCTGCCCCAGCCAAACAACCCTGGCGGGAAGCTCCGGCTTCCAAAGCTCCTCCTATGGGGTTACAGGTTGACATCGATGGCATGGCCTCGACCGATTACCTGTTAGACTGCTCTGGGGTACCGGCACCTTCTCCCGGTACCGACATCCAGGCAGTCGTGGCGTCCATGGATCACACTGTTCAATCTATGCAGCAGGCTATAATGGCTTTTATTAATGCTGCAACGCTGACGGTACCGCAACGAGTTCCGTTGTCGGTACCGGCGCCAGTACCGGTACCAGTGCTGATACTGGTACCGACTGCATCGACATCGGCCAGGATACCGACTTCGGTTCCTTGTCCAGGGCTATTTCTCGGTACTGATCCGGTACCGGGAACGCCCGATGTCGGTACCGATCGATACGCGTTGTCAGACGGGTGCCTGGGTGAGAATGTTCACAGTCTTGGCAAAGGCATATATCAATATGATTTGCAAGGGATTGTGGGAAATGCAGTCCATTCACACCAGACACAGCCGCTCACAATAATTAGTTGTGCTTGAGTGTAAAGCCAATAAGATATTTATTTATGGGGTTATTTCTCCCAACACAGATATGCTTGGTAGCACATAAAACAGGATACTTGCTTTCAGTGTTAAACTTAGAAAAACAAAATCAGGAAAACAGCTGAACTTGTCAGGCAATCAAAGCAAAAGAATAAAGACCTGGTTGGTAACAAACTGGTCTTTTCTGTAGGCTCTAGCTAATATTTTCTTAGCAGTGTTTTAATCAACAAACAAAACCCACAAAGTAGGGAAAAACTGTTCTTTTCAGGTTAACTTCTTATATCTTCACACATAGACTCAGAAGTGATTTCCTCAGAGCTCACAAGCAATTAGGTAAGGCTCAATTGCTAGCAGTTACCCAGCTGAAACCCCTTAGCTGGCTTTCTTTCTACTGCGTGGCTCAAATCCTACTCAGGAGCTTTTCTGAGTAGATTAAATTACAAGTTTGTATTTCTTTGTGATGGTTGTTGTACTTTGTAACAGTAAATTACCAAAGGAGTTTAGACAGAGAGCAATCCATGTATTCACAGCCTGTATCTATAACCCCTTCTTCAACAATCATGGGTTCAATATCATGGATTGGCACAGAGGAATTTCTCAATGGAGCACTCTCCGGAGAATACTTGTTTCCCTGCTGTCTTTCAAGGGTATAGCTAGGGCATAGATCAGTGTTCATACCTGAGCTTCCATTGCTGTTAGAGTTCCTCTCTAAATAGCCTGGCCAGTATGTAGTCCAGTTCTTATATCCAGCCTTCCAATCCAGATCCCTGGACACTGGGTCTCTCTTCACATACCTTCTGGCACGGGTCCTAGGGTCCCTTCCAAGTGCAGCCGTCTCACTCACAGGTACCGTCTGGAGATTCCTAGCTCTGCAGCACCACTCCTCTGGTTTTCCCCAGTCCAATGGTGTATGCTGGCCTTTTGAATGTCTCCCAGTATACGTACTGCTCTGGACGCCTTTAGACCTCCGAAATGCTTTTCTCTTCTTTCTTCCAAAGGGTTTCTTGCCCTCTCTGTCAGTCCGCACTGGCTTCTGCTTCTGATGATCCTCCAGATGATGAAGATGTCCAAGATACTGATGATCTCCAAGATGAAACTGAGGATGATTCTCTGTAGAATAAACTCTACCTTTATTCTGCTTAGATGAGTGCTCCACCCTAGCACAGCGCAGCTGTGCTGAATCAAGCCCTGCCCTTTGAGATGAGTGCTTGGGGATTACCTCATAGCCCTCCTGATTGGACACACGTTTCCCCACTTCAGCTCCTCTAATGGCTGTTGGAAACCTGGTGCATTCTGGGACTGGTAGTCTTTTATGGAAAAATTCTGTTTTCTTATTTCTACCAGAACTGACAGGTGGCTTGTTCAGAGTCACTTCACCTTTTCTATAGCTCCTTCCTGAGCTATGATAAGCTTCCTTATCACAGCGTATCGATCGTTGGAAGGGGACAGACGATACTTCGATTCCTCTGATTCTGATTAATCAGATGAGTCTCCTGAAGTATCCATTACCCTTCCTGAGGAACCTACTTCTCCAAAAAGGAGAATGTCTCCTCCAGAGGATTTGTCCTTTCAAGACTTCATAATAGAAGTGGCTAAAGGACTCTCTATTTCAGTAACCTCTGAAACAGAGCCTAGAGCAAAGAAATTTGATATTTTAGGATACTCTAAGGCTCCCAGAGAGGCAGTCACCTTGCCAACTCATGAAATTCTTCATGAACATATGATTGACTTATGGAAGACTCCTCTCACCCTTTCTCCTCATTCTCGTAGATTGGACACTATGTACCGTGTCCCTCCTTGTCCTGGATTTCAGAAAACTCAGCTTCCTCACCACTCCATTGTGGTGCAGTCAGCTATGAAAAGGATAAAGAGTACCAAAAGACACTCTTCTGCTCCTCCAGGAAGAGAATGCAGGACCTTGGATGCTTTTGGTAGCAAAATCTTCCAAGCCAGCATGCTTATTGCCAGAATCAACTCATATAGCCTTTATATGGGTATGTTTCTAAAGGAAGTTGCACAAAAGCTGCACAACTTTCTCCCTTTTCTTCCAGAGGATAAAAGGGATGAGTTCCTCCTTTGGCTTAAGCATACTCAAGACATTTCAAAGTTTTCCAACAGGGCAGCCTTTGACTCCTTTGAAGGTGCCAGCAGAGCCTCAGGCATTGCCATAGCTGCTCGCAGAATTGCTTGGCTCCAGGCTTCTGATCTAGAGCCCTGGGTTCAGGATGGTTTAGGAAATCTGCCCTGTATGGGTGAAAATCTCTTTGGCAAAGAGTGGCAAATAAAGGCCACTCAAATGGATGCAGAGAATTCTGCTCTGGATAGACTTTCCAAGTCAACCTCCATTCCAGCCAAGAAAAAACCTTTCAAAAAGCCTTTTTACAAAAGGAGCAGATTTCCTTCCACTTCTGGCCAACAATCTTCTACAGGTCGCTTTGCTACTAAGCGTCAGCAACCTAAACAGGCCAGGCCTAAACCTGCAGGGACTGCTACAACCCAGCAGTCCCAACCCCCTCAGGGTTTTTGACTTGATATTAGAGAACTTAACCTTTCTGGCTCTACAACAGCCAGAACCTCTCACCATTCCAGGAAGGTTAGCTCATTTTGCTCCCAGATGGGAGCAAATCACATCAGAGCAGTGGACCCTCTCCATCATAAGAGAGGGCTACAAACTTCATTTCTCAGACCTTCCTCCCTATACCATGGTGAGACACTTCAATTCTCCCACATCTCTCCTCGACCTTCTGGATCAGGAGGTGACTACCCTTCTGGCCCAGGGGGCCATAGAAGAAGTTCCTCTTCTTCAACAGGGGTCAGAGTTTTACTCCCCTATTTTCTCATTCCAAAGAAAACAGGGGGATACAGACCCATTCTAGATCTCAGAGAATTGAACAAATTCCTATGCAAGGAGAAGTTCAAGATGCTTTCTCTAGGCGCTCTCCTTCCATACCTGCAGAGTCAGGATTGGCTTTGTTCTCTAGATCTCAAGGATGCGTACACGCATGTCCTCATCCATCCATCTCACAGAAAATTCCTACGTTTTCTGTTCCAGGGAAAACATTACCAATACAGAGTGCTTCCTTTCGGTCTAGCCTCTGCTCCAAGCGTGTTCACCAAATGCATGGCAATAGTTGCTGCATTTCTACACACTCTGGGAATATTTGTCTTCCCATTCCTGGACGACTGGCTCATCCGAGCTCCAACCCAGTCAGAGGCTCAGATCTCCCTGAACCGCACCAGGCGCATTCTGCAATACCTGGGACTTGTGGTAAACCTCCCAAAGTCCCAGCTCACTCCTACTCAGTCCCTGGAATTCATAGGGGCCTGGTTGGACACCACTTCTGCAAGGGCCTACCTTTCTCAGGCCCGTTGTCAACGTCTAGTGCAGTTAGCCTCCCAGATTCAGTCAAAGAGCCACTTAACTGCCAGGGAGATGCTACAGCTGCTAGGCTATATGGCTTCCACAGTACATGTGGTACCCTATGCTCGCCTACACATGAGAGCAGCTCAATGGACTTTGTCCACCCAGTGGACTCAAGCTTCAGGAGCTCTCTCAGACCAAATAGCAACCTCCAAACGTCTCTTTTGGTCTCTCCAATGGTGGATGTCCACTCAAAATCTGTTGCTGGGGTCCCCCTTCCAACCTTTGTTACCCCAAGCAACCCTCACAACAGATGCCTCCCAAACAGGTTGGGGAGCTCATCTACAAGACCTCTCCACCCAAGGCACTTGGTCCCCACAGGAGACCTCTCTTCATATCAACCACTTGGAACTTCGAGCAATGTTCCTAGCTCTCAAGGTCTTTCATACCCTCCTCAGCTACAAGACAGTCCTCATTCATACGGACAATCAAGTAGCCATGTTTTACATAAACAAGCAAGGAGGAACTGGCTCTCTGTCGCTTTGCAACGAAGCTCTAAGATTATGGGCCTTCGCCAGAGAGCATCAAATCCACCTCCTGGCAGTATACCTCCCAGGAATCCAAAACTCTTGGGCAGACAGACTCAGTCGAGTTCTGCTTCCACACGAATGGTCCCTGCACATGGATCAGGTACTCAGAATCTTTCAGAAATGGGGAACCCCGGACATAGACCTCTTTGCAAGTCCGTGGAATGCCAAACTTCCCCGGTTCTGTTCCAGAATTCCGTGTCAGGGAGTTCAGGCCAAGGATGCCTTCCTCCTTCATTGGGGTCAGGGCTTCCTGTATGCTTTTCCACCCATTCCTTTGATTCCCTAGACTCTGTTCAAACTCCAGAGGGATCAAGGATCTATGATCCTCATAGCTCCACGCTGGCCACGCCAAGTGTGGTACCCTCTACTTCTGCATCTCTCCCAAGCCACCTCCCTGGACTTGGGAGCTGCGCCAGACCTTCTGTCCCAGGAGGAAGGGACTTTGTGGCATCCAAACCCCAAGTCTCTTCACCTCAGAGCTTGGTTACTGAAGGCCTAGACCTTCAAGACTTCAGTCTTTCTCAGCAAGTGAAGGATATCCTCCATGCTTCCAGAAAACCTTCCACTAGGCGTTCCTATGCTTTTAAGTGGAAAAGATTTTCCATTTGGTGTGCTCAAAAGGGTCTTGACCCTCTGGCACTTCCTGTGAATTCTCTATTGGAATATCTCCTGCATCTATCAAATGCAGGCCTTAAAACAAATTCAGTGAGGGTCCATTTGAGTGCTATTGCAGCGTCCCTTAAGCCTCTCAATGGACAACCTATTTCCTCTCATCCTCTTATTGCAAGATTCATGAGAGGCCTTAATTTAACTAAACCTCCCATTCGACCTCCTCCGGTGACATGGGACTTAAACTTGGTTCATGGTCAGCTTATGAAGCCACCTTTTGAACCCTTAGCCACTACCTCCTTTAAGTTTCTTTCCTGGAAGGTTATTTTCCTTATTGCAATCACTTCTGCTCGCCGCATCAGTGAACTGCAGGCCTTAGTGGCTAATCCACCTTATACAAGGTTCCATCATGATAAGGTAGTCTTTAGGACAAATCCTCACTTTATGCCTAAAGTGGTCTCGCCTTTTCATCTTAATCAAGAGGTATATTTACCTGTCTTTTTTCCAGCTCCTCATGCATCTAGTGCAGAGAGGAACCTTCATACTCTAGATTGTAAAAGAGCTCTTGCTTTTTACTTACACAGGACACACCAACATAGAAAGTCTTCCCAGCTTTTTGTTGCTTTTGATCCTTCTCATTTAGGAGTTCCAGTCTCTAAAAGAACACTGTCCAATTGGATTGCTCAGTGTATTTTTTTTGCTTACCAGAGTAAGAACCTTTCTCTGGAAGGCCATGTCACAGCTCACAATGTGAGGGCCATGCCACCTCTATGGCTCATTTTCATTCTGTGCCAATCGACCAGATCTGTCGAGCAGCCACCTGGGCCTCGGTTCATACCTTCACAGCACATTACTGTTCGGACAAGGACTCCCGCCGGGATGCCTTGTTTGGTCATGCTGTCCTCAGACACCTGTTCCGTTCTTAAACAACTCCTGCCCTCCGTCCCTTAATGCATGCCTGAGATCCATAGGAAGACGAGGAACCCTTCAGGGTCTCATACCGTTGGGGATCTCCCAGGCATCTTAGCTAGGGAGTCCCCATATGTGAGGACTCATTCCTGCTTGTTCCTGGAGGATAGCACAGTTACTTACCTGTAACAGTTGATCTCTGGGAACAGCAGGAATTAGTCCTCACAACCCTCCCACCTCCTCTAGGAGTTGTATCTCTCTCTCTCTCTATCTTTCCTTTCCTCTCTCTCTCTATTGTCTCAGCTTTAAACTTGAACTGAGGAGAGTTGGTTAGGAAAGGCAGGAAGGCAGCGCGCAGGTGCTGTGGGAGGCTCCCAAAAGCTTTCTTTCTGGGAAGCTGGGGAGCTATCCCGCGCAGGCTCCGTCGGTACCGACGTACCCATATGTGAGGACTAATTCCTGCTGTTCCCAGAGGTCACCTGTTACAGGTAAGTAACTGTGCTCTATATATATATATATATATATATATATATATATATATATATATATATATATATGTGTGTGTATCTATCCAGATACTTATTAGAGGTAGATATGTATTTCCGTACTTATCTCTCTGACTGTCTATGCTCATAAAGGTGTTTACCTTCCTGTATGTTTCTAACAGTGGGCTTGCACAGCTTCATACTGTTCCACGGTATGTTTCGGATATTATGCACACAACCACTGCTGTGGTACTGACAGCCCTACCGTATCCTAGGTTTATGTATCCCTGAAGCTCCATGCCCAATGTCTTCCTACCTCTCACCAGTTAGAAAAGACATGGTGGATTTCAAATTCAATTCATCAAACATCTGTCCTTTCTTGGGAGTATGGGGTTCTCCTCATACCCTTTCCTCCCTCAAGGACTAGGTCTGTTTGTCCAGATCGGTCAGTCTTCCTCTTTTGCTCCTACCTCTGAATACTTCTGTAGCCAAAAGAGTTTTCAGCTTTCCATGAAGCTTCCCACTGAAGACCTGCCGTGTTTGTGCTACCCCAATTGAATCCTGAGGTCACCTCTCACTTCCAGATGTTGACCTCCACCTTCACTCCAGTGAAGTCACCTTGAACATTATTCTACTGGATCCCCAGTAGACTCCATCAGCCTCTCTACTTCCTGCAATCCAGTAGGTGAGCGTCATATGGTGATTGTTCATTTCAATATTATGGTGATTGTTCATTTCAATATATCTTTTGATAATGATCATACATACATGGACTCCTTGTGGGTTGTCATTTCTTAGGTTAGCTGTTTTTTCTGCAGCTCCTCTCTTTTCAACTCCTGCTCTCCATCCTCAGGATGCCTGGCCATTTGAGGTGTAGCATGTTTTCAATCTTCAACATGTTATGGCTCCAGGCATCTTAGCTTGGGAGTCCCCATATGTGAAGACTCATTCCTGCTTGTTCCTGGAGATAGCACAGTTACTTACCTGTAACAGGTGATCTCTGGGAACAGCAGGAATAAGTCTTCACAACCCACCCACCTCCCCTAGGAGTTGTATTTCTATATCTATCTTTCCTTTCCTCTTTCTCTCTCTTTGTCTCAGCTATGAAACTCAACTGAGGAGAGACAGTTGGGAAGGCAGCACGCAGGCGCTGAGGGATGCTCCCAAAAGCTTTCTGATTGGACGCTGGGGAGTGTTCCCACGCAGGCTCCGTCGGTACTGACGTACCCATCTGTGAAGACTTATTCCTGCTGTTCCAGAGATCACCTGATCTCCAGGAACAAGCAGGAATGAGTCCTCACTTATGGGTACGTCGGAACCGACGGAGCCTGCGCGGGAAAGCTCCCCAGCTTCCCAGAAAGGAAGCTTTTGGGGCCTCCCACAGCGCATGCGCGCTGCCTTCCTGACCAACTCTCTTCAGTTCTTCTTTTTCCGCGGAGCCAGCAGGTCGTGTTCCTGTCACCGCTGAAGAAATTGTTATTTTAATTTGTTTCTTTGACCGCGTGTCTGCCTTCCCCGATTCCGGACCGGTACCGACGGTCCTTTTTTCATTTATTTAAAAAAAAAAATATATATATATATTACCTTCCCTACACTTGGTGTATTTTTTCTGTGAGGCCTCTAGGCCTTCCCAGGTCTCCCTCATGGACAAACCAGCTTCTGGTTTTAAAAAATGCATTAAGTGTACCGGTACTATTTCAATTACAGACACCCATGACTGGTGTCTTCAATGTTTGGGGCCTGACCATTCCATTCCGGATTGTCCATCCTGCTCTCTGATGTCCAAAAGGGGCTTACAGAACAGAGCTAATAAATTTCATATGCTGTTTTCCACCGATACTCCAGCATCAACATCCTCCAGGTCTTCTTCTCCTGATGGATCTCAGCTAACCAAACATTCTTTGGGCAAGTCCTCAAAAGGCAAATCTCCCTCTAAACAGCGAGAGTCCCTTGTAATTGACCCTGAGGACCCTGCCCCAACCAAAAAACCCTGGCGGGAAGCTCCGGCTTCCAAAGCTCTTCCTATGGGGTTACAGGTAGACATCAATGGCACGGCCTCGACCGATCTCCTGTTAGACTGCTCTGGGGTACCGGCTAACACCGGTACTGATTTCCAGACAGTTGTGGCGGCTATGAGTACTATGGTACAATCCATGCAGCAGGCCTTACTAACTTTCCTTAATGCTGCACCGCCATCGGTACCGCGACAGTCGGTTCCGACTCCGATTCCGGTACCGCAACCGATTCCAGTACCCAGAGCATCTACTTCCAGTAGCATGCCGGTTCCGGTCCCCGGTTCCGGGGCTTTCTTCGATACCGCTCAGGTACCCGGTACGCCCGATATCGGTACCGATTGGTACGCGTATCGATCTCTGGAAGCGAATAGACGATACTTTGAATCCTCTGAAGAGTCTGATGCCTCAGATGATTCTGCTGACGTCTCTTTCACTCTTGCTGAGGAGCCCTCTTCTCCAAAAAGGAGAATGTCTCCTCCAGAGGATTTGTCCTTTCAAGACTTCATTATTGAAGTAGCTAAAGGACTCTCCATCTCTGTATCCTCAGAAAGGGAACCTAGAGCAAAAAATTAGATATTTTAGGATACTCTAAGGTTCCTGAAGAGGCAGCCACCTTACCCATACATGAAATTCTTCAAGAACACATGATGGATTTATGGGAGGCTCCTCTTACCCTATCTCCACATTCTCGACGTTTGGAGACCATGTATCGGGTTCCTCCATCTCCTGGTTTTCAAAAAACTCAGCTTCCTCACCACTCTATTGTGGTGAAGTCTGCTATGAAAAAGATAAAGAGTACCAAAAGACACTCTTCTACCCCTCCAGGAAGAGAATGTAGGACTCTGGATGCTTGTGGGAGAAAATTCTTCCAAGCTAGCATGCTTATTGCCAGAATCAATTCATACAGCCTCTACATGGGCATGTTTTTGAAAGAGATTGCATTAAAGATAGGTCAATTTCTCCCCTTTATCCCAGAGGATAAACAGGAGGAATTTCTTCTTTTGCTAAAGCATACTCAAGATATTTCCAAGTTCTCCAACAGAGCAGCCTTTGACTCTTTTGAGGGAGCAAGCAGAGCCTCTGGCATAGCCATAGCTGCTCGCAGACTGGCTTGGCTCCAGGCCTCTGATTTGGAACCCTGGGTACAAGAAGGCTTGGGCAATTTGCCTTGTACAGGTGAAAATCTCTTTGGCAAAGAGTGGCAAATCAAAGCCACTCAAATGGATGCAGAGAATGCTGCTCTAGATAGACTTTCTAAGTCTACCTCTACCCCTGCCAAGAAAACACCTTTTAAGAAAACTTTCTATAAAAAGACCAGATTTTCCACTAATACTGGCCAGCAATCTTCCCAAGTTCGCTTTGCTCCTAAGCGTCAGCAACCTAAGCCATCCAGAACAAAGGCCACAGGGTCTGCTACAACCCAGCAGTCCCAACCTCCTCAGGGTTTTTGACTTGGTTCTAGAGAACTTACCATTTCTGGCTCTGCAGCAGCCAGAACCTCTCACCATTCCAGGAAGGTTAGCTCATTTTGCTCCCAGATGGGAACAAATCACATCAGAACCGTGGACCCTCTCTATCATCAGAGAGGGCTACAAACTGCATTTCTCCAGCCTTCCTCCCCATACCATGGTGAGACAATTCAATTCTCCCCCATCTCTCCTGTACCTGTTGGGACAAGAGGTGACCACTCTTCTCGTCCAAAGGGCAATAGAAGAGGTTCCTCTAACTCAACAAAGGTCAGGTTTCTACTCCCCCTATTTTCTGATTCCCAAGAAAACAGGGGGATACAGACCAATTCTAGATCTCAGAGAATTGAACAAATTCCTCTACAAAGAGAAATTCAAAATGCTTTCTCTAGGTATTCTCCTTCCATACCTACAGAGTCAGGACTGGCTTTGTTCTCTAGATCTCAAGGATGCGTACACACATATACTCATCCATCCATCCCACAGAAAATTCCTACGGTTCATGTTCCAGGGAAAACATTTCCAATACAGAGTACTCCCCTTCGGTCTAGCCTCTGCTCCAAGGGTATTTACCAAATGCATGGCAATAGTAGCTGCATTTCTACGCACTCTGGGGATCTTTGTCTTCCCGTACCTGGACGACTGGCTCATCCGAGCTCCATCTCAGTCCGAGGCTCAGACTTCCCTGGACCACACCAGACGCATATTGCAGTATCTGGGACTTGTCATCAATCTGCCAAAGTCTCAACTCACCCCTACTCAATCCCTAGAGTTCATCGGGGCTTGGCTAGATACTACCACTGCAAGGGCCTATCTTCCTCAGGCCCGTTGCAACCGTCTAGTGCACTTGGCCTCTCAAATTCAGTCCAGAAGTCACTTGACTGCCAGAGAGATGCTACAACTGCTAGGTCACATGGCATCCACTGTTCATGTAGTGCCTTATGCTCGCCTACATATGAGAGCAGCTCAATGGACCTTGTCCACACAGTGGACCCAAGCATCAGGAGCTCTCTCAGACCAAATAGCAACCTCAAAACGTCTTTTTTGGTCCCTCCAATGGTAGATATCCAATCAAAATCTGTTCTTGGGGGCCCCCTTCCAACCTGTGTTACCCCAAGCAACTCTTACTACAGATGCCTCCCAAACAGGCTGGGGAGCTCATCTCCAAGACCTCTCCACTCAGGGCCTTTGGTCTCCACAGGAGACCACCCTTCATATCAACCTTTTGGAGCTGCGAGCAATTTTCCTTGCTCTCAAGGTCTTTCATACCCTCCTCATCAACATGACAGTCCTTGTTCATACCGACAATCAAGTAGCCATGTTCTACGTAAACAAACAAGGGATTCCTCTCCTGGCAGTGTACCTCCCAGGAATCCAAAACTCTTGGGCAGACACTCAGTCGAGTCCTGCTGCCACACGAATGGTCCCTGCACATGGGTCAAGTACTCAGAATCTTTCAAGAATGGGGGACCCCGGACATAGACCTCTTTGCAAGTCCGTACAATGCCAAACTTCCCCGGTTCTGTTCCAGGATTCCGTGTCAGGGAGCTCAGGCCAAGGATGCCTTCCTCCTTCATTGGGGTCAGGCTTTCCTCTATGCCTTTCCACCCATTCCCTTGATTCCCAAGACTCTATTCAAACTTCAGATGGATCAAGGATCCATGATCCTCATAGCTCCATGCTGGCCACGCCAAGTGTGGTACCCTCTACTTCTGCATCTCTCCCAGACACCCTCCCTGGATCTGGGAGCTGCTCCAGACCTTCTGTCTCAAGAGGAGGGGACTTTGTGGCACCCAAACCCCAAGTCCCTTCACCTCAGAGCTTGGTTACTGAAGGCCTAGACCTTCAAGACTTGAATCTTTCTCAACAGGTGAAGGATGTCCTCCATGCATTGAGGAAACCTTCCACCAGGCGTTCTTATGCTTTTAAATGGAAAAGATTTTCAATTTGGTGCGCTGACAAAGGTCTTAACCCTCTAGCACTACCTTTGAAGTCTTTACTCGAATATCTCCTGCATCTTTCCAATGCAGGACTTAAAACAAATTCTGTAAGGGTCCATTTGAGTGCTATTGCAGCATATCTTCAGCCTATCAATGGACAACCTGTTTCCTCTCATCCTCTTATTGCAAGATTCATGAGAGGTCTAACTTTAACTAAACCTCTCATTCGGCCTCCTCCGGTGGCATGGGACTTAAACGTGGTTCTTAGTCAGCTTATGAAGCCACCCTTTGAACCCTTAGCCACTACCTCCTTGAAATTTCTTTCCTGGAAAGTCATTTTCCTTGTCGCAATCACATCTGCTCGCCGCATCAGTGAATTGCAGGCTTTAGTGGCTAATCCACCTTATACAAGGTTCCATCATGATAAGGTAGTCCTTAGGACAAATCCTCACTTTATGCCTAAAGTGGTCTCGCCTTTTCATCTTAATCAAGAGATATATCTACCTGTCTTTTTTCCAGCTCCTCATGCATCCAGTGCAGAGAGGAACTTACATACCTTAGATTGTAAAAGAGCCCTTGCCTTTTACATCCACAGGACACAGCAACATCGAAAGTCTTCTCAACTTTTTGTTGCTTTTGATCCTTCTCATTTAGGACTTCCAGTCACAAAAAGAACACTGTCCAATTGGATTGCTCAGTGTATTTCTTTTGCTTACCAGAGTAAGAACCTTTCTCTGGAAGGCCATGTCACAGCTCATAATGTGCGAGCCATGGCCACATCTATGGCTCATCTTCATTCTGTATCCATCGATCAGATCTGTCGAGCAGCCACCTGGGCCTCGGTTCATACCTTCACAGCCCATTACTGCTTGGACAAGGACTTCCGCCGGGATGCCTTGTTTGGTCAGGCTGTCCTCAGACACCTGTTCCATTCTTAAGCAACTCCTGCCCACCTTCCCTTAATGGATGCCTGAGATCCATAGGAAGATGAGGAACCCTTGGAGGGGGATCTCCCCGGCATCTCAGCTAGGGAGTCCCCATAAGTGAGGACTCATTCCTGCTTGTTCCTGGAGATAGCACAGTTACTTACCTGTAACAGGTGATCTCTGGGAGCAGCAGGAATTAGTCCTCACAACCCACCCACCTCCCCTAGGAGTTGTATCTCTCTCTCTTTCCTTTCCTCTCTCTATTGTCTCAGCTTTAAACTCGAACTGATGAGAGTTGGTCAGGAAGGCGGGAAGGCAGCGCGCATGCGCTGTGGGAGGCCCCAAAAGCTTCCTTTCTGGGAAGCTGGGGAGCTTTCCCGCGCAGGCTCCGTCGGTTCCGACGTACCCATAAGTGAGGACTAATTCCTGCTGTTCCCAGAGATCACCTGTTACAGGTAAGTAACTGTGCTTTACAGGTAAGTAACTGTGCTTTCCTGCTTGTTCCTGGAGATAGTGTAGTTACTCACCTGTAACAGGTGATCTCTGGGAACAGCAGTTATTTAGTCTTCACAGCCCACACACCTCCCCTAGGAGTTCCCTATCTCTTGCTCTACTGTTCTCCTTTTGGTCTCAGCTATAAACTCAACTGAAGTGAGAGAGGTACAGAGGCAGGAAGGCAGCGCGCATGCGCTGTGGGATGCTCCCAAAAGCGTTCCTATTGGACGCTGGGGAGCATTCCCGCACGGGCCTCCATTGGTACCGACAATACCCATATGTGAAGACTAAATTCCTGCTGTTCTCCAGGACTAAGCAGGAAGTCAGTCCTCACATATGGGTGTCATCGGCGCCAATGAAGCCCCAGCGGGTATCATCGGCGCCGATGAAGCCCCAGCTGAGCATTTCCCCAGCTTTCTAAGAAAGCCTTTGGGAATGCAGGCACACATGCGCGGTTCCCTTCCCGCCTAAAGGTGCCATCTTACCTCATTCTCTCTTTTTCCGAGAAGCCCACCGGACGTGTGTCTTGTCATCCCGGATAAAACAGATTTTTCGGAGATTTTCGCTATTTTTTCTTTCCGGTTCGACGCCGGTTCCCCTCCCGCCGGATTCGGTACACAGGTATCGAGCCCGATTCTTCTTTTTCGGTTTTTGCCCTTCGTGGCTGGCTTTTACTCTTTTTTGATTTTTCCCTGGAAGGCCAGTCCTTTGACCTCGCGGGGACTCTTTTATCTCCAGGATCAAGCAGGAATGAGTCTTCACTTATGGGTACGTCGGGACCGACGGAGCCTGTGCAGGAACGCTCCTCAGCGTCCAATCAGAAAGCTTTTGGGAGCATCCCTCAGTGCCTGCGTGCTGCCTTCCCGCCTTTCCAACTGTCTCTCCTCAGTTTTCGTTTTTCCACGGCGCCGGCAGGACGTCTCCTGTCACCGCAGAAAATTTTTTCTTTAAATCTTTTATTTTTTTGTTTTCTTGTGGTAGCCGCTGTTTCCCCTCCTCCACCGGTACCGCCAGTGGTTTTTTCTTTTCTTTTTCCCAAAACTTGGAGTTTTTTTCCCTCTGTTTCTGTCTTGAATTTTTGGGCCTGTAAGGCCTCTCCATTATGGAGCCGCCTTCTCCTAAGAAGTGCCTTAATTGTGGAAATACAGTTTTCTTTTTAGACTCCAATAACTGGTGTCTAACCTGTTTGGGTCCTGACCCCTTTTCTCCAGAGCCATCAGGCTACAATTTTATGAGAAGAAATTCTCCATTTCGAGTTTTCCTCAATGCAGTTTTCTCTTCCAGTGTAAGGGCACCGACCTTTTCTTCTCTACAGGATCAGGTAACCCACAATCAGTCTGTTAAGACTAGCCAATTCTTGGGTGGTAGGTCTCATGCCAAGCATGATGACGGCTCTGGCCTTGCCCTCAAGAACTCATTGGCTTCAAAACCCCAGTGGGAGTCTTCGGTCTCCAAAGCCTTTCAGGGGTTTCAGGTTGTTCCAGGGGCTCACCCCTCACAGAACATACCTGAGCCATGCTCGCAGGTGGCATCCGCTTCGAGCGGTACCGATAACCCGGCATCGGCACTGGTGTTGAGCGATTCACTCCTCACCAGGGATCGTCATCTGGTGTACTTGGTGCCTTCGGGACCGATTGATACCCAGATTGACTTTCCAGTATCGGCAGCTCCGTTGATACAACCCCTGACGTCGGTACCATCTAGACATGCATCGATAGATTCGCTTCCTTCGATGCCGAATCTAGAATCGATATCTAGCCTAGAAAACTGGGTACCGATGCGTCTCGGAACCGACACGCACCGATTCCAGATGCGCGGTACCGAGGATATTCACCGAGACTTTCGAGTTTCCTCGGTACCGTTTGAGCAGCCTCCGATGCCTGTTTCCATGTCGGTACCGCCTTAGATTCTGGCTCAGCTACCGGTATCGGTGTCGATGCTGGTACCTGCAGGAACATCGGAACCAGCTCCATCCATGCTGTTTTCACCAGGATCGCTCCTTTCTATACCTAGTTTGGAGTAGATACCTAGCATGGACGATACAGTACTGACGGTTTCAGGTCATACCCGCCAGTCCCAGTATCCATTCATTAGAGATCCTGCTTTGCACCGGACAAGTACTGGTGCCCAGCCTAGTTCTTCGAGTTTAGCCTGTTCAGGGATTGTTCCCATTGGAGATCCTTCTTTTCAGAAATTTCTCCTCGACATGGCAACATTCCTGGCTATTCCTATCCCTGGTCCATGATCCTACACAAGGCGTTTCTGGATAAAAGGAAAATATAATGCTTCCTTTACATCATTCTTTGCAGGATCTTCTTCTGAAAATATGGGAAACACCTTTAAGGGCTTCCTCACCACCTACAGCAACTGCTCTTCTGTATCAGGTGCCCCCCTCTCCAGGGTTTCAAAAGACTCAACTTCCCCATCATTCCATTGTAGTGGAATCAGCAATGAGGAAGGTAAAAAGCAAGAAGAAGCATTCTTCTTTCCCGCCAGGTCGTGCATCTAGAACACTAGATGCCTTTGGACGTCAAACCTTCCAAACATCTATGCTGGCAACAAGGATTCTCTCATATATTTTTTATATGAGTCTATCCCTTCAGGAGGTCACAGAGAAATTATCTCTTTTGACTCCTTTTCTTTCAGAGCCCAAGGCTGCAGACTATTCCTTGCTTCTTAGTCATAGCCAGAATATCTCTAGGTTTCTTTCTCTTGCTTCCCTAGACTCCTTTGAGTCTGTTAGCAGAACCTCTGCTATAGCTATAGGAGCACGACGTAGAGCCTGGCTCCAAGCTTCAGACTTGAGCAGATGGGCACAACAAAGACTGGGTAACACGCCTTGTACTGGAGAAAATCTCTTCAACAAGGAGTCTTTGCGTCAGGTTGCTCATTGCTCCACTGACCTCCCTGCTTCTGAGGGCCATCCTAAACCCTCTCCTTCCCCAGCAGGTAAGAAATGCCCTACCAAACCTCCTTTTCCTAAAAGAAGAAGGTTTCATTCTTCTCCTGCCCATCATGCCGATGTTCCCAAACAGGGGAAACCTCGCCCTGGTCTGAAGAATCCAAACTCAAGCCAGGAAAATTAACCCTCAATAGGGTTCCAACTAATCTGTTATAACATACAGTCCACTTCTCTCATTAGAAGTTTTTTCACTGTTTTTTCATTTAAACCTCTACACTTGGATTCCTGTTTCCAGGACATCCACTTGTTTTTAGGTATGCTGAGTTGTCAGGATATTCATGTCTATGGGTCACAGGATTTTCCTCCTCTTCCTACACTTAAGAGAGGTTTGCCAACTATCTCATGATAGTTTTCCTGTACCACCATGACTTTTTCCTTCTACAGACTTACCATATGGCAAGTCTCCCCTCAGCTCCTATTTTTTCTTTACCTTCTTTTCCAGGGTTCCCCTGTAAGAGTGGTACCATACCAATGGAAGGCTTTCTCAGCCTTTCCAGTCTTCCTTTCCATTCCAGTGCAGAGTTTTTTTCTCGAGTAAACCCCCTTTTCCTCAGCTGGGCTGCTCGTCACACAGGGACAGGATATTCTCCTCTTGTTCTGTCTGTTTTCTCTGTTAAAAACAGAAAGATCTCTCTGCTGTGCCATTCAACAGCTGTCCATGCAGGAGCTTCAGTGATTGGACTACTGGTACTTTTCTATAAGTTCCAGTATTGTCTTCCACTACTTTTTGTCTAACCTTAGTAGTGCTTCCAAGATAGTGCTCATCTATCTTGGATAATCCTTATAACTTCTTTTCTGCCATCTCCAAATCTTGGAGTTGGCAGCATAGTTGAACTGGCAGCTGGTTGCCTCCAACAGCCAGTTTTATTTCCCAACTCTTCTGCATAATGCTCTCTGCAATCCTACAGAGAAGCTTTCCACTATGGGCCTTTGCTAGAGAGCATGAGGGTTTTTTCTCTAATGACTATCCTATATGGTTGAAAAAGGCTTCCTCAGTCACCTCCCATGACTGTGAGGGTTCTTTACACCCTTCTATTTCCTTTTAATAAAGGACATAAGCCTTTCCCACGTGACAGTCTAAAGAGTTACCAAATTCCTACAGGAAATATGCTCTTTTTCCTTGCAGCTTGTCCTCATGGTATCCTAATCCTTCATGGACAGAACATAGTTAACGAAATAACGCATAATACCCCACCCCTTGTCCCTCAAATGGGTCTACCTGGTGTCTCTTCCTATGCGTATTCTGTCCTTTCACCAAGTTAGAGTTCTACTGGACTCAGGACTTGCTGTTTACAGACTAATAATATCCTCTGTTTTCTCGCAACCATCCTGGTTATTTTACTCGGTAGCATTCTACTCCATCTTAACCAGAGGGAATAGATTCTCTATATCTTCTCAAGTAGGTTCCACCTTCTTGTTATCAGATGAATCATTCCTCTTCACATCTTCCAGGTGAAGATTCCTGTTGATAAATGTCTGCAATTAAGCAGAAAGATATATCTTTAGACCTATATATATATATTCATATATGTACATATGTCTATATGCTTTCTTTAGATGCATATGTCTGTCAGCCATGTGTGCATATGCTATGCCCCCTGGATCTCCCCATAAAAAAAAAAAATAAAAAAATATATATATATATATATAATAATATAATATAATATAATAATAATATAATAATGTGTGCCCTACACACACACACAGATAGATAGATAGATATAGATAGATATTTCTCTGTCGAGATACTTTTTCAGGTAGATATGTATTCACATACTTATCTCTCTGTCTGTGCTCATAAAGGTATTTTTTCCTTCCTATCTGTTCCAGACAGTGGGTTTTCCCATGTTCATACTATTTCACAGTATGTTTCGGCTCTTATGCACACAACCACGGCTGTGGTACTGACAGCTTTTACCATAACCTTAGGTTCAGGTATCCCTGAAGCTCCCTATTCCTTTATCTTCCTACCTCTCGTCAGTTAGGACAGACATGGGGGATCTTCAGTAGCTCTGAGGTTTCCAACTCCTCAGACATCTGTCCTTCTTTGGGATTACGGGGTTTTTCTCCATACCCCTTCTTCCCTCAAGGACTAAGCCAATTTTGTCCAACTCGGTCAGTCTTCCTCTTTTGCTCCTAACTATAATTAACTCTGTAGCCAAAAGAGTTTTCAGCTTTTTCCATAAAGCTTTCTCCTAAAGACCTACCGTTTTTGTTCTTCCCCAGTTGAATCCTGGGGTCACCTGTCGGTTCCAGATTTTGACCTTCAACTACTTCTGTGAGGTCATCTTGAAGATTCCTCTATTGGATCCCCAGTAGATTCCATCAACCTCTCTACTTCCTGCAATCCAGTAGGTGAGGTCCATAGGGTGATTGTTCATTTCAATACATTTCATGATACTTCTCATATATACAGGGACTCCTTGTATGTAGTCCTATTTTAGATCAGCTGTCTCCTACAGCTCCTCTCTTCTCAACTCCTACCCTCCATCCTCGGGATGCCTGGGCATATGAGGTGGAGCATGTTTCAATCACCAACCTGCTAGGGCTCCAGGCATCTTAGCTTGGGAGTCCCCATATGTGAAGACTCATTCCTGCTTGTTCCTGGAGATAGCACAGTTACTTACCTGTAACAGGTGATCTCTGGGAACAGCAGGAATAAGTCTTCACAACCCACCCACCTCCCCTAGGAGTTTTCTCTCTATCTCTCTTCCTTTCCTCTTTCTCTCTTTTGTCTCAGCTATAAAACTCAACTGAGGAGAGACAGTTGGAAAGGCGGGAAGGCAGCACGCAGGCGCTGAGGGATGTTCCCAAAAGATTTCTGATTGGACGCTGGGGAGCGTTCCCGCGCAGGCTCCGTCGGTACCGACGTACCCATATGTGAAGAGTTATTCCTGCTGTTCCCAGAGATCACCTGTTACAGGTAAGTAACTGCTTTCCCCGATGGCTTCCAGCGGTTTTAAAAAGTGTGATCGGTGTAAGAAGTTGATGTCTCTCACCGACACCCACGACTGCTGCCTTCGGTGCCTCGGTCCTGATCACGACCCTAATACGTGTGGACCATGTGGGAAGATGTCTTCCAAGGCACTACAAAGTCGCCAGCAGCAGAAAGAAAGGCTTTTCTCCGACTCAGCCTCCGGCCGGGCCCGGACCTCGTCTATGAGGCCTCGACATCTCGGGATTCGGATCCCGAGTGCCGTCGGGGCTCCTCGGACAGGGAGTCCGCCGACCGAGAACGCAAGAGGAAGAAGCGGCTCGTGAGGGCGTCGTCGGAGGGAGGTCTCTGGATCCTTGAGGGCCAGGTCTAAGACACTCGACCATCGCCCCGGGCCCGTGGAACAAGAGAAGCCTGCCAAAGTTCCTCGCGTGGAGCCGGAGTCTGCTGGACACGTAAGCCCCGTAGTCCTCAGACTCTACTCCCAGAGAGCCAACGTCAAGCCCGGCGCCGCTGGGGCCCGAGTTGGTGGCTGCTGCGTCTCCAGAGCTGAGTCTCAGGATGAGAGCCTTGGAGTGCAGACTGTCTGCCTTCATGGAGCAGCAGCGGGCACTGATGGCCAGCCTTTCTGGCGCATCTGCCCCGACCACCGGGAAGTCGACCCCGGAGACTGAGCCGATACTCGAGTCCATGATGGCTCGAGGTTGACCTTGGTCGCGGTCTCCCTCGACCTCCTGTTCGGGACCGAGGGCGTCAACGCCGGTGCCTCCGGCATCGGGGCGGGTGCTCCAGGGCCCCGCGGGGTCGGACCGCCACTCCTCGTTGGACGAGCCCACCTGGGAGACGGAGGATGAGGAGTCCCCCGACACGTTCAAGACTCGGTGCGTCCCGTCGGACTCACCGCAGTCTGAGCCCCGGAGTAGATCCCCTCCGGAGGATACCCGGTTCTCGGAGTTTGTCCGGGATATGGCCACCGCGTTGGCTATCTCGGCAGACCCCGAGGAAGAGTCTCGAGCCGAAGAGCTCGAAGCCCTGCAGTACGACTCAACTCCGAAGGAGGCCTTTACTGTCCCGGTTCCTCCGATGCTGGAACGGCTCCTCTTCCGGATGTGAGAGGCACCGGCCTTGGCGCCGGTTCTAAGCAAGCGGGTTGATTCAATTTATCAGCTCCGGAAGAGCCCTGGCTTTCAAAAGGCGCAGCTACCACACCATTCCATGGTGGTGGAATCGGCAATGCATCGCCTGAAAAGTCAGAAGATGCACTCTGCGGTGCCCCCCGGCAGGGAGGCCCGGAACCTCGATGGTGTCGGTAGAAAGTGCTTCCAGGGCTCGATGCTTGCTTGCCGTGTCCAGTCTTACCAGCTGTACATGGGCATGTACTTGCGAGACCTGGCCAAGGAGTTGGCCGGGTTCTCCGCTGGTCTCTCCGGGGAGCCCTTGCAGAGATTCAAGTCCTTTTCCTCGGGGATTCGGGACTGCTCGAAGTTTGTCCCGCGTCGCCTACGATGGCTTCGAGGCTTCGGCCCGAGTTGCGGCAGCCGGCATCGCGGCTCGAATCCAGGCATGGCTGCAGTCATCGGACCTCGAGCCATGGGTTCAGGCAAGTTGGTGTCCCTTGTCGAGGTGAGAACCTTTTTGGCAAGCCCATGGCCGAGAAGGCCACACAGCTCAAGACTGAGCACCTTATAAGGACAAGGCTGTCCAGAAAGACCTCTGCCCCTTCTCACAAGAAGGCGGCCTCGGGTAAGAAGCCCTTTTACCCGAGGAAGGGCACTGCCTACAACCAGTACCCTCAGTATCAGGCTGCCCAAGCTGCACCCCAGAGTCAGCAAGCCAAGGGGCAGGGTAATGGGCCCCGTAGGCAGAGGACCCCCAAGCTTCCGGCCCCTGCTCCCACTCAGCAGGGTGGGTTTTTTTTTACTCCTTGAGCGTAGCCTCTCAGTTCCTGCTCTCCCAACCCTGCACAGGAGGTCGCCTCGCCCTCTTTGCCCACCAGTGGCCCCACATCACTGGGGACAGTTGGGTGTTGAACATAGTCCACAGGGGCTATGCTCTTCATTTTCACAAGCTGCCTCCGCCATACTTTCCAGGGGAGCCTCCAAGGCCTCCCCTGCACACACATCTTCTCCTCCAAGAGCTTCAAGGTCTGTTGGTGGACAGGGCGGTAGAGCCTGTGCCTCCCCACTTGCAAAGTCAGGGGTTCTACTCCAGGTATTTCCTGGTTCCCAAAAGAACCGGTGGCCTTCAACCTGTTCTGGACCTCAGGAACCTCAAGTTCCTAGAGAAGGAAAAGTTCAAAATGCTTACTCTTGGAACACTTCTGCCCTACCTCCAGCAGGGAAATTGGCTATGCTCCTTAGATCTAAAGGATGCGTACACTCACATCCTCATTCATCCAGACCACAGAAAGTACCTCGGGTTCATTGTGGGAGGAAACCATTATCAGTACAGAGTACTGCCTTTTGGCCTGACCTCCGCTCCCAGAGTCTTTACCAAATGCCTGGCAGTGGTGGCGGCCTACCTGAGAAATCAGGGAATCTGTCTTCCCCTATCAGGACGACTGGCTCATCAGGGGTCAGACGTGCCAGGAGGCCAGACAAGCCACCCTCAGAACTATTGCTCTTCTGCAAAGTCTAGGGTTTGTAATAAACTTCGCAAAGCCCACTTTGCTCCCCTCCCAGAATTTGGAATTCATAGGAGCAAGGCTGGACTCTCCTGGCAAAGGCTTTCTTGCCAGAAGACAGCACGAAGATTGATAGCCCTGGCAAACCAGTTTCTGAACAGGTCACTAGTCTCTGCCAGATTCTGCCTGAGGCTTCTAGGCCACATGGCTTCGACAGTACATGTGACCCCCAATGCCAGGCTCCATATGAGGCCTGCACAGTGGTCCCTTCGGAATCAGTGGTCACAAGCCACAGGCAGCCTCAGAGATAGAATAAGGGTGTCCAAACCATTTCTGGACTCCCTCAATTGGTGGCTGCACCCACCCAATCTACTAAAGGGGGTGCCCTTTCAAATTCCAGAGTATACAGTGGTACTGACCACAGATGCCTCCCTACAGGGCTGGGGGGCTCATTGTCTCAACAAGTGCACCCAGGGCCTGTGGTCTCCTTTGGAGGCTGCACAACAGATCAATCTAGAACTCAGGGCTATTCGCTTGGCTCTCAGAGCTTTCTCTCCTGCCCTGGCTCATCAATCTGTCCTGGTTCAGACAGACAATCAGGTAGCCATGTTTTATGTGAACAAACAAGGCGGAACTGGGTCCAGGCTCCTTTGTCGGGAGGCTCAGGACCTTTGTTCATTTGTTCTCAAGCACAACATGCTCTTCAGGGCGGTGTACCTTCCAGGCCAGGAAAACTACCTGGCCGACCGACTGAGCAGAATTTTGCAGCCCCACGAGTTGCAGCTCCATCCCTTGGTAGTTCAGAAGATCTTCCTGAAATGGGGTCTCCCTTTGATAGATCTCTTTGCCAGTCCACTGAACAAGCAACTGCCAAAGTTCTGCTCCAGGCAACCGCATCCTCTGCGGATAGAAGATGCTTTTCTGATTCCATGGTCTCAGGGCCTCCTGTATGTGTTTCCTCCCATGCCTCTGGTGGCCTGAACTCTGTTCAGGATTCTCCAGGACAAGGCCTCTGTCCTGCTGGTGGCTCCTCGGTGGCCGAGACAGCCTTGGTTTCCACTTTTGCTTCAGCTAGCAGTGGATCCCCCACTGCCTCTAGGGTTGCAACCCACCCTTCTGTCTCAGGATCAGGGGTCTCTTCTGCACCCCAACCTCAAAGCTCTCAATTTGATGGCTTGGAGGCTGCAAGGGTAGTTTTGGCCCCCTGGGGCCTACCTCAGGAAGTTGAGGAGGTTCTCCTAGCCTCTAGGAAACAGTCCACTAGGAAAGCCTATGCTCTCATATGGAAGAGGTTTTCTGTGTGGTGTCAGCTACGTACAGAAGATCCCTTCTCCTGTACTCTCCCTGTAGTACTTTAGTATCTGTTGCACTTTTCCAATCAGGGACTTAAGTCCAATTCTGTTCGGGTCCACCTCTCAGCTCTAGCAGCTCACCACTCACTAGTGGAAGGACATTCTCTGTCGCTTCACCCCTTGGTGTCCTGGTTTCTCAGAGGCCTGCTTTTGCTCAAGCCTCCTATCTGTCGTCCTGCCCCTGAGTGGGAGTTGAATGTGGTCTTGCAGCAACTGACTCGCCCACCTTTTGAGCCAATGGCTACTTGCCCTCTACTCTTCCTGTCCTGGAAGACACTCTTCCTAGTGGCCCTTACCTCGGCCAGGCGAGTTAGTGAGCTTCAGGTCCTGGTTTGTGACAGGCCTTACACTCGCTTCTATGGAAACAGGGTAGTCCTTAGGACTCATCCAAAGTTCCTCCCAAAGGTTGTCTCCTCCTTCCACCTTAACCAGGAGGTGGTTCTTCCAACATTCTTCCCTAGGCCTCATGCAAGCCAGGCTAAAGCAGTTCTGCATACCCTGGACTGTAGGAGGGCCTTATCCTTCTACCTTGACCGTGCGCAAGGGCATAGAAGGGCTACTCAGCTCTTCGTATCCTTTGACCCTAATACGTTGGGGTTGGCTGTTTCCAAGCGTACTTTGTCCATCTGGGTGGCTGACTGTATCACCTGGGCTTACAAGGCGTCTGACCTTCCTTTGCAGGGTTGGGTTACGACCCACCGTGTCAGGGCAATGGCTGCCTCAGTGGCTCATCTCCGCTCTGTGCCCTTGGTAGACATCTGCAGGGTTGCAACTTGGTCTTCAAGCCAGACTTTTGCGACCCATTACTGTCTGGAGAGGGAGTCCCGTAGGGACAGTGCTTTTGGCCAAGCAGTACTCCGGAATCTCTTTGAGGTTTAGGCAACTCCTGCTCTCCTGCCCTCTGTTTTGCTACCGGTGGAGGTTGAGTCAGTGAAAAGCCTTTCTTTGCTGCTGAGACTAGAGGGAGTTCTCTTGTTCAGCCTGGGTTCCTGGTAGCCCAGAGCTAGGGAGTCACCCATATGTGAGGACTGACTGCCTGCTTGGTCCTGGAGAAAGTGTAGTTACTCACCTGTAACAGGTGTTCTCCAGGAGCAGCAGGAATCAGTCCTCACAACCCTCCCTCCTCCCCATGGAGTTGCAGTTGTACATAGTTTAATTTTTTCATTTTTTGTGTGCTGTTCTTAGCTATGTCATTTGACTGAGGTAAGATGGCACTTTTAGGCGGGAAGGGAACCGCGCATGCGTGCCTGCATTCCCAAAGGCTTTCTTAGAAAGTTGAGGAAATGCTCCGCTGGGGCTTCATCGGCACCGATGACACCCATATGTGAGGACTGATTCCTGCTGCTCCTGGAGATCACCTGTTACAGGTGAGTAACTATGCTTTCTCCGGGGACAGCAGGAATCATCCCTCACAACCCTCCCTCCTTCCCCTTGGAGTTGCAGTCCTCCTGTATTACTGTTATTTCCAGGAACAAGCAGGAATGAGTCTTCACATATGGGTACGTCGGCACTGACGGAGTCCGCACGGGAACGCTTCCCAGTGTCCAATCAAGAGCTTTTGGAAGCATCCCAGCACGCCTGCATGCTGCCTTCCCGCCTTTCCCAACTGCCTCTCCTCAGTTTTCGTTTTTCCGCGGAGCCGGCAGGACGTCGTTCTGTCACCGCAGAACATTCTTGTTTTTATTTTTTAGTTTTCTTGTGGTCGCTGCTGTCTTCCCGATGCCACCGGTACCGCCGGTGTTTTTTCTTTTCTTGAAAAATTTTCCTTTTCCACGGGATTTTTTCTTCATAGTGTCCCACGGTCTTAGGCACTGTTCCCTCTAAGCTGTGCGCGTGTGCGCGCGCACACACTTCGCAGAGCGAGCGCACATACTTTATAACGGAGCGCACAAAAATTACGGTTCTGATTCTGATAGAAAACAACACAGCCGTCTTAAAATTTAAAAGTTGTTGTGTATTTACAGTTTTCACAAGTTCTAGAATATTTTCTAGTGCAATCAATGTGGTGTACATACTGTATTCTGACGTGTAGTCAAATTTTAAAGTATATAACTCCGAGTGTCGTTATGTGGCGCACAAAAATTTAACCTTCCTTCAAAAGCTGCACAACTGATATTTTATGCGCACACAGCATATAGAAAATTAGAGGGAACATTGGTCTTAGGCCTTTTAGGCCTCTTCTTTTTCCTTCATGGAACCGCCAGACACTTTCTCCAAGAAATATTCAGACTGTGGCGGTACAACTTTATTTTTAGACCCTCAAAGTCGGTGTCTAACCTGCTTGGGTCCTGACAACAGTTTGGTAAGAAGAGGTTTTCAACATCGAGGCTCCCTCGATACACGGTTGCCCTCCAACTTCGGGGCACTGTCCCCTTCTTCGTCCACACTGGATCAGGTAACCCACAAACAGTCTGTTAAGACTAGCCAGTCCTCGAGTGGTAGGTCTCATGCGCAGCATGTAGACGGCTCCGGCCTTGCCCTCGAGGGCCCACTGTCTTCAAAACTTGCAGGAGTCTTCGGTCTCCAAAGCCTATAAGGGGTTTCAGGTTGTTCCTGGGCTTCACCCCCCACAGAACATACCTAAGCCGTGTACGGTGGTGGCATCCGCTTCGAGCGGTACCGATACCCTGGCATAGGCACTGGTGTTGTATGAAACACTCTTCACCAGGGATCGTCATCTGGCGTTCTCGGTACCTTCGGGACCGGTGGATACTCTCCAGATTGACTTTCCATTATCGGTACCAACACCGATACTCCAACCGTCGTTGGTACCCTCCAGATGTGCATCGATAGGCTCGCTTCCTTCGATACCGAGTCTGGAGGACTGGGTACCGAGTCTGGAGGACTTGGTACCGGCTCTCGACGGTACCGAAGGCTCGGTTCCGATGATTCGGATCCGCAACTCTCGGTTCCCCCGATGCTGTTTGAGTTGCCACTGGTTGCCCTTCCTTCACTGGTATGAGACACGGTACCGAAGTTGGTACCGATGTCCTCATTACCTTCATGGTCGGTGCCTTCCATGCTTCGCTTATCAGGCTCTTTGCCCACAATGCCGAGTTTGGAATCGATCTCTAGTCTAGAAGACTGGGTACCAGTAGATTTTGGTACCGATACCGATCGATACCGGTGCTTCGGTACTGAGGATAGTGGCCAGAGGTTTTCGGTTACCTTGGTACCGATTGAACTGTCACCAATGACTGCTCCGATGTCTTTGTCGGGTTCGACTCCATCGGTACCGGTATTCCTATATATTTGGATAACTCTGTGGATGCTCAGGCTAGTTCTTTAGATCTACCCTGTCCAGGGGAGATTCCTGTTTGGGATCCCTCTTTTCATAGTTTCCTCCTGGATATAGCAAGATCTCTTGCCGTTCCTATTCCAGGACATGATCCTGCACAGGGATTTGTTTCTGCCAAATCAAAGGACAACATAATGCTTCCTTTGCATCATTCCTTGCAGGATCTCCTTTTAGGAATGTGGGAAACACCTTTAAGGGTACCCCCACCTCCCAGGGCAACTGATCTTTTATATCAGGTGCCCCCCTCTCCAGGGTTTCAAAAGACTCAACTTCCTCATCATTCCATAGTATTGCAATCAGCAATGAGGTGGGTAAAGAGTAAGAAAAAGCACTCTTCTTATCCACCAGGTCGTGAGTCTAAAACACTAGATGCCTTTGGACGTCAAACCTTCCAGACATCTATGCTTTCTGCAAGAATTCTCTCATATATCTTTTATATGAGTCTTTCTCTTGAGGAGGTCACAAAGCAGTTACATCTTTTGACTCCCTTCCTTCCAGATTCTAGGAGTAAAGACTATTCTTCACTGCCTAAGCATATCCAGAATATTTCTTGGTTTTTTTCTCATGCTTCCCTAGACTCTTTTGAGTCTGTTAGCAGAACTTCTGCTATTGCTATAGGGGCACGACGTAGAGCCTGGCTGCAATCTTCAGACTTGGACAAATGGGCACAACAACGTCTGGGACATACTCCTTGCACTGGAGAAAATCTTTTCAACAAGGAGTCTTTACATCAGGTTACTCAGTTATCCACTGATTTACCTGTTCCTAAGGTTTGTTCTACACCTTCTGTCCCACTAGGTAGGAAATCTCCTACCAAACTTTCTTCCCACAGGAGAAGGTGGTTTGATTCATCACTTGCCCATCATACCAATGTTCCCCAACAGGGGAGGCATCGTCCTGGTCTGAAGAATCCAACCTCTCACCAGGCTCAGCAAACCCAGCATCTGCAGGGTTTCTGATCAATCATCATCAGATGCTTGTGACTCTTGGGGTTAGCATCTACAGTTGCTTCTTCTCAATGAAGGCAATCCACTGCTTCATTCTAAACCCTACACATGGATCCCTTTCCAAAAGATATCCATTTTTTCTATGAGCTGTCAGGATATTCATGCTTATAGATCACAGGTTTCTCCTCTTTTTCTTGCTAGGGAAAGAGGTCTAACCACTATCAAATGATAGTTCCTGTGCCAGCATGTAGCTTTCCTTTCTATAGACTTCCTACTTTGTAAGTCTTCTTCAGCTCCATTCTCTTCACCCTCTTACCATGTTTTTCGTAAGGGGGAATTACTTCCTGGGAGGCTTTTTCTCTCCTCTGCTCAATCTTGCTTTGGGGCAGCTTATCAGACATGTCCAGAGTTTCCTACTCCTGTTCTGTCCTTTCTGTTTTTGAACAGTAAGATTCTTTCTGCTGTCTTGCTAACAGCTGCCTATGCAGGAGCTTTAATGTTTGGACCACTGGTTCTTGTCCACAAACAACCAGATTGTCCTCCATTAACATTCTGTCTAGTCTTAGTAGTGGCTCCAAGTCAGTGCTCATCTCTCTTGGAGATCATCTCACTACAAGCTTTCTAGATTGCCTTCTATTCTGCCATCTTCATTTTCCTGAGTTTGGCAGCATAGTTGGCAGAGATACTGGCTCTCTAACAGCCAGTTCTATCTCCTCATTCTCCTGCATCATGCTCTCTGCAATCTACAGAGAAGCTTTCCACTATGGGCCCTTGCTAGAGATCATGGGGTTTTTTTTCTCCAACAGCTTCCTAGCTGGTTAGGAAAGGCTTTTCAGTCATGTCTCCCATGACCACTGTTCCCTCTAAGCTGTGCGCGTGTGCGCGCACACACACCTTGCCGAGCGAGCGCACATACTTTATAACAGAGCGCACAAAAATTACGGTTCTGATTCTGATAGAAAACAACACAGACGTCTTAAAATTTAAAAGTTGTTGTGTATTTACGGTTTTCACAAGTTCTACAATATTTTCTAGTGCAATCAAAGTGGTGTACATACTGTATTCTGATGTGTAGTCAAATTTTAAAGTATATAACTCAGAGTGTCGTTATGTGGCGCACAAAAATTTAACCTTCCTTCAAAAGCTGCACACAGCTGATATTTTATGCGCACACAGCCTACAGAAAATTAGAGGGAACATTGCCCATGACTAGAAGGTTCTCCCTTCTTTTACTATCTCCTTTTTTGATATAAAGGACATAGGCCTTCTCTTACGTGAAAGCTTAAGGACTTGCCAGTTCCCTGCTTTGGCCCATAGTAATCCCAATCGGGGATATGCTCGTCCTCATGGTAAGAACGCATGATACCTTTGCCCTTAAGCAGGTCAATATGGTATCTCATCTCTAGGCGTCTTCTGTCTACTTACCATGCTAGAGTCCTGGAAGACTCGGGACTTGCTGGCTGCACTTTGACATTGTCCTTTGTTTTTCACGTAACAGTCCTGGTTATTTTTCACTAACTAGCATTCTTGCAGATCATGACCAGGAGGAATAGATTCTCTATATGTCTTCTCAAGTAGGTTCCACCTCCTTGTTGTTAGATGAATCTTTCCTCTCCACATATCCTATGTGATCACTGTGCTGTAGGCATATCTGTCTGTTTTAATTGCAGACACCCATATGTAGGCCTACATATCCATATTTATTTTTTGTGTGTATTTTGTGCCCTGCCATATCTCACTATAGATATATTCTTATATGTCTGTCTATATGTGTGTATATGTGTGTGTATATGTATTTGTTGAGATATTTTATTATAGGTAGATATGTATCCACATACTTATCTATCTCACTGTCTATCCTTATATAGCTATATGATTCTGACAGAGGGGCTTTACCCATACCTATGCTATCTAGCAGGTTTGGGGTCCTACACACACAACCACTCCTGTGGTAGTCAACCATTTTTATACCATAACCTAACGGTTTAGGTACCTCTGAAGCTCTCCGTGCCCAATATCTCTCCTAGCTTACCCCATTTAGGAGAGACATTGTGGATTTCAGTTAATCACAGGCTTTAACGCCTCAGGCATTTGTCCTCTCTTTTTGGGATGCAAGGAGTTCCCACACCCTTTCTCCCCACAAGGACACTGCCTGTTTGTCCAAATCGGTTAGCCTTCTCTTTTTGCTCCTAAGAGTGACTCACTCTGCCTCCAAAAGAGCTAGGGTTTTTCTCATAAAGCCTTCCGCTGAAGGCCCACCGTTTTTGGACTACCCCAGTTTCCCTACTGGGGTTACCTGTTACCTTTCTAGATTCTGACCTCCACTGGTTCTCCTACAGGATTATTACCTACACTTACAGTGAGGTCCTCTTCAAGGTTCCTCTACTAGGTTTCCCAGTAGATCCATGAACCTCCATACTTCTGTGAAATCCTGTCAGGGGAGGTCCATATTGCAATATCCTTTGCAATATTATTTATGACTATCATCATCCACACATGGACTCCATCTCTGCAGTCCTATGCTAGGTTAGCTGTTCCACAGTATCCTTCTTTCTTCAACTCCTACCCTCCATCCTCAGGATGCCTGGTGTTCTGGGAGATAGCATGTCCAGCCTTTGACATGCTGGGACTCCAGGCATCTCAGCTTGGGAGTCCCCATATGTGAAGACTCATTCCTGCTTGTTCCTGGAGATAGCACAGTTACTTACCTGTAACAGGTGATCTCTAGGAACAGCAGGAATAAGTCTTCACAACCCTCCCTCCTCCCCAGGAGTTGTAACTCTATCTTTACATAAGAACATATCTTTCCTTTCCTCTCTCTCTTTGTCTCAGCTTTAAAACTTAACTGAGGAGAGGCAGTTGGGAAAGGCGGGAAGGCAGCACGCAGGCGTGCTGGGATGCTTCCAAAAGCTCTTAATTGGACGCTGGGAAGCGTTCCCGCGCGGACTCTGTTGGTACCGATGTACCCATATGTGAAGACTTATTCCTGCTGTTCCCAGAGATCACCTGTTATAGGTAAGTAACTGCTTTTTTGTTCTTTGCCGTCTTTAGCTATGTTGTTTTACTGGATAAGATGGCCCCTTTAGGTGGGAAGTGGGCCACGCATGCGTAGAGGCAACTCCCAAATGCTTTCTTTGAAAGCTGTGAATTTGCTCTGCAAGGGCTCAGTCGGTGCCGACGTAACCCATTTTGAAGACTAAATTCCTGCTGTCCCTTGAACACCTGTTACAGGTGAGTAACTATGCTTTATCATGGAACAATTCAGAGTGCCTCTGAACTGCTAATACACAATTCGTTATGAATGATTTTTCTATTGTCTGGAATGCTTCTAATTGTATGTAACTCATGTTTTTATTATGAATTATTTTGAAGCCACTTAAGTTAGAGACGTGGCATGTATATTTTAAATAAATTACCCCCATGCCTTTCCAACTCCAGCTCCTTCCTTACTCCATATCCTCTCACCATCTCCAGTCCCTTTGTCTACTTCCTATCCAAGCTCCCATTTTCCCTTTGACTTCTGTTTTCTGCTTTCTCTCAACTCCTTCAAAGACCTGTCTCCTCCTTTGTGTCTCACTCTCCAATTACACCCCAAATTCCTTTCAACCAGGGCCATCTCCAGACTTTGTTCAAGGTGTTAGTGACTTAGGCAAACCTTAAGCCTTATGTCCCATGGATGTCAGAATCTTTTTAGCTTTGAAGACACTGCTCTTCATTGCTGCCCTGGGTGACTGCCTAGTTTGCCTAATGGTTGGGCTGGTTCTGCTCCCAATCCCTGGGTTTTTTGAATTGTCCCCATATTTCTGCACTTAAACTCTACTAGTCCCCATTTATTGTCCTAACCCCTAATAAGCTGGGTAATAGTGGGGGATTAAGAAGTTTATCTCCAATTATCCACTTTTACCCTACCAAGTCTGAGTCCTCACTCACAGTCTCCCCCCCCCCCCCACACCAAAGCCCTAATCCCCCTGGGTATTTTCCCAATATCTAGCCAGTCTTAGTCTTTTCTTTATTTGCTCTCCTACCCAGTCTGTCTTCACCGAAGTCCAAGTTGCAGTTCTCCTGCATCCCTATGTCCTCACTATTTCTTCCTGCCTTCTTGTTCCCTTCCCTAATACTTGTTCATCTATTTCCTTTATCCAGTATTCATTAACTATGCTTTTCCTTCTCTTTATCTCAGGATCTATCCCTGGGTTCCTCCCTCTCAGCCTTCCCCTGTGTATGCCCTTGTTTTTCTCACCCTTCCAGCATCTGCCCTTTTCTTTTACCCTTAGCCTATTATCTGCCAGCATCAGCCCTCTTCCAATGCCAGCCCCTCTGCCCCTTTCTAGTCGTAGCTATTCTCCCAGCATCAGTTCATTCCCCCCTAAAAAAATTGCCTCCTTCCACCCCTAGAATCAACCTAATTCTTGTACTAGTCCTCTCCTCCAGCATCAGTCTAAACTGGTCAGCTGCCGCCACCGCCATCACCACCATCCCAAAATATCTTAAATAGTGATGGGAGATTGCTCCTTTACTCCTGCTGTTATGTATTACTGCTGCCCTATCTGTGGCATTTTAAAAGGGTAAACAGGTACTTTGTATTTTTCCTAAGAGACAGGAATTAGCTGTTTCCCCTCTTCAAAATGCTGTGGGATTAGTGGCAGCACAAGTAGAATGAGTGAACTGTGGCAGAAGTGAAGAACATTCCTGAAGCTAAATAAGATGATTCCAAAGTGGAGGTGGTAGCTTGCCAAATGCGATTGATCCTGGAGGATGGGGCTTGGACTGGAAGAAAGCAGATTCCTTTATCGTTCCTCCCGTTCAGTCCTCTACTCCTGGGTTGTCAACCTCCTCCTGCAGCTGGAGACTGGTATGTCAGAATGATGACATCACTGGATATAGCCTGCTGAGCTCCACCTCTCCTTCCAGTGTTACCAGTCTCCTTGCAGCAGGAGGACTTTGTGAGCCCGGGAGAGGGCTCACCGGAGGAACAGATAAGGAGAGTTAGGTTCATTAGGGCAATTCATTTATTTGGTTGGTTTTCTAATAGGGTATATACTTAAAAAAAGAAAAGAGACCTGGAGAACCAGCTTGCTTGCTTGTTTGCCTCTGCCTGTGACCAAATCCACCGGTGCGGTGTGCAAGGGAAGGGCCTGAACCCTTGGCGGCAGGAGTCTCTCTCCCCCCGGACTTTACGGGGGAGAGCCCTCTCTGACCGTGCTGTGTGCTGTCTGACCGCGAACCTGCTGCTGTAGCTACCGCGCGGCTCTGTGACTGCAGGCAAATCCTGTTTGTTGTTTTTCTTCCGTTCTGCTGCATTCCGGGCTGTGTTCGAGGCTCCGGAAGGCAGGAGGGAATCCCGCAGACCTGCCCGGTCAGCCCTTCACCGGCAGTAGGCTGCGGCGCTGACGGAGGCAGTCCCAGGTCAGGGTGAACGCGCTTTGCGTTTGGCGCCCTTTTTCAGTGAAGGTTCCCGGCGGCCATTTTGGATTGCACGGCAAACCGCGTGGCTGTTCGGCGTCGCTGGGATTGCAGCAGGTAGGCAGTCTTTGGGCTTTCTTTTGGGGGCTGCTTTTTCCCTTTGTGTTTTCCATCGTGGTTTTCTTTAATTTCTTTAATTCTTTATTTCCGTCGGGGCTCTGGGCCAGTCGCTGGCAGAAGGGGGGGGGGGGCTCTCCCTCGGGGCGGCTGTAGCCCGGGCTGTTAGTGCACGGTAGTTCATAGCTAGTAATTTGTTTTGTTCTGTTGATTTGCTGTGCTTTCAGTGTAAAAAAAAAAAAAAAGTAAATACAATAAATAACTTACAGGCAGTGGACAACCCAAGAGAACAGCGCAGATTGACAGTGCTGTTGGCTAGGAGCTGTTGGGCTGATCACACTTATGGCGGGTCACCCCCAGTGTGTAATCTGTGGGACCCGAAGGGGCTCGGTAGCTGAGTCGGGGGTGTGCCGTGGATGTGCCTCCCTATCATCTTCGGTAGAGCAACAGATGGACCTTAAGGAACCTGTGGAGCTTCCGGAGGGGTTGGAGGGGGCTCGGTCTGAGTCGCCTCTTGTCCCTCTGCAAGAGGGTCTTGTGGAAGAGTTACCGGGTTCTTCTGCTGTGCTCCTCGCGGAGCAGACTGAGGTGCCCGTGGCTTTTTGTCCAGAGTTCATCTTGATGCTCCATAAGGCGTTCTGTTTACGGCGCCAAGGTAGAGGGCCTGATGATCCAGACAGAGCAGGACCGGCAGCCCCAAGCGTGGCCTCAGGCGACGCCGGGGAGGGTCCCTCGGCACCTAAGAAGCCTAAGGTCAAAGCCTCCCCGACAGTACACTCGGAGTGGCCGGACGTTGACGAAGATGACGGCGATACTGAGGAAGGGCTGCAGGATCTGGAGGAAGGGGAAATCCTGGAGCCCGAGGATCAGTCTAAAATTATCAGGGTCTTTCGTAGAGAGGAGCTTCCGGCGTTGATTACGGAGTCACTGCAGATATTAAAACTGGCAGCTCCGACGTCGCAGGAGGACGACGTGGAGGATCCCGTTATTCAGGCGGTCCGGCAGAACCAGGTGGTGTTTCCGGTTCACAAGGTAGTTGATAAGGTGATTCAGGATGAATGGGATCAGCCTGAGACAGGGCTCTGAGGCATACGTACCTTGAATAGGCTGTATCCCCTGGCGGATAAGGACAAGGAGCGGTTTCAGACGCCCCGCGTAGATGCTGTAGTGTCAGCAGTCACCAAGAAGACAACCATTCCGGTGGAGGGCAGCGCAGCGCTGAAAGATGCCCAGGACCGTAGAGTGGACGGTCTACTCAAGCAAACCTTCGAGGCTGATTCGCTCTCGTTGCAAATCTCTATTTGTGGTGCCTGGGTGCAACGATTGCGTCTTTCCCCTCATTTGGATTTGGAGGGGCTCAAGGAGTTGGGGCGTCTTGAGTCCGGTGCGGCTTATTTGGCCGATGTCCACTATGATTTGATTAGGGCGCTCGCAAATAGCACGGCGTCCGTAGTTGCCGCCCGCAGGTCTGTGTGGTTGCGCAATTGGGCGGCGGACGGTTCTTCTAAATCTCGGCTTAGTAAGCTTCCTTTCAAAGGTAGGTGGTGGTTCGGAGAAGATTTGGATAAGTTAGTTAAGGACCTCGGGGAGACTAAGGCGGGTCGGCTTCCTGAGGACAAACCGAAGCTGGGGAAGTCACCGCAAGGGTTTCGAAGCCAGTTTCGGGACTCCCGTAGATTTCGGTCCCCGCGCTACGGGTCCTTTCAGAGGGGTCGGTTTACTTCCCGAGCGCAGGGATTTCGGGGGTTTCGGGGAGCGAGTAGGGGTTTCTCCTCCAGCTCCGCCCCAGCGGCTCGCAGACCGCAATGAGATGAGGCGGGTCCCGGCAGAGGACATTTCCATAGGGGGGAGGCTCCGGGAATTTCTCTCTGCCTGGGCCCTTATCACGTCTGACCAGTGGGTTCTAGAGGTGATTTGGCACGGTTATGCGCTGGAGCTCGCGCGGCTCATACGAGATTCGTTCATAATGTCTCCTTGCAGAGGTCGAAGGAAGTCTTTGGAGGTCCGCAGCACTCTGTCCCGACTGTTACGCTTGGGGGCAGTCGTGGAAGTCCCGAAGGCGCAGTGCGGTTTGGGTCGGTATTCCATCTATTTCGTGGTGCCAAAGAAAGGTGGAGCGCTGCGGCCTATCTTAGATCTCAAAGGCGTGAATCGTTGCCTGCGGGTGCCCCACTTCCGTATGGAGACATTGCGGTCGGTGATCGTCGTGGTGCGTCAGGGCGAGTATCTGACGTCGCTGGATCTGACGGAGGCTTACTTGCACATTCCCATTCGGGAGGCTCATCAGCGCTGGCTGAGGTTCGCGTTGCCCTGGGGTCATTATCAGTTCCAGGCGCTGCCCTTCGGCCTCGCGACGGCGCCACGCACCTTTACCAAAATCATGGTGGTGGTAGCGGCGGCGTTGCGCAAAGAAGGGGTCTTGGTGCACCCTTACCTGGACGATTGGTTGATTCGGGCAAAGTCCGAGACGGAAAGTCGTCAGGTAACTGGAAGGGTGGTAGACTTCTTGTAGAGTCTCGGTTGGGTGGTCAATCCGACGAAAAGCCGGCTTCAGCCTTCGCAGGTGCTGGAGTACTTAGGCGTGCAGTTCGACACTCTCAAGGGGCAGGTGTTTTTGCCGGCCAGAAGGGCGCAAGCTCTTCGCAATCTGGTCCGCAGCTTCCGGGCTACTCCTGCTCCGACGGCATGGATGTATCTTCGCGTCTTCGGTACGATGGCGGCGACGCTGGAGGCGGTGCCTTGGGCCAAGGTTCACATGCGTCCCTTACAGAGAGCATTGCTCCAACGCTGGTCGCATCAGCGCGACTCCTTGAGCAAGCGTCTCCCCTGTCCCTTCAAAGTGCGACAGTCGCTCCGGTGGTGGTTGGGGCCGGCTTAGTTAGCGGCCGGAATGTCACTGGAACAGCCGGAATGGGTGCCATTGATGACGGATGCCAGTCTGGCGGGCTAGGGGGCACACTGCGAGGGACGCTTCTCGCAGGGTCTGTGGTCCCCCCTGGAAACGACGTGGTCGATAAATCGTTTGGAGTTAAGAGTGGTAGTCAGAGCCCTACAGGCGTTCGAGGGCCTAGTGTTCGGACGTCCAGTTCGGGTGCTATCCGACAATTCCGCCACGGTCGCTTACATAAACCGTCAAGGCGGCACGGGCAGTGCTGCGATGGAGGAGGAATCCGATTTGCTGTTCGCGTGGGTGGAGAGTCGGCTGACGGCGATTTCAGCGGCACACATTGCAGGGAAGGACAATGTGATGGCAGACTTCCTCAGCAGAGTTCAGGTGGATACCGGGGAATGGGAGTTGCACCCCGAGGTGTTCCAACAATTGATCCTCCGCTGGGAGCTGCCCGTCATGGACTTGATGGCGTCCTTTCAGACGGCAAAGGTTCTGCGGTTCTTCAGCAGGAGAAGAGAAAGAATGTCCGAGGGCATAGACGCGCTTTTACAGCGGTGGCCTTCCGGGGGTCTCCTATATGTTTTCCCGCCGTGGGCGTTGATCGGGCGGGTAGTTCAGCGGATAGAGAGACACAGGGGCAGAGTACTTCTGATTGCGCCCGACTGGCCTCGGCGACCGTGGTACGTGGATCTGATGCGCCTGCTCGACGGGCTGCCTTGGCGCCTTCCCGTTCGGTCGGGCCTGTTGCGGCAGGGTCCCCTCCTCATGCCTCAGGTGGATCGATTTTCGCTTACAGCATGGCCATTGAAAGGGCTCGGTTAATGAAGAAGGGCTATTCTATGTCTGTTATTTCTACACTACTGAGAGCACGCAAGCATTCCACTTCCTTAGCGTATGTGCGCATTTGGCGTATTTTTGAGGATTGGTGTTCGCGCCAGCAGATTCGGGCGGCGACTGTCTCTGTAGCTGCGGTTCTCAGCTTTCTGCAGGAGGGCTTTGAGAAAGGTTTGGCAGCTAGCTCCTTGCGAGTGCATTTGGCGGCGCTGTCATGTTATCGTGGTAAGGTTCAAGGCATGGCTTTGGGGGCTCATGCGGATGTGGTGCGTTTTCTAAGAGCGGTGACTAGGCTGCGTCCCTCGCGTAGAGTGACGGTACCGTCCTGGGATCTTAATTTGGTCTTGTCTGCCTTGGTGGGGCCTCCCTTTGAGCCCTTACATCGCTCGTCGTTGAAGGATTTAACTTTGAAAACGGTGTTTTTGGTGGCGATTTGTTCGGCGCGGCGTATTTCTGAGTTGCAGGCATTGTCGGCTAGGGAGCCCCCCTTGGTTTTCTGCAAAGAGAAGGTGGTTCTACGGCCTGTGCCGTCGTTTTTGCCCAAGGTGGTTTCTCCCTTTCACTTACAGCAGTCCGTGTGCCTGCCGGTGCTGGGATCCTCGGAGGGTGCTGCGGGGGACCGCAGTTTACGGAAGCTAGATGTCAAGAGAGCTCTGCGTCAGTATTTGAAATCTACGGAATCGTTTCGAAAGTCGGATCGGCTCTTTCTGTTTGGTGGTCGGCGCAAGGGGGAAGCAGCGTCTAAGGCTTCCATTGCTAGGTGGATTCGGGAGGCGATTTCCTCCGCCTATTTGCTCCACGGTCGTGCTGCTCCGGTGGGTTTACGAGCGCATTCCACTAGGGCGCACGCGGCTTCGTGGGCGGAGCATGGCTTGGTGCCGCCGAGTGAAATTTGTCGGGCGGCCACTTGGTCCTCTCTTCATACCTTCAGTAGACATTACCGTCTTGATGTGGCAGCATCTCGGGATGCTTGTTTCGGGGCAGCTGTGTTGTGGGCCGGCTGGAAAGGTCCCTCCCATTGAATATTGCTCTGGTACATCCCAGGAGTAGAGGACTGAACGGGAGGAACGATAAGGAAATGATAATTACACTTACCTGGTAATTGTAATTCCTTGAGTGACGACCGTTCAGTCCTCCATCCCGCCCAAATACTTTCATTTCAGTGATGTGACAGCCGGCTGGCTCAGACGCCATTGGTACAGGTGAGTCAGTTTCCTTGTTTGCGTTGCCCGTATGCCTTGGCCTGGTGGGCTTGGTGACAGGGCGCGATGTACGCAAGCTAGCTTTGTAGGTAGTTCTCATACCTTAGTTGTGTTGGGTTCCTTAATTACATGTGTTAAAACTACTTATTTGTTGCTCCTTTGAGTCTGCTTTGTTTTTTATTTTATTTTATTTAGTATACATTTGTATACCGCTACTTCCAGCGATCAGCAGCAGTTTTTGATTACAGATTGGAAATTGTCAAATCATGACAGGAAATTTTTGAGGTATAAACACATTGATTAGACTGGAAAGCACAGCACACAGAGAACTATTTTACAGGGAACATGGGCTATGGAGGGTTAAGTGGCTTGCCCAAGACCACAAGGAGCACCTGTGGGACTAGAAATAGTTAATAGTTTACACTGGAAGGAGAGGTGGAGCTCAGCAGGCTATATCCAGTGATGTCATCATTCTGACATACCAGTCTCCAGCTGCAGGAGGAGGTTGACAACCCAGGAGTAGAGGACTGAACGGTCGTCACTCAAGGAACTACAATTACCAGGTAAGTGTAATTATCATTTCCTCTTTGTCTCTCCGGGCCAGTCCAGGTACCCCATAGGGTTTTCAACCTTCTCCAGCAGCTGAGGACTGAATTCTGAAGTTTTGCTGACAGCCTAACCTGCTCCCTTTGGCGTCAGAACTCAGTCTTTCAGTCCTCAGCAGCTGGAAAGGACGTGGGGCTGACAGGCTCCTGGAGAGAAGAATAGGAAATTTGTAAAGCCTACTTTCTTTTGTAGTTTTTGTTGAATAGGAAAGCTGTCCTGAGGGCCCTGAGGGGGGGCCCTAGCAGGGTCCTACACTCAGGCAAAAGGTGCTTGATTCAGAGTTAAAAAAACAAAAACAAAAAAAACGGAGCTTTGCTGCCGCAGATCATAGGCTTAAGGGCAGCAGAGGCAGAGCCTGCCTCAAAGAGCGTTCTGTGGTCCGGAGTAGAGCAGACTGAGAAACTGGGAGCCCCAGATTTCAGGCCAAATGCCTCTGGTGTTGAGTAATCTCTCCCGCTAGCGGCAGGGGTGAGATGCTCATGCAGATAGCATCGCAGTGAATCAGGTAGGTCAGACGCAGGTTGTTACCAGACCCGGGTACTCGGCTTTGTCGGGTCTGCGGGGGCTCGTTTGTGGCATTTATTTTTGGAGCGTTGTTTTGGCGTTGGGGGAGCTGAGTGCATGCTGCCGGGGTCAGCAGTCCTGCGCACAGTGTGGCAGCCGGCGGGGCCTTTCGGAGGCGGGTCTCTGCCGTTTTTGCATTAGGAGAGACGGCACGTTACTTCGCTTGTTCCGGGGAAGCATGGAAAGCAGGCCTGAGTCCCAAGAACCGTTAGGGGGCCATCAGGCAGTGTCAGAAAAGGCGGGAACGGCAGCCATTTTAGAAAAGGCATCCGTTCCTGCGGCGGTTCAGGAAAAGCCTGTGAAAAAAGAGAACAAAGTCCAGAAAGCATGTTGTGGCAGAGGAGGGGTCCCCAGTGCCAGTGTCATCGATGCAGGGGGGTTTGGAATCTCTGTTTTCGGCAGATTTCATTCTATGCACAAAGCTTATTGCTTGAGGTTGCAACGGGTTCAAGGTGCAGAATCTGCCCCTGTTTCTTCAAGGGGGCCTAGTGGGGATGGTACCCTTCTGGATCCCAGGGAGGGATCTTCCAAATCATGCTTGGGAGGTGAGACAAGTGCCGATAGCTTCGGGCCGCACATCTCGTTTCCCCAGGGTGCTGAGGAGGGGGAAATTCTCTCAGACTCTGGGTTAGATCAGTGGGTGGCTGATCTAGAAGGGGAGCTTGGGCCAGGCGAAGACCCCAATATTTTTAGAGTGTTTAGAAAGGAGGAATTGGGGGCTGTTATTGTCCATTCGCTGGCGGCCCTAAATATGGCTCTGCCAGCAGTTCAGGAACAGCCGTTAGAGGACCCTCTGCTGCAGGGTTTTAAAGCAGAGCAGAGGTGTTTCCCAGTTCACCGAGTGATCAAGCAGATGGTAGAGTCGGAATGGGAATGTCCGGAGGCTACCCTGTGGGGGGCGCGGACCATCAAACTGCTGTACCTGATGCCACAGGAGGAAAAGGACTTACTGAAGATGCCAAAGGTGGATGCCTTGGTAGCAGCAGTAACAAAAGACGACAATTCCGGTGGAGGGTGGTTCGGCCCTCAAGGATCTGCAGGATAGAAAGTTGGAAACACTACTTTAGCAGGCGTTTGATGCCAGTGCTCTTTTGCTACAGGTGGCAGTCTGTGGATCATATGTCTCCAGAGCTTCCATTGGATGGATCCAGGGAGATTCTCACTCTGAAGGAGATGAGGGCTCGACTTCGGAGGGAGTGAAGTTGGAGTCCGCAACAGCGTACTTTGCCGATACCTTCTATGATCTGGTAAGGATACTGGTTGTCCATGGCATCAATGATTGCTGCCAGATGATTCCTCTGGCTGAGAAATTGGGTGGCAGATTCTTCGTCTAAGGCTTGCCTTAGTAAGCTTCCATACAAGGGCAAGCTGCTCTTTGGGGAAGCGCTGGAAAAGATTGTAAAGGACCTCGGGGACTCCAAAGGTGGGCTGCTCCCGGAGGACCGTCCGAGAGGCCCAAAGCAGAGTAACCTACACAAGGGCCAAACTATGGAGTTTCGCAAGTTCAGAGGATCTTGCTTTGCTCCGTATCAGAGGGGTCGGTTTATGTCTCGGACAGTCTTTTTGAGGACCGTGGGGGTTCGGAAGGGGATATTTTGGGACCCAACAGAACTCCCCTAAGAAACCTCAGTGAAAGGGGGTTGGTCCAGACAGAGGTACCGGTAGGAGGATGTTTACAGAACTTCCTCTCCCTCTGGGCCAAGATCACGTCGGACCAGTGGGTGCTGGAAAATATTTGCCACGGTTACGCACTCGAGTTTGCTTGGCCGTTGGCGGAGGCCTTCGTGGTTCCATGTGGATCTGCGTTGAAGAAAAAAGCGGTGTCCGATACGCTTCAAGCGGTGGTTCCGGTTCCGCAAGGCCACTGCGGATTAGGTCGATACTCTATTTATTTCGTGGTACCCAAAAAGGAGGGGTCCTTTCGGCCTATTTTGGATCTCAGACACGTGAACCACTGCTTACGTATTCCGCATTTCCGAATGGAGACCCTGCGGTCGGTTATTCGGTCAGTGAAGCCGGGGGAAGTGCTCTCGGCCATAGATTTGATGGTGTACCTTCACATTCCTATCAGGCCAGAGCATCAAAAGTTTTTACATTTTGCGGTACCCATGGGTCACTTTCAGTTCCGAGCATTGCCCTTTGGGCTGGTTGCGGTGCCATGCACGTTCACAAAAGTGGTGGTGGTGGCGGCAGCGTTGCGGAAAGAGGGAATCCTCTTGCACCCTTATCTCGATGATTGGTTGATTCGTGCTCAGTCTGTCTTGGAGTTGATTGCGTCAGTGGCCCACGTGGTGGATTTCCTGGGACAGCTAGGCTGGGTGGTGAACCAGGACAAGAGCCAGTTGCTCCCAGTGCAGTGTCTACTGTATCTCGGGGCGGTCTTCGATACGGCGGTAGGAGCAGTGTTTCTGCCGGAACGCAGAGTACAGAAGCTGTTGAGGCAAGTAACAGTCTTTTTGCACATGAGGGCTCCAACGGCGTGGCAATACTTGAAGCTGTTAGGATCCGTGGCAACAGCCTTGGACCTGTTGCTGTGGGCAAGGGCACACATATGTCTGCTCCAAAAGGCATTGCTGTCCAGATGGTCGCCTCAGGATCATCCTCTGGATCAAAGGTTGGAGTGCCTGGGAACTGTTGCCAGTTTGAAGTGGTGGTTGGATCCCAGTCATCTTCGAGCGGGAATGCCACTGGAACAGCCAGAATGGGTGCTCCTCACCACCGATGCCAGCCTATTCGGCTGGGGAGCATATTGTATGTCTCAGATGGCTCGGGGGGCTGGTCGGCAGAGGAGACCGCTTGGTCAATCAATCGATTGGAAATGAGATCGGTGCACCTCGCTCTTCAAGAGTTCCTCCCGCTGGTAAAGGGAAAGGCGGTATGCGTTTTCTCCGACAACGCCATGATGGTATCTTATATCAATCGGCAAGGTGGCATGGGCAGTGCGGGCTTGTTGGAAGAGAGTCAGTGGCTGATGAGCTGGGCAGAGAATCATCTGCTGGTGATTTTGGCGGCTCATGTAGCAGGACGGGGCAATGTGCAGGCAGATTATCTCAGCCGGCATCTGGTGGATCCAGGAGATTGGGAATTGTACGTGGCGGTCTTTCACGACATTATGGTGCGCTGCGGGCAGCCGGTCATGGATCTGATGGCTACCTTCAACAATGCCAAGACGGGGCGGTTTTTCAGCAGGTGCAGGGAGCACATGGCGGAAGGGCTTAACGAGTTGGCTCAGCCGTGGCCGTCGTGCGAGTTGCTTTGTGTTTACCCCATGGCCGATGATCGGGAGAGTCATTCGGAGAGTGGAGCATCACAGAGGACGGGTGATTCTCATTGCCCCGCACTAGCCCAGGAGAGCATGGTATGCGGATCTAGTGCGGCTACTAGTGGACCATCCTTGGCGGTTGCCCAGTCGAGTGAATCTGTTATGCCAGGGGCCCCTTCTAATGCCAAATGTGGATCGCTTCTCACTTACGGCTTGGCTATTAAGAACATAAGAACATAAGAGATGCCATACTGGGTCAGACCAAGGTCCATCAAGCCCAGTATTCTGTTTCCAACAGTGGCCAATCTAGGTCATATGTACCTAGCAGTTTCCCCAAGAGACACAAGTTCCACAATGCTTGTACTGGGTCAAGCATTGATATCTTCGGTCACTTCTTAATAACGGTTTATGGACCTTTCCTCCAGGAACTTGTCCAAACCTTTTTTAAACCCAGCTACACTAACAGCCTTTACTACATCCTCCGGTAACAAATTCCAGAGTTTGATTACACGTTGAGTGAAAAAATATTTTCTTTTATTAGTCTTAAATAGTTTACCCTGTAGCTTCATTGCGTGTCCCCTAGTCTTTCTGTATTCTGATAACGTAAACAATCGATCTACGTTTACCTGATCTCCAGGAACAAGCAGGAATAAGTCCTCACATATGGGTACGTCGGAACCGACGGAGCTGGCGCGGGAAAGCTCCCCAGCTTTTCAGATGAAAAGCTTTTGGGGCTTCCCACAGCGCATGCGCGCTGCCTTCCCGCCTTCCTTACCAGCTCTCTTCAGTTTTCTCTTTTTCCGCGGAGCCAGCAGGTCGTGTTCCTGTCACCGCTGAAGAAATTCTTATTTTAATTTGTTTCTTTTGACCGCGTACCTGCCTTCCCCATACCAAAACCGGTACTGCCGGTCTCTCTTTCTTTCTTTCTAAAAAAAAAACCAAAAAAAACCAAAAATCTTTATTTTCAGCACAACGTGGTAACTTTTGCTAGGCCTTCAGGCCTACACAAATTCTCCTCATGGAGAAGCTAGCTCCTGGTTTTAAAAAGTGTACCAACTGTAGTGCTGTTATTTCTGTCACAGACACCCATGAATGGTGTCTTAAATGTTTGGGACCTGACCACTCCATACCGGACTGCCCATTCTGCTCCCAGATGTCTAAACGTGGTTTGCAGAACCGGGCCAACAAGTTCCACGTGCTGTTTGCTTCAGATAATCCAGCATCACAGTCATCCAGGTCTTCCTCTCCGGATGGATCTCAGGTAACCAAACTTTCTGTGGGCAAATCCTCTAAAAGCAAATCTCTTTCAAAAGATCGAGAGGCTCTCAATCTTGAGTTCGAGGATTCTGCCCAGACCAAAAAACCCCGGCGGGAGGCTCCGGCCTCCAAAGCATCACCTATGGGGTTACAGGTTGACATCGATGGCACGGCCTTGACCGATCACCTGTTAGACTGCTCTGGGGTACCGGTCGATACCGGTACCGACATCCAGGCAGTAGTGGCGTCCATGGGCAATACTGTCCAGACCATGCAGCAGGCCGTTCTGGCTTTCATTAAGGCTGCGACGCCCTCGTACCGACTCCGGTTCCGGTATCCACACCGGAACCGAGACCATCGACTTCCAAGCGTCGATCGGTTCCGCATGCCGGATTCAGGCTATTGCCCGATACCGATCCCATGCCCGATACGCCCGATCTCGATATCGGTCGGTACGCATATCGTGCATTGGAAGCACAGAGAGAATACTCAGATTCTTCTGATGAGTTCAATTCCTCTGATGACTCTGCTGAGCTTGATCTTCCTGAGGAGCCCTCTTCTCCAAAGAGGAGGATGTCTCCTCCAGAGGATTTATCCTTTCAGGATTTCATTGTTGATGTAGCTAAAGGGCTTTCTATTGCTATATCTTCTGGAACGGAACCAAACACAGACATGCCATCACAGTCAATCACATTAACCAAATTTAACACATTGTCAATAAAAGAAATTGAAAACACTATCACATCAATAAATGCTACCACCGCAGCAAATGATCCATGCCCAGCAGCCTGGGTGAAAGACCTCAGATACGAAGTAAGTTTCTTCTTACATGATATCATTGAACAATCCTTCTCAACTGGAACCTTTCCTCAATGCCTCAAACAAACCTCAATTAGACCACTATTGAAAAACAGTAAATTAGACCCCCTAAAAGTAGAGTCCTACAGGCCTATATCTAGCATCCCTCTCCTAGCTAAAATAATAGAGAAAGTGGTCCAACGTCAAGTACAACAACACATAGACACCGAAGCCCCACTTGACCCTGCACAACATGGCTTTAGAGAAGCTCACGGAGTGGAGACCCTCCTTATCACTTTATTCAACACACTAACCACTGGAATAGATAATATACACCAAGGATTCATCCTCATATTCATGGACATCTCAGCTGCTTTCGATTCAGTAAGTCACCATATACTCATCGATCGCCTTAAGGAGAAAGGAATCCTTGGAGCCGCACTCGACTGGTGCATATCCTATCTAACGAACCGTTGGCAACATGTACGAATTGGAGAAACAACATCAGAACCATTTCTTCAAGATCAAGGGGTACCACAAGGATCCTCCCTGTCAGCATTATTATTTAATATATACATGCAACCTATCTGTGACCTCATCCGTTCATTTAACGTTACCTGTTTAGCATATGCAGATGACATTCTCCTATACATGCCGTTCTCCATCAACCACCCTGATTTTACACCATTGACGAACTGCTTCGAATCAGTTGAAGACTGGCTCCTCTCCCAGAACCTGAGAATTAACCACAGCAAGACCGATGTGATGTTTATCACAAAGAACCGAGACTTCACACCTCCTACCACCTTAAAGATAAAAGACAAGGAATTAACAGTAAAACCTACAATACGATACCTAGGTATCACTCTTGACCAGCGCCTCAATATGAAAACCCATATAAAGAATATAACGAAACTAATATACCATAAGATACGCACACTACGTCACTTACGACCCTTACTGGAACCCACAGACTTCAGAACCGTCTACCAAGCCTTGGTAATGCCTCACCTCGACTTCACAAATGCAATTCTATATGGTCTCCCTCAGTCAACATTGAACCCCCTCCAACTGGCGATGAACACCGCTGCCAGAGTACTTGAAGGAATATCAAAGTCTGATCACATAACTCCTATCCTAAAAAGGCTCCACTGGTTACCAAGCAACGCGAGAATCCACTACAAGATCCTGATCACCACATTCAAGGCACTAAACAACCAAGCACCAACAACTGTCACCAACCTTATACACTTGCAGACTCTCAATAGATCCAGAAGATCAGCAGCTATAAATACACTAACTATCCCGAAGCAAGCTATCAGATACACTAAGGAAACAAATAAGAGAGCCTTCAGTATCCACGCCCCTTCAGCCTGGAATGCCCTACCACCAGAATTGAGAGCTGTAACCGACTTAACACAATTCAGAAAAAGTCTAAAGCATCATCTCTTCTTAAGCTATTTTCCAATCTAATCGTTCACAAGAAAATACTAATGCCACACTCCCTGACCATGTCTACCTCAAATGATAACCAAATGTAACCAATGCATTTAGATTACTGTAGATAGTTTTCCTAGTTGATATAGCTTACCTTCTTTATTCCAAGTTCTATAACCCCTGTTATTTGTAAAATGCATAACAGATATCTGTATGTATATGTTTGTTTCATGTAAACCGCGCTGATGACAATAGTGCGGTATATAAGAGAAGTTAATAAAATAAATAAATAATAAAATAAATAAATAAAGATCAAAGAAATTGGATATTTTAGGATACTCCAAAGCTCCTAAAGAGGCAGTTACCCTGCCTATCCATGAAATCCTTCAAGAACACTTGATGGATTTGTGGGAGACTCCTCTAACACTGTCTCCTCATTCCCGTAGGTTGGACACCATGTACCGGGTCCCTCCTTCTCCTGGGTTTCGAAAGACTCAACTGCCTCACCACTCCATTGTGGTGAAGTCTGCCATGAAAAAGATAAAGAGTCCTAAAAGGCACTCTTCTACCCCTCCAGGGCGAGAATGTAAGACCCTTGACTCTTTTGGTAGAAAGATCTTCCAGGCTAGTATGCTTATAGCCAGGATCAATTTCTACAGTCTTTATATGGGCATGTTTCTCAGAGAACTTGCCCTGAAGGTACGGCATTTTGCCCCCTTTATCCCTGAGGATAGAAAGGAGGACTTCACTTCTGTGGTGACACAACTTTCAGAGGTCTCCAAGTTTTCCAACAGGGCAGCCTTTGATTCCTTTGAGGTTGCAGGCAGGGCTTCGGGAATTGCTATTGCAGCCCGACGTCTTGCTTGGCTCCAGGCTTCTGACCTAGAACCCTGGGTCGTGGATGGCTTAAGGAATCTGCCCTGTACAGGTGAGAACTTATTTGGTGAGGACTGGCAAATTAAAGCTGCTCAAATGGACGCAGAAAATGCCACTCTAGACTTTCTAAGTCTACTTCTACTCCTGCCAAAAAGAAGCCTTTTAAGAGGCCTTACTACAAGAAGGCCAGATTTTCCACAAATACTGGCCAACAATCTGCTCAGCCTCGCTTTGCTGCTAAACGTCAGCAATCTAAGCAAGTAAAGTCAAGGCCTGCAGTGTCTGCTACACCCCAGCAGGCTCAACCCCCTCAGGGGTTTTGACTTGCCCCTAGAGAACTTACCATTTCTGGCTCTAGAACAACCAGAGCCCCTCACCATTCCCGGAAGGTTAGCTCACTTTGCTCCCAGATGGGAGCAAATTACATCAGAGCAATGGACCCTCTCTATCATCCGAGAGGGTTACAAACTTCATTTCTCCAGCCTTCCTCCCCATACCATGGTGAGACAATTCAGTTCTCCCCCCATCTCTTCTGACCCTGTTGGGTCAGGAAGTCTCCTCTCTCCTTGCCCAAGGGGCAATAGAGGAGGTTCCTCTTCCTCAACAGGGGTTAGGGTTCTACTCCCCTTATTTTCTCATAACAAAGAAGACAGGGGGCTTCAGACCTATCCTAGATCTGAGAGAATTGAACAAGTTTCTATTCAAGGAGAAATTCAAAATGCTCTCTGGGCATTCTCCTTCCATACCTTCAGAGTCAGGATTGGCTTTGTTCTCTAGATCTCAAGGATGCGTACACTCGTATACTCATCCATCCATCCCACAGAAAATATCTTCGATTTCTGTTCCAGGGAAAACATTTCCAATACAGAGTACTTCCCTTCGGTCTCGCCTCTGCTCCAAGAGTATTCACAAAATGCATGGCAGTCGTAGCCGCATTTCTAAGAGGCATGGGAGTCTTCGTGTTCCCATATCTGGACGACTGGCTCATCCGAGCTCCATCTCAGTCAGAAGCCCAGATTTCCTTGGACCGCACAAGGCGTATTCTTCAATATCTGGGACTTGTGGTAAACATTCCCAAGTCCCAACTTATCCCTATTCAGTCCCTGGAATTCATAGGGGCCCACTTGGACTCCACCACTGCAAGGGCCTACCTCCCTCTGGTCCGAGGCCAACGACTAATCAGCTTGCCTCCCAGGCTCAGTCCAGAAGTCACTTGTCAGCCAGGGAACTGCTGTAACTTCTGGGCCACATGGCCTCCACGGTCCATGTGGTGCCCTACGCTCGTCTTCATATGAGGGCAGCTCAATGGACTTTGGCCACCCAGTGGTCTCAAGCATCAGGAGCGCTCTCAGACCAAGTACTCACCTCAAAACGTCTGTTTTGGTCTCTCCAGTGGTGGACATCCTCCAAAAATCTGTTGTTGGGGACCCCCTTCCAACCTTCGTTGCCCCAAGCAACCCTCACAACAGATGCCTCCCAAACAGGGTGGGGAGCTCATCTCCAACACCTCTCCACTCAAGGCACCTGGTCTCCCCAGGAGACCACCCTTCACATCAACCTTCTGGAACTGCGAGCAATCTTCCTTGCCCTCACAGTCTTCCACACCCTCCTTGTCAACCTGACTGTCCTAGTCCAGACAGACAATCAGGTGGCCATGTTCTACATAAACAAACAAGGAGGAACAGGCTCTCTGTCGCTTTGCAACGAAGCTCTCAGATTATGGGCCTTCGCCAGAGAGCATCAAATTCATCTTTTGGCAGTATACCTTCCAGGAGTTCAAAACTCTCGGGCAGACAGACTCAGTCGAGTTCTGCTTCCACACGAATGGTCCCTGCATATGGACCAGATACGCAGAATCTTTCAGGAATGGGGGACCCCGGACATAGACCTCTTTGCAAGTCCGTGGAATGCCAAACTTCCCCGGTTCTGTTCCAGGACTCCGTGTCAGGGAGCTCAGGCCAACGACGCCTTTCTCCTGCATTGGGGTCAGGAATTCCTGTATGCTTTTCCACCCATTCCTTTGATTCCCAAGACTCTGTTCAAACTTCAGAGGGATCACGGGTCGATGATCCTCGTAGCTCCACGCTGGCCACGCCAACTGTGGTTCCCTCTACTTCTACAGCTCTCCCAGGGCTCCTCCCTGGACCTGGGAGCTGCGCCAGACCTTCTGTCTCAGGAGAAAGGGACTTTGTGGCACCCAAACCCCAAGTCCCTACATCTCCGAGCTTGGTTACTGAAGGCTTAAGCCTTCATGAGTTTAATCTATCTCCAGGAACAAGCAGGAATAAGTCCTCACATATGGGTACGTCGGTACCGACGGAGCCTGCGCGGGAAAGCTCCCCAGCTTCCCAGAAAGGAAGCTTTTGGGGCCTCCCACTGCACATGCGCGCTGCCTTCCCGCCTTCCTGACCAGCTCTCCTCAGTTTCTCTTTTTCCGCGGAGCCAGCAGGTCGTGTTCCTGTCACCGCTGAAGAAATTGTTAATTTTATTTGTTTTCTTTAGACAGCGTACCTGCCTTCTCCATACCGAAACCGGTACCGCCGGTCTCTCTTTCTTTCTTTTTTAAAAAAAAAATCTTTTTCTTTTTCTTCAGCACAGCTTGGTAGCTTTTGTTAGGCCTTCAGGCCTACCCAAATTCTCCTCATGGAGAAGCCAGCTCCTGGTTTCAAAAAGTGTACCAAGTGCAGTGCTGTCATTTCTGTCACAGACACCCATGAATGGTGTCTTAAATGTTTGGGACCTGACCACTCCATACCGGACTGCCCATCCTGCTCCCAGATGTCCAAACGTGGGTTGCAGAACCGGGCCAACAAGTTCCATGTGCTGTTTGCTTCGGATAATCCAGCATCACAGTCATCCAGGTCTTCCTCTCCGGATGGATCTCAGGTAACCAAACCCTCTGTGGGCAGGTCCTCAAAGAGCAAATCTCCTTCAAAGCATCGGGAGGCTCTCTTTTGAGTCTGAGGATCCTGCCCCAGCCAAACAACCCCGGCGGGAAGCTCTGGATTCCAAAGCACCATCTATGGGGTTACAGGTTGACATCGATGGCACGGCCTCGACTGATCACCTGTTGGACTGCTCTGGGGTACCGGCCCATACCGGTACCGACATCCAGGCAGCAGTGGCGTCTATGAGCAATACTGTTCAGACCATGCAGCAGGCCATGCTGGCTTTTATCAATGCTGCGACGCCCTCGGTATCGCGTTCAGCGATACCGGGTCCGGTTCCGGTATCGTCTCCCATACCGGAACCGAGACCATCGACTTCCAAACGCAGATCGGTTCCGCATGCCGGATCCGGGTTTTTACCCGATACCGATCCCATACCCGGTACGCCCGATGTCGATACCGATCGGTATGAGTATTGTGCGTTGGAAGCAAATAGAGAATACTCTGATTCCTCAGAGGATTTTAACTCCTCTGAGGACTCTGATGAGCTGTCTCTGGTTCTTCATGAAGACCCCTCTTCCCCAAAGAGGAGAATGTCTCCTCCAGAGGATTTGTCTTTTCAAGAATTCATTATTGAATTAGCTAAAGGACTTTCTATTACCACATCCTCAGAAAAAGAACCTAGATCAAAGAAATTGGATATTTTAGGATACCCCAAGGTTCCTAAAGAGGCAGTTACCCTGCCTATCTATGAAATCCTTCAAGAACACTTGATGGACTTATGGGAGGCTCCTCTAACGTTGTCTCCTTATTCTCGTAGGCTGGACAACATGTACCGGGTCCCTCCCTCTCCTGGTTTTCAAAAGACTCAGTTGCCTCACCATTCCATTGTGGTGAAGTCTGCACTGAAAAAGATTAAGAGTACCAAAAGGCACTCTTCTACCCCTCCAGGACGAGAATGTAAGACCCTAGACTCTTTTGGCAAGAAAACTTTCCAGGCTACTATGCTTATAGCCAGGATTAACTCTTACAGTCTGTATATGGGCATGTTTCTTAGAGAACTTGCCCTAAAGATACGACCTTTTGCCTCCTTTATCCCTGAGGATAGAAAAGAGGAGTTCATTTCTTTGGTGAAACAGCTTTTAGATGTTTCTAAGTTCTCCAACAGAGCAGCTTTTGATTCCTTTGAGGGTGCCGGTAGAGCTTCGGGCATTGCTATTGCAGCCCAACGACTTGCTTGGCTCCAGGCCTCTGACCTAGAACCCTGGGTCCTAGATGGCTTACGGAATCTGCCCTGTACAGGTGAGAACTTATTTGGTAAGGATTGGCAAATTAAAGCCACCCAAATGGATGCAGAGAATGCTACCTTGGATAGACTTTCTAAGTCTACCTCTGCTCCTGCCAAGAAAAAGTCTTTCAAGAGGCCTTACTACAAGAAGGCCAGATTTTCCACAAATACTGGCCAAAAATCTTCTCAGCCTCGCTTTGTTACTAAACGTCAGCAACCTAAACAGGCAAAGTCAAAGCCTGCAGTGTCTACCACTCCTCAGCAGGCTCAACCCCCTCAGGGGTTTTGACTTGCCCCTAGAGAACTTAACATTTCTGGCTCTAGAACAACCAGAGCCCCTCACCATTCCCGGAAGGTTAGCTCACTTTGCTCCCAGATGGGAGCAAATCACATCAGAGCAATGGACCCTCTCTATCATCAGAGAGGGCTACAAACTTCATTTTTCCAACCTTCCTCCATATACCATGGTGAGGCACTTCAATTCTCCCCCTTTTCTCCTGGACTGTTGGATCAGGAGGTCTCTTCTCTCCTTGCCCAAGGGGCAATAGAAGAGGTTCCTGTTCTTCAACAAGGGACAGGATTCTACTCCCCTTATTTTCTCATAACAAAGAAGACAGGGGGATTCAGGCCTATCCTAGATCTGAGAGAATTGAACAGATTTCTGTACAAGGAGAAATTCAAAATGCTTTCTCTAGGCATTCTCCTTCCATACCTTCAGAGTCAGGATTGGCTTTGTTCTCTAGATCTCAAGGATGCGTACACACACATACTCATCCACCCATCCCACAGAAAATATCTAAGATTTCTGTTTCAGGGAAAACATTTCCAGTACAGAGTACTTCCCTTCGATCTAGCCTCTGCCCCAAGAGTGTTCACCAAATGCATGGCAGTTGCCGCATTTCTAAGAGGTCTGGGAATTTTTGTATTCCCATATCTGGACGACTGGCTTATCCGAGCTCCATCTCAGTCAGAGGCCCAGATTTCCCTGGACCGCACAAGGCACCTTCTGCAGTATCTGGGACTGGTGGTAAACCTTCCCAAGTCTCAACTTACCCCTACTCAGTCTCTAGAATTCATAGGGGCCCAGTTGGACACCACCACTGCAATGGCCTACCTACCTCAAGTCCGGGGCCAACGTCTGCTGTGCTTGGCCTCCCAAGCTCAGTCCAGCAGTCACTTGACAGCCAGAGAAATGCTGCGACTTCTGGGCCGCATGGCCTCCACGGTACACGTGGTGCCCTACGCTCGTCTTCATATGAGAGCAGCTCAATGGACCTTGGCCACCCAGTGGACTCAAGCATCAGGAGCGCTCTCCGACCAAATACTCACCTCAAAACGTCTGTTTTGGTCCCTCAAATGGTGGATGTCCACCAAGAATCTGTTGGGGGCCCCCTTCCAACCTTTGTTGCCCCAAGCAACCTTCACAACAGATGCCTCCCAAACAGGGTGGGGAGCCCATCTACAATCTCTCTCCACTCAGGGTACTTGGTCTCCACAGGAGACCACCTTCACATCAACCTCCTGGAACTGCGAGCAATCTTCTTTGCCCTCAAAGTATTCCATACCCTCCTTGTCAACCTGACCGTCTTAGTTCAGACAGACAATCAGGTGGCCATGTTCTACGTAAACAAACAAGGAGGGACAGGCTCTCTGTCGCTTTGCAACGAAGCTCTCAGATTATGGGCCTTCGCCAGAGAGCATCAAATTCATCTTCTGGCAGTATATCTTCCAGGGGTTTAAAACTCTCGGGCAGACAGACTCAGTCGAGTTCTGCTCCCACACGAATGGTCCCTACATATGGACCAGATAGGCAAAATCTTTCAGGAATGGGGAACCCCGGACATAGACCTCTTTGCAAGTCCGTGGAATGCCAAACTTCCCCGGTTCTGTTCCAGGATTCCGTGTCAGGGAGCTCAGGCCAACGACGCCTTCCTCCTGCATTGGGGTCAGGAATTCCTATATGCCTTTCCACCCATTCCTTTGATTCCCAAGACTCTGTTCAAACTACAGAGGGATCACGGATCCATGATCCTCATAGCTCCACGCTGGCCACGCCTAGTGTGGTTCCCTCTACTTCTGCATCTCTCCCAGGGACCCTCCCTGGACCTGGGAGCTGCGCCAGACCTTCTGTCTCAGGAGGAGGGGACTTTGTGGCACCCAAACCCCACGTCCCTACACCTGAGAGCTTGGTTACTGAAGGCCTAAGCCTTCATGACTTCAATCTTTCTCAACCAGTGAAAGATATCCTTCATGCCTCTAGGAAACCCTCCACGAGGCATTCCTATGCTTTCAAATGGAAAGGTTTTTCCATTTGGTGTGCTCAACAGGGTCTTGACCCTCTAGCACTTCCTTTGAATTCTCTACTAGACTATCTCCTGCATCTTTCTAATGCAGGCCTTAAGACGAATTCAGTAAGAGTCCATTTGAGTGCTATTGCAGCATCCTTAAAGCCTATAAATGGACAACCTGTCTCCTCTCATCCGCTTGTTGCAAGATTTATGAGAGGCCTGACTCTAACTAAGCCTCCCATCCGACCTCCCCCAGTAGCATGGGACTTGAACCTAGTTCTAGGTCAGCTTATGAAGCCACCTTTTGAGCCTTTACACTCCACCTCCTTGAAATTTCTTTCATGGAAGGTAGTTTTCCTCATTGCAGTCACTTCAGCTCGCCCCATCAGTGAACTGCAGGCTTTAGTGGCTAATCCACCTTATACTAGATTTCATCATAAGGTGGTCCTTAGGACGAACCCCCACTTTATGCCCAAAGTGGTTTCGCCTTTTCATCTTAATCAAGAGGTATATCTACCTGTCTTTTTTCCGGCTCCTCATGCATCCAGTGCAGAGAGGAACCTTCATACTTTAGATTGCAAAAGAGCTCTTGCCTTTTACCTCAACAGGACCCAGCCACATCGAAAGTCTTCTCAGCTTTTCGTGGTTTTTGATCCTTCTCATTTGGGACGTCCAGTCTCCAAATGTACACTTTCCAATTGGATTGCTCAGTGTATTTCCTTTGCTTACCAGAGTAAAAATGTTTCTCTGGAAGGCCATGTCACAGCTCACAATGTGAGAGCCATGGCCACTTCTATGGCTCATCTTCACTCTGTCTCCATAGATCAGATCTGTCGAGCCGCCACATGGGCCTTGGTTCATACCTTCACAGCCCGTTACTGCTTGGACAAGGACTCCCGCCGGGATGCCTTGTTTGGTCAGGCTGTCCTCAAACACCTGTTCCATACTTGAACAACTCCTGCCCACCTTCCCAGGATGGATGCCTGAGATCCATACGAAGATGGCGAACCGTGGAACGGGATCTCCCAGGCATCTTAGCTAGGGAGTCCCCATATGTGAGGACTTATTCCTGCTTGTTCCTGGAGATAGCACAGTTACTTACCTGTAACAGGTGATCTCTGGGAACAGCAGGAATTAGTCCTCACAACCCACCCACCTCCCCTAGGAGTTGTATCTTCTATCTATCTTCCTTTCCTCTCTCTATTGTCTCAGCTATAAACTCGAACTGAGGAGAGCTGGTCAGGAAGGCGGGAAGGCAGCGCACATGTGCAGTGGGAAGCCCCAAAAGCTTTTCATCTGAAAAGCTGGGGAGCTTTCCCGCGCCGGCTCTGTCGGTTCCAACGTACCCATATGTGAGGACTAATTCCTGCTGTTCCCAGAGATCACCTGTTACAGGTAAGTAACTGTGCTTTCCACTCCGTTCATTAATTTATAGACTTCTATCATATCTCCCCTCAGACGAAGGGCTAGGAACCCATTCCCCCTGCTTGTTCACAAAGAACATGACCACCTGGTTTTCTGTTTGGACTAAGTCCCGTTAGCCCAAAAGTTGGGTTTGAAAAACCCAAAGGGCATTCATGAGAGCACATAGCTCCAGAACGTTGATCTGCAACTGAGATTCCTGTGGTCTCCACTGCCCCTGCATGGTGAGACTGTCAAGATGTGCTCCCCAACAGAATTTGGAAGCATCCGTTATCAATATGCATTGAGGTGCAGGCATCTGATAAGGTGATCCTCAGAGGTGGTTTTGAGGGGAGCACCACCACTGAAGGGAGTTTTTCAGTGCAGCGGTGATGCAGATGTTGTCCATTAAAAGGGAAAGGCTAACTTGTAAGGGTTATTCAGCGGCCGTAGTGGCCACAATGTTGAAGTCCAGGAGAAGATCTATGTCACTGGCGTATATTCGTATTTGGTGTATATTTGAGGCTTGCTGCGGAAGGCGGGTCCTTCGACCATGGAGCGTGAGGGGTACCGGATGTTTTGTCTTTTCTTCAGGAGGGTCTGGATAAGGGTCTAGCCCTCAGTACCCTGAAGGTCCAGTTGGCAGCCCTGGCATGCTTTAGAGGCAAAGTTCAAGGGCGCCTCTTGTCAGGACATCCGGATATCCTGAGATTTCTAAGGGCGGTTAGGAATGTGTGTCCTCCAGTGAGACCGGTAGTTCCAGCTTGGTATTTGAATTTAGTCCTGGAAGCGCTGATGCGCTCTCATTTTGAGTGTTGCTCAGGGAATTTTTCATGGAAGACGGCCTTTCCAGTGGTGGTGTGTTCGGTGCGGAGAATCTCAGATCTTCAGGAGCTTTCATGTAGAGAGCCGTATATTCATTTTACCGAAGAAAGAGTGATGATGCGGCTGGTCCCGACCTTTCTGCCTAAGGTGGTGACAGGTTTTCATATCAATCAGTGTTTCGCTTTCGACTTTTCAGTGCAAGGATAGGACAGACATGGATAGTGCCCTAAAGAAGCTGGATTTAGGTAGGGTGCTCCAGAGGTATCTTAGGAGAACGGCACCGTTTCGGCAGACGGACAGGTTATTCGTACTCTTTGGAGGCGTTCGGAAAGGGGAAGTGGCTTCTAAAGCCTCCATTGCTCGCTGGGTGAAGAACGCTGTGATGGCAGCTTATCAGGCGAGCGGAAAGGCAACCCCAGAGGGCCTTTGGGCTCATTCTACTTGGGGTCAGACGGCTTCTTGGGCCGAGCTGGATTTGATTCCGCTGGTAGATATATGCCGAGCGGATACGTGGTAGTCTTTGCACACGTTTGCGAAGCACTATAGATTGAATGCTCAGGCAACAGGAGACGCAAAGGTGGGAGCCTCGGCCATCATAGCGGGCTTAGCAGGACCCTCCCGAGGTTAGGTACTGCTTTGGTACTTCCCTATGGTACCTGGACTGGCCCGGAGAGACGAAGAGGAAGGAGAAATTAGACCTTACCTGCTAATTGTCTTTCCTTGAGATCTCTCCGGGCCAGTCCAGGGCCCACCCAGGTCCTTTGCAGTTTCTCCGTAAGTTTTTATGAGGTCTCCTTGTAATTGAGAGGGAGTTTCGTTAATTCAGTTGGCCCTGTTCCTTGGGGCTTGGTAGCACAGCAGTGTGGAAGAGGGGGGGGACTAGGAACAGTTGTTCATCTTCTGCCCAGGAGGTTCAGAACAGCGTGAACTGTGGGGCTCCCTAGTAGTAGCGGGGGGTATGCAGTTTTGGCCATGCTGGGGCATTGGGGAAAAAAAAAAGGAAAACAGTTTCTACAGGTTTTGGTCCATTATCTTTGAAGCTTTTGGTTTGTTTGTAGTACATGTGCTAGTAGTTTACCTAATGAGAGGTGATTTTAGTCCAGACTGCTTTGACAACGGTAGACTGAGTTCTGACGCCAGAGGGAGCAGGTTAGGATGTCAGCAAAACTTCAGAATTCAGTCCTCAGCTGCTGGAGAAGGTTGACAATCCTATGGTACCTGAACTGGCCTGGAGAGATCTCAATGAAAGACAATTAGCAGGTAAGGTCTAATTTCTCCTTACATATCATTCTGCTAGATCAGTCCAGACAAGTGGGTTGTGTTCCCCTACCAGCAGATTGGTGGAAACAAAGAACCAATGAAAAGCCCAGGTTTCAGTGACATCACTCTCGTGCCTCTATTCATCTCAGCCACCAGAGGTTTCTTCAGTATTTCTTTGTCTCCATCAAATGGTGGATGGATTTTCTCCTCCTTGAAGAAAGTCTTGAGAGAAAAAAATTGATTAAATGCTCATAAACAGCTACCTTGAGGGTGACTTTCACTTGAGTGTGATGTGGGAGGCTCCACTAGACTGTGGTCTTTTCAGTTGCTGTAGGAGAAGGAAAAATTAGACCAGCTCCATGCACTTATCATAAGAGCCTGTTGAGTAGCCCGAAATTGGAAGGATTTGGAAGAGTAAAGTAGCCTCACAAAACCTCAATGCCCCCTCCCCCCCTCCTCTGTTCCCCTCTGCTCTCTCCCAAAGATTGCAGAAGGCTGTCGGGGATCTGCCTGCCAGACACCTTTAGTGCTGCAAAAGCCAGTAAAACTTTCAGGGGAGTAGAGCTGAGGCTGGCACAGATTCTCTGACTGGAACTCTCAGGGGGATGAGTACCAAACTTGACCTTGTCTTTGTCAGTGTTGGGGGCTCCCGGTTTAGTCGTCTTGGGACACAATTTGGGTTGGACATCTGGCAACCATTGGTGCAGTATGGGGGATTTTCTGCACATATTGGTAGCATTTTGTCCTATTGTACACCTGGCGGCTGAATGGGGGGGTATGCATATTCCACCAAAGTGTTTCCAAGAAGCATTTTTCTGCCTTAGCGCCTGTAACACATTGCAGTAATAGCAGTTAATGCGTGCCTTTGGGTCGCCATGGCCTTAGGATGTGCTATTGTGATAATTACCTTTACGCTGTCTTCCAGGAAACGTTTGACTTTTGGCAAGCAAAATGCTTCTCTTCTTCAGATTCTTCTTGCATGGCAGCTTCTGAATCATCCCTGGAGGGCCTGCCCCCTCTCTCAGCCAGGGGATGCATTTAGTCTAGCCTTGCCTGCCTCATGGCAGGAGGTAACAGATGGTGCTGGGTTAGGATATCCAGATGGCTGAAGGATCCGGCGACTGCTGTGAGCTGTGCCTCATTCTCTAGGGGTCTGTGGCAGCTGGTGTTGGAGTCAATTCTGAGAGGAGGGCTTTCAGACTCTGAATTGTCCTACCTGGTATTCCTTTTTTTTTTTTTTTTTTTTGCAGCAGGCCTGCTGCTTTCATAGAAATTCAGACCCTGCAGCCTCTGGATGCCCCCAGGTGCAGTTTCATGCAGGGCAGCCTGAGAGTGGAATCCCTGTGTGATTGACTTTGGCAAAGCATCCTCTGTGGAAACAGCTGGGAATGGCCTGAGATTTTGACTGACTGGGATAGTTCAGTTTTGGGCTCTGATGTGGATGAAGTTACACTCGCTTTCAGAAGATTGTGAAGAGGCTGAAGTGATCTGCCTATTCTGGAAGGAGAAGTTGGTGGCATTGATTGCCAGGGTTTCATCCACCTTGAACTTGACAGATGCTTCCAACACAGAGCAAGAGCTGAAGGTGCATTTACCCTTTCAAGGGGTGTGGAAATCCACTACTGTCTTCCCGTTCCCAGATGTGATCAAATAATATGATCTAGTCAGAGTTGGACACGCCCAACTCCCTGGAGTTAAGGATGTGTAAGAAGATATAATGCTCTCCCGAAGGAGGAGTGCATCGAGTGACTTGGTATTTCCAAGGTATAGATGTGCAGGTCACAGCAGTTACCAGATGGACCACCATTTCTGTGATAGGAGGTTTGGCCTTAAGATTTCCTAGAATTTAAAGTGGATTCATTGTTGAAGAAACAGTTTGGCATGGCAGCTGCCATTTTGCAGCTGGGGGTATGTGCTAGTCTGACATCTCGGATCCTGCTCCAGTGGATTCAGTCTCTTCTGCCGGATGGTGCCCTGGCGACAGTGTCAGTGTTTGAGTTTGCTCCAGCAGTGGGCAGCAGACTCCTCTTCCAAAATCTGGTTGGCCCATCTGGTTTTAAAGGAAAGCTTTTGGGGCTTTTTTGGAGCAGATTTGGAGAAGATGGTGAAGGACATGGGAAAGATTAGCTCTCTCTTCCAGAAGGCAGTAAGATTTGAGGGCCTGTGAAGCTGGCTGGTGCTCCTTTTCTCATCAACCTCCGCCTGTCCACCAAGGGCATGCTGGCTGGATCCCCAGGAGTCTCGGGACTTTCTTTGTTACTGACCTTGAAAACCATTATTCCACTCTGCTTCTGGGCTTCAGGCTCATTCTGAGTCCTTTTGTGCAGCATGTGGGCCCAGGGACTCTGTCCCCTCCAGAGGAGGACCCTCATAGGTTGTGCAAAGGTGGTTTGGGGGCCAATTCCCTGATTCCTCTGGTTGGAGGCAGGCTTCACATTGTCTTTTATGAATAGACCCAGGTTACCAAAGATCGCTGGGTGCTAGACACCATTCAGTTTGGCTATGTTTGGGACTGCAAAGAGACCATTCTGGATGGTTTCATCTCCCCTTGTGGGTCTGCAAACCTAAAATACTGCTGTGGAGATTTGGACAAGTTGCTATGCCCAAAGGCAGTAGTGCTTATTCCACCCCACCTTGACAAGAGGGACAAGGGCAGATACTCCGTCTATTTTGTAATGCCCAAAAAGGATGATCCTTCCAGCCCATTTTGGACCTCAAGGGGGTCGACGTGCACTTGCGTATCTTGTGCTTCCAGATGGAAACCTGGCAGTCTGTGATTCAAGCAGTGCGCTGAGGGGAATTCTTGACCTCTCCAGATCTGGCCGAAGTGTGTGATAGGTCTGCAAATTAATGAATGGAGTGGAATAGGTAAACCTTGGTTGCTTATGCCAAAATGCTAGCTAAAGATTAAAGAAGACTAAAAAGTAGAAAAACTTGGGAACATGCAATGAAGTTGCAGTGTAACCCATTTAAGACTAAGAATGTTTTTTCACTCGACGCATAATCAAGGTCAGGAATTTGTTACTAGAGGATGTAGTATAAGCTGTTAGTGTAGCTGCTTTTAAAAATTGTTTTGATAAGTTCCTGGAGGAAAAGTCCGTAAACCACTATTAAAGAGGACCCAGGATATCCACTGCTTATCCCAATACAAGGATTGTGGAACCTGTATGTTTTTGGGAACCTGCTTAATACATGCAACCTGGATTGGCCACTGTTGGAAACAGGATACTGGGCTTTGATGGACCTTGGTGTCAAAGTATGGCATTTGTTCTCATGTTATGTTCTTATGTGCATTGATGACATTCCCATTGAATTATTACAGCAGTCAGATACAGCTGTTGCAATACTTACAAGGCACAGTGAGGAAATGTTGAGGACATGGCCAACTGCCTGGAAAAGATCTGTGTTTATATCACTACTGAAGAAAGGTGATCCTATTGACCATGGAAATCAATTGCACAATTGCTTTGATCTCAATGCCAGCAGGATTCTACTCACGATCATTCAGTAGAGGCTACAGCCATACCTAGAATGCACACTGCCTGAAGTGCTAGCATGGCTCAGAAGAGGGTAAGGAACAGGACAAAATAAGAACATAAGAAATGCTTTACTGTGTCAGACCAAGGTCTGTCCAAGCCCAGTATCCTGTTTCCAGAAGCGGCCAATCCAGGCCATGAGTACCTGGCAGGTTCCCAAAGAGGCACACACATTCCACAATGCTTGTCCTGGGGCAAGCAGTAGTTTTCCTGGGTTGTCTTTAATAATAGTTTATGGACCTTTCCTCTAGGAGCTTGTCCAAACCTTTTTTAAACCTAGCTACACTAACAGCTTTTACTACATCCTCCAGTAACAAATTCCAGAGTTTGATTATGCATTGAGTGAAAAAAATATTCTTATTAGACCTAAATGGGTTAAGTTGTAACTTCATTGCATGTCCCCTAGTCTTTACTTATTCCACTCCATTCATTAATTTATAGACTTCTATTATATCCACGCTCAGCTGTCTTTTCGAAGTTGAAGAGCTCTAGCATTTTAAGCCTTTCCTTATAGGGGTGTCCTTCCATTCCCTTTACCATTTTTGTCGCTCTTCTTTGCACCTTTTCTAATTCAGCTATAACCTTTTTAAGATATGGCAACCAGAATTGCCCACAATTTTCAAGGTGTGGTTGCACCATGGAACGATACTGAGGCATTGTAATATCTTGTTTTATTCTTCATTTCTTTTCTTATGATTCCAAGTATTCTATTTGCTTTCTTGGCCATGGCTACACCATTTCAGGCATGGGTAACTTTCCTACATCATCTTCAGTAAAGACCCAAGCAAAGAATTGTCTCCACTATGGCCTTGTCCTCCCTTAGAGCCCCTTTTACTCACCTGTTATCCAAAGGTCCAACTGACACAGGTTGTGGGGATTTTTCCTTCTTTTTTTTTTTTGCTACAGATGTACTTGGGCGTTTTTATTATGCATTTTTGCTTCCTCTGCTAGCTTCATTTGAAATTCTTTGTCTACCTTAACAATGCCTTGCATCTAACTTGCCAATGCTTATGTTTCTGGTGTTTGTCATTAGGCTCCTTTTTCCATTTCCTGAAGAATGCATTTTTGGCAACAGCCTCTCTGACTTTGCCTTTAAACCATGCTGGCAGTTTTTTAGCCTTCTACCTTTCTGAAAGCATGGACTACATCTGGTCTGGGTTTCGAAGATAGTACTGTTTTTAACTCCCATGCTTGATGTAAATCTTTAACTTTGCAGCTGCTCCTTTTGTTTTTTTCTTAACTATTTTCCTCATTTTATTAGTGTCTACCTTTTGAAAGTTGAAAGGTAGTTCTGTGGATTTCCTTGCTGTCTGTCTTCCATTTATTAAATCAAATACGACCATGCTATCACTATTGCCAAGTTGCCCCAACACCCTTATCTCTTGCACTAGATCCTGTGTTCCACTAAGGACTAGGTCCAGAATAGCTTCCCCTCTTTTCTTTTCATGAACCAGCTGCTCCAAGAAGCAGTCGTTTATTTCACCTAGAAATTTTCTCTCTAGCATAGCCTGCTGTGACATTGACCCAGTCAGTACCTGGGTAATTGAAATCGGCCATTATTACTCTGTTGTAACTTGTTAGCTTCTTTGATTTCTTTTAGCATTTTATCATCCATCTGTTCATTCTGGCCAGGGGATCAGTAATACACCCCAACTGCCGTTGTCTTCCTCTTTTTACATGGACTTCTATCCATAGAAATTCTACAGTGTATTTTGTTTCCTGCAAAACTTTAATCCTATGTGACTCAATGCCCTAACAGAGCGCAATCCCTCCACCAATTGGATGTACTCTATCATTGCGATATAGTTTGTACCCAGGTATCATGTCCCATTGATTGTTCTCCTTCCACCAGGCCTGAGATGGCAGTCATATTTAACTTTTCATTTAGTGCTATATATTCACTCTCCCATCTTATTTTTAGGCCTCTAGCATTTGCATACAGGCATTTTAGAGGTGGTATGCTATTCATATTAATCTGGTTATCAGTTGGTAGGTGTAGTTTGGAATCTTTCATCTCTGTACTGAAGGACATCTGGATTACTTTTATCTTTGTTAGAACCTCTGTCGGGATATCCTAACTTCCCTGTTTTGCTGGTATTCTTCAAGAATGCATTCTTCTGAACCATGTGCTCCTGGGCGACTGGTCTTTCCCCTAGTATCTAGTTTAAAAGCGGCTCTATCTTCTTTTTAAAGGTTAAGGCCAGCAGCCTGGTTCCATCTCATTTATGGTGAAAGCCATCCCTTCGGAAGAGCCCCTCCTTTCCCCAGAATGTTGCCCATTTCCTAACAAATCAAAGATGCTCTTCTTTGCACCATCGTCTCATCCATGCATTGAGTCTCAGGAGTTCTGCCTGCCTTTTGTGTTGTGTGGGGAACAGGAAGCATTTCAGAGACTATTATGCTGGAAGTTCTGGATATCAACTTTCTACCTAAAATCCTAAATTTGGCCTCCAGAACCTCCCTCTCACACTTTCCTATGTCATTGGTGCCAACAATGTACCAAGACAGCAGACTTCTCTCCAGCACTATCTAGAACATTGTCTAGGTGGCGCATGAGGTCCACTACCTTTCCGTCAGGCAGGCATGTTACCGGGTGGTCCTCGTGTCCACCAGCCACCCAGCTATCTTTGTGCCTAATAATCGAATCACCAACTTTAACAGCTGTCCTGACCCTTCCCTCATGGGCACATGGCCCTGGAGAAACCACCTCGGTGTGAGAGGGCTTTACATTTTTTGGCAGGCAGGTTTTACCTACTGAATACTTCCTGCCACAGCAAGGTGATGCTTTCCTTTCACGTGACCTCTTCTCCATGGGGACACAGAGATTGCCATATTGGATGTGAAACTTCAGCTTAGACCTCTCATGCTTCCGTAGATCTCTAAAGACACACTTATTCCAGTTAGATTGTGACAAGATTCCATAGAGTATGAGCGTACCTTACTATGCTGAATACTGTATATAGTTTACCGTGTTGAGATCTCCAAGTTTTAAATTCTGTTCTATGTAAATCTTAATTCACTGTTATATGTAAACCGCTCTGACTGCAAATAGAATGGTATATGAAATGTGTTAAATCTGGTGATCGGATGATGTGGTTCTGTATTAGGCTAAGAGCTGATATAGTAGATTCAAAAGTGAGGGTCCTAGACTTCAAGAAAGCTAATTTTGCTAATATGGGACAATACCTCAAGGAGTCATTAGCAGGCTGGGAGCAGTTAGGAGATGTAGAAAAGCAGTGTGCAAAACTGAAATGGGTTCTTTTAAGGTCAACAAATCTTATTAGGGAAGCAAATAAATGAAAAGAGGATATTATGGTTCTGAAAATAAGTACCTGAAAACGTGAGGAAAGAATGTGGCCTTCAAAAAATACAAGATTACAGAAAGAAGAAGACAAGCATCAATAGTCGAAAAAGCTAAGAGAAGCTAGGAAAGTAGTCAGGAAAGCAAAGATATAAATGGAAGAAAAATAGCTAACACAGTAAAACTGGGGGACAAAACATTTTTCAGTTAGTGAGAGAAGGAAGTACAAAAGTGGTATTATTGGACTGAACGGTGAAGAGGAGGAATATGTAGTAGCTGGATGAGGATAAAGCGGAATTGCTTAAATTTCTGTTCTGTGTTCACAGATGAAGGTCCAGGAACAGGACTTCAGAAAACACAGAAATAGGAGCAGAAGTGAGGTGGGTTTTGAATGATGTTCAGAAGACACTGTGAGAAGCTAGCTAAACTAAAAGTAGGTAGAGCAATGGAGCCAGATGGGATATATCCAAGAGTATTGAAGGAACTTAGTAAAGTTTTGGCAGCTCCACGGTCTAACCTTTTCCGTGTTTCTTTAGAATCTGCTGTGGTTCCAGAGGACTGGAAAAGGGCACATATGGTGCCTTTAAACAAAAGCAGAATGAGGTTGGGGACCACAGGCCAGGGGTCTGATCTTTGTGGTGAGTATACTAATAGAAATACTGATAAAACAGAGGATAGTGAGGTTTCTAAAATACAATGGATTGCAGGATCCGAGGCAGCATTGTTGTACTAGAGGCAGGTCTCGTCAGACACATCTCACTAATTTCTTCGACTATGTGACCAAGAGAGTTGGACTGTGGAGAGAGCTCTAGATGTGCTTTACTTAGATTTTAGTAAAGCCTTTGACACTGTTCCACACTAGTGACTTATAGAGCACCCTAGGGATGGACCCTAAAGTGACTGCCTGGGTTAGAAATTGAGTGGGAAGCAACGAAGGGTACAGGTCCACTGCACTATCTGTACCAACACCCTTCAGTATCTCTCTGACCTAATTCACATTCTCGCTGTTCCCTCCGACAGGTCCACTCCCATTCTGTCCCTTCCCCCTGTCTCCTATGCTCATTTAGAGTCCATGCACTCCTCTGCTTTTTTTTTTTCCTTGGCCTCCTTCTTTGGAATTCCCTCACTTGGAATGCCCTCCCTCATGACCTCCGTCTAGAGCTCTCCTTTCCAAGATTCAAATCAATGTTAAACTCTCCTATTTACTGCTGCTTTTGACCTTCCTCCCCCAACCACTTGATACCCCATCTGACTCCCCAGTGTTTTCCCTTTACTTTGCCAGTCCGCTCTACTTTGATTTTTCTTTCCTTTCCTGTCTTGTTTATGGCGTTCCTTTTTCCTTTGCTTCACATGGCTCAAATTTTTTATTGTAAACTGCTCTGATACCGTGGCATTGGGCAGTATTTTATTTATTATTTATTTATTTACATTCTCTTATATACCGCGCTATTCTGCATCAGTGCGGTTTACATTGAACAAACTGAAATTACATTGAACAGGGCATTATAACTTGGAGATAACTATTTTACAGGGAACATGGGCTATGGAGGGTTAAGTGGCTTGCCCAAGACCACAAGGAGCACCTGTGGGACTAGAAACCCCAGTCCTTCCGGCCCAAGGTTGCTGTCCTCTAGTGCGATTTGAACCCCTGACTTTCCGGCCTGAAGTACCTTGCCCCAACCACTAGGCCACTCCTCCACTATAAAGATAGTGTCACTCTGAGGAGAAGGATGTTAGCAGTGGTGTGCCACAGAGATGTCCTTGGTCTGATTCTTTTTAACATTTTTGTAAGATATTGTAGAAGGGCTGTTGGATGAGGTTTGCTTCTTTGTGGATGATACCAAAATGTGCAGTAGAGTAGTCTCCCAGGAAAGTGTGGATCTAGCGAAGCTTGAAGTATAGTTGAATTTGGCAGCTAAGATTTAATGCTACAAATGCAGGGTCATAAATGCAGATCTATGGTATATCAAATAAATACAAACATAAACACAAACGTGCATTTGCGCTGCAAATGTCCAAGGGAGTGGTACAGTATAGGGGGTGAAGTATTTTTGTTTACGAGGAGAGCTGGACCCTAGAGGTGGTTTCTGAAGATCTTAAAATGTCCACATGGGTAGAAAAAGTGACAGCAAAAGACAGAAGGTGGTTGTAGTTGTGTGCTGTCCGAGTCTGTGTTGACTCATGGCGACCCTCTGGATAGTTGTCCTAAACTGTTCAGTCTTCAGTCAGGCAGCTCATTGTTGACAGACTGGCACACATAGCTGCTGTTGTATCGAGCCATCTCTTTGCTGGCCTTCCTCTTTTGCGTTGAACTTTCTGCTTTGCCAAGCATGATGTCTTTCTCTAATGATCTCTTCGCATATGTCCAAAGTGTGAAAATCTAAGTCTTGTCATCTGAGCTTCTAAAGAAAGCTTAAGTTTGGTGGTGGCCAGTATTGACTGGTTTGTTCAGGCAGTCCATGGTATACAACACCAGCACCATAATACAGACATAAATTTTCTTCCTGTCTAATTTTTTTTTTAACTGTCCAACTTTCACATCCATATTGAAAATACCATGGCTTGAACAAGATGAATCTTTGTATGGGTAGAGATATCTCTGCTCTTGAGAATCTTGTCTAGGTCCTTCATAGCCATTCTGCCAAGAACAATGTGTTGTCTGATTTCTTGACTGCTTGTTTCTTTATAGATAGTTGATCTAAGTAGGTTAAAGTTGTCCACTATTTCAATTTCTTCTCTATCAACGATGAATTTATTGATTTTTGCCATTTGTCAGGATCTTTTCCTACATTAAGGTGCAGGCCCACTTTAAGACTGTTACTTGAGAAGCAAATGTTTCTGATGGTTTTTGCTTTTAGCCAGTAATGTGGTGGTATCAGCATAACGGGGAAGCTGTAAAACTAGAGGGCATTAACATGAAGCTGCAATGGGGTAAACTGAAAGGCAATGTCAGGAAATACTTTTTCACTGAAAGGGTGGTGAATGCTTCAAATGCCCTCCTGATGGAAGTGGTGGAGGCAAATAAAGTGACAGAATTCAAAATGGCATGGGACAGATAGTGTTTCCCTTTATAGCAACAGGATAAAATCAAAATATACATAACTATCTCTTACATCTCAGCAAATAGGGGTGACCTGCACGGAGTGGCAGGTGCACCTACTCTTGCTGCCTTGCTGGGCATACTAGATGGACCATACTAGGTTTTATTTGCCATCATATACTATGTAACAAATAAGAAACCAGAGTACCTTGGTACACCCCTGACCTCCAGAGGCTTAAATCTCAACTCCGAAGTTTGGAAGGAAAAGCACCCCTACATGACCCTGAGGACTGACCACTGCAATGCCACAGACAATGCAAAATGGACCTATCACACAAAACTAATCACCAGCTCATTAAATATACCCAGATAATTATTTGACAACATCAAGCAACTTGCAAATTCAGCTTTTAACATCGCCATAAGCCATCAAACACTGGCAAGCCACTACAAACTCCACCCCCAGCCTAACACCATGCCCCCCCTCCCTGCACCTTCCAGTCAACCTTTGCCTTAGTTAGTGAGGGTAATACAGCCATAATTTTGTCACTCAACACCACAACATCCCCCCCTTGATTCATGCCTGGTCAGCTGGATCAGATCAACCAAATAAGAACTTAGCTCCATTATCACAAAACTCATCCAATCCATACTTCGACAAGGATACATGTCAGCATGCCTGAAACTATTCTCCATCTGTCCCACCCTCAAAAAAACCCAACCTTGACCCGATGGACTCAGACAATCGTCAGTCTTCCACTCATAGCAAAAGAAAGCAGTTCAACAGCTCCAGGAACATTTTGATAAGCTTAACCTCCTCAACCTCCAGCAACACTGCTTTCGTCCACTTCACAGAGTAGAAACACTGGTCTCACTCATGAACATGCTGATAAAAAGAACCCAGGACAAGACCACATGGTCACATGATATGCCTTGATATCTCTGCTGCATTCAATACAGTAAGCTACAACATCCTCCTCCAACGCTTTCAAGCCACTAGAATTCACAATACCGTATTGCAATGGTTCAAATTCTACCTCACCAACAGGCAATGGCAAATAAAAATCGGACACGCATCCACCCCATACCAACAGACACAAGGCATACCACAAGGATTCACCATATCCCCCTGCTCTTCAACATGTACCTGCAACCACTCTGCCAAATCATCAGAGCCCACATCATCAACTTCCACATCTTCTACACAATGACATCATGCTTTATGGACGATTCAATCAGATTTGCCCACCAACACAGACTTCATACATTGCCTCGAAACATCTTGCAGTGGCTAGAAAGCAACCACCTAACCATCATCTTAAAAAAAAAAAAATCAAAGCACTTTTCGTCACAAAAGACACCAACTTCACTCCTCTGGACTCGATCAACATCGTAATAAAAGTACAACCTGAAATCAAGTACCTAGTGATCACACTAGACCAACACCTTTCCCTCATATCACAAATACAAAACACTACAATTACTCTGCTACAAAAGCAGTCTACTACAAAATCAGAACCCCCCCCCCCCCCCAGCGACTGCGCCCACTCTTCGAACCACTGGACTTCTGCTCTGCATGCCAAGCCTTAATCCTTCCACAAACAGATTACTGCAACTCCATTTACCAAGGCCACCTGCCTGCCTCTCTATTCCCCCTCCAGACAGCACTGCACACCGCAGCATGCATCCTTATGGGAACTTCAAGATATGACCATATCACACCCACTCTGAAACTGCTACACTGGCTTCCACTATCCAGCTGGATCAGGTACAAGACACTCTTACTAACCCACAAAGCCATCAACAGCAACCCTGTATCACAGCTATAGATACTACTCCATACCCTGCAACACAACCATGCAAGAAGACAATCTACCAAGAATACCTTAATCACCTCCACCCACAAAAGAACAAAATCATCCTAACAAGCATGTGCACGATCCTTTAAACTGTGTGCACCATCAGCATGGAATGCACTTCCAGACTCATTACGAACCATCACTACCAACATTCCGAAAACACCTGAAGACTTGCTTGTTTATAGAATACTTTGCTCCCGCCCCCTCCCCCCCCCCTCCCCCCCCCCCCAATAATCAAGACCCAATAACATTCATGGCAGTAACAAAACGAACACCAAAGTTTTTACCTTGGGCTGTTCATAAGTTCACCATCTTGTAAAGAACAAACTATTTTAGAAGCATTTACTTAACTTATATACAGTTATTTGTTACCTGTATAGAAGATGAATTGGTTCATTGTAATCTTTTATCAGTTATTCAATGTAAACTGCCTTGCCATGGTGAAAGGCAGCATATAAACCTTGCTAAATAAATATCTGGATAGTTCAGAATGTAAAAGGTCTATGATACATACAATAAACATAAAATGATAAGACTACACATTTGCCAGTGGACTGATTATCAAATTTTTTAAAATATCTCCTTAAAGCCGCCTAGTCATAAGCTGCTGGTTCCGTGGGATCTCAATATACTTCTGTGCAATTAATGAAAGTTATGTTTGAATAAATAGTGATGTCTTCAAAGCACCTTTCCTGGAAAATAGTTTAATAGCCATTGTGGTGGACAGAAAAGCTTCAGGTGCTTGTATTGCATCCCTTTGCACATTTTTTATGAACAAAGTAACTTAGAATTCATTCAGTTTCCACCAAAGAGAGTCTCACTTTTCATCTCAACTAGTTCATAAAACTACCAGTGTTTTACCTCCTTCTCATTTTGGAGGGGAAAAAACCCCCCTAATCATAGTCTACATCTATTTTAGGTAAAACAGAAGGCCCCTCTCAATCTAGCATTTCTGGGAATTGTACAACTCTTTATATCAGTAGTTCCAAATCTGTTACCATCAAGCTGGATTAACTTTCCAAGATGAGGTGAAATCTTCCTGTCCAAAGGTGCCATCTTGCTCAGTCTTCCTTTTTCCACAAATCAGAACCCCATCAGTATCTGCAGCCCATTTTAGGGAAACTCCATACAAGATGTCTGAAGAGCTACCACCTGAGCCTCAGTGCTTTCACATTACATTCTTTGGATCGTACATCTTGCAGAGAGTGCAGAAGAAAAAGGTTTTAAAGAATCTCTTGCATGTGTCATGAACTGTTACAAAACAGCAAATGATCTGGGTTGCTCAAGGCCACAAGTAGTGCCAGTGGGATTTGAACTCAGGTCAGACTACTGCTCTAACCACTAGGCTACTTCTCCACTCATAATCTTTACAAGTCAAATGTTGCAGTGATAGTCCTTAGCCAAGGACCATGCACTAGAGTTCCTTCTGTAAGCCAGCAATCATAGCTGAAAAATCTAATCCATAGGAGTTACTTATCATGATGAGTCACAATCCCCCTCCCAAATTCCATGGGAACAGTTGCTAACAGCAGCCTCAGTCCTGTGGAGTAGGAAGACCTGAGCCAGGAATCAAACCCAAGACACTCTGTTGGACTAGTCTCAACTATGTAAACATTTTACTTTTTTGTTCTGTGATTGAGGCGTTACTTGCAAACGGCTGTTCTCAATTGTGAAGGACTGTTAGATCCAGTGTAAGCCTATATGATACCACTTCTATTCACTCCTCTTCTGACTTTGATGGCCCTACAGTTTTTTAGCCAGCTATTATCTTACTACATTCCTTGAAGACTGGTTTGATAGGAATTATTTTATGATGCTGGGGGGAGGTGTGCATGGATTTGTGGTTATTTGGTGTTGAATTTGTTTCAGGCTTTGCCCTGTCCCCAGCTTAAATTGCTATTTTGTACTCATTCCGTGGATTGGGGGTTGTGGAATGGAGACATTACCGAGGGCTGCATTGTGCTCAGCTATAGGAGCTTGCTTGTGGTGGTAACCTGTTCGTGGAGGAAAATCATGAAGATCTTCAACTTGGGAAAAGGATCTTCCTTAAATTTCACACGCAGATAGGTATGCATATGTGGAACCAAGGTATAGTCAACTGAAAGCAGTAGATCTTTTCTGAGTTAGCTGTGCAGCAAATCTTGTTAGATTCTGTGGCTGTAGAATATGATCATCAATCAAGATATTTTGAAAATACCTAGTTTGTTGCACCTACTTAGAATACCTGTCCTAAAGCTCACTTTGTATTTCAGCTATCTGCACTCCTGTGATCCTCCAATCATTCATGGGAACCTGACGTGTGATACCATATTTATCCAGCACAATGGACTGATCAAAATTGGATCAGGTAGGAGCAGTTTACAATGGTTGCATGAGCAGCTCCTGAAGTGCTTGCTTGAGGTACTAATGGTGGTATCTCTAATTCTGAATTTTGGTATCACAAGGGCAGAATTAACACTATATTAGGCTCTACCAGAGTTACATTTTTTTACACCTCTCCCAATCCCCCCTCCCCACCTCCAAGTCAGGTCCAGTCTTTCCCTTCACCCTTTCCCCACAGGATCTTGGTTCATGGCCTTGCTGCCCATATGCGCATCTCCAAAATTAGCATGGGGGAAAACTACAGGGCTTAATTCTACATATGAAAGCAGGTTGAGTGAGCATGAGGGCTGTAAAGAAATGCCTCAAATGGAGTAGCCTATAAGTTAGAGCAGTGGGCTGAGAAACGGGGAAGCAGGGCAAGCCATTCTCATTGCCTCCAGTACAAGCCAGAGATACCAAAGATGATCCCCAAAGGGTCAAATTGAAGGCCAAGATTGAGTTTGAGGCGCTGTCAGTTATAAATCTAGAAAATTTCAAGGGTCAAAAAATTTCATAAATAGTAGCAACAGAACATATTGAACATTCTTTAGATCTTCTGAAAGAATATAGACAGAGTGGAAACATTATTATGACAGTTTTCAAAGGAATTTGTCCAAGTAACTAAATAGTTACCTGGATAAATTCTCTGGGCTGGGAACATCCCTCCACGTAGTATACACAAAGGTATATTTTGTACCAGTGGACTTTTCCAGCCCAAATTTTCAAAGAAACTACAAGACACTAGTCATCAAACAAATGCACACATTCTTAAGAGATGCTCACAGTTTTGTGGTATGCTGCTGCCAGCCTACTGCTCATGTGCTCACTGAGTGGCACCCACAACCATCTCTCCATTATGTAAAATTCTTGTAGTTGGTGCCAATTCTTTTCTTCAGTCTGCAGCAGTACCTTCATGCTCCTCCCTCCCCCCACTGTCTCATATTCTTATGTTTTGAGCACTCCTATGTAAGCTCACATTCTGGCTTTCTAAGGTCATAGGTCTGCCCAACAGCACTGAAACTTCCCCCGGCATACCTTCTCCCTTCTGTGACTAGAATTTCTTACCAATGCTCACACCCTTGATGCCTTTCTATTACCTGAATTCTAACCAGTCTGATTCCTATCCTGGGACCTTCCTTTATGGGATTGGTTAGTGGAACCAGGAACGTATCATGAAGCCAGTTGGCTTACTGATGGTGCTAGTGATACTGAAAGTAGGGTAAGCTCACTCAGCATGGGGAGGAATGGAGAGCTGCTGATAGTCTGAGCTCTTGTTGAAGTGTCTGAAAAATGTTCATTCTTTAGGGCTTTCAAACATTTAATGCAAATGCGTACAATCATGAAAACTCCAGTTGGTAAACTCTAGCTTCCTGAGTCCAGAAGCATCTGCAAGGTGCTCTTAAACAAGTGGACCCTAAACATTTACCTAGTTTGCCTATGTCTTAATACAATTCTGGGTATCACAAATTCAATGTAAGCACAAGGCAGGTCCTTCCTGCCCTGTACAAGAATTAATTGTTAACCGCACTGATATTAAAGAGCGCGGTATAGAAAAGCTTTTAAATAAAAATAAATAAAAATTTGAGATGGGGCAAGAATTCAGCGAGACTGTGAAATGACCCAGTTCTGTCTTGTGCCATTTTCCCACATGCTCACACAGCACCAATATTGATGGAGACTTGTGGTAATCATGATTATCTCCAGGAACAAGCAGGAATGAGTCTTCACATATGGGTACGTCGGTACCGACGGAGCCTGCACGGGAATGCTCCCGAGCATCCCTCGCGCCTGCGCGGTGACTTCCCGCCTTTCCCACTGCCTCTCCTCAGTTTTCGTTTTTCCGCGGAGCCAACAGGACGTCCTCCTGTCACCGCAGAAATTTTTTACTTTAAAATCCTTATTTTCTTGTGGTAGCGGCTGTATTTCCCGCCGATACCGGTACCACCGGTGCTTTATTCTTTTCTTTTTCAAACTTACAGAAATATTTCTCCTCAGTTTTTTTTGTGTTAACTTTTTTGGGCCTACCAGGCCTTTCCAACATGGAGCCGCCTTCCCCTAAGAAGTGCCTTCACTGTGGAAACTTAGTTTTCTTTTTAGACTCCAATTCTTGGTGTCTAACCTGTTTGGGTCCTGACCCTTTTTCCCCTGATACCTCAGGCTATATTATTGGGTGAAGACCTTCCCTTTTTCGAGTTTCCCTCGATGCTGTTTTTCCTCCTGAGGTGAGGACACCGGTTTATTCTTCTCTCCAGGATCAGGTAACCCACAAACAGTCTGTTAAGACTAGCCAATTCTTGAAGGGTAAGTCTCATGCACAGCATGACGGCTCCGGCCTTGCCCTCAAGATCCCATTGGCAATAAAACCCCGGCGGGAGTCTTCGGGCTCCAAAGCATTCACGGGGTTTCAGGTTGTTCCTGGGGCTCACCCCTCACAGAACATACCTGAGCCGTGCCAGGGGGTGGTATCCGCTTCGAGCGGTACCGATAACCCGGCACCGGCATCGGTGTCGAGTGCTGCACTCTTCACCAGGGATCGTCATCTGGTGTCCTCGGTACCTTCGGGGCCGATCAATACGACCCAGATTGGCTTTCCTGTATCCCAGCCATGCTCGGGGTTGGTACCGGCTTCGAGCGGTACCGATATCCCGGTATCGGTATCGAGTGTTCCACTCTTTACCTGGGATCGTCATCTGGACTCCTCGGTACCTTCGGGACCGATCGATATGACCCAGATTGACTTTCCTATACCTTCACCATGCTCGGGGTTGGTACCGGCTTCGAGTGGTACCGACACCCCGACATCGGTGCTGGTGTCGAGTGGTCCTGTCTTCACCGGGCATCGTCTTCGAATGTCCTCGGTACCTTCAGTGCCGTTCGATGAGGTTCCAATTGACTTTCATGTATCGGTATCGCTGATACCACCACCAACGTCGGTACCTTCTAGACATGCATCGATAGACTCGCTTGCTTCGATGCCGAGTCTAGAATCGATATCCAGTCTGGATGACTTGGTACCGACGCGTTTCGGAACCGATCCATATCGTTTCCGGCTACGCAGTACCGAGGATATTCGCCAAGGCTCTCTGGTTACCTCGGTACCGCTTCAGCAGCCCCCGATTGCTGCTTCAATGACATTATCGTCTCCGATACCGGTACCGGTGTCTGAGTCGATTCCTGCAGTTCCATCGGTGCCATCAATCCTTTCTATGCCTAGTTTGGAATCGATACCAGGCACTGACGATGCAGTACTAACTGCCTCAAATCAGAACTGTCAGTATCACTGCCCATCGAGCAGGATTCGTTTTCTGCACCAGTCCAGTATATCTTCTGGTTCTCAAGCTGCTCCTTCAACCTCAGCTTGCCCAGGATTAGTTCCTATTGGAAATCCTTCTTTTCAGAAGTTTCTCCTTGACATGGCAACCTTTCTTGCCATTCCTATTCCTGGTTTTTCTTTTGACCAAGATCCTGCAGAAAAGGAAAATATAATACTTCCTTTACATCATTCTTTACAGGATCTTCTGAGGATATGGGAATCACCCTTAAAGGTTCCTTTGCCTTCTACAGCCATTAATGTTCTGTATCAGGTACCTCCCTCTCCAGAGTTTCAGAAAAAACAACTTCCACATCATTCCATTGTAGTGGAATCAGCATTGAGGAAGGTAAGAAGCAAGAAGAAGCATTCTTCTTATCCGCCAGGTCGTGCATCTAAAGCACTTGATGCCTTTGGACGTCAAACCTTCCAAACTTCTATGCTGGCTTCAAGAATTATTTCATATATTTTTTTATATGAGTCTGACACTTCAGGAGGTCACAGAGAAATTATCTCTCTTGTCTTCTTTTTTGTCAGAACCTAAGGCCTCTGACTATTCCTTGCTTCTTAATCATAGCAGGAGTATCTCTTGGTTCCTTTCTCGTGCTTCTCTAGACTCTTGAGTCTGTTAGCAGATCCTCTGCTATTGCCATTGGAGCACGTCGTACAGCCTGGCTGCAGGCTTCAGACTTCAACAGATGGGCACAACATATACTGGGTAATTCTCTTTGTACTGGAGAAAATCTCTTCAATAGAGAGGCTTTACGTCAGGTTGCTCATTGCTCCACTGACTTTCCTAGTTCTGGAAACCGTCCTAAGCCTTCTTTTTCCCCAGGACGTAGGAAATGTCCTACCAAACCTTCTTTCCCTAAGAAAAGAAAGTTTCACCCTTCTGCCCATCCTCCAGATGTACCCAAGCAAGGGACATCTCATCCTCGTCTGAAGTCTCCAGACTCTAACCAGGCTAATCATAGCCAGCAACCATAGCTTCCTGTATGTTGCAATCTACAGTTAACTTCTTCTAAACAGAAGTTATTCTTCAAACTCTACACTGGTTTTTCTTTTCAGTATGCTAAGCTGTTAGGATAATTTTGTCCATGGGTTACAGAATTCTCCCTTTCTTTTTATCATAAAGGGAGATTATAACTATCCCATGATACTTTCTGTCCCCACATGGACATTTTTTCCTTCAGCTGACTTACCATATGGTACGTCACCTTCCAACTCTCTCTCTTCCAGAGGTTCCCCTGCTTGAGTTGGTACCATACTGAAACACTTCTCTTTCTTTCCAGTGTAGATTTTTTGTTATCCTTCAATGCATGCTCTGAACAACTCATCAGACAGGGACGGGAATATCTCCGCTCCCTTTGTCTGTTTTCTCTCTGTTTTCATACAGGAGAATCCCCTCTGTTCTTTTGTTCAGTTGCTGTGCATGCAGAAGTTCCAGTGCTTACTTTAATGCTTCTTGCAAGCTACTTTCAACTATCTTGCATGATACTATTCACTACAGGTTATCTTCTTCTAGCCATATCCTTACCTGGGATGTGGCAACACATCTGACTACTGTCAGTTTTATCTCATAATTCTCCTGCACAATGCTCTCTCCAATCTTCAGAGAAGCTTTCTACTATGGGCCCTTGCTATAGAGCATTGAACTTTGTCTCTGAGGGTTTTCCATATAATAGGAAAAGCTTATATAGTCATCCATGGCTATATAGGTTCTTTATACCCTCTTGTCTCCTATTGTGATACAGAAGACAAACTTTTTCTGCGTGACTGTCCAAGGAGTTCCCAATCTGGCAAGAATCTACCCCTTTTTTTCTTACAGCTTGGCATTATCTTTTCTACTCCACTTGGACAACGCATACTCTTTTACTGTACATGATACCTCTGAGTCCCTTGACTGGGTCCTCCTGGTGTCTTAGTCTATGCGTTTTCTTGTCCTTTGGACATGTCAGAGTCCTAAAGTACTCCTGACGTACTCTTACCAGACTGCTCTTATCCTCTGTTTTTCACGCAACCATACGGGTTATTCCACTGAACTACATTCCTGCACCACAGAAATAGATTCTCTATATATCTTCAGGTGGTTTTCACCCCCTTATTAGATGAATCTTTTCCCATCACATTCCCCATGTGAATGTTTTTCTGTGGTTCAGTTGCAGGCATGTATTCTCAGAGTTATATTCCTGTATGTATATGTCCTATACATACATATTTTTGTAATCTGTATGGGCATAAGCCATGCCCATCTATATCTATATATGTATATATATATATATGTATATATGTATATGTGCCATTTGGGAGATGTCCATAGGACACTAGGTATTGCCTACTATCTCCCTGACTGTGCTATAAAGTTTTTACCTTCTTAAGGGGTCCAGACAGTCAACTTGCCTATTCTCATATGGCTCAGTAAGTGGGAGCGGTTATACACGCAATTACTGCTGTGACGTCAACAGCTTCTATTTTTGTTATAGATCTCCCTATCCATGAAGTATCAAACTTCATTGTCTTCCTATCTCTTACCAGCTAGGAATGACAGTGTACATCTTCAGTATTTCTGAGTATACTTCTGTTCTCCTTGGGAATAGGGGCTTTTTTCCATACCCCCTCTTCCCTTCCGGACTGGGCTAATTCTCCAGATCGGTCAGTCTTCTTCTTTTAGTCCTCAATGTTAATAACTCTGTACCTAAAAGAGTTTTCAGCTTTTTCCCATAAAGCTTTCCATTGAAGACCTGCCGTTTTTCTCCTACCCCAGTTGACACCTGGGTCACCTGCCCATTCCAGGTTTAGAACTTCATCCTCACTGCTGTGAAGTTACCTTGAGGATTCCGCTACTGCATCTACAGTACACTCCATCACAGTTCTACTTCCTACAATCCAGTAGGTAAGCTCTATATTGTACTAGTTCATTAAATATTTAATGATACTTGACATACTTTCTAAAGACTCCTCTCTCATGTAGTCTTTAGATTTGCTGTTCCTTGCAGCTCTTCTCTATTCAACTCCTACCCCCCATCCCTCAGGGGATGCCGGGGATCCAGGTTTGGGAAATGCCGTCCTGTCCCAGGAGTACGCATTTTATGGGATCTCCCCTGGCATCCACAGCTAGGGAGTCCCCGTATGTGAAGACTCATTCCTGCTTGTTCCTGGAGATAGCACAGTTACTTACCTGTAACAGGTGATCTCTGGGAACAGCAGGAATTAGTCTTCACAACCCACCCACCTCCCCTAGGAGTTGTATCTATCTCCTTTCCTCTTTCTCTCCTTCTGTCTCAGTTATGAAACTCAACTGAGGAGAGGCAGTGGGAAAGGCAGGAAGTCACTGCGCAGGCGCGAGGGATGCTCCCAAAGGCTTTCTGATTGGATGCTGGGGAGCATTCCCGTGCAGGCTCCGTCGGTACCGACGTACCCATATGTGAAGACTAATTCCTGCTATTCCCAGAGATCACCTGTTACAGGTAAGTAACTGCTTTCTCTGAAGAAAAGCAGTTTTTCATAGTTGCTCAAGTGGATTACATAATGCTTGGTACCAACATTTCCTTGAGCATTCCGAAAATGACTAAAGATGTATATCTAGGAACAAGCAGGAATGTAGTCATCACATATGGGTATCATCGGTACCGATGGAGCCTGCACGGGAACGCTCCCCAGCGTCCAATTAGAAAGCTTTTGGGAGCATCCTACAGCGCCTTCCCGCCTTTCCCAACTGCCTCTCTCCAGTTCTTTTTCCGCGGAGCCAGCAGGTTGTGTTCTTGTCACCGCAGAAGAATTTTTTTATTTTTCTTTTTTTTGGTCGCGTCTGCCTTCCTCGACGCTTTACCGGTACCGCCGGTCTTTTTCTTCTTATTTCTGTCTTAAAGAAAAAATAATTTTTCCTTGTCGTCCCTCTAGTCCAGTCCCGGAACCAGTGAGTTTAGAATCTCCTCCAGCAGCTTTGGAGACTGACACCTGTCATCACTTTGATGATCTCAGCCTATATATACAGTAGGACCGCCCCTTCACCTTCAGTATGTCAGTCTCCAAGCAGCTGAAGAGGCTTCTGAGCTCTAGGCTCGCTCAGCACAAATAAGCAGAGTAGCTTAGTTCTTTCTGACTTTCTTTGTTAAATTTCTTTGCTTGCCAGAATTGTTTACTGGGGGTTTCCTCTGTGTTTTCAGGTGGTGCTGCGGCTGGAAGACAGACCGGCTGGTTAGACCGGTTCTTTTCCTCTCCCTCTCTTTTGGCCCCCCCCCCCACCATTCTCTTCCTTTTCGATTTTTCTTTTCTTTATTTTCCTTTCTTTATTTTTTGACCTTTTGTGCTCCCCAGCGTGCAAATGAGCCTTTGGGGGGTGGTAGAGCCCAGCACCTCGGCCTCTGCCTCCCTGCTCCCGAACCCACGGTTACGGGTGAGGAGCAGGTTGCAGGCACAGCACTCGCGGCGAAACAGCCATTGCCGCCGGAAGCTGAAGCCGCGGTCCGGCTGAGCTCCGGCGTGGTGTGAGCCCCCACTGTCCGGTTGTGGCCCAAGGAGGTGAGTCCTGCAGGGGACATCAGGATTTTTTGTAGCGGGGCAGAGTCGTGAGCCTCCATGTGTGCAGGCCGCTCACCCGATTTCGGCGGGAAAATCGGAGCGGCGGCCATTTTCTCAGCCGCGGGCTGCTTAGCGGTGTTGCTGCATGGCTCTTTCTCCGTTGGGGGATTTCGGGCTACTTTTTCGAGTTCGGTCACAGTTATTTAAGCAAAATAGGGCTGGTTGGTGGCTAACAGGCTGTGGTGTTGAAAAAAAAAATAAAAAACGAAGAGAGACAAGCACTGACAATAGTTTTTGTTAGCATCAGGCCTAGATTGGGGGAGTATGTCACCTAAGCCGCGCTGTCTCGTGTGTGGAACGTGGCGCAGTGAATTGTTAGAAGCGGGGGTGTGCAAGCCCTGCATGCGTGAAGCAGCCCTCATGGAGAATCCTCTTGAAGGCACAAGCAGGGATCATGCGGAGTCCGCTGCTGGCCCCCCGCCTTCCCTAGATGGTTCAGGGGAACAGCTCCCGGGTCCTGCGGAGGGAGAGGGGGTGGTTCCTCCACTATCAGCAAGCCAGCCTAGATCAGCGGCGGACATTCCGCCTGACTTTTTTGTTCTGATGCAGCAAGCGTTTGTGCTGTTGCAACCAGCTTTAGGGACAGCCCCTCAGAATCCTCGGGGTCAGAAGCGGTCGGCGCTTGCGGGGGGGCAGCCAGTTCTGCGCAAGCGGTGTAGGGCAGACAGCTTGGAAGAACCTGCCCCTTCTCTTTGGGAGGACTTGGCGTCAGTGGACGGTGAACTGCCGGGGTTCTCGGAGGAGGAGCTCGAAGAGGGTGAATTGCCCGATGAGGAACAGCGCAGTAGAGTGGTCAGGGTATTTAGGAAGGAAGAGCTTCCGGCTCTGATTGTGGAGACGCTTAAGGCGTTAAATATGCCTTCGATGGAGCCGGCTTCGGAAGAGGTTCTGGAAGACCCTTTGTTACAGGCTGTCCACACCCCCCAGCGCGTCTTTCCCCTGCATAGGGTATTTAGAAAGATGATCCAGGAAGAGTGGGACGTGCCCAAATCGGCCCTAAGGGGGTCTAGGGCAATCGCTAGGTTATACCCTCTTTCGGACCAGGATAAGGATCTCTTTCGCTCTCCAAAGGTGGATGCGGCGGTTTTGGCAGTCACTAAAAAGACTACCATTCCGGTTGAGGGGGCTGTGGCCTTAAAGGATGTCCAGGACAGGAGATTAGATACCTTATTAAAGCAGGTTTTTGATATTAGTGCTCTATCCATGCAAGCCTCGGTAGCGGGAGCGTGGGTTGCTAGAGCCTGTCTCCGGTGGCCCCAAGCGCTGCAGGGGGATCGGTTGGGAGCGCAGGACACCGAAATAGCGCGTCTAGAGTCCGGATCTGCTTATCTCGCGGACATTCATTATGACCTTATTTGGGGCCTGGCGAAGGCTATGGCCTTGGTTGTGGCGGCGCGAAGATATTTGTGGTTAAGGAATTGGGCGGCGGATTCTTCTTCCAAAGCCCGCCTCAGTAAACTTCCCTTTAGGGGAAAGCTTTTGTTTGGCGAAGATTTGGAGAAGTTGGTGAAGGATCTTGGGGAATCCAAGGGTGGTTGTTTGCCAGAGGATAAACCTAAGCAAGGGAAGGCACCCGCGGGTTCCAAAGGTGGTCAAAGGGAGTTTCGTAGGTTTCGGTCCTCTCGGTTTGGCCAGGCGCAGCGGAGCAGGTTTCCCGTGCGGGGGCACGGATTTCAGGGGTTTCGAGGGGCAGGTAGGGGTTTTGCTCCCTATCAGTCCTCGGCCGTTAAAGCACAATGAGATGAGGCGGGCTCAGGTGGAGGTGCTGCCCGTCGGTCGGTTACGGGAGTTTTACCCTGCCTGGGTCCAACTTACCACGGATCAATGGGTTCTAGAGGTTATTCGACAGGGCTGTGCTCTCGAACTCCATCGACCCGTCTTAGATTCCTTTGTGCTCTCCCCTTGCAAGTCTCCGCTCAAGATGTGCACGGTGGCGGAGACGTTGCAAAGTTTGCTACAGCTCCGGGCGGTAGTTCCCGTTCCCTCGAACAGTGCGGGTCCGGTCGTTACTCCATTTACTTCGTGGTTCCCAAGAAAGAGGGCTCCTTTCGGCCGATCTTAGACTTAAAGAGGGTAAATCGGTGTCTCCGGGTAACGCATTTCCGGATGGAAACTGCGGTCGGTGATCGCGGCGGTAAGAGAAGGAGTTTCTCACGTCGTTAGACCTCACAGAAGCCTATTTGCATATTCCAATTCGGCCCGAGCATCTGTAATACCTTCGGTTCGCACTTCCCATGGGGCATTACCAGTTTCAGGCAATGCCGTTTGGGCTGGCAACGGCACCGCGGGTCTTTACCAAGATAATGGTTGTGGTGGCAGCAGCGCTGCGAAAGGAGGGAGTGTTAGTCCATCCGTATTTGGACGATTGGTTGATTCGAGCGAAGTCGAAAGAGGACAGTGTACAGGCCACGGCCAGGGTGGTGCAAACGTTGGAAAGCCTAGGCTGGGTGGTCAGTCGAGCGAAGAGCAATCTTGTTCCCTCTCAGTCTCTGGAGTACTTGGGAGCGCGTTTCGAGACGGGTTTGGGCAGGGTGTTTTTGCCTGACCGTCCGGCACGCGCGTTGAGAGGTCTTGTGAGAAGATTCCTGGCGAGACAGGCACCGTCGGCATGGCAGTACCTTCAGCTGCTCAGGACGATGGCGGCTGCGATAGAGGTGGTATCTTGGGTGCGGGCTCATATACGGCTACTGCAGAGATCTCTTCTTCGGCGCTGGTCCCATCAATCGGATCCTTTATCCTGCCGTCTAGTGTGTTCGGCGGAGGTGCGCCGGGAGCTCCAGTGGTGGTTACGGAAGCCGTCGTTGGACTCCAGGGTCCCGCTAGAACCTCCTTCATGGAGATTGTTGACGACGGATGCCAGCCTGCTAGGCTGGGGTGCGCATTGCGAGGGTCAGTTCGCACAAGGGCAATGGTCTCCGTCGGAGCGGAGTTACTCCATAAACAGATTAGAGTTGAGGGCGGTGTTTCTGGCTCTCCTACAGTTTCAAGACTGCTTGCAACAGACGGCGGTAAGGGTGCTGTCCAACAACGCAGCGGCGGTGGCCTATATCAATCGCCAGGGAGGCACAGGCAGCGCGGCTCTCGAAGAGGTGAGCCAGCTGCTGAGTTGGGCAGAGAGGCATCTGCTAGGATTGTCTGTGCAACACGTGGCCGGGGTACACAATGTCGAGGCAGATTTCCTCAGTCGTCGCAGAGTAGATCCGGGGGAGTGAGTGCTCCATCCGGAGGTGTTTTCCCTGCTTGTCCGGCGTTGGGGTCGTCCGATCATGGATCTCATGGCAACGTTCGACTCGGCGCAGGTGGACAGTTTTTACAGCTGGAGGAGAGAACGGATGGCGGAAGGGCTGGATGCCCTAGCGCAGGGCTGGCCCCGGCGGGTGGTCTGCTTTGTGTTCCCCCGTGGGCTCTGATAGATCGAGTGGTGCAGCGCATAGAGCGGCATCCAGGCTGAGTGATTTTGATTGCGCCTGACTGGCCCAGGAGACCATGGTATGCGGATCTGATTCGTCTGTTGGTGGCGGACCCCTGGAAACTGCCTCTGCGACCGGATCTCTTGCGTCAGGACCGTTGCGGATGCCAGAGGTGGCTTGATTCTCGCTTACGGCATTGCTCTTAAGCGGGCGAGGCTAAGAGCTTGCGGATATTCCCCGGCGGTCATTTCAACCTTGTTGAAGGCACGGAGGCATTCTACTTCACTGGCTTATGTTAGGGTTTGGCGTATCTTTGAAGGCTGGTGCGAAGAGCGGCATTTGCGGCCTTTGCGGACGTCGGTGCCCCAGATTCTTTCCTTCTTGCAAGATGGGGTTGAGAAAGGTTTGGCGGCAAGTTCCTTGCGGGTTCAGTTAGCAGCAATTTCTTACTTTCGGGGTAAGGTTCAGGGCCAGGTGTTGGGGTCGCATGGTGACATCCGGTTTTTGCGGGTGGTTTTGCTTATGTGGCCTCCTCGTAGATGTTCGGTTCTGACATGGGATCTGAACTTGGTGTTGGAGTCGAGCCTTTTGAGCTGTTGGGGAAAGCCTCTGTAAAGGATCTGACCTTAAAGACGGTGTTTCTGGTAGCTATATGTTCGGCTCGCCGCATTTCGGAGCTTCAGGCCCGCTCTTGCAAGGAACCTTATCTATCCTTTTATGAGCACAAGGTGGTGCTGCGTACGGTTCTGGCGTTTTTGCCTAAGGTGGTTTCGGTGTTTCATGTGAACCAGGTGGTGTCGCTTCCGGTGTTTGAGGGCAGTCCGGAGGTTAAGTCAGATCGTCGTTTACGGCTTTTGCATGTCCGGATGCTGCGGTATTACCTTCGTGGTACGGAATCCTTCCGTAAATCGGACAGGTTATTTATCTCCTTTGGAGGGCCACGAAAGGGAGAGGCGGCAGCTAAGTCGTCTATTTCCAGGTGGTTGAAAGAAGCAATTGCAGGGGTCTATCTGTTAAAGGGTAGATTGGTGCCGGCTGGGCTCAGGGCTCATTCGACTAGAGCGCAGGCTACTTCCTGGGCGGAGTTCGGTTTGGTGCCGGCGGTGGACATTTGTAGAGCGGCGACGTGGTCGTCATTGCATTCATTCACTAAACATTATAGGCTCGATGTTCAGGCAGCGGGTGATGGCCGTTTTGGGGCGGCAGTGCTTCAGGCTGGTTTGGCTGGTTCCTCCCGTTAGGTAACTTACTGCTCTGATACATCCTCACTGGTTCCGGGACTGGACTAGAGGGACGACAAGGAAGACGAAATTAGACTTACCTGCTAATTGTTGTTCCTTAAGGAAATCTAGTCCAGTCCCGGAGCACGCCCAAGATTATTTAGGGTTAGGGGTCCAGTCTGCACTGCCTTCTAAGCTTCCTTCTGTTTCTTCTGTATGGTCCTGGCCGGCTGAGTTCCGGTTGCAGCGCTGCTTCATCCCTGGTTCTTGGAGAACATGAAGGTAAATGGGAAAAAAAAAGAAGAAAAACAAAACAAAACCAGGAAGTGGAAACAAAAAGGGCAGAACTGGGAAGACGGTATGGAGGTTTTGTTCTGGGTTATATATATTACCGTGTTTAACTACTTATTTGTTGCTCTGCTGAGTTTGCTTTGTCAATAGGTACTGAAGGTGAAGGGGCGGTCCTACTGTATATATAGGCTGAGATCATCAAAGTGATGACAGGTGTCAGTCTCCAAAGCTGCTGGAGGAGATTCTAAACTCACTGGTTCCGGGACTGGACTAGAGATCCTTAAGGAACAACAATTAGCAGGTAAGTCTAATTTCGTCTTTTTTCTTTTTTTTTTTCTTCATGTGCACGCACCTTTTTGGGCCTTAGGCCCAAAAACATTTCCTTACCATGGAGAAACCTGCCTCAGGTTTCAAAAAGTGCACCAAGTGTGGCGGTACCATTTCCATCACCGACACCCATGAATGGTGTCTAAAATGTTTAGGTCCTGACCACTCCATCACGGATTGTATGTCCTGCGCCATGATGCCTAAAAGAGGTCGGCAGAACTGAGCTGCTAAGCTCAGTACCCTGTTTCCCCTCTGATGCAGCTTCGGTGGCATCGACGTTTTCCAGGGCTGCTTCTTCCTCCCGTGGATCTCAGGTAACTAAACATAAATCCAGCCGGTCCTCAAAGGGTAGATCTCCTTGCCCTTGAGGATTCTGCACCGGCAAAATTACCCTGGCGGGAGGCTTCGGCTTCCAAAGCATTATCAGGGTTCCAGGATGTTCTCGAGGCCTCAACCTCGGCAGAACTACTTGTGCCATGCTCTGGGGTACCGGCGGTCTCCTCCAGTACTGACATCCAGGCATTGGCAGCGTCGATAGACCAGAGTCCTGGCTATTGACCGCAGTCTGACGGCTTTCCTTGCGGCATTGACGCCCTCGGAACCGCGACAGACAAATCCACCAGTTCTGGCACCGGCCCCGGTATCGGTACCGATAGCATTGGCATTGGTGTCTGCTTTGCCGGTACCCAGTCATCCGATGATCTCTGGTACCGATACTCTGGTACTGGTTACTCCTGGTACCGACTTCGGTCGGTACGGGTATCGGGCTCTTCAAGAGCATCTGGACAGACGGTACTTCTGACAGTTCTGTCGATGCAGCAATGCTTCTCCCAGAGGAGCCCTCCTCCCCTAAACGCAGGATGTCTCCTTCCAGGATTTTATCAGTGAGATGGCTCAGGGCCTGTCCATTACTGTGGCCCCTGAAACAGAGCCAAGGACCAAGGAGTTGGAAATTTTACAATATCCCAAAACTCCTAAGGAGGCAGCTACCTTGCCCATTCATGAGATTTTATATGATCTCATGTTAAGGATGTGGGAGACACCTCTCACCACCTCTCCTCATTCTCGCAGACTGGATACTATGTATCGAGTCCCTCCTTGTCCTGGTTTCCATAAGACTCAGCTTCCTCACCACTCTATTGTAGTGGAATCAGCTATGAGAAGGATCAAGAGTGCAAAGAGGCATGCCTCTTATCCTCCAGGACGTGAGTGCAGAACCCTGGATGCTTTTGGACGTCGGGTCTTCCAAGCTTCCGTGCTTTCTGCCAGGATCAGTTCCTATAGTCTCTACATGGGAATGTTTCTGAAGGAGGTCACAGATGATTTAGAGGCGTTAAGTCCTATTCTTCCTGAGGATAGAAGACAGGATTTTCTCACTTTTGGTCAAACATACCCAAGATGTTTCTAAGTTTGCCAATCGTGCAGCCTTTGACTGCTTTGAGTGCATAAGCAGAACCTCGGCTATTGCCATAGGTGCACGTAGAATTGCTTGGCTCCAGGCATCTGATCTAGAGCTCTGGGTACAAGACAAATTGGGAAATATCCCTTGTACTGGTGAGAACATGTTTGGTAAAAATTGGCAGGAAAAGGCCAATGAAATGGATGCTGAAAATTCCACCTTGGATAGATTATCCAAGTCCACTGCTGATCCTGCTAGAAAGAAATTGTTCAAGAAACCATTCTTTTCTAAAAAGAAAAGATTTTATCCTGCTTATGTTCAGCAGGGATGTTCAGCAGGGATGTTCTGCAGGTCAGCTTGCCAGGAAAGCTCAGCAACCACCCAAAGAGAAGAAAGTAAAGACTGCTAAAGGCCTCAACCAGCCCAGCAGGCTCAGCCTCCACAGGGCCTTTGACGCTCAACTAGAGAACTTAGCCTTCCTGGCTCTTGGGGGACCAGAGCCTTCCACCATTCCAGGAAGGTTGTCATTCTCTGACCTCTCTCATCAACCTGTTAGGTCAGGAGGTCGCTATCCTTCTTGCCCAAGGGGCAATAGAAGCAGTACCCATTCATCAGCAGGGTACAGGGTTCTATTCCCCTTATTTTCTTATCCCAAAGAAAACAGGGGGTTATCAGACCTATCTTAGACCTCAGAGAATTGAACAAATTCCTTGTCAAGGAGAAATTCAAGATTTCTCTCGGATCTCTGCTGCCATACCTTCAGAGTCAGGATTGGCTTTGTTCTCTAGATCTTAAGGATGCGTACACCCATGTTCTCATCCATCCAACCCACAGAAGGTTCCTTCGGTTCCTTTTTCAGCAAAAGCACTACCAATACAGGGTGCTTCCTTTTGGCCTGGCCTCAGCACCACAAAATGCATGGCTGTAGTAGCATTTCTTCGTACTCTAGGGATATTCGTCTTCCCTTACTTAGACGACTGGCTCATTCGAGCACCAACAGAGTCAGAGGCCAGGACTTCTCTATCCTGCACAATGCGTATCCTTCAGTATTTAGGGCTGGTAATAAACATCCCAAAATCCAGTCTAACTCCCACTCAGTCTTTAGAGTTCATAAGAGCTTTGCTGGATACCAAAAAGGCAAGGGCCAGTCTCCCCCAGGCCCGTTGCCTTCACATGGTGCAGTTGGCTTCTCAAGCAGTGCTAAAGCCTCATCTAACTGCTCGAGAAATGTTACAAGTACTAGGCCACATGGCATCTACTGTGCATGTGGTTCCCTATGCTTGCCTCCATATGAGGGCAGCTCAGTGGACTTTATCCACCCAATGGACCCAGGCATCAGAAGGCCTGTCAGACAAAATAGCAAACACAAGTCGCTTTATTTTGTCCCTCCAGTGGTGGAAGTCCACTCAAACCTGTTGCTGGGGTCCCCTTTCCAACAACCCTTACCCCAAGCAACTCTCACAACAGATGCTTCTCCGATGGGTTGGGGAGCTCATCTCCAAGATCTCTCCACCCAAGGCACTTGGTCTCCACAGGAGAGTCATCTACATATCAATCTCTTGGAGCTCAGAGCAATCTTCCTTGCTCTTCGAGTGTTCCACACCCTGCTCAGCTTCAAGACAGTCCGCATTCATACGGACAATCAAGTAGCCATGTTCTATGTGAACAAGCAGGGGGGAACAGGCTCTCTGTCGCTTTGCAACGAAGCTTTGCGACTATGGGCCCTCGCCAGAGAGCATCAGATTCATCTTCTGGCAGTGTATCTTCCAGGCATACAAAACTCTTGGGCAGACTAACTCAGTCGAGTTCTGCTTCCGCACGAATAGTCTCTGCATGCAGACCAGGTAACCAAGATTTTTCAAATTTGGGGAACCCCGGACATAGACCTCTTTGCAAGTCCGTGGAATGCCAGAATTCCGGCTCAGAAGGCTCAGGCCAGGGATGCTTTCCTCCTTCATTGGGGTCAAGACTTCCTCTATGCCTTTCCACCCATTCCCCTAATTCCCAAAACCCTGTTCAAGCTTCAGAGAGACAGAGGCCATATGATTCTCATAGCTCCACATTGGCCACAGCAAGTGTGGTACCCTCTGCTTCTACATCTCTCTCAAGCTCCCTCCCTGGAGTTAGGATCTGCTCCAGATCTCCTATCTTAGGAGGACGGAATGTTATGACATCCCAATCTCCAGTCTCTGTGTCTCAGGACTCGGTTGCTGAAGGCCTAGATCTCCAAGGTCTTAATCTTCCTCAGCAAGTAGAAGATATTCTTTTTGCTTTCAGAAAACCTTCCACAAGACGCTCTTATGCTTTTAAGTGGAAAAGGTTTACCATATGGTGTTCGCAGAAGGGTCTTAACCCCCTTGCGATACCTCTGGAATCATTGTTGGAGTATCTCCTTCATTTATCCAATGCAGGACTTAAGACTAACTCAGTAAGAGTCCATTTGAGTGCAATTGCAGCTTCCTTTAAGCCTCTAAATGGACAACCTATTTCCTCTCATCCTCTTATAGCAAGATTTATGAGAGGCCTTCTTCTAAGCCTCCCATTAGGCCACCACCGGTGGCATGGGACTTAAACCTGGTTCTTGGGCAGCTCATGAAGCCACCCTTTGAACCTTTAGCTACTACCTCCTTGAAATTCCTTTCTTGGAAGGTTATCTTTCTCATTGCAATCACATCAGCACGCCACGTTAGTGAGTTGCAAGCGCTAGTAGCTGATCCACCTTACACAAAGTTCCATCATGACAAGGTAGTCCTTTGGACTCATCCACACTTTATGCCAAAGGTGGTCTCGCCTTTTCATCTTAACCAAGCGGTCTACCAGCCTGTGTTCTTTCCAAGGCCGCCTGCATCAAATGCAGAAAGGAATCTTCATACTTTGGACTGTAAAAGAGCTTTAGCCTTTTACTTGCAAAGAACACAGCAACATAGAAAGTCCTCTCAACTCTTTGTTGCTTTTGATCCTTCTCATTTGGGACTTCCAGTCTCCAAGAGAACACTATCCAACTGAATTGCTCGGTGTATATCCTTTTCTTATCAGAGTAAGAATCTTCCTCTGGAGGGCCATGTCACGGCTCGCAATGTGAGAGCCATGGCAGCTTCAATGGCTCATCTGCACTCTGTGTCTATCGACGACATCTGTCGAGCAGCCACCTGGTCCTCGGTTCATACCTTCACAGCCCATTACTGTTTGGACAAGGACTCCCGCTGGGATGCCTTGTTTAGTCAGGCTGTTCTCCAACACCTGTTCCATACCTAATCAACTCCTACCCACCATCCCTGGTAGGATGCCAGAGATCCATGGGGGGAAGTGGAGCCTTGTCAGGGGCACTCAACATCTGGGGTCTCTCCCTGGCATCTAAAGCTAGGGAGTCCCCATATGTGATGACTACATTCCTGCTTGTTCCTGGAGATAGCATAGTTACTCACCTGTAACAGGTGATCTCCGGGAACAGCAGGAATTTAGTCCTCACAACCCACCCACCTCCCCTAGGAGTTGTAATTTCTATCCCTCTCTCTCTCTTTTTCTCAACTTTAAAACTCAACTGGAGAGAGGCAGTTGGGAAAGGCGGGAAGGCAGCATGCAGGCGCTGTGGGATGCTCCCAAAAGCTTCCTAATTGGACGCTGGGGAGCGTTGCCGCGCAGGCTCCGTTGGTACCGACGATACCCATATGTGAGGACTAAATTCCTGCTGTTCCCGGAGAACACCTGTTACAGGTGAGTAACTATGCTTTATCTGCCATGATATACTATATTACATGTGCGACTTTGTCAAATGCTTTCTAAAAGTCTTAAGATACTTTATCAACCGGCTCACCTTTATACTTTTATTCTGGTCTTCAAAGAAATGTAGCAGATTGGTAAGAGGGCTTCCTTTGGCTAAATCCATGTTGACTTTGAATACTGACAAAAATGGTTATTGGAGCGGTGACTTTGTTCTTTACTGCTGTCAGGCTCACAAGTCAGTTTACCAAAGCCAATTTTGAAGAGAGGCTCCAGGTTTGATCTGTTGGCCATCTTCTAATTCTTCAGGTACCATAGACTTCAGTGATAGCTTATAAATTACAAATAGTAGCTCTGCAACTTTTCTTCTGTTTAATTCTAGCCATAATCTAAATTGACTTAAAATGGATAACTGCCTTCCCCTGCCTCCTACAATTCCATAGAGGGTCCTCGCCTTTTTTTCATTTATCCATCCCATGCTGTCTGCAGCAACTTTCTCCTCTTTTTGAAAGACTAGTTTAAGCCTTCCAATTGCCCCTTTTATGACGAATCCTCTAATCTGTTCAACCTTAAACAATCTTTGCATGATGGGGTACCATTACAAGAGGGAAAGGGTGTCTGCTCAAGCCACCTGTTGAACCTGGTCTGTCCTCGCCAAAAACGTATCTGGTCTTGAGTAAGGGTATACGGTTCCACTCCGTTCATTAATTTATAGACTTCTATCATATCTCCCCTCAGCCGTCTTTTTTCCAGGTTAAAGAGCCCTAACCTTTTTAGCCTTTCTTCATAGGAGTACCCTTCCATTCCCTTTATCATTTTGGTGGCTCTTCTCTGAACCTTTTCTAATAACGCTATATCCTTTTTAAGATATGGCGACCAGAATTGCACACAATATTCAAGGTGCGGTCTCACCATGGAACGGTATAGAGGCATTATAATATCTTTTGTTTTATTTTCCATTCCTTTCTTTATGATACTTAGCATTCTATTTGCTCTCTTAGGCGTCATTGTGGATAACATGTTAAAACTCTCGGCCCAGTGTGCAGCGGCAGCCAAGAGAGCAAATAGAATGCTAGGTATCATAAAGAAAGGAATGGAAAATAAAACAAAAGATATTATAATGCCTCTATACCGTTCCATGGTGAGACCACACCTTGAATATTGTGTGCAATTCTGGTCGCCGTATCTTAAAAAGGATATAGCGTTATTAGAAAAGGTTCAGAGAAGAGCCACCAAAATGGTAAAGGGAATGGAAGGATACTCCTATGAAGAAAGGCTAAAAAGGTTAGGGCTCTTTAATCTGGAAAAAAGACGGCCGAGGGGAGATATGATAGAAGTCTATAAATGAACGGAGTGGAACGGGTAAACATAGATTGATTACGTTATCAGAATATAGAAAGATTAGGGGACATGCAATGAAGCTACAGGGTATACTATTTAAGACTAATAAAAGAAAATATTTTTTCGCTCAGCGTGTAATCAAACTCTGGAATTTGTTACCTGAGGATGTAGTAAAGGCTGTTAGTGTAGCTGGGTTTAAAAAAGGTTTGGACATGTTCCTGGAGGAAAAGTACATAAACCATTATTAAGAAGGGACCCAGGATATCAATGCTTGACCCAGTACAAGCATTGCGGAACCTGTGTCTTTTGGGGAAACTGCTAGGTACGTACGACCTAGGTTGGCCACTGTTGGAAACAGGATACTGGGCTTGATGGACCTTGGTCTGACTCATTATGGCATATCTTATGTTCTTATGTTCCTGAAATAAAGTTCATTCTCCAGATAGCAACCTGGTCAAATTCATTTATGTCCTTCCTGTCTCTCCTGTGTTGGGCTTGAGCTAAGCTTGATCCAACTGCTTTTTCTATGATGTGGTTCATGTCTTCTCCCCCCTCCCCCCCCCCCCCAACAACAACTTGAGGCTGCCTAGCCTTTAAATCAAATTCTCCAGTTTGCATTTTGAAAAAGTTAACTTTGTGCTTGTTAGGAGCATATAAATTCAGTGAAGAAGTTGCCTGACTTGTATAAGACACATGAGTAAGATAGCCATGCTCCTCTTTTTGGAGATAAGTGCATAAATAGTATACCTACCTGCACCATCTTAGGTTTATTCAACTTGTCCTCAGTAAGATGCTTTTTTTATAATACGATGAAATAAATGTTTTTCCTCTCTAACTCAAATATAGCAACTTTTTTTTCCTTTATGATGGAGCTAGTTATCCCCCCTAACAATCTAGGTACCTATTCTATGTACTAATCTTTTAGATACCCCATAGCGACAGCTATTACTCATCCTCCCCACATACCCACACCAAGTAAATACTCCTGCCTCCTTCCTTGTATACCAAGTCATCTCAACCAAAAGCACAACCATCAGAACTCTTATTTGGAACCACACTTTTTTCTGAGTTCCTTATTATAATTTTACTTTTATTCCAAGGATTACCACCCTCCATCTATAACCATAGTTCTTTAGATATAATCACCCTACCTCCCTTGGAGCCCTCCTCTACAGTCCACTCATTTCCACACCCTACCCCCCAAAAGGATCAGTCCTTTCACTATAACCAAATCAAAGTTCCCCTTCCTCCCCCAGCACCTTGGTTATCCCGGGATGCCTAATCAGGTATAATGGTATTCAAGAACATTAGCAAACAGTCAATATTCCTCCAGCCCCCTTTATTTTCTCCTGCTTCTCTATCTCAAAGCTGACAACATTAAGGTTCAAATTGTCGTTAGGATATCCTTCAGTCTTTGGGGGAGCTGTTAAGCTGCTTCCATGGAACTTAGCTTGTATCAGCTGGGCCCTCCATACTTTCTTCCCCCTTCTCGTCCAAGCCTTCCACTGGGTCATCTACTTCAGCACCCGTACCTGTTCATTATCTTGTATTGCCTCTGATCTGTGCTACCTCTGCTTATAGAGGATGCTCTTCAATCATGTTCCCCTAGGAATCAGTGATCTGGTCCTGACCTCCCTGGAAATTTGGCTGCTATTTTATGTACATAAAAAAAAAATTTCACCACTACTTAAGACTATAGGAATTTCCAGCTGCCTCAGGCCCATCGGTCAGATCTTTGTACTGAAACAGTTCTTTCCTCTTACATTATCCATTTGGAAGTCAGAGCACTGTTTCCAGTTGTTATAGACCACATGGCTTGATTTTCCCTGCCTTTCTATTTTCTCCTGTCAACACAGGTTGCAAACTGTTATAAGATGGAGTAGTTCCCTTTGCTTGGACTGTGGTGTAGAATTTGAGTGGAACAAGGGTAATCCAAAAACTATTCCATAAAACCCTTTGTGTGAGTCCTTTGCCTCTTGCCAAACTATCACATGGAGGAACATTTGTTCTTAATTTTATATAATTCAAGGTACTGTTTTCTCCCTTGTCTTGATCTAGTATATGGGCATGAGGAAAATCTGTATCCTCTATCAGGCAGGGATTCATTTGCTGCCATCAACATTTCAGAAGTGTTTCTTTAAAGTTGGGAGTAGGCCCAGAGGATTGGAGAAGGGTGCATGTGGTCCCTTTACACAAAAGCAGAAGTAAGGATGAGGTTGAACTACAGACCAGTTAGTCTGATCTCTGGTGAGCAAACTAATGGAAACCCTGCTAAAACAAAATAGCGAGGTTTTTGGAATACAATGGATTACAAGATCTGAGGCAGCATAGTTTTAGTAGAGGCAGGTCTTGTCAGATGGGTCTCATTAATTTCTTTGGATGACCCGAGGTTTGGACTAAGGAAGAGCTCTAGATTTGGTGTACTTTTTTGTGCCATCAAGTCAATGCTGACTCCCGGTGACCCAACCGCCCCTGGGCTTTCTTGGCAAGGTGTGACCAGAAGTAGATTGCCAGCCCTTTTCTTCTCTCCAGCTCCCCCATGAACCCCCCTGTATTCCCCCATCATCTTGGCTAACCCCCATCCATCCCAGTGCCCAAAGATGACAAGGAGTGCTAGTGGGAATCAAATCCTGATCACTTGGGTACTAGGCTATTTCTCTAACCACTAGGCTACTCTTCTATTTAGATTCCAGGAAAGGCTTTTACACCATTCCGCACAAGTGATAAATTGAACATATTTTCATACCGCCCCTTCCAGAGATCAGGGGAAGTTTACATTATAACAAACCAAACTTTTACATGGAACAATATTAATAAACTTATACAAAGAACAGAATAAATGAGGTGCACTCTCTTAAGTATTTACATATAGTGGTACTGATAAAGTACAACTTCTATTTACAACAAGCTATGTACAGGTGGTTTTAAGTTCATAAATGGCATTCTTATTAGTGTGACCATTGATTAAGATCAGCAATTAAATCCACAATTCAAATCTAAAACCATTGGGGGTTTATTTATTTTATTTTATTTATTTAACATTTTTTATATACCGCACTATTCATCATCAGTGCGGTTTACATTGAACATCAACATACCTGTCAATCCATGACTGATCTAGGTTTACAGATAACAGGGAAGATAAACTGGGAGTTAACTGGGGAATAACTATCTACATAATTATACATAATTATATATACATTGAATAGGTTACATCAAGTTTTGATATTTGATAAGAATATAGTGTATTGCAGTTGTAATTGGGGTAAAGGGTGGAGCAGGGCGGGAGGGTAGGGTAAGGAGGAGAGAGGGGAATGGCGGGGAGGGGGAACCTTATGTTCTGGTGTCTGGTCTGGTATAATGTTTTTAATTCTTTACGGAATGATTGCAGGTCTTTAATTCCTCTTAGCGCTTCGGGGAGGGAGTTCAATTGTGAGGGTGCTATGCATGTAAATTCCCTTTGTTAGTGAATTGTTTGGTTTTACACATTGTAGGGGGTACCCTTAGAGTTTTGGTTGGTTGGCTGTGTTTGGATGAGAGGTGGGAGGGGGCTGTTACGTATCAGTTTGAATGTGGTCATTATTATTTTGTATCTTGAAGAAATTGGGAGCCAGTGGAGCTCATAAGATAGGTATTATGTGGTCAGAGTCATGCTTTCATTATGTGATAGACCCTAAAGTGACTGAGTTAGAAATTGGTTCAGTGGGAGGTGTCAGTGTACAGTTAAATGGAGTGCCCTTTGAGGGGAAGAATATTACCAGTGGTGTACGCCCCAGGGATCTGTCCTTGGTTCAATTCTTAATATTTTGGTTAGTGATATTGCGGAAGGGCTGTCAGATGAGGTTTGTCTTTGCAGATGATACCAAAATCTGCAATAGAGTAGACACCCAGGAAAAGTAGATAACATAAGGAGGGATCTGGCGAAGCTTGAAGAATGGTTGAGAAATTTGGCAGCTAAGATTTAATGCTAAAAAATGTAAGGTCATGCATTTGGGCTGCAAAAATCCAAAGGGAGCAGCACTACATTATAGGAGGTGAAGTGCTACTGTCCACGAAAGAGCAGCAGGACCTAGGGGTGATTGTTTCTGATAAGGTGGCTAAACAGGAAGAAAAGGTGTTGGTGAAAGCCAGAAGGATGCTTGTGTGTATAGGGAGTGGAATGGCCAACAGGAAGGAGGAGGTGATAGTGCCTTGGTATAAGTCTGAGACCTAATTTAGAATATCGTGTACAATTCTGAAGGCCACACCTTCAAAAGGATATAACAGCATAGTCTGTGCAGAGGGTGGTTGCCAGAATGATCGATGGGCTTCCTCATAAGGCATATGAGGACAGACTTAAAGACCTCAATATGTATACTTTGAAAGAAAGACAGGAGATACGATAGACGTTTAAATACCACCACTTCATGAATGCATAGGAGGAGAGCTTCTTTCAATTGAAAAAGAGCCCTGCAACGAGGCTGCATAGGATTTAGGTGAAAGGCAAGAGACTTTGGAATAATTTGCAGAAATATTTCTTTATGGAAGAGTGGTAGATACATGGAAATGTCTCCCAGTGGAGGTAGTAGACAAAGACTTTATCTGAATTCAAGAAAGCATGGAACAAACAGATTATCTCTAAAAGATTAAAAGGGACTGTAGAGCTTAGTAGTTGGTATGAAAGGGAAGACTGGATAGGCCATATGGTCTTTATCTGCCATCATGTTTCTATGTTAAGTGAGGATAGAAGCTGTATTCTGAATTAATGAGAGATTGAACACTAGAGGAAACTCGGGAGTCCAATTCTATGTTCTCCACCAACTCTGGGTTGGCTTGAACTCTGGGTTGGCTTCTAACCCCAAAGGCGATGAGAACTGGAGGAAATGGGAGAAAAGCTATATGGGTTTCAAGCAAGGAGGATTTAAAACATTACTGTTCCTGATACCACTGGTGGTTCTATATCTTCAGCGCTCAAGATGAGGGAGCCATTCCACTCTTGGTAGTGGCAGGAGAACTCTGAACAAGCAGGAAGTAAGTCCTCACAATATGGGTGATGTCACTGACTGAGCCCTGCCCAGCTTCCAAAAGAAGCCTTTGGGAGGCACACCGTGCATGCGTGCCTGCCTTCCTACCTGTGGTGGCGCAGTCGTCTTTTTTTCCATGGAGCCCCCTAAGATGTGTTACTGTATCTGGAAAAAAGTTTATTTTCTTGGCCCTTGTGGGCCATTTTTTTTCTGCTTTCCTTGCCACCTGTCATTGGCTCAGTCAGTTTACCAACTTAAAATTTTTTTTTATTTTCCTTTTTCTATGCTTTTGGGGGGCTTTTGTCCCCTTTCGGAGTTTTTCCTGCCCGCAGCAGCTATTGAATTTAACTTGGTCACAGTATTTTTCTACATGTCTAAGCCAGGAGTGGCTTAAAAATGCACCAAGTGTGACAGGACCATCTCTGTCACAGACCACCATAACTGGTGCCTACAAAGTCTTGGACCTGACCATCAGCCTGTGGCCTGCAATCTGTGTCTGCAGATGACATGATGGGGACTGAAGGGTCAGGAAAAACAGGAGTCGTCCCTCTTCAGCTCATTGGATTCAGCATCCTCTGCCCCAAACCTGACATCAACACCTTCCAAGGTTTCTGCTGAGCTGTTCAAGGGGCAGGAGCTCCATGCCTAGTCAGAGCCAGGGGACTCAAGCAGCAAGAAGAGACTGAGATCTTGTAGAAGACAGCACTGGGAGAAAGTCCGGATGCATTATCGCAGCTCTTCTTGATGCGATGCGGACATTGATGGCTGAGAACAGCCAGCCAAGCTTACCCGATGGGAGGAGTTGACCCCCATTGCTCAGGAGGGTAGGTGGGTTTCTCCTGATGCACCAATCATCGTGGAGTCCCCGCCAGAGGTGTTGACACTGGTGTCCCTGGCTGCAGCATCGGCCCTCTCGCAGGTGGTAGTTCTGGAGGAACACCTTCAAGCTCTCAAAGCTCACTTGGCAGCTATTCTGGCCTTGCGAAATAGGCTTTGCGGTGCACTGCACTCCATCCGTGCCCTGCTTGTTGAGGCAGGTGCATCGGTTGGGCGGTCAGAATAGACACAGGTTCCAATGGCTGTGTCAGAATTCGATGCCCAGAGGCACAGACAGCTGCATATGGGATGGCATGGGGGCCACCGGCATCTACCCTCTCCCCCGTCAGAGCCAGCGGGAGAGTGGGGGGACCCAGCACTATTTCAACTTCCTCTCAGAATCAGAGTCAGAATGAGAAACAGGAGGAATCAGTGGCTTCACATTGCCAGTCCCCTAACCTCCTGTCTGACCCATAGTCTCCCCCCGAGCAGTGTAAGTTGCCTCTGGAGGACATGTTCTTCCAGGACTTCGTCAAGCAGATGGCCAAGGCCATACCTTTCTTCCTGGAATCGGAGGAAGAATAGAGGGCAGAGGAGCTGGAGCTTCTTTAGTACTCTTCAGCCCCCAGGGAGGTGGTGGTGCTTTTCATGCACCATGTCCTGCAAGGCTTGCTGTTTTAATGCACCTTGTCCTGCAAAGCTTGCTGTTGTGGCTGTGGAAAATCCCTTTTACAGATCCAGTAATCAGCCAGAAACTTAACTTCCTGTAACAGGTCCAGAAGCTTCAATTAACATACAACTCCATCATGGTTAAGTCGACCCTGAATTGGGTTAAAAGCACCAACTCATTCCTTTGTGCCCCTGGGCCATGAGGCTCAAACCCTGGATTCCTTCAAGAGAAAATGCTATCAGGGTTCCATGCTGGTTGTCAGCCTACATGAGCATGCTGGCTTGTGACCTACATGAGCATGTTCCTCAAAGACAGCATGCTGGACCTGGCAGAATTTGCTGCCCTCATCCCTGAGGACCATCGTGAGACCTAGGTGGGCCATGACGAGGACCGCTCTAAGTTCATGGGCCTTGGTGCCTATGATGTTTTTGACTCCACAGGCAGAGTAGTGGTGGTAGGCATCACTGTCTGCTGGCTGGAATGGCTGCAGTCCTCCGACCTGGAACAGTAGGTCCAAGACAAGATGACTTATGTTCCCTGCTGAAGAAAACCTCTTTGGGAATCCAGTGGAGGACAAGGCAGAGGAGCTTGAAGGAGCATGTGACTCTCTAGGTTCTCCAAGAAGACCTTGGATCCTTCACAAAGAAACATCAGGGTAAGAAGTCTTTCTACCTGCGCCCATGCTGATATTACCCGGCCCAACTGCTTGCCCATTTGAAGGTGCAGGACCCTGTTAGCAGCAGGAGGAGAGCCCTGAAGGCTCAGCCTTCCTCAAACCCAAGCTAGGAGTGGGCTTTTGACTGGTTCCTCAGGAGCATAGCCAGCGGGCTGCTGTCTGCCGGGGTGCCCCCTCAGGTAGGGGGTGGCTCGTCCACATCACCCACAGATGGGTTCTCGTTACTTCAGATGACTGGGTGTTGCAGATCATCCAGAGTGGATATCTGCTGCACCTTGCCCAGCTGCTGCCTTTGTAGGCTCCAGGGGAGTACCCTGCACACCGTAGCCCACTACAGGAAGAATTGTCCACTTTGTTAGCCAACTTAGCCATCAAGCTGGTTTCTCCAGTGCAGGTCAAGCAGAGCTTATATTCCAGATACTTCCTGGTTCCCAAGAAGACCAGCATGTTCTGTCCCATCCTGGACCTGTGGAACCTAAACTGGTTCCTGGTGCGCAAGAAGTTCATGATGGTCTTGCTGGGAACGCTGCTCTTGTAGCTTCAACAGGATGATTGGCTGTGCTCATTGGATCTAAAGAATGCATGCATACATACACATCCCAATCCACTCAAGTCGGGCAGTATCTACGGTTAGTGCTAGACTCCCAGCATGATCAGTACAGAGTGCTTTCATTCAGGCTGGCCTCGGCTCCACAGGTCTTCATGAAGTGCCTGACTGTCGTGGCCGCCTACTTCCAGACAGCATCCGGCAATCTGCCAACTCACCATTTATGTGCTCAAGTGGCTGGGTTTCATGATCAGCTACCTGAAGTTCCATCTTCAGCCCACACAACAGCTGGAGTTCATTGGGGCCCTCTTCAGTACTGCTACGGTAAGGGCCTTTCTGCCAGAAGATTGTCTGAAGCAGCTGGTAACTGGTGGGCATGGTACAGTACCAGCACCACACTTCGGCCCAAGAGATGTTGCGGGTTGTGATGAGAGGAGCATGGTTGAGCCCACGCAAACAGAGGAAAATTATAGATCTACCTTTAAGGAAGGAGACAGGCAAGATATCTGTAGCTTTCAGGGTGCAGGCAAAGGAAAAAAACACGCACTGGCTGAAGCTAAGCCACACCCAAGCTCTGCTGATCTAAGGGCAGGCTTGGAGGATAATGAGACACCTGGGTAAGGGACAGTGCAGGTTAAGCAAAAGGCAGCCTTATAAACCCAGAGAAACATGTGAGAGTAGCACCGGCTGGAGAGAGGATTTTACGAGAGAGCAGTGCTCAGGGAGAGAGCAGCACATGAGAGAGCTGACTAGAGAGAACACTGCAGACTTCCATGCAGGGAGAAGCACCAGGGAAAGACCCAGAGAACTCGCCAAAGAGGAGAATGGTGGCGATTTCCAGGGGGATTTCAGAGGTGAAAGCAGCACCCAGAAAGAGAGCCAGGCTTGCAGGGAAACTGCAATTGCTTCTGAAGACAGTAGAGCTGTAGCTGGAAGAATTGCAGACAAGGGGCAAGGTGCAGTTTCTCCAGTACATGGACCAGCTAAAAAGATTCCAGTTCTCCAGGACCAAGCAGGAAGTCAGTCCTCACTTATGGGTGACGTCGGCGCCGACGGAGCCCTCGCGGAGCAATTTTCCCCAGCTTTCAAAGAAAGCCTTTGGGAATTGCAGCGCGCATGCGCGGTCCTCTTCCCGCCCAAGGGTGCCATCTTAGCCAGTCTTCTTTTTTCCGCGGAGCCCTACAGACGTCCCCGTCTTGTCCCCGCGAAAAAGTCGATATTTCTTCATTATTTTATTCTTTTTCCTTCGTTTTCGTTTTCCGCCTGGAGTCGGAGATGCCTGCTCGGGTAAGTCCTGTGGTCCTTCTGGACTCGCCTCCGCGACAGCCGACGTCGGGCCCGACGCCGTCGGGGCCCGAGTCGGGGGCTGCTGGGTCACCTGAGCTCGGACTCAGGTTGACGGCCTTGGAGAGCAGACTGTCTGCCTTCATGGACCAGCAGCGGGCACTGCTCGCTGGCCTCGCTGGCGCCGCTGCCCCGACCGCCGGGACGTCGACGTCCAAGTCGACCCCGGAGACCGAGCCGATCCTCGAGTCGATGCGAACTCGAGTCGATCCTCGGTCGAGGTCACCCTCGGCCTCCCGTTCGGGACCGAGGTCGCCGACGCCGACTCCCTCGGCGTCGGGGCGGCAGGCGCCGCGCCCTGCCCGAGCCGACCCCACCGAGTCCTCGTCGGAGTCTGTCTGGGAGTCTGAAAGGAAGAGTCGCCTGATTCTTTCCGGACTCGGTGTGTCCCCTCGGACTCACCGGAGTCCGAGCCTCGGAAGCAGTCCCCCCCGGAGGATGCCCGGTTCTCGGACTTCGTTAGGGATATGGCCAAGGCTTTGGCCTTCCCTGCGGACCCCGAGGAGGAGCCTCGAGCCGAAGAGCTCGACGCCCTCCAGTATGACTCTCCCGCAAGGGAACACTTTACTGTACCGGTTCCTCCTATGCTGGAACGACTACTCTTCCGCATGTGGGAGAGTCCGGCCTCCTCGCCGGTCCTGAGCAAGCGGGTCGATTCTATCTATCGAGTCCGCAAGAGCCCTGGCTTTCAAAAGGCACAGCTACCACACCATTCCATGGTAGTGGAATCGGCCATGCATCGTCTTAAGAGCCAGAAGATGCACTCCTCGGTGCCTCCTGGCAGGGAGGCCCGTAACCTGGATGGCCTTGGTAAGAAGTGTTTCCAGGGCTCTATGCTCGCATGTCGTGTCCAGACTTACCAGCTATACATGGGCATGTATCTCCGAGATCTGGCTAAAGAGCTAGCCGGATTCTCCGCTGGTTTGTCCGAGGAACCCTTGCGGAGGTTCCTGGCCTTGTCCACTGGCATTCGGGAATGCTCAAAGTTCATGTCCCGAGCAGCCTATGATGGCTTTGAAGCATCGGCTCGAGTGGCCGCAGCCGGCATCGGTGCCCGCCGCCGACAGGCTTTGCTTTAGTCGTCAGACCTTGAGCCCTGGGTGCAGGACAAGTTGGTCGATGTCCCCTGCCGAGGCGAAAACCTCTTTGGCAAGCCCATGGCGGAAAAGGCTGCACAAATTGAGACTGAGACTCTCACCAGGACCAGGCTTTCTAGGAAGACCTCCGCCCCTTCCCAGAAAAAGAAGGGCTCGGGGAAAAAGTCCTTTTACCCGAGGAAGGCGGCTGCCTACAAACAATACCCCCATTATCAGGCCCCTGCAGCTCCCCAACAGGGCCAGCAGGCCAAGGGACGGGGTAACGGGTCCCGTAGGCAGCAAGCCCCCAAGCCTGCACCACTAGCCCCTGCTCAGCAGGGTGGGGGTTTTTGACTCACTAAGCATAGCCTCTCCCCCCCCGCTGGTTCCTCCCAGCACCGGAGGCCGGCTGGTTCACTTCGCCCACAGGTGGTCCAGCATCACCGCAGATGCCTGGGTGCTTCAAGTCGTGCGAGAAGGCTATCTTCTCCACTTCCACCAGGTCCCTCCCTCCTATTTTCCGGGAGAACCTCCACGACCCCCTCTGCACAGGGAATTACTCCTTCAGGAGTTAGCAGGTCTTCTGCAGGAACAGGCGGTGGAACCGGTGCCACACCACCTGAGAGGTCAAGGCTTTTATTCCAGGTATTTTCTAATACCAAAGAGAACAGGGGGCCTCAGACCCATCCTGGACTTGCGCAACCTCAACAAGTTCCTTGTGCGGGAGAAGTTCAAAATGCTTACCCTTGGAATCCTTCTGCCCTACCTCCAGCAGGGAGATTGGCTATGCTCCTTGGATCTAAAGGATGCCTACACGCACATCCTCATCCACCCAAGCCACCGCCAATACCTAAGGTTTGTGGTGGCAGGAAATCATTACCAGTACAGAGTACTGCCCTTTGGCCTGTCCTCCGCACCGCGAGTCTTCACAAAATGTCTCGCGGTGGTGGCGGCCCATCTCCGGCTTCACGGCCTCTATGTCTTTCCGTACCTCGACGACTGGCTCATCAGAGCAGCGTCCGCTCTGGAGGTCACCAACGCCACGCGCCGCACGGTGACTCTTCTGCAGCACTTGGGCTTTGTTATAAACTTCGCAAAGTCCACTTTGCTCCCCTCACAGGATCTCGAGTTCATCGGCGCAAGGCTGCACACTCCTCAGGCGCGAGGATACCTACCGCTCGACAGGGCTCAACGGCTCATGGACCTAGCCGACCGTTTTCGCAGCCAGCCCCTGGTCTCCGCCAGGCGCTTCCTGAGACTACTCGGCCATATGGCTTCCACCGTCCATGTGACCCCCAATGCCCGCGTGAATATGCGGCCTGCTCAATGGTGTCTCCGCCAGCAGTGGCGACAAGCCACAGGCGGCCTAGCAGACCTAGTGCGCGTCCCCGAGCCGCTGCTCTCGTCTCTCCGGTGGTGGCTTCGGCAGCCGAACCTGATATTCGGAATGCCTTTCCAGTCACCTCAGCCGACCTGGGTGCTGACCACGGATGCATCCCTCCTGGGCTGGGGAGCACATTGCCAAGGGGCACGTACTCAGGGCCTCTGGACCACGTGGGAGTCTGCTCAGCAGATCAACTTCCTAGAGCTCAGGGCGATCCGCCTAGCTCTCAAGGCCTTCTCCCACCTGACTTCCCACCAGTCCGTCCTTGTCCAGACGGACAATCAAGTTGCTATGTTCTACGTGAACAAGCAGGGGGGCACGGGCTCCTTCCTCCTCTGCCGGGAGGCACAGAAGCTCTGCTCTTGGGCCGTCAGTCACGGCATTCTCCTCAAGGCAGTTTATCTCCCGGGCCAAGAAAATTGCCTGGCGGACAAACTCAGCAGGGTCCTCCAGCCGCACGAGTGGCGTCTGGATCCCTTGGTAGTTCAGAAGCTCTTCCTAAAGTGGGGCCTCCCCACGGTGGATCTCTTTGCCAGTCCTCACAACCGGCAGCTTCCTCGCTTCTGCTCTCGTCAGCCACACCCCCTTCGGGTTGCGGCGGACGCTTTCCTGATTTCATGGTCGGGGAGCCTTCTGTACGCTTTCCCTCCCGTCCCGCTAGTCTCTCGGACTCTTTTCAAGGTTCTCCGAGACAAAGCCTTCATGATCCTGGTGGCCCCTCGCTGGCCCAGACAGCCGTGGTTTCCGCTCCTACTGCAATTAGCGGTGGAGGATCCGTTCCCTCTGGGGGTACAACCGGATCTCCTCACTCAGGATCAGGGGTCTCTACTACACCCCAACCTCAGGTCTCTCAACCTCATGGCCTGGCTGCTGAGAGGGTAGTCCTTGCTCCCCTTCTCCTGCCGGCGGAGGTGGAGGAGGTCGTCTTGGCTTCGCGACGGCCTTCTACCTGCAAATGCTACGCCCTTAAATGGCGTCGCTTTGCAGTCTTGTGTACCCAACAGTCTCAGGATCCCTTCTCCTGCCCGGTGTCTGTGATCTTGCAGTACTTGCTACACCTCTCTAATCTGGGACTTAAGTCCAACTCCGTCAAAGTTCACCTCAGTGCTCTTTCGGCACATCATGTGCCGGTGGACGGTAGACCTCTCTCCAGCGACCCTCTCGTAGCGAGGTTTCTCCGAGGTCTCCTTCTACTTAAACCACCTCTGCGCCCGCCAGCGCCTGACTGGGACCTGAATGTGGTTTTGCAGCGGATCACCTGTCCGCCTTTTGAACCTATGGCTACCTGTTCTCTCCGTTTTCTGTCTTGGAAAACACTGTTCTTGATAGCCCTCACTTCCGCTAGACGCGTAAGTGAATTGCAGGCCCTCGTGTCTGATCCCCCTTACACTCGGTTCTACAAAAATAGGGTAGTCCTACGGACTCACCCAAAATTTCTTCCTAAAGTGGTCTCCCCTTTTCACATCAATCAGGAGGTGGTACTTCCAACCTTCTTTCCCAGACCACACTCCAGCCGAGCTGAAACGGTCCTCCATACCCTGGACTGTAGAAGGGCTTTGAACTTCTACCTTGACCGTACGCGGGAGCACCGTAAAGCTGCTCAGCTTTTTGTGTCTTTTGACCCCAATAAATTGGGGCTCCCGGTCTCCAAGCGTACTCTGTCCATCTGGGTTGCGGACTGTATCTCTTGGGCTTATGGGGCAGCCGGACTCTCCTTAGAAAGTCGAGTCACGGCTCATTGCGTTCGGGCAAAGGCTACGTCAGTGGCTTACCTCCGCTCTGTTCCGCTGGCAGACATCTGCCGGGCCGCTACTTGGTCTTCGAGCCAGACTTTTGCGGTCCATTACTGTCTCGAGAGGGAGTCCCGCAGGGACAGTGCTTTCGGACAGGCTGTCCTCCGTAATCTCTTTGAGGTCTGAGCAACTCCTACCCTCCATCCCGGATGTGGGCTACCGGTGGGTGATAGTTCAGCGAAGATTCTTTCCTTCTGTGCTGCTGAGCTAGAGGGAGCTCATTTTTGTGCTTAGGGTCTCCGGTAGCCTTGAGCTTGGGAGTCCCATAAGTGAGGACTGACTTCCTGCTTGGTCCTGGAGAAAGCGTAGTTACTCACCTGTAACAGGTGTTCTCCAGGAGCAGCAGGAATCAGTCCTCACTACCCTCCCTCCTCCCCTTGGAGTTGCAATCGTCTGCTTATGTTCTTTTGCAAATTTTTTTATGCTGTCTTTTTTAGCTATGTCATCTGACTGGCTAAGATGGCACCCTTGGGCGGGAAGAGGACCGCGCATGCGCGCTGCAATTCCCAAAGGCTTTCTTTGAAAGCTGGGGAAAATTGCTCCGCGAGGGCTCCGTCGGCGCCGACGTCACCCATAAGTGAGGACTGATTCCTGCTGCTCCTGGAGAACACCTGTTACAGGTGAGTAACTACGCTTTCCCAGAAGGTGGGTGGATAAAAATATACCTGAGTGACCTGAGCCAGTTAGAGGCACTCTGGCGTTTGAGTCAGGAAAAGAAACTTCTCACTCCAGGTGGAAACCCTTTTCCTAGTAAGAAGCCCCAGTGGAGGAGAATTCAGGAGCTCTTAGAGAGTTTCAAGCAAGAAGCATTGCATGAAGGCTTAGAGCCAGACATACTGGTTGAAAACCCGGAGGAAATGCAGGTAGAATCTGTTGAACCTGATTCTGACTCAGAGGATTTATTAATGGACTGTTCATGGTGTAAAAAGGCAGAATAGAAGCTGCTGGATAAAGGGAAAAAGTCTTTAACCTGAAAACCACCAAAAGCAGTGAGTAAGACAGGGAGAATGATTCTAGCCTGAATGGTTAAGTACCCTGTTGAAGGAAGAAAAAGACAATTGCTTTGATTTGAAGAAAAGAAACTGTGTTTATTGCTGTATGTTTTGGGAAACAGCTATGCATGTTGTAAAAGCCAGCTAAAGCAATTTCACTGTTGGGTTTTTGTGTGATTTTCCTGAGGATCATTTGTTTTGGAGAAGAATCCTGTTTTGTTTGAGCTATATGCTTTTTGAAAAGAAGGAAATAAATTCCTGTGAGTCTTTTGAAAAACTCTCGGTTCTCAATACTACTGTTTTTTTTTTAAGTGGTAGCACAACTACAAGTCCCAGCAGCCCAAGCTCTGGACGAGGACAAATAATTCTTTATTCAAAGACTAAATAGTGGCACCCCTATGCCTATAGGCTGTGGCCTGGGCTAGGGGCCCCCACAGGGTCTAAGGCCATATCACTGCCATGGTGCATGTCACCCATCAGGCCTGTCTTATCAGGCCCAGTGAATCTTAAGAATGCAGTAGAAGAAGGCAAAGGACCGCCTCTGGGACAGAGTGGTGGGTTACTGTGCCTCTGGTGCGGTCTCTTGACTCTTGGTTCGAGCTGGAGAATCGGCTCAAAGGCCTCCCATTCCAGATGGCAGTCCACCACAAGATGCTCATGACAGATGTGTCCAAGCTTGGTTGAGGGGCTCTACCTGGATGGTCTATGCCTGCAGGGTCTGTGATACGAACAGGAGAGCCAACTCCAGATCAACTTCCCTGAGCTTCAGGTGATTGCCAATGCTCTGTGCCTTCTGAGTACCCCTGGCCAATCAGATGGCCCTGATTCAAACAGACAACCAGGTGGTGGTGATCTATGTGAACAAGCAGAAGAGCACAGGCTCATACCACCTCTGCTGGGAAATGGTTTGGTTGTGAAAGTTTGCCCTGCTCCACAGCATGGACCTCAGAGTGAGTGACTTACCCAGTGATCTGACCGGCCTGTGGACCAGCTGAGCCTTCAGCTACATGAATGGACCCTCAATGGGACGGTGGTGAATCGGATCTTTCAGGAATGGGATACTCCTGTGGTGGATCTCTTTACCACGGCACACAATGCCCAGGTGGCCTGGTTCTGCTCCTTGAGGCCAGCCAGCAACTGCCTGCTTTGGATGCCTTCGTTCTCCACTAGGGGAGGGCCTACTGTATGCATATCACCCGATACCACTCATGGCGAAAACCCTCCTGAAGCTCCAGGCTGACAAGAGCTGCATGATCCTAATTGCTCCTTATTGGCCTCGATAGCCATGGTTCCCACTACTACTGCAGCTCTCACTGAGGGAACTTTTCCATCTGGGCTTTGCCCCAGACCTCATCTCGCAGGAGGGCAGAACTTTGCTGCACCCCAGCATCTGCTCGTTTGCCCTCATAGTGTGGATGTTGAGCAGGTTGTCCTCAGAGCTCATTCTTCCCAAGGGTGTTAAGAACATCCTTCTGGCATCCCACAAGGATTTGACGCATGAGGCCTACGCACTAAAGTGGCAGAGGTTTGCCGCCTGGTGCGTGGGCAGGGTGCTGGGCCCTTTTTCTTGCACTGTGGACCAACTGCTGGGGTACCTTCTGCATCTCTCGGGCCTGAAGTCAAATTCAGTGTGAGTTCACTTCAGCTCGATAGGGGCATACCATCGTGGCTCCGAGGGGAGTCCATTTCAACCCAGCCTCTTGTGACTTGCTTTATGCAGGGCCTGCTTCTCTCGAAGCCTCTGCTCAAGCCCCCTATGGTGGCTTGGGATCTCAACGTGGTACTCGCCCAGCTGATGCGAGCCCTGTTAGAGCCGATGGACTCATGTCCCGTGAAATTCCTGACCTGGAAGGTCCTCTTTCTGTTGGTGGTCATATCAGCCCAATGCATCAGTGAGCTCCAGGCCTTGGTGACTTATCTGCCTTACACCAGGTTTCACCAGAACAGGGTGGTACTTCGTGCACACCTTGCTTCTTACTGACCACCTTCCAACCTCATGCCAACCAGGGTGAAGTGGTATTGAATATTTTGGACTGCAAGTGGATTCTAGCCTTCTACCTGGAGCACATGAAGGCGCACTCCAGTCCACCCAACTGTTCATTTCCTTCAACTCCACTATCTCTTTGGCTAGCAGACTGCATCATTCATGCTTATGCTTATTCACAGACTGGGTTGAGCCTTGAGGGCCATGTCATGGCCCACAATGTCTATGCTTTGGCTGCATTGGTGGCCATCCTTGGCTCTATCTCCTCAGAGGAGATATGGTCTTCGGTCCATATCTTTGTAGCTCATTACTGTCTGGATGGGGATTCCCAACAGGACAGCAATTTTGGCCAGGCCTTGTTCCAGTATCTTTGGGTCAGTCAACTCCTGCCTTCTGGCCCGTCTGTTTGTCCAGGCTAAGTACTAAAACCCCTCAGGTCAGTCTGCTGAGGATGCTGAATCGGATGAGTTCCTCATGGGACTATCCTACTGTTCTTCCTAGCTTCTCCAGTTTAATTGCCCCTATTGGTCTGTTGATCACCTTGGGCTCCGGTAGCCTGTGGTTTGGGAGTCCCATACATGAGGACTAACTTCCTGCTTGTTCATGGAGAAAGCATAGTTACTCACCTGTACCAGATGTTCTCTTTGAACAGCAGGAATAAGGCCTCACAACTCTCCTACCTCCCCAGGGAGTTGCCTTGTCTCCAGGAACAAGCAAGAATGTAGTCTTCATATATGGGAGACATCGGTATTTGTGGAGCCCACGCAGGAATGCTCCTCAGTGTCCAATAGGAAAGCCTTTGGGAGCATCCCACTGTGCCTGCATTGCTGCCTTCCTGCCTTCCCAGCTCTCCCTCCTCAGTTCATTTTCCACAGAGCCAGCAGGAAGCAAATCCTATCAACACAGAAAATTAATTTTATTTCTTGTTTTTTTGTGGTCGCGTCTGCCTTTCTGTTAACGCTGGGACAGACTGTCAGTTCTTTTCTATTCTCTTCTTTTCTTTTTTCTAAAAAGTGAATTAGAACTTTCTTGGGCGCATTGATGCCATTTTAGGCCTTAAGCTTCGACATAATTGAAAAACCAGCTAGTGGTTTTAAGAAATGTCTGGTAGTACCATCTCGGCTACCGACATCCATGATTGGTGTCTCAAATGCCTTGGACTCGACCACCAGCCTTCAGTGTGTCCTTTATGTAGAAAGATGAGAGGCCTGCAGAATCGAGCTGCAAAGTTAGGCACACCCATTGCCTCAGACGCAGTCTTTAGCATCAACGTCATCGAGAGTATAGTCTTCCTCTCATGGGTCTCATGTATTAAAACATAAGTCTCTGAAAATACACCGATCCCCCAAGGAAGGATAGATCTCTTTCTAAGAATAGAGATGCCTTGAGCATTGCCCTAGAGGTGGATCGGCCAGCCAAACTACCCTGGTGGGAGGATCTTTCCTCCAAAGCCATCGAGGGATCCCAGGATGCTACAGAGGTCTCCACCTCTGGAGAGTTCCTGGTGCCATGCTCTGGGATGGTAGCCCACATGTCTGGTACCAATAGCCAAGCATCAGCGGGCTCTATGGATCAATGTATCCTTGCCATTGAGCGCAGCTTGGCTGCCCTACTAGTGGCATCAGTTCCAATCAAACCCTTATCGATGGTACCACCAGCACTGTCCACAGTACCGATGCAGTCTGCATCGGGGTTTGTATCCATCAAATTGCTGCCACCCATGCCTGCCCTTGAGTCCATCCCTGGTACCCGGTGGCTCTTCCAGGCAACCTCCCCAATCCAATAGATACTGGGCCTTAGCGGAGCGTGGACATCGCTCTTGTCAGTACTTTGAATCTTCCAATTCTGATTCATCTGATGGGGAATCGATCGATGCTCGAGCAATTCAAAGTATCTAGCTCTTTCTAGCCCTCTCCAGAATGCTGCCTGTCCCCCCTTCTGAGGACATGTCTTAAAGAATTTATTCGGGATTCCAAAAGACTCGGTTGCCTCATCACTCAATGGTGGTGGTATCGGCAATGCGTCAAATTTAAAGACACATTCTTCGAACCCTCCTGGTAGAAAAGCGAGGACTCTCGATGCTTTCAGGTCTCCATGCTTTCAGCCAGGATAAGTTCATACATACTCTATATGGGTATGTTCCTTAGGGAGGTTACTAGAGATCTTCAGTCAATGGCTCCTCTTCTCCCTGATAAGAGAGCTGACTATCTCACATTGGTCAAACATGCCAAAAATGTCTCTAAGTTTGTAAATAGGGCAACTTTTGACTGCTTTGAGAGTGCCAGTAGGGCCACCTCAATCTGCACTGGAGCATGCAGGATTGCTTGGCTTCAAGCATCCGATTTTGAACAATGTGTTCAAGATAAACTGGGCAATATTCCTTGCACAGGTGATAATCTTTTTTGGCAAAGATTGGCAAGAAAAGGCATCTCAGTTGGAGTCTGAAAATACTACCCTAAACAGGCTTTCTAGAACCACTACCAACCTGGCGATGAAGAAAGCAGCTGCAAAGAAGATTCTTCAGTAAGAAGAATTTGTATCCTCCTTACACCCCTGCTTCGCAGCAACAGCCTCCCAGGCAGCAGCAGCAGCAGCAACAGCCTCCCAGGCAACAGCCTCCCAGGCAGCAGCAGCAGAGGCAACAGCCTCCCAGGCAGCAGCAGCAGAGGCAACAGCCTCCCAGGCAGCAGCAGCAGAGGCAACAGCCTCCCAGGCAGCAGCAGCAGAGGCAACAGCCTCCCAGGCAGCAGCAGCAGAGGCAACAGCCTCCCAGGCAGCAGCAGCAGAGGCAACAGCCTCCCAGGCGGCGGCGTTTGCCACTCCTCAGATGTTTGTGTACACTTCCTTGAGATCTAGAGAACAGAGCCAGTCCTTACTCTGGGGACAGAGTAGGAAGGTCCCTAGAGAGACCATAACATACATAGTAACATAGTATATGACAGCAGATAAAGACCAGTATGGTCCATCTAGTCTGCCCAGCAAGGCGGCAAGAGTAGATGCACTTGCCGCTCCGTGCAGGTCACCCCTCCCCATGCTTTGTTTAGGGGTGTATGGGGAGGGGTGACCTGCACGGAGCGGCAAGTGCATCTACTCTTGCCGCCTTGCTGGGCAGACTAGATGGACCATACTGGTCTTTATCTGCTGTCATATACTATGTTACTATGTATGTTATGGTCTCTCTAGGGACCTTCCTACTCTGTCTCCAGAGTAAGGACTGGCTCTGTTCTCTAGATCTCAAGGAAGTGTGTACACACATTCTGATCCATCCAGAACACAGGAAATATCTACGCTTCATGTTTCAAGGAAAACATTATCAGCACCGGGTCCTGCCATTCGGACTCGCCTCTGCCCCGAGAGTCTTCACAAAGTGCATGGTGGTCATGGCCACATTTCTAAGATCTCTAGGGATATTTGTTTTCCCTTACTTAGACTGTCTCATAAAGGCAGGATCCTCCCAAGAGGGTCACCTGTCTCCCTCTCGTACCATGCAGGTACTTCAACCCTTGGGATTTGTCATAAATCTTCCAAAGTCCTATCTCACTCCTACTCAAATAGAGTTCATAGGAGCTCTTTAAGTACTCAACAGTCAAGAGCGTTTCTACCTCAGCCCCGCTGTTCTCGTCTCATTTAGCTGGCATCTCAGGCCCGTGTCAGATATCATCTCACTGCTTGAGAGGTGCTACTGCTTCTAGGTCATATGGCCTCAACAGTACATGTAGTACCACATGCACACCTGCATATGTGCACAGCCCAATGGGCTTTGGCTTCCCAGTGGACACAGGCCTCGGACTGTCTCGGACAAATATCAGTGTCTGCCCCTCTGACCCTATCTCTCCTGTGCTGGTGTTCCCCAGAGAATCTCATCGGGTCACCTTTTCAGATACCTCCTCATTAATGTACCCTGGCAACAGATGCCTCCAAACAGGAGTGGGGGGCCTATCTAGAGTCCCTCTCCACTCAAGGCCTCTGGACGAAGAAGTCCAAGCTCCAGATAAATCTACTGGAACCTTGGGCAATATATAACGCCCTCAGTCTTTCAGGTACATCTACGTTTTTAGAAGGTCCTGGTCCAAATGGACAATCAGGTAGCCATGTTCTACATGAACAAGCAAGGGGAAACAGGATCTTGACCCCTCTGCAGGAGAGGCTCTCCATTTCTGGTCCTTTTGCCATTACTCATCAGATACATCTCCAAGTGGTATATCTTTCAGGGGAGCAAAATGTCTTAGCACTGAGTTGGATCCTCCTTCCCCATGAATGGTCTCTCCACATGGAAACAGCATCCTTCATTTTTCAGACCTAGTGGACTCCAGAGATACACCTGTTTACCACTCCTCAGAATGCCAAACGTCTCCACTTCTGCACCAGGACTCCTATGTCGGGCAACCAGGAGGTGGATGCTTTTCATCTCCACTGGGGTTGAGAATTCCTGTATGCTTTTCCTCCCATTCCCCTGATTCCCAAGATGCTTTTCAAGCTCTAGGAGGACAGGGGCCTCATGATACTCGTAGCCTCACATTGGCCACGTCAACTGTGGTTTCCTCTCCTACTACGTCTATCTCAAACTCAACCCCTAGATCCCGGATCTGCTCCAGATCTTTCTCAAGAGGAGGGGACGCTGCTACATCCCAATCCACAGTCTTTCCACCTCACAGCATGGCTGCTCAAAGCTTTGTATTACGGGATCTTAGCCTTACTTAGGAAGTAAGAGATCCTTGTAGCTTCTAGAAAGCAATCCACCAGACGTTCTTATGCTTTTAAGTGGCAAAGATTTTCAATCTGGTGTTCCCAGAAGAACCTTAATCCCTTCTTGGCCTAGTGGAGGTGCTTCTCCAGTATCTCCTCCATCTATCCTCTTCCAATCTGAATACCAACTCAGTAAGAGTTCACCTGAGTGCCATCTCCTGGATGGACAGCCAGTTTCTTCACAGCAGTTTGGGCGCACTTCATGAGAGGTTTCTTGCTCACCAAACCTCCCATTAGACCACCACCAGTGGCCTAGGATCTCGGTGTCATTCTGGGGCAACTTCTCAAGCTGCCCTTAGCCACTACCTTGCTAACATTTCTGACATGGAAGGTCACTTTCTTTATTGCACTCACTTCAGCTAGACACATTAGTGAGCTACAGGCTTTGGTGGCAAACCTACCTTACACACCGTTCCACCATGGCAAGGTTGTCCTAAGGACTCGCCCCCATTTCATGGCAAAGGTGGTGTCTCCTTTTTATTTGAATCAGTCTACCTGCCTATCTTTTTTCCTAGACCACATTCGTCTAGGGCAGAGGCAACTCACCATACCCTTGTCTGCAAACATTCCTTGGCGTTCTATCTTCAAAGGATAGCTGTGTACTGTAAAGGCTCTGTTATTCTTCTCCTTTGATCCCAGTCACTTGGGGTTGCCAGTATCCAAACGTACTCTTTCTAAATGAATAGCAGATTACATCTCATTTGCTTATGACAAAGCAGGACTATCCCTTGAAGGTCATGTCACTGCCCATAATGTTTGTACCATGGCTACCTCGATGGCACATCTATGCTCTGTAGTCATTGATCACTTAACCCTCCATTGCCTCAGAAAAATCTAAGTTATCAATGTCCCTGTTTAATGTACATTACCAAGTTTAAGTTACAATGTAAACTGCTTTGACTGAAATGATAAAGCGGTATAAAAACATGTTAAAATAAAATTGACAAAATCTGCAAAGCAGCAACTTGGTCTTTGGTCCATACCTTTGCTGCTCATTACTGTCTAGACAAAGATTCTCACCAGAATGCCATGTTTGGTCAAGTTGTTCTCCAGCATCCCTTTCAGACTTAAGGGCAACTCCTACCCTTCGTCCTGGAACGATACTAGACATCCATAGAGGATTCATGACCACCTGAAGCCTTCCCTGAGGTAAACCTACCGGTTCTGAGGACATTTTCTCAGGCATCTGGGAGCTAGGGAGTCCCATATGTGAAGACTACATTCCTGCTTGTTTCTGGAAATAGTGTAGTTACTCACTTGTAACAGGTGATATCCGGGAACAGCAGGAATTTAGTCTTCACAATCCACCTTCCTCCCCTAGGAGTTGTAAGTTTCTTCTTTCCTTTTCTCTCAGCTGCAAACTCAACTGAGGAGGGAGAAGGCGGTAAGGCAGCGACGCAGGCGCAGTGGGATACTCCCAAAGACTTTCCTGTTGGATGCTGGAGCGCATTCCCATGTGGGCTCCATCGGTACAGATGTCACCCATATGTGCAGACTAAATTCCTGCTGTTTCCGGAGATCACATGTTACAGGTGAGTAACTACGCTTTCTGGCTGCTGCTGTGTTATTAGACTGGAGAAGATAGCGCCATGGCAGGCGGGAAGGCAGGTGTGTATGTGTGGTCTGCCTCCCAAAAGTTTCCTTTGGAAGCTGAGGCATGTTCTCGTGCACGGCTCCGTCGGTGATGTCACCCATACATGAGGACTGACTTCTGCTGTTCGCGGAGAACACCTGCTACAGGTGAGTAACTACGCTTTCAGTTCCCTCCTCTCAAGGATCTTTGAAAGCTTTCTGAAAATCCAGATACACTATATAAGCCAGCTCACATTCATCTACTTGTTTGTTCACACCTTCAAAAACAATATAACTGATTAGTGATACAAGACTCTTGTTGGCTAAATCAGTGTTGACTTTGTTCCTTTAAACCATGACTGTCTACATGTTCAGTAATTTTATTCTGTAATGGTTTCTACTATTTTGCCCAGTACTGACATGGTGCTCACCGGTCTGTAGTTTCCTGGATCGCCCCTGGAACCCTTTTCAAAAATTTGTTACGTTGGCCATTCTCCTATCTTCAGGTACTATAGATAGTTCAGATTACTAATAGTAGGTCTACAGTCTCATGTTTTAGTTCTTTCAGCACCTTGAGGTGTATACCATCCGGTCCAGGTGATCTGCTGCTACTCAGGTGTAGCCAGATTTGTTTCAGTTCTTCTGAATTAACTTTAAATATTATTTCTGGCATGGGTAACTTCCTTATGCATCTTCAGTAAAGACCAAAACAAAGAATTCATTCAGCCTCTCTATTATAGTCTTGTCCTCCCTTTGTGCCCCTTTTACACTTCTATCATTTAATGGTCCAACTGAGTCGCAGGCTTTTTGCTACAAATGTACTTGGACGTTTTTATTATAGTGGTTTTTTTTTTCCTTCCACAGCAAGCTTCTTTTCAATTTTTCTCTGCCTGCCTTATTAATGCCTTGTATCTAACTTGCCAGTGCTTTGTCTGTTGCCCATTTTCATCATTTGGTTCCTTTCTCTGAAAGATGCATTTTTTGGCTATAACACCTTTTTTAAACTATGCTGACAGTCGTTTGGCCTTCCTTCCACTTTTGTTAGTGTGGAATACATCTGGTCTGGGCTTCCAAGACAGCATGTTAAACAATGCTCATGCTTGATGCTAAACTTTAAACTTTGCAGCTGCTCCTTTTTATTTTTTTTCTTAACCATTTTCCTCATTTTATCAGTCTCCCTTTTAAACGTTAAATGTTAATGTTGTAAATTTCCTTGTCTCCCTCCTATTTATTATATCAAATTTGTTATGATTGCTAATTACTCCAGATAATACATTTTTCAACAAAGGAATGAAGTACTGTAACCATAAAACAATGTATTGAGGACACTTGTATAACAAATAACTCTGTATATAGTTATATCCTGTTCATTTGTACATAGTTCACTAATTGTTAATTGTTACCTGTAATTTCCAAGTTTCAAATTGTTATATGTAAAAACAGCTTGCTCTGTTTATTGTTCTATGGGAACCGCATCTGATCAATGGAAGGAGCGGTATATAAAAAATCTGTAAATTAAATTAAATTAATGCTAAGCGGCCTCAATATAGTTATCTCTCAAACCAGATGTGTTCCACAAAGGACTATTTCTGAAATGGCTTCCTCATGTATATATTCATGAAGTAGTCATTTATTTCATCTAGAAACGTTCTAGCATGTCCTGATGTGACTGACCCAGCCGGGTTAATTTAAATTGCTCATACTGTTCATAATTTGTTAGCTTCCCTAATTTCTTTTAGCTTTTCATAACCCAGCTGTTCATTCTGGCCAGATGCATGATAGTACAACCCTACTGCCACTCCCTTCCCCTTTTTACATGGAATTTCTACCCATAAAGATTCTACAGTGCATTTTGTATCCTGCGAAACCTCTATCCTGTTTGACTCTGTGCTGTCTTTAACTTATAGTGCCGCCACCCCTCCACCACTTTGATCTACCTTATTGTGATATAATTTGTACCCAGGTATCACATTGACCATTGGTTGTCCTAGGTTTCTGAGACACCGATTTATTTCTAACCTTTCATGCTGTGCTGTATATTCTAGTTCTCCCATCTTATTTTTATACTTCTGGTATTTGCATACAGGCATTTGAGGTTGTGTTTTTGTTTGTATATGCAATCTGGTTATCAGTTGATGGGGGTAATTTGGAATCTTTCACTGTCTGCTCCTTACTTAGAGGCACCTGAGTTACTATAGGAACCTCTCTATCGGGGTGCCATAACTTCCCTGTTTTGCCATTATCCTTCAAAGGTATAGCTTTCTGAACCATGCACTTTCGGGTGACTGACTTTCCCCCATTATCTAGTTTAAAAGCTACTCTGTCTCCTTTTTAAAGGATAATGCCAGCAGCCTTGTTCCATCTTGTTAAGGTGTGGAGCCCATCCTTACTGAAAATTCCCCCCCCCTTGGGGAATGTTGCCCAATTCCTAACAAGTGAAGGTCCAAACAGAAGTGAAATACATTGGCGTCACCCTCGATAAACTCTCCTTCAAGGCATCACCCTTGATAAACTCTCCTTCAAAACTCATATAAACAAAGCCATCAAAGCAATATATTACAAAGCAAAGATTCTGCAATGTCTCTGTCCACTCCTCGAACCTCAAGACTTCCACTCAGCACTCCAAGTCATAATTCTCCCCCATCTCGACTATTGCAACTCTACCAGGGCCTCCCACAATCCACCCCAAATCTGCTACAAACTGCACTTCACACAACTGCTCGCATCCTTCAAGGAGCAATTAGGCCAGAACACATTACGCCCTTTCTCAAATTACTCCACTGGTTACCCCTACATATTCGTATAAAGTAAAAGCCCTCCTTGTGACTCACAAAGCCATACACTCCCACCCTCCGACTTGCCTCCAAACACTGCTGCAATCCCTCTCCCCACCCTCCATACTAGGGCAAGAAGAACAGCTACAATGAACACCCTGATCATTCCCCATGCCAGAACCAAATGCAGCCAGCAAGCCTGTGGACAAGCCTTTAAATTCTACGCACCTTCAATTTGGAACACATTACCGGACTCGCTAAGAAATTTTACCAACCTAAGCACCTTCCGGAAACACCTAAAGTCCCACCTCCTATCTGAACATTTCAGCTCCATCACAATAATCCCTGTCCCCCCACCTCTCCCAGACCTCTCCACACTGACAACCATTCCTCTTAACTAAGATTGTTGTATATAGTTTCAACCACTCTGACAATTGTAGATTTGTATGTATATTCTCAACCCTCTTATCCAATGCATGCTGTACATAGTTCAGTAGTTTAATGTATCTATTAATAGTTCTTTATTCCATGTACACTGCTTTGACCCAGCAAAAATCGATATATAAACACAGCTAAATAAATTTAAAACCACCTTCCCTGCATCATTGTTTCATCCACACATTGAGACTCCAGAGCTCTGCCTGTCTTTCAGGTCCTGCACATGGAATGGGATGTATTTCTGAGAACGCTACCCTAGAAGTTCTGGATTTCAACTTTCTAAGTAGTCTAAATTTGGCTTCCAGAACATCCCTCCCACACTTTTTTTCTCTGTCACTGGTACCAATGTACCAAGACAGCAGGCTCCTTCCCAGCACTATCTAAAACCTTATCTAGGTGGCACATGAGGTTTGCCACCTTCAAATCAAGTAGGCAGATTACCAATCAGTCCTTGCATCCACCAGTTACATCTATCCTAACCCTTCCCTCATGAGCACATGGCCCTGGAGACATCACTTTAGTTTGAAGAGAGTATTGTCACCTGGAGGACAGGTTCTAGCTACAGAATCTTTTCCTGCCACACCAAGGTGTGATACTCTTTTCAGGTGACGTCTCTTCTGTAGCGGCAGAGAGGCTGCCAGATTGGAGTGGGACATCTCTACTATGTCCCTGAAGATCTCATCTATATAGCTTTTTTTGCCTCAGCTCCTCCAAGTCTCCTATTCTAGCCTCCAGAGATCACTCATTCCTTGAGAGCAAGGAACTCTTTGCATATAGTGCACACAAGACCGTTCACCAACCGGGAGATAAACATACATGCAAAACTCAGTGCAAGAAACTGGATAGACCTCATCTTGCTGTTGGACTGCTATCTCATCTTATGATTTGTTTAGCTCTTTAAAGTTGTTCATTTAAAGTTGCTAGGGGAAAAGGGATACTTGAACCAATACAATTATACTTAATAAGTCTAAGGGTCTTTGAGGCATGTTTACTAAGCCCCATGATAGTAACGCAGATTTGGGCTGCCTTACTAGCACAGGGTACAGCAGTAGAAGCAGGGGGCAGAGACCAGCTGTAACCCTGAATTTAGCGCTGCTCATGGCATTGCTCTTGGCAGCAGTATTAATTACCGCCACCTATTATGCTGATGGTAGTTACCTGCCAAGTGCCAGCAGCTTGGCTTTCAAGGCCCACCCCAGTGACGCTGTGGTAGCAATGCCCAGTTGCTGTACAGTTGCATGCTGTCCAGATAGCATAGGATTTTGGCACAGCATCACAAACGCACATTTCCCAGTTAGTACGCCTTAGTTAAACATGCCCCTTTGTTTAATGTTCACCTCGCGATAAACTGCAGGGGCCTAATTTATTCCTAAGACCCAATAGCTTGCTGATTAAGATAGTTAAACCTGAAAGTGAATAAGATCCCTCCTTTCCCCTTAACAGCTTGTAAATCAAAAATTGTGCCTGGGTAGATGGGTAGGAAATAAACACTAAATGAACATTTTTTTTCTTATTACACTATGCTCTAACTGACAAAACACAGATTTTTAAAATAGATTTTATCAGTTTAAACATAATGAATTCCCTTTTCCCCAAGATTGAGAATTTTCCAGAAGGTAATAGATTTACAAGTGCAGATTCCTTCTTAGCAGTCATTCAAGTTTAATGTTTTTGTAGTATTTCTGCTCAAGAGATGTCAAAACAATATTGAAGAAATTTTACACAGATTTTGCGCCTTTCCCTGCGCATTTTGTTTTATATTCTTAAAGAAATCGGGAAGAGAGGGTTTGAGTGACTTACTGCGCGGTATTTAACTGCTGTTAGACTTCTGTGCAAGACTCATCTAAATTTTAGAGTAACAGTTATGTTGGTGGTTTCCTTTGAGTTTCTCAGAACGGGATTTGATGGTTTGTAATATTTTTTGAAAGGAGTAAGTGATAACCTTTTAATGGTCATAACATATTTATCCAGATGTTTTTGAGGACTTTATGCATTCCAGTGTGTTTGCAATTAGGATTTAGAGATTTCACTTGGTATGTCCTTTTTTTCTGAAATTTCCCAGGAAGTGCCTGGTTAAGCACAGTGGGAAAGAATTTTTTCTTCAGGCCCTCACAGTGGGGAAACATTGATTCAAAATCGGGAAGGGTTAGTATCTAATCAGTATTATGACTGTTTCTCAAACCTCTAATAACTGATGAACCATGGTCAGGAAGTGTAGGTATTTAGTAATTAGAATGTGTTACTTTTTTTGTTGTTTTCTCATGTATATTTTGCTTGTGCTTGTCTCCTTTCCTTTGTGAACTGGTGGAGCTAATTAGAAGCTTTTAAGTTTCCTGTAAACTTGTGGTGTGGTGCTATCCTAAAGCTGCTTTTCCTGAGTTGTTTTTTAAGACTGTATGCATTATTTGTGCTCATTTCTAAAATGTTAATATTAAATGTTTAAAAAAAGCCTCTTATCAGAATATTGGAGTTATACTTCCGATCTCAAAGGAGCTCAGCATTTGTGCACATGCTCCATCAGACCAGAAATTTCTCCCCTCTGAGAAAGCATTTGATATGCAGCATAGTAAAATACTGTTTCTTTATAAAATCCTTATGTTGAAGTGCTGCTTTCCACATCACCCATCATGCAGATCTAATGCATTTTTTTGGCTGAAATGTTGAGGACAACCAGTGTTGAAAATAAATCTCACTGTAAATAAAGTACTGATAAGACTCCACCTAAAAGCATGAGGAAGACAGAAGTATCAGTTTACTTGTGTTCAGGAGTATTGTCTGAGATCTATAGTGTTATGGTATGTGACAGCGTTGCTGGGTTTCTTAGAAGGATTAGTGAGATCTTGATATGCTTTTGATGCATCTTGTAGTTATTTGTTTGGTTTTTGTCTATTTGTAGTGTCATTTTTTTGTTTTAATTTTCAAATATGCAATTTTAGTTTTCACACATACGTTTCTGCTTGTGTATTTGATATGTATTACCATGTGTAGATCCTGAAGGGATTCAGATAACTAATGAGTAAGGATAACATTACTTTTAGTTAAAAATATATAGAATAACTTACTCTTTGCTTGTGGTTATGACTCCTGAAAGTCTAGCTTTCTTTTCTTCCCCAACATTTCTAAAATTTTTAGAAATTCAGATGTGCTAAACATTAGGTGTGCACTTAAGCACCTCTATTTTTTTTGTATCATTCTCTGGCCTGGTAATATGTATTTTAAACATTTTTATTTATAACTTTTTTTCTTGCAAATAGTTTTTGGTAAGTCCCATCTGGCTCTGGCCAAGGAGCTCATTTTTCCCTATCTATTTCCTAATTGTCATTGCTGACCTCCAAGATTTTTTCCATTCTTTTTTTTGCCCTATCTTGTTGCTGCTCTTCCCAGCTACCCCCACTGTACTCTATATAGACATTTATTTAAGATAGCAGAATACAGTGTGCGTCAGAGCCAGCCTTGCTTTTTATGTGCTCCAGACGCAAGAATCTACAAGTGTTTTTATTTTGATTCTCTCCCTAGTTGTCCTCATTTCTTTTGATAGTCCAAAGAGTGAACCATCTCTGCTATTTCAGGCTGCTATTCCCTAATCTAGCTCACCCACTTGGCACAGAGTAAAAGCCATTGGACTATCCACTGTGTTTTAAGTGAACCTTTTCATGCTTTGCTAGTCCCTTTCAGGCATACATAGCATTCCAGGTTTCTCTTAAGGTCAAAGAGCCCTAGTGAAATCAGTTGTCCACCTATTATTTTGGCCAGCATTATATAAAGATTATCCCAGCTTTTGGTTGAACGCGGTCTATTAAATTCCTTGTCATCTAAGTTCTGAAAGCCTAGGTGTGAACATTTGCCCTGAAAGGGCATTTTGAGACAGGTCTGAGAATGTGTTAAGTACTGACTTCCATTGTTAAAGGTGAGGTATCTAGGTGGGGTTGATCAGGTTCTGGGAATTGGATGGTCAGAATTTAAGGATATGTCCAAAGCAGTTGATTGGTTTATTTTTACTTTTTTGTCTTTGTTTTGTGTGGTTTCCTCTCCCAGCTCTGTTTCGATGTGATCGCTTCGCTGTTCCATCAATTCATTGACTTTCTATCTTGTTTTACTTCCTGCTTACGGCTGCTATTTTGCCAACAGTCTTTCATAGGATTTTTGCTAATGGTGAGCCAATTTCTTAGCTCCTGTCATGTGACTGTTAAATAGATATTTTATATTATGTACAGTGTCCCCTTGCTATAAGGCTCTGTTATAAACAGTCTCCACCTCCAGTCCTAATTAAACTTCCACTCCTATCTGTATAGACACTGCACTGCCACCTGCGGAAGCCTTATAGAGAGGGGATGTTGTTTCACACCCTTCTGGTTGTAATCTCTACTGCTGCTCCTCTTCCTAGACTGTTCTAGTACATGGGCTTTTTGCATGACCAGGCCCTTGCATGTGGTTAGAGTTGGATATACTTGGATAATCCACCTTGGACTTAGCTCTTCACATTCATTGCACTTTGCTCATTGTTGCTGCTACTGCTTCTGCTGAGCTGGAATAAGAGTGCAGGGGAAACGGCACGATTTTGCTTTTGATGCTCTTGCCCTGATGCTTGCTAGCTGCTGCTAACTAAACCCTGTAGTTTCTAAGCTAAGTGTTTTAAACAAATAGCTATTTAGACTCCTCCCTTTGACCTAGTTTAGGACATTACATGCACCCAAAGCTTGTGCTGCTTTATCTCCAGGAACAAGCAGGAATGTAGTCCTCACATATGGGTATCGTCGGTACCGACGGAGCCTGTGCGGGAACGCTCCCCAGCGTCCGATAGGAACGCTTTTGGGAGCATCCCTCAGCACATGCGCGCTGCCTTCCCGCCTTTCCAACTGTCCCTCTTCAGTTCTTCGTTTTCCGTGGCGCCAATAGGACAAATTCCCTGTCACCGCAGAAAATTCCGTCTTTTAAATTCTTTCTTATGGTTGCGTTTGCCTACCGCACGACGCCTACCGGTACCGTCGGTTCTTGTCTTTTCCTAAAAAAAACCCCCAAAAAACCCTAGACTTAGACTGGTTCTTTTCAGAAACTTTCCTGTTTTGGTGCTAGGCGCCATTTTGGGCATTAGGCCCCATTTTTCCAAAATCATGCAAAAGCCAGCTAGTGGTTTTAAAAAATGTACTAAGTGTGGCGGTACCATTTCCATCACTGACACCCATGATTGGTGTCTAAAATGTTTAGGACCTGATCATTCTCCAACTGAATGTCTCTCCTGCATGGGAATGACCAAAAGAGGAAGACAGAACCGGACCGCAAAGCTCAGTACCGTCTCTTCTTCAGATGCCAGATCCATTGCATCAACATCAAGAGCCTCTTCTTCCTCCCATGGATCTTAGGTAACTAAACACAAAAGCCGGTCCTCAAAGGGTAGCTCTCCTGCTAAGCATCGAGAGGCCATTGGCATTGCCCTTGAGGGAACCACACCGGCAAAACAGCCCCGGCGGGAGGCTTCGACTTCCAAAGCATCGATGGGGCTTCAGGATGTTCTCGAGGCCTCAACCTCGCAAGTACTACCTGTGCCATGCTCAGGGTTCCGGCCGTTCTTACCGGTACCGACACCCAGGCATCGGCAGCGTTGATAGACCAGAGATTTCTTGCTATCGAACGCAGTATCACAGCTCTTCTCTCAGCTACGGTACCGGTGGTCCCAAGGGCACCGGTGCTGACATTGACACCGATGCCGGTACCGACACCGACGATGCCGGTACCGGCCACGATGGTAACTCTTCCCACTCCACCTCCAGCTGGAGTGTATAAAGTGGTACTGGGTCACCTTGGTACCGACTTCGATTGGTACCGGGATCATGCTTTGCAGGAGCATCGGAGTCAGGAGTACTTAGAGTCCTCTGATTCCGTAGACTCTGACAATTCTGCTGGCACTAGAGGGTTTCTCCTAGAAGATCCCTCTTCTCCCCAATGCAGAATGTCACCTCCAGAGGACATGTCATTTCAGGATTTCATCTGTGATATGGCTAAAGGTCTAAAGTAGCTCCTGAAGAGGAACCCAAAGCAAAGGAATAGGAAATCCTCCAATATCCTAAAGCTCCTAAGGAGGCAGCTACTCTGCCTATCCATGAAATTCTGCATAGCTTGATGCTCAGAATGTGGGAGACACCTCTGACTACTTCTCACTGTAGGAGACTTGATACCATGTATCGAGTCCCACCATGTCCTGGATTTCAGAAAACTCAGCTGCCACACCATTCAGTGGTAGTGGAGTCAGCCATGCGTAGGATGAAAAGTGCAAAAAAACATGCATCCAATCCTCCAGGTCGTGAATGCAGGACTCTGGATGCTTTTGGACGCAGAACTTTTCAAGCTTCCATGCTTTCAGCTAGGATCAGCTCATATATCCTATATATGGGAATGTTCCTCAAAGAAATCACAGGAGACTTGGAACTTATGAGCCCATTTCTCCCAGATAAGAGACAAGACTTTCTTACTCTGGTTAAGCATGCTCAGGATGTCTCCAAGTTTGTCAATCGTGCAGCCTTTGACTGCTTCGAATGCATCAGCAGAACTTCTGCTATTGCCATTGGCGCACGACGGATTGCCTGGCTACAGGCATCAGACTTGGAGACTTGGGTACAGGACAAGTTAGGCAACATTCCTTGCACGGGAGAGAATCTCTTCGGCAAGAACTGGCAGGAGAAGGCTAACGAGTTAGATGCTGACAATTCTACCTTAGATAGATTGTCAGTCTACAGCCACTCCAGCCAAAAGGAAGCCTTATAAAAACCCTCTTTTAGCAAAAAGAGGAAGTTTTATCCTTTCTATACCCACCAGACTCAGACTCCAGGTCAGGTTGCCCAAAAGGAACAAACTAGACAACAAAAGAAACCAAAAGGCCCGAGAGCCCAACCAGCTCTCCAGGTTCAGCCCCCTCAAGGGCTTTGATGTCTTCCTAGAGAGCTTTGCCTTCCTGCCTCTGAGGGGTCCTCAATCCCCCCAATATTCCCGGCAGGTTATGCCACTTTGTCAACAGATGGCAACAAATAACAGCAGAAGATTGGACTTTGTCCATTGTAGGGGAGGGGTACAAACTTCATTTTCACAAGTTACCCCCTCCTACAATTCTAAAGCAGTTCAATGCACAAACCTCTGCAGACAATCTGCTAGATCACGAGGTCTCCACACTTGCCGAAGGGGCAATAGAGGAAGGTACCTATTCACAGGGTGCAGGGTTCTACTCCCCCTATTTTCTTATTCCAAAGAAAGCAGGAGGACACAGACCCATTCTAGACCTCAGAGAATTGAACAAATATCTGTTTCGAGAGAAATTCAAAATGATTTCTCTGGGAACTCTTCTGCCATACCTTCAAAGCCAGGACTGGCTTTGCTCCCTAGACTTAAAGGATGCATACGCTCACATTCTTATCCATCCAGATCACAGGAAATTTTTACGTTTCCTTTTCAGGGGAAGACATTTCCAGTATAGGGTTCTTCCTTTTGGTCTGGCTTCAGCACCAAGGGTATTCACGAAATGCATGGCAGTAGTAGCTGCATTTCTACGAACCCTGGGGATTTTTCTCTTCCCTTACTTAGACGACTGGCTCATCCGAGCATCCACAGTGACAGAGGCCAGCACTGCACTGTCTCGTACAATGCGAATCCTCCAATACTTGGGATTGGTAATAAACTTCCTGAAATCTCAACTAGTTCCTTCCCAATGCCTAGAATTCATAGGAGCCTGTCTGGATACCAGACAGGCAAGGGCTTTCCTTCCACAAGCCCGGTGTCTTCGCATAATGCAGTTAGCTTCCCAAGCAGCAGGCAAACCCTCCCTCACTGCTCGGGAGCTACTGCAGTTACTGGGACACATGGCATCCACAGTTCATGTAGTCCCATATGCTCGCCTCCACATGCGAGCAGCTCAGTGGACCCACTCCACACAGTGGACACAGGCCACGGGTCATTTGTCAGACAAAATAAGTCTCTCTCAACGACTAATTTTGTCCCTCCAATGGTGGCAGTCATTAGAAAATCTGACAGTGGGGTCTCCTTTCGATCAACCCCTCTTTCAGGCCACCCTAACAGATGCATCACAGGTGGGTTGGGGAGCACACCTGAATCATCTCTCTACCCAGGGCACCTGGACTCCACAGGAGGTTGGTTTACACATAAACCACCTGGAGTTAAGAGCAATTTATTTAGCTCTTCGAGTGTTCCACGCCCAGCTCAGCTACAAGACAGTCCTAGTCCAGATGGACAAACAGGTAGCCATGTTCTATGTGAACAAGCAGGGCGGGACAGGCTCTGTGTCATTATGCAACAAAGCTTTACGCTATGGGGCCTCGCCAGAGAGCATCAAATTCACTTTCTAGTGGTATATCTTCCAGGCATTCAAAACCTTTGGGCAGACAAACTCAGTCGAGTACTGCTACCTCACGAGTGGTCACTCCACCTGGACCAGGTGGCAAAGATATTTCATCTCTGGGGCAGTCCAGACATAGACCTCTTTGCAAGTCCACTGAATGCCAAACTTCCCCGGTTCTGTTCCAGGATTCCAGCGCACAACTGTCAGGCAAGGGATGCCTTCCTCCTTCACTGGGGTCAGGACTTCCCTTATGCCTTCCCACCCATTCCCCTCATCCCCAAGACACGCTTCAAGCTTCAGAGAGACAGGGATCGCATGATTCTCATAGCACCACGATGGCCATGCCAAACGTGGCATTCCCTGCTTCTGCATCTCTCTCAAGTGGCACCTCTGGAGTTAGGGCATGCTCCAGATCTCCTTTCCCAGGACAACGGGACGCTATGGCACCTGAATCCCCAGTCCCTGCACCTCACGGCCTGGTGGTTGAAGGCTTAGACCTCCAGGACTTTCAACCTGTCCCAGCAGGTAAAAGATATCCTTCAAGCTTCTAGGAAACTTTCCACAAGAAGATCTTATGCCTTCAAGTGGAAATGTTTTACTATATGGTGCTCCAAGAAGGGATTAAACCCCCTAGTCATACCCTTAGAATTGATACTAGAGTATCTCCTTCACTTATCAAATTCTGGTCTAAAGACCAATTCGGTAAGAGTCCATCTTAGTGCTATTGCAGCTTCTTATAAGCCTCTGAATGGACAACCAATTTCCTCTCATCCACTCCTATCAAGATTGAGAGGCCTTTTATTAACTAAACCTCCCATCAAGCCACTACCAGTAACATGGGATCTAAATCTAGTTCTCGGCAGCTCATGAAGCCGCCTCTTGAACCTTTAGCCACTACAACCCTAAAGCTTTTATCCTGGAAGGTCATCTTCCTAATTGCAATCACTTCTGCCCGTTTCATTAGTGAATTGCAAGCTTTAGTGGCTGATCCTCCTTATACTAGATTTCATCATAAGGTTGTTCTTCGAACTCACCCACACTTTATGCCAAAGGTGGTTTCGCCTTTTCATTTTAAACCAATCTATTTATCTTCCTGTATTTTTTCCGAGGCCTCACGCCTCTAATGCAGAAAGAAACCTTCATACTTTGGATTGTAAAAGGTCCTTAGCCTTTTACATTCAAAGAACACAGCAACATAGAAAGTCCTCACAACTTTTTGTAGCTTTTGACCCTAGTCATTTGGGACTTCCACTCTCCAAAAGAACTTTATCTAAATGGATTGCCCAATGCATATTCTTTACTTATGAGATTAATGGTCTTCCTCTTCAGGACCATGTTACAGCTCACAATGTGAGAGCTCTGGCAGCTTCTATGGCTAATCTCCACTCTGTGTCTATCCGATGACATTTGTCGAGCAGCCACCTGGGCTTCGGTACGCACCGTCACAGCCCACTACTGCCTAGATAAAGCCTCCCGTCGGGATGCCTTCTTTGGCCAAGCTGTTCTTGAAAATCTCTTTCAAACCTAAACCAACTCCTACCCACCAACCCTGGTGGGATGCCAGAGGTCCATGGGAGGAAGGATTCTCACCTTCGATGGTGGCACCTTCCTGGGGAGATATCCCTGGCATCTTCAGCTAGGGAGTCCCCATATGTGAGGACTACATTCCTGCTTGTTCCTGGAGATAGCATAGTTACTCACCTGTAACAGGTGATCTCCAGGAACAGCAGGAATTTAGTCCTCACAACCCACCCACCTCCCCTAGGAGTTGTCTCTCTCTCTTTGTCTCTTTCCTCTCTCTCTCTATCCTTTCACTCAGCTACAAACTTAACTGAAGAGGGACAGTTGGAAAGGCGGGAAGGCAGCGCGCATGTGCTGAGGGATGCTCCCAAAAGCGTTCCTATTGGACACTGGGGAGCGTTCCCGCGCAGGCTCCGTCGGTACCGACGATACCCATATGTGAGGACTAAATTCCTGCTGTTCCCGGAGATCACCTGTTACAGGTGAGTAACTACGCTTTCTTGACTAGTAGTGTCTTGGGGTTGAGTAATGACAGCAGTTGGTATGCACATTGGACTTCCTTCTTTCCATCGATTGGAAGTGGTGTTGGATCATCTTAATATGACATGAACCCCCAGCTATTAGGGGCTGTAGTGCATACACCCTCTATTTGTGGTAGAGGAGTGTTCAGGTAGCTGTTCAGAGTTTGGAAGCAGAGTGGTAAGAGGGGAGGAATGGTGAAAAGTCAGTAAACATTTTTCCATAATGCCTCTTATACAGGCAGCTTCCCAGTAGTTTCCAGAGATTCCAGTAGCATTTAGACACTCGTTCTCCTAGGTTGGTACCAGTTTTGGTACTTGATAGCCCAGTATCTTGTAAGGGAAGAGTGAAGATAGAACATTCTTAGTGCCCAATTAGTTTGCTAAATGAAAGCACAGGGTACTAAAGTGACTTTTCCCAGAACATTTGGAGAGCAGTGCTAAAAGGGGCAAGTCTTGAATTGTCCTTAATTTAATTTCTAGCTGTAGACCACACCACCTCCATGGTCTGTTTGTTGGGATGGACAGGTAAGGTGCCTATTGCTGATAAAATGCTTGTTTGGCAAGCATGTGCTAGGTGCCATGAAGTGACTGGCTGTGGTGGATGCTTTAGCAAGGCTATATATAGTATGGGAGATGTTCAGTGCTGGAAAGTCATTTGTTCCTCTTCGTCTCTCCGGGCCAGTCCAGGCACTATAGGGTTGTCAACCTTCTCGAGCAGCTGAGGACTGAAAACTGAAGTTTTGCAGAGATAGTAACTGGCTCCCCCTGCTGGTCCAACTTCAGTCTTTCAGTCCTCAGCAGCTGGAAAGGACGGTATCTTGCTGGCTCCCGGAGAAAGAAAGTTAATGTGATGTTTAAGGCTGGTTTTGTTTATGAGGGAGGAGTGGTCTAGTGGTTAGGACAAGGTACTTCAGGCCGGAGGGCCGGGGGTTCAAGTCCCACCTGGGGACAGCAATCTCAGGCCGGAGGGACTGGGATTTCTAGTCCTATAGGCACTCCTTGTGGTCTTGGGCAAGCCACTTAACCCTCCATTGCCCATGTTCCCTGTAAGTATTAGCGTATGTGTCTCATATCCCCTCATGTTAAATGTATCCCCCAATTGACCGCTTTGACCCTGTGAAAAGCGGGATATAAATACAGCTAAATAAATAAAATTGTTTTCATTCACAATTTTAATTCAGGTGCAGGGCTCTCCAGTCTAGGCGCACAGAGCTTGGTTGCTCCGGGTACGGAAGTCTGGTTTAGAGCAGAGCAGGGAGGCAGAGCCTGCCTCAGGCATCAGCTCCTTGCCGGGGGTGAGAGCAAGCTAAGGTACTGGGAGCCCCAGGGACCAGCAGGCCGCCTCCGGAGCCAGGCGCACTCTACCGCTAGCAGCGGGAGTGAGTGGCCTGAGCGGTGGATTCAGCGACGTTCAGGCATCTTCAAAGAAGGTCAGTCTGCTTGCGTGGTGGTTGTTTTTTTTGACGGCTCGGGGCTCTCGTGTTTCTTTCGGCAGGCAGTTGTCTGAGCCCGTAGCGTTTTAGCAGCGATCGAGTCAGGCCCGTTTAAGCCGGCGATCCTACTCGGGAGGTTGTTTTTTGGCTTATAGCAATTGTTTATTCGCTTTTGAGAACGCCGGTATGGAGGATAGGCCAGACTCCTGCGAGTGGTTAGGGGGCCTTCAGAGCACATCAGAAATGGCGGGAACGGCAGCCATTTTGGATAAATCAAGTGCTTTACGTTCTAGTCAGACTGGTACAGGCAAGAAAAAAGCAAAGTCAAAGAAGCCGTTTAAAGTGGGGGAAGCTCCTTCACTGGCATTGCCTGCAGCGCAGGAGAACTTGGAGGCTGCTTTTTCGGCAGATTTCATTTTGGCTTTACATCAGGCTTATTGTCTAAAGTGGCATCAAGCTCAAAGTAAGGATCCTGTCCCCCTGCCAGTCCAGATTCCGGAGCAGGGTACTTTTCATTTGGACCCGGGAGAGGGGACTTCCAGATTGGTCCAGGGAGCACAGGGGGGCACCGATAGCTTCGGTCTGCCCCTTCCGGAGTCCAGGGAGTTGAGGAAGGAGAGATCCTTACGGACTCCGCGTTGGATCAGTGGGCCACTGATCCGGAGGAGGGGGACATGGGGGCTAGCGAAGATCCTAGCCTATTTAGAGTATTTAGAAAGGAGGAATTGGGGGCGCTTATCTCTCAAACGCTGGCAGCATTGAATATTGTCTTGCCAGCGGCCCAGGAACAGCCTTTAGAGGATCCTCTGCTCCAAGGTTTTAAAACAGAGCAAAGGTGTTTTCCAGTACACAGTTATGAAGCAGATGGTAGAGTCTGAATGGGAATGTCCGGAAGCTACCCTTCGGGTTGTACCCACTGCCGCAAGAGGAACAGGATTTACTGAAGATGCCTAAGGTAGATGCCTTGGTATCAGAGGTAACTAAGAAGACCACAATTCCTGTGGAGGGTGCAGCGGCCCTCAAGGATTTGCAGGATAGGAAACTAGAAACTCTCCTTAAGCAGACATTTGAAACCTGTACCCTGTCGCTTCGAGCAGCTATCTACGGAGCGTATGTGTCCAGAGCCTCCATTCGTTGGATACAGAGCAGTACTCATTCCAAAGGGGTGGAAGAAGAGGGTGCAAAACTGGAGTCAGCTGCTGCACCTTCTATGATCTTGTCAGAGTTTCAGCAAAATCTATGGCTTCGGTCATTGCGGCCAAGAGGTTTCTATGGTTGCGAAATTGGGCGGCGGATGTGTCGTCTAAAGCGCATCTCAGTAAGCTGCCATACAAGGGCACGCTGCTTTTTGGGGCCGCCTTGGAGAAAATCGTGAAGGATTTGGGTGACTCCAAAGGAGGTCACCTCCCGGAGGATCGTCCAAGAAACCAGAAACCTAGTAGAGGGCACAAGGCTCCATCGAGAGAGTTTCGCAGGTTACGAGGATCTCGATTTGCTCCTTATCAAAGGGGGCACTTTGTGGCTAAAGGACAATCCTTTCGAGGTGCTCGGGGGTTCGGCAGAGGTTACTTCTCAACACAGCAGAACCCTAACAAGAAGCCACAATGAAGGGCGGTTGGTCCAGGCGGAACTTCCGGTGGGAGGACGTTTACAACATTTCCTTTCCATCTGGGCCACTATAACATCAGACCTCTGGGTTCTGGAAATTATACGCGAAAGCTACGCCCTCAAATTTGCGCGACCGTTAGTGGAGGCTTTCGTGGTGTCTCCTTGTTGGTCTGCGGAAAAGGCAAAGGCGGTATCGGAAACGCTGCACCATTTGCTACATCTTCGGGCGGTGGTTCCGGTGCCTCACGACCAGTTAGGGTTAGGTTGATACTCGCTTTATTTTGTAGTTCCCAAGAAAGAGGGCTCTTTTCATCCGATCTTGGATCTCAAGCACGTGAACCGCTGCCTGAGTTCCGCACTTCCGCATGGAGACCCCCTTGTCGGTTATTCGTTCGGTACAGCCCTCGGAGGTGCTTACCTCCATAGATCTCACCGAGGCCTGCATATTCCCGTCAGACCGGAACATCAAAAGTTTTTACGTTTTGCAGTGCCCATGGGGCATTTTCAGTTCCAAGTGTTGCCGTTTGGGTTGGCGACGGTGCCACGCACCTTCACGAAGGTGATGGTAGTTGTAGCGGCGGTGTTAAGGCGAGAGGGCATTTTGGTGCACCCTTACCTGGACGATTGGCTGATTTGGGTGCCGTCTGTGTCGGAGTCCGTGGTGGCAACGGCGCAGGTGGTCAGTCTCCTCGAGCAACCGGGCTGGGTGATAAATCAAGCCGAGAGCCAGTTGTTGCCAGTACAGCGGCTCCTTTAATTGGGGGCAGTGTTCGACACTCAGGTGGGAGCGGTGTTTTTGTCGGAGAGCAGGGTACAAAAGATTTTGGGGCAAGTAGCGGTGTTCTTGCGCTTGAAAGCGCCGACAGCGTGGCATTACTTACAGCTTCCGGTTCCATGGCGGCGGCCTTGGATCTGGTGCCCTGGGCACAGGCACATATGCGTCCCTTGCAGCAAGCCTTGCTGGCAAGGTGGTTGCCACAAGAGCATCCCCTGGATCGGAGATTGCTTCGTTCGCAGGAAGTCAGCGACAGTCTACTGTGGTGGCTGGATCCCATCCATCTTCGGGTGGGGGTGCCGTTGCGTATGCCGGACTGGGTACTCCTCACAACGGATGCCAGCCTCGCGGTCTGGGGGGCGCATTGTCAGTCTCACATGGCTCAAGGGTGTTGGCCACTGGAGGTGACAGGTTTTTCCATCAACCTCTTGGAACTCCGGGCTGTACACCTAGCACTTCTCGAGTTTCTCCATCTCATCGAAGGGAAAGCGTGGTACAAGTATTTTCCGACAATGCGGTGACGGTGTCCTATATCAATCGGCAAGGAGGAACAGGCAGTGCAGTCCTTTTGGAGGAGAGTCAGCGACTGATGACCTGGACGGAAGAGCACCTGGTAGCGCTATCGGCAGCCCACATGGCAGGACGAGAAAATATGCAGGCCAATTATCTCAGCTGGCATGTGAATAGATCCAGGAGAATGGGTATTGAACACGGCAGTGTTTCATGACCTTACCTGCTGCTGGGGTCAGCCGGTGATGGATCTGATGGCCACCTTCAACAATGCCAAGGCGGGTCGATTCTTCAGCAGGCGCAGAAAACGTATGTCAGAAGGTCTCGATGGCCTAGCTCAGACGTGGCCGTCGGGGGCGCTGCTTTGTTTTTCCTCCCTGGCCCCTAATAGGGTGAGTCCTTCAGATAGAGAAACACGACGGTAGAGTGATTTTCATTGCCCCATATTGGGCCAGGAGGCCTTGGTATGTGGTCCTCGTCCATCTCCTAGTAGACAGGCCTTGGAGGTTGCCTGTTCGGCCGAACCTCTTGAGTCAGGGTCCGCTGCTCATGCCGGACGTGGATCGCTTCTCGCTTGGCTCTTGAAAGGGAAAGGTTGAGGCATAGAGGTTATTTGGCATCGGTGATAGCCATGCTCTTGAGGGCTAGGAGATCGTCTACGTTTGAGTTTGGCGTATCTTTGAGTGCTGGTGCGAGGAGCGGGGTCTCTGGCCGAGCAACACGGTAGTGCCAGAGGTGTTGTCGTTCCTCCAAGATGGTCTGGATAAGGGCTTAGCTCTCGCCACTCTCAAGGTCCACTTGGCAGCGCTAGCATGTTTTCGAGGCAAGGTAAGGGGAGTTCTCCTCTCCAGACATCCGGATATTCTTCGATTCTTGAGAGCGGTGAAGAACATGCGTCCTCTGGTATGGACAGTCGTGCCGGCCTGGGACCTGAATTTGGTCCTCAAAGCGTTGGCGAGGCCTCCTTTTGAGCCGGCAAGAGGTGCCGCTCAAGGAGCTCTCATGGAAAACTATTTTCTTAGTGGCCTTGTTCCGCGAGAAGGATTTTGGATCTTCAAGCGCTTTCATGCAGAGAGCCATTTCTACAGTTCTGACAGGAGAAGGTAATGTTGCGGCCAGTTCCTTTTCTCTCGAAGGTAGTGTCAAGCTTTCATGTCAGTCAAATTATTTCACTGCCGACCTTTCAGGTCCATGACGGACAGCCCATCGATGCAGTTCTCCGCAAGTTAGATTTAGGTAGGGTACTTAAGATAACTGCGGCGGACGAAGTCCTTTTGCAAATCGGACTGGCTCTTCATACTGTTTGGGGGTCCTCAGAAGGGGGAAGCAGCCTCCAAGGTCTCCATCGCTAGATGGGTAAAACACGCCGTAGCAGCGGCGTATCAGGCGAGTGGGAAATCGCCCCCGGAGGGGTTCCGCGCTCATTCAACTCGGAGCCAGGTGACGTCCTGGGCCGAGTTTGCCTTGATTCCGCCTGTGGATATATGTCGGGCAGCTACCTGGTCATCTCTGCACACTTTTGCAAAGCACTATAGATTGGATGTTCAGGCCAGGACGGACGCAAATGTGGGGGTGTTGACCATCATTGTGGGCCTAGCGGGTCCCTCCCAGGGTTAGGTACTGCTTTGGTACTTCCCTATAGTGCCTGGACTGGCCCGGAGAGACAAAGAGGAAGAAGAAATTAGACCTTACCTGCTAATTGTCTTTCCTTGAGTTCTCTCCTGGCCAGTCCAGGACCCACCCATTACATTTGCATATGGTCTGGGTTTTCCGAGTATTCTCGGGGACAATCGTAAGCTATCTTTTACCAGACTTCAGATCGTCGGTCACTCTGAGCGGGAGATGCTGAAGAGGAGTTGGATCTTCTGCTCTCGGAGCTTGATTGGTATGGTCTTTGGGGCTTCCTCGTTTAAGGGCGGGGATCGCATGTAACAGACACAGGTAGATTTAAGAAAGAAAAAAAAACTGAACAAAAAGAAGGGAGACAATGCGACAGACTGCAGAAGTTCATGCTCTTGGTCAGGCTCGGTCTTCTGTTGGTTAGCTCAAGTGTTACGTGTTTAGTTTCTTTTAGACTACTTAGTAAGTGTTAGACTGAGGATGGACCAGCAGGGGGAGCCAGTTACTATCTCTGCAAAACTTCAGTTTTCAGTCCTCGGCTGCTGGAGAAGGTTGACAAGCCTATAGTGCCTGGACTGGCTTGGAGAGAACTCAAGGAAAGACAATTAGCAGGTAAGGTCTAATTTCTTCTTTTGGGAGCAGTTGCCGAGTTGTGGGTAGATTAGTGAGAGGTATTTGTGGGGCTGGAGGTAACTGAATACCATTAGGCAGCTGGCTGTGTATGAAGGGGAATGTATGTTGGAAGGTGGATGCTGAATGCTGCAATGACTTTTTATTTATTTATTTTTTCAAGGGGAGTATACAGCACCCTGAAATTTCTGGAAATCCCATTTCATACTGGGGAGAAGGAGGATACGAGCTCTCTAAACTTTCCTTTTTTCTTTTGTAGTGGCTCCAGACACTATCAACAATCATGTGAAGACTTGCCGAGAGGAGCAGAAGAACTTGCACTTCTTTGCACCAGAATATGGAGGTAGGATAGATTTATGCACTTACAATAATTGTAGCAGTGGCTTTTTATTTAGCAGAAATGTCATCTTTCCTCAATTCCCAGTTGGTTGTATATAAAACAGAATGCCCAAATCGAGAGATCTATGACACCAAAGGGAGTAGAAAAATAACTTGATAGATTATTACTTTAAGGATTCTGTGGTATCCTGTTTTCTTATCTCACATAGCTCCTTCAGTGTTCTGGTGGTTGTTCCTCTTCGGCTATCCCTCTATGTTGGTATATCCCAAGTGTCTGTTCTGGGCCCTCTCCTTTTCTTTCTCTGTACCCAGTCCTTTGCTCTCATCTCCTCCCATGGCTTTCAGTATCCTTTTTATGCTGATGAGACTCAGCCTGTTCAGAACTCTGCTGCGTGGCTAATAATCTGCTAGCCCCGATATACTCATATAACCCCTCTTCTCAAATCACTTCATTGGGGAAACTGCTAGGTACGTATAACCTGGATTGGCCACTGTTGGAAACAGGATACTGGGCTTGATGGACCTTGGTCTGACCCAGTATGGCATATCTTATGTTCATTGGTTCCCCTTCTGTTTCTGCATCAAATTCAAAATCTCCTTCTGACCTATAAATGCATTCATTCTACTGTTCCTCACTATCTTTCCTCTTCTCTCCCTACACCCCTCCTCGTTAACTCCACTCTTCCTCTAGCGTACTCCACTCTTCCTCTAGCGTACTCCACTCTTCCTCTAGCGTACTCCACTCTTTTCTTCCACTGCCAACTCCAGACTTTGATCCTTTCACCTTGCTGCTTCTTATGGCTGGAATAAACTTCCTGAGTCTGTACGTCAGGTTTCTTCTCTCCCCCTTTTCAAGTCCATGCTAAAGGCTCACCTCTTTGAGGCTGCCTTTAGATCCTAATTCTTTGTTCTCCTTGTGTCTCCTTACCTTTCCCTATTTCGGCCACCATTCTCAGCTATTGCTCTGTCTTGATTAGATTGTAAGCTCTGACGAGCAGGGACCATCTCTAATGTGTATCTGTACAGTTCTGCATACACCTTGTAGCGCTATATAAATGATTAGTAGTAGTAGTAGTAGTACTACTTCAGAAACTCATATGCAGCCATGTCAGGGGTTGATATCCTGGTGCGAATACACTGACTGTTCTTTTAACACTTCATCCATTTGAAAACCGTATCCATAATAAATTCTAGTAAAGCAGTGGAGGCATAGGGAGAGAAAATAGCTTGCTGAAATTCTCATATCTGATGGGCGGTGGAGGAGTGGCCTAGTGGTTGGGGCAAGGTACTTCATGCCAGAAGGTCGGGGGTTCAAATCCCACTAGAGGACAGCAACCTTGAGCTGGAAGGACTGGGGTTTCTAGTCCCACAGGTGCTCCTTGTGGTCTTGGGCAAGCCACTTAACCCTCCATAGCCCATGTTCCCTGTAAAGCAGTTATCTCCAAGTTATAATGCCCTGTTCAATGTAATTTCAGTTTGTTCAATATAAAACGCACTGATGCAGAATAGCGCGGTATGTAAGAGAATGTAAATAAATAAATTAATAAAATATGCATTTGTACTGCAGGGCTTTCTTGCTTTGTTCAGCAGTAGTTTTGTATTTTTCCCTAAGGAAAACTCTAGCACTGTATCTTTGCTTTTGTAATGTATGTGGTATATGACTTAGCCTAGTTTTCGCTTTGCTGTCTTGCAGAAGTGACCAATGTGACGACAGCAGTAGACATTTACTCTTTTGGCATGTGTGCCCTAGAGGTGAGAACTGTATTCACTACATGGGGGCTAGGGATTAATGCTTTTTGGGGTGAAATGGCCACTTTCACTTCTATGCTGTTCGTTTCTCCCCCTCAGATGGCTGTATTGGAGATCCAGGGTAATGGAGACTCCTCCTTTGTGTCTCAGGAAGCTATTAACAATGCTATCCATTCTCTGGAGGATCTCCTTCAAAGAGTGAGTATCACTGAATGGGGAACTCCTGGATAGAACAATGTAAGCAGTCTCTTGGTGACTTTTCAGTTCTCTGCCATCCAGTCTCAGCAGTAAATGATTCATTTTTTTGTATTATCCCAGTGACATTGAACCTGTTAGGATGGAGCAGAAGACTTAGTAGCTATGATTAACTATGGATAGTTATTACCTTGGTGATCACAAAAATAGGTTGCAGAATCATAATGGAAGATGCTGTTTGGTTATGGAAAGGTGTGAGCTAAATACTACAAAACCTTCAATGAGCAACTTTCTCTTTACTTCCCATCCCAGTGGTATTCATTCCTAGCCCTCAAGGGCTAACAGGTCAGATTTTCAGGATACTCCTAATGAATATTTGAGTGGAGTCTAGTAGTTAGGAACCAGGGTTTGATTCCCACTGGCACTCCTTGTGGCCTTGGGCAAGTCACTTTGCAAGGCTTTTCTTCAGAGGCAATGGAGGATAATCTACTTATGGTCACATCTTGCCAAGAAAACCCAGGGGCTTCTGGGTTGCCAGGATTTAGCATTGACTCAACTGCTTAAAAAAATGAATATGCATGAAAGAATTGCATACATGCATATTATTAGGAGTATCTTTGTAGACGCTGACCCATTGGCAGACTGGGAGTGAATAGCAGCATCCTATCCCTTGCCCAGCCCTTATTTTCCTTATGCTGTCCTTGGTGAGCACTTGCACTTCTAATGTGGTGAAATATCATCTTGGCTCCCCAGGAATTCATTCAGACGTGTTTGGAAACAGACCCCAGTAAACGGCCTACTGCACAGGAGCTGCTCTTCCACCAGGCCCTCTTTGAAGTGCCATCAATGAAGTTACTGGCAGCCCATTGCATTGTGGGTCACCAGCGTAAGTATCAAAACTGAAATTGGAGTGCCTGCTTTTTAAGGATTGTAAATGTTTTTTGTGATGTAAACATTTCAAAGGCAGGGCACACTCCTTAGAAAATCAACCAGGCTCTGTTACCCTGCTCTGTGTAAGTTTAGTTAAAGGAAATCTGTTTAATTATAGATATGATCCCAGAGAATGCCTTAGAAGAAATGACCAAAAACCTAGACATGAGTGCAGTTCTTGCAGAGATTGCTCACCCTGACCGGGAAGGTGTACGCATGATGTGAGTATTTTTCTCAAAGATGGTGTTTCATCTATATTGTGATGGGCTTGGGCATTTAATAGAGTAAAAAAGATTATAGTGTGAAGGATGTCATGATGCATCACCATATCTCCAGGAACAAGCAGGAAGTTTGTCTTCGCCTATGGGTGATATAGGCACTGACAGAGTCCTCGCGGAAGCATCCCCCCCAGCTTTCAAAGAATGCCTTTGGGAGATGCCACCATGCATGCGTGATTCCCTTCCTGTCCAAGGGTGCCATCTTGCTCAGTCTCCTTTTTTCCACGGAGCCCTTCAGGCATTTGTCTGGTTTGTCCCTGGAAAAAGTTGATTTTTCTTTCTGGTTTTCATACTTGCCTCCGGTATCGCCCCAGTACTCTTCCTGCCACCGACCTCTAGTTCGGTCAGTCTGTTTTTGTAGTTTTCGTTATTTTCTTTTTATGGCATCTTTGCGCCTTTTTTCTCCCACTGGCAGCCTGGAGAGTCTTTGACCTCACAGGGCTACTTTTTTCCCCCATGGCTACCAGTGGCTTTAAGAAGTGTGATTGGTGCTCTAAAATGGTCTTTGACAGACACACACGACTGCTGCCTTGGGCCAGACCATGACCCAGCAGCCTGCGGTCTCTGCAAAAGGATGTCCAGTAAGGCCCTCAAGAGCTGCCAGCAGCAGCAGGATACGTTTTTAATTTTTTTTTCTTCTTTCCCTGAGTCTCCGTTGCCTCTGAGGGCCAGGGCCTCGTCTGAGGCCCCGACGTCTCGGGCAGAAACTACCAAACCCAAGCCTAATGGTGGGTCCTCAGAAAGGGGGTCTCCTTTGAGGGAACCCAGGAAGAGGAAAGCCTCAAAGGCGGTGTCCTTGGAGGGTTCCGACAGTTTGGGTGCTCACCAACCCCAGTCCTGCAGTCTGAGACGTTCGTCCAAGGCGTTGGTGAGGGAGCAGCCTGCAAAGGAACCCCGAAAGGATCCAACTGCGAACCAGCCTCTGTCCCCAGACACCATCCTAGTCGAGGATTCCCCTACGGGGGAGTTGGTATTGGGCCAGAGTCGTCCTGTGTCTGCTCCGAAGGCTGCGGAGCCTTCTGATCTGGAGTCTAGAATGGTGGCTCTGGAGCACAGTTTGCCTTCATGGACCAGCAGCAGGTGCTGTTGTCTGGCATGATCGGTTCATCCACCCCAACCACCGGGCCCCTGACATCCAAGACGTCCCCAGAGGCCGAGCTGATCCTCAAGGTCCTTCTGCCTCAAGTCAATCCTCGGCCAAGGTAGTGATCCAAGGCCCACTTGACGGGACCGCGGTCGTTCCCGGCAAGTATGCTGGGCACCAGCCGCAGGGCATTGGGGGCCCAGAGACCCCTAGAGCAGCCCTCCGAGTCCTCGACGGACTACTCAGAGTGGGAGAGGAGGACGAGGAGTTCCCCGATACCTGTTGCCACCGCAGTGTCCCATCTGACTCTCCCGTCTCGGAGCCTCGATGGCAGTCCCTGCCAGAGGATATGGGCTTCCTTGATTTTATCAAGGATATGTCAAAGGCCCTGGCATTCCTGACAGTCAGAGGAGGACCCTCGGGCGGATAAGTTGGAAATCCTCCAATACGAGGCTCCTCTGAGAGAATTGCTCACGGTGCCCATTCCTCCCACCCTGGAATGGCTGATGCTCCGGATGTGGGAGACACCGGCTTCGGTGTTGGTGGTGAGCAAATGGCTTGACTCGATGTACCGAGTCCACTGGAGCCCGGGCGTCACAGCTGCTGCATAACTCCATAGTGGTGGAGTCGGCCATGCGTTGGCTGAAAAGCCAGAAGATGCACTCCTCGGTGCCCCTTGGCATGGAGGTGCCCACACCCTGGATGCCTTTGGCAGAAAGTGCTACCAGGGCTCAATGCTTATCGGCCATATCCAGGCCTACCAGCTGTACATGAGCATGTACCTGAGAGACCTGGCGAAGGAACTCACCGGGTTCTCAGTTGTTCTCTCCAAGGAACCCTTGCAGCAGTTCAAGAACCTGACCAAGGCAGTCCGTGAATGCTCCAAATTCATGTCTCAAGTGGCCTATGACTGGTTTGAGTCGGCGGCTTGAGTATGGGCATTGGTGCACGACACCAAGCTTGGATAGTCGTCCGACCTCGAGCAGTTGGGTTCAGGACAAATTGGTTGATGTCCCCTGCCAAGGAGAGAACCTCTTTGGCAAAACCATGTTCAACAAGGCTGCCGAGCTGGAGACATAATTCATGACGAGGACCAGGCTCTCGAAAAAGACCACTGCACCTCCTCAACGGAAGGGCTCGGGTAAAGGTTTTTACCCGAGGAAGGGAGCTGCTTACAGAAACTACCCACCTTTTCAGACCTCCCCAGCTCCCCAACAGGGTCAGCAGGCCAAGGGACACAGGCATGGCCCTCATAAGCAGAAGGTTCCAAAACCCCAGGCACCAGCTTCGGTCCAGCCAGGGGGACGTTTTTTTGACTCCTTGAGCATAGCCTATCTACCCCAAGGAGATTAGCAGCTCGCAAGGGGACGTCTGGCCCTCTGTGCTCAGAGGTGGTTGACTATCACCACAGACTCATGGGCACTTCGGAAAGTCAGGGAGAGTTAGCTCCTCCACCTGACTGTTAGCCTCCCCCTTACTTTCTGGGAGAGCCCCTTAGGTCTCCCCTTCATCGGGACTTTCTACTAAAGGAGTTAGCAGGTCTTCTTGAGGCCAAAGTGGTGTAACCGGTGCCCCACTATCTCAAGGACAAGGGGTTCTACTCCAGGTACTTCCTCGTGCTAAGGTCTAAGGCCCATCCTCGACTTGTGCAACATCAACAAATTCCTGATGAGGGAGAAGTTCAAGATGTTCTCCCTTGGAACATTGCTGCCACACCTCCAGCAGGGAGATTGGCTATGCTCCTTAAACCTCAAGGATGCTTATACTCACATCCTCATCCACCCCCACCACAGGCAGTACCTGCGATTTGTAGTGAGGGGCAGGCATTTTCAGTATAGGGTGCTCCCCTTCGGCTTGGCCGCCGCCCCAAGAGTCTTCACAAAATGCCTAACAGTTGTGGACACCTTCCTTCGCCTCCATGGGGTCTTTGTCTTCCCATACCTGGACGACTGGCTCATAAAGGGAGGCATGGCCTCAGAGGTGCAGCAGGCCACCTTACACACCATCTATGTCCTGCAACACTTGGGGTTTGTCATAAATTACCCCAAGTCTCACCACCTCCTGGCACAATGCCTGGAGTTCATCAGAGCAAAGCTCGACACTCTCCAGTCGAAGGCCTTCTTGCCCAGGGACTGAGCCGACTGTCTCCAGACTCTGGTTCGGGACATACAGTGCCGTCCCTCAGTGCCAACTCGGCTTCTTCTGCGCCACCTAGGGCATATGGCCTCCACAGTCCACGTCACCCCAGATGCTTGCCCCCACATGAGGGCAGCACAGTGGTGTCTCCAGGACCAGTGGTCTCAGGCCATGGGTCGCCTCCGAGATAGTGTGTCTGTAACCTGCCAACTGGCAGACTCCCTGGTCTGGTGGCTGTCCAGCATTTCGAGGCAGGCATGCCTTTTCAGGCCCCAAGCCCTTCAAAGGTCCTCACCACGGATGCCTCCCTGTTCGGCTGGGCAGCCCATTGTGGAGGGTTCTACACCCAGCAGATCAACCTCCTGGAGTGCCGAGCCATACACTTAGCCCTGCAAGTCTTCTGTCACCACCTGCGTCACCAGCCAGTGCTGGTCCAGACGGACAACCAGGTGGTGGTGATCTATGTGAACAAACAGGGGGGCACAGAGTCTCTTACTCTTTGTCAGGAGGCACTGGTCCTCTGCTCGTAAGTAATCCAACAGGGTATCCTCCTGCGGGCAGTGTACCTGTCAGGCAAGGACAACCTTCTGGCTGACAGACTGAGCAGATTTCTCCAGCTGCACAAGTGGCAGCTGGACCCCAGGGTAGCCAGTCATCTTTTCCGGCTCTGGGGAAAAACCGTGATGGACCTGTTTGCCAGCCCAGACAACTTCCAGTTGCCCGCTTCTGATCCCAGCGGGCCCACCTGTCCAGGGTGGCAGCTGACATGTTCCGTTGCTCATGGTCGAAAAGCCTCATGTACTCTTTCCCTCCCATGCTGCTGATCGCCAAGACTTTGTTCAGGAACCTCTGCGACAGGGCCTCTCTCATCCTAATAGGTCCTCGGTGGCCCAGGCAACCGTGGTTCCCGCTGCTCCTCCAGTTGATGTTTGAGAACGCCATTCCCTTGAGAAACCGCCCCAGGACTCTTATCTCAGGAGGGGAGCTTTCTTCTGCACCTCAGCCTGGGTTCCCTGTCAACAGCGTGGCTCCTGAGAGGGCGACTATGGCCCCTTTCAACCTTTCGGTTGAGGTGGAAGACATTCTGCTGGCCTCTCGCAAGGCCTCTACTAGGAAGGCTTATGCCCTCAAATGGTGCAGGTTCTCGGTTTGGTGTGCCAAGCATGGGGCTGACCCTTTCTCCTGCCCGATGGCACTGGTGTTACAGTACCTTCTCCACCACTCTCAATCCGAGCTCAAGTCTAATACTATGAGTGCCCCTTACTGCCCTGGTGGTGCACCACCATTTGGTGGATGGTAAACCCCTCTCGGTGCAACCTTTGGTGACCCCTTTTCTTTGGGGCCTGCTTATTGAAGCCCCCGGTTTGCCCTCCAGCAACCGAATGGGACCTCAACGTAGTGTTGGGGCAACTCATTCACCAGCCCTTCAAGTCTCTGGCGACGTGCCACCTTCACTATCTCTCTTGGAAGGTGGCTTTCCTGGTTGTGCTCACCTCTGCTCGCAGAGTCAGCGAGTATCACGCCCTTGTGGTGGAGGTGCCTTATACTAGGTTCTACAAGAACAGAGTGGTGCTTTGCACCCATTCCCAAATTCCTGCCAAAGGTAGTGTCTCCCATCTCAACCAGGAAGTGGTGCTCCCTACCTTCTTTCCAAGACCTCACTACAGTCAGGCGGAGATGTTCCTTCACACCTTGGACTGTATGAGGGCTTTATCATTCTACATCCAACACACTCAAAGCCACTGCAAAGCTGCTCAGCTTTTCATTTCCTAAGACCGCAGTAGGCTGGGGAGGCAGTGACCAAGTGTATGCTGTCCACGTGGGTGTTGGACTGTATCACCCTTGCTTACTAACAGGTGAGGCTTCCGCTGGAAGGCCACGTCACGGCGCACTGTGTCAGGGCCATGGCGGCCTCTGGTAAACTTGCACTCTATCCCGATGGACATCTCCCAGGCCGCCACCTGGTCTTCAGTCCATACCTTCACAGCCCATTACTGCCTGGAAAGAGTCCCGACAGGCACTGTTCCCTATAAGCTGTGAGCGTGTGCGCGCGCACACACCTCGCCGAGCGAGCGCACATACTTTATAACAGAGTGCACAAAAATTACGGTTCTGATTCTGATAGAAAACAACACGGACGTCTTAAAATGTAAAAGTTGTTGTGTGTTTACAGTTTTCACAATTTCTACAATATTTTCTAGTGCAATCAATGTGGTGTACATACTGTATTCTGACGTGTAGTCAAATTTTAAAGTATATAACTCCGAGTGTCGTTATGTGGCGCACAAAATATTTAACCTTCCTTCAAAAGCTGCACAGCTGATATTTTATGCGCGCACAGCCTACAGAAAATTAGAGGGAACATTGCCGACAGGACATTGGCTTCAGCCAGGCTGTGCTCCGTAACCTTCTCAGGGTATAGGCAACTCCTACCCTCTGACCCCTGTAGTAGGGCTACCGGAGTGCTGGTTTCTTTGGACACAGGGGTCCTACTGTGGTCTGTGGACACAGGGGTCCTACTGTGGTCTGTGGACACAGGGGTCCTACTGTGGTCTGTGGACACAGGGGTCCTACTGTGGTCTGTGGACACAGGGGTCCTACTGTGGTCTGTGGACACAGGGGTCCTACTGTGGTCTGTGGACACAGGGGTCCTACTGTGGTCTGTGGACACAGGGGTCCTACTGTGGTCTGTGGACACAGGGGTCCTACTGTGGTCTGTGGACACAGGGGTCCTACTGTGGTCTGTGGACACAGGGGTCCTACTGTGGTCTGTGGACACAGGGGTCCTACTGTGGTCTGTGGACACGGGCTAAATTGCTGCTGCTTGCGGCTCCCCGTGAGGGAGCCCCTATTTTAGCTGTGGGCTTTCTGTAGCCTGTAGCTGGGGAGTCCCATATGTGAGGACTGTCTTCATGCTTATTCCCGGAGAAAGCATAGTTACTCACCTGTAACAGGTGTTCTCTGGGGACTGCAGGAATCGGTCCTCACAACCCTCCCTCCTCCCCTTGGAGTTGCTTCTATACCATCTTGTTTTTGCCGTCTTTTAGCTATGCCACCTGACTAAGCAAGATGGCACCTTTGGGCGGGAAGCGGACCACACGTGTGGTGGCATCTCCCAAAGGCTTTCTTTGAAAGCTGGGGGCATGCTTCCGCAAGGACTCCATTGGTGCCGACGTCACCCATATAAGGACTGATTCCTGCTGTCCCCGGAGAATACCTGTTACAGGTGAGTAACTACGCTTTATCCACATATAAGGCCCTTCTCAGTGATTTCTAAAACTGTTCTCCAGGAAGAAGCAGGAAGTTGGTCCTCGCATATGACTGTCTGTGCCATGCGGAGCATTTCCCCAGCTTTCAAAGAAAGCCTTTGAGACATGCTACCATGCATGCGTGGTCCCCTTCACGCCCAAGGGTGCCATCTTACTCGGTCTCCTTTTTTCCGTGGAACCCAACAGATGTCTGTCCCGTTTCCCCAGAAGAAATCCTTGCTATATCCTTAAGTTAGCTTTTCCCACTTAGCATAACGGCCAGCAGCAGACCCGGCATTGTTCTCTGCTTTTTTTCCCCCTTTTTTTGATTGAGGCTTGCCTCGACCTGCATTTGCACCTTTTTTCGCCCAGGAGTTGTCTACCCTGGCCAGGTGTTTCCCACCATGTCTCAGTGGTTTCAAAAAATGTGACCGCTGCAATCAAAGCATGTCAGACACCATGACTGCTTACGCTGCCTGGGACTGGACCATGAGAGACCTGTGCCAGGCCATGATAAAAAAATTTGAGTTGCAGGAGAAACTTTGCTCCCAAGTTCCCCTGTGAGGCCCAAGCGTCCTCTGAGTCCCGTGGTGGTGTGTCCAATGAGAAGATCCCGGACTCTGAGAAAATGAAGAAAATAAGTCCATCAAGTTTCCACCAGAGAAACCCAGTAAAACTGCTTGGAGGGACTCGAGCAGCTCCTAGAAGCGCCCTATCAAGGTCCTCAAAAAGGATTTGTCGGCCAGCAGACACCATGCGAGGTTCCTCGAGACAGTAGTCGTCATTGAGGACACACTTGTGGGAGTGCCGGCACCAGGTCCGATATCCTCGGGGCTAGGAAACCAGAATGGCGGCCCTGGAACAGAACATCACTACTATTCTGGCTCTGCCGTAGGCAGTGATGGCTGATTCATCCACATCTGCCCCGACGACCGGGCCCCCGACTGTGGGGGAGTTCCTGGTCGTTGAGTAGAGTGCCATCGGCCTCAGGTAAGCACTTGTCACCGGTTGAGGTCCCATTCCTTGGGTATCAAATCTTACCCGGCCAGTTTTTGCAGCTCGGACCCCAGGTCCTCTGGAGGCCCCTGGCCCCTTGGCACTGACCTTGAAGCAAGGAGTCACAGGGCCTCTGATTCGTCGTCACAGAGACATTCCCTTGGACCTGTCTCCTCGGTGCCATTCTTCTCTGGAGGATGTGGCCTTCCACCACTTTGTCAAGGATATAGCCAGAGCCCTTTCGGTGCAAATTGAGGCGAAGGAGGATCCATGCACAGAAGAACTGGAGATTCTCCATTACGTGTCTCAACCCAAGGAAACTCTCACTGTGCTGTTGTAGCTGATCCTCAAGCAGCTACTGTTTGGAGTGTGGGAGGACCCCGGCATTTGTACTAGTGGTCAGTTGGCCCCTCGACGCCATGTACTGCATCAGGAAAGGGCCGGGGCTCCACAAGCCCCAACTCCCACAACTCCATGATTGTCGAGTCAACCATTAAAAAACTTTCAGAGCCGGGAGAACCCACTTTTCTGTTCCCTTTGGAAGGGACACTAGAGCCCTACGTAGAGGCTCTCGGGCACTAGTGATCTCCAGGAACAAGCAGGAATGAGTCTTCACATATGGGTACGTCGGTACCGACGGAGCCTGCGCGGGAACGCTCCCCAGCATCCAAAAAGAAAGCCTTTGCGAGCATCCCACACGCATGTGCGCTGCCTTCCTGTCCATTCACTTCCCTCTCATCAGTTTTCCGCGGAGCCGGCAGGACGTATTCCTGTCACCGCAGAAAATTCTTCTTTTTATTCTTAGTTTTTTGTGGTCGCGTCTGCCTTCCCTCGGCACCACCGGTACCGCTGGTGCTTTTCTTTTTTTACTAAAAAATTTATTTTTTTCTCTAGGAATTTTTTCCTGTTTAGTGCCTGACGGTTTCTAGGCCACTAGGCCTCTATCCTTGCATTATGGAAAAGCCAGCCACTATCCTTAAGAAATGCTCAGTGTGGCGGTACAGATATATTTTTAGACACTCATACTTGGTGTCTAAAAAGTTTAGGTCCTGACCATTGTCCACTGGAGTGTCTCTCCTGCTGGAGCTCAAACAGAAGAAGTCTTCAGGATCGAGCACAACTTGATACCCGGTTCACATTGCCTTTGATGTTACCAGCCAGAATATCTTCTTTTTCACATGATCAGGTAACCAAGCAAAAGTCTGTAAAGACTAGCCAGTCCTCGAGTGGTAGATCTCCTCCTAAGCATCGAGATGCCTCTGGCGTTGCCCTCGAGGACATTTTGGCAATAAAGCCCCGGCGGGAGTCTTCGGGCTCCAAAGCATTAATGGGGCTTCAGGTTGTTCCCGGGGTTCTTACCTCGATGAACATACCTGGGCCATGCTCGGTGGTTGTGGCCGCTTCAAGCGGTACCGACGCCCCGGCATCGGCCATGGTGATGGATGAAACACTCCTCACCGATGAACGCAGTCTAGCGCTTTCAGCTACTTCGGTACCGCTAGAGTAGCTGCAGACCGTTCCTCGAGTATCTGTATTGGCTTCAGTACCGGTATCGACATCGGCACCAGTGTCGGTACCGTCCATGCTTGCTTCGACAGACTCGCTTTCTTCGATGCCGAGCCTGGAATCGCTCTCTAGCATGGAGGATTCGGTACCAACTCATCTCGGTACCGACCTCGGGCGGTACCAAAGACATCGCTTTAAAGAAAATCCGATGCTTCATCCTTTCAAGTCTTCCAAGCCCGATGATTGGGATGAATCCATAGGTACCAAGGCTGAATTTTATTTATTTAGACAGTTTTGTATACCACCTTATCCTTCAATCAAAGTGGTCACAACACAATTGGGGGATACATTTAACACGAGGAGATATATGAGATATACACTAATATTTACAGGGAACATGGGCAATGGAGGGTTAAGTGGCTTTTCAACAATTCTAGCCTTTACCCCTCATTTTAGGGGGTTCTCCTCAAGAGAGATTTCTTTTCAAGCTTTTTTACTTGATATGACGAAGTTACTTGTCATTTCCATACCTGGTAAAGAATCCATACCAGGGGATTCAGAGACTCTAATATTAAGAACGTGGGAAACTCCTTTAACGGTATCCACACATTCTAAGACACTTGACACTATGTACAAGGTGCCACCTTTTCCAGGTTTTCAAAAGACTCAACTTCCTCCTCATTCTATTGTTGTAGAATCAGCAATGAGGCGTATTAAGAGTGCTAAGAAGCACTCCTCTTATCCGCCAGGTCGTGAGTCTAGGACTTTAGATGCCTTTGGACGTCGATGCTTCCAGGCATCCATGCTTTCAGCAAGAATTATCTCATATATTTTCTATATGGGATTATCTCTTGAAGAGGTCACAAAGAACTTAAAGCTTTTGAACCCTTTTCTTCAAGAACATAAAAGAGCAGATTTTTTCTTATTAGTCAGTCATGCTCAAAATGTCTCTAAGTTCCTTAATCATGCTTCCCTGGACTGCTTTGAGTCTATTAGCAGAACCTCTGCTATAGCCATAGGGGCACGACGCATGGCCTGGCTTCAAGCTTCAGACTTGGACAGATGGGTTCAAGAAAGGCTGGGAAATACTCCTTGTACTGGTGAAAATCTCTTTAACAAGGATGCTTTATTACAAGTTAATCAGTTAAACACTGATATTGTTGTTTTCAGAGGAGTGTCAAAACGTTCCTCTATCCCAGCTAGTAAAAAATCTCCTAAAAAGCTTTATCCCCCCTAAGGGGAAAAAGTTTTATTCATCTTCTACCCATCATGCAGATGTTTCCAAAGAAGGACCAACATCAAACCAGGCTGAGAAAATCAAAATCTCAACAGGCTCAGCAAACCCAGCAGTCGCAGGGTTTCTGATATTTTATTCATTAAATCTCTTTTTCCTATTTGAGGTTTAGAACCGCTAACCTACTTCTTATCAACAGAAGCATCTACAGTTCATCTCATCCTTACTGAGGGATCAGTGATATACTGACTTAGTCCTCGACTCTGGGCATGAATCTCTTGCCACAAGAGAAATCCATTCTTTTAGCTCCTAGAGCTATTGAGGATAATTATGCCCTACAGGTAACAGGTTTCTCCTCTCCTTTTGGAGGAAAAAGAGGAGTAACAACTAATTACAAGGTAGGCTATGCCCTTCACCTTGACAGTTTTCCTGTACGAGGATATCTCATAGTTTTGACTGCAGGGGGGCTTTACCTTTTTCAGAGACTTACCAAATTGTAAGTCTTCACAACTCTGTATTACTTTCTATCCCTCTTAGTCAGCATATTCAGTCTAAGAGTAATACTGTTCAACTGGAGGGCTTACTTTTTAAGCCCATAGGATTTTCTTCAATACCTACTCCAGTAAGTGGTTTCCATACAGAGCTTTCTTCCCCTTTGCAATCTTCTCAAATATTTCTTTTAAGACAGCTTATCAGACCATAATTGAGTTTTACCACTCCTAATTATGTCTGTCGGTCCTTTTCCAATCTATAGGACCTAACTTTTTCTGCTGCCTTAACAGATAATTCCAAGAAAGGTTCCAAAACCTACTTGGACAATTTATCATTGCAGGCAACCGGCCTGTCTACTATTCTTAGCCATCTTCAATTCTTTTGGCTCCAACAGAATAGATTAGGTTGCACACTGGCAATTAAATAGCCAGATCTCACCTAAGCAACCTACAACATGCTCTCTGCAATTATACAAAAAAGCTCTGCAACTATGGGCCTTTGCCAGAGAGCGTCAGAGCCATTCCTAGTAGGTAGCTTCCAGATGGTTAAAAAGGCTTTCCCCAGTCGTGTTTCTACATGACTGGTTTCTCCTACTCTTACCATCTTCCTTAAAATTTCCTTATAAGGAAAAGGAACCAGGGCTTAGACCACGTGAAAGCATAAAGAATTGCTCAATTCCCTGGGTTGTTCCACATCTCCACTGGAACTCTTGCAACAGGGATGCATTCCTTTTTACTGCAGTCGGTCCTTGTCTAGTGCATTCCTTCTAATTCCCAATACTTCATTGAAGCTTATGCTGAACAAAGAATGCATGATACTTATATTGCCCTCATAGAGGGGCAAACATGGTATCCCCTTATATTGCGTCTCCTTCTCCACACTGAAGTTATAGAAGGATCCAGACTTGTTGTCTTAAGACTAAGGATCTTCTCTGCACCCCTTCACGTAGGTCTCCATTTCTGGTTATTCAAAGGCTAGAATTTGTGAAGAAATCTAGACCTTCTAAGTAGAAACTACCTTCTTTTACCGTAACCTTTCCGGTTACGTTGCATCTGAAGCTCTCCATGTAAAGTCATTATCCTAAGTGACATCACTTAGGGAAGGCATTACTGATCTTCAAGAAATTGGAGGCTACACCACCTACCACAAATGTTTCTCTTTCATTTGGATGAGGGGTATTAAAGACCTATCCTTTTTCTGCAAACCAGTCAGATTTATCTCCTCTTTCCTAGAGCCTTATTCTGCTCCAAGGACAAAGAGCTTCAAACTTTGGCCTACAGAAGCTTTTGTTTCTCCTCCAAAGTCCAACCTCATTAAACTCCCCAAGTTTTTCTTCTGGGATTAGTTCTAGCCATTAAGGCTTCTGACCTCTGCCTGTATTGCAAAATTTATTTTCCTCTACTTCACAGTGAGGTAATTTCTTTGAGGATAATGTACTGGCTCTTAGCACCAGACCATATTACCCTCAACAAATACTTTCGCAATACTTGGAGTCAGGTCTACATTAGAAAATTGGAATTCAATTTTTACTAACATTTATTATCTACACAAGGACTCCCTCTAGACGCCTTGTTTAGTCAAGCTGTTCCACAGCACACCCTTTTTAATTCAATCCTACCCTCCATCCCTTGGATCCCTGAGGTTCTGGGAAATAGCATGGCCCATTTATTAGTTTTGCAACATGCTGGGACCTCCTCTAGGCATCTCTAGCTTGGGAGTCCCCATATGTGAAGACTTATTCCTGCTTGTTCTTGGAGATAGCACAGTTAGTTACCTGTAACAGGTGATCTCTGGGAACAGCAGGAATAAGTCTTCACAACCCATGCATCTCCCCTAGGAGGAGTTCTCTCTCTCTCTTTCTCTCTCTAATTTGTCTACTTCCCTCCTTTGGTCTTAGCTACAAACCCAACTGATGAGAGGGAAGTGAATGGGCGGGAAGGCAGCGCGCATGTGTGTGGGATGCTCCCAAAGGCTTTCTTTTTGGACGCTGGGGAGCGTTCCCGCGCAGGCTCCGTCGGTACCGACGTACCCATATGTGAAGACTTATTCCTGCTGTTCCCAGAGATCACCTGTTACAGGTAAGTAACTGTGCTTTACCAGGGCTCGATGCTGGGGTGTCTAATCTAGGCCTATGAGCTATACATAGGCATGTAGTTGAAGACCCTAATCCAGGAGTTATCTGGGTTTTCAGCAGTGCTTCCCGGGGGAACCCTCCGACAATTCCAAGCTCTGATCTCTGTGATCAAGGACTGCTCTTTTCCTCTCCCAGAAGCCTATGACTGCTTCGAGTCAGCAACTCGAGTAGTGGCAGCTGGCATTAGTATTAGACGCCAAGCCTGACCAGTCTTCGAACCTCGAGCTGTGGGTCCAAGACAAGCTACCTGATGTCCCCTGCTCCGGAGAAAACCTGTTCGCCAAACCTGTGGCCGACAAGGCCAATGTGGTGACCTGCCAGAGGCTCTCCAAAAAGACTTCTTCCTTTCCCTTTAAGAAATCATCAGGGAAAAGACCTTTTTTCCTGAGGAAAATGGGGCTCTAACAGAGTCACCACTACCAGCCCTTCTCGGGCCAGCAACAGGGTTCTCACCCTAAGAGACAAGGCCATGGAGCTCAAAAGTCCAAGGCTGAGAATCCCCAGGCCCTGGCTCCTGCCCAACCCTGGGGATGCTTTTGACTCTCAGGGCAGGGCCTGGCTCTCTTCACCCACAGGTGGGACAAGGTCACCTTGGACCAGTGGGTTACTGCAAGTGGTAAGGGAGGTATACCTTCTCCACCTACAGTAGGTACCACCCAAGTTCTTCCAGGAGAGCCAGTGCAACCTCTCCTTCATCGGACCCTTCTGCTCTTAGAGCTCATGGGTCTGCTCACGGACAATGCAGTAGAGCCTGTACCCAAACACCTATAGGGAAAAGGCTTATAGTCCAGGAACTTTTATCCCAAAATGAACTGGCGGCCTCAGGCCCATACTAGACCTGAGAAACTTGAACAAGTTTCTGTTGAGGGAGAATTTCAAGGTAATCTCCCTTGGAACACTGCTGCCTTAACTCCATCAGGGAGATTGACTGTTGTCCTTGGACACATCCTGATCTACCCCTCCCACAGGCAGTACCTACGGTTTGTGGTAGGAGGCCACTACCAGTACAGGTGCTACCCTTCGGCCTGGTCTTCTCGCCAAGGGTCTTTACCAAATGCCTGGCAGAGCTAGCCTCCCACCTGTGCCTACAATGGGCTTTAGTCTTCCCTACCTAGACTGGCTAATCAGGAGTGATATGGCCTCAGAGATCATCAGGCTGCAGAATATGCAACCCTCCTGCTGCAGCACCTGGGTTCATCGTCAGCTACCCCAAATCCCATCTCTCTCCATCCCAAAGTCTGGAGTTCATTGGTGCCCAGTTGGACACATTACAGTTCAAGGCCATCCTCCCACAGAGAAAGGGCAGAATGCCTCAGGCAACTGGCAGGAGAGGTACAACACTGCTGGTCAGTACCAGCTTTTCTCCAGGACCAAGCAGGAAGTCAGTCCTCACATATGGGTGACGTCGGCGCCGACGGAGCCCTCGCGGAGCAAATTTCCCCAGCTTTCAAATAAAGCCTTTGGGAATTGCAGCGCGCATGCGCGGTCCCCTTCCCGCCCAAAGGTGCCATCTTGGCCAGTCGTCTTTTTTCCGCGGAGCCCTACAGACGCTGTCTACAAGTCACCGCTGAAAAGTTGATTTTCTTTCTTTATTTTAGTATTTTCTTCGGTTCGACGCCGGTCCTTTTTCCGTCCGGCCTCGCGACGCCGGTTGCGAGGCCTCCCCTTCTTTTCGTTTTTTCTGTCCTTCGTGACAAATTCGCGGGGTTTTTTTCACTTTTCCCTGGCGGCACGAACGTTTGACCTCGCAGGGGCCCTTTTTCCCCCGATGGCCGCCAGTGGTTTTAAAAAGTGTGTTCAGTGTAAGAAACTCATGTCTCTTACTGACACACATGATTGCTGCCTCCGTTGCCTGGGCCCAGATCATGAAGAAATGATCTGTGGAGCCTGTAGCAAGATGTCCGCGAAATCTTTGCGGAGTCGGCAGCATCAGCGGGAGAGAATCTTCTCTGACCCCAGGTCGGTGTCCAGGGAATCTGGCTCTGAACACCGTCGGAGCTCCTCTGAGAGGGGGTCTCCTACCCGAGAACATCATCGGAGGAAGAAACCCGCGAGGACGGCGTCGGTGGACGCTCCTGGCTCTGCGAGGGCCAGGTCGCATAGCCCCGATAGCCGTCCCGGGTCTTTGGAGCTGGAGCGGCCGTCCAAACAGCCTCATCTGGAGATGGACTCGTCTGCTCACGTAAGTCCTGTTGTCCTCGTGGACTCGCCTCCGAGGGGTCCGACGTCGGGCCCGACGCCGTCGGGGCCCGAGTCGGGGGCTGCTGGGTCTCCTGAATGCGGACTCAGGTTGACGGCCTTGGAGAGCAGCCTGGCTGCCTTCATGGACCAGCAGCGGGCATTGATCGCTGGCCTCGCTGGCGCTTCTGCCCTGACCGCCGGGACGTCGACGTCTAAATCGACCCCGGAGACCGAGCCGATCCTCGAGTCCATGCGGGCTCGAGTCGATCCTCAGTCGAGGTCCCCTTTGGCCTCCCGTTCGGGGCCGAGGTCGTCGATGCCGACTCCCTCGGCGTCGGGGCGGACGGCGTCTGTGCCCGCCCGGCCCGAGCCGCTCGACTCCTCCTCCGAGGAGTCCGCCTGGGAATCCGAGGTGGAAGAGTCACCTGATTCTTTTCGGACTCGGTGTATCCCTTCGGACTCCCCCGAGTCCGAACCTCGGAGACAGTCCCCTCCGGAGGATGCACGGTTCTCGGACTTCGTGAGGGATATGGCCAAGGCCTTGGCCTTCCCTGCGGATCCCGAGGAGGAGCCTCGAGCCGAAGAGCTCGATGCCCTCCAGTATGACTCTCCTGCAAAGGAGCATTTTACTGTACCGGTTCCTCCGATGCTGGAACGACTTCTCTTCCGCATGTGGGAGAGCCCGGCGTCGTCGCCGGTATTAAGCAAGCGGGTCGATGCCATATATCGAGTCCGCAAGAGCCCTGGGTTCCAAAAAGCACAGCTGCCGCACCATTCCATGGTGGTGGAATCGGCCATGCATAGGCTCAAGAGCCAGAAGATGCACTCCTCGGTGCCTCCCGGCAGGGAAGCCCGCAGCCTGGATGGCCTCGGTAAGAAGTGTTTCCAGGGCTCTATGCTTGCTTGTCGGGTCCAGACTTACAGGCTCTACATGGGCATGTATCTCAGGGACCTGGCTAAGGAAATAGCCGGATTCTCTGCTGGTCTCTCCGAGGAACCTTTGCGGAGGTTCCTGGCCTTGTCCACTGGTATTCGAGAGTGCTCAAAGTTTATCTCTCGAGCAGCCTATGATGGCTTTGAGGCATCGGCTCGAGTAGCCGCAGCCGGCATTGGTGCCCGCCGACAGGCTTGGCTTCAGTCATCCGACCTCGAGCCCTGGGTGCAGGACAAGTTGGTCGATGTCCCCTGCAGAGGTGAAAACCTCTTTGGCAAACCTATGGACGAGAAGGCTGCACAACTCGAGACAGACTCTCACCAGGACTCGGCTCTCCAGGAAAACCTCTGCCCCTTCCCAGAAGAAGAAGGGCTCGGGGAAAAAGCCCTTTTACCCGAGGAAGGCGGCTGCCTATAAACACTACCCTCATTATCAGGCCTCCGCTACTCCCCAACAGGGTCATCAGGCCAAGGGACGGGGTAACGGGTCCCGTAGGCAGCAAGCCCCCAAGCCTGCGCCACCGGCCCCTGCTCCGCAGGGTGGGGGTTTTTGACTCTTTCAGCATAGCCTCTCCCCCTCTGCTGGTTTCTCTCAGCACGGGAGGCCGGCTGGTCCACTTTGCCCACAGGTGGTCCAACATCACGTCCGATACCTGGGTGCTCCACATAGTCCGAGAGGGCTATCTTCTACACTTCCACCAGGTACCTCCCCCCTACTTTCCAGGGGAGCCTCCGCGACCCCCTCTTCACCGGGACTTACTCCTTCAAGAGTTGGCAAGTCTTCTTCAGGAACAGGCGGTGGAACCGGTGCCCCACCACCTGAGAGGTCAAGGCTTTTATTCCAGGTACTTCCTGGTACCAAAGCGAACTGGAGGCCTCAGACCTATCCTGGACTTGCGGAACCTCAACAAGTTCCTGGAAAGGGAAAAGTTCAAGATGCTTACCCTTGGAATCCTGCTGCCCTACCTCCGGCAGGGAGATTGGCTATGCTCCTTGGATCTAAAGGATGCCTACATTCACATCCTCATTCACCCAAGCCACCGACAATACCTAAGGTTTGTGGTGGCCGGCAATCATTACCAGTACAGAGTACTGCCCTTTGGCCTATCCTCCGCACCACGAGTCTTCACAAAATGTCTCGCAGTGGTAGCGGCTTATCTCCGGCTTCAAGGCCTCTTTGTCTTCCCTTACCTAGACGACTGGCTCGTCAGAGCGCCGTCCTCCACGGAGACCACTCACGCCACGCAACGTACTGTGACTCTGCTCCAGTACTTGGGCTTTGTCATAAACTTCGAAAAGTCCACTTTGCTCCCCTCTCAGGATCTCGAGTTCATCGGCGCCAGATTAAACACGCTTCAGGCGCGTGCCTTTCTGCCGCTCGACAGGGCGCAACGGCTCATGGCTCTCGCAAGCCGCTTTCGCAGCCATTCCCGGGTCTCGGCCAGGCACTTTCTGAGACTGCTCGGCCATATGGCTTCCACGGTCCATGTGACCCCCAATGCCCGCCTGAATATGCGGCCTGCTCAATGGTGCCTTCGCTCACAATGGCGTCAGGCCTCGGGGAGACTAGCAGACTCAGTACGAATCTCCAGCCCGCTGGTCTCTTCTCTACGGTGGTGGCTTCATCTGCCCAACCTAGTACTCGGAATGCCTTTTCAGTCTCCTCCGCCCGTTCAGGTACTGACGACCGATGCTTCTCTCCTGGGTTGGGGAGCACATTGCCAAGGGACATTTACTCAGGGTCTCTGGACCCCGTGGGAATCTGCCCAGCAGATCAACTTCCTGGAGCTCAGAGCGATCCGCCTGGCTCTACGGGCCTTCTCCCACCTTACCGCTCACCAGTCCGTCCTCGTCCAGACGGACAATCAAGTGGCCATGTTCTACGTGAACAAACAGGGGGGCACGGGCTCCCTCCTTCTCTGTCGGGAAGCGCAAAAGCTCTGCGCTTGGGCCGTCAGCCGAGGAATCCTCCTCAAAGCTGTCTATCTCCCAGGTCAAGAAAATTGCCTGGCAGACAAACTGAGCAGAATCCTCCAACCACACGAGTGGAGATTGGACCCATTGGTGGTTCAAAGGATTTTTCTCGGTGGGGCCTCCCCACGCTAGATCTCTTTGCCAGTCCTCGGAACAGGCAACTTCCTCGGTTCTGCTCTCGGGAACCGCATCCCCCTCCGAGTAGCGGCGGATGCTTTTCTGCTCTCATGGTCCACGGGCCTTCTGTATGCCTTTCCTCCCATGCCTCTAGTGTCTCGAACACTTTTCAAGGTTCTCCAAGACAAGGCTTCGGTGATCCTGATCGCTCCCCGGTGGCCCAGGCAACCGTGGTTCCCGCTACTGATGCAACTGGCAGTAGATACCCCGTTGCCTCTGGGGTTTCAACCCGATCTCCTGACCCAGGATCAGGGGTCTCTCCTACACCCCAATCTCAGATCTCTTCATCTGATGGCCTGGCTGCTGAAAGGGTAGTCCTTGCTCCCCTCCTGCTGCCTCCAGAGGTGGAAGAGGTCGTACTAGCTTCCAGGCGACCCTCTACCCGGAAATCCTACGCCCTTAAATGGCGTCGCTTCTCCACCTGGTGTACTCAACAGTCTCAAGATCCCTTCTCCTGCTCGGTGTCGGTGGTCTTGCAGTACTTGCTTTCCCTCTCCAATCTTGGACTCAAGTCCAACTCGGTCAAAGTTCACCTCAGTGCTATTTCTGCACATCATGTGCCGGTGGAAGGCAGGCCTCTTTCCGGCCACCCTCTCGTGGCGCGGTTCTCCCGAGGTCTCCTTCTCCTTAAACCACCTTTACGCCCCCCAGCCCCTGACTGGGACCTGAACGTGGTTTTACAGCGGATCACCTGTCCGCCTTTTGAACCTATGGCTACCTGTCCTCTCCGTTTTCTTTCTTGGAAAACCTTATTCCTGGTAGCCCTCACTTCCGCTAGGCGCGTTAGTGAACTGCAGGCCCTAGTGTCTGATCCCCCTTACACTAGGTTCTACAAGAATAGGGTAGTCCTGCGGACTCACCCTAAGTTTCTTCCAAAAGTGGTCTCCCCTTTTCACATCAATCAGGAGGTGGTGCTTCCGACCTTCTTTCCCAGGCCACACTCCAGCCGAGCTGAAATGGTCTTGCATACCCTGGACTGTAGAAGGGCGTTAACCTTCTTCCTTGATCGTACACGGGAGCACCGTAAGACTGTTCAGCTCTTCCTGTCTTATGACCCTAATAAATTGGGGCTCCCTGTCTCCAAGCATACTCTGTCCATCTGGGTAGCTGACTGTATCGCTTGGACTTATGGGGCGGCCGGCCTCTCGTTGGAAAGTCGAGTCACGGCTCATCGGGTTAGGGCGAAGGCTGCGTCAGTGGCTTACCTCCGCTCTGTTCCATTGGCGGACATCTGCCGGGCCGCCACTTGGTCTTCGAGCCAGACTTTTGCAACCCATTACTGCCTCGAGAGGGAGTCCCGCAGGGACAGTGCTTTCGGACAGGCAGTCCTCTGTAATCTCTTTGAGGTTTAAGCAACTCCTACCCTCCATCCCGGATGTTGGGCTACCGGTTGGAGATTAGTCAGAGAAGATTCCTTCCTTCGGTGCTACTGAGCTTGAGGGAGCTCATTTTTTGTGCTTAGGGTCTCCGGTAGCCTTAAGCTGGGGAGTCCCATATGTGAGGACTGACTTCCTGCTTGGTCCTGGAGAAAGCGTAGTTACTCACCTGTAACAGGTATTCTCCAGGAGCAGCAGGAATCAGTCCTCACAACCCTCCCTCCTCCCCTTGGAGTTGCAGTCATATGATTTCGTTTTTGCAAATTTTTTGCTGTCTTTGCTATGTCATCAGACTGGCCAAGATGGCACCTTTGGGCGGGAAGGGGACTGCGCATGCGCGCTGCAATTCCCAAAGGCTTTCTTTGAAAGCTGGGGAAATTTGCTCCGCGAGGGCTCCGTCGGCGCCGACGTCACCCATATGTGAGGACTGATTCCTGCTGCTCCTGGAGAATACCTGTTACAGGTGAGTAACTACGCTGTCTCCTCCGCCTGCTGGGTCATATGGCCTCGATGGTCTACATCATGCCCTTAGTCCATCTACACATGCAGACAGCCCAATGGTGCCTCTGCTCGCAGTGGATTCAAGCCACAGGCAGGCTACGGACGCCTTCCTTCTGGGTTGGGGGGCACATTGTGGGGACCGCTTTACAGAGGGCAGCTAGTCTCAGGAGTCACTCTTACAGATCAATCTCCTAGAGCTCGCGGCAGGCTTCTTGGTCCTACAAGTGTTCCGCCGCCGCCTGCGACACTGGCCTGTGCTGATCCAGATGGACAACCAGGTTGCCATGTTTTATATCAACAAGCGGGGGGGACACGGGCTCATACTCCCTCTGCCAGGAGGCGGTGGCCCTCCTCTCCTCTCCTTCGCAACGTGCAACAGCATGCTTCTGTGAGCGGTGTACCTCCTGGCCAAGACAACTGCGTAGTGGACAGACTGAGCAGAGTCTTTCATTCACATGAGTGACGCTTAAACCCCAGGGTAACGGAGCAACCCTTCTATCTTTGGGGCAGGCCTGTGATGGACCTATTTGCCTCGCTGGACAACACGCAGCTGCCTCGCTTCTGCTCCCGGGGAGAGTGGCAGCAGATGTCTTCCTGATTTTGTGGTCAGAGGGCCTACTCTGTGCATTCCCACGGAGCCCTCCCCCCTCCCCCCCATCGCCAGGACCCATCTTCAAGGTCCAGAGCGAGAGGGCATCAGTTATACTGATTGTCCCCAGGTGGCACAGGCAACCTTGGTTCCCTCTGTTGCTTTCCCTGTCGGTGGCACCCCCCAGTCCCACTGGGCTGAGCCCCGGACCTCCTGTCCCAGGAGGAGGGCTCCCTCCTGCTCCCCAATCTGGGGGTCACTAACGCTAACAGCATGTCTGCTGAAAGGGTAGCAGTGGCCCCTTTCAATCTTCCAGAAGAAGTCAAGGACATCCTACTGGCCTCCCGGAAACCTTCCACCAGGCGGGCTTATGCCTAAAGTGGAGAAGGTTCTCCACCCGGTGTGCAGAAAGGGAGGAGAACCCCTTCTGCCAAGTGCAACTAGTACTTCAGTACCTACTGCACCTATCACACACGGGGCTGAAATCTAACTCTAAGAGTACATCTGAGCGCCATAGCTGCTCACCATCACCCTATCGAGGGGAAAAACCCTCTCTGGCCAACTCCTGGTCTCCAGGTTCCTCTGAGGCCTCCTGTTATCCAAGCCCCCTCTCTGCCCTCCAGCAGTGGAGTGGGACCTCAGTGTGGTGCTCTCCCAGCTCGCCAAACTGCCATTCGAGCCCCTAGCCACTTGCCACCTGCAGTACCTGTCTTGGAAAGTGGTCTATCTCCAGGAACAAGCAGGAATGAGTCTTCACATATGGGTATCGTCGGTACCGACGGAGCCTGCGCAGGAACGCTCCCCAGCGTCCTGAAAGAAAGCTTTTGGGAGCATCCCACAGCACCTGTGCGCTGCCTTCCCGCCTTTCCTAACTGCCTCTCTCCAGTTCTTCTTTTCCGCGGAGCCAGCAGGTCGTGTTTCCTGTCACCGCTGAAGAATTTCTTATTTTCTTTTATTTTTCTTTAGTCGCGTGTCTGACTTCTCGATTCTGCACCGGTACTACCGGTTCTTTTTCTTTCTTTTAAAAAAAAACCATCTACTTTTTCAGTGCATTTTTCTTCTGGGGCCTTAGGCCTACAGAGAGATTTTTCCCTCATGGAAAAACCCGCCTCCGGGTTTAAAAAATGCACAAAGTGCAGTAGCACTATTTCTGTCATCGACACCCATGACTGGTGTCTAAAATGTTTAGGTCCTGATCACTCCATTGCGGATTGTGAGTCCTGTTCTATGATGTCCAAAAGAGGGTTATGGAATCGGGCAGCTAAGCTCAGTACCCTATTTCCCTCTGATGCAGCTTCCGTGGCATCAACGTCTTCCAGGGCTGCTGCTTCATCCCATGGATCTCAGGTAACCAAGCTTAAATCTGGCCGGTCCTCAAAGAGTTCATCTCCCTCTAAGTATCGAGATGCCCCCGGGCTTACTCTTGAGGATACCACGCCGGCAAAATTACCCCGGCGGGAGGCTCCGGCTTCCAAAGCACTACCTATGGGGTCACAGGTTGACATCGATGGCTCGGCCTCGACCGATCACCTGTTACAATGTTCTGGGGTACCGGCAGTTTCTTCCGGTACCGATATCCAGACATTGGTGGCGTCGATGGATCAGAATTTTCTGACCATGCAGCGTGCCATCACGGCATTCATTCAAGCTGCAACGCCTACGGTACCGCAACAAACACCGTTGTCGGTACCCGTACTGATTCCGGTACAGGATCCGATTCCGGTTCCGATACCACTACCGCTTGCATCGACATCAGCATCGACGGCAGCGGTACGCTATCCAGTGATGCCTCTCAGTACCGGCCCGGTACCGATTACTCCCGATGTCGATACCTCCCGGTACGCGTATCGGGCTCTACGAGAGCATCCAGACTGTCGATACTTCGATTCTTCTGAAGACTCTGACTCTTCAGAGGCCTCAATTGAAGCATCGGGGATCCTTCCTCAGGAACCCTCTTCTCCAAAAAGGAGAATGTCTCCAACTGAAGACTTGTCTTTTCAGGACTTTATTAGGGAGGTGGCCAAAGGCCTGTCCATCTCAGTGACCTCTGAGACTGAACCTAGAGCCAAAATATTAGAGATCCTACAATATCCTAAGGCTCCTAAAGAGGCAGCCACCTTACCAATACATGAGATTCTTTATGAACACATGTTGGGCATATGGGAGACTCCTCTTTCCACCTCCCCTCATTCCAGAAGGTTGTCCTGGGTTTCATAAGACTCAGCTTCCTCACCACTCCATTGTGGTAGAGTCTGCTATGAAAAAGATCAAGAGTACAAAAAGGCACTCCTCTGCTCCTCCAGGAAGAGAATGCAGAACCTTAGATGCCTTTGGCAGGAAAATCTTCCAGGCCAGTATGCTTGTAGCCAGAATCAACTCCTATAGTCTCTATATGGGGATGTTTCTAAAAGAAGTTACAGATCTGCAAACCTTATCTCCTTTTATGTCAGAAGATAAGAGAAGAATATATCACCTGGCTTAAACAGGCACAGGATGTATCCAAGTTTTCCAACCGTGCAGCCTTTGACTCTTTTGAGGCAAGGTCTTTTTGCTACAAAGAGGCAGCAACAACCAAAACAGGCCAAAACCCAGGCTGCGAGGACTGCTACGGCCCAACAGCCTCAGCATCCTCAGGTCCTTTGACTTTCCACTAGAGAACTTAGCCTTTCTGGCTCTAGAACATCCAGAACCCCTCACCATCCCATGAAGGTTAGCTCACTTTGCTCCCAGATGGGAACAAATCACAGCAGAGCAGTGGACCCTCTCCATCATAAGGGAAGGGTACAAACTTCATTTCTTAAACCTTCCTCCTCACACCATGGTGAAACAGTTCAATTCTCCAACATCTCTCCTCAACCTTCTAGGTCAGGAGATTTCTACCCTTCTTGCCCAAGGGGCAATAGAAGAAGTACCCCTTCTTCAACAGGGTTCAGGGTTCTACTCCCCCTATTTTCTCATCCCAAAGAAAACAGGGGGCTACAGACCCATATTAGATCTCAGAGAATTGAACAAGTTTCTATGCAAGGAGAAATTCAAGATGACTTCTCTCAGAACTCTCCTTCCATACCTCCAGAGTCAGGACTGGGTTTGTTCTCTAGATCTCAAGGATGCGTACACCCATGTTCTCATCCATCCAACACACAGAAGATTCCTTCGCTTCCCTGTACCAAGGAAAGCACCTCCAATACAAAGTGCTTCCTTTCGGTCTGGCCTCTGCTCCAAGAGTGTTCACAAAATGCATGGCAGTAGTAGCTGCATTCCTACGCACTCTAGGAATATTTGTATTCCCATATCTGGATGACTGGCTCATCCGAGCTCCATCCCAGTCAGAGGCCCAGACTTCTCTAGCCTGCACAAGGTAATCAACATTCCAAAATCCCATCTCACCCCTACTCAGTCTCTAGAGTTCATAGGGGCCTTACTGGATACCACAACTGCAAGGGCCTATCTTCCCCAGGCCCGTTGCCTACGCTTGGTGCAGTTAGCCTCCCAGATTCAGTTAAAATCCCATTTAACTGCTCGAGAGATGTTGCAACTTTTAGGCCACATGGCATCCACGGTGTATGTGGTTCCCTATGCTCACCTTCACATGAGAGCAGCTCAGTGGACCCTATCCACCCTATGGACCCAGGCATCAGGTTGCCTGTCAGACGAAATAGCAACCTCCAGTCGCCTATTTTTGTCCCTCCACTGGTGGAGGTCCACTCAGAATCTGTTGCTGGGGTCCTCCTTTCAACAGGTGTTACCCCAAGTAACCCTTACAACAGATGCCTCTCCAAAGGGTTGGGGGGCTCATCTACAAGATCTCTCGACCCAGAGCATCTGGTCTCCACAGGAGACATATCTTCATATCAACCTCTTAGAGCTCAGAGCAATCTTTCTGGCTCTGAGTCTTCCACACCCTGCTCAGCTGCAAGACAGTCCTCATCCACACGGACAACCAGGTAGCTATGTTCTACGTGAACAAGCAGGGGGGAACTGGCTCTCTGTCGCTTTGCAACGAAGCTCTGAGATTGTGGGCCTTTGCCAGAGAGCATCAAATCCATCTCATGGCAGTATATCTTCCAGGAGTTCAAAACTTTTGGGCAGACAGACTCAGTCGAGTTCTGCTTCCGCACGAATGGTCCCTCCATGGGGACCAGATAGCCAGAATTTTTCGGATTTGGGGTACCCCAGACATAGACCTGTTTGCAAATCCGTGGAATGCCAAACTTCCCCGGTTCTGTTCCAGGATTCCGTGTCAGGGAGTTCAGGCCAGGGATGCCTTCCTTCTTCATTGGGGGCAAGACTTCCTTTATGCCTTTCCACCTATTCCCCTAATCCCCAAGACTCAGTCCCCTTGTCTCTCTGAAGCTTGAACAATGATCCTCATAGCACCACTTTGGCCACGCCAAGTGTGGTACCCTCTACTTCTGCATTTCTCTCAAGCTCCCTCCCTAGACCTGGTGTCTGCTCCAGGTCTCCTCTCCCAGGAGGAGGGAACCTTATGGCACCCAAATCCTCAGTCTCTTCATCTCAGGGCCTGGTTGCTGAAGGCCTAGACCTTCAAGATTTCCAACTTTCTCAGCAAGTGAAGGATATCCTTCATGCTTTCAGAAAGCCTTCCACCAGACGTTCATATGCTTTTAAATGGAAAAGGTTTTCCATTTGGTGTGCAGAGAAGGGTCTCAACCCTCTTGCAATACCTTTGCATTCTTTACTAGACTATTTGCTGCATTTATCCCATGCAGGCCTTAAAACAAATTCAATCAGAGTCCATTTGAGTGCTATTGCAGCATCCCTTAAGCCTCTCAATGGACAACCTATTTCCTCTCATCCTCTTATAGCAAGATTCATGAGAGGCCTTCTTTTGACTAAACCTCCCATTAGACCACCTCCAGTGGCATTGGACTTGAATCTGGTTCTTGGCCAGCTTATGAAGCCACCCTTTGAACCCATAGCCACTATCTCCTTAAAATTACTTTCTTGGAAGGTAATTTTTCTCATTGCAGTCACCTCAGCTCACCGTATCAGTGAGCTGCAAGCTTTAGTGGCTAATCCTCCTTATACAAGGTTCCATCATGACAAGGTAGTCCTCAGAACTAATCCACACTTTATGCCTAAAGTGGTCTCACCTTTTCATCTGAACCAGGAGGTCTTTTTACCTGTCTTTTTTCCAGGACCTCATGCATCAAGTGCAGAGAGGAATCTTCATACCCTGGATTGTAAAAGAGCACTTGCTTTCTGCTTACACAGGACACAGCAACAAAGAAAGTCCTCTCAACTTTTTGTTGCTTTTGATCCTTCTCATTTAGGACTTCCAGTCTCTAAGAGAACTCTGTCCATTTGGATTGCTCAGTGTATTTCCTTCGCCTACGAAAGTAAGAACCTTTCTCTGGAGGGCCATGTCACAGCTCACAATGTGAGGGCCATGGCAACCTCTATGGCTCATCTAAACTCTGTGTCCATCGACCAAATCTGTCGAGCGGCCACTTGGGCATCGGTTCATACCTTCACAGCCCATTACTGCTTGGACAAGGACTCCCGCTGGGATGCCTTGTTTGGTCAAGCTGTTCTCAAACACCTGTTCCATACCTAATCAACTCCTACCCTCCATCCCTGAACTGGATGCCTGAAATTCATGGGTAGAGGTAGAGCCCTTCCCAGGGACTCACAATCTGGGTGATCTCCCAGGCATCTCTAGCTGGGGAGTCCCCATATGTGAAGACTCATTCCTGCTTGTTCCTGGAGATAGCACAGTTACTTACCTGTAACAGGTGATCTCTGGGAACAGCAGGAATAAGTCTTCACAACCCACCCACCCACCTCCCCTAGGAGTTGTATCTCTCTATCTTTCCTTTCCTCTCTCTCTCTCTCTTTGTCTCAGCTTTAAAACTCGAACTGGAGAGAGGCAGTTAGGAAAGGCGGGAAGGCAGCGCTCAGGCGCTGTGGGATGCTCCCAAAAGCTTTCTTTCAGGACGCTGGGGAGCGTTCCCGCGCAGGCTCCGTCGGTACCGACGATACCCATATGTGAAGACTTATTCCTGCTGTTCCCAGAGATCACCTGTTACAGGTAAGTAACTGTGCTTTCTGGTGGCCCTCATGTCCACTCAAGAGTGAGCAAGCTCCAGGCTCTGATGGCGGATCCACCATATACAAGGTTCTATAAGAACAGGGTGGCATCTCCTTTCCACCTCAACCAAGAGGTGTTCCTTCCCATGGCCTCATGCAAGAAGGGAGGAACTAGTACTTCATACACTGGATTGCAAATGGGCCCTGTCCTTCTACTTACAGTGGACCCAAGCCCATCGTAAAGTTCCTCAGCTTTTCGTGTCTTATGACCCCAGTAGACTGGAGCTTCCTGTGACTAAGCAAACTCTGTCTACTTGGGTGGCAGACTGTATTGCCTTTGCCTATGAGCGAGCTGGCCTCTCCCTTAAGCACCGATCACAGCGCATTGTGTGAGGGCAATGGCCATATCGATGGCCGACCTCCGCTCAGTGCCGATGACTGAGATCTGCAAGGCCGCCACATGGTCTTTAATTCATACGTTCGCAGCTCCATTACTGCCCGGAGAGCAAGTTCTGCAGGGACAGTGCATTTGGATAGGTAGTACTCCATAATAATCTCGGGGTGTAGGCAACGTCTGCCCTCCGACCCTTCTGTGTTTAGGCTACTGAAATGATACTGGCACTGGACGCTAGGGTCTCGCAGAGTCCCTCAGTGGGAACTCATCTTCTGCAACTCATGGCTTCCTGAGTTGGCCCAACACACACAACAGCTGTTGAGAGCCTATACAACCAAAAAGAAGAAAACCGCTCTCTATATCACACTTACAATCCGTTATACAATGCTACCAATATCAAAATAATCAATACTAGGCTTAAATGACCTCAGATGGCACAACACCACATTTAGTGCCATGTGATGTGAGCATCTATCAACACCCTATGGTGAGATTCACTAAATATGGGGTTGTGCCATCTGAGGTCATTTAAGCCTAGTATTGATTATTTTGATATTTGTATCATTGTATAACGGATTGTAAGTGTGATATAGAGACCGGTTTTCTTCTTTTTGGTTTTTCCTGAGTTGGCCGCCATTGTTGCTGTCGTCTTATCCTCGGCAGTCTGGAGCTAGGGAGTCCCATATGTGAGGACTGACTTCCTTCTTGTTCCTGGAGAAAGCATAGTTACTCAACTGTAACAAGTGTTCTCCGGAGACAACAGAAAATCTGTTCTCACAACCCTCCCTCTTCCCCTGGGAGTTGCCGCTCTACCTTATTTTGGCTTCTACTGTTGTCTTAGCTGTGTCATCTGACTGAGCAAGATGGCACCCTTGGGTGGGAAGGGTACCACGCACGCGTGGCAGCATGTCCAAAAGGCTTTCTGATTCCTGCTGTCCCTGGAAAACACCTGTTAAGGTGAGTAACTATGCTTTTAGCCTGCCTTCAGTGTTACCTTTATATAGTCCCTTTCAGTGCTGCTGTCGGTTCTTCTCTGAGCTCTGATATCCTCCTTCACTTTCCTAGCCTGATCCTTTACTTTGCTTTATGCTGTACCTATCTTTGTCATCCTTTGTGTGGTACTTCTGCTATTTGCTGTTTTATAGTTGGGAGTGAGCATCATCTTTAGAAAACTTGATATAAAGCGTGTCTGTTAGAGGATGCTCATGTTTTTCTGTGGGTTTTTTGCAGTTTCTCTCAGTCTCCTGCACTAGAGTTGGACAAATTTCTAGAAGATGTGAGGTAAGAATACACTAGAATCAGATTTAGTACTTACAAAAAATACTGTCTTAAATGAGGGGCAAAGTCCTAAGGTATTCTGTGTCTAGGAGTTTTGTCTTGGATGAGGCCCTGTGCTGTCTTTAGCCTACTGTTGTGGTGATCCTAGAGTCCATGGTCTATGGTGCCTTCCTAAATTTGGCTAAGGAGCACAACTGGGAGATATTGGTTGGTTTGTATGCCCAAAAAAGAAAAATATTTGAGTAATATATTGGTTGAACAAACAAATATCAGTGTTAAAGTTTGGATGCGTTTGGATTTATTCTTCAATTAATATAAAATGAAATTTAAACTTTGTTCCTGTAAAATTAATCCAATTAATGTAAACAAAGATAAAATGGCAGAGTAAGTTTGTTTTTTAACCACTTAGTTAATGGTTAGATTATAACCACTATACTTTATTTTTTTGGAAAATAACATAAACTAGTTTAATTAGATTTACTAAAGATTCCTATAATAGTTGTGGTAAATATTATTGGCATCCTTGCAGTTCAACCCCTTAAGGTCCAATATCTCCTTAAAAAAAGTGGCTAGTGAAATGGCTTTGGGCTATATATGCACACATTTGACACAGAAAAGAATCAAATAAAACACGACCAATGAAAACATGAAGTAGGAAATAGTATAAAAACTGGACATTGCTAGGACATGATTATTAGCACTCTTATAAACAATTCAAATCAGTTTGAACAGAAGAATCATATTCCCATTGCAATAAAATTAGACGCACCTGTGATCAATTCAATATTTGCATGACTTGAATCAACCAATGAATGATGGCTCTAATTTTTAAAATGGCTACATTAACTCCTTCCATTTTCACAATAGTGAAGATGAGAACTGCTTGAGACCATCAGAAAAGATATTATCAAACTTCGAAAGGGTACGAGGCCATCTCCAAAGACCTTAGGATTCCTGTGTCTACAGTTTGCAATGTTAAGTTTTCTGCTCATGGAACTGTCAAGAATCTCCTAGGATGTGGTGGGAAGAGGAAAATTAATTTGACATTTTAAAGCTTAGGTGCAAACGCTTGGAAAAATGCCATGTACAACATCCAAAGAGCTTAAGACTGTCCTGGAGCAATCTGGAGTGGTGGTTTCCAAGCACACTATATGCCACACACTAAACAAAGAAGGACTTCATGGGCAAAGGCCAACGAGGACCCCACTGCTCAAAGACATAAAAAAGCACGCCTGATCTTTACTCAAACGCACCTTGAGAAGCCACAATCCTTTTGGGAAAATGTTCTATGGACAGACGAAACCAAATGTGAGCACTTTGGCAATGAAAACCAGATACACATTTACAGGTGAAGAAATGAAGCTTTATAAGAGAGAAAAACACCCTTTCTCTTTAAATATAGTGGAGGTTCCATAATGTGTTGGGGCTATTTTGCTGCCTCAGGAACAGGAGGCCTGGAACATATTAAAGGAATTGACTACCAAGTCTACCAAGATATTTTGGAGCGAAATGTGCTACTTAGTGTCAGAAAGCTAGGTCTGGGTCGAAGGTCATGGGTCCTCCAGCAGGATAATGACCTAAAACATACATTCAAAAGTACAAAAGAATGGTTAAAAAGGAAAAAATGGACAGTTTGAAACTGGCCAGCAATGAGTCCTGATCTCAATCCAATCAAAAACCTTTGGAAAGAGCTGAAATATGCCATTGGTAAAATATTATGACGTACAGTTGAAATATTTCCAATTATTTCTTAAGATATTGTACACAACATACCTAAAATGCAAGGATGCCAATAATGTTGACCACAACTGTCTATTTTTAAGTAGTGTTGGCATCCTTTTGATAGGAGAGAATTTTTTTGACCTTTCTAAAACTGACATTTGTACATCCTGGATGTAGTCAGCAGGTGTCACTTCTGGAGTGGCTTGAACTCCCTCTAGTGTTGTGAATGCTGCTTCTACTTTGCAGTCTTTTATGGTGTAAACTTTGCTCTTCCGCATGGCAGTGCTTATCAAAACATCCCAGAGACAGGGTTGTTTTTACATAAGCAGGACAAATGAATAGTACATTAAGGTTATTTAGCAACTTTTTATACCCTTGTATCCACCAATCTCCATGAACAAACAGGAATGTAGTCTTCACATAGGGTATCGTCAGTACCGACGGAGCCTGCACGGGAGCGCTCCCCAGCGCCCAATTAGAAAGCTTTTGGGAGCATCCCACAGCGCCTGCGTGCTGCCTTCCCGCCTTTCCCAACTGCCTCTCTCCAGTTCTTCGTTTTCTGTGGAGCCAGCAGGTCGTCGTTCCTGTCACCGCAGAAAACTCTCCTTATTGCCCTTCTTTTTTGTGGTCGCGTCTGCTGCCTTCGACGCTCTACCGGTACCGCCGGTTTTTCTTTCTTTTCTTAAAAAAAAAAAAAAAAAATATATATATATATATATATATATATATATAGATATATATAGATATATAGTACTTTTTTTTCCACGTGCACACGCCTTTTTGGGTCTTAGGCCCAAAGGTTCCTCCACAATGGAAAAACCCTCTTTGGGTTTCAAAAAGTGTGGCGGTACTGTCACCGACACCCATGAGTGGTATCTAAAATGTTTAGGTCCTGACCACTCCATCACCGAATGTATGGCCTGTGCCATGATTTCTAAAAGAGGTCGGCAGAACCGAGCTGCTAAGCTCTGTACCCTGTTTCCCTCTGATGCAGCCTCGGTTGCATCAACGTCTTCCAGGGCTTCCTCTTCCTCCCGTGGATCTCAGGTAACTAAACATAAGTCCAGCCAGTCCTCAAAGGGTAGATCTCCTTCTAAGCTTCGAGATGCCTCTGGCGTTGCCCTTGAGGATTCTGCACCGGCAAAATTGCCCCGCGGGAGGCTTCGGCTTCCAAAGCATTATCGGGGATCCAGGATGTTCTCGAGGCCTCGACCTCGGCAGAACTACTGGTGCCATGCTCTGGGGTACAGGCTGTTTTCTCCGGTACCGACATCCAGGCATCGGCAGCGTCAATAGACCAGATATTCCTGGCTATTGAACGCAGTCTGGCGGCTTTCCTTGCAGCATCGACACCCACGGAACCGTGTCACAATTCAACCGGTACCAGCACCGACCCCGGCACCGGTATTGGTACCGGTACCGACAACATGGGCATCAACATCGGTGTCCACATTGCCGGCACCCAGTCATGCGATGCCCTCCGGTACCGATACTCCAGTAACGATTACTCACGGTACCGACTTCAGTCGGTACGGGTGTCGGGCTCTGCAAGAGCATTCGGACAGACTTTACTTTGAGTCCTCAGAGGAATCTGAGGATTCTGACAGTTCTGTCAATGCAGGAATACTTCTCCCAGAGGAGCTTCCTCACTTAAGCGCAGGATGTCTCCTCCAGAGGATATTTCCTTTCAGGACTTGATTAGAGAGGTGGTTCGAGGTCTGTCCATTACTGTGGCTCCTGAGTCAGAGCCCAGAGCAAAGGAGTTGGAAATTGTACAATATCCCAAAGCTCCTAAAGAGGTAGCTACTCTACCCATCCATGAGATCTTGCATGATCTCATGCTAAGAATGCGGGAGACACCTCTTACCACCTCTCCTCACTCTCGTAGACTGGATACTATGTACAGAGTCCCTCCTTGTCCTGGTTTCCAGAAGACTCAGCTTCCTCACCACTCTATTGTAGTGGAATCAGCTATGAGAAGGATCAGGAGTGCAGAGAGACATGCCTCTAATCCTCCAGGACGTGAGTGCAGAACTTTGGATGCTTTTGGACGTCGTACTTTCCAAGCTTCCATGCTTTCTGCCAGGATCAGTTCCTATATTTTATATATGGGAATGTTCCTGAAGGAAGTTAAAGGGGATTTAGAGGTTTTGAGCCCTCTTCTTCCTGAGGATAGAAGGCAGGATTTTCTCACATTGGTCAAACATGCCCAGGATGTTTCTAAATTTGTCAACCGTGCAGCTTTTGACTGTTTTGAGTGCATAAGCAGAACCTCTGCCATTGCTATAGGTGCACGTAGAATTGCTTGTCTCCAGGCATCTGATTTGGAGCTCTGGGTACAAGACAAACTGGGCAGTATTCCTTGTACTGGTGAGAACCTGTTTGGTAAAGATTGGCAAGAAAAAGGCCATTGAGTTGGCTGCTGACAACTCCACTTTGGATAGGCTATCCAAAGCCACAGCTGATCCTGCGAGAGGTTTCTTGAAAGATTTCTTTCTTCTCAAAAAAGAAGGTTTTATCCCTCTTATTCCCAGCAGGTACATTCTATGGGTCAGCCTACCTGGAAGGGTCAGCAACCACCTAAACAAAGGAAAGCAAAGACTGCTAAGCCTCAACCGTCAGCAGTCTTAGCCTCCACAAGGCCTTTGACTTTCATTTAGAGAACTTAGCCTTCCTGGCCCTGAATGGACCAGAACCTTCCACCATTCCAGGAAGGTTATGTCACTTTGCCCCCAGGTGGGAGCAGATAACAGCAGAGCAGTGGACACTCCATTATAAGAGAGGGGTAGAAGCTGCACTTCCTGTGCATGCCCTTTACACCATGGTAAGACAGTTCAATTCTCAGACCTCTCTCATCAACCTGTTAGATCAGGAGGTCACTATGCTTCTTGCCCAAGGGGCAATAGAAGAGGTACCCATTCATCAACAGGGTACGGGGTTTTACTCCCCCTATTTCCTTATCCGAAAGAAAACAGGGGGATACAGACCTATTTTGGACCTCAGAGAATTGAACAAATTCCTGTTCAAAGAGAAATTCAATATTTCTTTAGAAACTCTGCTACCATACCTTCAGAGTTAGGATTGGCTTTGTTCTCCAGGACCAAGCAGGAAGTCAGTCCTCACTTATGGGTGACGTCGGCGCCGACGGAGCCCTCGCGGAGCAATTTTCCCCAGCTTTCAAAGAAAGCCTTTGGGAATTGCAGCGCGCATGCGCGGTCCTCTTCCCGCCCAAGGGTGCCATCTTAGCCAGTCTTCTTTTTTCCGCGGAGCCCTACAGACGTACCCGTCGTGTCCCCGCGAAAAAGTTGATATTTCTTCATAATTTATTCTTTTTCCCTTCGGTTCGACGCCGGTCTTTTTCCCGCCCGGACTCGCGACGCCGGTCACGAGTCCTCTTCTTCTTTTCGGTTTTTCTGACTTAGTCAGCTTTCGTTTTCGGTTTTTCCCTGGCAGCCCGGTCCTTTGACCTCGCCGGGGCCCTTTTTCCCCCGATGGCTGCCAGTGGTTTCAAGCGGTGTGGTCAGTGTGACCGAAATATGTCACTAACTGACACACACGACTTTTGCCTCCGCTGCCTGGGCCCGGATCATGAAGAAATGATCTGTGGGCCCTGCGGCAAAATGTCCTCCAAAGCGTTGAGAAGTCGGCGGCATCAGCGGGATAGGATCTTCGCTGACCCCAGCCATACCCGGACCTCGTCGGAGGCCTCCGCGTTCAAAGGTTCCAGCTCGGACAGTCGCCGGAGTTCCTCCGACAGGGGTTCTCCCTCCGGGGACCATCGACGTAAGGTGAAACCCGCGAGGGCCAGGTCGCATAGCCCCGATAGCCGTCCCGGGTCCTTGGAGAAGGAGCACCTCACGAAGCGACCTCGCCTGGAGTCGGAGCTGCCTGCTCGGGTAAGTCCTGTGGTCCTCCTGGACTCGCCTCCGCGACAGCCGACGTCGGGCCCGACGCCGTCGGGGCCCGAGTCGGGGGCTGCTGGGTCACCTGAGCTCGGACTCAGGTTGACTGCCTTGGAGAGCAGACTGTCTGCCTTCATGGACCAGCAGCGGGCACTGCTCGCTGGCTTCGCTGGCGCCGCTGCCCCGACCGCCGGGACGTCGACGTCCAAGTCGACCCCGGAGACCGAGCCGATCCTCGAGTCGATGCGAACTCGAGTCGATCCTCGGTCGAGGTCACCCTCGGCCTCCCGTTCGGGACCGAGGTCGCCGACGCCGACTCACTCGGCGTCGGGGCGGCAGGCGCCGCGCCCTGCCCGGGCCGACCCCACCGAGTCCTCGTCGGAGTCGGTCTGGGAGTCTGAAGAGGAAGAGTCGCCTGATTCTTTCCGGACTCGGTGTGTCCCCTCGGACTCACCGGAGTCCGAACCTCGGAAGCAGTCCCCCCCGGAGGATGCCCGGTTCTTGGACTTCGTCAGGGATATGGCCAAGGCTTTGGCCTTCCCTGCGGACCCCGAGGAGGAGCCTCGAGCCGAAGAGCTCGACGCCCTCCAGTATGACTCTCCCGCAAGGGAACACTTTACTGTACCGGTTCCTCCCATGCTGGAACGACTACTCTTCCGCATGTGGGAGAGCCCGGCCACCTCGCCGGTCCTGAGCAAGCGGGTCGATTCTATCGAGTCCGCAAGAGCCCTGGCTTCCAAAAAGCACAGCTACCACACCATTCCATGGTAGTGGAATCGGCCATGCATCATCTTAAGAGCCAGAAGATGCACTCCTCGGTGCCTCCTGGAAGGGAGGCCCGTAACCTGGATGGCCTTGGTAAGAAGTGTTTCCAGGGCTCTATGCTTGCGTGTCGTGTCCAGACCTACCAGCTATACATGGGCATGTATCTCCGAGACCTGGCTAAAGAGCCAGCCGGATTCTCCGCTGGTTTGTCCGAGGAACCCTTGCGGAGGTTCCTGGCCTTGTCCACTGGCATTCGGGAATGCTCAAAATTCTTATCCCGAGCAGCCTATGATGGCTTTGAAGCATCGGCTCGAGTGGCCGCAGCCGGCATCGGTGCCCGCCGACAGGCTTGGCTTCAGTCGTCTGACCTTGAGCCCTGGGTGCAGGACAAGTTGGTCGATGTCCCCTGCCGAGGCGAAAACCTCTTTGGCAAGCCCATGGCTGAAAAGGCTGCACAAATTGAGACGGAGACTCTCACCAGGACTAGGCTTTCTAGGAAGACCTCCGCCCCTTCCCAGAAAAAGAAGGGCTCGGGAAAAAAGTCCTTTTACCCGAGGAAGGCGGCTGCCTACAAACAATACCCCCATTATCAGGCCCCTGCAGCTCCCCAACAGGGCCAGCAGGCCAAGGGACGGGGTAACGGGTCCCGTAGGCAGCAAGCCCCCAAGCCTGCACCACCAGCCCCTGCTCAGCAGGGTGGGGGTTTTTGACTCCTTAAGCATAGCCTCTCCCCCCCCGCTGGTTCCTCCCAGCACCGGAGGCCGGCTGGTTCATTTCGCCCACAGGTGGTCCGGCGTCACCTCAGATGCCTGGGTGCTTCAGGTCGTGAGAGAAGGATATCTTCTCCACTTCCACCAGATCCCTCCCTCCTACTTTCCGGGAGAACCTCCACGACCCCCTCTGCACAGGGAACTACTCCTTCAGGAGTTAGCGGGTCTTCTGCAGGAGCAGGCGGTGGAACCGGTGCCCCACCACCTGAGAGGTCTAGGCTTTTATTCCAGGTACTTTCTCGTACCAAAGCGGACAGGCGGCCTCAGACCCATCCTGGACTTGCGCAACCTCAACAAGTTCCTTGTGCGGGAGAAGTTCAAGATGCTTACCCGTGGAATCCTTCTGCCCTACCTCCAGCAGGGAGATTGGCTATGCTCCTTGGATCTAAAGGATGCCTATATGCACATCCTCATCCAACCAAGCCACCGCCAATACCTAAGGTTTGTGGTGGCAGGAAATCATTACCAGTACAGAGTACTGCCCTTTGGCCTGTCCTCCGCACCGTGGGTCTTCACAAAATGCCTCGCGGTGGTGGCGGCCCATCTCCGGCTTCACGGCCTCTATGTCTTTCCGTACCTCGACGACTGGCTCATCAAAGCAGCGTCCGCTCCGGAGGTCACCAACGCCACACGTCGCACGGTGACTCTTCTGCAGCACTTGGGCTTTGTTATAAACTTCGCAAAGTCCACTTTGCTCCCCTCACAGGATCTCGAGTTCATCGGCGCAAGGCTGCACACTCCTCAGGCACGAGCGTTCCTACCGCTCGACAGGGCTCAACGGCTCATGGACCTAGCCGACCGTTTTCGCAGCCAGCCCCTGGTCTCCGCCAGGCGCTTCCTGAGACTACTCGGCCATATGGCTTCCACCGTCCATGTGACCCCCAATGCCCGCCTGAATATGCGGCCTGCTCAATGGTGTCTCCGCAAGCAGTGGCAACAAGCCACAGGCGGCCTAGCGGACCTAGTGCGCGTCTCCGAGCCGCTGGCCTCGTCTGTTCAGTGGTGGCTTCATCGGCCGAACCTAGTGCTAGGCATGCCTTTTCAGCCACATCAGCCGGGCCGGGTGCTGACGACAGATGCATCCCTCCTGGGCTGGGGAGCACATTGCCAAGGGGCGTGTACTCAGGGTCTCTGGAACGCGTGGGAGTCTGCTCAGCAGATCAACTTCCTGGAGCTCAGAGCGATCCGCTTGGCTCTCAAGGCCTTCTCCCACCTGACCTCTCGCCAGTCCGTCCTTGTCAGACGGACAATCAAGTTGCCATGTTCTACGTGAACAAGCAGGGGGGCACGGGCTCCTTCCTTCTCTGTCAGGAAGCAAGGAAGCTCTGCTCTTGGGCCGTCAGTCACGGCATTCTTCTCAAGGCCGTTTATCTCCCAGGCCAAGAAAATTGCCTGGCGGACAAACTCAGCAGGATCCTCCAGCCGCACGAGTGGCGCCTGGATCCCTTGGTGGTTCAGAAGCTCTTTCTAAAGTGGGGCCTCCCCACGATGGATCTCTTTGCCAGTCCTCACAACCGGCAACTTCCTCGCTTCTGCTCTCGTCAGCCACACCCCCTTCGGGTTGCGGCAGACGCTTTCCTGCTCTCATGGTCGGGGAGCCTTCTGTACGCTTTCCCTCCCATCCCGCTAGTCTCCCGGACTCTTTTCAAGGTTCTCCGAGACAAAGCCTTCATGATCCTGGTGGCCCCTCGCTGGCCCAGACAGCCGTGGTTTCCACTCCTGCTGCAATTAGCGGTGGAGGATCCATTCCCTCTGGGGTTTCAACCGGATCTCCTCACTCAGGATCAGGGGTCTCTGCTACACCCCAACCTCAGGTCTCTCAACCTAATGGCCTGGCTGCTGAGAGGGTAGTCCTTGCTCCCCTTCTCCTGCCGACAGAGGTGGAGGAGGTCGTCCTAGCTTCGCGACGACCTTCTACCCGAAAATGCTACGCCCTTAAATGGCGTCGTTTCTCCGTTTGGTGTACCCAACAGTCTCAGGATCCCTTCTCCTGCCCGGTGTCGGTGATCTTGCAGTACTTGCTCTACCTCTCTAATCTGGGACTTAAGTCCAACTCCGTGAAAGTTCACCTCAGTGCTCTTTCAGCACATCATGTGCCGGTGGACGGCAGACCTCTTTCCAGCGACCCTCTCGTAGCGAGGTTTCTCCGAGGTCTCCTCCTACTTAAACCACCTCTGCGCCCGCCAGCGCCTGACTGGGACCTGAATGTGGTTTTACAGCGGATCACCTGTCCGCCTTTTGAACCTATGGCTACCTGTTCTCTTCGTTTTCTTTCTTGGAAAACATTGTTCTTGATAGCCCTCACTTCCGCTAGACGCGTCAGTGAATTGCAGGCCCTCGTGTCTGATCCCCCTTACACTCGGTTCTACAAAAATAGGGTAGTCCTACGGACTCACCCAAAATTTCTTCCAAAAGTGGTCTCCCCTTTTCATATCAATGAGGAGGTGGTACTTCCAACCTTCTTTCCCAGACCACACTCCAGCCGAGCTGAAACGGTCCTCCATACCCTGGACTGTAGAAGGGCATTGAACTTCTACCTTGACCGTACGCGGGAGCACCGTAAAGCTGCTCAGCTTTTTGTGTCTTTTGACCCCAATAAATTGGGGCTCCCGGTCTCCAAGCGTACTCTGTCCATCTGGGTTGCGGACTGTATCTCTTGGGCTTATGGGGCAGCCGGACTCTCCTTGGACGGTCGAGTCACGGCTCATTGCGTTCGGGCAAAGGCCACGTCAGTGGCTTACCTCCGCTCTGTTCCGCTGGCAGACATCTGCCGGGCCGCTACTTGGTCTTCGAGCCAGACTTTTGCGGTCCATTACTGCCTCGAGAGGGAGTCCCGCAGGGACAGTGCTTTCGGACAGGCAGTCCTCCGTAATCTCTTTGAGGTCTGAGCAACTCCTACCCTCCATCCCGGATGTGGGCTACCGGTGGGTAATAATTCAGCGAAGATTCTTTCCTTCTGTGCTGCTGAGCTAGAGGGAGCTCATTTTTGTACTTAGGGTCTCCGGTAGCCTTAAGCTTGGGAGTCCCATAAGTGAGGACTGACTTCCTGCTTGGTCCTGGAGAAAGCGTAGTTACTCACCTGTAACAGGTGTTCTCCAGGAGCAGCAGGAATCAGTCCTCACAACCCTCCCTCCTCCCCTTGGAGTTGCAATCGTCTGCTTTAGTTTTTTTGCAAATTTTTATGCTGTCTTTTTAGCTATGTCATCTGACTGGCTAAGATGGCACCCTTGGGCGGGAAGAGGACCGCGCATGCGCGCTGCAATTCCCAAAGGCTTTCTTTGAAAGCTGGGGAAAATTGCTCCGCGAGGGCTCCGTCGGCGCCGACGTCACCCATAAGTGAGGACTGATTCCTGCTGCTCCTGGAGAACACCTGTTACAGGTGAGTAACTACGCTTTCTCTAGATCTCAAGGATGCGTGTACACATGTTTTTTCATCCATCCAACTCACAGAAAGTTCCTTCAGTTCCTTTTTCAAGGAAAGCACTACCAATACAGGGTGTTTCCTTTTGGTCTGGCCTCTGCACCAAGGGTGTTCATGAAATGCATGGCTGTGGTAGCAGTATTTCTATGCACTCTGGGAATATTCGTCTTCCCTTACTTGGACGACTGACTCATTCGAGCTCCAACACAGTCAGAGGCCAGGACTTCTCTATCCTGCACAATGCGTATCCTTCAGTATTTAGGGCTGGTCATAAACATCCCAAAATCCAGTCTGACTCCTACTCAATCTCTAGAGTTCATAAGAGCCCTGCTAGATACCACAAAGACAAGGGCCTACCTTCCCCAAGCCCGTTGCCTTCGCTTGGTGCAGTTAGCTTCTCAAGCAGCCCTAAAGCCCTTTTTAACTGCCTGAGAAATGTTGCAGTTGCTAGGCCACATGGCATCCACCGTGCATGTGGTACCATATGCTCGCCTTCACATGAGGGCAGCTCAGTGGACTTTATCCACCCAATGGACCCAGGCATCAGGTTGCCTGTCAGACAGAATAGCAAACACAAGTCGTCTCATTTTGCCTCGCCAATGGTGGAAGTCCACTCAAAACCTGTTGCTGGAGTCCCCCTTTCAGCAACCTCTGCCACAAAGCAACTCTTAAAACAGATGCTTCTCCAATGGGTTGGGGAGCTCATCTGCAAGACCTCTCCACCCAGGGCACTTGGACTCCACAAGAGAGTTGTCTACATATCAATCTCTTGGAGCTCAGAGCAATCTTTCTTGCTCTGCAAGTGTTCCACACCCTGCTCAGCTACAAGACAGTCCTTATCCATACGGACAATCCAAGTAGCCATGTTCTATGGAGTGGAGGAGTGGCCTAGTGGTTGGGGCAAAGTACTTCAGGCCGGAAGGTCGGGGGTTCAAATCCCACTAGAGGACAGCAACCTCGGGCCGGAAGGACTGTGGTTTCTAGTCCCACAGGTGCTCCTTGTGGTCTTGGGCAAGCCACTTAACCCTCCATAGCCCATGTTCCCTGTAAAATAGTTATCTCCAAGTTATAATGCCCTGTTCAATGTAATTTCAGTTTGTTCAATGTAAACCGCACTGATGCAGAATAGCGCGGTATATAAGAGAATGTAAATAAATAAAAATAAAATGTGAACAAGCAGGGAGGAACAGGCTCTCTGTCGCTTTGCAGCGAAGCTCTGCGACTGGGCCCTCGCCAGAGCATCACATCCATCTTCTGGCAGTGTATCTTCCAGGCATTCAAAACTCTTGGGCAGACAGACTCAGTTGAGTTCTCCAGGACTAAGCAGGAAGTCAGTCCTCACATATGGGTGACGTCGGCGCCGACGGAGCCCTCGCGGAGCAATTTTCCATTGCAGCGTGCATGCGCTGTCCTCTTCCCGCCCAAGGGTGCCATCTTGCTCAGTCTTCTTTTTTCCGCGGAGCCCTACAGACGTTGTTTGTAATTCCCCCCCTAGAAAAGTTGATTTTATTTGTCTTTTTTCTCGGTTCGACGCCGGTTCTTTTCCCGCCCAGACCCGCGACGCCGGTTGCGAGTCCGTTCTTTATTTTTCGGTTTTTTGTCCTTCGTGACAGATTTCGCGCCTTTTTTTCTTTTTCACTGGCAGCCCTGTCTTTTGACCTCGCAGGGGCCCTTTTTCCCCCGATGGCTGCCAGCGGGTTTAAGAAGTGTGATCGGTGTAAGAAGCTCATGTCTCTTACCGACACACACGACTACTGCCTCCGCTGCCTCGGACCCGATCATGACCCGATGATCTGTGGTCCGTGTGGCAAACTGTCCTCAAAAGCGTTGAGTCGGCAGCATCAGCGGGAACGTATCTTCTCTGACTCCAGCCGGGCTCGGACCTCGTTAGAGGCTTCGACATCTCGGGACTCTGGTCCTGAGCATCGTCGAAGTTCCTCTGAACGGGGGTCTCCTACCCGGGAACATCATCGGAAGAAGAAACCCGCGAGGGCGGGGTCGATGGACGCTCCTGGTTCCTCGAGGGCCAGGTCGCATAGCCCCGATTCCCATCCCGGGTCCTCGGAGATGGAGAGGCCTTCCAAACATCCTAGTCTCGAGATGGACTCGCCCGCTCACGTGAGTACTTTTGTCCTCGTGGACTCGCCTCTGAAGGAGCCGACGTCGGGCCCGACGCCGTCGGGGGCTGCTGGGTCTCCTGAGCTCGGACTCAGGTTGACGGCCTTGGAGAGCAGTCTGACTGCCTTCATGGACCAGCAGCAGGCATTGATTGCTGGCCTCGCCGGTGCTTCTGCCCTGACCACAGGGACGTCGACCTCCAAGTCGACCCCGGAGACCGAGCCGATCCTCGAGTCCATGAGGGCTCAAGTCGATCCTCGGTCGCGGTCTCCTTCGGCCTCCTGTTCGGGACCGAGGTCGTCGACGCCGACTCCCTCGGTGTCGGGGCGAACGGCATCGATGCCCGCCCGACCGGAGCCGCTCGACGACTCCGAGGAGTCAGCCTGGGAATCCGAGGACGAAGAGTCACCTGGTTCTTTTCGGACTCGGTGTGTCCCATCGGACTCCCCCGAGTCCGAATCTCGGAGACGGTCCCCCCCGGAGGATACCCGGTTCTCGGACTTCATGCGGGATATGGCCAAAGCCTTGGCCTTCCCCGCGGATCCCGAGGAGGAGCCTCGAGTCGAAGAGCTCGATGCCCTCCAATATGACTCTCCCCCAAAGGAGGCCTTTATTGTACCGGTTCCTCCGATGCTGGAACGACTTCTCTTCCGCATGTGGGAGAGCCCGGCGTCGTCGCCGGTGTTAAGCAAGCGGGTCGATTCCATTTATTGAGTCTGCAAGAGCCCCGGGTTCCAAAAGGCACAACTACCGCACCATTCCATGGTGGTGGAATCGGCCATGCATAGACTTAAGAGTCAGAAAATGCACTCCTCGGTGCCTCCCGGTCGGGAGGCTCGAAGCCTGGATGCCCTCGGTAGGAAGTGTTTCCAGGGCTCTATGCTTGCTTGTCGAGTCCAGACCTACCAGCTCTATATGGGCATGTATCTCCGAGACCTGGCTAAAGAAATAGCCGGGTTCTCTGCTGGTCTCTCCGAGGAACCTTTGCAGAGGTTCCAAGCTTTGTCAACTGGTATTCGGGAGTGCTCAAAGTTTATCTCTCGAGCAGCCTACGATGGCTTTGAAGCATCGGCTCGAGTAGCCGCAGCCGGCATCGGTGGCCGCCGACAGGCTTGGCTTCAGTCATCCGACCTCGAGCCATGGGTGCAGGACAAGTTGGTCGATGTCCCCTGCAGAGGTGAAAACCTCTTTGGCAAGCGCATGGATGAGAAGGCTGCACAGATCCGAGACCAAGACTCTCTCCAGGACTCGTCTCTCACGGAAGACCTCTGCCCCTTCTCAGAAGAAGAAGGGCTCAGGGAAAAAGCCCTTTTACCCGAGGAAGGCAGCTGCCTATCACCACTACCCTCATTATCAGGCCTCGGCAGCTCCCCAGCAGGGTAAGCAAGCCAAGGGACGGGGTAATGGATCACGTAGGCAGCAAGCCCCCAAGCCTGCACCACCGGCCCCTGCTCAGCAGGGTGGGGGTTTTTGACTTCATCAGCATAGCCTCTCCCCCTCAGCTGGTTTCTCTCAGCACGGGAGGCCGGCTGGTCCACTTTGCCCACAGGTGGACCAACATCACTACAGATACCTGGGTACTTCACATAGTCCAAGAGGGCTGCACTTCCACCAGGTACCTCCCTCCTACTTTCCGGGGGAGCCTCTCAGACTCCCTCTGCACAGGGACTTACTCCTTCAGGAGTTAGCAAGTCTTCTTCAGGAACAGGCTGTGGAACCGGTGCCCCACCACCTGAGGTCAAGGCTTTTACTCCAGGTACTTTCTGATACCAAAAAGAACAGGAGGCCTCAGACCCATCCTGGATTTGCGGAACCTCAACAAGTTCCTCGCAAAGGAAAAGTTCAAGATGCTTACCCTTGGAATCCTGCTGCCCTACCTCCAGCAGGGAGACTGGCTATGCTCCTTGGATCTAAAGGATGCCTACACTCACATCCTCATCCACCCCAGCCACAGACAATATCTCAGGTTTGTTGTGGGGGGCAATCATTACCAGTACAGAGTACTACCCTTTGGCCTATCCTCCGCACCAAGGGTGTTCACCAAATGTCTAGCAGTGGTGGCGGCTTATCTAAGACTTCAAGGCCTCTTTGTATTTCCATACCTGGACAACTGGCTCATCAGAGCACAGTCTTCCCAGGAGGCCACTCACGCCACGCACCGCACTGTGGCTCTGCTGCAGCACTTGGGCTTTGTCATAAACTTCGCAAAGTCCACTTTGCTCCCCTCTCAGGATCTCGAGTTCATCGGCGCAAGATTAAACACGCTTCAGGCGCGTGCCTTTCTGCCTCTCGACAGGGCAAACAGGCTCATGGATCTTGCCAGCTACTTTCACAGCAATTCCCTGGTCTCCGCCAGGCAATTTCTGAGACTTCTCGGCCATATGGCTTGTCAGACGGCTGCCTGGGTGAGAATCTTCACAGTCTTGGCAAGTGCATATATCTATATGATTTGCAAGGGATTGTGGGCAATGCAGTTCATTCACACCAGACACAGCTGCTCACAATAATTAGTTGTGCTTTTGGGTAAAGCCAATAAGATATTTATTTATGGGGTTATTTCTCCCAACACAGATATGCTTGGTAGCACACAAATCAGGTTACTTGCTTTCAGTGTTAAACTTAAAAAAACAAAATCAGGAAAACAACATTTGAACTGTCAGGCAATCAAAGCAAAAGAAATAAGACCTGGTTGGCAACAAACTGGTCTTTTCTTTAGGCTTTAGCTAATATTCTCTTAGCAATATATCAAACAACAAACAAAAGCCACAAAGAAAGGAAAATTGTTCTTCTCAGGTTAGCTTCTTGTATTTTCCCACATAGATTCAGAAGTGATTCTCTCAGAGCCCACAAGCAATTAGGTAACGCTCAATTGCTAGCAGTTATCCAGCTGAAACCCCTTAGCTGGCTTGCTTTCTACTGCGTGGCTAGAAATCCTACACAGGAGCTTTTCTGAGTAGATTAAAGAACAAGTTTGTATTTCTTTGTGATGGTTGCTGTACTTTATAACAGAAAATCACCAAAGGAGTTTAGACAGAGAGCAGTCCATGTAAACAGATTCTTCATCTGCTATCACCCCCTCTTCTTCAACAAGCATGGGTTCATTATCATGGATTGGCACAGATGAATCTCCCAATGGAGCACTTTCAGGAGAATACTTGTTTCCCTGCTGTCTTTCAAGCTTATAGCTAGGGCATAGATCAGTGTTCATACCTGAGCTTCCATTGCTGTTAGAGTTCCTCTCTATATAGCCTGGCCAGTATGTAGTCCAGTTCTTATGTCCAGCCTTCCAATCCAGATCCCTGGACACTGGATCTCTCTTCACATACCTTCTGGCACGGGTCTTAGGGTCCCTTCCACGTGCAGCCGTCTCCCTCACAGGTACCGTCTGGAGATTCCTAGCTCTACAGCACCATTCCTCTGGCTTTCCCCAGTCCAATGGTGTATGCTGGCCCTTGGAATGCCTCCAAGTATACGTACTGCTCTGGACTCTTCTAGACCTTTCAAAGGCTTTTCTCCTCTTTCTTCCAAAGGGTTTCTTTCCCTCTCTGTCCATCCAGTTTGGCTTCTGCTTCTGATGATCCTGAGGATAATTCTCTGTAGAATAAACTCTACCTTTATTCTGCTTAGATGAGTGCTCCTCCCTAACACAGCGCAGCTGTGCTGAATCAGGCCCTGCCCTTTGAGATGAGTGTTTAGGGATTACCTCATAGCCCTCCTGATTGAACACACGTTTCCCCACTTCAGCTCCTCTAATGGCTGCTGGAAACCTGGTGCATTCTGGGACTGGTAGTCTTTTATGGGAAAATTCTGTTTTCTTATTTCTACCAGAACTGACAGGTTGCTTGTTCAGAGTCACTTCACCTTTTCTATAGCTCCTTCCTGAGCTATGATAAGCTTCCTCATCACAGGCTTCCACAGTCCATGTGACCCCCAATGCCCGCCTGAACATGCGGCCTGCTCAATGGTGCCTTCGCACACAATGGCATCAGGCCACTGGGAGCCTAGCGGACTCCGTACAGATCTCCGACCCGCTGGTCTCTTCTCTTCAATGGTGGCTTCATCTGCCAAACCTAGTGCTCGGAATGGCTTTTCAGTCTCCTCCGCCTTCTCAGGTCCTGACGACCGATGCTTCTCTCCTGGGTTGGGGAGCACATTGCCAAGGGACATGTACTCAAGGCCTCTGGACTCCTTGGGAGTCTGCCCAGCAGATCAACTTCCTGGAACTCAGGGCTATCCGCCTAGCTCTGAGGGCCTTCTCCCACCTCACTTCTCACCAGTCTGTGCTGGTCCAGACGGACAATCAAGTTGCGATGTTCTACGTGAACAAACAACAAGGGGGCACAGGCTCCTTCCCTCTCTGTCGGGAAGCACAAAAGCTGTGCTCTTGGGCCGTCAGCCGCGGCATCCTCCTCAAAGCTTTTTATCTCCCGGGTCAAGAAAATTGCCTGGCAGACAAACTGAGCAGAATCCTCCAGCCGCACGAGTGGAGGTGGGATCTGTTGGTGCTTCAGCGGATCTTTCTCAAATGGGGCCTACCCACAATGGATCTCTTTGCCAGTCCTCTCAACTGGCAACTTCCCCAATTCTGCTCTCGACAACCGCATCCTCACAGAGTAGCGGCGGATGCTTTTCTTCTCTCCTGGTCCACAGGCCTTCTGTATGCCTTTCCTCCCATGCCACTGGTGTCTCGGACGCTCTTCAAAGTTCTCCGGGACAAAGCCTCAATGATCCTCGTGGCTCCTCGGTGGCCGAGGCAACCTTGGTTCCCGCTTCTAATGCAGCTGGCGGTGGACACTCCTCTTCCTCTGGGGTTTCAGCCCGATCTCCTGACCCAGGATCACGGGACTCTCCTACACCCCAACCTCCGTTCCCTTCATCTGATGGCCTGGCTGCTGAAAGGGTAGTCCTGGCTCCCCTCCTGCTGCCTCCAGATGTGGAGGAAGTCGTCTTGGCCTCCAGGCGACCCTCCACCCGGACGTCCTACGCTCTGAAGTGGCGTCGGTTCTCCGTCTGATGTGCTCAGCAGTCTCATGATCCCTTCTCCTGTTCGATATCAGTGGTCTTGCAATACTTGCTTTGCCTCTCTGAACTTGGACTTAAGTCCAACTCGGTCAGGGTCCACCTCAGTGCTCTTTCTGTGCATCACATGCCGGTGGATGGCAGGCCTCTTTCCAGCTACCCTCTAGTGGCTCGTTTCCTCAGAGGCCTCCTTCTCCTTAAACCACCTTTGCGCCCACCAGCCCCTGACTGGGATCTGAATGTGGTTTTACAGCGGATTACCTGTCCGTCTTTTGAACCTATGGCTACCTGTCATCTTCGTTTTCTTTCTTGGAAAACCTTATTCTTGGTAGCCCTCACTTCTGCTAGACGCGTTAGTGAGCTACAGGCCCTAGTCTCTTATCCTCCTTACACTCGGTTCTACAAGAATAGGGTAGTCCTACGGACTCACACTAAGTTTCTTCCTAAAGTGGTTTCCCCTTTTCACATCAACCAGGAGGTGGTACTTCCGACCTTCTTTCCCAGGCCACACTCCAGCCGAGCTGAAATGGTCCTGCATACCCTAGACTGTAGAAGGGCGTTAACCTTCTACCTTGACCGTACGCGGGAGCACCGAAGGGCTGTTAAGCTCTTCGTGTCTTATGACCCCAATAAGTTGGGGCTCCCTGTCTCCAAGCGTACTCTGTCCATCTGGATTGCTGACTGTATCGCTTGGGCTTATGAGGCAGCCGGCCTCTCGTTGGAAAGTCGAGTCACGGCTCATCGTGTTAGGGCGAAGGCTGCGTCAGTGGCTTACCTCCGCTCTGTTCCATTGGCAGACATCTGCCGGGCCGCTACTTGGTCTTCAAGCCAGACTTTCGCAGCCCATTACTGCCTGGAGAGGGAGTCCCGCAGGGACAGTGCTTTCGGACAGGCAGTCCTCCGTAATCTCTTTGAGGTATAGGCAACTCCTGCCCTCCGTCCCGGATGTTGGGCTACCGGTTGGGGACGTACTCAGAGAAGATTCCTTCCTTCTGTGCTACTGAGCTTGAGGGAGCTCCTTTTTTGTGCTTAGGGTCTCCGGTAGCCTTAAGCTTGGGAGTCCCATATGTGAGGACTGACTTCCTGCTTGGTCCTGGAGAAAGAGTAGTTACTCACCTGTAACAGGTGTTCTCCAGGAGCAGCAGGAATCAGTCCTCACAACCCTCCCTCCTCCCCTTGGAGTTGCAGTTCTCTGATTTCGTTTTTGCTAATTTTTGCTGTCTTTTAGCAATGTCATCAGACTGAGCAAGATGGCACCCTTGGGCGGGAAGAGGACCGTGCATGCGCGCTGCAATTCCCAAAGGCTTTCTTTGAAAGCTGGGGAAAATTGCTCCGCGAGGGCTCCGTCGGCGCCGACGTCACCCATATGTGAGAACTGATTCCTGCTGCTCCTGGAGAACACCTGTTACAGGTGAATAACTACTCTTTCTCCTTCCACACGAGTGGTCTCTCTATGCAGACCAGGTGGCCAAGATTTTTCAACTTTGGGGAACCCCGGACATAGACCTCTTTGCAAGTCCATGGAATGCCAAACTTCCCCGGATCTGTTCAGAACTCTGGCTCAGGGAGCTCAGGCCAAGGATGCTTTCCTCCTTCACTGGGGTCAAGACTTCCTGTATGCTTTTCCACCCATTCCCTTAATTCCCAAAACCCTCTTCAAGCTTCAGAGAGACAAAGGCCACATGATTCTCATAGCACCACATTGGCCACACCAAGTGTGGTACCCTCTGCTTCTACATCTCTCTCAAGCTCCCTCCCTGGAGTTAGGGTCTGCTCCAGATCGCCTATCTCAGGAGAACGGAATGTTATGGCATCCCAATCCCCAGTCCCTGCATCTCAGGGCTTGGTTGCTGAAGGCCTAGATCTCCAAGATCTTCATCTTTCTCAGCAAGTGAAATATGTTCTTTATGCTTCTAGGAAACCTTCCACTAGACGTTCTTATGCTTTCAAGTGGAAAAGGTTCACTGTTTGGTGTTCAGAAAAGGGTTTTAACCCCCTTGCGATACCTTTAGAATCTTTACTGGAGTATCTCCTCCATTTGTCTAATGCAGGCCTTAAGACAAATTCAGTAAGAGTCAATTTGAGTGCTATTGCGGCTTTTCTTAAACCTCTAAATGGACAACCTATTTCCTCTCATCGCAAGATTCATGAGAGGCCTCCTTCTAACTAAGCCTCCCATTAGACCACCTCCGGTGGCATGGGATTTGAATCTGGTTCTTGGGCAGCTCATGAAGCCACCTTTCGAACCCTTAGCTACCACCTCCTTGAAATTTCTTTCTTGGAAGGTTATCTTTCTCATTGCAATCACATCACGCCGCATTAGTGAATTGCAAGCACACTAGTAGCTAATCCACCTTATACAAGGTTTCATCATGACAAGGTAGTCCTTAAGACTCATCCACACTTAATGCCTAAGGTGGTCTCGCCTTTTCACCTCAACCAGACCTACCTGTCTTTTTTCCAGGACTTCATGCATCAAGTGCAGAGAGGAATCTTCATACCCTTTCGCCTATCAGAGTAGGAACCTTACTCTGGAGGGCCATGTCACAGCTCACAATGTGAGAGCCATGGCAGCCTCAATGGCTCATCTGCACTCTGTGTCTATTGATGACATCTGTTGAGCAGCCACGTGGGCCTCGGTTCATACCTTCACAGCCCATTAATTCTTGGACAAGGACTCCCACCGGGATGCCTTGTTTGGTCAGGCTGTTCTCAAACACCTGTTCCATACTTAATCAACTCCTTCCCACCATCCCTGATAGGATGCCTGAAATCCATGGGGGGAAGTGGAGCCCTTCTCAGGGGGACACAACTTCTGGGGTTTCTCCCTGGCACCCAAGCTAGGGAGTCCCCAAATGTGATGACTACATTCCTGCTTGTTTCTGGAGATAGCATAGTTACTCACCTGTAACAGGTGATCTCCGGGAACAGCAGGAATTTAGTCCTCACAACCCACCCACCTCCCCTAGGAGTTGTATCTCTCTATCTCTCTCTTTCCTTTCCCTCTCTCTCTCTCTTTGTCTCAGCTTTAAAACTCAACGGGAGAGAGGCAGTTGGGAAAGGCAGGAAGGCAGCACGCAGGCGCTGTGGGATGCTCCCAAAAGCTTTCTGATTGGGCGCTGGGGAGCGTTCCGGTGCAGGCTCAGTCGGTACCGACGATACCATATGTGAGGACTAAATTCCTGCTGTTCCCGGAGATCACCTGTTACAGGTGAGTAACTATGCTTTCTTTCAATCCTCCAGGCTGTGAATCGAGGACATGCGATGCCTTTGGGCATTGATGCTTCCAATCCTCCATGTTGTCAGCCAGGATCAGCTCTTACATTCTCTATATGGGGATGTTCTTCAAGGAGGTTGCAGGAGACTTGGAGCTCATGAGCCCTCTTCTTCCTGAGGACAAGAGAGGGGAATTTCTAACTCTGGTCAAATATGCCTAGGATGTTTCAAAGTTTGTAAACGGTGCAACCTTTGCATTCATTAGCAGAACCTCTGCTATCTCTATCGGTGCACGTCGTATTGCCTGCCTTCAGGCATCAGACTTCGAAATATGGGTGCAAGATAAACTGGGAAACATTCCTTGCACAGGAGAAAATCTTTGGCAAGGATTGGCAAGACAAAGCTAATCAGATTTAATCTGAAAATAGCCCTTTGAACAGACTATCAAAGTCTACAGCCAACCCAGCAAAGAAAAAGTCACTCAAGAAACCCTTTTTCAACAAGACGTTTTACCCATCTTACACCCATTAGGCTCACTGTCCAGTTCATATTCCCCAAAAGGGGCCACAACAGACCAGACAGCAGAGAAAGCCACAAGTTCCAAGAGCTCAGCCAGCTCAACAGCTTCTTCAGGGGCTTTGACTCCTTCCTAGAGACCTTAGTCTTTCTGCCCCTGCCAGGTCCAGAACCCTCCACCATCCCTGACAGGTTATGCCATTTTGCCAAAAGATGCCAACAAATAACATCAGAAAACTGGACTCTGTCCATTGTATGAGGGGTACAGACTTCATTTTCACAGCATGCCCCCTCCTACAATCATAAAGCAGTTCAATTCTCAAGTCCCTGCCACCGATCTCTTAAGCCAAGAGGTCACATCACTTTTTGCTCAGGAAGCGATAGCGGAAGTACCCATACCCCAACAGGGTATGAGGTTCTACTCCCCCTATTTTCTCATCCCAAAGAAAACAGGAGGACACAGACCTATACTGGACCTCAGAGAATTGAACAAATATCTGTTCTGAGAAAAATTCAAGATGATCTCCCTTGGAACACTCCTGCCATACCTTCAGAGTCAGGATTGGCTATGTTCTCTAGATCTAAAGGATGCATATACACATATTCTCATCCATTCAGATCACAGGAAATTCCTTTGATTCCTTTTCCAGAGAAGACACTTCCAATACAAGGTTCTTCCCTTCGGTCTGGCTTCTGCCCCAAGAGTCTTCACGAAATGCATGGCAGTGGTAGCAGCATTTCTGAGAACTCTAGGAATATTTGTCTTCCCCTACTTAAACGAGCATTGACAGCTCCAGAAGCCAGCTTTGCTCTTTCTCGCACGATGCAAATTCTTCGCTATTTGGGACTGATCATAAACCTCCCAAAATCTCATCTCACCCCTTCTCAATCCCTGGAATTCATAGGGGCTTGTCTGATACCAGACAGGCAAGGGCTTTCCTACCACAGCCCTGCTGTCTTTGTATAGTATAGCTAGCATCCCAAGCAGCTGTGAAAGTCTTCCCGACTGCTCGGGAAATGTTTCTGCTTCTGGGGCATATGGCATCCACTGTCCATGTGGTTCCCTATGCTCACCTTCACATGCGAGCTGCCCAGTGGACCCTATACTCTCAGTGGACACAGGCCTCGGGTTGCCAACGGACAAAATTGGAAACTCCACACGTCTCATTTCGTCCCTTCAATGGTGGCAATCGATGGAAAACCACCTCATAGGTTCTCCTTTCCGGCAGCCTCTATTCCAAGCCACCCTAACAAATGCGTCCAAGTTGGGTTGGGGGGCTCATTTGCACGATCTCCCGACTCAAGGTCTCTGGACTCCACAGGAGACTTGTCTTCACATAAACCTCCTAGAAAAGCCATATTCCATGCGCTTCGAGTATTCCAGGCCCAGCTCAGCTACAAGACAGTCTGGTTCCAGACCTGCAATTAGATAGCCATGTTCTATGTGAACAAGCAGGGCGGAACGGGCTCTCTGCCATTATGCAACGAAGCTTTGTGACTGTGGGCCCTCGCCAAAGAGCGTCAAATCCAGCTCCTAGTAGTATATCTTCCAGGCATTCAAAATCTTTGGGCAGACAAACTCAGTCGAATACTGCTGCCACACGAATGGTCTCTTCACTCAGATCAGCTTGCTCGAGTGTTTTGAATCTGGGGAACCCCAGATATAGACCTCTTTGCAAGTCCACAGAATGCCAAACATCCCCGATTCTGTTCCAGAATTCCGGCTCAAAACTGTTGGGCAAGAGATGCTTTCCTCCTCCACTGGGGTCAGGACTTTCTCTATGCCTTCCCACCCATTCCCCTCATTTCCAAAACATTGTTCAAGCTTCAGAGAGACAGAGGTCGTATGATACTTGTAGCTCCACGTTGGCCACGGCAAACGTGGTATCCTCTGCTTCTACGTCTCTCTCAAGCCACGCCTCTGGAGTTGGGATATGCTCCAGATCTTCTTTCCCAGGAGTACGGGATGCTATTGCAGCCGAATCCCCAGTCCCTGCATCTCAGGGCCTGGTTGCTAAAAGCCTGGAACTTTTGGATATCAACCTTTTTCAACAGGTAAAGGATATCCTTGTGGCTTCCAGAAAACCCTCCACAAGGCGATCCTATGCCTTCAAGTGGAAAAGGTTCTCTGTATGGTGTTATCAAAGGGGACTTAACCCCCTTTCGGTGCTTGTGGAATCTATACTGGAATATCGCCTCCATTTATCTGGTCTTGAAACCAATTCAGTAAGGGTCCATCTTAGTGCCATTGCAGCTTTTTGCAGGTCTCTGGATGGGCATCCTATTTCCTCTCATCCACTCAGAGCACGATTTATGAGAGGTCTACTCTTAACAAAACCTCCCATTAAGCCACAGCCGGTGGCATGGGATCTGAATCTTGTTCTCAGGCAGCTCATGAAACATTTGAGCCTTTAGCCACTACAGCTCTAAAGTTTCTTTCCTGGAAGGTCATCTTCCTAGTTGCTCTCACTTCTGCAAGACACATCAGTGAGTTACAGCCTTTAGTGGCGGATCCTCCTTATACAAGATTTCACCATGATAAGGTGTAGTTCTTTAGGACTCATCCTCACTTTATGCCAAAGGTGGTTTTGCCTTTTCATTTAAACCAAGCAGTTTACCTTCCTGTATTCTTCCTAGGCCTCATGCTCTAATGCAGAAAGGAGCCTTCATACTTTGGACTGTAAAAGAGCTTTGGCCTTTTACTTGCAAAGGACACAGTAACATAGAAAGTCCTCTCAACTCTTTGTTGCTTTTGATCCTAATCATTTGGGCTTCCAGTCTCCAAAAGGACACTGTCCAGCTGGATTGCACAGTGTATATCTTTTGCCTATGAGAGTAAAAACGTTCCTCTTGAAGGCCATGTCACAGCTCACAATGTGAGAGCCATGGCAGCCTCAATGGCTTGTCTTTACTCTGTGTCTATCGACGACATCTGTCGAGCAGCTACTTGGGCTTCGGTACATACCTTTACAGCCCATTACTGCTTAGACAAGGACTCCAGCCGGGATGCCTTGTTTGGTCAGGCTGTTCTTCAACACCTGTTCCAGACTTAATCAACTCCTACCCACCATCCCTGGTAGGATGCCAGAGATCCATGGGGGGAAGTGGAGCCCTTTCACAAGGGCACACAAATTTCTGGGGCCATCTCCCTGGCATCTGAAGCTAGGGAGTCCCCATTTGTGAAGACTACATTCCTGCTTGTTCCTGGAGATAGCATAGTTACTCACCTGTAACAGGAGATCTCCGGGAACAACTGGAATTAAGTTTTCACAACCCACCCGCCTCCCCTAGGAGTTGTCTTTCTCTCTTGCTCTCTCCTTTTGTCTCAGCTATAAACTCAACTAAAGAGGGAGAGTTGCAAAGGTGGGAAAGCAGCACGCAGGTGCTGTGGGATGCTCCCAAAAGCTTTCCTATTGGACGCTGGGGAGCATTCCTGCGCAGGCTCCGTTAGTACCAACGATACCCATATGTTAAGACTCAATCTCCAGGAACAAGCAGGAATGAGTCTTCACATATGGGTACGTCGGTACCGACGGAGCCTGCGCGGGAACGCTCCCCAGCTTCCCAAAGGAAAGCTTTTGGGAGCATCCCACAGCGCCTGCGTGCTGCCTTCCCGCCTTTCCTAACCAGCTCTCCTCAGTTCTTTGCCGCGGAGCCAGCAGGTCGAGCCCTGTCACCGCTGAAGAAGTTCTTTATTTTATTTCTTTGGTCGCGTGTCTGCCTTCCCCGACTCCGGACCGGTACCGCCAGTCTTTTTTCTCTTCTTTCTTCAAAAAAAAAAAAAAAATCTTTTTTTTCTTCACTTAGTGTATTTTTCCTCTTGGGCCTCAGGGCCTACAAGAAAATTTCCCTCATGGAAAAACCAGCCTCCGGGTTCAAAAAATGCACTAAGTGTAGCGGTACTATTTCTGTTACAGATACCCATGAATGGTGTCTTAAATGTTTGGGTCCTGAACACTCCATTCCGGATTGTCCGTCCTGCTCTCTAATGTCTAAACGGGGTTTACAGAACCGAGCAGCTAAGCTCCATGTGCTGTTTCCCGCTGATGCAGCGTCGGTAGCATCGACATCTTCCAGGTCTTCTTCTCCTGATGGATCTCAGGTAACCAAAACATGTACCTAGCAGGTCCTCGAAGGGTAGATCTCCCTCCAAACATCGAGATTCCTCCGGGCTTGCCCTTGAGGATCCTGCACCAGCAAAACAACCCCGGCGGGAAGCTCCGGCTTCCAAAGCTCCGGCTTCCAAAGCTCCTCCTATGGGGTTACAGGTTGACATCGATGGCACGGCCTCGACCGATCACCTGTTAGAATGCTCCGGGGTACCGGCACAATCCCCCGGTACCGACTTCCAGGCATTTATGGCGTTGATGGATCACAATGTTCTGTCCATGCAGCAGGCTATTACGGCCTTCATTCAAGCTGCGACGCCGCTGGTATCGAAACAAGCTCCGTTGTCGGTATCGGCTCCGGTACCGGCACCAGCGCCAATACCGGTACCGACTGCATCGACATCGACTAGGATACAGGCTACAGCGGTTCATTGTCCAGGGCTTACCGGTACCGATACGGTACCGGGGACGCCCGATGTCGATACTGCTCGATACGCGTATCGAGCGTTGGAAGAGCACCCTGACAGGCGATACTTCGATTCCTCTGATGATTCTGATACATCAGAAGAGTCTCCTGAAGTATCCATAGCCCTTCCTGGAGAGCCTTCTTCTCCAAAAAGAAGAATATCTCCTCCAGAGGACTTGTCCTTTCAAGACTTCATAGAAAGTCCTTTAGCTACTTCTTTTATTTCAGTAACTTCTGAATCAGAGCCTAGAGCTAAAAAATTGGATATTTTAGGCTATTCTAGAGCTCCTAAAGAGGCAGTCACCTTACCAATTCATGAGATTCTTTATGAACACATGATTGATCTATGGGAGACTCCTCTCACTCTCTCTCCTCATTCTCGCAGATTGGACACTATGTATCGTGTCCCTCCTTGTCCTGGATTTCAAAAAACTCAGCTTCCTCACCATTCCATTGTGGTGCAGTCAGCTATGAAGAGAATGAAGAGTACAAAGAGACACACTTCTGCTCCTCCAGGAAGAGAATGCAGGACCTTGGATGCTTTTGGAAGGAAAATCTTCCAAGCCAGTATGCTTATTGCCAGAATCAACTCATATAGCCTTTACATGGGTATGTTTCTAAAAGAAGTTGCACAAAAACAGCAGACTTTCCTCCCTTTTCTTCCAGAGGATAAAAGGGAGGAATTCCTCATTTGGCTTAAGCATACTCAAGACATTTCAAAGTTTTCCAACAGGGCAGCTTTTGACTCCTTTGAAGGTGCCAGCAGAGCCTCAGGCATTGCCATAGCTGCTTGCAGAATTGCTTGGCTCCAGGCTTCTGATTTAGAACCCTGGGTTCAAGATGGCTTAGGTTTTCACCTGTACAGGGAAGATTTCCTATTTGGCAAAGAGTGGCAAATAAAAGCCACTCAAATGGATGCAGAAAACTCTGCTCTGGATAGACTTTCAAAGTCAACTTCCATTCCTGCCAAGAAAAAGCCTTTTAAAAAGTCTTTCTTTAAAAAGGGCAGATTTCCTTCTACTTCTGGCCAACAATCTTCTACAGGTCGCTTTTCCACTAAGCGTCAGCAACCTAAACAGGCCAGACCTAAACCTACAGGGGCTGCTGCAACTCAGCAAGCCCAACCCCCTCAGGGTTTTTGACTTGATGCTAGAGAACTTAGCCTTTCTGGCTCTAAATCAGCCAGAGCCTCTCGCCATTCCAGGAAGGTTGGCTCATTTTGCTCCCAGATGGGAGCAAATCACATCAGAGCAGTGGACCCTCTCCATCATAAGAGAGGGCTACAAACTTCATTTCTCAGACCTTCCTCCCCACACTATGGTGAGACACTTCAATTCTCCCACATCTCTTCTCGACCTTCTAGGTCAAGAGGTAGCTACCCTTCTTGCCCAAGGGGCGATAGAAGAAGTTCCTCTTCTTCATCAAGGGTCAGGGTTCTACTCCCCCTATTTTCTCATCCCAAAGAAGACAGGGGGATACAGGCCCATCTTAGATCTCAGAGAATTGAACAAGTTCCTATGCAAGGAGAAGTTCAAGATGCTTTCTCTGGGCACTCTCCTTCCATACCTTCAAAGTCAGGATTGGCTTTGTTCTCTAGATCTCAAGGATGCGTACACACATGTCCTCATCCATCCCTCTCACAGAAGATTCCTGCGGTTTCTTTTCCAAGGAAAACATTACCAATACAGTCTCCTTCCTTTCGGTCTGGCCTCTGCTCCAAGAGTGTTCACCAAATGCATGGCAATAGTTGCTGCATTTCTACGCACTCTGGGAATATTTGTCTTCCCATACCTGGACGACTGGCTCATTCAAGCTCCATCTCAGTCAGAGGCCCAGATTTCCTTGGACCGCACAAGGCGCATTCTGCAGTATCTGGGACTTGTGGTAAACCTCCCAAAGTCTCAGCTCACCCCTACTCAGTCCCTAGAATTCATAGGGGCCTGGTTGGATGCCACTACTGCAAGGGCCTACCTTCCCCAGGCCCGTTGCCAACGTTTAGTGCAGTTAGCCTCCCAGATTCAGTCAAAGAGCCACTTAACTGCCAGGGAGATGCTACAACTGCTAGGCCACATGGCTTCCACAGTGCATGTGGTACCCTATGCTCGCCTACACATGAGAGCAGCTCAATGGACTTTGTCCACCCAGTGGACTCAAGCTTCAGGAGCTCTCTCAGACCAAATAGCAATCACCAAACATCTCTTTTGGTCTCTCCAATGGTGAATTTCCACTCAAAATTTGTTGCTGGGGTCCCCCTTCCAACAGTTGTTGCCCCAAGTAACCCTCACAACAGATGCCTCCCAAACAGGTTGGGGAGCCCATCTACAGGACCTCTCCACTCAAGGCACTTGGTCCCCACAGGAGACCTCTCTTCATATCAACCACTTGGAGCTTCGAGCAGTTTTTCTAGCTCTCAAGGTCTTTCATACCCTCCTCAGCTACAAGACAGTCCTCATTCATACGGACAATCAAGTAGCTGTGTTTTACATAAACAAGCAAGGAGGAACTGGCTCTCTGTCGCTTTGCAACAAAGCTTTAAGATTGTGGGCCTTCGCCAGAGAGCATCAAATCCATCTCCTGGCAGTATACCTCCCAGGAGTCCAAAACTCTTGGGCAGACAGACTCAGTCGAGTTCTGCTTCCACACAAATGGTCCCTGCACATGGATCAGGTACTTAGAATCTTCCAAGAATGGGGAACCCCGGACATAGACCTCTTTGCAAGTCCGTGGAATGCCAAACTTCCCCGGTTCTGTTCCAGAATTCCATGTCAGGGAGTTCAGGCCAAGGATGCCTTTCTCCTTCATTGGGGTCAGGGCCTCCTGTATGCATTTCCACCCATTCCCTTGATTCCCAAGACTCTGTTCAAACTCCAGAGGGATCAAGGATCTATGATCCTCATAGCTCCACGCTGGCCACGCCAAGTGTGGTACCCTCTACTTCTACATCTCTCCCAAGCCCCCTCCCTGGACTTGGGAGCTGCTCCAGACTTTCTGTCCCAGGAGGAAGGGACTTTGTGGCACCCAAACCCCAAGTCCCCCCTACACCTCAGAGCTTGGTTACTGAAGGCCTAGACCTTCAAGACTGGAATCTTTCTCAACAAGTGAAGGATATCCTCCATGCTTCCAGAAAACCTTCCACCAGCCGTTCTTATGCTTTTAAATGGAAGAGGTTTTCCATTTGGTGTGCTGAAAAGGGTCTTAACCCTCTAGCACTACCTTTGAATTCTCTGTTAGACTATCTCCTGCATCTTTCTAATGCAGGCCTTAAAACAAATTCAGTAAGAGTCCATTCGAGTGCTATTGCAGCATCCCTTAAGCCCATCAATGGACAACCTATTTCCTCTCATCCTCTCATTGCAAGATTCATGAGAGGCCTAACTTTAACTAAACCTCCCATTAGACCTCCTCCGGTGGCATGGGACTTAAATTTGGTTCTTGGTCAGCTTATGAAGCCACCTTTTGAACCCTTAGCCACTACCTCCTTGAGGTTTCTTTCCTGGAAGGTTATTTTCCTCACTGTAGTCACTTCAGCTCGCCGCATCAGTGAACTGCAGGCATTAGTGGCTAATCCACCTTATACAAGGTTCCATCATGATAAGGTAGTCCTTAGGACAAATCCACACTTTATGCCTAAAGTGGTCTCGCCTTTTCATCTTAATCAAGAGGTATATTTACCTGTCTTTTTTCCAGCTCCTCATGCATCCAATGCAGAGAGGAATCTTCATACTCTGGATTGTAAAAGAGCTCTTGCTTTTTACTTACACAGGACACAGCAACATAGAAAGTCTTCCCAGCTTTTTGTTGCTTTTGATCCTTCTCATTTGGGACTTCCAGTCTCCAAGAGAACACTGTCCAATTGGATTGCTCAGTGTATTTCTTTCGCCTACCAGAGTAAGAATCTTTCTCTGGAGAGCCATGTCACAGCTCATAATGTGAGGGCGATGGCCACCTCTATGGCTCATCTAAATTCTGTGTCCATCGACCAGATCTGTCGAGCAGCCACCTGGGCCTCGGTTCATACCTTCACAGCCCATTACTGCTTGGACAAGGACTCCCGCCGGGATGCCTTGTTTGGTCAGGCTGTCCTCAAACACCTGTTCCATTCTTAAACAACTCCTACCCTCCTTCCCTGGATGGATGCCTGAGATCCATAGGAGGAAGTAGACCCCTTCCCAGGGTCTCATATCCTTGGGGATCTCCCAGGCATCTTAGCTAGGGAGTCCCCATATGTGAAGACTCATTCCTGCTTGTTCCTGGAGATAGCACAGTTACTTACCTGTAACAGGTGATCTCTGGGAACAGCAGGAATAAGTCTTCACAACCCACCCACCTCCCCTAGGAGTTGTATCTCTTTTTCTATCTTTCCTTTCCTCTCTCTCTCTATTGTCTCAGCTTTAAACTCGAACTGAGGAGAGCTGGTTAGGAAAGGCGGGAAGGCAGCGCGCAGGCGCTGTGGGATGCTCCCAAAAGCTTTCCTTTGGGAAGCTGGGGAGCGTTCCCGCGCAGGCTCCATCGGTACCGACGTACCCATATGTGAAGACTTATTCCTGCTGTTCCCAGAGATCACCTGTTACAGGTAAGTAACTGTGCTTTCTCCAGGACCAAGCAGGAAGTCAGTCCTCACATATGGGTGACGTCGGCGTCGACGGAGCCCCCATGCGGAGCATTTCCCCAGCTTTCAAAGAAAGCCCAAAGGTGCCATCTTGCTCAGTCTTCTTTTTTCCGTGGAGCCCTATGGTCGCCTGTCCTTGTCACCCATGAAAAAAGTTGATTTTTCTGCGTTGGATCGAGTTTTTTTCTTCGGTCGACGTTTGTTCCTTTCCCGCCTGGACTCAGTACACTGGTGCCGAGCCCGGATCTCTTTTTTCGTTTTTTGTCCTTAGAGACTGCGTTCGCGCCTTTTTTCTTTTCCCCGGCAGCCCAATTTTTTGATTTTGCAGGGGCCCTTTTTCCCCCGATGGCTGCCTGTGGCTTTAAGAAGTGTGATCTTTGCAAGAAAATGTCTCACTGACACACACGACTGCTGCCTCCGTTGCCTGGGGCCAGACCGTGATTCTATGGTCTGTAGCCCCTGTGGCAAAATGTCTTCCAAGGCATTATGCAGCCGTCAGCACCAGCGTGAGAGGATCTTCTCCGAATCTGCCTCTGGACGGGTCCAGACTTTGTCAGAGGCCTCGACGTCTCGGGAGTCTGACCCCGAGCGTTGTCGGGGCTCCTCTGAAAGGGAGTCCCCCTTGAGGGAGCATCGAAAGAAGAAGCCCGTGAGGGCAGCATCGGTGGACGCTCTTGGCTCCTCGAGGGCCAGGTCGCATAGCCCCGATCGCCGTCCTGGGTCGTCGGAGAGGCCTGCAAAGCATCCTCGTGTAGAGTCAGAGGCCCTGAGTTACGTGAGTACTGTAGTCCTCGTGGACTCTCCTCCGGGTGAGCCGACGTCGGGCCCGATGCCTTCGGAGCCCGAGTCGGAGGCTGCTGGGTCTCCTGAGCTCGGACTCAGGTTGGCGGCCTTGGAGAGCAGATTGTCTGCCTTCATGGAGTAGCAGCGGGTGCTGATCGTCAGTCTCACCGGCGCATCTGCGCAGACCACCAGGACATAGACGTCCCAGTTGACCCCGGAGGCCGAGCCGATCCTTGAGACCATGGGAACTCGAGTCGATCCTCAGCCGAGGTCACCCTCGGCCTCCCGTTCGGGACTGAGGTCATTGACGCCGGTTCCCTCGTCGTCGGGGCAGATGGCATCAGTGCCCCCCACTCGGAGCCGCTTGATTCCTTCTCGGAGGAATCGGCGTGGGAAACGGAGGAAGAGGAGTCCCCGGACACCTTCTGGACTCAGTGCGTCCCTTCGGACGCACCGGGATCCGAGCCTCTGAGAAGGTTCCCCTCCGGAGGATACCAGGTTCTCGGATTTCGTACGGGACATGGCCAAAGCACTTTCATTCCCTGTGGACCCCGAGGAGGAGCTGAGGAGCTCGAGGCTCTGTAGTATGACTCTCCTCCCAAGGAGGCCTTTACTGTCCCCGTTCCTCCGATGCTGGCGCGGTTGCTCTTCCACATGTGGGAGGCACCAGCCTCTATGCCGGTTCTAAGCAAGCGGGTCGATTCCATCTATCGAGTCCACAAGAGCCCCGGGTTTCAAAAGGCACAGCTACCACACCACTCCATGGTTGTGGAATCGGCCATGCATCGCCTGAAGAGTCAGAAGATGCACTCCTCGGTGCCTCCCGACAGGGAAGCCCGGAACCTAGATGCCCTCGGTAGGAAGTGCTTCTAGGGCTCTATGCTTGCTTGCCGTGTCCAGACCTACCAGCTGTACATGGGCATGTACCTTTGAGACCTGGCAAAGGAGATTGCCGGGTTCTCTGCTGGTCTGTCCGAGGAACCTTTGCAGAGGTTCAAGGCCTTGTCTCCTGGTATTCAAGAGTGCTCGAAGTTTATATCTTGAGCAGCCTATGATAGATTTGAGGCTTCGGCCCGGGTAGCAGGGGCCGGCATCGTTGCACGCTGCTAGGCCTGGCTACAATCCTCGGACCTCGAGCCATGGGTACAGGACAAGTTGGTTGATGTCCCTTGCCGAGGTGAAAACCTCTTTGGCAAGCTCATGGCCGAAAAGGCTGCAGAACTCGAGACCGAGACTCTTTCCCGGACAAGGCTGTCCAGGAAGACCTCTGCCCCTTCTCAGAAGAAGGGCTCAGGGAAAAAGACCTTTTACCCGAGGAAGACCGCTGCCTACAAAACCTACCCTCTCTACCAGGCCTCTGCAGCTCCCCAACAGGGCCAGCAGGTCATAGGCCCCGTAGGCAGAAGGCTCCCAAGCCTCCTACTCCGGCTCCTGCTCAGCAGGGAGGGGTTTTTTGACTGTCAGCATAGCCTCTCCTTCTCTCCAGGGCACAGGAGGTCGGCTGACCCTGTATGCAGACAGGTGGCCAGCCTTCACAGGGGATACTTGGGGGTTAAGCATCATCGAAAGAGGCTATCTGCTCCACTTCACCCAGATACCCCCCTCCTACTTTCCAGGGGAGCCTCCAAGACCCCCTCTGCACAGAAACTTACTCCTTCAGGAGTTGGAAGGTCTACTAAGGGACCAGGCGGTGGAACCGGTGCCTCACCACCTGGAAGGGCAAGGCTTCTACTCAAGGTACTTCCTGGTACCAAAAAGAACAGGAGGCCTCAGACCCATCCTCGACCTGAGAAATCTGAACAAGTTTCTGGAGAGGGAAAAGTTCAAGATGCTTACCCTTGGAATCTTACTGCCCTACCTCCAGCAGGGAGATTGGCTATGCTCCTTAGACTTGAAGGATGCTTATACTCACATTCTCATCCATCCAAGTCACAGACAATTCCTCAGATTTGTGGTGGGAGGAAAGCACTTCCAGTACAGAGTGCTTCCTTTTGGCCTCACCTCCGCCCCCAGGGTTTTTACAAAATGCCTGGCGGTGGTTGCGGCCTACCTCAGGAACCAGGGGATCTTTGTGTTCCCTTACCTGGATGACTGGCTTATCAGAGGCCAGTCTCCACAAGAGGCCAGGCAGGCCACCTTCAGAACCATATCCCTGCTTCAGCACCTGGGGTTCGTCATAAACTTCCCCAAGTCCACTTTAGTCCCCTCACAGGACGTGGAGTTCATAGGGTCAAGATTGGATACCATCCATGCAAAGGCCTATTTGCCTGTGGACAGAGCTCACCGGCTGATAAAGTTGGCCGGCCAGTTTCGGGCAAACTCTCTGGTCTCGGCCAGACACTTCCTCCGGCTCTTAGGTCACATGGCTTCCACAGTGCATGTCACCCCACATGCCTGCTGCACATGAGGCCGGCTCAGTGGCACCTCAGGGCACAGTGGCTGCAGGCCACAGGGAAATTGTCAGACAGAATAAAGGTATCCAAACTCTTGGTGGACTCCTTACGCTGGTAGAGGCATCTCCGAAATCTGGTCAGGGGTGTTCCTTTTCAGGCCTCCATACACACTCAGGTACTGACAACCGATGCTTTCCTGCAGGGCTGGGGGGCACACTGCCAGGGGGCCTGCATCCAAGGCCTGTGGTCTCCGTGGGAGGCCGCCCAGCAGATCAACCTGTTGGAATTGAGGAACATTTGACTAGCCTTACGGACTTTCTCTCAGATCCTGTCTCACCAGTCTGTCCTAGTTCAGACGGACAACCAGGTGGCTATGTTCTACGTCAACAAGCAGGGAGGCACAGAATCCAGGCTTCTGTGCCTGGAAGCGCAAGTGCTCTGCTCCTGGGCTGTCAATCAGGGCATGACCCTCAGGGCAGTCTACCTCCCAGGCCAGGAAAACTACCTAGCGGACAGGCTAAGCAGACTCCTGCAGCCTCACGAGTGGCGGTTGGATCCTCTGGTAGTTCAACAGATCTTTCTGAAGTGGGGACTTCCGACCATGGATCTTTTTGCCAGTCCGCTGAACAGGCAACTACCCAGGTTCTGTTCCAGGCAACCGCATCCCCTGAGAACAGCGCCAGATGCATTCCGGATCCCCCCTGGTCAGAGAGCCTGCTGTATGCTTTTCCTCCCACACCTCTGGTGACCCGGACTCTATTCAAAATCCAGCAGGACCGAGCCACGGTGATCCTGATAGCCCCCAGGTGGCCCAGGCAGCCGTGGTTCCCTCTTCTGCAGCTGGCAGTGGATACTCCACTTCCTCTGGGTTTGCAACCCGACCTTCTGACTCAGGATCAGGGGTCCCTTTTGCACCCCAACCTCAAATCCCTCAATTTGATGGCCTGGCTGCTGAAAGGCTAGTCCTTGCTCCCTTGCTCCTGTCAAGGGAGGTTGAAAAGGTGGTGTTGGCCTCCAGGAAGCATTCCACTAGGAAGGCCTATGCTCTGAAGTGGCGTAGGTTCTCTACTTGGTGTTCTCAACAGCAAGAGGACCCCTTCTGCTTGGTCCAGGTGGTGCTACAATACCTGCTCCACCTTTCCAACTTAGGACTTCAGTCCAACTCTGTCCAGGTTCACCTCAGTGCCCTCTCTGCTCACCACTCGCCGGTGGATGGACAATCTCTCTCCGGCCACCCTCTGGTGTCTCGCTTTCTCAGAGGCCTGCTTCTGCTTAAGCCTCCTATTCGTCCACCGGCCACTGAGTGGGATCTCAATGTGGTCTTGCAGCAACTGACTCGCCCACCTTTTGAGCCGATGGCAACCTGCCATTTACATTTCCTCTCCTGGAAGGTGGTGTTCCTTGTGGCACTCACCTCGGCTAGGCGGGTGAGTGAGCTTCAGGCCCTGGTCTCGGATAGGCCGTATACCAGGTTCTATAGGAACAGGGTGGTCTTGCGGACTCATCCTAAGTTCCTTCCAAAGGTAGTTTCCTCCTTCCACCTCAACCAGGAGGTGGTACTTCTGATGTTCTTTCCCAGGCCGCACGCCAGTAGGGCTGAAACGGTCTTGCATACCCTGGATTGTAGAAGGGCGCTGTCCTTTTACCTAGAACGTACGCAGGGGCATAGAAGGGCTTCTCAGCTCTTCATTTCCTTTGACCCTAATAAATTGGGGTTGCCTGTCACTAAGCGTACGTTGTCCATTTGGGTGGCAGACTATCGCCTGGGCGTACTGGGCAGCCGGCCTCTCCCTGAAGGGTCGGGTCACGGCCCACCGGGTCAGGGCGAAGGCCGCATCAGTAGCTCACTTCCGTTCTGTTCCATTGGCAGACATCTGCCGGGCCGCTACTTGGTCTTCAAGCCAGTCTTTTGCGGACCACTACTGCCTCGAGAGGGAGTCCCGTAGGGACAGTGCTTTCGGGCAAGCGGTACTCCGTAATCTCTTTGAGGTTTAGGCAACTCCTACCCTCCGGCCCTGGTGTTGGGCTACTGTTCAGGTGTGTTCTCAGAGAAGATTCTCTCACTGTGGCTGAGGCTCTAAAGGGAGCTCTACTTTTCAGCCTGGGACCCTGGTAGCCCAGAGCTAGGGAGTCACCCATATGTGAGGACTGACTTCCTGCTTGGTCCTGGAGAAAGAGTAGTTACTCACCTGTAACAGGTGTTCTCCAGGAGCAGCAGGAATCAGTCCTCACAACCCTCCCTCCTCCCCTTGGAGTTGCAGTTGTATATAGTTCATTTTCTTTTTGTGCTGTCTTTTAGCTATGTCATTTGACTGAGCAAGTTGGCACCTTTGGGCGGGAAGAGGACCGCACATGCGTGCCTGCATTCCCAAAAGCTTTCTTTGAAAGCTGGGGAAATGCTCTGCATGGGGGCTCCGTCGATGCCGATGTCAGCCATATGTGAGGACTGATTCCTGCTGCTCCTGGAGATCACCTGTTACAGGTGAGTAACTATGCTGTCACAGCAGTGTACAGGGAACAATTAGAATGTGTATTAAACTTATAATGTACCTTGTTTTATGGTTATATCCTTTAGTAGTTATGATAACTGGTAATTGAATGTCCTTGGAACTTGGGGGAATGAATTAGGTTAATGGGGGCCATATAATACATGGCTCTGTTCAATGGGTGAGCTGTGGTTGAAATAAGGCAAAACGCTTTAAGAGTTCGGGAAGAACTTGGAAATGAAGCGGGGGGGGGGGGGGGCGCTGCTGCTAAGTGATCCAAAACCTTCCAAGTAGAGGAAGGTTTTTAGCTTGTGGTGAAATTCTCCATTTGTAAATTATCATATCTGTGGATTGAGGGTGTTCCAGAAGGTGGGTGCATAGATGGAGAAGGCTGTGGTGGAGGTATTAGTGTGGGCGAATGAGACTGGTACTGAAGAGGGAGGCTGTGGTTTGCTTTTTTCCTTGCTGTCTTATTGAGGGGCTGGAGAAGGAGAAGATGAAGAATGTTCGCTGAGAAGTGGTGGATGGTCTTAAAAATGGTCGGCAAGACTTTGTATTTGATCCTGAAGTGGATGGGAAGTCAGTGTAACTGCTTCAATGTAGGGGTGATGTGTGTATGCTGACTGGTGCTGCTTCTATTCTGGCTGCTGTATTCTGCATGAGTTGTAATGGGAGTAAGATGGATTTGGTGAGCCCCGGTATGTTATGTTTGCATAATCAAGTTACGGGTGTGATGAGGGCTTGATAGACGTTTCTGAAGTCATCGTGGTCCAGTAGGGGTCAGAGATTTCAGACTGTCTTCATTTGGAAGTATGTAGCTCTGGTGACTTAATGTGGACATGGAAGTTCAGGTTTTGGTCTAGTATTATGCCAAGGTATTTTACTTGCTGTTTTACTTGTAATGTAAGCTGACCAAGTTGATTGTGGCTGGAGGGGAGAAGGTGAGGTACTTGATCATATAAAGGACTTCTGTCTTATTGAAGTTGATGTGCATATTGTTGTTGAGCCATTGGATGATTACTCCATAATCAGCCAATGCCTTGAAGCAGTCGGGGTTGCTAGTGGAGAATGGTGGGTAAATTAAAATGTCATCGGAGGCAAGATGGCAGCAGGGTGCTTCTGTGCCTGAGACGCTCCATGCTTACCTCCTCTAACCGGGTGTTTCCTGCTGTTCCTTGAAGGTGATGGGACGGCAGAAGCGAAAGCAGGCCAGACTACTTTCGGGCTTGGCACCTTGTAACATCCCCAGGCAGTTGACTTTGGCGGTGTGTGGGTTTTCTCTGGTGGCAGTTAGAGCAGCGTCCTCGGCAGAGTCTCTGGCGGAAATCTCGTCGGCTCTGAGTGCATCCTGGATTTGGTTATCCCCCGAACAGCGATCCTCCCCCCCCCCCCCTTGACCTGGAAGTAGTTTGCCACCGGATGGAGTGCTCCCTGCCGGTTTGCTGACAAGCTCACCAGTGAGTCAGAGTGAAGAGGACTCCCATGTGGTAACAGACACCCTATCCCCCTCCGTTGAGGCTGTATTGGAGGTGGAGTGAGATTGGTGCCCCCTGGTGGGGTTGTGGCAGCCGCAGTTGTGGGTCTTGGTGCAGCTGCAGTTGTGGGTCTTGTTGCTGTTCCAGGTTTGGGAGGCTTGACTAAACCTGCTGTTGTGAATCTAGAAGCACTGTGGGATGCTGTTGCAGATGGTAGTAGGTACAGTAAGTACTGATATTCTTTCTTTAAAGACTGATGTTTCTGAGGCGAAAAGAAACCAGGAGGAACAGGCTGGACGGCTGACCATTGTCGAAGCTGAGCTGGAACATCTTCAAGGGCTGTGTGTGGCCCAAGTAAAGGACAAAACTCTGCTGTCCAGGAAAGCTGAATATTTGGAGAACAAAGTTCGTAAAAATAATCTGAGATTGTAGAATTTTCCTAAGTCTTCTATTACAGTATGTCTGCATCAGAGATGGTTCGCAAATATTTTCTGGAGGTGTTTTAACTCCCTGGAGATAATTTGCCTCCTATTGTGAGAGCACAGTATTTGTGGGCCCTGGCTCTCGTGGCTCTGCTTCTGAGAATCCATTTCAGAGACCCGGAGACCTTACTGTGTTTCTGGAGGATTCTCTGGAAGTGGTAACTGCCCGGACGACCTTGCTTGTAATCTTGGCTCTAGAGCTGGATAAGTCATTAGTTCTTCGGGCTTTCTTTAGAAATTTCAATGTAACTTTTCTAGGCTCTAAAGTTTGTGTTTCCTGATCTTTCACGTGTAACCCAGCTGAGAAGGAAGGAATTCCTTGGCTTTAGACCTAGGGTCCTTTCTCTAGAGGGGAGTTTTGTCTTACTGTTTCCTTCTCATTGTATAATTATAAAGATAAACTTTTTCTTTTCTTTGAGCCTAGTCAGTTATTGGATTTTCTGGTAGCTAGGGAGGAAATTGTTGTCAACACCGCACTTAACACAGCTGACGTATAAGTCTCATCCTTGCTTTAAGTTTTCTTTTTTCTGCTATGATGATAAATTTTGCCTGGTGCCCCTGGTATTGCCTAATCTCCAGGAACAACCAGGAATGTAGTCTTCACATATGGGTATCGTCGGTACCGATGGAGCCTGTGTGGGAACACTCCCCAGCGTCCAATAGGAAAGCTTTTGGGAGCATCCCACAGTGCCTGCGTGCTGCCTTTCCCTACTTTTAAAAAGTGTTCTAAGTGTGGCGGTACCATCTCCGTCACTGACACCCATGAGCGGTGCCTCAAATTCTAGGTCCTCACCACTCTATTTCAGAGTGTGTTGCTTGTGGAATGATGTCAAAAAGGGGCCGGCAAAACTGAGCTGCTAAGCTCAGCACCCTTTTTCCCTCCGATGCAGCCTCTGTGGCATGGCCGTCCTCCAGGGCTTCATCCTCCTCCCATGGATCTCAGGTAACTAAACATAAATCTAGCCGGTCCTCAAAGGTTAGATCTTTCTGAATATCGAGATGACTCTGGCATTGCCCTTGAGGGACTTTCACCGGCAAAATTGCCCCGGCAGGAGGGATCAGCTTCCAAAGCACTAACGGGGCTCCAGGATGTTCTCCAGGCTTCAACCTCAGCAGAACTACTGGTGCCATGCTCTGGGGTTCCGGCCACTTTAACCGGCACCGATACCCAAGCATTGGCAGCGTCGATAAACCAGAGATTCTTGGCTGTTGAATGCAGTCTGGAAGCTCTTCTCACAGCCTCGATGCCCCTGAAACCGCTTCAGACAATTCAACCGGTTCCGGCATCGACTCCGGTACCGGCACCGACTGCATCGACATCAGCAGGTATTCTACCAGGACCAAGTCATGCGTCTCTATCCGGCATTGACAAGTCGGTACCGGACCACTTCGATGCCGACTTCGATCGGTACTGGTACCGTGCATTGCATGACCACCTGGATCGGAGATACTTCAAATCCTCGGATGAATCTGAAGGCTCTGCCGATACCAGAGTACTTCTTCCCGAGGATTCCTCTTCTCAGCATAGGATGTCTCCACCAGAGGATATGTCCTTTCAGGATTTTATCCGAGATGTGGCCCGAGGTCTTTCCATCACAGTGGCTCCTGAAAAAGAGCCTAGGGCAAAGGAACTAGAAATCCTACAATACCCTAAAGCTCCCAAGGAGTCAGCTACCTTACCTATTCATGAAATCTTGCATGATCTTATGTTAAGGATGTGGGAATCACTTCTAACCACATAGCCTCATTCTCAAAGACTCAACACCATATATCGAGTTCCTCCTTGTCCTGGGTTTCAGAAGACTCAGCTACCACACCATTCCATGGTGGTGGAATCAGCCATGAGACGGATGAAGAGTGCAAAAATTCATGCATCTAATCCTCCAGGACGTGAGTGTAGGACTCTTGACGCCTTTGGACGTCAATCCTTCCAGGTTCCATGTTTTCTGCTAGGATCAGTTCCTATATCTTGTATATGGGAATGTTCCTTAATGAAGTCACAGGAGACTTAGAGCTTATGAGCCCTGTCCTTCCTGATGATAAAAGGCAAGATTATCTTACTCTTGTTAAACATGCTCAGGATGTTTCTAAGTTTGTGAATCGTGCAGCCTTTGACTGCTTTGAATGCATAAGCAGAACCTCTGCTATTGCCATAGGTGCACGTAGAATTGCTTGGCTCCAGGCATCTGGCTTAGAAATCTGGGTACAGGACAGACGGGGGAATATACCTTGCACAGGAGAGAATCTCTTTGGCAAGAATTGGCAGGAAAAAGCTAATGAGATAGATGCTGACAATATCACTTTGGATAGATTGTCCAAATCTACAGCTGATCCTGCAAGAAAAAGATACTCTAAGAAACCATTCTTCAGTAAGAAGAAGTAGTTTTATCCCTCCTATACCCAGCAGGGACATCGTTCAGGTCAGTCTGCCCAAAAGGGACAGCAGCAACAACTTTGGCAACAAAGGAAGCCAAAATCAGCTAAGCCTCAGCAGACTCAGCCTCCACAGGGGCTTTGACTCCTGTCTAGAGAACTTTGCTTTCCTGGCCCTGAACGGCCCAGAACCCTCCACCATCCCAGGAAGTTTGTCATTTTACCCCCAGATGGTGTCAGATAACAGCAGAAAATTGGACTCTGTCTATTGTACGAGAGGGGTACAAGCTTCATTTCCTCAGCATGCCCCCTCCTACAATAGTAAGACAGTTCAATTCTCAGACCTCTCCCAACAACGGGCTAGGTCAAGAAGTCACAATGCTCCTTGCTCAAGGAGCTATAAAAGAGGTGCCCATTCCCCAACGGGGTACAAGGTTTAACTCCCCCTTTTTCGTTATTCCAAAGAAAACAGGAGGACACAGACCTCAGAGAATTGAACAAATTCCTGTTCAGAGAGAAGTTCAAAATGATTTCTCTAGGAACTCTGCTGCCATACCTTCGGAGTCAGGATTGGCTTTGTTCTCTAGATCTCAAGGATGTGTACACTCATGTTCTCATCCATCCAGCTCACAGAAGGTTCCTTCGATTCCTGTTTCAAGGGAAGCACTACCAATACAGGGTCCTTCTTTTTGGCCTGGCTTCTGCACCAAGGGTGTTCACAAAATGCATAGCTGTGGTAGCAGCATTTCTCCGCACCCTGGGAATATTCGTCTTCCCTTACTTAGTTGACTGGCTCATTCAAGCCTCTTCAGATCCAGAGGCCAGGATGGCTCTGTCTCGCACAATGCGCATCCTTCAGTATTTGGGACTTGTCATAAACTTTCCAAAGTCCAACCTTGCTCCCACTCAATCCCTAGAGTTTTTATAGGAGCTCTTCTGGATACCAGACAGACAAGGGCCTTCCTTCCACAGCCTTGCTGCCTTCGCATTGTGCAGTTAACTTCCCAAGCAGTGCTAAAATCTCACCTCACTACTCTGCAAATGTTGCAGTTGCTAGGCCACATGGCATCCACCGTGCATGTGGTTCCTTATGCTCGCCTTCATATAAGGGCAGCCCAGTGGACCTTATCCACTCAGTGGACTCAGGTGTCAGGTTGCCTGTCAGACAAAATAACAAACTCAGATCGCCTTATTTTGTCCCTCCAATGGTGGCAGTCACCCAAAAACCTTCTGGTGGGTTATCCTTTTCAGCAACCCCCACCCCAAGCCACTCTAACAGATGCTTCACAGGTGGGTTGGGGAGCATAGACCTCTTTGCAAGTCCACTGAATACCAAACTTCCCCGATTCTGTTCCAGAATTCTGGCTCGAGGTGGTCAGGCCAGGGATGCTTTCCTCCTTCATTGGGGTCAGGACTTCCTGTATGCCTTTCCACCCATTCCCCTAATTCCCAAAAACATGTTCAAGCTGCAGAGAGACAGAGGTCATATGATCCTCATAGCTTCACGTTGGCCACGGCAAACCGTGGTACCCTCTGCTCCTACATCTCTCTCAAGCTCCACCTTTGGAGTTAGGATCTACTCCAGATCTTCTTTCTCAGGAGGAAGGGATGCTGTGGCATCCCAATCCCCAGTCTATGCATCTCAGGGCCTGGTTGCTGAAAGCCTATAACGTCACTATCTTAACCTTTCCCAGCAGGTAAAGGATATCCTTCATGCTTCCAGGAAGCCTTCCATAAGGCGCTCTTATGCATTTAAGTGGAAAAGGTTTACCATATGGTGCTGGCAAGAAGGGTCTTAACCCTCTTACTATACCTCTGGAATCATTACTTGAGTACCTCCTTCATTTATCAAATGCAGGGCTTAAGACCAGTTCAGTGAGAGTTCATTTGAGTGCTATTGCAGCTTCTTTCAAGCCTCTAGATCAGCGGTTCTCAACCTGTGGGTCGCGACCCCCACGGGGGTCGCCACAGGATTTGGCGGGGGTCGCTTAGCCTCCACCAAGTTTTAAAAAAACGCGCACAAGTTGCTGCCGCTGCCGAGTCCGCTTCTCGGCAGCGGCAAACTCCTTTAAACTCACTGCCTTCTTCTGCAGCCGCGGCTCCCTGCCTCATAGGGAACCGCGGCTGTACCTGTAAAATCGTTGCGGAGCCCTTCCTGTCTCGACGGGCTCCGTGCAGCATTGTCCCGCCTCCAAAGGAAGTGGCAAACAACTTCCTTTGGAGGCGGGACAATGCTGCACGGAGCCCGTCGAGACAGGAAGGGCTCCGCAACGATTTTACAGGTACAGCCGCGGTTCCCTAAGAGGCAGGGAGCCGCGGCTGCATTAAAAGAGAGGCAGACATGAGGAGAGGGGATGAGGGGGCAGGGAACCTGCAAAACGGCTGACATCGTCAGAGGGGGGCTGACATGGAGGGATGGGGGGGGGCTGACATGGAGGGATTGGGGGGGGGCTGACATGGAGGGATGGGGGGGGGCTGAAATGTAGGGATGGGGGGGGGCTGACATGGACATGGAAAGATGGGGGCTGACATGGAGGGATGGAGGGAGGAGGGCTGACATGGACAGATGGAGGGAGGAGGGCTGACAGGGACAGATGGAAGGATGGGGGCTGACATGGATGGAGGGAGGGAGGAAGGGGGCTGATATGGATGGAGGGAGGGGGCTGACATGGACAGATGGAAGGATGGGGGCTGATATGGATGGAGGGTGGGGGCTGACATGGACTGATGGAAGGATGGGGGCTGACATGGAGGGATGGAGGGGGGCTGACATGGACAGATGGAAGGATGGGGGCTGACATGGAGGGATGGAGGGGGGCTGACATGGACAGATGGAAGGATGGGGGCTGACATGGATGGAGGGAGGGTGGAAGGAGGCTGATATGGATGGAGGGATGGAGGGAGGAGGGCTGACCTGGACCGTTGGAAGGATGGGGGCTGACATGGATGGAGGGAGGGAGGGAGGGAGGGAGGAAGGGGGCTGATATGGATGGAGGGAGGGGAGGGCGGAAGGGGGCTGATATGGATGGATGGATGGAGGGAGGAGGGCTGACATGGACAGATGGAAGGATGGGGGCTGACATGGATGGTGGGAGGGTGGGAGGAAGGGGGCTGATATGGATGGAGGGAGGGGAGGGAGGAAGGGGGCTGATATGGATGGATGGATGGAGGGAGGAGGGCTGACATGGACAGATGGAAGGATGGGGGCTGACATGGATGGAGGGAGGGAGGGAGGAAGGGGGCTGATATGGATGGAGGGAGGAAGGGAGGCAGGAAGGGGGCTGATAATGATGGAGGGAGGGAGGGAGGAAGGGGGGGCTATGGATGGATGGATGGAGGGAGGAGGGCTGACATGGACAGATGGAAGGATGGGGGCTGACATGGATGGAGGGAGGGGGGCTGACATGGATGGACGGAGGGGGGCTGACATGGATGGAGGGAGGGTGGAAGGAGGCTGATATGGATGGATGGATGGAGGGAGGAGGGCTGACATGGATGGATGGATGGAGGGAGGGAGGGAGGAAGGGGGCTGATATGGATGGAGGGAGGGGAGGGAGGAAGGGGGCTGAGATGGATGGAGGGAGGAGGGCTGACATGGACAGATGGAAGGATGGGGGCTGACATGGATGGAGGGAGGGAGGGAGGAAGGGGGCTGATATGGATGGAGGGAGGGAGGGAGGAAGGGGGCTGATATGGATGGATGGATGGAGGGAGGAGGGCTGACATGGACAGATGGAAGGATGGGGGCTGACATGGATGGAGGGAGGGGGGCTGACATGGACAGATGGAAGGATGGGGCTGACATGGAGGGAGGGGGCTGGAATGGACAAAGGGGAGAGACAGGGGGACATACTGGACAGACGGGATAAATGCTGGACAGAGGCGAGAGACAGTGCAGGTTAGGATTATAATGGGCTGATGAGGGAGCTAGCACTGGTAATGGGCAGATGGGGGGGGGGGCAAGGACTGGTAATGGGTTGATTAGGGAAGGCTAGGACTGGGAATGGACTTAAAAAGGGGGGGGGGAGGCCTGGTAATGGACTGATGGGGGTCTAGCATTGGAAATGAACTGATCGGTGAGGTTAGGACTGGAAATGGGCTGATTATGGGAGCCTGGCACTGGTAATGGGGTTGAGGGGGGGACCAGCACTGGAAATGAGCTGATTAGGGGAGGCTAGGACTGGTAATGAGCTGATGGGGGGGTAGGATTGGTATTGGGCTGATTAGGGGAGGCTAGCACTGGTAATGGGGTTGAGGGGGGATTAGCACTAGAAGTGAGCTGATTGGGGGGCTTTGACTGGGAATGGGCTGATTGTGGGGAGGGGAGGATAGAGCTGCTGGCCCTGGAAGAAAACTGGGGGCTAAGGCTACAAGTGGGCTGATACAAGGGGATGGGAGAATGGAACTGGAAGGGAGTGGATCTGAGAGGGGCTGCCATGGTATTTGTACTAGAAGGGACTGGTCAGTGGGGAAGGAGGGGGACTGGAAGGGAATGGACACCAGTGGCAGTCATGGGAATGCAAGTTGACATTGGAAGGTACTGGGAGTGAGGACTGGAAAGGGGCTGATACTGGGGAGGGTTACTGGGACTGGAAATAGGCTGATGGAAAGAAGTGAAGAAAACGAAAGAAGAGATAAGAAATGGCAGATGGACCATAGACCACAGAAAGAGAGCTAAGAGAAGACAGGAAAGCAGAAGCCTCAGATCGGGACCAGCATGATCAGAGAATAAATTGGTCAGACAACAAAGGTAGAAAAAATAATTTTATTTCATATTAGTGATTTGACTACAAAATCATCATAATTTTGAAATCAAATATTGTTACTTGTGATTAATTATTGTGGTTTAAATAAGTGTTTTATAAATAAAAACATATTGCAAAGGCCTATAATATATTAATAATTCAACAAATGATTACAGCGACAATGCGTTAACAGTAAAGGAAGAGAGACGCATTTGATTTTATCATTGGGGGTCATCACAAGTTGACCAACGGTAAAAGGGGTCACGGTACAAAAAAGGTTGAGAACCACTGCTCTAGATAGACAGCCTATTTCCTCTCATCCTCTCATAGCGAGATTTATGAGAGGCCTTCTTTTAACGAAGCCTCCCATTAAGCCACCACCGGTGGCATGGGACTTAAATCTGGTACTTGGGCAGCTCATGAAACTGCACTTTGAACCATTAGCCGCTACCTCTTTGAAATTCCTTTCCTTGAAGGTTATCTTTCTCATTGCAATAACATCAGCACATCGCATCAGTGAATTGCAAGCATTGGTGGCTGATCCTCCTTATACAAGGTTCCATCATAAGGTAGTCCTTAGGACTCATCCACACTTTATGCCTAAGATGGTTCGCCCTTTCATTTAAACCAAGCAGTTTACCTTCCTGTATTCTTTCCAAGGCCTCATGCCTCAAATGCAGAAAGGAACCTTCATACATTGGACTGTAAAAGATCTTTGGCCTTTTACTTGCAAAGGACACAGCAACATAGAAAATCCTCTCAACTCTTTGTTGCTTTTGATCCTAGTCATTTGGGACTTCCAGTCTCCAAAAGGACACTGTCTAGCTGGCTTGCACAGTGTATATCTTTTGTCTATGAGAGTAAGAACCTTCCTCTTGAAGGCCATGTCACAGCTCACAATGTGAGAACCATGGCAGCCTCAATGGCTCATCTTCACTCTGTGTCTATCGACAACATCTGTCGAGCAGCTACTTGGGCTTTGGTACATACCTTCACAGCCCATTACTGCTTAGACAAGGACTCCCGCCGGGATGCCTTGTTTGGTCAGGCTGTTCAACACCTGTTCCAAACTTAATCAACTCCTACCCACCATCCCTGGTAGGATGCCAGAGATCCATTGGGTAAGTGGAGCCCTTTCAGAAGGGCACACAACTTTCTGGGGCCACCTCCCTGGCATCTGCAACTAGGGAGTCCCTATATGTGAAGACTACATTCCTGCTTGTTCCTGGAAATAGCATAGTTACTCACCTGTAACAGGAGATCTTCGGGAACAGCAGGAATTTAGTCTTCACAGCCCACCCACCTCCCCTAGGAGTTGTATCTTTCTCTCTCTCTCTCTTTCTCTCTTTTGTCTCAGCTTTAAACTCAACTGGAGAGGGACAGTTGGAAAAGGCGGGAAGGCAGCACGCAGGCACTATGGGATGCTCCCAAAAGCTTTCCTATTGGATGCTGAGGAGCGTTCCCGCGCAGGCTCCATCTGTACCGACGATACCCATATGTGAAGACTAAATTCCTGCTGTTCCCAGAGTTCACCTGTTACAGGTGAGTAACTATGCTTCATTGTGGTCTAAATATGATGATTTTTTTTCTGTACTTTTCTGTGTTCTTTGATTATAGTGTAGCATCTTATTTCTGTCAGTCTTGTTTTACTTGAACGTTGTGAAATTAATAAAAATGTTTAAATTAAAATGTTGTCAACATACAGATGATAGAGGATCTTGTGACTCTGGATTATTTTGCATTGGGGTTGTATGAAAATGTTAAATAGCAGAGAGGGTAATGCAGAGCCCTGAGGTAAGCCTTGAAGTAGCTTGAACGGGTTGGAGGTTTCCGTTCCAATTTTGACTTGCTGGGATTGGTCGGTTAGGTAACATAGAAACATGATGACAGAAAAAGACCACATAGCCCATCTAGTCTCCTTCCATATCAACCACTACCACAGCCCCCTTTTTTCCTTTAGAGATCCTCTGTTTGTCCCATGCTTCTTTGAATTCAGATACTGTCCTCATCTCTACTACCTCCACTGGGAGACTATTCCACAGTTCCACCACTCTTTACAGAAATATTTCCGCATATCACTCCTTAATCTGTCCCCTTTCTCCCTCATCCCATGTCCCCTCATAGCAGAGTTTTCTTTCAAATGAGAGGCGCTCCTCCTGTGCATTTATGCCACGGGGGGGGGGGGGTGGGGTGGTATTTAAACTTCAGTCATATACCTCTATCCCGCCTTTCCTCTAAGGTGTACATATTAAGATCCTTAAGTTTGTCCTCATATGCTTTATAATGAAGACCACTAACCTTTTTTAATAGCCACCCTCCTTACTGACTCCAGCCTGTTTATATCCTTTTGAAGGTGCGGTCTCCAGAATTGCACACAATACTCCAAATGAGGTCTTACTTTAGAAGCAAAGGTATCATCTAAGGTTACAGGGACCTTTGCACAATAGGCAGATACACATAGAAGTAAAAAGTTCAGTTAGACAATTCAAACAATGGGAGCAGAAATAGTCAGTTGCAAGCCTGCTCACAGGGTGGAGCTAATTAAATTATCTTATAGCCTTTCCACAAGTACCTGATCAACTCTAGTCTTCACAGCTTCCAGAGCCTCCACACAGCTAAGCTTTCAGCCTTCTGTCTTTTTTGCCTGTTTTTGTTGCTAATATAGAATTTAACTGTTGGTTATACATTAATTTTTGGGAATATTCTGACTGCCTACATTCTTGTGTAGCCCTTAAATCAGATATCTGAGTATGCCCTCAGTTCATGTAAGGCCTGCTGGCCAGGGACACTTAGGTTCCTGCTCACCCTACTCCTCATTCCACCCACTCCAGGGCTGCATTACCTATATAGTGGTCACATACGTTGACATATGTCCTTTTAATTTGGTGTTAAGCCCATCGCTTAATCAGCATGTCGTGTATTCAGTGCAATAGCTGTGGTGCTTTCATTCTGAGAAGAATCATTTGGAACCTAAGAGCTTGTCCTATATGCCTCAAGTTAGCTGTCATGCATAAAGAATTGACTCTGCTAAGGGAAGAACTAGCTGCAATGAAACACACCTCTTCTAGGATACAAACCAAACAAAGTCCACCACCACTCCCACAAAGAATTAAACATCCCAGGAACAAATGGATCACAGTGGGCTCAGGTAGATTGCGACCTGTAATGCAGACACACCCTACACATCAAGAGATATCCCTGCATTAATGCCTTCTCTGCTTTGGTTAATGAGGATGCCCATTCCATGGAAACTGAAGGGCCCTTAAATGAGACAGTCAATGCCCAATCTCCTGCTAAAACATCAAATATGAAGAACTACTCACCAAACAGAAAACTGCTACTACTTGGTGATTCCATCATCAGAGGCACCAAATTGGGAACACAGTACAAAGGAGAGAAGATAGTCAAATGCCTCCCAGGCTCTTCAGCCAGCAGGAATGCAAACCAAATTGTTGATGTACTTGGTGCAGAAAGTGAGCACTCCAAAATTGATGTCATCCACTTGGGTACAAATGACCTGGCTAGAAACAGTGCCTCTGCAGTTCAAAGGGACTTCCAAACTCTGGGAGAGAAACTCAAGTCCATTGTTAACACGGTAGCATTCTCAGAAGTTCTACCTGTTCTTGGTAAGGGGGCAGAAAGGCTGCATCGCATATACACCTTTAATGCATGGCTCTACACCTGGTGCAAACAAGGATTCAGATTTATAGGTGACTGGGGAAACAGATGGACCAACAAGAGACTATACTGTGCTGATGGATTTCATCTCTGTCACAGGGAAAATAATCCTAAGCGAAAAATTCAGGCAGTATGTGGATATGCCTTTAAACTAGAAAAAGCGGGTGATGGATGGGGAAGGACAAGTTCAGGACGTGGCTCCCGGCAAAAGCAGAATAACATCAGAAACAGCCACACTTTTAAACCACACATCGACAAGTGGGCAGAACAAAATCAATGCAAAATACATGCAAGCCAGTTAAATGCTGGAAAGCAATGAGCACAAATGCTCGAAGCTTAGCCAAAAACGTTCCGGACCTGGAAGCCCTAATGGTGAAAATTTATTTTATTTATTTATTTATCTATTTTTTCTATACCGCCCCTTCCAGAGATCAGGGGCGGTTTACATGGAACAAGTAAACAAATTTGTATACTACTGTATACATTACATGGAACAGAGATTTCTAACTTTATACAGATAATAGTTAATATATTACATGGAACAGAGATTTATAACTTTATACAGATAACAGTGCATTAAACTGTCGGAACTATTTACATTTTGTATACTTTTATACATTTCTGTATCATAATATTGATCAGAATTTTCTAACTTTTTACAGGTAGTGAGGCAAGGAACTGCCGAACTATTTACAATGGTTATTTACCAAAAGGTTATATACAATGAATTACAGGGTGACGCATTCGTTAGTCATGTGTGTGTGGTGGAATTTATTTCCATTTTTTTATTCGTGAGTTTTTTTGGGGTGTCTGTGTGTGGTTAGTTGAGTGTGATTTTAGGGCTTTGTTTGTGTGTCTGGGGATGCTGTGTGGTTGGACTTGGGGGTATGGGATTTCAAAGTGTTCGGAGAAAAGGTATGTTTTGAGTTCCTTCCTAAATTGGGTGAGGTCTTTTATGATCCGAAGGTTTATTGGGAGATCATGCCAGAGCATGGGGGCAGTGAATGTGAAGGCCCTGGTGCTGGTGGATTTTTTAGTTTTCTTGAATGATTTTGGTATTTCAAGTGAGTGTGCTGCGTTTAGTCTGCGAGCTCTTGATTCAGATGGGGCGTGTAATAGTGTGGATAGATATGAGGGGGCGATGTCGTTCAGGAGCTTGAATGGACTTGGACATTGTGGCCATTACAGAAACATGGTTTAATGAATTGCATGAACGGGATATAAAACACAAAGGAGCAGACGCTCCTGCAAACTGTCCAGGCAAACACAAAGAGCAGGAGTCGTGGGGTGGATAGGCAACTTGTTTATTAGAACGGAACCCCAATGCGTTTCGGCAACGCCTTCCTCGGGGGGGGGGGGGGATATTGCTTTATTGTTTTATACAGTTATGTTTATCCTTGCACAAGTTTTTCTTTTAATATGCCATCTGTTTTTTAACTGTTTTTAACTGGTTTGATTGTTTTAATTGTATTTCTGTGGTTTTAATTTGATTGATTTATCTTATATGTTTGTTATTAAAGCAATATCCCCCCCCCCCCTGAGGAAGGCGTTGCCGAAACGCGTTGGGGTTCCGTTCTAATAAACAAGTTGCCTATCCACGCCACGACTCCTGCTCTTTGTGTTTGCATGAACGGGATATAGCCATAGCTGGCTATAATCTATTCAGAAGAGACAGAGAAAGTGAAAAGGAGGAGGAGATAGCCTTGTATGTAAAAAAGCAATATTAAAGCTTCTGAAATGCAGTGGGCATGGGGAAAAAGCGCTCTGGATTGTGTTAGAGGAGATGACACTGTCATCCATACTGCTGTAGTCTGCAGACCTCCGACTCAAATCGAAGAAATAGAAAACAAATTGATTATAGATATTGCCAAGATAGCCACAAAGGGGGAAGTGATCATATTGGGTGACTTTAATCTACCTGATATGGATTGGATTACTCTTTCTGCGAATCTGGAAAGAAGCAAAAACAATTGTGGATGCTTTCCAAGATGCGTTACTTAGACAAATGGTGATGGAACCAACCGGGGAAAGCTCAATGCTGGATTTAGTACTCGCCAACGGTGATAGCATGTTGAATGTCTGGATGCATGCCCCTGTGAGCAGCAGTGATCATCACACGGTGTGGTTTGAGATAAAAGCCAAGGTGCAGTCTGTCAGACGGCTGCCTGGGTGAGAATCTTCACAGTCTTGGCAATGCATATATCTATATGATTTGCAAGGGATTGTGGGCAATGTAGTTCATTCACACCAGACACAGCTGCTGACAATAATTTAGTTGTGCTCTTGGGTAAAGCCAATAAGATATTTATTTATGGGGTTATTTCTCCCAACACAGATATGCTTGGTAGCACATAAAATCAGGTAACTTGCTTTCAGTGTTAACTTGGAAAAAACAAAGTCAAAATCAGGAAAACAACAAATGAAAAGCCACAAAGCAAGAAACAAACTGTTCTTTTCAGATTAACTTCTGATTACTTCCCACACAGATTCAGAAGTGATTCTCTCCTAGCTCACAAACAATTAGGTGAGGCTCGATTGCTAGCAGTTACCAGCTGAAACCCCTTAGCTGGCTTGCTTTCTACTGTGTGGGTCAAACCCTGCTTCAGGAGCTTTTCTGAGTAGATTAAAGAACAAATTTGTATTTCTTTGTGATGGTTGCTGTACTTTATAACAGAAAGTTACCAACGGAGTTTAGATAGAGAGCAGTCCATATAAACAGGATCTTCATCTGCTATTATTCCCCCTTGTTCAACAAGCATGGGTTCAATATCATGGATTGGCACAGATGAATCTCTCAATGGAGCACTTTCAGGAGAATACTTGTTTCCCTGCTGTCTTTCAAAGTTATAGCTAGGGCATAGATCAGTGTTCATACCTGAGCTTCCATTGCTGTTAGAGTTCCTCTCTATATAGCCTGGCCAGTATGTAGTCCAGTTCTTATGTCCAGCCTTCCAATCCAGATCCCTGGACACTGGATCTCTCTTCACATACCTTCTGGCATAGGTCTTAGGGTCCCTTCCACGTGCAGCCGTCTCCCTCACAGGTAGCGTCTGGTGATTCCTAGCTCTGCAGCACCATTCCTCTGGCTTTCCCCAGTCCAATGGTGTATGCTGGCCCTTGAAATGCCTCCCAGTATACGTACTGCTTTGGACTCTTCTAGATCTCTCAAAGGCTTTTCTCTTCCATCTTCCAAAGGGTTTCTTTTCCTCTCTGTCCGTCCGGTTTGGCTTCTGCTTCTGATGATCCTTCAGATGAAACTGAGGATAATTCTCTGGATATCCAAGGTGATCATGAAGATGGTCATCTGTAGAATAAACTCTACTCTTATTCTGCTTAGATGAGTGCTCCTCCCTAATACAGCGCAGCTGTGCTGAATCAGGCCCTGCCCTTTGAGATGAGTGCTTAGGGATTACCTCATAGCCCTCCTGATTGAACACACGTTTCCCCACTTCAGCTCCTCTAATGGCTGTTGGAAACCTGGTGCATTCTGGTACTGGTAGTCTTTTATGGGAAAATTCTGTTTTCTTATTTCTACCAGAACTGACAGGTTGCTTGTTCAGAGTCACTTCACCTTTCCTATAGCTCCTTCCTGAGCTATGATAAGCTTCCTTATCACAAGTCCAAAGTCCTAAACTTCAAAAACACTGACTTCAGTAAAATGGCCAAGTACCTGAAGGAGGAGTTAGCAGGGTGGGAGGGGATAAGGGAAGTGGAATTGCAGTGGGCTAAACTAAAGGTGGCAATAAAAGGGGCAACAGATAAATATAAGGAAAGTAAATACACAAGAGGAGAAGGAAACCTATTTGGTTCTCCAAAGAAGTGGCTGCTCAAAGGCAAAAAAACCACAGCTTTCACAAAATTCAAAAGCTTGCAAACAGAGGAACACAGTAAGGAATACAGGATCAAACTAAGAGACAAAAAGAGAAAGCAAGAGTCCTCTACGGAGCAAGAGTCCTCTACGGAGCCTCCAGAAGCGATCACGTAACTCCCATTCTTAAACAGCTTCACTGGCTCCCCATCCATGGGAGGATCATCTTTAAAACCCTAGTCCTATCATTCAAGGCAATCAAGGGTATCTCATCCTCCTCACTCACAGATCTGATTCACACTGTACCCCCCAACAGATCCAGAAGAACATCAGCCGTAAACCTACTGACAACCTCGAAGGCGTTGACAAAGTGCAACATGACAACCTCAAACAGAGCCTTCAGTTTCTATGTACCCAAATGCTGGAACGCTCTACCCTCCGACATAAGGGCCATTACTGACCTACTCCAGTTCAGGAAGGCACTCAAATACCACCTCTTCCTTCAATACTACCCTACCAGCAATTGAACCAGAGGAAGTGACCCACTCATGAACACACCATGCCGTTCTTGATATTATTAAGACTCTATTCTGTTCTATGTAATTATCTCTTGTATATAGTTTACCCCGGTTCTCCAAGTTTGTACTCCTGTTCGATGTAAACCAAACAGCTTGTTGTTATGGTCTTTATGTTATAATGTAAACCGCGCTGATGCCGAATAGTGCGGTATATAAGAACTTGTAATAAATAAAATAAATAAATAAATAAGGAAAGCAAAATCAAAGGCAGAGGTAAAGATGGCTAAAGATGTAAAGTGTGGCGACAACTTTCTTCAGGTATATTCGGGAGAGGAGGAAAATCAGAGATGGAATTGCAGGACTCAGAAGTGCTGGGAATGGACTCGTGGAAAGTGACATTGAAAAAGCGAAATTGCTAAACAAATACTTCTGCTCTGTTTTTACTAAAGAAAATCTTGGAGGTGGACCACCTGTGACTCCCAAATATAAAAATGTTAATGAAGTAGTTACCACACCATTCACAGAAGATGTGTTAAAACAACTTGCAAAACAAAGTGAACAAGGCCATGGGACCGGATGGGATACATCCCAGGATACTGAAAGAGCTCAGAGGTTCTTTCAGGGCCGTTAAAAGATGTTTTCAACAGATGCTTGGAAACAGGAGTAGTTCCTCAGGACTGGAGAATGGCAGATGTGTGGTACCTCTTCACAAAAGTGGTGACAGGGAAGAAGCGACAAACTACAGACCCCCGTGAGCCTTACCTTGGTGGTGGGAGAAGTAATGGAGGTGCTCTTGAAAGATCGAATAGTGGACTTTCTCAAAACCAACAGGTTGCATGATCCGAGGCAACATGGTTTTACCAAAGGGCGATCTTGCCAAACAAATCTGAGTTCTTTGACTTGGTGACCGGAGAACTAGATCAGGGGCATGCGATGGATGTCATCTACTGGATTTCAGCAAAGTCTTTGATACTGTTCCTCATAGGAGGCTTATCAATAAACTTAGTAGTTTGGGGATGGGTCCCAAGGTGGTTAATTGGATCAGAAATTGGTTGACTGACAGATGACAGAAGGTGATGGTAAATGGAGCTCACTCAGATGAAAGGAAGGTGATTAACGGGGTGCCCCGGGGTTCAGTCATGAGCCCTGCACTGTTCAATGTATTTGAGTGATATTACTGAAGGACTGAATGAAAACGTCTGTCTTTTTGCAGATGACATGAAAATTTGCAACAGAGTAGACTCCCCTGAGGGAGTGGATAACATGAGGAAAGATCTACAAAAGCTGGAAGAATGGTCTAATGCTTGGCAGTTAAGATTTAATGTGAAGAAGTGCAGTGTCATGCATTTGGAAAACAGAAATCCAAGGGAAATGTACGTGATAGGGGGCGAGAGATTGGTGTGCACGGACCGGGAGAAGGACCCTGGTGTGATGACTTTTGAGGATCTCAAGGTGGCAAAACAGTGCAACAGGGCGGAGGCAAAATCCAGGAGGATGTTGGGTTTCATACAAAGAGGACTTACCAGCAGAAAGGAAGAGGTACTAATGCCACTGTATAAGTCACTGGTGAGGCCTCACTTGGAATACTGTGTTCAGTTTTGGAGACCATATCTTGCAAAAGATGTAAAAAGACTGGAAACTGTTCAGAGGAAGGTGACGAAAATGATTTGGAGCCTGCGTCAGAAGCCTTATGAGAAGACTTGAAGACCTAAATATGTACACTCTGGAGGAGAGGAGGGATAGGGGAGATATGATTCAAATACTTAAAGAGAAATAATGAACAAACAAACTCTTCCAAAGACGGGGAAGCTGTAAAACGAGAGGGCATAACATGAAGCTGCAAGGGGGTAAATTGAAAGGCAATGTCAGGAAATACTTTTTCACTGAAAGGGTGGTGAATGCTTGGAATGCCCTCCCGATGGAAGTGGTGGAGGCAAATACAGTGACAGAATTCAAAATGGCATGGGATAGACACAGTGGATCCCTTTATAGCAATAGGATAAAATCAAAATAAACTGAACTATCTAATTTCTCAACAAATAGGGGTGTCCTACATGGAGCGGTGGGTTCACCCCTATACAAAGACATGGGGAGGGGTGGCCTGCACAGAGCGGCAGGTGCACCTGCACCTACTCTTGCCATCTTACTGGGCAGACTAGATGGACCATACTGGTCTTTATCTGCCATCATTTACTATGTTGCTATGACTCCATGTCGTTCTGGGAGACAGAGTACGAAGAATCCCTGAACACCCGGCTCCACAGGGATGTGCCCTTTGACCCTTCTCCTATGGAGGCCTGCGCTAGTCCACACCCGAGGACCTGGCCTTCCTGGACTTTGTGAGGGATATGGCTGAGGCCCTTGCCTTCACTACAGAGTCTGAGGAGCCGCTTCAGGTGGAGGACCTCAAGATCCTCCATGAGGCTTCCACCCAAGGAGGTGTTCATGATGCCTGTTCTCCCTATCTTTGAGCGGTTGCTCTTCCATATGTGGGCTACCCCAATCTCTGTTCCCATTGTGAGTAGGTGGCTCACTCACTGTACCGGATCCACCAGAGCCCTGGCTTCCAAAAAGCTCAACTACCTCAACTCCATGGTGGTGGCGTCAACCATGCATAGGCTCAAGAGCCAGAAAACACACTCTTTGCCCCCTGGTTGGGAGGCCTTTGCCATGGACGCCCAGGTAGGAAGTGCTTCCAGAGCTTGATGCTCATCAGCCGGATCCAGACCTTCCACTGTACATGGACATGTACCTGCAGGATACGGCAAGGGAACTCACTGGATTCTTGGCTGGTGTCTCCAAGGAACCTCTTCAGCGGTTCCAGATCCTGGTCTCCACGGTTAGGGAGTGCTTCAAATTTTGCTTGGGTGGTTTATGATGGCTTCCAGTTGGCAGCTAGAGTAGCAGTGGTGGGCATTAGTGCTCACTGCCATGCCTGGCTACAGTCTTCTGTATTGGAACAATGTGTACAGGACAAGTTGGCTTTTTTCCCTTGCCGGGGAGAGAACCTCTTCAGCAAACCCATGATAGATAAGGCTGCCGAGCTTGTCATTTCATGACCATGACCAGAACCAGGTTCTCTAAAGTGACTGCTGACCCTTCCCAGAGGAAGGCTTTGGATAAAAAGCCCCTAAACCCAAAAGAGAGAGGCTTAAGGAAACTACCCTCAGCACTCTGCTTTCCTAGCTCCCCAGCAGACCTAGGGACAAGAATATGGCTCTTGTAAGCCTAAGGCCTCTAAGCCCCAGCCAGCGCCTCAGGTGTAACTTATTTATTTATTATTATTTTATTATTTATTAACAATTCTTATATACCGCACTATTAGACATCAGCGCGGTTTACATTGAACAGAAAACATCCGACAATTTACATATGTCTGGTCATTACATTTAACAGGAAGTAGAACTTGGAGAAACAGGGTAACTAAATACAATGGTGGTTTATCTGATAAGGGATATCATGGTCAACTATATACATAGGTGGTACAACAGTACATGAAACTTCTTGTTATTTACATTGTGGAGTAGGCCTGTTGCGAGGAACTTGGGGGAGGGGTTGACTCCTGGGGCATAGCTTCTCTTCCCCTGGAAAGACCTGCCCCGCAGCACACGAGGGCATCTTGTACTTTTCGCTCACCCCAACACGTGGGCCTTGCAAGTCATGGAGGAGGGGTACCACTGCCATTCTTCTCGGAGAGCTTCCAATGCATCCCCTTCACCAGGACCTACTTCTGTTGCAACTCGCAAACCTTATGGCAGACAACGCAGTGGAACCTGTCCCCCTCCACTTCTGGGGCAAAGGGTCCTACTCCTACTACTTCCTAGTGCCCAAAAGGATAGGGGGGTTTTGGACTATCCTGGACCTGCAAGACTTTCAACAGATTCCTGGTGAAGGAGAAATTCAAAATAATCTCCCTTGGAACATTGCTGCCATACTTCCGGCAGGGAGAATGATTATGCTCCTTGGATCTAAAGGATGCCTATACACAAATCCTCATCCACCCCCTGCCCAGCAGTATCTCCGCTTCATGGTAGGAGGCTGCCACTGTCAGTACAGGATTCTGCCCTTTGGTCTGGCCTCTGCCCTTTTGGTCTTCACCAAGTGCCTGGCAGTAGTCTGCCTTTCTGCATCTCCAAGGGGTATTCATCTCGACTGGCTTGTAAAGGGCAGCACAGCCACAGAGGCTCATCAGGCAGTGGCCTGCATCATCCTCATTTTGGAACACTTGGCTTGTCGTAAACTACCCAAAGTCCCATCTCCATCCAAAAAAGAGGAGTTGACTCTGTAAACTTAACTTGAAAGTATGCCGGTATCGTCGAAAACTGGTGTGTTCATACAAACCACAAACAAACAAGTTAGAAAGTTTAAATTATAGCAAAGCTAAATTAAGACACCTGTACACAGAAGCAACAATAGGTCTCAGACTTCCCGGGCAAAACAGAAACCAGTCATATTTTTCTGACACGGCATAGCCCTTATAGCATCAACGACCTTTGATAAATAGTTGCTCTGGGGCGGGCATCAACCAACTCTTTCACTCCAAAATAGTTAACGATTCCAGCTAAAAAAACAGCCATGGTGCATCGAAAGAGTGGTTTAACAGAACTTAACTTTGCAAGCAGTACTTGAAAAACGGTGCTGAGCTAGTGCCATGAACCCCAACGCTCTCACTCGCGCTTGTCTTGCGTTTCACCTAAAGAGGTTTCTTCAGGGGGCGGCTAAAGGCACTCGAGATTCAGTGAACGATGTAGCTAGTGTTTCCATTCACTGAATCTCGAGTGCCTTTAGCCGCCCCCTGAAGAAACCTCTTTAGGTGAAACGCAAGACAAGCGCGAGTGAGAGCGTTGGGGTTCATGGCACTAGCTCAGCACCGTTTTTCAAGTACTGCTTGCAAAGTTAAGTTCTGTTAAACCACTCTTTCGATGCACCATGGCTGTTTTTTTAGCTGGAATCGTTAACTATTTTGGAGTGAAAGAGTTGGTTGATGCCCGCCCCAGAGCAACTATTTATCAAAGGTCGTTGATGCTATAAGGGCTATGCCATGTCAGAAAAATCTGACTGGTTTCTGTTTTGCCCGGGAAGTCTGAGGCCTATTGTTGCTTCTGTGTACAGGTGTCTTAATTTAGCTTTGCTATAATTTAAACTTTCTAACTTGTTTGTTTGTGGTTTGTATAAACACACCAGTTTTCGACGATACCGGTATACTTTCAAGTTAAGTTTACAGAGTCAACTCCTCTTTTTTGACAAGTTTTAGCTCTGTGATTAGTTTGACCATTACTCCATCTCCATCCAATACAATATGTGCAGTTTATAGAGGTGCTGCTGGACACTCTCCAGGCCAAGGTTTTCCTCTCTGGACAGGGCCTGGCACCTCAAGATGCTCATAGGGCTCGTCCAGGGTCTACCCTCTCTGCCCACCACATGCTTCGCCTTCTTGGCAACATGGCATCCATGGTGCATGTCATCCCGGACACCCATCTGCACATGCAACCAGCCCAGTGGGCTTTGAGCTCCCAGTGGTAGCAAGCAGCAGGACTCCTCTGGAGCAGAGTGGTTGACTCCCTCAGCTGTTGGCAACAGCTCCAGCACCTGCACGTCGGGATGCCCTTCCAAATCCTTACCATGGATGCCTCCAAATTGGGCTGGGGAGCCCACTGCGACAACCTCAGCACTTGGGGCAGTTAATCGCAGGCAGAGAGACTCCAGCAGATCAACCTCCTGGAACTCTGGGTGTTAGCACTTGCCCTCTGGGCTTTTCAACACCACCTTCAGCACCAAGCGGTCCTAATCCATACTGACAACCAGATGGCAATGTTTTACATCAACAAAGGGGGAGGGATGGGTTTGTTCCGCCTGTGCCAGTAGGCGGTGGGCCTCTGCTCCTTTGCCAGCAGCAGCAGGATGCTCCTGTGGGCCGTCTACTTCCCAGACCAGGACAACACCCTGGAAGACTGGCTCAGCTGAGTTTTCTCCAAACGCACGAGTGGCGCCTGGACCCCAGGGTGCCCAGTCAACTGTCTCACTTCTGGGGCTCCCACCAGTGGACCTCTTCGCCAACCCAGCCAATGCCAGCTAGCCCACTTCTTCAGGCAGTCCCATCCCCTCATAGGTAGCGGTGGATGCGTTCCTCATCCCGTGAACAGAGGGCCTCTTCTACACCTTCCTGCCATTGCTGCTGATCGCCAAGACCCTGTTCAAGGTCCAGCTCGACAGAGCCCATTGATACTGGCAGCCTTTCAGTGGGTCCAGCAGCCATGGTTTCCACTGCTCCTCTGCCTGTTCCAGATGCTCCCAGTCCCTCTGAGCGACCCAGGCCTGCTCTTACAGGAGGACAGTTCCCTCCTGCACCCCAACTTGGGGTCCCTGTCTCTGACAGCTTGGTTGCTGAAAGGGTAGCTCTGGCCCACTTCAATCTTTCCAGTGAGATGGAATCAGTCCTTTAGTCTTCTTGCAAGCCATCTACCTGCCGGGCTTACACCTTCAAGTGGTATAGGTTCTCTGTTTGGTGTGTGGAGAGGTGTACTAAGCCCATCTCCTGTTCAGTTCAGCTGGTCCTCCAGTATCTGCTTCATCTGTTCCAGGCAGGGCTGAATGCCATCTCTGTCAGAGTATAACTCTGTGCGCTTTCAGTGCACCATCATCTTGTCTATGGCAAGCCTCTCTACACTCAGCCCCTTCTGACTCTATTCTTGAGGAGCCTACTACTCTCTAAGCCACCTGTTTGCCTCCTGGCAGTAGAGTGGCACCTCAACATAGTTCTTTCAAAACTCACTGTCCCACCATTTGAGCCTCTCAGCTCATGCCACCTTAAATATCTATCCTGGAAGGTGGTCTTCCTCATGTTGCTCATCTCAGCTCTCAGGGTCAGAGAGCGCTCCAGGCCCTGGTGGCTCACCCACCTTATATGAGGTTCTACACTAACAGGGTCGTGCTCCATGTACACTCTTAAGCTTCTCCCAAAGGTGTCCCCATTCCACCTCAACCAGGAGGTAATGCTTCCTACATTCTTCCCATGGCCCCATGCCAGCAGGGCAGAAGCAGTTCTCCACACTCTGGACTATAAGCAGGCCCTGTGTTTCTACCTGAAGCATACTCGGGCCCACTGTTGCTCCTCACAGCGTAGTCACCTACGACCCAAATCTGCTGGGGACAGCAGTCTCTTAAGTGTACCCTGTCCACCTGGATGGTGGACTGCATTGCCTTCGCTTACGAGCAGACTGGTCTTTTGCTGGAGTACCCAGTTACGGCACAGCGTCCGGGCCATAGTGGCCTCTGGCAAACCTGCACTCAGTCCATACCTTCGCAGCTCATTACTGCCTGGAGAGGGAGTCCTTCGGCCATGCAGTGCAGTCATTTGTTTGGGGTGTAAGGCAACTCCTGCCCTTTGGTATGTTCAGTCGACCAGAGATCTGGTTCTTCGTTTGACACTTGGGGCTGCTCGTGGGTCTGGTGTTCTTGACTCAATTGCTGCTTCTCACGGTTCACCTAATATCTCCAGAAATGAGCAGGAATGCACATATGGGTATCTGTACTGACTGAGCCCGTCCAGGCATGCTCCCCAGAGTCCAATAGGAAAGCTTTTGGGAGCACTCCACCTGCACATCTGCCTTCCCACCTTCCTCACTTTCCTCCTCAGTTTGTTTTCCATGGAGCCAGCAGGAAGCTCCTTTCTTGTCACCTTTGAAGACCTTTTTATTTTCTTTATTGCCATGTCTGCTCTGCCTTCCTCGACGCCAGTACCTTCCCTGATACCGGCCCCGATATTCTTTTATTTTTTTCTTCAGTTTAATTCTTTTTATTTTCTTGGAGGCCTTAAGCCTTGACCTAAATCTTTTTCCCATTCGTCACCATGGACAAACACAGTGCTTCAAAAAATGTTTAAAATGCTCCAGCACTATGTCAGTCACTGATGTCTAAAATGTTTGGGCCCAGACCATATACCAGACAGTTTTTCACTGTGTAAGAAAATGACCAAACGGGGCCTAAAGAACAGGACCAAACAGTATGACTCACTGTTTGCCCTGGACTCTATTTCAGTGGCCTCGGCATCATTGAGGATGTCTGCATCTTCAGCTGGTTCAGGTCTCCAAAAAGTCCAAACATAAACTAAAGACTGTACTCTGCATCAAAATCAGATACCGAGCATCAATGTAAGTCCCTGCCCCCTCGAGATGCACCAAAAGGGGCATCTGATGCTGAATGGCCAGCCAAATATTCCCGGCAGGAAGACCAAACCTCCAAAGCCACACGGGCTCCAGGACACTCCCAAGGCATCAACCTCTGGAGAGCTATTGATACCGTGCTCTGGGACAGTGGCACAGAGCCCCGCTCTCGATTTCACCTAGGCATTAATGTCCTCCATCGATCAGTGTTAGGTATCGAGAGGACTTTGGTGGCACTCTTGGCTGCTGAGGTATAAAAGGCATAGACAGCCACACCCAGTCAGGCACCTGCTTCCACCTTGGCACAGGAACCTCTGCTGCCGATACCACCCCTGGAAACAGGTATTGATGGATCCTCTCTCTGATTCCTCCACTGGAATCAGTATCGATGGAACCCCTACCTCAAATTCCTCCCTTGGAACTGGTAACCATTCTCTGTACCCAACCGTTTCCAGTGCGGTACCGCACGACAGGAACATCAACATTGAGCATCGCCATCAGCTCAAGATAGTCGATATTTCGATTTCCTTACTGAATCAGAGTTGTCTTCTGATTCTGAGGAAACTTTGGAGGATTCCAGGGCCACCTGGGATATTCCCTCTGATCCCTCATGTGAGGCATCTATCCCTGTCAGAGGACATGTCCTTTCAGGACTTCATTAGGGATATGGCAGCAGGTCTCCAGATTACCGTAACATTGGAAACAGAACCAAGGGCTGAGGAGTTAGAAATCCTGCAATACCCCTTGACACCCAAAGATGTGGCAATGTTACTGGGGCATTGAATTCTACAGGATCTAATATTTATTTATTTATTACAGTTTCTTATATACCGCGCTATTTAGAATCAGCGCGGTTTACATCATAACAAAACGACCATAACGACAAACTGTCAGGTTTTACATTGAACAGGAGTACAAGCTTGGATAACTGGGTTAACTATATACATAAACTATTTACACTGCAGTGTGAGGGCATTTCTAGATTGGGTCATTTCTTGGAGGGGATATCTAGTTCAGTTGCTGTCTGGGAAATATTGGCAGAAAAGGTATGTTTTGAGAGCCTTTCTGAACTGATATAGATTGGTAATGGCTCTAATGTCAGGGGGTAGGGTGTTCCAGCATTTTGGTACATAAAAACTGAATGCCCTGTTTGTGGTGTTCGTGTTGGACTTTGTTGAAGCCTTTGGTATTGCTAGCAGGTTTACAGCTGATGTTCTTCTTGCTCTGTTGGGGGGACCATGTGGATTAGATTCGTGAGTGAGAGGGATGAGGTGCCTTTGATTGCCTTAAATGCTAATACAAGGGATTTGAAGGTGATTCTCCCGTGAATTGGTAGCCAGTGTAGCTGTTTGAGAATAGGAGTCACGTGGTCGTTTCTGGATGCACCGTAGAGGACCCTAGCTGCGGCATTCATGGCCAACTGTAAGGGGGTTAGTGTGGATTGGGGGAGACCTTGTAGGATGGCATTTGCAAAGTCAAAATGCGGCAGGATCAGCGCTTGATATATGGTACGGAAATCGTCTGGGTCCAGCAGGGAGCGTAGGTGTTTGAGGGAACGGATTTTGAAGTAGATGGCTTTGACTACGCTGCTTATGTGGCGTCTCATGTCTAGATGTTGGTCCAGTGTAACTCCCAAATATTTTATTGCATCTTTAGTTTGCAAATCAGCTTCCTTGACACTGACGTGGGATGGGGGCGTAAAGTTGGAGTCTCTGGAGATGAAAAGGACCTCTGTTTTTTTATGCTGGATACGTAGGTTCTGTGTCTGGAGCCATGTTGAAACTGCATTGAAACAATCTGTGAGTGGGGTCAGGTCCATGTGGGTTGTGGAGAAAGGCATGTATAAAAGAATGTCATCTGCATATATCATGCAGTTTACGTTGAATGATCTTATGATATTGCATATGGGCTGCATGTAGATATTGAAGAGTAAGGAGGATAATGAGGATCCTTGAGGTACCCCTTGTTTTTGATGGAAGTGGCTAGACTCTTCTGATCCAGACTTCACATATTGCCATCTATCGTCCAGATAAGACTTGCACCATTTTAGTGCCTTGTTGCAGACACCCTTTTCTTTTAGTCTTCCCAGGAGGATTTCGTGACTCACGGAGTCAAAAGCCGCGGCGATGTCTAGGAAAATGAGGACAAAACCTTGATGGATGTTGTCAATTCCTGTGATGATATTGTTGATTAGACCAGTGAGTAGTGTCTCAACCCCATGATGTTCTCTGAACCCATGTTGGCAGTTATCTAAGGGAGCAACAGAGTCTATGTGATCTTGAATTTGCCGTTGTGCTTCCTTCTCAATTATTTTGGCTAAGATGGGGATGCTAGCTATTGGTCGATAGGAGTCTACCCTTTGGGGGTCCAGTTTGGGGTTTTTCAGTAATGGTCTAATGGAAGTCTGTTTGAGTGAAGTGGGAAAATAACCTGTTGTAAAGGAGAGTTTCATTATATTTGCGATGACAGGACTGAGCACATCACGTAGTTCCTTGATCCAAAAAGCTGGACATGGGTCGGTTTGTGCAGTGGAGGTGTTGAGTGATGCTATGGTGTTCTCAATACATTTATTGGATGGTGTGGAAAAAAGGTTAAGTGGAGAGAGGTCCGCCGGTTCTTGATATTGGACTGCTGTGACCTTGTTAGTTTGTACAATCTTGGATTGCAGATAATCAGCGAATTCTTGTGGGTGTATGTTGATGTGTTGCTCGGGTGATGGTTCCTTTGAGAGGGATTTGACCAAATTGAAGAGGTCACGAGGTTTATTCAATGATCTCTTTAGGGTGTCAGTGTGATATTGTCTCATTCTGATAGAGATTGTTCCTCGATGTATTGCAAGGTGGGTTAGGTATGCGGTCTGATCTTCCGGTGAGCGTGATTGGCGCCATCGGCGTTCGAGTCGACGTAGTTGCATGAGGGAAGCGCGTAGGTCAGGAGAGAACCATGGGGCGGATTTTCTTTTCGCTCTTGCTGTATTTTTAGGGTTTGGGTGTTGTGAGATGGCAAGCAGGCTGGAATTCCAGTGAGAGATTAGTTCATCAGGGTCAGGTGTTGTTTTGTTGATGAGTGATGGGGTCTCCGAAAGGATGAGTTCCCTATCGAAGGGGCGGAAGCATCTAGTGGAAGTTCGAGAGGTGATGTTCGTGGGTTGGCTTCTGTTCAGCTGGTCATTGTTGCTGGGAATCTGGATAATGATCAATTTGTGGTCGGACCAGGGTACATCCACGACTGATGTTGGCAGATTGTGGCTTTTGTCCTTGACTGGATGTGGCATAAAAACCAAGTCCAGAATGTTCCCTTTTGTATGTGTGGGTTCATTTATGATTTGTTTGAGACCCAGGTCCTTCATTGCATCAAGGAACGCATTTGCGTGGTTTTGGTGTAGCGATGGGAGATTGAAATCACCCATTATCCAATTTGGTTTGTTGGGAGTGCGGGTGTTAGCTGCAAGGTCAATGATGGTTGGAAGGTCAACTGGGGAAGTAGATGGTGTTCTATATAACAGGGTAAGGGAGTATTGTTGGTTAGCAACAGAGAGAGTGTCCAGGCTGTTTGTGCTAGAAGAGTCCACAATCTGGAAGTTGAGGTCTGATTTGGAGATTATGAGCACCCCTCCTCCTTTTTTGTTTTCCCTATGTTTCGTGTGTATGGAAAAATTGGGGGGAAGTAGTTGATTGAGGAGGACGTTGTCTTCTGGTGATAGCCATGTTTCTGTGATCATGAGGATCTCAAGGTCATAGAAGGAGATTGTGTCAAGGACCACAGGCCATTTTTTGCGGATGGAACGTGCGTTAATGATGGCACATTTTAGGGGTCGGCATCCACAAGGTTTTTCCTGGTTGGGTGTATTGGATAGCTGGAGTGCTACATGTATCAGGTGGGAGTGGTGTGAGTAGGTGTTACTTTCTGTGTTGAAGTAAGGGGGACTATTCCATCTTTTGCCATGGCTATTCAGGATTGGAATCCTGCCATGTGGTATGTAGAGAGATTGGGAGGTTCCAAGCCAGTGGGTGAGGAGGTAGAGGCTAAGAATGACAGCGACCTGGAGGGCCATTCTGAGGGTTTGGATTGTGTGTGAGATACTGTGGAGGAGTAATTATATGAGAGCGCACAATAGAGCAGGTACAGTTTACATGCAAGATAATGGCTAACTTTACAGAGAGAATGCAGTATTGCAGTAATGTGAACACTGTAAGAAGTGCAACGCTAGCAGTTTAAATAGACTTCCAACTGGCAAGATTGTATTGCTAAGATAGTATCTAATGCGTTATGATGCTATCAGGTTACTTTGTAAGTTAATGTGGCTTACAATAGATGGAGATATTCAACAAAAACACATTCTCACAGTTCAGATGTTGGTAGACGCTGGAATCTTGGTCAGGTGTCAGGTGTCCGGCAGTTAGGTCACTGGTGAGGCATCTGGTGTGCCGCCTCTCGTGCTCCGCCTAAGGGCCACGCCAAAGGGCCCTCAGGCGCGGGCCCGCCAGTCGCGGGCGCGCCTGAAGGCGCGTGGTTTTTCTGTCCCTTGCTGGGCCCGGATTGGGCGTCGGGAGTCAGCAGGCCCCTGCTGCTGCCGGTGGCTCTATCCCCGGGAAGGGGAGAGCTGCTGGTGGTGGTGGGGGCTGCCGGATGTTGGCGCCTGAAGGCGCGTGGTTTTGCTGTCCCTTGCTGGGCCCGGATTGGGCGTCGGGAGTCAGCAGGCCCCTGCTGCTGCCGGTGGCTCGATCCCCGGGAAGGGGAGAGCTGCTGGTGGTGGTGGGGGCTGCCGGATGTTGGCGCCTGAAGGCGCGTGGTTTTGCTGTCCCTTGCTGGGCCCGGATTGGGCGTCGGGAGTCAGCAGGCCCCTGCTGCTGCCGGTGGCTCGATCCCCGGGAAGGGGAGAGCTGCTGGTGGTGGTGGGGGCTGCCGGATGTTGGCGCCTGAAGGCGCGTGGTTTTGCTGTCCCTTGCTGGGCCCGGATTGGGCGTCGGGAGTCAGCAGGCCCCTGCTGCTGCCGGTGGCTCGATCCCCGGGAAGGGGAGAGCTGCTGGTGGTGGTGGGGGCTGCCGGATGTTGGCGCCTGAAGGCGCGTGGTTTTGCTGTCCCTTGCTGGGCCCGGATTGGGCGTCGGGAGTCAGCAGGCCCCTGCTGCTGCCGGTGGCTCGATCCCCGGCCCTGCTAACGGTTCCGCCTATTAGTAAATGCCTCGATAGTATGTACCGAGTCCTGCCATGCCCGGGCTTTCAAAATCCTCAATTACCGCACCACTCAATGGTAGTGAAATCAGCAATGCAATACATCAAGAGTTCAAAGACTCATTCATCAGTACTACCTGGCAAAGATTCCAGAGCTCTCGATACCTTTGGATATCACTGCTTTCAGGCATGTATGCTTCAAGGATTACATCCTACACCTTCTACATGGGTATGTACCTCCAAAGATGTCTCTAGAGATCTAGCCAACTTTGCTTCTATTCTCCCAAACGTGATGACTACATGACTATAGCCAAGCAAGCTCAAAATAATTCTAAGTTCCTGACCAGGTCAGCCTTCGATACCTTTGAATCGACTAGCGGAGCTGCTGTGGTTTGTTTCTGAGCCCGTAGAATGGCCTGGCTCCAGGCATTGGACCTTAAGCAATGGGGGATACAAGATAAAATCGCCAATATTCCTTGTTCTGGAGAAAACCTATTTGGTAAGGGTTGATGAGAAGGCAGGAGAGCTTGAGGCAGATGATCTTATCCTCAAGTGTCTCTCAAAGATTGTGGACCCTGCTAGGGGGGAAAACATCATCAGAGATTACTCTTCATACCATCCCTCTGCTTCCTATCAATGTCAGCAGTAGCAAAGGCCTCAAGGTCCTCGTCAACCTAAGAGGGCCAAGGGCCCTAAACCTTGGCCACCTGCCCGGCCCCAACCAGCACCTTCCTAGAGAGCATAGCTACTCTGCCTCTGCAAGAACCCCAGCCTCTGCACATAGCAGGCAGGCTAAGAACATAAGAACATAAGATATGCCATACTGGGTCAGACCAAGGTCCATCAAGCCCAGTATTCTGTTTCCAACAGTGGCCAATCTAGGTCATATGTACCTAGCAGTTTCCCCAAGAGACACAAGTTCCACAATGCTTGTACTGGGTCAAGCATTGATATCTTCGGTCAATTTTAATAACGGTTTATGGACCTTTCCTCCAGGAACTTGTCCAAACCTTTTTTAAACCCAGCTACACTAACAGACTTTACTACATCCTCCGGTAACAAATTCCAGAGTTTGATTACACGTTGAGTGAAAAAATATTTTCTTTTATTAGTCTTAAATAGTTTACCCTGTAGCTTCATTGCATGTCCCCTAGTCTTTCTATATTCTGATAAGGTAAACAATCGATCTACGTTTACCCGTTCCACTCCGTTCATTAATTTATAGACTTCTATCATATCTCCCCTAAGCCGTCTCTTTTCCAGGTTAAAGAGCCCTAACCTTTTTAGCCTTTCTTCATAGGAGTATCCTTCCATCCCCTTTACCATTTTGGTGGCTCTTCTCTGAACCTTTTCTAAAATCGCTATATCCTTTTTAAGATACGGCGACCAGAATTGCACACAATATTCAAGGTGCGGTCTCACCATGGAACGATATAGAGGCATTATAATATCTTTTGTTTTATTTTCCATTCCTTTCCTTATCATACCTAGCATTCTATTTGCTCTCTTGGCCGCCACTGCACACTGGGCCGAGGGTTTTAACATGGTATCCACAATGACGCCTAAATCTTTTTCCTGGGTGGTGTTTCCTAATGTGGAACCTTGCATCATGTAACCATAGTTTGGGTTGTTCTTCCCTAAGTGCATAACCTTGCACTTGTCCACATTAAATTTCATCTGCCATTTTGATGCCCAGTCTTCCAATTTATCAAGATCCTCTTGCAATTTTTCACAATCCTCTTGGGTTTTAACAACTTTAAATAGTTTTGTGTCATCTGCAAATTTGATCACCTCACTCGTTATTCCACTTTCCAGGTCATTTATGAATATGTCAAAAAGCAGCGGACCCAGCACAGATCCCTGGGGTACACCACTATTCACCTTTCTCCATTGGGAAAATTGGCCATTTAGCCCTACTCTCTGCTTTCTATCTTTTAACCAGTTCCTGATCCACAATAATACACTGCCTCCTATCCCATGACTCTTTAGTTTTGCCAAAAGTCTCTGATGAGGGACCTTGTCAAAGGCTTTCTGAAAGTCCAGATACACAATATCAACCGACTCACCTTTGTCCACCTGTTTATTCACTCCTTCAGAAAAACATAGCAGATTAGTAAGACAAGATCTTCCTTGTCTAAAGCCATGTTGGCTGTTTCCCATTAGGTTGTGACTATCTACATGCTGAGTAATTTTATTCTTTATGATGGTTTCTACCATTTTTCCTGGTACTGACGTCAGGCTCACCGGTCTGTAGTTTCCCGGATCACCCCTGGAACCCTTTTTAAAAATTGGTGTTACATTGGCGATCCTCCAATCTTCAGGTATTAGAGATGATTTTAATAATAGTTCACAGATTACTGATAGCAGGTCTGCAATCTCATATTTCAGTTCTTTCAACACCCTTGGATGTATACCATCCGGCCCAGGTGATTTGCTACTCTTCAGTTTATCTAATAGTTGTAAGACATCTTCCCGATGTATCAATATTTCCTTCAATTCTTCCGCACCTTTAAATACCACTTCAGTCATGGGTAACATCCCTACATCTTCCTCAGTAAAGACCGAAGCAAAGAATTCATTCAGTCTCTCCGCTATCGCCTTGTCGCCTCTTAGTGCTCCTTTAACCCCTTTATCATCTAATGGACCACCTGACTCTCTCACAGGTTTTTTGCTACGAATGTACTTGAAAAGGTCTTTATTTCGCGTTTTTGCTTCCGCAGCGAGCTTCTCAAATTCTCTCTTTGCCTGCCTTATCAATGCCTTGCATTTGACTTGTAGGGCTTGTGCTGTTTCCAGGTTTCGTCGTTTGGCTCTTTTTTCCATTTCCTGAAAGATGCTTTTTTGGCAACAACAGCCTCTCTGACCTCACCTTTAAACCATTCTGGCAGTTTTTTGGACTTCCTTCCACTTTTCTTAAAGCGTGGAATACAGCTGGTCTGGGCTTCCAAGATAGTATTTTTCAACAACACCCAAGCTTGATGTACGTCTTTAACCTTTGCAACTGCTCCTTTTAGTTTTTTCTTAACTGTTTTCCTCATTTTATCATAGTCTCCCTTTCGAAAGTTAAAAGGTAGTACTGTGGATTTCCTTACTATCCCTCCTCCACTAATTAAATCAAAGGCGATGATGCTATGATCACTATTGCCAAGTGGCCCCAACACCCTTATCTCTTGCACTAGATCTGGTGTTCCACTAAGGACTAGGTCTAATATGGCTTCCCCTCTGGTCGGTTTATGAACCAGCTGCTCCAAGAAGCAGTCATTTATTTCATCTAGGAACTTTATCTCCCTAGCATGTCCTGATGTGACACTGACCCAGTCGATACCGGGGTAAGTGAAATCACCCATTATTATTACTGCGCTGTAACTTTTTTGTTAGCTTCCTTGATTTCTTTGAGCATTTTATCATCCATTTGGTCATTCTGGCCAGGTGCTCGATAGTACACCCCCACTGCCATTGCCTTCCCCCTTTTATATGGAATTTCAATCCATATAGATTCTACAGCAGATTTTGTTTCCTGCAAAACTTGAATCCTTTGAGTCAATGCCCTCTCTAACATAGAGCGCAACCCCTCCACCAATTTGATCAGCTCTATCATTACGATATAGTTTGTACCCAGGTATCACAGTGTCCCACTGGTTGTCCTCCTTCCACCATGTCTCTGATATTCCAGTCATATCTAACCTTTCATTTAGTGCTATATATTCTAACTCTCCCATCTTATTATTTAGACTTCTAGCATTTGCATACAAGCATTTTAGAGAATGTATTTTATTCATGTTAATTTGGCTATTGTTAGACATGGGTAAATTGGGATCTTTAAGCTCTGTCTGCAAAAATACTTGAGGGCATTTGGGCTACTTTACTCTTTTGTGGAACCTCTCTGCTTTTGGTAGTATCCTTCAAGGATACATTTTTCCGAACCATCCGCTCTTGGGCGACTGTCGGCTTTCCCCTAATATCTAGTTTAAAAGCTGCTCTATCTCCTTTTTAAAGGTTAATGCCAGCAGCCTGGTTCCATCCCGGTTAAGGTGAAGCCCATCCCTTCGGAAGAGCCCCTCCTTTCCCCAGAATATTCCCCAGTTCCTAACAAATCCAAAACCCTCATCTCTGCACCATTGTCTCATCCACGCATTGAGACTCGGGAGCTCTGCCTGCCTTTTGGGTCCTGCGCGTGGAACAGGAAGCATTTCGGAGAACACTACCATGGAAGTTCTGGATTTCAACTTCCTACCTAAAAGCCTAAATTTTGCCTCCAGAACCTCCCTACCACATTTTCCTATGTCATTGGTACAGACATGTACCAAGACAGCAGACTCCTCCCCAGCACTATCTAAGACCTTATCTAGGGTGGCGCGTGAGGTCCGCGGCATGGGCATGGGCTAGGCTAGGCTTTCGGATTATGCCCACAGGTGGCATCTCATTGCTTCAGAAAAATGGACTCTCAGCATTGTCCATGGGGGCTATCTGCTTCACTTTCAAAGCTTGCCTCCAACCACCTCCACAAGATATATGATAGTCTATAAATTAATGAGCGGAGTGGAACGGGTAAACGTAGATCGATTGTTTACCTTATCAGAATATAGAAAGACTAGGGGACATGCAATGAAGCTACAGGGTAAACTATTTAAGACTAATAAGAGAAAATATTTTTTCACTCAACGTGTAATCAAACTCTGGAATTTGTTACCGGAGGATGTAGTAAAGGCTGTTAGTGTAACTGGGTTTAAAAAAGGTTTGGACAAGTTCCTGGAGGAAAGGTCCATAAGCCATTATTAAGAAGGGACCCAGGATATCAATGCTTGAACCAATACAAGCATTGTGGAACCTGTGTCCCTTGGGGAAACTGCCAGGTACATATGACCTAGATTGGCCACTGTTGGAAACATAATACTGGGCTTGATGGACCTTGGTCTGACCCAGTATGGCATATCTTATGTTCTTATATATGTTCTTATCCTGCAAATCTTTTGCAGGCCAATTTCTTGGCTTCAGAGATGGCCACCATGCTAGTCCAAGGGGCAATCAAGAGTCCTCCCCCCACCCAGGAGGGCAAAGGCTTCTACTCTCCTCACTTTATTTTCCCCAAGAAAACAGGAGGCTTCAGACCAATTCTAGATCTGAGCGGTCTCAACAAATTCCTTGTTCGAGAAAAGTTCAAAATGATTTCCCTTGGTACCCTTCTGCCATATCTTCAGAGGTACAACCGGCTATGTTCTCTAGATCTCAGGGAGGCTTACAACCATTTGCTGATCCACCCTCATCACAGACAGTATCTGTGCTTTCGAGTTCAGCAAATCCACTACCAGTATCAGGTGCTGCCTTTCGGGCTAGCATCAGCACCCAGAGTATTCACAAAATGCATGGCAGTGGTTGCAGCATACCTGCATACTTTAGGGGTCTTTATCTTGCTCTACTTAGACGACTGGCTGATGAGGAAAGAATCCCCAGAGGTCATAAAAGCAGTCACTTTCTCGCACCATCACAGTGCTTCAAAGTCCAGGCTTTGTGCTAAGCTTTCCAAAGTCTCGCCTAATTCCATCCCAGAAACTTAAGTTCATCGGAGCATTTTCAGACACTCGGGGACAAGCTTTTCTTTTTCAAGACCACTGTGCTTGTCTTATTGAGCTGGCCCTCACAATACAAGGTCAAAGTGTTAAGACAGCTCAAGACATACTGTCTTCTGGGACATATGGCCTCCACAGTCCGTCGTTCCATATGCCCACCTGTGCATGATCAAGCCCAGTGGACCTTGTAGTGCCAGTGGACTTAGGCAACTGAACATCTCAGACAAGATTTGCATTACTCTTCCTCTTGTCAACTCCCTTCACTGGTGGTGCTCCCCCTCCCCCAAAATTTTCTAGAAGGGTCACCTTTTCAGATGCCTCCACCTCAATGCACCCTAATGACAGATGCTTCCAAGCTAGGATGGGGAGCACATCTGGACAGTTTCACCACACAAGGGCAGTGGACAGCGCCGGAATCTCAAATGCAGATCAGTCTTCTAGAGCTTTGTGCTTTCACCAGTGCCCTTTGAGTTTTTCAATCCCAACTTTCGGGCAAGCATGTCTTGGTTCACACAGACAAGCAAGTAGCCGCCATCTATGTGAACAAGCAGGGGGGAACGGGTTTTTATCCCCTCTGCCAAGAAGCTCTTTGCCTCTGATCCTTTGCCATTACACATCGCATCCACCTTCAAGCGGTGTATCTCCCAGGCGAACGCAGTGTCCTGTTGACCAGACTCAGCCATATCCTACATCCACACGAGTGGGCTCTGCATCAGGGCACTGCACCTTGGGTTTTCAGTATGTAGGAGACCCCCAGACAATGCACATTTTCCACTTTTTTTTGCTCAAGGATTCCCTCCAGACAGTCTGGCAGCAGACTCCTTTCTTATTCACTGGTGCATGGGCCTGCTTTATGCATTCCCGATAGTCCACCTAATAACCAAAACTCTGTTCAAACTGCAGGCTGACAAGGGCTCCATGATTCTGATAGCCCCTTATTGGCCCCACCAGCCGTGGTTTCCTCTACTGCTTAGTCTAGCACATACTCCACCCCTCAATTTGGGTCATGCTCCCAACCTCCTCTCTTGGGATCAGGGGCAGCAACCCCACTCCAATCCACAAGCCCTTTGTCTCACAGCGTGGCTACTGAAATCATGATCTTTAACTTTGATCTTATTACACTGGTCAGGGACATCTTGCTTCCTGCAAGCCGTCTACCAGACGTTCTTATGCCTTCAAATGGTGGAAGATCACACTCTGCTGCACCTCACAGCAAATTAACCCTCCTAATTGCCCAATGGAACATCTTCTATGATACCTTCTCCACTTGTCTTCCACAGGACTTAAGACTAACTCTGCTAGAATTCATCTCTCTGCCATTGCTGCCTATCACAACCCACTGGATAGGCATCCTATTTCCTTGCACCCCTTGGTGCAACAATTCATATAGGGTCTTCTGCTTTTCAAGCCACGGATCAAACCACCGCCAATGGCTTGGGACATCAATGTAGTCCTAGCACAGCTTCTAAAAGCCCTTTTGAGCCTCTGGCTACCAATTCTCTGAAACTCTTATCTCCAGGAACAAGCAGGAATGTAGTCCTCACATATGGGTATCGGTACCGACGGAGCCTGCTTGGGAACGCTCCCCAGCGTCCAATTAGAAAGCTTTTAGGGCATCCCACAGCGCCTGCGTGCTGCCTTCCCGCCTTTCTCAACTGCCTTTCTCCAGTTTTTTGTTTTCCGCGGAGCCAGCAGGTCGTGTTCCTGTCACCGCAGAAAATTTTCTTTCTTTTTTTGTGGTCGCGTCTGCCTTCCTCAACGCTTTACCGGTACCACCAATTTTTTCTTTCTTTTCTTTAAAAAAAAAAATAAAAATTTCTTAGTACCTTTTTTCCCATTATTTTTCCAGGCGCATGCGCCATTTTTGTGCCTTAGGCCCAAAGATTTTTCCATAATGGAAAATCCCTCTTCGGGTTTTAAAAAGTGCACCAAGTGTGGCGGTACCATCTCCGTCACAGACACCCATGAGTGGTGTCTGAAATGTTTAGGTCCTGACCATTCCATCTCGGAATGTATGGCCTGTGCCTTGATGTCCAAGAGGTTGACAGAACCGAGCTGCCAAGCTCCGTACCCGGTTTCCCTCTGATGCAGCTTCGGTGGCATCGACGTTTTCCAGGGCTTCGTCTTCCTCCCGTGGATCTCAGGTAACTAAACACAAGTCTAGCCGGTCCTCAAAGGGTAGATATCCTTCTAAGCATCGAGATGCCTCTGGCATTGCCCTTGAGGATTCTGCACTGGCAAAATAGCCTCGGCGGGAGGCTTCGGCTTCCAAAGCATTATCGGGACTCCAGGACGTTCTCGAGGCCTCAACCTCGGCAGAACTACTGGTGCCATGCTCGGGGGTATCAGCGATCTTCTCCGGTACCGACATCCAGGCATCGGCAGCGTCGATAGACCAGAGAGTCCTAGCTATTGAGTGAAGTCTGGCTGCTCTCCTTGCGGCATTGACGCCCTCGGAATTGCATCAGACATTTCAATCGGTACCAGCACCGGTACCGATAGCATCAACATTGGTGTCTGCATTGCCGGCACCCAGTCATCCGATGCCTTCCGGTACCGATACTCCGGTACCGACTTCGGTCGGTACAGGTATCAGACTCTTCAAGAGCACCCGGACAGGCGGTACTTCGAGTCCTCAGAGGAAACTGAAGTTTCTGATAGTTCTGTTGATGCAGGAATGCTTCTCCCAGAGGAGCCCTCCTCCCCTAAGTGCAGGATGTCTCCTCCAGAAGATATTTCCTTTCAGGATTTTATCAGGGAGGTGGCTTGGGGTCTCTCCATTACTGTGGCCCCTGAAACAGAGCCCAGAGCAAAGGAGTTGGAAATTTTACAATATTCCAAAACTCCTAAGGAGGCAGCTACCTTGCCCATCCATGAGATCTTGCATGATCTTATGTTAAGAATGTTGGAGACACCTCTTACCACCTTGCCTCATTCTCGTAGACTGGATACTCTGTATCGAGTCCCTCCTTGTCCTGGTTTCCAAAAAACTCAGCTTCCTCACCACTCTGTTGTAGTGGAATCAGCTATGAGAAGGATCAAGAATGCAAAGAGGCATGCCTCTAATCCTCCAGGACATGAGTGCAGAACTTTGGATGCTTTTGGACGTCGTGTCTTCCAAGCTTCCATGCTTTCTGCCAGGATCAGTTCCTATAGTCTATACGTGGGAATGTTCCTAAAGGAAGTCAGAGGTGATTTAGAGGCTTTGAGTCCTCTTCTTCCTGAGGATAGAAGGCAGGATTTTCTCACATTGGTTAAACATGCCCAAGATGTTTCTAAATTTGTCAACCGTGCAGCTTTTGATGTTTTGAGTGCATAAGCAGAACCTCTGCCATTGCCATAGGTGCACATAGAATTGCTTGGCTCCAGGCATCTGATCTGGAGCTCTGGGTACAAGACAAACTGGGAAATATCCCTTGTACTGGTGAGAACCTGTTTGGTAAAGATTGGCAAGAAAAAGCCAATGAGTTGGATGCTGACAACTCCACCTTGGACAGATTATCAAAGTCCACAGCTGATCCTGCTAGAAAGAAATCTTTCAAGAAACCATTCTTTTCTAAAAAGAAAAGATATTATCCTGCTTATTCTCAGCAGGGATGTTCTGCAGGTCAGCTTGTCAGGAAAGGACAGCAACCACCCAAACAAAGGAAAGCAAAGACTGCTAAGCCTCAGCCGTCCCAGCAGTCTCAGCCTCCACAAGGCCTTTGACTTTTAGCTAGAGAACTTAGCCTTCCTGGCTTTCGTTGGACCAGAGCCTTCCACCATTCCAGGAAGGTTGTGTCACTTTGCCCCCAGATGGGAGCAGATAACAGCAGAGCATTGGACACTCCATCATAAGAGGGGTACAAGCTTCATTTTTCGAGCATGCCCCCTCCCACAATGATGAGGCAGTTCAATTCTCCTGCCTCTCTCATCAGCCTGTTAGGTCAGGAGGTCACTATGCTTCTTGCCCAAGGGGCAATAGAAGAAGTACCCATCCATCAACAGGGTACAGGGCTTTACCCCCCCTATTTCCTTATCCCAAAGAAAACAGGGTGATACAGACCTATCTTGGACCTCAGAGAATTGAACAAGTTCCTTGTCAAAGAGAAATTCAAGATGATTTCTCTTGGAACTCTGCTGCCATACCTTCAGAGTCAGGATTGGCTTTGTTCTCTAGATGTCAAGGATGCGTACACCCATGTTCTCATCCATCCAACTCACAGAAGGTTCCTTCGGTTCCTTTTTCAAGAAAAGCACTACCAATACAGGGTGCTTCCATTTGGCCTCGAGGACATTTTGGCAATAAAGCCCCGGCGGGAGTCTTCGGGCTCCAAAGCATTAACGGGGCTTCAGGTTGTTCCCGGGGTTCTTACCTCGATGAACATACTTGGGCCATGCTCGGTGGTTGTAGCCGCTTTGAGCGGTACCGACACCCTGGCATCGACTATGGTGATGGATGAAACACTCCTCACCGATGAACATAGTCTAGCGCCCTCAGCTACTTCGGTACCACTATAGTTGCTGCAGACCATTCCTCGAGTATCGGTATCGGCTTCAGTACTGGTATCGACATCGGCACCGGTGTCGGTATCGTCCATGTTTGCTTCGACAGACTCGCTTCCTTCGATGCCGAACCTGGAATCGCTCTCTAACATGGAGGATTCGGTATTGACTCGTCTTGGTACCGACCTCGGGCGGTACCAAAGACATCGCTTTAAAGAAAATCTGATGCTTCATCCTTTCAAGTCTTCCTATCCCGATCACTGGGATGAATCCATCGGTACCAAGGCTGAATTTTCAACAATTCTAGCCTTTACCCCTCATTTTAGGGGGTTCTCCTCAGGAGAGATTTCTTTTCCAGCTTTTCTGCTTGATCTGGCAAAGTTACTTGCCATTTCTATACCTGGTAAAGAATCCATACCAGGGGATTCAGAGACTCTGCAATTCCCCTAGATTCTAAAGGAGGTGATCATGTTTCCTTTGCATCAAAGCTTACAGGATCTACTATTAAGAATGTGGGAAACTCCTTTAACAGTATCCCCACATTCTAAGACACTTGACACTATGTACAAGGTGCCACCTTCTCCAGGTTTTCAAAAGACTCAACTTCCTCATCATTCTATTGTTGCAGAATCAGCAATGAGGCGTATTGAGAGTGCAAAGAAGCACTCCTCTTATCCGCCAGGTCGTGAGTCTAGGACTTTAGATGCCTTTGGACGTTGATGCTTCCAGGCATCCATGCTTTCAGCAAGAATTATCTCATATATTTTCTATATGGGATTATCTCTTGAAGAGGTCACAAAGAACTTAAAGCTTTTGAACCATTTTCTTCAAGAACATAAAAGAGCAGACTATTTCTTATTAGTCAGTCATGCTAAAAATGTCTAATTTCCTTAATCGTGCTTCCCTGGACTGCTTTGAGTCTATTAGCAGAACTTCTGCTATAGCCATAGGGGCATGACGCATGGCCTGGCTCCAAGCTTCAGACTTGGACAAATGAGTACAAGAAAGGCTGGGAAATACTCCTTGTACTGGTGAAAATCTCTTTAAGAAGGATGCTTTATTTCAAGCTAATCAGTTAAACACTGATATTGTTGCTTTCAGAGGATTCTCAAAACTTTCCTCTATCCCAGCTAATAAAAAATCTCCTAAAAAACTTTATCCTCCTAAGGGGAAAAAGTTGTTTTTTTTTATAAACTTTATTTAAGAATCACAAATCAAAAACAGAAACCAACAGGCAACAAACCTCCAGAGGGGGTGGACTCTCATCCCCACCTGGAGTAAACATGCTTAAATGATTACAGTTTTTACAGTTATTTCCCCTCCCCCCCCACCCCCTCTCCCCCAGCCCCCCCCCACCCCCACCCGTCCTCTGCACTCTGCCACCCCCTTCAGTATCCCTATCCCTCCCCCATGGGTACCCCAGTTCAGCACGCCGCTCTACCACTTTCACCTACCAATATGCAAAATTTCATTACGACAGCGAGTCCCCAATGTATCAATATAGGGGCCCCATATCAAAAGAAAAGATGTCCAGCGTTTGACACTGCCCCGCGCACTCCACCGTTCAGTCATCATGAACTGATGGAAGCAATTGCGCCACTCTCCGAATGTAGGGGACGTCCGCTCTTGCCACAGACGCAAGATTGGGCCCTTACCCACCAGACAGGCCTTGCGCATGAGCAAACGTGTCCATTTCTGTGTAGGGCAGGGGGGTTCAATCCGATCCAAAACCACAAATGCTCCAGTCCACCTCACTTTCTGCTGCACCAAGCCTCCAACGAAGGCACTTATCTTGCCCCAGTATGTTTGTACATACGGACAAGACCACCACATATGTAATAAGTGTGCAAGGGGCGCCCGGCAACGTGGGCAGATCCTGTCAGCAGTCAAATGGCTACGTAATGCTCTCCGGGGTGAGAAGTGAGCTCTAGTTAAACAACGGAATTGTATCTCCCGCCATCTCGCCCCTTCCGCGATATCAACAATCTGCCTCAAAGCGGTGCGAATGGTGTCGGGATGTACATCCCAGCCCAATTCAGCTCCCCACGCCGCTTCCACCCCCCCATAGTCCGCACGAGGCCGGACACTTTCCAATCGGCGTTTGTAATCCGCAATAGTCGGAGGGGTTTTCTCCTCTAACGCATAAAATCCCACCAGCTGCAGCGAACGCTCAGACCGCACTGCCTCTCTGGGCAGAGAAGAAACATAGTGGGAGACCTGCAGAAATGAGAAGAGATGCCTAGAAGGCAATTCATATTCTCGACTGAGCGCGGCAAAGGATTTGCATCTCCCTATGGGGTCAACGAGATGGCCTATATTCCGGATGCCCCTCCTCCTCCAGTCTCGGAAGTCCCGGGAGCAAGAGCCTGGGATAAAATGCACATTGCCCTGCAAAGGGAGCCAGCTAGAGACCGTCCAGGACGTCTTCCATAGACCATTTAAGTGCCGCCAGGTCCGCTGAGCCAAACGAAACAAAACACTACATACAAGGCGTTGCGGTAGGTCTTTAGATTCCATATGTAGTGCCCCCAGCAACGACAAAGGAGCCACATACTCCTCCAGAAGCGTAGGAGTATAAACCACGGTCCCCCCCAGCCAATCCCCAAGGTGCCGGGCCTGGCAGGCCAAGGCATATGCGCCCACGTCCAGAAGTCCCATCCTCCTCTCCTTCCACTTCCCCATTAACCGTAGCATGGGTATGCAGGCTCTCGCCCCGCGCCACAGAAAGGTCCTTAGCAGAGCCTCAAAGCGGCGCAGGTCACGGTACAACAGCCACACAGGTAAAGTCTGCAGCCAATATAGCAAACGAGGTAGAACCACCAATTGAATCGCCGCTACCCGCCCCGAAAGGGAGAGCGGTAACGGCCCCCATGCCTGTAGTTGCGTACGTAGTCGGTCTAACATCCATTCTAAATTACATCTATAAAGGTCACGGGGATGACAAGTCAGACGTATGCCCAAATAGGTAAAGTGGGCATCAGCCCAACGAAGTGGAAAGGCCCCTACCCATTCCTCTCGCAGCTTTCCCGAAACATCCAAGGCCTCAGATTTAGCCCTGTTAATACGGAATCCAGCAAACCGACCGAAGGTCTCAAATTCACGCAGCAAATGAGACAGCGATTCCCGGGGAGCCACAAGGTGGACTAAAAGGTCATCAGCAAAGGCCGATACTTTAAAGGTTTGAGAACTTATCGTCACCCCCTTGATCCCCGGGGAGCGCTCCACTGCACGAATCAACGGATCTAGAGATAGCACAAATAAGAGAGGGGAAAGAGGGCAACCCTGCCGCGTACCGCGCTCCAGCGGGAAGGCCTCCGACACAACACCATTACAGAGGATGCGGGCGGTAGGGTTCGCATATAAGCTGTCCACCATGGCACAAAAAGATGCACCTAAACCATACCAAGGCAACAACGTTCTGAGATAGCACCAATCCACTCTGTCAAAAGCTTTCTCCGCATCGAAACTTACAAGCAGAGACGGCAGCTGCTGGTCATGTACCCATTCCAGCGAGGTTAAAATTTTCCGAAGGTTTCGTACTATATGGCGACCCCGTATGAAACCGACCTGAGAGTCATGTACCAAATAATCCAGATGTTCCGCCAGACGATCCGCCACAATCTTGGCAAATAGCTTGATATCAAAGTTTAATAGCGAGATTGGGCGATAAGAAGAGGCCAGGACGGGGTCCTTACCCGGCTTCGGAATCAGGGAGATATGGGCTTGGTTGTCACCCCACCGAAACCCCCCCTGCGCAACCCGCTGGGCATACACCGCCACAAGGGTCGGGCTAAGATAACCATTGAGCAGTTTATAAAACTCGGCCCCTAGGCCGTCTGGGCCTGGAGATTTAAAACAGCTAGCTGAGGTAATGGCCCTCTGCACCTCGTCCGAAGTCACCGGACGACCCAATTGGAGGCTCTGCTCTTCTGTAAGTTGCGGCAAAGTCGTCGAGTTTTTCCTCCTGCTGCTGTAGTCGGGTCTTGAGGCCTGCCACCTCGTGGTTCAGTGCAGCGGTTTCGTCCTCCACGCGCCCCACACGCTCCTCTGCCTCCTGCAGCCGATTCCCAAAGGACTCTACAGACTCCTGCACGGCATCAAGCTTCTTGCGCAGTGCAGTGAATTGTATCTCCAGGGCTGCAGCCACCGCCGCCGAGATCTCTTCCACCCGGGCCGGGGATGCCGGAGAGCTAGGCCCTCCCCCGCTATCCGCCATTTTAGGGGGAGCAGCTCCCCGGTCTCTCTCTCTTCCCTGTTCGGAGTGCAGCTGCCATCTCCGTACGCTACCCGCTCACCTCCAAGTTGCAGGTAGGGACCCGGAATCTGGGGCAATCACAGTCAGCCGGTTTAGGGCTCAATCAAGGCTCAAAAACGCCGGTTTAGGCTGGGGGGTGGTCGGAGCGCGAACCGAACACGTCCACTCGCTCTCACCGCATCACCGGAAGTCCCCAGGGGAAAAAGTTTTATTCATCTTCTACCCATCATGCAGATGTTTCCAAGGAAGGGCAACATCAAACCAGGCTAAGAAAATCAAAACCTCAACAGGCTCAGCAAACCCAGCAGGCGCAGGGTTTCTGATATTTTATTCATTAAATCTCTTTTTCCTGTTTGAGGTTTAGAACCGCTAACCTACTTCTTATCAACAGAAGCATCTACAGTTCATCTCATCCTTACTGAGAGATCTGTGATACACTGACTCAATCCTCGACTCTAGGCATGAATCTCTTGTCACAAGAGAAATCCATTCTTTTAGCTCCTAGAGCTATTGAGGATAATCATGCCCTACAGGTAACAGGTTTCTCCTCTCCTTTTGGAGGAAAAAGAGGAGTAACAACTAATTACAAGGTAGGCTATGCCCTTCACCTTGACAGTTTTCCTGTACGAGGATATCTCATAGTTTTGACTGCAGGGGGGCTTTACCTTTTTCAGAGACTTACCAAATTGTAAGTCTTCACAACTCTGTATTACTTTCTATCCCTCTTAGTCGAGACATTCAGTCTAAGAGTGATACTGTTCAACTGGAGGGCTTACTTTTTAAGCCCGAAGGATTTTCTTCAGTACCTACTCCAGTAAGTGGTTTCCATACAGAGCTTTCTTCCCCTTTGCAATCTTCTCAGATATTTATTTTAAGACAGCTTATCAGACCATAATTGAGTTTTACCACGCCTAATTATGTCTGTCGGTCCTTTTCCAATCTATAGGACCTAACTTTTTCTGCTGCCTTAACAGAATTCCAAGAGGATCCAAAACCTACTTGGACAATTTATCATTGCAGGCAACCAGCCTGTCTACTATTCTTAGCCATCTTCAATTCTTTTTGGCTCCAACAGAATAGTTTAGGTTGCACACTGGCAATTAAATAGCCAGATCTCACCTAAGCAACCTACAACATGCTCTCTGCAATTATACAAAAAAGCTCTGCGACTATGGGCCTTTGCCAGAGAGCGTCAGAGCCATTCCTAGTAGGTAACTTCCAGATGGTTAAAAAGGCTTTCCCCAGTCATGTTCCTACATGACTGGTTTCTCCTACTCTTACCATCTTCCTTAAAATTTCCTTATAAGGAAAAGGAACCAGGGCTTAGACCACATGAAAGCATAAAGAAATGCTCAATTCCCTGGGTTGTTCCACATCTTCAGTGGAACTCTTGCAACAGGGATGCATTCCTTTTTACTGCAGTTGGTCCTTGTCTAGTACATTTCTTCTAATTCCCAATACTTCATTGAAGCTTATGCTGAACAAAGAACGCATGATACTCATATTGCCCTCATAGAGGGGCAAACATGGTATCCCCTTATATTGCGTCGTCTTCTCCACACTGAAGTTATAGAAGGATCCAGACTTGTTGTCTTAAGACTAAGGATCTCCTCTGCACCCCTTCACGTAGGTCTCCATTTCTGGTTATTCAAAGGCTAGAATTTTTAAAGAAATTGAGATCTCTCCTTCTAAGTAAGAACATTCCACTGGTTTCCATGTAACCTTCTCCATGGTTCTTCCACGTGTAACCAGAAAGAGATTATCTATCTATATTCTCAAGCAGGTCTTACCCCTTCTTGTTAAGTAAATCTCTCTATCTATATCTGACTTTGAAAGATTTGTTGCTGTCCAAATTAATGCTGTTCCAGCATACCATAGCGTTTTAAATGGACAGCCAATTTCTACGGTAATTAGAAACTACCTTCTTTTACCGTAACCTTTCCGGTTACGTTGCATCTGAAGCTCTCCATGTAAAGTCATGATCCTAAGTGACATCACTTAGGGAAGACATTACTGATCTTCAAGAAATTGGAGGCTGCACCGCCTACCACAAACGTTTCTTTCTTTCATTTGGATAGAGGGGTCTTAAAGACCCATCCTTTTTCTGCAAACCAGTCAGATTTATCTCCTCTTTCCTAGAGCCTTATTCTGCTCCAAGGACAAAGAGCTTCAAACTTTGGCCTACAGAAGCTTTTGCTTATCCTCCAAAGTCCAACCTCATTAAACTCCCCCAGTTTTTTCTTCTGGGATTAGTTCTAGCCCTTAAGGCTTCTGACCTCTGCCTGTATTGCAAAATTTATTTTCCTCTACTTCACAGTGAGGTAATTTCTTTGAGGATAATGTACTGGCTCTTAGCACCAGACCATATTACCCTCAACAAATACTTTCGCAATACTTGGAGTCAGGTCCACATTAGAAAATTGGAATTCAATTTTTACTAACATTTATTATCTACACAAGGACTCCCCTCTAGACGCCTTGTTTAGTCAAGCTGTTCCACAGCACACCCCTTTTAATTCAACTCCTACCCTCCATCCCTTGGATGCCCGAGGTTCTGGGAAATAGCATGGCCCATCTATTAGATTTGCAACATGCTGTGACCTCCTCTAGGCATCTCTAGCTTGTGAGTCCCCATATGTGAAGACTCATTCCTGCTTGTTCCTGGAGATAGCACAGTTACTTACCTGTAACAGGTGATCTCTGGGAACAGCAGGAATAAGTCTTCACAACCCACCCACTTCCCTAGGAGGAGTTCTCTCTCTCTCTCTCTCTCTAATTTGTCTACTTCCCTCCTTCGGTCTCAGCTGCAAACCCAACTGATGAGAGGGAAGTGAATGGGCGGGAAGGCAGTGTGCATACGTGTGGGATGCTCCCAAAGGCTTTGTTTTTGGACGCTGGGGAGCGTTCCTGCGCAGGCTCCGCCGGTACCGACGTACCTATATGTGAAAACTTATTCCTGCTGTTCCCAGAGATCACCTGTTACAGGTAAGAAACTGTGCTTTCTCCGCACTCTAGGGATATTCGTCGTCTCCTACTTAGATGACTGGCTCATTCGAGCCCCAACAGAGTCAGAGGCCAGGAGTTCTCTATCCTGCACAATGCGTATCCTTCAGTATTTGGGTCTGGTAATAAACATCCCAAAATCCAGTCTAACTTCCACTCAGTCTTTAAAGTTCATAGGAGCGTTGCTGGATACCAGAAAGGCAAGGGCCTATCTCCCCCTGGCCCATTGCCTTCGCATGGTGCAGTTAGCTTCTCAAGCAGTGCTAAAAGCGAAAACCTCATCTCACTGCCCGAGAAATGTTACAACTACTAGGCCACATGGCATCTACTGTGCATGTGGTTCCCTATGCTCACCTCCATATGAGGGCAGCCCAGTGGACTTTATCCACTCAGTGGACTCAGGTATCAGGTTGCCTGTCAGACAATTTAGAAAACACAGTTCGCCTTACTTTGTCCCTCCAGTGGTGGAAGTCCACTCAAAGCCGCCTGTTGGTGTCGCCTTTTCAACAACCTTTACCCCAGGCAACTCTCACAACAGATGCTTCTCCGATGGGTTGGGGAGCTCATCTGCAAGACCCCTCCATCCAAGGCACCTGGTCTCCACAGGAGACTCATCTACACATCAATCTCTTGGAGCTCAGAGCAATTTTCCTTGCTCTTTGAGTGTTCCACCCCCTGCTCGGCTACAAGACAGTCCTCATCAATGTTCCCTCTAATTTTCTGTAGGCTGTGTGCGCATAAAATATCAGCTGTGCAGCTTTTGAAGAAAGCTTAAATTTTTGTGCGCCACATAACGACACTCGGAGTTATATACTTTAAAAATTGACTACACGTCAGAATACAGTATGTATACCACATTGATTTTAATCAAATTAAATGAAAATAGATGATTACTAAATGAAGCGGGAAATTTCTAGTAATTAGAATCATAACTTTTAAATTTTAAGACGTCTGTGTTGTTTTCTATCAGAATCAGAGCCGTAATTTTTGTGCGCTCTGTTGTAAAGTATGTGTGCTCGCTCGGCGAGGTGTGTGCACGTGCACAGCTTAGAGGGAACAGTGGTCCTCATCCATACAGACAATCAAGTAGCCATGTTCTACGTGAACAAGCAGGGGGGGAACAGGCTCTCGGTCGCTTTACAACAAAGCTTTGCGACTATGGGCCCTCGCCAGAGAGCATCAGATTCATCTCCTGGCAGTATATCTTCCAGACATACAAAACTCTTGGGCAGACAGACTCAGTCGAGTTCTGATTCCACGCGAGTGGTCTCTGCATGCAGACCAGGTGGCCAGGATTTTTTGAATTTGGGGAACCCCGGACATAGACCTCTTCGCAAGTCTGTGGAATGCCAAACTTCCCTGGTTCTGTTCCAGGACCCCAGCTCAGGCCAGGCATGCTTTCCTCCTTTACTGGGGTCAAGACTTCCTGTATGCCTTTCCACCCATTCCCCTGATTCCCAAAACCCTGTTCAAGCTTCAGAGAGACAGAGGCCGTATGATTCTCATAGCTCCACATTGGCCACGGCGTGGTACCCTCTGCTTCTATATCTCTCTCAAGCTCCCTCCCTGGAGTTAGGGTCTGCTCCAGATCTCCTATCTCAAGAGGACGGAATGTTATGGCATCCCAATCCCCAGTCTCTGCATCTGAGGGCTTGGTTGCTGAAGGCCTAGATCTCCATGATCTTAACCTCCCTCAGCAAATAAAGGGATATCCTTTATGCTTCCAGGAAGCCTTCCACAAGACTCTCTTATACTTTTAAGTGGAAAAGGTTTACCGTATGGTGTTCGCATAAGGGTCTTAACCCCATTGCCATACATCTGGAATCATTACTGGAGTACCTCCTTCATTTATCCAATGCAGGACTTAAGACTAACTCAGTAAAGGTCCATTTGAGTGCTATTGCAGCTTCCTTCAAGTCTCTAAATGGACAACCTATTTCCTCCCATCCTCTTATATCAAGATTTATGAGAGGCCTTCTGCTAACTAAGCCTCCCATTAAGCCACCTCCTGTGGCATGGGACTTAAATTTGGTTCATGGTCAGCTTATGAAGCCACCTTTCGAACCCTTAGCTACTACCTCCTTGAAATTCCTTTCTTTGAAGGTTATCTTTCTCATTGCAATCACATCAGCACGTCGCATCAGTGAGTTGCGAGCACTAGTAGCTGATCCACCTTATACAAGGTTCCATCATGACAAGGTAGTCCTTAGGACTCATCCACGCTTTATGCCAAAGGTGGTCTCGCCCTTTCATCTAAATCAAGCGGTCTACCTACCTGTGTTCTTTCCAAGGCCTCATGCATCAAATGCAGAAAGGATCCTTCATACTTTGGACTGTAAAAGAGCTTTAGCCTTTTACCTACAAAGAACACAGTAACATAGAAAGTCCTCTCAACTCTTTGTTGCTTTTGATCCTTCTCATTTGGGACTTCCAGTCTCCAAGAGAACACTATCTAACTGGATTGCTCAGTGTATTTTCTTTGCCTATCAAAGTAAGAATCGTTCTCCAGGACCAAGCAGGAAGTCAGTCCTCACATATGGGCACCGTCGAGGCTCCTCGGACAGGGGGTCACCCGACCGAGAACGCAAGAGGAAGAAGCGGCTTGCGAGTGCGTTGTCGGAAGAGGTCCCTGGCTCCTCGAGAGCTAGGTCTCAGACCCCCGACCGTCGCCCTGGGCCCGTGGAACAGGAGAAGCCTTCCAAAGTCCCTCGACTGGAGCCGGAGTCTGCTGGACACATAAGCCCTGTAGTCCTTGTGGACTCTCCTCCCAGGGAGCCGACGTCGGGCCCAGCACCGCCGGGGCCTGAGTCGGGAGCTCCTAAGTCTCCTGAGCTGGGTCTCAGGTTGACAGCCTTGGAGAGCAGACTGTCTGCCTTCATTGAACAGCAGCGGCCACTGATAACCAGCCTGTCTGGCACATCGACATCGAAGTCGACCCCGGAGACCGAGCTGATACTCGAGGCCATGAAGGCTCGAGGTCGACCTCAGTTGCGGTCTCCCTCGACCTCCTGTTCGGGACCGAGGGTGTCGACGCCGGTGCCTTCGGCATCGGGGCGGGTGCTCGCAGGCCCCTCGAGGTCGGACCCCGATTCCTCATCGGACGAGTCCGCATGGGAGATGGAGGACCAGGAGTCCCCCGACACCTTCAAGACTTGGTGCGTCCCATCGGACTCACCGCAGTCTGAACCCCGGAGTAGATCCCCTCCGGAGGATAGCCGGTTCTCGGAGTTCGTCCGGGATATGGCCACTGCGTTGGCTATCCCTGCGGAACCCGAGGAGGAGCCTCGAGCCAAGGAGCTCGAGGCCCTGCAGTACGACTCTCCTCCGAAGGAGGCTTTTACTGTCCCGCTTCCTCCGATGCTGGAACGGCTCCTCTTCCGGATGTGGGAGGCACCGGCCTCGGCGCCGGTTTTAAGCAAGCGGGTCGATTTGATCTATCGACTCCGGAAGAGTCCTGGCTTTCAGTAGGCGCAGCTACCACACCATTCCATGGTGGTGGAATCGGCCATGCATCGCCTGAAAAGTCAGAAGATGCACTCCGCGGTGCCCCCTGGCAGGGAGGCCCGAAACCTCAATGGTTTTGGTAGAAAGTGCTTCCAGGGCTCGATGCTTGCTTGCCGTGTCCAGTCTTACCAGCATGGGCATGTACTTGCGAGACCTGGCCAAGGAGCTGGCCGGGTTCTCTGCTGGTCTCTCCGGGGAACCCTTGCAGAGGTTCAAGTCCTTGTCCTCGGGGATCCGGGAATGCTCTGTTTGTCCCGCGCTGCCTATGATGGCTTCGAGGCTTCGGCCCATGTTGCTGCAGCCGGCATCACGGCTCGACGCCAGGAATGGCTGCAGTCATCGGACCTCGAGCCATGGGTTCAGGACAAGTTGGTCGATGTCCCTTGCTGAGGTGAGAACCTTTTTGGCAAGCCCATGACCGAGAAGGCCGCACAGCTCGAGACCGAGCACCTCACAAGGACAAGACTGTCTAGAAAGACTTCTGCCCCTTCTCACAAGAAGAAGGGCTCGGGTAAAAAGCCCTTTTACCCGAGGAAGGGCACTGCCTACAAACAGTACCCACAATATCAGGCTGCCCAAACTGCCTCTCAGGGTCAGCAAGCCAAGGGGCAGGGTAATGGGCCCTGTAGACAGAGGACCCCCAAGCCTCCGGCCCCTGCTCCCACTCAGCAGGGTGGGGGCTTTTGACTCCTTAGGCATAGCCTCTCCGTCCCTGCTCTCCCAACCCTGCACAGGAGGTCGCCTTGCCCTGTTTGCCCACAAATGGCCACTCATCACTGGGGACGGTTGGGTGTTGGGTGTTGAGCATAGTCCACAAGGGCTATGCACTACACTTCCAACAACTGCCTCCTCCATACTTTCCAGGGGAGCCTCCAAGGCCTCCCCTACACACAGATCTTCTCCTTCAGGAACTACAAGGTCTGTTGGTGGACAGGGCAGTGGAGCCTGTGCCTCCCCACTTACAAGGTCGAGGGTTCTACTCCAGGTATTTCCTAGTACCCAAAAGAACCGGTGGCCTTCGACCTATTCTAGATCTCCGAAACCTCAAGTTCCTGGGGAAAGAAAAGTTGAAGATGCTTACTCTTGGATCCCTTCTGCCCTACCTCCAGCAGGGAGATTGGCTATGCTCCTTAGATCTAAAGGATGCGTATACTCACAGCCTCATTCATCCAGACCACAGAAAGTACCTCAGGTTCATTGTGGGAGGAAACCATTATCAGTACAGAGTACTACCTTTTGGCCTCACCTCCGCTCCCAGGGTCTTCACCAAATGCCTGGCAGTGGTGGCGGCCTACCTGAGAAATCAGGGTATCTTTGTCTTCCCCTATCTGGACGACTGGCTCATCAGGGGTCAGACGTGCCAGGAGGCCAGACAAGCCACCCTCAGAACTATTGCTCTTCTTCAACGCCTGGGGTTTGTAATAAACTTCGCAAAGTCCACTTTGCTCCCATCCCAAAATGTGGAGTTCATAGGGGCAATGTTGGACTCTCTAATGGCAAAGGCATTCTTGCCAGAAGACAGAGCCCAAAGACTGATAAATTTGGCAAGCCGGTTTCTCAGCAGGTCACTGGTCTCCGCCAGACTCTGCCTGAGACTGCTAGGCCACATGGCTTTGACAGTACATGTGACCCCCAATGCCAGGCTCCATATGAGGCCTGCACAGTGGTGCCTTCGGACTCCGTGGTCACAGTACACCGGCAGTCTCAGAAACAGAATAAGGGTGTCCAGACAATTTCTGAAATCCCTCAGTTGGTGGCTGCACCCACCCAATCTGCTGCAAGGGGTGCCTTTTCAGAATCCTGGGTTCACAGTGGTGTTGACCACGGATGCCTCCTTGCAGGGTTGGGGAGCTCATTGTCTAGGCAAGTGCACCAAGGGCCTGTGGTCTCCCTGGGAAGCCGCACAGCAAATCAATCTACTAGAACTCAGGGCTATTCGGTTGGCCCTCAGGACTTTCTCTCCAGCCCTGGCTCATCAGTCTTTCTTAGTTCAAACAGACAACCAGGTAGCCATGTTTTATGTGAACAAGCAGGGTGGAACTGGGTCCCGTCTCCTTTGTCAGGAAGCACAGGACCTTTGCTTGTTTGCCCTCAAGCACAACATGCTCCTCAAGGCTGTGTTACCTCCCTGGCCAGGAAAACTACCTGGCCGACAGATTGAGCAGGATTCTGCAGCCCCATGAGTGGCAGCTCCATCTTTTGGTGGTTCAGAAGATTTTCCTGAAATGGGGACTTCCATCCATAGATCTGTTTGCCAGTCCTCTGAACAAATAGCTGCCAAAGTTCTGCTCCAGGCAGCCGCATCCTCTGCGGTTGGCAGCAGATGCTTTCCTGATTCCCTGGTCTCAGGGCCTCCTGTATGTGTTTCCTCCCACGCTCTTGGTGGCCCTAACTTTGTTCAGGATTCTTCAGGACAAGGCCTCGGTCCTGCTGGTGGCTCCCAGTTGGCCGAGACAGCCTTGGTTTCCACTTCTGCTTCAGCTGGCAGTGTATCCCCCACTGCCTCTGGGGTTGCAACCCGACCTCCTCTCTCAGGATCAGGGTTCCCTTCCGCACCCCAGTCTCAAAGCTCTCAATTTGATGGCATGGAGGCTGCAAGGGTAGTTTTGGCTCCCTGGGGCCTCCCTCAGGAAGTTGAGGAGGTTGTCCTAGCCTCTAGGAAACAGTCCACTAGGAAAACCTATGCTCTTAAATGGAAAAGGTTTTCCATGTGGTGTCACCTACGTACAGAGGATCCCTTCTCCTGTACTGTACCAGTAGTGCTTCAGTACTTACTGCACTTATCAAATCAAGGACTTAAGTCCAATTCTGTTCGGGTCCACCACTCAGCTCTAGCAGCTCACCACTCACTGGCAGGGCTGTGGAGTCGGTAGATAAATGTTCCGACTCCGACTCCTCAGTTTTTTGTACTTCCGACTCCGACTCCCCGACTCCGACTCCTCTGTATTAATATGAAGGAAAGAAAGGCAACATACATGTCATTACCACAGGACTACTGACTGGGAAGCCAACAGTCTACTGTATTGAACAGTTTAAGCAAAAGACAAACACAATGAAAACAACAAAGTTTTATTAATTTTTTTTTATTAATTAATCAAGTGGCTGGATAGTAGCAGCAGGCATAAACATCAGGAACAGGAACTTTACCAGTCCAAAAATACAAACCACATTATTTGGTTGTTTTAGAACAAAAACAAAGCTTATCTATATGAACCAAAAACAAAATCTGTAAAACCTAGAAATGGTTTATATTAATCTTGAAATGTAGTTATAGGCTTAGCAAATGCAAATCAATTCAATGTAGAGTTCTAAGGAAGAGAATTGCCTCTGCCAGATCCTCTTTCATAGAGGCTCTTAAGTCAGACTTTATTATTTTTAGGGCTGAAAATAATCTTTCGACACTGACTTGGGTGGGTGGCATTGCAGTAACTATTCTGGCCACATCACTAACGATCTCTGGATAAACAAGGATGGCTTTTTCAACAGTAAGTTTTGATGAGCGATCATACTTTTCAACTTCTTCTAGTGCTTTATAAAACTCCTGTTGGAATTTTTTTATTTGAACATTTACTGGTTCTGTAACGCTTATGCAACATCGCTTTCGTTTAGCAACTTCTATTTTGTTTAAATAGGAATCAGTCTAATTCTTCATTTGAAGAAGATGATCCTGAGTTACCACTATTGCTTAAAAGAAGAACTTCATCCTGTGGAGGTATTTCAGGTCGTAATCCCTTTATGCGAACTGCTACATCATAGAGGGCCTTTTTCCCAGTAGCAGTCTGTTCACTGTTCAACAAAATTCGGCTCATTGGGTCGACATAAATAGCCGCTAACAAGATTTCATTTTCCAGCAAAAGACTCTCTTTTCATCATTGAAGATGCAATGCCCTCAGCTATTAACCCTCCATTTTTGTTCAGGCGATATAACAGGCTCTTTCATTCCAAGAAGAATTTACCCGGGGTTAGATCGTCACATTGCAACCTCTTGGTGACAGTGAAGGGGTGAAAAAGAAGGTTCTCCAGCACTTTTGTTTGTGTCCACTGGCTTTCAGTTAATGCAAGATTTTCATTGTCCATTTCTTCTATGAAGTCTTTAAGTTCAAGCAAACGCTTCACCATTAAATAAGTGCTTCCCCAGCGAGTTGTTTGATCTATAATGGCTCCTTTTCCTGCACGTCTTTTCAAAATTGCATCTGTTTTTGGGGCCCTGGCTGCAACAGTTACTTGCCGTAATTTGCCAATTAGTGTAGCTGCATGGCGATCTTTTAATCCATCTCTTATGGCAAGTTGCAGTGTATGAACAGCACATCGCTAATGATTAGTAGCAAGCTTCAATTCTTCAACAAAGTTGTCTAAAAAAATGTCAGCATTCTCTTCAGTTTCTAAACTTTCTCCAATACTTGCAGAGCTGTCTTCCTCTAACTATAATATCTGTTTGTTGCCTTCTTCATCTGCGTTCATCTTCTCAATTGTGCTCAACATGTTAGAAGCGTTATCTGTCACAACACATAAAATCTGTTCCTTTTTAATTTCAAAATCTTCTAGAACACCCTCCACTAACTTCTGAAGGTAATCACTGGTGTGATGTGCCTGAGTGTCCTTTAATCCGAGGGTCACTGTTATTGTTTTGTTATTTTCATCCACAAATCTAACATTAATAGCGAAATAATTGACTCTGTGACGTGTGCATGCATCCATTTTCTTCCAGAAACATGTACACATGTCTTCCCTCATACTGACAAGCAGGCATGCAGGTTTTAAAATAAATATAAACACTTAGTTGAATCCAAGAAGCTGTTCCACCAATTTCTTCTAAGCTCTTCTAGCAGAGAGAGGTAGTTGGGCAGAAGCTGCTGCCTTCTCCTTTTTGTGTGTTTTTTTAATTCCAATCTAAATTTAGTCGGAGTCGGAGCATTGTTTGCCGACTCCGACTCCAGGTACCCAAAATTTCCTCCGACTCCACAACTCCGACTCCGACTCCACAGCCCTGCTCACTGGTGGAGGGACACTCTCTATCGGTCCACCCCTTGGTGTCCCGATTTCTCAGAGGCTTGCTCTTGCTCAAGCCTCCAATCCGTCGTCCTGCTCCTGAGTGGGAGTTGAATATGGTGTCGCAGCAGCTGTCTCGCCCACCCTTTGAGCCGATGGCTACTTGTCCTCTACGCTTCCTGTCCTGGAAGACTCTTCTTGGTAGCCCTAACCTCGGCTAGATGAGTGAGTGAGCTTCAGGCCCTGGTCTGTGACAGGTCTTACACCAGATTCTATAAGAACAGGGTAGTCCTTAGGACTCATCCAAAGTTGCTTCCTAAAGTTGTCTCCTCTTTCCACCTCAACCAGGAGGTGGTTCTTCCAATATTCTTCCCTAGGCCTCATGCAAGCCAGGCTGAAGCAGTTCTGCATACCCTGGACTGCAGGAGGGCCTTATCCTTCTACCTTGATCGTACCCAGGGGCACAGAAGGGTTACTCAGCTCTTCATATCTTTTGACCCTAATAAATTGGGGTTGGCTGTGTCCAAGCGTACCTTGTCCATCTTGGTGGCTGACTGTATCACCTGGGCTTACAAGGGCGGCTGACCTTCCTTTGCAGGGTTGGGTCACGGCCCATCGTGTCAGGGCAATGGCTGCCTCAGTGGCTCATCTCCGCTCTGTACCGTTGGTAGACATCTGCAGGGCTGCTACTTGGTATTCAAGCCAGACCTTTGCAGCTCATTATTGCCTGGAGAGGGAGTCCCGTAGGGACAGTGCTTTTGGCCAGGCAGTACTCCGGAATCTCTGAGGTTTAGGCAACTCCTGCCCTCCTGCCCTCTGTTGGGCTACCGGTGGAGGTTCTGTCAGTGAAAAGCCTTTCTTTGATGCTGGGACTAGAGGGAGTTCTCTTGTTCAGCCTGGGTTCCTGGTAGCGCAGAGCTAGGGAGTCACCCATATGTTAGGACTGACTTCCTGCTTGGTCCTGGAGAAAGAGTAGTTACTCACCTGTAACAGGTGTTCTCCAGGAGCAGCAGGAATCAGTCCTCACAACCCTCCCTCCTCCACTAGCAGTTGTACATAGTTTATTTTTACATTTTTGTGTGCTGTTTTTTAGCTATGTCATTTGACTGAGCAAGATGGCACCTTTAGGCAGGAAGGGAACTGCGCCTGCGTGCCTGCATTCCCGAAGGCTTTCATGGAAAGCTGGGGAAATGCTCCGGAAGGGCTCCATCGACGTCGATGTCACCCATATGTGAGGACTGATTCCTGCTGCTCCTGGAGAACACCTGTTATAGGTGAGTAACTACTCTTCCTCTGCAGGGCCATGTCACAGCTCACAATGTGAGAGCCATGGCAGCTTCAATGGCTCATCTGCACTCTGTGTCTATCGACGACATCTGTCGAGCAGCCACCTGGGCCTCGGTTCATACCTACACAGCGCATTACTGCTTGGTCAAAGACTCCCGCCAAGTTGCTTTGTTTGGTCAGACTGTTCTCCAACACTTGTTCCATAGTTAATCAACTCCTACCCACCATCCCTGAGATCCAGATGCCAGAGATCCATGGGGGGAAGTGGAGCCCTTCTCAGGGCCGCACAACTTCTGGGGTTTCTCCCTGGTATCTATAGTTAGGGAGTCCCCATAGGTGATGACTACATTCCTGCTTGTTCCTGGAGATAGCATAGTTACTCACCTGTAACAGGTGATCTCCGGGAACAGCAGGAATTTAGTCCTCACAACCCACCCACCTCCCCTAGGAGTTGTATCTCTCTATCTCTTTCCCTTTCCCTCTCTCTCTTTGTCTCAGCTTTAAAACTCAACTGGAGAGAGGCAGTTGGGGGAAAGGCGGGAAGGCAGCACGCAGGCGCTGTGGGATGCTCCCAAAAGCTTTCTAAATTGGATGTTGGGGAGCGTTCCCGCGCAGGCTCCGTCGGTACCGACGATACCCATATGTGAGGACTAAATTTCTGCTGTTCCCGGAGATCACCTGTTACAGGTGAGTAACTATGCTATCTTGGAAGATCATAGTTCTCATTGCCCTCCCCTCAACTCATTGTATTAGCAAACTATAGGCTTTGGTGGTGGATCCCCCCCCCCCCCCCACACCACCACCACCACTTGATTCCACCTAAGGTGGTTCTCTGTACTCATCCGCACTTCCTTTCAAAAGTAGTCAAAACGTTTCATCTCAACCAATCTGTTACGCTGCCTGTTGTCTTTCCCCGGCTGCATGCCTCCAGAGCTTGAGGCAGCATTGCATACCTTGGATTGCATGCACACTCTTGTTTACTACTTGGACAGGACTGAAGATTTTAGGAAATCTCTCAATTATTTATTTCCTTCAACCCAAGCCATTTAAGTCTTCCCGTGTCGAAACGCGCACTATCCAATTGGATTGCTGACTGCATTTCCTTTGCCTATGCTCAAGGAGGATGCTCTCTCTCGAGGGTCACATTAACACTCACAGCGTGAAGACTATGGCAACCTCAGTCGCCAACTTTCGTTCTGTCTCCATAGAGATCATCTGCCGTGAAGCTACTTGGTCCTCTGTTCACACCTTCACTGCTCACTATTGCCTTGACAAGGACTCCTGTTGGGCTGCTGTCTTTGGCCAGGCTGTTTTTCAGCCAAGAGATTCTTCAGCATCTCTTTGGGACTTGATCACAATTCCTACCATTGCACTTCTTGGCACCGGACTCCTTGTTCTATGCTTCTGCTTGCTTCACCTGAATCTGCTGTGGCCACTTTGTGTTTATTTATTTATTTATTTATTTATTTATTTAACTATTTCTTTTATACCGCCCCTTCCAGAGATCAAGGGCGGTTTACATATAACAAGTTAACAGTCTTGTACACATTTGTATACATTCTTTACATAGAACAATAGAAACTAGCTATTTACATTGAACAATAAAATTTAACTTAGTGGGTATTAAAGCAGAACAAAACAAAACATCAAACTTTTTTACAAATGTATATTTACAGTGTGTGGTGTGTAGTGCGGGTATTTGTGTAGGTGCTGGAATTTAGTTCCTTTTATGTCTTCTTTGGGGCGTGTGTTCATACCTTCTTGGCTCCATTTCTTAGCCTCATATGTCTTTTCAGTCTGTTTGGATGCTAGTGAGTCCCACATGTGAAAATGGCATTCTTGCTTGTTCCTGGAGATAGAGTAGTTTCCTGTAACAGGTGATCTCTGGGAACAGCAGGAATCTTTCTTCACAACCCACCCTACTCCCTAGGAGGAGTTGAGTATATATTTCCTCATTTCTCAACCAACAACTCAACAGGAGAGGAGTGAGGAAGGAGGGAAGGCAGACGCACAGGCACAGTGGAGTGCTCCTAACAGCTTTCATATTGAATGTTGGGGAGCATTCCTATGTGGACTCTGTCGGTACTGACAATACCCATATGTGAAGACTGATTCCTGCTGTTCCCACAGATCACCTGTTACAGGTGAGTACGCTTTCTAGCCACCCGTGGCTTTTTACAAGGTTTTTCGGTAGCCTATTTTTGTAGCTAGGAAGTTGCTTATGTGAGGACTGACTGACTTCCTGCTTGTTCCTGGAGAAAGTGTAGTTACTCACCTGTAACAGGTGTTCTCAAGGGACAGCAGGAATCAGTCCTCACAACCCTTCCTCCTCTCTGGAGTTGCTTTTCTTTTTGCCGTCTTGTGCTATGTTATACTGAGGCAAGATGGCACCCTTAGGAGGGAAGGGGATCACACATGCATAGTACATCTCCCAAAGGACATATGTGAAGATTGATTCCTGCTGTCCCCGGAGAAAACCTGTTACACTTTACTCCTCCCTGGTTGCAGTGAAGGAGCTTTGACAATATTGAAGGGGCTCAAGCACCCACAGAGCTGGCCCCTATGCTTTCTCAGGGGATTGCAGGCACACTCTGATGGCGAAGTGCCTACTGAGCTTCAAAATTTCTGGGTGTGTTTGGAGAAACTTGTTTGGAAGTTGCCTCCCCCATTCCTAGTCTCTGGCCAGTGGGGGGGGGGGGGGGGAGCTATAGAGCTCTCTACTTTGATTGTGAGTCTTACCTTCCTCCGATGTTGCTGTTTTTTGGCTGGTGTTAAAAAAAAAAAAAAAATTAAGAAAAACAGTATTAAGAGGTAAGCCTGACTGCTATACTTTTGCAGACAAATGCTTTGTTCCTGTTGCTCCCTCGTTTGCTTTCCACATTAGGGGAGTGGACTCAATATCAGCTAATGTCCTCTTGGATGAGGAGTTTGCCAGGTCTGTCAGCGTTCTGCTGGGCAACGACCTTGCCGTCACTCCCATGTGGTCACGCAGATGAGGACAAGGGGGTTCTCGTCATGGAGCTGCAGCACTTATGAAATGGCAGTAACCAGCAACAAGTGTGTCAAGGGGCTTGCTCTGGCTATTTTGAGGTATTTATTTCTAGCAGTTCTTGAGGTTAGCCAGTAAAAAAATTCATATTACCAGCTACACAATGAGGTCTTTGTTGTTTTCAGTCAGATTGATGGGAGTTTGTGGTTATTTGGCTTCTGAGAGATTTTGTGAGTTTCGTCAGGAACCACTGCTGTTCTTACTCGGGGTCTGTGCTGAATTCTTGATGTGTTTTTCTTTGTCGGTAGCAACAATTTTCAGCGGCCATGCTACTGTTTGTTCATGGTACTGCTCCAGAGGGAAGTTTTTCAACAGGGGGCTCTGGAGCGCCTCTGAGCACTCTTTAGAGTTTCAGTGGGAACCTCCACCACTTTTTTTTGCTAGAGGCTCCGGCCTGCCTCACTGTCAACTTTCTGCACTGCCCATTAGGCCACTCCAGCATGCTGCATATCATAGAAATTCAAACATTCATGTTTCAATTGAAGGCGTCCAGAGGGACGCTATGAGCAAAGAACTTCTACACATGCCTTGGAATTAGACATGTTCAATGATGTCAGCTGGAATCACAAAATTTGCACTCAAAACCAAAAAAAGAAAATAGCAACTAGGTCTGGGTTTACATTATCTCCAGGAACAAGCAGGAATGTAGTCATCACATATGGGTATCGTCTGTACCGACGGAGCCTGCGCGGGAACGCTCCCCAGCGTCCAATTAGAAAGCTTTTGGGAGCATCCCACAGCGCCTGCTTGCTGCCTTCCCGCCTTTCCCAACCGCCTCTCTCCAGTTCTTCGTTTTCCACGGAGCCAGCAGGTCATGTTCCTGTCACCGCAGAAAATTTTCCTCCTTTTTTGTGGTCGCGTCTGCCTTCCTGGATGCTTTACCGGTACCGCCGTGTTTTTTCTTTCTTTCTTTTAAAAAAAAAAAAATTTCTTATTTTTTTTCCCCCCATTTTTTCCAGGTGCACACGCTTTTTTGGGCCTTAAGCCCAAGATTATTTCCACAATCGAAAAACCCTCTTCGGGTTTTAAAAAGTGCACCAAGTGTGGTGGTATCATCTCCGTCACTGACACCCATGAGTGGTGTCTAAAATGTTTAGGTCCTGACCATTCCATCTCTGAATGTATTGCCTGTGTCATGATGTCCGAGAGGTCGACAGAACCGAGCTGCCAAGCTCAGTACCCTGTTTCCCTTGGATGCAGCTTCGGTGGCTTCGACGTCTTCCAGGGCTTCGTCTTCCTCCCATGGATCTCAGTTAACTAAACATAAGTCTAGCCGGTCCTCAAAGGGTACATCTCCTTCTAAGCATCGAGATGCCTCCGGCGTTGCCCTTGAGGATTCTGCACTAGCAAAATTGCCCTGGCGGGAGGCTTCGGCTTCCAAAGCATTATCGGGGCTCCAGGATGTTCTCGAGGCCTCGACCTCGGCAGAACTACTGGTGCTATGCTCTGGGGTACCGGTGGTTTTCTCCGGTACCGACACCCAGGCATCAGCAGCGTCGATAGACCAGAGGATTCTGGCTATTGAACACAGTCTGGCGGCTCTCCTTGCGGCATCGATACCCTCGAACCGTGTCAGACAGTTCAACCGGTACCGGCACCGACTCCGGCACTGGTATTGGTACCGGTACCGATAGCATCGGCATCTGCATTGCCGGCACCCAGTCATGCGATACCTTCCGGTACCGTTACACCAGTACCAGTTCCCCTCGGTACCGACTTCAGTCGGTACGGATACCGGGCTCTTCAAGAGCATTCCGACAGAAGGTAATTAGAGTCCTTGGAGGAATCTGAAGATTCTGATAGTTCTGTCGATGCAGGAATACTTCTCCCGGAGGAGCCTTCCTCCCCTAAACGCAGGATGTCTCCTCCAGAGGACATTTCCTTTCAGGATTTCCTCAGGGAGGTAGCTCGGGGTCTGTCCATTTCTGTGGCCCCTGAAACAGAATCCAGGGCAAAGGAGTTTGAAATTTTACAATATCCTTAAACTCCTAAGGAGGCAGCTACCTTGCCCATCCATGAGATCTTGCATGATCTCATGCTAAGGATGTTGGAGACACCTCTTACTACCTCTCCTCACTCTCGTAGACTGGATACTCTGTATCGAGTCCCTCCTTGTCCTGGTTTCCAGAAAACTCAGCTTCCCCACCACTCTATTGTAGTGGAGTCAGCTATGAGAAGGATCAAGAGTGCAAAGAGACATGCCTCTAATCCCCCAGGACGTGAGTGCAGAACTTTGGATGCTTTTGGACGTTGTGTCTTCCAAGCTTCCATGCTTTCTGCCAGGATCAGTTCCTATAGTCTATACATAGGAATGTTCCTGAAGGAGGTCACAGGTGATTTAGAGGCTTTGAGTCCTCTTCCTGAGGATAGAAGACAGGATTTTCTCACATTGGTCAAACATGCCCAGGATGTTTCAAAATTTGTCAACCGTGCAGCTTTTGACTGTTTTGAGTGCATAAGCAGAACCTCTGCTATTGCCATAGGTGCACGTAGAATTGCTTGGCTCCAGGCATCTGATCTGGAGCTCTGGTACAAGACAAACTGGGAAATATTCCTTGTACTGGTGAGAACCTGTTTGGTAAAGATTGGCAAGAGAAAGCCAATGAGATGGATGCTGAAAACTCCACCTTGGATAGATTATCCAAGTCTACAGCTGATCCTGCAAGAAAGAAATCTTTGAAAAAACCATTCTTTTCCGAAAAGAAAAGATTTTATCCTGCTTATTCTCAACAGGGACGTTCTGCAGGTCAACCTGTCCGGAAAAGTCAGCAACCACCCAAACAAAGGAAAGCAAAGGCTGCTAAGCCTCAACCGTCTCAGCAGTCTCAGCCTCCACAAGGCCTTTGACTTTCAGCTAGAGAACGTAGCTTTCCTGGCTCTCAATGGACCATAGCCTTCCACCATTCCAGGAAGGTTGGGCCATTTTGCCCCCAGATGGGGACAAATAACAGCAGAGCATTGGACACTCTCCATCATAAAAGAGGGGTACAAGCTTCATTTTTCGTGCATGCCCCCTCCCACAATAAGGCAGTTTAATTCTCCGGCCTCTCTCATCATCCTGTTAGGTCGGGAGGTCACCACGCTTCTTGCCCAAGGGGCAATAGAAGAAGTACCCATCCATCAACAGGCTACAGGGTTTTACTCCCCCTATTTCCTTATCCCAAAGAAAACAGGGGGATACAGACCTATCTTGGACCTCAGAGAATTGAAAAAATTCCTTGTCAAAGAGAAATTCAAGATTTCTCTAGGAACTCTGCTGCCATTTATTTATTTATTTATTTAAAGTCTCTTCTATACCGCACTATTCAGCATCAGCGCGGTTTACATGGAACAAAAATGCTCAGTACAATTAACACGTATGAGTTCACAGATAACAGGGCAAATAACTGGGATAACGGGTAACTATTTACATATCGTGCAACATAGAGTCATATAAACATGAATTCTATAGAAACATATGCACCACTAAGGGGTGGTGTTGGATTGTATGAGGTACTTATTGAAAAGATGTGATTTGAGGGCTTTTCTAAACTGTGTAAGGCTCTTAATGGCCCGGATATCTGGAGGTAATGCGTTCCAGCATCTTGGCGCACTGATACTAAACGCCCTATTGGCTGTAGATGCAGTGCCATACCTTCAGAGTCAGGATTGGCTGTTCTCTAGATCTCAAGGATGCGTACACCCATGTTCTCATCCATCCAACTCACATAAGGTTCCTTTGGTTCCTTTTTCAGGGACAGCACTACCAATACAGGGTGCTTCCTTTCGGCCTGGCCTCAGCACCAAGGATGTTCACGAAATGCATGGCTGTGGTAGCAGCATTTCTCCGCACTCTAGGGATATTCGTCTTCCCCTACTTAGACGACTGGCTCATTCGAGCCCCAACAGAGTCAGAGGCCAGGACTTCTCTATCCTGCATGATGCGTATACTTCAGTATTTGGGTCTGGTAATAAACATCCCAAAATCCAGTCTAACTCTCTCTGTCTCTAGAGTTCATAGGAGCTTTGCTGGATACCAGAAGGGCAAGGGCCTATCTCCCCCAGGCCCGTTGCCTTCGCATGGTGCAGTTAGCTTCTCAAGCAGTGCTAGAGTCTCATCTCACTGCCCGAGAAATGCTACAACTACTAGGCCATATGGCATCTACCATGCATGTGGTTCCCTATGCTCGCCTCCATATGAGGGCAGTCCAGTGGACTTTATCCGTTCAGTGGACCCAGGCATCAGGGTGCCTGTCAGACAAAATAGCAAACACAAGTCGGCTTGTTTTGTCCCTCCAGTGGTGGAAGTCCACTCAAAACCTGTTGCTGGGGTCCCCTTTCCAACAACCCTTACCCTAGGCAACTCTCACAACAGATGCTTCTCCGATGTGTTGGGAGCTCATCTACAAGACCTCTCCACCCAAGGCACCTGGTCTCCACAGGAGACTCATCTACATATCAGTCTCTTGGAGCTCAGAGCAATCTTCCTTGCTCTTCGAGTGTTCCACACCCTGCTCAGTTACAAGACAGTCCTCATTCATATGGACAATCAAGTAGCCATGTTCTATGTGAACAAGCAGGGGAGAACAGGCTCTCTATCGCTCTGCAATAAAGCTTTGCGACTATGGGCCCTTGCCAGAGAGCATCAGATTCATCTCCTGGCGGTGTATCTTCCAGGCATACAAAACTCTTGGGCAGACAGACTCAGTCGAGTTCTGCTTCCGCACGAGTGGTCTCTGCATGCAGACCAGGTGACCAGGATTTTTTGAATTTGGGGAACCCCGGACATAGACCTCTTTGCAAGTCTGTGGAATGCCAAACTTCTCTGATTCTGTTCCAGGACCCTGGCTCAGGGGGCTCAGGCCAGGGATGCTTTCCTCCTTTACTGGGGTCAAGACTTCCTGCATGCCTTTCCACCCATTCCCCTGATTCCCAAAACCCTGTTCAAGCTTCAGAGAGACAGAGGCCGTATGATTCTTATAGCTCCACATTGGCCACGGCAAGTGTGGTACCCTCTGCTTCTACATCTCTCTCAAGCTCCCTCCCTGGAGTTATGGTCTGCTCCAGATCTCCTATCTGAAGAGGACGGAATGTTATGGCATCCCAATCCCCATTCTTTGCATCTGAGGGCTTGGTTGTTGAAGGCCTAGATCTCCATGATCTTAACCTCCCTCAGCAAATAAAGGATATCCTTTATGCTTCCAGGAAGCCTTCCATAAGACGCTCTTATACTTTCAAGTGGAAAAGGTTTACCGTATGGTGTTCGCAGAAGGGTCTTAACCCCAGTGCCATACCTCTGGAATCATTACTGGAGTATCTCCTTCATTTATCCAATGCAGGACTTAACACTAACTCAGTGAGGGTCCATTTGAGTGCTATTGCAGCTTCCTTCAAGCCCCTAAATGGACATCCTATCTCCTCCCATCCTCTTATAGCAAGATTTATGAGAGGCCTTCTGCTAACTAAGCCTCCCATAAAGCCACCACCTGTGGCATGGGACTTAAATTTGGTTCTTGGTCAGTTCATGAAGCCACCTTTCGAAACCTTAGCTACTACCTCCTTGAAATTCCTTTTTTGGAAGGTTATCTTTCTCATTCCAATCACATCAGCACGTTGCATCAGTGAGTTATACAAGGTTCCATCATGACAAGGTAGTCCTTAGGACTCATCCACGCTTTATGCCAAAGGTGGTCTCGCCTTTTCATCTAAACAAAGCGGTCTACCTGCCTGTGTTCTTCCCAAGGCCTCATGCATCAAATGCAGAAAGGAACCTTCATACTTTGGACTGTAAAAGAGCTTTAGCTTTTTACTTACAAAGAACACAGCAACATAGAAAGTCCTCTCAACTCTTTGTTGCTTTTGATCCTTCTCATTTGGGACTTCCAGTCTCCAAGAGAACACTATCTAATTGGATTGCTGAGTGTATAGCCATTGCCTATCAGAGTAAGAGTCTTCCACTGGAGGGCCATGTCACAGCTCACAATGTGAGAGCCATGGCAACTTCAATGGCTCATCTGCACTCTGTCTATTGACGACATCTGTCGAGCAGCCACCTGGGCCTCGGTTCATACCTTCACAGCCCATTACTGCTTCGACAAGAACTCCCACCGCAATGCCTTGTTTGTTCAGGCTGTTCTCCAACACTTGTTCCATAGCTAATCAACTCCTACCCACCATCCCTGGTAGGATACCAGAGATCCATGGGGGGAAGTGGAGCCCTTCTCAGGGACACACAACTTCTGGGGTCTCTCCCTGGCATCTAAAGCTAGGGAGTTCCCATATGTGATGACTACATTCCTGCTTGTTCCTGGAGATAGCATAGTTACTCACCTGTAACAGGTGATCTCCGGGAACAGCAGGAATTTAGTCCTCACATCCCACCCACCTCCCCTAGGAGAGTTGTATCTCTCTATCTCTTTCCCTTTCCCTCTCTGTTTGTCTCAGCTTTAAAACTCAACTGGAGAGAGACAGTTGGGAAAGGTGGGAAGGCAGCACACAGGCGCTGTGGGATACTCCCAAAAGCTTTCTAATTGGACGCTGGGGAGCGTTCCCGCGCAGGCTCTGTCGGTACCGACGATACCCATATGTGAGGACTAAATTCCTGCTGTTCCCGCAGATCACCTGTTACAGGTGAGTAACTATGCTTTTACTGCATAGTGCGCCAAACTTTTAAAGTAAATGCTTACATCTGACTATACGTTTGTGTGTCAAAGTAAGGGTCATCCAGTGTTAAAACACAACTGTTCAGGAATGTAACAGTGTCCAGTACACAAACACTAAGAAACCCTCGCAGTCAAACATGGAAAAAGGCAGATCCCCAGATGTTTTTCCAGTGGTGATCTCATGTTTTTTGCATTGGTTGGTTTCAGCTGGATAGATGTAGCTATTTTGAGGTGATACCTAAGGCTTCCCATCCCTGGGATATCTGTTGTAATCTTCTGTTAATTTCATTTGAATAGCATTTTAGTGCATAGACAACAGATAAGTATGAGGCAGTGCTTGTTCAGGTGGGCTTACAATCCAGTCCACCTTTGGAGTAGAGTTTTCAGAGTGTACTCAATGTTTTTTAAAAAAATAAATAAAAAATAAGAACAGGTAAGACATGCTTCCTGCTCTGGAAGACTTGTGGTTCAGTCAAGGCCGGCAGCATATCAGTTGAGCTAGATATATCATCTGCAGGCTAAGAAACAAGCCTCTTCTAGGGGCATGGGAGGCGGCTACAATTTCAAACTGAAGCATAGTAGTGCATGTTAGGCATACGGCAGCAAGTGGAATCCTACAGTTTTTTTGCCCTCCCTACGGTATAGATGGCCTGTCCATGATAGTCATCTTGCCATCGTTTGGGGGGAGGGTGGGTGGGAAGCAATAAATACCCACTGTGGGGATTGTCAGTCATTAACAAAGGTTCAGGGCTCATCCATTTGCTAGGTCAGGACCTCTTGATTCTGTTGGGGGGAGGGCTTGTGTATGTCCTTCGGTGTTTCCCTGGAGTGCAGACTTGGGTCAGCAGAAGTTCTCTGCTTCAAGTTTTCCCAGGTGTGCCGATAGAATTGTGGTGGAGTTCCGATTCTCTTAAGGCACAGCTGAATTCCTTCCTCATTGAGAGCACTGCTCTAAATCTGGCAGGAGCAGGATTCAATTGTGATGGTATCTATCTAATCCTTTTTCATGTGTTGGCTGAGTTACGAGGATGTTGTGTGAGCCTGAGGGGTAAGTATGACCTCAACTCACTGAGAGACCTGAAAGTTCTCGAGTCATTTAAGGAAGGCCAAGGGGCTATGGCCCACATGGTCCATGCAGCTGCTCCCAGTGTGACTCTTAAGACATTCTAGCTTCTTAAGCACTAACAAGGCAACAGTGTTGAAAGTTGGGGAGAAGTTAATATAGATGGGCAAAAGCCTCCATGCTCTGTTCCTAATTTCTCTCAGTTTCCAGCTTGGCAGCAGTCCTGAAAACCCCAAGCTTGGAAGCAAGTCTGTGCTACCAATTGCCTGGTTTAAGAACATAAGAACATAAGAAATGCCATACTGGGTCAGACCGAGGTCCATCAAGCCCAGTATCCTGTTTCCAACAGTGGCCAATCTAGGTCATACGTACCTAGCAGTTTCCCCAAAAGACACAGGTTCTGCAGTGCTTGTACTAGGCCAAGCATTGATATCCTGGGTCCCTTTTTAATAGTGGTTTATGGATCTTTCCTCCAGGAACTTGTCCAAACCTTTTTTAAACCCAGCTATACTAACAGCCCTTACTACATCCTCCGGTAACAGATTCCAGAGTTTGATTACACGTTGAGTGAAGAAATATTTTCTCCTATTTGTCTTAAATAGTTTACCCTGTAGCTTCATTACATGTCCCCTAGTCCTTCTATATTCTGATAGCGTAAACAATTGATCCACGTTTATCCGTTCCACTCCATTCATTAATTTATACACCTCTATCATATCTCCCCTCAGCCGTCTCTTTTCTAGGTTAAAGAGCCCTAACCTTTTTAGCCTCTCTTCATAGGAGTAGCCTTCCATCCCCTTCACCAATTTGGTGGCTCTTCTCTGTACTTTTTCTAATAACTCTGGCCTTTTTAAGATACGGTGACCAGAATTGCACACAATATTCAAGGTGCGGTCGTACCATGGAGCGATACAGAGGCATTATAATATCCTTTGTTTTATTCTCCATCCCTTTCCTTATGATACCTAGCATTCTATTTGCTTTCTTGGCCGCCGCTGCACACTGGGCGGAGGGTTTTAACATGTTATCCACGATGACTCCTAAATCTTTTTCCTGGGTGGTGGTTTCTAATGTGGAGCCTTGCATCGTGTAACTATAGTGTGGGTTGTTCTTTCCTAGGTGCATAACTTTGCACTTGTCCACATTAAATTTCATCTGCCATTTGGATGCCCAGTCTTCCAATTTATCCAGATCCTCCTGCAGTTTTCCACAATCCTCTTGGGTTTTAACAACTTTAAACAGTTTTGTGTCATCTGCAAATTTGATAACCTCACTAGTTATTCCCTTTTCCAGGTCATTTATGAATATGTCAAAAAGTAGCGGACCCAGTACAGATCCCTGGGGTACTCCGCTATTCACCTTTTTCCATTGGGAATATTGGCCATTTAGCCCTACCCTCTGCTTTCTATCTTTTAACCAGTTCCCGATCCACAATAGTACACTGCCTCCTATCCCATGACTTTTTAGCTTCGCCAAAAGTCTCTGATGGGGGACCTTGTCAAAAGCTTTCTGAAAGTCCAGATACACTATATCAACCGACTCACCTTTGTCTACCTGTTTATGCACACCTTCAAAAAAACAGATCAGATTAGTAAGACAAGATCTTCCTTGTCTAAAGCCATGTTGGCTGTCTCCCATTAGGCCATGACTATCTACATGCTGTGTAATTTTGTTCTTTATGATGGTTTCTACCATTTTCCCTGGTACTGACGTCAGGCTCACCGGTCTGTAATTTCCCGGGTCACCCCTGGAACCCTTTTTAAAAATTGGTGTTACGTTGGCGACCCTCCAATCTTCAGGTATTACAGATGATTTTAATGAAAGTTCACAGATTACCAATAACAGGTCTGCAATCTCATATTTCAGTTCTTTCAACACTCTGGGATGTATACCATCCGGTTCAGGTGATTTGCTACTATTCAGCTTATCAAATAGTTGTAATATATCTTCCCGGTGTAGCGATATTTCTCTCAATTCCTCTGCAGTATCACCTTTAAATACCACTTCAGTCTTGGGTAACATCCCTACATCTTCCTCAGTAAAGACCGAAGCAAAGAATTCATTCAGTCTCTCTGCTATAGCCTTGTCTCCTCTTACTGCCCCTTTTACCCCTCTATCATCTAATGGTCCAATTGACTCTCTCACAGGCCTTTTGCTACGAATGTACTTGAAAAAGTCTTTATTTCGTGTTTTTGCTTCCGTAGCAAGTTTCTTCTCAAATTTCCCGCTTTGCCTGCCTTATCAATGCTTTGCATTTAACTTGCCAGTGCTTGTGCTGTTTCCAGTTTTCATCATTTGGCTCTTTTTTCCATTTCCTGAAGGTTGCTCTTTTGGCAGCAACAGCCTCTCTGACCTCACCTTTAAACCATGCTGGCAGTTTTTTGGACTTTCTTCCACTTTTCTTAATGCGTGGAATACAGCTGGTCTGGGCTTCGAGGATAGTATTTTTAAATAACACCCAAGCTTGCTGTAAGTCTTTAACCTTTGGAACCGCTCCTTTTAGTTTTTTCCGAACTATATTCCTCATTCTATCATAGTCTCCCTTTTGAAAGTTAAAAGGTAGTACTGTGGATTCCTTTACTATCTGTCCTCCACTGATTAAATCAAACATGATCATACTATGATCACTATTGCCAAGTAGTCCCAACACCCTTATTTCTTGCACCAGATCTGGCATTCCACTAAGGACTAGGTCCAGTATGGCTTCCCCTCTGGTCGGTTCATGAATCAGCTGCTCCAAGAAGCAGTCATTTATTTCATCTAGAAACTTTATCTCTTTAGCTTGTCCTGCTGTGACACTGTCCCAGTCGATACCGGGGTAATTGAAATCACCCATTATTACTACTCTGTTGTGGCTTTTGTTAGCTTCCTTGATTTCTTTGAGCATTTCATCATCCATTTGTTCATTCTGGCCAGGTGGTCGATAGTATACTCCCACTGCCATCACCTTCCCCTTCATAAATGGAATTTCAATCCATAGAGATTCTACAGCAAATTTTGTTCCCTGCAAAACTTTAATCCTTTCTGACTCAATGCCCTCTCTGACATAGAGCGCAACCCCTCCACCAATTTGTCCAGCTCTATCATTACGATATAGTTTGTATCCAGGTATCACAGTGTCCCACTGGTTATCCTCCTTCCACCATGTCTCTGAGAGTGCAATCATATCTAACCTCTCATCTAGTGCTATATATTCTAATTCTCCCATCTTATTGTTTAGACTTCTAGCATTGGCATACAAGCATTTTAGAGACTGTATTTTATTAATATTAATCTGGCTATTGGTAGGCATGGGTAATTGGGAATCCTTATGCTCTGTCTTCTCCTTACTCAAGGGCATTTGGGCTACTATACTCCCTTTTGGAACCTCACTGCTTTTGGTAGTATCCTTCAAGGATACCTTTGTCCGAACCATGCGCTCCTGGGTGACTGTCGGCTTTCCCCTATTTTCTAGTTTAAAAGCTTCTCTATCTCTTTTTTAAAGGTTAATGCCAGCAGTCTGGTCCCATCCTGATTAAGGTGAAGCCCATCCCTTCGGAAGAGCTCCCCCTTTCCCCAGAATGTTCCCCAGTTCCTAACAAATCCAAAACCCTCATCCTTGCACCATTGTCTCATCCACGCATTGAGACTCCGGAGCTCTGCCTGTCTTTTGGGTCCTGCACGTGGAAAAGGAAGCATTTCGGAGAACGCTATCCTGGAAGTTCTGGATTTCAACTTCCTACCTAAAAGCTTAAATTTAGCCTCCAGAACTTCCCTACCACATTTTCCTATGTCATTGGTACCAACATGTACCAAGACAGCAGACTCCCCCCCAGCACTATCTATGATCCTATCTAGGCGGTGCGTGAGATCTGCTACCTTCGCACCAGGCAGGCATGTTACCAGGCGATCCTCACGTCCACCAGCCACCCAGCTATCTACATTCCTAATGATTGAATCACCAACTATAACAGCTGTCCTGACCCTCCCCTCATGGGGACATGGCCCTGGAGAAACGTCCTCGGTGCGAGAGGGTTTTACATCACCTGGAGGACAGGTCCTAGTTACAGGATCACTTCCTGCCACACCAGGGTGATGCTCTCCTGTCACGTGACCTCTCTCCTCCATGGCAACAGGGATGCTGCCAGACTGGAGGTGGGACTTCAGGACTATATCCCTGTAGGTCTCGTCCATGTACTTTTCTGTCTTATGTCTTCCAGGTCTGCTACTCTAGCCTCTAGAGAACGGACTCGTTCCCTGAGAGCAAAGAGCTCCCTGCACTTAGTGCATATGTAGGACCTCTCACCAACTGGGAGAAAATCATACATGTGACACTCAATGCAAAAGACTGGAGAACCCCCATCTCGTTGCTGGACCTCTGTCTGCATCTTAGTTTAAAGCTTGTGTTTAGGTCTTTTAAATTCGGTATATAATAAGGATTGGTGTAGATGCTTATACTAATAAAAGTGTATCTAATACCCCTAATACACCCTGTGTACCTGAAGCTTAATTAATCTCAGGTCCTCTGTGTATGACTGATTTGGATTAAGAGCTGCACCTGAGAGCAGCCCCTTTCCTCTTAAGATGTGCAAGTACCTATAAAACTACAATTACCCCAGGGGTGGGTGGGTGCTGGGGAGGGAGGGAGGGAGATAAGTCCTATTAAAGAGGGCAGTTACAAGGTACCCTGTCCTGAACCCTCAGCAGGGGGATGGGGGTACCACACAAAGCCCAGTTAGTTGAGAGAGGCAAGGTAAGTACAGCTGAGAAGGCTGAACTAGCACACCACTAAGACAAACAATAAATAATTAAACAAACAAACAGTTAGACAAACAGTAAATAATTAAATAAACAGCTAGAACTCACAGTAAGATGTCCCAGGAGGCAAATATCCACTCACTAGCAGAGCTCTGTAAAAGTTCAGCCCTTCTCTGATCAGAGAAAAGCAAACTGGTTTGATGTCTTTGTCTTTGAAACCTAGGGGTCAGCTGTTACAAGATTGTCACAGGGCTGCGGAGCCGCGTCTGTAGTTGTCGTCTTCCTCCGGGAACAAGCAGGAAGTCAATCCTCACATATGGGTGACGATGCCGACGGAGCCGGTGTGGAGCAAATCCCAGCTTTCAAAGAAAGCCTTTGGGAATTGCTACCACGCATGCGTGGTTCCCTTCCCGCCCAAGGGTGCAATCTTGCTCAGTCTCCTTTTTTCCGTGGAACCCATCAGATATAGTTTGTCCCTGTCCCGGAAAAAGTTGATTTTTTTTTGTGCCTTTTTGGCTGTCTCCAGTCTCACGCTGATACCCTTTCCCACCCTGGCCTCGGTATCGGGTCGGTTCCTCTTTTTTTTTTTTCTAAGTTCTATTTTTTTTTTCTGGGGTGTCTTTGCGCCCTTTTTTCCTCACTGGCAGCCCGAAGGATCTATGACCTTGCTGGGTTCTTTTTTCCCCCATAGCTACCAGAGGGTTTAAAAAGTGTGATCGGTGCGGGAAGATCATGTCCCTCACCGATACACATGACTGCTGCCTCCAGTGCCTCGGCCCGGATCACAACCCGGCGGTCTGTGGCTTGTGCAAAAAGATGTCCTTGACGGCCTTGAGGAGCTGCCAGCAGCAGCATGATAAGTTTTCCTGATTTCCCACATGCCTCTGAGAGCGAGGACCTCGTCTGAGGCCTCCACGCCTCGGGAGGAGCACTCCGAACCCAAGCATCGTCGGTGGTCCTCAGAGAGGGGGTCTCCCTCGAGGGAACCGAAAAGAAGGAAGAAACCCTCGAAGGTGTTGTCTCTGGATGGTTCCAATCGGCCGGGCTCCTCAGGGCTGGTTGCGGAGCCCCGAGTACCTGCCCGAGACCTCGGAGAAATAGCACCCAGCCAAGGTTCCTTGCAGGGACCCCGTCGTGGATAAGCCTAGGCAAGTACATACTGTCCCAGTAAAGGACTTCCCTCCGGGGGAACTGGCTTCGGGTCCAAGTGCATTGGTGCTTGTGCTGAGGGCTGCGGGCTGCGGAGCCTCTGGGACTGGGGTCCAGGATGGCGGCCATGGAGCACAGTGTCACTGCCTTCTTGGAGTAGCAGCAGACGCTAATATCCGGCACGTCCAGTTCCTCCACCCCGACCACCAGGCATTCGACATCGAAGTTGACCCTGGAGGCCAAGCCAATCCTCAAGGCCTTGCGGGCCCATGTCTATCCTCGGCCAAGGTTGCACTCGGCCTCCCGCTGGTCGGGACCGAGGTCGTCACTGCCGACACTTCCGGCATCGGGGCAGATGACACCGAGGCCCGAGGAGCTCCACAAGTCTTCCTCGGAGGCCTCCGCTTGGGAGACCGAGAACAAGGAGTCCCCGGACACTCATCAAGATGTCCTGTCCGATTCCCCGGTATCTGAACCTCAGAGAAGGTCCCCACCAGAGGATATGGTTTTTTTGAACTTCGTTCGGGATATGTCCAAGGCCTTGGCTTTCCCGACTGAGGATCCTCATAAGAACATAAGATATGCCATACTGGGTCAGACCAAGGTCCATCAAGCTCAGTATCCTGCCTCCAACAGTGGCCAATCCAGGTCAAACGCACCTAGCAGTCTCCCCAACAGACACAGGTTCCACAATGCTTGTACTGGCTGCCCCTCGGGAGATCCTCACGGTGCCCATTCCTCCTATCCTGGAATGACTTATGCTCTGCATGTTTGAGACGCCAGCAACAACCCCGGTGATCAGCAAGCAGCTTGGCTCGATGTATCGAGTCCGCCGGAGCCCTGGGTTTCTAAATTCACAACTGCCGCACAACTCCATGGTTGTGGAGTCAGCCATGTGTCGACTCAAGAGTCAGAAGATGCACTCCTCGGTGCCCCCCAGCATGGAGGCCCGCACCTTGGATGCCCTCGACAGGATGTGTTATCAGAGCGTGATGTTGAATTGTTGGATCCAGGCCTACCAGCTATACATGGGCATGTACCTGAGAGACCTGGCAAAGGAGCTCGCCGGGTTCTCTGCTGGTCTCTCCAAGGAGCCTTTGCAGCGCTTCAAGGGCCTGTCCAAAGCTGTCCATGAATGCTCCAAGCTCATGTCTTGGGCGGCCCATAATGGGTTCGAGTCGGCAGCCTGTGTAGCCACGGCGGGCATCGGTGCTTGCTGTCAAGCTTGGCTGCAGTCGTTGGACCTTGAACAATGGGTACAGGACAAGTTGGTCATTGTCCCATGTTGGGGGGGAGAACCTCTTCGGCAAACCCATGACTGACAAGGCCACTGAACTGGAGACAGAGTTCATGACTAAGACTAGGTTCTCTAAGAAGACCTCTGCCCCTTCCCGAAAGAAGGGCTCGGGTAAAAATCCTTTTACCCGAGGAAGTCCACTGCTTACTGAAACTACCCTCTTACCAGGCCTCCCCAGCAAGGGCAGCAGGCCAAGGGACAGGGGCATGCCCCCGTATAAGCAGAAGGCCCTCAAACCCAGGCTCAGGCTCTGGCTCTGGCTCTGACCCAGCCTGGAGTGGGTTTTTGACTCCTGCAGCATGGCCCCTGTCCCAACTGGAGCTTGGCAACCCACAGAAGGTCAGCTCGCCCTGTATGCCCACAGGTGGGGAGCTATCACCACTGATTCCTGGGCATTACAGGTGATCAGGAGGGATACCTCCTCCATCTTGCCCAAATACCTCCACACTACTTCCCGGGAGAGCCTATCAGGTCTCCCCTTCACTGGGACCACCTTCTGAAGGAGTTGGCAAGTCTTCTCGAGGACCACGCTGTGGAACCAGTGCCTCACCACCTCAAGGGCAAGGGGTTATACTCCAGGTACTTCCTCGTGCCTAAGGCCCATCCTCGACCTGCACAACCTCAACAAATTTCTGGTGAGGGAGAAGTTCAAGATGCTCTCCATTGGAACATTGCTGCCTTACCTCCACCAGAGAGACTGGCTATGCTTCTTAAATTTTAAAGGATGCCTACACACACATCCTAATCCACCCAAGCCACAGGCAATACCTATGCTTTGTGGTAGGGGTCAATCATTTCCAATACAGGGTGCTTCCCTTCGGCCTTGCATCGGCCCCCAGGGTATTCACAAAGTGCCTGGCAGTGGTCGCTGCCTTTCTCAGGCGTCAGGTGATCTTTGTCTTCCCCTATCTCGACGACTGGCTCATCAGGGGCACTACTGCCCCAGAGGTGCAGCAGGCCACAACTTGCACCACCCAGGCCCTTCAACACTTGGGTTTTGTTATCAACTACCCCAAGTCCAGACGTTGCCCGGCACAAGAGCTCGAATTCATTGGGGCAAGGATCAACACCCTTCAGTCAAAGGCTGCCTTGCCTGCAGTCAGGGCAAGCAGGCTCATGGCCCTAGCCAAAGACATAAAGCACCGTCCCTCAGTGCCAGCAAGGCATCTGCTACGCCTCCTCAGGCACATGGCCTCCACGGTCCATGTCACTCCAGATGCCTACCTCCACATGCGAACTGCACAGTGGTGCCTCAGGGACCAGTGGTCCCAGGCCATGGGACATCTCCAGGACAGGGTCAGAGTGGCCAGGCACCTGGTGCAGTCCCTGACCTGGTGGCTCTCGCCCCGTCACTTGGAGGCAGGGATGCCCTTCCAGGCCCCTCACCACTCAAGGGTCCTATCCACGGATGCCTCCCTGCTGTGCTGGGGAGCCCATTGCCAGGGATACCACACCCAGGGCGTTTGGTCCCCAGATGAGGGTGCTCAACAAATCAATCTGTTGAAACTGCGTGCAATCCATCTCACCCTGAAGGCTTTTCAACAGTGCCTGGGCCACAGGTCTGTCCTGGTGCAGACGGACAACCAGGTTGCCATGTTCTATGAGAACAAATGGGGGGGGGGGCATGGGATCCCATGCCCTCTGTCAGGAAGCCCTGGATTTGTGCTGTTATTCAGTCAGGACGTTCTCCTCAAGGCGGTATACCTGCTGGGCCAGGACAACTGGCTGGCCGACAGATTCAGCAGGATGCTCCAGCCGCATGAGTGGCAGCTGCACCAGGAAGTAGCCAGCAGGCTTTTCCAGACCTGGGGGGAACCGGTGATGGTCCTGTTTGCAAGCCGGGACAGTTGTCCCGCTTCTGTTCAAGGCAGCCATACCTCTCCAGGGTGGCAGCCGATGCCTTTCTAGTCTCATGGTTTGTGGGTCTTCTGTATGCTTTTCCCCCGATGCCTCTGATCGCCAAGACTGTTCAAGATTCTTCACGACAGAGCATCAGTCATCCTGATTGCCCCACGGTGGCCCAGGCACCGTGGTTTCCACTTCTCCAGCTAGCGGTGGAGGCCCCCCATCCCTTTGGGGTCAGCTCCACAGCTCCTTTCCCAGGAGGGGAGCTCTCTTTTACATCCCATCCTCAGCTCCCTTTCGCTGACAGTGTGGCTGCTGAGAGGGTAACTCTAGCCCCGCGCCTCCTTCTGAAGGACGTGGAGGATTTTTTGCTGGCTTCGCGTAGAGCGTCTACCAGACGGGCTTACACTTTTAAGTGGTGCAGGTTTGTGCTTTGGTGCACTGAGTGTGTGTGGGGGGGTAGACCCCTTCTCTTGCCCGGTGGCTGTGGTATTGCAATACCTTCTCCACCTCTCCAGGACGGGGCTTAAGTCCGAACTGAGATAGACAACCAACCTCAAAGACTTTCGCAAACTGCTGAAGACAACGCTGTTCATCGAACACTACGGTCATATCACGTAACCGTACCAACGGGAATCACCAACTTACCTCTACAAACCCTGATAAGAAACGGAACAACGGCACATGATGTATCTTAATTGTATAGAACAATGTACTATAGCTCACACTGTACCATAGCTCACAATGTACATAGCTCAACCTAATCTAATACGCTAACCCCTTACACGCAACGCATGACACTTTCTCACTGCATGATATACCCTTCCAATCCTTTGTTTTGCTGTGACACCGCCTTGATTGTAGGATAAGGTGGTATAGAAATACTGTTAAATAAATAAATAAACTCCAACAGAGTGCATCTCGGTGCTCTAGCGACAAACCACCATCAGGTGAATGGGAAGCCCCTCTGTTCATCCAGTGGTGTCCCGGTTCCTAAAGGGCCTACTCCTGTTGAAGCCCCCAGTCCGCCCCCCAGCAACCGAATGGGATCTCAGTGTAGTATTGGGGCAGCTCACCCGGCCATCCTAACCGTTGCCCACGTGCCGTCTCCGCTATCTCTCCTGGAAGGTGGCTTTCTTGGTTGGCAGAAGGGTGAGCTTCAGGCCCTCATGGTGGAGAGGCCTTATACCAGGTTCTACAAGAATAGGGTGGTGCTTCGGACGCACCCCAAATTCCTTCCGAAGGTGGTCGTCTCGTTCCACCTCAGCCAGGAGGTGGTCCTTCCTACCTTCTTTCCCAGACTGCATGCCAGTCAGGCAGAGGCAGTCCTCCATACTTTGGACTGTAAGAGGGACCTGTCCTTCTACATTCAATGTACTTGAGGTCACCGGAATGCGCCTCAGCTTTGTTTCCTATGACCCCAGTAAGTTGGGGGAGGCGGTGACCAAGCATACGTTGTCTGCATGGGTGGCGGACTGTATTGCCCGGGCTTATGAGGAAGCGAGGCTTCCGCTGGAAGGCCGTGTTACGGATCATAGGGTTGTGGCCATGGCGACATCAGTGGCTCACCTGCGCTCTGTTTCTCTGGTAGCTATCTGCCGAGCCGCCATCTGGTCTTCGGTTCATACCTTTGCAGCTCACTACTGCCTGGATAGGGAGTCCCGACGGGACAGTGTCTTGGCCAGGCCGTACTCGGTAACCTTTTCAGGGTCTAGGCAACTTCTGCCCTCCGACCCTTCTGTGTTCAGGCTACCGGAGTGCTGCTTTCCTGGTACGCAGGTCCTATTTCATTGCGGCTGCTTGCGGCTCTGGATGAGGGGGGCCTTTTTTGGCTATAGGTTCATGGTAGCCTGTAGCTGGGGAGTCCCATATGTGAGGACTGACTTCCTGCTTGTTCCCGGAGAAAGCGTAGTTGCTCACCTGTAGCAGGTGTTCCCCGGGGACAGCAGGAATCAGTCATCACAACCCTCCCTTCTCCCATGGAGTTGCAGTCCTCCAGGAACAAGTAGGAAGTCAGCCTTCACATATGGATGATGGCGCCGACGGAGCCCTCGTGCGGAGCAAATTCCCAGCTTTCTAAGAAAGCTTTTGGGAATTGCATCGCGCATGCACGGTCCCCTTCCCACCCAAGGGTGCTATCTTATTCAGTCCCTTTTTTCCATGGAGCCCAATGGACGTTGTCCAATAGTCACTGTGAAAAAAGTTGATTAAAGTTAGAAATTTATTTTTCTTTCTTGCCGGTTCGACATCGGTTCCCCTTCCCGCCTTCGGCTCGGTACACCGGTATCGAGTCCGGTTTGATTTTTCATTTTTTGTCTTTTGTGACTAGCGTTCATGCTTTTTTTTCTTTTTCACTGGCAGCCTGGGTCTTCGACCTTGCAGGGGCCCTTTTCCCCCCCATGGCTGCCAGCGGATTTAAGAAATGCGATTGATGTATGAGGTTAATGTCCCCTCACCGATACACAAGACTGCTGTCTCCGGTGCCTCAGGCCTGACCACGACCCGAAGGTCTGTGGCCCATGTAGTAAAATGTCCTCGAAGACCCTGAGAAGCCACCAGCAGCAGTATGATAGGATTTTTGCTGAGTCCATACCCTCCTGGTCCTGGACCTCGTCTGAGGCCTCGACATCTTGGGAACTGTCTGAGCCTGAGCAGCGTTGGGTTTCCTCAGAGAGGGTGTCTCCCTCACGGGAACATTGGAGGAAGAAACAAATCCTCAAAGGCGGCATTGTTGGATGGTTCCGAACGGCCTGGTTCCTTGCGCGACTGGTCGCAGAGCCCTGACCACCGGCCCGGATTCTCGGAGTTGGAGCATCCAGCAAAACTTCCTCGAAGGGACCCCGGAGCAGCCGAGGCAGGTAACTGTCCTTGAGGACTCTCCTCCAGGAGAACCTGAATCGGGCCCGACGGCTTCTGGACCCGACCCGGGAGATGCGCAACCTTCTGAGCTCAGTCTCAGAATGGTGGCTCTGGAGCACAGCATGTCTGCCTTCATGGAGCAGCAGCGAGCGCTGATAGCTGGTCTTACCAGTCCTTCCGCCCCAATCACCGGGCCCCCAACATCCAAGTCGACCCCAGAGGCCGAGCCAATCCTCGAGACCATGCATACTCAAGTCTATCCTCTGCCGAGGTCTCCCTCGACCTCCATGAACGCTATCCTGCCTGCACTGACCCCTGAGAGCCCCCTCCTGGAGCATCATGGGCCCTCAATCCTCATTTCTCTTCCTCCTCCAGAGATTTATATAGGACAGCTCTGAAATACTTCAGCCTGTGGCCCCGGAAGTCACCTCCACCAGAGTAGATGCTCTTACTACTGCAAGTGGTCTCGTTTTTCCTGCTGAGCAGGTGTGCAGAATCAAGACCCTGTTCACTGGGACACGTGCTGACTTACTTGTCCCACCTGTCCAACTCCGGTCTTCATACAAATTCTGTTTGCTGCTATCTGTCTGCCATTGTGGCTTCCCATGCTCCCATCAATGGCCAAACCCTTTTTACACATCCCTTAGTAACCAGATTCATTTAAGGCCTCGTGAATATCAAGCCGCCAGTCCATCCTCCAGTCCCCAGCCTGGGACCTAAACATTGTTTTTTCAGAACTCATGAAGGCGCCCTTTGAACCCTTGGTGCATGCCAACCTTAAGCATCTCACGTGGCAAACTGTCTTCCTGGTAGTCATCGTGTCTGCCAGGCACCTTGGGGAATTTCAAACCTTAGTTCACTATCCTCCCTATATGCAGTTTCTGATTGATAAAGTTGTCCTCCATACTCATACCAAATTCCTGCCTAAAGTGGTTTTGGACTTTCACATCAATCAGCCTTTGTCCTGCCTGCTTTCTTTCCGAATCCACTGAAGGAATCCCCAGGATAGATCTTCATACCCTGGACTGTAAGAGGGGCCCTCTTATATTACCTGCATTGCACCAGATCCCAATGCAATTCATCATGGTTCTTTGTTATATTTAATCCTAATAACCTGGGAAAACAAGCATACAAACAGACTATTTCACCCTGAATAGCTTCAGTCGCCACTCAGGATATTTGCAGAGCAGCCACCTGGACATCTCTTCTTATGTTCACAAAGCACTACAGTTTGGAGCATTCTTCAGCGCAAGACTTCACTTTTGGACTGGTGGTCCTCCGCAAACTCTTTTCAACATAATCTTTTTCAACTTCCATCCACATGCTGGGAGCGCAGACTCAAAATGCTACCACTTCGGCCCTCTGCTCTGAATTCGGTATCAGAGTGTGCCTGCATACCCCTGCTTTTCTCCGGAGAAAGTGTAGTTGCTTACCTGTGACATGGATTTTTTGTAGACAGCAGGAGTATGCAGCCACACTCACCCTTTCACTATCCCCCACTTCAGAAAAGAGAAAAAAGACTCCAAAACACTCAGAAGTAGAAAACAAAATGTTTAAAAAATATATATATATATATATATCAGACCGCAGGGGATAGTCTGTCTTCTGCAATGTTCTGAACTGCCGTCACTGGAAACGAGCAGTTGGGAAGGGCACATACATGCTCAGAGGTTGAATTACTTTTCTGAGCTAAGGGAGAGCCTGGGAGACTAGGCTCAGTAGGCACTTCACCATCGGAGTGGCTGCATACAACTGCTGTGTTTGGAGAACCCCTTTTACAGGTAAGCAACAACGCTGTCTTTACTACTCTAATTTTCATTTAGGTCCATCATGTCCAATCTCCAGTAGTTTCGTGTGTTCCACTTTTCAGAGATGTACTGTAGGCTTAAAATACATTGGCCTCCTAAAGGTGCTCTGAGTTGCCCCAGTTCTCTTTTGGCTGACAACTGTGTCATATGTTAGTACTTGAGGTTAATCCTTTGGTTCCTGGGAGACTCCTGCTTGCACAGACTTTGCAAGCATCTGCACATGACAACTTAAACCCACCATTTGGATTCCCACTTGCCTCTGGGTGAATACACCCCCCCCATAAGTTATCCTCTTATGGTTTCTAGGGACAATGAAACCATCATAGAACCCCAGGGGTGTCATGCTTCCCCTTCCCTGACAGTTACATTAACACTGGCAAATTGTTTTGCTTTAGTTGATCTGATCTGCCCACAGCATACAAATTTTAACTGAAATCTGTCCTGTTGCACTTCCAATTAAGGATGAAGATATCTGGTAAATTCTCCAGGACCCAAGCAGGAAGTAAGTCCTCATATATGGGTGACATCGGTGCCGACGGAGCCCTCGTGCGGTCCCTTTCCCGCCCAAGGGTGCCATCTTGCTCAGTCTTTCTTTTTCCGCGGAGCCCAACAAACGTGAGTTTGTCACCCGGGAAAAGTAGATTTTTTTTTCTGCAATTTTTGCTTTTTTCTTATCTGGTTCAATGCCGGTTCCCCTTCCCGCCTGGGCTCGGTACACCGGTATTGAGTCCGGAATTTCTTTTTTCGTTTTTTGTCTTTTGTGACTAGCTTTCATGCCTTTTTTGTTATTTTCACTGGCAGTCCGGTCTTTTGACCTTGCAGGGGCCCTTCTTCCCCTGATGGCTACCAGAGGGTTCAAACGGGTCAATACCATTTATCGAGTCCGTAAGAGCCCTGGGTTCCAAAAGGCGCAGCTACCGCACAATTCCATGGTTGTGGAATCGGCCTGAAGAGTCAGAAGATGCACACCTCAGTGCCCCCCGGCTGGGAGGCCCGGAACCTGGATGCCCTCGGTAGAAAGTTCTTCCAGGGCTCTATGCTATCTTGCCTTGTCCAGACTTACCAGCTGTATATGGGCATGTACCTAAGAGACCTGGCAAAGGAGATTGCCGGGTTCTCAGCTGGCCTTTCCGAGGAACCCTTGCAGAGGTTCAAGGCCTTGTCGACGGGGATCCGAGAGTGCTTGAAGCTTATCTCTCGAGCAGCCTATGATGGCTTTGAGGCTTCGGTCCGGGTAGCCGCTGCCGGCATCAGTGCATGCAGTCAGGCCTGGCTACAGTCGTTGGACCTGGAGTCATGGGTGCAGGACAAGTTGGTCGATGTCCCGTGCTGAGGTGACAACCTATTCGATAAGCCCATGACGGAAAAGGCTGCAGAAATCAAGACTGAGACTCTCAGCAGGACAAGGCTGTCCAGAAAGACTTCTGCCCCTTCTCAAAAAAAATGGCTCGGGGAAGAAGCCCTTTTTCCCGAGGAAGGGTGCTGCCTACAAATCCTACCCTCAATATCAGGCCTCTCCAACTCCCCATCAGGGCCAGCAAGCCAAGGGGCAGGGGCATGGGCCCTGTAGGCAGAAGTCCCCAAGCCGCCAGCTCTGGCTTCTGCACAACAGGGAGCGGGGTTTTGACTCCCACAGCATAGCCTCTTCTCCGCCGGTGGCTCCACTCGGCACAGGAGGTCGGCTGACCCTGTACGCCTAGAGGTGGCCAGCCATCACAGAGGATACCTGGGTACTAAGCATAGTCCAGAAGGGCTGCATGCTCCACGTCTACCAGCTACCCCCTCCTACTTTCCAGGGGAGCCTCCAAGACTCCCTCTACACAGGAACCTTCTCCTTCAGAAGTTGGCAAGTCTTCTAAAGAAACAGGCGGTGGAACTGGTGCCTAAACACCTGGAAGAGCAAGGCTTCTACTCCATGTACTTCCTGGTACCAAAAAGGACAGGAGGCCTCCGGCCTATCCTAGACTTGCGAAACCTAAAGTTTCTGGAGAGAGAAAAGTTCAAGATGCTTACCCTTGGAATACTGCTACCCTACCTCCAGCAGGGAGACTGGCTATCCTCCTTAGACCTAAAGGATGCTTATATTTACATCCTCATTCATCCAGACCACAGACAATATCTCAGATTTGTGGTGGGAGGAAATCATTTTCAGTACAGGGTGCTTCCCTTTGGCCTAATCTCTGCCCCCAGGGTTTTCACCAAATGCCTGGCGGGGGTGGCAGCTTATCTCAGGAATCAGGGGATTTTTGTCTTCGCATACCTGGACAACTGGCTCATCAGGGGCCAGTCTCTCCAGGAGGCCAGACAAGCCACTCTTCGCACTGTCTCTCTTCTTCAGCATCTGGGCTTTGTCATCAACTACGCAAAGTCCACTTTGCTCCCCTCATAGAACCTAGAGTTTATAGGGGCAAGCTTAGACACCCTTCAGGCAAGAGCTTAATTGCCAGAAGACAGGGCCCACAGACTGATGGACTTGGCCACCCAGTTCCAAAGCAAGTCTCATGTCTCCGCAAGGCACTACCTGCGGCTCCTGGGCCACATGGCATCCACGGTACATGTTACTCCGAATGCCTGTCTACACATGCGGGCTGCTCAGTGGTGCCTCAGAGATCAGTGGACGCAGGCCACAGGTGACCTCCGAGACAGAGTAAAGTTGTCCAAACCATTTTTGGACTCCTTACAGTGGTGGCTACATCTCCCAAACCTTCTCAGGGGGGTACCTTTTCAGGCTCCAGCACACACAAGGGTTCTGACGTCCGATACTTCCTTAAAGGGCTGGGGCGCACATTGCCAGGGCATTTGCACTCAAGGCCTCTGGTCTCCTCGAGAGGCCACGCAGCAAATCAATCTTTTGGAGCTGCGAGCAATCCGCTTAGCTCTACAGACTTTCTCATGCTCTTTCTCATCAGTCTGTCCTAGTTCAGACAGACAATCAGGTGGCAATGTTCTATGTGAACAAACAAGGGGGCACGGGGTCCAGGCTCCTATGTCAGGAGGCGCTGGCCCTTTGCTCCTTTGCAGTCAAACAAGGCATGTGTCTCAAAGCAGTTTATCTACCTGGTCAGGAGAATTTCCTAGCAGACAAGCTAAACAGGATTCTCCAGCCTCACGAATGGCAGTTGAATCCATGGGTGGTCCAGCAGATCTTCCGCTGGGGACTTCCATTCATCGATCTCTTTGCAAGTCCACAAAACCGTCAGCTGCCCAGGTTTTGTTCCAGACAGCCGCATCCCCTGAGGATGGCAGCAGATGCTTTTCTGATCTCTTGGTCTACGGGCCTCCTATATGCTTTTCCTCCCACGCCCCTGGTGGCCCGAACTCTGTTCAAGATTCTCCGGGACAAAGCCTCGGTGATTCTGGGAGCCCCCCCAGATGGCCGAGGCAGCCATGGTTTCCACTTCTGCTGCAGTTGGCAGTGGAAACTCCATTCTCTCTGGGGTTGCAACACGACCTCCTGTCTCAGGATCAGGGTTCCCTTCTGCACCTCAATCTCGGATCCCTCAATCTGATGGCCTGGCTGCTGAAAGGATAGTGCTAGCTCCCTTCTACCTAAGGAGGTTGAGGTGGTGGTCTTGGCCTCTAGGAGGCAGTCCACCAGAAAGTCCTATGCCCTCAAGTGGCATAGGTTTACGGTATGGTGTGCTCAGCGCAATGAAGATCCTTTCTCTTGCCTTGCGCTAGTAGTATGCAGTATCTACTTCACCTGTCAGACCTAGGCCTTAAGTCTAACTCTGTTTGGGTCCACCTCAGTGCTCTATCAGCGCATCACTCACCGGTGGAGAGAGAGTCTGTCGGTTCACCCCTTGGTGTCCCATTTTTTCAGAGGTCTGCTTCTTAAGCCTCCGGTTCATCCACCGGCGACTGAGTGGGATTTGAACATGGTCTTGCAGCAACTTGCCCACCATTTGAGCCAATGACTACTTGCCATTTGCGCTTCCTCTCTTGGAAAGCGCTCTTCCTGGTGGCTCTTACCTCAGCCAGACTTGTGAGTGAGCTACAAGCTCTGGTTTATGATAGACCGTACACACGGTTCTATAGGAACAGGGTGGTCCTACGGACCCATCCGAAGTTCCTTCCAAAAGTGGTCTCCTCTTTCCACCTCAACCCGGAGATGGTTCTTCCGACCTTCTTTTCCAGGCCGCATACCAGCCAGGCTGGAACAGTCTTGCATACCCTGGAATGTAAGAGGGCGTTGTCTTTTTACATAGAACGTACGCGGGGGCATCGAAGGGCTACTCAGCTCTTCGTCTCCTTTGACCCTAATAAGATGGGGTTACCTGTCTCCAAGCGTACGTTGTCCATTTGGGTAGCAGATTGTATCGCCTGGGCATACAAGGCAGCCGACCTCCCCTTGCAGGGTCGAGTCACGGCCCACCATGTCAGGGCGAAAGCCGCGACAGTAGCTCATCTCTGCTCTGTTCCGTTGGCAGACATCTGCCGGGCCGCAACTTGGTCTTCAAGCCAGACTTTTTCAGGCCATTACTGCCTCGAGAGAGAGTCCTGAAAGGACAGTGCTTTCGGACAGGTGGTACTCCGTAATCTCTTTGAGGTTTAGGAAACTCCTACCCTCCGGCTCTTGTGTTGGGCTACCGTACGGAGGCGTTCTCAAAGGATATTCTTATGAATGCTGAGGCTCTTGAGAGGGAGCCATTTTTTGAGCTGGGGAGTCCCATATGTGAGGACTGAGTTCCTGCTTGGTCCTGGAGAAATTGTAGTTACTCACCTGTAACAGGTGTTCCCCAGGAGCAGCAGGAATCAGTCCCCACGACTCTCCCTTTTCCCCTGGAGTTGCAGTCATATCCTTAATTTTGTTTTTTGCTGTCTTTTAGTTATGTCATCAAACTGAGCAAGATGGCACCCTTGGGCGGGAAGGGGACCGCGCATGCACGCTGCATTCCCAAAGGCTTTCCTTGAATGCTGGGGAAATGCTCCGCACGAGGGCTCCATCATTGCCTACGTCACCCATATGTGAGGACTGATTCCTGCTGCTCCTGGAGAACACCTGTTACAGGTGAGTAACTACTCTACTCTTTCTTAGCTAGCTGTGTTGGAAATTGTTCTGTAGAACCATTCATAAATTCATAAACCAGAGCACTAACCTCCTAACTAGTAACATGGTGTAACGTCAACCTGCTGTCCTGGCAGAATATTTTCAATGCCATACTATATGAAAGAACAAGCAGTTCAGCTAATGTAGTTGGTTTAATGCCTTATTCTCTGGCTGGCATGTAGGAACCTTGAGGCCATTAGGAATTACAGAGCATTGTAGATGGCAAGATGATGCTTACAACAAAAGGGAGCCCTCACAGGGGACGATAAAGGTTTTGGGAACTTGCAGGAGGCACATAAAACCCTTACTTTGCTACATGCCATCATAGGAAAGATAGCATTTGGCTTTCCTCTTCCACTACACCATCTCTTCAGAGCTATGAGACCTATTTAAGCATTATTCCTGGTTAGTTTAAGGAGCAGGAAGTTAGCCTGAAGTTTGAGTTTTCTATCCTACTAAACCTGAAATAGGCAGTCTCCTATGCCAATACCTTTCTTATGTAGCAGCTGCAAAACGATGCTAGCTTATGAATTAATACTTTAGTGTTGAAGAGTGATCAACTAAGTTGTAGAAGCTGATTCTCATTATTAATTTTCTCTCTACAGAAATGGTATCTATCCTTTGACAGCCTTTGGCATGCCCAGACCTCAGCAACCACAGCAGGAAGTGGTAAAATCTCCTATTGTACCACCCTCTGTGAAAACACCCACTCCTGAGCCTGCGGAAGTTGAGACCAGAAAGGTGAGTTTGATGCTTAGATGCAACAAGTTTTTCATTGACAGTCACTTGTCTTAACTTTTTCTGCCCAAATGGTATGTTGTAAAAGTTCTAACACCGTAATTCATTGTGGTGCCAAAGAATTATGATAATAATTTGTTTAGTGGACTTCAGGAAGATATTTCTCCGGGAACAAGCAGGAAGTCAGCCGTCTCATCTAGGTGGTGATGGTGCCGACAGAGCCTGCACAGATCCACTCCCCAGCTTTCAAAGAAAGCCTTTGGGAGTTACACCGCGTATGCGTGGTTACCTTCCCACCCAAGGGTGCTATCTTACCTCAGTCGTCTTTTTTCTGCGGAGCCCTGCAGAAGTTCTGGCTGTGCTCCCCAGTTAAAGTTGATTTTCTTTCCACAGTTTCTTCAGTATTTAGTAGCCTTTCTGTTGCCCAATTCCACCACCTCAGCATCGTGCTTTTTTTGCTCAAATATATATTATCTCCAGGAACAAGCAGGAATGAGTCTTCACATATGGGTACGTTGGTACCGACGGAGCCTGCACGGGAACGCTGCCCAGCTTCCAATCAGAAAGCCTTTGGCAGCATCCCTCGCGCCTATGCGCTGACTTCCCGCCTTCTCCAGAGCCTCTCTTCAGTTTTCGTTTTTCCGTGGAGCCGGCAGGACGTCCTCCTGTCACCGCAGAAACTTTTCTTTTTACTTACTTTAATTACTTTAGTTTGTGTTTTCTTGTGGTCGCGGCTGTATTCCCCGCTGCCACCGGTATCGCCGGTGGATTTTTGACTAAATTCTGAGAAACATTTTCTTCAGTTTTTTGCCTTAACTTGTTGGGCCTACCAGGCCTCTTCATTATGGAGCCTTCTTTTCCTAAGAAGTGCATTCGATGTGGAAACACCTATTTCTTTTTAGACACCAATAGTTAGTGTCTCAACTGTGTGGGTCCTGACCCTTTTTCCCCTGACTTGTCAGGGGATAATTTTGTGAGGAAACCTTCAGTTTTTAGAGTTTCCCTCGATACCGTTTTTTCCTCGGCAGTGAGGGTACCCGGTTTCTCCACTTCACAGGATCAGGTAACCCACAAACAGTCTGTTAAGACTAGTCAATGCTTGAGTGGTATGTCCCATGCCCAGCATGGTGACGGCTCCGGCCTTACCCTCAAGAATCCATTGGCATTACCCCTGCGGGAGTCTTCGGGCTCCAAAGCGTTAAAGGGGTTTCAGGTTGTTCCTGGGGCTCACCCCTCACAGAACATACCTGAGCCATGCTCGGGGGTGGTATCCGCTTCGAGCGGTACCGAGCCTCCGGCATCGGCACCGGTGTTGAGTGTTCCACTCTTCACCAGGGATCGTCATCGGGCATCCTCGGTACCTTCGGGACCGATCGATACGCACCGGATTGACTTCCCTCGATCCCAGCCGTGTACGGTGCGGGTATCCGCTTCGAGCGGTACCGATACCCCGGCATCGGCTTCGGTGTCGTGTTCCACTCTTCACCAGGAATCGTCCTCTACCATCCTCGGCGCCCTTGGGGCCAGTCGATACAATAGCGATGGACATTTCCATATCTCAGCCATGCTCCGGCACGGTACCGGCGTCGATCGGTTCCGATACCCTGGCATCGGCATCGAGGTGGACCGCCTTACCCTTTGCAAGGGGCGGTCATCGGGTATCCTCGGTACCGTTGGTACCGATCGATGTAACCCAGGCTGCCTTAGTGGTATAGGTATCGCCAATACTGCCACCGGCGTCGGAACCCTCGCGACATGCATTGATAGCCTCGCTTTCTTCGATGCCGAGTCTTGAACCGATATCTAGTCTCGAGGACTGGGTACAGACGCGTCCCGGAACCGACTCCTGTCGTATCCAGATAGGCAGTTCCGAAGATCCTAGCCATAACTCTCTCATGTTCTCGGTACCACTGCAGCAGTCCCCGATGGCAACTTCAACTGCTGGTCCTGTATCAGTATCGATGTCGATGCCTGTTCTTGCACCGATTCCACCGATGCCTAGTTTGGAACCGATACCTGGCATTGATGCAGTACCCACTGCCTCTAAGTTAACATGCCAGTATCCCTGTCCATCTACTAGGTTTCTCTCTTCACACCACTGTACGTCCTCTGGTGCTCAGCCTCTTTCTTTAGCCTTACCAGGGATGGTTCCCATAGGAGATCAGTCTTTTCAGGCTTTTCTCCTGGATATGGCAACCTTTCTTAATATCTCTATCCCTGGTTGTGATGCTACTCATGGCTCACCGGCACAAATGGAAAATATGATGCTTCCTTTACATCCTGCTCTGCAGGATCTCCTTCTGAGGGTCTGGAAATCGCCCTTACGACTTCCTCTAGTTTCTACAGCCACTGAGGTTCGGTACCGGGTGCCACCCTCTCCAGGGTTTCAAAAGCCTCAACTTTCTCATCGTTCCCTTGTAGTGGAATCAGCACTAAGGAAAGTTAAGAGCAAGAAGAAGCATTCTTCTTATCCGCCAGGTCGTTCTTCAGGAACACTCGATGCTTTTGGTCGTCAGGCCTTCCAAACCTCTATGCTGGCCTCCAGAATTCTTTCATATATTTTTCACATGAGTCTAACACTCCAGGAAGTCACAGAGAAATTGTCTCTTTTGACCCCTTTTTTACCAGAGCCCAAGGCTACTGATTATTCCTTGCTCGTCAATCACAGCCGGAATATATCCTGGTTCCTGTCTCGTGTTTCTATAGACTCTTTTGAGTCCGTTAGCAGATCCTCTGCTATTGCCATTGCCGCACGTCGCAGAGTCTGGCTCGAAGCTTCAGACTTGAGCAGATGGGCACAAACTATACTGGCTCATTCTCCTTGTACAGGAGAAGGTCTCTTCAATAAGGAGGCTTTACGTCAGGTTGCTCAATGCGCCACTGACTCTCCTTCCACTAAAGACCATTCTAAGCCACCTCCTCCTTCAAGGGGTAGGAAATGTCCTACCAAACCTTCTTTCCCTAAGAAAAGAAAGTTTCATTCATCTCCTGCCCATCATTCGGCTGTACCTAAACAAGGGACGCCTCAGCCTAGCCTGAAGTCCTCCAGCTCTGGCCAGTCTCAGCATTCCCAGCAACCATAGGGGCCGGGAATTGTAATCTACAGTTCACTTCTACCCATTAGAAGTTTATTCACTGTGCTCTTCTTTTTCAGTGTACTAACCTGTCGGAAAATTTTTGTTCAGGGACTACAGACTTCTCCTCTTCTTACTCTCTAGAAGAGCAGTTGCAACTATCCCCTGATAGTTCTGTCCCAACTGAACATTTTTTCCTTCAGTTGACTTACCCTATGGGTACATCACCCTCCAATTACTTACTCTACCCTCTCAACCGGGTTTTTTCCCTGACTGAGGGGTACCATACTGAAAAGCTTCTCTAGCAAGCTCGTTCCTCAGACAGGGAGAGGGGATATCTCCTCTCTTTTCTTGTCTGTTTTTCTTTATTGGGCACAGGACAATCTCTCTGCTGTTTCCGTCAGCAGCTGTGCCTGCAGGAGTTACAGTAATTGTATTACTGGTACTTTTTCCAAGTTCCAGTCCCTTGTTCAAAATTTTGTCTAGCCTCAGTAGTGATTCCAAGCTATTCGTCATCTATCTTGGATCCTCCTACTCGTTTAGGCTTTCTCACATTATTCTAACCATCTCCTCTCCTAGGATATGGCAACACACCTGACTTCAGTCAGTTTGTCTCATATCTCTCCTGCACAATGCTCTCTGCAGTCTTCAGAGAAGCTTTCTACTATGAGGGCCTTGCTATAGAGCATTGACCTTGTCTCTGAAGCTTCTCTATTAGTAGGGAAAAGCTTATAAACCCTTCCCATGCCTGTGAGGGTTCTCCACACCCTCTAGCCTGGGGTGTTAACACGAGATATCAGTTCTTCTGCATGAAAATCCAAGGCTGATGTTTACGCATGCTACCTCTGGGTCCCTCCAGTAGGTCCCTCTGGTATCTTCTGCGTTTCTGCACATCTGCCATGTCAGTGTTCTGTGGAACTCCCGCCTTGTTCCTTACAGTTTCATATGATCATCTGTTCTCACGTGAACATCACAGTTATCTTGTTGGATTGCCTTCCTGCATCCCTCAATCCACGGAAATAGATTCTCTATACATATCCCAAGTGGGTTCACCCTCTTGTAGAGCGCAGAATCTTTTTCTTTTATATTCCCCATGTACAATTATGGGGCTGGGTGGTAAACATGTATCTTCAACCTGTTGTCTTGTATGTAGCATCTCCATATATGTCTGCATACCTATATCATTACTCTGGTGGTGCAAAACCATGCCCCACAAATGTATCTATATTTAGGTATATTATATCTATCTATCTATATATATATATATAGAGAGAGAGATATAGATATAGATATAGAGATATATATCTATATCTATCTCTATCTATCTATCTATCTATATCTATATCTATATAGCTATCTAGCTTGATACATTTCTCCACCCATATCCTAATATACACATCTGGACATATGTATGTGTATATATATATATTCCATCAACATATATATATCTGTATATATATGTGTCTGTTGGGGGGCTTCTTAAGGGTTGATATGTCTTACACACTATCACCCTTACTGTCTATACTAAATGTTTTACCTCCTAGAGGTTTTAGACAGTCTATCGCCCTACTTCGCATACCATATTACGATGCAGAAACTGTTAGGCACCAATAACCACTGTGGTGCTAACATCTTCCATTTTTTCTTTAAGTCCTTGAAGCATCAAGCTTCAATATTTTTCCTGTCTCTCGCCAGCTAGGAAAAACAGTGTACATCTTTATCTTTGAGTACACAGCTGTTCTCCTTGGGAATAGGGTTTTTTTCCAGTCCCCCTCTTCCCGCCAGGACTGGGCTAGTTCTCCAACTCCGTCAGTCTTCTTCCTTTAGTCCTCAATGTTAATGACCTTATGCCTAAAGGAGTTTTCAGCTTTTTCCCATAAAGCTTTCCATTGAAGACCTGACGTCTAATCCTACCCAATTGACACCTGGATCGTCTACTACCTCCAGGTCTGGACCTTCATCCTCACTGCTGGGAGGTCACCTTGAAGATTCCGCCACTGCTTATCCAGTAGACTCCATCATGCTTTCTACTTCCTACAATACAGTAGGTAAGCTGCATATTTTGAGTGTACATTAAATGTGTTTTAATGCTACTCATCATATATACCAAGGACTCCTGTAGTCTGTAGGACCCTCTAGTCCTTGGCTATGCTGTTTTTTTCCTCACAGCTCCTTTATTGTCAACTCCTACCCTCCATCCCACATTGGATGCCGGGGATTCCTGGAAACAAAATGCACCCCTCGTCCAGGCTCCTGCATTTTTATGGGATCTCCCCCTGGCATCTCCAGCTAGGGAGTCCCCATATATGAAGACTCATTCCTGCTTGTTCCTGGAGATAGCACAGTTACTTACCTGTAACAGGTGATCTCTGGGAACAGCAGGAATTAGTCTTCACAACCCTCCCACCTCCCCTAGGAGTTGCATCTCTTTATCTTCTTCCTTTTCTCTCTCGCCTTTGTCTCAGCTTTGAAACTCAACTGAAGAGAGGCTCTGGAGAAGGTGGGAAGTCAGCGCGCAGGCGCGAGGGATGCTGCCAAAGGCTTTCTGATTGGAAGCTGGGCAGCGTTCCCGTGCAGGCTCCGTCGGTACCGACGTACCCATATGTGAAGACTAATTCCTGCTGTTCCCAGAGATCACCTGTTACAGGTAAGTAACTGTGCTTTCTTTTTTGGCACATGGTGTTTTGCTCACAGCCTAGTTGGTTGAGACATCAGTTTGATCTTGTGGGGGCCGTTTTTCCCACTATGTATTCGACCAGTGAATTTTAAGCAGTGTGGCTAGTGCAACCGCACTGTGTCCCTTACAGACCGCCACAGAACCTGCCTCAGGGCGGACTATGATGCATCTACCTGCCTGCTCTGCCTTTGGATGTTGGCTAACACCTGGAAGGAATGTGAAAGGCAGCAGGGGGAGCTGTTAAGTCTTCCTTGGGATTGGCATCAGGGGGTGGAATCCCTGCCTTTGATGCCGGCATCTGGCGACTCGTCATGCACCCGGGCTCAGTCAGAGCCCCTAAGTCATGGAGCATCGGACTTATCCTCAGACAACCTTCCTCGTGCATCACGTGCTTCGTCGAAGCCGAATGCAAGGTCCAACCCCTGCCCAGTAGGTAAGACCTCCGGCTCCCGGGCATGGAGCCCTTGACCCAATGCTGGTTCCATGGCTTGGAGCATCCCTCCAAGCAGCCCTGACAGGCGGAGACCTCTGGCGTCAGGGGATCGGGTAGGGTCCCCCTGATGTGATCACCATCAGAGATTCCCATGCGAGGTACCTGGCGCTGGCCTCTGCATCAGAGGTCCGTGCCTGCTGTGGCAGAACCCACTGGCATCGAGGCCAGAATGGCAGCCCTGAAGTGCATCTTTGCTGCTTTCCTTGAGGCGCAGTGGGGTCTGACTTCCGGTCACTCTGGGTCATTTGTGCCAACCATGGGGCCGTCTTCAGTGAGACCTCTAGAGGATGCTCCACCCATCCTTGAGAGATTAGCTCGATCGGTGCCGATTCTCTTGATGGCCGTATTGAGGCACACCTCTGTGTCGGGTGTGGCAGCGCCAGAACAGACACCAGGAATCGTTTGTCTGATGGGACCGTAGGGCACCTGCCAATTCCTCTGATTCCTTAGCTGCGGAGATGGACGAGGAGTCGCCCAACACTGTCCTTCACCGTGATGTCCCCTCCGACCCATCCCCATCACATCAGCGGTCACCTCCGGAGGACCTTGCCTTCCTGGAGCTTGTAAGAGAGATGTCCAAGGACGAGCGGCTTACCAAGGATTTCAAGATCCTCCAATACGATGCCCCTCCAAGAGAGGCACTGACAGTGCCTGTACTGCCCATCCTGGAGCGGCTGCTATTCAGGATGTGGGAGACCCTGATGACAGTACAAATTATGAACCATCAACTTGATTCTCAGTATTGAGTCAGCTGGAACCCCGGCTTCCAGAAGACACAACTGCCCCACAGCTCCATGGTGGTGGAGTCGGCCATGTGTCAAATCCAAAAGCCAGACGCGCTCCTTTGTGCCCCCTGGTAGGGAGGCTCGCACCATGGATGCTTTCAGCAAGAAGTGTTTTCAGGGCTCCATGCTCACAGCCTGGATACAGGCATACCAGCTATATATTGGTATGTTCCAGAGAGACCTGGCACAGGAACTCGCTGGGTTATTGGGTGAACCCCTTAAGCGCTTCAGGACCCCTGGTTTCCTCTGTCAGACTGCTCCAAGTTTCAAACTTAGGCAGCCTCGGCAAACAGCTGTTCGGCAAGTCCATTGAGGACAAGGCAGCCGGGATCGAGATGGAGTTCGTGACTCATACCCGTCTCTCTCACAAAACCTCCTTTTTTCCACAGAAGCAGCAGCACAGCAAAAAGCCTTTCTTCCAGAGTTAAGGGCTCCCCTACCGGGGACACCCACCATATCCGCTTACCCCTGTGCTGACGACCAGTGCTCAGGGCAAAGGGGGAGCTGAGGGTCACCGGAAACTCAAGGGGCCCAAGATCCAACCACCGGCGCCACTCCAGCCAGCCCTGGGGTTTGATGCTGAAAGCATAGCCTCTCATCCCCGGGAATGCTTCCACCTGTGGGAGGATGCTTGTCTCTTTTTGCCCCCCAGTGGGTGGCTATTACATCAGACGCCAGGGTCTTGCAGGTGATCCGGAATGGGTAGACAGTCTCCCTCCTCCTTTCTCCGCTGCGGAGCCTACTCTGCTTCCCTCGCAACAGGTTTGCTTGCAGCAAGAGCTGAACAACCTCCTCAGTCAACAGGCGGTCAAGAGAGTTCCGCCGCACCTCCGGGGTCAGGAATTTTATTCCCGGTGCTTCCTTGTTCTGAAGAGGACGGGGGGGGGGGGGGGGGCCTGCACACCATCCTCGATCTCAGGAATCTGAACAAGTTTCTGGAGTGGGAGAAGTTCAAAATGCTATCCCTTGCATCCTGCTGCCCTACCTCCGGCAGGGTGATTGGTTATGCTCCTTGGGTCTCAGACGCTTACGCCCACATTCCTGTCCACCCCAAGCAAAGGTAGTACCTGCGTTTCAGGGTGCAGGGAGAGCACTTCCAGTATAGAGTGCTCCCCTTTGGGCTTGCGTCTGCCCTGTGAGTCGTCTTCAAGTACCGGTCAGCGGCCGTGGCCCACCTCCGGCTGCAGGGCATATCCGTCTACCCTTACCTAGACGATTGGCTCATCTTGGGCATCCCGGCGGAGGAGGCTCACCTTGCTTTGTCGCGCATGGTCCTTCTCAAGTGCCTCTGTTTCCTAATCAACTACTCCAAATCCCACCTCAAACCGGTGCAGACCCTGGAGTTCATTGGCGCTCTTCTCAACAGAGAATGTGTAACCTCCTTTCTCCTTTGAGCACGCACGGATCGGCTCTGTGCTCCAAGGCTAGCCCAGGGTCTCAGCGCGGGCCATGCTGTGCCTCCTGGGGCACATGGCCTCGACTGTCCACGTCATTCCCCATGCTCATATGCACATGATAGCGGCCCAGTGGCGCTTCAGAGCGCAATGGGCCCAAGCTTCGGGCTGCCTCTGGGACCCTCTCCGAGTGTCTCGCAGATCAACCTGTTCAAGCCTTGAGTTGTTTGGTTGGCCTTGAAGGTCTTCGAGTACCATTTGAAGGGCAAGTCGGTGCTCGTTCAGATGAACAACAGAGTCCCGATGTTCTACATTAACAAAGAGGGGGGAATGGGCTCCTGCCTCCTGTGTCAGGAGGCAGTCCTCTGCTCCTTCACAGTGTGCCTGGGCATGACCCTAAGAGCTGTCTACCTTCCAGGCCAAGACAATGTTGTCGCGGACAGGCTCAGCAGACTTCTCTGCCCGCACGAGTGGCGCCTGAGTCCAGAGGTGGTTCTCCAACTGTTTCGCCACTGTGGGACTCCATCAGTAGACTTGTTTGCCAGCCTGGCGAATGCGCAGCTTCCCCATTTCTGCGTGCCAATACCACACCCGAGCAGGGTGGCCCTGGAAGTGTTCCTCCTGAACTGAACCTTCGGGCTTCTGTATGCATTCCCTTGTGAGGACTCTCCACAAGATTCAGCGCGACTGAGCCTTGGTGATTCTCATGGCTCCTTCGTGGCCTTCACAACCTTGGTTCCTGCTTCTACTCTGGCTCTTGTCAGAGCCTCCGGTCCTCCCTGGGCAGAGTCCCAGGTCTGCTGATATAGGGGGAGGGACGGGTGCTTCACCTGAACTTGGGCTCGATATTGCTGACAGCCTGGTGGCTGAACGGGTCTCTTTAGCCTTGCTGCAACTCCCAGTGGAGATCAAGGATGTCCTCCTCGTGTCGAGGAAGGACTTTTCAAGGCAGGCCTACGCCCTGAAGTGGTGGTGGTTTTTGATCTGGTGCTCTGAGCTCCAGATAGACCCGTTCTCCTGCTCCACCCATTGGGTTCTCCAGTACCACCTTCACCTCTCGCAGGTGGGACTGAAGTCCAACTTGGTCAGGGTTCACCTGAGCACCATCTTGGCCAACCCACTTAACCGTCGAGAGTAAACCCTTCTCAGGCCAGCCTCTGGTCTCCCGCTTCATGTGGGGTCTCTTGCTTTCCAAACCCGTCATCCGGCTTCCTCCGGCAGAATGGGACCTGAACATCATGCTCATGCAGCTGACGTGGCCGCACTTTGAGATGATGGCAACATGCTCGCTCTGGCACTTCTCCTGGAAGGTGGTTTTCCTGGTGGCACTGACCTCGGCGTGGCGAGTCATTGAACTTCAAGCCGTCATGGCAGAGGCCCCCTACACCAGGTTTTGCAGGAACAGGGTGGTCCTTCACACTCACCTCAAATTCCTACCGAAGGTTGTCTCGGATTTCCACCTCAATCAGGAGGCGGTCTTGCCGACTTTCTTCCCGAGACCTCACGCTGACCGAGCATCGGAGGTCCTGCATACACTTGACTGCAAGAGGGCTCTTGCCTTCTACCTGCAGCACACCCAAGGTCATCGCAGGTCTGACAGGCTCTTCATAGCCTACGATCCCAACTGTCTGGGGCTGGCAGTCACCAAGCACACACTCTCCATTGACAATGCGCTCAAGGTGTTCAGGACCATCTTCGCTTCTGTACAGTTCTAGTCCAGATGGACAATCAAGTAGCCATGTTCTACTTGAACAAGCAGGGCGGAACAGGTTCTTGGACCCTTTGCAATGAAGCTCTACACCTGTGGTCCTTCGCCATATAGCATCAAATTCACCTACTTGGGGAAACTGCTAAGTACGTATGACCTAGATTGGCCACTGTTGGAAACAGGATACTGGGCTTGATGGATCTTGGTCTCATCCTGGATGGAATATCTTATGTTCTTATGTTTCTCTTGCAGTGTATCTTCCAGACATACTGAATCTCTTGGCGGACAAACTCAGTCGAGTCCTGCTACCCCATGAGTGGTCTCTCCATGCAGACAAGGTCGCTCACATTTTTCAAATCTGGGGGGGACCCCAGACATAGACCTGTTCACAAGTCCTCAGAATGTCAAACTTCCCCACTTCTGCTCCAGAACGCCTGCTGAGAACAACCAAGGGGGTAGATATCTTTCTCCTTCACTGGGGGTCAAGGCTTCCTATATGCCTTCCCTCCCATTCCCCTCATTCCAAAAACTCTCTTCAAACTCCAGAGAGACATGGGCTACATGATTCTTATAGCTCCACGTTGGCCGCAGCAACCATGGTATCCTCTCCTATGTCTGTCCTAAGCTGAGCCGATAGATTTGCGGTCTGCTCTAGATCTCCTTTCGCAGGAGGATGGGATGCTGCTGCAGCCCCTACATCTTACAGTAAGTACGGTATGGGCCCTGCCTCCACTGTGCAAACTTGTTAACTGTAAACCAAGCTGATTTTAAAGAGCGCAGTATAGAAAAGACTTAAAATAAATAAATCTTACAGCATGGCTACTGAAGGCATAGCTTTCCAGGACATCATCCTCTCTCAATAGGTAAAAGATATCCTTTTAGCTTCTAGAAAGCCTTCCACCAGGTGCTCCTATGCCTTCAAGTTGCGTTGATTCCCTCTCTTGTTCTGAGAGGGATCTTAACCCCTTCTCAGTTCCAGTAGATGCATTACTTGAATATCTTCTCCACTTCTCTTCTTGACTCAAAACCAATTTGGTAAGAGTACACCTAAGTACAATTGCAGCCTCTCACATGCCCTTAGATGGTCAGCCCAACTCTTCTCAGCCGCTTGTAGCACGCTTCATGAGGGGTCTTCTATTAACTAAACCTCCCATTAAGCCACTCCCAGTGGCATGGGATCTCAATGTTGTTTTAGGACAGCTTCTTAAGCTGCCCTTTGAACCTCTAGCCACTACTTCTCTGATGTTTCTCACCTGGAAGTTCACCTTCCTAATTGCCCTCACTTCCGCAAGACACATTAGTGAGCTTCAGGCTTTGGTGGCTGACCCTCCTTATACACGATTCCACCATGATAAAGTGGGGATGAATCCTAAGGATTACCTTATGCCAAAAGTGGTCTTGCCCTTTCATTTAAACAAGTGGGTTCGCCCTTTCATTTAAACAAGTGGGTTTTCCTCCCTGTCTTTTTTCCCTAGACCTCATAACTCTAGGGCAGAAACAACCCTTTACACTCTAGATTGCAAACATGCTTTGGCTTTTTAACTCCAGAGAACTCAGGAGCACAGAAAAGCTTCCCAACTTTTCATCACCTTAGACTCAAGTCACCTGGGATTGCCAGTATCCAAGCAAACTCTCTCCAGATGGATAGCAGATTGTATCTCCTTTGCTTACAAAAGTGCAGGACTCTTGCTCGAGGGTCACATCACTGCACATAATGTTCAGGCTATGGCTGCCTCTATGGCAAATCTATGCTGTAGCGATTGATGAGATATGACCCTTGACAAGACATCCCCAACCTCTTACAGACCCATTTCAAGTATCCCTTTCATGGCCAAACTCATTGAAAAAATAATCCAAACCCAATTACAAGAATTTGTTGATACAATAGATCTCCTTGATGAACATCAATATGGTTTCCGTCCATATCACGGAGTGGAAACTCTACTGACAGTACTCATCGACACACTAATAAGAGGAATTGACGACCCAAAACAAGCATTTATATTAATCTTTCTAGACATCTCCGCAGCGTTTGACAGTGTTAACCACGCAACAATGCTAAGCAGACTCCAAACTGGAATAACATCCACCGTATATAATTGGTTTAAATCTTACCTAACAAAGAGAACCCAAACAGTGAGGATTGACAATCAAACATCAAATATCTTTAACCAAACCCAAGGCCTTCCACAAGGATCTGCGCTATCAGCACTTCTATTTAATATTTACCTCCAACCAGTCTGCAACATCTTTAAACGTCACGGCGTACGTTACCACATTTATGCAGATGATATTATGTTTTATCTACCATTTAAAATCCCACACCCACCAGTACAACAAATAAAAGATTGCTTTAATGACCTAACATCATGGCTCATTGACCACAACCTATACATTAATTTTACAAAAACTGATATCCTCTATGTCACAAAAAACCAAACATATACACCTCCAAACTCCATCACCCTAAATAACCATGAGATTAAAGCAAAAAAAGAAATAAAATACCTAGGCGTAATACTTGATGATAAACTTAATATGGACTCACACATAAAAAACCTTACAAAAACTATACATTTCAAAATCAAGACCCTGAAACAAATACGCCCATTAATTCATTTACATGACTTCATATCGATAATACAAGCAATCATCACCCCACACTTAGATTTTGCAAACTTAATTCTCCAGGGAATCATGCGGCAAAACATTAAAAAGATCCAATTAACTCAAAATATTGCGGCAAGAATTATAATGAAAGTAAGCCCAAAAGAACACATTACACCAATTCTTGCTAAACTCCATTGGCTACCTATTCACGAAAGAATACACTACAAAATACTAGTTACCACCTTCAAACTGATGAATAAACTTGCACCATCTGTGCTTAATAACCTAATCAACATAGAACCAAATAAGAGATCTCAAAGAAGTAGAAATACAAACACAATAACATAGTAACATAGTAAGTGACGGCAGATAAAGACCAGCATGGTCCATCTAGTCTGCCCAGCAAGATGGCAAGAGTAGGTGCACCTGTCGCTCTGTGCAGGCCACCCCTCCCCATGTTTTTGTTTCTGTTTAGGGGTGAACCCACCACTCCATGTAGGATACCCTTATTTGTTCAGATACTAGATAGTTCAGAAGTTAGATGGTACTGTTTATTTTGCTTTTATCCTGTTGCTGTAAAGGGATCCACTGTGTTTGTCCCATGCCGTTTTGAATTCCATCACCGTGTTTGCCCTCACCACTTCCATCGGGAGGGCATTCCAAGCATCCACCACCCTTTCAGTGAAGAAATATTTCCTGACATTGCCTTTCAATTTACCACCTTGCAGCTTCATGTTATGCCCTCTAGTTTTACAGCTTCCCCGTCTTTGGAAGAGGTTTGTTTGTTCATCATTTCTCTTTAAGTATTTAAAGGTCTGAATCATATCTCCCCTGTCCCTCCTCTCCTCCAAAGTGTACATATTTAGGTCTTCAAGTCTCTCCTCATAAGGCTTCTGACGCAGGCTCCAAATCATTTTGGTCGCCTTTCTCTGAACAGTTTCCAGTCTTTTTACATCTTTTGCAAGATATGGCCTCCAAAACTGAACACAGTATTCCAAGTGAGGCCTCACCAGTGACTTGTACAGTGGCATTAAGTACCTCTTCCTTTCTGCTGGTAATCCCTCTTTGAATGCAGCCCAACATCCTCCTGGCTTTTGCCACTGCCTTGTCGCACTGTTTTGCCACCTTGAGATCATCAGAGATAATCACACCAAGGTCTTTCTCCTGAACCGTGCATACCAACCTCTCACCCCCTATTGTGTACTTTTCCCTTGGATTTCTGCTACCCAAGTGCATGACACTGCACTTTTTCACATTAAATCGTAGTTGCCAAGCATTAGACCAGTCTTCCAGCTTTTGTAGATCATTACCTAAAGATTATAAATATCATTACCTAAAGATTATAAAAAAGCTAGAAAACTAATCAATAACAGGGCCTTCTCTCACTGTGCACCGTCTCTCTGGAATAACCTACCTGACAATATTCGCCTCCTAACTGAACTTAAAGAATTTAGAAAAAAACTAAAAACACATCTATTTACCTTACATTATACACCTCTTGAAGTTTTTCTGTTCACTGTAAACCGCACTTGATACTTGGGAAAGAGCGGTATATAAATGTGTGCTAAATAAATAAATATGCAAGGCAGCAACTTGTTCTTTTGTCCACACTTTTGCTGCTCACTATTGCCTAGACAAGGATTCCCTCTGGGATGCCTTGTTTGGCCAAGCTTTTCTCCAGCATCTGTTTCAGACTTAGATCAACTCCTACCGTCTGTCCCGGGTTTTGATACCAGACAACCCTGGAGGATATCTGACCTACCTACTTAGAGTGAGCTGTGGATCACAGGCCTAAGGTCATCTCTCTGGCATCTCCAAGCTAGGGAGTCCATGTGTGAAGACTACATTCCTGCTTGTTTTTGGAGATAGCATAGTTACTCGCATGTAACAGGTGATCTCCTGGAACAGCAGGAATTTAGTCTTCACAACCCACCCTCCTCCCCTAGGAGTTGTACTTTTTCCTCTTCTCCTTCTCTCCTTTTATCTCAGCTACATACTCAACTGAGGAGAGAGAGCTGGAAAGGTGAGAAGGCAGCTACACAGGTACAGTGGGATGCTCCTATAAGCTTTCCTATTGGACACTGGGGAGCATTCCTGCGCAGGCTCCATTGGTGCTGATGTCACTCATATATGAAGACTAAATTCCTGCTGTTCCCGGAGATCACCTGTTATAGGTGAGTAACAACGCTTTCAAGGAAAGCTGTGAATTAAATGTCAAAATACATCATACATGAAGTGGTGTGCCAGGTGTATCCCAAGTTTTTGCTCAAGATAAAGTTTCATGTTAAGTGATTTGTTTTGCAAATGTTTTTCCAAGCCCTCATGCCAGTTTGAATTACATGGTAGCCACTGTCTATCTAGAATGAACTAAAAAATTAGGGGGAGATGTTCAGCGGCAGTGGCTAGCATTTCTAAAGTGCATAGCTGTTGCCATTGAACCTTAACCCCAGGTATTCAGTGCTGGGGCCATATCCAGCCAGTGACACTGAATATCTGGGTCTGTCACAGTGCAGAAGCTAACCAGGCAGTGCTGATATTGAGCCACTGCCCAGTTAGCTCCCACAAGTAAAGATAGGCATGGGAAAAGCTGGCCTATCTTTACCCATGAGTTACTAACTGGGCAGCAGTTCAATATCACCACTGTCTGGTTAGTGACGAGTGCCGCCTCCACTCCAACCTGTAATGCTCATGACACACTGTGATGCTACACAGTTAGCATTGGATTATGTAGCAACAGAACCCATGGTGTTAGTGCCACCAAATATCTCAGGAGCATTTATAAAGTTTGCAGGTCTGTAAACGATGTAAATGCCTTTGAATATCTCCCCCCCCCTTTAGTCTATACAGCTTTTCATTCCTTTTTTTCCCCCAAACAAGTCATAGAGCCTTTTTAAAGAGAACACTGATTTTGAGCATCAGCGTGCCCGTCTAAAAACAGAGGCATGGCTGCATCAGAGACCTAAAAGCAAACAGGATCCTGTAACTACACAAACAAATAGCCTATCACAAGTGGAAAATAGTAAAAAATAAAATAAAATAAAATAAAATCTCCAGGAACAAGCAGGAATGTAGTCTTCACATATGGGTATCGTCGGTACCGACGGAGCCTGCGCGGGAACGCTCCCCAGCGTCCAATAGGAAAGCTTTTGGGAGCATCCTACAGCGCCTGCATGCTGCCTTCCCACCTTTCCAACTCTCCTCCATCAGTTCTTCGTTTTCCGCGGAGCCAACAGGGGGCGGGATTCTATTCCCCCTATTTTCTCATTCCCAAGAAAACAGGGGGACATAGGCCTATTCTGGACCTCAGAGAATTAAACAAATATCCGTTTTGAGAAAAATTTAAAATGATCTCCCTTGGAACATTCCTGCCATACCTTCAGAGTCAGGACTGGCAATGTTCTCTAGATCTAAAGGATGCATATACTCATATTCTCATCCATACAGATCACAAAAAAATCCTTTGATTCCTTTTCCAGGGAAAACACTTCCAATACAAGGTTCTTCCTTTCGGTCTGGCTTCTGCCCCAAGAGTCTTCACAAAATGCATGGCAGTAGTAGCAGCATTTCTGAGAACTCTAGGAATATTCGTCTTCCCCTATTTAGACAGGCTCATTTGAGCATCCACAGCTCCAGAAGCCAGCTTCGCTCTTTCTCACACGATGCAAATTCTTCACTACTTGGGACTGTTCATAAACCTCCCAAAATCTCAGCTTACCCCTTCTCAGTCCCTGGAGTTCATAGGGGCTCGACTAGATACCAAACTATCAAGGGCTTTCCTACCACAGCCCCGCTGTCTTCGTATAGTTCAGCTGGCATCTCAAGCAGCTATGAAAGTCTTCCTAACTGCTCGGGAAATGCTTCAGCTTCTGGGGCATATGGCATCCACTGTCCACGTGGTTCCCTATACTCGCCTTCACATGCGAGCAGCCCAGTGGACCCTATCCTCTCAGTGGACACAGGCCTATAGATTCAGGAGTGATATGCGGAAATATTTCTTTACTGAAAGAGTGGTGGATCCGTGGAATAGTCTCCCAGTGGAGGTGGTAGAGATGAGGACAATATCTGAATTCAAAAAAGCATGGGACAAACACAGAATCTCTAAAGGAAAAAAGGGGGCTGTTGTAGTTGATATGGAAGGACAGACTAGATAAGCCATGTGGTCTTTTTCTATCGTCATATTTGTATGTTTCTATCGGACAAAATCAGAAACTCCAAACGTCTCATTTCATCCCTTCAATGGTGGCAATCACTGGAAAACCTTGGCATAGCCTCTCCTTTCCAGCAGCCTCTATTCCAAGCCACCCTAACAGATGCTTCCAAGTTGGTTTGGGGGGCTCACTTGCACGATCTCTTGACTCAGGGTCTCTGGACCCCACAGGAGGCTTGTCTTCACATAAACCTCCTAGAACTCGGAGCCATTTTCCACGTTCTTCGAGTATTCCAAGCCCAGCTCAGCTACAAGACATTCCGGGTCCAGACCGACAATCAGGTAGCCATGTTCTATGTGAACAAGCAGGGTGGAACTTGCTCTGTCGTTATGCAACGAAGCTTTGTGACTGTGGTCCTTGCCAGAGAGCATCAAATACACTTCTTAATGGTATATCTTCCGGGCATTCAAAATCTTTGGGCAGACAAACTCAGTCGAATACTGCTGCCACATGAATAGTCTCTTCACTCAGACCAGCTTGCTCGAGTGTTTCGAATCTGGGGAACCCCAGATATAGACCTCTTTGCAAGTCCACAGAATGCCAAACTTCCCCGATTCTGTTCCAGAATTCCGGCTCAAATCTGTCAGGCAAGGGATGCTTTCCTCCTCCATTGGGGTCAGGACTTCCTCTATGCCTTCCCACCCATTCTCCTCATTCCCAAAACATTGTTCAAGCTTCAGAGAGACAGAGGTCGTATGATACTCAAAGCTCCACGTTGGCCACGGCAAGCGTGGTATCCTCTGCTTCTCTCAAGCCACACCTCTGGAGTTGGGATTTGCTCCAGATCTTCTTTCCCAGGAGAACGGGACGCTATTGCAACCAAATCCCCAATCCCTGCATCTCAGGGCCTGGTTGCTGGAAGCCTAGAACTTCTGGATATCAACCTTTCTCAACAGGTAAAGGATATCCTGGTGGCTTCCAGAAAACCCTCCACAAGGCGATCCTACGCCTTCAAGTGGAAAAGGTTCTCTGTATGGTGTTCTCAAAGGGGACTTAACCCCTTTTCCGGTGCCTGTGGAATCGTTACTGGAGTATCTCTGCCATTTATCAAATTCTGGTCTTAAAACCAATTCAGTCAGGGTCCATCGTAGTGCCATTGCAGCTTCTTGCAAGTCTCTAGATGGACAACCTATTTCCTCTCATCCACTCGTATCAAGATTTATGAGAGGTCTACTCTTAACAAAACCTCCCATTAAATCACCGCCGGTGGCATGGGACCTGAATCTTGTAATCAGGCAGCTTATGAAACTGCCCTTTGAGCCTTTAGCCACTACAGCTCTAAAGTTTCTTTCCTGGAAGGTCATCTTCCTAATTGTCCTCACTTCTGCAAGACGCATCAGTGAGTTACAGGCCTTAGTGTTGGATCCTCCTTATACAAGATTTCACCATAAGGTAGTTCTTAGGACTCATACTCACTTTATGCCAAAGGCGGTTTTGCCTTTTCATTTAAACCAAGCAGTTTACCTTCCTGTATTCTTTCTTAGGCTTCTTGTCTCTAATGCAGAAAGGATCCTTCATACTTTATACTGTAAAAGAGCCTTGGCTTTTTACCTTTATCTTTATCTTTATTTGTCAGATTTGATATACCAAAATATCAGGAGAAGAGACCCTCAATAAATATTTAAGAAACTACTGGTGAACAGCACTATCAATCCAGAACTTCACAAACTAGATAGATGTAACTGATAAATTGAGTTATCAAGTGAATGATGGTCTCAGACTCACACTGGTATTGCTTTAGAATGATTCATAAGCTAAATACCTTTTCGCATCAACAACCATTTAGTATTCACTGAGATTTTCCAAAATGTCGTGCTTCATTCATTCACCAGATTGCTCTTAAATTTTTCTAAACTGTTCGTTTTTCTATTATCTCAAAACATATCTGTGAAGTAGAAAATGTGCTTATCTTCTAAAAGTTTTCATTATCTTCATAGTATCTTCATAGTGTATTTATGAAATAAAAGATGTGCTTATCTGAAAATCACTGAAAGTCGCTGGCAGGTTTCCCCGACGCTACCAAAAGGGTACCGCTCACGCGTTTCAAGTTCTTCCTCAGGGGGAATTGCATGCCCCAGCACACTCTACAAAAAACAGCCAGAAAGTTCAGTACAAGCAGAAGAGTATGTCGCATTTATAAGACAGCACATAAGGAACATTTGTTGGTAACTTTCCCCACCTTTTTCACTCCGCGGGATTTCTACGTTCCAGCCACAGGGACCATCAACCACAGCAAACGTCTTCAATGTGGCAAAAAACGCTGCGCATGCGGGCAATGCACTACCTCCCTGCTGTTAAAGGGACTGACGCTCTGACGTGGGAATGCCCTGGATCCCCTAGGGTCCTAAAACCTGCTACACTCCCGTGGTTCATGAACACGACTGAAAGAGATGTAATGGATTAGATACACACGCGCCAGTCAATAGAGCTATTTAAACCCTCTATTCCTACCGTTGCTAATCTGTAGATCCACTTTTGTTCTTGAATTAATAACGTTTGAGCCCGAGTTTTGCTGTTCCTACCTACCAGAACCCTCTCAATAGCAAAGCAACGTAAGTCATCAAACTTGTGCCCTTTGGTAATGCAGTGCGATACAATAGGTGCTTCAAGCACCTTACACTTCAATTTACTACGGTGCTCGTTCAATCGAACCTTGAGTTGGCGTTCTGTCTTCCCAATATATAGTAAATTGCACGGACATCTAATCGCATAAACCACATGATCCGAAGTGCAGGTGGTAGTGCTGCGCAATGCATAGGTTCTATCGTGGTAGGTGAACTCCGTCAGCTCTGCAGTAATCGGGCAAATATTACATTCTCCACAGGATTTGTGACCCCTAGCTTCCCCTAGGGCACTACTTGAAAGCATCCTAAGCTTGGCTGGACTCAACTTCTCCTTAAGATTCGGGTGACGAGTCCACACACATCGGATAGTCTTTTGTAGTCCAGGTGTCGTGGTTAACACGTTCTGATGTTTCCTAATGATCCTTTTAATCTCACCTCCTAAAGGGGAAAACTTAGTAATAAGATTGATATTGTCATCTTCTATGGAGGCATTTGTAGTTCGCGATTGTAATAGCAAGGCTCTGTTATTATACAGTGCCCTTTTGTATGCTGACCGGACAATAGATAAAGGGTATCCCCTATCGCAAAAATCTCGTATCAGATGTTTAGCCTGTAGCTTGTATTGATGTATACTCGAGCAGTTTCTCCTATAGCGTATAAACTGGGAAAAGGGCAAACTGTCCCGTAGTTGCTTTGGGTGTTTACTACTGTAATGTAGAATGGTGTTTCTATCAGTAGGTTTTTTGTATACGGAAGTGAGCCATCCCTGAGGACTCTTCTGTACCTCTACATCCAGAAAGACAATTTTTTGGGTGTGGCTAGTGTAGGTGAACTTTATATGTGGGTCTACCTCATTGAGCCATGCCATGAATAGTTGAAGCTCTTGGTTAGTGCCATTCCACAGCAGGAAGATGTCATCAATGAACCTCTTCCATACCACAATGCAATCTTTATGTGGAGATGTGGACAACCAACGCTGTTCAAAAGCTTGCATGAATAGGTTTGCCACGGAAGGGGCACATGTGACTCCCATAGCCACCCCGGACAACTGTTGGTACACTTTGCCTTCAAACTCAAAGTGGTTGTGGAAAATAGTAAGTCTTGCTAGATCAGAGATAAACTGCAAGACAGCTTGGGAAAGATCTTCCTTGTCCTGTAAAGCTGTAATTATTGCTGTGTGGGCTGCCTCTTGTGGGATGCTGGTGTACAAAGATGCAACGTCCATTGTTACAAGGAGTATTGAATCTCGAGTTGCCCATTCTGAATAATTTCCCAGTATGTTTAGGAAATGAGAGGTGTCCTTAATGTACGAAGGAATCAAAGACATGAGGGGCCTTAAAAAAAGAATCAATATAGATTGAAAGAGGTTGTAGAACCGACCCCTTGGTGGACACTATTGGCCGACCCGGTGGGTTGTGAGCGTCCTTATGTACCTTAGGTACCACATAGAAACGAGCTAAAGTTGGTGCAGGTTCATTAAGGAATCTCCATTCCTTACGAGTGATTAACTCAAGCTCCAAAGCTTGCGAAGTTAAACGTTTTATTTGTTGCTGCAATGACATGGTTGGATCTTGTGTCAATTCTCTGTAAACAGTGCCCTGGGACAATTGACGGTAGGCCTCTTCTAAATATTTGTCTCGGTCCATTATTACGGTAGCTCCCCCTTTGTCAGCTCGTCGTATTACGATGTCAGATCGGGTTTGAAGTTCTTTTAAAGCCATTTGTTCTGGCATCGTCAACGTTCGGGCCCGCGTGGAGCATCGTTGTTCCAGATTTTGTACATCTGCTAATACCAGTTCCTTAAATAAATGCAACGCTGGAGGAGGGGGCTCTAAAGGGGTCCAGGTGGATCGTAGAGGTAATGGAACTCGACCTGGCGCAGATGAAGAACCGGAACTCACAGCAGAAATAGCGTTGGTCGCAAAAAATACTTTTAAATGGAGCTTCCGCATAAGGCTCTCTAGATCCACTCGGAATTGGAAACTATCAAAGTAAATGTCTGGAACAAATGACAGACCTTTATTCAATAGACTCAGATGGTGTTCAGAAAGAGATATCTTAGAGATATTTATAACCCAAGATGCGCCATCATGGGAGTTTGGAGACATTGTGGATGGATTGTGATGGGCCCAGAGTTCCCCACTCATGCCTTGCTTGAGCTGGGTACTAATCATAATACTCGGCGATCTCCTCCTCGTCCTCGTTGTTTCCCCCTGTTGGAAGGTTTTTTCTTTGCTTTGGCCTCCCCGTCCTAGAGTTACACCAAGATAGCGAAGGGTGGGTGCCAGCGGGATAGGTAAATCGGACATAAGTGGGGCCAAAGTAGGGGAAGGGGCACCGAAAGTGAACCAGATGGCTGCTGATTTGGAATGGTTAACAATGAGATTTGATATACCGCCTATAACAAAAGTATTAAGGTGGTGTACAACACAAAATTATGGCTGCAGAAAAGAAAGATAGAAAGGAATGCCATTGGGTGGATAGGAAAGAAGTCAAGGAGAAAAGAGAAAAGGACAGTAAAAGTGGCATAGACAAAACAAAATTAGACATCACGACAAACGGGTAAAGACATAAATACAAGACAAGGGGACAAAGGGCTGATAGCATAGAAAGTGACAAGGCACATAGCAGAAGATGGGCAATACCACAGAGACAGTTATGACACAGTGGAAACGTCAAGGGAGAGGAGCACAGACAAGGACAAGCAGTTCAAAAAGGGAGGGGCTAACACAGGTAAGTGCAGGAATGTTCTAACCCTCTGGTGGATTGTTGGTGGGTAGTGTAGTTGACGGACTGGAGGTGAGCGGAGGGAGGGGAAGATCAAAGGCCTGGCAGAAGAGAGAGGTTTTGAGCGAAGCTTTGAAGCGAGGGACGGACAGCTCGGTGCGGATAACATGCGGAAGAGAATTCATAAGGCGGGACTAGCAAAGAAGAAGGCGGCGTGACAGGTGGATTCAAGGTGGGCCTGAGTGGGGGAAGGCAGGAAAAGGCGATTACCATGAGCAGAACGTAACAGGCGAGGAGTAGGTTGGAGAAAGATAAGATCAGCTAGATACTGTGGTGTGTTAGTGAAAAGTACTTTATGAGTGGTAAGAAGTTTGTAGACATAGCGGACTTTAATAGGGAGCCAGTGAAGAGAAAGTAAGCAGGGAGTGACATGATCGCGAGGAGAAGAAAAGGTGAGGAGACGGGCAGCTGTGTTTTGAATTAACTGTAACCTACGGAGCTGATATTGGGGAACGACTGCAAGTAGGGAGTTGCAATAATCGAGGCGGCTAATCACCAGAGAGAACTAACGAGGTAAGGGAAGCAGAGGGGAGAGAGGAGCGGACGGCCCTAATCTTCCGGAGTTGGAAGAGGGAACTATGCACTACACCGGAGATGTGCTGGTGAAAGGATAGTGAGGAATCTAGAGTTACACCAAGATAGCGAAGGGTGGGTGCCAGCGGGATAGATAAATCGGACATAAGTGGGGCCAAAGTAGGGGAAGGGGCACCGAAAGTGAACCAGATGGCTGCTGATTTGGAAGGGTTAACAATGAGATAGTTGTCATGGAACCATTTGGCGACTGAGGCAAGACAATTGTTTAGGGGGGAGAGGTCGGGAGCTGCTGGGGATGTATGGTGGACCAAAAGAATGTAATCGGCAAAGAAATAGGCAGATAGACCAGTTTGTTGAACAAGTGGGGCAAGAAAGATATTGAAGAGGAGCGGTGCCAGAATAAATCCCTGTGGTACACCGAAATGAAGAGGAAGGGAGGCAGAGGAAGAGGAACCGAAGCGAACTGTAAAAGTTCGGGAGGAAAGGAAAGAGTGGAACCATTGATGAACTGTACCCTGGGCACAGAGTTCTGATAGTCGTGAAAGAAGGGTGCGATGATCAATAACGTCGAAAGCTGCAGAGAGGTCCAGTGAGACAGCGATTGAGAGATTACCCTTATCAGACCAGTGTATTTCATTGAGGAGTGCTATAAGGATGGTTTCCGTGCTATGACCAGCCCTAAAACCTGATTGTCTGGGGTGCAGAGAGATAGTAGAATCGAGATGTGCGGTGAGTTGGTGAAAGACAAACTTTTCAAGAATTTTAGAAAGAAAGGGGAGGTTGGAAACAGGGTGCCAATTTGAGGGGACAGCTGGATCAAGAGTAGGCTTCTTAAGCAGGGGGCGAACCAGTGCGTGCTTCCATGTAGAGGGAAAGTTCCCAGATGTGAGGCTAGAATTTACAATAGCAATGGTAAGAGGGAGGAGCGCAAGAGAGGAGTCAAGGAGCCAGGCTGAAGGTAAGGGATCGAGAGGGCAAGTGGTTTTATGAGAAAGTGAAATGGCCTTAGAGAGCTCGACTGAGGTAACGGCGGAATGTGGACCAGGTGTGTGGGAATATTGGGGCAGAAGGCAAGGGGCAACGGGTAACTAAAGTAGGAGAAGCGGGGGGAGGTGAAAGAGGAGGTGGGCAAGAGTCGAAGGTGGAGCGAAGGGTCGAAACTTTGGTTGAAAAAAAGGCAGCAAGGGCCGTGGAACTGGGGGCGCCAGGTAGAGGGGATGAGGAAGGTAAAGTAGAAGCTGAGGAAAGAGAATTCAGGACTCGGTACAACTGACGGGATGAATTGGAGGAGGTGATAAGGTTGGAATAATAGGATTTCTTCGCGGATGTTATCAGAGAATAGTATAGTTTACGGGTACGACGAAAGGTAGAAAGAGGTATCGGAGAGGTGCTTATGCCAAAACCGTGCTGCGCAGCGAAGATAAGAGTGGTGCAGATAGAGACCTGAATGGAACCAAGGATGATGTGAGGGGGGATGGGTGGAAGCGGGCCGAAGAGGAGCAATAGAATCAAGGGTGGAAGAAAAGGTGGAGGTCCACAGATCGACCTGTTTGTCCACAGGGAGGGAAGAGAAGTCAGACGGGAAAAGTGAATCACCAGGGGGGAAGTGTTGTAGTGTTGTTGAAGTAATATGTCGGGACAAGCGTCGAGGGGGGGGGGTTGGAATTCGGAGAGGGCCCTGGTGGGGAGGGAAGGGAAAGGGAAAAGAGGATGCAGTGATCGGACCAAGGGAGGGGCAAGGGCGTGATATGAGCTGGTGGGAATGGGAAGGAATCCAAGGTAAGGATGAGATCAAGAGTGTGCCCAGAGGTGTGCGTGGGACAGGTCACGTGTTGGATGAGGGAGAGGTCACTAAATAGAGAGGCAAGTGTTTTATCACGGAGCCGAGCTTGAGAATGTAAGTGGGCATTGAAATCTCCCAAAACAACTAAATGGGAGGACAAAAGAACAGTATCTGATAGGGTAAGCAGAAGGGAATCCCAGAGTTCTGCTTGCAATGAGGGAGGTGCGTAGAGTAAGAGAAAATAGGTAGGCGTCGGGGAGGAGGTATGTAAGAGAAGAGACTCAGGATATTGGAGGGAGGGTGAGACAAGGGAGAGGGGGAAGGACGTACGATGGATAACTGCTACTCCTCCCCCCGTGCGGCATGAAAGGCAGTGTACCCAGGAGGGAGACACTGGTGAAGAAGACCATCCTCTCCTGGCCAAAGCCAGGATTCTGTGAGGAAGAGGGCATCAAGTGAATGTTGGATTAGAAGGTCGTGTACTAGGAGTGTTTTAGAACGTAGGGACCGACAATGTAAAAGAGCCAGAGAAACCGTCAGGAAAGATAAGCACAGGGTGATAGATGCAGGGAAATGGTGGGCTGGGCGACTAAGCTGACAGTGGAGGAGATTTTGCGGATTTCGGGCGAGCGCTCCGTTTGATGGAGGAAGGAACGTAGAGGGACGGTAGCCCCACCACACAGGAATAGCAGCCATTGGGCTAGACTTGAAGGAAGGGGGTAAAGACAGAGAAGGTGCTGGTGGCGTATAAGAGGGTGAACTGTGGGTCGTCCACAAAGGCGTAAAGCGGCGCAGACAGTGCGGGTCGGGTGCCAAGCAGCAGAGTGGTCAGCACACTGAGAATAAATAGACACAAGAGCCAGGGCCAGGGAATTGTAGCGCGCTTTCCGTGCCCCCGTCGTCACCCCAAGGAGCTCGCCCAAGGAGCACGACCTGCTCCTTCGACGCGTGCCCGCGGCGCGGATTGCCACGGGACCAACTTTTATGGAGGGTGGAGTACCTGGACGTTGACGTGGACGCGTTGCACGCGTCCACGTCACCACCGGGAGGCAGAGCTGGCACAGGGAAACAAGCTGGGATACACAGCAGCAGCGCAGGATCTGGACATTGACGTGGACGCGTTGCACGCGTCCACATCACCACCGGGAGGCGGAGCTGGCACAGGGAAACAAGCTGGGATACACAGCAGCAGCACAGGATCTGTATAAAGAGCAAACAGACAGCAGATAGCATACAGACAATGGCACAATGCACAGCACGTATACAATAGCACAGCGAAGCAGAGCAGCCTTCAAAGAACTAAGCAACCCAGTCTTCTCAGCTCTTTGTTGCTTTTGATTCTAGTCATTTGGGACTTCCAGTTTCCAAAAGAACTCTCTCTAGGTGGATTGCAAATTGCATATCCTTTGCTTATGAGAGTAAGGAACTTTCTCTCGAAGGCCATGTCACAGCTCACAATGTGAGAGCAATGGCAGCCTGTATGGCTAATCTTCGTTCTGTGCCCATTGACGACATTTGTAGAGCAGTCACGCCTTTACACACCTTTACAGCCCACTACTGCTTAGACAAGGACTCCCATCGGGATGCCTCGTTTGGCCAGGCTGTTCTCCAGTATCTCTTTCAGTCTTAGCACAACTGCTACCCACCATCCCGGGTTTGGATGCCAGAGATCCATGGGAGGAAGCATGACCCATCTCACCATGGGTTTGCAGCTTCCTGGGGTCATCCCCCTGGCATTTCTCAGCTGGGGAGTACCCATATGTGAAGATTACATTCCTGCTTGTTCCTGGAGATAGTGTAGTTACTCACCTGTAACAGGTGATCTCCGGGAACAGTAGGAATTAAGTCTTCACGACCCACCCACCTCCCCTAGGAGTTGTCTCTCTCTCTCTTTCTCTCCTTTTGTCTCAGCTATAAACTCAACTGAAGAGGCAGAGTTGGAAAGGCGGGAAGGCAACACATAGGCGCTGTGGGATGCTCCCAAAAGCTTTCCTATTGGACACTGGGGAGCATTCCTGCACAGGCTCCGTCGGTATCAACGATACCCATATGTGAAGACTTAATTCCTGCTGTTCCCAGAGATCACCTGTTACAGGTGAGTAACTACGCTATATTGTAGGAAAAAGACCTCAGGGTTCTCACATTGCCAATGCAATGGCACAAACCACTGTATAAATATACAATTCATCTGCAATGGCTGTTACCGGCTCCACACAGTATACACTTCACCATTTACATCATAAATCATAAAATCCTCCAGTAGTGTGGTAATCCAAGTAATCATTCTTAAGATCGCTTTAAGACAGCACTCAGGAACAAGAAACTGGCTTTATCTATCTCTGGAATACATGCAGCTCTAGCAGAAACAAGCAGAGATTGTACTTAGCTGAGACCAGCTCTTGTGTAGTAGTTTAACTCAGACATCAGGCGTTTCACCAAGGCTGCTTCAGGAAGTCCAACCGCATTCAAAAGCTGAGGCATCTATAGGAATACCAAATGCAGAGACTGATTAACATGCCGCCGCATAGGCTCATCATAACACAACGTTATAGCAAGCCAGCACCCAGCAATGTAAATACTGCTTTACACTCAGCACCAGAAAACCAAAGTACATCTGTCTTCAAAATGCACTACTTTCAGCCGCACATTGGAACAAGAAAACGCTGCGCCTGTGTATTTTATTTATTTATTTAATGGTATTTCTATCCCGCCTTTTCCTTTAATCAAGGCGGTTACACAGCAATCAATTGAATTATAATTGGGTTCAAGGTGTGCATATAATGTACAGTGAATTGAGCGTGTGTGGGTGTGTTGATTAGTGTGCGCTATTAGTGTAATATAAAGACCCAGCAGATATCCCCTTAACCAGGACACACCTACTGCATCACTTTGTAATTAGCCAATCAGTTGCATGCCCATGAAACCAACAATTCAAATAAATGATAATATAGCAGAATAAAAACTAGAAACAGCAAAAAACAGAAAATATCCACCCACCGCAATCCAGAATATTAATAAATCACCAACACACTCTTCAATCAAATTTGTTCAGCCTCTTACGGTTCACTGTATCAAAATGAAATATGCAAAACTGTTCCTTATGTAATAACTTTAAAGCCTGGTCTCCACTCCATCACAACAGAGGTACATGATCTAGTACCACACATCTGTAATCATTAAACATGTGGTTAGCCTCAAGACTATGTAATGCAAGTGGAGCCCCCACAACTCTACAATTAATCTTGCTACGATGCTCGAGTAAACAGGTTCGTAATTGTCACGTGGTTTTCCCACTATAAAGAAGTCCACACGGACAGACGTGCATACACCACAAACTCCAATCAACAGATGGTCTGCCGACGCAATTGCCACTGTATATCATGATGTACAAGAACATTCATCGCAAACATCAGCGGACGCACAGAGCAAGAACCACATGCACTGTGGCCTGACCCCACACCAGACCTATCAACACCCCCTCCCCCCCCCCCGGCAACACTAGACAAAATGTCTCAAGGTTTTCCCTCTTGTATACACAATCCTAGGTTTGCAATCCAAAAAACGGGTATCGTAGATAGAACATGAAAGTGGGCATTAACAATCTTTCGTAACTGGCCACTCATTGGAGAAAATAGTGACTAGATCTATAAACTTAGATTCCTCAAAGTTATGTTGCCGTGATCTCGGGGCTAAATGCCAATTCCCATCATTATGTAGAACACATTTGGGCCCGCTCAATAATCCCAGGAGGGTAACCTCTATCATGAAATGCTCTAGCTAGCCTCTGGGACTGATAAATAGAATGGGAGCCCATTTTTCAATCTTTTGGGATGTGTGCTGTCATAGTGAAGGAGGGCATTCCTATCTGTTTTTCTTAGACTGAAGTTTCAAACCCATCTTGTGTTATAAAAATCTGAACATCCAAAAATATTAGTTTTCTCATGTATCATAAACTGTATACGTATATGAATGCTGTTGGTTAAGCCAGTTATAAAATTCCAACAGACTTCCTTCAGACCCTCCCCACAACATAAACACATTGTCAATATAATGAACCCACATACATATATACCGATGACACCTACAATCTGCAAGCCATATAAACTCGAAACGTGCCATATAGGGGTTTGCTATTGAAGGGATCATCATAACATTGCAATGCCCGAGTGTTGCTGATAAAGCTGGCTGCCATTGCCAAAAAAAGTTATACAAAGCGCCAGCCGGGCCAGTTGCATAAGAAATCTCAATTGATATTGGGTCACATCCCCTCTTCTACCCAATGCCTTCTCTAAAACTTCTAACGCTCCCTCTTGTGGTATACTTGTGTATAGGGAATTCACATTGAATGTTACTAGCCATCCCTCTAGTGGAAAGCCCTGTGCCAAGAATGTAAACAATTCAGAAAATGTGTTGTCATGCTCGAAAGATGGAATAGATGGGCCTAAGGGGTATAGATATGAGTCTAAATAACTAGACAAAGGTTACAACAATGCCCCACAAGAAGAGACAATTAGTCGCCCGGGAGGTAACTGTAAATTCTTATGAATTTTGGGAAGAATATAAAATCAACGAGTCTTCAGGTCCTTAGGATTTTAGGATCAAAAACTTTCTGGGTTAGCTGATATAGCAGAAGGGCTGTCGGGTAAGGTTTGCCTCTTTGCGGATTATACCAAAATCTGCAATAGAGTAGTCACCCAGGAAGGTATAGATAACATGAGGGATCTAGCTGAGCTTGAAGAATGGTCTAGAATTTGGCTGCTGAGATTTAATGTTAAAAAATGCAAGGTCATGCATTTGGGCTGCAGGAATCCAAGGGAGCAATATAGTATAGGGGATGAAGTACTTTTGTCCACTAAAGAAGAGCGGGACCTAGGCATGATTGTGTCTGATCTTAAAGTAGCTAAACAGGTAGAAAAGGTGACAGGAAAAGCTAGAAGGATGCTTGGGTGCATAGGGAGAGGAATGGCCAGCAGAAGAAAGGAGATGATAGTGCCTCTGTATAGGTTTTTGGTGCGACCTCATTTGGGGTATTGTGTGCAGTTCTGGAGACTGCACCTTCAAAAGGATATAAACGGGCTGGAGTCCGTACAGATGGTAGCTACTAAAATGGTTAGTGGTCTTCATTATAAAGCATATGAGGACAGACTTAAGGATCTTAATATGTACACCTTAGAGGAAAGGCAGGATAGAGGTGATATGATTGAGATGTTTAAATACCTCTATGGCATAAATGCACAGGAGGAGAGCCTCTTTCGATTGAAAGCAGGCTCTGCTACAAGGGGACAGGGTGAAAGGGGATAGATTCAGGAGTGATATGCTAAAATATTTTGCTAAAATATTTCTTTACAGAAAGAGTGGTAGATGCATGGAATAATCTCCCAGTGGAGGTGATAGAGATGAGAACAGTATCTGAATTCAAAGAAGCATGGGACACAGAGGATTTCTAAGGAAAAAAGGGGACTGTTCTAGTGGTTGATATGGAAGGACAGACTAGATAGGCCATGTGGTCTTTTTCTGTTCTGTTTCTATCATGCAGAGCTTCTGTTGCCAATTGTTTAATCTTCACTTTTAAGCCGCTCAGTGGAATCCACTTCTAAGAGACCATACGTATTGGTATCCGAAATTTGGCGTAACACTTCTTGATGGTAGTAAGTAGAGTCGAGACTACCACAGCTTCGCCCTTATCCACTTGTTTGATGATAATATTCTGATTAGTATGTAACTTCATCGTAGGACAGATGGCAGCTATATTTCTTCACTCTAGTCAACTCTAGAGCCTTCGCATCTTGTAATACCAAATCCTTAAACACCTGTATTGCTGGAGGCGGTGGTGTGGGCAGAACCCAAGTGAAGCGTAAAGGGAGGGTGGTCAGATTCTGTTCCCCTTCGATAGATAGGTTTTCACCTCATTGAAGGGGATATTTCATGGCTTGATGAACATGGACTATTTCAGGTTCCTTTGTTTATTTGAGAGAATAGTGGTGGGTGTTCTAACATGCCAAAAGTAGCTAGCCTACGTGTTTATGCAATTATTTTCAAGGCCATGTTTAGATGGTCTCATTTGTTTGATAATCTGCTTGTACTTTGAGAATAGTTACTTCCAGATCATCCTGCTAGATCAGTACAAATGAGTAGGTTGTATTCCCCTACCATCATAGGTGGAGACAGAATTAACTAAAAACTGCCATTGACATTGCTGCTACTTGACCTGGTGCTGCTAGGGACATACTACATCATTTGTCTCCAGCTGGACTGGTGCAGCTGGGGTTTGGATTTGTTAGCTCCTGGGCAGCTATCTTAAGGCACATGGTGTTCTAGTAGAGCTTGTCAAGACATGTCCACAGCATATCTGATGGTATTTTGCTGGAGTTTCCCCACATGGAGTCGGGGAAAGGACCACAATCCCCATTAGTAATCCTGATCAGTTGAGCACCCAGGATTGTGCCAGACAGTCTCCAAGTGTGTCTTCTCCCCCAGTCCCAAAGAGCAGCCTCCAAACAGAAGCAAAAAGAAATGCGAGAATTGAGTGTGTGGAAGCAACGCTGTCTGTGCCTGCATCTTAGACACAGCTATGGGGGGTGACCCAACTTATCCTATTTGTGTGGTCTGTTGTTGGGTCTGGTGGATGTATGTATGTTCATTTTGAAACTCCTTTTTGTGTGCACATACTTTCCTGCACACTTGTAAGTTGTGCTGCAGCAGATATGTGCAAGGCTGCATGTGCGAAGTTACACGTGCAGGGCAACACGTGTAAGCCCGGGTAACACTGCCACTTGAACGTATAAGAAACAACTTGCTCACAGCTGACCATAATGCGCATGTCAGCCTCTAAGTACTGTCTGCTCTGTCAAGTACCGAGTAGTGCTATGGATCTCCTTGACGAGTGCAGTGTGAAGGCATAAGTGTGCATCCTTATTTTGACAATTGGCTTATTCAGGCCAAGTCTCCTTTGGAAATAGGATGATAGCCAGAGTGGTCCATTTTCTGGAGGGCCTTGACACCAAGATTTGAGGTACCTCAGGGCCCTTTAAGAACATAAGAACATAAGATATGCCATACTGGGTCAGACCAAGGTCCATCAAGCCCAGTATTCTGTTTCCAACAGTGGCCAATCTAGGTCATATATACCTAGCAGTTTCCCCAAGAGACACAAGTTCCACAATGCTTGTACTGCGTCAAGCATTGATATCTTGTTCACCTGAAGCTTAATTAATCTCAGGTCCTTAGTGTATGTCTGATTTGGGTAACAAGCTTCACCTGAGAGCACCTCCTGTCTTTTAAGATGTGTAAGTACCTATAAAGCTACGATTATCCCAGGGATGGGTGTGGGGAGGGAGGGAGGGAAATAACACTTATTAAAAGAGGGCTGCTACACAGTACCCTGTCCTGTGCTGCTGAGGTAAGCTATATTCTTATTTGATTTAAATTATAGCCCTTTGCTGCTGCTAGGCTCTAACTTATTATGACATTTAAACTACAGCTCTCTGCTGGGTTCCAAATTTAACTAGAAAGCTTTCTTCTGTGTTTTAAATTTAAACTAAAAATACTTTGCTGATACTAGGCCCTGAGTGACTATTAAATTAAAACTATAAGTTCTCTGCTGGGTATGAAATGTAACCAGAAAGTTCTCTTCTGTGTTTTAAATTTAAACTTAAACTGCTGCTACTAGGCCCTGGCTTATTTAACAAAGAATAGTGGGTTCACAGATTAAATAGCTTTAATAGAAAGAATTCCTTTCAGAAAATTCCCAGAAGTATATACTCACAATTGCAGATCTCTCTCCAGAAGTAACAGTCCCTTTTTCTAGTCCTTCAAGACTGAGGATCACAGAGCTATGGTTGAGCTATTTATGCCTGTGCTGCTGAGGTAAGCTGTGACCAACTTCCTGGATGATTAACAGTCCTTGCTTGGATAGAAGGAGTCTTTCAAAATGGCCTTTTGAACTGCCACCTGGTGTTAACACCTTTGTCACCTGCTCTGACAGCATCTTTTTGACTGTCGAGAGAATGGCTAAGTTTCTGGTACAGTTGATGGCCTTCCAACAGCAGCAGATTCCCAATACTTGGGACTGTCTTAAATTCCTGGCTTCGATGGTGGCCACTAGAGAGTTTAGTCCCTTAGACAAGGGCTCATGAGATCACTCTCAATGAGGAAACCTCACCCTCTTCCTTCGTGCCACCTCCTCTCTCCCCCCCCCCCCCCATTCTCTCCTATTCTTTCTCTCATCTGGAGATAACAATCTCAACCCTGGCCCCCCTAGACTTTTTTCACGATCCCATGGCAGATCAATGCGTAACCTTTCTAATCTTGTTCATATCCTTTCTTCTTTCTCTTCTGTCCCTTTTTCATGCTTAGAAATATAGAAACATGACAGCAGAAAAATACCACATGGCCTGTCTAGTCTGCCCTTCCATATCGACTACTACAATAGTCCCTTTTCCTTTAGAGATCCTCTGTGCTTATCCTATGCTTTTTTGAATTCAGATATTTGCCTCATTTCTACTACCTCTACTGGGAGACTATTCCATGCATCTACCACTCTTTCTGTAAAGAAATTTCCCCAGGAATTGAGCAGGAAGTCAATCCTCACATATGGGATGTCTGCGCTGACAGAGCCCGCGTGGAGCATTTCCCCAGCTTTGAAAGAGAGCCTTTGGGACAAGCTACCATGCATGCATGGTCTCCTTCCTGCCCAAAGGTGCCATCTTGCTTAGTCTTCTTTTTCTGCGGAGCCCAACAGATATCTGTCCTGTTTACCTGGAAAAATCCTTGTTAATTACCTCAAAATAGTTTCCAGGTTTGCTACTTTTCTTCTCTTATCTCTCCTTACACCCCCCCCCCCCCCCCCGGGAACTCCACTCTTCTGGCAAATTGCTTCTATCTGTGTCCTTCTCTTCTATTGCTGACTCCAGACTTCACTCCTTTCACTTTGCTGTACCTTTCTCCTGGAACAAACTACCTGTGTCTGTACGCCAGGCACCTTCTCTGACCCTTTTCAAATCCAGGCTGAAAACTCACCTCTTCGCTGCTGCTTTTTGGATCTTGACTCACCTGATCTACTTGTTTCTTTACCTTTCCCCCTTGTTTTATCCTTGTCTACACCTTCTTTTTGTTGTCTGTCTTGACTAGATTGTAAGTTCTGATGAGCAGGGACTGTCTCTTATATGTTTGTGCAGCGCTGCGTACGACTTGTAGCGCTATATAAATGTTCAGTAGGAATAGTAGTAGTACAGTGCATCACATGAGGGCAATGGCCACATCAGTGGCCAACCTCTGCTCAGTGCCAGTGACTGAGATCTGCAAGGCTTGACACATGGTCTTCAATTCATACATTCACAATTCACTACTACGTGGAGAGGGAGTCCCTGAGAGACAGTGACTTTGCACAGGAAGTACTCTGAAATATTCTCAGTGTAGGCAGCTCCTGCCTTCCGACCCTTCTGTGTTTAGGCTACCAGTGATAGTATTGCTGGATGCAAAGGTCTTGCAGAGTCCCTCAGTGGGGATTCACCTTCTACAACTCACGTCTACCCAATCTGTTGCCGTTGTTGCTGTCGTGGTTCAGTCCTCGGCAGCCCTGAGCTAGGGAGTCCCATATGTGAGGATCGACTTCCTGCTTGTTCCTGGAGAAAGTATAGTTACTCACCTGTAACAAGTGTTCTCCAGGGACAGCAGGAATCGGTCCTTGCAACCTTCCCTCCTCCCCTGGGAGTTGCCTCCCTACCTTGTTTTAGTTTTTACTGCCATCCTAGCTATGTCATTTGACAGAGCAAGATGGCACCCTTGGGCGGGAAGGGTACCACACATGCATGATAGCATGTACCAAAGTCTTTCTTTGAAAGCTGGGGAAATGCTCCGCATGTGTTCTGGTGGCACAGACATTACCCATATGTGAGGATTGATTTCTGCCATGTCTGGAGAACACCTGTTACAGGTGAGTAATTATGCTATTTCCACATATTAGGATGAGGGTGAAAGGAGATAGACTCGGAGTATATACCCTTGCAGCAGAGCTTGCTTTCAATTGAAAGAGGCTCTCCTGTGCATTTATGCCACGGATATATTTAAATCTCTCATTTCTCCTCTATCCTGCCTTTCCTCTAAAGTATGCATATTAAGATTCTTAAGTCTGTCCTTATGTGCTTTATAATGAAGACCACTAACCATTTTAGTAGCCACCCTCTGCAGATTCCAACCTGTTGATATCCTTGTGAAGGTGTCTCCAGAATTGCACACAGTACTCCAAATGAGGTCACTCCAAGGGCCTATACAGAGGCACTATTGCCTCCTTTTTTCTGCAGGCCATTCCTCTCCCTATGCTCCCAAGCATTTTAGCTTTTGCTGTCACCTTTTCTACCTGTTACTTGAAGATCGACAGACACAATCATGTCCAGGTCCCACTCTTCTTTTGTGGACAGAAGTACCCCCCCCCCTCCCACACACACATTGTACTGCTTCCTTGAAGTTTTGCAGCCCAAATGCATGACCCTGCATTTTTTATCATTAAATCTCAGCTGCCAAAGTCTAGACCATTCTTCAAACTTAGCTAGATAGATTCTTCTCATGTTATCTACTCTTTTCTGAGTGTCTACTCTATTGCAGATTTTGGTATCATCCGCAGAGGCAAACCTTACCTGACAGCCCTTCCGCAATATCACTAACAAAAATATTAAAAAGAATCAGACCAAGGACAGATCCCTGCGGCACACTACTGGTAACCTCCCTCTCCTCAGAGTGAGCTTCATTTACCTGTACTCTGTCACCTCCCCCCTCAATCAATTTCTAACCCAATCAGTAACTTTAGGGTCCATTCCTAGGGTGCTCATAGAAACATAGAAATATGATGACAGAAAAAGACCACATGGCCTATCTAGTCTGTCCTTCCATATCAACAACTACAACAGTCCCCTTTTTACCTTTAGAGATCCTCTGTGTTTGTCCCAGTTTGTTGATAAGTCGCCTGTGAGGAATGGTGTCAAAGGCTTTACTGAAATCTAAATAAACCACATCTAGGGCTCTCCCTTGGTCCAACTCCCTGGTAATCCAGTCAAAGAAATCAATCAGATTTGTCTGACAAGACCTGCCTCTGGTAAATCCATGCTGCCTCAGATCCTGCAATCTGCTTGACTCCAGAACCTCACTATTTTCTCTTTCAGCAGCATTTCCAATAATTTACTCACCACCGAAGCTAAACTAACCGGCCTGTAGTTTTCAACCACATCCTTACTTCCGCTTTTGTGTAAAGGGACCACATGAGCCTCTCTCCAGTCCTTTGACACCACTCCCGACTCCGAGGCATTGAAAAGGTCAGTCAATGGAGCTGCTAGAACATCCCCAAGTTCCCTCAGTATTCTAGGGTGTATCCCATCCGGTCCCATTACTTTGTTTACTTTAAGTTGAGCTAGTTTCTCATGAACACAGTCTTCTTAAAATTGTTCAAGATGCCCCTCGCTTCTGTTCCTGTTGAGTGTTTTCTGAGGTCCTGCTCCTGGTTCTTCATCTGTGAACACAGAACAGAAATATTTGTTAAGCAATTCTGCTTTATCCTCATCAGCTTCTACATATTCCTCCCCTTCACCCTTGAGTCTGACAATACCACTTTTGCCCTTCCTCTTCTCACTAACATATCTGAAACCCCCATTTTATTGCATTGGCTATTTCCTCCTCTTTTTGAATCTTTGCTTTCCTGACTACTTTGCTAGCTTCTCTGTTTTTCCAAATATAGATGCCTGTCTTCCTCTCTGTGTGATCTGTTGTATTTCATGAGGACCTCCCTCTTTTTCTTCACCTTTTCAGCAGCTACTTTCAAAAACTATAGCGGTCTCCTTTTCCTTTTACCTTTATTTAAAATTTTAACAAAAAGGTTGGTTGCCCTTAAAATATCCCCTTTCAGATTTGCCAACTGTTTTTCTATATCCCCCAACTGTTCCCATCCTGTTAAGGACTCCCTGAGGTATTGGCCCTTCTTGGCAAAGTTAGTTTTCCTAAAGTCTAAGACCCTCGCTTTTGAATGGATTCTAACAGCCCTAGTCCTAATACTGGTGATCACTGGATGCAAAATTATCTCCCACTATAACATCAGAAACACTTTCACCATTGGTAAGCACCAAGTCCAGTATGGCCCCTTCATGTGTGGGTTCTGTTACCAATTGCCTGAATAGTTCTCCCTGTAGAGAATCCAGGATCTCCTTACTTCTAGATGATACACTGCAGCTGGCATGTGCCAATCAACATCTGGCATATTGAAATCCCCTAGCAGTATCATCTCCCCTTTCCTAGCAATGCTGCGTATGTCTTCAATTAACTCTCTGTCCTCCTCTTCCTCCTGTGAGGGAGGTCTGTATATCATGCCAATGCAAATAGATTTCTCTTTCCCTCTTTCTAATTTAACCCACAGTGCCTCCTCTCTCCCTTTTAAGCTCTAGTTCCAAAGCTTTAATATTTTTTGCATATAGTGCCGCCACTCCCCTTCTTTCTCACCTGTCCTTTCTGAATAAAGTATAGCCTGGTATAGTTACATCCCAGTCATGGTTTTCTGTGAACCATGTTTGTGTAACTGCCACTAGATCCAAGTCAGCCTCTCCCATTAAAGCTTCAACATCTGGGATCTTATTTCCCATGCTATAGGCATTTATGCACACCGCTCTCCATGTGTTGCCCCTTTTACCCATTTCCATTTCCATAAAGGTATTTAATGTTTCTCTTACCTGGGGGCTTTCTTCACCCAGCCCCATTGAATCTAGTTTAAAGCCCTCTTCAGTAGATTAGCCAGTTTGCTACTGAAGACATGTTGACCTTTCTTGGACAGATGAGCGCTATCTCTGCTCTGCAACCCTTGGAACAGCATCCCATGGCCCAGGAAACCAAAACGCTCTCGATGACACCATCCACGCAGCCATGCATTCATCTCCAGGATGCGAGCTTCTCTACCTTGGCCTTTACCCTCAACAGGGAGGATTGAGGAGAACACAACCTGTGCCCCTATTTGCTTCACTCTCTGTCCCAGAGCCATGAAGTCACTTTTGATATGCTCAGAGGGATACCTGGCAATATCATTTATGCTGACATGGATTAGTAACATTGGGTAATAGTCAGTGGACTTGAATCTCGGCAAACTCTCTAACATCTCTGATTTTGGCACCTGGCAGGCAGCATACCTCTGGTCATTGATCGGCAGATGGATGCCTCAGTTACCCCTACCCTTCGCTGTCTTGTGGTCACTGATTCTGCAACTTTGGGGCACTTGAGCTATGGTTCTTCCCTTTTCAGGGATGCTTTCACCTCTTCCACTTCCAGGGCTGCATAATGGTTCTTCAGTTCAAGGGTTGGAGAAGCTGGATTGGTGATTCTGCAGGCCCTGGTGACTTGTGTCCAACCTTCATCATTCTGTAGGCTCCCTTCTCCTCTGCTGGAGAGCTTGGATGTTGCAAGAAGCATCTCATTAATGTACTTCTCACTGTCTTGAATGCTCCTCAGCTTCACCACCTCCTCTCTAAGTTCCTCCACTTGTTTCCTGAGAGCTTCAGCATGCAGGCATCCTGCACATGGAACTAGTCCTGCAACTGGCATTGGGACCTCAGGACAGAGGCAGAAGTTTTAACAGGGGCAACAGCTTTAGCGATACAATTTTTCCCAGCCATTGTTCAGTTCGTGGAGCTTAGGTATCTTTGCTTGAAATGTATAGCCCCTGTTAAGAATGTCTCAACAGTGCAGGGCTCTGAAGCCTTTTATGCAGACCTCAGCTGCTCTCAGTTCTTTCACAGGCTAATCAGGCCCACTACTCCTGATGAGGCGTCAGTAACTTCAAAGAGCTAAGAAAGATACTAAAGCAGGGTTTTAAACCTATCCCATTAAACAAAATATTTCCCCTTTTAAACTAAAGCACCAAAAAGAATTTAATGGTTTTAAAAATGTACCAAACCCCTTTTAAGAGCTCCCAGACAGCGCTAGTAATTTAAAAAGCTACAAATTCTTACCTTTGCTTGAAATGTGTAGCCCCTGTTAGGAATTCCTGATGAAAAAGGCCACTGAGTTGGAGGCAGTAGTAGCCGCCTACCTCCGCCTCAGTGAGTATTTGTCTTCCCCTGCCTGGATGGCATGCTTATAAAAGGAGGCACGGCCACAGAATTGCAGCTAGCATGCAGCATCCATGTCCTACAACATCTGGGGTTTGTGATAAACCACCCCAAGTCCCATCTCCTCCCGACACAATGTCTGGAGTTCATAGGGGCAAAGCCGGACATTGTTCAGGCAAAGGCATTTCTCCCCCTGGACTGGGCTGACCATCTCAGGACACTAGCCACAGACATATACAACACTGTCCTTCAGTGTCTGCTCGGCTTCTGCTGTGCCAACTTGGGCACATGGCCTCCACGGTCCATGTAACCCCAGATGTCCATCTGCATATGACGGTTGCTCAGTGGTGCCTTCGAGACCAGTGGACACAGGCCACGGGCTGACTCCAAGACAGTCTCAGTGACCCACTAGTTGGTGGAATCTCTGACTTTGTGGCAAAATCTGCAACACCTTCCAAACGCCAAGTCCCCGAAGGGTCCTCACAACGGACGCCTCCCTGCAGGGATTTGAGCCCTCTACGAAGAAATTTACACCCAGGGCAGCTGGTCACAAACTGAGGGCAACCAGCATACACCTTGTAGCGCTATACAAATGATTAGTAGTAGTATCACTCCAAAGGTTATTGCTGTTACATTGGGTGTTTTGTTTGCTAGACTTGAAGATTAGACTTCCCCTTCCACTATTGGTAGCATCAGGTCTGCTGTGGAGGTTTCTGCACACCAGTCTGAGCAAGGGCATACCCCTGGGTGATTCTCATTGACTTACGTCAGATGCCAGCCTGTTTGGCTGGAAGGCTCATTGTGAGGTATAGTCTGCACAGGGAGCTGGACCAATCACAAGTCATCTTGGCCTTCAATTTCTTTGCAACTCAAGCCATTTGCTTAACACTCTTGCCTTTTGCCATCTTGTCAGGAGCAGAGCAGTCTGGGTGGTCTTAAACAATGCCACATTAGTTGTGTATGTCAACTAGGGGGGCACCAAATGTGTGGGAGTGGCCATAGAAATGACTCTCTTGTTTCCATGGATGGAATGAAGGGTATGCATGCTCTGCACAACACTTGGGCATAGACCAGCGATGGCGAACCTATGGCACGCGTGCCAGCTGTGGCACGCGAAGGCCTTGCAGCTGGCACGCGGGAAGGTCCGCAATTGAAAAAAAAAAAGAAAACCTGTCTGCTGCCGTTGTCGGGGCCGCCGTGGCAGAATCGAGCGTGCCGCGGGGCCCCCCTGTACCCACCCGGCAGAGCCTGCCCTCCCCGTAGCAGCTCTCTCTTTGGAGCTACAGTCAGACGCGCCGGCTTGCAGAGCGCGAAGGGAAGAGTTTCCCTTTCGCGACTCTGTTAAGCCCGCCGGGGCTGATGGGAACTTCCCATCAGCCCCCGCGGGCTTAACAGAGCAGCGAGGGAACTTTTCCCTTCGCGCTCTGCAAGCCGGCGCGTCTGACTGTAGCTCCAAAGAGAGAGCTGCTACGGGGAGGGCAGGCTCTGCCGGGTGGGTACAGGGGGGCCCCGCGGCACGCTCAATTCTGCTGCGGCGGCCCTGACAACGGCAGCAGACAGGTTTTCTTTTTTTTTTTTAATTTTCCCTGGGCTGGGCTGGGCTGGGGTGGGTGGGGGTTAGGAGTGGTGATGGGCTGGGCTGGGCTGGGGGGGGTTAGGAGTGGTGATGGGCTGGAGGGGGGGGTTAGGAGTGGTGATGGGCTGGGCTGGGCTGGGGGGGTTAGGAGTGGTGATGGGCTGGGCTGGGGGGGGGTTAGGAGTAGTGATGGGCTGGGTTGGGCTTGGCTGGGGGGGTGTTAGGAGTAGTGATGGGCTGGGGTGGGGGGGTTTAGGAGTGGTGATGGGCACTGGGCTGGGGGGGTTAGGAGTGGTGATGGACACTGGGCTGGCTGGGGGGGGTTAGGAGTGGTGATGGGCACTGGGCTGGCTGGGGGGGTTAGGAGTGGTGATGGGCGCTGGGCTGGGGGGTTAGGAGTGGTGATGGGCGCTGGGGGGGGTTAGGAGTGGTGATGGGCGCTGGGGGGGCTTAAACTAAAAATTGAGTGATGGGGGATTAGGACTGGGAGTGGGCTGATGGGGAGGTTAGGACTGGAAATGGGCTGGTGGGATTAGGACTGGGAGTGGGCTATGGGGGGCTAGGACTGGTAATGGGTTGGGGGGGTTGCTAGGACTGGAAATGGGCTGAGTGGAAGGGGGCTTGAACTGCAAATAGCTGTTGGGGATGGGGCTTGGAATGGAAATGGGCTGAGGGGAAGTGGGGGGCTTGAACTGCAAATAGCTGATGGGGACGGGGCTTGGAATGGAAATGGGCTGAGGGGAAGTGGGGGGCTTGAAGAAGGGAATGGATGCTGGGTGAGACTGGAACTAGAAGGGAGCTGATGTTGGGGGAGGATTAGAATGGGATGGGGCTGGGAAAGTAAAATGGAGAGGGGAAAAATATTTTGTGTAGGAGGGATGAAAAATCTACAATTGGCCAGGTATTGGGAGAGTAATTGGGGATTGAGGATGGAGGGGTAAAATTTGTGTGGATGAAATAGGAATGAGGAAAGAGCAAAAGGAGAAAGATTAGTATGTTAAAGCAGATGTAGAGAGAGAGAGAATGGAAAAAAAACTAGAAGAGAGAAGAAAGGACAAATGGACAGCAGACGATGGAGAGTTAGCAGAAAACATGAAGAAACCAGAAGAAAATGGCTGGACCAATTGCAACTGAAAAAAAATGCACAAAAGATAGAAAGATATCTCTTTATTTTGAATTTATTAACTGGAATATGTCAGCTCTGGGAAATGTGCATCATTAACATCTGCGCTTTGTTTGGTACAAGAGGAAATTCCTATTTGACGTTGCCACTTGTTCTCTTTCCCCAGTATTCTCTGAAATGTATTGGTTTAATATTTGCAGTGTTGCCTTTTGATAGGTAGGGTATGGTGCTTTGTGAGTCCTGGTAATGCTGTCAAGATACGGCGGGTTTGCTATGGGTTCTAAATGGGCAGCTTTTGTAGTAGTTCCTAATGTGCCTGGCGGTTGGCACTGGATTATAGTAATGTAGAAATCTTTTAGTCTTTCTTTATCCATACACTCATTAAGAGACATGTTTACTAAAAGTTAGTGTATGGTAACATTATGCAAATATTTATGCAAATAAGACCACTTATGCAAATGACGTGCTGGCACTTTGAGGAAATTCTTTGGTTTTGTGCGGCAGTTTGGGCACTCGGGCTCAAAAAGGTTAGCCATCACTGGCATAGACTATGTTTAGAGGTGGATTATCTGTTGCATACCTTTGATCCCAGGGTGTGGGAATTCTCATCTACATTCCAGCAGATCCTGGACCTCTGGGGACCATCCCTGGATGAATTTGATGGTGACTGGGTCCATTGTCAAGGTGGGAAAATGCTTCAGTCACACCTGGAGATCAACTCAGGAGGGTGGTGTTGCTTTGATTCAGCCTTGGCCTTGGAAGCTTCTTCAGTACGTTTCAATTGTGGCTTCACAGGGTGGGTGATTAGCTAAATAGATCACCCTGACCTAATGATTCTTTGTGGCCAGATTGGCTATGGAGACCTTGGTTTGCAGATCTGATGTGGCTCTTTATTGGGACTGCCCTTCTGCCTCTCACAAGTCTGGGACCTGTTGGGACAGCAACCTATTCTGTTGGATGACCCAGCTCCTTTCTCACTTATGGCTTGTTCCTTGAGTGTTGGCTTTGGTCTCCACTCTGTTGAAGACTCAGCATGGTTCCATCTGCTTATCCTATATGTTGGTCTGGTATCTTTTGAGGGCTGGTGTCGTGCCACTTGACTCCATGAAAAGCCAGTTTATCATCCTTGTTTGCCATCCTCCTGGACAGTTTTGATAAAGGTCTGTCTCTCAGCTCCTTGACGGTTCAGGTTGTGGCCTTAACATCTTTTCAAGGGCTGATACCAGATTTAGGCCTTGTTCTTCAGGTTCTAATGTCTGCATCCTTCAAGCCATTGAAATGGCTATGCTTAAGGATCTGGCAGGCTCTCTTGTAGAGAGCTCCGTCATCCTTAGAAGCAGCGGTTTTCATCTGACTAGTCCCTTCCGTCTTGCCTAAAGTAGCCTCCACTTTCCTTGCCAATCAGGTGATATCTTCCATACTTTCGATAGGACAATGTAAGAGAGGGCAAGGATCTACATTTAAATGTCCTTGGGGTACTTAGATATCCAGAGGTCACTAATTCTGAATGTTGGCTAGATTTGTGCCTTATATGGGACTGCACGAAGGTGAAGCAGCCTCTAAGGCTACTTGGACCCATTGGATAAAGCAGGTAGTGTCCTCAGTTTCTTTTGCGTAATCAAGCTATTTTGGTGGGATTGCAGGCACACTCCACTCGGGCACAGGCCTTGTCCTGGGAGAAGTGCAGTTTTCACCCCCTTTGTCAGGCATTACCTTTGGGCATTCACGCCAGGGCAGACATGGCTTTTGGTGCAGAGTTTTTGAAAGCCCAAGTGCCTTACAGTTTGATTTATTTTATATACTGCCTATAGCCAGGCATCTAGGCGGTGAACATATCAGAAAAGTAATAACAATGAAGGGGAACATAATCCATGAAATGAACCAAGAGCGAACAAAAGAGAGAGAAACAAAAGGAGGACCTATGTTACAGTCAACGATGAATGTAAAGTAAATAAGGAACACAGAAGTATGAAAGGGCAAGGGACAGATAGACATACCATTAGCAGTGCTGCTGATGAAGAAGCAAAGTGGGAAAAGGAGGGCTGACGAAGGAAGACCCGGAGTCATAGGGACCTAGTTGAAGGGAAGACCAAAAGGAAAAGGTGAAAGAGAGTTGGGAGCGAAGACCAGGGGGGAGAGAATTCCAAAGGATAGGGCCAATGACCTGAAAAGAGGAAGAACGGAGCCACGACATAGTCCCGGAACCTTTGATAAGCACTTTTTCCTGCACAGAGGCATCGTAGCTTTGGCACTTCCCACTTGTCTGGACTGGTCAACAGAACTATCTGGAAGGAGGAATTTTACTTGCCAGGTAACTTCCCTTCCTTGAGTCCTGCCAGACCAGTCCAGGGTCTGCCCCATTGTGCTCTGCTTTTTTTTCAGTTTAGCCTGCTTTGACCTTCGTGTCAGATTCTATTTGGTCAGGGCTGGCACTACCATTAGACAAATTAGGCGGTCACCAAGAGCAGTGGCCCTTTGGAGGTGCTCATTGCCACCGCTGCCTCCCCTTTTTGGGGACAGCAGCGGCAGCAATGGCAAAGGAACCATGACAGTGCTTACCAAAGGTTTCAGTGCTTTGTCATGGCTCCTGCCTGCTGTCTTTGGGTGCTCTCACCCCTCCCCCCCACCCACCCGCCACCTTCCATTTTATGCCATACCGAAAGTTTGTATTGGCTGGCTTCTTTGGATCTCAAGGATGCTTTTGCACATATTACAATTTGTCCTTGGCACTGGAAATTTCTTTGCTTCATGTTTCTCAACAACCACAACAAATATGTTCTTTCTCCAGGACCAAGCAGGAAGTCAGTCCTCACTTATGGGTGACGTCGGCGCCGACGGAGCCCTCGCGGAGCAATTTTCCCCAGCTTTCAAAGAAAGCCTTTGGGAATTGCAGCGCGCATGCGCGGTCGTCTTCCCGCCCGAAGGTGCCATCTTAGCCAGTCTTCTTTTTTCCGCGGAGCCCTACAGACGTCCCCGTCTTGTCCCCGCGAAAAAGTTGATTTTCTTCTGTATTTTATCCTTTTTTCTTTCGGTTCGACGCCGATCGTTTTCCCGCCCGGTCTCGCGACGCCGGTCTCGAGTCCTCTTACTTTTTTCGGTTTTTTCTGACTTAGTCAGCTTTCGTTTTCGTTTTCCCTGGCAGCCCGGTCCTTTGACCTCGCAGGGGCCCTTTTTCCCCCGATGGCTGCCAGTGGGTTTAAGCGGTGTGGTCGGTGTGACCGAAATATGTCACTAACCGACACACACGACTTTTGCCTCCGCTGCCTGGGCCCGGATCATGAGGAACTGATCTGTGGGCCCTGCAGCAAACTGTCCTCAAAGGAAAAACCCGCGAGGGCGGCGTCGGTGGACGCTCCTGGCTCCGCGAGGGCCAGGTCGCATAGCCCCGACAGCCGCCCCGGGTCCTTGGAGAAGGAACACATCCCGAAGCGACCTCGCCTGGAGTCGGAGATGCCTGCCCGGGTAAGTCCTGTGGTCCTTCTGGACTCGCCTCCGCGACAGCCGACGTCGGGCCCGACGCCGTCGGGGCCCGAGTCGGGGGCTGCTGGGTCACCTGAGCTCGGACTCAGGTTGACGGCCTTGGAGAGCAGACTGTCTGCCTTCATGGACCAGCAGAGGGCACTGCTCGCTGGCTTCGCTGGCGTCGCTGCCCCGACCGCCGGGACGTCGACGTCCAAGTCGACCCCGGAGACCGAGCCGATCCTCGAGTCGATGAGAACTCGAGTCGATCCTCGGTCGAGGTCACCCTCGGCCTCCCGTTCGGGACCGAGGTCGCCGACGCCGACTCCCTCGGCAGTCCTCGTCGGAGTCGGTCTGGGAGTCTGAGGAGGAAGAGTCACCTGATTCTTTCCGGACTCGGTGTGTCCCATCGGACTCACCGGAGTCCGAGCCTCGGAAGCAGTCCCCCCCGGAGGATGCCCGGTTCTCGGACTTCGTTAGGGATATGACCAAGGCTTTGGCCTTCCCTGCGGATCCCGAGGAGGAGCCTCGAGCCGAAGAGCTCGACGCCCTCCAGTATGACTCTCCCGCGAGGGAACACTTTACTGTGCCGGTTCCTCCTATGCTGGAACGACTACTCTTCCGCATGTGGGAGAGTCCGGCCTCCTCGCCGGTCCTGAGCAGGCGGGTCGATTCTATCTATCGGGTCCGCAAGAGCCCTGGCTTTCAAAAGGCACAGCTGCCACACCATTCCATGGTAGTGGAATCGGCCATGCATCGTCTTAAGAGCCAGAAGATGCACTCCTCGGTGCCTCCTGGAAGGGAGGCCCGTAACCTGGATGGCCTTGGCAAGAAGTGCTTCCAGGGCTCTATGCTCGCATGTCGTGTCCAGACTTACCAGCTATACATGGGCATGTATCTCCGGGATCTGGCTAAAGAGCTAGCCGGATTCTCCGCTGGTCTCTCCGAGGAGCCCTTGCGGAGGTTCCTAGCCTTGTCCACGGGCATTCGGGAATGCTCAAAGTTCATGTCCCGAGCAGCCTATGATGGCTTTGAAGCCTCGGCTCGAGTAGCCGCAGCCGGCATCGGTGCCCGCCGACAGGCTTGGCTTCAGTCGTCCGACCTTGAGCCCTGGGTACAGGACAAGTTGGTCGATGTCCCCTGCCGAGGCGAAAACCTCTTTGGCAAGCCCATGGCGGAAAAGGCTGCACAAATTGAGACTGAGACTCTCACCAGGACCAGGCTTTCTAGGAAGACCTCCGCCCCTTCCCAGAAAAAGAAGGGCTCGGGGAAAAAGTCCTTTTACCCGAGGAAGGCGGCTGCCTACAAACAATACCCCCATTATCAGGCCCCTGCAGCTCCCCAACAGGGCCAGCAGGCCAAGGGACGGGGTAACGGGTCCCGTAGGCAGCAAGCCCCCAAGCCTGCACCACCAGCCCCTGCTCAGCAGGGTGGGGGCTTTTGACTCGCTCAGCATAGCCTCTCCCCCCCTGCTGGTTCCCCCCTGCACCGGAGGCCGGCTGGTTCACTTCGCCCACAGGTGGTCCAGCATCACCGCAGATGCCTGGGTGCTTCAGGTCGTGCGAGAAGGCTACCTTCTCCACTTCCATCAGGTCCCTCCCTCCTATTTTCCGGGAGAGCCTCCGCGCCCCCCTCTGCACAGGGAGTTGCTCCTTCAGGAGTTAGCAGGTCTTCTGCAGGAACAGGCGGTGGAACCGGTGCCACACCACCTGAGAGGTCAAGGCTTCTATTCAAGGTATTTTCTGATACCAAAGAGAACAGGGGGCCTCAGACCCATCCTGGACTTGCGCAACCTCAACAAGTTCCTTGTGCGGGAGAAGTTCAAAATGCTTACCCTTGGAATCCTTCTGCCCTACCTCCAGCAGGGAGATTGGCTATGCTCCTTGGATCTAAAGGATGCCTACACGCACATCCTCATCCACCCAAGCCACCGCCAATACCTAAGGTTTGTGGTGGCAGGAAATCATTACCAGTACAGAGTACTGCCCTTTGGCCTGTCCTCCGCACCGCGAGTCTTCACAAAATGTCTCGCGGTCGTGGCGGCCCATCTCCGGCTTCACGGCCTCTATGTCTTTCCGTACCTCGACGACTGGCTCATCAGAGCAGCGTCCGCTCAGGAGGTCACCAACGCCACGTGCCGCACGGTGACTCTGCTGCAGCACTTGGGCTTTGTCATAAACTTCGCAAAGTCCACTTTGCTCCCCTCACAGGATCTCGAGTTCATCGGCGCAAGGCTGCACACTCCTCAGGCGCGAGCGTACCTACCGCTCGACAGGGCTCAGCGGCTCATGGACCTAGCCGACCGCTTTCGCAGCCAGCCCCTGGTCTCCGCCAAGCGCTTCCTGAGACTGCTCGGCCATATGGCTTCCACCGTCCATGTGACCCCCAATGCCCGCCTGAACATGCGGTCTGCTCAATGGTGTCTCCGCCGGCAGTGGCGACAAGCCACGGGCGGCCTCGCAGACCTAGTGCGCGTTTCCGAGCCGCTGATCTCGTCTCTCCGGTGGTGGCTCCGGCAGCCGAACCTGATATTCGGTATGCCTTTCCAGTCACCTCAGCCGACCCGGGTGCTGACCACCGATGCATCCCTCCTGGGCTGGGGAGCGCATTGCCAAGAGGCGCGTACTCAGGGCCTCTGGACCACGTGGGAGTCTGCTCAGCAGATCAACTTCCTGGAGCTCCGGGCGATCCGCCTGGCTCTCAAGGCCTTCTCCCACCTGACTTCCCAACAGTCCGTCCTTGTCCAGACGGACAATCAAGTTGCCATGTTCTACGTGAACAAACAGGGGGGCACGGGCTCCTTTCTCCTCTGCCGGGAGGCTCAGAAGCTCTGCTCTTGGGCCGTCAGTCACGGCATTCTCCTCAAGGCAGTTTATCTCCCGGGCCAAGACAATTGCCTTGCGGACAAACTCAGCAGGGTCCTCCAGCCGCACGAGTGGCGTCTGGATCCCCTGGTAGTTCAGAAGCTCTTCCTCAAGTGGGGCCTCCCCACGATGGATCTCTTTGCCAGTCCTCACAACCGGCAGCTTCCTCGCTTCTGCTCTCGTCAGCCACACCCCCTTCGGGTTGCGGCGGACGCTTTTCTGATCTCATGGTCGGGGAGCCTTCTGTACGCTTTCCCTCCCATCCCGCTGGTCTCTCGGACTCTTTTCAAGGTTCTCCGAGACAAAGCCTTTATGATCCTGGTGGCCCCTCGCTGGCCCAGACAGCCGTGGTTTCCGCTCCTGCTGCAACTGGCGGTGGAGGGTCCGATCCCTCTGGGGGTACAACCGGATCTCCTCACTCAGGATCAGGGGTCCCTACTGCACCCCAACCTCAGGTCTCTCAACCTCATGGCCTGGCTGCTGAGAGGGTAGTCCTTGCTCCCCTTCTCCTGCCGGCGGAGGTGGAGGAGGTCGTCCTGGCTTCGCGACGCCCTTCTACCCGCAAATGCTACGCCCTTAAATGGCGTCGCTTTGCAGTCTGGTGTACCCAACAGTCGCAGGATCCCTTCTCCTGCCCGGTGTCGGTGATCTTGCAGTACTTGCTACACCTCTCTAATCTGGGACTTAAGTCCAACTCCGTCAAAGTTCACCTCAGTGCTCTTTCGGCACATCATGTGCCGGTGGACGGTAGACCTCTCTCCAGCGACCCTCTCGTAGCGAGGTTTCTCCGAGGTCTCCTTCTACTTAAACCACCTCTGCGCCCGCCAGCGCCGGACTGGGACCTGAATGTGGTTTTGCAGCGGATCACCTGTCCGCCTTTTGAACCTATGGCTACATGTTCTCTCCGTTTTCTGTCTTGGAAAACACTGTTCTTGATAGCCCTCACTTCCGCTAGGCGCGTAAGTGAATTGCAGGCCCTCGTGTCTGATCCCCCCTACACTCGGTTCTACAAGAATAGGGTAGTCCTACGGACTCACCCGAAGTTTCTGCCTAAAGTGGTCTCCCCTTTTCACATCAATCAGGAGGTGGTACTTCCAACCTTCTTTCCCAGGCCACACTCCAGCCGAGCTGAGACGGTCCTCCATACCCTGGACTGTAGAAGGGCTTTGAACTTCTACCTTGACCGTACGCGGGAGCACCGTAAAGCTGCTCAGCTTTTTGTGTCTTTTGACCCCAATAAATTGGGACTCCCGGTCTCCAAGCGTACTCTGTCCATCTGGGTTGCGGACTGTATCTCTTGGGCTTATGGGGCAGCCGGACTCGCCTTAGAAAGTCGAGTCACGGCTCATTGCGTTCGGGCAAAGGCCACGTCAGTGGCTTACCTCCGCTCTGTTCCGCTGGCAGACATCTGCCGGGCCGCTACTTGGTCTTCGAGCCAGACTTTTGCGGTCCATTACTGTCTCGAGAGGGAGTCCCGTAGGGACAGTGCTTTCGGACAGGCAGTCCTCCGTAATCTCTTTGAGGTCTGAGCAACTCCTACCCTCCATCCCGGATGTGGGCTACCGGTGGGTGATAATTCAGCGAAGATTCTATCCTTCTGTGCTGCTGAGCTAGAGGGAGCTCAATTTTGTGCTTAGGGTCTCCGGTAGCCTTGAGCTTGGGAGTCCCATAAGTGAGGACTGACTTCCTGCTTGGTCCTGGAGAAAGCGTAGTTACTCACCTGTAACAGGTGTTCTCCAGGAGCAGCAGGAATCAGTCCTCACTACCCTCCCCCCTCCCCTTGGAGTTGCAATCGTCTGCTTATGTTCTTTTTGCAAATTTTTATGCTGTCTTTTTGGCTATGTCATCTGACTGGCTAAGATGGCACCTTCGGGCGGGAAGACGACCGCGCATGCGCGCTGCAATTCCCAAAGGCTTTCTTTGAAAGCTGGGGAAAATTGCTCCGCGAGGGCTCCGTCGGCGCCGACGTCACCCATAAGTGAGGACTGATTCCTGCTGCTCCTGGAGAACACCTGTTACAGGTGAGTAACTACGCTTTTTTGGTCTGTCTTCTGCTCCCTGTGTTTTCATGAAGTGCCTCACAGTGGTGGCAGCATACCCACACAAAAATGGCCATTTTGTTTTTCGCTTTCTGGATGACTGGTTAAGCATGGGGAAGTCACCTCAGGCGGTAAACTTGACCTTAACCACCTCATCTTTCAGAAGTTGGACTTTCTCATTGAGACCATGCATCTTGTTCCAACTCAGCAACTGTGCTTTATCAGAACCAATGAGGACACACACACAGCCACTTGCATTTACCTCAAGCATGGATGTACTCTATAATCTCCTTGGCTCGTTTCCTCTTGATGACACAGTTCACTCCATTCCCAAAGTTATTGCTCCCAGACAGAATATCTTTTTCATATCAAATAGTTGTAACTCCATGAAGTTCTCTACAGCATACTGGTTGAGAAATACTGTGCACCAGATTCGATCAATCGGGTCACTGTTTTATATAAACAAACAAGACAGAGCAGGCTTCTGATGCCTCTGCATGGAAGTTCTTCGGATATGGAATTTTGCAGCAACTCTAAACTACAATTCAAGCCACTTACCTTCCAGGAGACTGCAACCAATCAGCAGACTCCTTAAGCAGACAGCTCCAACCTCATGAATGTTCTCTAGATCCTCTTGTGATAGAATGTATTTTTCAGAAATGGGGTGTTCCAATAGTAGACCTTTTTGCCTCTGCAGATAATGCCAGATACACCCAGTTCTGCTCCCTCAGACCAGTACCTCATGGATTTTCATCAGGATGCCTTTTCTCCCTTCCCACTCTGCCTCAGAAGATTCTTTAGGTTTGAGCATCAGTAGTACTTATCGCTCCCAGGTGGCCTAGACAAATCAGGTTGCTGCTACCTGCCCAGTGGGGGGAAAAATACTTTTCAGTTGGGAGCGCTCCGCACAATGGATCATCCCACAAGTTTCATCATCAAGTATGGCTGCATTCCTCTGCTGTCTATGGAGAAGCTCTGATCTCCAGGAACAAGCAGGAATGAGTCTTAACATATGGGTACGTCGGTACCGACGGAGTCTGCGCGGGAACGTTTCCCAGCGTCCAATCAAGAGCTTTTGAAAGCATCCCAGCACGCCTGCGTGCTGCCTTCCCACCTTTCCCAACCGCCCCTCCTCAGTTTTTGTTTTTCCACGGAGCCGGCAGGACGTCGTCCTGTCACCGCAGAAAATTCTTGTTCTTATTTCTTAGTTTTCTTGTGGTCGCGGCTGTCTTCCCGACGCCACCAGTACCGCCGGTGTTTTCTTTTCTTTTCCACGGGATATTTTTTCTTCAAAGTGTCCCACGGTCTCTTAGGCCTTTTAGGCCTCTTCTTTTTCCTTCATGGAACCGTGAGACACTTTCTCCAAGAAATGTTCAGACTGTGGCGGTACAACTTTATTTTTAGACCCTCGAAGTCGGTGTCTAACCTGCTTGGGTCCTGACAACAGTTTGGTGAGAAGACGTCTTCAACATTGAGGTTCCCTCGATACACAGTTGCCCTCCAACTTCGGGGCACCATCCCCTTCTTCTTCCACACAGGATCAGGTAACCCACAAACAGTCTGTTAAGACTAGCCAGTCCTCGAGTGGTAGGTCTCATGCACAGCATGTAGACTGCTCTGGCCTTGCCCTTGATGGCCCACTGGCTTCAAAACTCCGGCAGGAGTCTTCGGTCTCCAAAGCGTATAAGGGGTTTCAGGTTGTTCCTGGGGTTCACCCCCCACAGAACATACGTAAGCCGTGTACGGTGGTGGCATCCGCTTCGAGCGGTACCGATACTCCTGCATCGGCACTGGTGTTGGATGAAACACTCCTCACCAGGGATCGTCATCTGGCGCCCTCGGTGCCTTCGGGACCGGTGGATACTCCCCAGATTGACTTTCCATTATCGGTACCAACACCGATACTACCACCGACGTCGGTACCCTCCAGATGTGCATCAACAGCCTCGCTTCCTTCGATGCCGAGTCTGGAATCGATCTCCAGTCTGGAGGACTGGGTACCGACTCGCCTTGGTACCGTCTCGCGGTGGTACCGAAGGCTCGGTTCCGATGACTCGGATCCGCAACTCTCGGTTCCCCCGAGGCCGATTGAGTTGCCACTGGCTGACCTTCCTTCACTGGTATCAGACACGATACCGAAGTCGGTACCGATGTCCTCATTACCCTTACGGTCGGTGCCTTCCATGCTTCGCTTATCAGGCTCTCTGCCCTCGATGCCGAGTTTGGAATCAGTCTCTAGTCTAGAAGACTGGGTACCAATAGGTTTTGGTACCGCCACCGATCGATACCGGTGCTTCGGTACAGAGGATAGTAGCCGGAGGTTTTCGGTTACCTCGGTACCGGTTGAACTGTCACCGATGACTACTCCGATGTCATGTCGGGCTCGACTCCGACATCGGTACCGGTATTGACATCGGTACCGGTATCCACAGTAGCATCGTGGCCAACTCCTGCCATGCTTTTTTCAACAGGATCGCTCCATTCTATACCAAGCTTGGAGTCGATACCTGGCATGCACAATGTGGTAAGGACGGTTGCTGCTGCTCCTGACAGCCAGTACCAGCAACCATCCCTTAAGCATTCCACACTGCACTCTGCAGGATCTTCTATTCCTATATATTTGGATAACTATGTGGGTGCTCAGGCTAGTTCTTTAGATCTAACCTGTCCAAGGGAGATTCCTGTTTGGGATCCCTCTTTTCAGAGTTTCTTCCTGGATATAGCAAGATCCCTTGCCATTCCTATTCCAGGACATGATCCTGCACAAGGCTCTTTCTACCAAAGCAAAGGACAACATAATGCTTCCTTTGCATCATTCCTTGCAGGATCTCCTTCTAGGAATGTGGGAAACACCTTTAAGGGTACCCCCACCTCCCAGGGCAACTGATCTCTTATATCAGGTGCACCCCCTCTCCAGGGTTTCAAAAGACTCAACTTCCTCATCATTCCATAGTAGTGGAATCAGCAATGAGGCGGGTAAAGAGTAAGAAAAAGCACTCTTCTTATCCGCCAGGTCGTGAGTTTAAGACACTAGATGCCTTTGGACGTCAAACCTTCCAGACATCTATGCTTTCTGCAAGAATTCTCTCATATATTTTTTATATGAGTCTTTCTCTTGAGGAGGTCACAAAGCAATTACATCTTTTGACTCCTTTCCTTCTAGATTCCAGGAGTACAGACTATTCCTCACTGCTTAAGCATATCCAGAATATCTCTTGGTTTCTTTTTGTGCTTCCCTAGACTCTTTTGAGTCTGTTAGCAGGACTTCTGCTATAGCTATAGGGGCACGACATAGAGCCTGGCTCCAACCTTCAGACTTGGACAAATGGGCACAACAACGGCTGGGACATGCTCCTTGCACTGGAGAAAATCTTTTCAACAAGGAGTCTTTACGTCAGGTTACTCAGTTGTCCACTGATTTACCTGTTCCTAAGGGTTGTTCTACACCTTCTTCTGTCCCAGTAGGTAGGAAATGTCCTACCAAACTTTCTTCCCACAGGAGAAGAAGGTTTTATTCATCACTTGCCCATCATACAGATGTTCCCCAACAGGGGAGGCATCGTCCTGGTCTGAAGAATCCAACCTCTCACCAGGCTCAGCAAACCCAGCACCTGCAGGGTTTCTGATCAATCATCAGATGTTTGTGACTCTTGGGGTTAGAATCTTCAGTTGCTTTTTCTCAATAGAGGCAATCCACTGCTTCATTCTAACCCCTACACATGGATCTCTTTCCAAAAGACATCCATTTTTTCTATATTTCAATGAGCTGTCAGGATGTTCATGCCTATAGGTCACAGGTTTCTCCTCTTTTCCTGCTAGGGAAAGAGGTCTGACCACTATCAAATGATAGTTCCTGTGCCAGCATGTATTTTTCCTTTCTATAGACTTACTACTTGGTAAGTCTTCTTCAGCTCCATTCTCTTCACCCTCTTACCACTGTAAGAGAGGAATTACTTGCTGGGGGGCTTTTTCTTCAGCCTCTCTAGTTTTTGTCACTTTCCAGTGTGGAGTTTTCCTCTCTGAGTTACCTCCCCTGTTTCAATCTTACTTTGAGGCAGCTTATCAGACATGTCCAGAGTTTTCTACTCCTGTCTGTTCTTTCTGTTTTTGAACAGTAAGATTCTTTCTGCTGTCTTGCTAGCAGCTGCCTATGCAGGAGCCTTAATGTTTGGTCCACTGGTTCTTGTCCACAAACAACCAGATTTGTCCTCCACTAACATTCTGTCTAGTCTTAGTAGTGGCTCCAAGTCAGTGCTTTCATCTATCTTGGAGATTATCTCACTACAAGCTTTCTGGATTGGTCTTCTATTTCTGCTATCTCCATTCCCCTGGGTTTGGCAGCATAGTTGGCAGAGATACTGGCTCTCTAGCAGCCAGTTCTATCTCCTCATTCTCCTGCATCATGCTCTCTGCAATTCTACAGAGAAGCTTTCCACTATGGGCCCTTGCTAGAGAGCATGGAGTTTTTTTTCTCCAACAGCTATCCTAGATGGTTGGAAAAGGCTTTTCAGTCATGTCTCCCATGACTAGAAGGTTCTCCCTTCTTTTACTATCTCCTTTTGATATAAAGGACATAGGCCTTCTCTTACGTAAAAGCTTAAGGAGTTGCCAATTCCCTGCTTTGGTCCATAGCATTCCCAATCGGGGATATGCTCTTTCTCCTTGCAGCTCGTCCTCATGGTAAGAACGCATGATACTTTTTGCCCTTAAGCAGGTCAACATGGTATCTCATCTCTATGTGTCTTCTGTCTACTTACCATGCTAGAGTCCTGGAAGACTCGGGACTTGCTGGCTGCAGATTGATATTATCCTCTGTTTTTCATGTAACCATCCTGGTTATTTTACTAGCTAGAATCCTTGCAGATCATAACCAGGGGGAATAGATTCTCTATATATCTTCTCAAGTAGGTTCCACCTCCTTGTTATTAGATGAATCTTTCCTCTCCACATATCCTATGTGAATACCGTGCTGTAGACATATCTCTGTTTAATTGCAGACACCCATATTTAGGCCTACATATTCATATTTATCTTTTGTGTGTATTTTATGCCCCTCCATATCTCACTATAGATATATTCTTATATGTCTATCTCTATATCTATATGTCTATCTATATTTATATCATATGTATCTGTCGAGATATTTCATTATAAATAGATATGTCTACACATACTTATCTGACTGTCTATGCTCATATAGCTATATGTTTCTGACAGAGGGGCTTTACCCATACCTATGCTATCCAGCAGGTTTGGGGTTCTATGCACACAACCACTCCTGTGGTAGTTAGCAATTTTTATACCATAACCTAAGGGTTTAGGTACCTCTGAAGCTCTCCGTGCCCAATATCTCTCCTAGCTTACCCCAGTTAGGAGAGACATTGTGGATCTTTAGTTAATCACAGGCTTTAACGCCTCAGGCATTTGTCCTCTCTTTTTGGGATACAAGGGGTTCCCATACCCTTTCTCCCCACAAGGACTGTGCCTGTTTGTCCAAATCGGTTAGCCTTTCTCTTTTTGCTCCTAAGAGCGAGCCACTCTGCCGCCAAAAGAGTTAGGTTTTTGTCATACAGCCTTCCGCTGAAGGCCCACCGTTTTTGTACTACCCCAGTTTTTCCTACTGGGGTTACCTGTTACCTTTCAGAATTCTGACCTCCACTGTTTTCCTACAGGTTTATTACCTCCACTTTACAGTGAGGTCCTCTTCACGGTTCCTCTACTGGGTTTCCCAGTAGATCCATGAACCTCCATACTTCTGTGAAATCCTGTCAGGGGAGGTCCATATTGCAGTATTCTTTGCAATATCATTGATGACAATCATCATCCACACATGGACTCCTTCTCTGCAGTCCTATGCTAGGTTAACTGTTCCACAGCATCTTCTTTCTTCAACTCCTACCCTCCATCCTCAGGATGCCTGGTGTTCTGGGAGATAGCATGTTCCAACCTATGACATGCTGGGACTCCAGGCATCTCAGCTTGGGAGTCCCCATATGTGAAGACTCATTCCTGCTTGTTCCTGGAGATAGCACAGTTACTTACCTGTAACAGGTGATCTCTGGGAACAGCAGGAATAAGTCTTCACAACCCACCCACCTCCCCAGGAGTTGTGTCTCTATCTATCTTTCCTTTCCTCTCTCTCTCTTTGTCTCAGCTTTAAAACTTAACTGAGGAGAGGCAGTTGGGAAAGGCAGGAAGGCAGCAGGCAGGCGTGCTGGGATGCTTCCAAAAGCTCTTGATTGGACGCTGGAAAGCGTTCCCGCGCAGACTCCGTCGGTAACGACGTACCCATATGTGAAGACTTATTCCTGCTGTTCCCAGAGATCACCTGTTACAGGTAAGTAATTGTGCTTTACAGGTAAGCAACACTATTTTCCTTTGATGCTTATAGGTACCTCAGCTCATTGTTTAATTCTGTACATAACTTATGCTATTTAACAAAATATTGCCAATCATTTCCCACCCTTAATTTCTCCATCAAGCCTGTAGTACTTTGAGTGCCACCCACCATAGTGCACAAGAGTGACTGACAACATGCAGTTGGGAAAATGAGCAGCCTTTGTTTTTGTGGTGGTCTTTTCAAGTGTTTTAGTTTTAAAGTTCTGAATTTGAAACATAATACAGAGGACTGAAGAAATTCTGTTTTGTTTTTGTTTCTAGATAGTGTTGATGCAGTGTAACATTGAGTCTGTCGAAGAGGGTGCCAGACATCATGTAAGTATGATATTGCAAATTCCTTTATTTTTGTGTGCTAGGTTGGGAACTGTCAATCCAGTGGCATGTTCTTTTACCCTGAGTAAATTACTGCCTGTGAGGAGCTGGCAGTATGCCTTGAGAAGAAGATAGGCAAGTAATTCTTGGGTTGATTGTTGCTTCCTCTTATGGTAAAGTGAAAAATTAGAGATGATTCATTCACAGGTGTGTTGGTGTTGCAATTATTTTAGAATAGATCATGTAAAACAAACCTAGAATACAAATTTAATCTGTTTTCTCTCAAAATTCTCCATTAAAACTTAAAACAAAAAAATCCCTCTCCCCAAAATCTCTCTCACCAATAAACAGGTATAGTGGTATGACATTCACTTAGAGCTTAATTTGCATACACAAAGGAAGCACATATGTGGAGAGAGGAAAGGGGCAGGGCCAGTATGAACTGTTATTTTTTATTGGAGGGGGGGGCGCGCCAAACTCCACATTGTTTTTCTCGTAGTGCACTGGTAAGCAAAGGATAGTTAGGGGTTGAGCACTGGTAGGGGCTAGAGATGGAGGATCACTGGTGTAAGAAGAGAGAATGAGGCACTTTTTCTCTGCCCTTGTGATCCCGGTCTTCCAAATCAAGACCTCTGCCTCTGGTTTCCCCAGTGGTCTTAAAAGTCCCCAAGTCTTAACCCTCTCCCCCTAGTCTCTTGTGGTTCTGAAGTCCCCCATGATTGCCACGCCTGGAAAATTTGCCATTACTAGCCCTTTGCCATCTCTCCTAAATTGGCTAGCAAAGCACAGACCACTCTTCAGAGTGAAATCAACTCTCTCTTCTCCAGGAACAAGCAGGAATGCAGTCTTCAAATATGTGTATCGTCTGTACCGACTGAGCCCAAGCAAGAATGCTCCCTAGCATTCAATAGGAAAGCCTTTGGGAGCACTTCACTGCGCCTGTGCATCTGCCTTCCCAAGTCTTCTGCTCAGTTCTTCATCTTCCGTGGAGCCAGCAGGTTGTTCCCTTCCTGTCACCGCTGAAAAACGTTTTTTTTGTTTGTTTTAATTCTGTGCTCTGCCTTTGTCGAAGCCGGTACCTTCCCTGATACCAGGCCCGATTTTATTTATTTTTTTTCTTTCAATTTTCTTTTTAGTTTATTTTAATTTTTTGGTGGTTTCACCACCAACTTAGGCCTTGGGCCTACCTTTTTTCTCTCACAATGGAAAAACATGTCAGTGGCTTAAAAAATGTACCAAGTGCTCTGGTACAATTTCGGTCATCAACAAACATGACTGATGTTTGTTTGAAATATTTGGGCCTAGACCATCTACCAAATGATTGTCCTTTGTGCCAACAAATGACAAAGTGAAGCCTAAAGAACAGAACCAGACAGTATGGATCCTTGTTTGCCCCGGACTCTATTTCAGTGGTGTGCGTCTCCTTTCTGGGTTCTCAGGTCTCAAAGTTCAAGCATAAATCTAAGTCTGAATCATCGGAATTGAAGTCCAATACCAATCCTCGGGCTCCTTCATCGCCATCATGACTCACTGAAAAGTGCGTCTGATGTGGATCGGCCTGCCAAACAGCCCCAGTGGGAGGACCAGTCCTTCAAAGCTCAACAGCAGCTCCAGGACGTTCTCGAGGCCTTGACATCCAGAGAGCTACTGGTTCCATGCTAACATAAGAACATAAGAACATAAGATATGCCATACTGGGTCAGACCAAGGTCCATCAAGCCCAGTATTCTGTTTCCAACAGTGGCCAATCTAGGTCATATGTACCTAGCAGTTCCCCAAGAGACACAAGTTCCACAATGCTTGTACTGGGTCAAGCATTGATATCTTCGGTCACTTCTTAATAATGGTTTATGGACCTTTCCTCCAGGAACTTGTCCAAACTTTTTTTAAACCCAGCTACACTAACAGCCTTTACTACATCCTCCGGTAACAAATTCCAGAGTTTGATTACACGTTGAGTGAAAAAATATTTTCTTTTATTAGTCTTAAATAGTTTATCCTGTAGCTTTCATTGCTTGTCCCCTAGTCTTTCTATATTCTGATAACGTAAACAATCGATCTACGTTTACCCGTTCCACTCCATTCATTAATTTATAGACTTCTATCACATCTCCCCTCAGCCGTCTCTTTTCCAGGTTAAAGAGCCCTAACCCTTTCAGCCTTTCTTCATAGGAGTATCCTTCCATCCCCTTTACCATTTTGGTGGCTCTTCTCTGAACCTTTTCTAAAATCGCTATATCCTTTTTAAGATACGGTGACCAGAATTGCACACAATATTCAAGGTGCAGTCTCACCATGGAACGATATAGAGGTATTATAATATCTTTTGTTTTATTTTCCATTCCTTTCCTTATCATACCTAGCATTCTATTTGCTCTCTTGGCCGCCGCTGCACACTGGGCCGAGGGTTTTAACATGGTATCCACAATGACGCCTAAATCTTTTTCCTGGGTGGTGGTTCCTAATGTGGAACCTTGCATCGTGTAACCATAGTTTGGGTTGTTCTTCCCTAGGTGCATAACCTTGCACTTGTCCACATTAAATTTCATCTGCCATTTTGATGCCCAATCTTCCAATTTATCAAGATCCTCTTGCAATTTTTCACAATCCTCTTGGGTTTTAACAACTTTAAATAGTTTTGTGTTATCTGCAAATTCTGATAACCTCACTCGTTATTCCACTTTCCAGGTCATTTATGAATATGTCAAAAAGCAGCGGACCCAGCACAGATCCCTGGGGTACACCACTATTCACCTTTCTCCATTGGGAAAATTGGCCATTTAGCCCTACCCTCTGATTTCTATCTTTTAACCAGTTCCTGATCCACAATAGTACACTGCCTCCTATCCCATGACTCTTTAGTTTTGCCAAAAGTCTCTGATGAGGGACCTTGTCAAAGGCTTTCTGAAAGTCCAGATACACAATATCAACTGACTCACCTTTGTCCACCTGTTTATTCACTCCTTCAAAAAAACATAACAGATTAGTAAGACAAGATCTTCCTTGTCTAAAGCCATGTTGGCTGTCTCCCATTTGGTTGTGACTATCTACATGCTGAGTAATTTTATTCTTTCTGATGGTTTCTACCATTTTTCCTGGTACTGACATCAGGCTCACCGGTCTGTAGTTTCCCGGATCACCCCTGGAACCCTTTTTAAAAATTGGTGTTACATTGGCGATCCTCCAGTCTTCAGGTATTAGAGTTGATTTTAATGATAGTTCACAGATTACTAATAGCAGGTCTGCAATCTCATATTTCAGTTCTTTCAACACCCTTGGATGTATACCATCCGGCCCAGGTGATTTGCTACTCTTCAGTTTATCTAATAGTTGTAAGACATCTTCCCGATGTATCGCTATTTCCTTCAATTCTTCCGCACCTTTAAATACCACTTCAGTCATGGGTAACATCCCTACATCTTCCTCAGTAAAGACCGTAGCAAAGAATTCATTCAGTCTCTCCGCTATCGCCTTGTCGCCTCTTAGTGCTCCTTTAACCCCTTTATCATCTAATGGACCAACTGACTCTCTCACAGGTTTTTGCTACGAATGTACTTGAAAAGGTCTTTATTTCGCGTTTTTGCTTCCGCAGCAAGCTTCTTCTCAAATTCTCTCTTTGCCTGCCTTATCAATGCCTTGCATTTGACTTGCCAGTGCTTGTGCTGTTTCCAGGTTTCGTCGTTTGGCTCTTTTTTCCATTTCCTGAAAGATGCTTTTTTGGCAACAGCCGCCTCTCTGACCTCACCTTTAAACCATGCTGGCAGTTTTTTGGACTTCCTTCTACGTAAAGCGTGGAATACAGCTGGTCTGGGCTTCCAAGATAGTATTTTTCAACAACACCCAAGCTTGATGTACGTCTTTAACCTTTGCAACTGCTCCTTCTAGTTTTTTTCTTAACTGTTTTCCTCATTTTATCATAGTCTCCCTTTCGAAAGTTTAAAGGTAGTACTGTGGATTTCCTTACTATCCCTCCTCCACTAATTAAATCAAAGGCGATCATGCTATGATCACTATTGCCAAGTGGCCCCAACACCCTTATCTCTTGCACTAGATCTGGTGTTCCACTAAGGACTAGGTCTAATATGGCTTCCCCTCTGGTCGGTTCATGAACCAGCTGCTCCAAGAAGCAGTCATTTATTTCATCTAGGACCTTTATCTCCCTAGCATGTCCTGACGTGACACTGACCCAGTCGATACCGGGGTAATTGAAATCACCCATTATTATTACTGCGCTGTAACTTTTGTTAGCTTCCTTGAGTTCTTTGAGCATTTCATCATCCATTTGGTCATTCTGGCCATGCGCTCGATAGTACACCCCCACTGCCATTGCCTTCCCCCTTTTATATGGAATTTCAATCCATATAGATTCTACAGCAGATTTTGTTTCCTGCAAAACTTTAATCCTTTCTGAGTCAATGCCCTCTCTAACATAGAGCGCAACCCCTCCACCAATTTGATCAGCTCTATCATTACGATATAGTTTGTACCCAGGTATCACAGTGTCCCACTGGTTGTCCTCCTTCCACCATGTCTCTGATATTCCAATCATATCTAACCTTTCATTTAGTGCTATATATTCTATATGCTCTTGGATGGTGGCTCGAAACCCCATACGTGATTCCACCAGTGCATCCTGGCTATCGAGAAGAGCTTGGCAGCACTCCTAGCCTCAGTACTGACTGTATTAATGGCCTCGGCAGTGGTTATTGACCTCAGAATCAAGGCTGATACCCTTGAGCTTGTATCGATGGCTTCTCTTCCTCTGATGCCTGCTCTGGAACAGATAGATATTGTCGATATCCAAGCGCCGCTCTGATCCGGTACTGCACTGGCTCACCATCGGAATTGACATTGTGCTTCAACATAAACACAAGATCGTTGATACTTTGTGTGTGGGGGTGGGGTTGTCTGAATCAGATCCATCCTCTTCAGATTCTAATGATACCTCGGAAGAGTACAGGGTTACCTGAGATGTTCGTTCTGGGCCCTCTCCACCTCATGAGCGGCATAGATCCCTGCAAGAGGACATGTGCTTTAGAGCAGGGGTGTCAAACTCTAGTCCTGGAGGGCCGCAAGCCAGTCAGGTTTTCAGGGTATCCCTATTGAATATGCATGAGATATATTTGCATGCACTGCCCCATTGTATGCAAATATATTAATGAATATTCATTAGGGGCATCCTGAAAACCAGACTGGTTTGTGGCCCTCCAGGACTGGAGTTTGACACCCCTGCTTTAGAGACTTCATTTGGAACATGGCCGTGGGCTCCAGAATACTGTCACATCTGAAAGAGAACCAAAGGCCGATGAGATCCTCCAATACCCCTCAGCACCTAAGGAAGCAGCCGCATTACCGGTGCATCGAATCCTGAAGGGATTTAATGCTACTACCTTGTTGTCCCTCCAGTCCAGTCCTGCACTTCTGGGCAGTGCACCTTTTCCATCAGCTTGGAGACTGAGCACGTCATCTTTTTGATGACCCTGATGTACATATACCATTGCACCTCCCACCAGCTCCAGTATGCTCAGTCTCCAAGTAGCTGGAGGGAGCAGTGAGCTAGAGTGCTGGGCTTACTGGAGAGACAACTAAGGAGAAAGTTAATTAGTTTTCCTTTTCTTTCCTTTCCTTTGTTTTACATTTGATTTATCTTTACAGTCAATTTATTTTTAATTTACCTTTACCAGTTCAGATGCCTCATGTGGATCAATTCTCGCTTATGGCATGGCTCTTGAAAGTGAGGTTATTGGAGAGGTTACTCGGGACAGGTAATTTCAACCTTGCTGAGGGCGCGAAAGAGATCTAGGTGCCTCTTATGACAGGGTATGGTTCATCTTTTGAGGGGTGGTGCGAAGACCGGCAGGTCCAGCCTTCTGCTGCGACCATTCGGGACATTTTAGGGTTCTTGCAGGTGGGCTTTGAGAAGGGCTTAGCCACCAGCTCTTTGAGAGTGCAACTGGCAGCAATTTCCTGTTGGGGAAAGGTCCAAGGAAGATTGTTGGGTATACACCCGAATGTAGTGTGATTCCTGAAGGTGGGGGAGCACCTCTGGCCTCGGAGGGTGGTGGTCCTGCCCTGGGACCGTAATTTGGTTCTGGCGGCTCTGATGGAGGAGCCCTTTGAGCTATTGGGCTGGGCTTCCCTGAAGGATTTGATGCTTAAGGCGGTGTTTCTGGTAGCGATTTGCTCGGTGAGAAGGATTTTGGAACGGCAGGCCCTATCTTGCCAGCCTCCATTTCTTTCTTTTTCTAAGGAGAAGGCGATTCTATGGTTGGTACCTTCCTTTTTGCCCAAGGTGGTCTGCTTTTCATTTGAATCAGGTGGTCTCCCTACCGTCTATGGTGAGCGTGCGGGAGGAGGCCGCAGATTCTCATTTGTGCCTCTTGGATGTTTGTAGAGTGCTGAGGCAATACTTACAGGACAGATGTTCCGCAGATCGGATCGGCTGTTTGTGGTAGTCGGGGAGCTGCGCAAAGGAGAGGCGGCTGTCAAGGCCTCCATTTCCAGGTAGATCAGAGTAGCGATTGCTTTGGCATACATTTTGAAGGGCAAATCAGTCCAAGCAGGGTTGTGGGCACATTCCACATGAACCCAGGCGGCCTCGTGGGTGGAGTTTAGTCTAGTTCCGCTGCTGGAGATATGTAGGGCGGCGATGTGGTCCTCCTTGCATACCTTTCCTAAGCATTCTTGCCTGGATGTTCAGGCAGCGGGAGATACCTGTATTGGTGGAGCGGTCCTTCGGGCCAGTCTTGCGGGTCCCTCCCATTGATTGAACTGCTCTGTTACATCCCAGAAGTGCTTGACTGGACTGGAGGGACGACAAGGAAAGAGTAATTAAACCTTACCTGCTAATTAGCATTCTTGAAGGAACTCCAGTCCAGTCCAGGATCCTTTCCTAAGTGGGTCCGTATGAGATAATGGCAATGCGAACCCGGCGTGGAGGATAAGGTTCAGGAGGAACAAGGGTCAGGGATCTTGATGTGGATGCCTTGCAGGACAATAGTGATAGGGGCGGACCGGGCGAGCTGTCTGCGTCTCGCTATTTGTTCGGCTTTGGTGGCAAGACGAGTCACAGGTAAGCCTCATCCTCATTCAGGTGGGGGGGGGGGGGGGGAGTCCCTTCCGGGAGGGGGGGAACATAGCTCTGTTCTTAGTGTTACAATTGGATTTTAACAACAGTTGTATTTGTTTGGTTACTTATTTGTTTCTCTGAGTGTGCTTCATCAATAGGATACTGGAGCTCGTAGGAGGTGCCAGCAGTAGATGTACATTGGGGTCATCAAAAAGATGATGTGCTCAATCTGCAAGCTGCTGGAAGAGGTGCATTACCTAGAATTGCGGGACTGGACTGGAATCCTTCAGGAATGCTAATTAGCAGGTAAGGTCTAATTACTCTGTATGTTGAAGGACCCGCTAATGGTTCTGCCTATTGGCAAATGGCTCAATACCATGTACAGAGTTCCACCATGCCCTGGCTTTCAAAAGCCTCAACTACCTCATCACTCCATGGTAGTGGAATTGGCGATGTGCCACATCAAGTGTTCTCATTCTTCCATATCTCCAGGTAAGAACTCCAGGACTCTTGATGCGTTTGGGCGTTGCTGTTTTCAAGCATCTATGCTCACTTTCAGGATTACTTCTTATGGCCATGTATCTCAAGGATATCTCCAGGGATTTCGAGAATTTTATTCCTATCATTTCTGATGACTAACACAGAATCAGAATACATCACAGTTTCTTCCCAGGGCATCTTTCGATGTCTTTGAGTCTTCCAGTAGAACTTCAGCAGTCTGCATCAGTGCTTGCAGAATGGCGTGGGTTCAGGATAAATTCGCCAATAGTCTGCTCTGGAGAGAACCCCTTTAGGAAAGGTTGGAGGGAAAAGGCTGGGGAGCTTGAGGCTGATGATCTCTCCCTCCAGCATCTTTCCAGGAAGACATCAGATCCCTCTAGGAGAGAGACCAATCCAAAGAAAGCTTTCCTAAAAAGAAATGTTATCCTTTTCACCCTACAGTGGCTTACCAATTTCAGCAGCAACAGCAGTGACAGCAGAGTCCTTGCCAGGCTAAGAAGCCTAAGACCCCTAAGCCACAACCAGTGGCACAGCCACAGTCTGCAGCTGGGTTTTGACTCCTTCCTAAAGAGCAAAGCTACTCTGCCTTGGCATGGTCCACAACCCCTTCGCATAGTAGGCAGACTTTGTTCCTGTGACCACAGATGGCACCTCATCATTTTGGAACAATGGATTCTCAACATCGTCCAAAGGGGGCTATCTGCTTCATTTCCAAAGCATACTCCCCACCTCCACAAGAGTAATCCTGCAAATCCCTTGCAGGCTGATCTCCTGTCAGCTGAGATGGCAAACCTGTTATCTCGGGGCCATAGAATTCCTCCTGCCCAGGAAGGCAGGGACTTCTACACTCCTTACTTCCTTATCTCCAAGAAAACAGGAAGGTTCAGGCCCACTCTAGATCTAAGTGATCTCAACAAATTCCTCCTCCGAAATTCAAAATGATTTCCCTCTGTGCTCTTCTGCCATACTTTCAGAGGCATGACTGACTTCTCTAGACCTCAAGGAGGCATACACACACTTTCTGATTCACTTTCAACACAAAGTATCTACGTTTTTGGTGCCAGCAAATATCTTACCAATACCAGGTGCTCCCCTTTAGGCTTGCTGCTGCACCCCGAGTGTTCACAAAATGCATGGCAGTCATGACTGCCTATGTTCAAAATTCGGGGCTCTTTGTCTTCCCCTACTTAGACAATTGGCTGATCAGTGGAGAATCCCCAGAAGAGGTAAAACTCTCTTCATCGGACCATAGTTGTGCTCTAAAATCTGGGATTCATCTTAAAATATCCCAAGTGTCACCTGGTCCCATCTCAGTGGCTCAATTTCATCGGCTCAATTTCATCGGAGCGCTTCTAGAAATTGTCAGGCATGAGCTTTTCTTCCACAGGATCGCTCTGCCTGTCTCCTCGAGCTTGCACAAACCATAGGGAGTCGGTGCTGTGACAGCGCAAAATGCTATGCCTTCTCTGACACATGGCCTCTACAGTCCATGTCGTCCCTTATGCCTGCCTGCACATGCAACAAGCTCAAAAGACACTGTCATCTCAATGGACCCAGGCTATCAGGTGAGTCTCAGACAAGATTTTTACACCTCCTCTTGTCAACTCCCTTCAATGGTGGTGCTCCCCTGCAAACCTACTCGTAAGGTCACCTTTTCAGATGCCTGCACCTCAATGCACTCTAGCAGTTGCTTCCAAACTCAGGTGGGGAGCACATCTGAACAATCTCACTACACAAGGGTGGTGGACTCAGTTGCAAATCAATGTCCTGGAGCTACGGGTTTTCACGAATGCCCTCTTGCGTTTTTCAACCCCAACTTTCAGGCAAACAGGTCTTAGTCCAAACAGACAACCAGGTAGCCATGTTCTAGGTGAATAAGCAGGGAGGAATGGATTCCTATCCCTTCTGCCAAGAAGCCCTTTGTCTCTAGTTCTTCTCTGTTGCACACCGTATCCATCTCAGGGCAATGTGCTTGTCAGGTGAGCTCAGTTTCCTAGCGAACAGACTGCCACATCCTGCACCCTCCACGAGTGGACTCTGAATCAGGACACGGCATCTTGGATCTTCCACCTGTAGGGAACCCCCTCATAGATCTGTTTGCCACCAGAATACATGACTACTGCTGATTTGCTTGAGAATTCCCTCCCTCAACAGCAACAGTCAAGCAGCAGATGCTTTTCTTCTCCACTGAGGGAAGGGTCTGCTTTATGCATTCCCACCCTCCCCCTTAATATCCAAAACCCTGTTCAAACTGCAAGCTGACGGGTTCCATGATCCTAATAGCCCCTTACAGGCCCTGTCAGCCATCGTTTCCTCTGTTGCTTCGACTAACATGGACATGGACTCCACCCTTCAGCCTGGAACATGCACCCAACCTCCCCTCACAGGATCATGAGACGCTTCTCCATCCCAATCCACAAGTTCTCCATCGTGGCTACTGAGAGCATAATATTTGCTGATCTTGACCTTCCTCAATAGGTCAAGGACATATTACTTGCATCACGCAAGTAGCCTATTAGATGGTGGTATGCCTTCAAATGGTGAAGGTTCACACTTTAGTGTGCCCCAAAACATATTGACCCCTTGGCTTGTCTAGTAGAGTTCCTTTTACAGTATCTCCTCCACTTATAATCAATAGGTCTCAAGACTAACTCAGAGTTCATCTTAGTGCTATCTCATCCTATCACAGGCTCACCCTTTGGTGCATCAATTTATGCTGGGTTTCCTGATGTCTAACCAGCCAATCAAACCGCCACTGGTGGCTTGGGACCTGAATGTGGTTCTGGCGCAACTTCTAAAGTCTCCTTTTGAGCCTTTGGCCACCACTTCTTTAAAATGCCTCTCTTGGAAGGTTATCTTCCTCATTGCTCTCACCTCAGCTTGCCGCATCAGCGAACTGCAGGTGTTGGTGACTGATCCTCTGTACAACCGGTTCCACCACAACAGCAGGCATTCACTCATTACTTCTTTGACCTTGTCTGTTCTCCTCATGACCACATTAGTTGTGCACTTGTGCTTCCTCTGCGAACTAGAGTGGTCAAATGATCTGTGCCCATTGGCAGCTGTGCTCCATTTCTGTGAAGGAGCAAGAACTGGTTTACACTGCCAGCTTTCTTGGGACCCAGAAAAAGAGGGGGTTGAAATACAGTTCAGGGTTGTTTGCCAAAAGTTAAACCCTGGGCAACAGGCATAAAAAGAGGTCGAGCTGGCACTTTTTAATATCTTGTGACCAGAAATGCCAATTAGGGTCAGGATTTTGAAGAAGCAAGTAGAGAGTAGCTGGATTAAGGAGCTGAGAAACTTTTTTTTTTTTTTTTTATCTGCTCAATCTGCTTTAGGTTTTTTAAAATAGTTAAATATTAACTTGTTTTAATAGTCATATCACAATAGAGATCAATAAAAATGTAGAACTGAACGAGCCCATAGAAAATGTCTGCCTAACACTGATTCTCCAGGACCAAGCAGGAAGTCAGTCCTCACTTATGGGTGACGTCGGCGCCGACGGAGCCCTCGCGGAACAATTTTCCCCAGCTTTCAAAGAAAGCCTTTGGGAATTGCAGCGCGCATGCGCGGTCGTCTTCCCGCCCGAGGGTGCCATCTTAGCCAGTCTTCTTTTTTCCGCGGAGCCCTACAGACGTCCCCGTCTTGTCCCCGCGAAGAAGTCGATTTTCTTCATTATTTTATTCTTATTTCCTTCGGTTCGACGCCGATCCTTTTCCCGCCCGGACTCGCGACGCCGGTCACGAGTCCTCGTACTTTTTTTCGGTTTTTCTGACTTTGTCAGCTTTCGTTTTCGATTTTTCCCTGGCAGCCCGGTCCTTTGACCTCGCAGGGGCCCTTTTTCCCCCGATGGCTGCCAGCGGGTTTAAGCGGTGTGGTCAGTGTGACCGAAATATGTCACTAACTGACACACACGACTTTTGCCTCCGCTGCCTGGGCCCGGATCATGAGGAACTGATCTGTGGGCCCTGCGGCAAAATGTCCTCAAAAGCGTTGAGAAGTCGGCGGCATCAGCGTGATCGAATCTTCGCTGACCCCAGCCGTACCCGGACCTCGTCGGAGGCCTCCGCGTCCAAAGGCTCCAGCTCGGACCGTCGCCGGAGTTCCTCCGACCGGGGTTCTCCCTCCGGGGACCATCGTCGGAAGGTGAAACCCGCGAGGGCGGCGTCGGTGGACGCTCCTGGTTCCGCGAGGGCCAGGTCGCATAGCCCCGACAGCCACCCCGGGTCCTTGGAGAAGGAACACCTCACGAAGCGACCTCGCCTGGAGTCGGAGACGCCTGCTCGGGTAAGTCCTGTGGTCCTTCTGGACTCGCCTCCGCGACAGCCGATGTCGGGCCCGACGCCGTCGGGGCCCGAGTCGGGGACTGCTGGGTCACCTGAGCTCGGACTCAGGTTGACGGCCTTGGAGAGCAGACTGTCTGCCTTCATGGACCAGCAGAGGGCACTGCTCGCTGGCCTCGCTGGCGCCGCTGCCCCGACCGCCGGGACGTCGACGTCCAAGTCGACCCCGGAGACCGAGCCGATCCTCGAGTCGATGAGAACTCGAGTCGATCCTCGGTCGAGGTCACCCTCGGCCTCCCGTTCGGGACCGAGGTCGCCGACGCCGACTCCCTCGGCGTCGGGGCGGCAGATGCCGCGCCCTGCCCGGGCTGACCCCACCGAGTCCTCGTCGGAGACGGTCTGGGAGTCTGAGGAGGAAGAGTCGCCTGATTCTTTCCGGACTCGGTGTGTCCCCTCGGACTCACCGGAGTCCGAGCCTCGGAAGCAGTCCCCCCCGGAGGATGCCCGGTTCTCGGACTTCGTTAGGGATATGGCCAAGGCTTTGGCCTTCCCTGCGGATCCCGAGGAGGAGCCTCGAGCCGAAGAGCTCGACGCCCTCCAGTATGACTCTCCCGCGAGGGAACACTTTACTGTACCGGTTCCTCCTATGCTGGAACGACTACTCTTCCGCATGTGGGAGAGTCCGGCCTCCTCGCCGGTCCTGAGCAAGCGGGTCGATTCTATCTATCGAGTCCGCAAGAGCCCTGGCTTTCAAAAGGCACAGCTACCACACCATTCCATGGTAGTGGAATCGGCCATGCATCGTCTTAAGAGCCAGAAGATGCACTCCTCGGTGCCTCCTGGCAGGGAGGCCCGTAACCTGGATGGCCTTGGTAAGAAGTGTTTCCAGGGCTCTATGCTCGCATGTCGTGTCCAGACTTACCAGCTATACATGGGCATGTATCTCCGGGATCTGGCTAAAGAACTAGCCGGATTCTCCGCTGGTTTGTCCGAGGAACCCTTGCGGAGGTTCCTGGCCTTGTCCACTGGCATTCGGGAATGCTCAAAGTTCATGTCCCGGGCAGCCTATGATGGCTTTGAAGCATCGGCTTGAGTGGCCGCAGCCGGCATCGGTGCCCGCCGACAGGCTTGGCTTCTGTCGTCAGACCTTGAGCCCTGGGTGCAGGACAAGTTGGTCGATGTCCCCTGCCGAGGCGAAAACCTCTTTGGCAAGCCCATGGCGGAAAAGGCTGCGCGAATTGAGACTGAGACTCTCACCAGGACCAGGCTTTCTAGGAAGACCTCCGCCCCTTCCCAGAAAAAGAAGGGCTCGGGGAAAAAGTCCTTTTACCCGAAGAAGGCGGCTGCCTACAAACAATACCCCCATTATCAGGCCCCTGCAGCTCCCTAACAGGGCCAGCAGGCCAAGGGACGGGGTAACGGGTCCCGTAGGCAGCAAGCCCCCAAGCCTGCACCACCAGCCCCTGCTCAGCAGGGTGGGGGCTTTTGACTCACAATGCATAGCCTCTCCCCCCCCGCTGGTTCCTCCCAGCACCGGAGGCCGGCTGGTTCACTTCGCCCACAGGTGGTCCAGCATCACCACAGATGCCTGGGTGCTTCAAGTCGTGCGGGAAGGCTATCTTCTCCACTTCCACCAGGTCCCTCCCTCCTATTTTCCGGGAGAACCTCCACGACCCCCTCTGCACAGGGAATTACTCCTTCAGGAGTTAGCAGGTCTTCTACAGGAACAGGCGGTGGAACCGGTGCCACACCACCTGAGAGGTCAAGGCTTTTATTCCAGGTATTTTCTAATACCAAAGAGAACAGGGGGCCTCAGACCCATCCTGGACTTGCGCAACCTCAACAAGTTCCTTGTGCGGGAGAAGTTCAAAATGCTTACCCTTGGAATCCTTCTGCCCTACCTCCAGCAGGGAGATTGGCTATGCTCCTTGGATCTAAAGGATGCCTACACGCACATCCTCATCCACCCAAGCCACCGCCAATACCTAAGGTTTGTGGTGGCAGGAAATCATTACCAGTACAGAGTACTGCCCTTTGGCCTGTCCTCCGCGCCGCGAGTCTTCACAAAATGTCTCGCGGTGGTGGCGGCCCATCTCCGGCTTCACGGCCTCTGTCTTTCCGTACCTTGACGACTGGCTCATCAGAGCAGCGTCCGCTCGAGAGGTCACCAACGCCACGCGCCGCACGGTGACTCTTCTGCAACACTTGGGCTTTGTTATAAACTTCGCAAAGTCCACTTTGCTCCCCTCACAGGATCTCGAGTTCATCGGCGCAAGGCTGCACACTCCTCAGGCGCGAGCATACCTACCGCTCGACAGAGCTCGACGGCTCATGGACCTAGCCGACCGCTTTCGCAGCCAGCCCCTGGTTTCCGCCAGGCGCTTCCTGAGACTGCTCGGCCATATGGCTTCCACCGTCCATGTGACCCCCAATGCCCACCTGAATATGCGGCCTGCTCAATGGTGTCTCCGCCAGCAGTGGCGGCAAGCCACAGGCGGCCTAGCGGACCTCGTGCGCGTCTCCGAACCGCTGATCTCGTCTCTCCGGTGGTGGCTTCGGCAGCCGAACCTGATATTCGGAATGCCTTTCCAGCCACCTCAGCCGACCCGGGTGCTGACCACGGATGCGTCCCTCCTGGGCTGGGGAGCACATTGCCAAGGGGCACGTACTCAGGGCCTCTGGACCACGTGGGAGTCTGCTCAGCAGATCAACTTCCTGGAGCTCAGGGCGATCCGCCTGGCTCTCAAGGCGTTCTCCCACCTGACTTCCCACCAGTCCGTCCTTGTCCAGACGGACAATCAAGTTGCCATGTTCTACGTGAACAAGCAGGGGGGCACGGGCTCCTTCCTCCTTTGCAGGGAGGCACAGAAGCTCTGCTCTTGGGCCGTCAGTCACGGCATTCTCCTCAAGGCGGTTTATCTCCCGGGCCAAGAGAATTGCCTGGCGGACAAACTCAGCAGGATCCTCCAGCCGCACGAGTGGCGTCTGGATCCCTTGGTAGTCCAGAAGCTCTTCCTAAAGTGGGGCCTCCCCACGGTGGATCTCTTTGCCAGTCCTCACAACCCGCAGCTTCCTCGCTTCTGCTCTCGTCAGCCACACCCCCTTCGGGTGGCGGCGGACGCTTTTCTAATTTCATGGTCGGGGAGCCTTCTGTACGCTTTCCCTCCCATCCCGCTAGTCTCTCGGACTCTTTTCAAGGTTCTCCGAGACAAAGCCTTCATGATCCTGGTGGCCCCTCGCTGGCCCAGACAGCCGTGGTTTCCGCTTCTACTGCAATTAGCGGTGGAGGATCCATTCCCTCTGGGGGTGCAACCGGATCTCCTCACTCAGGATCAGGGGTCTCTACTACACCCCAACCTCAGGTCTCTCAACCTCATGGCCTGGCTGCTGAGAGGGTAGTCCTTGCTCCCCTTCTTCTGCCGGCAGAGGTGGAGGAGGTCATCTTGGCTTCGCGACGGCCTTCTACCCGCAAATGCTACGCCCTTAAATGGCGTCGCTTTGCCGTCTGGTGTACCCAACAGTCTCAGGATCCCTTCTCCTGCCCGGTGTCGGTGATCTTGCAATACTTGCTACACCTCTCTAATCTGGGACTTAAGTCCAACTCCGTCAAAGTTCACCTCAGTGCTCTTTCGGCACATCATGTGCCGGTAGACCTCTCTCCAGCGACCCTCTCGTAGCGAGGTTTCTCCGAGGTCTCCTTCTACTTAAACCACCTCTGCGCCCGCCAGCGCCTGACTGGGACCTGAATGTGGTTTTGCAGCGGATCACCTGTCCGCCTTTTGAACCTATGGCTACCTGTTCTCTCCGTTTTCTGTCTTGGAAAACACTGTTCTTGATAGCCCTCACTTCCGCTAGACGCGTAAGTGAATTGCAGGCCCTCGTGTCTGATCCCCCTTACCCTCGGTTCTACAAAAAGAGGGTAGTCCTACGGACTCATCCAAAATTTCTTCCAAAAGTGGTCTCCCCTTTCCACATCAATCAGGAGGTGGTACTTCCAACCTTCTTTCCCAGACCACACTCCAGCCGAGCTGAAACGGTCCTCCATACCCTGGACTGCAGAAGGGCTTTGAACTTCTACCTTGACCGTACGCGGGAGCACCGTAAAGCTGCTCAGCTTTTTTGTGTCTTTTGACCCCAATAAATTGGGGCTCCCGGTCTCCAAGCGTACTCTGTCCATCTGGGTTGCGGACTGTATCTCTTGGGCTTATGGGGCAGCCGGACTCTCCTTGGAAAGTCGAGTCACGGCTCATTGCGTTCGGGCAAAGGCTACGTCAGTGGCTTACCTCCGCTCTGTTCCGCTGGCAGACATCTGCCGGGCCGCTACTTGGTCTTCGAGCCAGACTTTTGCGGTCCATTACTGTCTCGAGAGGGAGTCCCGCAGGGACAGTGCTTTCGGACAGGCAGTCCTCCGTAATCTCTTTGAGGTCTGAGCAACTCCTACCCTCCATCCCGGATGTGGGCTACCGGTGGGTGATAATTCAGCGAAGATTCTGTCCTTCTGTGCTGCTGAGCTAGAGGGAGCTCATTTTTGTGCTTAGGGTCTCCGGTAGCCTTGAGCTTGGGAGTCCCATAAGTGAGGACTGACTTCCTGCTTGGTCCTGGAGAAAGCGTAGTTACTCACCTGTAACAGGTGTTCTCCAGGAGCAGCAGGAATCAGTCCTCACTACCCTCCCTCCTCCCCTTGGAGTTGCAATCGTCTGCTTATGTTCTTTTTGCAAATTTTTATGCTGTCTTTTTTAGCTATGTCATCTGACTGGCTAAGATGGCACCCTCGGGCGGGAAGACGACCGCGCATGCGCGCTGCAATTCCCAAAGGCTTTCTTTGAAAGCTGGGGAAAATTGCTCCGCGAGGGCTCCGTCGGCGCCGACGTCACCCATAAGTGAGGACTGATTCCTGCTGCTCCTGGAGAACACCTGTTACAGGTGAGTAACTACGCTTACTCCAAGCCCTTACCCATTAAAGAATCTGAAGTAGAGCACACCTCGATGGGAGGGACAGCCTTTGGAGTGGTGGTACTACAGCCCTAAAGTGCTCAGCTTGCTTTCTCCCCAGCTGATGGATTCTACAACAAGCTGGGAGCGCGTTGATTTCTGAGAACAGGCTGCAGAGGTAAAGGCCTGTGGAGCCATGATCTTGGGGTGGAGACCTGCTGTGATGCAGAGCAGTGGAAAGCAAGCCTGGGGACACAGACCACATGGACCACAATTGCAAAGGTGATATTCTCCAGGACCAAACAGGAAGTCAGTCCTCACATATGGGTGATGTCAGCGCCGAAGGAGCCCCCATGTGGAGCATTTCCCCAGCTTTCAAAGAAAGCCTTTGGGAATGCAGCACACATTCATGGTCCCCTTCCCGCCCAAGGGTGCCATCTTGCTCAGTCATCTTTTTTTCCGGGGAGCCCAACGGACGTGTTTCGTTTTCACCTGAGGAAAAAGTTGATTTTTCGACGTGGATCAGTGTTTTCTTCGGTCCGACGCCGGTTTCCCTTTCCCGCCTGGGCCCGATACGTCGGTATCGAGCCCTGACTTCATTTTTCATTTTTTGTCCTTAGCGACTAGCGTACACGCCATTTTTCTATTTTTCACTGGCAGCCCTGTCTCTTGACCTCACAGGGGCCCTTTTTCCCCCGATGGCTGCCAGTGGGTTTAAAAAGTGTGATTGGTGTAAGAAACATATGTCTCTCACCAACACACATGACTGCTGCCTCCGCTGCCTCAGGCCTGATCATGACCCGGTGATCTGTGGCCCGTGTGGGAAAATGTACTCGAAGGCATTGAGGAGCCGGTAGCACCAAAAAGAAAGAATCTTCTCTGACTCCGCCTCCGTCTGGGCTGCCTTGACGTCTCGGGACTCCGATCCCGAGTATCGCCGGGGTTCTTCTGAGAGGGGGTCTCCCTCGCGTGAGCATCGCAGGAAGAAGAAACCCGTGAGGGTGGCGTCGGTGGACACACTTGGCTCCTCGAGGGCCAGGTTGCATAGCCCCGAGCGCCGTCCCGGGTCTTTGGAGTCGGAGAGGCCTGCTAAACAACCTCGTGTGGAGACGGAGTCCCCGGGTCACGTGAGTACTGTAGTCCTCGTGGACTCTCCTCCGGGGGAGCTGATGTCGGACCCGACGCCATCGGGGCCCGAGTCGGTGGCTGCTGAGTCTCCTGAGCTCAGACTCAGGTTGACGGCCTTGGAGAGCAGCTTGGCTGCCTTCATGGAACAGCAGCAGGCAGTGATCGCCTGTCTCACCGGTGCATCTGCCCCGACCACCAGAACATCGACGTCCAAGTCGACCCCGGAGGCTGAGCCGATCCTCGAGTCCATGTGCTCTCGAGTCGATCCTCGGCCATGATCTCCCTCGGCCTCCCGTTTGGGGCCGAAGTCATCGACGCCAGTACCCTCGGCGTCGGGGCGGATGGCATCGGTGCCTGCCTGACCGGAGCCGCTCGATTCCTCCTCCGAGGGGTCGGGCTGAGAAACGGAGGACGAGGAGTCGCCGGACACTTTTCGGACCCGGTGTGTCCCATCGGACTCGCCGGAGTCCGAGCCTCAGATGGTCCCCCCCGGAGGACACTCGGTTCTCGGACTTCGTGCAGGATATGGCCAAGGCCTTGGCCTTCCCTGTGGATCCCGAGGAGGAGCCTCGAACCGAGGAGTTCGAGGCCCTGCAGTATGACTCTCCCCCCAAGTAGGCCTTTACTGTACCAGTTCCTCCGATGCTGGAATGGTTGCTCTTCCACATGTGGAAGGCGCCGGCCTCAACGCTGGTTTTGAGCAAGCCGATCGATTTCCATCTTTCGAGTCCGTAAGAGCCACGGGTTCCAGAAGGCACAGCTATCGCACCACTCCATGGTTGTGGAATCGGCCATGCATCGTCTGAAGAATCAGATGCACTTCTTGGTGCCTCCCAGTCGGGAGGCCCGGAACCTGGATGCCCTCGGTAGAAAGTGCTTCCAGGGCTCTATGCTTGCTTGCCATGTCCAGACCTACCAGCTGTACATGGGCATGTACCTTCGAGACCTGGCAAAGTAGATTGCCGGGTTCTCTGCTGGTCTCTCCGAGGAACCTTTGCAGAGGTTCAAGGCCCTGTCATCGGGGATCCAAGAGTGCTTGAAGTTTATCTCTCGAGCAGCCTATGATGGCTTTGAGGCTTTGGCCCGGGTAGCTGCGGCTGGCATTGGTGCACGCCGTCAGGCCTGGCTACAGTCATCAGACCTCGATCCGTGGGTTCAGGACAAATTGGTCGATGTCCCCTGCCGAGGTGGCAAGCCCATGGCTGAAAAGGCTGCAGAACTCGAGTCCGAGACTCTCACCCGGACAAGGCTGTCCAGGAAAACCTCTGTCCCTTCTCAGAAGAAGAAGGGCTCGGGGAAAAAAGACCTTTTACCCGAGGAAGTCATCTGCCTACAAATCATACCCTCATTTTCAGGCCTCTCTAGCTCCCCAACAGGGTCAGCAGGCCATGGGGCAGGGACATGGGCCCCGTAGACAGAAAGCCCTCAAGCCACCAGCTCCAGCTCCTGCACAGCAGGGAGCGGGGTTTTGACTCCAATGGCATAGCCTCTCCTCCTCAGCTGGCCCCTCTCAGCACAGGAGGCCGGCTGACCCTGTATGCCCACAGGTGGTCAGCCGTGACAAGGGATACCTGGATGCTAAGCATAGTCCAGAGTGGCTATCTCCTTCACTTCCACCAGGTACCTCCCTCCTACTTTCTAGGGGAGCCTCCAAGACTCTCTCTGCACAGGAACCTACTCCTTCAGGAGTTAGCAGGTCTTTTAAGGGAACAGGCAGTGGAACTGGTGCCCCCACCACCTGAGAGCAATGTTCCCTCTAATTTTCTGTAGGCTGTGTGCGCATAAAATATCAGCTGTGCAGCTTTTGAAGGAAGGTTAAATTTTTGTGCGCCACATAACGACACTCAGAGTTATATACTTTAAAATTTGACTACATGTCAGAATACAGTATGTACACCACATTGACTGCACTAGAAAATATTGCAGAACTTGTGAAAACCGTAAATACACAACAACTTTTAAATTTTAAGACGTCTGTGTTGTTTTCTATCAGAATCAGAACCATAATTTTTGTGCGCTCTGTTGTAAAGTATGTGCGCTCGCTCGGCGAGGTGTGTGTGCGCGCACACGCGCACAGCTTAGAGGGAACAGTGCCTGAGAGGTCAAGGCTTCTATTCCAGGTATTTTCTGGTACCAAAAAGAACAGGAGCCCTCAGGCCCATCCTAAACTTGCGGAATCTCAACAAGTTCCTGCAGAGGGAAAAGTTCAAGATGCTTACCCTTGGAATCCTGCTGCCCTACCTCCAGCAGGGAGATTGGCTATGCTCCTTAGACCTAAAGGATGCTTATACTCACATCCTTATTCATCTAGACCACAGACAATATTTCCGATTTGTAGTGGGAGGAAACCATTACCAGTACAGGGTACTCCCTTTTGGCCTCACCTCCGCCCCCAGGGTTTTCACCAAGTGCCTGGCGGTGGTGGTGGCTTATCTCAGAGTTCAAGGACTCTTTGTCTTTCCATACCTGGATGACTGGCTCATCAGGGGTCAGTCTCCACAGGAGACCAACCAAGCCACCCTCCGCACTGTCTCTCTTCTCCAGCATCTGGGGTTTGTCATAAACTTCGCAAAGTCTGCTTTGCATCCTTCGCAAAACCTGGAGTTCATAGGAGCAAGACTAGACACCCTTCAAGCGAAGGCCTTTTTACCCATGGACAGGGCCCACAGACAGATAGATCTGGCCAGACAGTTCCACAGCAATTCTCTAGTCTCCACCAGACAGTTCCTAAGGCTATTGGGCCACATGGTATCCACGGTCCATGTAACTCCAAATGCCCATCTACACATGAGGCCAGCTCAGTGGGGCCTCAGGACTCAGTGGCTGCAGGCCACAGGAAACCTACAGGACAAAGTAAGGGTGTCCAGGTTCCTGGCAGCTTCTCTGCAGTGGTGGCTTCATCTTCTGAATCTGCTGCAAGGGGTGCCTTTTCAAGCACCTCCACACTCTCAAGTGCTGACAACCGATGCTTCTCTTCAAGGTTGGGGCACACATTGCCAAGGAGCATGCACTCAAGGCCTGTGGTCTCCTTCGGAGGCCACACAGCAAATCAATTTTCTAGAGCTCAGAGCAATCCGCTTAGCCTTGCGGACTTTCTCTCATGTCCTCTCTCACCAGTCCGTCTTAGTTCAGACGGACAATCAAGTTGCTATGTACCATGTGAACAAGCAAGGAGGCATGGGGTCCCGACCTCTTTGTCAGGAAGCACAGGACCTGTGCTCCTGGGCAGTCAATCATGGCATACTTCTCCAGGTGGTCTATCTCCCTGGATGGGAGAATTACTTGGCAGACAAGTTGAGCAGGATCCTACAGCCACACAAATGGCAGTTGAATCCTCTGATGGTTCAACAGATCTTCCTAAGATGGGGCCTTCCCACTATGGATCTGTTTGCCAGTCCACTGAACCGTCAACTGCCCAGGTTCTGCTCCAGACAACCGCATCCTCTCAGAGTAGTAGCGGATGCTTTTCTCATACCATGGTCTACAGGCCTCCTATATGCATTTCCTCCCACGCCTCTAGTGCCCAAAACACTGTTCAAAGTGATCCGGGACAAGGCCTTGGTGATCCTGATGGCCCCCAGATGGCCAAGACAACCATGGTTCCCACTTCTTTTACAACTAGCGGTGGACACTCCTCTTCCTCTGGGGATGCAACCCGATTTCCTGTCTCAGGAGCAGGGATCTCTCTTACACCCCAATCTCCAGTCCCTCCATCTGATGGCCTGGCTGCTGAAAGGGTAGTTCTAGCTCCCTTACTGCTGCCTAGGGAAGTGGAGGACGTGGTCTTGGCCTCTAGGAGGCGGTCCACTTGAAAGTCATATGCTCTTAAGTGGCGTAGATCCTCCACCTGGTGTGACCAACACAAGGAGGATCCTTTCTCATGCCTGATTCCGGTGGTTCTGCAGTATTTACTGCACCTGTCCAATCTAGGCCTTAAATCCAACTCTGTTAGGGTCCACCTCAGTGCTCTCTCAGCGCACCACTCACCGGTGGAGGGTCAGTCTCTCTCGAGCCACCCTTTTGGTAGCTCGCTTCCTCAGAGGCCTGCTGTTGCTTAAGCCTCCAGTTCGTCCACCTGCTCCTGAGTGGGATTTGAATGTGGTTTTGCAACAACTTACTTGCCCACCATTTGAGCCTATGGCTACTTGTCCTTTGCGATTTCTTTCCTGGAAAGCGTTGTTTTTTGTAGCTCTTACCTCAGCAAGGCGAGTAAGTGAGCTTCAAGCCCTGGTGTCAGAGGCACCATACACTAGGTTTTATAGGAACAGAGTAGTCTTACGGACTCGCCCTAAGTTCCTTCCAAAGGTTGTCTCCTCCTTCCACCTCAATCAGGAGGTGGTTCTTCCAACTTTCCTTCCCAGGCCGCATGCCGGCCGGGCCGAGATGGTCTTGCATACCCTGGACTGTAGGAGGGCGTTGTCCTTCTACTTGACCGTATGCAGGGACACCGGAGGGCTGTTCAGCTCTGTCTCTTTTGAAACTCATAAGTTGGGGTTACCTGTCTCCAAGCATACCCTGTCCATTTGGGTAGCAGACTGTATCACCTGGGCGTACAGGGCAGCTGGCCTCTCTTTGCAGGATCGAGTCACTGCTCACTGTGTCAGGGCGAAGGCTGCGTCTGGCTCATCTCCGCTCTATTCCGTTGGCAGACATTTGCCGGGCCGCTAATTGGTCTTCAAGCCAGACTTTTGTGGCCCATTACTGCCTCGAGAGGGAGTGCTTTCGGACAGGCGGTACTCCGTAATCTTTGAGGTATAGGCAACTCCTATCCTCTGGCCCTGGTGTTGGGCTACCGTTCGGGGGCGTTCTCAGAGAAGATTCTTTTCACACATGCTGAGGCTCTAGAGGGAGCTCATTTTTTCAGCTTTGGGTCTCCGGTAGCCTTAAGCTGGGGAGTCCCATATGTGAGGACTGACTTCCTGCTTGGTCCGGGAGAAAGCATAGTTACTCACCTGTAACAGGTGTTCTCCAGGAGCAGCAGGAATTAGTTCTCACAACCCTCCCTTCTCCCCTTGGAGTTGCAGTCATATGATTTATTTTGTTTTTTGCTGTCTCTTAGCTATGTCATCAGACTGAGCAAGATGGCACCTTGGGCGGGAAGGGGACCGCGCATGCGTGCTGCATTCCCAAAGGCTTTCTTTGAAAGCTGGGGAAATGCTCCGCATGGGGGCTCCGTCGGCACCGATGTCACCCATATGTGAGGACTGATTCCTGCTGCTCTTGGAGAACACCTGTTACAGGTGAGTAACTACGCTTTGCTGGGGTGAACACAGTAAAGCTGGCAAAATGTACATTCTAGTGCTGTAACAGAAAACAAAAAGTAAGCAGGGAATGACATACCTGTAGCTGAGCTTGATCAGTCCAAACAAATACTGTGCATTCCCTAATGTTAGAGAGGACATAAGCATTGATGTAAAACTGACAATAGGATGCATTGGTCGAGATGGAGGATAGCTAGAACTAGTAGTTTATAAGGCCTTGAGCAGCCCCGTGCTTTTCTGATTTTGGATCTCCTCTTGGTGCTGCCACAGTAAAATGCCAACATTATTCCAGCATATATAGCACCGTGTAGAGGACTATGCTGCTGACCTGGTGAAGGTGGGCCAGTGTGTGTTCCATTGATCTCAAATAATAGCCTTTAAGTTGGATGTATGAAACATCTATGCAGTTGTTGAAGGAAAAACTTCTCATGCCAGGACTGCAAGTTTTATGTTGCATTGCGAGATTGATTTGTCAAAAGCTGAGGTTACCCAACAGCACTTTATTATGGAACCTAAAGCTAGCGATGCAAAGGCCCACATGAAATTCAGCAGGACTGCATCCGATTCAGTGGCAAGTTCCACAGCCAACTTAACCAGGCTGGAGGACTTGCCAGTGTTGGAAGTGTCAGTTGCTAAGGCTGACTTTCTCAAACTATTTGTTGTTAAAACTACTGGGGGGAGGGGGGGGTGGCAGTGGACCTTTCCAAGGCAGTTGGAGACAACAAACAAGAAATTAAATCACTGGAGAGGAGTCACACAGAATGAAATAAATTTCATGTACTTTCAGATCATGTATCATCTATTATGTCATATCTTATGTATATAGTTTTATGGACTCCTCATCCATTCTGTTATATGTCAATATGTAAATAGTTACCCATGTTCTCCACGTTCTATTCCCTTTTATAATGTAAATTCAGTCAGTCTACTCTGATCTGAATACTCATTGAATGTAAACCGCACTGATAACAAATAGCGCGGTATATAAGAATTGTTAAATAAATAAATATTGGTGAAGAGAGCAACTGCAATGCATCTTTCAAACTAAGCTCAAGAAAATAGAGGCTCTAGTTATGGAGACCAGAGAAACACCAAGATGATTTTGATAGCAGAGAAGATGCAACATCAGAATATTTGGCTGGCCCAAATCTGAAGAAGCGGAAGATGTGGTGCAAGAGATATTGTGTTCCTGGGAATAAATCTAAAGTTCAAATTGACGGCACACATAAAGGATTGCACAGCTGATTCGAGAAACAGGACTTTCCCCGACCAATTATAGCATGTTTCCATTACTTTGAGAATAAATAATCAGTGCTGAATATAAAAGGGAAGCAGGTGACTGAATTTCAAAATCATCATGTGCAGATTTATCTGGACCAGTCACCCTCTACATTGCAGAAGCATCAGTTTTCACCCTTTAACACAGCTGCTCCAGAATAAAGAAATAAAATATCGATCGGGCTTCCCCTTTGCTTCATTTTTTGAAATGGTGAATATTTTGTATCGCATTTCTGACCTGGAAGAGAATCCGGACTTGGTAGAGGAACTTTAAGATCTGAGATAAGAGAACTACAGCAGTGTCACAGTCCTGAATGGAAGGCATTTGTTCCAAAGCGAAGGAAGGTTTCATGTAGTTGAGAGCTTTGGAACACGGGGGATGCTCCGGAGGATAAAGACATGGACATTTCAGGCATGGGTGTAGTTTGGGGAGGGGGTCATGCACCCCCACCAAATGAGCTGAGTTTTTGCTGATTCATTGCCAGCGTGCCCCCCCCCCCCCTCCCTTTGCTGCTGCCTCTGCTTTTTTCATGCCTGCTGTGGTAGCAGCAGTCCAATCACAGATTTAAAAAAAAAAATCCACCTGCAGGCTCTTACTGAGAAGGCTGGTCCCGTCCCTCTCTGATGCATGCCTTGTGTCAGGAAGAACTAGACAACCTTTATGGCCAGGAAGTGCTTTGAGAGAAAGATGTAGATTTATTTTTTTTTTTTTAATGGAGGCCAGACTGCCATGAAGTGGCAGTGGGTGGATAGGTTTCTGGAAGGCTGAAAGGGCTATGCTGGCAGATGGACACAGGAGATGGGATTGAATGGCAGCAAGAGAAATGCTGGGCAGTTGGACACAAAGGAGGGGTGGAATTGCTGGAAGGGACATTCTGGCCAAGTGTTGGACACAAGGGAGGGCAAATGCTAAACAGGAAGTGTGGAGGGGTCGACATAAGTCAGATGCGAAACACAAAGGGAAGGTTGAAGGGCATGTACTGGTTACACAGTGCAGGGATTGTGGAAGGCAGATGCAGGAAACAGGTAGGGGGTGCTGGGCGGGTGCTGTATATAGGCTGAAGGGGTAGACAGACAGAGTGGGGGATTTAAGGGGATAGAGAACAGATGGTGGAAATGGAATGGGGGAGATGCTGGACTTGTGGTAGGGTGTATAGAGAGATAGCAGATGCTGGGCTTGAGTAGAGGTCATACAAGAATGGAAGGCGGATGCTCAGCACAGGATAGGGGTCATAGGGGAATATAAGGCAGAGGCTGGACAATGGGGTGGGAGATATAAGGCAGAGGTTTGACACAGTGGGGGAATGGAGGGCAGAGGCTGGACACAAAGTAGGGTGAAATGGGGAAATGCTGGGCATGGGGTAAAAGAATACTGGACATTGGTGGGATAGGATGAGAAAAAGGGGGGAAGTGCAAGATTGGGGAGAGGGCAAGAAGACAGAGCAGGAGAGAAGGGGATAGATGTTGAACACAGGGAAGTTGGAAGAGAGAAAGAATAGAGTTAGAGATTGGGAAATAAGTTGCTTGGGAAGGATAGAAAGATGGAGTGCGAAGGCTGTAAAGAGGGAGATTCAGATTTCATTTCTTTCTTATATCTAGGTCTCAGTTGATAGAGAGAACAAATAAATGGAAGAAAGCTGAAAGGAAAAAGATCAGTGTCAGATGGCTGTAGTGGAGCAAGTGAGAAAAACAGGAGTAGAGACAAGTGGCAGGTGGATTGCAGACTCTGGAAAAGAGTTGAGAAGACAGTATGCAGAAACCAGATAGCAGGACCAGAAAATTAGAAAAATAAAATAAAGATAAAGAATTTATTTTCTGTTTTATGACTGGAATATGTCAGCTTTGGGATTTTATATATGCCATTTTTGTTTTGTACAGTATAGGGTGAAATGCATCACTGTTTCCTGCTTGTCCACAGAGAAAAGTCTACAAGTATGGATGATGTCACCGACTGAGCCCCACACGGGTAAGCTCATCAGCTTCTGAGGCTCCACCGCGCATACGTGCCTGCCTTCCCTCCTGCCAAATGACACCATCTTCCCCCAGTCCATTTTCTGCAGAGACCCTAGGATGTATTTGCATTACCTAATGTCTCTCTCTCTCTCCCCTGTGGGGGGTCTCTTTCGCTTGAATTTTTCACCTGCTGTCGGTAGCATCGGTCCCACCATGGGTTGTGCCTGGTTCCAGCGTTTCCTATCTGTTTTTGTACCTTTTTTGAATTTCTCTTTTTTCCCGTGGCTGGCACCATTGAGCCTTTCGACCTTGCCTCTGCCATTTTCCCAGTCATTTCTCAAAAGATGACCAGCGGTTTTAATTGTACCAAATGTGCCTGGATCATTTCGATCATGGATAAACACAATTAATGCCTACAGTGCTTGGGCCCCAGTCATTAGCCCTCCGCCCTCCTCTTGTAATCTGTGCCTGCAGATAAGGGCCTGAAGGGTCAGGAGTAGCAGCGTAAGTTCCTCTTTTAGCAGTGCTTGGAGTCCACATAGTCTGCTGCAGCATTGGTCCCGATAGCCCCATTAGGGCATGCTGAGGCATCAACATAAAGGGGTGCTTGAGCTCACTCAGAGCCAAGGAGCTGCAGTGGCCTGGAGAGGTGGCTGTCCAGCATCGAACAGAGGAAGGAACTGACCCCATTGATGTCAAAGGGGGACCTGTCCAAGCACAGGGCTAAAGCCCATGGGCTTCGGCATTGGAGCCCTTGCTGACACAACACCAGGAGCAATGGCCGGCAATGGCCCACTAAAGTGCTCCTGGCAGGAGCAGTCTGCTCCCATGGTGCCAGAGGAGCTCTGCGCACCCACTAATGTTTGTGGGCACAATGCCTCCAAGAGGATGCCAGAGATGGCTGAAGCTATTTTGACCCAAAGGTCTTTGGTTCTTGAGGAGCGCCTTGAGTGCCAAATAGAGGCAGTACTGGCACAGTAACAGATTGGGAATGCAGTGCCAATGGCATAGTCGCCGCACATTGTCCAACCGATACTAGAAACCCATGCGTTGCCTGCAAATGCAGCAGCGTTGGGGCGTCAGTTGATATTTGTTCCCTTGGCTATTTCACTATTGTGTGTCAGGATCTGATGTCCCGGTGAAACCCAGGAAACACTATGCCACATCGATTCAGTCAACGCCTCCCTCATTGCAGTCAGAGCACCAAGAGGAGTCCCAATAATACTTTGACTTCCTCTCAGTCAGACTCAGATGGCTGAGTGACCGTTGTGATATCAGAGATCCTGTTGGACCTCTCTCCTCCTCATGAAAGACAGGAATCTCCTCCCGACATGTCCATTCGGACCCTTGTCAGGGATATAGCCAGGACCATCCTCTCTTCCCTGGAGGTGGAAGATGAACCTAGGGTGGAGGAGCTGGAGATCCTCAGTATCTCTTTGCCCTTAAAGAGGTGGTGATTGTGATGGTGCACTAGATCTTCAGATGCTGCTAATGAGGATGTGGGAGAACCCCCTCGTGATACTTGTTGAACGCGATATACCAGATCCAGAAGGCCCCTGGGTTTGAGAAGCCTTAACTTCCACACCACTCTAGTGGTGGTCTGCCTTGAAAAGAATAAAGAGCAGTAAGGCTCGCTCCTTGATGTTCCCGGGTAGGGAGGCACAGACGCTGGATTCCTTTGGCTGGCGATGCTTCCAGAGCTCCATGTTGGTGGCCAGGGTCCTGTCATACCAACTGTACATGAGCTTGTTCTGAAAGGACATCATGCTGTACCTTGCTGAGCTGGGCTCGTTCATGCCCCCAGAGTGGCTGGTTCTCCAGGACCAAGCAGGAAGTCAGTCCTCACATATGGGTGACATCGATGTCAATGGAGCCCTTGCGGAGCATTTCCCCAGCTTTCCAAGAAAGCCTTTGGGAATGCAGGCACACATGCGCGGTTCCCTTCCCACCTAAAGGTGCCATCTTGCTCAGTCTCTTTTTCCGTGAAGCCCACCGGACGTGTGTCCTAGTCCTCCCGGAAAATAGTTAGATTTTTTTTGCGATTCCTTCGCTATTTTTTTCTCCGGTTCAACGCCTGTTCCCCTCCCGCCGGGTTCGGTACACCGGTATCGAGCCCGATCTGATTTTTTTCGGTTTTTGCCCTTCGTGGCTGGCGTTCGCGCTCTTTTTTTCTTTTTCCCTGGAAGGCCGGTCCTTTGACCTCGTGGGAACTCTTTTTTTTTCCCCCGATGGCTTCCAGTGGGTTCAAAAAGTGTGATCGGTGCAAGAAGCTAATGTCTCTCACCGACACACACGACTGCTGTCTTCGGCGCCTCGGTCCTGACCATGATCCTAAGATCTGTGGACCATGTGGAAAAATGTCTTCCAAGGCGCTTCGAAGTCGTCAGCACCAAAAGGAAAGGCTTTTCTCTGACTCGGGCCTGGACCTTGTCTGAGGCCTCGACATCTCGGGAGTCGGATCCCGAGCACTGTCGGGGCTCCTCGGACAGGGGGTCCCCCGACCAGGAACGAAAGAGGAAGAAGTGGCTCACGAGGGCGTCGGAAGAGGTCCCTGGCTCCTCGAGAGCTAGGTCTCAGATCCCCGACCGTCGCCCCGGGCCTGTGGAACAGGAGAAGCCTCCCAAAGTACCTCGAGTGGAGCCGGAGTCTGCTGGACACGTAAGTCCTGTAGTCCTCGTGGACTCGCCTCCCAGAGAACCGACGTCAGGCCCGGCGCCGCCGGGGCCCGAGTCGGGGGCTGCTGAGTCTCCTGAGCTGGGTCTCAGGCTGACAGCCTTGGAGAGCAGACTGCCTTCATGGAACAGCAGCGGGCATTTATGGCCAGCCTGTCTGGCGTATCTGCCCTGACCACCGGGACATCGAAGTCGACCCCAGAGACCGAGCTGATACTTGAGACCATAAAGGCTCATGGTCAACCTCGGTCGCGGTCTCCCTCGACCTCCCGTTCGGGACCGAGGGCGTCGACGCCGGTGCCTTCGGCATCAGGGCGGGTGCTCACAGGCCTTGCGAGGTCGGACCCCGATTCCTCATCGGACGAGTCCGTCTGGGAGATGGAGGACGAGGAGTCCCCCGACACCTTCAGGACTCGGTGCGTTACATCGGACTCACCGCAGTCTGAACCCCCGAGTAGATCCCCCTCCGGGAGGATACCCGGTTCTCGGAGTTCGTCCGGGATATGGCCACTGTGTTGGCTATCCCTGCGGATCCCAAGGAGGAACCTCGAGCCAAGGAGCTCGAGGCCCTACAGTATGACTCTCCTCCAAAGGAGGCCTTTACTGTTCCGGTTCTTCCAATGCTGGAACGGCTCCTCTTCCAGATGTGGGAGGCAACGGCCTCGGTGCCGGTTCTCAGCAAGCGGGTCGATTCTATCTGTCGACTCAGGAAGAGCCCTGGTTTTCAAAAGGCGCAGCTACCACACCATTCCATGGTGGTGGAATCGACCATGCATCGCCTGAAAAGTCAGAAGATGCACTCCGCGGTGCCCCCTGGCAGGGAGGCCCGAAAACTCAATGGTTTTGGTAGAAAGTGCTTCCAGGGCTCGATGCTTGCCGTGTCCAGTCTTACCAGCTGTACATGGGCATGTACTTGCGAGACCTGGCCAAGGAGCTGGCTGGGTTCTCTGCTGATCTCTCTGGGGAACCCTTGCAGAGGTTCAAGTCCTTGTCCTCGGGGATCCGGGAATGCTCCAAGTTTGTCCCGCACTGCCTACGATGGCTTTGAGGCTTCGGCCCGTGTTGCGGCAGCCGGCATCGCGGCTCGACGCCAGGCATAACTGCAGTCATCGGACCTCGAGCCATGGGTTCAGGACAAGTTGGTCGATGTCCCTTGCCGAGGTGAGAACCTTTTTGGCAAGCCCATGACCGAGAAGGCCGCACAGCTCGAAACCGAGCACCTCACAAGGACAAGGCTGTCTAGACAGTTGGGTGTTAAACATAGTCCACAAGGCTATCTGCTACACTTCCAGCAGCTGCCTTCTCCATACTTTCCAGGGGAACCTCCAAGGCCTCCCCTGCACACAGATCTTCTCCTTCAGGAGCTCCGAGGTCTGGTGGACAGGGCAGTGGAGCCTGTGCCTCCACACTTACAAGGTCTAGGGTTCTACTCCAGGTATTTCCTGGTACCCAAAAGAACCGGTGGCCTTCGGCCTATTCTAGACCTCAGAAATCTCAACAAATTCCTAGAGAAGGAAAAGTTCAAGATGCTTGCTTTTGGAACACTTCTGCCCTACCTCCAGCAGGGAGATTGGCTATGCTCCTTAGATCTAAAGGATGCGTACACTCACATCCTCATTCATCCAGACCACAGAAAGTACCTCAGGTTCATTGTGGGAGGAAACCATTATCAGTACAGAGTACTGCCTTTTGGCCTCACCTCCGCTCCCAGGGTCTTTACCAAATGCCTGGCAGTGGTGTCGGCTTACCTGAGAAATCAGGGAATCTTTGTCTTCCCCTATCTGGACGACTGGCTCATCAGGGGTCAGACATGCCAGGAGGCCAGACAAGCAACCCTCAGAACTATTGCTCTTCTTTAAAGCCTGGGGTTTGTAATAAACTTCTCAAAGTCCACTTTGCTCCCCTCCCAGACTTGGAGTTCATAGGGGCAAGGTTGGACTCTCGACTGGCAAAGGCATTCTTGCCAGAAGACAGAGCCCAAAGACTCATAAACTTGGCAAGCCAGTTTCTCAGCAGGTCACTGGTCTCTGCCTGAGGCTTCTTGGCCACATGGCTTCGACAGTACATGTGACCCCCAATGCCAGGCTCCATATGAGGCCTGCACAGTGGTGCCTTCGGACTCAGTGGTCACAGGCCACAGGCAGCCTCAGAGACAGGATAAGGGTGTCCAGACAATTTCTGAACTCCCTCAGCTGGTGGCTGCACCCACCCAGTCTGCTGCAAGGGGTGCCTTTTCAGATTCCTGGGTTCACAGTGGTGTTGACCACAGACGCCTCCCTGCAGGGCTGGGGAGCTCATTGTCTAGGCAAGTGCACCCAGGGCCTGTGGTCTCCCTGGGAAGCTGCACAGCAAATCAATCTATTGGAACTCAGGGCTATTCGGTTAGCCCTCAAAACTTTCTCTCCAACCCTGGCTCATCAGTCTGTCCTAGTTCAAACAGACAACCAGGTAGCCATGTTCTATGTGAACAAGCAGGGCGGAACTGGGTCCAGGCTCCTTTGTCAGGAGGCACAGGACCTTTGCTTGTTTGCTCTCAGGCACAACATGCTCCTCAAGGCTGTGTATCTCCCTGGCCAGGAAAACTACCTGGCCGACAGGTTGAGCAGGATTCTACAGCCCCACGAGTGGCAGCTCCATCCTTTGGTGGTTCAGAAGATTTTCCTGAACTGGGGACTTCCATCCATAGATCTGTTTGCCAGTCCACTGAACAAACAACTGCCAAAGTTCTGCTCCAGGCAACCGCATCCTCTGCGGATAGCAGCAGATGCTTTTCTGATTCCATGGTCTCAGGGCCTCCTGTATGCATTTCCTCCCATGCCCTTGGTGGCCCGGACCCGGTTCAAGATTCTTCAGGACAATGCCTCGGTCCTGCTGGTACTTCCCAGGTGACCGAGACAGCCTTGGTTCCCACTTCTGCTTCAGCTGGCGGTGGATCCTCCACTGCCTCTGGGGTTGCAACCCAACCTTCTCTCTCAGGATCAGGGTTCCCTTCTGCACCCCAGTCTCAAAGCTCTCAATTTGATGGCCTGGAGGCTGCAAGGGTAGTTTTGGCTCCCTGGGGCCTACCTCAGGAAGTTGTGGAGGTTGTCCTAGCCTCTAGGAAACAGTCCACTAAGAAAATCTATGCTCTCAAATGGAAAAGGTTTTCTGTGTGGTTTCAGCTACGTACAGAGGATCCTTTCTCCTGTACTGTACCAGTAGTGCTTCAGTACTTACTGCACTTATCAAATGAGGGACTTAAGTCCAATTCTGTTCGGGTCCACTTCTCAGCCCTAGCAGCTCACCACTCACTGGTGGAAGGACATTCTCTGTCGGTTCACCCCTTGGTGTCCTGCTTTCTCAGAGGCTTGCTTTTACTCAAGCCTCCAATCCGTCGTCCTGCTCCTGAGTGGGAGTTGAATGTGGTCTTGCAGCAACTGACTCGCCCACCTTTTGAGCCGATGGCTACTTGCCCTCTACGCTTCCTGTCCTGGAAGACACTCTTCTTGATAGCCCTAATCTCGGCCAGGCGAGTGAGTGAGCTTCAGGCCCTGGTCTGTGACAGGCCTTACACCCGCTTCTATAGGAACAGGGTAGTCCTTAGGACTCATCCAAAGTTCCTCCCAAAAGTTGTCTTCTCCTTCCACCTTAACCAAGAGGTGGTTCTTGCGACATTCTTCCCTAGGCCTCATGCAAGCCAGGCTGAAGCAGTTCTGCATACCCTGGACTGTAGGAGGGCCTTATCCTTCTACCTTGACCATACACAGGGGCACAGAAGGGCTACTCAGCTTTTCATATCTTTTGACCCTAATAATTTGTGGTTAGCTGTGTCCAAGCGTACCTTGTCCACCTGGGTAGCTGACTGTATCACCTGGGCTTACAGGGCGACTGACCTTCCTTTGCAGGGTCGGGTCACGGCCCATTGTGTCAGGGCAATGGCTGCCTCAGTGGCTCACCTCTGCTCTGTACTGTTGGTGGACATCTGCAGGGCTGCAACTTGGTCCTCAAGCCAGACTTTTGCGGCCCATTACTGTCTGGAAAGGGAGTCCCGTAGGGACAGTGCTTTTGGCCAGGCAGTACTCCGGAATCTCTTTGAGGTTTAGGCAACTCCTGCCCTCCAGCCCTCCGTTGGGCTACCGGTGGAGGTTCTGTCAGTGAAAAGCCTTTCTTTGATGCTGGGACTAGAGGGAGTTCTCTTGTTCAGCCTGGGTTCCTGGTAGCCCAGAGCTAGGGAGTCACCCATATGTGAGGACTGACTTCCTGCTTGGTCCTGGAGAAAGAGTAGTTACTCACCTGTAACAAGTTTTCTCCAGGAGCAGCAGGAATCAGTCCTCACAACCCTCCCTCCTCCCCTGGGAGTTGCAGTTGTACATAGATTATTTTTACATTTTTGTGTGCTGTTTTTTAGCTATGTTATCTGACTGAGCAAGATGGCACCTTTAGGCGGGAAGGGAACCGCTCATGCATGCCTGCATTCCCAAAGGCTTTCTTGGAAAGCTGGGGAAATGCTGCGCAAGGGCTCCATCAACATTGATGTCACCCATATGTGAGGACTGATTCCTGCTGCTCCTGGAGAACACCTGTTACAGGTGAGTAACTACTCTATGCCAACTCTGTCCTGGTGGGTCATGGCAAGAACTGCTCTAAGTACATAGTCCGGGCAAGCTATGATACCTTTGTCAGTCTGCAGGGCAGTAGCAGTGGGCATTGGGGCCCTGCCGGCTCACCTGATTAATTCCTCAGACTTGGAGCAGTCTGTCCAGAACAAGCTGGCAGATGTGCCGTGCATTGAGGCAAATCTCTTTGGGGAGCAGGTGGAGGTCAAGGCTGGTGATAGAGAAGCAGCACATCACCATCACCAGGCTCTCAAAAGTGATTTCTGATCCCTCGCGCAAGAGGTACCAGGAGCCAAAGAGATTTTACTACCAGCGTAGGCGTAGGTAGTTTCCAAGCCCTCAAAGCTCACAACAAAAGGTGCAGGCCCCTCGCCAGCAGCAACAAGAAGCCTCAGCAGCTGAAGCTGGGGTCAGGGTTTTGACTGGTTCTTGAGGCGCATAGCCAATCTACCTATTGCAGCAGAGGGAAATTTTCCATTGGGGGGGATGGCTTGTCTACTTTGCCCACAGGTGGCCTTTCATTGCCTCAGAATCATGAATGTTATAGATAGATCAGAGTGGCTATATGTTGCACCTTGCCCCCCCCTCCCCCCGAGAGAATATTCTCTGGACCCTCTGCCCTTCAGCCTGCTGCTAGGAGAGATCTCCACTCTTCTGGCCAGTCTTGCCATCAAACCTAGGGTGGGGGTTCTACTCCAGGTTCATCCTGGTCCCCAAGATGTGAGGGAGTTTTGGCCCATCGTGGACCTCTGAGACCTCAGCACCTTTCTGGTGCGAGAAAAGTTCAGGATGGTCTTGCTGGGGACTCTTCTCTTTTACCTTCAGAGAAACAATTGTCTATGTTCCTGGATCTCAAGGATGCGTACATGCACATTCCCATCCATCCCGCCCACAGGTAATATCTCTGGTTTGTTCTGGGGTGCCAGCACCTCCAGTATTGCATGCTTCCTTTCAGTCTGGCCTATGCACCCAAGGTCTTCATGAAGTGCTTTGCAGTAGTGGCTGCTTATCTCCGGACCCTGGGGGTGTTCATCTACCCCTACTTGGGCAACCGGCTCATTCATAGCTCCACTTCAGATGGAGTTTGTCAACTCAGCTGACCATCCAGGTGCTTGAGCTGTTGGGGTTCGTAATCAGCTACCCCAAGTCCCTCCTCCAACAGCAGCTGTTCATCGGGGCCCTCCTCGACACCACTCAAGCTCAGGCCTTTCTTCCGCTTTACAGTCTACAGACTGCCTTGGTCCGCGATGTCCAGCAGAGGCGCCAGATAACGGCTTGTTGAAGGTGCTCAGGCATATGGCCTTGACAGAAACCAAAAAGGAGGAGCACCTACTTGCAAGTAACCTCAGAGACACAGAGCAAGAGGTATGGTGGTCACATGCGCTTTATTGATAAAAAAAAAAATACCCCAGCGCGTTTCGGCAACGCCTTCATCAGGGGGCTGAGAACTGCAAACAATAATAAATAAATAAAAACATCAACATGGCCAAATATATAAAATGAATAGAACACATATAAAAATAACCTTAAAAATATCAAAATACCGAAATTCAAATATGCAAATGTATAACAAAGTATAATAAACAATATATTTAAAAAGTAATAAAGAACAGAAGATGAAGTTTAAAATGAAAAGATAAAGATAAAACGGTAAGAAGGACAAACAAAGACTAATTAAATGCAAAAGGGAGAGAAGTATCATCCCAAGATACATCATTTTGTAAAAATACTTACGATTCTAGACATTAAAATGATGGAGCGCACAGAAGAAAACAATTGCGTGGAACTGTATCAATCCTATGATTGAGCTAAAAATTATGAACATGACCATTGTAAATAAAGGGAAACCCAAAACCAGCAGACAATAGGACCAAGAGAAACTTATTACAAAAAGAGACCTCAATGAGCAATGAAAAACATAGTTGAAAATGTATCGTGTAGTACATAAAAAGTTTGTTACTGTATATGGGAAGTTAAACAAATAATATATCTAACGCAAGGGATCGGGGTTAAATCATTTGTACAAACAGTTGAGAAAATAATTAATAGTTAAAAGACCAAAATTTACAAAAATCAGGATTTATTATGATCTCCAGGAACAAGCAGGAATGAGTCTTCACATATGGGTACGTCGGTACCGACGGAGCCTGCGCGGGAACGCTCCCCAGCGTCCAATCAGAAAGCTTTTGAGAGCATCCCTCAGCGCCTGCGTGCTGCCTTCCCGCCTTTCCAACTGTCCTCAGTTTTCGTTTTTCCGTGGAGCCGACAGGACATCCTCCTGTCACCGCAGAAAATGTTTTCTTTAATTCTTGTTTTCTTGTGGTCGCGACTGTTTTCCCGCCTCCACCAGTACCGCTGGTGGGTTTTTTTCTTTTCTTTTCAAAAACTCAGGGAGAGTTTTTCCCTCAGTTTGTCTTAAATTTTGGGGCCTGTAAGGCCTCTCCATCATGGAGCCGCCTTCTCCTAAGAAGTGCCTTAACTGTGGAAATACAGTTTTCTTTTTAGACTCCAATAACTGGTGTCTAACCTGTTTGGGTCCTGACCCTTTTCCTCCGGAGCCATTAGGCTACAATTTTATGAGAAGAGATTTTCCATTTCGAGTTTCCCTCGATATCGCGTTCCCTTCCAGTGTCAGGGCACCGACCATTTCTTCTCTACAGGATCAGGTAACCCACAAACAGTCTGTTAAGACTAGCCAATCCTTGAGTGGTAGGTCTCATGTCAAACATGAAGACAGCTCCGGCCTTGCCCTCAAGACCCTATTGGCTTCAAAACCCCGGCGGGAGTCTTCGGTCTCCAAAGCCTTTAAGGGGTTTCAGGTTGTTCCTGGGGCTCACCCCTCACAGAACATACCTGAGCCATGCTCGGTGGTGGCATCCGCGTCGAGCGGTACCGATACCCTGGCATCGGCACTGGTGTTGAGTGATCCACTCTTCACCAGGGATCGTCATCTGGCATTCTCGGTACCTTCGGGACCGATCGATACGTCCCAGATTGACTTTCCAGTATCGGCAGCTTCGCCGATATGACCACCGACGCCGGTACCCTCCAGACATGCATCGATAGACTTGCTTCCTTCGATGCCGAGTCTGGAATCGATATCTAGTCTGGAAGACTGGGTACCGAAGCGTCTCGGAACCGACGCTTACCGATTCCGGATGCACGGTATCGAGGATATTCACCAAGGGTTTTTGGTTGCCTCGGTACCGCTGGAGCAGCCTCCGATGACTGCTTCGATGTCGGTATCGCCTCCGATTCCGGCACAGCTACTGATATCGGTACCGATGCCGGTTCCTGCAGTAACATCGGGACCAACTACTCCCTTTTCACCAGGCTTGCTCCTTTCTATGCCTAGTTTGGAGTCGATACCTGGCATGGACGATGCAGTACTGACTGTCTCAAGTCATAACCGCCAGTACCAGTATCCATCCATTAGGGCTCCTTTTCTGCACCGGACCAGTACATCCTCCGGTGCCCAGGCTAGTTCTTCAACTTTAGCCTGTCCAGGGATGGTTCCCATTGGAGATCCTTCTTTTCAGAAATTTCTCCTTGACATGGCTACATTCCTTGCTATTCCTATCCCTTGCTGTGATCCTAACAAGGCTCTTTTGGAGAAAAGGAAAATATAATGCTTCCTTTACATCCTTCATTGCAGGATCTTCTTCTGAGAATATGGGAAACACCTTTAAGGGTTTCCTCACCTTCTAAAGCAACTGATCTTCTGTATCAGGTGCCCCCCTCTCCAGGGTTTCAAAAGACTCAACTTCCCCATCATTCCATTGTAGTGGAATCAGCAATGAGGAAGGTGAAAAGCAAGAAGAAGCATTCTTCTTATCTGCCAGGTCGTGCTTCTAGAACACTGGATGCTTTTGGACGTCAAACCTTTCAAACATCTATGCTGGCAAAGAGGATTCTCTCATATATTTTTTATGAGTCTATCCCTTCAGGAGGTCACAAAGAAATTATCTCTTTTGACTCCTTTTCTATCAGAGCCCAAGGCTGCAGACTATACCTTACTTCTTAGTCATAGCCAAAATATATCTTGCTTTCTTTCTCGTGCTTCCCTTGACTCTTTTGAGTCTGTTAGCAGAACCTCTGCTATAGCTATAGGGGCACGACGTAAAGCCTGGCTCCAAGCTTCAGACTTCAACAGATGGGCACAACAGAGACTGGGTAATACTCCTTGTACTGGAGAAAATCTCTTCAATAGGGAGTCTTTACGTCAGGTTGCTCATTGCTCCACTGACTTCCCTGTTTCTGAAGGCTATCCTAAGCCTTCTCCTTCCCCAGTAGGTAGGAAATGCCCTACCAAACCACCTTTCCCTAAAAGAAGGTTTTATTCTTCTCCTGCCCATCATACAGATGTTCCCAAACAGGGGAAACCTCGCCCTGGTCTGAAGGATCCAAACTCAAGCCAGGAAAATTAACCCTTCAGAAAGAAACTAAAAACCCATCTCTTCGCATGTCACTTTAGCCAGTTGTAAACCAAAATGGATCCAAGATGTTAACCAATGTGAAATCATGAAGCCGATCTGTATAATCGTAATTATTGTATAAACTGTAAATATGTAAACCTAACCTAGAAGTGCCTAACCCTGCGTGGTGTGCCAGACCCCAAATCTATGTATATTATTCCAATTTTTCTGTCCTGATTTGACAGCTCCCAAATTTGTAATCAAACCGCTACTGATCGCTGGAAGTAGCGGTATATAAGTTTAAACTAAATAATAAAATAAAATAAACCTTCAATAGGGTTCCAATGGATCTCTTATGACATACAGTTCACTTCTTCTCAGCAGAAGTTTTTTTACTGTTTTTTCATTTCAAACTCTACGCTTGGATTCCTGTTTCCAGGACATCCACTTGCTCTCAGGTAGGCTGAGCTGTCAGCAGATTCCTGTCTGTGGGTCAGAGGGTTTCCTCCTCTTCCTACCATGCAGAGAGGTTTGCCAACTATCTCATGATAGTTTCCCTGTACCACCATGATTTTTTTTCCTTCTACAGACTTACCATATAGGGGTATATATATATATATATGGGGTATATATATAATAGAAAAGAAGAAAATAGACCTCTCAAAACATAAGTTATAGCTGCAGTTTTGTAATAGAGATGTTCAAAAACCGAAAAGAACTGACCATGCACCCCTAAAGCTTATAGAATATAATAGCTGCAATTCCGTAGTAACAATTTTCTAAAACAGAGACGCACGCCAAACAAACTATCCCGATTAAGAATACTCATAAGCAAACGGCCAAATTGAACTCCTGATTCAAACCATGAGGTTCAAGAGATTTTAACTCATAGATATACCGCTGTTCTAACTTGAGAAGTATTCTATCCATTTCACTGCCACGCCAATGTGGATGAACAACCTTGATGACAAAAAAACTTAAGATCTAAAACCCGGTGTTGCTTGTCTGACCAATGGGAAACTAATGGTTTGTCAGAGACACGTCTACTAAGACAGCTTTTATGTTCTATAATCCGGGTTTTGATGGAACGTGTAGTTTTCCCTACATAAATCAAATTACAGGGACACAGAATTAAATATGACATTGGTAGGAGTACAATGTGAGTAATGATTTAAGAAAAACTTTTGTTTAGTGGATGGATGGATGAAAAATTCTTTAAGAGGAATAACATTGAGACAAACCGAGCATCGGCCACATTGGAAATGGCCCCTTACTTTACAGACAGGTCTAGGCTTTGAGAGAGCTGAGGGAACTAAAATGTCTCTCAAATTGCGATTCCTCTTATGTGCAATAATAAGGGACTTATGTGCCATAGTAGGTAAAGATGTAATCAGATGCCATTCTTGTCGGAGAATATTAGAAATATCTTTTGACAAAGCTGAAAAAGTAAGGGCACACACAACCTGATTATGCTGGGACTGTACTTTCTTCTCAAGAAGTGACTTCTGGTCTATATTCTTAGCTCTGTTGTATGCTTTACTTATAGTTTTCTCAGGATAACCTCTTTTTCTGAACCTATCACACATTTCTGCTGCGTGTTTCTCGAAATCACTCGATAACGTACAAAGACGCTTAACTCTCAAAAATTGGCCATAAGGTAAATTTTCTTTCAAAGATTTGTTATGAAAACTGTCATAACGTAACAGTGTATTTCGATCGGTCTGTTTACGGTACAGTTCAGTAATAAAACCATTTGCACCTTTTTTGATATTAATATCAAGATATGAAATCTCGTTAGAACTAAAGGACCCCTCAAACTGTAAATGTTCATCTAAGGAATTAAGTCAAAGATAAAATGCATGTAAGTCCGCCTCTGTCCCATCCCAAAGTAAAAAAAGATGACGATGAGTTCATGACAAACTGGATTAAAATATTGAACAAATGTTCATTGGACTTCATGATACTTTTAATCAACACTTCAAAACTGAAGTCTGCTGTTTTGAAGATTAATGTGGATAAGAAAGTGGAAAGTTTGAAAGATATTGATCACAGGTTTGACAAATCGAAGAAGGACTTTGACAAAAATACCTTGGACTATAAAAAAAACTAGTTAAGGAAAGAAAACTTAGGAAATTTAAACGTGATGAAGATGACTATAAAAATGGCAGTGTATTGGACCAACAATAATGGGAAACCCAGACCACGCAGCACATCCCGTATATGGGATTTTGAACCACATAAACCAGGACCAGTTAACAATATTAATAACAAAAAAAAGAATAAAGCTAAAACCAGATTTTCACCGGATCCCAATTTAGAACGTACTAATAAGAGAATTCGGAGTCAAGGTGAAGAACAATGTGATTATGATAATTCTGGCCCCCTTTTTACCTCTGACGCAAGGCCTGAACAACCTCTGTTTTTTTTTATGGATTCCTTATGGAAAGGGGAGGGAAGAGGGCTGTACAGTATCAGCACAATCCCACGAAATTATCAATATCAGGCTCGATAATTTCGCCCCAGTTTCCTGTCACGGGGAAAGGCCAAAGTTATCAGGGGACATCAGAATAAAACATATTGGAGGCATTTTTAATCTCTCAGATTATGATCTTAATGATACTCAAACTGAAGTACTTGAAAAGGGTCTCTTTTGTACCCTTCACCAGACATGACCAATTTGCCACGCATGTAGAGTTATATAAATGTACGTTACGTTATGACAGTTTTCATAACAAATCTTTGAAAGAAAATTTACCTTATAGCCAATTTTTGAGAGTTAAGCGTCTGTACGTTATTGAGTGATTTCGAGAAACGCGCAGCAGAAATGTGTGATAGGTTCAGAAAAAGAGGTTATCCGGAGAAAACTATACGTAAAGCATACAACAGAGCTAAGAATATAGACCAGAAGTCACTTCTTGAGAAGAAAGTACAGTCCCAGCATAATCAGGTTGTGTGTGTCCTTACTTTTTCCGCTTTGTCAAGATATTTCTAATAATCTCCGACAAGAATGGCATCCAATTACATCTTTACCTGCTATGGCACATAAGTCCCTTATTGCACATAAGAGGAATCGCAATTTGAGAGACATTTTAGTTCCCTCAGCTCTCTCAAAGCCTAGACCTGTCTGTAAAGTAAGGGGCCATTTCCAATGTGGCCGATGCTTGGTTTGTCTCAATGTTATTCCTCTTAAAGAATTTTTCATCCATCCATCCACTAAACAAGTTTTTCTTGAATCATTACTGAAATTGTAATACCAATGTCATATATGTAATTTTGTTTCCCTGTAATTTGATTTATGTAGGGAAAACTACATGTTCCATCAAAACCCGGATTATAGAACATAAAAGCTGTCTTAGTAGACGTGTCTCTGACAAACCATTAGTTTCCCATTGGTCAGACAAGCAACACCGGGTTTCAGACCTTAAGTTTTTTTGTCATCAAGGTTGTTCATCCACATTGGCGTGGCGGTGACGTGGATGGAATACTTCTCAAGTTAGAACAGCGGTATATCTACGCGTTAAAATCTCTTGAACTCATAGTTTGAATCAGGAGTTCATTTTGGCAGTTTGCTTATGAGTATTTTTCATTGGGATAGTTTGGCGTGCGTCTGTTTTAGAAAATGTTTACTACGGAATTGCAGCTATTATTTTATAAGTTTTAGGGGTGCATGGTCAGTTCTTTTCTGTTTTTTGAACATCAATATTACAAAATTGCAGCTATAACTCTTATGTTTTGAGAGGTCTATTTTCTTTTCTGTTCATTAGGTATACATTTCTATTCATTAGGTAACTTTATGAGAAGCATGTATGACTCCTCCCCCTCCCCCTGAGGTATTGTGTAGCCTTCTTCCTGTTTTCTCCACGTGTGCATAGTCTGTTTTAGTTTGCTTTTCTCTGACCAGAGAAGGGCTGTACTTTTACAGAGCTCTGCTAGTGAGGGGATATTTGCCTCCTGGGACATCTTACTGTGAGTTCTAGCTGTTTATTTAATTATTTACTGTTTGTCTAACTGTTTGTTTAATTATTTATTGTTTGTTTTAGTGGTGTGCTAGTTCAGCCCTCTCAGCTGTACTTACCTTGCCTCTCTCAACTAACTGGGCTTTGTGTGGTAGCCATTTTGAATTACATCTCTCTCCCCAGAACCTGCTGTTTGTTTAAACTTTTTTCCTGTCCTTGCCTGCCTGACTCCTCCCCCTCCCCCTGAGGTATTGTGTAGCCTTCTTCCTGTTTTCTCCACGTGTGCATAGTCTGTTTTAGTTTGCTTTTCTCTGACCAGAGAAGGGCTGTACTTTTACAGAGCTCTGCTAGTGAGGGGATATTTGCCTCCTGGGACATCTTACTGTGAGTTCTAGCTGTTTATTTAATTATTTACTGTTTGTCTAACTGTTTGTTTAATTATTTATTGTTTGTTTTAGTGGTGTGCTAGTTCAGCCCTCTCAGCTGTACTTACCTTGCCTCTCTCAACTAACTGGGCTTTGTGTGGTAGCCATTTTGAATTACATCTCTCTCCCCAGAACCTGCTGTTTGTTTAAACTTTTTTCCTGTCCTTGCCTGCCTGACTCCTCCCCCTCCCCCTGAGGTATTGTGTAGCCTTCTTCCTGTTTTCTCCACGTGTGCATAGTCTGTTTTAGTTTGCTTTTCTCTGACCAGAGAAGGGCTGTACTTTTACAGAGCTCTGCTAGTGAGGGGATATTTGCCTCCTGGGACATCTTACTGTGAGTTCTAGCTGTTTATTTAATTATTTACTGTTTGTCTAACTGTTTGTTTAATTATTTATTGTTTGTTTTAGTGGTGTGCTAGTTCAGCCCTCTCAGCTGTACTTACCTTGCCTCTCTCAACTAACTGGGCTTTGTGTGGTACCCCCATCCCCCTGCTGATGGTTGACAGGGTACCTTGTAACTGCCCTCTTTAATAGGACTTATCTCCCTCCCTCCCTCCCCAGCACCCACCCACCCCTGGGGTAATTGTAGTTTTATAGGTACTTGCACATCTTAGAGGAAAGGGGCTGCTCTCAGGTGCAGCTCTTAATCCAAATCAGTCATACACAGAGGACCTGAGATTAATTAAGCTTCAGGTACACAGGGTGTATTAGGGTATTAGATACACTTTTATTAGTATAAGCATCTACACCAATCCTTATTATATACCGAATTTAAAAGACCTAAACACAAGCTTTAAACTAAGATGCAGACAGAGGTCCAGCAACGAGATGGGGGTTCTCCAGTCTTTTGCATTGAGTGTCACATGTATGATTTTCTCCCAGTTGGTGAGAGGTCCTACATATGCACTAAGTGCAGGGAGCTCTTTGCTCTCAGGGAACGAGTCCGTTCTCTAGAGGCTAGAGTAGCAGACCTGGAAGACATAAGAAAGACAGAGAAGTACATGGACGAGACCTACAGGGATATAGTCCTGAAGTCCCACCTCCAGTCTGGCAGCATCCCTGTTGCCATGGAGGAGAGAGGTCGCGTGACAGGAGAGCATCACCCTGGTGTGGCAGGAAGTGATCCTGTAACTAGGACCTGTCCTCCAGGTGATGTAAAACCCTCTCGCACCGAGGACGTTTCTCCAGGGCCATGTCCCCATGAGGGGAGGGTCAGGACAGCTGTTATAGTTGGTGATTCAATCATTAGGAATGTAGATAGCTGGGTGGCTGGTGGACGTGAGGATCGCCTGGTAACATGCCTGCCTGGTGCGAAGGTAGCAGATCTCACACACCGCCTAGATAGGATCATAGATAGTGCTGGGGGGGAGTCTGCTGTCTTGGTACATGTTGGTACCAATGACATAGGAAAATGTGGTAGGGAAGTTCTGGAGGCTAAATTTAAGCTTTTAGGTAGGAAGTTGAAATCCAGAACTTCCAGGATAGCGTTCTCCGAAATGCTTCCTGTTCCACGTGCAGGACCCAAAAGACAGGCAGAGCTCCGGAGTCTCAATGCGTGGATGAGACAATGGTGCAAGGATGAGGGTTTTGGATTTGTTAGGAACTGGGGAACATTCTGGGGAAAGGGGGGGCTCTTCCGAAGGGATGGGCTTCACCTTAATCAGGATGGGACCAGACTGCTGGCATTAACCTTTAAAAAAGAGATAGAGAAGCTTTTAAACTAGAAAATAGGGGAAAGCCGACAGTCACCCAGGAGCGCATGGTTCGGACAAAGGTATCCTTGAAGGATACTACCAAAAACAGTGAGGTTCCAAAAGGGAGTATAGTAGCCCAAATGCCCTTGAGTAAGGAGCAGACAGAGCATAAAGATTCCCAATTACCCATGCCTACCAATAGCCAGATTAATATTAATAAAATTAATAAAATACAGTCACTAAAATGCTTGTATGCCAATGCTAGAAGTCTAAACAATAAGATGGGAGAATTAGAATATATAGCACTAAATGAGAGGTTAGATATGATTGCACTCTCAGAGACATGGTGGAAGGAGGATAACCAGTGGGACACTGTGATACCTGGATACAAACTATATCGTAATGATAGAGCTGAACAAATTGGTGGAGGGGTTGCGCTCTATGTTAAAGAGGGCATTGAGTCAGAAAGGATTAAAGTTTTGCAGGGAACACAATTTGCTGTAGAATCTCTATGGATTGAAATTCCATTTATGAAAGGGAAGGTGATGGCAGTGGGAGTATACTATCGACCGCCTGGCCAGAATGAACAAATGGATGATGAAATGCTCAAAGAAATCAAGGAAGCTAACAAAAGCCACAACAGAGTAGTAATAATGGGTGATTTCAATTACCCCGGTATCGACTGGGACAGTCTCACAGCAGGACAAGCTAAAGAGATAAAGTTTCTAGATGAAATAAATGACTGCTTCTTGGAGCAGCTGATTCATGAACCGACCAGAGGGGAAGCCATACTGGACCTAGTCCTTAGTGGAACGCCAGATCTGGTGCAAGAAATAAAGGTGTTGGGACCACTTGGCAATAGTGATCATAGTATGATCATGTTTGATTTAATCAGTGGAGGACAGATAGTAAAGGAATCCACAGTACTACCTTTTAACTTTCAAAAGGGAGACTATGATAGAATGAGGAATATAGTTCGGAAAAAACTAAAAGGAGCGGTTCCAAAGGTTAAAGACTTACAGCAAGCTTGGGTGTTATTTAAAAATACTATCCTCGAAGCCCAGACCAGCTGTATTCCACGCATTAAGAAAAGTGGAAGAAAGTCCAAAAAACTGCCAGCATGGTTTAAAGGTGAGGTCAGAGAGGCTGTTGCTGCCAAAAGAGCAACCTTCAGGACATGGAAAAAAGAGCCAAATGATGAAAACTGGAAACAACACAAGCACTGGCAAGTTAAATGCAAAGCATTGATAAGGCAGGCAAAGCGGGAATTTGAGAAGAAACTTGCTACGGAAGCAAAAACACGAAATAAAGACTTTTTCAAGTACATTCGTAGCAAAAGGCCTGTGAGAGAGTCAATTGGACCATTAGATGATAGAGGGGTAAAAGGGGCAGTAAGAGGGGACAAGGCTATAGCAGAGAGACTGAATGAATTCTTTGCTTCAGTCTTTACTGAGGAAGATGTAGGGATGTTACCCAAGACTGAAGTGGTATTTAAAGGTGATACTGCAGAGGAATTGAGAGAAATATCGCTACACCGGGAAGATATATTACAACTATTTGATAAACTGAATAGTAACAAATCACCTGGACCGGATGGTATACATCCCAGAGTGTTGAAAGAACTGAAATATGAGATTGCAGACCTGCTATTGGTAATCTGTGAACTTTCATTAAAATCATCTGTAATACCTGAAGATTGGAGGGTCGCCAACGTAACACCAATTTTTAAAAAGGGTTCCAGGGGTGACCCGGGAAATTACAGACCGGTGAGCCTGACGTCAGTACCAGGGAAAATGGTAGAAACCATCATAAAGAACAAAATTACACAGCATGTGGATAGCCATGGCCTAATGGGAGACAGCCAACATGGCTTTAGACAAGGAAGATCTTGTCTTACTAATCTGATCTGTTTTTTTGAAGGTGTGCATAAACAGGTAGACAAAGGTGAGTCTGTTGATATAGTGTATCTGGACTTTCAGAAAGCTTTTGACAAGGTCCCCCATCAGAGACTTTTGGCAAAGCTAAAAAGTCATGGGATAGGAGGCAGTGTACTATTGTGGATCGGGAACTGGTTAAAAGATAGAAAGCAGAGGGTAGGGCTAAATGGCCAATATTCCCAATGGAAAAAGGTGAATAGTGGAGTACCCCAGGGATCTGTACTGGGTCCCCTACTTTTTGACATATTCATAAATGACCTGGAAAAAGGAATAACTAGTGAGGTTATCAAATTTGCAGATGACACAAAACTGTTTAAAGTTGTTAAAACCCAAGAGGATTGTGGAAAACTGCAGGAGGATCTGGATAAATTGGAAGACTGGGCATCCAAATGGCAGATGAAATTTAATGTGGACAAGTGCAAAGTTATGCACCTAGGAAAGAACAACCCACACTATAGTTACACGATGCAAGGCTCCACATTAGAAACCACCACCCAGGAAAAAGATTTAGGAGTCATTGTGGATAACATGTTAAAACCCTCCGCCCAGTGTGCAGCGGCGGCCAAGAAAGCAAATAGAATGCTAGGTATCATAAGGAAAGGGATGGAGAATAAAACAAAGGATATTATAATGCCTCTGTATCGCTCCATGGTACGACCGCACCTTGAATATTGTGTGCAATTCTGGTCACCGTATCTTAAAAAGGACATAGAGTTATTAGAAAAAGTACAGAGAAGAGCCACCAAATTGGTGAAGGGGATGGAAGGCTACTCCTATGAAGAGAGGCTAAAAAGGTTAGGGCTCTTTAACCTGGAAAAGAGACGGCTGAGGGGAGATATGATAGAGGTCTATAAATTAATGAATGGAGTGGAACGGATAAACGTGGATCAATTGTTTACGCTATCAGAATATAGAAGGACTAGGGGACATGTAATGAAGCTACAGGGTAAACTATTTAAGACAAATAAGAGAAAATATTTCTTCACTCAACGTGTAATCAAACTCTGGAATCTGTTACCGGAGGATGTAGTAAGGGCTGTTAGTATAGCTGGGTTTAAAAAAGGTTTGGACAAGTTCCTGGAGGAAAGGTCCATAAACCACTATTAAAAAGGGACCCAGGATATCAATGCTTGACCTAGTACAAGCACTGCAGAACCTGTGTCTTTTGGGGAAACTGCTAGGTACGTATGACCTAGATTGGCCACTGTTGGAAACAGGATACTGGGCTTGATGGACCTCGGTCTGACCCAGTATGGCATTTCTTATGTTCTTATGTTCTTAATATGGTAGATATACTAATTGAAGCATCATGATTATGAGAGGTATTGTTTATGCTTTTTGATATTAGTATATGTCTCTCGTTTTTAATTTATTATATTTGTTTGGTTTGATTTGTTCATTTTTGGTGCAATTTTAGATCTTTCCTATATGAGATTCTCCCTCTTTTCCTTGTAAGATGTCACTTGTTCATGCTCGGTTTATAGTAGTATGCCACCTACGAACAGCTTTCTTTCTGCACGCACAGTATCAACTCACGTCCGAGTGATGACGTCTTGCCACGTTGGGTAACCGTACATGTCTTTTGACTCTTTTAAAATGGGTTGTTAGAGTGTGCCGCGTTTTCATTTTGATTTTTACAATCAGCAGTACAGGCTGCCGTAGTTACAGGTATTACTATTTATAACAAGCAACTATCCTGGTTCTAATCCGTTTCACTGACTTCTTTTACACTTGTTTTTATTCACTCCGTACCCTTTGATATATCGGTTAGATAGTTCTTTTCTTTTACGGGTGTTTGCTCTTCTTAATGTTGTTTTATAGGGTTGTGAATGCATTTTATAAGGTTGCGAAAGCATTTCATGTCTTCCGCACATGATTCATTTTTAAAAATGGTTCAGTTAAATAGTGCCTTTAGTGTATTTATTTATTACTTTACCGCTACCAGCGGATTCTCGATGAGTTTCATTATCCGTCGCTTATAGCAGGTTTTAATACACATTTATTTGCACATATACATAACTTTCTTTTACATATATTTTATTAAAGGACGCCACTTTTATCTATTTATTTATCCATTCATCTACGTTAAGATATTTAAACACAGTATGCACTTTTATATTAGGTTTGGCGCCCCTTGGTGTTCTCCAAGGGCTGCATTTCTCATTCTTAATTTTTCATTCTTAATCTTTATTATTCTCTTTTGTTAAATTTGTAGCACGCATGTATTTTTTTCTCCTGTTTATACACGTATTTATTCTCAAATAGTAGATTCAGCAACTGGTCCACTATTTGATCGATTTATATAATTTTTAAAAATCAAATTAATAACTTTATGAGCATACAATGCAGCACCTATCCACATATGATCGGCATTAAAAAGGTTCTTTCTAAAAAGCTCTCCCACAATGTTCCTATGTTATTTTTGGTTACTCTTTTCATGTTGAGTTAGCGGGTCTTAATGTACCAACCTTTTTGTATGCATTGCCTCGTTCATAATAAATCCTGATTTTTGTAAATTTTGGTCTTTTAACTATTAATTATTTTCTCAACTGTTTGTACAAATGATTTAACCCTGTTGCTTTGTATTAGATATATTTGTTTAACTTCCCGTATACAGTAGCAAACTTTATGTACTACACGATACATTTTCAACTATGTTTTTCATTGCTCATTGAGGTCTCTTTTTGTAATAAGTTTCTCCTGGTACTACTGTCTGCTGGTTTTGGGTTTCCCTTTTACAATGGTCATGGTCGAATGTTTTCTTGATGCTAACTGTCATGTTCATAATTTTTAGCTCAATTATCATAGGATTGATACAGTTTCACGCAATCGTTTTCTTCTGTGCGCTCCATTTTAATGATGTCTAGAATCGTAAGTATTTTTACAAAATGTTGTATCTTGGGATGATACTTCTCTCCCTTTTGCATTTAATTAGCCTTTGTCCTTCTTCCTGTTATCCTTTTTATCTTTTCATTTTAAACTTCATCTTCTGTTCTTTATTACTTTTTTAATATATTGTTATACTTTGTTATACCTTTGCATTTTGAATTTTGGTATTTTGATATTTTTAAGGTTATTTTTATGAGTTCTATTTATTTTATATGTTTGGCCATGTTGATGGTTTTATTTATTTATTATTGTTTGCAGTTCTCAGCCCTCTGATGAAGGCGTTGCCAAAACGCGTTGGGGTATTTTTTATCAATAAAGTGCATGTGACCACCACAGCTCTTGCTCTTTGTCTCATATGGCCTTGACAGTGCATGTCACGTCCCTGGTTCATTTGTAAATGAGACAAGCTCAATGGACTCTCGGTACTCAGTGGAAACAAGTCGCTGACCATCTTGGTGACCAGGTAGTAGTCACTGTGCCTCTGGTCCAGTCCCTGCACTGTTGGCTGGATTCTCAGAACCTGCTCAGGGGTCTCTCCCTTCCAAGTGTTGCCTCCCCAGGGGCTGATGATGACGGACGTTTTAAACTGGGCTAGGAAACGCATCTGGATGGCCTTCACATGCAAGGCGTGTGGTCCGAGTGAGAGAGCCTCCACCAGATCAACTTTTTGGAGCTCTGTGACATAGTAAACGCCCTCGGGGTGTTCTAGAACCACCTTGCCAACCAGATTGTCTGTCTGGATCAGGACAGTCGGGATGTGGTGTACTACATCAACAAGCGGGGGGGGGGGGGGGCACAGGGTCTTACCTTGTGCTGGGAGGCAGTCCGCTTGTGGAAGTTTGCCATCGCTCATGGTATGACGTTGAGAGCAACTTACTTGCCAAGGGAACTCAACTCCCTGGCAGATCAGCTGAGCCATGTCTTCCAGCTGCATGAGTGGACTCTGAACAAAGAAATTGTGGCCCAGATCTTTCAGCCATGGGGTTACCCCCTTGATGGACTTGTTTGTCATTTCGAGCAACACCCAAGTGGATCAGTTCTGCTCCAGTGTTGCTTTGAAAGACCATCTCACGCCGGATGCCTTCCTTCTGCACTTGGGAGTGGGCCTGCTCTGTGTATCCCTCCAATCTGCTCTTAGCAAATAACCTGTGGAAACTTCAGGCAAACAGGGGCTCGATGATTCTCATTGCTCCATATTGGCCTAGACAGCCATGGTTTCCCCTGCTGCTGCAGCTCTTTTGTTAGGAGCCTCTGTGGTTGGGCTCATCTCAAGACCTTATCTCTCTCAGGAGGACGGGAGTCTGCTCCACCCCAGCGTCTAATCCTTAGTCCTCATAGCATAGATGTTGAGCGACTAGTCCTGTCAGAGTTCAGTCTGCCCAAGGGAGTCAGGGGTCCTGCTGGCCTCCAGAAGAGCTTTAATGAGGTCTTATGCCTTCAAGTGGAAAAGGTTTGTTTCCTGGTGTTTTGACTGGTCTCTGGATACCTTCTCTTGCTCCATCAATTTGTTGCTCAAGTTCCTCCTGCACCTCTCTGAGTTGGGTCTCAAGTCCAATTCTGTCCGGGTTCACCTGAACATGACTGGGGCCTACCAATGCAACTCGAAGGGAAAGTCCATCTTGGCTGAACCTCTGGTTTGCTTTATGGGAGGTCTGCTCCTCTGTCTCCTTTCTGGCTGCTTCCAGTGGCTTGGAACCTCAATGTGGTTTTGACGCAGCTCACATTGGTACTCTTTGAGCCACTCGTTTCCTGTTATCTGAAATTCCGGACCTGGAAGGTCTTGTTTCTGGTAGTAGTTATCTCTGCATGCTCTGTCAGTGAGCTCCAGGACCAGGTGGCTTATCCACCCTATACCAGATTCCACCATAACAGAGTGGTCTTCTGCACTCATCCGCATTTCCTCCTGAAGATGGTTTCAACTTTCCATCTTAACCAAGTGGTGGTATTGCCCACCTTCTTTCCCACGCCTCACATTAGAGTAGGCAGCATTGCACACACTGGATTGCAAGCGAGCCTTGGCCTTCTGCTTTGAGCAGACAAGGGCCCACTAAAGGTCCACCCAGCTGTTTCTCTCTTAACCCCTGCAAGCTCAGAGCTGCCATTTCCAAACGCACATTGTCAATTTGGCTAGAGGACTGCATTTTTTGCTTATGCCCAAATTGGCTTGAGCTTTGATGGCCATGTCACTGGCTCACAATGTCAAGGCCATGGCTGCATCTGTGGCCAGCTTGCACTTGGTCTCCTTGGGAGACATCTGCAGGGCTGTAACTTGGACTTCGATCCACATATTCACATCATATTGTCTGGAAGGGGATTCCAGACACGACAGCAACTTCAGTCAGTCTGTACTTAAGCATCTTTTTGGGGACTAGGTTCAACTCCGTCCCAACAAGACCCTTCTGACTGTCCAGGTTACCAAAAAGAAACTTCTTATAGAGCAAGAGCACTGATGTGTGGAGTTGTATGATGCAGCCTTTAGAGTCAGTGAGTTCCCCTGGAGGACTACTTTTGCTACTTACTTATCGTTTCTCCAGTTCTTGTTTCATTGCCCCTGTTGGGCTTCTTGGCCTCCTTGGTTTTTGGTAGCCTGTAGCTTGGGAGTCCCATATGTGAGGACTTAACCTCCTGCTTGTCCATGGAGAAAGTGTAGTTACTCACCTGTAGAAGGTGTTCTCTGTGGAAAGCAGGAATACGTCCTCGCAACCCTCCTACCTCCCCAATGAGTAGTCTCTTACTACAGCTTTTTTTATCATATTGGGGAAGATGACACCGCAGCAGGCATGGTAGAGCTTCCCAAAACCTTCCAGTAGAAGGTGGGGAGTGTTCTTGTGTTGGTCTCCGTTGGTGACATCACTCATACGTGAGGATTTATTCCTGCTGTCCACAGAGAACACTTGCTACAGGTGAGTAACTATGCTATTTCTTGTGTTGCACTGCATGCAGAGCTTAGCCTGTTGGGATTTCAGTTTACTTTTGACTACTTATTTCTACTTTTGAGTTTATAATTTATTCTGTACTTGGTGAGGGTCTGTTATACCTGTGTGACCGAGACCATGTGCTTTGTTAGCATGGAGTTTCTATGTAGGATCTATAGTAATCTGGCTTGTTCAGTTTTTCAATAGTTGTAAGGATGTTCTAAGGCTCACTGTAATATTTAAAATGTATGCTTTTTTCTGGGTACTACTAATCAATTGTATAGTGCTACAAGCATAGGTGTCGTTTGGAGGGGGGGCAGGGCAGTAGCCCCCCCCCCCCCCAAAAAAAAAAAGGTTTCAAGCACTAATGTTGATCTGGTACCTCTGCCCCCACTGTCAATATTTATTTATTTATTTTACGTATTTAAACAGATTTGTATACCACTTTTCTCTAGGACTAAGCAGGAAGTCAATCCTCACATATGGGTGACGTCAGTGCCGACGGAGCCACCATGCAGAGCATTTCCCCAGCTTTCAAAGAAAGCCTTTGGGAATGCAGCACGCATGCGCGGTGCCCTTCCCGCTCAAGGGTGCCATCTTGCTCAGTCTTTCTTTTTCCGTGGAGCCCAACAGACGTGAGTTCGTGTCACCTGGGATAAGTAGATTTTTTCGGCTATTTTGGCTTTTTCTGTTCCGATTCGACGCCAGTTCCCTTTCCCGCCTGGGCTCGGTACACCAGTATCAAGTCCGGAGTTTTGATTTTCGTTTTTTGTCCTTCGTGACTAGCGTTCGCGCTCTTTTTGTGTTTTCACTGGCAGCCCGGTCTTTTGACCTTGCAGGGGCCCTTTTTCCCCCGATGGCTGCCAGCGGGTTCAAAAAGTGTGATCAGTGCAAGAAACTTATGTCTCTCACCGACACACATGACTGCTGCCTCCGTTGCCTTGGGCCCAACCATGACCCGCTGGCCTGTGGCCCATGCGGCAAAATATCGTCGAAGGGCGCTTCGGAGCAGTCAGCATCAACGTGAGAGAATTTTATCTGACTCTGCGTCCGGCCGGGTCCAGACTTCATCAGAGGCCCCGACATCTCGGGAGTCTGACCCCGAGTGCTGTCGGGGTTCCTCTGAGAGGGAGTCTCCCACCTGGGAGCACAAAAGGAAGAAACTCGCGAGGGCGCCGTCGGTGGAGGCTCCTGGATCCTCGAGGGCTAGACCGCGTAGCCTTGACCGCCATCCGGGGCTCTCGCAGTCGGAGAGGCCGTCCAAGTTACCTCGTGTGGAGCCAGAGTCCCCGAGTCACGTAAGTGCAGTTGTCCTCGTGGACTCTCCCCCGGGGGAGCCGCCGTCGGGGCCTGAGTTGGGGGCTGCTGAGTCTCCCGAGCTTGGACTCAGGTTGATGGCCTTGGAGAGCAGCTTGGCTGCCTTCATGGAACAGCAGCAGGTGCTGTTTGCCAGTCTGACCGGTGCATCTGCCCCGACCACCGGGACCTTGACGTCCAAGTTGACCTCTGACACCAATCTGCGAGTCAATGAAGTCTCAAGTTGATCCTCGGTCAAGGTCCCTCTCAACCTCCCATGTGGGGCCGAGGTCGTCGATGCCGATACCCTCGGCATCGGGGCAGGTGGCACCGAGGCCCACATGGCCAGAGCCGCTCGATTCCTCCTCGGAGGAGTTGGCGTGGGAGACGGAGAACGAGGAGTCCCCAGACACCTTCCGGACCCAGTGCATCCCTTTGGACTCACTGGAGTCCGAGCCTCAGAGACGGTCCTCCCCCCCGGAGGATACCCGGTTCTCCCCCCGGAGGATACCCGTTTCTCAGACTTCGTGAGGGACATGGCCATAGCCTTGGCCTTCCCTGCGGATGCCGAGGAGGATCCTCGAGCTGAAGAGCTCGATGCCCTCCAGTATGACTTTCCTCCGAAGGAAGCCTTTACTGTACCGGTTCCTCCGATGCTGGAACGGCTGCTCTTCCGTATGTGGGAGGCACCGGCCTCGGTGCCGGTTCTGAGCAAACCGGTTGATTCCATTTATCGAGTCCGTAAGAGCCCTGGGTTCCAAAAGGCGCAGCTACCGCACAACTCCATGGTTGTGGAATCGGCCATGCACCGCCTGAAGTCAGAAGATGCACTCCTCGGTGCCCCTTGGTTGGGAAGCCCAGAACCTGGATGCCCTTGGTAGAAAGTGCTTCCAGGGCTCTATGCTCTCTTGCCTTGTCCAGACCTACCAGCTGTACATGGGCATGTACCTATGAGACCTGGCAAAGGAGATTGCCGGGTTCTCAGCTGGCCTCTCCGAGGAACCTTTGCAGAGGTTCAAGGCTTTGTCAACAGGGATCCGAGAGTGCTTGAAGTTTCTCTCTCAAGCAGCCTATGATGGCTTCGAGGCTTCAGCCTGGGTAGCCGCGGCCGGAATCGGTGCACGCCGTCAGGCCTGGCTGCAGTCATCAGACCTGGAGTCATGGGTGCAGGACAAGTTGGTTGATGTCCCCTGCCGAAGTGAAAACCTTTTCGGTAAGCCCATGACTGAAAAGGCTGTGCGGAAATCGAGACTCAGACGCTCACCAGGACAAGGCTGTCCAGGAAGACTTCTGCCCCTTCTCAGAAAAAGAAGGGCTGGGGAAAGAAGCCCTTTTTCCCGAGGAAGGGTGTTACCTACAAATCCTACTCTCAGTATCAGGCCTCCCCAGCTCCCCAACAGGGTCAGCAGGGACATGGGCCCCATAGGCAGAAGACCCCCAAGCTGCCAGCTCTGGCTCCTGCACATCAGGGAGCGGGGTTTTGACTCCCCCAGCATAGCCTCTTCTGCACAGCTGGCTCCACTCAACACAGGAGGTCAGCTGACCCTGTACGCCTACAGGTGGCCAGCCATCACAGGGGATACTTGGGTCCTCAGCATAGTCCAGAAGGGATGCATGCTCCACTTCCACCAGCTACCCCCTCCTACTTTCCAGGGGAGCCTCCAAGACTCCCTCTGCACAGAAACCTCCTCCTTCAGGAGTTAGCAAGTCTTCTAAAGGAACAGGCGGTGGAACCGGTGCCTCACCACCTGGAAGGGCAAGGCTTCTACTGCAGGTACTTCCTGGTACCAGAAAGGACAGGAGGCCTCCAGCCTATCCTAGACTTGCGAAACCTAAACAAGTTTCTGGAGAGGGAAAAGTTCAGGATGCTTACCCTTGGGATACTGCTACCCTACCTCCAGCAGGGAGACTGGCTATGCTCCTTAAACCTAAAGGATGCTTATACTCACATCCTCATTCATCCAGACCACTGACAATATCTCAGAATTGTGGTGGGAGGAAACCATTTTCAGTACAGAGTTCTTCCCTTTGGCCTAACCTCCGCCCCCAGGGTTTTCACCAAACGCCTGGCAGTGGTAGCGGCCTATCTCAGGAATCAAGGAATTTTTGTCTTCCCATACCTGGACGACTGGCTCATCAGGGGCCAGTCTCTTCAGGAGGCCAGACAAGCCACTCTTCGCACTGTCTCTCTTCTTCAGCATCTGGGCTTTGTAATAAACTTTGCAAAGTCCACTTTGCTCCCCTCACAGAACCTAGAGTTTATAGGGGCAAGATTAGACACCCGGCAAGCAAGAGCTTACTTGCCTGAAGACAGGGCCCACAGACTGATGGACTTGGCCAACCAGTTCCACAGCAATTCTCAGGTCTCTGCCAGGCACTTCCTGCGGCTCCTGGGCCACATGGCATCCACAGTACATGTGACGCCGAATGCCCGTCTGCACATGCGGACTGCTCAGTGGTGCCTCAGAGCTCAGTGGGCGCAGATCACAGGCGACCTCCGAGACAGAGTAAAGGTGTCCAAACCACTTTTGGACTCCTTGCAGTGGTAGCTACATCTCCCAAACCACCTCGGGGGTACCTTTTCGGGCCCCAGCACACACAAGGGTGCTGAAGACCGATGCTTCCTTAAAGGGCTGGGGTGAACATTGCCAGGGCACGTGCACTCAAGGCCTCTGGTCTCCTCGGGAGGCCACACAGCAGATCAATCTTTTGGAGCTACGAGCAATCCGCTTGGCTCTACAGACTTTTTCTCATGCCCTCTCTCACCATTCTGTCTTAGTTCAGACAGACAATCAGGTAACAATGTTCTATGTGAACAAGCAAGGGGGCACAGGGTCCAGGCTCCTATGTCAGGAGGCGCAGGCCCTTTGCTCCTTAGCAGTCAAACAAGGCATGTTTATCTATCTGGTCAGGAGAACTTCTTAGCAGACAAACTAAGCAGGATTCTCCAGCCCCACGAATGGAAGTTGAATCCATTGGTCCAGCAGATCTTTCTACGATGGGGATTTCCAACCATCGATCTCTTTGCAAGTCCACTGAACCATCAGCTGCCCAGGTTTTGCTCCAGACAGCCGCATCCCCTGAGAATGGCAGCAGATGCTTTTCTGATCTCTTGGTCTACGGGCCTCCTGTATGCGTTTCCTCCCACGCCCCTGGTGGCCCAAACTCTGTTCAAGATTCTCCGGGACAAGGCCTCAGTGATTCTGGTAGCCCCCAGATGGCCGAGGCAACTATGGTTTCCACTTCTACTACAGTTGGCGGTGGAAACTCCTTTCCCTCTGGGGTTGTAACACGATCTCCTGTCTCAAGATCAGGGTTCCCTTCTGCACCCCAATCTCAGGTCCCTCAATCTGATGGCCTAGCTGCTGAAAGGATAGTGCTAGCTCCCTTGCTTCTACCTAAGGAGGTTGAAGTGGTTTTGGCCTCTAGGAGGCAGTCCACCAGAGGTCCTATGCCCTCAAGTGGCATAAGTTCACAATATAGTGTGCTCAGCGCAATGAAGATCCTTTCTCCTGCCTTGTGCCAGTAGTACTGCAGTATCTACTTCACCTGTCAGACCTAGGCTTTAAGTCTAACTCTATTCAGGTCCACCTCAGTGCTCTATCAGTGCACCACTCACCGGTGGAGGGACAGTCTGTCGGTTCACCCCTTGGTGCCCCGCTTCCTCAGAGGTCTGCTGCTTCTCAAGCTTCTGGTTCATCCACCGGCGACTGATTGGGATTTGAACGTGGTCTTGCAGCAACTTACTCGCCCACCGTTTCAGCCGATGGCTACTTGCCATTTGCACTTCCTGTCTTGGAAAGCGCTCTTCCTGGTAGCTCTTAACTCGGCCAGACGTGTGAGTGAACTACAAGCTCTGGTTTCTGATAGACCATACACACAGTTCTATAGGAACAGGGTGGTCTTACGGACCCACCCGAAGTTCCTTCAAAAAGTGGTCTCCTCTTTCCACCTCAACCAGGAGGTGGTTCTTACGACCTTCTTTCCCAGGCCGCATACCAGCCGGGCTGAAACAGTCTTGCATACCCTGGACTGTAAGAGGGTGTTGTCTTTTTACATAGAACGTACGCGGGGACATCGAAGGGCTACTCAGCTCTTCATCTCTTTTGACCCTAATACACTGGGGTTACCTGTCTCCAAGCGTGTGTTGTCCACTTGGGTAGCAGATTGTATCACCTGGGCGTACAAGGCAGCTGACCTCCCCTTGCAAGGTTGAGTCACGGCCCACCGTGTCAGGGCAAAAGCCACGTCAGTAGCTCATCTCCACTCTGTTTCGTTGGCAGACATCTGCCGGGCCGCTACTTGGTCTTCAAGCCAGACTTTTGCAGCCCACTGCTGCCTCAAGAGAGAGTCCCGAAGGGACAGTGCTTTTGGACAGGCTGTATTCTATAATCTCCAGGAACAAGCAGGAATGAGTCCTCACATATGGGTACGTCGGTACCGACGGAGCCTGCGCGGGAAAGCTCCCCAGCTTCCCAGAAAGAAAGCTTTTGGGAGCCTCCCACAGCGCCTGCGCGCTGCCTTCCCGCCTTTCCTAACCAACTCTCCTCAGTTCTTCTTTTCTGCGGAGCCAGCAGGTCATGTTCCTGTCACCGCTGAAGTTCTTTATTTTAATTTATTTCTTTGGTCGCGTGTCTGCCTTCCCCGACGTCGGACCGGTACCGCCACTGCCGGTCTTTTCTTTTCTTTTCTTTCTAAAAAAAAAATAAATAAATATATATATATATATATATATTTATATATATATATATATATATATATATATATATAGGCCCACAAGAAAATTTTCCCTCATGGAAAAACCAGCCTCCGGGTTCAAAAAATGTAGCGGTACAATTTCTGTTAGATACCCATGAATGGTGTCTTAAATGTTTGGGTCCTGAACACTCCAATCTCCAGGAACAAGCACGAATGAGTCTTCACATATGGGAGACATCGCCGACGGAGCCCGCACGGGAATGCTCCCCAGCATCCAATCAGAAAGCCTTTGGGAGCATCCCCCGCGCCTGCGCGGTGGCTTCCCGCCCTTCCTACTGCCTCTCCCCAGTTTTTCATTTTCCGCGGAGCAGGCAGGACATCCCTCCTGCCACCGCAGAACTTTTTACCTTTTTTCTTTTCTTTTCTTTTCTTGTTCTGTAGTCGCGGCTTTTTCCCGCCGACAGCGGCACCTCTGTGCCCTTTTGTTTTTCTTTTCTCACTTATTTTTGTCGCCTAGCGGGACCTTTTTTCCCTCTGGGCGCCGAGGCCTACCGGGTCACTCCTCGCCAGGGATCGTCAGCTGGTGTCCTCGGTGCCTTCGGGGCCGATCGACTCGACCGAGTCTGACCTCCCTATGTCCAAGCCGTGCTTGAGGGAGGTACCCGCTTCTAGCGGTGCAGATCCCCCGGCGTCGGTGTCGAGCGTCCCGCTACTCACCGAGGATCGCCCGGGGCCGATCGAATCGGTCCAGCCTAGCGTTCCATCATCCCTGCCATGCGCGGGGGTGGTATCCACTACGGGCGGTGCCGACCCCCCGACGCCGGCGTCGAGCGTTCCGCTCCTCACCGGGGACGGTCAGCCGCAGTCCTCGGCGCCTCCGTGGCCAACCGACTCCTGCCGGTATGGTGTTCCTACGGGGGTGGTATCCGCTCCCGGCAGTGCCGACCCGTCGGCATCGGGGTCGAGTGACCCGCTCCCCACCGGGGATCACCTGCCGCTGCCCTCGGCAGCTCTAGGGCCGACCGACTCGACACAGTCTGGCGGCCCTACGTTCAGGCCATGCGTGGAGGTGGTACCCGCTTCGGGCGCGTCGGCGTCGGTGGTTCCACTCTTCGCCGGGGATGGTCATCTGGCCTCGGGGCCGGTCGCCTCGACCCACGCTGGGTTGCCGGTATCCCAGCCCTGCGCGAGGGTGGTACCGGGTTTGCGCGGCACCGCTTCGCCGGAGACGGCAGGGGCGTCGAGCGCCAGGGACCGCCGTCGGCCTTCCCCGGGAGCCTCGGGGTATGTCGATCAGCCCCAGACGGGCGACCCCCCGGCATCGTCGCGGCCATCGAGGGCCCGCCCTTTCTGAGAAAGGGGGCCCCGGGGTCTTCGATCCAGCCTGGATCCGCGCCGTCCCGCAACGGTACCCCAGCGTCGGCGCAGGAGTCTGGCACTCCCCTTCCCGCAGGGGCTCGTCGACGGGTGACCTGTGTACCCTCGGGGACGGGTCGTATGTCCCGGAAGGATTTCCCCCCCCGGTCAGGCGGGCTCGAGAGGGGGCCCAGCATCTGGCAGTGCCCGCCGCCCGACATCGGCACTGGCGTCGGATGGGCCCCTCTCCACCGAGCTTCGTCCTCGGGGGCCCTTGATGCTCGCGACGCCAATCGCGGTTCCGATCCGCTCCCCGGGATCAGCACCGCCGGCGCAGCCACCCCTGCCGGGGCCCTCTAGAAGGTAGTCGATTTCATCGCTCGGTTCGATGCCCAGCCTGGAATCGGTAACCAACAAAGAAAACAGCACAAGCCACTCAGGGCTGAACAGAGACAAAAAACAGAAGAGTGGCCGGTTCACACACACAACACTTTTATTGATGAAGTACGCTACGAAACACGGTCCTGTGTTGGATTTGGGCCACTTTTTATTTGGTCAATAAAAGTGTTGTGTGTGTGAACTGGCCACTCTTCTGTTTTTTGTCTCTGTTCAGCCTGGAATCGGTATGCAGCCTCGAAGACTTGGCCACGACACGTCTCGGGATCGGCCCCTGTCCCCTCCCGCGACGCAGAGCAGAGATCGTTGGCCACTGCCCTCCGGCTGCCACGGAACCGCTTCAGTTGCTGGGGGCAGCGCCGCCCCCGGGTTCGGGGCCGAGGCCGATTCTGGCGGCTCCGTCGGCGCCATCGACCCCTTCGATGCCTAGCTTGGAATCAATTCCAGGAGCCGACAACGCCTTGTTGACCACCCCAGTCCGGGGCTGTTGGTCCCCTCCTCTGCCCAGCGGGCAGCAGCCCGAGAGGCTTCTCGGTGCCCTGGCGGCCTCTCCCGCCACCGCCTCCCATGGCATAGCCCCTCCGGGAGAGCCGTCTTTTCAGAATTTCCTCCTTGACATGGCGGACTTGCTGGCCATCCCTATCCCGGACCTAACTCTAGGCCCTGCGGAACGGGCTGCCGTGATGCTTCCTCTGCATCCCTCCCTGCAGGATCTCCTGCTGGGGGCTTGGCGGTCGCCTTTGAGGGTTCCGGCACCGTCGACTGCGATGCATGCTCTGTATCGGGTGCCTCCCTCTCTGGGGTTTCGGCAGCACCAACTTCCATATCGTTCCATTGTGGTGGAATCGGCGCTGAGGAAGGCCGGCAGCAAGGAAAAGCATTCTTCTCGCCCGCCAGGCCGCGCCTCGAAGACGCTAGATACCCTAGGACGTCAAACCTTCCAAACGTCTATGCTGGCGTCAAGAATTATTTCATATATTTTTTTATATGAGTCTGTCGCTCCGGGAGGTCACCGAGAGATTATCTGTGTTGTCTCCCTTCTTGTCTGCAACCAATCCTTTGAATATTCCTTGCTTCTTTATCACTGCAGGAATATCTCTGTGTTCCTTTCTCGTGCTTCTCTAGACTCCTTCCTGTCGGTCAGCAGATGCTCTGCTGTTGCCATTAGAGCACGCCGTACTGCATGGTTGTAGGCGTCCGAGTTGTGTAGACGGGCACAGCATAACCTGGGTAATTCTCCCTGTGACAGAGATCACCTCTTCAATAGCGAAGCCTTACATCAGGTCGCGCAGTGCTTCGCTAACCTTCCCAGCGTTAGAAGCCATCCTAGGGCCCGGCTTCCCCCCGGCGGTGGTGCACGCCTCACTAGGCCCTCCTTCCCTAGGAAGAGGAAATGTCACTCCTCCGCCCAACCGCCAGGTGCACCCAAGCAAGGGACCCCTCGCCCTGGGTTGAAGTCCCCGGGGCCGCACCAGTACTCTCATACCAAGCAGTTTTAGGCTCCGGTGGGCGGCTGCCTGCAATTACCTTCTTACCAGAAGTTTACAATTGAGCTCTACTCTGGGGTTCGTTCAGTAGGGCAAATGGTTCGGGGGCTTATCCAGGGGTTCAGGTACTCTCCTTCCGTTGGTAGAGGGAGACCACCTCTACTCCATGATAGCTCTGGCCCACGGTCAGCTGGCTTACCCTTAGGTACGTCCCCGAATCCTTCTCGGCAGTATCCCCTGCTGATTGCTTCCGGACCGGAATTTTCCTTCCAGCCGCTATAGTTCCCCTATGCTTATCGGGGGCTATGCCCTCATGTCCCCCGATTAGTGTGGGGGGCGAGTTTCTGCGTGCAGGTCCTGGGGACACCTATAGGGCCTCGAGCCCCCTGGTGTGTTCTTCCGGACTGATGCTATCCTCTGTCCTTCACGCTACCGTTCGCCGATCTGCCCGTGTTCCACCGGAATAGATCCCTCTCCCGGACGGATCTTGACGCCACCTCCCCAGGTGGACGTTCTGTGGATCACTGGCAGGTCCGCCTTACCAGTGTTATGCTCATGGAGGTAGGTTCCTCAGCGTACCTGCATTACTGTGGGGGAGGGGGGTGTTCTCCACAGATATCGCCTGCTCGATAGGCGAGTTTTGGGGGATGCCCACAGTGCCTGTGTTCTGCCGCCTATTTTTTTCCAATGGCTGGTACTCACGCCCCCCCCCCCTCCCCACACACACACACACCTCCGGGGTCCGGCCAGTCCGCCTGCCTATTCCTTAGATCGGCCCTCGGACTGGTTGTACTCTACTGCTGTGAAGTCAACAGCTTCTATTTTTGGTTATGCCCTCCTCCCGGATGTTCAGACCCTTGTCTCCCTATCTCTTAGCTAGGGTAGGCTGTGTACTCTCTCTGCTCCGGGGTACACCCCTACTCTTCTCCGGAATAGGCTATCCAGATCGGCCAGTCTTCTACTGTTAGTCCTCTGAGTTATGGACTCTGCTCCTAAGGGAGTGCTCAGCTTTGCATAAAGCTTCCTTGAAGACCTGCCGTCCTTCTCCTGACCCAGCTGATTCCTGGATCTCCTGGCCTTCCGGATTTGGAACTTCCTCCTCGCTGCGGTGAAGTTCCCTTGAAGACTTCGCTACTGCGTCTACAGTACCTCCATCACAGTCCTACTTCCTACAACTCAGGTAAGCTTTACATGGTACTAAGTCATTAATTCATTAAAAACTTAATGATGCTCCATGCACTCTAATGACTACTCTCCCTGTAGTCTTTGGGTTTTGCTGTTCTTCTCCTATCATCTCCTACCCTCCATCCCTCGGGGGATGCCGGGGATTCAGATTGGGCAAATGCCATCCCGTCCTGGGCCGGGCTTACGGGATCTTCCCCGGGCATCCTCAGCTAGGGAGTCCCCATATGTGAAGACTCATTCCTGCTTGTTCCTGGAGATAGCACAGTTACTTACCTATAACAGGTGATCTCCGGAACAGCAGGAATTAGTCTTCACAACCCGCCCACCTCCCCTAGGAGTTGTATCTCTTTCTCTCTATTCCTTCCTCTCCTCTCCTTCTGGCTCAGCTATGAAACTCAACTGGGGAGAGGCAGTAGGAAGGGCAGGAAGCCACCGCGCAGGCGCGGGGGATGCTCCCAAAGGCTTTCTGATTTGGATGCTGGGGAGCATTCCTGTGCGGGCTCCGTCGGCGACGTCTCCCATATGTGAAGACTAATTCCTGCTGTTCCGGGGATCACCTGTTACAGGTAAGTAACTGTGCTTTCTGGATTGCCAGTCCTCTCTAATGTCTAAACGAGGGTTACAGAACCGAGCAGCCAAGCTCCATGTGCTGTTTCACACGGATGCACCGGCGGTGGCATCGACATCTTCCAGGTCTTCCTCTCCTGATGGGTCTCAGGTAACCAAACATAAACCTAGCAGGTCCTTGAAGGGCAAATCTCCCTCCCAGCATCGAGATTCCTCCGGGCTTGCCTTCGAGGATCCTGCCCCAAACAACCCTGGCGGGAAGCTCCGGCTTCCAAAGCTCCTCCTATGGGGTTACAGGTTGACATCGATGGCACGGCCTCGACCGATCACCTGTTAGACTGCTCTGGGGTACCGGCACCTTCTCCCGGTACCGACATCCAGGCAGTCGTGGCGTCCATGGATCACACACTTCAATCCATGCAGCAGGCTATAATGGCTTTTATTAATGCTGCGACGCCAACGGTACCGCAACGAGTTCCGTTTGTACCGGTACCAGCACCGATACCGGTACCGACTGCATCGACATTGGCCAGGATACCGACTACGGTTCCTTGTCCAGGGCTATTTCCCGGTACCGATCCGGTACCGGGGACGCCCGATGTCGGTACCGATCGATACGCGTATCGATCGTTGGAAGGGGACAGACGATACTTCGATTCCTCTGATGATTTTGATTCATCAGATGAGTCTCCTGAAGTATCCATTACTCTTCCTGAGGAACCTACTTCTCCAAAAAGGAGAATGTCTCCTCCAGACGATTTGTCCTTTCAAGACTTCATAATAGAAGTGGCTAAAGGACTCTCTATTTCAGTAACCTCTGAAACAGAGCCTAGAGCAAAGAAAATTGATATTTTAGGATACTCTAAGGCTCCCAGAGAGGCAGTCACCTTGCCAATTCATGAAATTCTTCATGAACATATGATTGACTTATGGGAGACTCCTCTCACCCTTTCTCTTCATTCTCGTAGATTGGACACTATGTACCGTGTCCCTCCTTGTCCTGGATTTCAGAAAACTCAGCTTCCTCACCACTCCATTGTGGTGCAGTCAGCTATGAAAAGGATAAGGAGTACCAAAAGACACTCTTCTGCTCCTCCAGGAAGAGAATGAAGGACCTTGGATGCTTTTGGTAGGAAAATCTTCCAAGCCAGCATGCTTATTGCCAGAATCAACTCATATAGCCTTTATATGGGTATGTTTCTAAAGGAAGTTGCACAAAAGCTGCGCAACTTTCTCCCTTTTCTTCCAGAGGATAAAAGGGATGAGTTCCTCCTCTGGCTTAAGCATATTCAAGACATTTCAAAGTTTTCCAACAGGGCGGCCTTTGACTCCTTTGAAGGTGCCAGCAGAGCCTCAGGCATTGCCATAGCTGCTCGCAGAATTGCTTGGCTCCAGGCTTCTGATCTAGAGCCCTGGGTTCAGGATGGTTTAGGAAATTTGCCCTGTACGGGTGAAAATCTCTTTGGCAAAGAGTGGCAAATAAAGGCCACTCAAATGGATGCAGAGAATTCTGCTCTGGATAGACTTTCCAAGTCAACCTCCATTCCAGCCAAGAAAAAACCTTTCAAAAAGCCTTTTTACAAAAGGAGCAGATTTCCTTCCACTTCTGGCCAACAATCTTCTACAGGTCGCTTTGCTACTAAGCATCAGCAACCTAAACAGGCCAGGCCTAAACCTGCAGGGACTGCTACAACCCAGCACTCCCAACCCCCTCAGGGTTTTTGACTTGATACTAGAGAACTTAACCTTTCTGGCTCTACAACAGCCAGAACCTCTCACCATTCCAGGAAGGTTAGCTCATTTTGCTCCCAGATGGGAGCAAATCACATCAGAGCAGTGGACCCTCTCCATCATAAGAGAGGGCTACAAACTTCATTTCTCAGACCTTCCTCCCTATACCATGGTGAGACACTTCAATTCTCCCACAACTCTCCTCGACCTTCTGGATCAGGAGGTGACTACCCTTCTGGCCCAGGGGGCCATAGAAGAAGTTCCTCCTCTTCAACAGGGGTCAGGGTTTTACTCCCCCTATTTTCTCATTCCAAAGAAAACGGGGGGATACAGACCCATTCTAGATCTCAGAGAATTGAACAAATTCCTATGCAAGGAGAAGTTCAAGATGCTTTCTCTAGGCACTCTCCTTCCATACCTGCAGAGTCAGGATTGGCTTTGTTCTTTAGATCTCAAGGATGCGTACACTCATGTCCTCATCCATCCATCTCACAGAAAATTCCTACGTTTTCTGTTCCAGGGAAAACATTACCAATACAGAGTGCTTCCTTTCGGTCTAGCCTCTGCTTCAAGAGTGTTCACCAAATGCATGGCAATGGTTGCTGCATTTCTACGCACTCTGGGAATATTTGTCTTCCTATACCTGGACGACTGGCTCATCTGAGCTCCAACCCAGTCAGAGGCTCAGATCTCCCTGAACCGCACCAGGCGCATTCTGCAATACCTGGGACTTGTGGTAAACCTCCCAAAGTCCCAGCTCACCCCTACTCAGTCCCTGGAATTCATAGGGGCCTGGTTAGACACCACTTCTGAAAGGGCCTACCTTCCTCAGGCCCGTTGTCAACGTCTAGTGCAGTTAGCCTCCCAGATTCAGTCAAAGAGCCACTTAACTGCCAGGGAGATGCTACATCTGCTAGGCCATATGGCTTCCACAGTACATGTGGTACCCTATGCTTGCCTACACATGAGAGCAGCTCAATGGACTTTATCCACCCAGTGGACTCAAGCTTCAGGAGCTCTCTCAGACCAAATAGCAACCTCCAAACGTCTCTCTTGGTCTCTCCAATGGTGGATGTCCACTCAAAATCTGTTGCTGGGGTCCCCCTTCCAACTTTTGTTACCCCAAGCAACCCTCACAACAGATGCCTCCCAAACAGGTTGGGGAGCTCATCTACAAGACACCTCCACCCAAGGCACTTGGTCCCCACAGGAGACCTCTCTTCATATCAACCACTTGGAACTTCGAGCAGTGTTCCTAGCTCTCAAGGTCTTTCATACCCTCCTCAGCTACAAGACAATCCTCATTCATACGGCACTCCTTGTGGTCTTGGGCAAGCCACTTAACCCTCCACTGCCCATGTTCCCTGTAAGTATTAGTGTATGTGTCTCATATCCCCTCGTGTTAAATGTATCCCCCAATTGACTGCTTTGACCCGGTGAAAAGCGGGATATAAATACAGCTAAATAAATAAATCAAGTAGCCTGAGTTGCAGATGCCTTTTTCTTTCAGTCGACCGAGGAGAATCTCGTGATTTACCAAGTCAAACGCTGCTGCTATATCCAAGAAGATTAGCACAACGCCTTGTCGGATGTTGTCTATGGTATTGAGAACATCATTGAAGAGAGTGGTAAGCAGTGTCTCGACACCATGGAATTCTCTGAAGCCGTGTTGAGAATGGTCTAGAGGGGCTGCGGAGTCAATGTGGTCTTGGATTTGGCGCTGTGCCTCTTTCTCAAAGATCTTTGCTAAGAGGGGGTACTGGCTATAGGCCTGTAGGAGTCTGGCCTCTTTGGGTCTAGTTTAGCGTTTTTTAGAAGTGGCCTGATGGATGTGAGCTTTAATGCAGATGGGAAGGAGCCAGTAGTGAAGGAGAGGTTTATGATTCTTGCAATGAAGGGGCTAAATGCACACCGAAGATCCTTAATCCAAAAGGCTGGGCAGGGATCGGTCTGCGCGGTGGTCATGTTGAGTGAGGTGATTGTGTCTTCAATGTGTTTAGAAGAAGGCGTGGTAAATGCGGATAGGGATGTTGGGCAGGTTGTTTCTTGTATATTGTATATTTCTTGTATATTTCCCTTGGGGAAACTGCTAGGTACATATGACCTAGATTGGCCACTGTTGGAAACAGAATACTGGGCTTGATGGACCTTGGTCTGACCCAGTATGGCATATCTTATGTTCTTATGTACATAAACAAGCAAGGAGGAACTGGCTCTCTGTCGCTTTGCAACAAAGCTCTAAGATTATGGGCCTTCGCCAGAGAGCATCAAATCCATCTCCTGGCAGTATACCTCCCAGGAATCCAAAGCTCTTGGGCAGACAGACTCAGTCGAGTTCTGCTTCCACACGAATGGTCCCTGCACATGGATCAGGTACTCAGAATCTTCCAAGAATGGGGAACCCCGGACATAGACCTCTTTGCAAGTCCGTGGAATGCCAAACTTCCCTGGTTCTGTTCCAGAATTCCGTGTGAGGGAGTTCAGGCCAAAGATGCCTTCCTCCTTCATTGGGGTCAGGGCTTCCTGTATGCCTTTCCACCCATTCCTTTGATTCCCAAGACTCTGTTCAAACTCCAGAGGGATCAAGGACCTATGATCCTCATAGCTCCACGCTGGCCACGCCAAGTGTGGTACCCTCTACTTCTGCATCTCTCCCAAGCCCCCTCCCTGGACTTGGGAGCTGCGCCAGACCTTCTGTCCCAGGAGGAAGGGACTTTGTGGCATCCAAACCCCAAGTCTCTTCACCTCAGAGCTTGGTTACTGAAGGCCTAGACCTTCAAGACTTCAATCTTTCTCAGCTTTTAAGTGGAAAATATTTTCCATTTGGTGTGCTCAAAAGGGTCTTGACCCTCTGGCACTTCCTGTGAATTCTCTATTGGAATATCTCCTGCATCTCTCCAATGCAGGCCTTAAAACAAATTCAGTAAGGGTCCATTTGAGTGCTATTGCAGCGTCCCTTAAGCCTCTCAATGGACAACCTATTTCCTCTCATCCTCTTATTGCAAGATTCATGAGAGGCCTAACTTTAACTAAACCTCCCATTCGACCTCCTCCGGTGGCATGGGACTTAAACTTGGTTCCTGGTCAGCTTATGAAGCCACCTTTTGAACCCTTAGCCACTACCTCCTTGAAGTTTCTTTCCTGGAAGTTTATTTTCCTTATTGCAATCACTTCTGCTTGCCGCATCAGTGAACTGCAGGCCTTAGTGGCTAATCCACCTTATACAAGGTTCCATCATGATAAGTTAGTCCTTAGGACAAATCCTCACTTTATGCCTAAAGTGGTCTCACCTTTTCATCTGAACCAGGAGGTCTTTTTTCCAGCTCCTCATGCATCTAGTGCAGAGAGGAACCTTCATACTCTAGATTGTAAAAGAGCTCTTGCTTTTTACTTACACAGGACACAGCAACATAGAAAGTCTTCCCAGCTTTTTGTTGCTTTTGATCCTTCTCATTTAGGACTTCCAGTCTCTAAAAGAACACTGTTCAATTGGATTGCTCAGTGTATTTCTTTTGCTTACCAGAGTAAGAACCTTTCTCTGGAAGGCCATGTCACAGCTCACAATGTGAGGGCCATGGCCACGGCCACCTCTATGGCTCATCTTCATTCTGTGTCCATCGACCAGATCTGTCGAGCAGCCACCTGGGCCTCGGTTCATACCTTCACAGCCCATTACTTATTTGGACAAGGACTCCCGCCGGGATGCCTTGTTTGGTCAGGCTGTCCTCAGACACCTGTTCCATTCTTAAACAACTCCTGCCCTCCGTCCCTTAATGGGTGCCTGAGATCCATAGGAAGACGAGGAACCCTTCAGGGTCTCATACCCTTCGGGATCTCCCAGGCATCTTAGCTAGGGAGTCCCCATTCCTGCTTGTTCCTGGAGATAGCACAGTTACTTACCTGTAACAGGTGATCTCTGGGAACATGTAAATAGTTACCCTTGTTATCCCAGTTATTTGCCCTGTTATCTGTGAACTCATACGTGTTAATTGTACTGAGCATTTTTGTTCCATGTAAACCGCGCTAATGCTGAATAGTGCGGTATAGAAGAGACTTTAAATAAATAAATAAACAGCAGGAATTAGTCCTCACAACCCTCCCACCTCCCCTAGGAGTTGTATCTCTCTCTCTATCTTTCCTTTCCTCTCTCTCTCTATTGTCTCAGCTTTAAACTTGAACTGAGGAGAGTTGGTTAGGAAAGGCGGGAAGGCAGCGCGCAGGCGCTGTGTGAGGCTCCCAAAAGCTTTCTTTCTGGGAAGCTGGGGAGCTTTCCCGCGCAGGCTCCGTCGGTACCGACGTACCCATATGTGAGGATGAGAGGAAATAGTCTGTCCATTGTGTTGGGCTACTGTACGGAGGCGTTCTCAGAGGATATCACGGATGCTGAGGCTCTTGAGAGGGAGCCATTTTTTCAGCTTAGGGTTCCCGGTAGCCTAGAGCTGGGGAGTCCCATATGTGTGAGGACGGATTTCCTGCTTGGTCCTGGAGAAAGAGTAGTTACTCACCTGTAACAGGTGTTCTCCAGGAGCAGCAGGAATCAGTCCTCACGACCCACCCTCCTCCCCTAGAGTTGCTGTCATATACTTCATTTTGTTTTTTGCTGTCTTTTAGCTATGTCATGAGACTGAGCAAGATGGCACCCTTGTGCGGGAAGGGGACCGCACATGCGCGCTGCATTCCCAAAGGCTTTCTTTGAAAGCTGGGTAAATGCTCCACACGGGGGCTCCGTCGGCGCCGACGTCACCCATGTGTGAGGACTGATTCTTGCTGCTCCTGGAGAATAGCTGTTACAGGTGAATAACTACTCTTATCCTTCGATCAAAGTGGTCAACAATACAACTAAAGGTTACAATTTTGACTTCCTTATCTTTTGTCCCCCTGTCCCCTCCCCCCAAAAGTATGATGGCAAACTACACCGATGGACACAAGGCATACGCAGTGCTGTACAGCATCATGTAAGAGACGGACCCCGCTCATTAGAGCTTACAATCTAGTCAAGACAGACAACACAGCAGCTGGGGGACTAGGATATGTCTAGGTGAATGGTAAAGAAACAGTTGGAGAGCAGGAAACAAAGCAGATCAGGATTCAAAAGCAGCCTCAGGCATGTTTTAACCTGGGTTTGAAGAGGGCCAAAGATGAAGCCTGATGTACTGACTCGGGTAGTTTGTACCAGGCATAAGGAGTAGCAAGGTGGAATGATCATAGTCTGGTGTTGGCAGTGGAAGAAAAGGGCACAAATAGTGATCTCCCAGAAGAGTAGAGTTCCCAAGGAGGGATGTAGGGGGAGAAGAGGAAAGGTAGTGAGGAGCAGCAAAACAAATGCACTTGAAGGTCAGTAGGAGAAGTTTGAACTGGATACAGAAATGGCTATGTAGCCAATGAAGCGATTTGAAGAGGGGCGATATAAGGGGTAGGCTCCTTATATTAATTTCAGAAGCTGGTATCATGGTAGACTTGCTTTATAGATCTTTGACTTTTGTTGGGTTTTGTGTGTGTTCACAATCTGCCTGGTACTGGAGAGGCTGTTAAAAACCAGAATCAATTTTTTTCCATGCATGTTGGGATTTATTTATATCTCCAGGAACAAGCAGGAATGAGTCTTCACATATGGGTATCGTCGGTACCGACGGAGCCTGCGTGGGAACGCTCCCCAGCGTCCAGAAAGAAAGCTTTTGGGAGCATCCCACAGTGCCTGCGCGCTGCCTTCCCACCTTTCCCAACCGCCTCTCTCCAGTTCTTCTTTTCCGCGGAGCCAGCAGGTCGTGTTCCAGTCACCGCTGAAGAAGTTCTTTATTTTTTTTTTCTTTGGTCGTGCGTCTGCCTTCTTCGACGTCGGACCGGTACCGCCGGTCTTTTCTTCTTTAAAAAAAAAAAAAAAAAAACTACCGTTTCCCACTTCTGTGCATTTTTTTTCCTTTTGGGCCTTAAGCCTAGAAAAAGTTTCCTCATGGAAAAGCCCGCTTCCGGGTTTAAAAAGTGCACGAAGTGCAGCGGTACTCTTTCTATCACCGACACCCATGACTGGTGTCTAAAATGTTTGGGTCCTCACCACTCCATTACCGATTGTGAGTCCTGTTCCATGATGTCTAAAAGAGGTCGACAGAATCGAGCGGCCTAGCTCAGTACCCTGTTTCCCTCTGATGCAGCTTCGGTGGCATCGACATCTTCCAGGGCTGCTTCTTCCTCCCATGGATCTCAGGTAACCAAACATAAGTCCAGCCGGTCCTTGAAGGGTAGATCTCCCTCTAAGTATCGAGATGCCCCCGGGCTTGCTCTCGAGGATCCCGCACCGGCAAAATTACCCCGGCGGGAAGCTCCGGCTTCCAAAGCTTTATCTATGGGGTCACAGGTTGACATCGATGGCACGGCCTCGACTGATCACCTGTTGCCATGTTCTGTGGTACCGGTGGTTTCCACTGGTACCGACATCCAGACATTGGTTGCGTCGATGGATCAGAATATTCTGACCATGCAGCGTGCCATTACAGCATTTATACAAGCTGCGACGCCTCCGGTACCGCAAAAAACTCCGTTATTGGTACCGGTTCCGGCACCGATAACGGTTCCGGTGCCGGTACTGATTGCATCGACATCGGCTTCGGTGTCGACTGCAGCGGTACCCTGTTCTGTGATGCCCATCGGTACCGAATCGGTACCGATCACTCCCGATGTCGATACCACTCTGTACGCATATCGGGCTCAGCAGGAACATCCAGACAGGCGGTACTTCGATTCCTCCGAAGACTCTGATGAATCAGAGGCTTCTGTCGAAGCATCGGTACTCCTTCCTCAGGAGCCCTCTTCTCCAAAAAGAAGAATGTCTCCTCCAGAAGACTTGTCTTTTCAAGACTTCATTAGGGAAGTGGCCAGGGGCCTCTCCATTTCAGTGGCCCCTGAACCAGAGCCTAGAGCCAAGAAATTGGATATTTTACAATATCCTAAGGCTCCTAAAGAGGCAGCTACTTTACCAATTCATGAGATCCTTTATGATCACATGTTTTGCATATGGGAGACACCTCTCACTACCTCCCCTCATTCTCGTAGGTTGGACACCATGTACCGTGTTCCTCCTTGTCCTGGCTTTCATAAGACTCAGCTTCCTCACCACTCTATTGTGGTGGAGTCTGCTATGAAGAAGATAGAGTGCAAAAAGACACTCATCTAATCCTCCAGGAAGAGAATGCAGAACCTTGGATGCTTTTCGCCGGAGAATTTTTCAGGCCAATATGCTTACTGCCAGAATCAACTCCTATAGTCTCTATATGGGGATGTTTCTAAAGGAAGTTACAGATCATCTGCTAACTTTATCTCCCTTTATCTCAGAAGATAAGAGGGAGGAGTTCCTCACCTGGCTTAAAGATGCCCAGGATGTTTCCAAATTTTCCAACCGTGCAGCCTTTGACTCTTTTGAGTGTGCCAGCAGAGCCTCGGCTATTGTCATAGGTGCACGCAGAGTTGCTTGGTTACAAGCTTCTGATTTGGAACCCTGGGTCCAGGATGGATTAGGAAATCTTCCTTGTACAGGTGAAAACCTTTTTGGCAAGGACTGGCAAGCAAAGGCCACTCAGATGGATGCTGAGAATTCTGCTTTAGATAGACTTTCAAAGTCTACTTCTGCTCCTGTTAGAAAAAGGTTATTCAAAAAGGCTTTCTTTCCCAAAAAGGGGAAATATTATCCTGCTTATGGTCAGCAGGCATCTTCTGCAGGTCGTTTTGCAGCAAAGTGTCAGCAACAACCTAAACAAGCCAAGCTTAAGGCTGCAAGGACTGCTACGGCCCAACAGCCTCAGCCTCCTTAGGGCCTTTGACTCACATCTAGAGAACTTAGCCTTTCTGGCTCTAGAAGAACCAGAGCCTCTCACCATTCCAGGAAGGTTAGCCCACTTTGCTCCCAGATGGGAACAAGTCACAGCAGAGCAATGGACACTCCATCATAAGGGAGGGGTACAAGCTTCATTTCTTAAACCTTCCTCCTCACACCATGGTGAGACAGTTCAATTCTCCAACATCTCTCCTCGACCTTCTGGGTCAGGAGATTACTACCCTTCTTGCCCAAAGGGCAATAGAAGAAGTACCCCTTCTTCAACAGGGCTCAGGGTTCTACTCCCCCTATTTTCTTATCCCAAAGAAAACAGGGGGCTATAGACCCATATTAGATCTCAGAGAATTGAACAAGTTTCTATGCAAGGAGAAATTCAAGATTTCTCTCGGTGCTCTCCTTCCATACCTTCAGAGTCAGGATTGGCTTTGTTCTCTAGATCTCAAGGATGCGTACACCCATATCCTCATCCATCCAGCACACAGAAGGTTCCTTCGGTTCCTTTATCAAGGAAAGCACTACCAATACAGACTGCCTCTGCTCCAAGAGTGTTCACAAGATGCATGGCAGTAGTAGCTGCATTTCTACGCACTCTAGGAATATTTGTATTCACATATCTGGACGACTGACTCATCCGAGCTCCGTCCCAGTCAGAGGCCCAGACTTCCCTAGCCTGCACAAGGCGTGTTCTTCAGTATCTGGGACTTGTAATAAACATCCCAAAATCCCATCTCACCCTTACTCAGTCTTTGGAGTTCATAGGGGCCTTGCTGGATACCACAACTGCAAGGGCCTATCTTCCCCAGGCCCGTTGCCTACGCTTGGTGCAGTTAGCCTCACAAATTCAGTTAAGATCCCATTTAACTGCTCGAGAAATGATACAACTGTTAGGCCACATGGCATCCACCATGCATGTGGTTCCTTACGCTCGCCTTCACATGAGGGCAGACAAAATAGCAACCTCCAGTCGCCTCTTCTGGTCTCTCCAGTGGTGGAAGTCCACTCAAAATCTGTTGCTGGGGTCCCCCTTTCAACAGTCACTACCCCAAGCAACCCTTACAACAGATGCCTCTCCAAGGGGTTGGGGAGCTCATCTACAAGATCTCTCCACCCAGGGCATCTGGTCTCCACAAGAGACATCTCTACATATCAATCTCTTGGAGCTCAGAGCAATTCTTCTAGCTCTGAGTCTTCCACACCCTGCTCAGCTACAAGACAGTCCTCATTCACACGGACAACCAAGTAGCCATGTTCTACGTGAACAAGCAGGGCGGGACTGGCTCTCTGTCGCTTTGCAACAAAGCTTTGAGATCGTTGGCCTTCGCCAGAGAGCATCAAATTCATCTCGTGGCAGTGTATCTTCCAGGGGTTCAAAACTCTTGGGCAGACAGACTCAGTCGAGTTCTGCTTCCACACGAATGGTCCCTCCATGGGGACCAGATAGCCAGGATCTTCCGAATTTGGGGAACCCCGGACATAGACCTGTTTGCAAGTCCGTGGAATACCAAACTTCCCCGGTTCTGTTCCAGGATTCCATGTCAGGGAGTTCAGTCCAGGGATGCCTTCCTCCTTCATTGGGGGCAAGACTTCCTCTATGCCTTTCCACCCATTCCCCTAATTCCCAAGACACTCTTCAAACTTCAGAGAGACAAGGGGTCTATGATCCTCATAGCACCACGTTGGCCACGCCAGGTGTGGTACCCTCTACTTCTGCATCTCTCGCAAGCTCCCTCCCTGGGCTTGGGATCTGCTCCAGACCTCCTGTCCCAGGAGGAGGGAACGTTGTGGCACCCAAATCCCCAGTCTCCATCTCAGAGCCTGGTTGCTGAAGGCCTAGACCTTCAAGATTTGCATCTTTCTCAGCAGGTGAAGGATATCCTTCATGCTTCCAGAAAGCCTTCCACTAGACCAGGGGTCACCAACCTGCGGCCCGCGGGCCGCATGCGGCCCACGAGGTTCCTTCGTGCGGCCCGCGAGGCTCTACCCCGGTTAACATTACGTGCGGTCTGCCAAGGATTCCTGCCATTGTATCTGCGGCCCGCGGCATGCTCGGCGGGTTCAACGGCACGTGACCGGTTTCCCAAGAGCAGCGCGCAAATTAGAGGACCAATCAGCAATAAGGCTTAAACTTTGATTCTGTTTTTGCAGCTGTTCAGCCGAATGAAATTGATAAAGTCATCCACGCGCTCGCAGCTCACCGACCACCTGCAAGCGTCCCTTCTCCTGTCAGTGTCATCTGTGAAGCCGGACTTTAAGCGTTTGTCTGCTAGCATGAATCATCAGCCATCTCATTAAATTCAATAAAGGTGATCAGCCATTGTTTTCATAATTTTGCGTTTGTTGTTTTTTTTCGCGGGGGCGGGGAGAAGGGGGGTGCGGCCTGCGAGGCTCCCGGTAGTCGGCTGTGCGGCCCGCGGCCCTCTGGAGGTTGGTGACCCCAGCACTAGACGTTCCTATGCTTTTAAATGGAAAAGGTTTACCATTTGGTGTGCACAGAAGGGTCTTAATCCCCTTGCAATACCTCTGAATTCTTTACTAGAGTATTTGCTGCATTTATCCCATGCAGACCTTAAAACGAATTCAGTAAGAGTCCATTTGAGTGCTCTTGCAGCATCCCTTAAGCCTCTCAATGGACAGCCTATTTCCTCTCATCCTCTTATTGCAAGATTCATGAGAGGCCTTCTTTTAACTAAACCTCCCATTAGACCATGGCATGGGACTTGAATTTGGTTCTTGGCCAGCTTATGAAGCCACCCTTTGAACCCTTAGCCACTACCTCCTTGAAATTTCTTTCCTGGAAGGTTACGTTTCTCATTGCAGTCACCTCAGCTCGCCGCATCAGTGAACTGCAGGCCTTGGTGGCTAATCCTCCTTATACAAGGTTCCATCATGACAAGGTAGTCCTCAGGACTAATCCACACTTTATGCCTAAAGTGGTCTCACCTTTTCATCTGAACCAGGAAGTGTATTTACCTGTCTTTTTTCCAGGACCTCATGCATCAAGTGCAGAGAGGAATCTCCATACCCTGGATTGTAAGAGAGCACTCGCTTTTTACTTACAAAGGACACAGCAACATAGAAAGTCCTCTCAACTCTTAGTTGCTTTTGATCCCTCTCATTTGGGACTTCCAGTCTCTAAGAGAACTCCGTCCAATTGGATTGCTCAGTGTATTTCTTTCGCCTACCAGAGTAAGAACCTTTCTCTGGAGGGCCATGTCACAGCTCACAATGTGAGGGCCATGGCAGCCTCTATGGCTCATCTGAACTCTGTGTCCATCGACCAAATCTGTCAAGCGGCCACCTGGGCCTCGGTTCATACCTTTACAGCCCATTACTGCTTGGACAAAGACTCCCGCCGGGATGCCTTGTTTGGTCAGGCTGTTCTTAAACACCTGTTCCATACCTAATCAACTCCTACCCCCCATCCCTGGTTGGATGCCCGAGATCCATGGGGGCAGGTAGAGCCCTTCTCAGGGACTCACAACCTTGGAGATCTCCCTGGCATCTCTAGCTGGGGAGTCCCCATATGTGAAGACTCATTCCTGCTTGTTCCTGGAGATAGCACAGTTAGTTACCTGTAACAGGTGATCTCTGGGAACAGCAGGAATAAGTCTTCACAACCCACCCACCTCCCCTAGGAGTTGTATCTCTCTATCTTTCCTTTCCTCTCTCTCTGTCTCAGCTTAAAACTCGAACTGGAGAGAGGCGGTTAGGAAAGGCGGGAAGGCAGCGCGCAGGCACTGTGGGATGCTCCCAAAAGCTTGCTTTCTGGATGCTGGGGAGCGTTCTCGCGCAGGCTCCGTCGGTACCGACGATACCCATATGTAAAGACTTATTCCTGCTGTTCCCAGAGATCACCTGTTACAGCTAAGAAACTGTGCTTAACCTGTTTGAGAAAGGCAGAGATGTTCTTGCAGGAGGCTTGTATCTCTGCCTTGGAACATTTTAAATGAGAGAGGAAGGAGATAGAGTAGATTTATCACAGAGAATGTTCAACATGTAAATGAGGAGTGGCTATACTTTGAGTGATATTTTTGTATTTTTTTTTCAATTTTATTTAACAGGTTTTTTATACCGCTTTATCATTTCAGTCACACTGTAACTTAAACTTGGTAAAGAAACATTAAGCAGGGACATTGATAATCCTCCATTGCCTCAGAAAAATCCAAGTTAAGTGACTTGCCCAAGCTAGTGCTGTAACCACGCCAATTTGTTAAATAGATTTTCTGGGAACAAGCAGGAAGTCAGTTCTCACATATTGGTGACGTTGATACCGACGGAGCCCTCGCAGAAGCATCCCCCCAGCTTTCAAAGAAAGCCTTTGGGAGATACCACCACGCATGCGTGGTTCCCTTCCCGTCCAAGGGTGCCATCTTGTTCAGTCTCCTTTTTTTTCCGCAGAGCCCTTCAGACTTTGTCTGGCTTGTCCCCAGAAAAAGTTGATTTTGTTCCCGAGTTTCCAACTTGCCTCTGGTATTGCACTGGTACTCTTCCTTTCTGGTGCCTTTCGCACCTTTTTTCACCCATGGCTACTAGTGGTTTTAAGAAGTGTGATCGCTATTCTAAAATCATGTCTTCAACAGATGCACACAGCTGCTATCTTCGTTGCCTCGGGCCAGACCATGACCTGGCGGCCTATGGCCTCTGCAAGAGGATGTCCAGCAAGGCCCTCAAGAGCTGCCAGCAGTAGCACGATAAGTTTTCCCCCGAGTCCCCGATGCCTCCAAAAGCAGGGGCCTCGTCTGAGGCCCCGATGTCTCGGGTGGAACTCTCCAAACCCAAGCCTCGTCGTGGGTCCTCAGAAAGGGGGTCTCTCTCGAGGGAACCCAGGAAGAAGTAACCCGCAAAGGCAGCATCCTTGGATGGCTCTGACCGGCAGGGAGTTCTCCGGTCCCGCAATCCAAGACGCTAGTCCGAGGCATTGGAAAAGGAGCAACCTGCGAAAGTCCCCCAGAAGGATCCAGCTGCGGACCAGCCTTTGTCCCCAGATACCATCCTCATTGAGGATTCCCCTACGGGGGAGCTTGTCGGGCCCACGCCCCTCGGTGCCCATGCCGAAGGCTGCAGAGCCTTCTGGTCTGGAGTCCAGAATGGCAGCACTGGAGTGCAATTTGTCTGCTTTCATGGACCAGCAGCAGGCACTGTTCGGCACGGTAGGTTCATCCACCCTGACCCACCGGGCCCTCAACATCCAAGATGTCCCCGGAGGCCGAGCCAATCCTCGAGGTCCATTGGCCTTGAGTCTATCCTTGGTCGAGGTCATGCTCAGAGTCCTGCTCAATGGGACCACAGTCATCCCTGGCAAGTTTACCGGGCGCTCGCTATAGGGCATTGGGCCCCTTGAGGCTTGCAGAGCAGCCCTCCTATGAGTCTTCCTCAGATCATTCTGAGTGGGAGACGGAGGGCGAAGAACCTCAGTAGTGGTCCCTGCCCGAGGGCCCAACCGAGTCGGAGGAGGACCCTCGGGCAGATGAGTTGGAGATCCTCCAGTGCGAGGCCAGTCCGCAGGAATCGCTCACTGCCCATGCCTCCCATCCTGGAGCAGCTCATGTTCCGCGTGTGGGAGACACCAGCGTCTGTGCCAGTGGTAAGCAGACAGCTCAACTCGATGTATCGGGTCCACCAGAGCCCGGGCTTCCAGTAGTCACAATTGCTGCATAACTCCATGGTGGAGTCAGCCATGCATCAGCTGAAAAGCCAGAAGACGCACTCCTTGGGGCCCCCCGGCAGGGAGGCCCGCACCTTGGATGCCTTCGGCAGAAAATGCTGCCAGTGCTTGATGCTCATCTGCCGCATCCAGACCTACCAGCTGTACATGGGCATGTACTTGAGAGACCTGGCGAAGGAACCCGCTGGGTTCTCAGCTGGTCTCCCTGAGGAACCTTTGCAGCGGTTCAAGAGCCTGGCCAAGGTCGTCCATGAGTGCTCCAAATTCATGTCTCGAGCGGCCTATGACGGGTTCGAGTTGGCAGCCCAGGTAGTCACTGCGGGCATTTTTGTGCATGCTGCCAAGTTTGGCTCCAGTCTGACCTCGGGCAGTGGGTTCAGGACAAATTGGTCAATGTCCCATGCCAAGGAGAGAACCTCTTTGGCAAACCCATGACCGACAAGGCTGCCGAGCTGGAGACGAAGTTCATGACAAGGACCAGGCTCTCTAAGAAGACCACTGCCCTTCCTGATGGAAGGGCTGGGGTAAAAAGCCGTTTTACCCAAGGAAAGGGGCTTCTTACCGAAACTACCCACGCTATCAGGCCTTCCTGGCTACCCAACAGGGTCAGCTAGCCAAGGGACATGGGCATGGCCCTCGTAAGCAGAAGGCTCCAAAACCTTAGGCACCGAACCCAGCCCAGCCAAGGGGGAGCTTTTGACTCCTTGAGCAATAGCCTCTCTACCCCAAGGAGATCAACAGCCCACAGGGGGACGTCTAGCCCTCTATGTCCAGCAGTGGATGGCCATCACCACCGACTCCTGGGCACTAAGGGTAGTCAGGGAGGGTTATCTCCTCCACCTGGCTCAGACACCTCCCCCTTATTTCCTGGGAGAGTTCCTCAGGTCTCCTCTCCACTGGAACCTTCTGAAGGAGTTGGCAGGTCTTCTCCAGGACAAGGCGGTGGAACTGGTGCCCCTCCACCTCAACAGCAAGGGGTTCTACTCCAGATACTTTGTCCAACAAATTTCTGGTGAGGGAGAAGTTCAAGATGCTCCCCTTGGAATATTGCTGCCATACCTCCTGCAGAGAGACTGGCTATGCTCCTTAGACCTCAAGGATGCTTATACTCGCATCCTCATCCACCCCAACCACAGGCAGTACCTGCAGTTCGTAGTAGGGTGCAGACACTTTCAATACAGAGTGCTCCCCTTCAGCCGAGCCTCTGCCCCAAGGCTCTTCAAAAAATGCCTGAAAGTTGTGGTTGCCTTCCTCCAGTTCCAGGGGATCTTTGTTTTTCCCTACCTGGACGACTGGCTCATAAGGGGAGGCGCAGCCTCAGCAATGCAGCAGGTCACCGCATGCACCATCCAGGTTCTTCAACACTTGGGCTTCATCATAAACTACCCCATCTCACTTCCTCTTGACACAGTGCCTGGAATTCATTAGGGCAAAGATTGACACTCTCCAGTTGAAGGTCGTCTTGCCCAAGGACCGAGCTGATCATCTCAGATCTCTAGCTCAGGACGTACAGCACTGTCCCTCGGTGCCTGCCTGGCTGCTTCTGCGCCTCCTTGGGCACATGGCCTCCACGGTCCACATCACCCTGGACACTCGCCTCTACATGAGGACGGTGCAGTGATGTCTCTGGGACCAGTGGTCTCAAGCCACTGGCCACCTCAGAGACAGTTTTGGTGACCTGCCAGTTGGACTCCCTGGTCTGGTGGCAGTCGCACCAGCATCTCAAAGCGGGCATGTCTTTCAGGCCCCAAGCCACTCGAGGGTCCTCACCATGGACACCTCCCTTCTCGGCTGGGGAGTCCACTACGGAGATCTCCACACTCAGGGCAACTGGTCGCCAGACGAGAGCACCCAGCAGATCAACCTCCTGGAGCTCTGGACCATACACCTTGCCCTGTGGGTCTTCTGTCACCACCTGCATCACTAGCTGGTTCTGGTCCAGACCAATAACCAGGTGACGAAGTTCTATGTTAACAAACAGGGGAGTACGGGGTCTTGTGCCCTTTGTCAGGAAGCATTGGTCCTCTGCTCGTACGCAATGCAACAGGGTATCCTCCTGTGGGCAGTGTACCTGCCAGGCCAGGACAACCTGCTGGCTGACAGATTCAGCAGAGTCCTCCAGCCGCACAAGTGTCAGCTGGACCCCAGGGTAGCCAGTCGGCTTCTCCAGCTCTGGGGGAAACCCATGATGGACCTGTTCGCCAGTCCAGACGACCTTCAGTTGCCCCGCTTCTGCTCCCAGCAGGACCACCCCTCCAGGGTGGCAGCAGACAAGTTCCTGGTCTCATGGTTGGAAGGCCTCAGGTATGCCTTCCCTCTGACGCCGCTGATCGCCAAGACCTTGTTCAGGACCCTTATTCTGATAGCTCCTCAGTGCCATAGGCAGCCGTGGTTCACGCTGCTTCTGCAGTTGACGGTGGAGGCCTCCATCCCCCTGGGAACTGCCCCAGGACTCCTATCTCAGGAAGGGGGCTCTCTCCTGCACCCCAACTTTGGGTCCCTCTCGCTGACAGCGTGGCTGCTGAGAGGGTGACTCTGACCCCTCACAACCTTCCAGTTGAGGTGGAGGATACTCTGCTGGCCTCTTGCAAGACCTTTACTAGGAAGGCTTATGCCCTCAAATGGCACAGGTTCTCTGCTTGGTGTGCCTTACACGGGACTGATCCTTACTCCTGCTTGGTGGCTCTGGTGTTACAGTACCTTATCCACCTCTCTGTCTGGGCTCAAGTCTAATTCCGTCTGAGTGCACCTGAGTGCGCTGGCGGTGCACCACCATCCGGTGGATGGTAAAGCCCCTCTCGGTCTGACCATTAGTGACCCGTTTCCTCCGGGGTCTGCTCTTATTGAAACCCCCAGTTTGCCCTCCGGCAGCCGAATGGGACCTCAACATGGTGTTGGGACAGTTCACTCGCCCATCCTTCGAGCCTCTGGCTACCTGCCACCTTTGCTACCTCTCTTAAAAGGTGTTTTTTCCTGGTTGCGCTCACCTCCGCTCGCAGTTAGCGAGCTCCAGGCCTTTGTGGCGGAGGCACCTTATACCAGGTTCTACAAGAACCGAGTGGTGCTTTGCACCCACCCCAAATTCCTGCCGAAGGTAGTTGTCGCCCTTCCATCTTAACCAGGAAGTGGTGCTTCCTACCTTCTTTCCAAGACCTCATTCCAGTCGGGTGGAGATGGTCCCGTCACACTTTGAACTGTAAGAGGGCTTTGTCCTTCTATATCCAACGCACTCTGGGCCACTGCAAAGCTCAGCTTTTTATCTCATGACCCCAGCTTATTTTTTTCCTTTAATCACTACGCTGTGATCAGATGATTTAAAAGGAGGAATTTTTGTTGGGTCACTATGTTTTGGGGATGGGGGGCAGCATAGATCTTTTCTGAGCTGCCCAAATAGATGCCCCAATGGTTCTGAGACCCACTCCTTTTGTTTGTATTTTTTTGAGTGAATGAAGAAATAACGAAGTTTAAATAATTTGACTTTTTGCTATTAAAGTGTGGTTGAAATACGTGGAGTGTTTCTAGTTTGATTAGTCAATTGGTACTCTGGAAGTGACTTTTTTTATTGCGGTATTCCTATACTAGGTGAACATAGGAAAACAAATAATGGCATGAATCTTCCTTCTAGCTTAGTCTAGTCACCCCTTTATCAAAAACCCTTCTAGCACCCCAAAGGGTCTATACATTGCTCTGCAATTTCTTCCATCTATCTCTCTACCTATACTCATGACTATCAACTTTCCAATCTGGCAATTATACCATTCTGACTCCCAATACAACTTTGCAATATTCTTTTCATTTCTGTGTAAGACGAAAATTATTTGGGGTCTGGGTATTTTAAATACCACAATTTCTTCCAGTAAACACAAACATCTGTTCTAATATTCAGCCACCCTCGGACATTCCCACCACATTTTGCATAGATGTTCCTACCTAACTCTACTCCAACGTGCATTCCTTCCAGCTTTATATATCTCATTTGGTTTCTCAAGTCACATGACAGCAGTACATAAAAACATAAGAATTGCCATACTGAGTAACACCAAAGGTCCAAGTATCCTCTTTCCAACAATGGCCAATCTAGGCCACAAAAAAGCTGATAAATCCCCAGTTACCAGTTTCATGCTACTTATTCCCAGGAATAAGCAATGGATTTTTCTTGGATTACATTAATAATTTTATGGACGTATTGTCCAGTACTTTGTCCAAACCTTTTTAAAAAATCATCTATTCTTCCTGCTCTTACTACATCTTACAGCAGTGAGTTCCTAAGACTAAGCATTGAGAGAGAGAAAATATTTTCTCCTGTCTGTTTTAAATATACTACTTTGTTGCTTCCTGGTGTGCCCCCTTGTATTTTTTTTTAAAGAGCAAATAATTGATTCACGTGTACCCATTCTTCTCCACATAGGATTTTATAGACCTTTATCATATCTCCCCTCAGGCATCTCTTTTTCCAGGCTGAAGAACACTAACCTCTTTAGTCTTTCTTAATATGAGAGTCGTTCCATTCCCTTTATTTTGGTTGCCCTTCTCTGTACCTTTTCTAATGCTGCTATATCTTTTTTGAGATGCGGAGACCCAGAATTGCACACACTACTCAAGTTGCAGTCACATCATGGAGCAAGATTATAGGCATTATATCTTTTTGTTTTATTTGCTGTTCCTTTTCTAATGATTTCTTACATTGTTTGCTTTTTCGCCTTCTGAGGAGTTATCCATCCTTGATATTGTGAGGCATATAACTAAGGCCATAACATTTCCATTGGCAATAGAAGAGGAGCGCAGACTGAAGAACTGGATATCCTCCCGTTTTCATTGACCCTACGGAAGTGATGACTGTGCCTATGCACCCGCATCCTTCAGTAGTTAGATACGAATGTGGAAGACACGCCTGACACCACCACCCCTGCTCTCTTTACTTCCAGTGAGTAAGAAGATCAACACTTACGCAGTCTAAAAAGATTTGAGACGCTCCAGCTGCTGCACTACTCTATGGTCATCTAATCTGCTCTCAAAAGAGCAAGCATTCCAAATTGCACTCCTCTGCATCCCAGGGAAAGAAGCCCGGACTTTGGAATTTTTGCATGTGCATACACTTATGGAACATCAGGCACATGCACTTATGGAACATCATGTGCAGTCTCGACAGTGTCTGCCTCGCTTTTTAGGAAAGTCGAGCATAGCATTCCCTCCTCAGCCAAGGTAAGGAGTGCGGAAAATACATTGTTCATGCAACACAGTATTTTTGATATAGCATTGAGAGCCACCTCTGAGTATTCGTGCCTGTAACTTCTCATGGCTCTGAGCCTCAGATGTGCAGGCCAGCGTTCAGTAGCAACTTGCTGACATGCCATGAAGATACTCTTTGGAGAAAAGGTGCAGGAAGCTGCCACAATGATTAATGAGCACTCAGACACCTTTAATATTCTCCAGGTGTACCTCCGACCTGGGCTTCACAACAAAAAACAGTGAAAATCGGATTACTCTGATGTATTTTCCTACCTCTCAGCCTGTCTATGTAACTCATGCATGCCCAACCTCAAAAGGAAAAAATTCAGAAGTCCAGCTTGGATCAAAACCAGAGACAGGGCTTTTACTGACTCCTGGAGAGCATGGCCAATTTCAGTGTGCTCTGATGGCCACCTAATGGGAAGGATGCTCACTCTTTGCACAGAGGGTGGCCCCTTCTAATCTATTACTCTTGATTTCTCAAAATAGTCCAGGAAGGCTCCAGAGTTCAGCTGTTGGAACTCACCACCCCCCCCCCCCCCAAATTGTTTACCAATAAAGAATTCTATTTCCCCTTACCATCAGAAGGTGGTTCTACAGGAGCTGTGTCTGTCAATCTGCACATGCAGTTGAGCTCCTTCTGCTAGGACAGGAAGAACAGGGATTTGCTTGCAGTATTTCCTGGTGCCCAAGAAGACGGGGGGGGGGGGGGCTTCTGCCCAGTCCTAGACCTTAGGGATTCTTGATTTAAAAATAAAAATTCAGGTTGGTTTCCCTTGGTACCCTTCTACCCTTCCTTCAAAAAGGGGATTGGCTATGTACTATGGATCTAATAGATGCTTGCACTCACATAATTACATCCCACTTACAGGAGGAGTGATTTGTCAGAGGTGAACATCACTTTCAGTACCACGTACTGCCTTTTGGTCTTGTCTGTTCCTTGCATTTTCATAAAACATCTTGTGGTGATTGCAGCATTTTTGTGCAGACTGGAAGTGCACGTTTCCCTAATTGGACACTCCAAGGAAGGTGTTTGAAATCTGTACGCATCACCATTCAGGTATTAGAGCTACTAAAGTTCATTATCAATTACCCAATTTCCAATTAAGCTCATCATATTAATTGGAATTCAACGGATCTTTTCTAGGCACAACTCAGGTGAAACTTTTCTTCAACAAGACAAGCTCGCCTGCTTAGTGATAGTGGAGGCTATACAAAAGTGGGCAGACATCAGCAAAGAGCCATTGAGCCATATCACATCAACAGTTTGTCACTCCCTTGGAACATACACACAAGACAATCTCAGTGGGCCTTGAGCACTCTGTGGATATAGGCCCCAGATAAGCTTAACAATGTAATATCACTCTTCCCTCTAGGACTGTCTGTCCTGGGGGATGATCATTCCAGTCTGGCCAAAGGTCTCTCTCTAAATTTCTCCCTACCAAAAACTCCTCACAATAGGCATTGAAGCTGTGTTGGGGAGCCTGTATAGATAGGGGCCACACTTGGGGAACATAATGTACCCATGAGTCTCCACCAGATCAGTTTCTTGGAACTGAGAACAATATCAAAAGATCTACATGCTTTCAGAGATCAGTAACCAACCAAATTGTGCTCATTCAAACAGGCAACTTATTAGCCATATTCTGCATTAACAAGTAGGAAGGAATGGACTCATATCTTTTGTGTCGGGAAACAGGATGTGGAATTTTGCCATTTCTCAGAGGATGTAACTCAGGGCCACATATCTGCTGGGAGAAGACAATGTCCTTGCGGTCACGCTGAGACACTTCCTTCATAATAACAAATTAACAACTCCTGATCCAGGGTCCATCTCCATCTTTTGGAAGTTGGACACCCCTTTGATAGGTCTGTCTGCCACTCCTCAGGACACCCAGGTGTTTAGCTTGCCATGTCCCATCACCCTGGAGTGGAAGTGATCATGGATACCTTCCTCCTTCACTGGGGGGAGGGACTTTGGAATGTATATTCTTCTAATCCACTGATCTGCAAAAACTCTTATGAAACTCGCGAACAGAGGTACACTGATTCTTATCACTGTTTGTTGGCCTCAGCAACTGCCGTTCCCTCACCACCTCAAACTTTCCATCCAGGATCTGGTTTACCTGAGTGATTCACCATCTCTAATTATGCAGAATTGGGGGACAGTGCTGTTTCTTATTGTCAAGTCCCTAGCCCTCAGAGCTTGGATATTGAGAGGTTAACTTTGTCCTCCAACATGTCAGTTTGTGGTATTGGTCCTCAGGCTTCCAGAAGAAATTCTACTTTGTGGTCCTATGCATTCAAGTGGAAGAGGTTTGCTGCTTGGTGTGAGGGTAAGGCTTTAGATATCTTAAGTCCCACACAGAAACTGCTTGAATACCTTCATCGGTCTGAATCTGGTTTAAAAAAACAACTTTGTAAGGGTTCACCAGTGCATTTGGCGCTTACCACAGTCTTGAAGAAGGTAAGCCCATTTCTTTATAGACTTTAGTTCATTGTATTCAGGGCTTGTAAAACCTCCTTTCATGCTTCCCACAGTGTCTTAAGATCTCAGTGTGGCATTAACTCAGCTGTGAAAGCTCCTTTTGTGCTGCTGAATGCCAGTGCCCTGATGTTTTTGACCTTGGAAGGTCTTGTTTTTAGGAATAACCAATACAGAGTTATGGAGCTTTAGACCTTAGTAGTTTATCTCCCCTTTGAAGTCTTTCAGCAATAGGATGGTTTTACCGACTGAGCCTGCGCGGGAATGTTCCCCAGCATCCAATCAGAAAGCTTTTGGGAGCATCCCACAGCGCCTGCATGCTGCCTTCCCACCTTTTCCAACTGCCTCTCTCCAGTTCTTCTTTTTCCACGGAGCCAGCAGGTTGTGTTCTGTCACTGCAGAAGAATTTCCTTATTTCTTTATTTCTTTTGTGGTCGTGTCTGCCTTCCCCGATGCTCTACCGGTACCGCCGGTCTTTCTTTTCTATTTAAAAAAAAAAAAATTAATTTATCTGTTTTTACCTTTTTTTCAGGTGCACCCGCCTTTTTCGGCCTTAGGCCCAAAAACTTTCCTTAACATGGAAAAATCTGCTTCAGGTTTTAAAAAGTGCATAAAATGTGGCGGTACCATTTCCGTCACCGACACCCATGAATGGTGTTTAAAATGTTTAGGCCCTGACCACTCCATCACAGATTGTGTGTCCTGTGCTATGATGTCTAAAAGAGGTTGACAGAACCGAGCTGCTAAGCTCAGTACCCTGTTTCCCTCTGATGCGGCTGTTCTCGATGGCTCAGCCTCGACAGATCTCCTGGTGCCATGCTCTGGGGTACCGGCGGTTTCCACTGGTACCGACTTCCAGGCATTGGCAGCATCTATGGACCAGAGAATTCTGTCCATAGAACGCAGTCCAGTGGCTTTCCTTGTGGCATCGACGCCCTTGGTACCGCGACAGACAACTGTACCGGCACTGGCATCAGTATCGGTATCGCAACCGATAGCATCGGCATCGGTGTCTGTCTGCTATGCCGGTACCCTGTCCTCCGATGCCTCTAATCCTACAGGACATGAATGCAGAACTCTGGATGCTTTTGGACGTAGAGTCTTTCAAGCTTCCATGCTTGCTGCAAGAATCAGTTCCTATAGTCTCTACATGGGAATGTTCCTAAAGGAAGTTATTGATCATCTACAGACTTTAAAGTCCTTTCATCTCTGAGGATAAAAGGCAGGAGTTTCTCACTTGGCTCAAACATGCCCAAGATGTCTCTAAATTCTCCAACCCTGCAGCCTTCGACTGCTTTGAATGTATAAGCAGAACCTTGGCTATTGCCATAGGTGCACGTAGAATTGCTTGGCTCCAAGCATCTGATTTAGAGCTCTGGGTACAAGATAAATTGGGAAATATCCCTTGTACTGGTGAGAACCTGTTTGGTAAAGATTGGCAAGAAAAAGCCAATGAAATGGATGCTGAAAATTCCTCTTTGGATAGACTATCCAAGTATACTGCTGATCCTGTTACGAAAAAGTTGTTCAAGAAAACACCTTTTTCTAAAAAGAAAAGATTTTATTCTGCTTATGGTCAGCAGGCATCTTCTGCAGGTCAGTTTTCAACCAAACGTCAGCAACCACCCAAACAGAAGAAAGCAAAGGCTCCAAGGCCTCAACCGGCCCAGCAGCCTCAGCCTCCTCAGGGCCTTTGACTTTCAGCTAGAGAACTTAGCCTTTCTGGCTCTGGAAGGACCAGAGCCGTCCACCATTCCAGGAAGGTTATGCCATTTTGCTCCCAGATGGGGGCAAATAACAGCAGAGCATTGGATACTCTCCATCATAAGAGAGGGGTACAAACTTCATTTTTCAAGCATGCCCCCTCACACAATAGTGAAGCAGTTCAATTCTCCGACCTCTCTCATCGACCTGTTAGGTCAGGAGGTTACCATCCTTCTTGCCCAAGGGGCAATAGAAGAAGTGCCTCTTCATCAACAGGGCACAAGGTTCTATTCCCCTTATTTTCTTATCCCAAAGAAAACAGGGGCATACAGACCTATCTTGGATCTCAGAGAATTGAACAAATTCCTTGTCTAGGAGAAATTCAAAATGATTTCTCTCGGAGCTCTGCTTCCATACCTTCAGAATCAGGATTGGCTTTGTTCTCTAGATCTCAAGGATGCGTACACCCATGTCCATTCAACCCACAGAAGGTTCCTTTGGTTCCTGTTTCAAGGAAAGCACTACCAATACAGGGTGCTTCCTTTTGGTCTGGCCTCTGCAACAAGGGTGTTCACGAAATGCATGGCTGTGGTAGCAGCATTTCTACGCACTCTGGGAATATTCATCTTCCCTTACTTTTACGACTGGCTCATTCGAGCTCCAACACAGTCAGAGGCCAAGACTTCTCTATCCTGCACAATGCGTATCCTTCAGTATTTAGGGCTGGTAATAAACATCCCAAAATCCAGTCTAACTCCTACTCAGTCTCTGGAGTTCATAGGAGCCTTGCTGAATACCACAAAGGCAAGGGCCTACCTTCCCCAAGCCCGTTGCCTTCGCTTGGTGCAATTAGCTTCTCAAGCAGTCCTAAAGCCCTTTTTAACTGCTCGAGAAATGTTAGTTACTAGGCCACATGGCATCCATCGTGCATGTGGTACCATATGCTTGCCTTCACATGAGGGCAGCTCAGTGGACTTTATCCACCCAATGGACCCAGGCATCAGGTTTCCTGTCAGACAAAATAGCAAACACAAGTCGCCTCATTTTGTCTCTCCAGTGGTGGAAGTCCGCTCAAAACCTGTTGCTGGGGTCCCCCTTTCAGCAACCCCTGCCCCAAGCAACTCTTACAACAGATGCTTCTCCAATGGGTTGGGGAGCTCACCTGCAAGACCTCTCCACCCAAGGCACCTGGACTCCACAAGAGAGTTGTCTACATATCAGTCTCTTGGAGCTCAGAGCAATCTTCCTTGCTCTGCAAGTGTTCCACACCCTGCTCAGCTACAAGACAGTCCTTATTCATACGGACTATCAGGTAGCCATGTTCTACGTGAACAAGCAGGGGGGAATAGGCTCTGTCGCTTTGCAACGAAGCTTTCCGACTGTGGGCCCTCGCCAGAGAGCATCAGATTCATCTTCTGGCAGTGTATCTTCCAGGTGTTCAAAACTCTTGGGCAGACAGACTCAGTCGAGTTCTCCTTCCACACGAGTAGTCTCTACATGCAGAACAGGTAGACAGAACTTTTCAACTTTGGGGAACCCCGGACATAGACCTCATTGCAAGTCCGTGGAATGCCAAACTTCCCCGGTTCTGTTCCATTACTCCGGCTCAGGGAGCTCAGGCAAAGGATGCTTTCCTCCTTCACTGGGGGTCAAGACTTCCTGTATGCCTTTCCACCCATTCCCCTAATTCCCAAAACCCTGTTCAAGCTTCAGAGAGACAGAGGCCACATGATTCTCATAGCTCCACATTGGCCACGGCAAGTGTGGTACCCTCTGCTTCTACATCTCTCTCAAGCTCCCTCCCTGGAGTTAGGGTCTGCTCCAGATCTCCTATCTCAGGAGAACAGAATGTTATGGAATCCCAATCCCCAGTCTCTGCATCTCAGGGCTTGGTTGCTGAAGGCTTAGATCTTCAAGATCTTCATCTTTCTCAGCAAGTGAAAGATGTTCTTTATGCTTCCAGAAAACCTTCCACTAGACGTTCTTATGCTTTCAAGTGGAAGAGGTTTACTACTTGGTGTTCTGAAAAGGGTCTTAACCCCTTTGCCATACCTCTGGAATCTTTGCTGGAGTATCTACTCCATTTGTCTAATGCAGGCCTTAAAGCAAATTCAGTAAGAGTCCATTTGAGTGCTATTGCAGCTTCCCTTAAGCCTCTAAATGGACAACCTATTTCCTCTCATCCTCTTATAGCAAGATTCATGAGAGGCCTCTTAACTAAGCCTCCCATTAGACCACCTCCGGTGGCATGGGACTTGAATCTGGTTCTTGGGCAGCTCATGAAGCCACCTTTCGAACCCTTAGCTACCACCTCCTTGAAATTCCTTTCTTGGAAGGTTATCTTTCTCATTGCAATCACATCAGCACGCCGCATTAGTGAATTGCAAGCACTAGTAGCTAATCCACCTTATACAAGGTTCCATCATGACAAGGTAGTCCTTAGGACTCATCCACACTTTATGCCTAAGGTGGTCTCGCCTTTTCATCTCAACCAGGAGGTCTACCTACCTGTCTTTTTTCCAGGACCTCATGCATCGAATGCAGAGAGGAATCTTCATACCCTGGACTGTAAAAGAGCTCTAGCTTTTTACTTCAAAGGGCACAGCAACATAGGAAGTCCTCTCAACTCTTTGTTGCTTTTGATCCTTCTCATTTAGGACTTCCAGTTTCCAAAAGAACACTATCCAACTGGATTGCTCGCTGTATTTCTTTCACCTATCGGAGTAAGAACCTTTCTCTGGAGGGCCATGTCACAGCTCACAATGTGAGAGCCATGGCAACCTCAATGGCTCAACTACATTCTGTGTCTATCAGCGACATCTGTCGAGCAGCCACTTGGGCCTCGGTTCATACCTTCACAGCCCATTACTGTTTGGACAAGGACTCCTGCCGGGATGCCTTGTTTGGTCAGGCTGTTCTCAAACATCTATTCCATACCTAGTCAACTCCTACCCACCAACCCTGGTTGGATGCCAGAGATCCATGGGGGGAACTGCAGACCCCCTTAGGGACACACAGCTCTGGGGTCTCTCCCTGGCATCAAAAGCTAGGGAGTCCCCATATGTGAAGACTCATTCCTGCTTGTTCCTGGAGATAGCACAGTTACTTACCTGTAACAGGTGATCTCTGGGAACAGCAGGAATAAATCTTCACAACCCACCCACCTACCCTAGGAATTGTATCTCTCTATCTTTCCTTTCCCTCTCTCTCTCTTTGTCAGCTTTAAAACTCGAACTGGAGAGAGGCAGTTGGGAAAGGCGGGAAGGCAGCACGCAGGCACTGTGGGATGCTCCCAAAAGCTTTCTGATTGGACGCTGGGGAGCGTTCCTGCACAGGCTCCGTCGGTACCGACGATACCCATATGTGAAGACTTATTCCTACTGTTCCCAGAGATCACCTGTTACAGGTAAGTAACTGTGCTATACTTACAGGGAGCATGGCCAATGGAGGTTTAAGTGGCTTGCCCAAGTCCACAAGGAGTGCCTATAGGACTAGAAATCCCAGTCCCTCCGGCCTGAGATTGCTGTCCCCAGGTGGGACTTGAACCCCCGGCCCTCCGGCCTGAAGTACCTTGTCCTAACCACTAGACCACGCCTCCCTTTCTGATCTATGGCTGCATGGGTGTGCCATTCGACCTCATTCTCCATGAAAGATTTGCAAAGCTGCTATCTGAATTTCAGTTCAGTCACCTCACTATTATTTGGATGAGTTAACTTTGTTTTATATCTATCTATCTATCTATCTATCTTCTCTCCCATATTTCTGTTAGCTATTACGTACAATTGAGACAGGGACAAAAAGTCATACTTTACTAATATTTACCTTTTAGTTTTATTTGACAAAATGAGGAGGGAGTTACGATGTGATGGTGTTAATTGAAAATTTTAATTTGACAAATGGAAAATTCTTCTTATACTATCAACATTTATTTATTTGTTAGTATCTTGCTCATGCTTTTCCAGTGGTAGTTCAAGACGAGTTAGTCAGGTACTGTTGGTGTTTTGCTGTCTACAGAGGGCTTACAAACTAAGTTTGTACCTGAGGCGACTTCCCAAGGTCACAAGAAGTACCAGTGGGATTTCAACCATTGTCTTTCTGTTCTAGGCTGCGGCCCCAACCACTAGGCTACTTCCCCACATGGACTACCTTCTTTGTTACCTTATCGTCTGAAGTGGATAAGCTTTCAAAACCTGCATTTTATTCTAAAGTTTAAGGGTTTTTTTTGTGGTGAAAGTGCTGTTTTTTCCAAATGTTACTTTTGCAACACAGATACAGGCTTGTACGGTGGCATTAGTACCGCCTCCTTTCTGTTGGTAATTCTTCTCTGTATGCAACCCAGCATCCTTCTGGCTTTGCCCACCGCCTTGTCACACTGTTTTGCCACTTTGAGAGCCTCAATCACTCTGAGGTCCTTCTCTCTGTCCGTGCACACACAAACTATTGCACCCTATCTCATACAGTTCCCTTAGATTTCTGCATCCCACATGCATGATACTGCACTTCTTCACATTAAATCTTAACTGTCAAGCATTAGACCGTTCTTCCAGATTTTGCAGATCTTTCCTCATGTTATCCACTCCCTCAGGGAACGCCACTCTGTTGCAAGTTTTCGTGTCACCTGCAAAAAGACACTTTTCCCTTCAATCCTCAGCAATATCACTCACAAGTACATTGAACAGTACTGGCCTCAGGGCATGCCACTAATCACCTTCTTTTCGTCAGAGTGATTTCCGTTTACCATCACCTGTTGTGTCTGCCAGTCAACCAATTTCTGATCCAGCTCACCACCTTAGGACCCATCCCCAGGCTGTTCAGTTTTATAAACCTCCTATTAAAAGCAGTATCAAAAGCTTTGCTGAAATCTAGGTAGAGCACATCCATTGCATGCCCTTGATCTAGTTCTCTGGTCAATCTCCTCGAGCTGTGTGCTCTCACGAATGCCCTTCAGGTTTTTCAACCCCAACTATCAGGCAAACGCATCTTAGTCCAGATGGGCAACCAAATAGCCATGTTCTATGTGAATAAGTAGGGAGGAACTGGTTACTGTCCCCTCTGCCAGGAGGCCCTTCGACTTTGTTGCTTTGTCATTGCACACCGCATCTATCTCCAGACAGTGTATCTCCCAAGCTCAGTGTCCTGGCAGACAGACTCAGCCGCATCCTCTGTTCACACGTGTGGACTCTAAAACAAGAGACTGCATCTTAGATCTTCCAAATGTGTGGGACCCCCAGAATAGATCTGTTCGCCACTTGAGAATGTGTGACTACTGCTTTTTTGCTCCAGACTCATCTTCCGACAGTCAGGCAGCGGATGCCTACGTTCTGCACTGGGACTCGGGCCTGCTTTATGCATTCCCACTGACCCCCCTCCCCCCCAACCCCAATACCCAAAACTCTGTTCAGACTGCAGGCTGACAAGGGCTTCATGATTTTAATAGCCTCTTGCTGGCCTCATCAACTGTGGTTTCCTCTGCTGCTTCGTCTAGTGTAGACTCTACCCCTTAGTTTGGGGCATGCCCCGACTTCCTTTCTCAGGATCAGGGGCTACTCTTCCACCCAATCCACAAGCCCTCCATCTCACAGCATGGCTGCCTAAAGCATAACCTTTGACTTGGATCTTTCTCAAGCGGTCAAGGACATCTTGCTTGCATCGTGCAAGCCCTCTACCTGGCATTCTTATGCCTTCAAGTGGCGATGGGTCACCCTTTGCACACCAAAGTAGATTGATCCATCTGACTGCCCAGTAGAACGTCTGATGCAATAGCTTCTCCACTTGTCCTCCACAGGGCTTAAGACTAAATCTCAGAGCTCACCTCAGTGCCATTGCAGCCTATCACAGGCCACTGGATAGGCATCCCATTTCCTCATACCCCTTGGTGCAACAATTCATGCAGGGTTTTATGCTTTCCAAGCCACCGATCAAACCACCACCGGTGGCTTGGGACCTCAACGTGGTCCTAGCACAGCTTCTAAAAGCCCTGTTTGAGCCCTTGGCTACCACGTCTCCAAAATTCCTGTCTTGAAAGGTCATCTTCCTCATTGCCCTTACCTCAGCTTGTTGCATCAGCTAATTACAGTCTTTAGTAGTGGATCCTCCCTACACTCGGTTTCACCATGACAAGGTGGTTCTCTATACCCATCTGCCTTTCCTTCCAAAAGTGGTCTCCCCTTTTCATATCAGCCAATCAGTCATGATACCTGCCTTTCCCCAACCGCATGCCTCTAGGGCTGAGACAGCATTACATACTTTAGATTGCAAGTGTGCCTTTGCCTTCTATTTGGACAGGACCAAAGATTTTAGCAAATCCTTTCAATTATCTGTTTCCTTTGACTCAAGCCACTTGGGTCTTCTGGTGTCAAAACGCATCCTATCCAACTGGTTTGCAGAATGCATTTCTTTTGCCTGTGCTCAGGCAGGACCCTCTCTTGAGGGTCACGTCACCACTCACAATGTGAGGTCTATGGCAGCCTCAGTCACCAACCTCCATTCTGTCTCCATAGAGATCATCTACCGGGCAGCTATCTGTTTCACACCTTCGCTACTCACTACTGCCTTGACAGGGACTCCTGTCGGGATGCTGTCTTTGGCCAGGCTGCTGCTCAGCATCTCATTGGTACTTAATCACAACAGCTACCAATTATACTTCTCTGGCATCTGACCCCATGCATCATGCTCTTGCCTACTGCACATGAATTCACTGGGGCCACTTAGTGTCCATGCCCTCTTGGCTCCATTCTTTAGCCTCAAGGATGTTTTTTCAGACTTGTACCTGGGAGCTAGTAAGGTCCCATATGTGAAGATTGCATTCCTGCTTGTGCCTAGAGATAGCGTAGTTACTCACCTATAATGGTGATCTCAGGGAACAGCAGGAGTCAATCTTCACAACCCACCCTCCTTCCTAGGAGTTGTTGGGTATACTTTTTCCTCTATCTCTCAGCTACAAACTCAACTGAGGAAAGGAGCTGGGAAGGTGGGAAGGCAAAGGCTTTCCTATTGGATGCTGGGGAGCATTCCCACACGGGCTCTGTAGGTGCCGACAATACCCATATTTGAAGACTCATTCCTGCTGTTCCCGGAGATCACCTGTTACAAATGAATAACTGTGTTTTCCTTGAGTCCTGCTACACCAATCCAGGACCTGCCCCTGGAACCTGTACTGGCCTGATGTACTCTGTGGTTGACCCTGCAAGCACATAACCTTTTGACAAGCCTTCTGTTGAGACTTATCCTGTACATTATGCTTTTGGTTCTGTTGATCATTGTTATCCTCACCAAGGTTGTGTGAGGTCAGCAATTCCTGACTATATGTTTAGGTACGGATATTGGTTTGTGCCCCTAGTGGCAAGGCTGTTAATGGCATGATGTCATAAAAAGTTTCTGGAAGCTTTGTCTCCACATCTGCTTGTAGGGGGGAACACAACACACTTGCCTGGATTGGTCTAGCAGGATACCTTGTAGGCCAATGCAGTGGAACCTGCTGTTATACACACAAGAGAGGAATTGGAGGCCCTACTCAGATATTTCTTTATGCTGAACACGGGGGGAGGGGGGGCTGCATTCCATCTTGGATCTCAGGGGGACCTCAATCATTCTTTCCTTTAGAGAAGTTCAAAATGAGCCCTGTTTCCTCTATTCCCTTGCTTGATGAGAGGAAACGTAAATGCCGTTCTGAGTTAGACCGTGGTTTAATGAGCCTCAGCATTTTGTCTCCAACTGGTCAGTCTTGGTACTTGAGGGGGTGACCACATGGACAAAGTGCAGTTATGCACTTGGGGAAGAGTCACCCAAACTATAGCTACACAATGCAAGATTCCACATTAGGAGCTGCCATCCAGGAAAAGCATCTAGGTGTCATCGTGGATAATTGAAATCTTCTGCTCAGTGTGCAGCAGTAGCCAAGAAAGCTAATAGTATGCTAGGAATCATAAGGAAAGGAATAAGAACAAAACAAAGGATGTGTGTATAATTCTGTTCGCTGCATCTTTTTTTTTTAGAGAGCAAATTTAGAAAAGGTACAGCAAAGGGTGACCAAAATGATAAACAGGATGGAAGGATACTCTTCTGAGGCAAGACGTAAAAGGTTGCGATAACTCTGCTTGGAAAAGAGATTTCTGAGGGGAGATATGATAGAAGTGTAAAATGAGCGGTGTAGAACAAATGTGACTCGGTTGCTTGTTTCAAAAACTATAAAGACTAGAGAGCACGCAATAAAGCTATAAAGTAGTATGTTTAAGACTAGTAAGATAAAATCTTTTTTCACTCAACACATAAGCTCTGGAATTCATTGCCAGATGATGTAGTAAAAGCTGATCTCCAGGAACAAGCAGGAATAAGTCCTCACTTATGGGTACATCGGAACTGACGGAGCCTGCGCGGGAAAGCTCCCCAGCTTCCCAGAAAGGAAGCTTTTGGGGCCTCCCACTGCACATGCGCGCTGCCTTCCCGCCTTCCTGCCTTCCTGACCAGCTCTCCTCAGTTTCTCTTTTTCCGCGGAGCCAGCAGGTCGTGTTCCTGTCACCGCTGAAGAAATTGTTATTTTAGTTTCTTTCTTTAGACCGCGTACCTGCCTTCCCCATACCGAAACCGGTACCGCCGGTCTCTTTTCTTTTCTTTTCTTTCTTAAAAGCTTTTTTTTTTTTTTTTTTTTTTTTTTATTTTTTAGCACAACTTGGTGACTTCTGTTAGGCCTCAGGCCTAAACAAAATCTCCTCATGGAGAAACCAGCTCCTGGTTTCAAGAAGTGTACCAAGTGTAGTGCTGTTATTTCTGTTACAGACACCCATGACTGGTGTCTTAAATGTTTGGGGCCTGACCACTCCATTCCGGACTGCCCATCCTGCTCCCAGATGTCTAAACGTGGTTTGCAGAACCGGGCCAACAAATTCCATGTGCTGTTTGCTTCAGATAATCCAGCATCACAGTCATCATCCAGGTCTTCCTCTCCGGATGGATCTCAGGTAACCAAACCTTCTTCGGGCAGGTCCTCAAAGAGCAAATCTCCTTCAAAGCATCGAGAGGCTCTCAATTTTGAATCTGAGGACCATGCCCCAGCCAAACAACCCCGGCGGGAAGCTCTGGCTTCCAAAGCACCATCTATGGGGTTACAGGTTGACATCGATGGCACGGCCTCGACCGATCACCTGTTAGACTGCTCTGGGGTACCGGCCCATGCCGGTACCGACATCCAGGCAGCAGTGGCGTCTATGGGCAATACTGTCCAGACCATGCAGCAGGCCGTTCTGGCTTTCATTAACGCTGCGACGCCCTCGGTACCGCATCTAGCGGTTCCGGGTCCGGTTCCGGTACTGTCTTCCATACCGGAACCGAGACCATCGTCTTCCAAACGCAGATCGGTTCCGCATACCGGATCCGGGTTTTCACCCGATACCGATCCCATACCCAGTATGCCCGATGTCGATACCGATCGGTATGCGTATCGTGCGTTGGAAGCAAATAGACGATACTCTGATTCTTCTGAGGATTTTGACTCCTCTGATGACTCTGATGAGCTGTCTCTAGTTCTTCCTGAAGAGCCTTCTTCCCCAAAGAGGAGAATGTCTCCACCAGAGGATTTGTCCTTTCAAGACTTCATTATAGAAGTAGCTAAAGGACTTTCTATTACCACATCCTCTGAAAAAGAACCTAGATCAAAGAAATTGGATATTTTAGGATACCCTAAGGTTCCTAAAGAGGCAGTCACCCTGCCTATCCATGAAATCCTTCAAGAACACTTGATGGACTTATGGGAGGCTCCTCTAACGTTGTCTCCTCATTCCCGTAGGTTGGACACTATGTACCGGGTCCCTCCTTCTCCTGGTTTTCAAAAAACTCAGCTGCCTCACCATTCCATTGTGGTGAAGTCTGCGCTGAAAAAGATTAAGAGTACCAAAAGGCACTCTTCTACCCCTCCAGGGCCGGAATGTAAGACCCTAGACTCTTTTGGTAGGAAAATCTTCCAGGCTAGTATGCTTATAGCCAGGATTAATTCATACAGTCTGTATATGGGCATGTTTCTAAGGGAACTTGCCCTAAAGGTACGGCATTTTGCCTCCTTTATCCCTGAGGATAGAAAGGAGGAGTTCATTTCTCTGGTGAAACAGCTTCTAGATGTTTCTAAGTTCTCCAACAGAGCAGCTTTTGATTCCTTTGAGGGTGCCGGTCGAGCTTCGGGCATTGCTATTGCAGCCCGACGACTTGCTTGGCTCCAGGCCTCTGACCTAGAACCCTGGGTCCTGGATGGCTTACGGAATCTGCCCTGTACAGGTGAGAACTTATTTGGTAAAGACTGGCAAATTAAAGCCACTCAAATGGACGCAGAAAATGCTACATTAGATAGACTTTCTAAGTCTACCTCTACTTCTGCCAAGAAAAAGTCTTTCAAGAGGCCTTACTACAAGAAGGCCAGATTTTCCACAAATACTGGCCAACAATCTTCTCAGCCTCGCTTTGCTGCTAAACGTCAGCAACCTAAACAGGCAAGGTCAAAGCCTGCAGCGTCTGCCACTCCTCAGCAGGCTCAACCCCCTCAGGGGTTTTGACTTGCCCCTAGAGAACTTAACATTTCTGGCTCTAGAACAACCAGAGCCCCTCACCATTCCCGGAAGGTTAGCTCACTTTGCTCCCAGATGGGGGCAAATTACATCAGAGCACTGGACCCTCTCTATCATCAGAGAGAGCTACAAACTTCATTTTTCCAACCTTCCTCCACATACCATGGTGACGCACTTCAATTCTCCCCCATCTCTCCTGGACCTGTTGGGTCAGGAAATCTCTTCTCTCCTTGCCCAAGGGGCAATAGAAGAGGTTCCTCTTCTTCAACAAGGGACAGAATTCTACTCCCCTTATTTTCTCATACCAAAGAAGACAGGGGGATTCAGACCTATCCTAGATCTGAGAGAATTGAACAAATTTCTGTACAAGGAGAAATTCAAAATGCTTTCTCTAGGCATTCTCCTTCCATACCTTCAGAGTCAGGATTGGCTTTGTTCTCTAGATCTCAAGGATGCGTACATACATATACTCATCCACCCATCCCACAGAAAATATCTAAGATTTCTGTTTCATGGAAAACATTTCCAGTACAGAGTACTTCCCTTCGGTCTAGCCTCTGCTCCAAGAGTGTTCACCAAATGCATGGCAGTTGTTGCCGCATTTCTAAGAGGTCTGGGAATTTTTGTATTCCCATATCTGGACGACTGGCTCATCCGAGCTCCATCTCAGTCAGAGGCCCAGATTTCCCTGGACCGCACAAGGCACATTCTGCAGTATCTGGGACTGGTGATAAACCTTCCCAAGTCTCAACTTATCCCTACTCAGTCTCTGGAATTCATAGGGGCCCAGTTGGACACCACCACTGCAAGGGCCTACCTACCTCAAGTCCGGGGCCAACGTCTGGTGTGCTTGGCCTCCCAAGCTCAGTCCAGCAGTCACTTGACAGCCAGAGAAATGCTGCGACTTCTGGGCCACATGGCCTCCACGGTACACGTGGTGCCCTACGCTCGTCTTCATATGAGAGCAGCTCAATGAACCTTGGCCACCCAGTGCGCTCAGGCATCAGGAGCGCTCTCCGACCAAATACTCACCTCAAAGCGTCTGTTTTGGTCCCTCCAATGGTGGATGTCCACCAAGAATCTGTTGTTGGGGGCCCCCTTCCAACCTTTGTTGCCCCAAGCAACCCTCACAACAGATGCCTCCCAAACAGGGTGGGGGAGCCCATCTCCAAGACCTCTCCACTCAGGGCTCTTGGTCTCCTCAGGAGACCACGCTTCATATCAATCTCCTGGAACTGCGAGCAATATACTTTGCCCTCAAAGTCTTCTATTCCCTCCTTGTCAACCTGACTGTCCTAGTTCATACAGACAATCAGGTGGCCATGTTCTATATAAACAGACAAGGAGGGACGGGCTCTCTGTCGCTTTGCAACGAGGCTCTCAGATTATGGGCCTTCGTCAGAGCATCAAATTCATCTTCTAGCAGTATATCTTCCAGGAGTTCAAAACTCTCGGGCAGACAGACTCAGTCGAGTTCTGCTTCCACACGAATGGTCCCTACACAGGGACCAGATACGCAGAATCTTTCAGGAATGGGGGACCCCGGACATAGACCTCTTTGCAAGTCCGTGGAATGCCAAACTTCCCCGGTTCTGTTCCAGGACTCCGTGTCAGGGAGCTCAGGCCAACGACGCCTTTCTCCTGCATTGAAGTCAGGAATTCCTATATGCCTTTCCACCCATTCCTTTGATTCCCAAGACTCTGTTCAAACTCCAGAGGGATCACGGGTCGATGATCCTCATAGCTCCACGCTGGCCACGCCAAGTGTGGTTCCCTCTACTTCTGCATCTCTCCCAGGGACCCTCCCTGGACCTGGGAGCTGCTCCAGACCTTCTGTTTCAGGAGGAGGGGACTTTGTGGCACCCAAACCCCAAGTCCCTACACCTCAGAGCTTGGTTACTGAAGGCCTAAGCCTTCATGACTTCAATCTTTCTCAACCTGTGCAAGATATCCTGCATGCCTCTAGGAAACCTTCCACGAGGCATTCCTATGCTTTCAAATGGAAACGCTTTTCCATTTGGTGTGCTCAGCAGGGTCTTGACCCTCTAGCACTTCCTTTGAATTCTCTACTAGACTATCTCCTGAATCTTTCTAATGCAGGCCTCAAGACGAATTCAGTAAGAGTCCATTTGAGTGCTATTGCAGCATCCTTAAAACCTATAAATGGACGACCTGTCTCCTCTCATCCTCTTATTGCAAGATTCATGAGAGGCCTGACTCTAACCAAACCTCCCATTCGACCTCCTCCGGTAGCATGGGACTTAAACCTGGTTCTGGGTCAGCTGATGAAGCCACCCTTTGAACCGTTGGTCTCTGCTTCCTTGAAATTTCTTTCCTGGAAGGTCCTTTTCCTTATTGCAGTCACTTCGGCTCGCCGCATCAGTGAACTACAGGCCTTAGTGGCTCATCCACCTTATACTAGGTTTCATCATGATAAGGTGGTCCTTAGGACGAATCCCCACTTTATGCCCAAAGTGGTCTCGCCTTTTCATCTTAATCAAGAGGTATATCTACCTGTCTTTTTCCCGGCTCCTCATGCATCCAGTGCAGAGAGGAACCTTCATACTCTAGACTGTAAAAGAGCTCTTGCCTTTTACCTCAACAGGACTCAACCACATCGAAAGTCTTCCCAACTTTTTGTGGCTTTTGATCCTTCTCATTTGGGACTTCCAGTCTCAAAACGTACACTTTCCAATTGGATTGCTCAGTGTATTTCCTTTGCTTACCAGAGTAAAAACATTTCTCTGGAAGGCCATGTCACAGCTCACAATGTGAGAGCCATGGCCACTTCTATGGCTCATCTTCACTGTATCCATAGATCAGATCTGTCGAGCAGCCACCTGGGCCTCGGTTCATACCTTCACAGCCCATTACTGTTTGGACAAGGACTCCCGCCAGGATGCCTTGTTTGGTCAGGCTGTCCTCAAACACCTGTTCCATACTTAAACAACTCCTGCCCACCTTCCCTGGATGGATGCCTGAGATCCATACGAAGATGGTGAACCCTTGGGGGGGGATCTCCCAGGCATCTTAGCTAGGGAGTCCCCATAAGTGAGGACTTATTCCTGCTTGTTCCTGGAGATAGCACAGTTACTTACCTGTAACAGGTGATCTCTGGGAACAGCAGGAATTAGTCCTCACAACCCACCCACCTCCCCTAGGAGTTGTATCTTCTATCTATCTTCCTTTCCTCTCTCTATTGTCTCAGCTATAAACTCGAACTGAGGAGAGCTGGTCAGGAAGGCGGGAAGGTAGCGCGCATGTGCAGTGGGAGGCCCCAAAAGCTTCCTTTCTGGGAAGCTGGGGAGCTTTCCCACGCAGGCTCCGTCGGTTCCGACGTACCCATAAGTGAGGACTAATTCCTGCTGTTCCCAGAGATCACCTGTTACAGGTAAGTAACTGTGCTTTACTGTAGCTGAGCTTAAAGTTCTGGACAAGTTCCTGGAGACAGCCCATAAAACATTAAAGTGGAGTGGGGAAATCTACTGCTTACACAGGTACACTAAAAAAAAAATTTTTTAAACTGCCTCTAATGTTTCGATTGAGTTTTACGTTTTTTGGTGCACTGAATCCAAATCTGGTAACCAATTTGCTCCATCACGTACAGATTTTTTGCTACATTGGGTTAGCAGTTTGAGGTGAACGTTTCAGATTGAGTGCGATCGAGATAAAAGTTTCTTGGATGAATTCTTTATACTAATTGTTTAGTAGTTATTCAAATAAGAATAAAGAAAATTGTAACAAGGCAGCACATAAGAATAGAGTAATGTCAACAAAACACACTGTGATGGTAGCAAAATTGTCTGCACTTAAAACAGCCACATACATGTGCACAAACATTGAGCATATAAGAGCGAGGTTAGACACAAAGCAAAGCAAAGAAATGTGCAAAAAATGTTGTACAGGTATGTATGTAAGATTAGAAAACGCAAACCGCACCATTGCAATACATGAAGACAAACACCCGATGGTGTGAAAATAAAATTCTAATAAATGAGATCCGACACTGTGGTAATAACTAGCAAATTTTTATTTCAAAGTTTAGTAAAAACACAATATTTGTCAACACAGTTTAGATTTTAAAGTCATTCTTGGGTCAATCAATCTCCTGGTGGGCCCGTTTCTTCTTCCCCCGAATGCTTCTCTTGGTGCGCTGCTTGGCGTATTTTTCATCTGGGGTTTCCCGCAGCAGCAACCAGCAGAAATCAGCCATCATACTGGTGTTCCATCTTCCTTGGTACCTTCTCTCTGCGTCCTTGATGTCCTGGTGAAACCTTTCACCTTGTTCTTCACTGTACGCCCCCAAGTTTTCGGGAAAGTAGTTCACATGGGAGTGCAAGAAATGGACTTTCAGGCTCATGTTACAGCCTTGTTCTTTGAAGGCATTGAGCATCCTGGCAACAATATCCTTATAGTTCTCATCCCGCCTGTTCCCCAAGAATTTGAGAACAACATCCTTGAAGGAATCCCAGGCTTCTTTTTCCTTCTCAGACATCGTTTCAGCGAATGCTCCATCTGAAATGAGTTTCCTTATATCAGGGCCAACAAACACTCCTTCCTTTAGCTTTGCTTCAGAAAGTCGGGGGAACTTTGAGCAAAGGTACCGAAAGCACTCACCATCTTTTGGAAGGGACTTGATGAATTGCTTAATGAGACCCAACTTAATGTGGAGAGGTGGTAATAGAATTTTATCACGAGGTACCAAGCTCTCATGAAGAACATTTTTCTCACCGGGTCTCAAATACTCCTGAATTGGCCAGTCTTTTTCCCCCAGTGTAGGTCGCGGGCCCGGCTATCCCACAAGCAAAGGAAGCAGGGATATTTGGTGAAACCGGATTGCTGCCCTAATAGCATGGATAGAATTTTAAAGTCTCTACAAATCATCCACTTATGCTCATTATAACGAATCTTCTGAAGAATCAGGGCCAAATTCTCGTATTTTTCTTGGAGAATAACAGAGTGAGCAATAGGAACTGAAGCGAATGTGTTGCCATTATGAAGAAGAAGAACACCTTTTATGCTGTCTTTTGACGAATCAATGAACAGCCGCCATTCAGCAGGATCATACTTGAGTTTAAACTTTTCCATCACTCCGTATATAACGTTGCAAAATACCAAATCTTCCTCTTTGCTGAAATACTTCAAAAATTGTGTCTCGCGGTTGCAGTACCAATAAAAAGTTGTTCCTGGTGACAATAGATTTTTCTGTTTAAGCCAAGAACCTAGCAGTTGGGCAGCATCTTTTGGGAGTCCTAAATCCCGGACTAAATCATTCAATTCAGCTTGAGAGAAAAGTTCAGGTTTTGGATCTGGTTCAGTTTCAAACTCGGAAGTACTGGACTCATCGGGAAAAGCCATCTGATGAGTCTCATCATGATCAGAACCGTCCACACAAATATGATCCAAAGATTTTGGTGGTTCAGGCACAGGTACTTCGTTGCCATGAGGCATAGGCCTAATTGCTGAGGGAAGGTTGGGGTAACTTATTACGTTCTTATTTTTTAAGTTGTATCCCTTCACAATGCAAGAGCAAAAATAGCAGTCACTGCTGTGGTCTCTTTGTTCACGCCACATCATAGGTATTCCGAAACGAAATGCTTGTTTTTTACCTTTCATCCATAAGCGTAGATCTTCCTCACATGTCTTGCACACTTTGTGAGGAGCCCACGGTTTGTCTTGATCGCCTAACTTCAAACCGAAATAGGCGAAATATACTTTTTTAATAAATGCAGAAATGTTCCTCTGCCGCTTTTTCACGGTATATTCCCCACAAATAAAACAAAAACTGTCCGGAGAGTTGACGCAACCTCTGGCTCTGTGAGCCATCACAAATACACAGCACTGCAAACTACAACTGTAGTGAACCACTTCGGAATAAAGCTGGATTACGACTGAGCAAACAAAAGGTAATAATGAACTTGCAAGAAACTGAAATTTGACAGGAACGTTCATGTCGCAACCACCGTGTTTGAGCGAGCGAACGAGGCGAGGCGAACAGGAAAGAACATGCGCCAGCGCGAGTACTGGATTTAGCCCCCCGCCTCCCAATTGTCCTGTTAATGTATAAAATGAATACAAAACACTCTAAAATATCATGAGGGAGTGTTTCTAGTTAGTTAACCATTACAACCTCTATTTTGGGCCAAGAAAATAAACTGCAGTCGGCTAAAAAGAAATTATGTGAACATTCCTTATATGGGTAAGAAATCTAATTTTGCAAGAAAACGTGACGTGATGGAACATTTTGGCTATTTTTCCTGGATTCAGCACCCCAAAATCTATAGGAATCAGTTGCAAAACTGGAGGCAGTTTTTTGGTAGTGTACCTGTGTTATCAATAAGCAGCATGTATCTACCTTTCTAGATCGTGCCAGGTACTTATGACTTGGATTAGCCGCTGTTGGAAGCAGGATATTGGGCTTGATGAATCGTTGGTCTGATCCAGTATGGCAAATCTTATGTTACCTGGAAGATCCCAAAAAAGTAGATCTTCCTCATAGCTCATTTCCAGGGATGAGCAGTACCTCCCCCAAGTCTAAGTGATTCAATTTTTCATGGACTTTTTTCCTCAAGAACTTGTCCAAACTTCTTGATTGCCAAACCTCCAGGATGCTTATACACACATACCAATTCATCCCAAATGTAGGTGGTACCTTTGCTTCACCCGGCAGAACAGCATTATCAATACAGAGTTTTCAATTTGAACTGTAATTAGCACCCAGGATATTCACCAATTGTCCTGCTGCCATGGATATAAACAATTTAAAACAAAGGGTAACTTAGTATTTGAGGGGAATAGTTAAAACCTTGACGTTTGAAAATGATGGAAAATGTAATTCATGGCCGAATCTAGGTGTAGATAGGGAGTTTTATATGTAATGTAACTTTTGTATGTTTTAGTATGCACACTGTAACCTTTCTCTTTAGTGAGACTAGGGAGTAAGTTAAACATACTGTATCACAAAGATTATCTTTCTGTATATATTTTGAGGTTTATGTAGTTTGATGATTTTCTGATATTTATTATGTTCCATTTCAGTGTATCTTATATGATTAGATGGAATATAAATGTAGAACGTATGTGGGCTACCTGGACCTTATTCAAAAATGACTTTTCCCATTGTGTTCATGGAAAAGATCTTTATTAAAAGATGCTTTCAGTAGACAGGATATTTGGGAATTCCTTTTATTAGGCGGTAGAGAAGTGTGGCTAGAGACTTGACCACTCCTTCACCTTTATACCATTTTCCCTTTTTAGTTAACACTGTTGCTGAAATTAGAAGATAAGTTGAATCGACATCTCAGCTGTGATTTGTTACCCAGTGAGTAGAAACTTCAGTGTGGTCTTTCCCCATACCATGAATGGGAGAATGTGTCCAAATTTTCAGCACGATCTCTTTCTTCTATACCAGAGGTATACTCTGTTTCTCTTTCAGATGAGAACATTCAGGAGCTAGCAGCAGAACTGGTTCAGCTGGGCTTTATAAGTGAGGTGAGTGATTTCTGTGACAACCCATATGTACTCTTCTGAAGCAACATAGTAAATGGCAGACCAATTGGTCTATCCAATCTATTTGTTCTGGGCTATATAGTAAGGATATATCTCCAGGAACAAGCAGGAATGAGTCTTCACATATGGGTACGTCGGTACCGACGGAGCCTGCGCGGGAACGCTCCCCAGCTTCCCAAAAAGGAAAGCTTTCGGTAGCATCCCACAGCGCCTGCGCGTTGCCTTCCCGCCTTTCCCAACCGCCTCTCCTCAGTTCTTTGCCGCGGAGCCAGCAGGTCGAGCTCTGTCACCGCTGAAGAAGTTCTTTGTTTTATTTTATTTCTTTGGTTGCGTGTCTGCCTCCCCCGACTCCGGACCGGTACCGCCGGTCTTTTCTTTCTTTTCTTTAAAAAAAAAACAAACTATATATTTTTCCCTCACTTAGTGTATTTTTTCTCTTTGGGCCTTAGGCCTCACAAGAAATTTTTCCTCATGGAAAAACCAGCCTCCGGGTTTAAGAAATGCACTAAGTGCAGCGGTACTATTTCTGTTACAGACACCCATGAATGGTGTCTTAAATGTTTGGGTCCTGAACACTCCATTTCGGATTGTCCGTCCTGCTCTCTGATGTCTAAACGGGGTTTACAGAACCGAGCAGCTAAGCTCCATGTGCTGTTTCCCGCTGATGCAGCTTTGGTGGCATCGACGTCTTCCAGGGCTGCTTCTTCCCCCAATGGATCTCAGGTAACCAAACATAAATCCAGCCGGCCCTCGAAGGGTAGATCTTCCTCTAAGCATCGAGATGCCTCCGGGCTTGCCCTCGAGGATCCTGCACCGGCAAAACAACCCCGGCGGGAAGCTCCGGCTTCCAAAGCTCCACCTATGGGGTTACAGGTTGACATCGATGGCACGGCCTCGACCGATCACCTGTTAGAATGCTCTGGGGTACCGGCACAACCTTCCGGTACCGAGTTCCAGGCATTCATGGAGTCGATGGATCAGAATGTTGTGTCCATGCAGCAGGCTATCAGTGCCTTCATTCAAGCTGCGACGCCGTTGATACCACAACAAACTCCGTTGTCTGTATCGACTCGGGTACTGGCACCAGTGCCCATACCGGTACCAACTGCATCGGCATCGACCAGGATACCGACTGCAGCGGTTCCTTGTCCAGGGCTGCTCATCGGTACCGATCCTGTACCGATGACGCCCGATGTCGATACTGCTCGATATGCGTACCAAGCGTTAGAAGAACACCCTGACAGACGGTACTTTGATTCCTCTGGTGATTCTGATACATCAGAGGAGTCTGCTGAAGTATCTATAGCCTTTCCTGAAGAGCCTTCTCCAAAAAGAAGAATGTCTCCTCCAGAGGACTTGTCCTTTCAAGACTTCATAAGAGAAGTAGCTAAAGGACTTTCTATTTCAGTAACCTCTGAATCAGGGCCTAGAGCAAAAAAATTAGATATTTTGGGTTATTCTAAGGCTCCTAAAGAGGCAGTCACCTTACCAATTCATGAGATTCTTTATGAACACATGATTGATTTATGGGAGACTCCTCTCACTATCTCTTCTCATTCTCGCAGATTGGACACTATGTATCGTGTCCCTCCCTGTCCTGGTTTTCATAAAACACAGCTTCCTCACCATTCCATTGTGGTGCAGTCAGCTATGAAGAGGATAAAGAGTACAAAGAGACACACTTCTACTCCTCCAGGAAGAGAATGCAGGACCTTGGATGCTTTTGGTAGAAAAATCTTCCAAGCCAGTATGCTCATTGCCAGAATCAACTCCTATAGTCTTTACATGGGTATGTTTCTAAAGGAGGTTGCAGATAAACTGCAAACTTTCCTCCCTTTTCTGCCAGAGGATAAAAGGGATGAATTCCTCATTTGGCTTAAGCATTTTCAAGACATTTCAAAGTTTTCCAACCGGGCAGCCTTTGACTCCTTTGAAGGTGCCAGCAGAGCTTCTGGCATTGCCATAGCTGCTCGCAGAATTGCTTGGCTCCAAGCTTCTGATTTAGAACCCTGGGTCCAAGATGGCTTAGGAAATCTTCCTTGTACAGGTGAAAACCTGTTTGGCAAAGAATGGCAAATAAAAGCCACTCAAATGGATGCAGAGAATTCTGCTCTGGATAGACTTTCAAAGTCAACCTCCATTCCTGCCAAGAAAAAAACCCTTCAAGAAGTCTTTTTTCAAAAAGAGCAGATTCCCTTCTGCTTCTGGCCAACAATCCTCTACAGGTCGCTTTGCTACTAAGCGTCAGCAACCTAAACAGGCCAGGCCTAAGACTACAGGGGCTGCTGCAACTTAGCAGACCCAACCTCCTCAGGGTTTTTGACTTGATGCTAGAGAACTTAGCCTTTCTGGCTTTAAAACAGCCAGAACCTCTCACCATTCCAGGAAGGTTAGCTCATTTTGCTCCCAGATGGGAGCAGATTACATCAGAGCAGTGGACCCTCTCCATCATAAGAGAGGGCTACAAACTTCATTTCTCAGACCTTCCTCCCCACACCATGGTGAGACACTTCAATTCTCCCACATCTCTTCTCGACCTTCTAGGTCAAGAGGTGGCTACCCTTCTTTTACATTTTTACATTTTACATTTTTTCAGGCTTGATATACCGCCCAGGACCGGAGTATCAGGGCGGTGTACAATAAAAGGCAGCTACAGAAAAATAAAGAGAGAAAGGAACGCCATTAAATAATAGGAAAGAATGAGTGAGAGAGAGAGAAAAAAAAGGACAGACTGGAGAGCTAGACACAAAAACGCAGGGGGAAAGGAAGAGTGGGGGGTAGCCGTCGGGTGGGACATGGCGGGCAGGAGTGTTGGATGATGGTTATAGTTCGGGGGAGGCTGGAAGATCAAATGCTTGAGAGAAAAGGTGGGTTTTGAGGAGAGCTTTAAATTGAGGGAAGGAGGACTCAGTACGGAGGGTGTGAGGAAGAGAGTTCCAGAGGGCGGGGGCTAAGAAGAAGAAGGCGGAATGGCGGCTAAGTTCAAGGTGGGCCTGAGATGGGGAAGGGAGGAAGAGGCGGTTGGTATGAGATGAACGGAGGAGACGGGGGGTAGGCTGATGAAAGATAAGATCAGAGAGATACCGAGGAGTGCTAGTATAGAGAACCCTGTGAGTGATGATGAGATATTTATAGATGAGCCGAAATTTAACGGGGAGCCAATGAAGTGAGAAGAGGCAGGGTGTAATGTGATCAGAAGGGGAAGAAAAAGTGAGGAGACAGGCGGCAGTGTTTTGGAGGAGCTGAAGACGACGGAGTTGACAGGAAGGGAGGCCAGCAAGGATGGAGTTACAATAATCCAGACGGGAAGTTACAAGAGAAAGAACTAGAGTGGTGAGGGATTGAGGGGAAAGAAAAGGCCGGAGAGAACGAATACGGCGTAGGTGAAAGTGACAAGTACGGACGAGGGAGGAGATATGAGGATGAAAGGAAAGGGAAGAGTCGAGGGTAACACCCAGATAGCGGAGGGAGGAGACGACGGGAATAGGGAGGGAGGACATTACAGGGGCTAAGCTAGGCAAAGGAGAAGAGAAAGAGAACCAAATAGCAGAGGATTTAGAAGGGTTAACACACAGAAAATTTTCGGAAAACCAAGAGGCGACACGGGATAGACAGGTGTTGAGTGTAGAAAGGTCAGGAGAAACAGAACTAGTGTGATGGACGAGGAGAATGTCATCAGCGTAAAAATAGAAAGAAACACCGGATTGCTGGATGAGAAGGGCTAGGGGAGCAAGAAAAATATTGAAAAGTAAAGGGGCAAGGATGGAACCCTGCGGGACACCACAGGGCAAGGAGGAAGGAGCAGAAGTAGAGGCACCTGAGCGAACAGAGAAGGAACGATGGGAGAGAAAAGAATGAAACCAGTGTAGTACAGTGCCGTGGATACCAGAATCGGACAGACGAGTGAGAAGGGTGCGGTGATCAATAACATCGAAGGCAGCGGAAAGATCTAAAGAAACAGCAATGGATAGGTCACCACAATCGTGAGAACGGTGAAGGTCACTAAGGAGGGCGAGGAGGACAGTCTCGGTGCTGTGACCAGATCTAAAGCCAGATTGGCGAGGGTGAAGGTAGAGAGTAGAATCGAGATGTGCTGAAAGTTGTGCAAAGACCAGTTTTTCAAGAACCTTAGAAAGAAAAGGGAGGTTAGAGACGGGGCGCCAATTGGCAGGGAAGCTAGGGTCAAGAGAGGGATTTTTCAAAAGAGGGCGGACTAAGGCGTGCTTCCAGGAGGTGGGAAAAGTACCGGAGGAAAGACTAGTGTTGACCATAGCGAGGATGTATGGAAGAAGATGAAGAGAGGGATCAAGAAGCCAAGTGGACGGAAGAGGGTCAAGTGGACAGGTGGTTTTGTGGGAAGAAGAGATTACCTGAAAAAGCTCAACAGAGGAAACTGGAGTGAAGGAGCACTAGGTATGAGAACAGACATTGGAGGGAGGGGGGGAAAGAGTAGAGGAAGCAGAAGGAGAGGGAGGGGGGCAGAGAGGGAAGGAGGAACGAAGGGACTGAATTTTGTGTACAAAGAAGGAAGCAAGAGCTGTTGGACTGGGGGCAGTGGGGGGGAGCTCTGATGAAGAAGAGCAAGTTGACGGAGAGGACAGGAAGTGGAGAACCCGATATAGGCAGCGAGAAGAATTGGAAGAGGTAGTGATGAGATCTGAGAAATAGGCCCTCTTTGCCATATTAATCATAACGCGGTATGAGCGGTGGACGCAGCGGAAGGAAGTCAGGGTGGCAGGGGAGGGACGTTTGCGCCAGTGACGCTCAGCACGCCGAAGCTGGGCGCGCTGAAGGTAGAGACCGGAGTGATACCAGGGGTGATGAGGAGAAGAACGACAGGAAGTTGGGCGAAGGGGTGCAAGCATGTCAAGAGTGCTGGAGAGGACAGAAGACCAGGAATCAGCTTGACGGCTGACAGGGAGGGAAAAAAATTCAGAAGAGAAAAGAGAGTCAGCAGGAGGGAAGGTTTGCAAGGTAAGAGGAGTGATGCGGCGCTTAAGAGCTTTAAATGAGGTGGGGACATTGGAAGCAAGGGTTTGCAGAGGAGGGAGGGTGAAAGAGAAGAACAGGCAGTAATGATCGGACCAGGGAAGAGGGGGAGAAGAGATGACAGAGGGTACATAGGGGGAAGAGGAGGACGTAAGGATAAGGTCTAGCGTGGAGCCGGAGGAGTGAGTGGGACAAAGCACATGTAGGCGAAGGTCAAGGTCTGAAAAGAGTGAACTGAGGGCCTTGTCACGAGGACGGGACGGGGAAGAGAGGTGGGCATTAAAGTCACCAAGGACAACCAAATGAGAAATGAGTAAGGATGCCTCAGAAAGGGAGAGTAAAAGAGATTCCCAGAGGTCAGGACGCATAGAGGGTGTGGCATAAAGAAGCAGAAAACAAAATAGGAACAGAAGTGTCAGAACGTAGTAAAAGAGCTTCAGGGTAGCGAGGCTGAGGGGACACAAGAGAAAGAGGAGCAAGGGGCAATAGAAGAAGTTCCCCTTCTTCAACAAGGGTCAGGGTTTTACTCCCCCTATTTTCTCATTCCAAAGAAGACGGGGATTCAGACCCATATTAGATCTCAGGGAATTGAACAAATTTCTATGCAAGGAGAAGTTCAAGATGCTTTCTCTGGGCACTCTCCTTCCATACCTTCAAAGTCAGGATTGGCTTTGTTCTCTAGATCTCAAGGATGCGTACACACATGTCCTCATCCATCCATCTCACAGAAGATTCCTCCGTTTTCTTTTCCAAGGAAAACATTATCAATACAGGGTGCTTCCTTTTGGTCTGGCCTTTGCCCCAAGAGTGTTCACCAAATGCATGGCAACAGTAGCTGCATTTCTACGCACCCTGGGAATATTTGTATTCCCATACCTGGACGACTGGCTCATCCGAGTTCCATCTCAGTCAGAGGCCCAGATTTCCCTGGACCGCACAAGACACATTCTGCAGTATCTGGGACTTGTGGTAAACCTCCCAAAGTCTCAGCTCACCCCTACTCAGTCCCTAGAATTCATAGGGGCCTGGTTGAATACTACCACTGCAAGGGCCTACCTTCCTCAGGCCCATTGCCAAAGTCTAGTGCAGTTAGCCTCCCAGATTCAGTCAAAGAGCCACTTAACTGCCCAGGAGATGCTACAACGGCTAGGCCACATGGCTTCCACAGTGCATGATGTACCCTGTGCTCGCCTACACATGAGAGCAGCCCAATGGACTTTGTCCACCCAGTGGACTCAGCCCAATGGACTTTGTCCACCCAGTGGACTCAAGCATCAGGAGCTCTCTCAGACCAAATAGCAACCTCCAAACGTCTCTTTTGGTCTCTCCAATGGTGGATGTCCACTCAAAATCTGTTGCTGGGGTCCACCTTCCAACAGTTGTTGCCTCAAGCAACCCTCACAACAGATGCCTCCCAAACAGGTTGGGGAGCTCATCTGCAAGACCTCTCCACAGGAGACCTTTCTTCATATCAACCACTTGGAGCTTCGAGCAGTCTTTCTAGCTCTCAAGGTCTTTCATACCCTGCTCAGCTACAAGACAGTCCTCATTCATACGGACAATCAAGTAGCCATGTTTTACATAAACAAGCAAGGAGGAACTGGCTCTGTCGCTTTGCAACGAAGCTTTAAGATTGTGGGCCTTCGCCAGAGAGCATCAAATCATTCTCCTGGCAGTATACCTCCCAGGAATCCAAAACTCTTGGGCAGACAGACTCAGTCGAGTTCTGCTCCCACACGAATGGTCCCTGCACATGGATCAGGTACTCAGAATCTTCCAAGAATGGGGAACCCCGGACTTAGACCTCTTTGCAAGTCCGTGGAATGCCAAACTTCCCCGGTTCTGTTCCAGAATTCCGTGTCAGGGAGTTCAGGCCAAGGATGCCTTCCTCCTTCACTGGGGTCAGGGCTTCCTGTATGCCTTTCCACCCATTCCCTTGATTCCCAAGACTGTTCAAACTCCGGAGGGATCAAGGATCTATGATCCTCATAGCTCCACGCTGGCCACACCAAGTGTGGTACCCTCTACTTCTGCATCTCTCCCAAGCCCCCTCCCTGGACTTGGGAGCTGCTCCAGACCTTCTGTCCCAGGAGGAGGGGACTTTGTGGCACCCAAACCCCAAGTCCCTTCACCTCAGAGCTTGGTTACTGAAGGCCTAGACCTTCAAAGCTGGAATCTTTCTCAACAAGTGAAGGATATCCTCCATGCTTCCAGAAAACCTTCCACTAGGCGTTCCTATGCTTTTAAATGGAAAAGATTTTCCATTTGGTGTGCTGAAAGGGGTCTCGACCCTCTAGCACTACCTTTGAATTCTCTATTGGAATACCTCCTGCATCTTTCCAATGCAGGCCTTAAGACGAATTCAGTAAGGGTCCATTTGAGTGCTATTGCAGCATCACTTAAGCCTATCAATGGACAACCTATTTCCTCTCATCCTCTTATTGCAAGATTCATGAGAGGCCTAACTTTAACTAAACCTCCCATTAGGCCGCTTCCGGTGGCATGGGATTTAAATCTGGTTCTTGGTCAGCTTATAAAGCCTCCTTTTGAACCCTTAGCCACCACCTCCTTGAAATTTCTTTCCTGGAAGGTTATTTTCCTCATTGCAGTCACATCAGCTCGCCGCATCAGTGAGCTGCAGGCCTTAGTGGCTAATCCACCTTATACAAGGTTCCATCATGATAAGGTAGTCCTTAGGACCAATCCACACTTTATGCCTAAAGTGGTCTCACCTTTTCATCTTAATCAAGAGGTATATTTACCTGTCTTTTTTCCAGCTCCTCATGCATCAAGTGCAGAGAAGAATCTTCATACTCTGGATTGTAAAAGAGCTCTTGCCTTTTACTTACAAAGGACACAGCAACATAGGAAGTCTTCCCAGCTCTTTGTTGCTTTTGATCCCTCTCATTTGGGACTTCCAGTCTCTAAGAGGACACTGTCCAATTGGATTGCTCAGTGTATTTCTTTCGCCTACCAGAGTAAGAACCTTTCTCTGGAGAGCCATGTCACAGCTCATAATGTGAGGGCCATGGCCGCCTCTATGGCTCATCTAAATTCTGTGTCCATCGACCAGATCTGTCGAGCAGCCACCTGGGCCTCGGTTCATACCTTCACAGCCCATTACTGCTTGGACAAGGACTCCCTCCGGGATGCCTTGTTTGGTCAGGCTGTTCTCAAACACCTGTTCCATTCTTAATCAACTCCATCCCTGGATAGATGCCTGAGATCCATAGGAGGAGGTAGAACCCTTCCCAGGGTCTCATATCCTTGGAGATCTCCCAGGCATCTAAGCTAGGGAGTCCCCATATGTGAAGACTCATTCCTGCTTGTTCCTGGAGATAGCACAGTTACTTACCTGTAACAGGTGATCTCTGGGAACAGCAGGAATAAGTCTTCACAACCCTCCCACCTCCCCTAGGAGTTGTATCTCTCTATCTGTCTTTCCTTTCCTCTCTCTCTCTTTTGTCTCAGCTTTAAAACTCGAAATGAGGAGAGGCGGTTGGGAAAGGTGGGAAGGCAGCACGCAGGCGCTGTGGGATGCTCCCAAAAGCTTTCCTTTTTGGGAAGCTGGGGAGCGTTCCCGCGCAGGCTCCGTCGAAACCGACGTGCCCATATGTGAAGACTTATTTCTGCTGTTCCCAGAGATCACCTGTTACAGGTAAGTAACTGTGCTATGCCAGTTATCAGGCTGGGACTGCTTTTGCAGAATCTCACCTAACCAAATCAAGTTTGTTTTTGTTTTTTTGTTGCGTGGTTGGTTTTGTTTTTCATTTTATTTTATTTGCTTTTTTTGTTGGACTGATTCTTCGTGAACCTGAAGATATTTGAAAGGATGGGGGGGTGTTATTTTTTTATTTTATTTAACATTTCTTATATACTGCCTTTCATGATATCAAGGCAGTTTACATTGAACAAACTAAAATTACATTGAACAGAGCGTTATAACTTGGAGATAACTATTTTACAGGGAACATGGCTGGGCAATGGAGGGTTAAGTGGCTTGCCCAAGACCACAAGGAGCACCTGTGGGACTAGAAACCCCAGTCCTTCCGGCCCAAGGTTGCTGTCCTCTAGTGGGATTTGAACCCCTGACCTTCCGGCCTGAGGTACCTTGCCCCAATCACTAGGCCACGCCTCCACTTCCCTCCTCCACTCCATAAGTGTTATGAAAGGGTCCATTCGTAAAAGAAATTAATCTCCCTTTTTATGTGGAAACTGTGAAAGTATCATCCTACGTTCCCTAAGTTAGAAAGGGAGGCCTTCACTAGGTGGCCAGGGAAGATCTGAATGTTTGGATGTTGAAGGGGAAATCCTTCAATTTGAGGTGCTGCAGGCCCAGTACAAACCTGTATGTATGGGATTTCTTTTCTTATTTGCAAGCAGCACTTAAGCAAACAAAAAGGAATGCAGAACTTTAAAATTTGGATAATTCAACATAAAGATCTGCTTCAAGGACATGGCAAAGTTAAGAAGAGGGTCACATCAGCTTTATATACTATTGTGAGGGATGTTTCACAAGTGAAGTATGCATGATATGGATGCATAGGAGAGAGCGTTTGAGACAGCACTCAGAGGAGCTTTGGGGAATCTTAAGCAAAATAGGGAATATGTGGCAACCATACACAAGTATCGGGACATAGTTACAAGGTGGGTGGTTCCTTAATAGAATAGACCTGGATGCTCCCTGATGTGATGTAAGGAGATATGGAGAGGGTGGTCCAATGCTTCATATTGGGGTGTCCCATTATAAGTCTGGAAACAAGTAGTGAGGGCTATTAAAGATAACCTGCCAATGCAAGTATCTTGGAACACTAAATTTGTAGTACTGAATGCCTCAGTTCTGGACGTAACCATGGGAAGGGGTGTTCTAATGAGACATCTTTAGTGGCAGCCAGTGCATTCCATGGCAGCACTCTTGGTGGAGATCAGACCACTGTTCTTTGAATGGGAATTTTGCTGGAAGCAGTGGGAAAGACTGTCAGGTTGGATCATGCTATGCTAGGCCCAAGTTGTGATTCAGTGGCAGAGGACTATAAGTTGAGTTCCTTCACAGAGTAAGATGGTATTACTCTGGCTTCAATGTGTAGTGTACTAGTGGAGGTTTATTGGTCTTTTGCCATAACAAATCATTTTCATATCTATATGGAGATGTTCAATAGTGAATAAAATATTTAAGTACAAAAGAATAAAATACACTAAAATGCTACTTAAAATCAATTAAAGAGCTGATATTGAGGGTGTTGTTTTACTGAGCACTTGTGATCCTTCTGGAGGGATAAGACTTCAAAATTATGACAAACTGAATGTGTCTGAAAGGGGAGCTATGGCTCTGTCTTAAAAAAATAAAAAAATCTGGCAGGAATTGGATGAATTGCACCCAACAAGTAAATGAGATCAGTGTTGAAACAAAATGGGATTTTTCACCTTTAAGGAACAGGGAGGATGATGCAAATAGGATGAAACTGTACAGGAGGCTGAAATATCTGGAAGGCTATGCTAAACAATACTGAAATTACAATGCAGGGAATATGGGTACATGAGGAAGGCAATGTCGGTCATCTTAGAAAATGTACATTGCCTGTCCATCAATATGGGTATGGCCTACAGACATCAATACAGTATTGGATAGGAGTTGGGCCAGCCTGGAAGCTCATTGGGAATACAATGCACTACCATGGAGAAGACCAACGTTAGATTTCAAAGTGAATTCTTATATTCCTTAGATCGACCGGAGCTGGGGATGTTTAAAAAGGATATTTATAGCTCCAGGTGGGAGTCCTAGTTATCATGTAATAGCAATACCTAGTGCCTGCATTTAATGTCTGATTGCAGAATTTCAGAAAGAGCCCTTACGTAAGGCCCCTGGCTGAGGACTGTTGCTGTAGTGTGAATTAAGAGAGGCTTTATAAATATGGAACAATGTTATCCGCCCCATATTGGGCAGTTCGGTTTTGGGTTTTTTTTAAAAAGCAGTGTGCAAAGTCATTGAATAAATTCTGTAGTTATATAAATGTTTAAAGAAATTGTTATAAAGGCTGATAGTGCCCGATCTGAATCCTGGTTCTAGTTGAAACCAGAAGCACAAATGAGCAATAAATTACTGATTCTTCCTCCCCCTCCTCAAAACAATATACATATGAAGGGGGATGATATTGGACAGCCACAAGAATGAGATGAATAGGGAGGTGGTGATGGTAGGTGATCTTTGACTTCAGTCCACCAGATGTTTTTAGCATTCCTGCTGCAGAAACTAGTAGAAGCTGGAAGATTCTAGATTCATGTCAGGAAGGTACTGCCCAAGCAACTGGTTTTAAAATTCACAAAGAGGGGCACAATACTATATCTGGTACTAGCAAAAATCATGCTTTAACATCAGTCTGACCACTGCTTGCACCCCATTGATCTCTGGGCAGTGTAATTTAATGTAAGAGCCAAGGCAGACTTGAGTTAATTGGCACAGGTGAAGTCTAAAATTCCCCATCTTTAAGATGATAGGGGGAGTACATGGAGGGAAGCATTAATAGAGTGAGAATAAGTGAAGTAGCACTGTGAACTGTTGAAATGAGCCATTTTTAAGGACATCTTTATATTAGAAAATGAATGAGAGAGGGAGTTGAGTTAGGGTAAATCAAGATTTTGGCATTCAGAAGGTACAACAGACCTCAAATGGGTACTTAATGGAAAATATTAGTAGAACTAAAATGTAGGAAAAGTACTAAGGAGTGTAAGACTGTTTTAAGAGGGAAAAAAAGCACTTCAGGCTGTAAAGTCAAATGTTTGTTTTGAGAGAGGATGGAAGTTCTTTCAGTGAAAGAAGAAAATGTAGAGGCAGTCATATTGATCTGGATGGCAGAAACCTCTCCCAGAAATGCATTTTGCAGCAGTGCATACCCATGATGGGCTAAGAAGGTTCATGTCCACCATCTTACATGTACACAACTGGATTATGGCTACAAAAAAAAGAAGACAGTTGACTTGGACATTTTCCTACATGGCTGCCAAGGTGCCAGTTGAGTCCGGGTGCCACAAGGGTGGAGGTATCCAGTATGAGCACACGCTTGGGACAGACTCCAGAGATAAAAGAACAGCCTTTTCCTGGTAAGAAAGAGTGGTGTTTAGAGAACAAATCACAACATTGGTGGGAGATTTATGTGCTGGCCTTACAGAAATGGGCCGCCAAGTTGCCAAGGCTGAGGCCTGGCTTGATGACCAATGTAAAGGGATGGCAGATTTGGAGAGGCAATTATCCAGGTCTGAGCAAGCAAATGGTGAACTTAGTGGGATGACCTTGTGAACTGCTCAAGGTACAGCAACCTCTGATATGGTGATCCCAAAGACTGCAGAATATGGGGACTGCTTCCATGTGATTGAACAGATTGTAGCTAAAATACTGACAAGTTGAGACAAGCTTGACGTAAGCCCTGCTCTAAAATTGGAGTGTGTGCATAAGGCTCTAGGCCTAGCAAAAGCAAATTTAATGCAAGATATTGCTTTTGATTAGCATGCTCTGAAGGAAGAAAGTGGCAACAAAAATTGAGGATGCAGGACTGTGAATAGGACTCGCATCAAATTGAAGATTTTGAGGATCTCTCCTTGGTTGCCCTAAAGAGAAGGTGTGAATTGTGAGACATAATGTGGAAACTGACGGTCAAGTACAGTTTGGCCATTTCCTTTTGAAATGACAATAACAAATGAGGGATGGACAACCAGTATCTGCATTAGAGCTGAAGATGTTGAGACTGGCATGCTGAGAGTAGATCAGCTATCAGCTCCTTCAAAACCACAATTGGAAGAAAAAGGCCAAGGCTAGGTGGTAGTGAGTAGAAAGAGGCAAGGGAAGATTGCATCGGCACAGGAAGGAATCTAATATGATGTCCTCACTGAAAAACCCAGCAAGTGCCATCTAGATGAGGTTTGGATTTATAGATCTGGTTACTTTTCACATTGCTTTTTGGCAAACTATTTTGTAAGTTAGAAGGTTGAGACCTAGCTGTATATATTGAGTGAGATGGTAAGAATACATATTAGAGATGGGTGTGAGGCAGTGCATGGGTGAATGTTACGTAAGCAATGGCGAAATGGTTTCTGCAGTGAGGGGCAGCAAGGAGAATACCAGGCCGAGCTCTTCAGACCTTCCTTAGAGGATAGACTGTGTATTTTGAATTTTGTGTGGAATGATGTTCCATTGTGGGATCTTAAAATTGTGAAATTACATTAAAAAGAAATGTAGAGATTGGATTTTATAGTACTGGTGAAAAAGAAGAAGAGGGTGTTGAGAAAAAAACTACTACAAATAGTTTTCTTCTGTTAACTAAAAGAAGGGGTTTGAAAAGAATTGCACATTCTTAGCAGGAGTAAATCACTCCATTTACAGAGGAGAGGTTCTGCATTAAACTAGCAAAATGAAGTGGACAAAGCAGTAAAAAAAAAAAAAAAAAAAAAGTAGATCTGAGATCTGAGTATTAAAGGAGCTTAAAGAAGTTTAGGCAGCTCCACTGATGTCCTTTTCAGTTTTGTTAGTGATTCCAGAAGACTGGAGAACACATGTTCTCCAGGACCAAGCAGGAAGTCAGTCCTCACTTATGGGTGTCATCGACGCCGATGAAGCCCCAGCGGAGCATTTCCCCAGCTTTCCATGAAAGCCTTTGGGAATGCTGGCACGCATGCGCGGTTCCCTTCCCACCTAAAGGTGCCATCTTACCTCAGTCTCTTTTTTTCCGCGAAGCCCATCGGACGTGTGCCCTTTTTTTCCCGGAAAAGAGTTACTTTTTTCTAGGCGTTATTCGCTTTTTTCCTTGGATTCGACGTCGGTTCCCCTTCCGCCGGGTTCGGTACGCCGGTATCGAATCCCCTCTTTTTCTTTTCGGTTTTTGCCCTTAGTGGCTAGGCGTTCGCGCCAAATCTTTTTTCTTTTCCCTGGAAGGCCGGTCCTTTGACCTCGCAGGGACCCTTTTTTCCCCGATAACTTCCAGCGGTTTTAAAAAGTGTGATCGGTGTAAGAAGATTGTCTCTCACCGACACACACGACTGCTGCCTTTGGTGCCTTGGCCTGGACCACGATTCTAAAGCGTGCGGGCCATGTGGAAAAATGTCTTCCAAGGCACTCCGAAGTCGTCAGCAGCAAAGTGAACGGCTTTTTTCAGACTCGGCCTCTACCCGGGCCCGGACCTCGTCTGAGGCCTCGACATCTCGGTATTCCGATCACGAGAGGCGTCGGAGCTCCTCGGACAGGGGGTCCCCTGACCAAGAACGTAAGAGGAAGAAACGGCTCGCGAGGGTGGCGTCGGAGGAGGTCCCTGGGCCCTCGAGGGCCAGGTCTAAGACCCCCGACCGTCGTCCCGGGCCCGTGGACCAGGAGAAGCCCGCTAAAGTTCCTCGCATGGAGCCGGAGTCTGCTGGACACGTAAGTCCTGTTGTCCTCGTGGACTCGCCTCCAAGAGTACCGACGTCGGGCCCGGCGCCTGCTGCGTCACCCGAGCTGAGTCTCAGGTTGACAGCCTTGGAGAGCAGAATGTCTGCCTTCATAGACCAGCAGCGGGCACTGATGGCCAGCCTGTCTGGCACATCTGCCCCGACCACCGGGACATCGACTTCGAAGTCGACCCCGGAGACCGAGCCGATACTCGAGTCCCTTGCGGCTCGAGGTCGTCCTCGGTCGAGGTCTCCCTCGACCTCCCGTTCAGGACCGAGGGTCTCACCGGCGTCGGGGCGGGTGCCTGGAGGCCCCGCGGGGTCCGAGCTCGACTCGACATCGGACGAGTCTGCTTGAGAGACCGAAGACGAGGAGTCTCCTGACACCTTCAAGACGGTGTGTCCCTTCGGACTCACCTGAGTCTGAGCCCCGGAGTAGATCCCCTCCGGAGGACACTAGGTTCTCGGAGTTTGTCCGCGATATGGCCGCTGCTCTGGCTATCTCGGCTGACCCCAAGGAAGAGCCTCGAGCCGAGGAGCTCGATGCTCTGCAGTATGACTCTCCTCGGAAGGAGGCCTTTACTGTCCCGGTTCCTCCGATGCTGGAACGGCTCCTCTTCCGGATGTGGGAGGCCCCGGCCTCGGCGCAGGTCTTGAGCAAGCGGGTCGATTCCATCTATCGACTCCGTAAGAGTCCTGGCTTCCAAAAAGCACAGCTACCACACCATTCCATAGTTGTGGAATCGGCCATGCATCGTCTGAAGAGTCAGAAGATGCACTCCGCGGTGCCTCCTGGACGGGAGGCCCGAAACCTTGATGGCGTCGGTAGAAAGTGTTTTCAGGGCTCGATGCTTGCTTGCCATGTCCAGACTTACCAGCTCTACATGGGCATGTATTTACGAGACCTGGCCAAAGAGTTGGCCGGATTCTCCGCTGGTCTCTCCGGGGAACCCTTGCAGAGTTTTAAGTCCTTGTCTTCGAGGATCCGGAAATGCTCTAAGTTCATGTCCCGTGCCACCTACAATGGCTTCGAGGCTTCGGCTCGAGTAGCGGCTGCCGGCATCGCGGCTCGACGCCAGGTGTGGCTGCAGTCATCGGACCTCAAGCCATGGGTTCAGGACAAGTTGGTCGATGTCCCTTGCCGAGGTGAAAACCTTTTTGGCAAGCCTGTGGCCGAGAAGGCCGCTCAGCTCGAGACAGAGCACCTCACGAGGACAAGGCTGTCGAGGAAGACCTCTGCTCCTTCATCTAAGAGGAAGGGCCCGGGTAAGAAGCCCTTTTACCCGAGGAAGGGAGCTGCCTACAAACAGTACCCCCAGTATCAGGCTGCCCCAGCTGCCCCCCAGGGTCAGCAAGCCAGGGGACGGGGTAATGGGCCCCGTAGGCAGAATACCCCCAAGCCTCCGGCCCCTGCTCCCACTCAGCAGGGTGGGGTTTTTTGACTCCTTGAGTATAGCCATTCCTCCCTTGCAGACCCAGCCCTGCACAGGAGGCCGCCTAGCCTTGTTCGCTCTTCAGTGGCCCTTGATCACCCAGGACAGTTGGGTGCTGGACATCGTCCATCGAGGCTATGCCCTGCATTTTCAACAACTGCTTCCGCCACACTTCCCAGGGGAACCTTTCCGGCCTCCCCTGCATACAGCCCTTCTCCTTCAAGAGTTAAAGGGTCTGTTGCTGGAAAAGGCGGTGGAGCCTGTGCCTCCCCACGTCCAAGGTCACGGGTTTTACTCCAGGTATTTCCTGGTGCCAAAAAGAACCGGTGGTCTTTGACCCATTTTGGATCTCAGAAACCTAAACAGGTTCCTCGTGAAAGAAAAGTTCAAGATGCTTGCTCTTGGAACACTTCTGCCCTACCTCCAGCAGGGAGATTGGCTTTGCTCTTTAGATCTAAAGGATGCTTACACTCACATCCTCATTCATCCAGACCACAGAAAGTACCTCAGGTTCATTGTGGGAGGAAACCACTATCAGTACAGGGTACTGCCTTTTGGACTGACCTCCGCTCCCAGGATCTTTACCAAGTGCCTGGCAGTGGTGGCCGCCTACCTGAGAAATCAGGGCATCTTTGTGTTTCCTTACCTAGACGACTGGCTCATCAGAGGCCAGACTTCCCTAGAGGTTCAACAGGCCACCAACAGGACCATAGACCTCCTCCAAAAGGTGGGCTTTGTCATCAACTTCGCAAAGTCCACTTTGCTCCCCTCCCAGAACTTGGAGTTCATAGGAGCAAGGTTGGATTCTCAGCTGGCAAGAGCATTCTTACCAGTGGACCGTGCACAAAGGCTCATGGATCTCGCCAGCAAGTTTCTGCACAGGTCCCTGGTCTCCGCCAGACTCCGTCTCAAGCTTCTCGGCCACATGGCGTCGACAGTGTAGGTGACCCCAAATGCCAGGCTCCATATGTGACCTGCCCAGTGGTGCCTTCGGACTCAGTGGTCACAAGCCTCAGGCAGTCTCAGAGACAGGATCAGTGTCCCACCATTTCCTGGCCTCTCTCAACTGGTGGTTACATCCCCCCAATCTGCTAGTGGGGGTGCCCTTTCAGTTTCCACCTCATTCAGTGGTACTGACCACCGATGCCTCTCTGCAGGGTTGGGGAGCACACTGCCTGGACAAGTGCACCCAGGGCCTGTGGTCTCCTTGGGAGGCGTCCCAGCAGATCAATCTACTGGAACTCGGAGCTATCCGCTTGGCCCTCAAGGCCTTTACTGCTTCCCTGGCACAACAGTCTGTCTTGATCCAGACAGACAACCAGGTAGCCATGTTCTATGTCAACAAACAGGGCGGAACTGGTTCCCAGCCCCTTTGCCAGGAGGCCCAGGACCTCTGTTCCTTTGCCCTGAAACACAACATGCTCCTCAAAGCAGTCTATCTTCCAGGCCAGGAGAATTCCCTGGCAGACAGATTGAGCAGGATTCTGCAACCACGCGAGTGGAAGCTACATCCTTTAGTGGTTCGAAAGATTTTTTTGAGATGGGGGCTTCCCTCCATAGACCTGTTTGCCAGTCCGCTGAACAACCAGCTGCCGAGGTTCTGCTCCAGGCAACCGCATCCTCTGAGAGTAGCAGCAGATGCTTTTCTGATTCCCTGGACTCAGGGCCTACTCTATGCGTTTCCTCCCACCCCTCTGGTGGCCCGAACACTGTTCAAGATTCTCCAAGACAGGGCCTCTGTCCTCCTGGTAGCTCCCAGGTGGCCAAGGCAGCCTTGGTTCCCCCTCCTGCTTCAACTGGCGGTGGATCTGCCTCTGCCTCTGGGATTGCAACCCGACCTCCTCTCTCAGGATCAGGGCTCCTTGCTACATCCCAGTCTCAAAGCTCTCAATCTGATGGCATGGAGGCTGCAAAGGTAGTGTTAGCTCCCTGGGGCCTACCTCCCGAGGTGGAGGAAGTTCTCCTAGCCTCCAGGAAACAATCCACTAGAAAGACCTATGCTCTCAAGTGGAAAAGGTTCTCTGTATGGTGTCAGCTACGTGCTGAGGATCCTTTCTCCTGTACTGTCAGTAGTGCTTCAGTACCTACTGCACTTGTCCAATCAGGGTCTCAAGTCCAACTCTGTTCGGGTCCACCTCTCTGCGTTGGCTGCTCACCACTCCCTAATGGAGGGCCATTCCTTGTCTGTGCACCCTTTGGAGTCTAGGTTTCTCAGAGGCTTGCTCCTGCTCAAACCTCCCATACGTCCTCCTGCTCCTGAGTGGGAGCTCAATGTGGTCTTACAGCAGCTGACTCGCCCACCTTTTGAGCCTATGGCTACTTGCCCTCTACGCTTCCTTTCCTGGAGGACTCACTTTCTGATAGCACTTCGGCTAGAAGGGTGAGTGAGCTTCAGGCCTTGGTCTGTGATAGGCCTTACACCAGGTTCTATAAAAACAGGGTGGTCCTCAGGACTCACCCTAAGTTCCTTCCTAAGGTTGTCTCCTCTTTCTACCTCAACCAGGAAGTGGTTCTTCCTACTTTCTTCCCTAGGCCTCATGCAAGTCAGGCTGAAACAGTTCTCCATACCTTGGACTGTAGGAGGGCCTTATCCTTCTACCTTGAACGTACGCAAGGTCACAGGAAGGCTTCTCAGCTCTTCCTTTCCTTTGACCCCAATAACTTGGGGAAGTCTGTGTCCAAGCGTACCTTGTCCATGTGGGTGGCTGACTGTATCACCTGGGCTTACAAGGCAGCTGACCTTCCTTTGCAGGGTAGGGTCACGGCCCACCGTGTGAGGGCCATGGCTGCATCAGTGGCTCATCTCCACTCTGTTCCATTGCAAGACATCTGCAGGGCTGCTACTTGGTCTTCAAGCCAGACTTTTGCAGCCCACTACTGTCTGGAGAGGGAGTCCCGTAGGGACAGTGCTTTTGGCCAAGCAGTACTCCGGAATCTCTTTTTTTTTTTTGTATCTTAAAGTTTTATTCGGCAAGAACTTCAACCAAACATCACACATTGGCATAATCAGAAAAATGCACTAGAGCACTAACAGAGAAGCTAAACGTTCATCTCCTCTTGGAACCATGTACAGTATCCCACCAACCATCCCCTAAGAACGCTTCAACTCCGAACCTGTGCATTATTGCTTATTTTTATTTTTCCCCCTCCCCTCCCTCCCTCCCCCGCCGCCCCTCCCCCCCCATCTACCAGCCCTACATGTAACAGATTCGTGGGTGACCCTCCACTCTCCCTGCGCCCCAAGCCTAGGGACCTACCCCCCCCCCCTACGGCCGCCCTACCCCCCCGTTTAACCATCTCCACACCCCTTCCCACTGTCTCCTTACGTGCTCCTCTTTCCCCTTTCTCCACCATGTTAACCGATGCATTTGATACAGCTCTGCCAACCGTTGTGCATATTGAGCTAGGGAGGGCATATGGCCACTCTTCCAGTGCTTAGCAATCTCGCATCTGGCCGCCATAATGCACTGCCACACAACGCTCCAATTCCCCTCTCTCGTACCATTGTTCTTTAGAAGGAGACAAAGTTCCGGGGACAGATCAATCTTTTCCTCTATGATATTCTCTATGATTCCCCCTATAGCCTCCCAATACGCCTGCACTACTGGACAGGACCACCACATATGTAGCCAAGTCCCTTTCTCACCACACTTCCGCCAACATTCATCCGTCTCACATACCTTCGCTTTAAACAGTCGCTCTGGTGTTAAGTACCATCTAGATAGCACCTTCCATCCATTCTCTCGCAATGATGTTGCTATGGAGGCCCTCGCTATCCCTTGAGCTATTTGCTCCCACTCCTCTACCTCCCACGATGTGCCCAGATCCTTCTCCCAGGCCTTCATGTAACTTAATTTTTTCGGCCCTTGCGCCGTGAGCCCTTTGTAAATCCGAGAAATAATTCCCTTTCTCCCCAGCGAACCGAGGCAGCTCCCTTCAAACCACTCCAAATCTTTCATGAAGTTCTGCCAATGTCTTCTCTGCTTGATATATGAGCTCAACTGCAAGTATGGGAATCTATCAGATTCCCGCAGCTGATACAAGTCCCGTATTCCCTCAAAATCCCTCACTCCTCGTCCATCAAGTACCTGGGATATTTGTGCCAGCCCCTGCCGGGCCCACCGTTGCGCCACCACCACCTCTGGGCCCTGCCCTTCCTCACAGCAGGCCAGCACTGACATCACCCTCGTCCACCTCCTCTCCCCCACCAACCTCTTCCTATATTCCTGCCACACCGCAAGCGTATGATTCACCATCGGATTCTCACACTTACCCCCTCTTCCGCCCCACACCCATCTCTCCAAAACCCCTGGTCGCATACTCTCTGCCTCCATCTGCACCCAATGCTTATGCTGCTCTCTTAGCCATGAGTATACTGCCCTTAACTGAGCCGCCGCATAGTACTTTTTAAAATTTGGCACCCCCATTCCGCCCTCCAACCTTGCCACTTGCAACGTTCTGACCGCTACTCTAGGACGTTTTTTCCCCATATAAACCTATCCACCAACTTTTGCAACCGGACTAACACTTTTACCGGAACAACCACTGGCAACACCTGGAAAAAGTACAGGAACTGGGGTAGTAGCATCATTTTGACCACTGCCATTCTCCCCACCTCCGATATAAATCCCCTATTCCATGCTCCCAATTGAGCTTCGACTTCCCGAAACAGTGTCACATAATTTAGCTCGTATAAGTCTCCCAGCTCCCGCCCAAGATATACTCCCAAGTATCGGATAGACCTATTGGCCCACCTAAACTGGAATGTTTGTTGTAAGCCCCTCCGTAGCTCCTCCCCCACTGTCAGATTCAGAATTTCCGACTTGTTCCAGTTAATCTTGAACCCCGCCAAGTCACCATACGCATGCACTTCCTGCATTATTTGCGGCAACGACCCCTCCGGCTGCCCCACCAACAACAATATGTCATCAGCAAACATAGCCATTTTATACTCCCGCTGTCCTACAGTTATACCCACTATGCGTGGGTCTGCCCTAATCCTCCCTGCCAACGGTTCCAACGATAGGGCAAATAGTAGTGGGGATAGTGGGCACCCCTGCCTCGTCCCCCTCCCTAACGGGAAAAATCCCGAATACCCCCCATTCACCCTCACACATGCCTTGGGCCCCGCATACAATGCCTTCACCCAACCTAGAAAGCCCTTCCCAAACCCCATGTGCTTTAATACCGAAAACAGAAAGCGCCACGACACCTGGTCAAAGGCTTTCTCAGCATCTAACGAAAGCAGCAAAGCGGGTTCCTGCCGGGACTTCGCCGCCCATATACCGTTTAATGCTTTCCGGATGTTGTCCGCCACCTGCCTCCCAGGAATAAACCCTGCTTGATCTTCGTGCACCAATTTCCCCAGTAGGTTATTGAGCCTCCCTGCCAAGACTTTAGCCATCAACTTGGCGTCAAGATTTAACAGGGAGATAGGCCGATATGAGGCACACTCCTGGGGGTCCTTGCCCACTTTATGTATGAGCGTGATCCCCGCCCACCCCATCGTGGCCGCCAGTCCTCCCCCCTTCCTTGGGGTATTAAACAGATCCGTCAGAGGCTGCACCAGTAGATCCCTAAACATCCTATAGAAACTGGCTGACAACCCGTCTAGACCCGGGGCCTTCCCTAATTTCAAACCCTTAATAGCTGCCGCCACTTCTGAAGTTTTTATTTCTGAGTCCAGCGCCTCCCTCTCGCCCTCCTCCAAACGCGGAAGGCTGGCCTCCCTCATATACACGTCCAACTCCTCCTCAGATCTATCGGGCAGAGCGGTATAGAGCCTCCGATAATAATCTACAAATTCGTCTCTAATTTCCTTCTCCTCCCTTACCACCCCTTCTCTGCCCCTAATTTGTGTTATTAATGTCCTATTCCGTCTCTGCTTCAACCTCTGTGCCAGAAACTTACCTGCCCTATTCCCTCCCTCAAAAAACTCTTGGCAGAGCAGTTGCAGCCGATACTGAATTTTGTCTGCTTCCAGCGCGTTTAGCTTAGCCCTAGTTTCTAACACTTCCCCTCGTACCGCGCCGCCCCCTCCCCCGGCGTCCACCCCTTCCAATCTCACAAGTTTCTGTCTGACTAAGCTCCTTCTCTTCTCTTTCCCTCTTAATTCTGGATCCCCATTTAATCAAGGTTCCTCGCACCACCGCCTTGAACGCATCCCAAACCACCCCCTAGAGATTTCACCGGTGTCATTGTGGAGAAAATATTCAGGGATCGGGTCCTTTAATTCCTGCACTACTCTATCATCCTTTAGCAGAGCTTCGTTCAGTTTCCAAAACTGTACCCCTCAATCTTCTTGCCGACCTCGGAGCTTTACCACCACCGGGGCATGATCCGACCAGGTAATGGGTTCTGTCACGCTGTCGAGGAGCCTACCTGCTATTTCTTTCTCCACCCAGATAGCGTCTTTCCTAGAGTACATGCCATGTACTGCTGAGAAGAATGAATACTGGCGGCGACTAGGGTTAAGAAGCCACCACGCATCAACTAGGTCATGATCTTGCACAAATTGCTGGTAACGTTTTCTATCCGCACTTCTCCCCTCCCCCCTCCCCGTGGAATCATGCCCCACCTCCCAAGTCATATTGAAATCCCCGCCACATATTCTCACTCCTTCGCCCAGCAAGTTCATTTTCTCATCCACTTCTCTCCAAAAGGACACACACATTAATCACGCAGTACCATTCATCCCCCTACCTTCAGTCTTGCCATCAAGTACCTGCCCCCCCTGTCCCTGAATACCGTGTGCACCTCCGCTTGAAGAACCCCACTAATCATCAGCGCCACCCCTCCCTTCCGTTCCTGTTGATTGGAGGCGGAAAGCACCTCCGTGTACCCTTTAGGTCTCACTAGCTGTTCATGACCCTGCAGGAGATGTGTCTCTTGTAGTAAGACCATCGAGGCTTTTTGCCTGGCTATCTCTCTATACAGCCGTTGCCTTTTAAAAGGTGAATTAAGGCCTTTCACATTTAAGGTGAAGATTTTCAAGTCACCCATGAGTGTCTCCCCTCACCTCTCGCCCCTCCTCGACCTGCCCCCCCATCCTCCCCTTCCCTCCCTTTTGCACACCCCCCCTAGTGGGAGATCTGACTTCCAGAATTGTGACATCGTCCGGGACCTACACCTGCCCACGCCCTGACTCCCCTACCGCTCACCCCTGCCTCTTCTCCCCCTCCTAAACCCCCACCTTCCCCCTCCCCACTCCCCCCTAGCTCCTCCACCTACCCCCGCCTCCCGCCCCCACCCACTCAACAGGCAGATCCCTTTTAGTGTCTTTAAGTAGGAGCTCTCTCAATTGTCCTCTTCATGTGCGTCCCCGCTTCCACGATGCAGTCTCGCCACTCTCCTCCCTCGGACTGGGACGCGATGCCAGCGTTGGTTCCTCCATTTAGGACTGTGCGCCCCTACAAACTTCTCACTTCCTCGGATCACCTCCGCTCCTTCCGGTAGATGGTCCGCTCCCAGATCCCGCAATGCTTTCCACGCTGCCTCGCTCGACTCCACCCTTCTTGATTTCCCCTTCACAGTGATTAGAAGTCCAAAAGGGAACAGCCATTTATATCGCAGCTCCTCCCTCCGCATAAATGCTGTCACCTCTCGGAGATTTCGTCTGCGTTGTAAAGTTCCTGGCGATAAGTCTTGGAAGAACTCTAGCTTATGTTCTTCCCAGGTGAACTGTTTCAGTTTCCTTGCTGCCCCCAGCAATTTCTCTTTGCTTTTGAAGGAACTGAGACAAACTACTATATCTCGAGGCTTATTATCCCTCACGGGGCCTAGGCTTCTGTGTGCTCTCTCGATAAGGAGCAGGTCTTCCGTGGCCTCCCCCTCAACTGAACCCGCAGCCATCAGCGCCTTGAAGATTTGAGAAACCACTTCTTCGGACCTGTTGTATTGTTTGTCTTCCGGGAGGCCCCGGACTCGAATATTGCACCTCCTCGATCGATCTTCTAGGTCCTCTAATTTCAATTGCATTTCTCTCTGTATTCCACAGCGATCTTCCAGCTCTTTGTGGAGCTCCTCCAAGGCCTCGCCCTGCTGCTCCAACTGTGTGTCAGTTTCCTCCAGGCGGCCCCCTAGGTCAATCAATTCTTGTCTCAGTCCTTGGATTGATTCTTTTAGTTCATTCTTTACCCCCCCCCAGTTCTGCCTTAAGCTCATCTTTCAACTCAGTGAGCCAGTCTTTGATCATGATGGCCAGCTCTGGACTGCTTTCTTTCTCCACCCCTAGCTCCGTCACTGTAGATGTAGTGGGGAGAGATTTGCCCTCTTCGGCGTAGCGTAGGGAGAGCGGAATTCCGCTAACTTCTTCTTGACGGAGGGACCGCTTTTGCTCTTCTCCATGACTTCCCTCCGCTCAATTCCTGGCGTGTGGGGGGGTGAAATGCCTATCCCAGGTAATGGCTAGCGTGCTAGATCTTCTTGACGCTGCACTGCTTCTTCCTCACTGATTCACAGTTCTGCGCCTTGATTTCAGAACACTTCCTTGTCCAGGTTCTATGACTGCTTGCAACTCTGTTCCTGCAGTGCTCCTTATCTGCTTCAGTCGGTGTACAGGACTTCCACCTGACCTCCCCTAGTCCGTGGCTGGAGGCCCACTGCTGCGCACCCTCTCCGACACTCAGCCCACTCACTGTGCCGCACCAGCACTAGTGTCGATCAATAGGCCCCCGAGCTTCCCTGTTCTTCTTTCCTCCTCACTGCTGGGGCCGTGGACTATGGGGATTATTCTGCCGCTCTGCCCGAGCCCGGCTACAGCGGGGGGCTATTGCTGCTCTTGACACACCCCATATACAGTAGGTTTTCCTTCACATTATTGTCCCCCAGTTCTTTGTGCGCTGTTACTCTCCTCACTTTTCGGGACAAACTGGGCTTCACTGATCTTGCCCTAGAGCACCGGGCTCTCTCCTCCTTCTCCCCTACTTGCAGCCTTCTCTGCCCGGCCCGGCTCACCTTGCCTGATGTCAGGTATCTATAGGCCTCCGTGCCGACCAGCCTTCTCGTCGGGCCGCAGTGCTCTCCGCCTCCACTTCAGGCCCACGGGTGATGAAACTCTCCCCCAGGGCACTTCTTTTCCCGCACAGTAGCTTTGGCTCGCTTCTCCCTCCAGAGGTCCTCAGTGCGTTTTAGGCCTTCGCCGCTCCGGCACTGCTCCCCGTCTCCAGCTCCACGTGCTTCTACGCCTCACCGGCACTGCTTCAGTGGGCCCGAACTTCAGCACGGCTTGTCTCGCGCCACCGCTCACTGCCTCTACTCTTCCTTTACCACTGCCTCTCCACTTTGCCCCGTTCTGCACTCTCCCCGGCAGGGAATTTCCACCACGTTGCTGCAGGCTGCGGCGGAGCTCGCTTTCACGCCGCCATGCAGGTCGCTGACGTCACCGGAAGTCCGGAATCTCTTTGAGGTCTAGGCAACTCCTGCCCTCTGGTTGGGCTACCTGTGGAGGTTGTGTCCTTGAAAAGCCTTTCTTTGCTGCTGAGACTACAGGGAGTTCTCTTGTTCAGCCTGGGTTCCTGGTAGCCCAGAGCTGGGGAGTCACCCATAAGTGAGGACTGACTTCCTGCTTGGTCCTGGAGAAAGAGTAGTTACTCACCTGTAACAGGTGTTCTCCAGGAGCAGCAGGAATCAGTCCTCACTACCCTCCCTCCTCCCCTTGGAGTTGCAGTTGTACATAGTTTAATTTTTACATTTTTGTGTGCTGTTCTTAGCTATCTCATTTGACTGAGGTAAGATGGCACCTTTAGGCTGGAAGGGAACCGCGCATGCGTGCCAGCATTCCCAAAGGCTTTCATGGAAAGCTGGGGAAATGCTCTGCTGGGGCTTCATCGGCGTCGATGACACCCATAAGTGAGGACTGATTCCTGCTGCTCCTGGAGAACACCTGTTACAGGTGAGTAACTACTCTTTCTCTTATGAAAGTGGGAGTAGGGTAAAGACTAACTAGAGATCACTTAGTCAGATCTCAGTGGTTGGTGCATTTACTAAAGAAAGGGATCTCCCCAAGGGTGATTCAGGAAACTGCAGACTGATGAACCTGATGTCTGCTTGCTGGGCAAAACAGTAGAATTGATTCTAGGAAATTACTGCCATATGGATAAATGTGTTTTAGTGGGGCAGAGCCAACGTGGATTTAGCCAAGGGAAGTCTCATAGGATAGGAGAAAGCATTGTGTTATGGATTGCGAACGGACTAAGAGCAATGGGCCTAAAGGGTTAATCTTTTTTTAGTGGTAAACAGTGATATGCTCCAGGGATCTGTACCAAGACTGGTACTTTTTAACATTTATCAGTGATGTGAAAAAAAGCACGATGAGTAAAGTGATTGGATAAATGTCATCTGAAGATGTAAAGTTGTTAAATTCTGAGCCTACTGAGGAGTTCCAGGAAGACCCAGCAAGGCTGGGGAATGTTGCATCTAAATGGTAGATGAAACTTTAATGTAGACAAGTGCAGTGATGCATCTAGGGAAAAATAATCCAAACCTGGTACACAGTGTTGGGTTCCTGAAGTCACCATTCAGGAAAAGGATCTTGACATGGACTGTGCAGTGAAATCCTCAGTTCAGTGTGCAGTGACAGTCAAAAAAGCAAAAAGAATGGAATGGAGAATTAAATAGGGCATGTGGATAAAAATGCCAACATAAAACCAGTAGTGTATACAATTGGTTTCTCATGCTTAGTACAATTCAGTATATCCAGATTACAATGAGGTACTGCTGCTACTATTACTACTTATCATTTGTATAGCACTACAAGCAGAGCTGACCCAAGGGTTTCTGCTGCCCTAGGCAGAAACCCTGGCCTCACTGCCCCTTCCCTCCCAGCTGCTGCAGATTTAGTTATGGGAGGGGTAGGCAGCAGTAGTCCAAAAATGGCGGCTTTTTGCCACAGCTTTTGTAAATACTGCTGCTGCCCGCCTCCCCCCTCCTAAACAGAATCAGTGGCAGCTGGGGGGTTAGTGTGACACCCATGTGTGCCGCTGCACACTGGGGCCAGCCACCCTGGGCGTTCGCCTAGTGGACGGGTCTACCCTGACTACAAGGCATATGCAGCACTGTAAATAGATGAAGACACTCCTCCTCATCAGAGCTTAGTCTAATCAAGGCAAATATCACAAAACTGGGGACTAGATTATGGTAAGATACCATAAGTGGTAAATAATTGTGAAGGGGCATCAGGATCCAAAAGCAGCTTCGAAGAGGTGGGGTTGTAGTCTGGATTTGAATAGGGCTAGAGAAGGCCATCATATTGACTCAAGTAGTTTCTTCCAGACTTATGGAGCAACAAGATGGAATGAACGAATGGAGTTGGCAGTGGCAGAGAAGGGTGCAGATAAAAGGGATCTGCCAGAGGAGCGGAGTTCTTGAGGAGGTGTATAAAGTGAAATAAGAGAGAAAAGGTCATGAGGAACCATAGAACAAATGCACTTGTGTAAGTCCAGTAAAAGTTTGAACTGGATGTGGAAGCAGATATGGAGCCAGTGAAGTGACTTGAGAAGAGGGGGATACATGAGCATGGTGACACTGGCGAAAGATAAGCTATGCTGCTGAGTTTTGAACAGATTGAAAGGGGGAGAGATGTTTCAGAGGGAGACCATTGAGGAGCAGGTTACAATATTCAAGGCAGAAGATGACTGAATAAGGGTTTTAGTAGTGTTCAGAAAGGAAGAGATTAATTTTGCTGCTATGTTAGAGAAAGAAGTGGCAGGTTTTAGCTATCTGTTGGATGAGTACAGAGAGAAGAGGGTAGGGTCAAAAATGACCAAGGTTGCAACCTGAAGAAACAGGTAGGGGGTATAGTGTTATCCACAGAAATAGAGGAGGGGGGAAAGTAAGAAGCTCAGTTTTGCCCATGTACAATTTCAGACGGCGTTAAAACATCCAGGCAGCAATTTCGGATAAGAAGGCAGAGATCTGGGCCTGGATTCCTGGAGAGTTTTCAGGTGGAGAGAGGTAGATCGGCAACCTCTTGGTGCACTTATTTTGTCCCATGGTTTTCAGTACTCTCTCAATGCTGACAACTGTGTGTGGAGAGAAAAGGAGCAGTCCCAAGACAGAGCCCTGAGGGGGTACACCAAATGAAAGTGGGATGGCAATAGAGGAGAGTCCATAGAACATGCGCTAAAAGTATGAGTTCCCTTTTACCAATGAGAATAGCACTTCATGATCTTGATTCACCTTTGTCTCAATGGATTTTAAATTTTAATTAATCTTTCTAACTTCAACATGCTGAGCCACCATCATCACCATCTGTGGCTCAATTTGAGTTGAAAATAGGACGATTTGAGAGGAAACAGTCATAATCAGGGGTGGCTCTATAATGAGGCGGAGTGAGGCAGTCACCTCAGGTGGTAAAGTTTTGGGGGTGGCAACAAATGCCCCCAAAACAGCTGCCTCACTCCACCTTTAAACCAAAAAAAAAAGTGGAAAGCTGTTGCTGCTTGGCAGCGTTAGATTCAACCCCCGCCATTGCCCTTGGAGACCCCACACTTGCCTGACCGGTCCGGTGCCCTGGCTCTGCAGAGCTGCAAGAGAGAACTGCATTTCCTTTCTTTCCTGCGGCTCTGTTAAAGTTGAACCCGGCAGCACTCGCTGAGGGTAAACTACAGCATTTCCTGTCTCGCTCGCACATCTCAATTTGTTTAGCCTTCACCATAGGGCAAGCAAAGGAAATTAGACTGAGGAAAATGAAGGTAAAACAAACTGCGCATTCCCCCCTTCCCCCAGCAGCTTGGTTTTAAGTGGATGAGATGCCAAATTTGATCAGGTTTCTTCTACTGTGTGACTGGATTGAGATGAGCAGTGAATGTGATACTCAAAAGTTCACACAGGAGCCTTAGAAATTGAGCAGCCTCAGGCTGGTTTCTAATGTGATAAATGGGATTAGAGACTGGTTGAGTAGCAGCCAGCAAAGTAGTAGTAATTTATTTTTTTGGAGTGAATTACATTTTTTCTCCAGGACCAAGCAGGAAGTCAGTCCTCACATATGGGTGACATCGACGTCGATGGAGCCCTTGCGGAGCATTTCCCCAGCTTTCCATGAAAGCCTTTGGGAATGCAGGCACGCATGCGCAGTTCCCTTCCCGCCTAAAGGTGCCATCTTGCTCAGTCTCTCGTTTTCCGTGAAGCCCACCGGACGTGAGTCCTAGTCATCCCGGAAAATTGTTTGATTTTTGCGATTCTTCGCTATTTTTCTTCTCCGGTTTGACGCCGGTTCCCCTCCCGCTGGGTTCGGTACACCGGTATTGAGCCCGATCTTCTTTTTTCGGTTTTTGCCCTTAGTGGCTGGCGTTCGCGCCCTTTTTTTCCTTTTCCCTGGAAGGCCGGTCCTTTGACCTCGCAGGGACTCTTTTTTTTCCCCGATGGCTTCCAGCGGTTTTAAGAAGTGTGATCGGTGCAAGAAACTGATGTCTCTCACCGACACACACGACTGCTGCCTTCGGTGCCTCGGTCCTGATCACGACCCTAAGACATGTGGACCATGTGGGAAAATGTCTTCCAAGGCACTGCAAAGTCGTCAGCACCAAAAGGAAAGGCTTTTTTCTGACTCGGCCTCTGGCCGGGCCCGGACCTCGTCTGAGGCCTCGACATCTCGGGAGTCAGATCCAGAGCACCGTCGTGGCTCCTCAGACAAGGGGTCCCCCGACCAGGAACGCAAGAGGAAGAAGCGGCTCACGAGGGCGTTGTCGGAAGAGGTCCCTGGCTCCTCGAGAGCTAGGTCTCAGACCCCCGACCGTCGCCCCGGACCCGTGGAAGAGGAGAAGCCTTCCAAAGTCCCTCGACTGGAGCCGGAGTCTGCTGGACACGTAAGCCCTGTAGTCCTCGTGGACTCTCCTCGCCGGGCCCGAGTCGGGAGCTGCTGAGTCTCCTGAGCTGGGTCTCAGGTTGACAGTCTTGGAGAGCAGACTGTCTGCCTTCTTGGAACAGCAACGGGCACTGATGGCCAGCCTGTCTGGCGCATCTGCCCCGACCACCGGGACATCGAAGTCGACCCCGGAGACCGAGCCGATACTCGAGGCCATGAAGGCTCGAGGTCGAACTCGGTCGCGGTCTCCCTTGACCTCCCGTTTGGGACCGAGGGCGTCGACGCTGGTGCCTTCGGCGTCGGGGCGGGTGTTCGCAGGCCCCGCGAGGTCGGACCCCGATTCCTCATCGGACGAATCTGCATGGGAGACAGAGGACGAGGAGTCCCCCGACACCTTCAAGACTCGGTGCGTCCCATCGGACTCACCGCAGTCTGAACCCCGGAGTAGATCCCCTCCGGAGGATACCTGGTTCTCGGAGTTCGTCCGGGATATGGCCACTGCGTTGGCTATCCCTGCGGACCCCGAGGAGGAGCCTCGAGCCGAGGAGCTCGAGGCCCTGCAGTACGACTCTCCTCCGAAGGAGGCCTTTACTGTCCCGGTTCCTCCGATGCTGGAACGGCTCCTCTTCCGGATGTGGGAGGCACCAGCCTCGGCGCCGGTTTTAAGCAAGCGGGTCGATTCGATCTATCAACTCTGGAAGAGTCCTGGCTTTCAGAAGGCGCAGCTACCACACCATTCCATGGTGGTGGAATCGGCCATGCATCGCCTGAAAAGTCAGAAGATGCACTCCGGGGTGCCACCTGGCAGGGAGGCCCGAAATCTCAATGGTTTTGGTAGAAAGTGCTTCTAGGGCTCGATGCTTGCTTACCGTGTCTAGTCTTACCAGCTGTACATGGGCATGTACTTGCGAGACCTGGCCAAGGAGCTGGCTGGGTTCTCTGCTGGTCTCTCCGGGGAACCCTTGCAGAGGTTCAAGTCCTTGTCCTCGGGGATCCAGGAATGCTCCAAGTTTATGTCCCGCGCTGCCTACAATGGCTTCGAGGCTTCGGCCCGTGTTGCGGCAGCCGGCATCGCGTCTCAACGCCAGGCATGGCTGCAGTTATCGGACCTCGAGCCATGGGTTCAGGACAAGTTGGTCGATGTCCCTTGCCAAGGCGAGAACCTTTTTGGCAACCCCATGACCGAGAAGGCCGCACAGCTCGAGACCGAGCACCTCACAAGGACGAGGCTGTCTAGAAAGACTTCTGCCCCTTCTCACAAGAAGAAGGGCTCGGGTAAAAAGCCCTTTTACCCGAGGAAGGGCACTGCCTACAAACAGTACCCACAATATCAGGCTGCCCAAACTGCCCCTCAGGGTCAGCAAGCCAAGGGGCAGGGTAATGGGCCCCGTAGGCAGAGGACCCCCAAGCCTCCGGCCCCTGCTCCCACTCAGCAGAATGGGGGCTTTTGACTCCTTAGGCATAGCCTCTCTGTCCCTGCTCTCCCAACCCTGCACAGGAGGTCGCCTCGCTCTGTTTGCCCACCAGTGGCCACCCATCACTGGAGACAGTTGGGTGTTAAGAATAGTCCACAGGGGCTATGCACTACACTTCCAACAACTGCCTCCTCCATACTTTCCAGGGGAACCTCCAAGGCCTCCCCTACACACAGATCTTCTCCTTCAGGAGCTACAAGGTCTGTTGGTGGACAGGGCAGTGGAGCCTGTGCCTCCCCACTTACACGGTCGAGGGTTCTACTCCAGGTATTTCCTAGTACCCAAAAGAACCGGTGGCCTTCGACCTATTCTAGATCTCCGAAACCTCAACAGGTTCCTGGAGAAAGAAAAGTTCAAGATGCTTACTCTTGGAACCCTTCTGCCCTACCTCCAGCAGGGAGATTGGCTATGCTCCTTAGATCTAAAGGATGCATATACTCACATCCTCATTCATCCATACCACAGAAAGTACCTCAGGTTCATTGTGGGAGGAAACCATTATCAGTACAGAGTACTACCTTTTGGCCTCACCTCCGCTCCCAGGGTCTTGACCAAATGCCTGGCAGTGGTGGCGGCTTACCTGAGAAATCAGGGTATCTTTATCTTCCCCTATCTGGACGACTGGCTCATCAGGGGCCAGACGTGCCAGGAGGCCAGACAAGCCACCCTCAGAACTATTGCTGCTCTTCAACACCTGGGGTTTGTAATAAACTTTGCCAAGTCCACTTTGCTCCCATCCCAAAACTTGGAGTTCATAGGGGCAAGGTTGGACTCTCTGCTGGCAAAGGCATTCTTGCCAGAAGACAGAGCCCAAAGACTGAAACTTGGCAAGCCGGTTTCTCAGCAGGTCACTGGTCTCCGCCAGACTCTGCCTGAGACTGCTAGGCCACATGGCTTCGACAGTACATGTGACCCCCAATGCCAGGCTCCATATGAGGCCTGCACAGTGGTGCTTTCGGACTCAGTGGTCACAGTACACCGGCAGTCTCAGAGACAGGATAAGGGTGTCCAGACAATTTCTGAAATCCCTCAGTTGGTGGCTGCATCCACCCAATCTGCTGCAAGGAGTGCCTTTTCAGAATCCTGGGTTCACAGTGGTGTTGACCACGGATGCCTCCTTGCAGGGCTGGGGAGCTCATTGTCTAGGTAAGTGCACCCAGGGCCTATGGTCTCCCTGGGAAGCCGCACAGCAAATCAATCTACTAAGGGCTATTCAGTTGGCCCTCAGGACTTTCTCTCCAGCCCTGACTCATCAGTCTGTCTTAGTTCAAACAGACAACCAGGTAGCCACGTTTTATGTGAACAAGCAGGGTGTGACTGGGTCCAGGCTCCTTTGTCAGGAAGCACAGGACCTTTGCTTGTTTGCCCTCAAGCACAACATGCTCCTCAAAGCTGTGTACCTCCCTGGCTAGGAAAACTACCTGGCCGACAGATTGAGCAGGATTCTGCAGCCCCACGAGTGGCAGCTCCATCCTTTGTTGGTTCAGAAGATTTTCCTGAGATGGGGACTTCCATCCATAGATCTGTTTGCCAGTCCTCTGAACAAACAGCTGCCAAAGTTCTGCTCCAGGCAGCCGCATCCTCTGCGGGTGGCAGCAGATGCTTTCCTGATTCCCTGGTCTCAGGGCCTCCTGTATGCGTTTCCTCCCACACCCTTGGTGGCCCGAACTCTGTTCAAGATTTTTCAGGACAAGGCCTCGGTCCTGCTGGTGGCTCCCAGGTGGCCGAGATAGCCTTGGTTTCCACTTCTGCTTCAGCTGGCAGTGGATCCCCCACTGCCTCTGGGGTTGCAACCCGACCTTCTCTCTCAGGATCAGGGTTCCCTTCTGCACCCCAATCTCAAAGCTCTCAATTTGATGGCATGGAGGCTGCAAGGGTAGTTTTGGCTCCCTGGGGCCTCCCTCAGGAAGTTGAGGAGGTTGTCCTAGCCTCTAGGAAACAGTCCACTAGGAAAACCTATGCTCTTAAATGGAAAAGGTTTTCCGTGTGGTGTCATCTACGTAGAGAGGATCTCTTCTCCTGTACTGTACCAGTAGTGCTTCAGTACTTACTGCACTTATCAAATCAAGGACTTAAGTCCAATTCTGTTCGGGTCCACCTCTCAGCTCTAGCAGCTCACCACTCACTGGTGGAGGGACACTCTCTATCGGTCCACCCCTTGGTGTCCCGATTTCTCAGAGGCTTGCTCTTGCTCAAGCCTCCAATCCGTTCTCCTGCTCCTGAGTGGGAGTTGAATGTGGTCTTGCATCAGCTGACTCACCCACCCTTTGAGCCGATTGCTACTTGTCCTCTACGCTTCCTGTCCTGGAAGACACTCTTCTTGGTAGCCCTAACCTTGGCTGGACGAGTGAGTGAGCTTCAGGCCCTGGTCTGTGACAGGCCTTACACCAGATTCTGTAAGAACAGGGTAGTCCTCAGGACTCATCCAAAGTTCCTCCCTAAAGTTGTCTTCTCTTTCCACCTCAACCAGGAGGTGGTTCTTCCAACATTCTTCCCTAGGCCTCCTGCAAGCCAGGCTGAAGCAGTTCTGCATACCCTGGACTGTATGAGGGCCTTATCCTTCTACCTTGATCGTACGCAGGGGCACAGAAGGGCTACTCAGCTCTTCATATCTTTTGACCCTAATAAATTGGGGTTGGCTGTGTCCAAGCGTACCTTGTCCATCTGGGTGGCTGACTGTATCACCTGGGCTTACAGGGCGGCTGACCTTCCTTTGCAGGGTCGGGTCACGGCCCATCGTGTCAGGGCAATGGCTGCCTCAGTTTCTCATCTCCGCTCTGTACCGTTGGTAGACATCTGCAGGGCTGCTACTTGGTCTTCAAGCCAGATCTTTGCAGCTCATTATTGCCTGGAGAGGGAATCCCGTGGGACAGTGCTTTTGGCCAGGCAGTACTCCGGAATCTCTCTGAGGTTTAGGCAACTTCTGCCCTCTGTTGGGCTACTGGTGGAGGTTCTGTCAGTGAAAAGCCTTTCTTTGATGCTGGTACTAGAGGGAGTTCTCTTGTTCAGCCTGGGTTCCTGGTAACCCAGAGCTAGGGAGTCACCCATATGTGAGGACTGACTTCCTGCTTGGTCCTGGAGAAAGTGTAGTTACTCACCTGTAACAGGTGTTCTCCAGGAGCAGCAGGAATCAGTCCTCACAACCCTCCCTCCTCCCCTAGGAGTTGCAGTTGTACATAGTTTATTTTTACATTTTTGTGTGCTGTTTTTTAGCTATGTCATTTGACTGAGCAAGATAGCACCTTTAGGCGGGAAGGGAACTGCGCATGCGTGCCTGCATTCCTAAAGGCTTTCATGGAAAGCTGGGGAAATGCTCCGCAAGGGCTCCATCGACGTCAATGTCACTCATATGTGAGGACTGATTCCTGCTGCTCCTGGAGAATACCTGTTACAGGTGAGTAACTACTCTATCAGTGGAGTACGTTGATTTAGTATGATTTATGTTTGCAGAGGGACTGTTAGGAAATAATTTATTTTTTGACTTATTCAGAGATCTGCAGTAGAGTGGATACTTCTATAAGCTAAATGTGAGGTGTGACCTAAGGAAGCTTTTGGTATGGTTAAGAGTTTGATTGGGATTCAGTGCAAAAGAATACAATTTGAGGTGCAGCTGTCAAAAATAACATTTCATGATAGGGAATGAGGCATTCATGTGCACCAAATCAGATCTGAGAAGTCATGTTTGATCTCTGTTGCAAAACAGTGTGTAAGGCAGTGGGAATACTAGGGGCAGAAATTTTAGAGTACACTGCTTTTTCCGTAATAGCTCAGGTAAGATACAGTAGTGAATTGAATGGGTTTTTTAATAGCAAAAAAAAAAAGCAGCAGCATCTCAGTCTTCATTACTGGAAAATGTGCCAAATGAAGCCTCAAATTGTACAATCTCCAAAAGGATATAGCTAATAAAAGCAGTCTGGAGAAGGCCCAAATAGTTCCAAATTATAAACTCTCTGAAATGAGACTTGAGAACATAAATTTGTATCTTCAGATGAGGAATAGGATATGATAGAAATATTCAAGTGACTCCGGCTCCACAGCTGCTCTCCCATCGGGGATCGAGCAGGCCAAAACCAGCTCGAACCGGCCTGCCGCCGCATCGCTCGGCCCAATCGGGGCAGCCTTCACCTCCTTCTTAAGGAAGCACCATTGGGCACGCCTGCGCCTGTCGGTTCCTTTGGCTGGGTCCTGCGAGGAGGACACCCTCACTGAGAGCCATCTAAAACAGCCAATATTGCGGAAAAACCAACCTAAACAACCACAAAACGTACCGCACACTAGAGATCACCAGAATCACAGTAGAGGGCAACACTTCAAGGGATGCCGCCCTCTCAGCAAAACTTATGTAGACAAAGACCTAATAGCGTTAACACTGCACAAAACTGTATATACCACCTACTCGTGAGAACAATATTACCCAGAATTGTCCTGTTAAAATGTTCTACTAATACTATGCGTGATATCAATGCTGCATGGTTTAATCACCGCTTTAAGCATTAGTCTCTGCTTTATGACGTCGTCACTGTTGAACAGGTTAGCCACTACTGTGAACCTAGCTATCCCTATACAAGTATTCATTGTTGCTTTAAAATCTTTTCATTGAAGGGCAAAGAATTCACTGCTGTACAAGTTAGCCGCTATTGATCCTTGCTGTACTAGGTCATTTATTGCCACACACACAATTCACTGCCCCCACAGCTCAACATGGCCATATCCATCCTAACCCTAACCAGTTTGTACCTCCTCAGCAACGCATTTAATGGCTCCCTCACTTCGGCCTCCAACCACAACCCTATTCCAATCCTACAAGGCCGAGGAAGGACATATCATGGCAGCACATGCCGTACACCATCAGAATCCTTTCAAGACTCTCACCCACACTTAATCTACATGCCACTCCAACACCCTGCAAAATCCAAAGTGGTGCAGCCCCAAAGCCCATGCAAACTGAAGTGTGCCCTCATAAATGCACGATCAGTCCGCAGGAAATGGCCAGCCATAACCGACCTTATAACACACCTTGAGCTAGACATCCTACTGGTCACTGAATCATGGCTCACCGACTCAGATTCAGTTCTTATCAACCAACTCATCCCCCCCAACTTTTCAATCCACACTTGCCACAGACCTAACCTCAGAGAAGGTGTTGCATTCATCCTATTAAAAACAGAGCTCCAATATCAACTGATCAACTCCATCAGCACAACACACCTTGATACAGTCACCATTACCAACAAACACAGCACCATCAACCTAATCTACAGATCCCCATCCTCCTCCCCTGAAGACCTCACAACCATAATTGACCTTGTCTGCAACCCCAAGAACACACACAGGCCAAACTGGATACTGGGAGACTTTAACCGATCAGCTCTTCAAAATACCCATTCCAAAGCCTTCCTTGAAGCACTCAACGAACTTGGCTATGAACAGATAGTTGAGGCACCCACCCACTGGAAAGGAAATACACTAGACCTCATCTTCATCCCACGACCAGACATAAGTCTGAACTACAACTTTGACCTAGCCATCACACCAGTCCCATGGTCAGACCACAACCTAATCAAATTCCAGATACCTCCTGCATCAAGACAGCAACCTGCCTAGGAAAGCAGCCGAAAACTCATCGGCACCTACAGGACGTTTCAGACCCTTCAACAAAGAGGTGATCCTCAATGAAGTCCTTCCAAACCTCATCTGGCTTCGCCTAACCTGGAGGAAGTGATGGCCACATGTCATAACAGCCTGAGATCCTTTGCATGCCTACCTGCCCCAGATAAGCAACCAAGAGGTAGGAAATCAGCACAATGGTTCTCTGCAGAGCTACGGACCTCACTACTTCTCCTTAGGAAACTAGAAAGAAGATGACGGTTCTCCCGGTCCCCAGCTGACCAGGCAGCCTACACCTCCCACCTGAACGCACACCGAGACTCAATCTCAGTGAAAATGAAAGAATACCACTCCGAACTCCTGCGCCGCTCCCTAAACAAACCTCACGATCTCTTCAACATAGTGAAGACCCTGACAAAAGAACCTTTGCCCACCCAGTCAACCATGCTACACCCTCAGGAATACGCAGACTATCTACTAGCCAAATCCAGCAACGTCAGTGCAGCTGCAAAATCCATTCCTAGTCACAACCCATACCAACTAATGCCGCTCATCTCTCTTACAACACCATCGGCCAGAGGCATCGAGGACATCATTGCAACCATCAACTCCACCACTGCCCCAAATGACCCCTGTCCAGCTTTTTGGATAAGATCTTTGCGCAGTGAACTCAGCTCAATTCTATCCAAGATCATGGAGCTGTCCTCCTCCGCAGGATTCTTCCCAGCATGCCTCAAACAGACATCAATCCGGCCCCTTCTGAAGAACAACAAGCTGAACCCCCAGAAGGTAGAATCTTATCAACCAATCTTAAGCATCCCGCTTCTAGCCAAGATAATTGAGAAGATCGTCCAACGGCAAATCCAAGACCACATCAACTCCACTGCCCCCCTCAAGCCATGCCAACATGGCTTCAGGGAATCACATGGCATCGAAATGCTTCTTGCCACGCTTCTCAACACATTAATCACAGGGATTGACAACATCAGACGAGTATATGCCCTGATCTTGGACATCTTCGTGGCTTTCGACTCCGTCAACCACGAACAGCTCCTGATACGTCTCCAAGAAAAGGGAATCCAGAATTCAGCCTGGAGCTGTTGCAAATCGTATCTAACAGATAGATGGCAGCAGGTACGAACAGGCTCTACGACCTCCGAGCCTTTCTAACAAAAACATGGAGTTCCCCAGTGTTCCTCGCTATCTGCCCTATTATTCAATATATATATACAGCCCATATGTGCAGTCATCCGCTCCTTCAACATCTCCTGCCTGATTTATGCAGATGACGTTCTACTCTTCACCCCATTCACTATCGACCAACCAGACTTCTCATCTCTAGTAAAATGTTTTGATGTCGTCACTGATTGGCTTCACTCAGAGTCACAGAATAAATTTCAGCAAGACAGAAGTGATGTTCATCACAAGAAACCAAGCCTTCTCCCCACCGGCAACATTAAAGATGAGAGACGCCAAGCTCCCGAGTAGATCTACCATCTGCTACCTAGGAGTCGCACTAGACCAGCACCTTGACTTGAAAGTGCACATAGGCAACACCATCAAGAAAGTCTACCATAAGATGAGAACAATTTGACATCTCCGACCCTTGCTGCAACCAGACGACTTCCGAACAGTTTTCCAGGCACTTGTAACCCCCCACTTTGACTACGCCAATGTGATCCTTCATGGACTCCCTAAGAACACACTAAATCCACTACAGTTAGCAATGAACGCTGCTGCCCGCTTCCTACACGGGGCTTCTAGAAGGGACCACATCACTCCAATCCTAAAAGACCTGCACTGGCTACCAATCCACTGCCGGCTCACCTACAAAGTAGTACTGATAACATTCAAAGCCATCAACAAAACAGCCTCTGCCTCCTTGACGGACCTTATCCACGCCACACCTGCAACCAGAGCAAGAAGGTCCTTCGCCACCAACACACTAAAAACCCCCAGCGAAGTAACAAAATGCACTCAGGCAGCAAAGAACAGAGCTTTCATGTTCTATGCACCTACTCGCTGGAACGAGCTCCCAGCTGCCATCCGCGCGATCACTGACCTTGCCCAATTCAGAAAGACACTAAAGCACCACCTTTTTCTCCTACACTACTCCCAGGACCAACACGTCCTCACCCGCCACACCCCATACAAACTAACTATAAATAGCAGACAGCCCTGTAATAAATTACATCCCTGTACATAGTTAAGGTAAGCCATGTCTATAACCTCCACAAGGAAGATAACCCTAACTCAGAGAAAACTTCTGATCAGCAGTCACTCACTGACCCTACCTAGACAGGCATAAAACCCTTCACTCATTCACATTGTTCACCTAATTAAACTTTCCCTTTGAAAGCAAAATGTGAATAAGTATAATTAATGTAATATATTCCATTGCCGATGATTTACTATTGATAGCCAGTTATTTCATTGTATTATTGAGTTGCAATTTAATAGTTAATGTTTACGTTTATAATTTTGTTCTATGTAAAAACCCTTGTTCTCTATTTACTATTCTTTGTATTTACTGTTCTTTTTACTAAAATGTTCTATGTAAAATAGTTCAAAACCTGTTCTATGTAAAATAGTTTCTAAACCCGTTCTATGTAAAATAATAGCATGCTATTATTAAATTTTGTTTACTTGTAAACCGCCACTGATCGCTGGAAGTGGCGGTATAGAAGAGATGTATAAATAAATAAATAAATAAAATGTCGCCACAACTGCGCAGTGACATCCTGCTTAGACTGTATATAGTCTGTATAGTTCTAAATCCAAGTTGCATTACCCATTCGATGTAAGTGCAGAACAGGCTCTTCCTACGCTGTACAAAATGTCTGTAAACCGCACTGATTTTAAAGAGCGCGGTATATAAAAGCATTAAAGAAATAAATAAATATACATGTTGCATAAAAGGCATTTTTCAGTAGAAAGGACGTTTTTAGAACAAGAGGATATGATAGTCTCCAAATAAGGTAGTTTCAGAAGTAATGCAAAGTTTCTTCATAAAAAGTGGGTTGATGAATGAACTAGCCGTTTTGGGAAGCCTTGCTCATATCGGGCTTTCTTCAATTGTTGCTATTTGCTTTTACCACAAACCTGTCTTGCGAATCCCTACAACCAGTTAGATTTTTCAGGGTATCACAATAAATCTGCATGAGAAACTGCATATGCTGGTCTGCATTATGTACAGATCTCATGCAGGTTCATTGTGGATATCCTTAAAACATCAGGGTTGGGGAACTCTGGCATAGAGGATCAAAGGTAAGAAGTGAAGGTAACACTAGATGTAAAAAAGTCTGGACAAGCAGGAAAAAAGTTCTTTTGCATGGGAGTTACTACATGGGAGCATTCACATCTCTTAGAAACTTTTGGAAGCTCTACTGCACCAGTGTATGTCTTCCTGCCTGCCACTGTGGTGGTAGCACCACAATCTTGGCTTAGTCCATTTTTTTCCATGGACCCCTTCTGACTTGTTTTCGTCTTTCACATGAATGTCTTTTGTGGGTCACTGCAGTTCTTTTGCTGCTTTCTTTCATATTTTAACACCTGCCGTCATGGTACTCTGTCCTGTCCCTTTATTTCAACCTTAGGTTTTTTGACCATTTCAAAACTTCCTTTTTTTTTCACGGCCTCAACCCCTTTAGGCACTTAGCATTCTGGTCAAGCTTCTTTAAGCTTTTTCTTAAAAACTGAGTCATTTGATTTTGCTGTGGCTATTTTTCTGGATGACATGTTCCAAAAGCTCACCAGTGGCTTCAAGAAGTGTTCCAGGTGCTCAAGGACCATATCCATCATGGAGACACACAAATGACTCGTGCTTTGGGACCTGATCACAAGCCCGTTCTTGTAGTTTGTTTACAGATGACAAAAAGAGGGCTGAGAGGTCAAGAGAAGCAGTGTGACAAACCTTTTGGCACTTCTAAGTCCAATACATCGGCATTAGCAGCATTGATCTTCATGGCTTCAAAGACGCCACCAGATGCTGGTGGTGCAGTGACATCAAGGAGCTCTTGAGGTCACTTGGAACCGAGCACCTGTAGGTCATGTCATGCATCATTGTTACCCCAATGACAAGGAAGGATTTGGCTTAGTCTTCATCAGCATCGAAGGACAGATGTAGAACATCAGAAGGAGGCATCAGAGCCTTCAGAGGCATGGTGCAGAGAGCATCAGAGGTTTGAAGGAAGTGCCCATATAAGCTGCTCCAAAGGGAGGAAGGTGCTCTCAGCAATTCCAGAGGAGCAGTGCTGTCCTCCTTATTTGAGACCAGTCTGCTGATACAAACTCTGATTCCAAGAACATTGGATGATTCTTTTGCATTCCCAGTGCCTTTGGATATGGCAGCTATGGAGAATCACCTTCTGAAGGCTGTTAAGGAAAGCATTATGATGCTGTTTGCCATGCAGCACATCATAGCCATGATGTATACTGCCATGGCATCTCCAGCCATCAAGCCTATCCTCTAAGCATAAAGTGCCTTTGGGAAAGGCCTTGGAACATCGAAGGGCCCCAACAGTGATTCCTGCCTAGTCGATATCACTCTCCAGCACATTGGGATTGAGGAACACCAATGCCTAGAAAGTAATCAGTGCATAGATTCATCCAGAGGAGCTCTTGTTCCCCCCCCAGGGAAGAGACTATCAGACTGAGACTCAGAATTACTTTGACTTCCTCAGTCTGAGGTTCTGTCAGTCGATGGATCTCCAGAAATCCCCTCTGATCCATCTCCTGATGAAAGATGCTAGTCTCCACCTGGGGACAAGACTTTCCAATATTTTGTACAGGATAATGGGTAAGGCCATACCATTTTCTTTGGAGGGCAGAAGAATTGGAAATCTCTAATATTTCACAATGCCCACGAAGCGGTGATGGTGCCTTTGGTACTGCATCCTTCAAAGGTTACAGATGAGCACATGGGAGACCATTCTCTCACTGTACCTCCTGTTAGTAGAAAGGTTGACGCAATTGTAGAGTTCAGAAGGCTCCTGGATTCAAGAAACCCCAGCTTCTGCACCACTCTTTGATGATTGAATCTGCTCTCAAAAGGTCCAGAAGTTGCACTCCCAAGATGCACGCCTCAGCATCCCCAGGGAGGGAGGCTCAGAGACATGACTATTTTGAGAGAATTATTTTTGAGTGCCATGCTTGCTTCCTGTGTGGCTTCTTACCACCTCTACCTTAGCATGTTCTTGAAAGGACATCATGCATGGCCTTGATATGTCTGTCTTTCTCCCTCATGAGAAGCTTGAGCAATATTGTTCTCTAGTGAGTCACGGCAAGGACTGCTCAGAATTCATGGTCCAAGCAACCTGTGAACTTTACTATATGGTATCCAGAGCTTCTGCAATAGATATTGGTGCCAAGAGACTCATTTGGCTCCAAGCTTTAGACCTTCAGTCACCAGTGCAGGACATGTTCACCAACATTACGTGCCATGGAGAGAATCTCTTTGGAAAAGAGGTGGAAGAAGAAAGCAGGCTTCATAGAAAAGCAAGCAAGCAGTCACATTTTGGAATCTCTGAAGGTGCATGTCCAAGCCGGCATCCTATCATACGGAGGTATCAAGGTGGGCAGCCAAAGAGATCGATTGTTTACCTTATCAGAATATAGAAAGACTAGGGGACATGCAATTAAGCTACAGGGTAAACTATTTAAGACTAATAAAAGAAAATATTTTTTCACTCAACGTGTAATCAAACTCTGGAATTTGTTACCGGAGGATGTAGTAAAGGCTGTTAGTGTAGCTGGGTTTAAAAAAGGTTTGGACAAGTTCCTGGAGGAAAGGTCCATAAGCCATTATTAAGAAGGGACCCAGGATATCAATGCTTGAACCAATACAAGCATTGTGGAACCTGTGTCCCTTGGGGAAACTGCTAGGTACATATGACCTAGATTGGCCACTGTTGGAAACAGAATACTGGGCTTGATGGACCTTGGTCTGACCCAGTATGGCATATCTTATGATCTTATGATCTTATGACTTACTACTTTCAAAGGTGCAAGTACTTCCTTGGCTTCCGCTACTGTAAGAAGCTCTTTGAGCCATGACTTAAGCAAGAGAAGTCTCACAAGGCTCAAGCTATTTAACAGCCAAAGCCAGGGGCGGGGTTTTGACTGATTTCTATAGAGCATAGCCACTTTGCCTGTAGTCTTAGAGGGCTCTCCTGAGTGTGGGTGGGGGAGGGGGGAGGAGGATGCTCCCTTTGTCCAGAGGTGGCCCCTTATCTCAGATACTTGGATGTTGCAAACTATCCAGAGAGGCTACAAATTGCATCTGTTCCTTCTTCCTCCAAATTGCCCTCGAAGGGTTCAATCTCTAAATCCTCAGATTAGGAATTACTTCACGAAGTTATCACCCTTCAGAAGGTTTTAGCAATCAAGCCTGTTCTATCGGGGTAGGAAGAGCAGGGATTTTAATAGAGGTATTTCCTGGTCACCAAAAAGATGGAAGCATACCATCCCATTCCAGACCTAAGAGACCTGAACAAACAAATGGTCAAAAAAATTCAAGATTTCTCTAGGCACCCTGCTCTCCTATCTGCAAAAAGGGGATTGGCTGTTCTCCCTGGATCTAAAGGGATGCATATGCCCACATCCAGATACATCCCAGTCACAGGAGGTATCTAAGATTCACTATAGGAAAATGACACTTCCAGTACTGCCCTTTGGCCTCACATCAGCACCTCCTATATTCACAAAATACTTTATTGTTCTAGCAGTGTTTCTATGCAAACTGGAAGTGCACATTTTTCTCTAGTTGGCAATTGACTGCTCAAGAGCACCACTCCAGAAGAAACTCTGAAATCCACACAGGATCACCATTTGGGTTTTGGAACTATTTGGGTGCATAATCAATTATCCCATCTTTGCCCCTCCCAGCAATTGGAATTCATTGGAACTTTGCTCGATAACAGATTGTCTGTATTGACAGCGATTTGTGTAAGGGATTCAATTGAGTCATCAAACATCAGCTGGTGCCATGTTAAGATTTTTGGACCACATAACCTCAACAGTTCATATAACACCCTTGGTATGTCTCTATATGAGACAAGCTCAATAGACATTGAGTTCCCAGTGGTCTCAGGTCACAGAAAATCTCAGATTTTCTGTCAGTCACTACCCCACTGATTCAGTCTTTGACCTGGTGGACCATTCAAGAAATTCTTGCCAAAGGTCTACCTATAAGAATTTCTCCCCATCAAAAATTACTTATGACATTTGTATTCAAGCTGGGATGGGGAGGTGGTCACAATAACCTTCACATTCAGGACCTTTGATCCTTCCAAGAAAGTCTCCATTAGATCGCCTTCATGGAATTACAAGCAGTAGCCAGCGCTCTAAGGGCTTTCAAAGATTGGTTATCCAACCAAATTCTCATTCAAACTGACAATAAGATTACTATGTTCTACATCAACAAATAGGGAGGCATGGGATTGTACCTCTTGGGTTGGGAAACAATCAGGTTATGAAACTTTGCCATCTCATGGGATGGAGTTGAGGCGGAGGTGAACAGACCGTGTTGGGTCTTAAAATCTCACAAGTGGACCATGGACAGGGAGGTGGCACATCACATCGTTTGGGAGTCCGACATGCCTTTGATAGATCTGACACTCATAATGCCCAGATGGATCAGTCCTGCTTTAGGATGTGGGGACACAGAAAATTTGCCTTGAATGCTTTCCTCCCTGATTGAGGGGAGGGTCTTTTGGACATGTATCGTCCAACACCTCATTGCTGATACCTTCCTGAAACTCAAAACAAACAAGCGTACTCAGCAACTATGGTTTCCTCTATTTCTGGAATTCTCCATCCGGAATCCAATGCGTTTAGGGCAAGCATCAGATCTGATTTTGCAGGAGGATGGAATTATGTTGGACCCCAACACTGAGTACCCTAGCTCTGTTTGGGTGTTGAGAGGCTAATGTTGTTCACTCTGCCTGCCAGATGGTGTGACCAATGTCCTTTTGGCATCCAGGAGGGCCTTAACGAGAAGGTCTTATGTTTTCAAATGGAAGAGTTTTGCAGTTTGGTGTGGGAAATCATCCATAGATCCTTTCGCCTGTCCCACACAAACACTGCTTAAATACCATCTACACCTTTGAGTCTGGACTCAAGCCCAACTCTGTAAGGGTTCACTTCAATGCAATTGGAGCTTAGTTTAGAGGGTAAACCCATCTCTGTACACCCCTTAGTTATATTTGCTTCATGCAGGTCTTGCTACTTCTAAAACCACCTTTTAAGCGATCTGTAGTGTCCTGGGACATGAGCGTGGATGTAATGCAGCTGATGAAATCTCCTTTTGAGCTGTTCCATACCTGCCCTCCTGAAATTCTTTATCTGGAAGGTTTTATTTTTGGTGGCGGTCATCTCAGTGTGCAATTTGAGTGAGCTTCAGTCTTAGTAGTTCAACCACCTTGCTCAAAAATGTTCACAACAGAGTACTTTGTACTCATCCTAAGTTCCTAAAGTGGTTGTGGAATTTCATCTTAACCAGTCAGTTGCTCTTCCAGCATTTCTCTAAAGCCCTGTTCACAAAGGAGAATCTGTGCTGCACATGTTGGACTGCAAATGAGCCTTAATTTTCTACTTGCAGCGAATGAAGGTTTGTTGTTTTTTTACTTCAGCAACCTAGGTGCTACTTATATCCTACTATATCCAAACACACATTATTAATTTGGCTCACAGAATGCATCTTTTTTATCTCCAGGAACAAGAAGGAATGTAGTCTTCACATATGGGTATCGTCGATACCGACGGAGCCTGCGCGGGAACGCTCCCCAGCGTCCAATTAGAAAGCGTTTGGGAGCATCCCACAGCGCCTGCGTGCTGCCTTCCCGCCTTTCCCAACCGGCTCTCTCCAGTTCTTCTTTTCGGCGGAGCCAGCAGATTGTGTTCCTGTCACCGCTGAAGAATTTATTTTCTTTTATTTCTTTAGTCGCGTGTCTGCCTTCTCGACTCCGGACCGGTACTGCCGGTCTTTTTTCTTTCTTTATTTTCAAAAAAAAAAAAGAAAACCTATTCTTTTCTTAAGTGCATTTCTTCTTTCTGTGGCCTTAGGCCTGCAGAAGTATTTTTCCTCTTGGAAAAGCCCGCCTCCGGGTTCAAAAGGTGCACGAAGTGCAGTGGCACTATTTCTGTCACTGACACCCATGACTGGTGTCTAAAATGTTTAGGTCCTGACCACTCCATTGCGGATTGTGAGTCCTGTTCCATGATGTCTAAAAGAGGGTTACAGAATCGAGCAGCCAAGCTCAGTACCCTGTTTCCCTCTGATGCAACTTCTGTAGCATCGACGTCTTCCAGGGCTGCTGCTTCCTCCCATGGATCTCAGGTAACCAAACTTAAATCCGGCCGGTCCTCAGAGTACATCTCCCTCCAAGTATCGAGATGCCTCCGGGCTTGCTCTTGAGGAATCCACACTGGCAAAATTACCCTGGCGGGAGGCTCCGGCTTCCAAAGCTTTATCTATGGGGTCACAGGTTGACATCGATGGCTCGGCCTCGACCGATCACCTGTTACAATGTTCTGGGGTACCGGCGGTTTCCACCGGTACCGACATCCAGACATTGGTGGCGTCGATGGATCAGAATATTCTGACCATGCAGCGTGCCATCACGGCATTCATACAAGCTGCGACGCCTTTGGTACCGCAACAAACTCCGTTGTCGGTATCGATTCCGGTACCGGATCCGATATCGGTACCGGTACCGGATCCGATATCGGTACCGGTACCGGATCCGATATCGGTACCGGTACCGATTGCATCGACGTCAATGGCAGCGGTACGCTATCCTGTGATGCCCATCGGTACCGAATCGGCACCGATTACTCCCGATATCGATACCACCCGGTACGCGTATCGGGCTCTGCGAGAGCATCCAGACTTCGATTCCTCTGAAGACTCTGATGAATCAGAGGCCTCTATTGAAGCATCGGGGATCCTTCCTCAGGAACCCTCTTCTCCAAAAAGGAGAATGTCTCCTCCAGAAGACTTGTCTTTTCAAGACTTTATCAGGGAGGTGGCCAGGGGCCTTTCCATCTCAGTGGCCTCTGAAACAGAGCCTAGAGCCAAAAAATTAGATATTTTACAATATCCTAAGGCTCCTAAAGAGACAGCCACTTTACCAATACATGAGATTCTTTATGATCACATGTTGGGCATATGGGAGACTCCTCTTACCACCTCCCCTCATTCTCGTAGGTTGGACACCATGTATCGTGTTCCTCCTTGTCCTGGTTTCCACAAGACTCAGCTTCCTCACCACTCCATTGTGGTGGAGTCTGCTATGAAAAAGATCAAGAGTGCAAAAAGACACACCTCTGCTCCTCCAGGAAGAGAATGCAGAACCTTAGATGCCTTTGGCAGGAGAATTTTCCAGGCCAGTATGCTTGTAGCCAGAATCAACTCCTATAGTCTCTATATGGGGATGTTTCTAAAGGAAGTTACAGATAATCTGCAAACCTTATCTCCTTTTATGTCAGAAGATAAAAGGGAAGAGTTTCTTACCTGGCTTAAACATGCACAGGATATTTCCAAGTTTTCCAACCGTGCAGCCTTTGACTCTTTTGAGGGTGCCAGTAGAGCCTCGGCTATTGCAATAGGTGCACGCAGAGTTGCTTGGTTACAAGCCTCTGATTTGGAACTCTGGGTTCAGGATGGTCTAGGTAACCTTCCTTGTACAGGTGAAAAACTGTTTGGCAAAGTTTGGCAAGCAAAGGCCAACCAGATGGATGCTGAAAATTCTGCTTTAGATAGACTTTCAAAGTCTACTTCGGCTCCTTTTAAAAAGGTTGTTCAAAAAAGGATTTTTCCCAAAAAAAGGGAAATATTCTTCTACTTATGGTCAGGCCTCTTCTCAAGGTCGTTTTGCTACAAAGACAGCGACAACCAAAACAGGCCAAGCCTCAGGCTGCGAGGACTGCTACGGCCCAACAGCCTCAGCCTTCTCAGGGCCTTTGACTTACCACTAGAGAACTTAGCCTTTCTGGCTCTAGAACATCCAGAGCCTCTCACCATTCCAGGAAGGTTAGCTCATTTTGCTCCCAGATGGGAACAAATCACAGCAGAGCAATGGACCTTTGAACCCTTAGCCACTACCTCCTTGAAATTCCTTTCCTGGAAGGTTATTTTTCTCATTGCAGTCACCTCAGCTCGTCGTATCAGTGAGTTGCAAGCTTTAGTGGCTAATCCTCCTTATACAAGGTTCCATCATTTATTTATTTATTTATTTATTTAATAGCTTTTATATACCGCACTTTTGATATCAGCGCGGTTTACATTTTAACAATTTTGTACTTAAACATAGAACAAATGTTAAGTTTACAAGGAACAGGAGATAAACATGGATAACAGGGTTTAATAAATAACAGATATTCTCAACTATTTACAATAGATTCTTAAATGGTCGATCTCTAACGGTAGGTTTGTGAGGTTTGGTCTAGAACAAGTGATAAGGTTTCAGGAGCTTATTTGACTAGCCGTGATCGATGGTTTGTGTAGGAGGGGGAGGGGGTGGGGGTCAGTACATTGTGAGAAGTGTTGTAGGAAGAGATGAGTTTTTAGGGATTTTCTAAATTGGGACAGGTCTTTTTGTGATCTAATACTAGGTGGTAGCATGTTCCAGCATCTAGGGGCAAAGGATGAGAATGCTCTTAGAGTGGTTGTTTGAGTGAGTTTTGTAATGTCCTCTGTTCTGTTACAGATCGTCTAGATCTGGCGTTCTGTGTGTGTTGGAGGTCAGATAAAGAGGATGGTGAGATATGGTGGAATGCTTTGAAGGTCAGAATGAGGGCTTTGTATAAAATCCTGCAAGATAGTGGGAGCCAGTGAAGATCAAACAGGATGGGAGTAATATGTTGACTCCTTGAGGATCCGTGAAGAATCCTGGCCGCTGTATTCATGGCCAATTGAAGCGGGTTCAGCGTGCTTTTGGGTAGTCCATGGAGTACGATATTTGCATAGTCAAAATGAGGAATGACTAATGCCTGGAAGGTTGTGCGGAAGTCGCATGGTTCGAGCATAGGTCTGAGGTGTCGAAGGGTCCTGATTTTATAGTAGATGGTTTTTACAGTATTTTTTATATGTTCTTTGAATTCAAGCCGCTGGTCAAGTATAACACCCAGGTAACGTATTGAGGTTTTGAGTGGTAGATCAGCATCTCTTGTTCTTAGAGTTGGTGGGGGAGAGAAGTCCTTGTTCCTAGTGACAATCAGGACTTCGGTCTTTTTGAAATTGATTCTGAGATTTTGTGAGAGTAGCCAGTCTGATATTGAATTGAAGCAAGTGATTATTGTAGTGTAGTCAGGTTTTAATACATTAATTGGAGTGAATAAGAGCACATCATCTGCGTAGATAAGACATGATATTCCGAATGAGCGGGAGATGTTGCAGAGAGGTTGCATATAGATGTTAAATAGAAGAGCTGAGAGAGAGGAACCCTGCGGTACTCCTTGCTTCTGATGAAAAGGCTGAGATGTGGTATCACCAATCCGTACTTGTTGCCAGCGATCTTCTAGGTAAGATCTGCACCAATTCAACGCCATTCCTGTAATTCCTTTTTCGTGAAGCCGGGTGAGCAGTTGGTTGTGGTCAACAGAGTCAAAAGCTGCTGCTATGTCTAGGAAGATCATAGTGACTCCATTTCTGATATTGTCTGTTGTATTGATGAGTGTGTTCAATAGGGAAGTTAGGAGGGTTTCAACTCCGTGAGCTTCTCTGAAGCCATGCTGGTTTGGATCTAGTGGGGCCTCGGAATCAATGTGTTGTTGGATTTGTCTCAGTATGACTTTTTCTAGGATCTTGGCTAATAAAGGAATACTTGAAATTGGGCGATAGGAGTCTTCCTTTTTCGGGTCAAGTTTGTTGTTTTTCAGTAGGGGGCGGATGGAGGTCTGTTTGAGGGCTGTTGGAAATATCCCGGATCTAAGGGAGTGGTCGGCTAAGGCTGATATGTATGGGCTAAGTTCTGTTTTCAGTGATTTGATCCAGTGGGCTGGACATGGATCATTAGGGGCGGTAGTGGCGTTGATGGATGTAATAATTTCTTCGATAGACTTTGGAGTTGGAAATGAGAAATTATTGAGTATGAATTGGACGTTGGAAGGTTGCATGGTTACACTTGTGGTTACTGTAGTGATCTTGATTGCCTTGGATTGGATGTAGTCAGCATATAGTTGTGGGTGTATATAGTCCTGTTGTGGTGAAGGAGGTTCAGTGGTTAGGGATTTTACTATTTGGAAGAGATCTCTCGGTTTGTTGAGGGAATGGTTAAGTAGTTTTGTATGGTGTTCTCTTCTCTTATCCCAAGTTAGCTGGCGATGGGATTTCAAGTTAGCTAAGTAAATGGATTGGTCGTGAGGGTTTAGTGAGTGTCTCCATTTCTTCTCTAGTCTCCTCAGTTGTTGTAATGAGGTTCGTAACTCGGAGGAGAACCATGGTGCGTTCTTTTTCTTGACAATAGAAGAGTTGGTGGAGGTTTTATCATGTGTGGTGGTAGGCTGCGCTGATAGTCCAAGAGCATTGTTCCAGTTTGATACAATATCATCGATGTTGTCAGGTATAATGGAGAGTTTTGGTATGGTATGGGAGGTGATTGTATCCATGTTGAAAGCTTTGAATCGTGCTGGTTTTGGTGGTGGGTAAGCATCTGGTGACTTGTTTGGAGATTCAATAGATGGTATGATGAATGTGATAAGGTTGTGATCGGACAAGGGGACGGGGGTTGAGATGGGCTCGGGTTGATTTGGAAGATCCGGGTGTGCTGATGGGGCAAAGATGAGATCAAGGAGATTTCCTTGTTTGTGAGTGGGGATTTTTACAATTTGATTGTAGTGTAAGTTGATCATGGCATCAAGGAAGGAGTTGGATACTGAGGGTAGTGTGGATGCAAGGTTAAAATCTCCGAGGATCCAGTTAGGTTTCTTGATATCTAATGGGTTGATGGCAAGATCAGTTATGGATGAGAGATCATCAACTGGAGCATTTGGGGCTCTATAGATGAGGTTTATGGTGTTGCTATTATTGGAGATGGATAGAGTATTTGTGTGGTTTGTGGCATTGGTAGAGATTACGTGGTATTTCAAATCCGTTCTTGCTATTATGCAGACTCCTCCTCCCTTTCTGTTTTCTCTGTTGCAGGTATAGATGGTGTAGTTAGGTGGGGTAAGTTGGTTCATTAGGACGTTGTCGGTATTAGAAAGCCATGTTTCTGTGACCAGCAGGATGTCTAGTGTGAGGTTTGATATAAGGTCAATGATGGCTGGCCATTTGTTGCGAGCTGAGCGTACGTTGATGAGAGCACACTTGAGACTCTGTGGAGTAGTTTTTGGATTAGACCTCTTGTTTGTAGTTTCAAGAGGTACATAAAGAAGGTAATTGTGCCTACTGTAGTATGTACTTTGTGGGTAGTGTTGATGATTTTGATGGGGTTTCCTATTGCGGGTTTGGTGAATAGGGATAGGGTTGGTATCAGATGTTAGGGCAATGGAAGTATGTAATATGCCAGAGAGGATGGAGATGAGCAGGAGGGAACAAGTAATGGTGGCCATGACGTAATCCTAGGATGGTCAGAGGGTGTAAATACTTTGATTTGAGTGCTACTGGCAACAGTAATAGTAATAGTTGAATGTTACTGACCACAGTAATAAGTGAATGCAACAGTAAAATTGAAAGTTACTGGCAACAGTAATAGATAAATGATACTGTCCAAAGTAATAAGTGAATGTAACATTAATAATCATGACAAGGTAGTCCTCAGAACTAATCCACACTTTATGCCTAAAGTGGTCTCACCTTTTCATCTGAACCAGGAGGTGTATTTACCTGTCTTTTTTCCAGGACCTCATGCATCAAGTGCAGAGAGGAATCTTCATACCCTGGATTGTAAAAGAGCACTTGCTTTCTACTTACAAAGAACACAGCAACATAGAAAGTCCTCTCAACTTTTTGTTGCTTTTGATCCTTCTCATTTAGGACTTCCAGTCTCTAAGAGAACTCTGTCCAATTGGATTGCTCAGTGTATTTCCTTCGCCTCCCAGAGTAAGAACCTTTCTCTGGAGGGCCATGTCACAGCTCACGATGTGAGGGCCATGGCAGCCTCTATGGCTCATCTAAACTCTGTGTCCATCGACCATATCTGTCGAGCAGCCACATGGGCCTCGGTTCATACCTTCACAGCCCATTATTGCTTGGACATGGACTCCCGCCGGGATGCCTTGTTTGGTCAGGCTGTTCTCAAACACCTCTTCCATATCTAATCAACTCCTATCCTCCATCCCTGACTGGATGCCTGAGATTCATGGGTGGAGGTGGAGCCCTTCCCAGGGACTCACAACCTGGGTGATCTCCCAGGCATCTCTAGCTGGGGAGTCCCCATATGTGAAGACTCATTCCTGCTTGTTCCTGGAGATAGCACAGTTACTTACCTGTAACAGGTGATCTCTGGGAACAGCAGGAATAAGTCTTCACAACCCACCTACCTCCCCTAGGAGTTGTATCTCTCTATCTATCTTTCCTTTCCTCTCTCTCTTTGACTCAGCTTTAAAACTCGAACTGGAGAGAGGCAGTTGGGAAAGGCGGGAAGGCAGTGCGCAGGCGCTGTGGGATGCTCCCAAAAGCTTTCCTACTGGACGCTGGGGAGCGTTCCCGCGCAGGCTCCGTCGGTACCGACGATACCCATATGTGAAGACTTATTCCTGCTGTTCCCAGAGATCACCTGTTACAGGTAAGTAACTGTGCTTTCTAGGGCTTTGTCTTCCTCCATTGGATCTCAGCTAACCAAACATAAGTCCAGCCGGTCCTCAAAGGGGTAAATCTCCTTCCAAGCATCGAGATGCCTCTGGCGTTGCCCTTGAGGGTTCTGTACCGGCAAAATTGCCCCGGCGGGAGGCTTCGACTTCCAAAGCATTATCAGGGCGCCAGGATGTTCTCGAGGCCTCGACCTCGGCAGAACTACTGGTGCCATGCTCTGGGGTACCGGCTGCGTCCGGTATCGATACCCAGGCATCAGCAGCGTTGATAGACCAGACGTTCCTGGTTATTGAACGCAGTCTGGTGGCTCTCCATGCGGCAATGACACCCTCGGAACCACATCAGCCAGTTCAATCGGTACCGGTACTGACGCCGGTACCGGTACCGGTGGCTTCGACATCGGTGTCTGCTTTGCCGGCACCCAGTCATGCGATGCTTTCCGGTGCCGATACACCGGTACCGATTCCCCCCGGTACCGATTTCTGTCGGTATGGGTATCAGGCTCTTCAAGAGAATCCAGACAGGAGGTACTTCGAATCCTCGGAGGACTCCGAGGATTCTGACAGCTCTGCCGGTACCGGGATACTTCTCCTGGAGGAGCCTTCCTCCCCTAAACGTAGGATGTCTCCTCCAGAAGATATCTCCTTTCAGGATTTTATCAGGGAGGTGGCTCGAGGTCTGTCCATTACTGTGGCTCCTGAAACAGAGCCCAGAGCTAAGGAGTTGGAGATTTTGCAATATCCCAAAGCTCCTAAGGATGCAGCTACTCTGCCTATCCATGAGATCTTACATGATCTCATGTTGAGAATGTGGGAGACACCTCTTACCACCTCTCCTCTCTCTCGCAGACTGGATACCATGTATCGTGTCCCTCCTTGTCCTGGTTTTCAGAAAACTCAGCTTCCTCACCACTATAATGTAGTGGAATCAGCTATGAGAAGGTTCAGGAGTGTAAAGAGGCATGCCTCTAATCCTCCAGGACGAGAGCGTAGAACCTTGGATGCCTTTCGACGTCGTACTTTCCAGGTTTCCATGCTTTCTGCCAGGATCAGTTCCTATATTTTATATATGGGAATGTTCCTTCAAGAAGTCACAGGAGACTTGGAGATTTTAAGCCTTCTCCTTCCTGATGACAAGAGGCAGGATTTTCTCACACTGGTTAAACATGTCCAGGATGTTTCTAAGTTTGTCAATCGTGCAACTTTTGACTGTTTTGAGTGCATAAGCAGAACCTCTGCCATTGCCATAAGTGCACGTAGAATTGCCTGGCTCCAGGCATCCGATTTGGAGCTCTGGGTGCAGGACAAACTGGGCAATATCCCTTCTACAGGTGAGACTCTATTTGGCAAAAATTGGCAAGAGAAAGCCAATGAGTTGGATGCTGACAACTCCACTTTGGATAGGTTATATAAAGCCACAGCTGATCCTGCAAGAAAGAAATCTTTCAAGAAACCATTCTTCTCAAAAAAGAAGGTTTTATCCCTCTTATTCCCAGCAGGGACGTTCTGCAGGTCAGCCTGCCTGAAAGAGTCAGCAACCACCTAAACAAAGGAAAGCAAAGACTGCTAAGCCTCAACCGTCTCAGCAGTCTCAGCCTCCACAAGGCCTTTGACTTCCATCTAGAGAACTTAGCCTTCCTATCATTATGTAAATTTTCGCAAGATGTTGTATGTAAAATGAAAAGTATGGATCAGCAGTTGGGTTCATTATCTAATTCAGTTGCACTATCTGATTCCCAGCTTAAGTCTTCTCAAGATACTCGAATTGCTTTGATTCGTGATTCTTCTTTATTATCGTATCGAGTAGAAGCGCTGGAGAATCAATATAGAGTATGCAATCTTCGATTTCTCAACTTCCCAATGACCCATCTGCTGTCCCCAAAAATTTTGCTTGAAAAATATTTCTCAGAGGTATTACACTTCCAAGATAATGTGGATACCAGTCATATGTATTATTTAATGCGTGGCCCTGGATCAACACCTCAGGGAGTTGGAGAATCTGTACCCTCTCCCAGTTCTGTTGGCCAGGACCTTACAGCTTTCCTGGAAGATTCAAAAGACGTAATTACCAAACGTTCCACCTTGGTGGTACAGTTTGGTTCTGAGTCTGTTAAATTGCGTGTTCTAAAGGCCTACTTTAAATGTAAGGAGGTCTTATTCTGTGGATTTAAAGTCCAGGTTTTCCCAGATGTCGGCCGTCATACTCAAATTCGTCGTAAGCAGTTTTTGAGTTTTAAAACCAGAGTAGTGGCATTAGGAGCTAGCTTCTTTCTAAAATTTCCTTGTCGCTGTGTTATAACTTACGAGGGGCGGACCTATGTATTTACTGATGTTTCATCCTTATCTAATTTTCTGAATGAAAGGGAAACTGCAGGGAAATAGTGAGAGGGAATGGATCTGCATTTATAAGCTCCCTATTGTGGGGTAACAAACTCCTGATTTCTTTATTTAGCTTTTTTATATATAGTATATGCTGGCTTCTCTCACTTGATGTGTTACTTGTTATGAGGTTTCATTAATTCTGTGGATTAATTGATGTATTTGTCATTTTCTTAATGGTTGTGTTGTATTCAAGAAAATATCATAAATAAAAGATTTAAAAAAAAAAAAAAAAAAAAAGAACTTAGCCTTCCTGGCCCTTAATGGACCAGAGCCTTCCACCGTTCCAGGAAGGTTATGTCACTTTGCCCCCAGATGGGGACAGATAACAGCAGAACATTTGGACGCTCTCCATTATAAAAGAGGGGTACAAGCTTCATTTTTTGTGCATGCCCCCTCCCACAATGGTAAGACAGTTCAATTCTCAGGCCTCTGTCATCAACCTGTTAGGTCAAGAGGTCACTATGCTTCTTGCCCAAGGGGCAATAGAGGAAGTACCCATTCATCAACAGGGTACAGGGTTTTACTCCCCCTATTTCCTTATCCCAAAGAAAACAGGGGGACAGACCTATTTTAGACCTGAGAGAATTGAACAAATTCCTGTTCAAAGAGAAGTTCAAGATGATTTCTCTGGGAACTCTGCTGCCATACCTTCAGAGTCAGGATTGGCTTTGTTCTCTAGATCTCAAGGATGCGTACACCCATGTTCTCATCCATCCAACTCACAGAAAGTTCCTTCGGTTCCTTTTTCAAGGAAAGCACTGCCAATACAGGTTGCTTCCTTTGGCCTGGCCTCAGCACTAAGAGTGTTTACGAAGTGCATGGCTGTGGTAGCAGCATTTCTCCGCACTCTAGGAATATTCGTCTTCCCTTACTTAGACGACTGGCTCATTCGAGCCCCATCAGAGTCAGAGGCCAGGACTTCTCTATCTTGCACAATGTGTATCCTTCAGTATTTGGGTCTGGTCATAAACATCCCAAAATCGAGTTCAACTCCCACTCAGTCTCTGGAGTTCATAGAGGCTTTGCTGGATACCAGAAAAGCAAGGGCCTATCTTCCTCAGACCCGTTGCCTTCGCATGTTGCAGTTAGCTTCTCAAGCAGTGCTAAAATTTCATCTCACTGCCCGAGAAATGTTACAGCTACTAGGCCGCATGGCATCCACAGTGCATGTGGTTCCTTATGCTCGCCTCCATATGAGAGCAGCCCAGTGGACTTTATCTGCTCAATGGACCCAGGCATCAGGGTGCCTGTCAGACAGAATAGCGAACACAAATCGCCTTATTTTGCCTCTCCAGTGGTGGCAGTCCACTCAGGACCTGTTGCTGGGGTCCCCATTTCAGCAACCTTTACCCCAGGCAACTCTCAACACGGATGCTTCACCAATGGGTTGGGGTGCTCATCTGCAAGACCTCTCCCCGCAAGGCACTTGGACTCCACAGGAGGCTCATCTACATATCAATCTTTTAGAGCTCAGAAATCTTCCTGCTCAGCTACAAGACAGTCCTCATTCAGACGGACAATCAAGTAGCCATGTTCTACGTGAACAAGCAGGGGGGAACAGGCTCTCTGTCGCTTTGCAACGAAGCTTTACAACTATGGTCCCTCGCCAGAGAGCATCAGATTCATCTCCTGGCAGTGTATCTTCAGGCATACAAAACTCTTGGGCAGACAGACTCAGTCGAGTTCTGCTTCCACACGAATGGTCTCTACATGCAGAGCAGGTGGCCAAGACTTTTTCAAATTTGGGAAACCCCTGACATAGACCTCTTTGCAAGTCCGTTGAATGCCAAACTTCCCCGGTTCTGTTCCAGAATTTCGGCTCAGGGCTCTCAGGCCAGGGATGCTTTCCTCCTTTACTGGGGTCAAGACTTCCTTTATGCCTTTCCCCCCATTCCCCTAATTCCCAAAACCCTGTTCAAGCTTCAGAGAGACAGAGGGCATATGATTCTCATTATCTCCACAATGGCCACGGCAAATGTGGTACCCTCTGCTTCTACATCTCTCTCAAGCTCCCTCCCTGGAGTTAGGCTGTCCTCCAGATCTCCTGTCACAGGACGAAGGAATGTTATGGCATCCCAATCCCCAGTCTCTGCATCTCAGAGCTTGGTTGCTGAAGGCCTAGATCTTCATGATCTTAACCTCCCTCAGCAAGTAAAGGATGTCCTTTATGCTTCTAGGAAGCCTTCCACAAGACGCTCTTGTGCTTTTAAGTGGAAGAGGTTTACCATATGGTGTTCGCAGAAGGGTCTTAACTCCCTTGCGATACCTCTGGAATCATTACTGGAGTATATTCTTCATTTATCAAATGCAGGACTTAAGACTAACTCAGTAAGAGTCCATTTGAGTGCTATTGCAGCTTCGTTCAAGCCTCTAAATGGACAACCTATTTCCTCCCATCCTCTTATAGCAAGATTTATGAGAGGCCGCCTTCTAACTAAGCCTCCCATTAGGCCACCACCGGTGGCATGGGATTTAAACCTGGTTCTTGGTAAGCTCATGAAGCCACCTTTCGAACCCTTAGCTACTACCTCATTGAAATTCCTTTCTTGGAAAGTTATCTTTCTCATTGCAATCACATCAGCACGTCGCATCAGTGAGTTGCAGGCACTAGTGGCTGATCCACCTTCTACAAGGTTCCATCATGACAAGGTAGTCCTTAAGACTCATCCACACTTTATGCCAAAGGTGGTCTTGCCTTTTCATCTTAAACAAGCGGTCTACCTGCCTGTGTTCTTTCCAAGGCCTCATGCATCAAATGCAGAAAGGAATCTTCATACTTTGGACTGTAAAAGCTTTAGCCTTTTACTTGCAAAGAACACAGCAACATAGAAAGTCCTCTCAACTCTTTGTTGCTTTTGATCCTTCTCATTTGGGATTTCCAGTCTCCAAGAGAACAATGTCCAACTAGTTTGCTCAGTGTATTTCTTTTGCCTATCAGAGTAAGAATCTTCCTCTGGAGGGCCATGTCACAGCCTCAATGGCTCATCTGCACTCTATCGACAACATCTTTCGAGCAGCCACTTGGGCCTCAGTTCATACCTTCACAGCCCGTTACTGCTTGGACAAGGACTCCCGCCGGGATGCCTTGTTTGGTCAGGCTGTTCTTCAACACCTGTTCCATACCTAATCAACTCCTACCCACCATCCCTTGTTGGATGCCAGAGATCCATGGGGGGAAGTGGAGCCCTTTCACAGGACACACAGCTTCTGGGGTCTCTCCCTGACATTTAAAGCTAGGGAGTCCCCATATGTGAAGACTACATTCCTGCTTGTTCCTGGAAATAGCATAGTTACTCACCTGTAACAGGTGATCTGGAACAGCAGGAATTTAGTTTTCACAACCCACCCACCTCCCCTAGGAGTTGTATCTCTCTATCTTTTTTTCCCTCTCTCTCTCTCTTTGTCTCAGCTTTAAACCCAACTGGAGAGAGGCAGTTGGGAAAGGCGGGAAGGCAGCACGCAGGCGCTGTGGGATGCTCCCAAAAGCTTTCTTATTGGACGTTGGGGAGCGTTCCCGCGCAGGCTCTGTCGGTACCGACGATACCCATATGTGAAGACTAAATTCCTGCTGTTCCCGGAGATCACCTGTTACAGGTGAGTAACTATGCTTTACTTAAACACAGGCAGGCTTAAGCCTTGAGTCATGTCACATCTCAATGTCGGAGCTATGGCTGCGTCGGTGGCCCACTTGGGCTTGGTCTCTGGAAGAGATATGCAAAACTGCAACATAGACTTTGGTTCACACTTTTCACATTTTGCTAATCTTTGGATGGGGATTCCCAACGTAATGACAGTTTTGTCTAACTAGTAATACAGAATCTTTTGAAGAGTAGAATTCAACCCCATCCCCCAAGGCCCTTTTTTTCAGTTCAAGCTTTTTTTTTTCCTTAAAAAAACAAAAAACCCATAAGGCTTGTTGCCTCAAAATATTTCATATTACCCCAGTTGGTTCAGTAGTTCCTCCTCCTTTTTTTGTTCAAGGCAGCCTATAGCTAGGGATTCCTATACTAGAGGGCTTTTTTTTGTCCTGCTTGTCCATGGAGAAAGCATAGTTGCTCGCCTGTAGCAAATGTTCTCCTTGGACAGCAGGAAAGGGCCTCGCAGCCCTCCCACCTCCCCTTGGAGTTGCATTTTCCTCAGCTTTGTCACTGGACTGAAGCTAAAATGGCACCACAGCAGCAAGTGAGAAGACGCACACAAGCACGGTAGAGCTTCTTAAAGAAGCTGGGAATGCTTCTGCACAGGGGCTCTGTCAGATTGTCCATCATACATTGGGACTTTTCCTGCTGGTCTCGGAGAAGACCTACTACAAGTGAGTAGCTATGCTCTGTGATATTGCAACAGGAAGGAGAAATGGGCAGATTTGATGTGCTGCTTGGTGCTCTTTATCTGTTCATTTCTCTGTGATGATGGTATGATACAGATTTAAATCTTTCTAGTTGGCCATTGTGTAAATGAAAGCACTTATGTGCCTGCGCCCTAAGGATAGGAAGGATTATTGTAGACATTAGCCTCTGCGCATAGTTGCATTCTGTCTAGAAGGGAGGGTTCCTTTTCAGTCTGGAATACAAAGGGGTCTTTTGATCTATACTCTCCAGTTATATTCAAGGATTAAGTGCAGTTCATGTTTGTAATTATCTTTTGTAGAATCAATGTAAACATTTAGGACCTGAATTTGAGCTGGGCGGTGCTATGCACTGCGTCGGTGCATAGCCTGCCCACCTAACCCGGATTTTCTATGCCGGTGTCATTTGCTACCCGAACATCAAAAATCCAGGTGTCTCCTCATAGACAGGAAGCCGCAGGAGCTACTCGTGTAGCACCAATTTTTGATGCTACACAGTCCCAACACCTTAAAAATAGGCGATGTTTTCCCATGCCTATCTTTAAGGCACAGAGCGCTAACAGTTTAGCATTGAAAATCGATAATACAAGGTAGCACCATGGCCTGCCTCCGCTCCACCCCACTACGCCCCAATGCTATGTGGATAATCTGGGTGCGTTAGGAATATAGCTGGGATTTTCAAAGGGCACTACCCATGTAGGTGCCCTTTGAAAATCCCGGATAAGGCCTTTACACGGGTAACTAGGGAAGCTATCTGTGTAAAGGCCTTTGAAAATCGGGCCTCTACTATTGAGAAGATGTTAATGGTATGAATTGGATTTAAAAATACACATTTCAAACTTGGGCATATACCTGGAAAATTTGAGCTCATGTAGTGTTAGAGCATATAGAAATTTTGAACATAAAACAAAATACATATATATGTGAAGTGCAATCTCCAGGAACAAGCAGGAATGTAGTCTTCACATATGGGTATCGTCAGTACCGACGGAGCCTGCGCAGGAACACTCCCTAGCATCCAATTAGGAAACTTTTGGGAGCATTCCACAGCGCCTGAGTGCTGCCTTCCCGCCTTTCCCAACTGCCTCTCTCCAGTTCTTCGTTTTCCGCGGAGCCAGCAGGTCATGTTCCTGTCACCGCAGAAAATTATTTTCCTTATTCTTCTTTTTTGTGGTCGCGTCTGCCGCCTTCGACGCTACACCGGTACCGCTGGTGGTTCTTTCTTTTCTTTAAAAAAAAAAATATATATATAGATATAGGAGTGGAGGAGTAGCCTAGTGGTTAGAACACTGGCTTGGTAACCAAGCAACCCAGGTTCGATTCCCACTAGCACTCCTTGTGGCCTTGGGCAAGTCACTTAACCCTCCATTGCCTCGGAAGAAAGGCCTGGCAATCTACCTCCGGTGACACTGCCAAGAAAACCCAGGAGCTTCTAGGTCGCCAGGAGTCAGGACTGACTCGAAGGCACACATTGCATTGCATATATATGCATATATATATATATATTCTTTTTTCCAAACTTTTCTTTCCAGGTGCATGCGCCATTTTATGCCTTAGGCCCAAAATTTCCTCCACCATGGGGAAACCCGCCTCGGGTTTTAAAAAATGCACCAAGTATGGCGGTACCATCTCCGTCACCGACACCCGCGAGTGGTGTCTTAAATGTTTAGGTCCTGACCACTCCATCTCAGAGTGCATGGCTTGTGCCATGATGTCCAAAAGGGGTCGACAGAACAGAGCTGCCAAGTTCAGTGTCCTTTTTCCTTCCGATGCAGCTTCAGTGGCATCGACGTCTTCCAGGGCTTCGTCTTCCTACCATGGATCTCAGTTAACTAAACATAAATCCAGCCGATCCTCAAAGGATATATCTCCTTTCAAGCATCGAGATGCCTCTGGTGTTGCCCTTGAGGGTTCCATACCGGCAAAGTTGCCCCGGCGGGAGTCTTTGGCTTCCAAAGCATTATCGGGGATCCAGGATGTTCTCGAGGCCTCGACCTCGGCAGAACTACTGGTGCCATGCTCTGGGGTACCGGTTCTTTCCGGTACCGACACCCAGGCATCGGCGATAGACCAGAGGTTCCTGGCTATTAAACGCAGTCTGGCGGCTCTCCTTGCGCATCGACGCCCTCTGAACCGCGTCAGATGATTCAACCGGTACTGATAGCATCGACATCAGTATCGGCTTTGCCAGCACCCAGTCATGCTATGCCTTCTGGTGCCGATACACCGGTACCGATTACCCCCAGTACCGACTTCGGTCGGTACGGGTATCGGGCTCTTCAAGAGCATCCGGACAGACGATACTTCGAATCCTCGGAGGACTCCGAGGATTCTGATAGCTCTGCCGGTACCGGGATACTTCTTCCGGAGGAGCCTTCCTCTCCTAAATGAAGGATGTCTTCTCCAGAAGATCTCTCTTTTCAAGATTTCATCAGGGAGGTGGCTCGTGGGCTGTCCATTACTGTGACTCCTGAGACAGACCCCAGAGCTAAGGAGTTGGAGATTTTACAATATCCCAAAGCTCCTAAGGAGGCAGCTACCTTACCTATCCATGAGATCTTACATGATCTCATGTCGAGAATGTGGGAGACACCTCTCACCACTTCTCCTCACTCTCGCAGACTGGATACCATGTATCGAATCCCCCCTTGTCCTGGATTCCAGAAAACTCAGCTTCCTCACCACTCTATTGTAGTGGAGTCAGCTATGAGAAGGATCAGAAGTGCAAAGAGGCATGCCTCTAATCCTCCAGGGCGTTAGTGTAGCACTTTGGATACCTTTGGACGTCGTACTTTCCAGGCTTCCATGCTTTCTTCCAGGATCAGTTCCTATATATTATATATGGGAATGTTCCTTAAAGAAGTCACAGGTGATTTAGAGGTTTTGAGCCCTCTTCCTGAGGATAAAAGGCAGGATTTTCTCACACTGGTCAAACATGCCCAGGATGTGCCTTTGACTTTCATCTAGAGAACCTAGCCTTCCTGGCCCTCAATGGACCATAGCCTTCCACCATTCCAGGAAGGTTATGTCACTTTGCCCCCAGGTGGGAGCAGATAACAGCAGAGCATTGGATACTCTCCATTATAAGAGAGGGGTACAAGCTGCACTTCCTGTGCATGCCCTCTCACACAATGGTAAGACAGTTCAATTCTCAGACCTCTCTCATCAACCTGTTAGATCAAGAGGTCACTATGCTTCTTGCCCAATGGGCAATAGAAGAAATACACATCCACCAACAGGGTACAGGGTTTTACTCCCCCTATTTCCTTATCCCAAAGAAAACAGGGGGATACAGACCTATCTTGGACCTCAGAGAATTGAACAAATTCCTGTTCAAAGAGAAATTCAAGATGATTTCTCTAGGAACTCTGCTGCCATACCTTCAGGGTCAGGATTGGCTTTGTTCTCTAGATCTCAAGGATGCGTACACCCATGTTCTCATCCATCCAACTCACAGAAAGTTCCTTCGGTTCCTTTTTCAAGGAAAGCACTACCAATACAGGGTGCTTCCTTTTGGCCTGGCCTCAGCACCAAGGGTGTTCATGAAATGCATGGCTGTGGTATCAGCATTTCTCCGCACTCTAGGGATATTCGTCTTCCCCTACTTAGACGACTGGCTCATTGGAGCCCCATCAGAGTCAGAGGCCAGGACTTCTCTATCTTGCACAATGTGTATCCTTCAGTATTTGGGTCTGGTCATAAACATCCCAAAATCCAGTCTAACTCCCACTCAGACTCTAGAGTTCATAGGAGCTTTGCTGGATACCAGAAAAGCAAGGGCCTATCTTCCACAGGCCCGTTGCTTTCACATGGTGCAGTTAGCTTCGCAAGCAGTGTTGAAGCCCCATCTCACTGCCCGAGAAATGCTACAACTGCTAGGCCACATAGCATCTACCGTGCATGTGGTTCCTTATGCTCACCTCCATATGAGAGCAGCCCAGTGGACTTTATCCACTCAGTGGACCCAGGCGTCAGGGTGCCTGTCAGACAAAATAGCAAACACAAATCGCCTTATTTTGTCCCTTCAATGGTGACGGTCCACTCAGAACCTGTTGCTGGGGTCCCCATTTCAACAACCCTTACCCCAGGCAACCCTAACAGATGCTTCACCAATGGGTTGGGGAGCTCATCTGCAAAACCTCTCCACCCAAGGCACCTGGACTCCGCAGGAGACTTATCTACATATCAATCTCTTGGAGCTCAGAGCAATCTTCCTTGCTCTTTGAGTGTTCCACACCCTGCTCAGCTACAAGACAGTCCTCATTCATACGGACAATCAAGTAGCCATGTTCTACATGAACAAACAGGGGGGAACAGGCTCTCTGTCGCTTTGCAACAAAGCTTTGCAACTATGGGCCCTTGCCAGAGAGCATCAGATTCAACTCCTGGCAGTGTATCCTCCAGGCATACAAAACTCTTGGGCAGACAGACTCAGTCGAGTTCTGCTTCCACACGAATGGTCTCTAAATGCAGACCAGGTGGCCAAGATTTATCAAATTTGGGGAACCCCTGACATAGACCTCTTTGCAAGTCCGTTGAATGCCAAACTTCCCTGGTTCTGTTCCAGAATTCTGGCTAGGGCTCTCAGGCCAAGGATGCTTTCCTCCTTCATTGGGGTCAAGACTTTCTGTATGTCTTTCCACCCATTCCCCTGATTCCCAAAACCCTATTCAAGCTTCAGAGAGACAGAGGCCGTATGATTCTCATAGCTCCACACTCTGCTTCTACAACTCTCTAAAGCTCCCTCCCTGGAGTTAGGGTCTGCTCCAGATCTCCTGTCCCAGGAGAATGGAATGTTATGGCATCCCAAACCCCAGTCTCTGCATCTCAGGGCTTGGTTGCTGAAGGCCTAGATCTTCATGACCTTAACCTCCCTCAGCAAGTAAAGGATATCCTTTATGCTTCCAGGAAGCCTTCCACAAGACGCTCATATGTTTTCAAGTGGAAAAGGTTTACCACATGGTGCTCGCAGAAGGGTCTCAACCCCCTTGCGATACGTTTGTAATCATTAGAGTATCTCCTTCATTTATCCAATGCAGGACTTAAGACTAACTCAGTAAGAGTCCATTTGAGTGCTATTGCAGCTTCTTTCAAGCCTCTAAATGGACAGCCTATTTCATCCCATCCTCTTGTAGCAAGATTTATGAGAGGCCTTCTCTAACTAAGCCTCCCATTAGGCCACCACCTGTGGCATGGGAGTTAAACCTGTTTCTTGGTCAGCTTATGAAGCCACCTTTCGAACCCTTAGCTACTACCTCATTGAAATTTCTTTCTTGGAAAGTTATCTTTCTCATTGCAATCACATCAGCATGTCGCATCAGTGAGTTGCAAGTACTAGTAGCTGATCCACCTTATACAAGGTTCCATCATGATAAGGTAGTCCTTAGGACTCATCCACACTTTATGCCAAAGGTGGTCTCGCCTTCTCATCTAAACCAGGCGGTCTACTTGCCTGTGTTTTTTCCAAGGCCTCATGCATCTAATGCAGAAAGGAATCTTCATACTTTGGACTGTAAAAGAGCTTTAGCTTTTTACTTACAAAGAACACAGCAACATAGAAAGTCCTCTCAACTCTTTGTTGCTTTTGATCCTTCTCATTTGGGACTTTCAGTCTCCAAGAGAACACTAACTGGATTGCTCAGTGTATTTCTTTTGCCTATCAGAGTAAGAATCTTCCTCTGGAGGGCCATGTCACAGCTCACAATGTGAGAGCCATGGCAGCTTCAATTGCTCATCTGCACTCTGTGTCTATCGGCGACATCTGTCGAGCAGCCACCTGGGCCTCGGTTCATACCTTCACTGCCCATTACTGCTTGGACAAGGACTCCCACCGGGATGCCTTGTTTGGTCAGGCTGTTCTCCAACACCTGTTCCATACCTAATCAACTCCTACCCACCATCCCTGGTTGGATGCCAGAGATCCATGGGGGGAAGTGGAGCTCTGTTCCAGGGGCACACAACGTCTTGGGTCTCTCCGTGGCATCTAAAGCTAGGGAGTCCCCATATGTGAGGACTACATTCCTGCTTGTTCCTGGAGATAGCATAGTTACTTACCTGTAACAGGTGATCACCGGGAACAGCAGGAATTTAGTCCTCACAACCCACCCACCTCCCCTAGGAGTTGTATCTCTCTATCTCTTTCTCAGCTTTAAACTCAACTGGAGAGAGGCAGTTGGGAAAGGCAGGAAGGCAGCACGCAGGCGCTGTGGGATGCTCCCAAAAACTTCCTAATTGGATGCTGGGGAGCGTTCCCGTGCAGGCTCCATCGGTACCGACGATACCCATATGTGAGGACTAAATTCCTGCTGTTCCCGGAGATCACCTGTTACAGGTGAGTAACTGTGCTTACTCTAAAAGTGGAATTGGCTGCATGTATTTAAACTGCTTGGTTATATAAAATAATATTTTTTAACATTGGTTCTTATTATTCTGCTTTTCTTTTTTTCCTTTGCCACCACAGGCTGACCAGACAAGACTTACATGTTTACTTGAAGACGCATTCAGTAAATTCTACTATGCGCGAAATGGAAGCATGACTGTTGTCACTGTATCATCATAGCAAACCTCTCCTCCATCCCTGCCTTTTTACAGTTGGATGTCAGCAGAATCGATTAACTGCCCATGATCCTGTTGTAACAAATTTTGTCCTGTCTGCACAAGACAGAAGAAATCTTAGGAGACTACGCTTAGCTCATTTGCATGTGGTGTAGTTTGGGCAAAAAGGAAAACAAAACCCTAGTTCTCACTGACAATCTACTGTTTTATTTAAAGGAGTTTCTAAGAGTCAGTATTATTCTCCTCTGCCCCACCAGCATTTCTTTTCCCGCAGCTTCTGTGTCTAACCTGCCAGGTGTACGCTGTGAAGGGGACAGACTTTGTGGGTGGGGGGAATGCTCCTTCCAATCAAGAGGAGGATTCCAGGAGCCAGGCCCACCACAGAGTCCTGCATGTAGGAGGAGTCGCAGGCAGGAGATAATGGAGCATCTCAACCTCACTTTTTTTATTTTGCCAATAACATTCTGTGTATTTTTTTCTTCACTGTACACGTTTGTTTTTGTTTTTGCACACTGTTATAAGTCTGTCTTCGTTTAAATATGGGAAGTACAGAAAGTAGGTTATTTAAAAAAAATGAAAAAAGCTTGGGGTGGTGGTCTTACGAAGACAGTGTGGTTTGTAAAGGTCACCTGTGTTCATTGCCTTCATTTCTGGGTTGTTTTGTAGTACATAGTGGATTTGTTCAACTGTGAAACTGTCAGAAAATCTTTCAAAATGTAAATGACCCATTTGTGTGAACAATGTTGCCTTAAGGGCTCATTCAATAGCATCTTGTAGAAGTGTACTTGGCTGCATTGGTGTGACTGCTTGGCTGGCTTTATGATGAGCTAAACAGGCGAATAGTGATTTTATGGTGGAAATTCACCCCCCCCCCCCAAATATTTGAAGTGGTCCACTCTTAAAACTCAAGTGCTGTAGCGCATTGCCAAGGCTTTATTTGAAGATGATTTTACTGCTTGCACATTTCAGGCTTGTGTAGTCGCAGCCATTTCTGTGCTGCATTGTGTAACATGTGCCATGTGCTTAGATGAAATGAGTCCTGCAAGTATTAGGATTTGCTGTCACTTCTGTAACAGCAGCAATAGGTTTGGAGTTGGGTTTGTACAAGCTTTACCTTAAAGTGCCCAGGCTTTAGGCTGTGATTACATTTTAGCCTTTTTTTAAACTTATCACAGATTTGCCCCATGATATCACTTCATTTTTCATTAACATTAGTCTGCACTTTTTCTAGTTTTGCACAGCAGTAAGTGGTTGTGTATTTGTGTTTACATACATGAACACACTAGTTTATATTCACTTTGATATGTGCACAGATGCTTACAGACACATTTGTTCACGTGTGTACAGACTTGAATATGCACATACTGTGCCTATATGCTTCTGCACAGCCACAGGATTCTCTAGTGCATTCGTTACCATGAGATTGTAGCCTGTGCGCGGACATAGTACGGTTTCCTATAATTTTGAAAGAAAGACTCGACCCAAGTTTAAAGTTAACACCTATTCGTTGTAGACACTGACATTTTTTTTTAGAAGGCTTTATGTATTTTTGTGTGTCAAATAAGTTACCTTCTAACCCTTACCATGCACATACAAACTTTGCTTCTTTCACAGCAGGATTGTTTGAAGGACAGTTGAATCTGAAAGGAGACTCTGTATGACAAGCTTTCTGAAGGGAAGCGTTTGGGTAGCTCAGCAAATTTGTCCTATGAAAACCTGCTGGTTTATCTGGAGACATGATCATGTTAGTCCCTATACATTATTCCAGTACTTGTTAAAGAAGTGCAAGCTTGGAATGGGATTGTGCTTGTATGTACTGTATAATCTGTAGCAGTGCTGAATAAACTAGGCTCAAGCATATAAACATGATCAGTTGTAGCAAGAGAGGTGTTCATAATGGGAGAGGCATGGGGAACTGGCGCCTTAAATTTAAAAAAAAAATCATTGCCCTGTTGAATGTACAAAATATTTAGACAGCCTATGAACTTACCCTTGAAGGGATCCCTTTCAAGTCCTATATTAAAATCGTTCAGGCTTGAAAATCTAGCGCTGTTAGCCCAATGTCACATCCAGCTCTTAATGACAAATCTCTAAGACACCAATGATGACGCACTGAGCAGTTTGCAAGGTTTATGGCATAGGATCATGTCTCTTGCTTGGCCCCAGTCTTCATACAGTACTCCAGCTAATAGCCTAAGGTTGGGGAAGGTTTTTGCTTTTCAGGACCTACTTGGCAATGCCCCGTTTGCTTGGTATTTGTATCTCTCATGAGTACTTTTCGCCTTGTATATTTTTATAGGGGGTAATAGAAAATAATCATTATGCAAACGTTGAATTTTCCTAAAAAATAAAAAGTTCTGATGTGTGTTGAATCACTTCCCTATGTAATATGCTAGGGTTTCTAACTGCAGGCTTACTCTTTAAGCTAACACAACACACAAAAAACATACCCTTAAATGTCATGGATAGTGTTTACATGCATTGTGGTTGTAGGATTTGTTTTGAAGGACTGCTGGCATGAAAGTGCATGCATGAAAGACAATGGGGGAGGGGGGTCGTCTTAAACTTGCATTGGGATTTGATTTTAGTTTACCAAGATTTTTTTTTCACTTATTGCTATAAATCTGAGTTTCTCCTTTTTGAGAGAAGGCAGTGGAATGAATTAAATGTTTATGGTCTATTTTGGGTTCTAGCTGTCATGGCTTGACACAGTCAGTTTGGTGATAGTCTATTAAAAAGCTGATGGTTTGAAGTTCTGCTTGTGGCAGCATAATCAAGTAGATGTTGGTCAGCCAGTCCTTCTATATGATACAGACTCAAAGTACAATATAGGAGGTGCCTACCCACAAAGCAGCCAGCCATGTTAGCAGTAGAGCTATATCTGAAATGCTGGGCAGAGGCATTTTAGACATGGCTTTTTTTTTACATGCTAAACCTAGAGGGGTTGAATGAGTTTGGTGATGTTGGAGAGCTCTTCATTAGAGCTGCAGTCTGTTCCTGCAGTCTCTTTAATTTCTGCAAGTGGACAGGTGGCTTTTGGTCAATGTTTGATATACTGCTTATAGTCCGACTACTGGTAATAGCAGTGCCAGCAGCCTGTTCTGTATACTGCTGATGGTTATTTATTAAAGCTATTGGTACTGGAATAGGATGCATTATGGTGCCATCCCCAAACTCATGGCATGTGTATAACAAGATGCTTTATAAACCTGGGATTATGTGAAGGGATTAAAGGCAAGGAGATGCCGTAGGGTGAAGTTCAGAGCTTGTTCGAAATGGAAGCTTTGCACAATATTGAGGCCTTGTCATTTTTGAGACCTCTTCCCTTATGACCTAATTTTTGTTTTTAATTATTTTTAGACTGTATATAAATTGAGATTGTTTGTTGTATTTAAAGCACTTCTGGTGACCTTCCTAGTGTCTCCTGTGAGACTTGGCTTTGGTCTGGTGTTTTGGTGAGAGGCCATAATCCTGAATGCCAAGGCTGTAATTTGAGTTAGATCCTGTTAGACTTACAGCTTACTACCTGGTGCATGCTTCTATCCTCAGTGTTCCTAGAATGAATGAGTTGAGCTTTGCTTCAACACTACCTTGTTTCCGAAAGACCTGGTCTTTGAAATGCTAGTTTACAGCACATGCAGGAGAGGTGCAAGACTACTGCACTACTAAGGCAATCCTCTTTGCTGTGTGTTCTGACAGCATATAATGAATTGCCTCTGCACCTTCCATTGAATAGTTCTGCATCAGTTGCTTTAGAGAACTGAGAGTTAATTCAGAGCTTTGCTTGGTCATTCTTTTCCAAGATGTGAATGTGTTTAGCATTAAAAGATGAGTGTCAAAGGGGTTGATACCATCAGTAAAGCCAAAACAAACATTTAAACATTGGGTGGCCATGCAGCCTTGAGGGGACCAACCAAGTTGCAACTTGTGTATCATGCTATTTCAATGTGTGGTCTGGGAGCTGCCTGAGGTTGCACAAATTCTTTCAATTTCATAAGTTGTCTACCTTACTAACCAACAGATCATAATGGAGAAATATTGTGGCCTTATCCAAATAATAATGTAGGTCTGTGTGCTCCATATTTCTTCTTGTACATTAACGAAAACAGACTTAAAATTGCTGGGTGGGAAATAAGAGATTATCAGTCTGAAAATTTAGAGATGAATTCTAGTCCCGGTTGTTCCTAGGTATGCAGCATCAGAAGTGTTATGGCCAAGCTCAGAATGGGATGCAGAATTACATGTCAACAGGAAAAAGTGCAGCCTTTGGGGCTCTCATTGCCATCACATTTAATAGCAAAAAAGAAATGCTGTTGGCACCCAGTGGTGCTGGTGCCTGCAGTGTTTAACTGTTTGGAATGAGATTTTGTCCTCCTTGCCCTCCAGTATCTGTCTGCTCCTGCTTGCATTCTGTAACAGGATCAATTCAGAACATTTGATGTAAAACAAACCATTGAAATAGTCATGTTTGTATGTTGCTGCTGTATTAAAAATATACTTTTTGCTAAAATAGTTGGTATCCTTTTACTTGTGGTGTATTATACATTGGAAATTATTACTGAAAGTATTACTGAAGCCAGAAGAAACTCTTAAACCCATCTAAACTGCAATCTCAAAGTAATTGTAGAAATGCTGTGGTCATAGCCAGTGAAGATCCTAAATTTATATGTGCTATATATTGGATCCAGTGTGAGAACAGAGCTTTTCAGCTCTTGAAAAAATGTAGCAGTTTTTCGCTATGGACAAGCAGGAAAAAAGCCCTCATGTATGGGTGATGTCATCCAACAGAGCGTGCATAGGGAGAATTCCCAGCTCCTAGAAACTTTTGGAAACTCCATTGTGCATCTGTGAATGTGTCTGTGTGTCTCCCCCCCCCCCCCCCCCATCCCCTCCTCCGCTGCGGTGCCATCTTCATTTATCTGGTGTACATTTTTGGATGGTCATGTGAGTACTTCAGTTTTGTGGTGTTAACACTTCATAAGAACATAAAAAATACTATACTGGGTCAGGCCAAGGTCTATTAAGCCCAGTATCCTGTTTCCAATTCAGGTCGCAAGTACCTGGCAGGTTCCCAAAAAGGTACACAGATTCCACAATGCTTGTCCTTGAGCAAGCAGTGGATTTCCTGGGTCCTCTTTAATAATGGTTTATAGAGCTTTCCTCCAGAAACTTGTCCAAACCTTTTTTAATTTCAGTTACATTGACATCTTTTACTACATCCTTAGGTAACGAATTCCAGATTTGATTAATGTGTTGAATCAAAAAATATTTTCTCTTATTAGTCTTAAATGTAGCTTCACTGCATGTTCCCTAGTCTTTCTACTTTTTCATGGCATAAACAACTAATCTATATTTACCTATTCCAGTTATTAATTTATAGACGTCTATCATACCCCCTTCAAACGGCTCTTTTCAAAGTTGAAGAGCCCCAACCTTTTAAGCCTCTCCTCTTAGGTGTGTCCTTCCATCCCCTTTACCGTTTGTCGCTCTTCTCTGTACCTTTTCTAATTCTGCTATATCCTTTTTAAGATATGATGACCAGAATTGCACACAATATTCAAGTTGTGGTCACACCATGGAAGGATACAAAGGTATTATAATATCCTTGGTTTTATTCTCCATTCCTTTCCTTATGATTCCTAGCATTCTATATGCTTTCTTGGCTGCCACTGCACACTGGGCAGAGGGTTTCAATGTATTATCCACAATGACACCTAAATCTTTTTCCTGTATGGTGGTTCCCAATGTGGAACCTTACATCTTGTAACCATAGTTTGTGTTTTTTCCTAGGTTTATAACTCTGCACTTGTCCACATTAAATTTCATCTGCCATTTGGATGTCTTGTCTTCCAATTTATCAAGGTCCTCTTGCAATTTTTCACAATCCTCTTGCATTTTAACAACTTTGAATAATTTTGTGTTATCTGCAAATTTGATCACCTCACTCATCGTTCCTATTTCCAGGTCATTTATAAATATGTTAAAAAGTAGCCAGGCCCAGCACAGATCCCTGGGCTAATCCACCTTTCTTCATTGAAAATATTGGCCATTTAGACCTACTCTCTGCTTTCTATCTTTTAACCATTTCCTGATCCACAATAGTACACTGCCTCCAATCCCATGACTTTGTAATTTCGCCAAGAGTTTCTCATGAGGGACCTTGTCAAAAGCTTTCTGAAAATCCAGATACGCTATATCAACCGGCTCATCTTTATCTACCTGTTTTACACCTTCAAAAAAATTTGACTGACTTGGCTAAATCCATGTTGGCGCACTCCCATTAAACCATGACTATCTACATGTTTGGTCATTTTATTCTTTATAATGGTTTCTACCATTCTCCAGTCTTTCGGTACTACAGATGATTTTAATGATAGTTCACAGATTACTAATGGTAAGTCTTCAATCTCATATAATCGGTTCTTTCAACACCCTCAGGTTTATACCATTTGGTCCAGGTGATTTACTACACTTCAGTTTATCAAACAGTTGTAATATATCTTTACGGTTTATCAATATTTCTTTCAATTCTTCTGATACATCACCTTTAAATACCATTTCAAGCATGAGTACCTTCCTACATCTTCATCACTAAAGACCAAAGGAAAAAATTCATTTAGCCTCTCTCTACTATGGCTTGTCCTCCCTTAGTACCCCTTTTACCCCTCTATCATCCAATTGTCCAACTGGCTCAAATGTTTTTTGCACAAATATACTTGAAAATGTTTTTATTATGCATTTTTGCTTCCATGGCAAGCTTTATTTCAAATTCTCTCTCTGCCTGCCTTATCAATGCCTTGCATCTAACTTGCCAGTGCTTATGTTTCCTGCCATGCTATAACACTTTGATCAAATTAAAAGTACCTGTTAGTATATACATACATGTAAACCGCTCTGTTGTGCAAGTAAAAGACAGTATATCATGTGCTTAAGCCATAACCCTCTTAGTTTCCCTACTTTAAAGCTTTCATATGATTTAGATTCCTTTCTTTTCCATAGCGCCTCAGCCACCTTAGGCATTTGTGCTCTGTCCGTGTTCTGTCACTTTTCTGTAAAAATAGTCATTTAATTTCACTGTGGCTACTTTTCCAGCTAACATGTCACAAAAATTAGCCAGCAGATTTAAAAGGTGTTCCAGGTGCTCGAGGACCGTATCCATAATGAATACTCATAATTGGCACTTTCAGTACTTGGGGCCTGATCATAAGCCCCTCTTGTAACTTGCTTGCAGATGACAAAAAGAGCTCAAGGGTCATGAGACATTATTTTTGGTGCTTTTAAGTCTGATGCATCAGCATCACCAATCTCTATGGCATCACAGGTTACATCAGACGCTGGCAATGCATCATCAAGGAGTCCTCAAACCTTCTTGGAGCCAAGCACACACAGAACCCCAGAGCATCGTCCATTGATCAATGTTCACCTGAAGGTGAAGAGGGATTCATCTTCATAGATGCCAAAGGGAAGAGACATCAAGCATCGGGTGGAGGATTTTGTGCATCAATGCTAATGTCCTCTGAGACATAGGGTCAAGAGCAAAGAGGGTTCACAACAGCACCCCTTTAAGCAGCCCCAAAGAGAGGACAGCTCATCCTCTAGGACATCAAAGGGGCAGCAACAGCCTACATTCAGTCGATGAACCCTCTCAGGTTCTGGGACCATCAGCTGATGCTGCTGTAGCACAGCAGCCTTTGGAGATGGCAAACCTGAAGAAACACTTTCTAAAGGCTTTTGAGAAAAGAATAACCATGCTGTTTACCATGCAGCAAGTCAGTGCCTCAATATCGACTGCATCAGTACCAACAGCAATCCAACCTGTTATCAAACACAGAATGCCTGTGAGAGAGGTATTGGAGGGCCCTGACCCTGGACCCTGCCTGACAGATATCACTGTCTAGTGCATTGGGGTCTGATACAGCCCCAATTCTTAGAAAGTCATTAGTGCATCAACACTCCTGAAGGAGTTCCTGTTCCCGAAAGGGCAGGAGAATTGTCCAGAACAAGACTTGGAAGTACTCTGATTTCCTCTCTGAGTCAGAACAGAGGGCTGGGTCACAAATGAGGCATCTGAGATTGTCAGAGGACAGATTTCCAGAGCTTCCTTCTGACCCTTCTCATGAAAGATGAGTCACCTCCTGAGGACATGACTTACCAGGATTTTGTTAGATATGGCTAAGGCCATACCATTTTTTTGGAGTCTGAGGATGCGCCCAGGGCAGAAGAATTAAAGATCCTCCAGTTCTCCTCCGCCTCAGAGGAAGAGGTGATGGTGCCTTTGCATCACTTCCTTCAGAGAGTACAGATGAGAATGTGGGAACACCTCCCTCTGTATCTTCAGTAAGTAGAAAGCTTGATTCTATATCCAGAGTTCAGAAGGCTCCCAGATTTGAGAAGCCCCAGCTTTCTTACCAATCTGTGGTTGAATCTGTCCTCAAAAGGTCCAGAAACTCCAAATACACTCCTTGGCACCCCTAGGATATAGGCTCAGACATTGGACTCTTTCGAGGAGAGTTTTCAGAGTTCCATGCTTGCGGCCCACATGACCTCTTACCAGCTTTCCATGGTCATGTTCTTGAAGGGCATGTGTGGCCTAGCTATGTCTTAATTTCTTCCTCCGGAGAAATTGGAAAAGTGGTGTTCTCTGATGAAACATAAGAACAGACCATAGCAGAAGAGACTGTTGGAGGGAGGCTCACTTTTTTTGTTTGCCCAACCTCAGACAATTGGATCTTACAAATTATCTGAAGTGACTACAAGTTACATTTATTAGGCCTGACTCAAAATTGCCCTCTGAGGGTCCAATTCTTAAACCTTCAACATCAGGAACTCCTTCTGCAAGAAGTAACTGCCCTTCAAAAGGGTCTAGCAATTGAGCTTGTGCCATCAGAGCAAGAGGAGCAAGAATTTTACTCATATTTCCTAATCACGAAATAATGGAAGGGATTCCATCCCATCCTAGACCTAAGATCTGAACAAATATCTGGTCAAAAATAGATTTTTCTAGGCACCCTACTTCTGTATCTTCAGAAAAGATATGGTCTATGCTCTGTGGATCTAAAGGTTGCATATACCCACATACTTTCTGTGACTGATGTACAATATATGTGTAACTCAGATTTGTAGTAGGATGGCAGCACTTCCAGAATTGTTCTGCCTGTTGGCCTCATGTCAGCTCTTCATGGTTTTTCAAAATGTCTTGCCATGGTAGCAGCATTTCTATGCAGAGTGCATGTCTTCTCCTTGGTCGATTGGTTGATAGAATGCCACTCAGAAAGGAGTTTGCGAATCAACACACCTGATCATTCGGGTGCTGGAGCTATTAGGGTTTGTAGTAAACTATCCAAAACCCCATCTCCATCCCACCCAACAATTGGAGTTCATTGGAACTCTACTTGACACAACTTGGGCAAGAGCTTTCCTTCTGCACAGCAGACTATCACAACTGACAGATAGCGATAGTTCTAGTCCTCCACACGAGTAGCTCACCCCATGTTAATGCTACTAGACCACATGGCATCTCAAGTACACATAACACCCTTGGAACATCTCTATATGAGGCAAGCTCAATGGATACTGAATACCCTGTAATCTCAAGCCACAGGGAACATCAGAAACCACCTGTTCGTCACTGATTCACTCTTTCAGTTTCTGGACTGGTGGAATATTCCAGACAATCTGACCAAAGGACAAATTTTCCAAATTCCTATGCCACAAAACTTATTGACAAATGCACCAAGCTGAGTTGAGGAGTTCATCTTGATGGGTTCCACATCCGGGGAGCTTGGTCCCTCCAAGAAAGTTGCCATCAGATTTACTTCTTGCTAATGAGCTTTTGCAAATGCTTTATAGGCTTATAAAGATCAGTTGTCCAGTTAAATTGTACTAATTCAGTCAGACAATTGGCTGTGTTTTACATCAAGAAGTGGGGAGCAATGGGGTTATACCTCCTGTGTTGGGAAACAGGTTATGGAAGTTTGCCATCTCTCACGGGGTGGAGTTGAGAGCCACTTACCTGTGCAGCAAGTAGAACATTCTGGCAGACTGAATAGTCCTTGGACCCTGAACAGGGATGAATCAAAACTATCTTTTGGTAGAGGAGAACCTACTCAATAGACCTTTTTGGAACTCCTCAGAATGTCCAGGTAGATCAGTTCTGCTCTAGAGTGGGGTCACAGCAAACTTGCCTCAAATGTTTTTCTCCTCAACTGGGGAGAGGCTGTTCTGTATGCATATCCAGCATATCCCTCTCATTGCCAAAACCCTCCTGAAACTCAAAACAGACAAAGGTACAATGACTCTCATTGCTTCTTATTGGCCCAGATAGCCATGGTTCTCTCCTGTTCTTGAACTTTCCGTTCAGGAACCAATTCGGCTTGAACAAGCACTGGATCTAATATCGCAGGAGGATGAATCGATGTTGCACCTCAACAAAGTGTCCCTAGACCTCACATGTTGAGATGTTAATGTCAGCATTGTCTGCCAGCCATTGTCACCAATGTCCTTTCAGCCTCTAGGAGGGCCTCAACGAAACAATCCTACTGTGTTTAAATCTGATCACTTATTTAAAATATTATTAAAAAGGAGAGGCCACAGGGAGGGGTTGGATTCTATTCCTCCCGCTTTTGTGTGATAACTCCGACAAAGAGAGTTTTTCACTGTTGTAGGTTAGGGTTTCTTTTTGTGATATTCTATATTTAACTCTGATCGGTGGGTTTTCTTTTTTGATCTTAGGCTTAGGCCTTGTTTTCCAAAATGGACAAACCAGCTAGTGGTTTTAAAAAGTGTTCCAAATGTGGCAGTAAAATTTCAGTCACAGACACCCATGACGGGTGTCTAAAATGTTTGGGACCTGTTCATCAACCAACCAACTGACTGTCCTCTCTATAGGAAGATGACAAAGAGAGGCCTGCAGAACAGAGCTGCGAAACTCTGCACCCTCTTTGCCACCAATGCAGTGTCCATAGCATCGACGTCATCGAGAGCTTCATTTTCCTCTCAGGGATCTCAGGTATTGAAACCCAGGTCTTCCTCGACTAGCTGGCCCTCCAAGGGTAGATCTCCAAAGTATCGAGATGCCCTAGGCATTGCCCTGGAGGTGGGGACACCGGCCAAACAACCCTGGCGGGAGGTCCTTGCCTCCAAAGCAGTAGGGTCCCAAGATGCTCCCGAGGCCTTGACCTCCAGAGAGCTCTTGGTGCCATGCTCAGGGATCGTGGCTCGCAACTCAGGTACCAATACCCAGGCATCGGCAGGCTCCATGGATCAACGTATCCTGGCTATTGAGTGAGCTTAGCGGCCTTACTAGCAGCTTCTGTACCAGTAAAGCCTCTACAGTCTATTCCCCAAACATCGGTACCGACATTGACATTTTTGCCGCTTACCACACTACCATCTATGCTGGCCCTCGAGTCTGTCTCCAGTATCGAGTATGGGCAGAGCGTGAGCAGTCGGCATGTCAATATGTTCAGTCTTCGGACTACGATTCCATCGGATGATGAATCGACCGGTACAAGGAAAACGAGAATTCTGCCGGAGGATCCATTTCCGTCCCCATGACGTCACATGTCCCCTCCAGAGGACATGTCTTTTCAAGATTTTATCTGCGATGTTGCTCAGGGCCTCTCCATCACAGTGACTAGAGCTGAGGAGCTTGAAATCCTTCAATACTCTGCAGCCCTAAAGGAAGCTGCTACTTTTTCTATTCATCGAATACTTCACGACCTTATGCTTCGAATGTGGGAGACACCCTTAACCATCTCTCCACATACTAGAAGTCTTGATACTATGTACTGGGTACCGGAGTGCCCCGGCTTCCAGAAGACGCAATTACCACACCATTCCATGGTGGTGGAATCAGCAATGCATCGAATTAAAAGTGCCAAAACTCATTCCTCAAACCCTCCGGGCAGGGAATCGAGAACCCTCAATGCTTTTGGTCGTCTGTTTTTAGGCCTCTGTTATTGGCCAGAATCAGTTCCTACATACTCTATATGGGTAGAGAGGTGACTAGGGATTTGGAGTTGATTGCTCCTCTCCTCCCTGACGATAAGAGCTGATTATCTCACCCTGGTGAAGCATGCCCAAAATGTTTCCAAATTTAAGAGGGTAACCTTCGACTGTTTTGAATGCATCAGCAGAACTTCAGCTATTTATTTTATTTATTTAACCATTTTTATATACCGCCTTATCCTTCAATCAAAGCAGTTTACATTATGAATTCACTACATACAGGTACTGGATACATTCCCTTGTCCCCAAAGGGCTCACAGTCTGTGTACTGTCAGACGGGTGCCTGGGTGAGAATGTTCACAGTCTTGGCAAAGGCATATATTAATATGATTTGCAAGGGATTGTGGGAAATGTAGTCCATTCACACCAGACACAGCCATTCACAATAATTAGTTGTGCTTGAGTGTAAAGCCAATAAGATATTTATTTATGGGGTTATTTCTCCCAACACAGATATGCTTGGTAGCACATAAAACAGGATACTTGCTTTCAGTGTTAAACTTAGAAAAACAAAATCAGGAAAACAACAGTTGAACTTGTCAGGCAATCAAATCAAAAGAATAAAGACCAGGATGGTAACAGAATGGTCTTTTCTGTAGGCTCTAGCTAATATTTTCTTAGCAGTGCTTTAATCAACAAACAAAACCCACAAAGTAGGGAAAAACTGTTCTTTTCAGGTTAACTTCTTATATCTTCACACATAGACTCAGAAGTGATTTCCTCAGAGCTCACAAGCAATTAGGTAAGGCTCAATTGCTAGCAGTTACCCAGCTGAAACCCCTTAGCTGGCTTACTTTCTACTGCGTGGCTCAAATCCTACTCAGGAGCTTTTCTGAGTAGATTTAAAGAACAAGTTTGTATTTCTTTGTGATGGTTGTTGTACTTTGTAACAGTAAATTACCAAAGGAGTTTAGACAGAGAGCAATCCATGTATTCACAGCCTGTATCTATAACCCCTTCTTCAACAATCATGGGTTCAATATCATGGATTGGCACAGAGGAATTTCTCAATGGAGCACTCTCCGGAGAATACTTGTTTCCCTGCTGTCTTTCAAGGGTATAGCTAGGGCATAGATCAGTGTTCATACCTGAGCTTCCATTGCTGTTAGAGTTCCTCTCTAAATAGCCTGGCCAGTATGTAGTCCAGTTCTTATGTCCAGCCTTCCAATCCAGAACCCTGGACACTGGATCTCTCTTCACATACCTTCTGGCACGGGTCCTAGGGTCCCTTCCAAGTGCAGCCGTCTCCCTCACAGGTACCGTCTGGAGATTCCTAGCTCTGCAGCACCACTCCTCTGGTTTTCCCCAGTCCAATGGTGTATGCTGGCCTTTTGAATGTCTCCCAGTATACGTACTGCTCTGGACTCCTTTAGACCTCCCAAATGCTTTTCTCTTCTTTCTTCCAAAGGGTTTCTTGCCCTCTCTGTCCGTCCGCTCTGGCTTCTGCTTCTGATGATCCTCCAGATGATGAAGCTGTCCAAGATCATGAAGATGATTCTGAGGATAATTCTCTGTAGAATAAACTCTACCTTTATTCAGCTTAGATGAGTGCTCCACCCTAGCACAGCGCAGCTGTGCTGAATCAGGCCCTGCCCTTTGAGATGAGTGCTTGGGGATTACCTCATAGCCCTCCTGATTGAACACACGTTTCCCCACTTCAGCTCCTCTAATGGCTGTTGGAAACCTGGTGCATTCTGGGACTGGTAGTCTCTTATGGAAAAATTCTGGTTTTTTATTTCTACCAGAACTGACAGGTTGCTTGTTCAGTGTCACTTCACCTTTACTATAGCTCCTTCCTGAGCTATGATAAGCTTCCTTATCACAGTACCTGAGACAACGGAGGGTTAAGCGGCTTGCCCAAGGCCACAAGGAGTGCCTATAGGATTAGAAACCCCCAGTCCCTCTGGCCTGAGATTGCTGTCCCCAGCTGGGAATTGAACCTCCGGCCTGAGGTACTGTGTCCCAACCACTAGGCCACTCCTCCCTATATGTGTTGGTGCACGTAGGATTGCTTGGCTCTAAGACTGTTCTTGAACAGTGGGTTCAAGACAAGCTGGGTAATATACCTTGCACAGGTGAAAACCTTTTTGGCAAAGACTGGCAGGATAAGGTGTTTCAATTAGTCTGAGAACACCACTCTAAATAGACTTTCCAGATCAACTGCCAACCCAGCTAAGAAGAAGATAGCAAAGAAACCCTTTTTCAATAAGAAAAAGTATTACTACTCTTCTTACAACCCTGCACTGCACTATCCCGTCCATGCTCCTCAAAAAGGGTAACAACAACCAAAACAACAAAGAAAGGCTCAGACTTCTAGATCTCAGCCAGCTCAGCAGACCAACCTCCTCAGGGTCTTTGACTCCTTTCTGGATAACATAGCCGTCCTGCCTCTGGAGATTCCAGATTCCATTCTCATTCCTGGCAGACTGTCACTTTGCCCACAGGTAGCATCTTGTAACATCAGAACACTGGACGCTCTCCTTAATAAGAGAAGGATACAAACTTCACTTCCATAGTCTACCATTCCAGTCTCCTCCAAGAGAGTTCAGTACTCAATCCCCTCTCACCACTCTGTTATTGCAGGAGGTCACCTCCCTTCTCACACAGGGTGCAATAGAGGAAGTGCCACTCTCCCAGCAAGGTCTGGGCTTCTATTCTCCTTACTTCCTCATTCCAAAGAAGACAGGGGGATACAGGCCCATCCTGGACCTCAGAAAACTGAACAAGTATCTACTCTGGGAGAAATTCAAGATGATCTCCCTAGGTACTCTTCTCCCCTATCTCCAGAGTCAGGATTGGCTCTGTTCTCTAGACCTAAAGGATGCATATACGCACATTCTTATCCACGCAGAACACAGGTTTCTGTGTTTTCTGTTCCAGGGGAAACATCAGTACAGAGTCCTGCCTTTTGACATCACCTCTGCCCCAAGAGTCTTTACAAAGTGCATGGCAGTTGTAGTTGCATTCTTAAGGACTCTAGGTATATTTGTCTTCCCCTACTTAGACAACTGGCTCATTCGAGCAAGCATACCTCTAGAGGCCAATCTTTCTCACATGTACCATGCAGGTGCTGCAACACTTGGGGTTTGTAATAAATCTTCCAAAGTCCCAGCTCATTCCCTCTCAAACTCTGGAAGCCCTCTTAGACACTCAACAGTCAAGGACTTGTCTGCCTCAAGTCTGCTGTGCTCGACTCATTCAGCTTGCATCCCAAGCATGCCTCAAAACCTTTCTCACTGCTTGAAAAATGCTGCAACTCCTGGGCCATATGGCATTTACTGTACATGTGGTGCCATACGCTCATCTACATATGCATGCAGCTCAGTGGATCCTGGCTTCCCAGTGGTCTCAGGCATTCAGTCATTTGGGAGACAGGATAATACACTCTACATGTCTCATCTCGTCGCTCCAGTGGTGGCAGTCCCCAGAGCACCTTCTCGTCGGATCACCTTTTCAGAAGCCTCTACATCAATACACCCTGATGACAGATGCATCCAAATTTGGCTGGGGAGCTCATCTGGACAATCTCTCCACTCAGGGACTTTGGTCTCATCAGGAGTCACAACTCCACATAAATCTGCTGGAACTCAGCCATCCACAATTCTCTCAAGGTGTTGCACAACAACCTTCATTTCTGCACAGTTCTAGTCCAGAAGGACAATCAGGTAGCCATGTTCTACTTGAACAAGCAAGGCGGGACAGGCTCTTGGACACTTTGCAGCGAAGCCCTATACCTGTGGTCCTTTGCCATACAGCATCAGATTCACCTATTTGTGGTTTATCTCCCAGGCAAACAATCTCTTGGCGGACAAGCTCAGTCGGGTACTACTACCCCACGAGTGGTCTCTCCATGCAGACAAGGTTGCTCACATTTTTCACATCTGGGGAACCCCAGACATAGACCTGTTTGCAACTCCTCAGAATGCCAAACTTCCCTGCTTCTGTTCCAGAACCCCTGCTCAGAACAACCTAGCGGTAGATGCCTTTCACCTTCACTGGGGTCAAGGCTTCCTATATGCCTTCCTCATTCCCAAAACTCTTTTCAAACTCCAGAGAGACAAGGGCTACATGATTCTTATAACCCCGCATTGGCCATGACAACAGTGGTATCCTCTGCTTCTATGTCTTTCTTGAGTTCAACCAGTAGATCTGGGGTCCGCTCCAGATCTCCTCTCACAGGAGAACGGGACACTGCTGCATCCCAATCCGCAGTCCCTACACCTTATAGCATGGCTGCTGAGGGCATAAAATTCCATGGCATCAGCCTCTCTCAACAAGTGAAAGCTATCCTTTTGTCTTCTAGGAAATCTTCAAGTAGCGGAGATTCTCTCTCTGGTTTCCGAAAAGGGATCTTAACCCCTTTTCAGCTTCCTAGGAAGCATTACTTGAATATCTTCTCCACCTCTCTTCCTCTGGACTCAAAACCAATTCGGTAAGAGTCCACCTAAGTGCCATAGCAGCTTCCCACATACCCTTGGATAGTCAGCCCATCTCCTCTCAACCGCTTGTAGCATGCTTCATGAGAGGTCTTCTATTAACTAAGCCTCCCATTAAACCACCCCCAGTGGCATGGGACCTTTAATGTTTTAGGACAGCTTATGAAGCTGCCTTTTGAACCTCTAGCCACTACTTCCCTGAAGTTTCTTACCTGGAAGGTCACCTTCCTTATTGCTCTCACTTCAGCAAGGTGCATCAGTGAGCTTCAAGCTTTAGTGGCTGATCCTCCTTATACATGTTTCCACCATGAATAAGGTAGTCCTTAGGACTCATCCTCACTTTATACCAAAGGTGGTCTTGCGTTTTCACTTAAACCAGTCAGTGTACCTCCCGATTTTCTTCCCTAGACCTCATTTTTCTAGGGCGGAAGTAACCATTCATACTCTGGATTGCAAATGTGCTTTGGCCTTCTATCTCCAGAGAACTCTGGAGCACAGAAGAGCTTCCCAACTTTTCATAGCTTTTGACTCCAGCCATCTAGGACTACCAGTATCCAAGCGAACTCTCTCCAGATGGATAGCAGATTGTATCTCCTTTGCTTACGACCGTGCAGGACTCTCTTGAGGGTCACGTCACTGCACATAATGTTCGAGCAATGGCTACCTCCATGGCAAATCTGTGCTCTGTAGCGATTGATGACATATGCAAAGCAGCCACCTAATCCTGTGTCCATACTTTTGCTGCTCATGATTGCCTAGACAAGGACTCCCACTGTGATGCTTCGTTTGGCCAAGCTGTTCTCCAGCATCTCTTTCAGACTTAGATCAACTCCTACCTCCCGTCCCATGTTTCGATACCAGACATCCTTGGAGGATATATGATCTACTACTTAGGCCTGTGTTCCACAGTTTGATCTGAGGTCATCTCTCTAGCATCTCCAAGCTAGGGAGTCCCATATGTGAAGGCTACATTCCTGCTTGTTCTTGGAGATAGTGTAGTTACCCACCTGTAACAGGTGATCTCCGGGAACAGCAGGAATTGAGTCTTCACAACCCACCCTCCTCTCCTAGGAGTTGTACTTTTTCTTTTCTCCTCTCCTTTTATCTCAGCTACAAACTCAACTGAGGAGGGGAGAGTTGGAAAGGTGGGAAGGCAGCTACTCAAGCGCAGTGGGATGCTCTCAAAGGCTTTCCTATTGGATGCTGGGGAGCATTTCCGCACGGGCTCCGTTGGTGCCGACGACGCTTATATGTGAAGACTCAATTCCTGCTGTTCCCAGATATCACCTGTTACAGGTGAGTAATTATGCTTTTCAGTACATCCCTTAGTTGTTTGCTTCATGCGGGGCTTACTATTGTTGAAACCTCCCTCTAAGCCACTCGCAGTGACTTGGGGCCGCAGTGTGGTACTCACACAGCTGATGAAAGCTGCTTTCAATCTGTTGAATTCCTGTCCTTTGAAATTTTTGACCTGGAAGGTTTCATTTCTGGTGCAAGCTTTAGACCCTAGTAGTTCATCCAGCATATGTGAAATTTCATCACAATAGTGGTCCTTCATACTCATCCATCATTTCTTCCAATGTGGTTGTGGAATTCCATCTTAATAGTCCTTACATTTTTCCCAAAACGCCATTCTCACAGAAGGGAAGCTGTGCTTCACAGGTTGGACTGCAAATGAGCCTTGGCTTTTTACTTGTAGTTGACAAAGTTTAGTTTATTAAAATTTGATATACTGCTTTTTGGTAACAAAACGTTCACAGTTAAAATAGACCATTAAACAGGCCAATGCAGAAAGCTAGCGTGGTTTTTAAGCACTGATAATGTCACTTTTAAGCAGTGATCCTGCTAAGCTGCGCTGGGTCCGGCGCCAACATTCCTACCGGTGGGGGGAGGTGCAGAGCGATCGATCGCCCTGCCCCTCCCCCCACCGGCGGGAATGCCGGCATAGGACCCGGCGCAGATTAAAGAAAACATTGCGAGGGTGCTGTGGCGTGTGTTAGACCCTGTAAATAGACGTAAAAAGTTGATAGCCAGAGCTGAAGTCGTGCTCTTTCTGCATCGTCCTGTATATTAATAAAAGAAAGGAACTCCAGGCGGCTGACAGGTCCATCCAGCGTTTTTGTTTCTTTTGACCCCAGCAAACTGAGGAAGGTTGTCTCCAAATGCTCCTTGTCAATTGGATTCAGACTGCATCTCTTACACTTATTGCCTAGGCAGGACTAAGCCTTGAATGCCATGTCACCAATCATGTCAGAGCCATGGCTGCATTGATGACCCACTTGGGCTCAGTCTCCATGGAAGAGATTTGCAAACCTTCAAATGGACTTCTGTTCACACATTCACATCTCATTATTGCCTGGAGGGGGATTCCTGACACAGCAGCAGGTTTGGCCAATCAGTACTTAGAAATCTGGGGAGTGGAATCCAACTCCATCCCCCCTAGGCCCATTTATTTCAGTTCAGGCTACCTTAAAGTATAAAACGTCAAAAGGCCTGTTGCACCAAAAATAGTAATGCTGTTGCCCCAGTTTGGCTTTGTATTATCCCCTTTTTTTGTTCAAGGAAGCCTGTAGCTAAGGAGTCCCATATGTGAGGACTTTTTTTTTTTCCTGTTTGTCCACGGAGAACATCTGCTTCAGCTAACTACCTTTTCTCTTTGTATGCCCTTTTTTTTCATAAAGCTAAACATATTCCTGAATAAGGCAGAAATAATTACAACATTCCCATTTCCTTTTGGCTTGTGTCCTCCTGATTTTCTGTATGTTTTCCCTTTCCCTTAATCATTGTTCCTGCAAGTGTTTTATGCTCTCTAATCTCTTCCTCTCGATCTTGCCCATCCTTCTCAGAATTTTTGCACTCTTCCTGCTCTCCAGTCTCCATCTTCCTAGCCATTTCTTTCTTGATTTCCCACCTTTTTGGCTCTCGTGTCTGCCTTCTGATCTACATAAGACATTTCATACTAGGTCAGACCAAGGGTCCATCAACCCTAGAATCCTGTTTCCAACCGTGGCCAATTCAAGTCACAAGTGCTGCTAAAGAACATAAGATATGCCATACTGGGTCAGACCAAGGTCCATCAAGCCCAGTATCCTGTTTCCAACAGTGGCCAATCTAGGTCACAAGTACTAGCAGTTTCCCCAAAAGACACAAGTTCCACAATGATTGTATTGGGTCAAGCAGTGGATATCCCAGGTTCCCTTTAATAGTGGTTTATGGACCTTTCCTCTAGGAACTTCTCCAAACCTTTTTTAAACCTGGCTACACTAACAGCTTTTACTGCATCCTCCGGTAACAAATTCCAGAGTTTGATTACACGTTGAATGAAATAATTATTGTATTAGTCTTAAATAGGTTACCCTATAGCTTCATTGCATGTCCCCTAGTCTTTCTATAGTTTGGCATAAACAATCTACGTTTACCTCTTCCACTTCATTCATTAATTTATAGTCCTCTTATCATTTCTCCCTTTAGCCGTCTCTCTTCCAGGTTGAAGAGCTCGACCCTTTTTAGCCTCCCTTCATAGGGATATCCTTCCATCCCTTTTACCATTTTGGTGGCTCTTCCCTGTACCTTTTCTAATAACGCTATATCCTTTTTAAGATACGGTGACCAGAGTTGCACACAATATTCAAGGTGCAGTCGCACTATGGAACGATACAGAGGCATTATAATATCCTTTGCTTTATTCTCCATTCCTTTCCTTATGATACCTAGCATTGTTTGCTCTCTTGGCTGCCATCGCACACCGGGTAGAGGGTTTCAACATGTTATCACAATGACGCCTAAATCTATTTTGGGTGGTGGTTCCTAATGTGGAACCTTGCATCATGTAACCATAGTTTGGGTTGTTCTTTCCTAGGTGCATAACTTTGCACTTGTCCAAATTAAATTTCATCAGCCATTTGAACGTCCAGTCTTCCAAATTTATGACGATCCTCTTGCAATTTTCCACAATCCTCATGGGTTTTAATAACTTTAGTTTTCTGTCATCTGCAAATTTGATTACCTAACTCATTCCCATTTTCAGGTCATTTATGAATTTATTAAAAAGCAGTGGACTCAGCACAGATCTCTGGGGTACTCAACTATTCACCTTTCTCCATTGGGAAATTTGGCCATTTAGCCCTACCCTCTGCTTTCTATCTTTTAACCAGTTCCTGATCCACAATAGTACACTGCCTCCTATCCCATGACTTTTTAATTTTGCAAAAGTCTCTCATGAGCACTGTTCCCTCTAAGCTGTGCGCGTGTGCGCGCGCACACACCTCACCGAGCGAGAGCACATACTTTACCACAGAGCGCACAAAAATTACGACTCTGATTCTGATAGAAAACAACACAGACGTCTTAAAATGTAAAAGTTATGATTGTAATTGCTAGAAATTTCCCGCTTCATTTAGTAATCATCTATTTTCCTTTAATTTGATTAAAATCAACGTGGTGTACATACTGTATTCTGACATGTAGTCAAATTTTAAAGTATATTACTCCACGTGTCATTATGTGGCGCACAAAAATTTAACCTTCCTTCAAAAGCTGCACACAGCTGATATTTTATGCGCACACAGCCTATAGAAAATTAGAGGGAACATTGCTCATGAGGGACCTTGTCAAAGGCTTTCTGAAAATCCAGATAAACTATATCAACCGACTCGCCTTTCTCTACCTGTTTATTCACACCTTCAAAAAAAAAATAACAGATTAGTAAGACAAGACCTTCCTTAGCTAAAGCCATGTTGGCTGTTTTCCATTAAGCCATGACTATCTACATGTTCAGTAATTTTGTTCTTTATAATGGTTTCTACCATTTTTCCCGGTACTGACGTCAGACTCACTGGTCTGTAGTTTCCCGGATAACCCTGGAACCATTTTTAAAAATTGGCATTACATTGGCCGTCCTCCAATCTTCAGGTATTACAAATGATTTTAATGATAGTTCACAGATTACTAATAACAGGTCTACAGTCTCATATTTCAGTTCTTTCAACACCCTTGGATGCATACCATCTGGTCCAGGTGGTTTGCTACTTTTCAGTTTATCAAATAGTTGTAATACATCTTCCCGGTGTATCGTTTCTTTCAATTCTTCTGCGGCATCACCTTTAAATACAATTTCAGTAATGGGTAATATCCCTATATCTTCCTCAGTAAAGACCGAAGCAAAGAATTCATTCAGTCTTTCTACTATGGCCTTGTCCCCTCTTAGTGCCCCTTTTTACCCCTCTATCATCTAATGGTCCAGCTGACTCTGTCACAGGTTTTTTGCTATGAATGTACTTGAAAAACTTTTACGTGTTTTTGCTTCCACAGCAAGTTTCTTCTCAAATTCTCTTTACCTGCCTCATCAATGCCTTACATCTAACTTGAGTGCTTGGGTTTCCAGTTTTTGTCATTTGGCTCCTTTTTCCATTTCCTGAAAGATGCTTTTTTGGCAACAGCCTCTCACTTCACCTTTAAACCATGCTGGCAGTTTTTTTGGACTCCTTCCACTTTTCTTAAAGCATGGAATACAGCTGGTCTGGGCTTCCAAGATAGTATTTTTAAACACCCATGCTTGATATAAATTTTTAACTTTTGCAGCTGCCCCTTCTTAGTTTTTTCTTAACTATTTTCCTCATTTTATCATAGTCACCCTTTTGAAAGTTTAAAGGTAGTACCGTGGATTTCCTTACTGTCCTTCCTCCATTTATTAAATCAAACACTATCATGCTATGATCACCATTGCTAAATGGCCCCAACGCCCTTATCTCTTGCACTTGATCTTGTGTTCCACTAATTACTAAATCCAAAAAGTCTTCCCCTCTGGTCAGTTCATGAACTAGCTGCTCCAAGAAGCAGCCATTTATTTCCCATGATAATAGAACAATAGCATGCTCAATTCTTACTACTAGAAACATGAAATTTACTAGAAAATAATGATACTCTTCATTTCCTGTATAAACAAGGTCTCAGACATGTTTCTAGTAGTAAGAATTGAGCGTGCTGTTCTGTTATTACGAGTTGTACTCGCTCAACGAAGTGACTATTATACATTTCCCATGGGCAAGCGGTGGATTTCCCCAGTCCTCTTTAATAATAGTTAATAATTGTATCTTCAGGAACAAGCAGGAACGCAAATATGGGTGAACATGGGAATGCTTTCAAACATCTAATAGGAAAACCATTGGGAGCACTCCACTGCGCCTGCATGCCTGCCTTTCCAAATCTTTTCCTCCATTCATTTTCCATGGAGCCAGCAGGACATATCCTGCCACAGCCGAAAAACTTCTCGTTTTTGTGGAACATCGTGCTTCTGCCTTCCTATTGAAGTAGATACCGGTCCCAATCATTTTTTTCTTTTACAAATTTTTCTACTTTCCTCCATTTTTAGTGTAGTTTACACTGCTACACTAGGCCTCTAAGCCTCAATAGCTTTATCTTTAATCCCAAAGAAAATGTTTCTGAGGCATGGAAAAGCGAATTAGTGGCTTTAAAAAATGTACCAAATGTGCTGATACCATATCAGTCGCTGATAAACATGACTAGCGTCTAAAATGTTTAGACCCTGAACATCCAACCCAATTCTTGTCCTTTGTGCTTGCAAATGACAGAGTCCTAAAGAACTGAGCCAGACCATATGGATCGTTGTTCACCTCGGACTCTTAATGGCTTCCACTTCATCAAGGGCATAGACTTTCTCTCATGGCTCTCAGGTTTCTTCAAAGTCCAAACATAAAAGTACGTCTGGCTACTCCCAAGTCATCGGCATCGAAGACAGATATAGAGACCAGAGATCAGTCCCATTATAAGCATCATGACTCCCCTAGGGGTGCTTCTGATGCAGACTGGCCAGCCAAACAGCCCTGGTGGAAGGATCTGGCCTCCAAAGCACAAGAAGGTTTCTGGGATGCTCCCGAGGCATTGACCTTTGGAGAGCTACTGGTTCCATGTTCTGGGATGGTGGCTCAGAGCCCCCTGGGCGATTCCATGCAGATATCTGCCATCTCCCTAGCCCAGCGCATGCTGGCTCTCGAGAGGAGTTTTGCAGCACTCATGGCAGCCTTGGTACTGCTAACATTGCAAGCTCCAGGAGTGCAGGCTTGTACCAAGCCTGCAGCCGGGTGTATTGGCCCCAATACTGGCCCTCAAACTGATATTATTGGAACCCCTGAGGCCAATAACTTTGTTGGAACTGACCGATATCCCCAGGATCCAATAGACTCAAACTGCTGTGACTCTGTTCTGATACCTCAGAGCATCGGTATTGGCATCAACCTTTGACATCCATGAAGCATCGAGGTCGAACCCAAGACCGCCAATTACTTTGACTTCTTACCAGATTCTGATTCCACTTCAGAATCTGAAGAGGGATCACTCGATTCCTGAGAACGTCCAGACATACCTTCTGACCCTTCGCTGCCTAAGGAATAGCATCGGTCCCCATCAAAAGATATGTCCTTTCAGGACTTCATACATGACATGGCAGCAGGGCTTGCCATCACAATAGCCTCTGAAAAGGAACAGAGGGCAGAGGAATTGGTGATACTCCTATGCCTTAGGAGGCGGCTACATTACCGGTGCATTGGGTCCTGCAGGATCTTATGCTCTGAATGTGGGAGGCCCCACTCATGGTTCTGCCTGTCAGCAAGAGGCTCGATACCCTATACAGAGCACCAGAGTGCCCATGCTTCCAAAAACATCAGCTCCCCCACCACTCAATAGTGGTGGAATCAGCAATGCGCCAAATAGAGATCTAAGAACCATTCATCCAAGCCACCTGGCAGAAACCCAAGGACACTTGATGCCTTTGGGCATTGGTGCTTCCAAGCATGCATGTGGGCCTCCAGAATAAACTCTTACATTCTCCAGGACCAAGCAGGAAGTCAATCCTCACTTATGGGTGACGTCGGCGCCGACGGAGCCCTCGCGGAGCAATTTTCCCCAGCTTTCGAAGAAAGCCTTTGGGAATTGCAGCGCGCATGCGCGGTCCCCTTCCCGCTCAAGGGTGCCATCTTGCTCAGTCGTCTTTTTTCCGCAGAGCCCTACAGACGTAGTTTGTGATCGCCGCTGAAAAAGTTGATTTTTTTCGTTTGTTTTTTCTCGGTTCGACACCGTGTCCTTTTCCCGCCCGGCCTCGATACGCCAATATCGAGTCTGTTCACATTTTTTCGGTTTTTGTCCTTTGTAACGGGCGTTCCCGCCACTTTTTTCTTTTTCCCTGGCAGCACGGTCTTTCGACCTCGCAGGGGCCCTTTTTCCCCTGATGGCTGCCAGCGGGTTTAAAAAGTGTGATCGCTGTACCAGACTCATGTCTCTTACCGACACACATGACTGCTGCCTCCGTTGCCTCGGACCCAACCATGACTCGATGAGTTGTGGTCCGTGCAACAAAATGTCCTCGAAGGCATTGAGGAGTCGGCAGTCATAAAAGGAACGAATCTTCTCTGACTCCGCATCCGGTCGGGCCCGGACCTCGTCAGAGGCTTCGACGTCTCGTGACTCCGGCCCCGAGCATCGTCGGAGTTCCTCTGAGCGGGGGTCTCCCGCCCGGGAACATCGTCGGAAGAAGAAACCCGCGAGGGCGTCGTCGAAGGACGCTCCTGGTCCCTCGAGGGCCAGGTCGCATAGCCCCGTCAGCCACCCCGGGTCCTCGGAGGCGGAGAGGCCTTCGAAGCATCCTCGTCTCGAAGTGGAGTCGCCTGGACACGTGAGTACTGTAGTCCTCGGGGGCTGCTGGGTCTTCTGAGTTTGGTCTCAGATTGACGGCCTTGAAGTGCAGTATCGCTGCCTTCATGGACCAGCAGCGGGCACTGATGACCGGCCTCGCCAGTGCATCGGCCCCGACCACCGGGACGTCGACATCAAAGTCGACCCCGGAGGCCGAGCCGATCCTCGAGTCCATACGAGCTCGAGTCAGTCCTTGGCCGAGGTCTCCCTCGGCCTCCCGTTCGGGACCGAAGTCGTCGACGCCGGCCTCGGCGTCGGGGCAGAGGTCCTCGGCACTCGCCCGCACGGAGCCCTCGATTCCTCCACGGAGGAGTCGGGCTGGGACACGGAGGAGGAGGAGTTACCTGGGTCTTTTCAGACTCGGTGCGTCCCCTCCGACTCGCCCGAGTCGGAGCCTCGGAGACGATCCCCCCCGGAGGATACCCGGTTCTCCGATTTCGTGAGGGACATGGCCAAGGCTTTGGCCTTCCCCGCGGATCCGGAGGAGGAGCCTCGAGCCGAAGAGCTCGAGGCCCTCCAGTATGACTCTCCCCCGAAGGAGGCCTTTACGGTACCGGTTCCTCCGATGCTGGAGCGGCTGCTCTTCCGCATGTGGGAGAGTCCGGCCTCGACGCCGGTGTTAAACTAGCGGGTCGATTCCATGTATCGAGTCCGTAAGAGCCCCGGGTTCCAAAAGGCACAACTACCGCACCATTCCATGGTGGTGGAATCGGCCATGCATCGACTTAAGAGTCAAAAGATGCACTCCTCGGTGCCTCCGGGTAAGGAGGCCCGGAACCTGGATGCCCTCGGTAGGAAATGCTTCCAGGGCTCTATGCTTGCTTGCCGAGTCCAGACATACCAGCTATATATGGGCATGTATCTTCGAGACCTGGCAAAAGAAATTGCCGGGTTCTCTGCTGGTCTCTCCGAGGAACCTCTGCAGAGGTTCCAGGCCTTGTCCACTGGTATTCGAGAATGCTCGAAGTTTATTTCTCGAGCAGCCTATGATGGCTTCGAAACATCGGCTCGAGTAGCCGGAGCCGGCATCGGTGCTCACCGTCAGGCTTGGCTTCAGTCATCTGACCTCGAGCCATGGGTGCAGGACAAGTTGGTCGATGTCCCCTGCAGAGGTGAAAACCTCTTTGGTAAGCCCATGGCTGAAAAGGCGGCAGAACTCGAGTCCGAGACTCTCACCAGGACTCGCCTATCCAGAAAGACCTCTGCCCCTTCACAGAAGAGAAAGGGCTTGGGGAAAAAGCCCTTTTACCCGAGGAAGGTGTCTGCCTATAAACAACACCACCCTCAATATCAAGCATCAGCAGCTCCCCATCAGGGCCAGCAGGCTAAGGGACAGAGTAATGGGTCCCGTAGGCAGAAGGCCCCCAAGCCCACTACACAGGCCCCTGCTCAGCAGGGTGGGGGTTTTTGACTATGCCGGCATAGCCTCTCCCCCTCCGCGGCCTTCGCTCAACACGGGGGGCCGGCTGATCCACTTTTGCCCACAGGTGGTCAGCCATAACATCCGATTCCTGGGTGCTGCAGGTGGTTCAAAAGGGCTACCTCTTACACTTTCACCAGGTGCCTCCCCCTACTTTCCAGGGGAGCCTCCAAGACCCCCTCTGCACAGGGACTTACTCCTTCAGGAGCTGCAAAGTCTGCTTCAGGAACAGGCTGTGGAGCCAGTGCCCCAACACCTGTGGGGTCACGGGTTTTACTCGAGGTACTTCCTGATACCAAAAAGAACAGGAGGCCTCAGACCCATCCTGGACTTACGCAACCTCAACAAGTTCCTGCAGTGGGAAAAGTTCAAGATGCTTACCCTTGGAATCCTACTGCCCTACCTCCAGCAGGGAGATTGGCTATGCTCCTTGGATCTAAAGGATGCTTATACTCACATCCTTATTCATCCGGACCACCGACAATATCTAAGATTTGTGGTGGCAGGGAATCATTATCAGTACCGCGTACTGCCCTTTGGCCTCTCCTCTGCTCCCAGGGTGTTCACGAAATGCCAGGCAGTGGTGGCAGCCTTCCTGAGGCTTCAAGGCCTCTTCGTCTTCCCCTACCTGGACGACTGGCTCATCCGGGCACAGTCTTCCCTAGAGGTCACTCAGGCCACTCAAAGCACAGTGGCCCTGCTTCAGCACTTGGGCTTCGTCATAAACTTCGAAAAGTCCACTTTGCTCCCCTCTCAGGATCTCGACTTCATAGGAGCACGGCTGGACACTCTGCAGGCTCGTGCCTTCTTGCCTCTGGAATGGGCCAACAGGCTCATAGCTCTGGCCGGCAGGTTCCACAGCGCGTCACCAGTCTCTGCCAGACAATTCCTGCAACTGCTCGGTCATATGGCCTCCACGGTCCATGTCACTCCGAATGCCCGTCTACATATGAGACCTGCTCAGTGGAGCCTTCGCACTCAATGGCATCAGGCCACAGGGAGACTGACGGACTTAATACAGATCTCCGACCGCCTGGTCTCCTCTCTGCAATGGTGGCTTCACCTGCCCAATCTGGTACTCGGCATGACCTTTCAGTCTCCTCCACCTTCCCAAGTGCTAACGTCAGATGCCTCTCTCCTGGGATGGGGAGCGCATTGCCAGGGAACATGCACTCAAGGCCTTTGGACACCTTGGGAGGCTGCTCAGCAGATAAACTTCCTGGAGCTGCGGGCGATCCGCCTAGCTCTGCGGACCTTCTCTCACCTCACTTCTCGTCGGTCTGTGCTGGTACAGACGGACAATCAGGTTGCCATGTTCTACGTGAACAAACAGGGGGGCACGGGCTCCCTCCTTCTATGTCAGGAGGCTCGGAGACTGTGCTCTTGGGCAGTCGACCACGACATCCTCCTCAAGGCTGTTTACCTGCCCGGGCAGGAAAATTGCCTGGCCGACAAACTGAGCCGTATTCTGCAGCCGCACGAATGGAGGTTGAACCCCGTAGTTGTCCAGCGGATCTTCCGCCGGTGGGGCCTCCCCACCGTGGATCTCTTTGCCAGTCCTCTCAACCAGCAACTTCCCAGGTTCTGCTCCCGGCACCCGCATCCTCTCAGAGTAGCGCCGGATGCTTTCCTCATCTCGTGGTCCACGGGCCTACTGTATGCCTTTCCTCCCTCGCCACTTGTGTCCCGGACGCTGTTCAAAGTTGTCCAGGACAGGGCCTCCGTGATCCTGGTGGCGCCCAGGTGGCCGAGACAACCCTGGTTCCCTCTACTCCTACAGCTAGCGGTGGACACCCCTCTTCCTCTGGGGTTTCTGCCTGATCTCCTGACCCAGGATCAGGGTACTCTCCTGCACCCCAACCTCCGGGCCCTTCATCTGATGGCCTGGCTGCTGAAAGGGTAGTCCTAGCTCCGCTCCTGCTTCCTCCGGAGGTGGAAGCTGTCGTCCTGGCGTCTCAGCGACCTTCCACCCGGAAATCTTACGCCCTTAAATGGCGTCGCTTCTCGGTCTGGTGTTCTCAGCGCTCTGAGGACCCCTTCGCCTGCTTAGTATCGGTGGTACTGCAGTATTTGCTTCACCTCTCCGATCTGGGCCTCAAATCCACCTCTGTCAGGGTCCACCTCAGTGCTCTCTCTGCACATCATTCGCCGGTGGAGGGCCAGCCTCTTTCCTCGCACCCCTTGGTGGCGCGTTTTCTCAGGGGTCGTCTTCTGCTTAAGCCTCCGTTGCGCCCTCCAGCTCCTGACTGGGATCTCAATGTGGTCTTGCAAAGGCTTACCTGTCCGCCTTTTGAGCCCATGGCTACCTGCCCTCTTGGTTTCCTCTCCTGGAAAACTCTCTTCTTGGTAGCCCTTACCGCCGCTAGGCGTGTTAGTGAACTACAGGCCCTAGTGTCGGAGCCCCCATACACTAGGTTCTACAAGAATAGGGTAGTCTTACGGACTCACCCTAAGTTTCTTCCAAAGGTGGTCTCCACTTTTCACATCAATCAAGAGGTGGTTCTTCCGACTTTCATTCCCAGGCCGCATACCAGCCGAGCTGAAACTGTTCTGCATACCCTGGACTGTAGAAGAGCCTTATCCTATCTTGACCGTACGCGAGAGCATAGGAAAACTGTCCAGCTTTTTGTATCTTTTGACCCCAATCTGTTGGGGGTACCTGTCTCTAAGCGTACTTTGTCCATCTGGGTAGCTGACTGTATCGCCTGGGCTTATGGGGCAGCCAGCCTCTCCTTAGAGAGTCGAGTCACGGCTCACCGTGTCAGGGCGAAGTCTGAGTCAGTGGCTCATCTCCGCTCTGTTCCGTTGGCAGACATCTGCCGGGCCGCTACTTGGTCTTCAAGCCAGACGTTTGCGGCTCATTACTGCCTGGAGAGGGAGTCCCGCAGGGACAGTGCTTTCGGACAGGCAGTCCTCCACAATCTCTTTGAGGTCTAGGCAACTCCTACCCTCCGGCCCTGGTGTTGGGCTACCGGCCGGATTTGTATTCAGAGAAGATTCCTTCCTTCTGTACTGTTGAGCTTGAGGAAGCCCATTTTTCGGCTTGAGGTCTCCGGTAGCCTTAAGCTCGGGAGTCCCATAAGTGAGGACTGACTTCCTGCTTGGTCCTGGAGAAAGAGTAGTTACTCACCTGTAACAGGTGTTCTCCAGGAGCAGCAGGAATCAGTCCTCACTACCCTCCCTCCTCCCCTTGGAGTTGCAGTCATTCTTATTACATGTTTTTGCTAACTTTTTTTGCTGTCTTTTCGCTATGTCATCTGACTGAGCAAGATGGCACCCTTGAGCGGGAAGGGGACCACGCTGCAATTCCCAAAGGCTTTCTTCGAAAGCTGGGGAAAATTGCTCCGCGAGGGCTCCGTCGGCGCCAACGTCACCCATAAGTGAGGATTGATTCCTGCTGCTCCTGGAGAACACCTGTTACAGGTGAGTAACTACTCTTTCTGTAGATGGGCATGTTTCTGAAGGATATCACCAGAGATCTGGAGACTTTCACCCCCATGCTTACTGAAGATAAGCAGAGTGCATTCCCAACACTCATCAAACAGGGTCAGAACTCTTCTTAATTTAAAAAAAAAAGTTAGTTGCATATTCTTTATCTTTTGTTTGTATAGCTACTTGTTGTACAAATAAAGTAACAAAGAAAATAAATATCAAAATACAATCCAATAAGAACGCTCAAGTCTACATCAAGGAGAACATCCTAAGCCTGCACTGCCTAAAGCATACATTGTTAGACCCCCTTTTACTCGATCCCATCTCACTGACTTGCATTTGGAGATGTTTCTTATAGATAAATGATAAACATCTGTAAAAAACATATTTAGAATCAGAATATAAAATCGCACACTTAAAAAGAAGTAAAAAGAAGCTTCAGAAAGGTCCACCAATAGCTAAAACTCAGAAGTGGAAAACATTAACCCTTCTCTCATGTACTTCAGAAGTTCCAGTGGGGAAAGCAAGCAAACTAAAGGAAAATTTAAAAACCTCAAATTCCTAGCCCTAGCCTTATTTTCCAACATTTCTATCTTTGTATGCAATTAAAAAACCTATCCTTAGCAAAAATATAATATACTGAGTACCAAACACCGAGCTCTCCAACTTGGAGACCCTACCCGCCAATCCAGAAAGCCGAGACTCGATGCAGAGCTTGTAAAGTCCCTTGTGGAAAAGTGCACAGTTGAGTCAACATCCTCTTCAACACTCTTTCCATTCAGGAGACAACTAACCAAACATCTCTTAAAGAAATAGCCACTCCAGTTCTGACAAAGCAGGCATGGATACGGGGATCGGGAGGGGAATAGAAAAAGGCAATACAGATTCAGCAGACTCGCAAAGTAGCAGGGTAGATGAAGCAGGTGGTGCAGATACAAAGTTAGCTTCTAAACTTAGATTTATCTGCATTCAGAACACTGTTAACAGTGGGTTGGGGGAGGGGTTCATAACCCTAGACTTAACGAGGCTTCCACAGGTGAAGAACCTTCCCTAGTCAATGGTAAAGTTGGTTTAATCATAGCAGTGCTCATGACATGCATGTCCATCTGTCCTTGAACAGCTACTACCTTCGGCTTCGTTTTTGCTTTGTTTCTCCAAAATCACCTCTAACCAGGGAAAATTATCTCCTAAGGGGCAGGACAAGCCCCTTGGTTCATACCCCTTAGGACACGCACATACGGCCATGCACCCATGGCTCAAGCTGGATATTAACCCCGATCACAGGGGGGAGGAGCTGTGACGTACCTGCAGCACAGGTGGTGTAGAAACGCCGTTGAACAGCTCTAACTCAGGGCAAGCAAACCCTCCGATCTCTCCACCAGAACACTTCTAAGTTTCTTACCAGGGCCTCTTTTGATGCCTTTGAATCAACAAATAGGACTTCAGCAGTCTGCATTGTGGCTCACAGAATGGCTGGTTACAGGTATCAGATCTCGAGCAATGAGTCCAGGATAAACTGGCCTATATCCTATGTCCTGGATAAAACCTTTTTTGGCAAGGATTGGAGGGAAAAAGCAGTGGAGATTGAGACATATGATCTCACCCTAAAACGTCTTTCCAGGAAAACAGCTAACCCATCTAAGAGGAAAGCTCTTCCCAAGAAATCTTTTTATTCTAAAAAGGAGATCTATCCTTCTTACCCGCCTTCTGCTGCCTATCACCTCAACATCTTCAGCAGAAACAGCAGAGCCCTCCCCAACCCAAGGCTCCTAAGCTTCAACCAGCTGCACAGCTACAACCTGCGCCTGTTTTTTGATTCCTTCCTAGAGAGCATTGCCAATCTGCCCCTGGAGGGTCCTTTGCTCCTCCACCTGGTTGGCAGAGTGTCTCTGCCCACAGGTGGGCACCTCATAGCATCAGAGCAGTGGACACATCAGATTGTTCAAAGGAGTTATCAGCTTCACTAAGAAACCTTACCCCCCACTAGCTTCACAGGGGATTATCTCATGCAATCCCTTCAAAGCACTTTCTTAAAAGAAGAGGTGACCGCTCTGTTTTCCCAGGGTGCCATAGAAAGAGTTCCTTCTCCCCAAGAAAGGATGTGCTTCTACTCTCCATGTTTTCTCATTCCAAACAAAACAGGAGGATTCAGGCCCATTTTGGATCTGAGACCTAAGCAGGTCTGAGAAAATTTAAAATGATTTCTCTAGGAACTCTTCTGTCATATCTCCAAAAACACGATGGGCTATGTTCTCTAGACCTAAAAGAGGCATACAGACATTTACTGATCCATCCCTTGCACAGACAGTATCTGCACTTCATGTTTCAAGGAAACCATTATCAATACCAGGTTCTCCCCTTTGGTGTAGCTCTGCCCCAAGAGTCTTAACAAAATACATGGCAGTAGTCACTGCCTATCTACGTACCTTGGATATTCATCTTCCCTTATTTAGACGATTGGCTGATCAAGGGAGACTCACCTCAGTAAATAACTCTCCCTTCATCGCACGCAATGCTCCAACACCTGGAATTTGTCATAAACTTCCCAAAGTCCCACCTCGCTCCAACCCAAAGTCTGGAGTTCATCGGAGTGCTCTTACACTCAACAGGCCTGAGCTTTCCTCTCACAGGACTGCTGTGCTTGACTCATCGAGCTGGGAAAAGGGGTACAACAGCAAAACCGAGTAACAGCTCAAGAGATGCTATGACTATTAAGACACATATACTCCACGGTCCATGCCATCCCCTACACTCAATTACACATGCAACAAGCACAGTGGACTCTGTCTTCCAAATGGACGCAAGCGAAGGGTTGACTCAGACAAGATCCACATCTCCCCTCAACTGATCAAGTCCCTTCAGTGGTAGTGTTTCTTACAGAACCTATTCATCACCTTTTCAGATGCCTCCACCTCAAAGCACCCTGATGGTGTATGCTTCCAAGCTGGGTTGGGGAGCACATCTAAACAACCTGACCACACAGGGACTGTGGACACAACAGAAATCTGCCCTGCAGATCAACCTGCTAGAACTACAGGCACTGACAAATGCTCTTTAGGTTTTTCAACCCCACCTTTCAGGGCAACCTGTTCTAGTCAGGACGGACAACCAAGTTGGCATGTTCTACATGAACAAATGGGGGAACGGGGTCCTTTGCCATCTCCCACCGCATTCACCACAGAATGATGTACCTCCTGGGCGAACTCAATGTCCATGCGGACAAGTTAAACCATATCCTTCGTCCATATGAATGGACCTTGCATCGGGAGACAGCTGCTCAGAAGCACAACCTAATTAGTACATTCCTTTGTTTCTTTGTTCTTACTGTATTTAAGCCCACTGTGAGCATTGTAATGTCAGACTATTAGAATGACTAACAAAACAATGTCTCTCCATCCTAGTATTCTCACCAAATAAAGACTTATTTCTTATTTCAGATCCACAATTTTGAGGGGGCATCTAGATCCTAAGTGCTCCAACCCATTAGACTACTGCCATATTGGGAAATCTGTGTTTGTGAATTCCCATTTAAGGCTTAGATGCTCCTTCAAGGGGTCAGGAGTAGGCCCACACTGGCTGACTACAGGAACCGGACTTAAAGTATACATCAGCATAAGTCTTTTCTCAGTGTGCTTACTGTTGCATGAATTGTCTTGTAAGTCTGGTTACTCATAAGAACATAAGATGCCATTCTGAGTCAGACCCAGGTCATTCAAGCCCAGTATCCTGTTCCAACAGTGGCCAATCCAGGTCACAAGTACCTAGCAATTTCCCAAAGAGAGACACAGGTTCTCCAAAATGCTTATCCCAGGGCAAACTATGGATTTCCTGGGTCCTCTTTAATAATTGTCTATGGACCTTTCCTCCAGGAACTTGTCCAAACCTTCTTTAAACCCAGCTACACTAACAGCTTTTACTACATCCTCCATTAATGAATTCCAGAGTTTGATTACGTGTTGAGTGAAACAATGTTTTCTCTTATTAGAGTTTTAAACGGTTCACACTGTAGCTTCATTGCATGTCCCCAAGTATTTCTATATTTTGATGGTGTAAACAATCTGCCTACACTTACCCGTTCCACTCCATTCATTAATTAATAGACCTCTATCATATCTCCCCTCAGCAGTCTGTTTTCCAGGTTGAAGAGCCCTAACCTTTTAAGCCTCTCCTCATAGGGGTATCCTTCCAAACCCTTTACCATTTTGGTGGCTCTTCTCTGTACCTTTTCTAATTCTGCTATATCCTTTTTAAGATACAGCAACCAAAATTGCACACAATATTCAAGGTGTGGCCACACCATGAAATGATAGAAGCATTATAATTTCCTTTGTTTTATTCTCCATTCCTTTCCTTATGGTTCCTAGCATTCAATTGGCTGCCGCTGCACGCTGGGCAGAGGGTTTCAATGTGTTATCCATAATGATGCCTAAATCTTTTTCCTGGGTGGTGGTTCCTAATGTTGGAACCTTGCATCATATAACCATAGTTGGGTTGTTCTTTCCTAGCTGCATAACTTTGCACATTAAATTTCATCTTCCATTTGACTGTTCAGTCTGCCAATTTATCAAGATCCTCTTGCAATTTTTCACATGCCTCTTGGGTTTTTACTTCGTCATTTTTATTGAGTTTTCAAAATAAAGCATTACAGAAACATTGTCAAATATCTAATAACATCAAATATATCGAACAGCCAAACATCAAAACATCTTAGCAACTTGACGTCCTGCAGGGCCCAACTGGGACCCAGTACCACTTACAAAATAACAGCCCCGTCTCTCCTGGCAGGTACTCTGCCGAGAGGCCTGCCTACCCCTACCTTAGAGTGACAGTTTTGTAGGCAGACAGAATGCATTACCACAAGAAAACGCATGTTAATATATCCCCCTAACAAAACAACAGTACTAAGTACATTCCAGTACTAGCGTAGGTCAATGGGAGGATCCACAGGGTACCGCCGCCCTTGGCAATGGATACTGGTCAGCCATGTCACTCTGCAGTAGGATTCTCTCCTCAGTCTAGGGCCCCATGGACCCACACTCACAGGAAGAACTGCCAAGTGCGCATAGTATGACAGAGTATCAACTAAACAGTGTCTGGAGTCATGTATTATAACCTGCTACATTTAAGGACCCATGCCCAGTATCCTAATAAACAGCCCCTCATCCAAACCCCCCCCCCCCGACTCCCCTTGACCTCCCCTCCCCCACCCCTCCCCGCCAACCCCCCTTCTCGGCCCCCCCCCCCTCCCACGCCTGAACATTTACAACCAATAGCAGTTCAAACCCCATTGAAAACATATACACCAAACCACTCATCCCTCACCAGCTGCAAACCACCACCCATAATAGTAGATGAAATACCCCCAGGGTTATTGGCGCCATACCCGCCCAGGATACTTTGAGTGTCTGTTGCAGATACCCTTCTCTCATACATTTAGAATCAATGCCCGCTCCCTGGGTGACAGATGTGTAATCATAGGGGACCACAACGCCATAAAGGCATCCCAACTTTTGCCTCCCCTTGACTTCGCCGTCATTTTTTCCATACTAAGCAGTCCAAACATATGGGCATCCCAAAGCACAAGGCTAGGGGGAGCAGCCTCAATCCAACGGTGAAGCAAAGACTTTTTTACCACTAGGAAACCTCGTTCTAGTAACTCTCTTTGCCCCCTGGAATATTGGTCAGTACACAGCTGCCAGCCATGGAAAAGGCAGACTTCGCTAATGGCATGGAATACAATACCCAGCCACCCGCCAACTTCCGAGAAACTTGCTCCCATAGGGCCCGAACTGATTGACACTTCCAGAACTTATGATAGAGTTCCGGGCTCCCTACCACACCATCCACACAAATCTGAGGTCCGCAGCCCTATCTTGTGCGCCCACACGTCGCTAGTATATGCACGCCACAAAAATTTATACTGAAGCTCTTGCAGATATATCCACTCCACCCCGTTCCCAATGTTCAAAAAGGCCGCACGCAACAACTCCACGCTCAGGGAGCCCACCCCGTCTCTACTCCAGCGTTGTATCAGTTCCAGGAGAACATTATCTCCCCTACTGGGCCGAACCACCGCCCTGCAGACCTCCGCATCTCTCTGGTAATCGACAATGCTCTCTAAGACCGTCCGAGGTACTCGGCACTCCCCCTGGTCTCGCTGCATCAGATGGACTCCCTGAACATAGTGCCGCACCTGAAGGTAGCCGTAAAAATCATGCTTAGAAAGATTATATCGCCTTTGTAAATTCTGAAAATTATCCAGTATTAGTCCATCTACGGTGAGGAGGTCACCCAGACAAATCACCCCCTTTTCCCACCAACCACGAAAAATATTGGTCTGGGATAATCCAGGTGCAAAATCAGGGTTCCCTATCAACGGAAGCAGAGCGGAGCCTCGCCAGTTCCATCCAAAGCGGCCACAAAGCATGCGCCAAGCCGCTCGTAGGGCCTCCAGATACAATCCCCCCGCCCCCTCTCGTAAACCCTGTGGCAACTTGCCCACCTGTAAAAGGTATAGAGGGTGGTACGGGTGGCACAGCTCCTCAAGTTGCCGCCCTACAGCCATATCCCCGCTCCCCGCTAAAAGAGCACCAATATGTTTAGTTACATAACGCAAATTATAATGGCGTAACGATGGCATCTCCAGCCCACCTTCGTCCTTCCGAAGAACAAGAGCATGGAAAGGAATCCGGGACGTTTCCCGCGCCACAGAAATCCCCGCAAACCCGTTTCAAAACGCTTCCAATCCCTATTAGTAATCCAAATCGGTAACATACGCAACACATAGAGCCATCTCGGGAATTCTACCATCACATATAAGGCAATCCGGCCCCGCAGTGAAAGAGGAAGGTTTCGCCAGCCCTGAAAAGTTTGCAAACTGCTGGCTAGGAGGACTGGAACATTCGCTGCGTATATCGATTCAGGCCTATCAGGGAGTTGGATCCCAAGGTACCTAATAGCCCCTTCCGCCCAGACTAACGGAAAGTCCCCTTCCCACACGGGCTTCACCCTTCCGCCTACATCTAATACCATAGACTTCTGCGTGTTAATTTTCAAACCGGAAAAGCTACCATAGTGAGATATCAATTGAAGGAGCTGCGGCAATGAGGCCTGCGGTCGTGTTAAACAAATCAACATGTCATCTGCGAACGCACTAATTTGCAATTCCTCTCCTCCCATCTTGATGCCCGCAATCCCCTCATGTTGCTGGATTGCTCGGAGGAGAGGGGTTCCAGCGCCAGAACAAACAAACAACGGGGACATCGGGCAACCCTGACGGGTACCCCTCTCCAACACAAAAGTCTCAGAGAAGATCCCATTTACCCCCACCCTAGCCGTAGGTTGTGCATACAGCGCCCTTATCCAGCGGACAAAATCTCCATGGAGACCAAAGCCCGACAAGACATCCCAGAGATATTCCCATGCCACCCTATCAAAGGCTTTCTCTGCGTCTAGACTCACTAGCAAGAGAGCTTCTTCCTTTCGTAGACAAGACTCCATACCCAACAGCAGTTTGGTGATGTTTCTAGACGCCTCCCTGCCCTGAACAAAGCCAACTTGCCGCTCGTCAATAAGCCGTGGAAGGATCGGGTTTAGTCGCGCCGCCAATATAGATGCCAAGATTTTCATGTCACAATTAATTAAGGAAATGGGCCGGTATGAGGCCGGTTCCAGTGTGTCTTTGCCGGGTTTCGGAAGAACCGTAATATCTGCGCAGCGCATATCTCTGAGGAAAAGACCCCGCACACGTGCATCATCATACATCACCACCATAGTAGGAGCCAATCGGTCCACCAACATTTTATAATACTCAATACTGAAACCATCAGGTCCTGGGGCCTTATGCAATTTACCCTTCTGAATTCCCCGACAGACCTCTTGGACCGTCAGCGGTGCATTCAAAGTACACAAATCCTCCTCCGACACCTGAGGCAAATTGAGCGCTGAAAGAAACTCAACACCTTTAACATAGTCCTGTTCCTCTTCGCTATACACCTGTGCGTAGAAAGTTCGGAAAATCTCTGCTATTTGGGCCGGCCGGTGACATATAACCCCCGATTCCTCCCGCAACACCGGGATGAAGCGCGTCCCCCGCGGATCCCGAACAAGCTTTGCCAGCATCGTGCCAGAGCGATTCCCGTAACGATATAGGCGGTGTTTGTAATACTGCATGGATTGACTGGCTCTAGTTCCAATCAGCTCATTCAAAGCGATCTGCGTTCTCGTATATTCCCGCTGTAGGGCCCTATCTCGTCCCCTGCCCAATTTACACTGGAGGTCTCGCAAATTACGTTCCAGAACAAGTATACTGCTATCAAGATGCCGGCGGCGCATAGCCACATACGATATAATGGCCCCCCTCAGCACTGCCTTGCTAGCTTCCCAGAAAAGAAGCGGGGAACACTGGGGGGTGTCATTAAACCGGGCATACTCATCCCATTGTTTCTCCAAGAAACCTCGAAAGGCCTCATCCTGCCATAAATATGTGGGGAACCTCCACCCCTCCCGTCTTGGTCCCTGGGACTCCCAGATAATCCAAACCGGCCCATGGTCTGAGATAACTATAGGGTCTATTCCCGCTTGTACCACCTTGGAAAGTCCCTGCTCACTAACCAGCATGTAATCTATGCGCGACCATGTGTGATGTGCGCGCGATTGGTGGGTAAATTCACGCACACCCGGATGAAGGACCCGCCATACATCTACGAGTGCACCCATTCTACACACATATCCCACCCCTTTACGAGTCCATGCGCCCGGTTCACCCGTTTGAGACTTATCCATGCGAGGGTCATGTGGGCAATTAAAATCGCCCGCTACAATTACAGAATTCTTGCCCGGCTTGGCCACCAACTGCACTATGGTTTTGAAAAAGGTATGATCATAGACATTTGGGGCATACACATTAAGCAACCATGTTGGCTCATTGTATAGCTTTGCATGCAGATAAATGTAGCGACCTTGTGGGTCCGCCATTGTTTGCGTTACTTCAAATGGCACACCCCTCTTTACCAATATCACCACCCCTGCTTTTTTCGTGCCTGAAGCTGCTCCATGTGTAGCCACCACCCAATCCCGGGCTAATTTACGATGCTCCAGTTCACTCAAGTGAGTCTCCTGGAGCATGGCTATATGAACACCTTTTCTTTTAAGTGTCTGTAGGATTTTTGTACGTTTGACCGGAGACCCTATCCCTCCAACATTCCACGATATTATTTTAACCTTAGGCATACTTCCAGTATGTGCGCGTGTTTATCCAGCTACACCCTTGTAGGTGTTCCCAGGGGCGCCCAGCCTCGCCCCGGGACCACGTCCTACTCCAATGCATAACTGTGCAACTTGTGAGGGCTACCACTATAAAACCCACTCTCATGGAGCTCCAAACAATCAGGCTTCCCCTTTCCCCGTTCCCCCCCTGTCTTCCCCCCCCCCCCACCTCCCGTCCCAACCCCAACCCCTCCCCCCAACCCCCAACTGCCCCAACAAGTCCCTATCTCCCCCCATTAAAACGGTCACCACCAACACCCCGGCTCAAATGGCCAGGGCTGAGTCCCTACTGATGCCACAGGGATGCCTCGGGTCCCCTTCCCCCTCTCTGAGGACAACAGGACAGGCACTGTAAACAACCCAGGGCATTAATACAGGACATTGAAAAACACGATAGACTATAAGAGCCCCCGCAGAGTAAAACATTAAGGAAACAATAGTCCCTTGCAGAACCAAGGTGGGCCCAGCAAGAACACCGCTCACAATCTCCCACAGTCACGACCAGCCGGTGGGGAGCGCTGATTTCTGCGGCGCCGGGTTAGCCCGGCGGCGTCTCCCACCGTCCACTCTCATGTCGGGGCCACCTCCGGCCCGCGTCCAAGCCCCTGCTGGTCCACGAAACGCTCCGCTGCCTCTGCCGCTTCAAAGGTGTGTGTCTTGCCTTGATGAAAAATCCGCAGGGAGGCAGGATAGGCCAGAGTGAAGCGAATCTGCTGCTGAAAGAGCGTGGAGCAGATCCTGGAGAAAGCCCTCCGCTTCGCCGCCACTTGAATCGAATAATCCTGAAATAGAAGGAGCCGCTGATTGTCCAGACAGAGCTCTCCCTTCTTCCGGTAGGCCTGGAGGATCTGAAGTTTGTGCTGAAAGTTTAAGGCCCGAAATATCACCACTCGCGGGCGGGAAAGATCATCACGGCGGGGCCCGATGCGGTGCGCACGTTCAATTTTAAACTGTCCGCGGAGCTCCTCTATGCCCAGCGCCTCCGGGAGCCATGCCTCCAGCCAGGCAAGCAGCATGTGCTCTGCTTTCGATTCCGGGATGCCGACGACCCGCAAGTTATTTCGCCGAGACCTGTTTTCCAGGTCTTCCACTTTGAGTTGCAGAGCCTCAAGCTGTTTTGCATGCTCCTGCCGGGCTCGCTCCTGCGCCCCCTCGCCCTCCTCCAGGCTCGACACTCGGTGCTCTAACTCCTCCACTCGCTTACCGAATTCGGACAGGGCTTCGCCAACTCCCTCCAGCTTTTGCATGATCTGTTCAAATTTGGGGTCAAGGAGTTTGACTACCTCCTTCGCGAGCTCCTCCGGCGCTGAATCCGTGCTCTTCCCCCCAGGAGAGGCAGAGTGCGAGGCCGCCGAGGCCCCGGGGCCTGCTTTGCCCCCTCGCTCTTTCCTCGCCGCCAAAGGCATCGCGGCAATTCTCCACCAGACTCCTTCGATCAATCCCACTCCCTGGGGCTTATCTTCGTCCCGCTGAGCCCAATAAGCGAGGCTGGGGTAGAGAATGTGCTGATTAAAGCCGAGACATCCCCGGAGCGAGCAGGCAGACGTCCTCACTCACTCATGCATCACGTGGACTCCCCCCTCTTGGGTTTTTAAAAACTTTGAATAATTTTGTATGATCTGCAAATTTGATTATCTTATTTGTTCCCATTTCCAGGTAATTTACAAATATGTTAAAAAGTGGCAGACCCAGCACACATCCCTGGAGTACTCCACTATTCACCTTTCTCCATTGGGAAAATTGGCCATTTAGCCCATCTGCCTTCTATCTTCTAACCAGTTCCTGATCCACAGTAGTACACTGCCTCCTATCCCATGACTTTTTAAATTTTGCCATGTGTCTCATGAGGGACCTTGTCAAAGGCTTTCTGAAAATCCAGATACGCTATTTTGACCATCTCACCTTTGTCTACCTCTTTATTCATACCTTCAAAAACTTATAACAGATTAGTAAGACCTTCCTTGGCTTTCTCTCATTAAACCATGACTATGTACATGTTCAGTAATTTTGTTCTTTATAATGGTTTCTAACATTTTTCCTGATACTGACGTCAGGCTCACCAGTCTGTAGTTTCCTGGATCACCGCTGGAGCCCTTTTTAAAAATTGGCATTACCTGAAGATTGGCGAATGGCCAATGTATTACAGATTACTAATAGTAGGTCTGCAATCTCATGTTTCAGTTCTTTCAGCACTTTTAGATGTATGCCATCTGGTCCGGGTGATTTGCTACTCTTTAGTTTATCAAATAGTTGTAATAAATCTTCCTGGTTTTCTCTATTTCTTTCAGTTCTTCCAATGCATCACCTTTAAATACCATTTCAGTCATGGGTAACTTCCCTTCATCTTCAGTAAAGAGCAAAGCAAAGAATTCATTCAGTGTCTCTGCTATATAGCCTTGTCCCCTCTTGGTGCCCCTTTTACCTCTCTGCCATCTAATGGTCCAACTGACTCACAGATATTTTGCTACAATTGTACTTGAAAAAGTTATTATGCATTTTTGCTACCATGGCAAGCTTTTTTCCAAATTCTCTTTGCCTGTCTTTTCAATGCCTTGCATCTAACTTGCCAGTGCTTATGTTTCCAGTTTTCATCGTTTGGTTCCTTTTTCCATTTCCTGAAAGATGCTTTTTTGGCTACAACATCCTTTCTGGCCTCACCTTTAGACTATGCTGGCAGTTTTTTGGACTTCCTTTCACTTTTCTTAAAGTGTGAAGTACAGCTGGTCTAAGTTTCCAAAGTATTTTTAAACACCCATGCTTAATGTAAATCTTTAACCTTTGCATCTGTTCCTTTTAGTTTTTTCTTAACTATTTTCCTCACTTTTATCATAGTCTTCCTTTTGAAAGTTAAAAATTGATATGAGCTTGAATGTGTAACCAGTGCCTCTTAGCAGAGAGGTGACATGATTTGCTCAATGAGCATTATATATTAATTTCACGGTCATGTTCTGAATTTGTCACAATCTCAACAGAATAGAGGGAGAGACCAAGCAGCAGAGAATCACAGTAATCTAAATGGGATAAGACCAAAGAGAAACATTTTGTAGGAAATTATGTAGGTAGGTAGAACAGGGACTGCTCTACGCCTTCCCTCCCATCCCAAGATACCCAAGATGCTGTTCAAGCTACAGGCCAACAGGGGCTTGATGATTCTCATAGCCTCCTTCTGGGCCCCGTCAACTGTGGTTTTCTCTGCTGCTTTGCTTTGCACAGACTGTCGCTCAATCTGGGATGAACACCCAATCCCCCCTCTTGGCACCATGGGATGCTTCTCCATTCCAATCTTCACTCCCTATGCCTGCCAGCTTGGCTGCTAAGGCTAGTGCTTCCTGACCTCGACCTAACACAGGCAGTCAAGGATGTCCTTGCATCTTGTAAAGATTCCACCAGGCATTCTTATGCCTTCAAATAGCATAGATTTGCCCTCTGGTGCTCCTCAAGAGATAGTAACCCCTTTCTTGCCTGGTTGGAGTTGATTCTACAATATCTTCTCCACTTATCCTTGACAGGTCTTAAAACTAATTCAATGAGAGTTCACCTTAGTGCCATTGTGGCTTCTCACAGACCAGTAGATGGACAGCCTATCTCCTCACACCCCTTAGTACCATGCTTCATGTGGGGTCTCCTGCTATCCAAGCCACCCATTAAGCCACCTCGGGTGGCCTAGGAGCGAATGTGGTTCTGGTGCAATTTCTAAAGCCATCTTTCAGTGAAGTAGTGGCTAAAAGTTTGAAGTTCCTATCTTGGAAGGTTATCTTCCTTATTGCCCTCACTTCAGCTCACTGCATCAGTGAACTGCAAGCTCTCATGGTGGATCCTTCCTATACTCTGTTCCACCATGACAAGGTGGTTTTCTGTATCCATCCACACTTCCTCCTGAAGGTGGTTTCTTCTTTCCATCTAAACCAGTCAGTGGTAATCCTGATTTTCTTCCCTAGATCACGTGTGTGTGGCTGAATCAGCACTAAACACTTTAGACTACAAATGAATGCTGGCCTATTACTTTGATAGAATTAAAGATCACAGAAGATCCTCTCAATTCATTTCCTTTGATCCTAGTTACCTGGGTCTACCGGCAACAAAACATACTTTATCCAGGTGGATAGCAAATTGCCTTTCTTTTGCTTGGAGGGTCATGTCACTGCTCACAATGTGCAGACTATGGCAACCTCCATAGCCGATCTCTGTTCAGTATCCATCAAGGAGATCTGCCAGACAGCTCCATTCATATTTATTTATTTATTTTTATTTAACATTTCTTATATTCCACCTTTCATGATATCAAGGCGGTTTACATTGAACAAACTGAAATTACATTGAACAGGGCATTATAACTTGGAGATAACTATTTTAAAGGGAACATGGGCAATGGAGGATTAAGTGGCTTGCCCAAGACCACAAGGAGCACCTGTGGGACTAGAAACCCCAGTCCTTCTGGCCCACGGTTGCTGTCCTCTAGTGGGATTTGAACCCCCGGCCTGAGGTACCTTGCCCCAACCACTAGGCCACTCCTCCCTCATATGTTTGCTGCACACTACTGTCTGTACAGAGACTCCTGTCGGATGCTGTCTTTGGCCAAGCTGTACTCCAGCACCTCTTTGGGACTTACGCAACTTCTACCCTCCGTCCCAGACTTCTACAAGATATTAGACTATTATTGGGGGAGTATCGCCTCCTGGAATCAAGTTCAGTGGCCCACAACTCTTCCAGACTCTTCGGCTACAAGTTTTTTTACCTCGGGGCTCGCACTGCTCTGTGCCCCCCCCCCCCCCCCAAATACCAGTCTGATACCTGGGAGCTAGTGAGTCCCATATATGAAGACTGCATTCCTGCTTGTTCCTGGAGATAGCATAGTTACTCTTCTTTAACAAGTGATCTCCAGGAACAGCAGGAATCAGTCTTCACAGCCCACCCTCCTCCACCAGGAGCTGTAGGGTTCTTCTATTTTATTCTTCTCAGCTTCAGACAACTGAGGAGAGGAGTTGTGAAGGCAGGCATGCAGGTGCAGTGGGAATGCTCCCAAAGGCTTTCCTATTGGATGCTGGGGAGCATGTCTGTGCAGTCTGTCTGTGACGATCACCCATATATGAAAACTGATTCCGGCTGTTTCTGGAGATCACCTGTTGCAGGTAAGTAACTATGAACTTTTCTTCCAAGGACTTGTCCAAACCTCTTCTAAATAGGCTACACTAATGGCTTTTACTACATTCTCTGGTAAGGTCTGCGACTAAAAAGCTGTTTGATTATTTTCATCTGTTGTTAAGTGCCGTCGAGTCGGAGTCGACTCATGGTGATCCTCTGGATAGCTATCCTAAATTGTGTTCGATCTTCAGTCAGGCGGCTCATTGTTGACAGACTGGTACCCGTAGCTGCTGTTATTGTATCGATCCATCTCATTGCTGGCCTTCCTCTTTTGCGTTGACCTTCTATCTTGCCAAGCATGATGTCTTTCTCTAATGATCTCTCTCTCCGCATGATGTGTCCAAAGTATGAAAGTCGAAGTCTTGTCATCTGAGCTTCTAAAGAAAGCTTAGGTTTGATCTCCTCTAGTACAGACTGGTTTGTTCTTCGGGCAGTCCATGGTATACACAGTATTCGCCGCCAGCACCATAATTCAAAGGCATCAATTTTCTTCCTGTCTGTTTTTCACTGTCCAGCTTTCACATCCATATGATGTTATTGAAAATACCATGGCTTGAACAAGTCGAATCTTTGTATGGAGAGCGACATCTCTGCTCTTGAGAATCTTGTCTAGGTCTTTCATAGCCATTCTGCCAAGAGCAATGCATCGTCTGATTTCCTGGATGGTGGTTCTTGACGTGGAACCTTGAATCATATAACTGTAGTTTGGGTTGTTCTTCCCTAAGTGCATAACTTTGCACTTGTCCACATTAAATTTCCTCTTCCATCTTGCATTTCTTTACAATCCTCTTGTGTTTCAACAGCTTTGAATAATTTTCTCTCATCTGCAAATTTGATCACCTCACTCATTCCCATTTCCAGATGATTTATAAATGTTAAAAAGCAGTGGGTCCAGCACATATCCCTAGGCTATGCCGCTATTCACCTTTCTCCATTCAGAAAATTGACCATTTACTCCTAGTGTTTTCTATCTTTCAACCAGCTCCTAATCCACAATAGCAGATTGCCTCCTATCCCATGACTTTTTTATTTCCACAAGAGTCTCTCATGAAGGATTTTGTCAAAGGCTTTCTAAAAACAGACTCGCCTTTATCTACCTGTTTGTTCACACCTTCAAAAAAAATTAACTTTCCTTGGCTAAATTCATGTTGGCTTTCTGCCCTTAAACCATGTCTATCTACATGTTCAGTAATTTATTTTTTTGACCAGTACTGATATTCAATTCAGCAATCTGTCATTTCCCAGATCACCCTTGGAACACTTTTCAAAAATTGGTGTTACATTGGCCACACTCCACTCCACTGCAGATCATTTTTATGATAGCCACAGAATACTAATGTTAAGTGCCGTCGAGTCTGTTGACTCCTGGCGACTCTCTGAGTAGTTGACCTAAACTTTGTTCAGTCTTCAGCCAAGTGGCTCATTGTTGATATAGTGGTATCCATAGCTGCTGTTATTGTATCAATCCATCTCATTACCAGCCTTCCTCTTTTACGGTGATCTTCTACCTTGCCAAGCATTATGTCTTTCTCCAATGATCTCTCTTCGCATATGTCCAAAGTATGAAAGCTGAAGTCTTGTCATCTGAGCTTCTAAGGAAAGCTTAGGTTTGGTCTCTAGCACTGACTGGTTTCTTCTTCGGGCAGTCCATGTTATACACAGTATTCGTCACTAGCACCATAATTCAAAGGCATCAATTTTCATCTCCAGGAACATGCAGGAATGTAGTCTTCACATATAGGTAATGTCGGTACCGACGGAGCCTTCACGGGAATGCTCCCCAGCGTCAAATAAGAAAGTTTTTGTGAGCGTCCCACTTGGGAGCATCCCACTGCGCCTACGTACCTGTCTTCCCGCCTTTCCAGCTTTCCTTCATTTTCTGCGGAGCTGACAAGAAGCAATTCCTGTCACCGCAGAAATTTTTTTTTTTTTTTTTTTTGTGGTCACATTTGCCTTCTTGTTGATGCTGGTACCGGCCGTCGGTGCTTTCGTTTTTCTTTCTAAAAATATAAAAATAAAAATTTCTCTGAGGGAAGGAATCTTTTCTTCTTTCAGGCGTGATGCCATCCTTAGGCTTAGGCCTTCCCTTTTGTCACAGACAAAATGGAAAAACCATCCACTGGTTTTAAGAAGTGTTCCAAACGTGGCAGTACCATTTCAGCCACGGACACCCATGACTGATGTCTAAAATGCTTGGAACCGGATCATCAACCGTCAATGTCCTCTCTGTAGGAAGATGGCAGAGAGAGGCCTACAGAACCGAGCTGCAAAGCTGGGCACTCTTTGCCTCCGATGCAGTATTTTTATCATCGATGTCATTGAGACCTTCATCTTCCAAGGATCTCAAGTATCAAAACCTAAGTCTTCATTGAAGACTGGCTGGCCTTCCAAGGGTAGATCTTCTTCTAAGCATCGAGATGCCTCAGGCATTGCCCTGGAGGGGGGGGGGACACCAGCCAAACAACCCCGGCGGGAGGACCTTGCCCCCAAAGCTTCCACCTCCAGAGAGCTTCTGTTGCCATGCTCAGGGATCGTGACCCACAATTCCAGTACCGATACCCAAGCATTGGCAAGCTCCATCGATCAACGTATCCTGGCCATCAAGCGGAGCTTAAGTGGCCTTACTGGCGGCCTCTGTACCGGTAAAGCCTTTACAGTTGATCCCTCGGCCATCGGTACCAGCTACAGTACCGAAAGAGCCTGCATAGACTTTTTTGCCGCTTACCATGCCGGCCCTCGAATCCATTCTTGGTACTGAGGTGCCTGCACCCCAAGCTTCAGCTACCGGCTTCGATCAGTATAGAGTACATGCAGAGCAGGAACACCCTGCCGGTTAATTCTCCAATTCATCGGATGACAAATTGGCCGATACCCGGGAAATGAGAACTCTCCCAGAAGACCCATCTCCATCTCCACAACGTCGCATGTCCCCCTCCGGAGAACATGTCTTTCCAAGATTTTATTCATGATGTTGCTCGGGGTCTGTCCATAACGGTGACTTCAGAGAGAGAACCTAGGGCTGAAGAACTTAAAATTCTTCAATATCCTACAGTCCCAAAGGAAGCTGCTACTCTCCCTATTCATCGCGTACTTCACAATCTTATGCTTCGTATGTAGGAGACACCCCTAACCATCTCTCCACATACTCGTCGACGTGATACCATGTACCAGATACCGGAGTGTCCCGGCTTTCAAAAGACGCAATTACCACACCATTCCATGGTGGTGGAATTGGCAGTGCGTCGAATAAAGAGTGATAAGACACATTCCTCAAACCCTCCAGGCAGGGAATCGAGAACCCTTGATACCTTTGGTCGATGTTTTCAGGCCTCCATGTTATCGGCCAGGATCAGTTCCTACATACTCTATATGGGTATGTTCCCTAGAGAGGTGGCTAGAGATTTGGACTTAATGGATCCTCTTCTCCCTAATGACAAGAGAGCAAATTATCTCACCCTTGTCAAGCATGCTCAAAATGTTTCCAAGTTTAACAGGACAACTTTTGACTGTTTTGAGTGCATCAGCAGAACTTCAGCTTTCTCCAGGAACAAGCGGATAGTCAGCCCTCACTTATGGGTGACATCGGCACAGATGGAGCCCATGCAGAGCAATTCCCCAGCTTTCAAAGAAAGCATTTGGGATTGCTGCCATGCATGCGTGGTCCTCTTCCTGCACAAAGGTGCCATCTTGCTCAGTCTCCCTTTTTCCGTGGAGCCCTTCGGATGCACGTCCTCATCCCTCAGAAAAAAGTTTTTTGGCTTCGGCCTTTTGGCCCCTTTTTTCCAGTTGCACTTGTCCTCTCCTGCCCTCCCCTTCGCCCCTGCTTTGGTTGTGGGCTAGGGGGTCCCTTTTTGATTTCCCTTAGTGTTTTTTCTTTTGGGCCCCTTTCGTGCTCTTTTGTTTTCCATCACTGGCCTCTAGGGTTTTCAACCTCAGAGGCCCTTTTTGCCACCATGGCCACCAGTTTTAAGAAATGTGACAGATGCTCCAAAAATGTCGCTCACGGACACCCACGACTGCTGTCTACGGTGTCTGGGCTCTGCTCACTTTGTAAGAAAATGTCCGCTAAGGCCTTCCGTAAGGCATCCCCGGGATCCCCGGTACTGCCTCACCCCACCGATCCACCGCTGGTGGGGTCCCCCGCAGGGACCCTGCGCCCCAGGCATCACTTCGATCAGGGTTCGCCTGAGGTGGAACAGCAGAAGAAGACGACTTCATAGTTTGTCGGGGGCTCTGGATAAATGCGAGCAGTCTCGCACTCGTTCCCTTAGTCCTTCACGGCGTTCCCGAGGTTTGGACAAGGAGTGGCCTCAAAAGGTAACTCATACGGACACGGAGGCTTCCGGCGATGGCGCCCGGTCTCCTGAGGGTCGTCCTGGTGAGGACCCCCTCTCCTCCTCCACGCCAGACCTGGTAACCCTGGCGTCGCAGGGACCCACTCCCGAGTGGGAGTCCCGTATGCTGGCACTGGAGCGCAGCGTTTCTGCCTTCCTCTTTGCCCAGCAGGTGCTTTGGCCCAGCATGGCTGGCTCCTGCCTCGAGACCGAAGGTCACCCGACTGGGGCCCCGAAAACTGCCTTAGAAACCCCCAAGAGCTGCAGGCCTCATGAGGGTCCTCTGCACCGGTCTCGCTCACCGTCCCATTCCTTGGGGTCAAGGTCTTCTACAGCCAGTGCTTCAGGCTCCAAGTGGGCTTCGGCCATAGGGCACGGGGATCAGCCTGACTCAGTCTTCCTCGGACCTCTCGGACTGGGAATCGGACGGGGACACTTCCCCTGAGACACACAACCACAGGGGTCTTCCCTCTGATCCATCCTCGCCCACCTCCCAAAGGTGGTCACCTCCAGAGGACACCTCTTTCCTGGTGTTCGTGCGGGATATGACTCGTGCCCTCAACCTGCTGATACAGACCGAGGAGAAGCTGAGTGCAGAGGAACTTGACATTTTGCAGTATGAGTCTCTACCCAGGGAGTCTCTTACGGTTCTGATACTGTCTATCCCAGGGGTCTCAAACTCCAGTCCTGGAGGGCCGCAAACAGTCAGGTTTTCAGGGTGTCCCTAATGAATATGCATGAGATATATTTGCATGCACTGCCCCCGTTGTATGCAAATATATCTCATGCATATTCATTAGGGATACCCTGAAAACCTGACTGGTTTGCGGCCCTCCAGGACTGGAGTTTGAGACCCCTGGTCTATCCTATCCCAGCTGCTTCTCCGCATGTGGGAAGCACCCGCCTCGGTCCCTATTATCAATAGAAGACTGTATGCCGTGTATAGGGTCCAGCGTGGCCCGGGGTTTCGGAAGACCCAACTTCTTCACGCCTCCATGGTAGTCAAATCTGCAGTGCGGAAACAGAAGAGCCCAGTCACACTCTTCAGTCCCACCAGGTAGAGAATCCTGTGCCCTCAAAGCCCTTGGGCGCAAGGCTTACCAGGAATCCATACTGGCATGCCGCATCCAGGTGTACCAATTATATATGGGTATGTTTCTTTGCAAACTTGCCAAGAAGCTCAGCGGTTTTTCCGCGGGCCTGGGTGGGGAGCACCTCCTCAGATTCCAGACCCCCCTGAGGTCAGTCGCAGACTGCTCAAAATACCTTTCATGTGCCGTATATGACAGGTTTGAGTCTTCCGCCTGCGTAGCAGCGGCTGGCATCGGAGCCCGACACCAGGCATGGCTCCGGACCTAGAGCAGTGGGTCCAGGAGAAGCTCCTGGATGGTCCCCTGCCTCAGCGAACAGCTGTTTGGCAAGCCCATGGAGGACAAGGCAGCCGAGATCGAGACGGAGTTCGTGATTTGCACCTGTCTCTTTCGCAAAACCTCCTCACTTCCACAGAAGAAGCAGCACACCAAAAAGCCTTTCTTCCAGAGGAAAGGCCTCCCCTACTGGGGATATCCTCCATACCCGCCTACCCCTTTGCCGACGACCAGCGCTCAGGGGTAAAGGGGGGGGTGCTCAGGGTCACCGGAAACCCAAGGGGCCCAAGACCCAGCCACCCCAGTCAGCCCAGGGGTTTTGATGCCGGTATCATAGCCTCTTGCCCCCTGGGGACATTTCCACCCATGGGAGGATGCCTGTCTCTTTTCATCCCCGAATGGGCGGCTATTACATCAGACACCTGGGTCTTGCAGGTGATCCGAGACAGGTATCGTCTTTGTCTAGACAGACTCCCTCCTTCCTTCTCCCCGGCAGAGCCTACTCGGCTTCCCTCCCACCAGGCTTGCTTGTAGCAGGAGCTGAACAATCTCGGTCAACAGGCAGTCGAAATGTTCCGCCACACCTACAGGTTCAGGGATTTTATTCCCAATACTTTCTCGTTCCAAAGAGGACAGGGGGCTTGCCCCCCCCCCCCTTGACCTTAGGAACCTGAACAAGTTTCTGGTGCGGGAGAAGTTCAAAATGCTATCCCTTGGCATCCTGCTACCCTATCTCCGTCAGGGCAATTGGCTATGCTCCTTGGATCTTAGACACGTACGCCCACATTCCTGTCCACCCCAAGCACAGGAAGTACCTGCGTTTCAGAGTGCAGGGAGAGCACTTCCAGTACAGAGTGCTCCCCTTCATACTCGCGTCTGCCACGAGTCTTCACCAAGTGCCTGGCAGCAGCCACGGTCCACCTCCGGCTGCAGGGCATATCCATCTACCCTTACCTAGACAATTGGCTCGTCTCGGGCACCTCAGCAGAAGAGGCTCATCTCGCAGCGTCGCATATAATTCTCCTCCTTGAGCTCCTCTGTTTCCTGATCAACTACTCCAAATCCTACTTCACTCCAGAGCGGGCCCCTAGAGTTCATTGGTGCTCTGCTCAACACAGAATGTGCGACCGCTTTTCTCCCTTGAGCATGCGCAGATCGGCTCCGCACTCTGGCTGCTGAGGTCCAGGGCTGGCCCAGAGTCTCGGCACAGGTCATGCTGTGCCTCCTGGGCCACATGGCCTTGACGGTACACACCATTCCCCATGCTCACATGCACATGCCAGCAGCCCAATGGTGCCTCAGGGCGCAATGGGCCCAGGCCTCGGTCCACCTCCGGGACCCCATCAAGGTGTCTCGCAGCCTAGTCGAGTCCCTAATCCGGTGGCAGGACCTCCAGAGCCTCTTTCGGGGTATGCCCTTCCAGACTTGTCCGCACAAACTCATCTTGATGACTGACGCCTCACTGTTGGGCTGGGGAGCCCACTGCTGTCACCTCTGTACCCAGGGGCGGTGGTTACCCGAGGAATCTCAGCAGCAGATCAATTTGCTCGAGCTTCGAGCAGTGCAGTTGGCTTTGAAGGTCTTTGAGCGCCACCTGAGGAGCAGGTTGGTGCTCGTGCAGACCAACAGCAGAGTCACGATGTTCTACATCAACAAGGAGGGGGGGACACAGGCTCTCGCCACCTCTGCCAGGTGGCAGTCCTCCTCTGCTCCTCCACAGTTTGACAGGGCATGACCCTAAGAGCTGTCTACCTCCCGGGCCAAGGCAATGTCCTTATGGACAGGCTCAGCAGGCTTCTCCGCCCACACAAGTGGCACCTGAGTCCACAGGTGGTTCTCCATCTGTTCCGCCATTGGGGGACTCCATCCATGGAATTGTTCACAAGCCTGGTGAAGCTCCCCCTGCTTCTGCGGGCCCTCCCACTCCTTTCCTTGTGAGGACCATCCACAAGATCCAGTGCGATCGAGCCTCTGATTCTCGTGGCTCCTTCATGGCCTCGACAACCTTGGTTCCCATTTCTACTCCTCCTCTCATCAGAAACTCTGGTTCCCCTGGGCAGTGCTCCTGGTCTGCTGACGCAAGAGGAGAGGTGGGTGCTTCATCCAAAATTGGTCTCGCTATCTCTCACAGCCTGGGGACTGATGGGATCACTTTAGCCTCACTGTACCTCCTGGTGGAGATCGAAAATGTCCTCGTTTCGAGGAAAGACTCGACAAGACAGGCCTACACCCTGAAATGGCAGTGGTTTTCGATCTGGTGCTCCAAGCTCCAGATCAACCCCGTTCTGCTGCTCCACCCATTGGGTTCTCCAGTACCTTCTCCACCTTTTGCAGGTGGGACTGAAGTCCAACTCAGGGTTCACCTGAGTGCCATCTCAGCCAACCACTTGCCCGTCAAAGAATCCCCATCTCAGGCCAGCCTCTGGTCTCCCGCTTCATGCGGGGCCTCTTGCTTTGCAAATCCCCCATTCGGCCCCCGCCGACAAAGTGGGACCTGAACATCGTGCTCATGCAGCTGACGTGGCCGCCCTTCGAGCTGATGGCGACATTCTCGCTTTGGCATCTCTCCTGGAGGGAGGTTTTCCTGGTGGCACTGACTTCGGCACGGCGAGTCAGCGAACTTCAAGCCCTCATAGCCGATGGCCCCTACACCAGATTTTACGGGAATAGGGTGGTCCTTCGCATTCACCCCAAGTTCCTACCAAAGGTTGTCTCGGATTTCCATCTCAACCAGGAAATAGTCTTACTGACTTTCTTCCCGAGACCTCACACCGACCGGGCATCATCGGTCCTGCATGCGCTCAACTGCAAGAGGGCTCTCGTTTTCTACCTACAGCGCACCCAAGGTCATTGCAGGTCCCACCGGCTCTTCATCGCCTACGATCCCAACTGCCTGGGGCTGGCAGTCACCAAGTGCTCTATTTGGGTGGTGGGCTGCATCGCCTTCGCCCAAGCAAAGGCAGGTGCCCCCACTGGATTGTCGGGTCACCGCGCATGGCAAAGGTGGCTTCGCTGCGCTCATTGCCTCTAACGGACATTTGCCGGGCTGCGACCTGATCTTCAGCGAACACCTTCGCTTTGTCCTATTGCCTGGAGAGGGTCCTGCTGGGACAGCACCTTCAGCCAGGATGTACTCTGTAATCTGTTTGGGGTATAAACAACTCCTGCCCTCCGACCCGTCTTCTGCAGCTACCGAGAGCTTGCCCTGAAGGCCTGAGGACTCTGGCTCCCTTCGGACATCGGCTTCTGCTCAAGGCCTCGTGGAGGCATTTTTGGCTTACAGATTCGGTAGCCTGTAGCTGGGGAGTCCCATAAGTGAGGACTGACTTCCTGCTTGTTCCTGGAGAAAGCGTAGTTACTCACCTATAACAGGTGTTCTCCAGGGACAGCAGGAATCAGTCATCACTACCCTCCCACCTCTGCTGAAGAGTTGCAATATTTTTGTCCTTCCCTTGCCATCTGCTTAGTAGGGCTCTAGCTCTGGGACCTGACTGAGCAAGATGGCACCTTTGGGCGGGAAGAGGACCACACATGTGTGGCAGCAATCCCAAAGGCTTGCTTTGAAAGCTGGGGAATTGCTCCGCGTGGGCTCAATTGGTGCCAACGTTGCCCATAATTGAGGGGAACACATGTTACAGGTAAGTAACTATGCTATCTGCATCGGTGCACACAGGATTGCTTGGCTCCAAGCATCCGATCTTGAACAATGGGTTCAAGATCAGCTGGGTAATATCCTTTGCACTGGTGAAAACCTTTTTGGCAAGGATTGGCAGGACAAGGCTTCTCAGCTAGAATCTGAGAACACCACTCTTAATAGACTATCTAGATCTACTGCCAACCCAGCTAGGAAAAAGATAGCAAAGAAAGCTTTTTTCAATAAGTAGTACTACCCTTCTTACACCCTGTGGTATAGTGTCCACTCCATTCTCCCCAGAATTGGCAGCAGCCATCAAAACAACAAAGGAAGACTCAGACCTAAGTAACAGCCACCTCAGCAGACCCAGCCTCCTCAGGGTCTTTGACTCCTTTCTGGAGAGCATAGCCATTCTGAGATTCCAAATCCCATTGACATTCACGCAGACTTTGTCACTTTGCCCACAGGTGGCCTCTTATAACATCAGAGTACAGAAGGGGTACAAGCTCCATCTACGAAGTCTACCCCCCCCCCAGACTCCTCCAAGAGAGTTCTGTTCTCAACCCCCGCTCGCTGCTCCGTTGTTGCAAGAGGTCACCTCCCTTTTCTCTCAAGGCACAGTAGAGGAGGTTCCACTCTCCTATCAGGGACTGGGCTTTTATTCTCCATACTTCCTCATTCCAAAGAAGACAGGAAGATACAGACCAATCCTGGACCTCAGAGAACTGAACAAGTACCTACTACGGGAGAAATTCAAAATGATCTCCCTAGATACTCTTATCCCCTATCTCCAGAGTCAGGATTGGCTCTGTTCTCTAGATCTAAAGGAGGCATATACTCATATTATTCACTCTCAGCACAGAAAGTTCCTGCACTTCCTGTTTCAAGGGAGACAGTATCAATACAGAGTCCTGCCTTTCAGCCTTGCCTCTGCCCCAAGAGTCTGTACAAAGTGCATGGTGGTAGTAACCGCATTCCTAAGGACTCTAGGGATATTTGTCTTCCCTTACTTGGACGACTGGCTCATTTGAGCAAACTCCTCTCTAGAGGCCAATCTTTCCCTTTCGCGCACCATGCAAGTGCTGCAACACTTGGGATTTGTAATCTTCCAAAGTCCCAACTCATTCCCTCTCAAACTCGAGTTCATAGGAGCTCTCCTAGACACTCAACAATCAAAGGCTTTTCTGCCCCAAGCCCACTGCGCTTGACTCAATCAGCTAGCATCTCAGGCATGCCTCAAGAACTTCCTCTGGCAGGCCGATTGGCTATGCTCCTTGGATCTGAGATGCTTACACCCACATCCCTGTTCACCCCCAAGCACAGGAAGTACTTGTGTTTCAGGGTGCAGAGGGAGCACTATCAGTACAGAATGTTCCCCTTCGGGCTCGCGTCTGCCCTGCGAGTCTTCACCAAATGCTTGTTGGCAACTGCAGCCTACCTTCAGCTGCAGGGCATACCCATCTACCCCTGCCTAGACAATTGGCTCGTCATGGGTGCATCAACTGAGGAGGCACACCTCTCGGCGTCACGCAGAGTCATCCTCAAGCACCACGATTTTCTGATCAATTACTCTCTCCCACCTCGAACTGGTGCAGGCACTGGAGTTCATCGGCGCTGTGCTCAACACGGAACAGATGACCGCCTTCCTCCCTCCAGCACGTGCGGCCTGCCTCTGCGCTCTGGCTGCCGAGGTCCAAAGTTGAACCAGGGTCTCAGTGCGAGTCATGCTGTGCCTTCTGGGGCACATGGCCTCGACTGTACACGTTGTTCCCCACGCTCGCATGCATATGCGAGCAGCCCAATGATGCCTCAGGGCACAATGGTCCCAGACCCACGGGCTTGGCTCCTGGATCCCATCTCAGTCTCGTGCAGCCTATCCAATTCCCTGGATTGGTGGCAGAATCTCCAAAGCTTACTTAGGGGCATGCTATTCCAGGCTCTGTAACATGAGCTCATTTTGACAACGGATGACTCGCTGTCGTGCTGGGGAGCCCACTGTAACAACCTCCATACCCATGGATGGTGGTCACTCAGGGAATCCCAGCAGCAGATCAACCTGTTCGAACTTCATGTGGTCTGGTTGGCCTTGAGGGGTCTTCAAGGCAAGTCTGTGCTTGCGATGTTCTATATAAACAAGGAAGGGGGTATGCACTCCCGCCTCCTCTATCGGGAGGAAGTCCTCCTCTGCTCCTTCGCAGTGCACCGGAGTATGACTCTGAGATCTGTCTACCTCCTGGGCCAAAGTGTCCTTGCGGACAGACTCAGCAGGCTTCTCTGCCCGCACGTGTGGCGCCTAAACTCAGTAGTGTCTCTCCACCTGGTTCAACACTTGGGAACTTCATCCATAGAACTGTTCGCCAGCCTGACAAGCACACAGCTTTCCCCCTTTTGCAGGCCGATACTGCCCCTGAGCAGGGTAGCCCTGGACGCGTTCCTCCTGAACTGGACCTCTGGACTTCTGTACTTCTGTATGCGTTTCCCCCCCACTCCCCTCATAGTGAGGACACTCCACAAGATTCAGCATCGGTGATTCTCGTGGCCCCAACAACCTGGTTCCTGCTTCTACTCCGGCTCTCGTTGGAGCCCCCAGTCCCCCTGGGCAGTGCTCCGGGTCTGCTGACGCAGGAGGAGGGACAGGTGCTTCACCTGAACCTGGACTTGCTATCCCTAATGGCCTGGCGGCTGAACGGGTCTCTTTAGCCTTGCTGTACCTCCCAGAGGAGATAGAGGAAGTCCTGCTCGCATCGAGGAAAGACTCGATGAGATGGGCCTATGCCCTCAAGTGGTGGTGCTTCTCGGTCTGATGCACCGGGCTCCAGATCGATCCGTTCTTCAGTTCCATCCGGTGGGTTCTCTAGTACCTCCTCTACCTCTCGCAGATGGGGCTGAAATCCAATTTGGTAATGATTCACCTGAGTGCCATTTCAGCCAACCACTTTCCCGTTGAGGGTAAAAACCCCTCTCTGGCCAGCCACTGGTCTCCCGCTTCATGTGGGGTCTCTTACTCTCCAAGCTCCCTGTCCGGCCCCCACCAACGGAGTCAGACCTAAACATCATGCTCATGCAGCTGATGTAGCCACCCTTCGAGCTGATGATGACGTGCTTAATGGGCGAAAGCCAACATGGCTTTAGACAAGGAAGATCTTGTCTTACTAATATGTTTTTTTGAAGGTGTGAATAAACAGGTAGACAAAGGTGAGTCGGTTGATATAGTGTATTTGGACTTTCAGAAAGCCTTTGACAAGGTCCCTCAGAGACTTTTGGCAAAACTAGAGTCATGGGATAGGAGGCAGTGTACTATTGTGGATCAGGAACTGGTTAAAAGATAGAAAGCAGAGGGTTGGGCTAAATGGCCAATTTTCCCAATGGAGAAAGGTGAATAGTGGTGTACCCCAGGGATCTGTGCTAGGACCACTGCTTTTTGACATATTCATAAATGACCTGGAAAAGGGAATAACGAGTGAGGTTATCAAATTTGCAGATGACACAAAACTATTTAAAGTTGTTAAAACCCATGAGGATTGTGGAAAATTGCAAGAGGATCTTGATAAATTGGAAGACTGGGCATCAAAATGGCAGATGAAATTTAATGTGGACAAGTGCAAAGTTATGCACCTAGGGAAGAACAACCCAAATTATGATTACACGATGCAAGGTTCCACATTAGGAACCACCACCCAGGAAAAAGATTTAGGCGTCATTGTGGAAACATGTAAAAACCCTCCACCCAGTGTGCAGCGGCGGCCAAGAGAGCAAATAGAATGCTAGGTATCATAAGGAAAGGAATGGAAAATAAAACAAAGGATATTATAATGCCTCTATATCGTTCCATGGTGAGACCGCACCTTGAATATTGTGTGCAATTCTAGTCGCCATATCTTAAAAAGGATATAGCGTTATTAGAAAAGGTTCAGGGAAGAGCCACCAAAATGGTAAAGGGGATGGAAGGATACACCTATGAAGAAAGGCTAAAAAGGTTAGGGCTCTTTAACCTGGAAAAGAGATGGCTGAGGGGAGATATGATAGAAGTCTATAAATTAATGAACGGAGTGGAATGGTAAACGTAGATCATTTCTCCAGGACCAAGCAGGAAGTCAGTCCTCACATATGGGTGTCATCGGCGCCGATGAAGCCCCAGCGGAGCATTTCCCCAGCTTTCTATGAAAGCCTTTGGGAATGCAGGCACGCATGCGCGGTTCCCTTCCCGCCTAAAGGTGCCATCTTACCTCAGTCTCTTTTTTTCCGTGAAGCCCACCGGACGTGTGTCCAGTTTTCCCAGTTAAAATTAGATTTTTCAGCGATTTTTGCTATTTTTTTTCCCAGTTCGATGCCGGTTCCCCTCCCGCCGGGTTTGGTACACCGGTATCAAGCCCGATTCTTCTTTTTCGGTTTTTGCCCTTCGTGGCTGGCGTTAGCGCCCTTTTTTCCTTTTTTCCCCGGAAGGCCGGTCCTTTGACCTTGCGGGGACTCTTCTTAAAACCGCTGGAAGCCATCAGGTAAAAAGTGTGATCGGTGTAAGAAACTAATGTCTCTCACCGACACACACGACTGCTGCCTTCGGTGCCTTGGCCCCGACCACGATCCTAAGTTGTGTGGGGCCTGTGGAAAGATGTCTTCCAAGGCACTACGAAGTCGCCAGCAGCAAAAGGAAAGGCTTTTCTCGGACTCAGCCTCCGGCCGGGCCCGGACCTCGTCTGAGGCCTCGACATCTTGGGATTCTGATCCTGAGCGCCGTCGAAGCTCCTCGGACAGGGGGTCCCCCGACCGGGAATGCAAGAGGAAGAAACGGCTCGCGAGGGCGTCGGAGGAGGAGGTCCCTGGCTCCTCGAGGGCCAGGTTTAAGATCCCCGACCGTCGCCCCGGGCCCGTGGAACCGGAGAAGCCTGCCAAAGTTCCTCGTGTGGAGCCAGAGTCTGCTGGACACGTAAGCCCCGTAGTCCTCGTGGACTCTCCTCCCAGGGAGCCGACGTCGGGCCCAGCGCCGCCGGGGCCCGAGTCGGTGGCTGCTGCGTCTCCCAAGCTGGGTCTCAGGATGACAGCCTTGGAGAGCAGATTGTCTGCCTTCATGGAGCAGCAGCGGGCACTGATGGCCAGCCTGTCTGGCACATCTGCCCCGACCACCGGGACATCGACATCGAAGTCGACCCCGCAGACCGAGCCGATACTCGAGTCCATCGTGGCTCGGAGTCGATCTCGTTCGCGGTCTCCCTCGACCTCCCGTTCGGGACCGAGGGTGTCGACGCCGGTGCTTCCGGCGTCGGGGCGGGTGCTCCAGGGCCCCGCGGGGTCGGACCCCGACTCTTCCTCGGACGAGTCTGCTTGGGAGACGGAGGACGAGGAGTCTCCTGATACCTTTAAGACTCGGTGCATCCCTTCGGACTCACCGCAGTCTGAGCCCCGGAGTAGGTCCCTCCCCCGGAGGACACCCGGTTCTCGGAGTTTGTCCGGGATATGGCCATTGCCTTGGCTATTCCAGCGGACCCCGAGGAAGAGCCTCGAGCTGAAGAGCTCGAGGTGCTACAGTATGACTCTCCTCCAAAGGAGGCCTTTACTGTCCCGGTTCCTCCGATGCTGGAACGGCTCCTCTTCCGTATGTGGGAGGCACTGGCCTCGGCGCCGGTTCTTAGCAAGCGAGTCGATTCGATCTATCGACTCCGGAAGAGTCCTGGTTTTCAGAAGGCACAGCTACCACACCATTCCATGGTTGTGGAATCGGCCATGCATCGTCTGAAGAGCCAGAAGATGCACTCCGCGGTGTCTCCTGGCAGGGAGGCCTGAAACTTCGATGGCGTCAGTAGAAAGTGCTTCCAGGGCTCGATGCTTGCTTGCCGTGTCCAGTCCTACCAGCTGTACATGGGCATGTACTTGCGGGATCTGGCCAAGGAGTTGGCTGGGTTCTCTGCTGGTCTCTCCGGGGAACCCTTGCAGAGATTTAAGTCCTTGTCCTCGGGGATTCGGGACTGCTCAAAGTTAATGTCACGCGCCGCCTACGATGGCTTCGAGGCTTCGGCCTGAGTTGCGGAAGCCGGCATCACGGCTCGACGCCAGGCATGGCTGCAGTCATCGGACCTCGAGCCATGGGTTCAGGACAAGTTGGTCAATGTCCCTTGCCGAGGTGAAAACCTTTTTGGCAAGCCCATGACCGAGAAGGCCACTCAGCTCGAGACCGAGCACCTCACACGGACAAGGCTGTCAAGGAAGACCTCTGCCCCTTCTCATAAAAAGAAGGGCTCAGGTAAAAAGCCCTTATACCCGAGGAAGGGCACTGCCTACAAACAGTACCTGCACTATCAGGCTGCCCAAGCTGCCCCCAGGGTCAGCAAGCCAAGGGCCAGGGTAATGGGCCCCGTAGGCAGAGGACCCCCAAGCCTCCGGCCCCTGCTACCACTCAGCAGGGTGGGGGCTTTTGACTCCTTGAGTGTAGCCTCTCCTCCACTGCTTTCCCAACCCTGCACAGGAGGTCATCTCACCCTCTTTGCCCACCAGTGGCCCCTTATCACCGGGGACAGTTGGGTGCTGGAGATAGTCCACAAGTCTCCATTTTCACCAACTGCCTCCTCCATACTTTCCAGGGGAGCCTCCCAGGCCTCCCCTGCACACAGACCTTCTCCTTCAGGAGCTTCAGGGTCTGTTGGTGGACAGGGCGGTGGAGCCTGTGCCTCCCCACTTGCAAGGTCACGGATTCTACTACAGGTATTTCCTGGTGCCCAAAAGAACCGGTGGCCTTCGACCCATTCTGGACCTCAGGAACCTCAACAAGTTCCTAGTGAAGGAAAAGTTCAAGATGCTTACTCTTGGAACTCTTCTGCCCTACCTCCAGCAGGTAGATTGGCTATGCTCCTTAGATCTAAAGGATGCGTACACTCACATCCTCATTCATCCAGACCACAGAAACTACCTCAGGTTCATTGTGGGAGGAAACCATTATCAGTACAGAGTGCTGCCTTTCGGCCTCACCTCCTCCCCCAGAGTCTTCACAAAGTGCCTAGTAGTGGTGGCGGCCTACCTGAGAAATCAGGGAATCTGTCTTCCCCTGTCTCGACGACTGGCTCATCGGGTCAGACATGTCAGGAGGCCAATCAAGCCACCCTCAGGAGTATTGCTCTTCTACAACGCCTGGGGTTTGTCATAAACTTCGCAAAGTCCACTTTGCTCTCCTCCCAGAACTTGGAGTTCATAGGGGCAAGGTTGGACTCTCTCCTGGCAAAGGCATTCTTGCCAGAAGACAGAGCCCAAAGGTTGATGGCCTTGGCAAATCAGTTTCTCTGCAGGTCCCTAGTCTCCGCCAGACTCTGCCTGAGGCTTCTAGGCCACATGGCTTCGACAGTGCATGTGACCCCCAATGCCAGGCTCCATATGAGATTTGCACAGTGGTGTCTTCGGGCTCAGTGGTCACAGGCCACAGGCAGCCTCGGCGACAGAATAAGGGTGTCCAGACCATTTCTGCACTCCCTCAACTGGTGGCTACACCCACCCAATCTGCTGAAAGGGGTGCCTTTTCAGATTCCAGGGTACACAGTAGTGCTAACAGATGCCTCCCTGCAAGGCTGGGGAGCTCATTGTCTGGGCAAGTGCACCCAGGGCCTCTGGTCTCCCTGGGAAGCTGCACAGCAGATCAATCTCCTCGAACTCAGAGCTATTCGTTTAGCACTCAAAGCTTTCATTCCTACCCTGACTCACCAGTCTGTCCTGATCCAGACACACAACCATGTTGCCATGTTTTATGTGAACAAACCGTGCGGAACCGGGTCCAGGATCCTTTGTTGGGAGGCCCAGGACCTTTGTTCTTTTGCCCTCAAGCACAACATGTTCCTAAAGGCCGTGTACCTTCCAGGCCAGGACAACTACCTGGCAGACAGATTAAGCAGAATACTGCAGCCCCACGAGTGGCAGCTGCATCCTTCAGTAGTTCAGAAGATCTTCCTAAAATGGAGTCTCCCTTTAATAGATCTCTTTGCCAGCCCAATGAACAAGCAACTGCCAAAGTTCTGCTCCACTCATAAATATTATCGCTCAAAAGATATAAATGCCCCTCAATGCTTGATTAACTTTTCTCTATGACTTGTTCATGTAATAAGTGGCTAGGTCTCAGACTTCCCGACACTTAAGGCTAACTGCTAATAACTTTGGTTAGCAGGGCCGTGCCATCTAGCATCAATGACCTGCCGGTAATCAAAACATGAACAAGGTATATAAAAAAAAGACCTTATATACCTTGTTCATGTTTTGATTACCGGCAGGTCATTGATGCTAGATGGCACGGCCCTGCTAACCAAAGTTATTAGCAGTTAGCCTTAAGTGTCGGGAAGTCTGAGACCTAGCCACTTATTACATGAACAAGTCATAGAGAAAAGTTAATCAAGCATTGAAGGGCATTTATATCTTTTGAGCGATAATATTTATGAGTTGACATACGCTCTGTAAATTTACCCAAATACTACGTCTAGTGACGAAAGTTCTGCTCCAGGCAACCGCATCCTCTACGGATAGCAGCGGATGCTTTTCTGATATCCTGGTCTCAGGGCCTCTTGTATGCGTTTCCTCCCACGCCCTTGGTGGCCCGAACTCTCTTCAAGATTCTTCAGGACAAGGCCTCGGTCCTGCTGGTGGCTCCCAGATGGCCGAGACAGCCTTGGTTTCCTCTTCTGCTTCAACTAGCGGTGGATCCTCCACTACCTCTGGGGTTGCAACCCGACCTTCTCTCACAGGAGCAGGGTTCCCTTTTGCACCCCAGTCTCAAAGCTCTCATTTTGATGGCCTGGAGGCTGCAAGGGTAGTTTTGGCTCCCTGGGGCCTACCTCAGGAAGTTGAGGAGGTTGTCCTAGCCTCTAGGAAACAGTCCACTAGGAAAACCTATGCTTTCAAATGGAAAAGGTTTTCTGTGTGGTGTCAGCTACATACAGAGGACCTTTTCTCTTGTACTGTGCCAGTAGTGCTTCAGTACCTACTGCACTTATCAAATCAGGGACTTAAGTCCAATTCTGTTCGGGTACACCTCTCAGCTCTAGCAGCTCACCACTCTCTGGTGGAGGGACATTCTCTGTCTGGTCACCCCTTGGTGTCCCGCTTTCTCAGGGGCTTGCTTTTGCTCAAGCCTCCCATCCACCCTCCTGCCTCTGAGTGGGAGCTGAATGTGGTCTTGCAGCAGCTGACTCGCCCACCTTTTGAGCCGATGGCTACTTGTCCACTATGCTTCCTCTCCTGGAAGACACTCTTCCTGATAGCCCTTACCTCGGCTAGGCGAGTAAGTGAGCTTCAGGCCCTGGTCTGTGATAGGCCTTACACCAGGATTTATAGGAACGGTAGTCCTCAGGACTCATCCAAAGTTCCTCCCAAAGGTTGTCTCCTCTTTCCACCTCAATCAGGAGGTGGTCCTTCCAACATTCTTCCCTAGGCCTCATGCAAGCCAGGCTGAAGCAGTTCTGCATACCCTGGACTGTAGGAGGGCCTTATCCTTCTACCTTGACCGTACGCAAGGGCATAGAAGGGCTACTCAGCTCTTCGTATCCTTTGACCCCAATAAGTTGGGGTTGGCTGTGTCCAAGCGTACCTTGTCCATCTGGGTGGCTGACTGTATCACCTGGGCTTACAAGGCGGCTGATCTTCCTTTGCAGGGTAGGGTCACGGCCCATCGTGTCAGGGCAATGGCTGCCTCAGTGGCTCATCTCCGCTCTGTGCCCTTGGTAGAAATCTGCAGGGCTGTAACTTGGTCTTCAAGCCAGACTTTTGCGGCCCATTACTGCCTGGAGAGGGAGTCCCGTAGAGACAGTGCTTTTGGCCAGGCAGTACTCTGGAATCTCTTTGAGGTTTAGGCAACTCCTGCCCTCTGTTGGGCTACCGGTGGAGGTTGTGTCCTTGAAAAGCCTTTCTTTGCTGCTGAGACTAGAGGGAGTTCTCTTGTTCAGCCTGGGTTCCTTGGTAGCCCAGAGCTTGGGAGTCACCCATATGTGAGGACTGACTTCCTGCTTGGTCCTGGAGAAAGAGTAGTTACTCAGCTGTAACAGGTGTTCTCCAGGAGCAACAGGAATAAGTCCTCACAACCCTCCCTCCTCCTCCCCTTAGAGTTGCAGTTGTACATAGTTTATTTTTCATTTTTTGTGTGCTGTTCTTAGCTGTCATTTGACTGAGGTAAGATGTCACCTTTAGGCGGGAAGGGAACCGCGCATGCGTGCCTGCATTCCCAAAGGCTTTCATAGAAAGCTGGGGAAATGCTCCGCTGGGGCTTCATCGGCGCCGATGACACTCATATGTGAGGACTGACTTCCTGCTTGGTCCTGGAGAAATGATCTACGTTTACCATTCCACAAAACTGTCTAAATAAATAAATTTCCAGGCTACAGAAATCTTTCTCGTTATGTTGATAAAGAAGAATTTCCAGGCACATCTTGATAAACTGCCCATGCCTATTACATCTTATGAGCTCTAGAAGGAAGCTCTCTTTGGCACAATGCAAATATTGCACTGAGCATTAACAGTAAATTTGAGAGACTAAGATCATACTCCACATACCCTGGCTTAGAAGTGAGGTTCACAACTGTCATGGTCATCTGCAAAATTAACCCATTTGGAGAAAATGCCCCAAGGGAAACTGAGAAAAAAACATTGCCCCAATAGCTAAATCTTTAGGTTTCAAAAACAAAAAAGATTTCCTTTGCATCTAGGTGGAGCAGGAAATGTTCCGGAAGACCATAACCCACTGACAACAGAAGGAAACTTGCTTGCTCTTAAAATACAACTTCAACAGTAATCTTATCTACCTCATTCACAAATGTAGTTACTGGGGTGGCCCTTCTAAAGATAGCTTCAACAGAAGATTCAAGAAAATTAGATAATTGGAGGGAATTTTCAACCACAGGTACCTAGAGCTCATCTGTGGCTGCCTGTTCCATATGCTTGGAGAGGACAGTGACAATCAGATATAGCTATCTGCTCTGCATCAGATGAACCCAATCCTCCTTTGAAATGTTTATGAAGCAAAATCGATGGGGACAAATGTGTTTTGGGAAAGTTAAAATGACGATTTTTATTTTGAGAGAGATTTTCCAGGGGCTCCTAAATGCCTATGCACATACATTTACTATCTTTGCAGAAGTAAAAGCCCTTTGCAGGCTGGTAACTTGTCCAGACCATGCTGCACAGCCTGCAAATGTGTGTGTATTGAAGAAAAACAGCTGTTTGAGAAAGTGACCACTTGTTCCAAAGTTCCTTTCAGGAGAGAGTTATTACTCCAAATATCCTGTAAGGTAACTTCAGTAGGAGACTTGGGAGTAGAGAACGCAGATAAATCTGGAAGTTTAATTCTTTTAGGTAAAGTACAATTCTTCTCTACAGAGGTTAACTTGATAAGGGAAAGGCCAGCCCCTAACCCAGTCTCAGGGAGAGGCCTTTCCCAAATGAGAGAGTCTTGGAGATCCCCAGAGGGAGGAGGTGGGTTCTAGATAGAGATGCCCCAGACTACAGGGGAGAAAGTCCTGGACCAGTAGGGGGTAGATTGAGTCAAATACTTAGTTACATGCTTGTCCATTGGGCCCTGTAGCTTAGGCGATGCAGAAGAGAAAACTGCTACTGTTCCTTTATTCCTTTTATGCAAGCCTTTGGGCATTTCCAAGTAGAGAATCAACTCTGCACAGTAGATCACTAACTGTGCCAAAGCACCAAATCGGCAGTGGTTTTTTATGGGCCCAGCAGCTCTGATGTTGAAGTAGAGGGGGTTAGACTTCCATCAGCATCAAACAATCTTCTGCACTGGGGCAGGCCGAAAAACTCCCTCTCAGATTCTCAAACTTGACTCCTATATCAGCACAGACCACCTCCTTCCCTGCTGTAAGCTCTTAACCTTTGCAGTTGCTCCTTATAGTTTTTTCTTAACCATTTTCTTCATTGAAATTTAAATGCTAGCACAGTGAATTTCCTTGCTATCCTCTCTTCTTTTATTAAGTCAAGTGTGATCATGTTATGTTCACTATTGCCAAATGGTCCCAAAACAGTTATCTCTTGTACTAGTTCCTGTGTTCCACTGAGGGGTAGGTCTAAAATAGCTTCCCCCGTGTCAGTTCCTGATCCATCTGCTCCATGAAAGTCATTTATTTTCTAGAAACAGAGGAACATGATGTCAGATAAAGACAATATGGTTTCTCTAGTCTGCCCTGTCATATGACCCACTAAGCTCTACAGTCCTTTTTCCATTAGAGATTTTGCCCCATGCTTTTTTGAATTCAGATGTAGTTTTTGTCTCTACTACCTCTACTGGGAGAATATTCCATGTATCTACCACTCTTTCCATAAAGGAATATTTCTGCAAATTACTCCTGAGCATCTCCTTTCACCTTCATCCTATGCTGCCTCATTGCAGAACTTTCTTTTGGTTTAAAGAGGCTTTCCTCCTGTGCATTTATGCCACGGACGTCTTTGAATGTCTCTATCTTATCTCCCCTCTCCTGTCTTTCTTCCAAAGTATACATATTGAAATCTTTAAGTCTTTCCCCCATATATTGTAACAGGTTCTTATTCATTTCCCAGCACACATTAGTACATTACTTACCACAGGGTAAGTACTGTACTAATTCCCTGTCCCTTTCCCTGGGTCCGTGCCGTCACCTACCTTCTCCATCTGGACATCCAGGGGAACAAACACACACACACTTGGAAGGTATGTGAGTTTATTCCATCTGAGAGATGGGATTATCCCACTTATATACTGTATTACATAACCCTTAGCACACTTGGCACAATATTACATGAAGGCCATACATCTGTGTATCAAGGACATAAGCTAGGAAAAAAACCTAACATTTGCAAATCTGTGTTACTCTGTTCAAACATACCGGAAGCCTTTCCTGTCAGCATGCTGTTAGACACATACACATATTCGGTCAAAACAGTATCCAAGACATATTCTTGATAGAATCATTATCTGGGCAGCCTGGAGCTAAGTCCCGGACCCCAACCCATATAAGGTCCTTTTCCTATCAATCCCCCCTTTGGGCCTACATAGGCCCACACACACAGAATGAATTATATTCACAACAATAACAGATCCAGCCTGTCATAAATGGTAACCATACGACGGTGTAAAACACCGCAGATATGATGGGAAAGGTAACAATTCCATATAGTAAACAGAACAGAGATAACATAAGTGATAACAGAAATGATAACATAAGCCCATAATAATGAGGTTCCCAAAGTCTGGGTTGTGGGGGACCAGCCTCCAAAGAGCAAATCCCATAAAGAGTATCGAGATTCAGTCACAACTTCGTTTCCCAGCTCCATTACATAGTCCCGTACAATTGCTGCTTTAATAACTGTAGTGTGTACAGAATTGTTTAAAGACTTAAGATACAATCGAATAAGTTGAGAGGCATTCAACAAATGTTGTAATGTGGACAAGGGCAGAAAAATTTGGGGAGGCTGAGAGAGTTTAGACGTAAAACTCACATAACGGTTCATTTATATAGCACTGGCCAATGGCAAATACAAAGATTTATTACCAAAATGCAAAAAGGTCACATTAACAATACAGCCTACAAAGGGAAAATGATTATCCATGGTGGCAACACCTACAGGTTCGGATGTAACCATACATACATGTTGGGGGCCTACCTCCCTTAAAAGGGAGTAGGAAGGAGGGAATACGGTGAACTGACCCAAGGACACAGTATCATGTAAGCAGGGCTCGCGGGTAGGAGTATAACGGGGGCATACAGCATCTAGGCAGCCTGGAGCTGAGTCGCGGACCCCAACCCATATAAGGTCCTTTTCCTATCAAGCTCAGTGCCCTTTTTCCCTCTGATGCAGCTTCTGTGGCATCGACGTCTTCCAGGGCTTCGTCTTCCTCCCATGGATCTCAGGTAACCAAACATAAGTCCAGCCAGTCCTCAAAGGGTAGATCTCCTTCCAAGCATCGAGATGCCTCTGGCATTGCCCTTGAGGGTTCTGTACCGGCAAAATTACCCCGGCGGGAGGCTTCGGCTTCCAAAGCATTATCGGGGCTCCAGGATGTTCGAGGCCTCGACCTCGGCAGAACTACTGGTGCCATGCTCTGGGGTACCGACTGCCGATGCCTGGGTATCGGTACCGGAAGCAGTGTCGATAGACCAGAGGTTTCTCGCTATTGAATGCAGTCTGGTGGCTCTCCTTGCGGCATCGACACCCTTGGAACTGCGTCAGACAATTCAACCAGTACCGGTACCGATGCTGGTACCGGTATCAGTACTGATAGCATCGACATTGGTGTCTGCTTTGCCGGCACCCAGTCATGCGATGCCTTCCGGTGCCGATACACCGTTACCGATGCCCCCCGGTACCGACTTCAGCCGGTACGGGTATCGGGCTCTTCAAGAGCATCCGGACAGGAGGTACTTCGAATCCTCGGAGGACTCCGAGGATTCTGACAGCTCTGCCGGTACCAGGATACTTCTCCCGCAGGAGCCTTCCTCCCCTAAACGTAGGATGTCTCCTCCAGAAGATATCTCCTTTCAGGATTTTATCAGGGAGGTGGCTTGAGGTCTGTCCATTACTGTGGCTCCTGAAACAGAGCCCAGAGCTAAGGAGTTGGAGATTTTGCAATATCCCAAAGCTCCTAAGGAGGCAGCTACTCTGCCTATCCATGAGATCTTACATGATCTCATGTTGAGAATGTGGGAGACACCTCTTACCACCTCTCCTCACTCTCGCAGACTGGATACCATGTATCGAGTCCCTCCTTGTCCTGGTTTCCAGAAACCTCAGCTTCCTCACCACTCTATTGTAGTGGAATCAGCTATGAGAAGGATCAGAAGTGCAAAGAGGCATGCCTCTAATCCTCCAGGACGTGAGTGTAGAACCTTGGATGCCTTTGGACGTCGTACTTTCCAGGCTTCCATGCTTTCTGCCAGGATCAGTTCCTATATTTTATATATGGGAATGTTCCTTAAAGAAGTCACAGAAGACTTGGAGATTTTAAGCCCTCTCCTTCCTGATGACAAGAGGCAGGATTTTCTCACACTGGTTAAACATGCCCAGGAAGTTTCTAAGTTTGTCAATCGTGCAGCTTTTGACTGTTTTGAGTGCATACGCAGAACCTCTGCCATTGCCATAGGTGCATGTAGAATTGCCTGGCTCCAGGCATCCGATTTGGAGCTCTGGGTGCAGGACAAACTGGGCAATATCCCTTGTACAGGTGAGAATCTATTTGGCAAAAATTGGCAAGAGAAAGCCAATGAGTTGGATGCTGACAACTCCACTTTGGATAGGTTATCCAAAGCCACAGCTGATCCTGCAAGAAAGAAATCTTTCAAAAAAACATTCTTCTCAAAAAAGAAGAGGTTTTATCCCTATTCCCAGCAGGGATGTTCTGCAGGTCAGCTTGCCCGAAAGAGTCAGCAACCACCTAAACAAAGGAAAGCAAATACTGCTAAGCCTCAACCGTCTCAGCAGTCTCAGCCTCCACAAGGCCTTTGACTTTCATCTGGAGAACTTAACCTTCCTGGCCCTCAATGGACCAGAGCCTTCCACCATTCCAGGAAGGTTATGTCACTTTGCCCCCAGATGGGGGCAGATGACAGCAGAGCATTGGACAATCTCCATTATAAAAGAGGGGTACAAGCTTCACTTTTTGTGCATGCCCCCTCCCACAATGGTAAGACAGTTCAATTTTCAGACCTCTCTCATCAACATGTTAGGTCAAGAGGTCACTATGCTTTTTGCCCAAGGGACAATAGAAGAAGTACCCATTCATCAACAGGGTACAGGGTTTTACTCCCCCTATTTCCTTATCCCAAAGAAAACAGGGGGACACAGACCTATTTTAGACCTCAGAGAATTGAACAAATTCCTGTTCAAAGAGAAATTCAAAATGGTTTCTCTGGGAACTCTGCTGCCATACCTTCAGAGTCAGGATTGGCTTTGTTCTCTAGATCTCAAGGATGCATACACTCATGTTCTCATCCATCCAACTCACAGAAAGTTCCTTTGGTTCCTTTCAAGGAAAGCACTACCAATACAGGGTGCTTCCTTTCGGCCTGGCCTCAGCACCAAGAGTGTTTACGAAGTGTATGGCTGTGGTAGCAGCATTTCTCTGCACTCTAAGAATATTTGTCTTCCCCTACTTAGACGACTGGCTCATTTGAGCCCCATCAGAGTCAGAGGCCAGGGTTACTCTATCTTGCACAATGCGTATCCTCCAGTATTTGGGTCTGGTCATAAACATCCCAAAATCCAGTCTAACTTCCACTCAGTCTCCGGAGTTCATAGGAGCTTTGCTGGATACCAGGAAAGCAAGGGCCTATCTTCCTCAGGCCCGTTGCCTTCGCATGGTGCAGTTAGCTTCTCAAGCAATGCCAAAATCTCATCTCACTGCCCGAGAAATGTTACAACTATTAGGCCACATGGCATCTACAGTGCCATGTGGTTCCTTATGCTCGCCTCCATATGAGAGCAGCCCAGTGGACTTTATCCACTCAATGGACCCAGGCACCATTTCAACAACCTTTACCCCAGGCAACTCTCACAACAGATGCTTCACCAATGGGTTGGGGAGCTCATCTGCAAGACCTCTCCACCCAAGGCACTTGGACTCCACAGGAGACTCATCTACATATCAATCTCTTAGAGCTCAGAGCAATCTTCCTTGCTTTTGGAGTGTTCCACACCCTGCTCAGCTACAAGACAGTCCTCATTCATATGAACAATTAAGTAGCCATGTTCTACGTGAACAAGCAGGGGGCAACAGGCTCTCTGTCGCTTTGCAACGAAGCTTTGCGATTATGGGCCCTCACCAGAGAGCATCAGATTCATCTCCTGGCAGTGTATCTTCCAGGCATACAAAACTCTTGGGCAGACAGACTCAGTCGAGTTCTGCTTCCACACGAATGGTCTCTACATTCAGACCAGGTGGCCAAGATTTTTCAAATTTGGGGAACCCCGGACATAGACCTCTTTGCAAGTCCGTTGAATGCCAAACTTCCCCGGTTCTGTTCCAGAATTCCGGCTCAGGGCTCTCAGGCCAGGGATGCTTTCCTCCTTCACTGGGGGCAAGACTTCCTTTATGCCTTTCCACCCATTCCCCTAATTCCCAAAACCCTGTTCAAGCTTCAGAGAGACAGAGGGCGTATGATTCTCATAGCCCCACATTGGCCGCGGCAAATGTGGTATTCTCTGCTTCTACATCTCTCTCAAGCTCCCTCCCTGGAGTTAGGATCTGCTCCAGATCTCCTGTCACAGGAGGACGGAATGTTATGGCATCCCAATCCCCAGTCTCTGCATTTCAGAGCTTGGTTGCTGAAGGCCTAGATCTTCATGATCTTAACCTCTCTCAGCAAGTAAAGGATGTCCTTTATGCTTCCAGGAAGCCTTCCACAAGACTCTCATGTTTTTAAGTGGAAGAGGTTTACCATATGGTGCTCGCAGAAGGGTCTTAACCCCCTTGCGAGACCTCTGGAATCATTACTGGAGTATCTCCTTCATTTATCCAATGCAGGACTTAAGACTAACTCAGTAAGAGTCCATTTGAGTGCTATTGCAGCTTCTTTCAAGCCTCTAAATGGACAATCTATTTCCTCCCATCCTCTTATAGCAAGATTTATGAGAGGCCACCTTCTTACTAAGCCTCCCATTAGGCCACCACCGGTGGCTTGGGACTTAAACCTGGTTCTTGGTCATCTCATGAAGCCACCTTTCGAACGCTTAGCTACTACCTCATTGAAATTCCTTTCTTGGAAAGCTATCTTTCTCATTGCAATCACATCAGCACGTCGCATCCGTGAGTTGCAGGCACTAGTGGCTGATCCACCTTATACAAGGTTCCATCATGACAAGGTAGTCCTTAGGACTCATCCACACTATGCCAAAGGTGGTCTCACCTTTTCATCTTAACCAAGAGGTCTACCTACCTGTTCTTTCCAAGGCCTTATGCATCAAATGCAAAAAGGAATCTTCATACTTTGGACTGTAAGAGAGCTTTAGCCTTTTACTTGCAAAGAACACAGCAACATAGAAAGTCCTCTCAGCTCTTTGTTGCTTTTGATCCTTCTCATTTGGGACTTCCAGTCTCCAAGAGAACACTGTCCAGCTGGATTGCACAGTGTATTTCCTTTGCCTATCAGAGTAAGAATCTTCCTCTGGAGGGTCATGTCACAGCTCAGAATGTGAGAGCCATGGCAGCTTTAATGGCTCATCTGCACTCTGTGTCTATCGACGACATCTGTCGAGCAGCCACTTGTGCCTCGGTTCTTACCTTCACAGCCCATTACTGCTTGGACAAGGACTCCCGCTGGGATACCTTGTTTGGTCAGGCTGTTTTCCAACACCTGTTCCATACCTAATCAATTCCTACCTGCCATCCCTGGTTGGATGCCAGAGACCCATGAAGGGAAGTGCAGCCCTTTCACAGGGACACACAACTTCTGGGGTCTCTCCCTGGCATCTAAAGCTAGGGAGTCCCCATATGTGAAGACTACATTCCTGCTTGTTCCTGGAGATAGCATAGTTACCTGTAACAGGTGATCTCCGGGAACAGCAGGAATTTAGTCTTCACAACCCACCCACCTCGCCTAGGAGTTGTATCTCTCTATCTCTTTCCCTCTCTCTCTTTGTTTCAGCTTTAAACTCAACTGGAGAGAGGCAGTTGGGGAAGGCGGGAAGGCAGCACGCAGGCGCTGTGGGATGCTCCCAAAAGCTTTCTAATTGGACGCTGGGGAGCATTCCCATGCAAGCTCCGTCAGTACCGACGATACCCATATGTGCAGACTAAATTCCTGCTGTTCCCGGAGATCAGCTGTTACAGGTGAGTAACTATGCTTTCCTATCCATATACGTTATGGTGAAGCCCACTGACTATTCTGGTAGCCACCCTCTGCACTGACTCTACTGCACTGACCCTCTGCACTGTTTATATGCTTTTGAAGGAGTGGCCTCCAGAATGGCACACAATACTCTAAATTAGGTCTCCCCAAAGACTTATATGGAGGCACTATCGCCGCCTCTTTCCTGCTATCCATTTCTCTCCCTGTGCACCCAAGCATCCCTTCTGGCTTTCACCATTGCCTTTTCTACCTGTTTGGCCACCTTAACATCATTATGTCCTGCTCTTCTTTCATGGGCAGAAGCACTTTGCCTCCTACGTATACTGTACTGCTCCCTTTGATTTTTGTAGCCCAAATGCAAGACCCTGCATTTTTTAGCATTAAGTCTCAGCAGCCAGATTTTCAACCATTCTTTAAGCTTTACTAAATCACGCCTCATGTTATCTACACCTTCCTGGGTGTCTGTCCTATTTCTGATTTTGGTATCATCCACAAAAACAAACCTTACCTGATAGCCCTTCTGCAATATGCCTAAAAAGAATCTGGCCAAGGACAGATCCCTGCGGCACACCACTGGTAACATCCTTCTCGGAGTAAGTGCCATTTACTCTGTACCCTTTGTTGCCTCCCACTCACCAATTTTTAGCCCAGTCAGTCACTTTAGAGTCCATTCCTAGGGCATTCAATTTATAAGTCGCTTGTGCGGAACAGTGGGCTTTACTAAAATATATGTACACAACATCTAGAGCTCTTCCTTGGTCCAACATTCTGGTTACCCAGTCAAAGAAATTAATAAGATTTCTCTGAGACCTGCCTCTTGTAAAACCATGCTGCCTCGAATCCTGTAACCCTTGGATTCCCAAAACCTCACTATTCTTTGTTTTAGCCTTATTCCCATTCATTTACTCACCACAGAGGTCAGACTAACTGGCTTGTAGTTCCCAACCTCATCCTTGCTTCCGCTTTTGTGAGGAGGGACATGTGCCTTTCTCCAGTCTTCTGGAACGCACATCAGACTAAAGAAGCATTGAAAAAGTCAGAGGAGCCATTCAAACTTCCCTAAGTTCCTTCAGCACTCAGATGTATCCCATCTGGCCCCACAGCTTTGTCTACTTATGGTTTAGCTAGCTCCTCACAGAGTCTTATGAAAATCGTTCCAGATCCAATTCACTTCTTTTCCTATTTGTTGGTGTTTTCTGAGGTCCCACTCCTGGCTCTTCATCTGTGAACACAGAACAGAAATATTAAGCAATTCTGCTTTATCTTAGTTACTACATATTCTTTCTCTTCACCTTTCAGTCTGACAATAGCACTTTTGCACGTCCTCCTCTCACTAACATATTTGAAAAATGTTTAGTCCCCCCCCATTTTGCTGCAGTGGCTATTTTTTTTTCTTCTATCTCTTTGCTTCCCTGACTACTTTCCTAGGCTTCTCTAAGCTTTTCTGAATATTGATGCTTGTCTTTCTGTGATCTCTTGTATTTTATTTATTTTATTACAATTTCTTAAATACCGTGCTATTCGGCATCAGCGCGGTTTACATCATAACACAATGACCATAACAACAAGCTGTCTGGTTTTACATTGAACAGGAAGGCCACCCTCTTTTTCTTCACCTTTTCGAGAACTATAGTGGCCTTGCTTTCCTTTTTACTTTTACTTACTTTCCTAATAAGTTTTGTTACCCTTAAAATATCCCCTTTCAGTTTTGCCTCCTGCTTTTCTAAATCTTCCAGCTTTTTCTATTCTACTAACAACCCCTCGAGGTATTGTCCCATTTTGGTAAAGTTAGTTTTCCTAAAGTCTAGAACCCTCACTTTTGATTGGACTTTATCAGCCCTACTGCTAATATGAACCACACCATCTGATGATCACCCACTATAACATCAGAAACACACTCTTCATTCATTAGGACCAAGTCCAGTATGGCCTCCTATTGCTAGTTGCAGGAATACTTCTCTCTCTAAAGAATCCAGGATATCCCTACTTCTAGATGACGTTGCAGCAGGAATGTTCTGATCAATATCTGCCATATTAAAATCTATCAGCAATATCTCTGCTTTCATAGCAATACTGTGAATGTCTTCAATTAAATTTGTCCACTTCTTCCTGTGAAGGAGGTCTCTTTATAACACCAATGCAAATGGATGTTCCATTCCCTCTTTGCAGTTTAACCTGCAATCCTCCCCCTTCTCTTGTAAGCCCTGCAATTCTGTAGCTTTATTATAGTTCCACTCTTCCCTTTCTTCCTAGCCTGTACTTCCTGAATAAATTATAGCCTGGTATAATTACATCCCAGTCATGGATCTCCGTGAACCATGTCTCCCTGTGTGTGTGCACCTTCAAGTTGATACTGGCTCCTGGTGACCCAGTAGGTCCTGTTTTTTTTTGGCAGAGTGACCAGAAGTAGATTATCAAGTGACTTGCCCAAGGCCACAAGGGAGTGCTAGTGGAAATCGAATCCTAGTCTCTTGGGTGGAGAAGTAGCCAGTACTCTAACCACTAAGTGGCTACTCCACCATAACTGCGACTAAATCCAAGTCAGCCTCTTCCATTAAAGCATCAACATTCAGAATCTTATTTCCCATACTACGGGCATTAATACATCTAGAACCTTTATCTCCCTAGTATGTCCTGATGTGACGTTGATCCAGTCAATACCCTGGGGCAGGGGTGGGCAAGTCTGGTCCTGGAGAGCCGCAGACCAGTCAGGTTTTCATGAGGTCCCTAATGAATATTCATGAGATCTATTTGCATCCACTGCCTTCCATTGTATGGAAATAGGTCCATAAATATTCATTAGGGACATCATGAAAACCTGACTGGTCTGCAGCTCTCCAGGACCGGACTTGCCCACCCCTGCCCTGGGGTAATTGAAATCTCTCATTATTATGGTGGTGTAAACTTTGCTAGCTTCCCTAATTTCTTTAGCATTTCATCATCTGTTTAGTCAGTTCAGGCTGATGGTAGTACACCCCACTGCCATTCCCTTCCCCTTTTTACTTGGAATTTCTATCCATAGAAATTCTACAGTATGTTTCCTGCAAAACCTTTATTCTATTTGACTCAATGTCCTCTTTAACATATAGAGCACTCCTCCACCAGTGATGTATTTATTGTGATATATGGACCGATGCAGAAAGCTGGCACTAGACCTGTGCTGGATTGATTTTTTTTTTTTTTTAACATTACTGACAACGCATGCATTTTAACATGTGATCAGGAAGGTTAGGGTATGCAAATGCCCGCCATGGTAACTGTGTGCATGCAAATGAGCCAACGCAATGTTAAACTGGGAGAGTAAGCCAAACACATGCACATAAGAAGTCTGCTAATTTGGCTTGCTCTCCAGGCACTGTGTGGTGAATTTGCATATCAGCTCTGACACTATTTTGATGGCATCGGGGACGATCACAGCATTGGGAAAAGGCCCCAATGCCATCAAAATACTGTTGGGGTTGGTGCTCGACAAAAGAGAATCCCTGGTGGCCTTTTTTTCCCCCCCCCCCCCCCCCCCGACTCTCCCCAATGCCATCAGAATATTGTTGTGGAATTGTGAAAAAGCCTTGATGCCGTCAAAACATTGCTGGGGGCAAAAATTAATTACCTGGTGGTCTAGCAGCCCTTGAACCCCCACCCCAAAACCTAAGTAAGAGAAAATCACTCTCAATTAAAAATTGCCTGGTATTCTAGTGGCCCCTAAATCCAAGTCCCCCCATACCAAATAGGCAGGAGCTCTGGTCCGCCATCCTGTAAAATGGCATGCCTGGGTCCATGCGGTGCATCATGGGGGTGATTTTCTCTTACTTGGGTTTTGGGGTGGGGAGTTTTAGGGGCCGCTAGACCACCAGGTAATTACTTTTTGTCAGGGCACCAGCCCCCGCCAGTATTTTTTGATGGCATCGGGCTTTTCCTGATACCTGATACCTGATCATCTAAGAAGATCTAGGCATCGGGAAAAACACCTGATGCCTTCAAACTACTGGTAGGGGCACGCGTTAGAGGTTTACTTCTACTCAGACTGTGAAGTGTAAATTTTAGCGCTATGGCTGGTTGCAAAATCTCTACTTCTGTCTCTGCATTGGGCATAGCCATGATTTGCATATCAGCCCAGCTGGATAAAATATATTTAAATAATTAGGATTCATTTAAATAGGTGTGGCATTAATTGAGTGCTAGTTTTTGCATTGGCGTTTGTCTATTAACTATATTTAAAGGATCATAAAATATGCTTAAACGTGGCATTATGGGCTCATAAAACCCGTGCTAGCTTTCTGCATCGGCCCCATAGTTTGTAGTATGGCATCAGTGCCCCTTTGGTTATCCTCCTTCTACCAAGTCTCCGAAATGCCAATTATATCTAACCTTTCATTCATTGCTATATATTCTAACTCTAATATTTTATCTTTTAGACTTCTAGAGTTTGCATAGAAGCATTTCAAAGGGGGTGTTTTTTGCTAATTTGGAATATTTAAACTGTCTGCCTTTTTACTTAAAGGCACCTGGGTTACTTTTACTTTCATTTGAACCTCTCTATTGGAATGCCCTGATTTCAGTGTTTTGCTAGTATCATTCAAGGATACATCATTCCGAACCATGTGCTGTTGGCATTCCCTCATTATCGAGTTTAAAAGCTGCTCTATCTCCTTTTTAAAGGCTAATGCCAGCAGTCTAGTTCAGCCCAGATTAAGGTGGAGCCCATCCTTTTGGAAAAGCCTGCCCTGCCATCCCCCCCCCCCCCCTTATGTTGCTCAGTTCCTAATAAATCCAAAACCACCTTCCTTGCACTAACATCTCACCACTTTCTTCCCCTTCTGAGTCTCATCTCCTTCCCCAACCCTAGTCCCCTTTTATATAGCATCACTTGCAGATTCCCCAGTGTCCCCTGGCCAAGTGTGTACTGTAGAGCTATTAATGGAGTGGAGTATATGTGCATGTTACCCTTCTGTCTCTACTTGCAGTGCTGAATGTAGAAAAGGGAGTAGGGCTGCTTATGAAACAGTGAGCATATGAATATAGTTGTGGTCAACATTATTGGCACCCTTGCAGTTCAACTCCTTAATTTCCATTATCTCCTATTAAAAAAAAAAAGTTGCCAGTGAAATGGCTTTGGACTATGTATGCGCACATTTGACACACACAAATCAAATAAAACAAGACCAATTAAAGGAAATAGTATAAAAACTGGGACAGCGCCAGGATATGATTTATTGGCACCCTTGTAAACAATTCAATTTGAACAGAACTACATTCCCATTGCAGTAAAATTAGACACACCTTTGATCAATTGTCAGTACTCATGTGACTTGAATTAACCAATAAATGATGGCTCTAATGTTTAAAATGGCCACATTCACTCCCTGTTCTGTTTTCACAATGGTGAAGACCAGGGCTGCCTAAGACCATCAGAAAAGCCATTATCACCAAAAGCATAGTTACTCACCTGTAGCAGGTGTTCTAAAGGGACAGTAGGAATCAGCCCTCACATATGGGTGACGTTTGTGCTGACGGAGCCCAAGCGGAGCATTTCCCCAGCTTTCAAAGAAAGCCTTTGGGAATGCTACCACGCATGCATGGTCCCCTTCCCACACACGGATGCCATCTTGTTCAGTCAGATGACATAACTAGGACGGCAGTAAAAACTAAAACAAGGTAGGAAGGCAACTCCAAGGGGGAGGGTTGGAGGATTAATTCCTGCTGTCCCTGGAGAACATCTGTTACAGGTGAGTAACTACGCTTTCTCCAGAAACAAGCAGGATGTCAGTCCTCACTTATGGGACTACCTAGCTCCAGGCTGCCGAGGACTGAACCACGACAGCACCAGCGGTGACAAATCGGTTAGCCATGAGTTGCAGAAGACGAGTCCCCACTGAGAGACTCCGCACAACCCTCGCGTCAAGCTACACTATCACTCCAGTAGCCTGAACACAGAAGGGTCGAAGGGCAGGAGTTGCCTACACCCTGAGAATATTATGGAGTACTGCCTAGCCAAAGCCCTGCGAGACTTGCTCTCCAGACAGTAGTGAGCTGCGAATGTATGAATTGAAGACCATGTGGCAGCCTTACAGATCTCTGTCACCGGCACTGAGTGGAGGTTGGCCATTGACATGGCCATCGCCCTCACACGATGCACTGTGATCTGGTGTTCAAGGGAGAGGCCAGCTCACTCATAGGTGAGGGCAATACAGTCTGCCACCCAAGTGGACAGAGTTCGCTTAGTCATAGGGAGTCCCAGTCTACATGCGTCATATAATACAAAAAGCTGAGGAGCTTTGCTATGGACTTGAGTCTGCTGCAATCCTGAGTCCATTTGCAATCCAGTTTATGAAGCCCTAGTTCCTCCCTGCTGGTGAGACCGCAGGAAGAAGGTGGAGAGGACCACCTCTTGGTTGAGGTGAAAAGGAGAACACTTTTGGGAGGAATTTGTGGTGCGTGCAGAGCACTACCCTGTTCTTGTAGAACCATGTGTATGGTGGATCTGCCACCAGAGTCTAGAGTTTTCTCACTCTACGAGCGGATGTGAGGGCCACTAGAAAAGTCACTTTCCGTGACAGGTACCGAAGGTGACAAATGGCCAGGAGTCTGAACGGTGGTTTGGTGAGCTGAGAGAGCATCACATTGAGATCCCATCCTGCTGCTGGCGGGCAGAGAGGGGGAGGAACATAGAGACCAGGGGCTGGCTTGAGAGTGGTTTTCCCTCTATAGGGTAGTGGTGCGTGGCTATAGTGCTCAGGTGCACCCTCGCAGAGTTTGATTTTAGCCCAGTGTGCGACAGGTGTAGGAGATACTGAAGAACGAATTGAACCTGGCAGGAGAAGGGGATTCTCCTCCTCCTCTTCACACCAGACAGAGAACCTTCTCCACTTAAAGGCATACGCCCTTCTGGTGGAGGTTTTTTGGGAGGCCAACGGGGACCTTCTCGACTTCCTCAGGAATATTGAAAGGGTCCAACGCTATCCTTTCAGCAGCCATGCTGTTAGTGTTAGCGACCACAGGTTGGGGTGTAGGTGGGAACCCTTCTCCTGGGACAGGAGGTCTGGGGCCCAGCCCATTGGGACTGGGAGTGCCACCGACAGGGAAAGCAGCAGAGGGAACTATGGTTACCTGGGCCACCTGGAGACGATCAGTATCACTGACGCCCTCTTGCTCTGGACCTTGACGAGAGTCTTGGTGACCAGGGAGGTCTGTGGAAACGCATAGAGTAGGCCTTTTGACTGTGGGATCAGGAAGCCATCTGTCACCACTCTCCTTGGGTGTGGTTGGTGCGAGCAAAAGCGCAGTAATTAGATGTTGTCTGGGGAGGTGAAGAGGTCTATCTCAGGCCTGCCGCAGCAGTGGAAGATTTTGCTTCGTTACCCTGGGGTTCAAACGCCACTCAGGATGAGCAGAGCCCTTTGCCCAAACATCTGTTAAGCAGTTCTGGCCTGGCAGGTACATAGCTAGTAAGAGCATGCTATTGCGCAGTGCAAAGGAGAGGAGGGCTACCGCCTCCTGGTAGAGGGAGTATGAGCCAGTACCTCCCTGCTTGTTGATGTAAAACATGGCAATCTGGTTGTCAGTCTGGATCAACACAAATTGGTGCCACAGGCAGTGGTGGAACACTCACAGGGCTGAGTTCTAGGAGGTTGATCTGCAAGAGTGACTCCTGGGACCAGCTGCCTTGCATGCAGCAGTTCCTACAATGCACTCCTCAACCCAGGAGGGAGGCATCCGTTGTCGAGGTCCTCTATGGTGTGGGTGCCTGGAAAGGCATTCCCGCCTGGAGGTGGTGCAAGTTTTGCCACCAAGTGAGGGACTCCACCATGTGGCATGTGACTATGACCCTGTCCCATAGCCTGCACATGGCTTGAGTCCACTGTGAGTAGAGGCACTCTTGGGCTGTCCGCATGTGCAAACGAGCTAATGGTGTGACATGGACCATTGAGGCCATGTGGCCCAACAGGCAGAGAAGGCGGTGAGCCGTACTGACCTGTGGTGTACCTCACCTGCCAGTTGTATGAGGTGGTCTGTCCTTTCTCTTAGGAGGACGGCCTTGACCTGCAATGTGTCCAACTGAACTCCTATGAGCTCCAGATTTTGGACTGGAGAGAGATGGGATCTGGGGTAGTTAATGGCAAACCCCATGTGTTGCTGTAGGAGGGTTGTTCTCTCTGCAGCCTGACTGACCTCTGAGGCCAAACCCTCTCTGATTAGCCATTCGTCCAGATGGGGAAAGACAAAAGCCCCATGTAGGTGCAGGCAGGCAGCTACCACTGCTAAGCATTTGGTAAAACTCTTGGCGAGGAGACCAGGTCAAAGGACAGCACTCTGTACTGGTAGTGCCCTCCTCCCACAACAAAGTGTAGGTACTGCCTGTGGGAGGGCTGGATTAGGATGTTTGTGTATGTATGAATTCTTTAGAGCCAAGGTGCATGGCCAATCTCCCTGGTGGAGGTATGGCAGCAGTGCCCCAAGGGAGAGCATCTTGAACTTCTCCTTCACCAGGAGCTTGTTTAAGTTTCTCAGGTCTAGTATGGGCCTGAGGCCTCCAGTTCTTTTTGGGACAAGGAAGTACCTTGAGTAGAAGCCTTTTCCCCATAGATATTTGAGTACAGGCTTCACTGCATTGTCCCTGAGCAGACATGCGAGGTCTGAGAGCAGTAGAGTCTGGTGAAGGAGAGGTCACACAGGCTGTCCTGGGAAGAACTTAGGTGGTAATTGTTGTAAGTGGAGGAGGTATCCCTCCTTTACCACCTGTAGCACCCAGTGGTCTGAGGTGACCTCAGCACATCTGTGGGCAAAGAGTGCCAGGTAGCCCCCTGTGGGCTGGTGAAGGTCTCCCGGGGGAGGGGAGACCCTGCCCTGGGAGTCAAAAGCTCCCCCCTGATTGAGCTGGAGCTTGAGGCTTCTGAGTCTTGGACTCCTGAGTTCCCTGTTCCTGTCTCTTGATGTGTGAGACAGAGTAATTCTTCTGGCTCTTGAGCTTTTGCATGGTTGACTCAACAGCCATGGCATTATGTGGGAATTGGGGCTTGTGGAACCCTGGCCCTTTCCTGATTCTGTATATGGCGAGGTGTCGACTGACCACCAGCACAAACGCCAGGGTCTCCCACATTCTCAAAAGTAGCCGCTTGAGGACTGGCTGCACCAGCACCGTGAAAGTTTCCTTGGGTGGCGACTTGAACTGGAGGATCTTCAGTTCCTTGGTGCAGGGGTTCTCCTCCGCTTTGGTTTGCATAGAGAGGGCTCGGGTCATATCCCTGACAAAGTCATGGAAGGCTGCATCCTCCAGAGGGGAATGGTGCCAGGGAGATGGGTCTGAGGGGATGTCTCAGTGACATCTGGTTTCTGGGGTGGCCTCATTGTCAGTTTCCCACTCGGAGTCGAGGGGAGAGGATGAGTTCGAGGCCTTGTGGCTGTGTGCCTCGAGGCCTCGGCTGAAATGCTGGGGGCCCACCGAAGACCTGGTGTCTGAGTCTCAGAAACTCGCCGGGGAGGACTGGATTCTCAACCAGGGCAAGGACTTACCAGAGGCCAGTGGTGCTCAGAACTCAGCTTGACAACCGGGGACTGCTGCAGTCAGGGGCCTGGTCATCGGGGAAGATGATGCGGACGAACATACCATCATTGTCTGCTGCATGGCCAGGATAACAGTGATGATCTGCTCCATTGTTGCCATTCTGGTTTCTCATGAGTGCGTCCTGCTCCATTGTTGCCATTCTGGTTTCTCATGAGAGCTGGGGAGTCCCCTATGTGAGGACTGACTTCCTGCTTGGTCCTGGAGAAAGAGTGGTTGCTCACCTTTGGCGGGTGTTCTCCAGGAGCAGCAGGAATCAGTCCTCACAGCCCTCCCTCCTCCCCTTGGAGTTGCAGTCATATATATATTTCATTTTGTTTTTTTGCTGTCTTTTAGCTATGTCATCAGACTGAGCAGGATGGCACCCTTGGGCGGGAGGGGGGCCGCGCATGCGTGCTGAATTCCCAAGGGCTTTCTTTGAGGGCTGGGGAGGTGCTCTGCATGGGGGCTCCGTCGGCACCGACATCACCCATATGTGGGGACCACTGTTCCCTCTAAGCTGTGCACGCGTGCGCGCGCACACACCTCGCCGAGCGAGCGCACATACTTTACAACAGAGCGCACAAAAATTACGGCTCTGATTCTGATAGAAAACAACACAGATGTCTTAAAATTTAAAAATTATGATTGTAATTACTAGAAATTTCCCGCTTCATTTAGTAATCATCTATTTTCATTTAATTTGATTAAAATCAATGTGGTGTACATACTGTATTCTGACGTGTAGTCAAATTTTAAAGTATATAACTCCGAGTGTCGTTAAGTGGCGCACAAAAATTTAACCTACCTTCAAAAGCTGCACAAAGCTGATATTTTATGCGCACACAGCCTACAGAAAATTAGAGGGAACGTTGGTGGGGACTGATTCCTGCTACTCCTGGAGAACACCTGTTGCAGGTGAGTAACTACTCTGTACATATGACCTAGATTGGCCACTGCTGGAAACAGGATACTGGGCTTGATGGACCTTGGTCTGACCCAGTATGGCATATCTTATGTTCTTCTGTCCTCGACTACAGCTTCGAGGAACCTCGCACTGTCTCAGCTAGCTGAAGAATCCTTCTTGAGGACCTTGGGGGACGCTTCTCAGAGTCGCCCAAGTCCCTCAGACTTGTCTTACTGGGTTTCCCCAGTATAACATTGATGGACTTCAAGGACTTTTTCCCCTTTTGCTGGGGTCCAAGGACTTTCCAGAGGAGCTGCTGCCATGGGACTTTGAGGATACTCGAGCCTTGCGAGAAGTGCTGAGCTTGGAATTCGGCGTCTATGCTGGTGCTGAGTCGGACCTTGGGAGCAACTTCTCCTGCAATTACGATCTCTTCTTATTAGTTTTAGGTGCCATGGTCTGGCACAGGTTACAAGAGGTGCTATTATGGTCTGGACCCAGGCAGCGTAAACTGCAGTCATGGGTGTCTGTGACAGACATGGTTTGACTGCAGTGGTCACATTTTTTAACCCACCGGGAGATATGTGCGATTCAGGCATGCCCGTGCCTGAGGGCCTCGCAAGAGGGCCCTTTGACGTGGCCCTTAGGTGTGGACCTTCAACCTAAAATACTGTTCAACTGTTTTGTTTTCCCTCCCACTAAGCTCGGTTTACATCCCATCAAGACTCACTTAATATGGACGCTCACTTGCCTCTCTAACACGTGGTCAACCTTGTTCTGTACTGCCCCCTTGTCAGTTAAGTGGGGTCTGAGGCAGTACACTATTACCATCTACACCGGCAAAGAGTAAGATCTACAATGAAGAATTAAAAGCGGACTCTCCCACTATGTATGACTAATCATTGAATCTGCAACTGTAAGTTTATATAATATGATTTCCAAACACTATTGTATTAAGCTGTAAACAAATAATTGCAACTACTACATCTGCTACATCTACTACATCTGCCACAATCACAAGTCTATTTACTCTTTAGTACTTGCCCAATCCAAATTAGATTGCTGTTCAAAGTATCTGATATTTACTACCTGTTACAAAGTAGCTATTTCAAAGTAATTGATCTGCTGTAGAAATCTGAACTGTAGCTATACCTAACCATTGAGCTGCTACAATTTGAAACATTTGTAATTTTGTATTCCTCTGTTGTCATTAACAAAATAATATATATTATTCATATGCTACTGTTCTACTTATCACACTGCGTATAATACAATAATTGAGTCATTACTTAACTCAAAATGAATCTGATAAACATTACCATGCAATTTTTATATGCCGTATGTATTTCTGTGCCTACTACTTTCATCCAACTTTTGTCTTCAAACACCATACCCACTACTGGATCATACTAGACTAGCTCACATACTTATCATACCCTACCACTATAAACAAAAGTACAATAATAACTCTAATGCAAATGCAAATACTTATATGAACCCTTACCCTAGGTACTCAAACGCAACCAAAGCGGTTAATCCACATAAAGTTAAAACCACAAAATATAATTAAAAAACTACCTACACACACCCAAAATTTAAAAATTATTCTGATCAATGTAAGATCCATTAGAAATAAAATCCCTCTTCCACAGATGTCAGCCGAGCTTCATGATCAGTTAGTTTACCAACCGTCTCTTTCGAGAAAACAGATATCTTCTGCAATGAAGCACTTAACACTGTTTCCATCCGTGAAACGACAAGCCAGACATCTTTCAAAGAAACATGTTCAGGAGGGGAACATCGTTCAGCAAAACCCGGAAAGGAAACCACAATGGTAGATTAGAAGAAGTTACTTGCAAAAACGAATTTGGAAGTAAAGCTGGGGAAACATCCAAGCCCTTCATATCCACAGGAGAAGAAACGGCACAACTATCAAGAACAGTTATCTCTTGATCGGGTTGAACTAAACCCGTAGCGGAAGCAGAGGTGGATGAGGAGGCAGTACTCACAGTTGATGAGTCCAGCGAATCCGATGGCAAGGAACCCAACAGTGCCGGAGAGTTCTCCACACGTACGTGGGCATCCATGGGGTCAATCTTAACCGCCTTCGATTGCGCTGGCTGAGAGTGCTGTTTCCTCCGCTTCCCCATAACCTTAATACCACCAATGCACCGAAGGGGCACCAAAGGGGCGTGTCCTGCCCCTTTGGTCACGCCCCTTCGGTCACGGAACTGCGGGAACGTGCCCGCTTAACGCATTCCTCATAGGGGCTGGTCTTTAATGGCCCTCCTCCAGTCCAGCGGCCCAATGAGGAGCTAGGCAGGCAGGAACCTCAGGTAAGCAATCAGGAAATCAAAAGAAGCAGCAATTTGTTTTCTCTCAAAGTGAAGTTAATTTGAAATTTTCTCAGGGTTTTAGTTCTTTGCAACGACAGGATGAATTTCGAGAAAATGTATATAGGTTAAAAAATTTACGTCTTCTAAATTTTCCTAGGACACATTACTTATCCCCCTTGTTGTTGCAAAAATACTTTAAGGAAATTCTGATGTTTAAAGATGTTTCGGATATTTTAATTTTGAAATTGTATTATATACCCAGAGTTAAAAAAAGATTTGGATGGTAACATGTCAGGGAATATCCCAAGTGAAAAGCTGGCTTCTTCCACTCTGTATCTATCTGGCTTTCTTGAATCTTCCACAGATGATATTCCTACAAGAGATACCTTATTAGTTTCCTTTGTTCGGGAGATGGATAAGGATAGGGTTTTGACGGTTTACTTTCAGAAGAAAACCGAACAGTTCTGTGGTCAAGTTATTCAGATATTTCCAGATGTGGCCAAAATCACACAAGAACGCCGTAAGGCTTTCTTAGCTCTCCGTCCATGTGTTCTTGCTTTGGAGGGTTTATTTTATCTTAAATTTCCCTGTAAATGTCAGATTACCTTTCAAGGTAAGCGATATATATTTTCTGAACCTGATCAATTAGCTTGTTGAGTGAGAGGGAACTGGTATAACTTGGTGTAATTATAGGGGGAATATAGTGTATCACTTGATTTAGTATATAGAGCTTATTGGTTTTCTCAGGTTTCCTTTTAAATTTGACTGCAAATGTGTGAAGCTGCTCCTTGATGTGGACTGGATATTACAGTTTATGTAATGTTTTCTTTGTAATTTTGTTTCATTTTGAAATAAAATTTGGAAATTAAAAAAATAAAATAAAATAAAATCCCTTTTATTACAGACCTCATTACTGATGAGAAACCAGACTATCTCTGCCTAACGGAGACCTGGCTGACCAATTCTGATACAATTTTATTAAACCAAATAAAAGCAAAAGGATATTCACTATTTTACTGCAACCGTAATCATAAAAAAGGAGGTGGTGTACTCATCCTAGCTAAAACTAGCTGGAACTGTTCCTCCACCATCTGCGAGTCTAAAGAAAATATTGATATCTTAAAAATAGAGAATAGAAACTTAGCCATCTGCCTCTTCTACAGACCCCCTTCACCAGATGTACAGAACATAACAACCATTTTAGAAACAACTTGTAAAGCCTCAATAAACAAGCCCCACATCGTCTTGGGAGACTTTAATTTAGCAACTTTCAATAACAATCTACACAATCTTCCCAGAATCAATGGAAGACATGAGATTTAAACAAATAATCAAACACCCCACACACAACGGTAATACTCTTGACTTAGTCTTCCTCCTTGAACATATGATGGAGATACATCATTATATCCCTCCCACCATAACACAAATCCCATGGTCTGACCATTTTATGATCCAATTTTCTATACATATTTCCCTCACCTCCACTCTTCATCAAACTTCAATTCTTCAAGGGCCAAGATTTTGTCCATTTGTATCAGAAGATTTCCTTGGTACAATTGTACCACAGCTAGATACAAACTCAAACAACATTGACAAAACCATTGCTAATTAGAACACTGTAATAAAGGGGAAGCGTCATCTTTACCTGGGAGTACCCGCGGTTCCATCTTTGCGGTACAGGGCTGCAGGAAGGAGAGGGGAACCGGCGGCACCGCTGCAGGCACCTGGGCGGACGTTCCGGCCGTGGAGGACCCCCCCCTGCGATCCCCATAAAGAGCTGTGAGAGCAGGACTTGTTGGGAAGCGTCATCTTTACCTGGGAGTACCCGCGGTTCCATCTTTGCGGTACAGGGCTGCAGGAAGGAGAGGGGAACCGGCGGCACCGCTGCAGGCACCTGGGCGGACGTTCTGGCCGTGGAGGACCCCCCCCTGCGATCCCCATAAAGAGCTGTGAGAGCAGGACTTGTTGGGAAGCGTCATCTTTACCTGGGAGTACCCACGGTTCCATCTTTGCGGTACAGGGCTGCAGGAAGGAGAGGGGAACCGGCGGCACCGCTGCAGGCACCTGGGCGGACATTCCGGCCGTGGAGTACCCCCCCTGCGATCCCCATAAAGAGCTGGGAGAGCCACTCGCGGCTGCGAGTCGCGGCTTGCGGGGCCGTGTCCTAAGGGGCGTGTCACAAGGGGCAGGACACGCCCCTTTTGCGCTCCTTCTGCGCTCCAGAGAAGTTCTATCAGAGTGCTTGATGTCGCCTGCAGTGTCCATGGGGAAGAGAAAAGGGAAAGCAGGACTTAAATCTGGAGCCGGTGAGCAGGATGGTGGAGGTAAAGTGACTGGCCCTATGGACAGGCATGTTTCGTCGCTGCAGCCTGTTGATATTTCGTCGGACCGTGCTTCTTTGAGCCCGGAGTTCCGGCTACCGCCCCCTCTCCCCCAACCCCTTTCGTCTTCCACCCTATTAGAAGCTCCTACAGCGCCTCTGGTTTCACCCTTAAGACCGGTGTGTCCAGCTGGTACTGACCAGAACCCTCCTCTTACACCTGGGGAGGTGACACTAACTGATATCTGGACTGCTATACAGCACTTGGTTTGCAGCTTGTCGTGCTGTGAGGGCTTGCGTGCATCAGTGATGCTGAGAGCTAAACTATCGGTAGTTTAACTACTGGCAGGGTCTCCCAAGATGGACAGGTCTCAGCTGAGGTGCCAGACGAAGACAAACCACCCATCTGGGCAGCAGCAGAATGGGATAGTGTTGACGGCGGAGGATCACATTTCTGTGACAACGGCAACAACACCAAACTCAAACTGCACAGAAGGAAGGCCCGGCAATCTACTTCTGTATCTTGCCATGAAAACCCAATGGATAGTTACAACAAAACAAATTGTGCTATGGTGCTGGAAGATGAGACTCCCAGGTCGGAAGGCACTCAACTAGCTACTGGGGAAGAGCTGAAGACTTTTCAGAGTAAAGCCAGCATTTATGATGTGGTTGGATCAAAGCCCTTGGGAAGTCTGACTGCTGATGTAGCTGTGCATGAAATGAGAGTCAGAAGCTGTAAAGATGTCTTACACATTGGAACATGGAACGTACGAAGCATGAACCAAGGGAAGTTGGAGGTGGTCAAGAATGAAATGGAACGTGTACAACTTGATCTGTTGGGTGTCAGCGAACTGAAATGGACTGGCATCGGGCACTTTGCATCAGATGATCACATGGTCTACTATGCTGGAAATGAAAGACAAAGAAGAAATGGTGTTGCATTTATAATAAAGAAGAAACTTGCAAGAACTGTAATGAAATACAATGCAGTCAGCGAACGCTTAATCTCTATTCGTCTACGAGGATTGCCTATCAACACAACTATAATTCAAGTATATGCCCCAACAACAGCTGCAGAAGAGAATGAAATTGAAGAGTTCTATGAACAAGTACAAGCTGAAATTGACAGAACATGCAAACAGGATATCCTGATAGTCATGGGTGACTGGAACGCAAAAGTTGGCAACAAAGAAGAAGGCAAAGTAGTTGGAAAATATGGACTTGACAACAGAAATGAAGCTGGAGAAAGATTGATAGAATTCTGCAAGACCAATGATCTATTCATCTCAAACACCTTCTTCCAGCAACACAAGCGGCGACTGTACACATGGACTTCACCCAATGGATTGTATAAAAATCAAATTGACTACATCTGTGGAAGTCAACGATGGAAAAGCTCTGTAACATCAACAAAGACAAAACCTGGAGCTGACTCTGGTACAGATCATCAACTACTAGTATGCAAACTCAAGCTAAAGTTGAAAAAGAGCAAACCACTCATGAATGCAGCAAAATATGACCTTGAGAATATACCACTGGAATTTAAAGACTGCCTGCAAAATCGATTTGCTGCTTTAGATACAAATGACAGAACTCCGGAAGAGTTATGGAATGACATCAAGAAGGTTGTGCTGGAAGAAAGCGAGAAGTCTCTACAAAAGGTGAAAAAGCAAAAACGGCCAAAATGGATGATGGAAGAAACTCTGAAAATTGCCCAGAAACGCAGAGAAGCTAAAGCCAAAGGAGAAAGAAAGACAATCGCAGAACTCAACAGAGATTTCCAACGTGCAGCAAGACAGGACAAGGAAAAGTACTACAATGACACTTGCAAGGAAATAGAAGCAGAAACTATTAGAGGAAGAACAAGATCGGCTTTCCTAAAGCTGCGAGAGTTAAAGAAAAAGTTCCAGCCTCGAATTGGAATGTTACAAGATGCTCAAGGTTCTATGTTGAATGATGCTGAGAAGATCAAGAAAAGGTGGAAGGAATATACAGAGTTTTTATATGATAAAGATCAAGTGGACCAACAGCCGTTTCAACCTATACCTTATGATCAGGAACCATTGGTGATGAAAGAAGAAGTTGAAGCAGCATTGAAAGCCTTATCAAAGAACAAAGCACCAGGCATTGATGGCATTCCCATAGAAGTATTGCAGCAATCTGATGCAGCTGTTACTGTACTTACAAGGCTCTGCCAAGAAATATGGACGACAACATCATGGCCAACTGACTGGAAAAGATCTGTGTTTATACCAATACTAAAGAAAGGTGATCCAACTGACTCTGGAAATTATCGCACAATCGCTCTGATCCCACATGCCAGCAAGATTCTACTGAAGATTATTCAAAAGAGACTACAGCCATACCTAGAACAAGAACTACCTGAAGTGCAAGCAGGGTTCAGGAAAGGGCGAGGAACAAGAGACATCATTGCGGATGTGAGATGGATCCTTGAAAAGACTAAAGAATACCAAAAGGATATCTATTTGTGCTTTATCGACTATAGCAAGGCTTTTGACTGTGTAAACCATGAGAAACTCTGGGCCACATTAAGAAGCATGGGTATACCAGAACACCTGATCGTTCTCTTGCGCAATCTGTACATTGATCAAGAAGCAATAGTTCGAACGGAACAAGGAGAAACAGAATGGTTTAAAATAAGCAAAGGTGTAAGACAAGGCTGCATACTTTCCCCCTACCTGTTTAATTTATATGCAGAACAAATCATCAGAGAAGCAGGATTGTATGAAGACAACAGAGATGTGAAGATTGGTGGAAGACTCATCAACAACCTTCGCTATGCTGATGATACCACATTACTGGCAGAAAGTGAAGATGATCTGAAACATTTGCTTCTCACAATCAAAGAACATAGTCTCAAAATGGGCCTGCACCTTAATGTAAAGAAGACAAAGATCATGACAACTGGCATAATCAACAGGTTCATCGTTGAAGGAGAAGAAATTGAAATCGTGAACAACTTTAACCTACTTGGATCAACTATCAATAAAGAAGCAACAAGCAGTCAAGAAATCAGACGACGCATTGCTCTTGGCAGAATGGCTATGAAAGACCTAGATAAGATTCTCAAGAGCAGAGATGTCTCTCTCCATACAAAGATTCGACTTGTTCAAGCCATGGTATTTTCCATAACATCATATGGATGTGAAAGCTGGACAGTGAAAAAGACAGACAGGAAGAAAATTGATGCCTTTGAATTATGGTGCTGGCGGCGAATACTGTGTATACCATGGACTGCCCGAAGAACAAACCAGTCGGTACTAGAGGAGATCAAACCTAAGCTTTCTTTAGAAGCTCAGATGACAAGACTTCGACTTTCATACTTCGGACACATCATGCGAAGAGAGAGATCATTAGAGAAAGACATCATGCTTGGAAAGATAGAAGGTCAACGCAAAAGAGGAAGGCCAGCAATGAGATGGATCGCTACAATAACAGCAGCTACGGGTACCAGTCTGTCAACAATGAGCCGCCTGACTGAAGACCGAACACAATTTAGGATAGCTATCCAGAGGGTCGCCATGAGTCGACTCCGACTCGACGGCACTTAACAACATACAGCAGATTGATACACGTTTGTCCACCACTGTTGCATCATTGTGCTGTTTTACAGGCAAAGTAGTTGATAGGTTTAATGTTGTTGATCAACAGTTGAATGCTTTGGCTCAGATTCCTACTCGTGTTGAATCTCCTCTTCCATTACTTAAAGATATTTCCTCGGTTTCATACCCGGTGGAATTGTTGGAAAATCAACAACGGGCTAGGAATCTTCGCTTCTTGAATTTTCCCTCTACTCACCTTCTGGCTCCTAAAATATTACTTCAGAAGTATTTTTCTGAAATTTTGCAATTGAAAGATCCTGTAGTAGTGGTCCAGGTCTATTCTTTTTCCTCTAATGGTCTGCCGATGTCTGGTACAGAGGGGGCTGCTGCTCCCTCTGTCCAGTCGGTAGGTCAAGACTTAACAGCATTCCTAGAAGATTCCACAGATTCAATTCCCAAACGTTGCACCTTAGTGGCGACGTTTGAGTCTGAATCTGTTAAACTATCTGTGCTAAAAGCTTACTTTAAGCACAGAGAAGTTTTGTTTTGTGGTTCTATGCTTCAAGTGTTTCCTGATGTTGGTCGTGTGACGCAGCTTAGGCGCAAACAGTTTTTGGGATTTAAATCCAGAGTAGTGGCTTTAGGTGCTACTTTTTTTTTTAAATTTCCTTGTCGCTGCCTGGTAGTTTACCAGGGACAGAATTTTTCCTTTATTGATGTTGAGCAATTACAAAAATTTCTGATTGACAGGGAATTGGTCGAGAAAAATGGGGCGGGATAATTGAATTCATATGTGCTCCCTTATGTGGAGTTTCTTTAACTCCTTATTACTTAGTTACTTTTATTTCTTAAAAATAATGGCTGTTTCTCCATGATGTGGTTTATTTTATTTTACTTTTTTTGTTCCTAATTTGGATTGTATATTGAATTTCTTATGATTTATTTTGCAATGTATGTATTCAAGGAAGAAAAAAACCTTAAATAAAAGATTTTAAAAAAAAGAACACTGTAATAAAAGCAGCATCCAAACCATTACCTATCAAACCTAATAAGCTCTATAAAAACAACTTCAGAAAAATGGTACACACATGAACTAGCATCTTTTACGAAAAATAGAAAATAAATGGCGAACAAAAAAAACACCTGAGTTCCGGGATCTATACTTTTCAACTCTGAATACTTACAGAGCAGCAACTAATAACGCCAAAAACCATCATACCTCAATACTATCTAAAGCTATTAACCGTCCAAGGGAATTATTTGAAATTGTAAAATCTTTATCTAAAGCCCCTACTGCTAATTATCAACTTGTCCCTATCAACTTACCAGATCTAGCAAACTATTTTGCTAGTAAACTTAAACTATCCTCAATACCAATACCTGATTCCGTAATATCAATAAAGAACAATAATACATGGAACTCTTTTCAGTTGATTGATAAAAAGCAATTACTTAATATAATATTGAAAATTAACACTACAACATCCATCCTTGATCCTTGCCCAGTTACTTGGATTAAGACAACAAAACAAGAACTTGCCCCCTATATCCTAAATATAGTAAACAATTCTCTTCAGCAAGGTGTATTACCTAAGGAACTCAAATACTCTGCAATCTGCCTGATTTTAAAGAATAAGGCTCTAAATGAAAATGACCCATCATATCGCCCGATTGCCAGTATTCCTTTCCTGACCAAAATCATTGAAAAAGTTGTCCAACTGCAGCTCCAAGATTATATTGATACATCTGCCCCCCTTGATGATCACCAATACGGGTTCCGACCTTTCCACGGCGTTGAAACCCTCCTTCTTGCCCTCCTCGATACCCTCATTAAGGGTTTAGATAACACAAAACAAGCCTTCATACTGGTATTCCTTGATATATCCGCTGCTTTTGACAGCGTAAACCATAATATTCTCATATCAAGACTCAGTCAGATAGGATTAAGGAAAATTACTCTAGATTGGTTTAAATCTTACATATCTGACCGTTCACAATTTGTACAAGTTAACCAGACTTCATCACCCCCTTTTCCTCAAGAACCAGGAATACCTCAGGACTCTGCATTATCTGCTCTATTCAACCTTTATCTTCAGCCAATTTGCACCATTTTTAAAAAATGCAAGATGAAATACCACATATATGCGGATGACATTATGTTGTACTCTGCATTCAACATATATAATCCTAACTATGACAAAATAACAACCTGCCTCATGGAAGCTGAAAAATGGCTGCATTCATACAATCTGAACATTAACTTAAAAAAAACTGAGGTATTAATCACATCAAGAAACACGAATTACACACCACCAACTGACATCAAACCTCTGAACTTTACCCTACCAGTCAAGGAAGAGATTAAATACCTAGGAGTCACCCTTGACAAGACCCTTAGTTTCACTAACCACATTAAGAAAATAACCAAAACAATTTATTACAAGCTTCGTTCCATTCAACAACTGAGGCCTCTTCTAGAAAAAGATGATTTTAGAACTGTTACACAAGCATTAATAACTCCCCACTTTGATTTTTGTAATGGAATACTACAGGGAGTATCTAAAAAGAACATAATTCTACAAATGGCCCAAAACTTTACCGCGAGAATAATTTCCAAAGCCAAGCTAACCGACCACATTACCCTGATCCTCTCTTCTCTACACTGGTTACCTATATCCAGTAGGATTCAATATAAAATCTTATTGACCACCTTCAAATTAATTAATCATACCTATCTACACTGATTCATAGCCCTCCAGAAAATAGAATAAGACGAAGGAGGAACCTTAATACCATCTTAGTACCTGACTCAATAAAAAAGACAAAACAAATAACAAGTACCAGCGCCTTCTCATTCGTAGCACCATCATTATGGAATAACCTCCCAGACCAATTAAGAGAAATAAGATCTACAAAAATTCCGAAAAGACTAAAAACATATCTATTCTCACAATACTACTCCTGCATAGATAATGACCTGGATAAGGCCTCCCATCCTCCATAACTCTCTATGATTTTACCCTCTCCAGTAGTATCACTACAACTCCCATAGCAGAACATAAGACAAACCTATAATATGTATATATGTAAAAACTATGTAATAACTTGTAAATAGTTCTAAACTCTGTTATGCTGCCTGTATATAATTTGATTACAGTTCGATGTATCTGTTATATATTACTACTCTTGTTCTATGTAAGTTGATATTGTTTGATGTAAACCGCCACTGATCTTGGGAATTGGCGGTATATAAAAGATTTGCAAATAAAATAAAATAAATAAATATGTGAGATGAACGGGCAAAAAAATGGCGCAAATGCTGCTTGAGGCAAGTCTTGATGAAAAAGAGGTAAAGAGCTGAGAACAGTGCTGGGCCCAGCTTGAGGCGGGAAGAGGAACCAGTACACAAACCAGGAACAGCTAATTTTTTAAGGATATTTTCTGGGGAAACTGGACATCGTCTGAGCTCTGTGGGGAAAAAAGGAGACTGAGCAAGATGTCGCCCTTGGTTGGGAAGGGGACCACACATGCGTTGCAGCATTCCCAAAGGTTTTCTTTGAAAGCTGGGGAAATGTTCCGCGTGGGCTCTGTTAGGGCTGACGTCACCCATATGTGAGGACTGATTTCCTGCTTCTTCCTACAGAAAAGCAAACTTTAAAGGGGTATAAGGTCATCTCCCAAGACCTTTGGAGATTCCTGTATCTACAACTCACAATGTTAAGAAGTTTTCTGTTCATGGAACTGTCAAGAACCTCTCTGGATGTGGTGGGAAGAGAAAAATTAATTCAAGAAGTCTTCGAAGGTTAGTGTGAACTGTTGGAAAAACACCACGTACAACACCCAAAGAGCTGAAGGCTGACCTAGAGCTATCTGGACTGGTGGTTTCAACCTGCTCCATATGCCGTGCACTAAACAAAGAAGGACTTCATTACTACTACTATTACTGAGCATTTGTATAACACTACAAGACATGAGCAGGGACTGTCTTACATGTCTGTGCAGTGCTGCATATCAGAGCTTACAATCTAGTCAAGACATTGGAGAAAGCCAAGGAGGACACCTAAAAAGGCATGCCTGATCTTTGCCCAAACCTACCTACCTTGGGAAACCATAATCCTGGAAAAATGTTCTGTGGACTGATGAAACCAAATTTGAGCTCTTTGGCAATGCAGAGCAGCGATACATTTATAGGTGAAGAAATGAAGCTTATAAGGAAAAAAACACTCTTCCTAAAGTTTAAATATGGTGGAGGATCCATTAGGTATTTAGGAGCAAAATGTGCAACCTAGTGTTAGAAAGCTAGGTCTGGGTTGAAGGTCATGGGTCCTCCAACAGGACAATGACCCAAAACATACATCCAAAAGTACAAAAGAATGGTACAAAGGAACAAATGGATTGTTTGAAACTAGCAAGGAGTCCTGATCTCAATCCAATCGAGAACTTTTGGAAAGAGCTGAAATCTGCCATTAGTATAAGGAATCCTGGAAGCATTCATGAGCTGGAACAAATCACAGTTGTAGAGTGGGAGAAACTACCAGCAGACAGATATATGAAACCTATAGATAGCTTCGTTTGGAGGCTGACATCACTGCCAATGGTTATGCAACCAAATTTTAGTGAAGGGTGCTATTAATCCTGTCCAGGTCATATTTTGTGTTTTCTCAGAAATTACTATGTCTAAATTACACAGAAATCCTTTTTTTTGTAGCATACCTTTTGAACATACTATTAAAATTTTATGAAGACATACAGTTGAAATATTTCCAATTATTTCTCAAGATTATATATAACAACATACCTAAAGCAAGGATGCCAATAATGTTGACCACAGCTGTCCATCCCTTTTTTGTTCCTATAGAACACAGTATTGGCTACATTTTTTACTTGAAGAAAAAAGAGGCTTTAGGGGAGCACTAATGACTATCAATGTTGTAGGAATTGTGAGAGGAAGAAAGACCTGTGGTGGCAGTTTGGAGAAGAGGGAGAGAGGAACTGGGAAAACAATTCTGAATACATTCCATACAATAGAAGCATCTTTTAGAGCAGTGCTTCTCAACTTTTTCCTGGAGGCACACCTATTCCTTTGGGTTTTCAGGATTACCACAATGAAAATACATGCATTGCTCCCTCTAATATGCATGTCTAAAAGGCAGGGCCGGCCCGTCCATTGAGCGAGAATGTTTTTTGCACAGGGCCCTGCGTTTCAGGGGGCCCCGCGCAAAGAACATTCTGCATAGGTAAATTAAAAAAAAAAAAAAAAAAAAAAAGCTGGCTGCTGCCGTGGCAGCGTCAGGATCGAGTGTCCGCGGGGCCCCCTCCCCCCCCGCCCGGCAGAGCCCCCCCCCCTCCCTGCATGCGTTCCCTCTCGTGCTGGCTTTCAGATCCGCGAAGGGAGAGTTTCCCTTTTGCAGCTCTGTTAAGCCTGCCGGGGCCTGGGGCTGATGGGAAACAGAAAATGCCTGTTTCCCATCAGCCCCAGTGGGCTTAACAGAGCCGCGAAAGGGAAACTCTCCTTTCGTGGATCTGAAAGCCAGCGCGAGAGGGAACGCATGCAGGGAGGGAGGGCTCTGCCGGGCGGGGGGCCCCGCGGACACTCGATCCTGCCGCTGCCACAGTGGCAGCGGCAGCAGCCAGCTTTTATTATTTTGTTTAATTTTGCTGATGGGGGAAGGGGGTTAGGACTGGCTATGAGCTGATTGGTAATGGGCTATGGGGGGGCTAAAACTGAAAATGGGCTGATGGGGGGGTTAGGATTGGAAGTGGGCTGATGGGGGGTTAGGATTGGCAATGGGCTACAGGGGGGGCTAGGACTGGAAATGGGCTGATGGGGTTAGGACGAGGTGGGCTGATGGGGTTAGGACTGGTAATGGGCTGTGGGCTGATGAGGGGTTAGGACTGGTAATGGGCTATGGGGGCTAAAACTGAAAATGGGGTGATGGGGGGGTTAGGATTGGAAGTGGGCTGATGGGGGGGTTAGGATTGGAAGTGGGCTGATGGGGGGTTTAGGATTGGCAATAGGCTACAGGGGGGGCTAGGACTGGAAATGGGCTGATGGGGTTAGGACGAGGTGGGCTGATGGGGTTAGGACTGGTAATGGGCTGTGGGCTGATGAGGGGTTAGGACTGGTAATGGGCTATGGGGGGGCTAAGACTGGAAATGGGCTGATGGGGTTAGGACTGGAAGTGGGCTGATAGGGGGTTAGGACTAGTAATGGGTTATGGGGGGCTAAGACTGAAAATGGGGTGATAGGGGGGTTAGGACTGGTAATGGTTTGGGGGGTTGCTAGGACTGGAAAAGGGCTGAGTGGAAGGGGAGGCTTGAACTGCAATTAGCTGATGGGGATGGGGGCTTGGAATGGAAATGGGCTGAGTGGAGAGGAGCTAGGATTTGACATGGGCTGATGGTGGGGCTAGGAAAGGACTGTAAATGGGCTGATGGGGGACTGGGATTGGAAATGAGCTGATGGAGGGACTCGGATAGGACTGGAAATGGGCTGATGGTGGGGCTAGGATAGCGTTGGAAATGGGCTGATGGGGGGGCTAGGACTGGAAATGGGCTGATGGGGGGGCTAGGACTGGAAATGGGCTGATGTGGGGCCTAGAAGGGAGCGGATGCTGGGTGGGGCTGGAGCTAGAAGGGAGCTGATGTTGGGGGAGGATTAGAATGGGATGGAGTTGGGGGAGTGAAATGGAGAGGGGAAAAATATTTTTTGTGGGAGAGAAGGAAAATCTACAATTGGCCGGGTATTGGGAGAGTAAGTGGGGATTGAGGATGGAGGGGTAAAACTTGAGTGGATGAAATTGGAATGAGGAAAGAGCAAAAGGAGAAAGATCAGTATGTTAAAGCAGATGTAGAGAGAGAATGGAAAAAAACTAGAAGAGAGAAGAAAGGACAAATGGACAGCAGACGATGGAGAGTTAGCAGAAGACACGAAGAAACCAGAAGAAAGTGGCTGGAGCAATTGCAACGGGGAAAAAAAATGCACAAAAGGTAAAAAATCTCTTTATTTTGAATTTATTAACTGGACTATGTCGGCTCTGGGAAATGTGCATCATTAACGTCTGCGCTTTGTTTAGTGCAAGAGGAAATTAATTTATAGTTTTATTTCTACAGTGTTGTACATTCCAAGTTTGGCTTTTGGGGTTCCCAGTTTAATTATTGTCTTCCTCTTTCTAAATTGTGATTCCTTGTTTGGTGATGGTCTATGTTCTGCATGTGTAACTGAGCTGAGGTATTCTGTTTATGTAATTCCTATTTGACAGTGACATTTGTTCTCTTTCCCCAGTAGGTCATGTATTATTCTCTGAAATGTACTGGTTTAATTTTTGCAGTGTTGCCTTTTTATAGGTAGGGTCTGGTGCTTTGTGAGTCCTGGTAGTGCTGTTAGGATACGGCGGGTTTGCTATGGGTTCTAAATGGGCAGTGTTTGTAGTAGTTCCTAATGTGCTGGGCGGTTGGCACTGGATTATAGTAATGTAGAAATCATTTAGTCTTTCTTTATCCATACACTCATTAAGAGGCATGTTTACTAAAAGTTAGTGTATGGTAACATTATGCAAATATTTATGCAAATGAGGCCCCTTATACAAATGAGGCCCCGCACTGAGTCTCCGCACATGGTCCCGCACCCCCCTTGGGCCACCCCTGCTAAAAGGAGCAGCTGCAAAGGTTAGACTCATGCTTCAGTGTTTAAAAATACTATCTTGGAAGCCCAGACCAACTGTATTCTATGCTTTAAGAAAAGTGGAAGGAAGTCTAAAAAACTGCCAGCATGGTTTAAAGGTGAGGTCAGAGAGGCTGTTGTGAAAAAAGCATCTTTCAGTAAATGGAAAAAAGAGCCAAATGATACAAACTGGAAACAGCACAAGCACTGGCAAGTTAGATGCAAGGCATTGATAAGGCAGGCAAAGGGAGAATTTGAGAAGAAGCTTGCTGCGGAAGCAAAAACGCATAATAAAGACTTTTTCAAGTACATTCGTATAAAAAAAAAACGGAGTCAGTTGGTCCATTAGATGATAGAGAGGTTAAAGGGGCACTAAGAGGCAACAAGGCGATAGCGGAGAGACTGAATGAATTCTTTGCTTCGGTCTTTACTGAGGAAGATGTAGGGATGTTACCCATGACTGAAGTGGTATTTAAAGGTGCGAAAGAATTGAAGGAAATATTGATACATCGGGAAGATGTATTACAACTATTTGATAAACTGAAGAGTAGCAAACCACCTGGACCGGATGGTATATATCCAATGGTGTTGAAAGAACTGAAATATGAGATTGCAGACCTGCTATTAGTAATCTGTGAGCTATCATTTAAAATCATCTGTAATACCTGAAGATTGGAGGATTGCCAACGTAACGCCAATTTTTCAAAAGGGTTCCAGGGGTGATCCGGGAAACTACAGACCGCTGAGCCTGACGTCAGTACCGGAAAAATGGTAGAAACCATTATAAAGAACAAAATTACTCAACATGTAGATAGTCATGGCTTAATGGGAGATGGCCAACATGGCTTTAGACAAGGAAGATCTTGTCTTACTAATCTGTTATGTTTTTATTTGAAGGTGTGAATAAACAGGTAGACAAAGGTGAGTCAATATACTGTATCTGGACTTTCAGAAAGCCCTTGACAAGGTTCCTAATCAGAGACTTTTGGCAAAACTAAAAAGTCATGGGATAGGAGGCAGTGTACTATTGTGGATAAGGAACCGGTTAAAAGATAGAAAGCAGAGAAGGTAGGGCTAAATGGCCAATTTTTCCAATGGAGAAAGGTGAATATCGGAATATCTCAGGGATCCGTGCTGGGTCTGCTGCTTTTTAACATATTGATAAATGACCTGGAAATGGGAATAACGAGTGAGGTTATCAAATTTGCAGATGACACAAAACCTATTTAAAGTGGTTAAAACCCATGAGGATTGTGGAAAATTGCAAGAGTATCTTGATAAATTGAAAGACTGCGCAACTTGGAGTTCCCTTCCTGTGCAAAGCCCTCCTCCCTATCAGCTGAGCTGCGTCCTTTAACTCTGCACGCCAACGGGCGCTTCTGGCAGCATTCCAGGACTTCAGCTGGCTGATCGGCAGCAGTCAAGGAGTTGAGGGGGAGTTCCCTTCCCGTGCAAAGCCCTCCTCCCTATCAGCTAAGCCGCGTCCTTTAACTTTGCACGCCAATGGGTGCGCCTGTGTCTGGCGGGCCCACGCTGTGGCCCTTAGGTGTGTGACCTTAGCTACAGGCCACAGCGTTTTCCTGATCTGAGGCCAGCATCCACTCTCGGTTACTTGATGGGCGGATGTTTGCTCTCCGTTGTTGTTTTGTCACCTGCTGCATGCCTGATGTACCTATAGCTCCAAAGCGTATAGTATGCTTCTATTTTAACATTTGTTTGGCCTTTCTCTTCTCTCGGTGCTCCTTATCTCTCTTTTTTCCCTTCCTTGTGTTCTGCTTATGGAAGGACAGACTAGATAGGCCATGTGGTCTTTTTCTGTCATCATGTTTCTGTGTTTCTATGCTTTCCCTCCTTCTCCTCTTTTGGTATTTTAAGCCCCATTCTTGGCCCTTTGTCATCCCATGTTATGATGAGGCCTTCAGGTAATTTGGCTAACCTTATCTATGTCTTCCCTAATCCCGGTCTTCCTAGATTTATCCCTCGCTCTGAAATTCCCTGCCCTCCCTAAACATTTCTCTCACGTTAGGACAAGGCCTTTTCGTAACTTATCCAACCTTATTCATATCCCTCTCCTCTCCCCCCTCTGCTCTCCCCTTCTCATGTGCCTTGTGGACGCTCACTCTATCTCTAACAAACTTGCTTTTATACATGATCTTTGTATTTCTTGCGCACTTCACCTCCTTGCTTTAACTGAGACCTAGCTTCTTCCTGCCGCTCTTTGTCTTGGGGGCTTTCAGTTCTCCCACACTCCTTGTCCCACTGGACATGGCAGGGGTATTGAGCTGCTTCTTTCACCCTCGTGTCACTTCCAGACCCTCATCCTACCTCAATCTCATTCTTCTCTCTTTTGAAGTCCACTCCATCTGTCTCTTCACTCCTCTCCCACTCCGGGTAGCTGTTATCTATCGGCCTCCCGACATTTCTGTTTCTACTTTTCTTTCCGACTTTGATTCTTGGCTGTCTACCTTTCTTAACCCCTCCTCCCCCACCCTTATTCTCGGGGATCTTAACATTCATGTTGACTCTGACCCCCATGTTTTAAAACTCCTCTCCCTTACCTCCTCATATGACCTTCAACTCTGCTCCACTGCCCCTACTCACCAATATAGTCACTGCCTCGACCTGATTTTCTTCTCTAACTGCTCACCCTCCAACTTCTGTAACTCTGTCCTTCCCTTATCTGACCACCACCTTTTGACTTTTATTATTCATCTCCCGCCTCAGCCTCGTCCTGTCTCCACTAACCTTTCTAGAAACCTTCTTGCTATTGATCCCTTAGATCTCTCCTCCATTATTTCCTTACCCCTTTCATCCATTCTGTTATCCAAATCCATTGATGAGGCTGTGACCTCTTATAACGCTGTACTCTCCTCTGCCCTGGATGCTCTTGCTCCCCTTACTCCACGTCCTGTTAGGCGTTCTTCTCCCCAGCCCTGGCTCTCTCCTACTGCCTGCTATTTGCGTTCCTGTGCCTGCTCTGCTGAGCATGCTTGGCTCAAATGCTGCTCCCATGCTGACTTTCTCCACTTTAAATTCATTCTCTTCTCTTTCCAGTCAGCCATTGCACTTGCTAAACAAGTCTACTTAATCCATCTGACAAACTCTCTTGCCTCTGATCCTCATCATCTCTTCAACACACTCGGTTCTCTCCTCAGTGTGCCCCCACCTCTTATTCCTCCCTCCCTTCCTGCCCAAACCTTGGCTGCATACTTTCATGATAAAATCCACAAGATCACCCTCCAATTCCCCGCTACCCTTACTACCCCCCCTTATTTCCCAACTCTCCTCCCTCACCTCTGCTACCCTTTCTTCCTTCCCTATGGTCTCTGATGAGGAAACGTCGCTCCTTCTTTCTTCCTCTAAACTTACTACCTGCTTGTCCGACCCCATCCCCTCCCACCTCCTTAGCTCCATCTCCTCCACTATCATTCCTTCCATCTCTCATATTCTCAACCTATCACTTTCCACCGCAACTTTCCCTTCTGACTTCAAGCACGCTGTGGTCACACCCCTTCTCAAGAAACCCTCACTTGATCCCACCTGTCCTTCTAAATATCGACCCATCTCTCTCCTTCCCTTCATCTCTAAACTACTTGAGCGTGCAGTCTATCACTGCTGTCTCGATTTCCTCTCCTCTCATGCTCTCCTGGATCCTTTACAATCTTTCTTCCATCCCCTACATTCCACGGAGAGCTCTCACCAAAGTCACTAATGATTTGTTCCTGGCAAAATCCAAAGGCTTTTACTCTGTCCTTATTCTTCCTGATCTCTCTGCTGCTTTTGATACTGTGACCACAACAACCTTCTTATCACCTTGTCCTCACTAGGTTTCAAGGACTCTACTTTCTTGGTTCTCCTCCTCCCTCTCCCATTGCTCTTTCAGCATGTGCTTCGGTAGCTCCTCCTCTTCTTCTACCTCATTACCTGTAGGTGTACCTCAGGGTTCCGTCTTGGGACCGCTCCTCTTCTGTTTCTATACCCAGTCCCTTGGTGCCCTTATCTCTTCCCATGGCTTTCACTATCATCTCTATGCTGATGAATCTCAAATCTACCTCTATATGCCTGTTATCTCTCCAGAAATCCAGGCTAAGATCAAGGTCTGCCTCTCTGACATTGCTAACTGGATGTCCCTCCGCCACCTAAAATTGAACATGGCCAAGACTGAACTCCTTATCTTTCCCCCAAATGCCTTCCCTCCTCTTCCCCCTTTCTCTGTCTCTGTGGCTAACTCTGTTATCCTTCCTGTCTCTTAAGCATGTAACCATGGTGTTATCTTTGACTCCTCTCTCTTTCTCTCTACATATCCAACTCATTGCTAAGTCATGCTGTTTCTTTCTCTACAATATCTGTAAAATTCACCCCTTCCTCTCTGTTAACACTACTAAAATGTTTGTCCACTCCTTAATCACCTCCCGCCTTGATTACTGTAACCTTCTCCTTGCTGGCCTCCCCTCTAACCACCTCTTTCCCCTTCAGTCTACTCAACATTCTGCTGCTCGACTGATTTTTTGCCAGCCTCGTTTTTCCCACATCACTCCTCTCCTCATGTCACTTCATTGGCTCCCCATCTGTTTCCGTATCCAATTCAAGCTTCTCCTGATGACCTATAAATGTATTCACTCTTCTGCCCCCCAGTACCTTTCGTGTCTCATCTCTCTTCACACTCCTTCTCGGTTACTTCGTTCTTCTAATAGTCTTGGTTTATCTATGCCTTTCACTCGTATTGCTAATTCTAGACTTCGCCTCCTTTGACCTTGCTGCACCCTTCGCCTGAAACAGTTTACCTGTCTCTGTGCGCCAGGCGTCCTCCCTGGCCATCTTCAAGTCCAGGTTGAAATCCCACCTCTTCACTATTGCTTTTCACTGTTGACTCTTGTGTTGTGATTTGACTACTTTATACATGCTATGTTTGCTCTCTCTAATATCATCATTCGTATCTTGTCCTGTTGATCTGTAATTTTGTATTATGTAATTTTTTGTCTTAACTAGATTGTGAGCTCTGAGCAAGGACTGTCTCTTATTTGTGTGTACAGCTCTTCGTATGTTTGCAGCGCTTTATAAATGCTTAATAATAATAATAATAATGTGGACAAGTGCAAAGTTATGCACCTAGGAAAGAACTCAAACTATGGTTACACAATGCAAGGTTCCACATTAGGATCCCACCACCCAGGAAAAAGATTTAGGCGTCATCGTGGATAACATGCTAATACCCTCTGCCCAGTGTGCAGCTGCGGCCAAGAGAGCAAGTAGAATGCTAGGTATAATAAGAAAAGGAATGGAAAATAAAACAAAGGATATCATAATGCCTCTGTATCATTCTATGGTGCGACCGCACCTTGAATATTGTGTGCAATTCTGGCCGCCGTATCTTAAAAAAGGATATAGTGTTGTTAGAAAAAGTGCAGAGAAGAGCCACCAAAATGGTAAAGGGGACAGAAGGATAACCCCTATGAAGAGGGGCTAAAAAGATTAGGGCTTTTCACTCTGGAAGAGAGACAGCTGAGGGGAGATATGATAGAGGTCTATAAATTAATGAATGGAGTGGAACGGGTAGTGGCACTATATGTATTGTTTATCATCAGAATATAGAAAGGTTAGGGGACATGCAATGAAGCTACAGTGTAACCCATATAAGACTAAGAGAAAATATTTTTTCACTCAACGTGTAATAAAACTCTGGAATTTGTTACTGAAGGATGTAGTAAAAGCTGTTAGTGTAGTGGGTTTAAAAAAGGTTTGGACAAGTTCCTGGAGGAAAGGTCCATAAACCATTATTAAAAGGGACCCAGGATATAGCTGCTTGACCCAATACAAGCATTGTGGAACCTGTGTCTTTTGGGGAAACTGCTAGGCACTTGTGATGTGGATTGGCCACTGTTGGAAACAGGATAATGGGCATGATGGACCCTGGTCTGACCCAGTACGGCATATCTTATGTTCTTATGTCTCTCTTCGTAGAAAAAAAATTATGGCATATAAAGACCACACTGTGTATCCAGACTGTCCATCCACACCATCTGCTCAGCTCACAATCCCTTCCTCTCCTTGAAATTTTCTGTGCTTGACCCATTCTTTCTTGAATTCAAGTTCTTTTCTATTTCACTCTCCTATGATTTTCTTTTCTTTTTAAGAACCACTTCTGTGCATTTATACCTTGGAGATATTTATGGTTAATTCTGTTTATTCAGAGAATAGCACACACCAAAATGTAGACAAAGAACATATATTGATATCTTCAAAAAACTATATATTGCTCATTGCAAAATCTTCAGTATTGTATTTCAAGTGAATTGCTTACTCATATATGGATGTATAAAAACATTAGCAATCCTCAACAGTATATAAACTGTGTCCCAAAGGAGTATATAGGGACTCAACGGGTGGTCAGAAACAAAACAAATCAACATCAAATACATTGAGGAAAATCAAAACTCCTGAATTTACATTACTGTACATTCGTTCAAACTCGCGGTACAGTATTTTTCACTTTTCTCCAATAGCCCATTATCCCTAACCATAACCTCCCTCTCTCCCCCCACACTGAATTAAATTGAGAGAGGCTGTTAAAGACACATTCCTCATTGTCTGTCCCTTGGGTTTATGCCCTCCTGCCAGCAGATGGAGACAGAGAACCATTAGTTTGATGTCCCCCCTATAAAGGTCCTGTGCAGCCAATCTTTCCCCAGTATTTCTCAATCTCCTGCAGGTGGAGGCAGTCTAGACTCTACTACATTGCTTATCAAAAAAATAAAATTTCCTTCAAAAGAATTTCTTCAACGGCTCCACGAGGGGTTCAAGGTTTGGACTTGAGTGCAGAACCTGATGGTGTCTGGTCCATCCCCATTGCTCCCTTCTTTCCTGGCATCAGGCCCTACCAGAGGAACCCTTTACAGGCTTTCTGCATTTAACTCCCACTTCCATATCATCCTGCTAGACCATTTCAGACGAGTGGGTTGTGTTCCCCTACCAGCAGATTGGTGGCTATAGTCAATAAAATGCCCAAGTTTCAATGAGATCACTCCCATGCTTCTATTCATCTCAGGCTCCAGAGGGCAGTATTTTGTCTCCAGTATCTGGTGAATGTATTTTCTCCTATCAGAAGAAATTCAGAACAATTCAGAGGGAAAGATTGATTTAAACGCCCATGAACCTTAAGGGTGACTCTCAGCATGATGTGGGAGATTCCACTAGACTGTGGTCTTTGGTAGACATAGGAGGAGGGAAAATTGGTTCAATTCTGCATTCTTATGATAGCCTGTGAGCAGCTAGAAAATTGGAAGGATTTGGACGAGTGCAGCAGTCTTCTTTCTCCTTTGTTGCCCTGGCTTTCTCCTGAAGATTGCAGAAGACTGTCAGAGGAATCTGCCTGCCAGCCACCTTTATTTAACTACTTTTATATACCACCTTATTAGAATGTCAAGGTGGCTTACATATTAACAAATTAGAAAGAACATTGAAGTGACGTGAACAAATAGGAACAAACAAAAGTAAAGAACAATGTGCATATTGCTACAGATTCAATGTGGATGAGTGGGAAGGAGGGGTGGGATGCAGAACCAAGGAATGCGACAGACTAAATTATACAGTGTGCTCAGAATAGCTAACTGGAGGGTAGAATTCTGTGCACTTGATGATAGGGGCAGAGCAGAGATGGCATCCATTTGTCCAAGAAGGGTCGATGTGTTTTCAGTAGCAGACTGGCTAGCCTATTGAAGAGAGCTTTAAACTAGATTCATTGGGGATGGGTGAAGAAAGCCCCCAGGTAAGTGAAACATTAAATACCTTTATGGAAATGGCAACATATGGAAAGCGGTATGTATAAATGCCCATAGCATGGGAAATAAGATCCTGGATGTTGAGGCTTTAATGGGAGAGGCTGAATTGGATTTAGTGGCAGTAACAGACATGGTTCATGGACAACCGTGACTGGGATGTAACTATACCAGGCTATACTTGATTCAGAAAGGAAATAGGAAGAAGGGGAGGAGTGGCACTATATGTAAAAAATAATATTAAAACTAAGGAAATACAAGGCTTAAAAGGGAGAGAGGAGGCACTGTGGTTTAAACTAGAAAGAGGAAAAGAGAAATTCATTTGCATTGGTGTGATATACAGACTTTCCTCACAGGGAAAAGAGGTGGACAAGAGAATTAATTGAAGACATATGCAGCATTGCCGGGAAAGGGGAAGTGCTACTGATTGGCACATCCCTGCTGCAATATCATCTAGAAATAAGGAGATCCTGGATTCTCTACAGGGAGAACTATTCATGCAACTGGTAACAACCCACATGTGAAAGGCCATACTAGACTTGGTGCTTACCAATGGTGAAAGTGTCTGTTATAGTGGGAGATCATTTTGCATCCAGTGATCACCAGATGGTGTGGTTCAGTATTAGGACTAGGGCTGATAAAATCCATTCAAAAGTGAGGGCCTTAGACTTTAGGAAAATTAACTTTGCAAAGATGGGCCAATACCTCAGGGAGTTGTTAGCGGGATAGGAACAGCTGGGGGATGTAGAAAAACAGTGAACAAAACTGAAAGGGGATATTTTAAGGGCAACCAACTTTTTGTTAAAATGGTAAATAGGGGGAGTATCCAAGATGGCGATTGGCAGCCATGTCTGAATGGTTGTCTTTCCTATGGGTCAGAAGAGGAAGGGTCAGGGGGCTGGGTGCCCCTCTTAGTCCCCCATGCCCTCCTCTCCTTTATCTACTGTTTTGGTCCGTTGGATCCTTTTTTATTGCAACCATCCAGGCAGCCGGTAGTAGCAGAGGAGTTAAGCCTGATTGAGTCTATGCTGAGGTTGGGTGATTCTGTGCTTTCCACAGGCAGCAATTCTGTCTCTCCTGTAGTACAGCAGCCGGTGAAGGAGTTTTGAGTTCAGGAGTCTCCAGACGCACTGCCGATGCTGATTGCCCTGGTACTCTTGTGAGCAGTGAAGGGGCTGTTCCGGGTACTCCGTCTGAGGGGGTGGTTTCTCCTCTGGGTCAGCACAGTGTTGGCATCATTCAAGTGTTTCTAGTGGGAGAGCGAGCAGTCGAGGGGGCTGCAGTTCAGTCCTGGACACAGACACCGCTTGAGGTGGAAGGTCGACCGAGAGCTATGGAGGTGACCACCTCTGTTTTCTCTCTGCAGCATCCAGAGTCCTTCACTTTGGAATCTATTTGGAAGGCAATTGAGCAATTGGGATCTGCTCTGATGCCACATGTGGCTTTGTGAGCTCAGACAGTACAGCAGCATTCTCATGCGATTGAGGATTTTTCAGCAAAGGTACTTTTACTTCAGAACTCCTTAACACTGCAATCGCAAGTAAAACTAAGGAGCGCTCTGATGCCCATATTAACGAGGCTGGTATTGTAAGATCTAAGTTAGAGGCTTTGGAGAACTCTGTGAGAGCAGTCAATTTGAGGCTGGTAAATTTTCCTCGAACAGTGTCTATTTCAGCTAGAGAGATGTTTTGAATTATTTGTCTGAAATATTAGGGATGCCTCCTGAGTTTCACCCTCCACTTGTTAAGGTTTATTATTTGCCGGTTTCATAAAGGAGAGCGCTTTACAGACTCATTCAGGAGTAGGTCAAGTAGATACTCTTAATTTAACTGCGATATTGAAAACCTCTTAAGAGAAGCAAGTATTGTCTGCTACTTTGTTGATTACTCTCGCATTGCTTTCTGATAAAGATTGATTAATGAAGATGTACTTCAAAAAGCGTAATATTCTTTTTAAAGGCTTGCTAGTGCGAATGTACCCCAAATTGGCTCAGGAGACTCAGAGGAGGTGGTGAGAGTTTCTCCTCCTTCGCCCTGGGGTTCAGCAATTGGGAGGCCTTGTCTTAAAATTTCCATGTAAATGCCTGATTAAATATCAGGTGGTTTCTATATTTTTTGAGCCAGCCCAATTGCTATCCTTCCTTCACTCACATGGTATTGGGAGTTCTGCGGGGCCTCCCACTGTACCGCCATGAATTTGGAAAGTACCGGCCGTTGTGGTTGTTTTTCCTTTTGATATTTGAATTGTTTTTTCCTTCTACTTAGATCTTCTCGATTGTGGGCTGGAGTGGGTTTTGATTTTATATTTTGCCTTATTTTCCTTTTATTATAACGTATCAAATTCCCAATTTCTGCACAAGATTGTATGTCTTGTTATGTTGTAAAATCACATTAAAAAAAGCTAAATAAAAGTAAAAGGAAAAGTTGACTGCTATGGTTTTCGAAAGAAGTAGATGAAAAGGTGAGGAAAGAGGGAGGCCTTTATGAAATATAAGAGTTCACAGAGAGGAAAACAGGAATCTATATTTGGAAAAACTTAGAGAAACTAGCAATCAGGAGAGCAAAGATTCAAAAAGAGGAGGAAATAGCCAATGCAATGAAATTGGGGAATAAGACATTTTTCAGATATGTTAGTAAGAAGAGGAAGGGCAAAAGTGGTATTGTCGGACTTGAGGGTGAAGGGGAGGAATATGTAGAAGCTGATGAGAATAAATGATAATTGCTTAACAAATATTTCTGCTCTGTGTTCATAGATGAAGAACCAGGAGCAGGACCTCAAAAAAAAAATACCCAGAAGCAGAAGAGAGGGGCATCTTGAACAATTTTCAGAAGACTATGTTCATGAGGAACTAGCTAAACTTTAAGTAGACAAAGCAGTGGGACCAGATGGGGATACACCTGAGAATGCTGAGAGAACTTGGGGATATTCTAGCAGTTCCACTGACCTTTCAATGCCTTGTTGGAGTCGGGAGAGGTGCCGGAGGACTGGAGAGAGGCACATGTGGTCCCTTTACACAAAAGTAAGGATGTGGTTGAAAACTACAGGCCGGTTTAACCACTGGTAGTGAGTAAATTATTGGAAGTGCTGCTGAAAGAGAAAACAGTGAGGATTCTGGAGTAGAACGGATTACCGGATCCGATGCAGCATAGATTCACCAGAGGCAGGTCTTGTCAGACAAATCTGATTGATTTCTTTGACTGGGAGACCAGGGAGTTGGACCGAGGGAGAGCCCTAGATGTGGTGTATTTAGATTTCAGTAAAACCTTTGACACCATTCCGCACAGGTGACTTATAAACAAACTGACACCCTAGGGACAGACCCTAAAGTCACTGCTTGGGTTAGAAATTGGTTGAAAGGGAGGCGACAAAGGGTACAGGTAAATGAAGCTCACTCTGAGCAGGATGAGGTTACCAGTGGTGTGCCCCAGGAATCTGTTCATGGTCTGATTCTTTTTAACATCTTTGTTAGTGATATTGTGGAAGGGCTTTCGGGTAAGGTTTGCCTCTTTGTGGAAGATACCAAAATCTGCAGTAGAGTAGACACCCAGGAAGGTGTAGATAACATGAGGAGGGATCTAGCTAAGCTTGAAGAATGGTCTAGAATTTGGCAGCTGAGATTTAATGTAAAAAAAAAAATGCAAGGTCATGCATTTGGGCTGCAGCAATCCAAGGGAGTGATTATAGTATAGGGGATGAAGTCCTTCTGTCCACAAAAGAAGAGCGGGACCTAGGCATCATGATGTCTGATATTGTGTGCAATTCTGGAAACCACATCTTCAAAAGGATATAAACAGGTTGGAGTCGGTACAGAGAGTGGCTACTAAAATGGTTAGTGGTCTTTGTTATAAAGCATATGAGGACAGACTTAAGGATCTTAATCTGTGTACTTTAGAAGGAAGGCGGAATAGAGGTGATATGATTGAGATGTTTAAATAACTCCGTGGCATAAATGCACAGGAGGGAGAGCCTCTTTCGATTGAGAGCAAGCTCTGCTACGAGGGGACATAGGATGAGGGTGAAAGGGATAGACTCTGGAGTAATATGTGGAAATATTGTTTTATGGAAAGAGTGGTAGTAGATGCATGGAATAGTCTCCCAGTGGAAGTGGGTAGAGATAGACAGTATCTGACTTCAAAGAAAGGAAAAAATGGAACTATTGTAGTGGTTGTTATGGAAGGGCAGACTAGATAGGATACACAACGAGCAAGAGTCGAAAGACGTTAGGAATGGTTCAAAGTTCTTTATTAAGGTAGTCCCCAACGCGTTTCGGCATGAATTGCCTTCCTCAGGGGGTACACGGAGTGGCAGGTGCACCTACTCCTGCCATCTTGCTGGGCAGACTAGATGGACCATACTGGTCTTTATCTGCTGTCATTTAGTATGTTACTATGTATATCATGGACTGCCCAAAGAACAAAAAAGTCAGTACTAGAGGAGATCAAACCTAAGCTTTCCTTAATATATCAGATGACAAGACTTTGATTTTCATACTTTGGATGCATCATACGAAGAGATCATTTATTTATTTATTTATAAGCTTTTATATACTGCCACTTCCATAGATCAGTGGCGGTTTACAATGAAACACAACCAAGTTTATTTATTTTATTTATTTATTTATTTTTATTTCTTATATACCGCGCTTTTAATCAGTGCGGTTTACAAATGAACAAATTTAAACACAATGATACAATCAGCATTGGTTTTTTTTACAAAGAACAGGGTACAAAAACTGGGGGGGGGGGGGGCATGCATTCTGCCCAAGTTACATTATAACATTCATGAACATTGGAAAAAGACATAATGCTTGGCAAGGTAGAAGGTCACCGTAAAAGGAGGAAGGCCAGCAATGAGATGGATCAATATAACAGCAGCTATGGATACCACTCTATAACAATGAGATGCTTGCTGAAGACCGAACAAAGTTTTTAGGTCAGCTTTCCAGAGGGTCACCAGGAGTTGACACCAACTCGATGGCACTTAACAACAAATCTTAAAACATAATGTCTGAAGAACAAAAGAAACAGAAGGGAGGAGAGCTGAGCCCAGCATGAGTTTCCTGCCTGAGGCTCTGAGGCTTGACCACGTCATTGTCCTTGTAGGGGTGTTCCCAATTCAGTCTGTCTGGGGTGCAATTTAGGGTGGACTGCTGGTGACAGCGTAGTGTGGGGATTTCCTATCATTTTCTTCACGCGTTACTAGTGCTTTTTACTATTGTGTGCCTGGCAATTACACAGTCCTAGCATGCATTCTGCTCAAGTGGTTCCAATGCACATTGTTGTACAAGTGCTTTTAAGGTGCACCTTATGGCTGCCGTACGCTGCTATTACACTTGCCTTAAATCTTTTCATCCAGGAATTGTCGTTTCACCTGTGGCAAATGAGGTGCTCTTTCTGGACTCTGCTTTTCTTATATGGCAGCTTCTGAATCGTACCCGGAGAGACCATTTTCTCCCTCTCAGCAAAGGAGATGTAGTTGGGCTGGCCTGGCCTGCCTTATGGCAGGGGGTGGCAGATGGCATTGTGGGTAAGGATGACCAGCCACCTGAAGGTTCTGACAACACTGCTGTTGGCTGCTCCTCTTCCTTGAGGGCAATGATTCTCAACCCAGTCCTCTGGTACCACCAGGCCATTCAGATTTTCAGGATATCCACAATGAATATGCATGACAGATCTGCATACAATGGAAGCATCTCATGCATATTCATTGTGGATACCCTGAAACCCCAACTGGACTAGGGGTACCAGAGGACTGGGTTGAGAACCACTGCTCTGCGGGTTGGGGCATCAGCTTAGGTCCCTCTTGGGTCATTTCTGAGAGGAGAGCTTTTGGAACCTGGCTTGTCCTCCCCGGAATTCTGTTCCATCTGACTAAAGACCATGTAATTTTGGTATGGAAATTCAGACCCTGCGGCCTCTGGATGCCCCCGAGCACAATCTTATGAGGGGCAGGTTGAGAGTGGAAGCTGTTTTCATTGCCTATAGATAAGCAACCTCAGTAAAGGTTGCCTCCTGGAGATGTGGAGCAGCTGGGGCCTGTTTGATATCTAATCTGCAACTTGGGCTCTGCTGTGGATTGCAAAGTGCTCTCGCCTTCAGAGACTTATGGAGAGTCTGGGGTTATCTGCCTGTTCAGGATGGAGGATCAGGCAGTGTTGATTACCAGGGTCTTCTCCACCTTGGACTTGGAGGATGCTCCAGACACTAAGCAAGGGCTGAAGGTCCATCCGCTCCTGCAAGGGGTGCCAAAAATCCACTATATTTTTTCCATTCCTGGAGGTGATCAAGGTCATTATCTGGGCAGAGTGGGGTTCTCCCTACTCCCTGCCTAAGGGTGTTAAGATGTGCACTTTCTAGGAACAGGAGTGCATGGTGTGGCTTGATATTCCAAAGGTGTATGCGCAGATCAGAGGTTACAAGATGGGCCACCATTCCTGTGGAAGAAGAATCAGCCTTAAAATTTACTCTGGACCGAAAGGTTGGTTTGGTGTTGAACTAGCTCACCATGGTGGTTGCTATTCTTCAGTTGGCAGTTTGTGCAGGCCTGATGTGTTTCTCTTCTTCAGTAGATTCATTATCTACCGCCAGATGACTCTGGCCTTCCTTTCTGATGCCATGTGCGACCTAGTGGCCAGGGATAGTGCCAAGTCAACGGTGACATTGAATTGGATTTGGCTCTGTTACTGGGCAGCGGACACATCTCCTACAGCCTGGTTGGCCCAGCACCACCAGAACAATCTGTCCTGGGTGGCGTTCTACATGCCAAATCACATGTCCCAACAGTAGCCAAGGAAGAGATCCATAAATAGGTTCAGTTATATTGACAGTCATGCCCTACCTGCCAACTTCATAACCCCGCTAGTCCAACCTGCCCCTCTAGTGCCTGTGCCCATCATTGAAACCCCATTTGAAAGTGGCCATGGATCTGGTAGGACCTTTGGAGCAAAACCACATGAGGTAACAAGTATATTTTAGTCATATTGGACTACACTACCCAACTTATTTTATTTATTTAATTAGACTTATATACTGTTTTTCTACGAGTCAAAGTGGTGTACATTCAGGTACTGTGTATATATATTTCCTTTGTCCCCGAAGGGCTCACAGTCTTGTTTTGTTTTTTGTGCCTGAGGCAACGGAGGGTTAAGTGGTGTGCCCAAGGCCACAAGGAGCACCTGTAGGACTAGAAACCCCAGTACGTCCGGCCCAAGGTTGCTGTCCTCTAGCAGGATTTGAACCTCTGGCCCTCCGGCCCAAGGTAACTTGCTCCAACAACTAGGCCACTCCTGATACCTGTAGGCAATTGTTCTAAAGAATATGAAAATTTCCCAGAGAGCATTCGCGATTGCAGTAGTATTTTCATTTTCAGAATACCCAATGAGATCATCACAGATCAAGGAACACCTTTTGTATCCAAGATGATGAAGCAAGTGTGTGCCTTGGTGAAGGTCAAGATGTTGTGAATATCAGTATATTACCTACAGACGGATGGCTTCGTTGAGCGATTCAATAGAACTCTAAAGCAGATGTTAGTTTGTATAGGAGGATGGGAAGAATTGGGTCATTCTCCTACCCTCTTTGATGTTTGCCATCCACGAAGTACCTTAAAGTTCTACGGGGCTTTTATTTTTTTAGTTGCTTTTCAGAAGAAGGACAAGAGACATATTAGACATGGTAAAGGCAACCTAGGAAGAAGAGCCCCCCATGCTGGGCGTAATTTGGTGGAGTACGTTATACAAATGCAAGACCAGCTGAGGAAAGTCAGAGAGGTTGCCAAACTCAGTCTGGAAAAAGCCCAAGTGAACAGGATAGGGGCTACAATCCGACAGCCGTGCACTGCACCTTCCAACTGCAAGACAGAGTTTTAGTCTTGCTGCCTTCATCTGAGAGCAAGTTACCCTGTTTATGGCAGGTGTCCTACGAGGTGGTAAAGAAAGTGGGGCCTGTTAACTACAAGATTGCCCAGCCATGAGAAATTGAAGAAAACCAGAATTTACCATACTAATCTATTGAAACAGTGGACTCCAGTGACAGCTATGGTGGTACAGGGAGATGATTTTGGACTGGAAATTTCAGCCCCATCTGATACAGCTCAAGTCACAATTGGAGACCAGCTCTCTGCTGCCCAGAGAAGATTTAGAAGGTTTGGTTCACCAGAACCTAAAGTGTTCTCCACCCGCCTGGGATAAACCCACCTCATTTGTCATGATATCGTTACTGACTCTGGGGTGGTTATCTGGCAATGATCTTAGTGGATTCTGGAGGTCTGGCAACAGGCCATTGCCAAGGAGCTGGAAGAGATGCTTAACCTGGGAGTTATAGAATAGTCTCAGTAACTGCTCATCTCCCATTGTCTTGTGCCTAACCCAATGAAAGCATCAGATTCTGCATAGACTTCTGGAGGGACAATGCAGTTTCTAAACTGGAAGGATATCCCATGCCCAGCGTAGATGAGCTAATTGAACAACTTGGTGGAGTATGCTTTATATCAGTCTTGGATCTGACCAAGGGATACTGGCAGGTGCCCTTGACTCAGGCTGCAAAGGAAGACTGCTTTTTCGACACCGCAAGGTCTGTTCCAGTTTATAATACAACCTTTTGGATTACAAGGGGCTCCTACCATGTTTTTAATGCCTACTCAACTGCCTACTAAGATGGCACAAGATATGCCATACTGGGTCAGACCAAGGTCCATCAAGCCAGTATGCTGTTTCCAATAGTGGCCAATCCAGGTCACAAGTACCTAGCTGTTTTCCCAAAAAGACACACAGGTTCCACAATGCTTGTATTGGGGCAAGCAGTGGATTTACCGGGTCCTCTTCAATAATGGTTTATGAACCTTTCCTCCAGGAACTTGTCCAAATATTTTTTAAACCCAGCTATATTAACAGCTTTTACTACATCCTCTGGTAATGAATTTCGGAGTTTTATTATATGTTGAGTGAAAAAATATTTTCTCAGTTTTAAATGGGTTACACTGTAGCTTCATTGCATGTCCCCTAGTCTTTCTACTTTTTGATGCTGTAAAGAATCTATCTATGGTTGCCCGTTCCACGCCATTCATTATTTTATAGACCTCCATCATATCTCGCCTCAGCCATCTCTTTTCTGGGTTGACTAGCCCTAACCTTTTAAGCCTCTCCTCTTAGGGGTATCCTTCCATCCTCTTTACCATTTTGGTGGCTCTTCTCTGTACCTTTTCTAGTTCTGCTATATCCTTTTTAAGATACAGTGACCAGAATTGCACACAATATTCAAGGTGCGGTCACACCATGGAACTATAGAGGCATTATAATTTCCTTTGATTTATTCTCCATGCCTTTCGTTATGATTCCTAGTATTCTATTTGCCTTGGCTGCTGCTACACACTGGCTGGAGGGTTTCAACATGTTATCCATGATAACACCTAAATCTTTTTCTTGGGTGGTGGTTCCTAATGTGGAACCTTACATCATGTAACCATAGTTTGGGTTGTTCTTTCCTAGGTGCATAACTTTGCACTTGCTCTCATTTCATCTGCCATTTGAATGTCCAGCCTTCCAATTTATCAAGGTCCTCTTGCAATTTTTCACAATCCTCTTGGTTTTTAACAACTTTGAATAATTTGGTGTCATCTGCAAATTTGATTACCTCACTCATCATTCCCAGGTCATTTATGTATATGTTAAAAAGCAGCGGACCCAGCACAGGTCCCTGGGGTACTCTACTATTCACCTTTCTCCATTGGGAAAATTGACCTTTCAGCCCTACCCTCTGTTTTCTATCTTTTAACCAGTTCCTGATCCACAATAGTACACTGCCTCCTATCCAATGACTTTAATTTTGCCAAGAGTATCTCATGAGGGACCTTGTTAAAGGCTTTCTGAAAATCCAGATACGCTATATCGACCGGCTCACCTTTTTCTACCTGTTTATTCACACCTTAAAAAAAAATATAACAGATTAGTAAGATGACCTTCCTTGGCTAAAGCCATGTTTGCTTTTGTCCATTCAACCATGACTGTCTACATGTTCTTTATGATGGTTTCTACCATTTTACTCGGTTCTGACGTCAGGCTCACCAGATGCAGATCTTGACAACATTGTCATATATAGCAAAGACTAGACCACCCATCTAACTCAAGTACAAGCCGTGCTGACAGCCAATCCTAAACAATGGTTTCTGAGAGGTCGGGACGTCCAATACCTGGGATATTTAGAAGCACAGATACATGACGGCAGAAAAATACCACATGGCCTATTTAATCTGCCCTTCCATATCAACTACAATAGTCCCCTTCTTACCTTTAGAGATCCTCTTGTTTTGTCCCATGCTTTTTTGAATTCAGATACTGTCCTTGTCTCCACCAGTTCCACTGGCAGACTATTCCATGCATCTACCACTCTTTCTGTAAAGAAATATTTCCGCATATTACTCTTGTGTCTATCCCCTTTCACTCTCATTCTATGTCCCCTTGTAGCAGAGCTTGCCTTCAATTGAAAGAGAGACTCCTGTACATTTATGCTACTGAGGTATTTAAATGTCTCTATCATATCTCCCCTATCCCGCCTTACCCAATAGCCCTTCTGCAGTATGACTAACAGATGTTAAAAAGAATTGGACCAAGGACAGATCCCTGCAGCACACCACTGGTAACAACTTCCTCAGTGAGCTCTTGTACTCTGTTGCTTCCCACTCAACCAATTTCTAACCCAATTAGTAACTTTAGGGTCCATCCCTAGGGTGCTCAGCTTCTTTATAAACTGCCAGTGTGGGACAGTGTCAAAAGCTTTACTGAAATCTAAATACCACCACATCTAGGGTTCTCCTTCGGTCCAATTCCCTGGTCTCCCAGTCAAAGAAATCTATCAGATTTGTCTTACAAGACCTGCCTCTGGTGAATCCATGCTGCCTTGGATCCTGCAATCCACTGAACTCCAGAAACCTCACTATTCTCTTTTAGTAGCCTTTCCAATAATTTACTAATCACAGAGGTGAGACTAACTGGCCTGTAGTTCTCAATGTCATACATACTTCTTTTGTGTAAAGGGACCACATTGCCTTTCTCCAGTTCTCTGGCACCACTCTGAACTCCAAAAAGGCATTGAAAAGGACAGACCGTGGAGCTGCTAGAACATCCCCCAAGTTCCCTCAGTAATACTGGATGTATCCCATCCGGACCTATGGTTTTGTCTACTTTTAGTTTAGCTAGTTTCTCACAAACAGTCTTCTGAAAATCATTTGAGATCCCTGTCACTTCTGTTCCTATGTTTGTGTTTTCTGAGGTCCTGCTCCTGGCCCTTCATCCGTGAACACAGAACAGAAATATATGTTAAGCAATTCTGCTTTATCTTCATCAGTTTCTGAATATTCTTCCCCTGCACCCTTGGGTCTGACAATACCACTTTTGACCTTCCTCCTCTCACTAACATATCTGAAAAATGTCTTATCCCCTCATTTATCAGGAATGGGCAGATATGACCTGAACTGATTTGTGCTTTTCTTGATTGGCTATTACTGCTGGTTCATCCCAATTTTGCAGAGTTGGCGGAGCCGTTAATCAGTCTCTTCTGGAAGAGAGCTCCCAAATGGATTCATTGGTCACTGACCCTGGACCTGGTCTTCCAGGACCTCAAGAAGGCAGTGTGGTCTTAACATGTCCTGATTAGCCCTAATGTGTCTCTACTGTTTGTTGTGCAAACCTATGCCTCAGAGGTGGGCCTAGAAGCCATTCTGGCCCAGGGAGTCAGGGATGAAGAACATCCCTTAGCATTCATCAGCAAGAAACTGCTTCCTTGAGAACAGCATTATGCATTGATCAAGAAGAAAGCCCTATCTGTCAAGTGGTTGCTTAAGACCTTCAAATACTACTTGCTCTGCCATGTGTTTACACTGGTAATGGACCACCAACCTTTCAAGTGGCTAACTCAATATAAGGAGTCCAATGGCCATATTATGTGGTGATTTTTGAGTTTCCAACCCTACCAGTTCCAGGTTTGCCATAGGACTGGTCAAACTCTCCTCAACATGGACTTCTTTTTCCGGATGGGGATCCTGGGTGAGGCAGGTGCTCAACCTGGGCATGGTTGAGCAGAGGGGGAAGGTGTTTGAGGTCTATAGAATGTTACCCATCCCTCTCCAAAGAGGATATCAACAGTTCCCTTTAAGAAAGTCTGCAGCCCAGAGTTCAGGGCTTGGAGGGTGTGACTTACAGGGAGAAGTTAAGAACCCAGCAGGCTGCAGGAGGGAGAGAGGCCAGTGGAGCCAGAAGTCCTTCCAAGACAAGCCATGCAAAAGAGTTCTGAGGTATGAACTTTAACTGGGGCTTGAGGAAGGCTGGGAGAACCAGCTTGTGGAGGTTTAATATGCTGGGAGAGAAGTAAAGCTGTCTGTAGTTTCCTGGTTCACCTTTGGAACCCTTTTTAAATATTGGCATTACATTGGCCGTTCTCTATTCTTCAGGTACTACAGTTGATTTTAATGATAGTTCACAGATTTATTTCAGTTCTTTTAATGCTCTTGGATGTATACTTATCCGGTCCAGGTGATTTGGTACTCTTCAATTTATCAAATAGTTGTAATACATCTTCCCGGTTTATCGATTATTTCTTTCAGTTCTTCTGATACATCATCTTTATATACCATTTCAGGCACGGATAAATTCCTTACATCATCTTCAGAAAAGACTGAAGCAAAGAATTCATTAAGTCTCTCCGCTATGGCCTTGTCTTCACTTAGTACCCCTTTTACTCTATCATCCAATGGCCCAACTGACTGTCTCACAGGTTTTTTTGTTACGAATGTACTTCAAAAGGTTTTTATTATACATTTTTGCTTTCATAGCAAGCTTTTTTTTCAAATTCTCTCTTAAATGCAAGGTATTGATAAGGCAGGCAAACTTAGCCATGCTTATGTTTCCAGTTTTTGTCATTTGGTTTCTTTTTCTATTTCCTAAAAGCTTCTTTTTTGGCCACAACATCCTCTGACCTTGCCTTTATGCCATGCTGGCAGTTTTTTGGCCTTTCTTCCACTTTTTTTAAAGTGTGGAATACATCTGTTCTGGACTTCCAAGATATTATTTTTAAACAATGGCCATGCTTTATGCAAATCTTGAGCCTTTGCAGCTGCTCCTTTTAGTCTTTTGTTAACTACTTTCCTCATTTTATCAGTGTCTCCCTTTTGAAAGTTAAAAGGGAGTACTGTGGATTTCCTTGCTGTCCTTCTTTCATTTATTAAATCAAATGAGATCATGCTATGATCACTATAGCCAAGTGGCCCCAACACCCTTCTCTTGCACCAGATCCTGCATGCCACAAAGGACTAGATCCACAATAGCTACCCCTCTTGTTGGTTCATGAACCAGCTGCTCCAAGAAGCAGTCACTTATTTCATCTAGAAAAACTTTATCTCCCTAGCATGTCCTGCTGTGACACTGACCCAGTCGATATCTGGATAATTGAAATCACCCATTATTATCGTGTTGTAACTCTTGTTAGCCTCCCTGATTTCTTTCAGCATTTCATTATTTATCTGTTCATTCTGGCCAGGTGGTTGGTAGTACAGCCCACTGCCATTGCTGTCCCCTTTTTGCATGGAATTTCAATCCATAGAGATTCTACAGTGTATTTTGTTTCCTGAAAAACTTTAATCCTATGTGATTCAATGCCCTCTCTAACATAGAGCGCAATGCCTCCACCAATTTGATCTACTCTCTCATTGCAATACATTTTGTACCCAGGTATCAGTGTCCCATTGGTTGTCCTCCTTCCACCAGGTCTCTGAGATACCAATCATATCTAATCTCTCATTTAGAGCTATATATTCTAACTCTCCCATCTTATTTTTTAGATTTCTAGCATTTATCAGGGGCCATGGAAGACAGATGTACAAGAGGCCCACCAGAGGCCACCTCTGCACCAATACATCCAGGTCCTTCAACATTCTCTCTCATCTGTGGCTGAAGAACCGAGACACCTTGGCATTTTCTGTTGAGTCCATCAGATCCATTATGGGCAAGCCCCACTGGCTCACTATCTACTGAAAAACCAAATCCATGAAAGACCTCTCTCCCTGATCCAAGAAATTTCAGCTGCGATAATCAGATTGGATTTCTTGTCCTGCTACATGAGCTGCTGACCATGCTACTAGACTTGCTTCTATCTAACTTGGTCAATGCCTTCTGCATCACAGATGACATCCATTCTCTGCTATCTGTTTCAAAAAAGTTGGACAACTTACTTGCGACTGAGAGCAAATCGTATGTCTGTCCAGTGAAATGATATAGTGTCACACCTGTAGGTATGGAAAAAAGTCTCTTTGCTCTAGTTGGTACTCTTCCCTGAGTTCCTGAAAAGATTCTAAGTCACCATCCTCCCGTGAAGTCAGATGTAAATGATAGAGGCCCCATTGCTCCCAGGTGTGGATTACCTGTGACATTTCTCCCATGGGAAATCGGTATTACCTTGAATGGGTAAGAAGCTGAAAGCTTCCGGAGGTTGACTTAACATGTTGCACAATGTCTGTCAAGCCCAACATTTTGGCCCCACAATGTGAATCTATAGCAAAGCTGTAATTTTCTTTCACCCTGCATGGAGTAGGTACAACCTGTTCAGGGGACTTGTCGAGCCTTGTTCCACCTCTAAAGGTATACAGGTGCTCAATGTTTAGAGCCAGTCCTGTAAGTGCCAGAGAACGCATCCCAAATTATATCGTTCTAAATCTAGAACACTTAGGCCCCTTCTGTCCTGTCCCCCTTGTTGGTAGGTGAAGATATGTGGCCTTCAATCCCTCCAGAAAGTGTCCCATGCTGTCTCCAAAGCGGCAGATCATGCTTCATTTGCGTTAATGGTAGTACTTGAAACAAGTGCAACTCTCATTTTATATAACGCAATGAACACCATAAGTGACAAAGGTAAGTTCTCCCAGATGAAGAGAGAGATGGGGGCTTTCCATTGAGTGTCACACGTATGATTTTCTCCCAGTTGGTAAGAGGTCTTACGTGTCCACTAGGTGCAAGGAGCTCTTTGCTCTGAGGGAACGAGTCTGTTCTTTAGAGGCTAGAGTAGTAGACTTGGAAGACATAAGAAAGACAGAGGTACATAGATGAGACCTACAGGGATATAGTCCTGAAGTCCCACCTCCAGTCTGGCAGCATCCCTGTGCCATGGAGGAGAGAGGCCACGTGACAGGAGAGCATCACCCTCGTGTGGCAGGAAGTGATCCTGTAACTAGAACCTATCTTCCAGGTGATGTAAAACCCTCTCGCACTGAGGAAGTTTCTCCAGGGCCATGTGCTCATGAGGGAAGGGTTAGGACAGCCGTTATAGTTGGTGATTCAATCATTAGGCATGTAGATAGCTGAGGATCGCATGGTGACATGCCTGCCTGGTGCGAAGATAGCGGACCTCACGCGCCACCTAAATAAGGTCTTAGATAGTGCTGGGGAGGAGTCTGCTGTCTTGGTACATGTCGGTATCAATGACATAGGAAAATGTGGTAGGGAGGTTCTGGAGACTAAATTTAGGCTTTTAGATAGGAAGTTGAAATCCAGAACTTCCAGGGTAGCGTTCTCTGAAATGCTTCTCGTTCCACGCGCAGGAACCAAAAGGCAGGCAGAGCTCCGGAGTCTCAATGTGTGAATGAGACAATGGTGCAAGGATGAGGGTTTTGGATTTGTTAGGAACTGGGGAACATTCTGGGGAAAGAAGGGGCTCTTCTGAAGGATTGGGTTTCACCTTAACCGGGATGGAACCAGGCTGCTGGCATTAACCTTTAAAAAGGAGATAGAGCAGCTTTTAAACTAGATAATAGGGGAAAGCCGACAGTCACCCAAGAGTGCATGGTTCGAAAGGATACTACCAAAAGCAGAGAGGTTCCAAAAAAGAATAAAGTAGCCCAAATGCCCTTGAGTATGGAGTAGACAGAGCTTAAAAATGTCAAATTACCCATGCCTACCAATAGCCAGATTAATATGAATAAAATACAATCTCTAAAATGCTTGTATGCAAATGCTAGAAGTCTAAAAAATAAGATGGGAGAGTTAGAATATAAAGCACTAAATGAGAGGTTAGATATGATTGGAATCTGAGACATGGTGGAAGGAGGACAACCAGCGGGACATTGTGATACCTGGGTACAAACTATATCGTAATGATAGAGCTGATCAAATTGGTGGAGGGGTTGTGCTCTGTTAGAGAGGGCATTGAGTCAGAAAGGATTAAAGTTTTGCAGGAAACAAAATTTGCTGTAGAATCGCTATGCATTAAACTTCCATGTGAAAAGGGGAAGGTGATGGCAGTGGGGGTGTACTATCGACCGCCTGGCCAGAATGAACAAATGGATGATGAAATGCTCAAATAAATCAAGGAAGCTAACAAGTTACAGCACAGTAATAATGGGTGATTTCAATTACCCCGGTATCGCCTGGGTCAGTGTCACGGCAGGACATGCTAGGGAGATAAAGTTCCTAGATGAAATAAATGACTGCTTCTTGGAGCAGCTGGTTCATGAACCGACCAGAGGGGAAGCCATATTGGACTTAGTCCTTAGTGGAACACCAGATCTGGTGCAAGAGATAAGGGTGTTGGGGCCACTTGGCAATAGTGATCATAGCATGATCGCATTTGATTTAATTAGTGGAGGAAGGATGGTAAGGAAATCCACAGTTCTACCTTTTAACTTTCGAAAGGGAGACTGATAAAATCAGAAAAATAGTTAAGAAAAAACTAAAAGGAGCAGTTGCAAAAATTAAAGACTTACATCAAGCTTGGGTGTTTAAAAATACTATCTCATTTACAAGCGTTTTGGAAACCTCCTGTTGAACCCGCTGACTAGGGTATTTAATGGGCCGGGACGGGGGGAGGCCCTGCCTGAAACAATGGGTTGGGCAGGCATTACGCTTATCCACAAAGAGGGGAAGGACCCGCAGGAGTGCGCGTCCTACCGCCCTATCTCGTTACTAAACATAGATGCGAAATTGCTGGCGAAAGTGCTCGCGACGCGACTCAACGGAGTGTTAGGCAAACTGGTGCATGAGGACCAGGCTGGATTTGTACCGGGCGGGCAGGTGGCAGATCACATCCGCAAAATGTTAAATGTGATGTGGTCGGCGCAGCGGCGAGGGACGGGGGCCTTGTTGGTATCACTGGATGCAGAGAAGGCCTTTGATCAGGTGTCCTGGGATTTCCTGTATTCGGTGCTGGAGGCCCAGGGGTTTGGACCAGGGTTTGTGCAGTGGATAAGGGCTCTCTATGCTAGGCCGAAGGCATGTGTCCGAGTGAATGGGGGGTACTCAAGATTCTTCCCCCTAGAACGAGGGACGCGGCAGGGATGTCCATTGTCCCCCTTACTTTTTGTGCTCTCCTTAGAGCCGCTGGCGGCAAAGTTGCGAAGCAGCTCCGATATCACGGGGGTTAGGGTGGGACGCCAGGAATGTAGAGCGTCCCTATTTGCAGACGATATACTTCTGACACTCACGAATCCTAGAGAATCCCTGAGGGCAGTGATGAGAGAGATCCAAGACTATGGCGAGAGGGCGGGCTTCCGGATCAACTGGGGGAAATCTGAGATTTTGAGTATAGGAGAGGAGGGGGAGGAACAGCGTGACTGGCAACAGAATATTTTCCATTTAAATGGGCAAAGACATCGATCCGCTACCTAGGGGTGCAACGCGGCAGAACTTTGGAGGAGTTGTATGCTTTAAACTATAAAAAATTGGTGGGGCAGGTGGAGGGGCGGCTACAGGGCTGGAGCAGGGGGTATTACTCATGGTTCGGGCGAATAGCGACGGTTAAAATGATGCTTCTCCCCCAGTTCCTGTTTCTGTTTCAAGCCTTGCCGGTCCCAATCCCACAGAAAGTGTTGAGGAAGATCCAACAGCAGGTCGAGCGATTTATTTGGGGGTTGAGGCGACCACGGGTGGCGGCACGGACGATGCAAGTATCGGTAGGGGAAGGAGGGATGGGGGTGCCCAATTTCCGACTATATTATGCGGCAGCACAACTGAGAGCAGTATGCGCGTGGTTGCGGGAGCCCCAGAAGCAGTGGGTACAGCTGGAGATGGCCGAATACAGGCCGGGTGAACTAGAACGGATAGTATGGGAGGGGAGAGGAGAGAAGGGAAGGAATCCCATAGTGGGGCATACCCTGCAAGTGTGGCAACAGTACAGGAAGCGGTTGGTGGGCGACAAACGATGGTCGGCTACCATGTCATTACAAGCTTGCTGTGCAGAGAGCGGGGGACCAGGAGTCACAGTGCTCCGTAAATGGGCGGCGTCAGGCTTGACCCAGGTGTCCCAGATCGTGGTAGGAAGACACTGTCGAGGCTTTGAGGGGGTCAGGGACCTCTACCGTTTGGGGGAGGTGGATAGGTTCGCGTACCGGCAGATTTGCTCGGTAGTGAGCAAAAAGGGAAGGGAGCAAGGGGGACGGGGGGGAGGAGAGTAGTTTGAAGGAGCCTGCCTGGGATCCCTGGGACGTCAGGGGATGCTCTCTAGGATTTACAGAGGGTTGATAGCGCGGGGAGAAGGTAAGTTGAAATACATGGAAGCGTGGGAAAAGGATTTAGGGGTAACGTGGGGGGTGGAGGAGTGGGAGGCCGTTGCATTAGGCATAGCACGCTTTTCCATTGCCACGTCACTGCGAGAGAATGGGTTTAAGGTGCTGAGTCGGTGGTATCTCACACCAGAGCGGTTGTGCAAAGCGGGGGTGTTGCAAACGGATGAATGCTGGCGAAAGTGTGGGGAGCATGGCTCCTGGCTGCATATGTGGTGGACGTGTCCGGTAGTGGGAGAGTATTGGCACCGTATAGGGGAAAACATCAATAAAATGGTGGGGGCGAACATTGAGCTTGGACCTGAGATGTGTCTCCTGCATAGACCAGATGGGAGATGGGAGGGGGATTGGAAAATTATTTGGTATTGTGTCACAGCGGCTAGATGCGAAATTGCATGGTATTGGAATAGACAGACTTTACCCTCCATAGCGAGTTTTGCATGCAGGGTGTCGAATCTCTATGCCATGTATAAACTGACCGGGGAGAGGGGGGGGAGAGGGGGGGGAGTGGGGAGAAATTGGTGAAGATGTTGGAGGGGGTATGGAGTTGGCTGCTTGAAGAGGTGTGGAAGTAGGGGGGGTGGGGGGGGATTGTATACAGGGGGAGAACGACTTGTGTAAGTTGTTTATTGAGAAAGCCATATGGGCGATACGCTATTAGGCGTTCCCAATTGGTTGTTACATAGCTCGAGCCAGAGCATATGGGTAGGGGAGGGGAGGGGAGACGGGGTGGAGGGGGTGCTATGGACGGGATCTGTGTAGTAGGTATTGTGTGTAAGCTGATGGTTTTCTCTTGTGTTTGCGGAAACCTTGGTGTATTGGAACTGTTGTTCACATGTAAATGTCACTGTTATAAATGCTAATAAAAATTTAAATTAAAAAAAAAAAAATACTATCTCAGAAGCCCAGACCAGCTGTATTCCATGCTTTAAGAAAAGTGGAAGGAAGTCTAAAAAACTGGCAGTATGGTTAAAGGTGAGGTTAGAGAGGCTGTTGCCAAAAAAGCATCTTTCAGGAAATGGAAAAAAAGAGCCAAATGACGAAAACTGGAAATGGCACAAGCACTGGCAAGTTAAATGCAAGGCATGGATAAGGCAGGCAAAGGGAGAATTTGAGAAGCAGCTTGCTGCGGAAGCAAAAACACGTAATAAAGACTTTTTCCAAGTACTTTCGTAGTAAAAAAAAACAAACCAAAAACTGAGTCAGTTGGTCCATTAGATGATAGAGGGGTTAAAGGGGCACTAAGAGGCAACAAGGCAATAGCGGAGAGACTGAATGAATTCTTTGCTTCGGTCTTTACTGAGGAAGATTTAGGGATGTTACCCATGACTGAAGTGGTATTTAAAGGTGCAGAAGAATTGAAGGAAATATTGATACATCGGGAAGATGTATTACAACTATTTGATAAACTGAAGAGTAGCAAACCACCTGGACCGGATGGTATACATCCAATGGTGTTGAAAGAAATGAAATATGAGATTGCAGACCTGCTATTAGTAATCTGTGAGCTATCATTTAAAATCATCTGTAATACCTGAAGATTGGAGGATGGCCAACGTAATGCCAATTTTTAAAAAGGGTTCCAGGGGTGATCCGGGAAACTACAGACCGGTGAGCCTGACGTCAGTACTGGGAAAAATGGTAGAAACCATTATAAAGAACAAAATTATTCAACATGTAGATAGTTATGGCTTAATGGGGATGGCCAACATGGCTTTAGACAAGGAAGATCTTGTCTTACTAATCTGTTATGGTTTTTTTTGAAGGTGTGAATAAACAGGTAGTCAAAGGTGAGTTGATATACTGTATCTGGACTTTCAGAAAGCCCTTGACAAGGTTCCTCATCAGAGACGTTTGGCAAAACTAAAGTCATGGGATAGGAGGCAGTGTACTACTGTGGATCAGGATCTTGTTAAAATATAGAAAGCAGAGGTTAGGGCTGAATGGCCAATTTTACCAATGGAAAAAGTTGAATAGTGGAGTACTCTAGGGATTTGTGCTGAGTCTGCTGCTTTTTAATATATTCGTTAATAACCTGGAAATGGGAATGAGTGAAGTAGTCAAATTTGCAGATGACACAAAATTATTCAAAATTTTTAAAACCCAAGAGGATTGTGAAAAATTGCAAGAAGATCTTGATAAACTGGAAGACTGGGCATTCAAATGGCAGATAAAATTTAATGTGGGCAAGTGCAAAGTTAAGCACCTAGGAAAGAACAATCCAAACTATGGTTACACAATGCAAGGTTCCATGTTAGCAACAACCACCCAGGAAAAAGATTTAGACATCATGAATAACAAGTTGAAACCCTTCGCCCAATGTGCAGCGGTAGCCAAAAAGGCAAATAAAATGCTAGGAATCATAACGAAAGGAATGGAGAATAAAACAAAGGATATTATAATGCCTCAGTATCGTTCCATGGTGTGACCACACCCTGAATGTTTTGTGCAATTCTGGTCTCCGTATCTTTAAAAGGATATAGCGGAATTAGAAAAGGTATAGAGAAGAGTCACCAAAATGGTAAAGGGGGATGGAAGGATACCCCTATGAGAAGAGGCTTAAAAGGTTTGGGCTTTTCAATCTGGAAAAAGACTGCTAAGGGGTGATATGGGAGAGGTCTATAAACTAATAAATGGAGTGGAATGGGTAAACGTAGATTGATTCTTTATGGCATCAAAAAGTAGAAAGACAATGAAGCTACAGTGTAAGCCGTTTAAAACTAATAAGGGAAAATATTTTTTAATCAAACTCTGGAATTTGTTACCGGAGGATGTAGTAAAGGCTGTTAGTGTAGCTGTGTTTAAAAAAAGGTTTGGACAAGTTCCTGCAGGAAAGATCCATAAACGGTTATTAAAGAGGACTTTGGAAATCCTTTGCTTACCCCAGGGCGAGCTTTGTGGTGGAAGCTGTGGACTTTGGGTACCTGCCAGGTACTTGTGACCAGGATTGGCCACTGTTGGAAATAGGATACTAGGCTTGATGGACCTTGGTCTGACCCAGTATGGCATTTCTTATGTTCTTAAGCAACTCAAATATGCTTCCACTCTGATGGTCCTCTTAAAAAAAATTATTTTTGGTATGCCAATTTGAATGTGGGGTTGAGATCGTAGCATAATTATAAGACTAAGAGGTCTTCTGAATTTAGGCTTGTTCCCCTAGCCCCAGCATCCATTCCCCCATAACACCTCATCCCTCCCCTTCTCCAGCATCTGCCTGTCTACCACCTCCTCCAGTATTTGTTTACCTTGCCTATCTCCTCCTTGCCATCAGCATCTCTCTCTCTACCTTTCCATATTCACCTTCCCCTGCATATGCCCTCCCCCCCCCCCAAAAAAATACTATCTGCTCTTTTCCTTCCTCCTTACTGCTCCTCTGTCAGCCCTGTTCTTCCACCGCCACACCACAGCATCCATCACATTATCTCCATTTTCTGTGCCAGCTTTCCAGCTCCAGAATGAGAGCCTGTTCCAGAAATCTCTATCTGCCGGTGTCAGCTCTCTTCTCCCTCTCTACATTTGTCAACATCTACCACCTTGTGTCTCACCCCACCCAATCCAATCCAATCCAGCATTTTGTCTCTTCTCTCTAATCCAGCATTTCCCCTCTTCCCTTCCAAACATGGTCTAAGCATATTCCTTTCTACCTTTCTTCCATGGACTCCTCCATGCTGCATGTCAGCACTAACCAAAGAGGTGTTGTAATGCATCCTTTAGCGTTCAAGCCTAAGTGCTTTGCTGGTTCTGCCCCTGCCCCTATGGCAACAAGAAGTAGTTGTCAAAGAGGGTGGAACCTAGGAAAGCTTTGAAGAATGCTTGAACACAAATGCTCTGTGATGTGCCACTGGCCCTCTTATTCCTGACATGGCTGCAACATGAAGCAATAGAACCTTCTCACTAATTGCCCCCAACGATTTGGAACTCACTACCTGAACCCTTAGATTTGCTCGATCACCACAAGATATGAAGAAACTATTAAGCACATCTCTTCATAGAATACTTTGGTTTTAATGACATTACCTAAATGTACATATCATAACCACACACTCACCGTTGATTCATTTATAATCCCCATATTTAATGCCAAGTTTACTTACCCTTGTTCAGTGTAAAACAAATCTCTTGAGATTGTATATTCAATGTAAACTGCCCTGGATCAAAGTTGGTATATAAAAAAACTGTTAAATTGAAGGAACCCAAGGGAGGGAGGGAGGTCTGGGGGGAAAGGAGGGTGGACCGGAGGGGTAAAAGGCTGGACTATGGGGGGGGGGGGGGAAAACTCTGTTCCAAAGACCTTGCAGCAGTCAGGAAGTCCTTGGGTTCTCAACCCCCTCTGCCATATTATTCCCATTACCATGAGTCTGGAGCAGGGCTCCTGTTCAGCTGAGTCCTATGCAAAAAAAACATGTTTGCACATGCATAGGGCTGGCCCTACTGAGACTAACAACTCTGAAGAAGCAGTGAAGAGGTCAGACAGCAAAACTGTCAGAATTTCCCCAAGTTTCTTCATAAGAACATAAGATATGCCATACTGGGTCAGACCAAGGTCCATCAAGCCCAGTATCCTGTTTCCAACAGTGGCCAATCTAGGTCATACCTACCTAGCAGTTTCCCCAAAAGACACAGGTTCCACAATGCTTGTACTGGGTCAAGCATTGATATCCTGGGTCCCTTCTTAATAATGGTTTATGGACCTTTCCTCCAGGAACTTGTCCAAACCTTTTTTAAACCCAGCTACACTAACAGCCTTTACTACATCCTCCGGTGACAAATTCCAGAGTTTGATTACACGTTGAGTGAAAAAATATTTTCTTTTATTAGTCTTAAATAGTTTACCCTGTAGCTTCATTCCATGTCCCCTAGTCTTTCTATATTCTGATAACGTAAACAATCGATCTACGTTTACCCATTCCACTCCGTTCATTAATTTTATAGACTTCTATCATATCTCCCCTCAGCAGTCTCTTTTCCAGGTTAAAGAGCCCTAACCTTTTTAGCCTTTCTTCGTAAGAGTATCCTTCCATCCCCTTTACCATTTTGGTGGCTCTTCTCTGAACCTTTTCTAATATCGCTATATCCTTTTTAAGATACGGCGACCAGAATTGCACACACTATTCAAGGTGCGGTCTCGCCATGGAACGATACAGAGGCATTATAATATCTTTTGTTTTATTTTCCATTCCTTTCCTTATGATACCTAGCATTCTATTTGCTCTCTTGGCCGCTGCTGCACACTGGGCCGAGGGTTTTAACATGTTATCCACAATGACGCCTAAATCTTTTTCCTGGGCGGTTGTTCCTAATGTGGAACCTTGCATCGTGTAGCCCTAGTTTGGGTTGTTCTTCCCTAGGTGCATAATTTTGCACTTGTCCACATTAAATTTCATTTGCCATTTTGATGCCCAGTCTTCCAATTTATCAAGATCCTCTTGCAATTTTCCACAATCCTCTTGGGTTTTAGCAACTTTAAATAGTTTTGTGTCATCTGCAAATTTGATAACCTCACTCGTTGTTCCACTTTCCAGGTAGGGTTGCCAACTGGCTCCAGATGCGCCCGACAGGCTTGATCCAGTCCTGGGTTTACCCCATTGCATGCAGGGACATGTAGCTCTGATTTCTCCATTGGACTCTATAAGAAAAACAAGACTACATGTCCCAGCATGCAATGGGGTAAACCCAGGAATGGATCAAGCCTGTCGGGCGCATCTGGAGCCAGTTGGTAACCCTATTTCCAGGTCATTTATGAATATGTCAAAAAGCAGCGGGCCCAGCACAGATCCCTGGGGTACACCACTATTCACCTATCTCCATTGGGAAAATTGGCCATTTAGCCCTACCCTGTGCCTCCTGTCTTTTAACCAGTTCCTGATCCACAGTAGTACACTGCCTCCTATCCCATGACTCTTTATTTTTGCCAAAAGCCTCTGATGAGGGACTTATTAAAAGAGGGCTGCTACACAGTGCCCTGTCTTGTGCTGCTGAGGTAAGCTATATTCTGATTTGATTTAAATTATAGCTCTTTGCTGCTGCTAGGCTCTAACTTATTATGAAATTTAAACTACAAGCTCTTTGCTGGATTTTAAATTTAACCAGAAAGCTCTCTTGTGTTTTAAATTTAAACTAAAAGTACTTTGCTGACGCTAGACCCTGAGTGACTATTAAATTTAAACTACAAGCTCTCTGCTGGGTTCCAAATTTAACCAGAAAGTTCTCTTCTGTGTTTTAAATTTAAACTTAAACTGCTGCTACTAGGCCCTGACTGATTTAACAAAAAATAGTGGGTTCACAGATTAATTAGCTTTAATACAAAGAATGCCTTTCAGAAAATTCCCAGACGTATATACTCACAATTGCAAATCTCTCTCCAGAAGTAACAGTGCCCTTTTCTAGTTCTTCAAGACTCTTCAGTACTCTCAGATGCATCAGGCCTGACTGCATAACTTCATCTACTTTTTGTTTAGCTGGAGCCTCATAAATACAGCCTGGTGAAAGTCGCTTGAAGTGAACCGCACTTCCTTTCCTGTTTTCTTCAGTCCTGCTCCTGGCCTTTCATATGTGAATGTTGAACAAATATTTATTAAGTAATTGTGATTTTTTTCCTCAGCCTCTTCATATTCTCCACCCCCCCCCCCTTCACTTTTAGTGACAGGAGTAAGTACAAAAACAATACTGTGAGACTCAGTCTTGTTCCTCTCATTTCACTGTTAGCTATTTTTTCTTCCATCTGCATTTTTGCTTGCCTGACTGCTTTCTCCAGGTACTGTTGCCTGTTTTCCTCTTTGATCTCTTGTAGCAAATGAATATTATGTTTTTGCTTTTACATTTCTAGCTGCTACTTTTGAAAACTGCAGTGGCTTCTCTTTCCTCTTGCTTTTATTTACTTTCATAACAAAGAGGGTGGTTGCTCTTACAGTATCTCCTTTCCTTTTACCCACTACTTCTCAAAATCCCCTAGATGTTCCTATTCCTTGAGGTATGCCCCCCTTCTTGCCAGTTTTCCTGAAGTCTGGGGCTCTCCCTTTTCAGTGAACCACACCTGATGATCACTGGATCCTTGATTATCACCCAGGACAACATCAGAAACACACTCCCTATTTGTAAGCACTAGGTCCAGTATCAATCTACAGGAACAAGTAGGAATGTAGTCTTCACATATGGGTGACGTCAGTATCAACGATGCCCGTGCGGGAATGCTTCCCAGCGTCCATTTGGAAAGCTTTTGGGAGCACTCCACTTGCCTGCGCAACTGCCTTCCCCACTCCCTCTCCTCAGTTCTATGTTTTCCGCAGAGTCAGCAGGAAGCAAATCCTGTCACCGCAGAAAAAGCTTTGTGGATAGTGCCTCTGCCTTTCTGTTGACACTGGCACTGTCTAGGACATTGTTGGTTCCCTTATCCTTTTCTTTCTTTCATTTCTTTAAAAAAAAAACCAAAAAAAAACTACTTGGGCATCAATGCCTTTTTAGGCCTTAAGTCTACCATACTCTTCATATGTAGAAGTTATGGAGAAGCCAACAAGTGGTTTCAAAAAATGCACCAAGTATACCAGCATCATTTTGGCGACTATCTTTATCTTTATTTCTACACTTTATATACCACCCTTGTCGAGACATTAGAACGGTTTACAATAAAGTAATGTCAACGCTGTAAGAAAAGGAAAGGAACTAAAATGCAAAATAGGACAGGACAGAGGCAATAGTAAAGTCATTAGAGACAGTCAAAAGGACAAAGTTAAGGAGGACTGGTACAGGGGAGGTCGAAAGCCTGCTGGAATAGGTGAGTTTTCAGTAAATCTAATATGTCTCGGCCCAGACCACCAATCAAAGGACTATTCACTTTGCCAGAAAATGACATGGAGAGGCCTACAGAAATGGGTTTCTTTGCGTCTGATGTGGTGTCATTGGCATCCACTTCATCGAGTTCCTCATCCTCTCATGGATCTCGGGTATCCTCGAAGTCCAAGCACAAGGCTGCATCGAAGTCTGCGGGCACATCCAGGGAAAGATCTCGCTCAAAGCATCGAGATCCCTTGGGGGTTGCCTTGGAGGCAGATCGGCAAGCTAGACAACACTGGCGGGAGGCCCTGTCCTCCAAAGCCATCGAGGGACTCCAGGATGCTCCCGAGGCTTTGACCTCAGGAGAACTACTTGCGCCATGTTCTGGGTGGTGGTGCAAATACCCGTCACCGATACCCAAGCATTGGCAACCTCAATAGACCAGTGCATATTGGCCATTGAGCGCAGCTTGGCAGCTCTACTTTCAGCCTTGGTACCCTTAAAATCCTTGGCTTTAGGTAATGCCCCATCGATACTGGTTCCAGTACTGACATAGACACCGGTTCCCAGTACAACATTGGGGCTGCTGCAGATATCGACATCGCTCCCACCCATACCCTCCTTGGAAACTTACTGATACTGATGCCAGGCCCGAGCGACTCACTGAGGCTGATTCATCGGCAGTTGTTAAGTGTTGTTAAGTGCTGTCGAGTCGGAGTCGACTCATGGCGACCCTCTGGATAGCTATCCTAAATTGTGTTCGGTCTTCAGTCAGGCGGCTCATTGTTGACAGACTGGTACCCGTAGCTGCTGTTATTGTAGCGATCCATCTCATTGCTGGCCTTCCTCTTTTGCGTTGACCTTCTATCTTGCCAAGCATGATGTCTTTCTCTAATGATCTCTCTCTTCGCATGATGTGTCCGAAGTATGAAAGTCGAAGTCTTGTCATCTGAGCTTCTAAAGAAAGCTTAGGTTTGATCTCCTCTAGTACCGACTGGTTTGTTCTTCGGGCAGTCCATGGTATACACAGTATTCGCCGCCAGCACCATAATTCAAAGGCATCAATTTTCTTCCTGTCTGTCTTTTTCACTGTCCAGCTTTCACATCCATATGATGTTATTGAAAATACCATGGCTTGAACAAGTCGAATCTTTGTATGGAGAGAGACATCTCTGCTCTTGAGAATCTTATCTAGGTCTTTCATAGCCATTCTGCCAAGAGCAATGCGTCGTCTGATTTCTTGACTGCTTGTTGCTTCTTTATTGATAGTTGATCCAAGTAGGTTAAAGTTGTTCACGATTTCAATTTCTTCTCCTTCAACGATGAACCTGTTGATTATGCCAGTTGTCATGATCTTTGTCTTCTTTACATTAAGGTGCAGGCCCATTTTGAGACTATGTTCTTTGATTGTGAGAAGCAAATGTTTCAGATCATCTTCACTTTCAGCCAGTAATGTGGTATCATCAGCATAGCGAAGGTTGTTGATGAGTCTTCCACCAATCTTCACACCTCTGTGGTCTTCATACAGTCCTGCTTCTCTGATGATTTGTTCTGCATATAAATTAAACAGGTAGGGGGAAAGTATGCAGCCTTGTCTTACACCTTTGCTTATTTTAAACCATTCTGTTTCTCCTTGTTCCGTTCGAACTGTTGCTTCTTGATCAATGTACAGATTGCGCAAGAGAACGATCAGGTGTTCTGGTATACCCATGCTTCTTAACGTGGCCCAGAGTTTCTCATGGTTTACACAGTCAAAAGCCTTGCTATAGTCGATAAAGCACAAATATATATCCTTTTGGTATTCTTTAGTCTTTTCAAGGATCCATCTCACATCCGCAATGATGTCTCTCGTTCCTCGTCCTTTCCTGAACCCTGCTTGCACTTCAGGTAGTTCTTGTTCTAGGTATGGCTGTAGTCTCTTTTGAATAATCTTCAGTAGAATCTTGCTGGCATGTGGGATCAGAGCGATTGTGCGATAATTTCCACAGTCAGTTGGATCACCTTTCTTTAGTATTGGTATAAACACAGATCTTTTCCAGTCAGTTGGCCATGATGTTGTCTTCCATATTTCTTGGCAGAGCCTTGTAAGTATGGTAACAGCTGCATCAGATTGCTGCAATACTTCTATGGGAATGCCATCAATGCCTGGTGCTTTGTTCTTTGATAAGGCTTTCAATGCTGCTTCAACTTCTTCTTTCATCACCAATGGTTCCTGATCATAAGGTATAGGTTGAAACGGCTGTTGGTCCACTTGATCTTTATCATATAAAAACTCTGTATATTCCTTCCACCTTTTCTTGATCTTCTCAGCATCATTCAATATAGAACCTTGAGCATCTTGTAACATTCCAATTCGAGGCTGGAACTTTTTCTTTAGCTCTCGCAGCTTTAGGAAAGCCGATCTTGTTCTTCCTCTAATAGTTTCTGCTTCTATTTCCTTGCAAGTGTCATTGTAGTACTTTTCCTTGTCCTGTCTTGCTGCACGTTGGAAATCTCTGTTGAGTTCTGAGATTGTCTTTCTTTCTCCTTTGGCTTTAGCTTCTCTGCGTTTCTGGGCAATTTTCAGAGTTTCTTCCGTCATCCATTTTGGCCGTTTTTGCTTTTTCACCTTTTGTAGAGACTTCTCGCTTTCTTCCAGCACAACCTTCTTGACGTCATTCCATAACTCTTCCGGAGCTCTGTCATTTGTATCTAAAGCAGCAAATCGATTTTGCAGGCAGTCTTTAAATTCCAGTGGTATATTCTCAAGGTCATATTTTGCTGCATTCATGAGTGGTTTGCTCTTTTTCAACTTTAGCTTGAGTTTGCATACTAGTAGTTGATGATCTGTACCACAGTCAGCTCCAGGTTTTGTCTTTGTTGATGTTACAGAGCTTTTCCATCGTTGACTTCCACAGATGTAGTCAATTTGATTTTTATACAATCCATTGGGTGAAGTCCATGTGTACAGTCGCCGCTTGTGTTGCTGGAAGAAGGTGTTTGAGATGAATAGATCATTGGTCTTGCAGAATTCTATCAATCTTTCTCCAGCTTCATTTCTGTTGCCAAGTCCATATTTTCCAACTACTTTGCCTTCTTCTTTGTTGCCAACTTTTGCGTTCCAGTCACCCATGACTATCAGGATATCCTGTTTGCATGTTCTGTCAATTTCAGCTTGTACCTGTTCATAGAACTCTTCAATTTCATTCTCTTCTGCAGCTGTTGTTGGGGCATATACTTGAATTATAGTTGTGTTGATAGGCATTCCTCGTAGACGAATAGAGATTAAGCGTTCGCTGACTGCATTGTATTTCATTACAGTTCTTGCAAGTTTCTTCTTTATTATAAATGCAACACCATTTCTTCTTTGTCTTTCATTTCCAGCATAGTAGACCATGTGATCATCTGATGCAAAGTGCCCGATGCCAGTCCATTTCAGTTCGCTGACACCCAACAGATCAAGTTGTACACGTTCCATTTCATTCTTGACCACCTCCAACTTCCCTTGGTTCATGCTTCGTACGTTCCATGTTCCAATGTGTAAGACATCTTTACAGCTTCTGACTCTCATTTCATGCGCAGCTACATCAGCAGTCAGACTTCCCGAGGGCTTTGATCCAACCACATCATAAATGCTGGCTTTACTCTGAAAAGTCTTCAGCTCTTCCCCAGTAGCTAGTTGAGTGCCTTCTGACCTGGGAGTCTCATCTTCCAGCACCATAGCACAATTTGTTTTGTTGTAACTATCCATTGGGTTTTCATGGCAAGATACAGAAGTAGATTGCCGGGCCTTCCTTCCGCGCAGTTTAAGTTTAAGTTGCAGTAGCAAGCCGAAAAGCTTGATGTCCTAGAGAACCACTCTAGGTGGAACAGCCTACCCTTTCTGGGCATTTCTGAAAGCATTCAAGATGGTGAGCTAAGAGGCTTTCTGAAATTTGGCTGCCCTTGTACCTTCATATGGGTGATCAAGTAGGTCACTTCCAGACTGAATGGGTTCAGCACATAGGCATGTAGCATCTGGTTCCTGTGCAGTCATCACAAAACGTCTTAATTTTGAGCAAGAAATGGTTTTGAAAGCAGCACTGCAGCAGAGAGATCTTACCTAGGATGGAGGGCAGATCTTAGTCTTCCAGGATTACTCCAATCGAGTGGTGACCTGACATCGAGTATTCCATGTATGCATGTGTCTGTAGAATAATCACATGTATTTTACATTACACTATCCCACCTAGCTCTGTTTTCATCACAATGGGGTTGGACCACATACTTGGAAGCCTGGTGGGGTCATGGAGATTGTTAGCAGATGGCCTGAGTCCAGTGGTGGGACCTACTGCTAACGAAGGCTGGATTGGGTAGAATGGCTGGTGGAGGACTCTGACACTTGTAAGAGAGAACAATTCATCTTACCCCTACTGAGCATTTACTATTACTACATGGAATGAATAAGTTAACATTATGGGCCTTAGAAGGAAATCAGAACATTATGGATTATGAATCACTGTTTATGGATTCCTCAGTCTGTGGGATTTTCTGCTGCCTTGCTTTGAGCCTTCTATGGCCAATGGAGTGATACATTGTGGAGAGAGTGGGTATGTTCCATGTCAGGCTGCACCTATTTCTACATTATGCTCTTCCTGCTTGGCTGTTCTGAGCCTTTCACACCAACGGAGCTGCTTAAAAACTATCAATGTTTAGCTGGTTGGATGATAGAAATACTGCAGCTTAAGTACCATGTCTACAACTTGGGACTGATTGACTATGTTGGGTCTGGTCTCATTGACCACCTTGGAGGACAATGGGAACATTTTTTTTGTTATGCTAGAAATTTACTTTTTCCCAGGTTGGGGGTTGGGAATCCCCACTCCTTTTAATGCTTGGAAGGTTTGGCAGTCTGAGTGGGCCGGAGTGGGGAGGGAGGAGTTGAGCAACACGGGAGGCAGGCTTACATTCCTTGCCATGCAGAGGCTCATTTAAGAAGCATTGGGAGAGAACTGGACCCAAGCTCCTTTGAGATCATTGTTGTACTCTCCTGCTGTACATGTGCATTATGACTGATTGGCCCTTTTTCCTAACTGTGCTGTCTGTCTGCTTCTGATGTTAACTGTGTTTCTTGGGGATATTGGTACAAGGGGGAGAAGCATGACTACTGTAGAAGAGTGAGCTGGGTGAGTGGGGATGTTTTGGAATTGATGCCCGAGTTGGGTGCTGTAGATGTGTGAAAAGAGGTAAAGGGGAAACGGGAATCTTGATGATGAGATGGGGAGGTTGACAGTTTTCTGAATGCTGGTACATGTCTGAGTGTTTTTGGGGATCTCCAGGTTTCTTTTATAATGGTTGACAGGTGTACTATTGGGGGGAGAGGGGAATAATAGTGTGTCTTTGAGGGTATTTTATTTATTTTATTTTATTTTATTTATTTGAGCACATTTTTATACCGCTCCTTCCAGTGATCAGCAGCGGTTTTCATCTAACAATTAACTCTGCATAGATTTAGCAGTTACATAAAACTATAGGATAATAACATTAGAACATTAGGATAACTCAATAAGTAGAACAATAATAACTGTATGCATGTGTGGATGTGATCTGGGAGGTTGTGGTTCAGGGATATTCACTATGATGTGTCAGCAGGCATTGGCCTGAGGCAAGTCTTATCTCCCATTAGAAAAAGAGAAAAACATAACTTTGTTTGATCTCTTCCCCACCCCCCAGCCTATACAGCTCCAGCCAGATCATGGTGGTATCAGAAATCTCAACAAGGCCTGTCCCCCTGCCATACTCACACTTGACAGGAGCTCACTGGATTAAGAAAGAAATCAATCTGGGACAAAATGGCATGGGCCTGGAATAAATGCTTACAATCCCACCCCAATACACGTAAGACCTGCCAAATATCAAATCATATCCTTTGTAAATGCTCAACACCTTGCACTGCTGCTTATGCCTGCCCTGTCAGCCCTGACAATCTATCCAGCTGGGCATCTAAAACACAGTTAAAGTCCCATGCCAACATAATTGTGGCTGCTTCAAATGATGCAAGACTATGCACCAGCCCTGCATAAAAGGATGGATCATAATCATTTGGGCAGTAAACCACCCCAATTTATCTTGTGCCAAGATATGACCTTTAGGGTCCTTCCGAAGGCACGCCAACTCTCAAAAGCTGCTCGTTTATTAACTAAGAGCCGCCCCAGTCTGTTTCTCCCCCAAGAGGCACCATAGTCTTCTCCTACTCACCAGCATTTGAGTTTCCTATGCTCAAGTTCTGTTAAATGAGTCCCTTGTAAAAGAGCAATATCCACCTTGTATGCACAGAAGGGACCCCCCTAGTTTGGGACCCCCCCCCCCCTCCACTCCCTGTGTGCAAAAGCTTCCTTTCTAGACCATATTGGAATACACATTTGCCTGCGTCTCTCTTCAAAGAATCTCCACTCTCTTCTAGGAACAGAAAAATGACAGCAGATAAAGATAATCTGGCCTATTCAGTCTGTCTATCCATGAGAGCTATTAAGTTTACAGTCCCTTCCTCTTTCTCAGAGATCCCCTGTATAAAGAAAGAGAAAACAATGGCTTGTAAGACACTGATAAGTGCTGGTGTCAATAAGCTATTGTGTCACAGAAGACACCACCTCTGTTAATTTTGATACTGAAAAGTCTTTTGACAGGGTGGACTGGGAGTGCAGGTTTTTAGTTATATAACATTTTGGCTTGGAAAGCTTTTTTGTGGACCTTTATTTGGCGCCTATGGGCGTAGCCATGATTAATAGGGTGCCAATCTGTGATTTTGATCTCCAGCAAGGTGCTTGACAGAGTTGTCCATTATCCCCTTTATTTGTATTGACTTTGGAACCTTTATTGTATTGAATTAGGGGAGATGCAGGTATTTGCAGGGTGTGGCTCAGCAAGCATGAAACCTGAATTTGCTGATCATTTGCTTGTACATATTACTAATCCAGAGCTTTTGCTCACTCATTGGCTCTGGGAATTTGCTGACTTTGGTAGTTTTTCTGGATTTAAATTTAATTATGACAATTTGGAAGCTCTTCCATCACAGCATCATGTCTAACTTGTGGGTTGAGCCCTTATTGCTTCCATGGGCAGTCTTTTTGCTATTTGGGCATTATATTTATTTATTTTATTTAATAAACATTTTTTTCCTTATCGTCCCTACAGTTTAGTCGTCCACCTCTGGGTAGTGTACCTCCTCCTGCAGCTTGGAGACTGGGCAAGTCAAAATCATGACATCACTGGATATAGCCTGCTGGTCTCTCCCATCAGCCCCCAGTGTGTCCAGTCTCCATGCAGCAGGAGGACGCAGACATGGAGGAACAGATAAGGAGCATTTAGTCAGGCCATTTTAGAGTGCAAATTTAGTTTTAAATTTATACTTACTTTCTTTTTATTTTGATTGGCAAGGAGGAGTTAAAATCCCTGTAGCTGTGGGGAGCAAATTACTTTTAATTCAGTTTAGTGCAGGTGATTTTAGGCTTGAGGGCTGTCCCTTTAAGGTTTTCAGTACTTCCCTCCCCCCCTGCGCTGTCGATCATTTTCCCTTTCAGTGGTATTTCGCCGGTCGGATCTCTCTCCCTTGACAGTACGGGAGAGAGCTCCGGGACTCAGGCAGCCACACACACACACTTACATAAAGGCTGTGTGTGTCGGAGGATTCTTGTAGCGGCGGGATCCTCGCTGTCTTCAGTGGAAACGGCAGGGCAGCCCTCGCCGCAGCCGATCGCGGCAGCACAGCTTCAAGAGCAGCTTAATTTTCCGGTAGCAGGAGCGGGCTGTGTGGGCACCCCAGCCCTGCAGGTAAGGCCTTCGGGCTCTGTCGGGCTGTGGGGGGGGCACATTGAATCTGCGACTGTTTTGGTGCCAAATTTTGCTGCTTGGCGCGATGGCATTTTCCTGCATGTTTGGGCCACGTGGTGGGAGCACAACGGCCTGCGTGTTGGGGGACAGCCAGCCAGCTGCACAACGGTCTTTTAATAGACGTTTAGGAGGCTTTTGCTTCACTTTTTATTGCTTTGTTCAGCGGTTTTATTTTTATATGCTTCATTTTCCTTTTGCCTTTAAATTTATACTTTAAGTTTTACTTTAAGTTTCATTTCACTTCAGGGACTTTATGTGATTTGATTGCCCACAAAAAAAAGGAAGAAGGGGTGGCACAGCTCTTAGTTCCCTTATCTTTCCTTGTTGGCAAGCTGTGGTGGGAGGCCTAGCTAATGGCATCGCGGCCACAGTGTGTGGTCTGTGGCTCCCATCGGGGCACAGTTGCTCACACCAGGATTTGTCAGGGCTGTGCATCTGTGTCCACCACTGTAGAGCAGTAGATAGAGAATATGGTGATTATGGATCCGTTGACTGCCTCGGCGGCTGCCGGAGAGGAAGTGCCCCTCGTATCTCAGCCAGGGCTTTCTCAGGAGGATATGACGGAGTCCTCTAGTGTGTTAACCACGGTAACTTGAGGGCCACAGCTGTGTTGACTTCTGCCCTGATTTTGTGTTAATCATGCATCAGGCATTCTGTTTGAGGCATCAGGAGAAGGTACCTGAGCCCTTACCGATGCCATTGGCCAGGCAGCACTCCCATGCAGGGGAGTCGGATAGCAGTCTTCCGAAGCCCCCGAAGAGGGCAAAGATTCGGGAGCTTGCGGCCTCAGAGTTGGAGTGGCACGATGCGGATGAAGCAGAAGTTGAGCTGATATGATTCTTCTGTACGGAGGTTGGTGGGAAGGGAGTTCCAGAGAGAGGGTCCTAAATAGTAGAATGCCGACATGAATGTCTAAATGCCCTCAGCTGAGACTGACCCCACAGAGGTGCAGAGATCTAGTCAGATTCAGATTCATACTTCCCTTTTGGAGTTCTTCAGTGGCTCAGATTGAGTTCTCATATAATTCTGACGCTGAGCCTCCTCAGCTCTTTGAAGAGGAGGACCCTACTGGCTGCGATTGGATCCAGCCCTTCCCCATGAAAGGAGAAAATCCCCTCCTGAAGAACTCTGATTTATTGATTTTGTATGGGAAATGGCAGAGTCCATTCCATTTAAGTTAGTCTGAGGAAGAACCCAGGCCAGAAACATTGGATATCCTCTAATTCCTTGACCCTCCACCTAAGGAATCTGACATACTCTTTCACAGAATCCTTAAGGATGTTCAAATTAGAATGTGGGAAATCGTTCTTCTCTGTACATTCCAATAACAAGATAGTTGATTCTATGTCTAGAGTCCAGAAGCTCCTTGATTTGAGAAGTAGCAGCTTCTTCCTCATTCTGTGGCAGTTGAATCTACCCTCAAAAGAGCCAAAGGTGCCAAGACTCATTCCTTGGTGCCCTCAGAGAGGGAGGCCCATATATTGGATGCTTTTGGGAGATCCTTTTTAAAGAATGCTATATTCACTTCCCACATAATTACTTACCAGCTCTTCATGAGACAATATATGCAAAATATTGTGTGCAGGTTGGAAGCATTTGTTGACAGTTGCACTCATAATGTGATGCAGCGTGAATTACTGGTGGACTAAGGCCAGGATATGGAAACCCATGGTTTCAATGACCTACAATGTTGTTAAAATGGCATTTACAGCTTGTACAATGAATATTTGACACTGACAAAAGCTAAATGCGATCACCTTTCAGAGCTAATTATACTGACCAGTATCATATAATAGATTTATTGTTCTACTTTTTACCTAAAGAGGTGTATTTTTCTTGGCAACCAGGTCTCAGACTGTAGAAGAGCTTATTAATAAGTTTAAGATGAAATCTTAAACTTTTGCTCTTTAATGGCATCAACGACCTGTTACGTTGCCTGTTGTTTATAGCTTCTTTTGCTTTCCCATTAGTTTGGCTGAATATTTTCACTTAACCTTTCAGCTTGTCCAGCTTGTCCTCTACAAAACATTCAAGTATAATAGCGCTGCTTAGCCCATACCAGATATGTCTACTATCAACTTGCTTCGAATCTTACATAGTGATACTGAAGTGCTTATCTGGTTCGGCTGTCATCCTCGAACGCCAACCAGTGCGCCGTTGCGTTTCACTGAAATGTTTTATCAAGGGGTCATGTTCCGCACTAAATTCTCAAGCCGTTTCTAAAAGTATAAAGCACATATGCTATTAAAGTAATCACCTCTGTACTATCATGTTTACACATATCTGTAATTCCTTTCTTAAATGATATATCTCCAAATATCTTAGTTTACTCACTGCGAATTCAACCGTGGCTGTCTTACGATACTTCTGTTCAGAGTGCATCGGAAGACTTGAAAGAAATATCGATAAACCGGGAAGATGTATTAGGACTATTGTTTTAAACTGAAGAGTAGCAAATCACCTGGACCGGATGGTTTACATCTGAGGGTGTTGAAAAAACTGAAATGAGGTAGTTTACAGATTACAAATAAGTGTGCAATCATCAAAATCATCTGTAGTACCTGAAGATTGATGAATGGCCAATGTAATGTCAATTTTTAAAAAGGGTTCAAGGGGTGATATGGGAAACTACTGACTGGTGAGCCTGACGTATTGGCTAAAATGGTAGAAACCATTATAAAGAACAAAATAACTGAACATGTCGATAGTCATGGTTTAATGGGAGAAAGCCAATGTGGATTTAGCCAAGGAAGGTCTTGTCTCACTAATGCGTTATGGTATTTTTTTTTCTTTGACGATGTGAATAAACAGGTAGACAAAAGTGAGCTAGTTTATATACAGGCTTATTCTGTCCCAAACGTTGATCCCCTCTGTATGTCCAGTCTGAACCGGATGTACAGAGGGGATCATGATTATGATCCCACGGGGCATGTGGGGGAGTGGCCTAGTGGTTAGGACAAGGTACCTCAGGCCGGAGGGCCAGGGGTTCAATTCCCACCTGGGGACAGCAATCTCAGGCCGGAGGGACTGGGGTTTCTAGTCCTATAGGCACTCCTTGTGGCCTTGGGCAAGCCACTTAACCCTCCATTGCCTCAGGTACACATAGATTGTGAGCCCTTTGGGGACAAGGGAATGTATCCAGTACCTGCTTATTGTGATTGTAAACCGCTCTGATGCCCTTCAGCCTGGGTGGTATATCAAGAAATTGCATAAACATAAACGTCTAGCCCTGTGGGTTCAGAATCGCGATCAGTCATGTACATGTAGGATGGGACTGGATTCAGTCCGGCCTGCACATACATGACTTGCCCAACTAACTCAGGGCTTCTAAATGGAGCTGTGGTGCCATGGCTCCATTTAAAAGCCACTATGCTGGCTGCCAGATAAGTGTTTATTCCCCACAACCTGATCCCCGATCTGGCCTCCTAAGGCCAGAGTCAGGCTCTGGGGAATATCCTCCAAGCCGCCCCTTCCCTGCTTCCATCTAACTTCCCTGCACAATGGGTGTGGAAGTTAGACGCAGCTGGAGAAAGGCACAAATAGCGGGAATGGCGCCCCAACGGGGCTTCCATCCCTGCGATTTGGGGCACAGAATCGGGCTCATAGTTTATTTGGATTTTCAGAAAGCCTTTGACAAGGTCCCTTATAAGAGACTCTTAGCGAAATTAAAAAGTTATGGTATAGGAGGCAGTGTACTATTGTGGATCAGGAACTGGTTAAAAGATAGAAAGCAGAAGGTAGAGCTAAATGGTAAATTTTCTGAATGGAGAAAAGTGAATAGTGGAGTACCCCACTGATCTATGCTGGGCCCATTGCTTTTTAACATATTCATAAATGATCTGGAAATGGGAATAAACAAGTGAGGTGATAAGATTTGCAGATGAGACAAAATTATTCCAACTTGTCAAAACCCAAGAGGATTGTGAAAAATTGTAAGAGGACCTTGATAACTTGGAAGACTGGACATTCAAATCTTGGCAAAGCTAATTTTCCTAAAGTCTAAGACCCTCTCTTTTGAATAGATCTCATCAGCCCTAGCCCTAATACTGAACCTCACCATCTGGTGATCATTGGATGTGAGATGATCTCCCACAATGACCTCACACTTTCTCAATTGGGAAGCACCAAGTCCAATAGGGCCCCTTCATGTGTGGTTCTGTTACCAGTTGCCAGAATAGTTCTACCTATAGAGAATCTAGGATCTCCTTACTTCTAGATAACACCACAGCAGGGATGTGCCAATCAACATATGGCATATTGAAATAAACTATCAGTAGTACTACTTCTTTCATGGCAATATCGCCTATGTCTGTTAAACCCCTGTCCACGTCTTCTCCCTCTGAGGGAGATCTATATATCACACCAATGCAAATGGATTTCCCTTTCTCTCTTTCTAGTTTAATCCACAGTGCCTCCTCACTCTACTTTTAAGCCCTGTAATTCTATAGCTTTAATATTTTTTACATATATCATTTTTCCTCCCCTGTCCTTCTTGAATAAAGTATAGCCCGGTATGATTACATCCCAGCCATGGTTGTCCATGAACCACGTCTCTGTAACTGCCACTAAATTCAAGTCAGCCTCTTCCATTAAAACCTCAACATCTCTGATCTTATTTCCCATGCTATGGGTATTTATATACCCTGATTTCCAGATGTTGCCTCTTTTACCAATTTCTACAGAGGTATTTAATGTTTCACTTACCGGCGGGGCTTTCTTCACCCAGCCCCAACAAATCTAGTTTAAAGTCCTCTTCAGTAGGTTAGCTCGTCTGCTGCAGAAGACACTTTGACCCTTCTTGGACAGATGGATACCATCTCTGCTTTGCATCCCTTGGAAAATCATCCCATTGTGCAGGAAGCCAAAATGCTCTCTGACACCATCCACAGAGCCATACATTCATCTCCAGGATGCGAGCTTCTCTGCTTTGGCCTTTATCCTCAACAGGAAGGATTGGAGAAAGCACCACCTGTGTACCTATCTGTTTTACTCTTTGTCCCAGAGCCATGAAGTCACTTTTGATACACTCACAGGGATACCTAGCAGTATAATTTGTGTTGACATGGATGAGTAACATTGAATAATATTCGGTAGGCTTGAAGATTTGACCCAAATTAGTATCTGCCAACCAAGCAAGCAACAAATTATGATTCACAAGATCAGATGCTGAAGATAAGTCTAGCAATACAAGGAGCACCTGACCAGCATCCAGAGAACTCTGAACCCCTCACTATGGATAAAAGCTGAGCATGTCTCTGTGCTGTGATGAAGCCAGAAGTCTGATTGCCATGGAGGCAGAGGACCCTTGTTGCCAACAAAATCCCTAAACTGGTTGAGGCAGGTCTTGTCAGACAAATCTGATTGATTTCTTTGACTGGGTGACCAGGGAGTTGGACCGAGGGAGAGCTCTAGATGTGGTGTATTTAGATTTCAGTAAAGCCTTTGACACTGTTCCTCACAGGCGACTTATAAACAAACTGATCACCCTAGGGATGGACCCTAAAGTTACTGCTTGGGTTAGAAATTGGTTGGGTGGGAGGCGACAAAGAGTACAAGTAAATGGAGCTCACTCTGAGGAGAAGGATGTTACCAGTGGTGTGCCCCAGGGATCTGTCCTTGGTCCGATTCTTTTTAACATCTTTGTTAGTGATATAGCGGAAGGGCTGTCTGGTAAGGTTTGCCTCTTTGCGGATGATACCAAAATCTGCAATACAGTAGACACCCAGGAAGGTGTAGATAACATGAGGAGGGATCTAGCTAAGCTTGAAGAATGGTCTAGAATTTGGCAGCTGGGATTTAATGTTAAAAAAATGTAAGGTCATGCATTTGGGCTGCAGCAATCCAAGGGAGCAATACAGTATAGGAGGTGAAGTACTTTTGTCCACTAAAGAAGAGCGGGACCTAGGCGTGGTTGTGTCTGATGATCTTAAAGTAGCTAAACAGGTAGAAAAGGCGATGGCAAAAGCTAGAAGGATGCTTGGGTGCATACAGAGAGGAATGGCTAGCAGAAAAAAGGAGGTGATAATGCCTCTGTATAAGTCTTTGGTGCGACCTCATTTGGAGTATGGTGTGCAATTCTGGAGACCGCACCTTCAAAAGGATGTGGACAGGATGGAGTCGGTGCAGAGGGTTGCTACTAAAATGATTAATGGGCTTCATTATAAAGCATATGAGGACAGACTTAAGGATCTTAACCCTACCAGACCTGAGCTCCTGAGCCTAATGTGCCCCTGTGCCTGGCCTCCTGGGCAAAATAGTGAAAAAATTTTAAACGCGTTAGTTAATTGTTATTTTAATGCAAACTTTTGGTTAGATTTAGATGAAACTTGGAGGGGTTGCAGAAAATAGGCCTACATTTCATCTACCGCCAGTATTCAACCTTTGTGTGCCAGTCCGCCCAACAGGTGGAGCCCTCCTTGATGCACAGGTACTTCCTGCAGTGGGTGCACCAAAACCTTGTCTTCACCTTCTTGTGGGGGTTGTCCTTGTAAGATACTCCAGGGTGCTGTCTCTTGTATCTCAGGTGTTTCTCCATGCACACAGCACAGATGTGGTCAGATGAGGTGCCAGGGGGAATTTCAGGGAAGTGGTTGCCTGGCGTCAGGCGTTTGGCACAGGGTTCTAGTTGTCCTCTGCGAACGGCTGTAGAACAGTAGTTTCCTACCAGTTCCAGGCACAGTGTTTGAATGTATCTTGTGAAGTACAGAGGTTTTCTGGCAGCTTCTTGTGTAGACAAGTACAGCACATAGGAGTTGTAGCAAGCCCACATGAAAAATTTGATAAAGAGGCGTCGGGGCCAGCGGTAGTGGCGTCGTGATCGGTGAAGGCCGGTCATCTGGTCGTTCTTGTCGCAACCGCCCATGTACTTGTTGTAGTCCAAGGCAAGCTGTGGGATGCTCACTTCAGTGAGAGTACCATCCTTCTTCTTCCTGTTGACAGTTCCAGTCTTTGCAGGATCATGGTAGTTGGAGATGAAGCTGATGGGTTTGTTGTCCTGCCATACCAGGCATGTGATGCTATCCTGACACAGGTAGCGACTTTCACCTCGTGGGAGTTTCTTGACTGCCTTGAGAGACTTTGGAAAGAACTTTCTGTTCTGCATGAGAGTTCCAACAACCCCAGTTTGTAGATGGTTCACAGCATATTTGGCCAGAGTCACAGAGTTATAGAAGCGGTCCATGACCAGAATGTGTGAGCTGCCCTCCATCCCAGCCGACTTCAAGAGACGGACAACGGTGTTTCCGACTGCACCCAATTCTGGAACTGACATTGGTGCTGCCCCAGTGTAGACCTCTGCGTTTAGAATGTATCCTGTCTCCGCTTCACAAAGAAGAAATGATTTGATGCCCCATTTTGTGGGCTTGTCTTTTATGTACTGTTTTATCGCCAGGCGATTTTTTGTGGGAATCATTCCCTCATCCAGGCTCAGGTGTTGTCTGGACCGGTAGTACTGTCGAAACTTGGGGAGTAGATACTCCAAAACAGGCCTGACCTTGTAGATTCTGTCTCTCTTGTCAATGCCAGCATCCTCCTCATCAACCACATGCAGGAAAGTCCAGATGGCCAAGAATCTGTCTCGTGTCATGACATTCCTGAACCCCGGAGTATATCCAATGGAGTCACTTCCATCACTTGACCAGTAATCCCGATAGCTAGGTTTCAGACAGATATATTCCATGTAGATCCTCAGCCCAACAAAGGCTTTCATTTCCTCAACAGAAACATCCTTGAAATTCTTGCAGTAGTAGTATTTGGGCCTTTCTGCACGCATTTGAGTGGCACGTAAATTAGTCTTTTCTGTCAAATTCTGCCAGAAGTCACCCTCGGTAAACAACGAAAGAAAATCGATGCAATTGCTTTCTTCAGTGATATGACCTGGAATATTCACTGGCCCTTTCCCATTCTCATCGAAATCCAGATCTGGGGCAACAAAATTGCGAGTCCATCCCTCATCAACCACACCAGAATCTCCCCTATCACCTGGTTGAGTGACACGCCCCCTACTTTGCACACTCGATCTTGATCTAGGCCCACTTGCATCATCAGAATCATCATCACTCTCTCCTTCATCGATGTATTCATCATCACTAGCGTCACTAGATTCGGAAACATACTCCTGATCGATTTCGCCTTCATCTGAATCAGAATTTGTCACAATATCCAACACTTGTTGCACTGTGAAAGTCCTTGGTCTCGCTCTTTTACCTGTCGAAGTGCTCGGATCGTCACTAGCTCGCTTCATGGCTACTGTAGTCTACAAAACCGCTAAAAACTCCGCCAAAACAAAGAAAGCTAAGCAGCGATTGGGTGGCTATTTTTAGCTCCTTGACAACACAAAAACACGTGGTCGGCAAAATACCGGTTTAGCGGTAACTCGGTATATAGCATTTTCGGAAATTACCGGTATATCGGTAACTCGGTATGGTAGGGTTAATATGTACACCTTAGAGGAAAGGCGGGATAGAGGTGATATGATTGAGATGTTTAAATACCTCCCTGGCATAAATGTTCAGGGAGAGAGCCTCTTTCAATTGAAAGCAAGTTCTGCTACGAGGGGACATGGGATGAGGGTGAAGGGAGATAGATTCAGGAGTGATATGCGGAAATATTTCTTTACGGAAAGAGTAGTGGATCCGTGGAATAGTCTCCCAGTGGAGGTGGTAGAGATGAGGACAGTATCTGAATTCAAAAAAGCATGGGACCAACACAGAGGATCTCTAAAGGTAAAAAGTGGACTGTTGTAGTTGTTATGGAAGGACAGACTAGATGGGCCTTGTGGTCTTTTTCTGTCATCATGTTTCTATGAAAACTATCCTCTCACCAATTTTCACCAAAAAAGGTAACTCTCAGGCACATTCAAAGCCACAGAACCCTTTTTCAAAATGGGTTTAACAATGGTTCTTTTCCAAGTCTTTGGGAGAACCCTAAAGACAGCAAGGAATTCACCATATCAACAATATATGGATGCAAGGCCTGGATTTGTGGCTTAAAAAAAATGGATCGCAAAGGATTAAGTGCCAAAGTAATATAGTGAAGCAGGGTAAACATACACTGCAAATAGTGTGGAGTTAACAACTGAGAGGAAGACCACTCCCCTATGGTACCTGATAACACAGAGCTTGGCGTCATCACTAAAGGAGCAGGAGACGTTATCGCTGGAGGACATGAGGCACTAAAGCTAGAACCAATGCGTGATGTTGCCTCTATAGACAATGACTTAAAAAGTACTGAAGATTACATTCCTTCAGAGAAAAAGAGACAGCAAAATCCTCCTCTGAGGCAGACTCGGCATAATCCCTCTTGGCCTTGGTTACATGTGCATGGTACATTCTAGTAGTCTCCTTGTACCAACTCAATGAGGAAGATGATGTAAACTTACTCCAGTCTCTCAGTATGATCCATCTGCCATTTTTAAGGAGAGTTAAATCCCCTTGATACTAGAGGTTCAATTTTCTCGAATTTAAGGACTTTGTCACAGAGGAGCCCCACTACATTGTAATCTTTTCTCAGAGTCATACCAAAGGGAGGTCTGAGTCTTCAAAGAAAGGTCCTTAAAATTGGATGGAAAAGAACTACCACCCAGGAAAAGGATCTAGGTGTCATTATGGATAATATATTGAAACTCTGCTCCGTGTGTGGTGGCAGCCAAGAAAGCGAATAGAATGCTACGAATCATAAGGAAAGGAATGGAAAATAAAACCAAGGATATTATAATGCCTCTGTATTGTTCCATGGTGCTACTGTACCTTGAATATTGTGTGCAGATCTGGTTGACATATCTTAAAAAGAACATAGCAGAATTAGAAAAGATACAGAAAAAAGCCACCAGAATGATAAAGGTGATGGAAGGATACCCCTATGAGGAAAGGCTTAAAAGGTTAAGGCTTTTCAACTTGTAAAAATGATGGCTGAGGGAGCATATGGTAGAGGTCTATAAAATAATGAATGGAGTGGAACGGGTAAATGTAGATTGGTCTTTACTCCTTCAAAAAGTAGAAAGATTAGGGGACATGCAATGAAGCTAAAATGTAGCACATTTAAGGCTAATCGGAGAAAATATTTTTTCACTCAACACGTAATCAAACTCTGGAACTTATTACCGGAGGCTGTAATAAAAGCTGTTAGTTTAGCTGGGTTTAAAAGAGCTATGGACAAGTTCCTGGAGGAAACGTCCATAAACCATTATTAAGGAGAACTGGGGAAATTTGTTGCTTAGCCCTGGGATAAGCAGCATGGAATCTGTGTACCTTTCTGGGAACTTGACAGATACTTTTGACCTGGATTGACCACTATTGGAAACAGGATACTGGGTTTGATAGACCCTTGGTCTGACCCAGTATGACATGTCTTATGTTCTTATATTGGAAACATGACAATACAGACACATCTCTGTGATTGAATTGGCCCTGTCCCTTGGGCTTTAGCTGAATATATTCTTCTGACAAGATATAACTGAGCATAGCCTACTGTTCTGAGTCCTAAATATTACCTTTCTTTTTTTCTGATGTCTTATCTTTCTTGGAGTGCCTTAATCATATTTCAGTGTGACTGTCCTGCACCAACACATCATAGTCCACTGCACTTACCTGAAAACCTTGAAATGCATCACCAGAAAATTTGCCTCAAACAACAATCTCATAAATGTCTTGTGCCTTTGCTGACAGTGCCTCCAACATCTTTTCTAAGATATTTGGTGTTACAGGCCTCCTTTGGTCTTTCTTTGTTCCCTCTTGTTTTTCCAGCCCTCAAGCACTTTATTTTATCAGAAAGATCTTATGAAAGTTGATGTTTCCACTACTTTTACAAAAGAATGCAGTCCCTAGAAGACAAAGGGCCAATTTGAAAGGTTCTCTCTATCAAACCAAGGGCTGTATGAATCACCCAGGAAATTAAGAGATTACCTTAGAAGTACAGGTATAAATAGGTCATCCAGAGCTCTGTGATGCTCAGTCTTGAAGGACTACCAAAAGGGATGACTACTGCTGGAAAGAAATTTGCACTTGTAAGTATTTACCTTCAAGGAAATTCTCTAAATCTTGGGGAAAAAAAGTCTTTGGGTAAAGCTGATAAATCTGTGTATTTTCAAATTTGGTGTTTTTAAGTCACTCAGGGCTTAGTAGCACCAAAGAGCTTTTCATTTAAATCAAATCAGAGTATAGTTTAGCATAGAAGGTAGAATAGGGTAAATATTCTTTGAGTAGAAAGAAATTGTTTCTGGAGACCTTTACAAAGAGGCCTTCCAATTAGGAGGCAAGAGACCTGTGAAATTCTTTTAAATAAGTGTTAAAGCCAAGTGACAGATCAAAGGGGCCATTTGAAAGGCTCCCTCTATCAAATCAAGGGTTGTGCGAATCACCTAGGAAGTTAAGAGATTACCTTAGAAGCACGGGTCAGGGCACTGTGTAGCAAGCCAGCTTTTATTAACTGTTTCTTTCCTTCCCTCTCATCCATCTTAGCTTTATAGGCTCTTAAAACTATTAAAGGGAAAGAGGTAGTCAAATTTACTTTCAAGTTCAGTTGGTTATCTTCATCAGGAATAGATTAATTTAGGCCCTGAAATTAATTAATCTTGAGGTGAACAAATTCCCGTAAACTTATTAGGTATAGCTGTATTAGTGCAATTATCCCTAGTAACTTTAAGTAAACAACTTAAATAGCTAAACAAAGCCTTAACATTAAGATGCAGACAGCAGTCCAGCAGTGAGATGGGGTGATCCATTCTTTTGCATTAAGTGTCATATGTATGCTTTTCTCCCAGTTGGTGAGGGGGTCTTATGTGTACACTAGGTGCAAGGAGCTCTTTGCTCTCAGGAAACAAGTCTGATCTCTGGAGGCTAGCGTAGCAGACTTGGAGGACCTAAGGTAGACAGAGTTATATAGACAAGACCTACTGGAACGTAGTACTGAGGTCTCACCTCCAGCCTGGCAGCCTATGTTGTCATGGAGGAGAGAGATAATGTGACAGGACAGCATCATCTTCATGTGGCAGGAAGTGATCCTGTAGCTAGAACCTGTCCTCCAAGTGATGTAAAACCTGTCGCACCGTGCCTGTAAGGGAAGGATTAGGATGGCCTTTATAATTGGCGATTCAATCATTAGGCGTATTGATAGCTAGGTGGTTGGTGGATGTTAGGATAGCTTGGTAACATGCCTGTCTGGTGCGAAGATAGCAAGACTCGGGCACCACCTAGACAAGGTTTTAGAGTGCTGGGGAGGGGCCTACAGTCTCAGTATATGTTGGTAGCAGTAACATAGGAAAGTGTGGGAAGGAGGTTCTGGAGGCCAAATTTATGCTTTGTGGTAGGAAGTTGAAATCCAGAACGTCCAGGGTAGTATTCTCTGAAATGCTTCCCATTCCACGCGCAAGACCCAAAAGACAGGCAGAACTCTGGAATCTCAATGCATGGCTTAGACAATGCTGCAAGGAAGGGGATTTTGGGTTTGTTAGGAACTGGGTAACATTCTGAGGAAGGGAGGGGATTCTCTGAAAGGGTAGAGTAGGCTCCATTTTAACCGGGATGGAACCAGGCTGCTGGCATTAACCTTTACAAAGGAGATAGAGCAGCTTTTAAACTAGATAACAGGGGAAAGGTGACAGTCACCGAAGAGCACATTATTCAGAAGGATGTATCTTTGAAGGATACCAGCAAAAGATGGAAGTTAAGGGCATTCTCATAAGGAGGTTCCAACAAAGATAAAAGTAACCCAGATGCCCTTAAGTGTAAAGCAGACAGATCTGAAAGATTCCATATCACCCCTATCAACCACTAACCAGATTAATATGAATAAAATACAACCTCTAACATGCCTCTATGCCAATGCCAGAAGTCTGAAAAATAAGATGAGAGAGTTAGAATATGTAGCACTAAATGAAAGGTTAAATATAATTGGCATTTCAGAGACCTGGTGGAACGAGGACAGCTACTGGGATACTGTGATACCTGGGTACAAACTATATTGCAGTGATAGAGTAGAACAAATTGGTGGAGGGGTTGCGCTCTATGTACAAGAAGGCATTGAGTCACACAAGATTAAAGTTTTGCAGGAAATAAAATACACTGCAGAATTCTGTGGATAGAAATTCTATGTAAAAAGGGGATGGTGGTGGCAGTGAGGATGTACTACCGACCGCTTAGTTAGACTGAACAGAGGGATGCTGAAATATTAAAAGAAATCAGAAAAGCTAGCAAACGTTACAACAAAGTAATAATGGGTGATTTCAATTATCAATTGGGTCAGTGTCACAGTGGGAAATGTTAGGAAGGGGCTAAACAATCAATTTTCTTAATGGAGAAAGGTGAATAGGGGAGTACCTCAGGGATCTGTGCTGGGTCCGCTGCTTTTTAACATATTCATAAATGACATGGAAATAGGAATAATGAGTGAGGTGATCAAATTTGCAGATGAGACAAAATTATTCAAATTTGTTGAAACATATGAATATTGTAAGAGGACCTTGATAAACTGTAAGACTGGACATTCAAATGGCAGATGAAATTAAATGTGGACAAGTGCAAAGTTACGCACCTAGGAAAGAACAACCCAAACTATGGTTACATGATGCAAGGTTCCACATTAGGAAGCAGCACCCAGGAAAAAGATTTAGGCATCATTGTGGATAACATGTTAAAACCCTTGGCCCAGTGTGCAGCAGCGTCCAAGAGAGCAAATAGAATGCTAGGTATCATAAGGAAAGGAATGGAGAATAAAATCAAAGATATTATAATGCCTCTGTATTGTTTCATGGTGCAACTGCTCCTTGAATTTCTGTGCAATTCCGGTTGCCTTATCTTAAAAAGGATATAGTGGAATGAGAAAAGGTACAGAGAGCATCATCAAAATGGTAAAGGGGATGAAAGAATAATCTTATGAGAAAATGCTTAAAAGATTAGGGCTCGCAACTTGGAAAAGAGACAGCTGAGGGGAGATATGATAGAGGTATATAAAATAATGAATGGAGTTTAACAGTTAAACATAGATTGGATGTTTACACCATCAAAAAGTAGAAAGACTAAGGGACACGCAATGAAGCTACAATGTAATCCATTTAGGACTAATAAGAGAAAATATTTTTTCACTCAACGCATAATCAAACTCTGGAATTTCTTACTGGAGGATGTAGTAAAAGCTTTTAGTGTAGCTGGGTCTAAAAAAGGTTTGAACACATTCCTGGAGGAAAGGTCCTTAAAAAGTGGTGGGATTTGGCCAGTTCACGTGAACCAGTTGCTGCGCTGTGCTATGTTTGCCAAACTGGGCCAAAAAGGGTGTCACGATGCTGGTGCTGTACTGGCAGGAATCCCCCCCCCCCCCCGCCAGTGGTATGATGGCAATGGGGAAAGCCCCCAGTGCATCAAACCACTGGTGGGTGGGGTATCGGGCCACTGGGCCACAGAGTTGCTGCCTTGCAGTGGCTGTCAGCAGCCTGAGCATGCGGCACCAGCAATGCAAATGCGTACTGTGTTGCCATCTGCTCGGCTCCCTTCAGTAGCGGGATCTATCCAAACTGGTTGCTGGTTGGATAAAATCCTGCCACTGTCCATAAACCATTATTAAAGAGGGCCCAGGAAATCCACTGCTTGCCCTGGGACAAGCAGTGTGGACCCTGTGTGTCTTTTTGGGAACCAGCTATGTAACTGTAACCTGGATTGGCCACTGTTGGAAACAGGATACTGGGCTTGATGGACCTTGGTCTAACCCAGCATCGCATATTTTATGTTCTTATGGAGATAAATTTCCTCAATGAAATAAATGACTGCTTCTTGGAGCAGATGGTTCATAAACAGACAGAGGGGAAGCTATTTTGGACCTAGTGTAAGAGGTGTTGCATTCTGGAAAAAGTGATTTATTTACATTATTGTACTCCTATCCACTTTCCTAAAGAAACTATTTATCTTGCTAATATTTCTCTTTTACAGTGCCTAACCCTTGCCCCTATTTCTGAGGTACCCATTTATGGCCATGCCTAAACACACTGTGGAGGAGTGTCTTTTTGTGCTCTGCATTGTGGGAGGGTTGGTGCTCAGATGTCCTGGTTTGATGCCAGTGATGCAAGGAGGGGAGCCTGGGCAACCGATCCTGCTGTCACAGGCCACAGGCCTGCATGGGTTCAGTATGAAGTAGCACTGTCTATACAGTCATTGGATTCAGCCATGATAATATCAGCCAGCCCCTCCCAAGATAACTACTGGTGACCCTCTTTGAAAATGACAACCATCACAGCCAAGCACAATGACTGCTCAATAGGTTTGATTGGAGTCTGCCAGTCCCAATATGGCTACCAGGCTCCTAATGCACCCTGGGCAAGCAAACAGAATATACCAAAAATAGCTGGGGCGGGGGGGGGGGGGGTTAGGCAATGGATGACAAGAATCTAGAGGACTTATTTTATTTACTTATTTAGTATTTAGCAACATGCCTTTCCAGTTAGCAGTTCAAGGTGAGTTACAGGCAGTTTTCTGGAGCTTTTCCTGCACTAGACTTGCTCTCTGATGCAGAAAGCAAGCTAGCGCTGGTAAAAGACCAAAAAAACAACCGGCATAAATTGCAGTGTCGATCTGAAACATTTGCTTCTCAAGATGAAGGAACATTGTCTTTATATTAAGGTGCAGGCCAATTTTAAGACTGAGATCATGACAACCAGCAACATCAATAAGCTCATCGTTGATGGAGAAGAAATTGAAATAGTGGACAACTTTAACCTATTTGGATCAACTATCAATAAAGAAGCAACAAGCAGTCAAGAAATCAGATGACGCATTGCTCTTGGCAGAATGGCTATGAAAGACCTAGACAAGATTCTCAAGAGCAGAGATGTCTCTCTCCATACAAAGATTTGACTTGTTCAAGCCATGGTATTTTCAATAAAGTCATATGGATGCGAAAGCTGTGCAGTGAAAAAGATACAGGAAAAAAAATTGATGCCTTTGAATTATGGCACTGGTGACAAATACTGCATATACCATGGACTGCCCAAAGAACAAACCAGTCAGTACTAGAGATCAAACCTAAGTTTTCTTTAGAAGCTCAGATGACAAGACTTTGACTTTCACACTTTGGACACATCATGCGAAGAGAGAGATCATTAGAGAAAGACATCATGCTTGGCAAGGTAGAAGGTCAACGCAAAGAGAAAGGCTAGCAATGAGATGAATTTATTATCTTTATTAAAACATTTGATAAACCGCTGCGGCCAAAGCATAGAGCGGTGTACAATAAAAGGTCCACACTGCAAATTATAGAAAAAGAACGCCATAAATAATAGGAAAGCAAAGCAAAAACAGCACACAGAAGTAAAACCAAGTAACTAAAATAAGAATAAATAAAAGACTAAAAACAAAACAGGGAAACACAGGACACTAACAGACAGGCAGTATAAAACAAAATCCAGCAACAGATTCAAGGGGGGGTACTAGCGGGAAGGTCAAAAGCCTGCTTAAACAGATGGGTTTTGAGTAGTGTCTTGAACTGGGGATAGGAAGGTTCTAACCTGAGGGAAGGTGGTAATGAATTCCAAAGAGATGGACCAAGAAAGAAAAAGGCAGAATGTCGGGTTTGCTCCAGATGAGCCTGTGATGGGGAAGGCAAGGATAAACGATTGGCATGAATAAACCGGAGTTGACGATAGGGCGTATGAAGGGAAATCAGACCCGCAAGATACAGAGGAGTGCCAGTATATAGATAGTGCGGTGAATCAAAATCAGGAACTTATATTGATAGCGAAAACGAAGAGGCAACCAGTGCAGTCGAAGAAAGAGGGGAGTGACATGATCGAAACGACGGGAAAAAGTGATAAGGCGAGCTGCGGTATTTTGAATAGATTGTAACCGTTGAAGCTGATGTTTAGGAAGATTAGCCAAGAAAACGTTACAGTAGTCAAGTCTACTGATTACCAAAGCTAGAACAAGAGTAACCAAAGAGTCAGAGGAAAAGAGAGAACGAGTAGCTCTAATCTGCTGAAGTCACAAAGGACCGACGAGTGAGAGAAGAAATGTGATCGTGAAAAGAAAGTGATGAATCAAGGGTAACCCCCAAATAGCGGAAAGAAGAAACAAGGGGAATAGGAACTGAATCAATCATGGGGGCGACAGAGGGACAGGAACCACTAAGAGATACCCACATAGCCGTGGATTTAGAGGGATTTAAATGAAGAAAGTTTTGAGAAAGCCAGGAAGCAATATGAGAGAGACAATCATTTAGTGGGGAAATATCCAGAGTGAGGGGAGAAACATGACAGAGGAGAATAATGTCGTCTGCGTAAATGTAAGGAGATACAGAAAACTGCTGAATCGCAAGAGGCAAAGGAGCAAGAAAGATATTAAATAATAAAGGAGAAAGAACAGACCCCTGCGGAACACCACAGACAAGTGAGAGAGAAGAGGAGGAGTGGTTACCAGAGTGCACAGTGAACGAGCGAGCTGTAAGAAAAGAACGAAACCATTGTAAAACAGAGCCCTGCAATCTAAGATCAAATAGACGGGAAAGGAGAGTCCGGTGATCAATCAAGTCGAAAGCTGCAGAAAGATCCAGATAAACAAGAAGAGTAACATCACCACGATCGTGAGCAACATGAATTTCATTTAAAAGTGCCAAAAGAACAGTTTCACTGCTGTGCCCGTGACGAAAACCCGCTTGATGGGGGTGAAGAGTATTTGTGGCCTCTACGTGTGAATTTAACTGGTCAAAAACAAAACGTTCCAAAAGTTTAGCCAGGAAAGGGAGGTTGGAGACTGGCTGCCAATTAGACAAAACAGAAGGATCAATGGAAGGCTGTTTCAGAAGGGGACGAACAACAGCAGACTTCCACAAAGACGGGAAGAGACCAGAGGATAGACTGGAATTTATAATAGTAGTGAGGAATGGAACAAGTTGCAGAGAAGGCTCAGACAACCAGTGAGATGGAATAGGGTCTAATATACAAGTCATTGATATAATAACAGCAGCTATGGGTGCCAATCTATCAACGATGAGCCGCCTGAGTGAAGACCAAACACAATTTAGGACAACTATCCAGAGGGTCGCCATGGGTCGACACTGCCTTGATGGCACTTAACAACAAAACCATTATTCTTAGCTGTGATGAAAGTGCTGAAGGCTCCTATGCAGAAGAATATAATCTTCAGTTCTCTGGCACTGAAATGGCTGTAGCCGGGACAGTGTTCAAAGATCCACCTACCAGCATTCCAAACTTCATCTAACCACCAGAGTCTCAGTGAGTGTGCAGATGCTTTGTTGATTGTGGTTGGGTTTTTTTGTCTGTCTTGTGCATGCAGCAGGAGAGTGGCAAGTATGCACAAAGGAGGATTGATGAAGTAAATTAGATGCAGTATTTACTGCCCTTTGGTGTTTTGTCCCTCTGGACATTTTCTGTTATTCCTCTTTAGAATGGATGACCTTACCCCCTGTATCCTCACCTTTTATTCTCCTTTTCCTGTCTCTTCTATCCCCTTACCTTTTCCTGCCCTAGCCGATTGGATTGTCATTCAAACACCAGACATCCCCTGCATTCCTTCTCCTAGCCCCCTGCATTGTTTCCAAACCCTAGGGATCCCAACAGCCAATGGCTTTTTGACTCACTACCTACCAGAGGAGGGGTAAGAGGGTGGTTGCCCCGTTATGCACTCCTGGCCACCTAGGTGGCAGCCCGTGTGACTTAATACCTATAAATTTGCTTCTGCCTCCTACAGTACATAAAGCTCAAAATGTACAAGTATGATATCAAGTTCTTATTAACTATGTTGGTGCCACCAAATAAAACTGGGAAGGTTTATGCACTTTGCTACCATGGCTCTTGATTTCTGATTGCATGTTTAAGTACTTGGACTTTTTTCCACTCTTAAACCCCCCCTCCTCCGCTTTTACTAATGCTTAGTGCACACTATCTGCCATGTTAAGAATAAAATGGGCTATGCATCTCTGTGTGTTATGTGCTAGTAATGGTCACTTGGTGCTAACATTTATCAGTGGGCATGGGATCATCCTCTGCAGGCTTTTGTTTTTGAGAGAAGTAGTGGCATAAAGTGGAAGAGTAGCCTAGTTAGTGACCTGGTGACCAGGGTTTGATTCTCACTGGCTCTCCTTGTAGGCTTGGGTGATTTTACCCTCCATTTCCTTGGAAGAAAGACCTGCCAATCTAGTTTTGGTAACATCTTGCCAAGAAAAAACAGGGGCTGCTTGGTCACCAGGTGTGAGCATGAGACTTGATTTGCAGTGGCAGAAATTCAGATTGAGAGCCTCTAAGCAAAATATTGGCAAGGAGGGGGCATACACCTCAGAAGATATTTGAGTGTCTATAAATGCCCCCCCCCCCCCCTTGCATCACAGGGGTGCCTGGGTAGAATTTACACCACTGATGGGAAGCAAAGAACAACACTGGGAGAAAGGAAGGCCAAATCTTTATCTTATCAGTCACCTTTTTCCCCATCTCTGCAGGTGGAGTACTGAGCAAATCCACAAGCATATTTAGGTAATTTCATTTAACACCCTAATGATTTAGGAGCAAGTGTCAGAAAGTCATTGCAACTCACTTGTTATGACTGTAACTAGCAAGCAATAAAAAAGACAGAATCCATGGTTTCAGATTCTTTATTAACTTTTATAAAATCTCCACAGCAAATAAGTTCATACAAGTTAGGAAGATAGAATAAATCTGACAGAATTGGAGCTGAAAACCTTCCCTAATACTTTGAAAGGAACATCTCAATTTGGCCAAAGATGAGCAGCTTCTATCAACACATACCCCACTAAATAAAATGCACTTAAAAAATAAAAAAATCAAAGCTGGGCTGAATATGCAATGACCATGAGTAGGCATGTCCTATTATTACTTATCATTTGTAACTTCCCTTTCCCAAAGACACCAGTCTGCCTTGGTTTTTAGAATATTCTTATATGCATGAGACGCACTGCTTCAAGAATATGCAAAACTATATCCTGCATAGTCATTAAAGATATCCTGAAAACACAGATAAACTGGTGACTAGACAGACTGGATATTTCCAACTCCTGCCACCAGAGGATACAATGAGGCTTATTGCTGAATGGAAATAGTTTAAACAAAAAGGTTTAAAACATGCTTGTTTCCCTGTTTTTGGGTTTTGCATGTGTTTGACATTTTTCTGATGTCTTATTTGGCATCAAACTAGACAAACGACAAGGCTTTTATGTTGGCGATATTAATCACAATACTTAACTGTTGAATTATATAGCAAAGTTATTTACCTGTAACAAGTGTTCTCCTTGGATAAATCATTGATACACGAGTGTCATCATCCAAGGAGAACTTTTGTTACTGGTAAGCAACTTCACTTTCTCCTTGGATAAGCAGAATATAATCATGCACACATATCTGAGGATGCAAGGATCTCCAGTACATTATCTGTTGATGTGGAACTCTTGTCACCTGGAGGGTATTGCTGTGGTAGGTTGAACAGTTTAGACAACTGCAGTACTAATGGTGTTTTCTGAACCACAGGCAGTGAGTATTAGTGATTTAAATAAATGAGGAATGAGCATCACAACTGACAAGATCCAAAAAATCAATTTATTTATTTATTGTAGCCATTTGGCTACAAGTATTTGTTTTAGTCTCCTTTATTAATTAAGATGAAAGGAAGGGTCAAGTTGGTAGCATTAATGTTGGAGCCACGAGCAAGATAAGGATGAAGTGACGATTGTATGGGCTCATGATATGGTGATAACTGCAGCAGTGGCTGTGCTGTTGGAAGTCTCTTGAATAATGGTGTCTCGAATTCTGTGATTTAAAGAGAGCCATTTCCTCTGATTTTCAAGAGATAAGAAGGTAGATGCAGTAGGGGAGAAGACACGGGAAATGCAAACCTTATAGCTAAAATGAGAAAGGTTGATGTGATATAGCTGGTAAGGAGTAGATTTGATAGGATGGTTGTCATAAATTTCACTTATAATGAAGCATATTTATACTGTTCTAAGACCATCCAATTGGTAACAGCAGGACAGGATCTAAGAAGTGTGACTCTCTTTTTTTAAGAACAACTTCCATTCAGTACAGGAAGTACAGTACAGGTCAGACTGATTGATTTTTTTTCTCCTATTCTTTTTAAGTCAATACAATTCACCTAAGCAACTAGCTTTGCTGTTTTTAATGCTTGGCACAAGAATTTTGATAACAGTAGATTGTAAACAAAAGACTCAGCATTACTACTGAAAGAAATCTTAAGAAGCAGGGTTGATAGTCACCAGATATGGTCTCCATAGATTATTTGCCCTTTGGTCTGACTTGCCTAAAAACTGTTTCATCTTAGCCTCATCAGACATGCGCAGCCCTATAAGTAATGAAGTCTATTCAGTATGGGAACTATTTTCATCAATTAAAAATATAATCTTAAGAGATTTAGGAAATCCCCTAGGCTCTTGAGATATATCTAAATGATACCCAGGAGAAGAAAGGAAAGTACATATTAAAAAAAAATCCTAATATGCAGCTTGGATAGATTATAAATCTATCAGAACCCTAATATGTTCTTAGTGATAAGTTCACAAATGGGAAAAATTGATGGCTTCACTTATAAAAATTGAGATAATGATCGGCATTTATTTATTGGTATTTAGCTCATGCTTTTCCAGTAGTAGTTCAAAGCAAGTTACATTCAGGTACAGTAGTTATTTCCCCATCTCTAGAGGGCTTACAAACTAAGTTTGTACCCTGAGGCCATGGAGGTTAAGTGGGTGGCCCAAGGCCACAAGGAGCATCAGTAGGATTGGAATCCTGCTCTTTCTGGTTCTAGGCTGCTGACCTAACCACTAGGTGGCTACTCCAATCAATGTGGAGATATGCTTGCCTGAGGCCTGAAAGTATATTCTGGAAGTGCTTAAAAGGTGCACAGCACTAGTAGTGTGCCTCCTAAAGGGTGACGGTGATGAACAAGAAAAGTTCTGATACTACTGCAATGTTTTTGAACAAAATGTCACTCCACGGAAGCCAGGATTATACCCTGGACGCAATGCAGTCTGGTCAGTAGGCAGAGCCTTTTCTATATTTACAATTCCTTATTATATTAATTTTATTATTAGTTTAACAATGAGAAAGTAATATGCCTCTCTCTCTCTCTATATATATATATAAATAATTTATTATGTTTTGTATATTACATGTTTATCTGTATATACTTGCTTGCACAACCATGTTTATGTAATTATAGTTATGGGGATGTACATATTGATACAAGTATGCACATTCATAGCTATAGCATGCATATCCAAAGGCTATATGCATATAATTGTAATTAGGTATTTTTCATAATTTGTGAATGTATATACCCTTATCTACCAGCAGTATGTATAGGTATTTTTTTAACACCTGGAAAACTGTAGATATGGCCTGGGAGCCCGTAATACCACAGTAAGATATATATCTAGCTAGAATAGTCAACTAGTGCATTGCTGACAAGCAGCTGAGCAGTGCAGACAGAGCAAATATATCCCTCATGGGCAATGTTTGTAAATATAGTATGCACAAAGCTTAACCTGACAGTCATGAACCTCACACCAAAGCCAGGGGATAAGGGTGTGGAGAAAGATGTGCACTTGCAACAGACCCACTTTCTTCATTTGAGAATATGAGGAATATTAGAATCCTCATATAGTGAGCACAGAGGAAAAAACAGTGAAAAGCGTGTCACAATTCATAGCTCCCCTGTTAAATCTTGGAGAGGAAACTGGTCCTCCAGTATGAAGTAGTCTGAAGTCAGGAAGTGTGGTTAAGGCATTGAAATTGTTACAAGTTGAAGGCTTTGATTTGAGAGAATAAAAGGGGCTTGGTCCTTCTACGGTGAGCTACTATTATCTATTACTTGTTAACAATGCCATAAGATGTCTCATGAAATCTCTTTCCTAATGGTAAAGGTGAATGAGATGCTTCCTAGAACCTTAGCTTAAACATAACCTTTAGAACACTTGCTAGAAGCTATAATAGAAACTTAATGTTTTTGTTTAATTTCTTCTTCTTTTTTGTACAGCCTATTAAGGCAACAATAGATCAACAGCATCTCTTGTTTTTGAATGGCTTTGAGTTTTTAAAGTATTGAGAAATTCATTTCCTTGTTCTGTTGCTAATCTGGAAATGAGGATGACAGTGTGTAATCCTAGTAAGAATATAATATCAAAGCTGCCAAAACAACTTTCCCGTGTATGTTGCCGGATTTGCACCCTAGTTCAGAAAAGAACCAGGCATACTATTAATTGATGCTTTATTAACCCTTTTCACTCAGAAAAATTTTCTATACACTTATACCAGATCGGAAAAATATTAACAAGAAACTGACCAAATTACAACCAAAATACGCATTCTACAGTAATCAGTCAAGTTGTATTGTGGGCCATAAACTAGCATGTTGTTCATATGTCCCACTCCTGCTGCTAATAAAGTCCCCTTGGGACATTTGATAGCCCCAGCATCTTACCACAGCTTTGGCAATTAGGAGATGCAGCCTTCAGTATTGTTGAAACAATTCCATATTGAAACCCTGCAAGTACCACAATGGGCCCCCCTTGGGATAGTTCTAACCTGTGGGTACCATTATTTTTTTTTGGGTCCACTGGATCTGTGTCTAATACCTCTCCTCTTCTGTTATTTCATTTTCCTCAGAAAGGAAAGGAGAGAATGGAAATCCAATGTCGCTTTGTCAGGTGAATGATGAAGTTTGGGAAGAGGTGCATTGGAGCATGCTCAGAGAACTCTTTTGGGATCTGAGAGGATGGATTCAAAGTGGCATCATCAAGATGACGACACCTATGAGTGGATGATTATATCCTGCTTGTTCAAGGAGAAAGCATAGTTACTCACCTGTAACAGGTGATCTCCAGGAACAGCAGGAATTTAGTCCTCACATATGGGTATCGTCAGTACCGACGGAGCCTGTGCGGGAACGCTCCCCAACATCCAATTAGAAAGCCTTTGGGAGCATCCCACAGTGCCTGCGTGCTGCCTTCCCGCCTTTCCCAACTGCCTCTCTCCAGTTGAGTTTAAAGCTGAGACAAAGAGATAGATAGAGAGATACAATTCCTAGGGGAGGTGGGTGGGTTGTGAGGACTAAATTCCTGCTGTTCCTGGAGATCATCTGTTACAGGTGAGTAACTATGCTATCTCCAGGAACAAGCAGGAATGTAGTCCTCACATATGGGGACTCCCTAGCTTTAGATGCCAGGGAGATACCCCAGAAGTTGTGTGTCCCTGTAAAAGGGCTCCACTTCCCCCCATGGATCTCTGGCATCCAACCAGGGATGGTGGGTAGGAGTTGATTAGGTATGGAACAGGTGTTGGAGAACAGCCTGACCAAACAAGGCATCCCAGCGGGAGTCCTTGTCCAAGCAATAATGGGCTGTGAAGGTATGAACCGAGGCCCAGGTGGCTGCTCAACAGATGTCATCAATAGACACAGAGTGCAGATGAGCCATTGAGGCTGCCATGGCTCTCACATTGTGAGCTGTGACATGGCCCTCCAGAGGAAGATTCTTACTCTGATAGGCAAAGGAAATACACTGAGCAATCCAGTTAGACAGTGTTCTCTTGGAGACTGGAAGCCCCAAATGAGAAGGATCAAAAGCAACAAAGAGTTGAGAGGACTTCCTATATTGCGGTGTTCTTTGTAAGTAAAAGGCTAAAGCTCTTTTACAGTCCAAAGTATGAAGATTCCTTTCTGCATTTGATGCATGAGGCCTTGGAAAAAACACAGGTAGGTAGACCGCTTGGTTTAGATGAAAAGGCAAGACTACCTTTGGCATAAAGTGTGGATGAGTCCTAAGGACTACCTTGTCATGATGGAACCTTGTATAAGGCGGATCAGCCACTAGTGCCTGCAACTCACTGATGCAATGTGCTGATGTGATTGCAATGAGAAAGATAACTTTCCAAGAAAGGAATTTCAATGAGGTAGTAGCTAAGGGTTCGAAAGGTGACTTCATGAGCTGACCAAGAACCAGAATTAAGTCACATGCCACCAGTGGTGGCCTAATGGGAGGTTTAGTTAGAAGAAGGCCTCTCATAAATCTTGCTATAAGAGGATGGGAGGAAATAGGTTGTCCATTTAGAGACTTGAAAGAAGCTGCAATAGCACTCAAATAGACTCTTACTGAGTTAGTTTTAAGTCCTGCATTGGCTAAATGAAGGAGATACTCCAGTAATGATTCTAGAGGTATCGCAAGGGGGTTAAGACCCTTTTGCAAACACCATATGGTAAATCTTTTCCACTTGAAAGCATAAGAGTGTCTTGTAGAAGGCTTCCTGGAAGCATAAAGGATATCCTTTACTTGTTGAGGGAGGTTAAGATCATGGAGATCTAAGCCTTCAGAAACCAAGTCCTGAGATGCAGAGACTGGGGATTGGAATGCCATAATATTCTGTCCTCCTGAGACAGGAGATCTGAAGCAGACCCTAACTCCAGAGAGGGAGCTTGAGAGAGATGTAGAATCAGAGGGTACCACACTTGCCGTGGCCAAGGTGGAGCTATGAGAATCATATGGCCTCTGTCTCTCTGAAGCTTGAACAGGCTTTTGGGAATTAGGGGAATGGGTAGAAAGGCATAAAGGAAGTCTTGACCCCAGTGAAGGAGGAAAGCATCCCTGGCCTGAGAGCCCTGAGCTGGAATTCTGGAACAGAACCAGGGAAGTTTGGCATTCCAGACTTGCAAAGAGGTCTAGGTTCAGGGTGCCCCAAATTTGAAAAATCTTGGCCACCTGGTCTGCATGCAGAGACCATTTGTGTCTGCCCAAGAGTTTTGTATGCCTGGAAGATACACTGCCAGGAGATGGATCTGATGTTACATAGTAACATAGTAAATGACGGCAGATAAAGACCAGCATGGTCCATCTAGTCTGCCCAGCAAGATGGCAAGAGTAGGTGCACCTGTCACTCTGTGCAGGCCACCCCTCCCCATGTCTTTGTTTAGGGGTAAACCCACCACTCCATGTAGGACAGCCCTATTTGTTGAGACATTATATGGTTCAGAAGTTAGATGGTACCGTTTATTTTGGTTTTATCCTATTGCTGTAAAGGGATCCACTGTGTTTGTCCCATGCTGTTTTGAATTCCGTCACCGTGTTTGCCCCCACCACTTCCTTCGGGAGGGTATTCCAAGCATCCACCACCCTTTCAGTGAACAAATATTTCCTGATATTGCCCTTCAATTTACCACCTTGCAGCTTCATGTTATGCCCTCTAGTTTTACAGCTTCCCCGTCTTTGGAAGAGGTTTGTTTGTTCATCATTTCTCTTTAAGTATTTAAAAGTCTGAATCATATCTCCCCTGTCCCTCCTCTCCTCCAAAGTGTACATATTTAGGTCTTCAAGTCTCTTCTCATAAGGCTTCTGACACAGGCTCCAAATCATTTTGGTCGCTTTCCTCGGAACAGTTTCCAGTCTTTTTACATCTTTTGCAAGATATGGTCTCCAAAACTGAACACAGTATTCCAAGTGAGGCCTCACCAGTGACTTATACAGTGGCATAAGTACCTCTTCCTTTCTGCTGGTAATCCCTCTCTGTATGCAGCCCAACATCCTCCTGGCTTTTGCCACCACCTTGTCGCACTGTTTTGCCACCTTGAGATCATCAGAGATAATCACACCAAGGTCTTTCTCCTGAACCGTGCATACCAACCTCTCGCCCCCGATCGTGTACATTTCCCTTGGATTTCTGCTACCCAAGTGCATGACACTGCACTTTTTCACATTAAATTGTAGTTGCCAAGCATTAGACCAGTCTTCCATCTTTTGTAGATCTTTCCTCATGTTAACCACTCCCTCAGGGGAGTCCACTCTGTTGCAAATTTTTGTGTCTGCAAAAAGACAGACTTTTCCATTCAGTCCTTCAGCAATATCACTCACAAATACATTGAACAGTGCCGGACCCAGGACCGAACCCTGGGGCACCCCGCTAATTACCTTCCTCTCATCCGAGTGAGCTCCATGTACAATCACCTTCTGTCGTCTGTCAGTCAACCAATTTCTAATCCAGTTTACCATCTTGGGACCCATCCCCAAGCTACTGAGTTTGTTGACAAGCCTCCTATGAGGAACAGTATCAAAGGCTTTGCTGAAATCCAGGTAGATGACATCCATCGCATGCCCCTGATCTAGTTCCTTGGTCACCCAGTCAAAGAACTCAATCAGATTTGTTTGGCAAGACCGTTCTTCGGTAAAACCATGTTGCCTCGGATCTTGCATCCTGTTGGTTTTGAGAAAGTTCACTATTTGCTCTTTCAGGAGCACCTCCATTACTTTTCCCGCCACCAAGGTAAGGCTCACGGGCCTGTAGTTTGACACTTCTTCCCTGTCACTTTTGTGTAGAGGTACGACATCAGCCATTCTCCAGTCCTGAGGAACCTCTCCTGTTTCCCAGGATCTGTTGAAGACATCCTTTAACGGTCCTGCAAGAACCTCTCTGAGCTCTTTCAGTATCCTAGGATGTATCCCATCCGGTCCCATGGCTTTGTCCAATTTCAGTTTAGCAAATTGTTCTAAACACCTCGTCTTCTGTGAATGGTGTGGTATCTACTTCATTCCCATTTTTATATTGGAGTCACAGCTGGTCCATCCAGGATCTTCTTTAGTAAAAATAGAGCTGAAGTATTTATTTAGCAATTCCGCTTTTTCAGTGTCACTTTCCACGAGTCCTTTCCCAGCACTTCTGAGTCCTGCAATTCCAACTCTGATCTTCTTCCTTTCCCGAATATACCTGAAGAAAGTTTTGTTGCTACCCTTAACATCTTTAGCCATCCTTTCCTCTGCCTTTGATTTTGCTATCCTTATTACTCTTTTAGACTCTTTGAGTTGGATCCTGTATTCATTTCTGTGTTCTTCTGTTTGCAAGCTTTTGAATTTTGTGAAAGTTGTGTTTTTTGCCTTTATTTGAGCAGCCACCTCTTTGGAAAACCAAATAGGTTTCCTTCTCCTCTTGTTTTTATTTACTTTACCTACATATTTATCTGTTGCCCCATTTATTGCCTTCTTTAGTTTAGCCCATTGCAGTTCCACTTCCTTTATCTCCTTCCACCCCGTCATCTCCTCCTTTAAGTACTCTGCCATTTTATTGAAGTCAGTGTATTTGAAGTTTAGGACTTTAAGCTTGCTATGCTTGGCCTGTACCATGGCTTTTATCTCAAACCACACCGTGTGATGGTCGCTGTTGCTCACAGGGGCATTCACGCAGACATTCAACACACTATCACTGTTGGTGAGCACTACATCCAGCGTTGAGCTTTCCCTGGTTGGTTCCATCACCATTTGTCTAAATAATGCATCTTGGAGAGCATCCACAATCTTTTTGCTTCTTTCCAGATGCGCAGAAGGCGTAATCCAATCCACATCAGGTAGATTAAAGTCACCCAATATGATCGCTTCCCCCTTTGCTGCTATCTTGGCAATATCTTTAATCAATTCGTTATCTCTCTCTTCAATTTGAGTCTGAGGTCTGTAGACCAGCAATACGGATGACAGTGCCATCTCCTCTTTCCAACGCAATCCAGAGTGCTTCTTCTTTTCCCCATGTTCCCTGCATTTCAGTAGCTTTAATATTGCTTTTGACATACAAGGCTACTCCACCTCCTTTTCCATTTTCTCTGTCTCTTCTGAATAGATTATAGCCAGCTATGGCTATATCCCAATCGTGCGATTCATTAAACCATGTTTCTGTAATGGCCACAATGTCCACATTTGTTTCCACCATTTAGGCTTCCAGGTCTGGAATTTTGTTGGCTAAGCTTCAAGCATTTGTGCTCATTGCTTTCCAGCATTTTCCTGGCTTGTGTGTATTTTGCATTGATTTTGTTCTGCCTACTTCTTCCCACATGCTTTTGATGTGTGGTTTAAAAGTGTGGCTGTTTCTGATGGTGTTCTGCTTTTGCTGGGGGTGGCATGCAGATGTTGACCTTCCACATCTGTCACCCCCTTTTCCTAGTTTAAATGCATATCCACATACTGCCTGAATTTTTTCACTTAGGATTCTTTTCCCTGCGACAGAGAGATGTAGTCCATCAGCACAGAATAGTCTCTTGTTGGTCCATCTGTTGTCCCAGTTACCAATAAATCTGAATCCTTCTTGTTTGCACCAGCTCTGGAGCCATGTATTAAATCTGTTAATGCGATGCAACCTTTTTGTCCCCTTACCAAGAACAGGTAGAACTTCTGAGAATGCAACAGTGTTAACAACGCGCTTGAGTTTCTCTCCTAGAGATTGGAAGTCCTTTTGGGCTGTGGGGGCACTGTTCCTAGCCAGGTCGTTTGTGCCTAAGTGGATAATAACATCAAGTTTGGAGTGTTCACTTTTTGCGCTAAGTAATTCAACAACTTTGTTTGTATTCCTGCTGGCTAAAGAGCCTGGTAGGCACATGACTACCTTCTCTCCTTTGAACTGTGTTCCCAAGTTAGTGCCTCTGATGATGGAATCCCCAAGTAGTAGTAGTTTTCTGTTTGGTGAGGTTTTCTTCGTTTGGTGCTTTAGCAGGGGATTGGGCATTGTCTGACTCATTTAAAGGCTCTTCAGTTTCTTTGGATTGGGCATCCTCATTAGCCAAGGCAGAGAAGGCATTATGCAGGGATATCTCTTGATGTACAGGATGTCTCTGTGTTACAGGTCGCAATCTACCAGAACCCACGGTGATCCATTTGTTCCTAGGGCATTTGATTCTTTGTGGGAGCGATGGTGGACTTTGTTCAGTTTGTATCCTAGAAGAGGTGCGCTTCATTGCAGCCAGTTCCTCCCTCAGTAGAGACACTTCTTTATGCATGGCAGCTAGGTCTTTCCTTAGTAGAGTCAGTTCTTCATGCATGGCAGCTGACTTGAGGCATATAGGACAAGCTCTTAGGCTCCAAATGATTCGTCTTTGAATGAAAGTATCGCAGTTATTGTACTGAATACAAGACATGTTATTTATGCAGTCCCAGAAGAAGAAGAAGAAAGATGAAGAAGATGTGGCTTTTAACCCAGGTTAGGAACAATAGATGGCACGTATGTGACCACTATATAGGTAATGTAGCCCCTGGGGGGGGGTGGGTTGGGTTGGGCGAGGGGTAGGGTGGGCGGGAACCTAAGTGGCTCTGGCCAGTAGGCTGTTCCTGAACTGTGGGCACACACAGTGGAGTAGGTAAGGAAACCCACCACTAAGGACAAAGAGACACGTGCAGCACAGGAAATGGAGGTCCACAACACTAACTCAGTAGGGGGGAGGGGGAGTCCTTCAGGGAAGGGTGAGAGAAAGTTTAAAACTTAAACCTCTACAGCAATGGAGTGGGTAAGGGAACCCAATACTAAAGACAGATAGATAGTTATGTGGAGACAAAGTCGCAAAGCGACAGAGAGCCTGTTTCCCCCCTGCTTGTTCACGTAGAACATGGCTACTTGATTGTCCGTATGAATGAGGACTGTCTTGTAGCCGTGTAGGGTGTGGAACTCGAAGAGCAAAGAAAATTGCTCTGAGCTCTAAGAGATTGATATGTAGATGAGTCTCCTGTGGAGTCCAGGTGCCTTGGGTGGCCAGGTCTTGCAGATGAGCTCCCCAACCCATTGGAGAAGCATCTGTTGTGAGAGTTGCCTGGGGTAAAGGTTGTTGAAATGGGGACCCCAGCAACAGGTTTTGAGTGGACTGCCACCATTGTAGGGACAAAATAAGGCGATTTGTGTTTGCTATTTTGTCTAACAGGCACCCTGATGCCTGGGTCCATTGAGTGGATAAAGTCCACTGGGCTGTTCTCATATGGAGGCGAGCATAAGGAACCACATGCACGGTAGATGCCATCTGGCCTAGTAGTTGTAACATCTCTCAAGCAGTGAGATGAGGCTTTAGCACTGCTTGAGAAGCTAACTGCACCATGCAAAGGCAATGGGTCTGAGGAAGATAGGCCCTTGCTTTTCTGGTATCCAGCAAGGCTCCTATGAACTCTAAAGACTGAGTGGGAGTTAGACTGTATTTTGGGACGTTTATGACCAGACCCAAATACTGAAGGATACGCATTGTGCAAGATAGAGAAATCCTGGCCTCTGACTCTGATGGGGCTCGAATGAGCCAGTCCTCTAAGTAAGGAAAGATGAATATTCCTAGAGTGTGAAGAAATGCTGCTACCACAGCCATGCATTTCGTGAACACCCTTGGTGCAGAGGCCAGGCCAAAAGGAAGCACCCTGTACTGGTAGTGCTTTCCTTGAAAAAGGAACCAAAGGAACTTTCTGTGAGTTGGATGGATGAGAACATGAGTGTATGCATCCTTGAGATCTAGAGAACAAAGCCAATCCTGACTCTGAAGGTATGGCAGCAGAGTTCCCAGAGAAATCATCTTGAATTTCTCCTTGAACAGGAATTTGTTCAATTCTCTGAGGTCTAAAATAGGTCTGTGTCCCCCTGTTTTCTTTGGGATAAGGAAATAGGGGGAGTAAAACCCTGTACCCTGTTGCTGAATGGGTATTTCTTCTATTGCCCCTTGGGCAAGAAGTATAGTGACCTCTTGATCTAAGAGATTGATGAGAGAGGTCTGAGCATTGAACTGTCTTACCATTGTGGGAGGGGGCATGCACAAAAAGTGAAGCTTGTACCCCTCTTTTTTGATGGAGAGTGTCCGATGTTCTGCTGTTATCTGCCCCCATCTGGGGGCAAAGTGACACAACCTTCCTGGAATGGTGGAAGGCTCTGGTCCATTGAGAGCCAGGAAGGCTAAGTTCTCTAGATGAAAGTCAAAGGCCTTGCGGAGGCTGAGACGGTTGAGGCTTAGTCTTTGCTTTGTTTAGGTGGTTGCTGACTCTTTTGGACAGATTGACCTGTAGAATGTCCCTGCTGGGAATAAGAAGAATAAAACCTCTTCTTCGTGGAGAAGAATGGTTTCTTGAAAGATTTCTTTCTTGCAGGATCAGCTGAAGCTTTGTATAATCTATCCAAAGTAGAGTTGTCAGCATCTAATTAATTTGCTTTCTCTTGACAATTTTTGCCAAATAGATTCTCACCTGTACAAGGGATATTGCTGAGCTTGTCCTGCACCCAGAGCTCCATATCGGATGCCTGGAGCCAGGCAATTCTACGTGCACCTATGGCAATGGCAGAGGTTCTGCTTATGCACTCAAAACAGTCAAAAGCTGCATGGTTGACAAACTTAGAAACATCCTGGGCATGTTTGACCAGTGTGAGAAAATCCTGCCTTCTATCCTCAGGAAGAAGAGGGCTCAAAAGCTCTAAATCACCTGTGACTTCCTTAAGGAACATTCCCATATATAAAATATAGGAACTGATCCTGGCAGAAAGCATGGAAGCCTGGAAAGTATGATGTCCAAAGGCATCCAAAGTTCTACACGTCCTGGAGGATTAGAGACATGCCTCTTTGCACACCTGATGCTTCTCATAGCTGATTCCACTACAATAGAGTGGTGAGGAAGCTGAGTCTTCTGGAAACCAGGACAAGGAGGGACTCGATACATGGCATCCAGTCTACGAGAGTGAGGAGAGGTGGTAAGAGGTGTTTCCTACATTCTTAGCATGAGATCATGTAAGATCTCATGGATAGGCACAGTAGCCGCCTCTTTAGGAGCCTTGGGATATTGTAGAATCTCCAACTCCTTTGCCCTGGGCTCTGTTTCGGGAGCCACAGTAATGGAAAGACCTCGAGCCACCTCCCTGATAAAATCCTGAAAGGAGATATCTTCTGGAGGAGACATCCTTCATTTAGGAGAGGAAGGTTCCTCCGGGAGAAGTATTCCAGTACCGACAGAGCTGTCAGAATCCTCAGAGTCCTCCGAGGATTCAAAGTACCTTCTGTCTGGATGCTCTTGAAGAGCCCGATACCCGTACCGACCGAAGTCGGTACCAGGGGGAATCGGTACCGGTAGGCATCGCATGACTGGGTGCCGGCAAAGCAGACCCCGATGTCGATGCTGTCGGTACCGGTGCTGGAGTCAGTACCGCTAGAACTGTCTGATGTGGTTCTGAGGGTGTCAATGCCGCAAGGAGAGCTGCCAGATTGTGTTCAATAGCCAGGAACCTCTAGTCTATCTACGCTGCCAATGCCTGGGTATTGGTACTGGAGAAAGCAGCTGGTACCCCCAAGCATGGCACCAGTAGTTCTGCCGAGGTTGAGGCCTTGAGAACATCCTGGAGCCCTGATAATGCTTTGGAAGCCAAAGCCTCCCGGCGGGGCATGTTTGCCGGTACAGAACCCTCAAGGGCAATGCCAGAGGCATCTTGATGCTTGGAAGGAGATCTACCCTTTGAGGACTGGCTAGACTTATGTTTAGTTACCTGAGATCCATGGGAGGAAGACGAAGCCGCCACAGAAGCTGCATCGGAGGGAAAAAGGGTGCTGAGATTAGCAGCCCGGTTTTGTCGACCCCTCTTGGACATCATGGCACAAGCCATACACTTGGAGATGGAGTGGTCAGGACTTAAACATTTAAGACACCACTCATGGGTGTCGGTGATGGAGATGGTACCGCCACACTTGGTGCACTTTTTGAAACCCAAAGTGGGTTTTTCCATAGTGGAGGAAATTTTGGGCCTAAGGCCCAAACTGGCGTGTGGCACCTGGAAAAGAAAAGTTTGAAAAAAAAATACTTTTTTTTTTTTTTTTTTTTTAAAGAAAGGAGAACCGGCAGTTCCTGTATAGCGTCAAGAAAGGCAGACGCAACCACAAAAAAGGAGAATAAGGAAAATTTTCTGCAGTGACAGGAACGACGACCTGCTGGCTCTGTGGAAAACAAAGAATTGGAGAGAGGCAGTTGGGGAAGGCAGCACGCAGGTGCTGTGGGATGCTCCCAAAGGCTTTCTAATTGGACACTGGGGAGCGTTCCCACACAGGCTCCATTGGTACTGATGATACCCATATGTGAGGACTACATTCCTGCTTGTTCCTGGAGATATAAATATATATACGCACACATTCCCACCTGCACTGTGCACAGAATGCGAGAACACTGAAGGAGGTAACTTGTCAGACATGTCTGAAATTTTGGCAATGGATAACTACCAGTGTCTGTTGAGAAAAGAAACTGTTCTGGAAAAATGAAAATAGTTGCTTTACTGTTCAAGATTTGGTTCTTTACTTCTATCCGTTATTTTGAAGACAGGCTTTCATATGCCTTGAACCTCTATCCCCCTCCAGCTATACTTCACTATTAAGTGGATAAGATGAAATTAGGCCTTACCTGCTAATTGTCTTTCCTTGAGTATTCTCCGGGCCAGTCCAGGAACAGTAGGATAGTCAACCTCCTTCAGCAACTGAGGACTGAAAATACCAAAACTTTGCTGACAGTTCACTTTGCTCCCCCTAGTGTCAGAGAGCCAGTCTAAGAATATCCAAGCAGTAAAGCAAAAAGCCAAAGCCAAACCAAAATCCCAAAACTACTACTAGGGCCCATAAACTGTAACCAAGAACGGCGGATAGTGAAACACTCCCACCAAAAAACCTATGTCCCCCTATGGACACATGGCACCAAACACAACGGGAGCCCCATAGCCAGATTCTCTGCATAAGACCCCCAGGATACCCCTCGGACCAACCGATCCTGCTAAGTCTAGGTCATTCCGTGCCAAACAATACTGAACTCATAGCCCCGTGGCTGCCACTGGATAGGAGAAGGAACCACCCCCCCTAACTTCTGGGAGGGTTCTGGACTGGCCCGGAGAATACTCAAGGAAAGACAATTAGCAGGTAAGGCCTAATTTCATCTTCCTTTTCGTCTCTCCGGGCCAGTCCAGGAACAGTAGGGTAGTACCAAAGCAGTAACTACTCACAGGAGGGACCCAAGAGCCCCGCCAACACCGCAGCTGCGCCAACATTTGCGTCCCCCGCTGCTTGAACATCTAAGCGATAATGCTTCGCAAAGGAATGCAAGGACAACCAGGTCGCTGCTCGACAAATATCCACCGGAGGAACCAAAGCCCACTTGGCCTAGGACATCGCCTGCCCTCGAGTCGAATGAGCCCTCAGCCCCTCCGGCGCCTCCTTCCCACCGGCCTGATACAAAGCCACAATCGCCTGTTTCACCCAGCGCAAAATCGAGGCCTTAGAGGCCGCTTCTCCTTTATGTGCGCCGGCGAACAGCACAAACAACCTGTCTGATTTCCGGAAAGCCTGCGTCCGCCTGAGATAGCGGTGTAGCACTCTCCCCAAATCCAACTTATGCAGGGGCAGCCCACTCTCAGCCGACCCAGCCGAGAGAAAGGTAGGCAACGAAATTGACTGATTCACATGAAAACTTGACACCACCTTAGGAAGAAAGGATGGTACTGGACGTAGCACCACCTTCTCCGCCAAGAACTGAAGGAACGGCTCCCTACAGGAGAGCGCCTGCAAATCTGAAATCCTTTGAGCTGAGCACAACGCTACCAAGAAAGCAGTCTTCCACAAGAGTTCCCTAAGTGACACCGACTTTCCCGGCTCAAACGGCGCACACATCAAGGCTCGTAAAACCAAATTCAAATCCCAGGGCGGCACCACCGGTCTTCGAGGCGGTCACACGTTCATAACTGCCCGGAAAAACTGCTGCACATCCTGCTGCAACGTCAAACTCCGACCTTGCACTTTACCACGGAAGCAAGCTATAGCCGCCAGATGCACCCGCAGGGTACTGAACGCTAACCCTTTATCCAGCCCGTCCTGGAGAAGGCCAAAACGTCCGGCTCTCCTACCGCTCCAGCATGCACCCCGCGCCTGGCACCCCAGAGCTCAAAGGTTCTCCAAACACGAACATAGGCCACCGCCGACGAGCCTGTAAGAGTAGTTACTCACTGATGGGTGCCGACGGTGCCCTCGCGGAGCAATTTCCCCAGCTTTCGAAGAAAGCCTTTGGGAATTGCAGCGCGCATGCGCGGTCCCCTTCCCGCCCAAGGGTGCCATCTTGCTCAGTCTGATGACATAGCGAAGACAGCAAAAAAGTTAGCAAAACAATGGATAAGAATGACTGCAACTCCGAGGGGAGGAGGGAGGGTTGTGAGGACTGATTCCTGCTGCTCCTGGAGAACACTTGTTACAGGTGAGTAACTACTCTTTCTCCAGGACCAAGCAGGAAGTCAGTCCTCACTGATGGGACTCCCAAGCTTAAGGCTACCGGAGACCTCAAGCAGAAAAAATGAGCTCCCTCTAGCTCAGCAGTACAGAAGTAAGGAATCTTCTCTGAATACACTTCCGGCCAGTAGCCCAACACCAGGGCCAGAGGGTAGGAGTTGCCTAAACCTCAAAGAGATTGTGGAGGACTGCCTGTCCGAAAGCACTGTCCCTGCGGGACTCCCTCTCCAGGCAGTAATGAGCCGCAAAAGTCTGGCTTGAAGACCAAGTAGTGGCCCGGCCGATGTCTGCCAACGGAATAGAGCGGAGATGAGTCACTGACGCAGCCTTCGCCCTGACACGGTGAGCCGTGACTCGACTCTCTAAGGAGAGGCCGGCTGCCCCATAAGCCCAGGCGATACAGTCAACTACCCAGATGGACAAAGTACGCTTGGAGACAGGCACCCCCAACCTATTGGGGTCAAAACAAACAAAAAGCTGAACAGCCTTTCTATGCTCCCGCGTACGGTCAAGGTAGAAGGATAAGGCCCTCCTACAGTCCAGGGTATGAACTGTCTCAGCCCGGCTGGTAATCGGCCTGGGAAAGAAGGTTGGAAGAACCACCTCTTGGTTGAGATGAAAAGGGGAAACCACTTTTGGAAGAAACTTTGGGTGAGTCCGTAAGACCACCCTATTAGGGTAGAACCTAGTGTAAGGAGGCTCAGACACTAGGGCTTGCAGTTCACTAACGCGCCTAGCGGAGGTAAGGGCTACCAAGAAGAGAGTTTTCCAAGAAAGGAAACGAAGAGGGCAGGTAGCCATAGGTTCAAAAGGCGGACAGGTAATCCGCTGCAAGACCACATTGAGATCCCAGTCCGGGGCTGGGAGGCGCAAGGGAGGCTTAAGCAGGAGGCGGCCTCTGAGAAAACGCGCCACCAAGGGGTGTGCGGAAAGAGGCCTGCCGTCCACCGGCGAATGATGTGCAGAGAGAGCACTGAGGTGGACTCTTACAGAGTTGGATTTGAGGCCGAGATTGGAAAGGTGAAGCAAGTATTGCAGAATCACCGATACCAAGCAGGAGAAGGGGTTCTCAGATTGCCGAGAACACCACACAGAGAAGCGACGCCATTTAAGGGCGTAAGACGTCCGGTTGGACGGACGCCTAGAGGCCAGGACGACATCTTCCACCTCCGGAGGGAGGAGCAGCGGAGCTAGGACTACCCTTTCAGCAACCAGGCCATCAGGTGAAGGGCCCGGAGGTTGGGGTGCAGGAGACTGCCTTGATCCTGAGTCAGGAGATCGGGCTGAAACCCCAGAGGAAGGGGAGTGTCCATTGCCAGTTGTAGCAGAAGTGGGAACCAGGGCTGTCTCGGCCACCTGGGCGCTACCAGGATTACCGAGGCCCTGTCCCGGAGAACCTTGAAAAGCGTCCTGGACACAAGTGGCGTGGGAGGAAAGGCATACAGTAGACCCGTGGACCACGGAATGAGGAAAACATCCGCCGCTACTCTGAGCAGGTGCAGGTGCCTGGAGCAGAACCTGGGAAGCTGCCGGTTCAGAGGACTGGCAAAAAGATCCATGGTGGGGAGGCCCCACCGGAGGAAGATCCGCTGAACAACCAACGGGTCTAATCTCCACTCGTGTGGCTGCAGAATCCTGCTCAGTTTGTCGGCCAGGTAATTTTCCTGTCCGGGCAGGTAAACCGCTTTGAGCAGGATGCCATGGTCGACTGCCCAAGAGCACAGTCTCCGAGCCTCTTGACATAGGAGGAGGGAGCCGGTGCCCCCCTGTTTGTTGACATAGAACATGGCAACTTGATTGTCCGTCTGGACTAGTACAGACTGATGAGAGGTGAGGTGAGAGAAGGTCCGCAGAGCTAGGCGAATCGCCCGGAGCTCCAGGAAGTTTATCTGCTGAGCAGCTTCCCAAGGGGTCCAAAGGCCTTGAGTACATGTCCCTTGGCAATGTGCTCCCCATCCCAGGAGAGAGGCATCTGTTGTCAGCACTTGGGAAGGTGGAGGAGACTGAAAAGTCATGCCGAGAAGCAGATTTGGCAGATGAAGCCACCATTGCAGAGAGGAGACCAGGCGGTCGGAGATCCGTACTAAGTCCGCAAGGCTCCCTGTGGCTTGATGCCATTGAGTGCGAAGGCTCCACTGAGCAGGCCTCATATGTAGGCGAGCATTCGGAGTGACATGGACTGTGGAAGCCATGTGGCCGAGCAGCCGCAGGAATTGCCTGGCCGAGACCAGGGAAGAGCTGTGAAACCTGGCCAGAGCTGCGAGCCGGTTGGCCCGTTCCAGAGGCAAGAAGGCACGAGCCTGCAGAGTGTCCAACCGTGCTCCTATGAATTCTAGATCCTGAGAGGGGAGCAAAGTGGACTTTGTGAAGTTTATGACAAACCCCAAGTGCTGAAGCAGAGCTACAGTGTGACGAGTGGCCTGAGTGACCTCCAGGGAAGACTGTGCCCGGATGAGCCAGTCATCCAGGTAGGGAAAGACAAACAGGCCTTGAAGCCTCAGGAAGGCTGCCACCACCGCCAGGCATTTGGTGAACACCCTGGGAGCGGAGGACAGGCCAAAGGGCAGTACCCTGTACTGATAATATCTACGATTTGTTGTGGAAGGAAATCATTGTCTGTGGTCCGGATGGATAAGGATGTGAGTATAAGCATCCTTTAGATCCAATGAGCATAGCCAATCTCCCTGCTGGAGGTAGGGCAGCAGGATTCCAAGGGTAAGCATCTTGAACTTTTCCCTTTGCAGGAACTTGTTGAGGTTGCGCAAGTCTAGGATGGGTCTGAGGCCTCCTGTTCTTTTTGGTATCAGAAAGTATCTGGAATAAAAGCCGTGACCTCTCAGGTGGTGGGGCACCGGTTCCACAGCCTGTTCCTGAAGAAGACTTGCTAACTCCTGAAGGAGTAAGTCCCTGTGCAGAGGGGGTCTTGGAGGCTCCCCTGGAAAGTAGGAGGGAGGTACCTGGTGAAAATGCAAAAGGTAGCCCTCTTGAACTACCTGAAGCACCCAGGTATCTGATGTTACGGCTGACAACCTGTGGGCAAAGTGGGCCAGCCGGCCTCCCGTGCTGAGAGAAGTCAGCGGGGGGGAAGAGGCTATGCTTACGGAGTCAAAAAACCCCACCCTGCTGAGCAGGGGCCTGTGTAGTGGGCTTGGGGGCCTTCTGACTACGGGACCCATTACCCTGTCCCTTAGCCTGCTGACCCTGATGGGGAGCTGCTGAGGCTTGATATTGTGGGTGGTGTTGTTTATAGGCAGACACCTTCCTCGGGTAAAAGGGCTTTTTCCCCGAGCCCTTCCTCTTCTGTGAAGGGGCAGAGGTCTTTCTGGACAGGCGAGTCCTGGTTAGAGTCTCGGTCTCGAGTTGCGCAGCCTTTTCAGCCATGGGCTTGCCAAAGAGGTTTTCACCTCTGCAGGGGACATCGACCAACTTGTCCTGCACCCATGGCTCGAGGTCGGATGACTGAAGCCAAGCCTGCCGGCGGGCACCGATGCCTGCCCCGGCTACTCGAGCCGATGCTTCGAAGCCATCGTAGGCTGCTTGAGAAATAAATTTCGAGCACTCTGGAATACCAGTGGACAAGGCCTGGAACCTCTGCAAAGGTTCCTCGGAGAGACCAGCAGAGAACCCGGCAATTTCCTTTGCCAGGTCTCGGAGATACATGCCCATGTAGAGCTGCTATGTCTGGACTCGACAAGCAAGCATAGAGCCATGGAAGCACTTCCTACCGAGGGCATCCAGGTTCCGGGCCTCCTTCCCCGGAGGCACCGAGGAGTGCATCTTTTGACTCTTGAGTCGATGCATGGCCGATTCCACCACCATGGAATGGTGCAATAGTTGTGCCTTCTGGAACCCGGGGCTCTTGCGGACTCGATACATGGAATCGACCCGCTTGCTTAACACCGGCGTCGATGCCGGGCTCTCCCCCATGCGGAAGAGAAGTCTTTCCAGCATCGGAGGAACCGGTACAGTAAAGGCCTCCTTCGGGGGAGTGTCATACTGGAGGGCCTTGAGCTCTTCGGCTCGAGGCTCCTCCTCGGGATCCGCGGGGAAGGCCAAAACCTTGGCCATATCCCTCACGAAGTCCGAGAACCGGGTATCCTCCGGGGGGACCGTCTCCAAGGCGCAGACTCGGGCGAGTCGGAGGGGACGCACCGAGTCTGAAAAGAACCGGGTGACTTGTCCTCCGTGTCCCAGCCCGACTCCTCCGAGGAGGAATCGAGCGGCTCCGTGCGGGCGGCCGCAGAGGACCGCCGCCCCGACGTCGACATACTCGGTCCCGAACGGGAGGCCGAGGGAGACCGTGGCCGAGGATCGACTCGAGCCCGCATGGACTCGAGGATCGGCCTGGCCTCAGGGGTCGACTTGGACGTCGACGTCCCGGTGGTCGGGGCAGATGCACCGGCGAGGCCAGCGATCAATACCCGCTGCTGGTCCATGAAGGCAGCGAAACTGCTCTCCAAGGCAGTCAGCCTGAGTCCAAGCTCAGGAGACCCAGCAGCCCCCGACTCGGGCCCCGACGGCGGCTCGTCCACGAGGACTACAGTACTCACGTGTCCAGGAGACTCCACTTCGAGATGAGGATGCTTCGAAGGCCTCTCCGACTCCGAGGACCCGGGGCGGCTATCGGGGCTATGCGACCTGGCCCTCGAGGAACCAGGAGTGTCCTCCGACGCCGCCCTCGCGGGTTTCTTCTTCCGACGATGTTCCAGGGCGGGAGACCCCCGCTCAGAAGGAGCTCCGACGACGCTCGGGGCCGGAGTCACGAGACGTCAAAGCCTCTGACGAGGTCCGGGCCCGGCCGGACGCGGAGTCAGAGAAGATTCGCTCCTTTTGAGACTGCCGACTCCTCAATGCCTTCGAGGACATTTTGGTACACGGACCACAAATCATTGGGTCCGAGACAGCGGAGGCAGCAGTCGTGTGTGTCGGTAAGAGACATAAGCCTCGTACACCGATCACACTTTTTAAACCCGCTGGCAGCCATCGGGGGAAAAAGGGCCCCTGCGAGGTCAAAAGACTGGGCTGCCAGAGAAAAAGAAAAAAGTGGCGGGGAACGCCAGTCACGAAGGACAAAAACCGAAAAATAGTGAACAGACTCGACACCGGAGTATCGAGGCCGGGCGGGAAAAGGACACGGCGTCGAACCGAGAAAAGAGAATGAAAAAATCAACTTTTTCAGCGGTGATCACAAACTACGTCTGTAGGGCTCCGCGGAAAAAAGAAGACTGAGCAAGATGGCACCCTTGGGCGGGAAGGGGACCGCGCATGCGCGCTGCAATTCCCAAAGGCTTTCTTCGAAAGCTGGGGAAATTGCTCCGCGAGGGCTCCGTCGGCGCCGACGTCACCCATCAGTGAGGACTGACTTCCTGCTTGGTCCTGGAGAAACATAGTATTGACCACCGCCGCGGACAAACCGTTGCCTTTCAAGAGCCAAGCCGTAAGCAAGAAGCGATCCACCTGCGGCATGAGAATCGTACCCTGGTACAAGTTCATCTGACACGGCAACCGGTAAGGATGATCGACCAGCAAGCGCACAAGATCCGCATACCACGCTCGCCTCGGCCAATCTGGGGCAATAAGAATCACCGTCCCTGGATGACAAGCGATTCTGCGCACAACTCGCCCTACCATCGGCCACGGAGGAAACACATAGAGAAGCTCCCCCTTTGGCCAGGGCTGAACCAAGCCGTCCAGGCCCTCGGACATGCGCTCCCTGGTTCTGCTGAAAAAACGAAACGCCTTGGCATTTTCGAAGGTGGCCATCAAATCCATAACCGGCTGACCCCAGCGCGTCATTATGTCGTGAAAGATGGCGTTGTTTAGCCGCCATTCCCCGGGATCCAATAGCCGACGACTGAGAAAATCCGCCTGCACATTGTCTTTTCCTGCTACATGCGCCGCTGACAGAGCGAGAAGATGCTCCTCTGCCCACGTCAGGAGCACCAGGCTCTCCTTTAACAAGACAGCACTGTCCGTGCCCCCCTGACGATTGATATAGGACACGGTGACCGCATTGTCTGAGAAAACACGAACTGCCTTGATGCATACCAGCGCCTCGAACCGCTGCAATGCGAGCACCACTGCTCGCATCTCCAGCTGATTGATGGACCACCGAGATATCTCCTCCGTCCAGCGGCCCTGTGCCACTTGAGACATACAATGCGCCCCCCAGCTGGAGAGGCTGGCATCTGTGGTGACCAACACCCAATCCGGCATGGCTAACGGCATCCCCGCTCTCAGATGCGTGGGATTGCTCCACCACCCCAGACTGCTGGCCACTTCTACCGGACAAACCAACCGCCAGCTGAGAGGATGGCGTTGCGGAGACCACCGGGATAGTAACGAGTGCTGAAGTGGACGCATATGGGCCTGGGCCCTGGCCCAGTGCACCAACTCTAAGGTCGCCGCCATTGAGCCCAGGAGCTGCAAATATCTCCAGGCCGTTGGAGCCTTGAAGCGCAAGAAAGCGGACACCTGACGCAAGAGCTTTTGAATTCTGATCTCCGGCAGAAAAACTGCCCCCGGGCCGTGTCGAACAACGCCCCTAAATATACCAGGGACTGCACCGGTGCCAACTGACTTTTGGTGTGATTGACCACCCATCCTAAACTCTCCAGAAAAGCCACCACCCTTGCGGTGGCCGCCTGCGACTCCGGAATAGAACGCGCCCTGATAAGCCAGTCGTCCAGATAAGGATGCACGAGAATACCTTCTTTCCGTAACACCGCCGCCACCACTACCACCATCACCTTTGTGAACGTGCGAGGCGCCGTGGCTAACTCGAAGGGCAAAGCCTGAAACTGAAAATGGCCCATGGGCACCGCAAAACGCAAGAACTTTTGATGGTGGGGTTTGATGGGAATATGCAGGTAAGTGTCCATCAGATCTATGGACGAAAGCACCTCTCCCGATCTCACCGACCGGATGACCGACTGAAGCGTTTCCATCCAAAAATGCGGCACCCTTAAACAGCGGTTCACATGCTTGAGATCGAGAATAGGCCGAAAAGACCCCTCTTTCTTGGGAACCACAAAATAAATGGAGTATCGACCGAAACCGCACTGGTCTGGAGTAACCGGGACGACTGCCTGAATTTGTAGTAACTGCTGAAGCGTCTGCTCCACTGCCGCAGCTTTTGCAGCCACTCTGCACGGCGACCTCACGAACGCTCCCGGCAGAGATTGCTCAAACTCCAAGGAATAGCCGTCCCGAATATGTCCAGCACCCAGCGGTCTGTGGTAATGGCGGTCCAGGCGGAGAGAAAAAAAACGCAACAGACCTCCGATTTTCGCCTCCGCCTGGACCTCCCTCGTTTCATTGAGGCTTCTTAGGGGTGCTGGACTGTGATCTGGCAAATCCCCGAGCGCCTTGAAAGGACTGGCCCCTAGGGAGAAACCGCCCCCTCTGATACGGGGAAAACCGAGGTCCCCTGAACCTACGAAACTCTCTGCTTCGGCCCTTTCGGACGGTCCTCTGGAAGGTGGCCGCCTTTGGAGTCCCTCAAATCCTTCACAATCTTCTCCAATGCTTTACCAAAGAGGAGCTTCCCCTTATAAGGTAGTCTACTCAGCTGAGACTTAGAAGATGCGTCTGCCGCCCAATTCCTCAGCCAGAGGAATCTACGAGCAGCCACTACTGATGCCATGGACTTAGCGGACATCCGAATCAAATGATAGAAGGCGTCGGCGAGATAAGCCGCCGCCGACTCTAACTTCGCTCCTTCTGGCGCCGAAGCCCCTTCCAAAGCCGGACTAGCCTCCGCTTGCAGCCACCTAATGGACGCCCTGGAAACATAAGCTCCACAGATAGAAGATTGTAAAGCCAGGGCAGTAGTATCAAATGCTTGCTTCAGAATGGACTCCAACTTTCTATCCTGCAGGTCCTTAAGAGCCGTTGCACCCTCTACAGGGATAGTGGTTTTCTTAGTAACTGCTGACACTAAGGCATCCACTTTTGGCATACGCAATAACTCTTTTTTTTCCTGAGGAACCGGATACAAGCAGCCTAGCACCCTGGCCCCTCTCAAGGAAGCTTCAGGGAATTCCCACTCTGATTCAATCATCTGCTTAATGACCCTATGGACCGGGAAACACCGTTGTTCAGCGTGAAAACCCTGCAATAAGGGATCCTCCAATGGCTCAGCCTGAGCGGCCGGCAAGGCAATATTCAAGGCTGCTAAAGAATGGACAATCAGCGCTCCTACCTCCTCTTTCCTAAACACTGAAAAGATTAGGATCCTCCCCAGAAGTTAACTCTCCTTCCTCGAGGTCCTCTGGCCACAAATTCAACCCAGACTCTGAGAGAATCTCTCCCTCCTCTGGACCAAGAACTTCTAGCTTCTGCTGTTCCAGACCACCATCTGCCACAACCCCTGCCTTGGAAGAACCCTCCCCGGGATCCCCTGGAGAGGCTGCAAGAGTGGGCATCGCTGGCAGAGAAGAACCTACGTCCCTGCCCTGCCCCGCCCCGCCCCGCCCCAACTTCAGGCAGTACGCCTTATGCAAGGAAAGGATAAAGTCTGCAGAAAAAAAGACTTTTAAAAGCCTCCGGATCCTCTGGCAACCGCACAGGATCCTCCCCTAACACCGGAGCAGAGTGCTTTGTTTTAACTTTCTTTTTGGCAGACTTGTGTGGCAGCGTGGGAGAAATGGCAGCCTGCTTTAAAATGGCTGCCGTTCCCGCCTTTTCAAGAACCACCTGAGGCTTTCCTGTACCCGGAGCTCCCGAAGACTCCTCCATCGCGGCAGCCTAGGGCCCTGACTTGAGAAAACACACTGGCAGCCTAAACCGCCATGAAAAACGGAACCCAATCGCCGCTTGCCAAAACGGAAGCACCGTGGCAGCTGACAGTCCCGCTGACCACTGCCTTCTGACAAAAAGAAAACACACGCACCTGAGATACAGCACCTTTCTCCTCCAACATCTCCAAACCTCTGCTCGCGGCCAAGGAGAACAGGAGTCTGCAAGCAGAATACTGGACTCTGGGGCTCCCAGAAACGTGTTCTGCTATCGGGAAGGGGAGCGGTCAACGAGGCAGGCTCTGCCTCCACGGCTGCAGAAGCAACTGTCCCCCTTCAAGCAGACAAGGAAGCAAGGAGTTGAAACCTTGCTCCTTATCTCTTGGTTTGGGGTTTTTTTTTTTGTGTTAAACTTTACTCCAAAAATCGAAAGACCCTTCAAAACTCCTAAAAATCAACCCAGCTAGGGCTAGCAAGGAGACAAACAAGTAAAATCTGATTTCCTCTCTTGGAGCCTGTCAGCAAGATGTCCTTCAGCTGCTGAGGACTGAAAAGACTGGCTCTCTGACACTAGGGGGAGCAAAGTGAGCTGTCAGCAAAGTTTTGGTATTTTCAGTCCTCAGTTGCTGAAGGAGGTTGACTACCCTACTGTTCCTGGACTGGCCTTGAGAGATGAAAAGGAATATAGCTTTCTTCAGGAAACCCTTCCCCCATCAAGATGCTATTTTTCAAAACAAGCAAGGCTAACATTAAAAAGCAACTCAGAAAACAAACTCAAGAACTGAAAACATAATCCCACTACCTATTTTACAAGAACAATACTTTTATCTACTAGGTCTGTGTTTATCTTTTAAGCTACTGTATTTCCAGGCACTTCAGTCAGAAGATTATCTTTTTGTTCCTGTCTCAGCTCTTGTAAAAGCAAGGTGAGAAGGGCTAGTTTGCAAAAGGAAAGACATGTGAGGTACAATATTGTACATTTCATTTTTTTCCTTTAAAAGAAATCACATAAGTAAAACCAACCCTAGTCCATGAAATAAGAGAATTAGTTGTTTCCTAGCCCTCTGTGCAATCATGTCTCCAGAGATGGGAGGAGAAGGGGGGACAAAAAGTATGCAGTAGATTCCAAGAACCTTGCAGCCTGTCCCCCAAGGAGGAGTCTGTGTTGAGTGCCCTCTTCACCACTCCGCAGTAGCAGCTCAACTCCCCTGCTGTTAAGCTTGGTCCCCTTCCTCAGATATCTTTATTCTTAAAGTAAAGTCCTGTGAGGTTTAATGGCTAAGCTGTATACTGGCCTTTTTATGTGATGTGGAAGCCTTTCCTGTCCTTTGGTATCTCTTTATGGACTCTCTTCAGTTTTCACATCCTCTTGCCTGTGGGGCTCTTTTGTGTTTTATGATGCAGCCCCCAACTGCACTGTCCATGAGGCTGATGACAGTCAGTGACAACCTTTTGTTAAATTACTTTTGTAATATGTGTGTCTCATGGAAAGGGGCAGAGCTGGTGCGACACTTGTTAAAATGTGGGTAGCACACTGTAGCATTAGACAGCTGAGATGGAGTACTTTCACCCCAACCCCAAGAAAAGAACAGATAGGGGGGACATGAGGAGGAGTGGAGATGTGTAAGCTTCCATCATCCTTGCCTTCTCCTATTCACCTACACCTGTCAAGACATTTGTGTTGCAACCTTGGCTAGTAACAAGTGAGAGTTGGAAGTTCACTCTCTCTGCTAAAATACATATTTTCAGTAACCTGATTCAGCTGAGAATCCTAATTTTTAATTTTGGTAAGTTTGCTGTGTCTGCCCACAGTGGGTTAGAAGAGTATGACCACTCATGCTCATCAGTTGCCTACTGGGTGGAGTTTGCATGTTTGTACAGTCACACATGCAAGAGTAACACTTTTGCCACCAGCCACAGGCAATGTGGTCAAGGAAGTGATGTTAGAAACTGAATGTTGTAAAAGCAGATGGGTTAAATGGCAATATGATGTAAAATAATAAATATATAGATAAAATAACTTAAACAAATCACTCTTTATATGGACCAATTTTCTGTGTCTCTCCAGAGCACAAGGCAAGAGGCTATTGCCTGGCCAGGATTCAGAATGCAGCAATAGAGCACAGGAGATTGCTGGTATCTTGGCAATGGTGAGGAAGGTGGGTCAGTTGCTCCTTTCTCTGGAAAGGTCCCTTGAGGAGATTCATTCATTGTGGTATATAGGGTACTCTGCAGAATCTGAGCACCCTAATAGTCCATGCTGCTTTCATCACTCTCATACCTGTCCGAGGGGGCATCTGTTCCAAAAAACCTGTCTCCAAAGTTACCTAAAAAGAAATCATCAACTCAGCATACGTGTATCCATGCTCATTACGTCTACTACCCACCAACTGCCACTACCCCTAATTCATGGTGTTGTCCTCTGCAGTGGTCTTCAGCAATCACCTAACTTCTATTCATAGTTGACTGAGCTTTTTAACTAGCAGGTCCTCCCAACAGCAAATCAACAGACAGCATGGAAAACAGGCACACACAAACAAATCAGCTCATCTGTCACTGCTGCTGTGCCAGTGAGTGCAGTTATTTCATATATTTACTTATTTATTTCATTTAACAGGGTTTTTTTATACCACTTTATCAGTTCAGTCAAAGCAATTTAATGTACATTACCAATTTAAGTTACAATATAAACAGGGTCATTGATAACTTAGATTCTTCTGAGGCAATGGAGAGTTAAGTGACTTGCCCAAGGCCACAAGGAGTGCTAGTAGGAATCAAACCCTGGTCTCTTGGTTTCCAAGCCAGTGCTGTAACCATTAGGTTACTCCTCATCTTGCTACAGGGCAAAGGTATAGTATACCTGCCCAAAGCAGGGTGCAGCTGCATACCAAGGTGGCAGCAAATGTCAAGTCTGTCTCATCAGAAGGAGGCTTGGTGCTCTAGTCTCCAGCACAGCAAGCCTATTTCAAAAGATAATACAAATGCGCTCAACTAAATAATACTAACATGAACCTTTCGTGCTAAGAATTTCTGTACACTGACCTGCCATGCCCTCAACCCCACCCCAGGTGCTGGCAAATGTTTACACACAAAATAGAAAAATGCTGCCACTCACAAAACACAACTATATTTATATATATATACACACACACATACATATATATTTTTCAATGCTACTCCTTACTCAACTGATACACCTTAATGGGATACAGATGTCTCTATATCATGCCATTATATGTCAGTGTCAAAAGCTTCATATTGGGCAAATTTAAGACATGCATTATTGAGCATATATCTGCTATATGATGAAGGAAAGAAAAAGCCATTGGCTATAACAAAACCATAAAATTGAAGAGCTGAAATGTTTTGTGACTGAAGTGAGGGGTGGGTGGGTGGATGGAAACTTATCTGCCACATGGTGTAGATGCGAAAAGAATACATTTTCCACTGCTTATGGTGGAACCACAGGGGCCAATACTGAATGTCATCAATTCTTTTAAAGACTGGGCGAAGAGCTTTGTGATTGGCTGTATTAATGTACAGTATATAGGCAAACTCAATGCACATATGCAGTGTTCATTTCAAGCAGACCGCCACATTTCAGTGATACTCTGTGAAGAAACCTGTTATTGGGTGAAACTGGTTGGATGTAGCAGTGACAGCAAAATGGTTGAGTGTGGATACAGCAGGAACACTGGAATGGCTCACAACGTGGATATTAGTAGCTAGTTATTTTTGCCTGAAAGTTTATATTAGATACTTGACATATGTACACATTGAGGGGCCGATTGATAGGGACTGATCTGTGAGCAGTACACCTTTGACATTGGATGGGCTAAGTAAAAGGTGGTCAGATGAGAATATGACGTTTTTAAAATCTATGCAGATTCTTTTGGACTCACATGGGCGTATGCACTTAGCAATTGAAAATGAAAGGGTGGCACAATGATGACAAAGATCGGCATGGAGGACACTGAAGTGGTCTTAGTAATTCTAATACAATACTTCATTACATCCCATTTGACAAGCTCCCTTTACTACTATTATCTTTGTATGATGGCAGAGTGACTGCTACTATATGTATCTCTGGGGATAGTTTCTTCATTAACAGCTGTTGATAATAAAAGATTCTTAGGAATAATATGGAGCTAATTGATATACCTTGATTGGACATAGACAAGGAAAAGAATAGCATTAAGAAATATATTTAGAAAATTGTGGTTTGATGAGTGGCAGCATTTTTTCTACAGTATTTTCTGTGTGGATATTCTTTGCTGACCATGAGAGTGGCTTTTGGTTTTCACAGGCAAATGTTTGCCACTGCAACCCTATTCCTTTTATAGAGTGTGATTTATATTAGTCTGCTCTACATTACATAAACAAAGGTTACATCCAAACTACACCTATATATTTAACTAATGTACATATATAAATAACTCCAGATAATGGTGTCATGCAAGCATATATACCGATACACCAGGTGCACACAGCCACACTTGCTCAGCATCCCATATCCCCACTGCCAATTCTATATGCTCACCCTAATCTCATACACTAAGCTTCATATGTATATCCTAAAACATTTTCTCATCCTGTATATATACATATCTGCCTGTACAGACAAATATAAATATATATAGTCTTCAAACCCTTGTACATTTTCACAATGGGGGTTATTCTGAGACATGAATAGCGGAGACGTCCGGCAGCAGCCCTCGACTAACTTCTCCACTGGTTGTATGTCCACACCGACAAAATGGCCGGGGAAGTTATTTCACCTCTGAGGTGGAATAACTTCCCTGGATGTTGTTTGTTGTTTTTTAAAGTCAGGGTGCAGAAGGGGCAAGGGGGGGGCAGGGTTTCTCCCCCACAGCCTGACCCTGGCCTTAGGAGGCCGGATTAGGGGTTGAGGGTTAGGCTGCGGGGAAAAAACCTTAATTGCTGACAGCCAGCATCATGGCATTTAAATGGAGCCTCAGTGCCATTGCAACAGGACACCATGGCTCCATTTAAATGCCTGAATGAGCTATCCTGGCAGTGCCTATATGTCCCAGCCTGGACTGAATCGCAGTCCCAGCCTGCATGTACAGGCCTGATCATGATTCTGATCCTGCGGGGCTAGGACGTACAAAGGGGATAGCCGTGCAGGACAGAATCAGGTCCATTCTGTCTAAATATACAATTCAGTGAAACAAATTCCTACTTTAATGTGTTTTGATCTACACAACATACACTATACGGTGGTGTACAAAAGCTGTTTTATTGCTTTTAAGCCTTCTGGCTTAATTACAAGCTTGTTTCCAACTGCAAATTATAAAAATTGCATATCACTGTGTTCAGATTTTATTGATCTATCAGATTCTAGCCTCATAGTTTACTTGCTTGGTATACATGTCTCCTATTAATCAGCCCAATACATTCTCATATTTAATAATGGATCCTGCATAAAAGATGGATCAAGATCGATTGTTGCCGCTTGTTTGATTGGCTAACGAAAATAACCATTTAACCAATCATTAAGCAGCATTATCCTTTTGAGATCACTATATAAGGGACCAGAAAACTTTGAGCGGCTACCATTGTTTTGAGAGGTTCTGAGTAAAGATGGGGAAAGGCAGGTTCCTAAGCATGGAGCAGCAAATGTGTGTGTTAGTGCTCAGTGAAGAAGGCTATTCTGTCCGTCCAATAGGAAAAAAGGTTGGCTGCAGCCATAGTACAGTCATCAAGCTACTACAAAAGAAGAGACTGGAACTGTAGTTGACAAGACTCGTTCTGGTCATCCCAGGTCCTCAACTCAGTAGGACGATCACATTCTGTGACGCACTTCCTTAGCTCATCACTGGCTTACATCACCTCATCATTTGAGTCAGTAGTAGGAGAAGATGAAATTTTACTCACCATTAATTTCCTTTCCTGGAGTCCTGCTAGACCAGTCCAGACAAATGGGTTATGCACCCCTGCCAGCAGATGTTGAGACAAAGGAGCCAAGCCTTTGACATGACATCATCACTACTCAAAAAAGACCCCCAAATAAAACAGAACAGGTATTTGAAAACTAATTACTCATATGAGTGATCCAGGTCATTATGCCTGTGGCAGTTGCCAGTATTGTGGTTCTACCATTCAAGGGGATGTTTGGCATCATAATCAATGTTTAACTTTATGTTCTCAATGGTAGACTACCTACTCTTCTACATTTGTGGTGTTTCATCATCTGCCCGTGCAATCTCTTATGTTGGCTGTACTATATGACAAATGAAAATTTGTCTCAGTGAGCATGTATCATGTTTACAGACTGCTACTGTTACTGCCTCTACCCCTATGGTTGAACATGATCACCAGTTCCAACAATTACACTGGTGGATCATAAATCACATTCCGATCAATCCCCAGGGTGGTGATCATCTCTCTAAACTTCAATGGCTTGAACAGCAGTGGATATTCCAATTGCGTTTGGTTTACCCTTTGGGTTTAAACCTTGAAACTGACTGGACAAGCCTTTTTTGAGTCTGACCAGTAATGGAGGGAATTCCCTTTTCATGGGCTTCCCCTCTGATTTGATTGGTTTATTCAGTGCTTAAGGTCATGCTGACTTCGGACGTCATCCTTTTAAATGATGAAAGGGTATTTCAGTTTTTATAGGCACTGTTCAGTTATTTGTTGGACCAGGGACTCTTCACAATACCTGATGCAGGACCATCGGTGTTTAAGTCTGAAATGTGACATGTCGTTTGGGGAGATTCTCTTGCTATCTTCAGTCCCTAAGCACTTCAATTGAGATAAGTACAAGAGCACATGAAATGTAATAAAAATAATTAAAAGGAGGTGCCTTTTGTGAGAGGGTGATTTTTTACTCCCTTTTTGGCTTCTCCGACATTTATATGAGTGATTAGTTTTCAAATACCTGTTCTGTTTTATTTGGGGGTCTCTTTTGAGTAGTTCATTGTTTGACCCTTCCAGTTTTTTGTGGGTCTTAATTTTGGTGTGACATCATCACAGGCCTAAGTCCTGGCACAGCTAGGGGTCTCCTCAGTACTACTCGTAACAAGAAATGGAAGGCATCCAAAATCTCCAAGGATCCCCGAACAAGAGAATTATGTACAATGACAGTGTACAAGAGACATAACGAGATGTCAAACTGAATGCAGAGACATTGCGAGAACAATATAGACAGACTGCAGGTCCCATGGACCGTGGAAGGAAGACGAACGTAAGCCCAAGCACTTGGCCAAGGGTGGGTCCTGGACTGGTCTAGCAGGACTCCAGGAAAGGAAATTAACAGCGAGTAAAATTTCACCTTCCAGGTCCTCCTGCTAGAGCAGTCCAGACAAATGGGAAGTACCAAAACTACTCCCTGTCCAGGAGGGAGGAGAGCGCAGCAGATAATACTCTCAATCCAAACCTGCATATACATCCAAACAATAATGCCCGAGCAAATGTAAATAAGGAGGACCAAGTCACTGCGCAACAGATGTCCACGTGCGAAGCACACGTAGAACAAAACTGATTCACCAGCATGTGTCACTTTTCCCACAGCCCAAACACTTCGGGAGACTGACTGGCATTGCTCAGGGTAGGCCAAGCCGAAAATGGTGCACAGGAGGAAAGGATACAAAGAAGCAACAAAATGGTGCCGAGACTACAGTCATAGTGGAATGCTGCCAGTGGGCAGGAAAGAGGCCGCCCAAGCACTCCGCTTAGAGAAGCACTGGCCATAACAGCACTGTCGGCAGGCAGAAAGGAGGCCACACAAGTGACTCACTGTGAGGAGCGGTGGCTTCAGCTGCCAGCGCGAAGATCAGCAAGCTGCCAGAACAGAAGAAGAATGCGATCCACTGCGGTCATCAAGGTGTGATTCCCACCAAGGTTCAGGGGAGCAGGGAGAATGGGGGGGGGGGGGCGGGGTAAAAGGAGGACCCAAAGCCACATGCTAAGGTCAGCATAGAAACATAATGACAGAAAAAGAGCACATGGCCTATCTAGTCTGTCCTTCCATATCAACAGTAGTCCCCTTTTTTCCTTTAGAGATCCTCTGTGTTTGTCCCATGCTTTTTTGAATTCAGATACTGTCCTCATCTCTACCACCTCCACTGGGAGACTATTCCATGGATCCACCACTCTTTCTATAAAGAAATATTTCCGCATATCACTCCTGAATCTATCCCCCTTCACCCTCATCCCATGTCCCCTCATAGCAGAACTTGCTTTCAATTGAAAGAGGCTCTCCCCCTGTACATTTATGCCACAGAGGTATTTAAACATCTCAATCATATCACCTCTATCCCGCCTTTCCTCTAAGGTGTACATATTAAGATCCTTAAGTCTGTCCTCATATGCTTTATAATGAAGACCATTAACCATTTTAGTAGCCACCATCTGCACCGACTCCATCCTATTTATATCCTTTTGAAGCTGCAGTCTCCAGAATTGCACACTATACTCCAAATGAGGTCGCACCAAAGACTTATAAAGAGGCACTATCACCTTCTTTTTTCTGCTAGCCATTCCTCTCCTTATGCACCCAAGCATCCTTCCAGCTTTTGCCATCACTTTTTCTACCTGTTTAGCTACTTTAAGATCATCAGACACAACCATGCCTAGGTCCCGCTCTTCTTTAGTGGACAAAAGTACTTCACCCCCTATACTATATTGCTCCCTTGGATTGCTGCAGCCCAAATGCATGACCTTACATTTTTTAACATTAAATCCCAGCTGCCAAATTCTAGACCATTCTTCAAGCTTAGCTAGATCCATCCTCATGTTATCTACACCTTCCTGGGTGTCTACTCTATTGCAGATTTTGGTATCTTCCGCAAAGAGGCAAACCTTACCCGACAGCCCTTCCGCTATATCGCTAACAAAGATGTTAAAAGAATCGGACCAAGGACAGATCCCTGGGGCACACCACTGGTAACATCCTTCTCCTCAGAGTGAGCTCCATTTACCTGTACTCTTTGTCGCCTCCCACCCAACCAATTTCTAACCCAAGCAGTAACTTTAGGGTCCATCCCTAGGGTGCTCAGTTTGTTTATACGTTGCCTGAGAGGAACAGTGTCAAAGGCTTTACTGAAATCAACATACACCACATCTAGGGCTCTCCCTCAGTCCAACTCCCTGGTCTCCCAGTCAAAGAAATCAATCAGATTTGTCTGACAAGACCTGCCTCTAGTGAATCCATGCTGCCTCGGATCCGGTAATCCGTTCGACTCCAGAAACCTCACTATTTTCTCTTTCAGCAGCACTTCCAATACTTTATTCACTACAGGTGGTTAAACTAATCGGCCTGTAGTTTTCAACCACATCCTTACTTCCACTTTTGTGTAAAGGCACAACATGAGCCTCTCTCCAGTCTTTTGGCACCACTCCCGACTCCAACGAGGCATTGAAAAGGTCAGTCAGTGGAGCTGCTAGAACGTCCCCAAGTTCCCTCAATATTCTAGTATCCCATCTGGTCCCATCGCTTTGTCTACTTTAAGTTGAACTAGTTTCTCACGAATACTGTCTTCTGAAAATTGTTCAAGATGTCCCTCGCTTCTGTTCCTGTTTATGGGTGTTTTCTGAGGTCCTGCTCCTGGTTCTTCATCTGTGAACACAGAATAGAAATATTTGTTAAGCAATTCCGTTTTATCCTCATCAGCTTCTACATATTCCTCCCCTTCACCCTTGAGTCTGACAATACCACTTTTGCCCTTCCTCTTCTCAGTAATATATCTGAAAAATGTCTTATCCCCCCATTTTATTGCATTGGCTATTTCCTCCTCTTTTTGAATCTTTGCTTTCCTGACTACTTTGCTAGCTTCTGTAAGTTTTTCCAAATATAGATGCCTGTCTTCCTCTCTCTGTGATCTCTTGTATTTCATGAAGGCCTCCCCCTTTTTCTTCACCTTTTCAGCTACTTCTTTCGAAAGCCATAGCCATCTCCTTTTCCTTTTATTTACCATTTTAACAAAAAGGTTGGTTGCCCTTAAAATATCCCCTTTCAGTTTTGCCCACTGTTTTTCTACATCCCCCAGCTGTTCCCATCCCACTAACGACTCCCTGAGGTATTGGCCCATCTTGGCAAAGTTAGTCTTCCTAAAGTCTAAGACCCTCACCTTTGAATGGATTCTAATAGCCCTAGTCCTAATACTGAACCACACCATCTGGTGATCACTGGATGCAAAATGATCTCCCACTATAAACATCAGAAACACTTTCACCATTGGTAAGCACCAAGCCCAGTATGGCCCCTTCACGTGTGGGGTCTGTTACCAATTGCCTGAATAGTTCTCCCTGTAGAGAATCCAGGATCTCTTTACTTCTAGATGATACTGCAGCAGGAATGTGCCAATCAAGATCTGGCATATTGAAATCCCCTATCAGTAGCACGTCCCCTTTCCTAGCAATGCTGCATATGTCTTCAATTAACTCTCTGTCCGCCTCTAACTCTTGTGAGGGAGGTCTGTATAAAGAGCAAATTAGAGAGGGAGAATTGTTCTCTACAAAGTCTCTCTTTTTTGATTTTTTTTAATCAAAGAGAATAGAAAGGGTTGAAACAAAAGGGGGGGATAAGTCCTAAGGTCGTTCAGAGGGATCTATACGATCCCATGCCCCCACCAAACTACACTGGCTCTCCTAGCCAGGAGCTGATTCCAAAAAGATCTACGTGGACAGAGTATCTCATTTCCTCCAACCCCCCCACTCCCCCCCCCCCCAACATCTGAGGTGGCCCAGTTGTAGAGATTAGCGTTGCAGGCCACATACACAGGAGCCAGGAAAGCACAGTTACTTACCTGTAACAGGTGATCTCTGGGAACAGCAGGAATAAGTCTTCACATATGGGTACGTCGGTACTGACGGAGTCTGCGCGGGAATGCTTCCCAGCGTCCAATCAGAGAGCTTCTGGAAGCATCCCACCATGCCTGCCTGCTGCCTTCCCCAACTGCCTCTCCTCAGTTAAGTTTTAAAGCTGAGACAAAGAGAGAGAGAGAGAGAGGAAAGAAAAGATAGATAGAGATACAACTCCTGGGGAGGTGGGTGGGTTGTGAAGACTTATTCCTGCTGTTCCCAGAGATCACCTGTTACAGGTAAGTAACTGTGCTATCTCCAGGAACAAGCAGGAATGAGTCTTCACATATGGGGACTCCCAAGCTGAGATGCCTGGAGTCCCAGCATGTCGTAGGTTGGAATATGCTATCCCCCACAACACCAGGCATCCTGAGGATGGAGGGTAGGAGTTGAAGAAAGAAAGGTGCCGTGGAACAGCTAACCTAGCATAGGACTGCAGACAAGGAGTCCATGTGTGGATGATAATTATCATCAATGATATTGAAAGAAATATTGCAATATGGACCTCCCCTAACAGGATTACACAGCAGTAAGGAGGTTCATGGGATCTACTGGGAAACCCAGTAGAAGAACCTCAAGGAGGACCTCACTGTGAAGTGGAGGTAATAAACCTGTAGGAAAAAACAGTGGAGGTCAGATTCCTGAAAGGTAAGAGGGGATCCCGGTAATAATTGGGGTAGTACCAAAAATGGTGAGCCTTCAGCGGAAGGCTTTATGATAAATGCCAAACTCTTTTGGCGACAGAGTGGCTCACCCTTGGGAGCAAAAAGAGAAGGCCGACCGAAATGGACAAACAGGCACAGTCCTTGTGGGAGGAAAAGGTATGGAAACCCCTTGTATCCCAAAAGAAAGGACAAACGCCTGAGGCGTTAGAGCCTGTGATTAGCTGAAGATCCGCAATGTCTCTCCTAACTGGAGTCAGCTAGGAGAGATATTGGAACATGGAGAGCTTCAGAGGTACCTAAACCTTAAGGTTATGGTGGAAGTTGTTAACTACCACCGAAGTGGTTGTGAGCGTAGAACCCCAAACATGCTGGATAGCATAGGTATGGGTAAAGCCCATCTGTCAGAATCATATAGCTATATGAGCCTCGACAGTCAGGTAGATAAAGCACAGTTACTTACCTGTAACAGGTGATCTCTGGGAACAGCAGGAATAAGCCTTCACATATGGGTACGTCAGCACCGACGGAGCCTGCGCGGGAACGCTCCCCAGTGTCCAATCAGAAAGCTTTTGGGAGCATCCCTCAGCGCCTGCGTGCTGCCTTTCCAACTGTCTCTCCTCAGTTGAGTTTTATAGCTGAGACAAAGAGAGAGAAAGAGGAAAGGAAGATAGATAGAGAGATACAACTCCTAGGGGAGGTGAGTGGGTTGTGAAGACTTATTCCTGCTGTTCCCAGAGATCACCTGTTACAGGTAAGTAACTGTGCTATCTCCAGGAACAAGCAGGAATGAGTCTTCACATATGGGGACTCCCAAGCTAAGATGCCTGGAGCCCTAGCATGGTGGGGATTGGAACATGCTACACCTAATATGGCCAGGCATCCTGAGGATGCAGGGTACGAGTTGAAAAGAGAGGAACTGTAGAAAAACAGCTAACCTAAAATAGGACTACAGATAAGGAGTCCTTGTATGTATGATAATTATCATGAAAAATATTGAAATGAACAATCACAATATGGACCTCACCTACTGGATTGCAGGAAGTAGAGAGGCTGATGGAGTCTACTGGGGATCCAGTAGAGGAATCTTCAAGGTGACCTCACTGAAGTGAAGGTGAAGGTCGAAATCTGGAAGTGACAGGTGATCCAGGTGTCAACTGGGGTAGTACAAAAACGGTAGGTCTTTAGTGGAAGCTTTATGGAAAAAGCTGGGAACTCTTTTGGCTACAGAGTTACTCACAGTTAGGAGCAAAAGAGAAAGACTGACCGATTTTGACAAACTAGCCCAGTCCTGGAGGAAAGAAGGGGTATGGTGCTTTCAGGTGAAGCTCATTACCCAAATCAGTCATACACTAAGGACCTGAGATTAATTAAGCTTCAGGTGAACAAGGTATATTAAACGTATTAGGTACAGTTTTATTGGTATAAATACCCATAGCACCCCTAGTAAGTAAGAACTTAAAGATCTATACACAAACTTAAAACTAAGATGCAGACAGCAGTCCAGCAGCGGGATGGGGGCTTTCCAGTCTTTTGCATTGAGTGTCACATGTATGATTTTCTCCCAGCTGGTGAGAGGTCTTACGTGTGCACTAGGTGCAAGGAGCTCTTTGCTCTCAGGGAACAAGTCCGTTCTCTAGAGGCTAAAGTAGCAGACTTGGAAAACATAAGACAGACAGAGAGGTACATAGACGAGACCTACAGGGATATAGTCCTGAAGTCCCACCTCCAGGCTGGCAGCACCCCTGTTGCTATGGAGGAGAGAGGTCACGTGACAGGAGAGCATCACCCTGGTGTGGCAGGAAGTGTTCCTGTAACTAGGACCTGTCCTCCAGGTGATGTAAAACCCTCTCGCACCGAGGAAGTTTCTCCAGGGCCATGTGCCCATGAGGGAAGGGTTAGGACAGCCGTTATAGTTGGTGATTCGATCATTAGGCATGTAGATAGCTGGGTGGCTGGTGGACGTGAGGATCGCCTGGTAACATGCCTGCCTGGTGCGAAGGTAGCGGACCTCACGCGCCACCTAGATAAGGTCTTAGATAGTGCTGGGGAGGAGTCTGCTGTCTTGGTACATGTCGGTAACCAATGACATAGGAAAATGTGGTAGGGAGGTTCTGGAGGCAAAATTTAGGCTTTTAGGTAGGAAGTTGAAATCCAGAACTTCCATGGTAGCATTCTCCAAAATGCTTCCTGTTCCACGCGCAGGACCCAAAAGGCAAGCAGAGCTCCGGAGTCTCAATGCGTGGATGAGACAATGGTGCAGAGATGAGGGTTTTGGATTTGTTAGGAACTGGGAAACATTCTGGGGAAAGGAGGGGCTCTTCCGAAGGGATGGGCTTCACCTTAACCGGGATGGAACCAGGCTGCTGGCATTAACCTTTAAAAAGGAGATAGAACAGCTTTTAAACTAGATATTAGGGGAAAGCCGACAGTCGCCCAAGAGCGGATGGTTCGGAAGAATGTATCCTTGAAGGATACTACCAAAAGCAGAGAGGTTCCACAAAAGAGTAAAGTAGCCCAAATGCCCTCAAGTATGGAGCAGACAGAGCTTAAAGATCCTAAATTACCCATGTCTAACAATAGCCAAATTAATATGAATAAAATACATTCTCTAAAATGCTTGTATGCAAATGCTAGAAGTCTAAAGAATAAGATGGGAGAGTTAGAATATATAGCACTAAATGAAAGGTTAGATATGATTGGAATATCAGAGACATGGTGGAAGGAGGACAACCAGTGGGACACTGTGATACCTGGGTACAAACTATATCGTAATGATAGAGCTGATCAAATTGGTGGAGGGGTTGCTCTCTATGTTAGAGAGGGCATGGCCTCAGAAAGGAGTAATGTTTTGCAGGAAACAAAATCTGCTGTAGAATCTATATGGATTGAAATTCCATATAAAAGGGGGAAGGCAATGGCAGTGGGGGTGTACTATCGAGCACCTGGCCAGAATGACCAAATGGATGATGAAATGCTCAAAGAAATCAAGGAAGCTAACAAAAGTTACAGCGCAGTAATAATAATGGGTGATTTCAATTACCCCGGTATCGACTGGGTCAGTGTCACGTCAGGACATGCTAGGGAGATAAAGTTCCTAGATGAAATAAATGACTGCTTCTTGGAGTAGCTGGTTCATGAACCGACCAGAGAGGAAGCCATATTAGACCTAGTCCTTAGTGGAACACCAGATCTAGTGCAAGAGATAAGGGTGTTGGGGCCACTTGGCAATAGTGATCATAGCATGATCGCCTTTGATTTAATTAGTGGAGGAGGGATAGTAAGGAAATCCACAGTACTACCTTTTAACTTTTGAAAGGGAGACTATGATAAAATGAGGAAAACAGTTAAGAAAAAACTAAAAGCAGCAGTTGCAAAGGTTAAAGACGTACATCAAGCTTGGGTGTTGTTGAAAAATACTATCTTGGAAGCCCAGACCAGCTGTATTCCACGATTTAAGAAAAGTGGAAGGAAGTCCAAAAAACTGCCAGCATGGTTTAAAGGTGAGGTCAGAGAGGCTGTTGTTGCCAAAAAAGCATCTTTCAGGAAATGGAAAAAAGAGCCAAACGACGAAACCTAGAAACAGCACAAGCACTGGCAAGTCAAATGCAAGGCATTGATAAGGCAGGCAAAGAGAGAATTTGAGAAGAAGCATGCTGCGGAAGCAAAAACGTGAAATAAGGACCTTTTCAAGTACATTCGTAGCAAAAAACTTGTGAGAGAGTCAGTTGGTCCATTAGATGATAAAGGGGTTAAAGGAGTACTAAGAGGCGACAAGGCGATAGCGGAGAGACTGAATGAATTCTTTGCTTCGGTCTTTACTGAGGAAGATGTAGGGATGTTACCCATGACTGAAGTGGTATTTAAAGGTGCGGAAGAATTGAAGGAAATATTGATACATCGGGAAGATGTCTTACAACTATTAGATAAACTGAAGAGTAGCAAATCACCTGGGCTGGATGGTATACATCCAAGGGTGTTGAAAGAACTGAAATATGAGATTGCAGACCTGCTATCAGTAATCTGTGAACTATCATTAAAATCATCTCTAATAACTGAAGATTGGAGGATCGCCAATGTAACACCAATTTTTAAAAAGGGTTCCAGGGGTGATCCGGGAAACTACAGACCGGTGAGCCTGACGTCAGTACCGGGAAAAATGGTAGAAACCATCATAAAGAATAAAATTACTCAGCATGTAGATAGTCACAACCTAATGGGAGACAGCCAACATGGCTTTAGACAAGGAAGATCTTGTCTTACTAATCTGTTATGTTTTTTGAAGGAGTGAATAAACAGGTGGACAAAGGTGAGTCGGTTGATATTGTGTATCTGGACTTTCAGAAAGCCTTTGACAAGGTCCCTCATCAGAGACGTTTGGCAAAACTAAAGAGTCATGGGATTGGAGGCAGTGTACTATTGTGGATCAGGAACTGGTTAAAAGACAGAAAGCAGAGGGTAGGGCTAAATGGCCAATTTTCCCAATGGAGAAAGGTGAATAGTGGTTTACCCCAGGGATCTGTGCTGGGTCCGCTGCTTTTTGACATATTCATAAATGACCTGGAAAGTGGAATAACGAGCGAGGTTATCAAATTTGCAGATGACACAAAACTATTTAAAGTTGTTAAAACCCAAGAGAATTGTGAAAAATTGCAAGAGGATCTTGATAAATTGGAAGACTGGGCATCAAAATGGCAGATGAAATTTAATGTGGACAAGTGCAAGGTTATGCACCTAGGGAAGAACAACCCAAACTATGGTTACACGATGCAAGGTTCCACATTAGGAACCACCACCCAGGAAAAGGATTTAGGCGTCATTGTGGATACCATGTTAAAACCCTCGGCCCAGTGTGCAGCGGCGGCCAAGAGAGCAAATAGAATGCTAGGTATGATAAGGAAAGGAATGGAAAATAAAACAAAATATATTATAATGCTTCTATATCGTTCCATGGTGAGACCGCACCTTGAATATTGTGTGCAATTCTGGTCGCCATATCTTAAAAAGGATATAGCGATTTTGGAAAAGGTTCAGAGAAGAGCCACCAAAACGGTAAAGGGGATGGAAGGATACTCCTATGAAGAAAGGCTAAAAAGGTTAGGGCTCTTTAACCTGGAAAAGAGACGGCTGAGGGGAGATATGATAGAAGTCTATAAATTAATGAACGGAGTGGAACGGGTAAACGTAGATCGATTGTTTACGAGAATATAGAAAGACTAGGGGACATGCAATGAAGCTACAGGGTAAACTATTTAAGACTAATAAAAGAAAATATTTTTTCACTCAACGTGTAATCAAACTCTGGAATTTGTTACCGGAGGATGTAGTAAAGGCTGTTAGTGTAGCTGGGTTTAAAAAAGGTTTGGACAAGTTCCTGGAGGAAAGGTCCATAAACCATTATTAAGAAGTGACCGAAGATATCAATGCTTGACCCAGTACAAGCATTGTGGAACTTGTGTCTCTTGGGGAAACTGCTAGGTACATATGACCTAGATTGGCCACTGTTGGAAACAGAATACTGGGCTTGATGGACCTTGGTCTGACCCAATATGGCATATCTTATGTTCTTATCTTATGTTCTTATGGGAAAAAAGCCTGTATTCCCAAGAAGGACAGATGTCTGAAGGGTTGAAACCTCAGATCTACTGAAGATCCACCCTGTCTTTCCTAACTGGTGAGAGATAGGAAAGATATTGGAGCATGGAGCTTCAGGGATACCTAAACCTAGGGTAAGGTAGGAGCTGTCAGTACCACAGTAGTGGTTGTGTGCATAATACCCCAGACATACTGTGGGACAGTATGAACATATGCAAGCTCACTGTCTGGTACCTATAGGAAGGTAAAACCTTTATAAGCATAGACAGTTAGAGAGATAAGTATGTAAATACATATCTACCTATAAGGAAGCATCTCGACAGATACACATATATATAGATATATATATATATGTGTATATATATGTCTATAGTGAGATCTGGAGGGGCATAACATATGCACACGCAGCTTACAGACATATGTATCTATAGAGAAGTATATAGAGATATATACATACATGAATATATATGTCTAAAGATAAATGTCTGCAATTAAGCAGATAGAGATATGCCCATAAGAACATTCACATGGGAGATGTGAAGAGGAAAGATTCATCTAATAAGAAGGTGGAACCTACTTGAGAAGATATATAGAGAATCTATTCCCCCTGGCTAAGATGGTGCAGGAATGCTATCCAGTGAAATAACCAGGATGGTTGCGTGAAAAACAGAGGATAATATCAGTCTGTAAACAGCAAGTCCTGAGTCCTGTAGAACTCTCGCATGGTAAATGGACAGAAAACGCATAGGATGAGATACCAGGTTGACCTACTGGAGGGACAACAAAGGGGTATCATGCGTTATTAGTTAAATATGTGCTGTCCATGAAGGAGTAGGATACCATGAGGACAAGCTGCAAGGAAAAAAGAGCATATTCCTTGTAGGAATTGGAGAACTCTTTAGACGTTCACGTAGAAAAGGCTTATGTCCTGTATTATAAAAGGAGATAGTAGGATGTGGAGAACCCTCACAGTCATGGAAAATGACTGAGGAAGCCTTTTCCAACCATATAGGATAGTCATTAGAGACAAAACCCCATGCTCTCTAGCAAGGGCCCATAGTAGAAAGCTTCTCTGTAAGATTGCAGAGAGCATTATGCAGGAGAATTGGGAAAGAAACTGGCTGTTGGAAAAAACCAGCTGCACGTCAACTATGCTGCCAAATCCAAAGGAATTGGAGATGGCAAGAAAAGAAGATAGTGTGATAAGCCTGAAGTGATTAGGATTATCCAAGATAGAGGAAAGCACTATCTTGGAATCACTACTAAGGCCAGACAGAAAGTAGTGGAAGACAAGACTGGAAACTTGTGGAAAAGTACCAGTAGTGCAATCACTGGAATTCCTGCATGGGCAGCTGCTGAATAAGACAGCAGAGAGAATCTTTCTGTGTAAAACAGAGAGAACAGACAGAATAAGAGGAGAAATTCCTGTCCCTGTCTGATGAGCTGCCCAGACAAAAGAAGGGAGTTTATTCAAGAGAAAAAACTCCACACTGGAATGAAGAAATGACTAGAAAGGCTAAAGAAGCCCTGCAGTGGTATGGTACCACTCTTTCAGGGGAAACCCTGGATAAGAGGGTAGAGAAACAGGAGCTGAAGGGTGACTTACCATATGGTAAGTCTGTGGAAGGAAAGAATTCATGTTGGAACAGAAAACTATCATGGGATAGTTGTTAAACCTCTCTTCTTGGTAGGAAGAAGAGGAGAAACCTGTGACCCATAGACATGAATATCCTGACAGCTCAGCATACCTAGGAGCAAATGGATGTCCTGAGAAAAGGAATCCATGTGTAGAGTTTTGAATGAAAAAACAGTGAAAAAACTTCTACTGAGAAGAAAGCAACTGTAGGTTGTAAACTTCAGGACCCTATGGTTGCTGGGTTTGTTCAGCCTGGCTAGAGTTTGGATTCTTCAGACCAGGGCGAGGTTTCCCCTGCTTGGGAACATTTGTATGATGGGCAGGAGAAGAGTGAAACCTTCTTCTCCTAGGGAAAGAAGGTTTGGTAGGGCATTTCCTACCTACTGGGGAAGGAGAAGGCTTAGAATAGCCTCCAGAAACAGGGAAGTCAGTGGACCAATGAGCAACCTGATGTAAAGACTCCTTATTGAAGAGATTTTCCCCAGTGCAAGGAGTATTACCCAGTCTTTGTTGTGCCCATCTGCTTAAGTCTGAAGCTTGGAGCCAGGCTCTACGTCGTGCCCCTATGGCTATAGCAGAAGTTCTGCTAACAGACTCAAAGGAGTCTAGGGAAGCACGAGTAAGAAACCAAGAGATACTTTGAATATGACTAAGTAGTAAGGAATAGTCTGCAGTCTTGGGCTCTGAAAGAAAAGGAGTCAAAAGATATAATTTCTTTGTGACCTCCTGAAGGGATAGACTCATATAAAAAATATATGAGAGAATCCTTGTTGACAGCATGGATGTCTGGAAGGTTTGACGTCCAAAGGCATCTAGTGTCCTAGACTCACGACCTGGTGGGTAAGAAGAGTGCTTCTTCTTACTTTTCACCTTCCTCATTGCTGATTCCACCACAATGGAATGATGGGAAGTTGATTCTTTTGAAACCCTGGAGAGGGGGGCACCTGATACAGAAGATCAGTTGCTCTAGAAGGTGAGGGAACCCTTAAAGGTGCTTCCCACATTCTTAGAAGAAGATCCTGCAAGGAATGATGTAAAGGAAGCATTATATTTTCCTTTTCTCCAGTAGAGAGAGAGCCCTGTGTAGGATCATAGCCAGGGATAGGAATAGCAAGAGATGTTGCCATATTCAGGAGAAAATTCTGAAAAGGAGGATCTCCAAAGGGAACCGTCCCTGGGCAGGCTAGACCTGAAGAACTAGCCTGGGCACCGGAGGATCTACTTGAGAATATAGGAATATAAGATCCTGCACGGTGCAAGAAAGGATCCTTAAGGGATGGATGCTGGTATTGGAGGTCATGACCCGAGACAGTCAGTATTGCATCATCCATGCCAGGTATCGACTCCAAACTTGGTATAGAAAGGAGCGATCCCGGTGAAAGAAGCATGGAAGGAGCTGGCCCCGATGTTACTGCGGGTACCGGCACCGATACCGATAGCTGTGTCGGAATCGAAGGCGACACCGACATCGAAGCAGTCATCAGTGGCTGCTCAGAGATCGATTCCAGACTCGGCATCGAAGGAAGCGAGTCTATCGATGCATGTCTAGAGGGTAGCGACGACGTCGGTGGTAGTATCAGCGTTGATGCCGATACTGGAAAGTCAATCTGGGGCGTATCGACCGGTCCCGAAGGTACCGAGAAAGCCAGATGACGATCCCTGGTGAGGAGTGAATCGCTCAACACCAGTGCCGATGCCGGGGTATCGGTACCGCTCAAAGCGGATGCCACCACCAAGCATGGCTCAGGTATGTTCTGTGAGGGGTGAGCCCCAGGAACAACCTGAAACCCCTGATAGGCTTTGGAGGCCAAAGACTCCCGCCGGGGTTTTGAAGCCAATGGACCCTTGAGGGCAAGGCCGGAGCCGTCATCATGCTGTGCATGAGACGTACCACTCAAGGGTTGGCTAGTCTTAACAGACTGTTTGTGGGTTACCTGGATCTTGTGGAGAAGAAGAAATAGTCGGTGCCCTGACACTGGAAGGGAACTTGGTATCAAGGGGAACTCGAAATGGAAAATCTCTTCTCACAATATTGTAGCCTAATGGCTCCGGAGGAAAATGGTCAGGACCCAAACAGGTTAGACACCAGTTCTTGGGAGTCTAAAAACAAAACTGTACCGCCACAGCTTAGACACTTCTTAGGAAAAGAAGGCGGCGGCTCCATGATGGAGAGGCCTAGAAGGCCCAAAAAGTTTAAGACAGAAACTGAGGGAAAAAAATTCCCTGATTTTAAGAAAAAGAAAAAACACCGGTGATACCGGTGGAGTCGGGGAGACAGCCGCGACCACAAGAAAACAAAGAATTAAAGAAAATTTTTTTTGCGGTGACAGGAGGACGTCCTGCCGGCTCCGTGGAAAAACGAAAACTGAGGAGAGACAGTTGGAAAGGCGGGAAGGCAGCACGCAGGCGCTGAGGGATGCTCCCAAAAGCTTTCTGATTGGACGCTGGGGAGCGTTCCCGCGCAGGCTCCGTCAGTGCCGACGTACCCATGTGAAGACTCATTCCTGCTTGTTCCTGGAGATAGCACAGATCTCCAGGAACAAGCAGGAATGAGTCTTCACATATGGGGACTCCCAAGCTGAGATGCCTGGAGTCCGAGCATGGCATGGTTGGAACATGCTATCCCCCACAACACCAGGCATCCTGAGGATGGAGAGTAGGAGTTGAAGAAGGAAGATGCTGTGGAACAGCTAACCTAGCACAGGACTGCAGGAAAGGAGTCCATGTGTGGATAATGATTGTTATCAATGATATTGCAAAGAATATTGCAATATGGACCTCCGCCAACAGGATTTCATAGAAGTATGGAGGTTCATGGATCTACTGGGAAGCCAGTAGAGGAACCGTGAAGAGGACCTCACTGAAAAGTGGAGGTAATAAACCTGTAGGAAAAACAGAGGAGGTCAGAATCCTGAAAGGTAACAGGTACCCCTGGTAGAAAAAACTGGGGTAGTACAAAAACGGTGGGCCTTCAGCGAAAGCTGTATGGTAAAAACCAAACTCTTTTGGCGGCAGAGTATCTCACTCTTGGGAGCAAAAAGAGAAAGGCTAACCGATTTGGACAAACAAGCACAGTCCTTGTGGGGAGAGAGGGTATGGGAACCCCTTGTATCCCAGGGTGAAGACAAATGCCTGAGGCGTTAAGCCTGTGAGTAACTGATCCACAATATCTCTCCTAACTGGGGTAAGCTAGGAGAGATATTAGGTACGGAGAGCTTCAGAGGTACCTAAACCTGTTAGGTTATGGTATAAGAATTGTTGACTACCACAGGAGTGGTTGTGTGTGTAGAATCCCAAACCTGCTGAATAGCAGAGGTATGGGCAAAATCCCTCTGTCAGAAACAGATAGCTATATGAGCATAGATAGTGAGATAGATAAGTATGTGGAGACAGATCTATCTATAATAAAATATCTCATCAGATACATTATATATATATATATAGATATAGATATAGATAGATAGATATATGAATAATATATAAGAATATATCTATAGTGATATATGGAAGGGCATAAAATACACACAAAGATAAATATGAATATGTAGGCCGAAATATGGGTGTCTGTATTTAAAGAGACAGATATATGCCTACAGCATGGAATTCACATAGAACATGTGGAGAGGAAAGATTCATCTAATAACAAGGAGGTGCAACCTACTTGAGAAGATATATAGAGAATCTATTCCCCTTGGTTATGATCCGCAAGGATGCTAGCTAGGAAAATTACCAGGATGGTCATATGAAAACAGAGGATGATATCAATCTGTAGCCAGCAAGTCCTTAGTCGTCCAAGACTCTAGCATGGTAAGTAGACAGAAGACAGATAAGGATGAGGTATCATGTTGACCTGCTGAAGGGCAAAAAGTATGATACGTTCTTACCATGAGGACGAGCTGCAAGGAGAAAGAGCATATCCCCGATTGGGAATGCTATGGACCAAAGCAGGGAATTGGCAACTCCTTAAGCCCTTAGGTAAGAGAAGGCCTATGTCCTTTATGGCAAAAGGAGATGGTAAAAGAAGGGAGAACCTTCTAGTCATGGGAGACATGACTGAAAAGCCTTTTCTAACCATCTAAGATAGCTGTTGGAGAAAAAAAACCCATGCTCTCTAGCAAGGGCCCATAGTGGAAAGCTTCTCTGTAGAATTGCAGAGAGCATGATGCAGGAGAATGAGGAGATAGAACTGGCTGCTAGAGAGCTAGTATCTCTGCCAACTATGCTGCCAAACCCAGGAGAGTGGAGATGGCAGAAATAGAAGACCATCTAGAAAGCTTGTAGTGAGATAATCTCCAAGATAGATGGAAGCACTGACTTGGAGCCACTACTAAGACTAGACAGAATGTTAGTGGAGGACAAATCTGGTTGTTTGTGGACAAGAACCAGTGGTTGAAACATTAAGGCTCCTGCATAGGCAGCTGCTAGCAAGATAGCAGAAAGAATCTTACTGTTGAAAAACAGAAAGAACAGACAGGAGTAGAAACTCTGGACATGTCTGATAAGCTGCCCCAAAGTAAGATGGAAACAGAGGAGGTAACTCAGAGAGGAAAACTCCACACTGGAAAGTGAGAAAACTAGAGAGGCTGAAGAAAAAAGCCCTCCGTAATTAATTCCGCTCTTACAGAGGAAAAAGCTTGGTAAGAGGGTGAAGAGAATAGAGCTGAAGAAGACTTACCAAGTAGTAAGTCTATAGAAAGGAAAAATACATGCTGGCACAGGAACTACCATTTAATAGTGGTCAGACCTCTTTCCTTAGCAGGAAAAGAGGAGAAATCTGTGACCTATAGGCATGAACATCCTGACAGCTCATAGAAATATAGAAAAAATGGATGTCTTTTGGAAAGAGATCCATGTGTAGGGGTTAGAATGAAGCAGTGGATTGCCTCTATTGAGAAGAAGCAACTGTAGATTCTAACCCCAAGAGTCACAAGCATTTGATGACTGATCAGAAACCCTGCAGAGGCCGGGTTTGCTGAGCCTGGTGAAAAGTTGAATTCTTCAGACCAGGACGATGGCTTCCCTGTAGGGGAACATCTGTATGATGGGCAAGTGAGGAATAAAACCTTCTTCTCCTGTGGGAAGAAAGTTTGGTAGGACATTTCCTACTTACTGGGACAGAAGAAGGTGTAGAAGAACCCTTAGGAACAGGTAAATCAGTGGACAACTGAGTAACCTGACGTAAAGACTCCTTGTTGAAAAGATTTTCTCCAGTGCAAGGAGTATGTCCCAGTCGTCGTCGTTCCCACTTGGGCAAAGCTGAAGCTTGGAGCCAGGCTCTATGTCGTGCCCCTATAGCTATAGCAGAAGTCCTGCTAACAGACTCAAAAGAGTCTAGGGAAGCACGAGAAAGAAACCAAGAGATATTCTGGATATGCTTAAGCAGTGAGGAATAGTCTGTACTCCTGGAAACTGGAAGGAAAGGAGTCAAAAGATGTAATTGCTTTGTGACCTCCTCAAGAGAAAGACTCATATAAAAAATATGAGAGAATTCTTGCAGAAAGCATAGATGTCTGGAAGGTTTGACGTCCAAAGGCATCTAGTGTCTTAGACTCACGACCTGGCGGATAAGAAGAGTGCTTTTTCTTACTCTTTATCTGCCTCATTGCTGATTCCACTACTATGGAATGATGAGGAAGTTGAGTCTTTTGGAACCCAGGAGAGGGGGGCACCTGATATAAGAGATCAGTTGCTCTGGGAGGTGGGGGTACCCTTAAAGGTGTTTCCCACATTCCTAGAAGGAGATCCTGCAAGGAATGATGCAAAGGAAGCATTATATTGTCCTTTGCTTTGGTGGAAACAGAGCCTGGTGCAGGATCATGTCCTGGAATAGGAATGGCAAGGGATCTTGCTATATCCAGGAGGAAACTCTGAAAAGAGGGATCCCCACCAGGAATCTCGCTTGGACAGGTTAGACCTAAAGAACTAGCCTGAGCACCCACAGAGTTATCCAGAGATATAGAAATAGAAGATCCTGCAGGGTGCAGTGTGGAATGTTTAAGGGATGGTTGCTTGGACTGGTTGTCAGGAACAGCAACCGTCCTTACCACATTGTCCATGCCAGGTATCGACTCCAAGTTTGGTATAGAATGGAGCGATGCTGTTGTAAAAAGCATGGTAGGAGTTTGCCACGATGCTACTGTGGATACCGGTACTGAAGTCAATACCGGCACCGATGTCGGAGTCGGGCTCGACAAAGACATCGGAGTAGTCATCAGCGATACTTCAATCGGTACCGAGGGAACCGAAAACCTCCGGCTGCTATCCTTGGTACCGAGCCACCGGTATTGATCGGTGTCGGTACCAAAATCTATTGGTACCCAGTCTTCCAGACTAGAAATGGATTCCAAACTCGGCATCGAGGGTAAGGAGCCTGAGAAGCGAAGCATGGAAGGCACCGACTGTGAGGGTAATGAAGACATCGGTACCGACTTCAGTACCGTGTCCGATACCGGTGAATGAAGGTCTACCAGTGGCAACTCAAGCGGCCTCAGGGGAACCGAGAGTTGCGGATCCAAGTCATTGGAACCGAGCCTTCTGTACCGCCCCGAGACGGTACCAAGGCGAGTCGGTACCCAGTCCTCCAAACTGGAGAGCGATTCCAGACTCGGCATCGAAGGAAGCGAGGCTGTCGATGCACATCTGGAGGGTACCGACGTCGGTGGCAGTATCGGTGTTGGAACCGATAAGGGAAAGACAATCTGGGACGTATCCATCGGTCCCAAAGGCACCGAGGAGGCCAGATGACGATCCCTGGTGAGGAGTGTTTCATCCAGCACCAGTGCCGATGCAGGGGTATCGGTACCGCTCGAAGCGGATGCCACCACCGTGCATGGCTCAGGTATGTTCTGTGGGGGGTGAACCCCAGGAACAACCTGAAACCCCTTATCCGCTTTGGAGACCGAAGACTCCCGCTGGGGTTTTGAAGCCAGGAGGCCATCGAGGGCAAAGCCGGAGCTGTCTACATGCTGTGCATGAGACGTACCACTCGAGGACTGGCTAGTCTTAACAGACTGTTTGTGGGTTACCTGAATCAAAGTGGAAGAAGAAGGGGACGGTGCCCCGAAATTGGAGGGCAACCGTGTATCGAGGAATTCTCGATGTTGAAGATGTCTTCTCACCAAACTGTTGTCAGGACCCAAACAGGTTAGACACCGACTTCGAGGGTCTAAACATAAAGTTGCACACCGCCACAAACTGAACATTTCGTGGCCATGAAGGAAAAATAGGGGAAGCCTGAAAGGCCTAAGACCCCATGACACTATGAAGAAAAAATATTCCGTTGAAAAGGAAAATCTTACAAGAAAGAAAAGAAAAACACCGGCGGTACCGGTGGCGTCGGGAAGACAGCCGCGACCACAAGAAAACTAAAAATAAAAAATAAGAATTTTCTGCGGTGACAGGAGGACGTCCTGCCAGCTCCGCAGAAAAACGAAAACTGAGGAGAGACGGTTGGAAAGGCGGGAGGGCAGAATGCAGGCGCTGAGGGATGCTCCCAAAAGCTTTCTGATTGGACGCTGGGGAGCGTTCCCGCGCAGGCTTCGTCGGTACCGACGTACCCATATGTGAAGACTCATTCCTGCTTGTTCCTGGAGATATGCAGAATACATATCTACCGACAGTAAAATATCTTGACAGATATATATATATTTATTTATTTATTTATTTATTTAAAGTCTCTTTTATACCGCGCTATTCAGCATCAGTGCGGTTTACAATAAACAACGAACATACACATTTCCAATAGTACTTTGTGTTTACATATGAACAGGAGAACAACTTGGCTAACAGGGTAACTATATACAATAACAATATATACAATTTACAGGCTGGTCATGTGTTCTTATGGTTTCAGACAGAGGAGATTTGTGAGGTCTCGGTAATTGGTGCTGAGCTTTCATTGGTTTCTGGGTAATGTAGGAGGAAGAGGTAGTGTTTCACAGCCTTCCTGAATTGGAATATGTCTGGGATTGTTCGGATGTTGTGAGGGAGGCTGTTCCAGATCATTGGTGCATAAAGTTTGAATGCCCTGCTGGATGTTGACTTGGTGCATTGAGTCATTGATCTTGGGACTATCAAGGTGTTTTGTGCTACTGACCTTCTGTCCCTATTGTGGGGTGTCTTCTGGACTATCTCTGATAGTGATGTTGACGAGAGACCGTTGGTGGCTTTGAAGGTGAGTAGCAAGGTCTTGAATGTAATCCTACCTTGAATCGGGAGCCAGTGGAGCTGTTTCATAATGGGTGTGACATGGTCTTTCCTGGATGCTCCGTGTAGTACTCTTGCTGCGGTGTTCATTGCCATTTGCAGTGGGTTCAGAGTGGTTTGGGGGAGTCCTTGCAGTATTGCATTCGCATAATCGAAATGCGGAATTATTAGTGCTTGAAAGATGGTCCTGAAATCGTCAGGCTGCAGCAGCGATCGTAGGTATCTGAGGGATCTGATTTTATGGTATACTGCCCTTACAGTGTTACTTATATGCGCCTGCATATTTAGGTTCTGGTCTAGTGTGACGCCAAGGTATCTGATCGCGGATTTGATCTGGAGGTCAGCTTCCTTCACCTTTAGTACTGTAGGCGCAGTGAAGTTACGATTTCTTGTAATGAACATGACCTCCGTCTTTTTGTGTTGAATCCGGAGGTTTTGAGATTGTAGCCAGTTGGATATTTCATTTATGCAGCATGTTATTGGTGAGAGGTCTGGGTTTTCTGTTGCAAAAGGCATGTATAATAGCACGTCATCTGCGTATATCATGCAGTTCACGTTGAAGGACCGGATAAGGTTGCAGAGAGGTTGCATGTATATATTGAACAGCAAGGCAGAGAGGGAGGATCCTTGTGGGACACCTTGGCTTTGGTGGAATGGTTTCTGAAGATGTGTCTTTGGATCGAACCTGCTGCCATCTGTCAGAGAGGTAGGACCTGCACCACTCGAGCGCTTTACCGGAGATTTCCTTTTTCTTTGAGGCGTTCTAAGAGGCGTTCATGGTTCACGGAATCAAACGCCGCCGCGATGTCAAGGAAGACAAGGACAAAGCCTTGGCGGGTATTGTTGATGCCTGATATTATGCTGCTGAAGAGTGTGGTAAGAAGGGTCTCAACCCCGTGTGCTTCTCTGAATCCGTGTTGGCATGGATCCAGTGGTGCATTGGAGTCAATGTGGTCTTGTATTTGTCTCTGAACTTCCTTTTCCATTATTTTTGCTAGCATCGGTATGCTTGCTATAGGTCTGTAGGATTCCGGTTTCTGTTGGTCGAGTTTGTTGTTTTTTAGTAGAGGTCTTATTGATGTGTGTTTGAGGGTGCGTGGGAAATCACCTGTTGTGAACGATTGTTGCATGAGTCTGGCTATGATGGGACTGAGGTCTGTTCGTAGTTCTTTGATCCAGAATGCTGGGCATGGATCAGATTGTGCTGTAGTCGTGTTGATAGCTGCTATGGTGTTTTCGATGCATTGTTTGGATGGGGTCATGAAGGTAGTGAGTGATGTTTGGTTGTAAGGCTGAAGGCTAGTATTGGACGCAGAGTTGTTGTTTATCTGACATAGTTTGGTTTGTAGATAGTCTGCATATATTTGAGGATGGATTCCATTTGCTTGTTCTGATGCAGGTTCTGTTGTAAGTCGCTTAACAAGGGCAAACAGGTCACGAGGTTTGTTGAGGGATCTCTTTAAGGTGTCAGCGTGGTAACGTTTCATGGTTTCAGTTACTGCGGTACGGTGCGCTGTGAGCTGTAGGTTGTATGCACTTTGGTCTACTTCTGAGCGTGAGCGGCGCCATCGTCTCTCAAGTTTTCTTAGTGTCGCGAGTGAGGCTTTCAGCTCAGTAGAGTACCATGTTGCTGTGTGTCGTTTCCCTTGAGGTCTGTTTATTGCTGGGCGAACAGCTATTGAGCTGAGTATCTCATTCCAGCTGGAGACTAGTTCGTCTGGGTTGTGTGCTGTTGAGGTTATTAGTGGGATTATATAACAGATAGATAGATAAGAATATATCTATAGTGTGATATGAAGGGCATAAAATACACATAAATGATAGACATAGACATCTGTAAGATGTATGCTATAGATATGAATATATAGGCCTCTATATGGGTGTCTGCAATGAAGCAGACAGAGATATGCCTACAAAAACAGTATTCACATAGGAAATGTGGAGAGGAAAGATTCATCTAATAACAAGAAGGTGGAACCTACTTGAGAAGATATATAGAGAATCTATTCCCACTGGTTATGAGCTACTGGGATGCTAGCTAGTGGAATAACCAGGATGGTTACGTGAAAAGCAGAGGATGATATCAGTCTGCAGCCAGCAAGTCCCGAGTATTCTAGAACTCTAGCATGGTAAGTGAACAGAAGACGCATAAAAATGAGATACCGAGAGGTCACGTGACACATGAGCAAGTGAGGACATCTTTTCACTTGCTCCGGGGCCGCCTCGGCATAATTGGTATAAAATCGGTGTTTTAAGCTCCCGGCGACCGGTGCTGGTGATCCCTGCCCTAACACAGTTTCCTTCTTTCACCGCTGTTTGGTGTTTCGGATGCCACCCCCAGTTCGGAAGGAAAAGGAGAAAGAGAAGGCGCCAAAGCTACGGGCCTCAACACCGGCGGCGATGCAGCCCTCGTCGCCGGGTACGGAGAGTGGGGACTCGGCGTCAGAGGATCTAGCGAGGGAGGTGGCCCGCCACTTGGACCCCAAATTGGACCAGATTCTCTCCAAGCTGGAGGTGATGGGGGAGACGTTGGCAGCGCAAGGTCAGAGAATTGAGGAGCTGGAAAACCGCGTGTCTGCCATTGAAGACGATGAGGGGCGGCAGGACAGAGTACATGCAGATACACGTGCACAGCTTGCGGCCTTGCAGAGTAAACTGGACGATTTGGAAAATCGTTCTCGTCGGAACAACATCCGTTTGGTGGGCATCCCGGAGACAACGACAGACCAACAACTTCTGCCGCTAATTGAGAAGTGGCTCCCGGAAGAGCTGGGATTACCTACCTTGGTCGGCGACCTTAAGGTAGAGCGTGCCCACCGGATTGGACCCAAGATGGAGAATCGATCAAGGCCCCGAGTGGTGATCGCCCGGATACTAAATTTCGCCCATAAAGAGCGGCTCTTACGAGCATATCGGCAGCACGAGGGACTCTTGTTACATAATACCAAACTACTCCTGTTCCAAGATTATTCAACAGTGGTGTCGGCGAAGCGCAAGGAATTCTCTCCTGTCTGCATGGCCCTCTTCCAGAAGAAGATTAGATTCACCCTGGCCTTCCCGGCAACGCTCCGAGTCCACCATCTGGGGAAAAGCTTGGTCTTTGAATCTGCGGGAGTGGCCAAGGCCTATTTGGAAAAATTGAATAAGGACCCAACTGCACGAGCTGACGAGGGGGCCGGGACCTCTGCGTTTTGAGTGCTGCATGGCCAGATATGAGAGAGTCTGGCTGATGTGCGGCCAAGGTGAGGCCTGCGGAGTGGGGGGTTCCACCATATGGACATACAGATGTGGCTGGTGGGGTTTGAGCTGCCTTCCCACTGACTCAGTCGGGCCTTGCGGTGTAGCTGGACTGTGTGAGCCTCGCCATGTGCTGCTATGCATTTGTATTTTGCTGAAGTGTTTTATACTAGTTGCCTTGGGGCAGTGGTTATTCTGTTGGCTCAGTATGTGGGGTATAGTTTAATTTGCTGGGATGTTTCTTTCTTCTCATTTCTTTTTATAAGCAAGGATGGGGGCCTGGACCACTCAATTTCTCTCTGGAAGGCGGGGGCACATTGTTGCTGAGGAGCCCGATGTCCCCCGCAGTGATGTAGAATAGTCAGATTCGGAGAGAACATCAGAGGGGGGGATCTTGAGGGTGGGGGGCTCGGTCGCTGACTGTGGCACCGGTGCTGGGTGAGAGCTCGAGGTGGCCCCGCGGTGCACAGAGGTGACTTCTGCTCAGCCTTTGGCTGAGGTGGGATGTGTGATTTTAAGGGGGCTTGGGTGAAGAGGGGTGCGGGGAGAGGGGAAAAGGGGAGAGGGTGGGAGGGGGGGAGGTGGGAATAGACAAGAGAAGGCTGCCCGGGGACCTTTGGACCTCATGGTTGGCTAGAGGACGGGGGAGAGTCTTTCTCTGGGGCCGAGGCTGGGCAGTTCCTGGAGTAAATAAATGTAGTCTTACAGTGAAAGGCCATAGCCCTAAGAATAACTTAATCAAAATGTTAAGCTAATCTCCTGGAATGTAGGCGGAATAAGCTCTCCTGTCAAGCGCACAAAAATTTTACAAGCACTAAAAAGGAAAGGAGCTCATTTAGCTTTGCTACAGGAGACCCATCTTAGCGAGCAGGAACATAAAAAGCTGGTGAAGGATTGGGTGGCGAACATGTATGGGGCTTCCTCCGGGGGAAAACGGCAGGAGTGGTGGTGTTGGTGAAAAAGGGTATCCCATTTGAAGTGAAGAAGATTGAATCTGACCCGAAGGGGCGTTATGTTTTTCTCCAGGCTAAATTGTATAATGAGGAGATATGGATAGGCAATGTTTATGCCCCCAATGTATACGACCACGCTTTCTTTAAACTTCTTTTGGGCTTTGTGAAGAGGGTGGGGGAAGGCAAATTAGTACTGGCCGGGGACTTTAACTGCCCCAACGACCCTCACCTGGATAAATCGGTGGCGAGCGGGGGGGGGGGGGGGGGGGGCGGGTCTAAAAAAGGGGTGGGCTACCTTTGCAGAATGGGAGGTCTGCTAGATGTGTGGCGTACCCTGCACCCGGGAGAGCGTGCTTATACCCATCAGTCGAGAGCCCACCTTACATGGTCCCGGATAGACTATATCCTGGTGAGTGAGCAGGCGATCTCCAGGGTGGACCAGACGGATATAGAGCCCATAGCAATATCTGATCATGGTATGGTCTGGATGACCTGGGAATGCCAAGGTGTGGGTAGGGCGGGCTGGCGTTTTCCGGCCTACTTATGGGAAGATAAAGACTTTTGAAGTTTCTTGGAGAAGCACTGGGATGAATACGTCCTTTTCAATGACACCCCCAAGTGTACGCCTCTTATTTTGGGAAGCTAGTAAAGCAGTTATGAGAGGGGTAATTATTGCTTACACTGCTAAAAGGCGTAGACATTTGGATCATAGCATTGTGGCTTTGGAACGTAATCTTCAGGTTTTACAGTATAAATTAAGTAACTTGCATGGGAGGGGAGTCCGGGTGTTTCAGCAGGATTATGTTAAAGCCCAGTTGGCCCTCAATGAGCTCCTTCAGAGAAGAGCTAAGATGTCCTTGCAATACTATCAACACAAATTGTATAGATATGGTAATCGGTCCAGAAGGCTCTTAGCGAGGTTGGTTCGTGACCCGGGCGGAGCACGTTTTGTGCCTGTTCTTAAAGATGAGGAAGGGAAGCTGCAGCATCAACCGCAGCACATTGCAGAAATCTTTCGTAGTTTTTACGCCCGTTTGTATACGGAGGAAGACCGTGATGCTACTAAAAGTAGAGCGTTCCTGGCTAAGGTGGCCATGCCACAGTTAACTGAGGGGGAGCTGCAGGGGCTCAATGCCCCTCTGACAGGGAAGGAAATCCAAGATGCCATTAAGCGAGGGAAATCGCACAAGGCTCCAGGCCCTGATGGTTTCGGAGGAGAGTACTATAAAATACTGTCACCTAGGTTAGTCCCTAGTATGTTAGCTATGTATACAGAGGCGTTGCAGATGGGATGCTTCCCCAGAGACATGCGTTGTGCAAACATCACTGTCATCCCGAAGCCAGGAAAGAATCCACTTGATTCTGCGTCGTATCGGCCCATCTCGCTTATCAATAGTGATGTTAAGATTTTGGCCTCGATACTAGCTAAGTGGCTGAACCCCCTCTTACCATCTTTGGTAGGGGATAGACAAGTAGGCTTCGTTGTGGGGAGGGATGCAACTAAGAATATTGCTAAGCTACTCTTGGGAATGGAGCATTGTATTGCAAAGAATTCGCCATTATTATTAGTCAGTCTGGACGCTGAAAAAAGCGTTTGATAGGGTTGCCTGGGCATATCTGTGGGATGCTTTGGGTAGTTTTGGGATCCGAGGGGAGTTTGCCCAGTGGGTCCGGGTCCTATACAAGCTCCCTGCGGCGAGGGTGGGAGTGAACGGGGTCTTCTCAGAGCCCTTTACTTTGGAAAGGGGTACGCGGCAAGGTTGCCCGCTATCTCCGCTATTATTTGTTCTTGCGTTGGAACCATTACTACAGGTTATCCAGCAGGAGGCCCAAGTGGTGGCGATTAAGATGGGGGAAGAGGAGATGAAAATTAGTGCGTTTGCTGATGACATGCTTCTCTGTTTGACTGAACCGCAGGAATCATTGCAGAGGGTATTGCTCCTTATTCAGGATTATGGTAGTTTCTCCGGGCTGAAGATCAACATGTCTAAGTCTATGGCCTTAGATGTCGGAGGGAAGGTGCAACCTGTCTGGCGTAGAGACTTCCCCCTTGCGTGGGCGGAGGGCTCCATCAAGTATTTGGGCATACAGCTGCCTGCGAGTCCGGACAAGTTGTATCACGCGAATGTGGAGAGCATGCTCGGAAGGGCACGGCTAACGTTTCAGCGATGGCGGGCATTCCCGTTGTCTTTACGTGGCAGAATTGCTTTATTTTCTATGGTGGAGCTTCCTAGGTGGTTATATATGTTGCAGTTATTGCCGATCTGGATCCTTGCGAGGGACTGGAGATTGTTTGATAGATATTTGACTGTTTTCTATGGGGGGGTCGCCGTCCCCGAATTCCGTTCAGGGCTCTGCGGCGGAGGAAGGAAGAAGGGGGGTTGGAACTACCTTCGCTGAGGCACTATAATCTCAGATACTTGGTTCGACATATTTGGGGTTTGTTAGTTGCCGAGGGAGGGTGTGCTCCCGTCCAGCAACTGCGGGAAATATCCTCTCCCTGTCATAGTTTGTATTTGCTCCATACTGTGCGTATGCACAGCCTGGGGGGAGGGAGGGAAAGTGCATATCTGAGAACTCTACGGATGGCCTGGCGGGAGGTCTGTAGGAGGGTTGGATGGGATTCGTCATGCTCTCTTTTGTTGCCATTGGTGGGGAACCCGGACTTCATACCGGGTTACGCGGACTTTACGCTCTTCCATGTTTGGCAGCAGAAGGGGATAGTGTGTTTGGGTAGAACAGAGGGAGGAGTCTTGGAGAGCTATCAGACCCTGAGCCATACCTATCGGTTGGGAGCCAAGGATTTTTATGGCTACCTCCAACTTCGACATTATGTAGATCAGTTGCGGAAAAGGGTCCCAACCTTACTGATTTCAAAGGATCCGCGGAGGTTGATTGGGGGATGGGTGGAGAAAGACCTGCTTGACTGGGACGAGAGAAAACAGCTGCTGTGCCCGCTGGTAGACTCTGACTATCTCCAGATTCTCATCCAACGCTGGACTAAAGATGGCCTGCAAGGGCTGACAGTGGAGACCTTGCGGTCTGCTTTCGAGCGGATCCCTAGGGGTGCAGTGTGGATGTACTTGCAGGAGATGCAGTACAAATTTCTCTGGAGAGCATACGCCAGTGATAAATGGGCGTATAAAGTGGGCTTACGGGACACCTCTCTATGTGGTTGGTGCCAACGGGAGGAGGGGACACTGTTTCACAAGTTCTGGCTGTGCCCTAGAGTTCAGTGTCTGTGGCAGCAAGTGACAGATAAGCTGGGGGAGTGGTTGGGGTTAGGGGCCCTCAAGCAGTGGAAGGTGTGTCTGTTTCATTGCTGGGAGGGGGCTGGGCCTACGACTGCATCCCACCACAGAGTTTTGCTTGACAGGGGTCTCCTTCTCGTAAAGAAAGTTCTACTGGGTAGTTGGCTTGAGAGCGCCCCCCCACAGTTCGGGGTTTGGAAAAAATCAATGATAAACTTGATGTATATGGAAAAGCTCACGGCGAAGCAGTTAGGGGGAGACAGTGGGAGCGGTTTCTTGAGATTTGGCTACCGCTCATAAATACCTTATCCACCCAGGAGCGCAGCGCAGTGCTGAATGTCTAGCTGTCTCTCCCCTGGTGCGGAACTGTGCACAGTTATGTCTGTAGAGTGGGAAGAGGGTTTTTTCCCCCCTGGGATTGAGTATTGGCATAATGGGGTTTTGGTTCCGGGCACTGGGGTGGATTGCAGGATGGGGGGAGGGTGGTAAAGTGTTTTTGCATAGCTTGTGCTTCCACATGGACTGATGTTCCTTTTAGTCAACTGTTATTATGCTAGCCCATCCCTGGGATTGCAGTTGCGGGGGGTGGGGTTGCGAACCTTTAGAAAGGCTTATGTGGCAATTTCCTGACCATTACCTGTGTACGTGTCTCTCTGTTATGTATTGGACGAAGGTATGCTGTTATTGGATATGTTTATGTGTGAAACAATAAAAACAAATTTGAAATAAAAATGAGATACCATGCTGACCTGCTTAAGGACAAAAAAGGTATCATGCGTTCTTACCATGAGGACAAGCTGGAAGGAGAAAACGGAGTTACTTACCTGTAACTGAGTTCTCCGGGGACAGCAGGATAAGTCAGCCACACTTGGTGACGTCATCCGACGGCGCCGAGAAGACGGAAGTACTCTCCATAGCTCAGAAGGGCTTTGCCCTTCTGAGCATGGGCCACTTGGCCCCACCCCCCTGCCCGCCCCTAGCTAGCCAGTTCGTCACTAGCTGAGCCTTTTGCCGCTAGGAGGCGGGCACCCGGACGGAGGCAGACCCCATCCCAGGGGAGGTGGGCGGGTATGTGTGGCTGACTTATCCTGCTGTCCCCGGAGAACTCAGTTACAGGTAAGTAACTCCGTTTTCTCCTAGGACAAGCAGGATGAGTCAGCCACACTTGGTGCCTCCCAAGCTGCCACGCGCTGTGGTGGATGGGGGAATGCCGAGACACTCCCTCAGGCAGTATTTGCCTTTGTGTTGCGACAGGACCTGTCAGTCCGCAGTGGCGCTGCACGCATTTTCGGTAGCAGTGCTGAGAGGGGGAGCATTTGAAGGGCTCTTTCCGTTTGGGTTTGCCGTCGCGATGCACGAATGGGCTCTTTCCGTTTGGGTTTGCCGTCGCGATGCATGAATGTGCAGAGGACTACAGGGTACACCGGTTTAGTAAGAGAGATATAGGCACATCGAGCAGCAGTAGTGTGGAATCCAACCTTGGAGCAATAGTAGTGCGGGATTTGCCATCGAGCAATAGTAGTGAGGGATTCACCGTGGTCACGGATCAATAGGTGCGGTCACAGGGCGCACCTGTGCGGTAACCGAGATGTAGGCCCATAGGTCCTTAGCAATGCGGGATCCCCCACCGAGCATTATTGTAGCGCGGGCTCACCGCTGTCATGGTGCATGCCATCGGGCAGTAGTCTGTCATGGTGCATGTCATCGGGCAGTAGTAGTAGTGCAGGGTCACCGCTGTCACGATGCACGCGGGGCTCACCATTGCTGTGTGCGATGCACACATGTGCAGAGGGCGATAACAAGGCATGCCTGTGCCGTGACCGATGTAGGTACATCGCAGTGGCAGTTCCTGTAATGCGGGAACACGGGCATGGATATCCCTGCGTAGCCGATTGCAGTAGTTGACCATGCGGGTGGAGCAAAAATTGAATATTGAGATGTCATTGGAAGAGGGGATTCCCCCCCCCCTTTTTTTTTTATTTTATTTATTTATTTTTTTTGAAGACACTTGAACCGATAAAACGGGATATCAGAGGAACACTGTTGGTACAGAATACTGTGCACGGCTGAACTCCGTCAAAGGCTGCCTTCAGGGTGCATATCCCACTCTCTGCATGCTTGTGCATTGTTGCTGGCATCTGTGCCATGGCCCGATTGCTCGGCCGCAGCGGCAACTGAGGTAGCGGTGTATACATGAGGGGAAGGTGTTGAGGCAGAAGCCAGAGCAAGCATTGCTGCCTGGTAGAGGCTCCTGTGTGGTCTAGACCGGGAGCGCTGTAGTTAGGCTCCTGTCTGGTCTAGGCCGGGGGCGCTGTAGTTGGTTACGTACGGGGCATCCTGGGGAAAGTGGAGTCCTGTGAGGACGGGGACAGGGTTAGGTCTGTTGACACTGGTGTGTTATCATGTGATTGTGTGCTATCCTGTTTCCGTGGGGCTCCGTTCCTCCCAGGAAGCGTGGAGGTAGCTTGATTCAGCAGGACTGCACATCTGATGAGTGCCTTGTAGCTCAACCGGCCTCTGAGTGGGGGTGATCGTCCTGCAAGATAGGCTAATGCAGAAGGGATCACAGCAGCCGGGATTGCCCGGCAGGGGACAGAATAGGATTTTGAACAACTATCCAGAGGGTCTCCAAGAGGTGACAGCGACCTGAAGGCGCGTCGCAATGCAGCTTCATTTCAGCAGTAACCTGGGCAGGCATGGCTCCCGCATTGGCTGAATGAGGAGGATGCTGAGCTACCGGGGCTGAGGCTGGTTAACTCTTATTTAGGTCCCTCCTGAGACATGTAGCTCTCCCTGACGGGCTCTCCTTGCACTGCAGGGACTGGGATGTCAGGAGTCATGGCTGGGACTTGAACCTGTGACCTTCTGCTTTTGAACGCACTGTGCTTTTGAACGCACTGTCTGTGTGCACCGGAGCACTGTGGTGCCACTCCAGAGTAGAGGCGAGGTATCGGAAGGCTCATGGGAGGAGTCCCGTTGGTGCACCGAAGCGTCACTCAGGTAAGTGCCGGCCTTCTGTCGGTAGGCCTAGGGCTGTCAGTACAAGACCGTCTGTGAAGAGAGGAGAGGAAGGAGAAGACAGAATGGCTTATTGGTGCAAAATGCTGTTGTATGCATTTGCTGATGCATGTGGCCAGTGACTTGTCCACTTGAAGGCAAGATGCAGTGCTCTTAACCCCTTGTCGCACGCCTCATGATCCGAACCACTAGGCTCGTGCCCTTGTTGGGAATGTCATAAGCGTTGTCCCGAGCGATATTAGGGGGTGGCCCCAGCATTGTCGATAGGTAATGGCGGGGGATTGCATGTACCAGGACACAGTAGCCATGTGCACGGCGTCATATTTAAGACACGTAGGCTCCCCAACGCCTTGGGTGACGGGAGTTCATGGCGAGGGGACGCTGCTTACCCGTAGGTTGGCATGAAATACGGGGCCTGGATTGGCAGGGGTCACAGCTGGGATTTGAACCTGTGACTCTGGTCCTGGAGGTACTGGCTCTGTCAGCTGCACCACACTGTGACCACTTACTGATTACATGCCAGCATGCAGTTGGAGAAGGCAGGAGCTATTTTGAGGCCCTCGAGCGGCCACATTGTCTGAAGGAGGCTGTCGTTCGGTCAAGGGGTGAGAGCCTCCGGTGATGAGAGCCTTAGTAAGATCCTCCAGTGGTGAGAGCCTTGATGAAGGGTAGGGGACCTGGGTAGGTGTGCGCCACAGCTGAGATTTGTCTGAACACACTGGGCTGTACGTACTGTACCGCACTGTTGTCACTCCGGAGGCGGCCCTTGGTCAGTCAGGTTGTCACACTGGAGGAGGCCCCCGTCCAAACGTGTCTCCAGTGAGGAGATCCGTAGGTTAACTCTGTGGGGCCCAGCCCGCAGATAGTTTGTGCCCTATCGCCTCCGTCTTCGCGAAGCACGGGTCAGAGGGTGTTGGGCCCATGCTGGGACCCGGGAGTTGACATAGCTCCCCGACGTGTGTCCTAAGTAGCTTCATACTGCTTGTGAAACAACCATGCTGGTAATGTGGGCCTGATGGACTGTGGCTTGACCCGTCCTGCATTTGTCTTACACTCCGTCCTGTTATCCTTGACTGCGGAGCAACGTATGCAGGCATAGGGGAAGCTCGGACCTTCTAATAGCAGGGAAAAACAGGACACCTGGTCCCTTGGCAGTAAGCGACCAGGATGTAGTCTACCCGAGGTCTACCTGTCGGAGATGAAGGATGTGCCAATCGCTAGGCCGCTCCTCCACTGATAGTGGAGGTATGACGCAAGGGGCCGAGCATGCAGCTGGGTCGTCATGCTGGATGAAGGGAGATCCCGGTGGATGTACCAGGGTAAGCCCCTGCGCCGTGTTGGCTCATACCAGCATGTGTGGCTGGTATCATATTGGCTACTGGTTTAAACGCAGGGTCCCAACTAGAAAACCAAAACAAACAAAACCTCATGCTTGATGAACCGTGATAGGCCTAGAGGGTTTGGCCTTTCGCTGGAGGAGACCTGGACCTGTTTTCAGTCTGCTGCTCACTTTCTGGGTTTGAGCTGGCCGAATGACCAGCGTGACTTGAAAAATCCAATGTGAGCCCAGAGCATGCTGAGTGTTCTGAACCATGAAGGGTGAACTGACACACCCTATACCCTCGGTCGGTGTATGAACCATTGTGCTACAGCTTTGACTGTAATCCGAGGAGTAGAGGGACTCTGCTTCCTTAATGGCTCATACCTCATAAGGGGAAAACGGCAGACAGCCTTACTCAGTGGCCCCACTGGGGAATTGAACTCATTCCGTTGGTCAATGCAATGCATGCAATGTGTGCCTTTGAGGCAGTGCTGACTCCTTGCAACCCATACACTCCTGGGTTTCTTGGCAGTGTACCGGAGTGGACTGCCGGACCTTTCTTCCGGGACAACGGAGGATTAAGTGACTGCTGAAGGCCACAAGGAGTGCTAGTGGGATTGAACCTTGGTAGCTTGGATACCAAGCCAGACCTCTAACCACAGGCTACTCCTACACTATGTGGACAGACAATTAGCCACAGATATGCCAACGAATAGGTGCAATGTCCGTTGTTCAGGTAGCATTTAATCAGGTATTTGGTGTACCCGCGGTCCTGTAAGGCATACCGGCCAGGTACACCTGAGATGAGCAACCTGGATCTGGATGTGAATTTTGCAGGCACAGCGAGTAACTAATAGTGGCTCAGCAGGATGCTCCGCGCTGTGCAAGGGTTCGTGTGAGATGCCCACTGCAGGGATGTGCAATGCCAGTGGCAAGTGAAGATAGCACTACCCTTCAGCTTCTGTGCAGGTAATGCCTCAGCCAGCCTTCTTCATTGCGCACGGCGGGGGATTGAACCCATGGGCCCTGCATCATTGATCAGAACCATTGTGCTACACTGGTGCTCGGGATTTCCTGCGCCGGGATCAGAGAGCTGCCCCTCCTGCCCTGGTGCTTGGGCCGGCGCTGGACTGGCGGGGGCTAGCAGTGATCAAGGCTGGGCTGGGACGAAGGGGGGTGCTGTCCGATAGCGGCGCCGTCCGTTGAGGCTCCATCCAACGGCTCCGTGGGGCTGTCTGTCCAAGACGCTACCCTTCAGCTTCTGTTGGATTTTATGCGCCGGTGCAAGAGCGTCGGCGCCATCCTCGCTTCCGCGCCGACAGCAATGGGATCGGAGTGAGATCTTGTTCTTAGCCCCAAACCACTGCAGGTCCTCTGGCTCTGATCCATCCCCAGCCTTGAATGAGAGGGCGGTGGCGTCTCAGCCTTTCAGCGCACTGAAGATCTCCTGCACGGCCAGACTAGGTGCTGTAGCGCGGAAGACGGAACTCCTGCTGCTTGTGGTGGTGGACGGGCCACTGGGTGCTGCCTTTACCTTTTGTTTATGTACCGCGCCGGTGCTCAGAAGCCGGCACAATCCTCGTGATGCTTCGGCGCCGTGATGTTTCGGCACCGACGGCGAAGGGGTATGAGCGGCTCCTCCTTCCTGAAGGTGATAGGATCGGCGCCGACCAATAGCGCCGAGGGGGAGGAGCCGGAACGTGACGACATCCGCAAGATGGCCGCCGCCATGGGAATCACGAGGCCGGAGTTGAGCAGGCCGCAGATCACCGGAGAAGTGGGGCTCAGAGCCGCCGGGGAGATCGGCAGAGGCCGCCGCGATTCCCCGACAAGCAGCAGAGTCGCCAATCCAAATAGCAGAAGAGCTGCGATTTACCCATCCAGCAACTGTGACGCCGATCCAATACAGCAGTAGAGCTGTGAGTGGAGGCCCGGGGGCACACTCAGAGCCACTGAGGTGGAGAGCTGCAGTGGCGATGGTAGGGCAGCTTGTGCAGCTTCAGAACCGAAGGGGCCCATAAGGTTGCCGGGCTGCCGCGAGGGACACCTTCTGCCGAACTCCTCTCCCTGAGGTCTTCAGCCATAGGGGGAGCAAGGAGAATGCTAGCCGGGACGGAGGCCTAATTGGCACGTCCTGGGCTGCTGTGAGCCACTGCCGAGAACAAGTGGAAGCTGCTGAGACTGGGAACACCGTGCTCGCAGGAATCCAAGCTCTGCTGGAACCGCTATGAAAGAGAAGCTTGGAAAATTTAATGCAACCAAATTTATCTACCTACAAGGTGAGAGGAGAATTAGAATTTCTTAATGTTTTGTGGAGAGTAGAAAAAGTCCGTCTTGCTGGCAAGGCGGAAGAACTGAAACTGGCTAGCTAGGGGCGGGCAGGGGGGTGGGGCCAAGTGGCCCATGCTCAGAAGGGCAAAGCCCTTCTGAGCTATGGAGAGTACTTCCGTCTTCTCGGCGCCGTCGGATGACGTCACCAAGTGTGGCTGACTCATCCTGCTTGTCCTAGGAGAAAAGCATATTCCCGATTGGAAATACTATGGACCAAAGCAGGGAATTGGCAACTCCTTAAGCTTTCACGTAAGAGAAGGCCTATGTCCTTTATATTAAAAAGGAGAACCTTTCTAGTCATGGGAGACATGACTGAAAAAGCCTTTTCCAACCATCTAGGATAGCTGTTGGAGAAAAAAAACCCATGCTCTCTAGCAAGGGCCCATAGTAGAGAGCTTCTCTGTAGAATTGCAGAGAGCATGATGCAGGAGAATGAGGAGATAGGTACTGGCTCTTCAGCAGCCAGTTCTATGTCAACTATGCTGCCAAACCCAGGGGAATGGAGATGGCAGAAAGAGAAGACAATCCAACAAGCTTGTAGTGAAAAAATTTCCAAGACAGAATGTTAGTGGAGGACAAATCTGGTTGCTGGTGGACAAGAACCAGTGGTCCAAACATTAAGGCTCCTGCTTTGGCAGCTGCTTGCTAGACAGCAGAAAGAATGTTACTGTTTAAAAACAGAAAGAACAGACAGAACAAGAGTAGAAAACTCTGGACATGTCTGATGAACTGCTTCAAAGCAAGATTGAAAAAGAGGAGTCAACTCAGAGAAGAGAACTCCGCACTGGAAAAGTAACAAAACTAGAGAGGCTGAAGAAAAAGCCCTCCAGTGAAGCAATACCGCTCTTACAAAGGAAAAACCTGGTAAGAGGGTAAAGAAAATGGAGCTGAAGAAGACTTACAAAGTAGTAAGTCTATAGAAAGGAAAAAAAAGACATGCTGGCACAGGAAACTATTGTTTGATAGAGGTTAGACCTCTTTCCCTAGCAGGAAGAAGAGAACACTGTGACCTAGAAGCATGAACATCCTGACAGCTCATAGAACACAGAAAGAATGGATGTCTTTTGGGAAGAGATCCATGTTTAGGATTTAGAATGACAGCAGTGGACTGCCTCTATTGAGAAGAAGCAACTGCAGATTCTAACCCCAAGAGTCACAAGCATCTGATGGAGATTGATCAGAAACCCTGTGGTTGCTGGGTTTGCTGAGCCTGGTGAGAGGTTGAATTCTGCAGACCAGGACGATGCTTTCCCCTGTTTGGGAACATCTGTATGATGGGCAGATGATGCATAAAACCTCCTTCTCCTACGGGAAGAAAGTTTGGCAGGACATTTCCTACCTACTGGGACAGAAGAAGGTGCAAAACAGCCCTAGGAACAGGTAAGTAAGTGGACAACTGAGTAACCTGACGTAAAGACTCCTTGTTGAAAAGATTGTCTCCAGTGCAAGGAGTATGTCCCAGTCTTTGCTGTGCCCATTTGTTCAAGTCTGAAGCTTGGAGCCAGGCTCTACGTCGTGCCCCTACAGTTATAGCAGAAGTCCTGCTAACAGACTCAAAAGAGTCTAGGGAAGCACGAGTAAGAAACCAAGAGATATTCTGAAGATGCTTGAGCAGTGAAGAATAGCCTGCACTCTTGGACTCTGGAAGGGAAGGAGTCAAAAGATGTAATTGCTTTGTGACCTCCTCAAGAGATAGACTCATATAAAAAATATATGAGAGAATTCTTGCAGAAAGCTTAGATGCATGGAAGGTTTGACGTCCAAAGGCATCTAGTGTCTTAGACTCACAACCTGGCGGATAAGAAGAGTGCTTTTTCTTACTCTTTACCCACCTCAATGCTGATTCCACTACTATGGAATGATGAGGAAGTTGAGTCTTTTGAAACCCTGGAGAGGGGGGCACCTGATATAAGAGATCAGTTGCTCTGGGAGGTGGGGGTACCCCTTAAAGGTGTTTCCCACATTCCTAGAAGGAGATCCTGCAAGGAATGATGCAAAGGAAGCATTATGTTCTCCTTTGCTTTGGTAGAAACAGAGCCTTGTGCAGGATCATGTCCTGGGATAGGAATGGCAAGAGATCTTGCTATATCCAGGAGGAAACTCTGAAAAGAGGGATCCCCAACAGGAATCTCCCTTGGACAGGTTATATCTGAAGAACTAGCCTGAGCACCGACAGAGCTATCCAAATATATAGGAATAGAAGATCCTGCAGAGTGCAGTGTGGCATGCTTAAGGGATGGTCGCCGGTACTGGCTGTCAGGAGCAGCGACCGTCATTACCACATTGTCCATGCCAGGTATCGACTCCAAGCTTGGTATAGAAGGGAGCGATCCTGTTGAAAAAAGCATGGCAGGAGTTGGCCACGATGCTACTGTGGATACCGGTACCGATGCCAATACCGGTACCGATGTTGGAGTCGAGCCCGACAGAGACATCGGAGCAGTCATCGGTGACAGTTCAATCGGTACCGAGGTAACCGAAAACCTCCGGCCGCTATCCTCGGTACTGAGCCACCGGTATCGATCGGTGTCGGTACCAAAGCGTATTGGTACCCAGTCTTCCAGACTAGAGATCGATTCCAAACTCGGCATCGAGGGCAGAGAGCCTGATAAGCGAAGCATGGAAGGCACCGACCGTAAGGGTAATGAGGACATCGGTACCGTGTCTGATACCGGTGGATGAAAGTCAACCAGTGGCAACTCAATCGGCCTCGGGGGAACTGAGAGTTGCGGATCCGAATCATCGGAACCGAGCCTTCGGTACCGCCGAGAGTCGGTACCCAGTCCTCCAGACTGGAGATTGATTCCAGACTCGGCATCGAAGGAAGCGAGGCTATCGATGCACGTCTGGAGGGTACCGACGTCGGTGGTAGTATTGGTGCTGGTACCGATAATGGAAAGTCAGTCTGGAGAGTATGGTCCCGAAGGCACCGAGGATGCCAGATGACCATCCCTGGTGTTTCATCCAACACCAGTGCCGATGCCGGGGTATCGGTACCGCTCGAAGCGGATGCCACCACCGGACACGGCTCAGGTATGTTCTGTGAGGGGTGAACCCCAGGAACAACCTGAAACCCCTGAAAGGCTTTGGAGACCGAAGACTCCCGCCGGGGTTTTGAAACCAGTGGGCCCTCGAGGGCAAGGTCGGAGCCGTCTACATGCTGTGCATGAGACCTACCACTCGAGGGCTGGCTAGTCTTAACAGACTGTTTGTGGGTTACCTGATCCTGTGTAGAAGAAGGGGACGGTGCCCCGAAGTTGGAGGGAAACCGTGTATCGAGGGAACCTCGATGTTGAAGACTTCTTCTCACCAAACTGTTGTCAGGACCCAAGCAGGTTAGACAACGACTTCGAGGGTCTAAAAATAAAGTTGTACCGCCACAGTTTGAACATTTCTTGGAGAAAGTGGCTGGCAGTTCCATGAAGGAAAAAGAAGAGGCCTAAAAGGCCTAAGAAACCGTGGGACACTATGAAGAAAAAATATCCCTTGAAAAAGGAAGATTTTACAAGAAAAGAAAAAACACCGGCGGTACTGGTGGTGTCGGGAAAGACAGCCGCGACCACAAGAAAACTAAAGAAATAAAACAAGAATTTTCTGCGGTGACAGGAGGACGTCCTGCCGGCTCCGCGGAAAACGAAAACTGAGGAGAGGCAGTTGGGAAAGGCAGGAAGGCAGCACGCAGGCGTGGTGGGATGCTTCCAAAAGCTCTTTGATTGGATGCTGGGAAGCGTTCCCGCGCAGACTCAGACGGTACCGACGTACCCATATGTGAAGACTCATTCCTGCTTGTTCCTGGAGATTAGGAGATCAGCCATCTGCTGAATCAGAGAAAGTAGAGGAGACTCCTAGCTGTGCCAGGACTTATGCCAGTGATGATATGTTGGAAAAACCAATCGGAAGATGAAGCGGCGGCTCCAGGAACATAAATCTCGTATCACAAATGTGTTGTCAGCTCCTGTGGTAGCACATTGTCAAGCAGCTAATCATCAATTTACTGATTTACAATGGAGAATTTTAGATCATGCCCCTTTAATGTCTCGAGGAGGTGATAGGGACTCTTTGTTAAGTTATCGTGAACAATTTTGGATCTACACATTGAACACTATAACACCTATTGGCTTAAATCAATCATTAGATTGGTGGAGTATTTTATGAAGCCTAACACTACAACTCCCGTGAGCCTTTATGTTATTATCAACTGATCAGGCGATTACTTCTGAGGGACTTTAAATAGGATTGGTATCCGGAAGTGCAGTGAGCGACATGGTTTGAGGAAGGGCCAGGAATGCCTTTGGCCAGAAACACAACGTTGGGTTACTGGACTGAGATGGGGTTATCTCGGTGATGTTGCCACAATTTGGATCGAAACAAAAGCTGAGCTGAAATTGTGGCGTTTTTCATACCGCCTTGTAGCTTGGTGCTTGAAGATTGCACACGAGTGTTTAAAGTTCGGATGTTATGAGGACTGGACCCGCATACTTTGATTCAGCTAAGTGATCTCTCTCTCAGTAATTAATATTTATAATTTGGTGTTAAGAGAAAATTCTCTCAGGGCCTTTTGTGGTATTTCCATTTAAAAAGATATAATTTTTGTCGGAACGTTCACCGTGAAGAAACAATTCCTCTCGAGGTGTAATGTTCCTTTTTTATGTTTGTCTTGTTTCCCTCTTTGATTGGATATATGTGTTGGAGATAGTTAAGGGTTTTTATTAGTATATAGTGATATCATCACGGCAAAGGCTTGACTGTTTCCCTTCTTTGTCTCAACATCTGCTGGCAGGGGTGTATAACCCATTTGTCTGGACTGGTCTAGCAGGACGACCTGAAGTGTGGTGTGATGGTTTCTACTTCAACAATGTGCAGGTGTCTAGAATTTGGACTGACTGGACGCAAAGCGAAGAGAAAGCCACTTCTAACAGAAGCCAAAAAGAAGTGCAGAGTGGAGTTGTCAAGGAAGTATTCAAAATGGACCTATTAGATGTGGGGGGGAAAAAGTGCTTTTCAGTGATGAAAGTACTTTCTGCATGTCTGGGATGTTCACGGTTTCTTGCGAGGGGCACAGTCCTTCCGTCCACCAGAGTGACCTTCGATTCCTCCATGGGACCATACCCTGGTGCTGCAGGCCCACATGCGGGCTCCTTTTGAGCCTCTCAAGCATTGCACCATTAAGGATCTGTCTCTCAAGGTGGTGTGACAATCACATCAGCTCACCGCATTTCTGAGCTGCAGGTGCTGTCGTGCCACAACCCTTTCTTGACATTTTCACCCAAGGGCATTAACGCTGTGGCCAGTTGCTTCCTTCTTACTGAAGGTTCTTTCCAGTTTCAGAGTTAGCCGGGGGATGAGGTAACTGGAGAGGCAGTATCAGGGTCTTCACCTTCACCAGAGTCACCATCATCCCAGAAGGAAGGCAAAAAGGGGCCCTATCTTGGTCTGAACCAGAAGAGCGAGGGTGCTTGGGAGCACTGCCTGCTGTAGATGTTGCACTGTGCTGGGGTCCCTTGCCCCCCTTTCCATAGGTTCCAAGCATGCTGAAAGAGCAACAAGAATTCATGTGCTGCAGGATCCACTACAGAGTGCTGTGGGAGAAGGAGGGGGGTGGGGGAGCCCCATACCCCACAGCCACAGACTGCGAAGAAGACCCCAAGGCTGGGGATGGCCGAGGAGATGCTAGGGGCACGGAAGAGGGGTTCCCTGAATATGCCACCCCACCAGAGGGCAAGACATCTGCAGGAGGGGCCACTGCAGCTGAAGATATTTCCCAGGGTCAGCAGCACACTCTTCCTACCCTGTCCTTCCTGAATAAAGTATAGCCTGGTATAATTACATCCCAGTTATGAATGTCTGTGAACCATGTCTCTGTAACCGCCACGAAATCAAAGTCAGCTTCTTCCATTAAAGCCTCAACATCTGGAATCTCATTTCCTATGCTACGGGCATTTATGCACACTGCTTTCCAGATGTCCCTTTTACCCATTTGTACAGAGATAATTAATGTTTCACTTACCTGAGGGCTTTCTTCATCCTTCCTCAACAAATCTAGCTTAAAGCCCTCTTCAGTAGATTAGCCAGTCTGCTGAGGAAGACACTTTGATCCATCTTGGATCGCTGGACATAATCTCTGCTCTGCAGCCCCTGGAAAATCATCCCATGGTCCAGGCAACCAAAACACTCTCTGACACCATCCAAGTAACCACAAATTCATCTCCAGGATGCAAACTTCTCTGCCTTGGCCTTTATTCTCAGCAGGGAGGATTGAAGAAAACACCACCTGTGTACCTATCTGTTTCACTCTTTGTCCCAGAGCCATGAAGTCACTTTTGATACACTCAGAGGGATATCTAGCAGTATCATTTGTGCCATGGATGAGCAACATTGGGTAATAGTCAGTAGGCTTACTACTACTACTGATCATTTGTATAGCACTACAAAGTGTATGCAGCGCTGTACAGACACATGTAAGAGACGGTCCTTGCTCATCAGAGCTTACAGTCTAGTCAAGACAGACAACATAACAGCTGAGGACAAGGATATATCTATTGGAATGGTAAGTAAAACACATAAGAGACTAAGCGGATCAGGATTCAAAAGCGGCCTTGAAGAGGTGAGTTTTCAGCCTAGATTTGAAAAGGGCCATAGAGGAAGCCTGATGCACAGACTCAGGTAGTTTGTTCCAGGAATAAGGAGCAGCAAGTAGAAGGATTAAAGTCTGGAGTTGGCAGTAGGAGAAAAGGGCACAGATAGAAGGGATCTACCAGAAAGCGTAGTTACTCACCTGTAACAGGTGATCTCCGGGAACAGCAGGAATTTACATAGAAACATGATGACAGAAAAAGACCACAAGGCCCATCTAGTCTGTCCTTCCATAACAACTACAACAGTCCACTTTTTACCTTTAGAGATCCTCTGTGTTGGTCCCATGCTTTTTTGAATTCAGTTACTGTCCTCATCTCTACCACCTCCACTGGGAGACTATTCCACGGATCCACTACTCTTTCCGTAAAGAAATATTTCCGCATATCACTCCTGAATCTATCTCCCTTCACCCTCATCCCATGTCCCCTCGTAGCAGAACTTGCTTTCAATTGAAAGAGGTTCTCTCCCTGAACATTTATGCCACGGAGGTATTTAAACATCTCAATCATATCACCTCTATCCCGCCTTTCCTCTAAGGTGTACATATTAAGATCCTTAAGTCTGTCCTCATATGCTTTATAATGAAGCCCATTAATCATTTTAGTAGCAACCCTCTGCACCGACTCCATCCTGTTCACATCCTTTTGAAGGTGCGGTCTCCAGAATTGCACACCATACTCCAAATGAGGTCGCACCAAAGACTTATACAGAGGCATTATCACCTCCTTTTTTCTGCTAGCCATTCCTCTCCGTATGCACCCAAGCATCCTTCTAGCTTTTGCCGTCGCCTTTTCTACCTGTTTAGCTACTTTAAGATCATCAGACACAACCACGCCTAGGTCCCGCTCTTCTTTAGTGGACAAAAGTACTTCACCTCCTATACTGTATTGCTCCCTTGGATTGCTGCAGCCCAAATGCATGACCTTACATTTTTTAACATTAAATCCCAGCTGCCAAATTCTAGACCATTCTTCAAGCTTAGCTAGATCCCTCCTCATGTTATCTACACCTTCCTGGGTGTCTACTCTATTGCAGATTTTGGTATCATTCGCAAAGAGGCAAACCTTACCCGACAGCCCTTCCGCTATATCACTAATAGTCTTCACATATGGGTATTGTCGGCACCGACGGAGCCTGCGTGGGAACGCTCCCCAGCGTCCAATAGGAACGCATTTGGGAGCATCCCTCAGCACATGCGCACTGCCTTCCCGCCTTTCCAACTGTCCCTCTTCAGTTAAGTTTGTAGCTGAGTGAAAGGATAGAGGGAGAGAGGAGGAAAGAGACAGAGAGATAGAGAGACAACTCCTAGGGGAGGTGAGTGGGTTGTGAAGACTAAATTCCTGCTGTTCCCGGAGATCACCTGTTACAGGTGAGTAACTATGCTATCTCCAGGAACAAGCAGGAATGTAGTCTTCACATATCGGGACTCCCTAGCTATGCCGGGGAGATGGCCCCAGGAAGCTGCCACCTATAGTGAGGTGGGCCATGCTTCCTCCCATGGATCTCTGGCATCCTACCAGGGTTGGTGGGTAGGAGTTGAATTAAGTCTGAAAGAGATGTTGAACAACCTGGCCAAAGAAGGCATCCCGACGGGAGGCTTTATCTAGGCAGTAGTGGGCTGTGAAGGTGTGCACCGAAGTCAAGGTGGCTGCTCGACAGATGTCATCGATAGACACAGAGTGTAGGTTAGCCATAGAGGCTGCCATGACTCTCAAATTATGTGCTGTGACATAGCCTTGAAGAGGAAGACCTTTACTCTCAAAAAGTAAAGGAGAGGAAATTGGCTGTCCATTTAGAGGCTTATAGGAAGCTGCAATTGCACTAAGATGGACTCTTATTGAATTGGTCTTTAAACCAGAATTTGATAAATGAAGTAGGTACTCTAGTACTGATTCCAAAGGTATCACAAGGAGGTTTAAGCCCTTTTGAGAACACCATATAGTAAAACGTTTCCACTTAAAGGCGTAAGAACGTCTTGTGGAAGGTTTTCTAGAAGCCTGAAGGATATTCTTTACCTGTTGGGAAAGGTTAGGATCCTGCAGATGGCAGATGAAATTTAATGTGGACAAGTGCAAGGTTATGCACCTAGGGAAGAACAACCCAAACTATGGTTACACGATGCAAGGTTCCACATTAGGAACCACCACCCAGGAAAAGGATTTAGGCGTCATTGTGGATACCATGTTAAAACCCTCGGCCCAGTGTGCAGCGGCGGCCAAGAGAGCAAATAGAATGCTAGGTATGATAAGGAAAGGAATGGAAAATAAAACAAAATATATTATAATGCTTCTATATCGTTCCATGGTGAGACCGCACCTTGAATATTGTGTGCAATTCTGGTCGCCATATCTTAAAAAGGATATAGCGATTTTGGAAAAGGTTCAGAGAAGAGCCACCAAAACGGTAAAGGGGATGGAAGGATACTCCTATGAAGAAAGGCTAAAAAGGTTAGGGCTCTTTAACCTGGAAAAGAGACGGCTGAGGGGAGATATGATAGAAGTCTATAAATTAATGAACGGAGTGGAACGGGTAAACGTAGATCGATTGTTTACGAGAATATAGAAAGACTAGGGGACATGCAATGAAGCTACAGGGTAAACTATTTAAGACTAATAAAAGAAAATATTTTTTCACTCAACGTGTAATCAAACTCTGGAATTTGTTACCGGAGGATGTAGTAAAGGCTGTTAGTGTAGCTGGGTTTAAAAAAGGTTTGGACAAGTTCCTGGAGGAAAGGTCCATAAACCATTATTAAGAAGTGACCGAAGATATCAATGCTTGACCCAGTACAAGCATTGTGGAACTTGTGTCTCTTGGGGAAACTGCTAGGTACATATGACCTAGATTGGCCACTGTTGGAAACAGAATACTGGGCTTGATGGACCTTGGTCTGACCCAATATGGCATATCTTATGTTCTTATCTTATGTTCTTATGGGAAAAAAGCCTGTATTCCCAAGAAGGACAGATGTCTGAAGGGTTGAAACCTCAGATCTACTGAAGATCCACCCTGTCTTTCCTAACTGGTGAGAGATAGGAAAGATATTGGAGCATGGAGCTTCAGGGATACCTAAACCTAGGGTAAGGTAGGAGCTGTCAGTACCACAGTAGTGGTTGTGTGCATAATACCCCAGACATACTGTGGGACAGTATGAACATATGCAAGCTCACTGTCTGGTACCTATAGGAAGGTAAAACCTTTATAAGCATAGACAGTTAGAGAGATAAGTATGTAAATACATATCTACCTATAAGGAAGCATCTCGACAGATACACATATATATAGATATATATATATATATGTGTATATATATGTCTATAGTGAGATCTGGAGGGGCATAACATATGCACACGCAGCTTACAGACATATGTATCTATAGAGAAGTATATAGAGATATATACATACATGAATATATATGTCTAAAGATAAATGTCTGCAATTAAGCAGATAGAGATATGCCCATAAGAACATTCACATGGGAGATGTGAAGAGGAAAGATTCATCTAATAAGAAGGTGGAACCTACTTGAGAAGATATATAGAGAATCTATTCCCCCTGGCTAAGATGGTGCAGGAATGCTATCCAGTGAAATAACCAGGATGGTTGCGTGAAAAACAGAGGATAATATCAGTCTGTAAACAGCAAGTCCTGAGTCCTGTAGAACTCTCGCATGGTAAATGGACAGAAAACGCATAGGATGAGATACCAGGTTGACCTACTGGAGGGACAACAAAGGGGTATCATGCGTTATTAGTTAAATATGTGCTGTCCATGAAGGAGTAGGATACCATGAGGACAAGCTGCAAGGAAAAAAGAGCATATTCCTTGTAGGAATTGGAGAACTCTTTAGACGTTCACGTAGAAAAGGCTTATGTCCTGTATTATAAAAGGAGATAGTAGGATGTGGAGAACCCTCACAGTCATGGAAAATGACTGAGGAAGCCTTTTCCAACCATATAGGATAGTCATTAGAGACAAAACCCCATGCTCTCTAGCAAGGGCCCATAGTAGAAAGCTTCTCTGTAAGATTGCAGAGAGCATTATGCAGGAGAATTGGGAAAGAAACTGGCTGTTGGAAAAAACCAGCTGCACGTCAACTATGCTGCCAAATCCAAAGGAATTGGAGATGGCAAGAAAAGAAGATAGTGTGATAAGCCTGAAGTGATTAGGATTATCCAAGATAGAGGAAAGCACTATCTTGGAATCACTACTAAGGCCAGACAGAAAGTAGTGGAAGACAAGACTGGAAACTTGTGGAAAAGTACCAGTAGTGCAATCACTGGAATTCCTGCATGGGCAGCTGCTGAATAAGACAGCAGAGAGAATCTTTCTGTGTAAAACAGAGAGAACAGACAGAATAAGAGGAGAAATTCCTGTCCCTGTCTGATGAGCTGCCCAGACAAAAGAAGGGAGTTTATTCAAGAGAAAAAACTCCACACTGGAATGAAGAAATGACTAGAAAGGCTAAAGAAGCCCTGCAGTGGTATGGTACCACTCTTTCAGGGGAAACCCTGGATAAGAGGGTAGAGAAACAGGAGCTGAAGGGTGACTTACCATATGGTAAGTCTGTGGAAGGAAAGAATTCATGTTGGAACAGAAAACTATCATGGGATAGTTGTTAAACCTCTCTTCTTGGTAGGAAGAAGAGAGGAGAAACCTGTGACCCATAGACATGAATATCCTGACAGCTCAGCATACCTAGGAGCAAATGGATGTCCTGAGAAAAGGAATCCATGTGTAGAGTTTTGAATGAAAAAACAGTGAAAAAACTTCTACTGAGAAGAAAGCAACTGTAGGTTGTAAACTTCAGGACCCTATGGTTGCTGGGTTTGTTCAGCCTGGCTAGAGTTTGGATTCTTCAGACCAGGGCGAGGTTTCCCCTGCTTGGGAACATTTGTATGATGGGCAGGAGAAGAGTGAAACCTTCTTCTCCTAGGGAAAGAAGGTTTGGTAGGGCATTTCCTACCTACTGGGGAAGGAGAAGGCTTAGAATAGCCTCCAGAAACAGGGAAGTCAGTGGACCAATGAGCAACCTGATGTAAAGACTCCTTATTGAAGAGATTTTCCCCAGTGCAAGGAGTATTACCCAGTCTTTGTTGTGCCCATCTGCTTAAGTCTGAAGCTTGGAGCCAGGCTCTACGTCGTGCCCCTATGGCTATAGCAGAAGTTCTGCTAACAGACTCAAAGGAGTCTAGGGAAGCACGAGTAAGAAACCAAGAGATACTTTGAATATGACTAAGTAGTAAGGAATAGTCTGCAGTCTTGGGCTCTGAAAGAAAAGGAGTCAAAAGATATAATTTCTTTGTGACCTCCTGAAGGGATAGACTCATATAAAAAATATATGAGAGAATCCTTGTTGACAGCATGGATGTCTGGAAGGTTTGACGTCCAAAGGCATCTAGTGTCCTAGACTCACGACCTGGTGGGTAAGAAGAGTGCTTCTTCTTACTTTTCACCTTCCTCATTGCTGATTCCACCACAATGGAATGATGGGAAGTTGATTCTTTTGAAACCCTGGAGAGGGGGGCACCTGATACAGAAGATCAGTTGCTCTAGAAGGTGAGGGAACCCTTAAAGGTGCTTCCCACATTCTTAGAAGAAGATCCTGCAAGGAATGATGTAAAGGAAGCATTATATTTTCCTTTTCTCCAGTAGAGAGAGAGCCCTGTGTAGGATCATAGCCAGGGATAGGAATAGCAAGAGATGTTGCCATATTCAGGAGAAAATTCTGAAAAGGAGGATCTCCAAAGGGAACCGTCCCTGGGCAGGCTAGACCTGAAGAACTAGCCTGGGCACCGGAGGATCTACTTGAGAATATAGGAATATAAGATCCTGCACGGTGCAAGAAAGGATCCTTAAGGGATGGATGCTGGTATTGGAGGTCATGACCCGAGACAGTCAGTATTGCATCATCCATGCCAGGTATCGACTCCAAACTTGGTATAGAAAGGAGCGATCCCGGTGAAAGAAGCATGGAAGGAGCTGGCCCCGATGTTACTGCGGGTACCGGCACCGATACCGATAGCTGTGTCGGAATCGAAGGCGACACCGACATCGAAGCAGTCATCAGTGGCTGCTCAGAGATCGATTCCAGACTCGGCATCGAAGGAAGCGAGTCTATCGATGCATGTCTAGAGGGTAGCGACGTCGGTGGTAGTATCAGCGTTGATGCCGATACTGGAAAGTCAATCTGGGGCGTATCGACCGGTCCCGAAGGTACCGAGAAAGCCAGATGACGATCCCTGGTGAGGAGTGAATCGCTCAACACCAGTGCCGATGCCGGGGTATCGGTACCGCTCAAAGCGGATGCCACCACCAAGCATGGCTCAGGTATGTTCTGTGAGGGGTGAGCCCCAGGAACAACCTGAAACCCCTGATAGGCTTTGGAGGCCAAAGACTCCCGCCGGGGTTTTGAAGCCAATGGACCCTTGAGGGCAAGGCCGGAGCCGTCATCATGCTGTGCATGAGACGTACCACTCAAGGGTTGGCTAGTCTTAACAGACTGTTTGTGGGTTACCTGGATCTTGTGGAGAAGAAGAAATAGTCGGTGCCCTGACACTGGAAGGGAACTTGGTATCAAGGGGAACTCGAAATGGAAAATCTCTTCTCACAATATTGTAGCCTAATGGCTCCGGAGGAAAATGGTCAGGACCCAAACAGGTTAGACACCAGTTCTTGGGAGTCTAAAAACAAAACTGTACCGCCACAGCTTAGACACTTCTTAGGAAAAGAAGGCGGCGGCTCCATGATGGAGAGGCCTAGAAGGCCCAAAAAGTTTAAGACAGAAACTGAGGGAAAAAAATTCCCTGATTTTAAGAAAAAGAAAAAAACACCGGTGATACCGGTGGAGTCGGGGAGACAGCCGCGACCACAAGAAAACAAAGAATTAAAGAAAATTTTTTTGCGGTGACAGGAGGACGTCCTGCCGGCTCCGTGGAAAAACGAAAACTGAGGAGAGACAGTTGGAAAGGCGGGAAGGCAGCACGCAGGCGCTGAGGGATGCTCCCAAAAGCTTTCTGATTGGACGCTGGGGAGCGTTCCCGCGCAGGCTCCGTCAGTGCCGACGTACCCATGTGAAGACTCATTCCTGCTTGTTCCTGGAGATAGCACAGATCTCCAGGAACAAGCAGGAATGAGTCTTCACATATGGGGACTCCCAAGCTGAGATGCCTGGAGTCCGAGCATGGCATGGTTGGAACATGCTATCCCCCACAACACCAGGCATCCTGAGGATGGAGAGTAGGAGTTGAAGAAGGAAGATGCTGTGGAACAGCTAACCTAGCACAGGACTGCAGGAAAGGAGTCCATGTGTGGATAATGATTGTTATCAATGATATTGCAAAGAATATTGCAATATGGACCTCCGCCAACAGGATTTCATAGAAGTATGGAGGTTCATGGATCTACTGGGAAGCCAGTAGAGGAACCGTGAAGAGGACCTCACTGAAAAGTGGAGGTAATAAACCTGTAGGAAAAACAGAGGAGGTCAGAATCCTGAAAGGTAACAGGTACCCCTGGTAGAAAAAACTGGGGTAGTACAAAAACGGTGGGCCTTCAGCGAAAGCTGTATGGTAAAAACCAAACTCTTTTGGCGGCAGAGTATCTCACTCTTGGGAGCAAAAAGAGAAAGGCTAACCGATTTGGACAAACAAGCACAGTCCTTGTGGGGAGAGAGGGTATGGGAACCCCTTGTATCCCAGGGTGAAGACAAATGCCTGAGGCGTTAAGCCTGTGAGTAACTGATCCACAATATCTCTCCTAACTGGGGTAAGCTAGGAGAGATATTAGGTACGGAGAGCTTCAGAGGTACCTAAACCTGTTAGGTTATGGTATAAGAATTGTTGACTACCACAGGAGTGGTTGTGTGTGTAGAATCCCAAACCTGCTGAATAGCAGAGGTATGGGCAAAATCCCTCTGTCAGAAACAGATAGCTATATGAGCATAGATAGTGAGATAGATAAGTATGTGGAGACAGATCTATCTATAATAAAATATCTCATCAGATACATTATATATATATATATAGATATAGATATAGATAGATAGATATATGAATAATATATAAGAATATATCTATAGTGATATATGGAAGGGCATAAAATACACACAAAGATAAATATGAATATGTAGGCCGAAATATGGGTGTCTGTATTTAAAGAGACAGATATATGCCTACAGCATGGAATTCACATAGAACATGTGGAGAGGAAAGATTCATCTAATAACAAGGAGGTGCAACCTACTTGAGAAGATATATAGAGAATCTATTCCCCTTGGTTATGATCCGCAAGGATGCTAGCTAGGAAAATTACCAGGATGGTCATATGAAAACAGAGGATGATATCAATCTGTAGCCAGCAAGTCCTTAGTCGTCCAAGACTCTAGCATGGTAAGTAGACAGAAGACAGATAAGGATGAGGTATCATGTTGACCTGCTGAAGGGCAAAAAGTATGATACGTTCTTACCATGAGGACGAGCTGCAAGGAGAAAGAGCATATCCCCGATTGGGAATGCTATGGACCAAAGCAGGGAATTGGCAACTCCTTAAGCCCTTAGGTAAGAGAAGGCCTATGTCCTTTATGGCAAAAGGAGATGGTAAAAGAAGGGAGAACCTTCTAGTCATGGGAGACATGACTGAAAAGCCTTTTCTAACCATCTAAGATAGCTGTTGGAGAAAAAAAACCCATGCTCTCTAGCAAGGGCCCATAGTGGAAAGCTTCTCTGTAGAATTGCAGAGAGCATGATGCAGGAGAATGAGGAGATAGAACTGGCTGCTAGAGAGCTAGTATCTCTGCCAACTATGCTGCCAAACCCAGGAGAGTGGAGATGGCAGAAATAGAAGACCATCTAGAAAGCTTGTAGTGAGATAATCTCCAAGATAGATGGAAGCACTGACTTGGAGCCACTACTAAGACTAGACAGAATGTTAGTGGAGGACAAATCTGGTTGTTTGTGGACAAGAACCAGTGGTCGAAACATTAAGGCTCCTGCATAGGCAGCTGCTAGCAAGATAGCAGAAAGAATCTTACTGTTGAAAAACAGAAAGAACAGACAGGAGTAGAAACTCTGGACATGTCTGATAAGCTGCCCCAAAGTAAGATGGAAACAGAGGAGGTAACTCAGAGAGGAAAACTCCACACTGGAAAGTGAGAAAACTAGAGAGGCTGAAGAAAAAAGCCCTCCGTAATTAATTCCGCTCTTACAGAGGAAAAAGCTTGGTAAGAGGGTGAAGAGAATAGAGCTGAAGAAGACTTACCAAGTAGTAAGTCTATAGAAAGGAAAAATACATGCTGGCACAGGAACTACCATTTAATAGTGGTCAGACCTCTTTCCTTAGCAGGAAAAGAGGAGAAATCTGTGACCTATAGGCATAAACATCCTGACAGCTCATAGAAATATAGAAAAAATGGATGTCTTTTGGAAAGAGATCCATGTGTAGGGGTTAGAATGAAGCAGTGGATTGCCTCTATTGAGAAGAAGCAACTGTAGATTCTAACCCCAAGAGTCACAAGCATTTGATGACTGATCAGAAACCCTGCAGAGGCCGGGTTTGCTGAGCCTGGTGAAAAGTTGAATTCTTCAGACCAGGACGATGGCTTCCCTGTAGGGGAACATCTGTATGATGGGCAAGTGAGGAATAAAACCTTCTTCTCCTGTGGGAAGAAAGTTTGGTAGGACATTTCCTACTTACTGGGACAGAAGAAGGTGTAGAAGAACCCTTAGGAACAGGTAAATCAGTGGACAACTGAGTAACCTGACGTAAAGACTCCTTGTTGAAAAGATTTTCTCCAGTGCAAGGAGTATGTCCCAGTCGTCGTCGTTCCCACTTGGGCAAAGCTGAAGCTTGGAGCCAGGCTCTATGTCGTGCCCCTATAGCTATAGCAGAAGTCCTGCTAACAGACTCAAAAGAGTCTAGGGAAGCACGAGAAAGAAACCAAGAGATATTCTGGATATGCTTAAGCAGTGAGGAATAGTCTGTACTCCTGGAAACTGGAAGGAAAGGAGTCAAAAGATGTAATTGCTTTGTGACCTCCTCAAGAGAAAGACTCATATAAAATATATATGAGAGAATTCTTGCAGAAAGCATAGATGTCTGGAAGGTTTGACGTCCAAAGGCATCTAGTGTCTTAGACTCACGACCTGGCGGATAAGAAGAGTGCTTTTTCTTACTCTTTATCTGCCTCATTGCTGATTCCACTACTATGGAATGATGAGGAAGTTGAGTCTTTTGGAACCCAGGAGAGGGGGGCACCTGATATAAGAGATCAGTTGCTCTGGGAGGTGGGGGTACCCTTAAAGGTGTTTCCCACATTCCTAGAAGGAGATCCTGCAAGGAATGATGCAAAGGAAGCATTATATTGTCCTTTGCTTTGGTGGAAAACAGAGCCTGGTGCAGGATCATGTCCTGGAATAGGAATGGCAAGGGATCTTGCTATATCCAGGAGGAAACTCTGAAAAGAGGGATCCCCACCAGGAATCTCGCTTGGACAGGTTAGACCTAAAGAACTAGCCTGAGCACCCACAGAGTTATCCAGAGATATAGAAATAGAAGATCCTGCAGGGTGCAGTGTGGAATGTTTAAGGGATGGTTGCTTGGACTGGTTGTCAGGAACAGCAACCGTCCTTACCACATTGTCCATGCCAGGTATCGACTCCAAGTTTGGTATAGAATGGAGCGATGCTGTTGTAAAAAGCATGGTAGGAGTTTGCCACGATGCTACTGTGGATACCGGTACTGAAGTCAATACCGGCACCGATGTCGGAGTCGGGCTCGACAAAGACATCGGAGTAGTCATCAGCGATACTTCAATCGGTACCGAGGGAACCGAAAACCTCCGGCTGCTATCCTTGGTACCGAGCCACCGGTATTGATCGGTGTCGGTACCAAAATCTATTGGTACCCAGTCTTCCAGACTAGAAATGGATTCCAAACTCGGCATCGAGGGTAAGGAGCCTGAGAAGCGAAGCATGGAAGGCACCGACTGTGAGGGTAATGAAGACATCGGTACCGACTTCAGTACCGTGTCCGATAGCGGTGAATGAAGGTCTACCAGTGGCAACTCAAGCGGCCTCAGGGGAACCGAGAGTTGCGGATCCAAGTCATTGGAACCGAGCCTTCTGTACCGCCCCGAGACGGTACCAAGGCGAGTCGGTACCCAGTCCTCCAAACTGGAGAGCGATTCCAGACTCGGCATCGAAGGAAGCGAGGCTGTCGATGCACATCTGGAGGGTACCGACGTCGGTGGCAGTATCGGTGTTGGAACCGATAAGGGAAAGACAATCTGGGACGTATCCATCGGTCCCAAAGGCACCGAGGAGGCCAGATGACGATCCCTGGTGAGGAGTGTTTCATCCAGCACCAGTGCCGATGCAGGGGTATCGGTACCGCTCGAAGCGGATGCCACCACCGTGCATGGCTCAGGTATGTTCTGTGGGGGGTGAACCCCAGGAACAACCTGAAACCCCTTATCCGCTTTGGAGACCGAAGACTCCCGCTGGGGTTTTGAAGCCAGGAGGCCATCGAGGGCAAAGCCGGAGCTGTCTACATGCTGTGCATGAGACGTACCACTCGAGGACTGGCTAGTCTTAACAGGACTGTTTGTGGGTTACCTGAATCAAAGTGGAAGAAGAAGGGGACGGTGCCCCGAAATTGGAGGGCAACCGTGTATCGAGGAATTCTCGATGTTGAAGATGTCTTCTCACCAAACTGTTGTCAGGACCCAAACAGGTTAGACACCGACTTCGAGGGTCTAAACATAAAGTTGCACCGCCACAAACTGAACATTTCGTGGCCATGAAGGAAAAATAGGGGAAGCCTGAAAGGCCTAAGACCCCATGACACTATGAAGAAAAAATATTCCGTTGAAAAGGAAAATCTTACAAGAAAGAAAAGAAAAACACCGGCGGTACCGGTGGCGTCGGGAAGACAGCCGCGACCACAAGAAAACTAAAAATAAAAAATAAGAATTTTCTGCGGTGACAGGAGGACGTCCTGCCAGCTCCGCAGAAAAACGAAAAACTGAGGAGAGACGGTTGGAAAGGCGGGAGGGCAGAATGCAGGCGCTGAGGGATGCTCCCAAAAGCTTTCTGATTGGACGCTGGGGAGCGTTCCCGCGCAGGCTTCGTCGGTACCGACGTACCCATATGTGAAGACTCATTCCTGCTTGTTCCTGGAGATATGCAGAATACATATCTACCGACAGTAAAATATCTGACAGATTATATATATTTATTTATTTATTTATTTATTTAAAGTCTCTTTTATACCGCGCTATTCAGCATCAGTGCGGTTTACAATAAACAACGAACATACACATTTCCAATAGTACTTTGTGTTTACATATGAACAGGAGAACAACTTGGCTAACAGGGTAACTATATACAATAACAATATATACAATTTACAGGCTGGTCATGTGTTCTTATGGTTTCAGACAGAGGAGATTTGTGAGGTCTCGGTAATTGGTGCTGAGCTTTCATTGGTTTCTGGGTAATGTAGGAGGAAAGAGGTAGTGTTTCACAGCCTTCCTGAATTGGAATATGTCTGGGATTGTTCGGATGTTGTGAGGGAGGCTGTTCCAGATCATTGGTGCATAAAGTTTGAATGCCCTGCTGGATGTTGACTTGGTGCATTGAGTCATTGATCTTGGGACTATCAAGGTGTTTTGTGCTACTGACCTTCTGTCCTATTGTGGGGTGTCTTCTGGACTATCTCTGATAGTGATGTTGACGAGAGGACCGTGGGTGGCGTTGAAGGTGCGGAGCAAGGTCTTGAATGTAATCCTACCTTGAATCGGGAGCCAGTGGAGCTGTTTCATAATGGGTGTGACATGGTCTTTCCTGGATGCTCCGTGTAGTACTCTTGCTGCGGTGTTCATTGCCATTTGCAGTGGGTTCAGAGTGGTTTGGGGGAGTCCTTGCAGTATTGCATTCGCATAACGAAATGCGGAATTATTAGTGCTTGAAAGATGGTCCTGAAATCGTCAGGCTGCAGCAGCGATCGTAGGTATCTGAGGGATCTGATTTTATGGTATACTGCCCTTACAGTGTTACTTATATGCGCCTGCATATTTAGGTTCTGGTCTAGTGTGACGCCAAGGTATCTGATCGCGGATTTGATCTGGAGGTCAGCTTCCTTCACCTTTAGTACTGTAGGCGCAGTGAAGTTACGATTTCTTGTAATGAACATGACCTCCGTCTTTTGTGTTGAATCCGGAGGTTTTGAGATTGTAGCCAGTTGGATATTTCATTTATGCAGCATGTTATGGTGAGAGGTCTGGGTTTTCTGTTGCAAAAGGCATGTATAATAGCACGTCATCTGCGTATATCATGCAGTTCACGTTGAAGGACCGGATAAGGTTGCAGAGAGGTTGCATGTATATATTGAACAGCAAGGCAGAGAGGGAGGATCCTTGTGGGACACCTTGGCTTTGGTGGAATGGTTCTGAAGATGTGTCTTTGGATCGAACCTGCTGCCATCTGTCAGAGAGGTAGGACCTGCACCACTCGAGCGCTTTACGGGAGATTCCTTTTTCTTTGAGGCGTTCTAAGAGGCGTTCATGGTTCACGGAATCAAACGCCGCCGCGATGTCAAGGAAGACAAGGACAAAGCCTTGGCGGGTATTGTTGATGCCTGATATTATGCTGCTGAAGAGTGTGGTAAGAAGGGTCTCAACCCCGTGTGCTTCTCTGAATCCGTGTTGGCATGGATCCAGTGGTGCATTGGAGTCAATGTGGTCTTGTATTTGTCTCTGAACTTCCTTTTCCATTATTTTTGCTAGCATCGGTATGCTTGCTATAGGTCTGTAGGATTCCGGTTTCTGTTGGTCGAGTTTGTTGTTTTTTAGTAGAGGTCTTATTGATGTGTGTTTGAGGGTGCGTGGGAAATAAAATGTTTTTAAAGATTGTTGCATGAGTCTGTCTATGATGGGACTGAGGTCTGTTCGTAGTTCTTTGATCCAGAATGCTGGGCATGGATCAGATTGTGCTGTAGTCGTGTTGATAGCTGCTATGGTGTTTTCGATGCATTGTTTGGATGGGGTCATGAAGGTAGTGAGTGATGTTTGGTTGTAAGGCTGAAGGCTAGTATTGGACGCAGAGTTGTTGTTTATCTGACATAGTTTGGTTTGTAGATAGTCTGCATATATTTGAGGATGGATTCCATTTGCTTGTTCTGATGCAGGTTCTGTTGTAAGTCGCTTAACAAGGGCAAACAGGTCACGAGGTTTGTGAGGGATCTCTTTAAGGTGTCAGCGTGGTAACGTTTCATGGTTTCAGTTACTGCGGTACGGTGCGCTGTGAGCTGTAGGTTGTATGCACTTTGGTCTACTTCTGAGCTGTGAGCGGCGCCATCGTCTCTCAAGTTTTCTTAGTGTCGCGAGTGAGGCTTTCAGCTCAGTAGAGTACCATGTTGCTGTGTGTCGTTTCCCTTGAGGTCTGTTTATTGCTGGGCGAACAGCTATTGAGCTGAGTATCTCATTCCAGCTGGAGACTAGTTCGTCTGGGTTGTGTGCTGTTGAGGTTATTAGTGGGATTATATAACAGATAGATAGATAAGAATATATCTATAGTGTGATATGAAGGGCATAAAATACACATAAATGATAGACATAGACATCTGTAAGATGTATGCTATAGATATGAATATATAGGCCTCTATATGGGTGTCTGCAATGAAGCAGACAGAGATATGCCTACAAAAACAGTATTCACATAGGAAATGTGGAGAGGAAAGATTCATCTAATAACAAGAAGGTGGAACCTACTTGAGAAGATATATAGAGAATCTATTCCCACTGGTTATGAGCTACTGGGATGCTAGCTAGTGGACTAACCAGGATGGTACGTGAAAAGCAGAGGATGATATCAGTCTGCAGCCAGCAAGTCCCGAGTATTCTAGAACTCTAGCATGGTAAGTGAACAGAAGACGCATAAAAATGAGATACCGAGAGGTCACGTGACACATGAGCAAGTGAGGACATCTTTTCACTTGCTCCGGGGCCGCCTCGGCATAATTGGTATAAAATCGGTGTGTTAAGCTCCGGCGACCGGTGCTGGTGATCCCTGCCCTAACACAGTTTCCTTCTTTCACTGCTGTTTGGTGTTTCGGATGCCACCCCCAGTTCGGAAGGAAAAAGGAGAAAGAGAAGGCGCCAAAGCTACGGGCCTCAACAACGGCGGCGATTGCAGCCCTCGTCGCCGGGTACGGAGAGTGGGGACTCGGCGTCAGAGGATCTAGCGAGGGAGGTGGCCCGCCACTTGGACCCCAAATTGGACCAGATTCTCTCCAAGCTGGAGGGTGATGGGGGAGACGTTGGCAGCGCAAGGTCAGAGAATTGAGGAGCTGGAAAACCGCGTGTCTGCCATTGAAGACGATGAGGGGCGGCAGGACAGAGTACATGCAGATACACGTGCACAGCTTGCGGCCTTGCAGAGTAAACTGGACGATTTGGAAAATCGTTCTCGTCGGAACAACATCCGTTGGTGGGCATCCCGGAGACAACGACAGACCAACAACTTCTGCCGCTAATTGAGAAGTGGCTCCCGGAAGAGCTGGGATTACCTACCTTGGTCGGCGACCTTAAGGTTAGAGCGTGCCCACCGGATTGGACCAAGATGGAGAATCGATCAAGGCCCCGAGTGGTGATCGCCCGGATACTAAATTTCGCCCATAAAGAGCGGCTCTTACGAGCATATCGGCAGCACGAGGGACTCTTGTTACATAATACCAAACTACTCCTGTTCCAAGATTATTCAACAGTGGTGTCGGCGAAGCGCAAGGAATTCTCTCCTGTCTGCATGGCCCTCTTCCAGAAGAAGATTAGATTCACCCTGGCCTTCCCGGCAACGCTCCGAGTCCACCATCTGGGGAAAAGCTTGGTCTTTGAATCTGCGGGAGTGGCCAAGGCCTATTTGGAAAAATTGAATAAGGACCCAACTGCACGAGCTGACGAGGGGGCCGGGACCTCTGCGTTTTGAGTGCTGCATGGCCAGATATGAGAGAGTCTGGCTGATGTGCGGCCAAGGTGAGGCCTGCGGAGTGGGGGGTTCCACCATATGGACATACAGATGTGGTGGTGGGGTTTGAGCTGCCTTCCCACTGACTCAGTCGGGCCTTGCGGTGTAGCTGGACTGTGTGAGCCTCGCCATGTGCTGCTATGCATTTGTATTTTGCTGAAGTGTTTTATACTAGTTGCCTTGGGGCAGTGGTTATTCTGTTGGCTCAGTATGTGGGGTATAGTTAATTTGCTGGGATGTTCTTTCTTCTCATTTCTTTTTATAAGCAAGGATGGGGGCCTGGACCACTCAATTTCTCTCTGGAAGGCGGGGGCACATTGTTGCTGAGGAGCCCGATGTCCCCGCAGTGATGTAGAATAGTCAGATTCGGAGAGGAGAACATCAGAGGGGGGGAGCTTGAGGGGGGGGGGCTCGGTCGCTGACTGTGGCACCGGTGCTGGGTGAGAGCTCGAGGTGGCCCCGCGGTGCACAGAGGTGACTTCTGCTCAGCCTTTGGCTGAGGTGGGATGTGTGATTTTAAGGGGGCTTGGGTGAAGAGGGGTGCGGGGAGAGGGGAAAAGGGGAGAGGGTGGGAGGGGGGGAGGTGGGAATAGACAAGAGAAGGCTGCCCGGGGACCTTTGGACCTCATGGTTGGCTAGAGGACGGGGGAGAGTCTTTCTCTGGGGCCGAGGCTGGGCAGTTCCTGGAGTAAATAAATGTAGTCTTACAGTGAAAGGCCATAGCCCTAAGAATAACTTAATCAAAATGTTAAGCTAATCTCCTGGAATGTAGGCGGAATAAGCTCTCCTGTCAAGCGCACAAAAATTTTACAAGCACTAAAAAGGAAAGGAGCTCATTTAGCTTTGCTACAGGAGACCCATCTTAGCGAGCAGGAACATAAAAAGCTGGTGAAGGATTGGGTGGCGAACATGTATGGGGCTTCCTCCGGGGGGAAAACGGCAGGAGTGGTGGTGTTGGTGAAAAAGGGTATCCCATTTGAAGTGAAGAAGATTGAATCTGACACGAAGGGGCGTTATGTTTTTCTCCAGGCTAAATTGTATAATGAGGAGATATGGATAGGCAATGTTTATGCCCCCAATGTATACGACCACGCTTTCTTTAAACTTCTTTTGGGCTTTGTGAAGAGGGTGGGGGAAGGCAAATTAGTACTGGCCGGGGACTTTAACTGCCCCAACGACCCTCACCTGGATAAATCGGTGGCGAGCGGGGGGGGGGGGGGGGGGGGGCCGGGGCAAAAAAAGGGGGGGGCTACCGTTGAAGAATGGGAGGTCTGCTAGATGTGTGGCGTACCCTGCACCCGGGAGAGAGCGTGCTTATACCCATCAGTCGAGAGGCCCACCTTACATGGTCCCGGATAGACTATATCCTGGTGAGTGAGCAGGCGATCTCCAGGGTGGACCAGACGGATATAGAGCCCATAGCAATATCTGATCATGGTATGGTCTGGATGACCTGGGAATGCCAAGGTGTGGGTAGGGCGGGCTGGCGTTTTCCGGCCTACTTATGGGAAGATAAAGACTTTTGAAGTTTCTTGGAGAAGCACTGGGATGAATACGTCCTTTTCAATGACACCCCAAGTGTACGCCTCTTATTTTGGGAAGCTAGTAAAGCAGTTATGAGAGGGGTAATTATTGCTTACACTGCTAAAAGGCGTAGACATTTGGATCATAGCATTGTGGCTTTGGAACGTAATCTTCAGGTTTTACAGTATAAATTAAGTAACTTGCATGGGAGGGGAGTCCGGGTGTTTCAGCAGGATTATGTTAAAGCCCAGGTTGGCCCTCAATGAGCTCCTTCAGAGAAGAGCTAAGATGTCCTTGCAATACTATCAACACAAATTGTATAGATATGGTAATCGGTCCAGAAGGCTCTTAGCGAGGTTGGTTCGTGACCCGGGCGGAGCACGTTTTGTGCCTGTTCTTAAAGATGAGGAAGGGAAGCTGCAGCATCAACCGCAGCACATTGCAGAAATCTTTCGTAGTTTTTACGGCCCGTTTGTATACGGAGGAAGACCGTGATGCTACTAAAAGTAGAGCGTTCCTGGCTAAGGTGGCCATGCCACAGTTAACTGAGGGGGAGCTGCAGGGGCTCAATGCCCCTCTGACAGGGAAGGAAATCCAAGATGCCATTAAGCGAGGGAAATCGCACAAGGCTCCAGGCCCTGATGGTTTCGGAGGAGAGTACTATAAAATACTGTCACCTAGGTTAGTCCCTAGTATGTTAGCTATGTATACAGAGGCGTTGCAGATGGGATGCTTCCCCAGAGACATGCGTGTGTGCAAACATCACTGTCATCCCGAAGCCAGGAAAGAATCCACTTGATTCTGCGTCGTATCGGCCCATCTCGCTTATCAATAGTGATGTTAAGATTTTGGCCTCGATACTAGCTAAGTGGCTGAACCCCCTCTTACCATCTTTGGTAGGGGATAGACAAGTAGGCTTCGTTGTGGGGAGGGATGCAACTAAGAATATTGCTAAGCTACTCTTGGGAATGGAGCATTGTATTGCAAAGAATTCGCCATTATTATTAGTCAGTCTGGACGCTGAAAAAGCGTTTGATAGGGTTGCCTGGGCATATCTGTGGGATGCTTTGGGTAGTTTTGGGATCCGAGGGGAGTTTGCCCAGTGGGTCCGGGTCCTATACAAGCTCCCTGCGGCGAGGGTGGGAGTGAACGGGTCTTCTCAGAGCCCGTTACTTTGGAAAGGGGTACGCGGCAAGGTTGCCCGCTATCTCCGCTATTATTTGTTCTTGCGTTGGAACCATTACTACAGGTTATCCAGCAGGAGGCCCAAGTGGTGGCGATTAAGATGGGGGAAGAGGAGATGAAAATTAGTGCGTTTGCTGATGACATGCTTCTCTGTTTGACTGAACCGCAGGAATCATTGCAGAGGGTATTGCTCCTTATTCAGGATTATGGTAGTTTCTCCGGGCTGAAGATCAACATGTCTAAGTCTATGGCCTTAGATGTCGGAGGGAAGGTGCAACCTGTCTGGCGTAGAGACTTCCCCCTTGCGTGGGCGGAGGGCTCCATCAAGTATTTGGGCATACAGCTGCCTGCGAGTCCGGACAAGTTGTATCACGCGAATGTGGAGAGCATGCTCGGAAGGGCACGGCTAACGTTTCAGCGATGGCGGGCATTCCCGTTGTCTTTACGTGGCAGAATTGCTTTATTTTCTATGGTGGAGCTTCCTAGGTGGTTATATATGTTGCAGTTATTGCCGATCTGGATCCTTGCGAGGGACTGGAGATTGTTTGATAGATATTTGACTGTTTTCTATGGGGGGGTCGCCGTCCCCGAATTCCGTTCAGGGCTCTGCGGCGGAGGAAGGAAGAAGGGGGGTTGGAACTACCTTCGCTGAGGCACTATAATCTCAGATACTTGGTTCGACATATTTGGGGTTTGTTAGTTGCCGAGGGAGGGTGTGCTCCCGTCCAGCAACTGCGGGAAATATCCTCTCCCTGTCATAGTTTGTATTTGCTCCATACTGTGCGTATGCACAGCCTGGGGGGAGGGAGGGAAAGTGCATATCTGAGAACTCTACGGATGGCCTGGCGGGAGGTCTGTAGGAGGGTTGGATGGGATTCGTCATGCTCTCTTTGTTGCCATTGGTGGGGAACCCGGACTTCATACCGGGTTACGCGGACTTTACGCTCTTCCATGTTTGGCAGCAGAAGGGGATAGTGTGTTTGGGTAGAACAGAGGGAGGAGTCTTGGAGAGCTATCAGACCCTGAGCCATACCTATCGGTTGGGAGCCAAGGATTTTTATGGCTACCTCCAACTTCGACATTATGTAGATCAGTTGCGGAAAAGGGTCCCAACCTTACTGATTTCAAAGGATCCGCGGAGGTTGATTGGGGGATGGGTGGAGAAAGACCTGCTTGACTGGGACGAGAGAAAACAGCTGCTGTGCCCGCTGGTAGACTCTGACTATCTCCAGATTCTCATCCAACGCTGGACTAAAGATGGCCTGCAAGGGCTGACAGTGGAGACCTTGCGGTCTGCTTTCGAGCGGATCCCTAGGGTGCAGTGTGGATGTACTTGCAGGAGATGCAGTACAAATTTCTCTGGAGAGCATACGCCAGTGATAAATGGGCGTATAAAGTGGGCTTACGGGACACCTCTCTATGTGGTTGGTGCCAACGGGAGGAGGGGACACTGTTTCACAAGTTCTGGCTGTGCCCTAGAGTTCAGTGTCTGTGGCAGCAAGTGACAGATAAGCTGGGGGAGTGGTTGGGGTTAGGGGCCCTCAAGCAGTGGAAGGTGTGTCTGTTTCATTGCTGGGAGGGGGCTGGGCCTACGACTGCATCCCACCACAGAGTTTTGCTTGACAGGGGTCTCCTTCTCGTAAAGAAAGTTCTACTGGGTAGTTGGCTTGAGAGCGCCCCCCCACAGTTCGGGGTTTGGAAAAAATCAATGATAAACTTGATGTATATGGAAAAGCTCACGGCGAAGCAGTTAGGGGGGAGACAGTGGGAGCGGTTTCTTGAGATTTGGCTACCGCTCATAAATACCTTATCCACCCAGGAGCGCAGCGCAGTGCTGAATGTCTAGCTGTCTCTCCCCTGGTGCGGAACTGTGCACAGTTATGTCTGTAGAGTGGGAAGAGGGTTTTTTCCCCCCTGGGATTGAGTATTGGCATAATGGGGTTTTGGTTCCGGGCACTGGGGTGGATTGCAGGATGGGGGGAGGGTGGTAAAGTGTTTTTGCATAGCTTGTGCTTCCACATGGACTGATGTTCCTTTTAGTCAACTGTTATTATGCTAGCCCATCCTGGGATTGCAGTTGCGGGGGGTTGGGGTTGCGAACCTTTAGAAAGGCTTATGTGGCAATTTCCTGACCATTACCTGTGTACGTGTCTCTCTGTTATGTATTGGACGAAGGTATGCTGTTATTGGATATGTTTATGTGTGAAACAATAAAAACAAATTTGAAATAAAAATGAGATACCATGCTGACCTGCTTAAGGACAAAAAAGGTATCATGCGTTCTTACCATGAGGACAAGCTGGAAGGAGAAAACGGAGTTACTTACCTGTAACTGAGTTCTCCGGGGACAGCAGGATAAGTCAGCCACACTTGGTGACGTCATCCGACGGCGCCGAGAAGACGGAAGTACTCTCCATAGCTCAGAAGGGCTTTGCCCTTCTGAGCATGGGCCACTTGGCCCCACCCCCCTGCCCGCCCCTAGCTAGCCAGTTCGTCACTAGCTGAGCCTTTTGCCGCTAGGAGGCGGGCACCCGGACGGAGGCAGACCCCATCCCAGGGGAGGTGGGCGGGTATGTGTGGCTGACTTATCCTGCTGTCCCCGGAGAACTCAGTTACAGGTAAGTAACTCCGTTTTCTCCTAGGACAAGCAGGATGAGTCAGCCACACTTGGTGCCTCCCAAGCTGCCACGCGCTGTGGTGGATGGGGGAATGCCGAGACACTCCCTCAGGCAGTATTTGCCTTTGTGTTGCGACAGGACCTGTCAGTCCGCAGTGGCGCTGCACGCATTTTCGGTAGCAGTGCTGAGAGGGGGAGCATTTGAAGGGCTCTTTCCGTTTGGGTTTGCCGTCGCGATGCACGAATGGGCTCTTTCCGTTTGGGTTTGCCGTCGCGATGCATGAATGTGCAGAGGACTACAGGGTACACCGGTTTAGTAAGAGAGATATAGGCACATCGAGCAGCAGTAGTGTGGAATCCAACCTTGGAGCAATAGTAGTGCGGGATTTGCCATCGAGCAATAGTAGTGAGGGATTCACCGTGGTCACGGATCAATAGGTGCGGTCACAGGGCGCACCTGTGCGGTAACCGAGATGTAGGCCCATAGGTCCTTAGCAATGCGGGATCCCCCACCGAGCATTATTGTAGCGCGGGCTCACCGCTGTCATGGTGCATGCCATCGGGCAGTAGTCTGTCATGGTGCATGTCATCGGGCAGTAGTAGTAGTGCAGGGTCACCGCTGTCACGATGCACGCGGGGCTCACCATTGCTGTGTGCGATGCACACATGTGCAGAGGGCGATAACAAGGCATGCCTGTGCCGTGACCGATGTAGGTACATCGCAGTGGCAGTTCCTGTAATGCGGGGAACACGGGCATGGATATCCCTGCGTAGCCGATTGCAGTAGTTGACCATGCGGGTGGAGCAAAAATTGAATATTGAGATGTCATTGGAAGAGGGGATTCCCCCCCCCTTTTTTTTTTATTTTATTTATTTATTTTTTTTGAAGACACTTGAACCGATAAAACGGGATATCAGAGGAACACTGTTGGTACAGAATACTGTGCACGGCTGAACTCCGTCAAAGGCTGCCTTCAGGGTGCATATCCCACTCTCTGCATGCTTGTGCATTGTTGCTGGCATCTGTGCCATGGCCCGATTGCTCGGCCGCAGCGGCAACTGAGGTAGCGGTGTATACATGAGGGGAAGGTGTTGAGGCAGAAGCCAGAGCAAGCATTGCTGCCTGGTAGAGGCTCCTGTGTGGTCTAGACCGGGAGCGCTGTAGTTAGGCTCCTGTCTGGTCTAGGCCGGGGGCGCTGTAGTTGGTTACGTACGGGGCATCCTGGGGAAAGTGGAGTCCTGTGAGGACGGGGACAGGGTTAGGTCTGTTGACACTGGTGTGTTATCATGTGATTGTGTGCTATCCTGTTTCCGTGGGGCTCCGTTCCTCCCAGGAAGCGTGGAGGTAGCTTGATTCAGCAGGACTGCACATCTGATGAGTGCCTTGTAGCTCAACCGGCCTCTGAGTGGGGGTGATCGTCCTGCAAGATAGGCTAATGCAGAAGGGATCACAGCAGCCGGGATTGCCCGGCAGGGGACAGAATAGGATTTTGAACAACTATCCAGAGGGTCTCCAAGAGGTGACAGCGACCTGAAGGCGCGTCGCAATGCAGCTTCATTTCAGCAGTAACCTGGGCAGGCATGGCTCCCGCATTGGCTGAATGAGGAGGATGCTGAGCTACCGGGGCTGAGGCTGGTTAACTCTTATTTAGGTCCCTCCTGAGACATGTAGCTCTCCCTGACGGGCTCTCCTTGCACTGCAGGGACTGGGATGTCAGGAGTCATGGCTGGGACTTGAACCTGTGACCTTCTGCTTTTGAACGCACTGTGCTTTTGAACGCACTGTCTGTGTGCACCGGAGCACTGTGGTGCCACTCCAGAGTAGAGGCGAGGTATCGGAAGGCTCATGGGAGGAGTCCCGTTGGTGCACCGAAGCGTCACTCAGGTAAGTGCCGGCCTTCTGTCGGTAGGCCTAGGGCTGTCAGTACAAGACCGTCTGTGAAGAGAGGAGAGGAAGGAGAAGACAGAATGGCTTATTGGTGCAAAATGCTGTTGTATGCATTTGCTGATGCATGTGGCCAGTGACTTGTCCACTTGAAGGCAAGATGCAGTGCTCTTAACCCCTTGTCGCACGCCTCATGATCCGAACCACTAGGCTCGTGCCCTTGTTGGGAATGTCATAAGCGTTGTCCCGAGCGATATTAGGGGGTGGCCCCAGCATTGTCGATAGGTAATGGCGGGGGATTGCATGTACCAGGACACAGTAGCCATGTGCACGGCGTCATATTTAAGACACGTAGGCTCCCCAACGCCTTGGGTGACGGGAGTTCATGGCGAGGGGACGCTGCTTACCCGTAGGTTGGCATGAAATACGGGGCCTGGATTGGCAGGGGTCACAGCTGGGATTTGAACCTGTGACTCTGGTCCTGGAGGTACTGGCTCTGTCAGCTGCACCACACTGTGACCACTTACTGATTACATGCCAGCATGCAGTTGGAGAAGGCAGGAGCTATTTTGAGGCCCTCGAGCGGCCACATTGTCTGAAGGAGGCTGTCGTTCGGTCAAGGGGTGAGAGCCTCCGGTGATGAGAGCCTTAGTAAGATCCTCCAGTGGTGAGAGCCTTGATGAAGGGTAGGGGACCTGGGTAGGTGTGCGCCACAGCTGAGATTTGTCTGAACACACTGGGCTGTACGTACTGTACCGCACTGTTGTCACTCCGGAGGCGGCCCTTGGTCAGTCAGGTTGTCACACTGGAGGAGGCCCCCGTCCAAACGTGTCTCCAGTGAGGAGATCCGTAGGTTAACTCTGTGGGGCCCAGCCCGCAGATAGTTTGTGCCCTATCGCCTCCGTCTTCGCGAAGCACGGGTCAGAGGGTGTTGGGCCCATGCTGGGACCCGGGAGTTGACATAGCTCCCCGACGTGTGTCCTAAGTAGCTTCATACTGCTTGTGAAACAACCATGCTGGTAATGTGGGCCTGATGGACTGTGGCTTGACCCGTCCTGCATTTGTCTTACACTCCGTCCTGTTATCCTTGACTGCGGAGCAACGTATGCAGGCATAGGGGAAGCTCGGACCTTCTAATAGCAGGGAAAAACAGGACACCTGGTCCCTTGGCAGTAAGCGACCAGGATGTAGTCTACCCGAGGTCTACCTGTCGGAGATGAAGGATGTGCCAATCGCTAGGCCGCTCCTCCACTGATAGTGGAGGTATGACGCAAGGGGCCGAGCATGCAGCTGGGTCGTCATGCTGGATGAAGGGAGATCCCGGTGGATGTACCAGGGTAAGCCCCTGCGCCGTGTTGGCTCATACCAGCATGTGTGGCTGGTATCATATTGGCTACTGGTTTAAACGCAGGGTCCCAACTAGAAAACCAAAACAAACAAAACCTCATGCTTGATGAACCGTGATAGGCCTAGAGGGTTTGGCCTTTCGCTGGAGGAGACCTGGACCTGTTTTCAGTCTGCTGCTCACTTTCTGGGTTTGAGCTGGCCGAATGACCAGCGTGACTTGAAAAATCCAATGTGAGCCCAGAGCATGCTGAGTGTTCTGAACCATGAAGGGTGAACTGACACACCCTATACCCTCGGTCGGTGTATGAACCATTGTGCTACAGCTTTGACTGTAATCCGAGGAGTAGAGGGACTCTGCTTCCTTAATGGCTCATACCTCATAAGGGGAAAACGGCAGACAGCCTTACTCAGTGGCCCCACTGGGGAATTGAACTCATTCCGTTGGTCAATGCAATGCATGCAATGTGTGCCTTTGAGGCAGTGCTGACTCCTTGCAACCCATACACTCCTGGGTTTCTTGGCAGTGTACCGGAGTGGACTGCCGGACCTTTCTTCCGGGACAACGGAGGATTAAGTGACTGCTGAAGGCCACAAGGAGTGCTAGTGGGATTGAACCTTGGTAGCTTGGATACCAAGCCAGACCTCTAACCACAGGCTACTCCTACACTATGTGGACAGACAATTAGCCACAGATATGCCAACGAATAGGTGCAATGTCCGTTGTTCAGGTAGCATTTAATCAGGTATTTGGTGTACCCGCGGTCCTGTAAGGCATACCGGCCAGGTACACCTGAGATGAGCAACCTGGATCTGGATGTGAATTTTGCAGGCACAGCGAGTAACTAATAGTGGCTCAGCAGGATGCTCCGCGCTGTGCAAGGGTTCGTGTGAGATGCCCACTGCAGGGATGTGCAATGCCAGTGGCAAGTGAAGATAGCACTACCCTTCAGCTTCTGTGCAGGTAATGCCTCAGCCAGCCTTCTTCATTGCGCACGGCGGGGGATTGAACCCATGGGCCCTGCATCATTGATCAGAACCATTGTGCTACACTGGTGCTCGGGATTTCCTGCGCCGGGATCAGAGAGCTGCCCCTCCTGCCCTGGTGCTTGGGCCGGCGCTGGACTGGCGGGGGCTAGCAGTGATCAAGGCTGGGCTGGGACGAAGGGGGGTGCTGTCCGATAGCGGCGCCGTCCGTTGAGGCTCCATCCAACGGCTCCGTGGGGCTGTCTGTCCAAGACGCTACCCTTCAGCTTCTGTTGGATTTTATGCGCCGGTGCAAGAGCGTCGGCGCCATCCTCGCTTCCGCGCCGACAGCAATGGGATCGGAGTGAGATCTTGTTCTTAGCCCCAAACCACTGCAGGTCCTCTGGCTCTGATCCATCCCCAGCCTTGAATGAGAGGGCGGTGGCGTCTCAGCCTTTCAGCGCACTGAAGATCTCCTGCACGGCCAGACTAGGTGCTGTAGCGCGGAAGACGGAACTCCTGCTGCTTGTGGTGGTGGACGGGCCACTGGGTGCTGCCTTTACCTTTTGTTTATGTACCGCGCCGGTGCTCAGAAGCCGGCACAATCCTCGTGATGCTTCGGCGCCGTGATGTTTCGGCACCGACGGCGAAGGGGTATGAGCGGCTCCTCCTTCCTGAAGGTGATAGGATCGGCGCCGACCAATAGCGCCGAGGGGGAGGAGCCGGAACGTGACGACATCCGCAAGATGGCCGCCGCCATGGGAATCACGAGGCCGGAGTTGAGCAGGCCGCAGATCACCGGAGAAGTGGGGCTCAGAGCCGCCGGGGAGATCGGCAGAGGCCGCCGCGATTCCCCGACAAGCAGCAGAGTCGCCAATCCAAATAGCAGAAGAGCTGCGATTTACCCATCCAGCAACTGTGACGCCGATCCAATACAGCAGTAGAGCTGTGAGTGGAGGCCCGGGGGCACACTCAGAGCCACTGAGGTGGAGAGCTGCAGTGGCGATGGTAGGGCAGCTTGTGCAGCTTCAGAACCGAAGGGGCCCATAAGGTTGCCGGGCTGCCGCGAGGGACACCTTCTGCCGAACTCCTCTCCCTGAGGTCTTCAGCCATAGGGGGAGCAAGGAGAATGCTAGCCGGGACGGAGGCCTAATTGGCACGTCCTGGGCTGCTGTGAGCCACTGCCGAGAACAAGTGGAAGCTGCTGAGACTGGGAACACCGTGCTCGCAGGAATCCAAGCTCTGCTGGAACCGCTATGAAAGAGAAGCTTGGAAAATTTAATGCAACCAAATTTATCTACCTACAAGGTGAGAGGAGAATTAGAATTTCTTAATGTTTTGTGGAGAGTAGAAAAAGTCCGTCTTGCTGGCAAGGCGGAAGAACTGAAACTGGCTAGCTAGGGGCGGGCAGGGGGTGGGGCCAAGTGGCCCATGCTCAGAAGGGCAAAGCCCTTCTGAGCTATGGAGAGTACTTCCGTCTTCTCGGCGCCGTCGGATGACGTCACCAAGTGTGGCTGACTCATCCTGCTTGTCCTAGGAGAAAAGCATATTCCCGATTGGAAATACTATGGACCAAAGCAGGGAATTGGCAACTCCTTAAGCTTTCACGTAAGAGAAGGCCTATGTCCTTTATATTAAAAAGGAGAACCTTTCTAGTCATGGGAGACATGACTGAAAAAGCCTTTTCCAACCATCTAGGATAGCTGTTGGAGAAAAAAAACCCATGCTCTCTAGCAAGGGCCCATAGTAGAGAGCTTCTCTGTAGAATTGCAGAGAGCATGATGCAGGAGAATGAGGAGATAGGTACTGGCTCTTCAGCAGCCAGTTCTATGTCAACTATGCTGCCAAACCCAGGGGAATGGAGATGGCAGAAAGAGAAGACAATCCAACAAGCTTGTAGTGAAAAAATTTCCAAGACAGAATGTTAGTGGAGGACAAATCTGGTTGCTGGTGGACAAGAACCAGTGGTCCAAACATTAAGGCTCCTGCTTTGGCAGCTGCTTGCTAGACAGCAGAAAGAATGTTACTGTTTAAAAACAGAAAGAACAGACAGAACAAGAGTAGAAAACTCTGGACATGTCTGATGAACTGCTTCAAAGCAAGATTGAAAAAGAGGAGTCAACTCAGAGAAGAGAACTCCGCACTGGAAAAGTAACAAAACTAGAGAGGCTGAAGAAAAAGCCCTCCAGTGAAGCAATACCGCTCTTACAAAGGAAAAACCTGGTAAGAGGGTAAAGAAAATGGAGCTGAAGAAGACTTACAAAGTAGTAAGTCTATAGAAAGGAAAAAAAAGACATGCTGGCACAGGAAACTATTGTTTGATAGAGGTTAGACCTCTTTCCCTAGCAGGAAGAAGAGAACACTGTGACCTAGAAGCATGAACATCCTGACAGCTCATAGAACACAGAAAGAATGGATGTCTTTTGGGAAGAGATCCATGTTTAGGATTTAGAATGACAGCAGTGGACTGCCTCTATTGAGAAGAAGCAACTGCAGATTCTAACCCCAAGAGTCACAAGCATCTGATGGAGATTGATCAGAAACCCTGTGGTTGCTGGGTTTGCTGAGCCTGGTGAGAGGTTGAATTCTGCAGACCAGGACGATGCTTCCCCTGTTTGGGAACATCTGTATGATGGGCAGATGATGCATAAAACCTCCTTCTCCTACGGGAAGAAAGTTTGGCAGGACATTTCCTACCTACTGGGACAGAAGAAGGTGCAAAACAGCCCCTAGGAACAGGTAAGTAAGTGGACAACTGAGTAACCTGACGTAAAGACTCCTTGTTGAAAAGATTGTCTCCAGTGCAAGGAGTATGTCCCAGTCTTTGCTGTGCCCATTTGTTCAAGTCTGAAGCTTGGAGCCAGGCTCTACGTCGTGCCCCTACAGTTATAGCAGAAGTCCTGCTAACAGACTCAAAAGAGTCTAGGGAAGCACGAGTAAGAAACCAAGAGATATTCTGAAGATGCTTGAGCAGTGAAGAATAGCCTGCACTCTTGGACTCTGGAAGGGAAGGAGTCAAAGATGTAATTGCTTTGTGACCTCCTCAAGAGATAGACTCATATAAAAAATATATGAGAGAATTCTTGCAGAAAGCTTAGATGCATGGAAGGTTTGACGTCCAAAGGCATCTAGTGTCTTAGACTCACAACCTGGCGGATAAGAAGAGTGCTTTTTCTTACTCTTTACCCACCTCAATGCTGATTCCACTACTATGGAATGATGAGGAAGTTGAGTCTTTTGAAACCCTGGAGAGGGGGGCACCTGATATAAGAGATCAGTTGCTCTGGGAGGTGGGGGTACCCCTTAAAGGTGTTTCCCACATTCCTAGAAGGAGATCCTGCAAGGAATGATGCAAAGGAAGCATTATGTTCTCCTTTGCTTTGGTAGAAACAGAGCCTTGTGCAGGATCATGTCCTGGGATAGGAATGGCAAGAGATCTTGCTATATCCAGGAGGAAACTCTGAAAAGAGGGATCCCCAACAGGAATCTCCCTTGGACAGGTTATATCTGAAGAACTAGCCTGAGCACCGACAGAGCTATCCAAATATATAGGAATAGAAGATCCTGCAGAGTGCAGTGTGGCATGCTTAAGGGATGGTCGCCGGTACTGGCTGTCAGGAGCAGCGACCGTCATTACCACATTGTCCATGCCAGGTATCGACTCCAAGCTTGGTATAGAAGGGAGCGATCCTGTTGAAAAAAGCATGGCAGGAGTTGGCCACGATGCTACTGTGGATACCGGTACCGATGCCAATACCGGTACCGATGTTGGAGTCGAGCCCGACAGAGACATCGGAGCAGTCATCGGTGACAGTTCAATCGGTACCGAGGTAACCGAAAACCTCCGGCCGCTATCCTCGGTACTGAGCCACCGGTATCGATCGGTGTCGGTACCAAAGCGTATTGGTACCCAGTCTTCCAGACTAGAGATCGATTCCAAACTCGGCATCGAGGGCAGAGAGCCTGATAAGCGAAGCATGGAAGGCACCGACCGTAAGGGTAATGAGGACATCGGTACCGTGTCTGATACCGGTGGATGAAAGTCAACCAGTGGCAACTCAATCGGCCTCGGGGGAACTGAGAGTTGCGGATCCGAATCATCGGAACCGAGCCTTCGGTACCGCCGAGAGTCGGTACCCAGTCCTCCAGACTGGAGATTGATTCCAGACTCGGCATCGAAGGAAGCGAGGCTATCGATGCACGTCTGGAGGGTACCGACGTCGGTGGTAGTATTGGTGCTGGTACCGATAATGGAAAGTCAGTCTGGAGAGTATGGTCCCGAAGGCACCGAGGATGCCAGATGACCATCCCTGGTGTTTCATCCAACACCAGTGCCGATGCCGGGGTATCGGTACCGCTCGAAGCGGATGCCACCACCGGACACGGCTCAGGTATGTTCTGTGAGGGGTGAACCCCAGGAACAACCTGAAACCCCTGAAAGGCTTTGGAGACCGAAGACTCCCGCCGGGGTTTTGAAACCAGTGGGCCCTCGAGGGCAAGGTCGGAGCCGTCTACATGCTGTGCATGAGACCTACCACTCGAGGGCTGGCTAGTCTTAACAGACTGTTTGTGGGTTACCTGATCCTGTGTAGAAGAAGGGGACGGTGCCCCGAAGTTGGAGGGAAACCGTGTATCGAGGGAACCTCGATGTTGAAGACTTCTTCTCACCAAACTGTTGTCAGGACCCAAGCAGGTTAGACAACGACTTCGAGGGTCTAAAAATAAAGTTGTACCGCCACAGTTTGAACATTTCTTGGAGAAAGTGGCTGGCAGTTCCATGAAGGAAAAAGAAGAGGCCTAAAAGGCCTAAGAAACCGTGGGACACTATGAAGAAAAAATATCCCTTGAAAAAGGAAGATTTTACAAGAAAAGAAAAAACACCGGCGGTACTGGTGGTGTCGGGAAAGACAGCCGCGACCACAAGAAAACTAAAGAAATAAAACAAGAATTTTCTGCGGTGACAGGAGGACGTCCTGCCGGCTCCGCGGAAAACGAAAACTGAGGAGAGGCAGTTGGGAAAGGCAGGAAGGCAGCACGCAGGCGTGGTGGGATGCTTCCAAAAGCTCTTTGATTGGATGCTGGGAAGCGTTCCCGCGCAGACTCAGACGGTACCGACGTACCCATATGTGAAGACTCATTCCTGCTTGTTCCTGGAGATTAGGAGATCAGCCATCTGCTGAATCAGAGAAAGTAGAGGAGACTCCTAGCTGTGCCAGGACTTATGCCAGTGATGATATGTTGGAAAAACCAATCGGAAGATGAAGCGGCGGCTCCAGGAACATAAATCTCGTATCACAAATGTGTTGTCAGCTCCTGTGGTAGCACATTGTCAAGCAGCTAATCATCAATTTACTGATTTACAATGGAGAATTTTAGATCATGCCCCTTTAATGTCTCGAGGAGGTGATAGGGACTCTTTGTTAAGTTATCGTGAACAATTTTGGATCTACACATTGAACACTATAACACCTATTGGCTTAAATCAATCATTAGATTGGTGGAGTATTTTATGAAGCCTAACACTACAACTCCCGTGAGCCTTTATGTTATTATCAACTGATCAGGCGATTACTTCTGAGGGACTTTAAATAGGATTGGTATCCGGAAGTGCAGTGAGCGACATGGTTTGAGGAAGGGCCAGGAATGCCTTTGGCCAGAAACACAACGTTGGGTTACTGGACTGAGATGGGGTTATCTCGGTGATGTTGCCACAATTTGGATCGAAACAAAAGCTGAGCTGAAATTGTGGCGTTTTTCATACCGCCTTGTAGCTTGGTGCTTGAAGATTGCACACGAGTGTTTAAAGTTCGGATGTTATGAGGACTGGACCCGCATACTTTGATTCAGCTAAGTGATCTCTCTCTCAGTAATTAATATTTATAATTTGGTGTTAAGAGAAAATTCTCTCAGGGCCTTTTGTGGTATTTCCATTTAAAAAGATATAATTTTTGTCGGAACGTTCACCGTGAAGAAACAATTCCTCTCGAGGTGTAATGTTCCTTTTTTATGTTTGTCTTGTTTCCCTCTTTGATTGGATATATGTGTTGGAGATAGTTAAGGGTTTTTATTAGTATATAGTGATATCATCACGGCAAAGGCTTGACTGTTTCCCTTCTTTGTCTCAACATCTGCTGGCAGGGGTGTATAACCCATTTGTCTGGACTGGTCTAGCAGGACGACCTGAAGTGTGGTGTGATGGTTTCTACTTCAACAATGTGCAGGTGTCTAGAATTTGGACTGACTGGACGCAAAGCGAAGAGAAAGCCACTTCTAACAGAAGCCAAAAAGAAGTGCAGAGTGGAGTTGTCAAGGAAGTATTCAAAATGGACCTATTAGATGTGGGGGGGAAAAAGTGCTTTTCAGTGATGAAAGTACTTTCTGCATGTCTGGGATGTTCACGGTTTCTTGCGAGGGGCACAGTCCTTCCGTCCACCAGAGTGACCTTCGATTCCTCCATGGGACCATACCCTGGTGCTGCAGGCCCACATGCGGGCTCCTTTTGAGCCTCTCAAGCATTGCACCATTAAGGATCTGTCTCTCAAGGTGGTGTGACAATCACATCAGCTCACCGCATTTCTGAGCTGCAGGTGCTGTCGTGCCACAACCCTTTCTTGACATTTTCACCCAAGGGCATTAACGCTGTGGCCAGTTGCTTCCTTCTTACTGAAGGTTCTTTCCAGTTTCAGAGTTAGCCGGGGGATGAGGTAACTGGAGAGGCAGTATCAGGGTCTTCACCTTCACCAGAGTCACCATCATCCCAGAAGGAAGGCAAAAAGGGGCCCTATCTTGGTCTGAACCAGAAGAGCGAGGGTGCTTGGGAGCACTGCCTGCTGTAGATGTTGCACTGTGCTGGGGTCCCTTGCCCCCCTTTCCATAGGTTCCAAGCATGCTGAAAGAGCAACAAGAATTCATGTGCTGCAGGATCCACTACAGAGTGCTGTGGGAGAAGGAGGGGGGTGGGGGAGCCCCATACCCCACAGCCACAGACTGCGAAGAAGACCCCAAGGCTGGGGATGGCCGAGGAGATGCTAGGGGCACGGAAGAGGGGTTCCCTGAATATGCCACCCCACCAGAGGGCAAGACATCTGCAGGAGGGGCCACTGCAGCTGAAGATATTTCCCAGGGTCAGCAGCACACTCTTCCTACCCTGTCCTTCCTGAATAAAGTATAGCCTGGTATAATTACATCCCAGTTATGAATGTCTGTGAACCATGTCTCTGTAACCGCCACGAAATCAAAGTCAGCTTCTTCCATTAAAGCCTCAACATCTGGAATCTCATTTCCTATGCTACGGGCATTTATGCACACTGCTTTCCAGATGTCCCTTTTACCCATTTGTACAGAGATAATTAATGTTTCACTTACCTGAGGGCTTTCTTCATCCTTCCTCAACAAATCTAGCTTAAAGCCCTCTTCAGTAGATTAGCCAGTCTGCTGAGGAAGACACTTTGATCCATCTTGGATCGCTGGACATAATCTCTGCTCTGCAGCCCCTGGAAAATCATCCCATGGTCCAGGCAACCAAAACACTCTCTGACACCATCCAAGTAACCACAAATTCATCTCCAGGATGCAAACTTCTCTGCCTTGGCCTTTATTCTCAGCAGGGAGGATTGAAGAAAACACCACCTGTGTACCTATCTGTTTCACTCTTTGTCCCAGAGCCATGAAGTCACTTTTGATACACTCAGAGGGATATCTAGCAGTATCATTTGTGCCATGGATGAGCAACATTGGGTAATAGTCAGTAGGCTTACTACTACTACTGATCATTTGTATAGCACTACAAAGTGTATGCAGCGCTGTACAGACACATGTAAGAGACGGTCCTTGCTCATCAGAGCTTACAGTCTAGTCAAGACAGACAACATAACAGCTGAGGACAAGGATATATCTATTGGAATGGTAAGTAAAACACATAAGAGACTAAGCGGATCAGGATTCAAAAGCGGCCTTGAAGAGGTGAGTTTTCAGCCTAGATTTGAAAAGGGCCATAGAGGAAGCCTGATGCACAGACTCAGGTAGTTTGTTCCAGGAATAAGGAGCAGCAAGTAGAAGGATTAAAGTCTGGAGTTGGCAGTAGGAGAAAAGGGCACAGATAGAAGGGATCTACCAGAAAGCGTAGTTACTCACCTGTAACAGGTGATCTCCGGGAACAGCAGGAATTTACATAGAAACATGATGACAGAAAAAGACCACAAGGCCCATCTAGTCTGTCCTTCCATAACAACTACAACAGTCCACTTTTTACCTTTAGAGATCCTCCGTGTTGGTCCCATGCTTTTTTGAATTCAGTTACTGTCCTCATCTCTACCACCTCCACTGGGAGACTATTCCACGGATCCACTACTCTTTCCGTAAAGAAATATTTCCGCATATCACTCCTGAATCTATCTCCCTTCACCCTCATCCCATGTCCCCTCGTAGCAGAACTTGCTTTCAATTGAAAGAGGCTCTCTCCCTGAACATTTATGCCACGGAGGTATTTAAACATCTCAATCATATCACCTCTATCCCGCCTTTCCTCTAAGGTGTACATATTAAGATCCTTAAGTCTGTCCTCATATGCTTTATAATGAAGCCCATTAATCATTTTAGTAGCAACCCTCTGCACCGACTCCATCCTGTTCACATCCTTTTGAAGGTGCGGTCTCCAGAATTGCACACCATACTCCAAATGAGGTCGCACCAAAGACTTATACAGAGGCATTATCACCTCCTTTTTTCTGCTAGCCATTCCTCTCCGTATGCACCCAAGCATCCTTCTAGCTTTTGCCGTCGCCTTTTCTACCTGTTTAGCTACTTTAAGATCATCAGACACAACCACGCCTAGGTCCCGCTCTTCTTTAGTGGACAAAAGTACTTCACCTCCTATACTGTATTGCTCCCTTGGATTGCTGCAGCCCAAATGCATGACCTTACATTTTTTAACATTAAATCCCAGCTGCCAAATTCTAGACCATTCTTCAAGCTTAGCTAGATCCCTCCTCATGTTATCTACACCTTCCTGGGTGTCTACTCTATTGCAGATTTTGGTATCATTCGCAAAGAGGCAAACCTTACCCGACAGCCCTTCCGCTATATCACTAATAGTCTTCACATATGGGTATTGTCGGCACCGACGGAGCCTGCGTGGGAACGCTCCCCAGCGTCCAATAGGAACGCATTTGGGAGCATCCCTCAGCACATGCGCACTGCCTTCCCGCCTTTCCAACTGTCCCTCTTCAGTTAAGTTTGTAGCTGAGTGAAAGGATAGAGGGAGAGAGGAAAGAGACAGAGAGATAGAGAGACAACTCCTAGGGGAGGTGAGTGGGTTGTGAAGACTAAATTCCTGCTGTTCCCGGAGATCACCTGTTACAGGTGAGTAACTATGCTATCTCCAGGAACAAGCAGGAATGTAGTCTTCACATATCGGGACTCCCTAGCTATGCCGGGGAGATGGCCCCAGGAAGCTGCCACCTATAGTGAGGTGGGCCATGCTTCCTCCCATGGATCTCTGGCATCCTACCAGGGTTGGTGGGTAGGAGTTGAATTAAGTCTGAAAGAGATGTTGAACAACCTGGCCAAAGAAGGCATCCCGACGGGAGGCTTTATCTAGGCAGTAGTGGGCTGTGAAGGTGTGCACCGAAGTCAAGGTGGCTGCTCGACAGATGTCATCGATAGACACAGAGTGTAGGTTAGCCATAGAGGCTGCCATGACTCTCAAATTATGTGCTGTGACATAGCCTTGAAGAGGAAGACCTTTACTCTCAAAAAGTAAAGGAGAGGAAATTGGCTGTCCATTTAGAGGCTTATAGGAAGCTGCAATTGCACTAAGATGGACTCTTATTGAATTGGTCTTTAAACCAGAATTTGATAAATGAAGTAGGTACTCTAGTACTGATTCCAAAGGTATCACAAGGAGGTTTAAGCCCTTTTGAGAACACCATATAGTAAAACGTTTCCACTTAAAGGCGTAAGAACGTCTTGTGGAAGGTTTTCTAGAAGCCTGAAGGATATTCTTTACCTGTTGGGAAAGGTTAGGATCCTGCAGATGGCAGATGAAATTTAATGTGGACAAGTGCAAGGTTATGCACCTAGGGAAGAACAACCCAAACTATGGTTACACGATGCAAGGTTCCACATTAGGAACCACCACCCAGGAAAAAGATTTAGGCGTCATTGTGGATACCATGTTAAAACCCTCGGCCCAGTGTGCAGCGGCGGCCAAGAGAGCAAATAGAATGCTAGGTATGATAAGGAAAGGAATGGAAAATTAAACAAAAGATATTATAATGCCTCTATATCGTTCCATGGTGAGACCGCACCTTGAATATTGTGTGCAATTCTGGTCACCGTATCTTAAAAAGGATATAGCGATTTTAGAAAAGGTTCAGAGAAGAGCCACCAAAATGGTAAAGGGGATGGAAGGATACTCCTATGAAGAAAGGCTAAAAAGGTTAGGGCTCTTTAACCTGGAAAAGAGACGGCTGAGGGGAGATATGATAGAAGTCTATAAATTAATGAACGGAATGGAACGGGTAAACGTAAATCGATTGTTTACGTTATCAGAATATAGAAAGACTAGGGGACATGCAATGAAGCTACAGGGTAAACTATTTAAGACTAATAAAAGAAAATATTTTTTCACTCAACGTGTAATCAAACTCTGGAATTTGTTACCGGAGGATGTAGTAAAGGCTGTTAGTGTAGCTGGGTTTAAAAAAGGTTTGGACAAGTTCCTGGAGGAAAGGTCCATAAACCATTATTAAGAAGTGACCGAAGATATCAATGCTTTATTTATTTTATTTATTTAGTAAATACTTGTACACCGCTGTTTCCTACGATCAACAGCGGTTTACTTTACAGAAATCATAATGCATTGTATAATACATTGAGATTTTTAGTTTTACATTTTGATTAGACAATGATTTACGTAACGCGGGATAAACAGTTGGATACAATATACAGTTGATTATTATAGCACACAGATCAGGGTATACATTTGATTTCAGTAGGTTGGGGGGCCAAATATACATTATATACAATGTTGACTTCCAAAGAGTACAGGCTAATACATGACTATATGCTATTAGATTTTATGCTGTCGTGGGCGGTAAAGTTCATCTGGTTGAGGTAGGGTATTGCGGTTAGATCAGGTTGTAGTGGGTTTGAAACAGATATGTTTTAAGCTTTCGTCTAAATTCAGTCAGGCTGTTTGTGAGTCTTAATTCATGCGGTAGTTGGTTCCATTGAATTGGCGCTGTGTATGTGAATGCCCGCTTGCTTGTTTCGGCTTTGACAGATCGAATGCTTGTCGGGATACACAGGGTGTTGAGATTCATAGTTCTCCTGCTCCTGTTGCATGGTTGGATAGTGATTAGGTTATTGAGGTAGGATGGTGCGATGCCATGGATGAGTTTAAACGTTGTGATGATCTGTTTGTAGATGATGCGGGCGGCCACTGGGAGCCAGTGCAGGTCCATTAGTACTGGGGTTATGTGGTCGGTGACTTTCTTTTCCATGATGACTCTTGCAGCCACGTTCTGGGCCATTTGCAGGATGCTGAGTGTGTTCTTTGGAAGCCCTAGTAGAATGGCATTGCTGTAGTCCAGGTGTGGAATGATTAGTGCTTGAGCAACAGATCTAAAGTCGGATTTGTCGAGGATACTGCGAAGTGGTTGTAGAATTTTGAGTTTGTAAAAGATGGCTCGGTTAACTGATCTGAGGTGTTTGTCCAACCTGAGATTACAGTCTAGTAGGACTCCTAGATACTTTATTACAGGCTTCGTGTGGTATATGTTTTTGTTAAGAGTGACTGTGGTGGGTGGGATGAAATTGGCTTTCTTGGAAATGAACATGACCTCTGTTTTTTTGTGGTTTATTGACATGTTGTTTTGCTGAAGCCATAATTGGAGCATGTCAAGGCATATTTCTAGTGGACCGAAGTTAGGCTGTGTTATGTCAAGCTGTGTGTATAGCATCACATCGTCGGCATATATGTGGTATTTGATGTTGTATTTCTGGAAGATATCGCAGACCGGCTTTATATACAAATTGAACAGAAGTGATGAGAGGGCAGACCCTTGGGGGATCCCTTGGGTTTGGGGGAAGGCATCAGCTTTATCGTTGTTGAATTGTACTTATTGCATCCTATTGGATATATGAAGAGAACCATTTTAAGGGGGTCCCTGAGATACCCAGCGAGGCCAGGCGGTCCAATAGGGTGTTGTGATGCACTGTATCGAATGCCGCTGAGATGTCAATGAATATGAGTATGAACATGGAGTTTTTGTTCTCGAGGCCCCTAAGTAGGTTGTCAAGGAGTGCCAGCAGTAGTGTTTCTACTCCGTGATTCTGACGGAATCCATATTGATGCTCGTCTAAGGCTTTTCTCTCATCCATGTGATCTTGTAGTTGGTGCTGCACCGCTTTTTCAATCGTTTTTGCTAGGAATGCTATGCTTGAAATTGGGCGGTATGATGCAGGATCACTTTTGTTGAGCGACTTGTTCTTTAATATGGGTCTTATAATTGATTTCTTGAGTTGAGTCGGCATGCTACCTTGTTGTAGTGATTGGTTGACAATGTGCGCGATGGGTTTTGCGTTGTCTTTCTTAGTTGCTTTCATCCAGGCGGCTGGGCATGGGTCAAGGGGTGAGGTAGTGGTGTTTAAGTTGGTTATGATGTTTAGGATTTGTTGCTCACCGAGCTGCTGGAAGGTGTTCCATTCTGGTTCCAGGTCTGCTTGAGAGGCAGTGGTGGTTTCTTGAGTGGTGATGGTTGATGGCATGTTTTGATTAATGGTTGTGGGGAGTTGCGGGTTTAGTTTTTTGGCGTAGTGGTCGGCAAGTGTCTGGGCCTTTATATCGTTTGAAGAGATGGGGTTTTGCGAAGTTTTGGTAAGAGATTTTACGAGCTCAAAAAGTTCCCTGGGTCTATTGAGAGCTTTGTTGAGTAGGTTGGTGTGGTGACTCTTCTTTGCGAGGTTGACCTCATTCTTGTATTTTGAGAGGAGTGTTAGGTATAGTTGCTTGCCTTCTTCGGTTTGCTTCTTCCTCCATTTTCTTTCCAGTTTGCGTAGTTCTCTTTTCATTTTAGCTAGCGTGGGAGAGTACCATGGTTCGGTTCCTGTTTTTGTTGCCGCATTTGTGCCTTTCCATGTTGGTCTTGCAGCTGCCTCGATCCCTGAGTTCCATTGGGCTACCAGTTTGTCTAGGTCTGTGGTGGTGTAATCCAAATGTGTAGATATAGAAGTTATCAATGCTTCACTGTTGAATTTTTGGAATTTCCTCTGTTGATGTGTTTTCGGGTTGGTTTGAGGCTTATCCTTTAGTGATGGTAGATGGATTTCAAATTCAATTAGGAAATGGTCGGACCATGGGACCGGGGTATTCGAGGGTTGGTGTTTTGTTGTATGTTGTGTGATAAGAACACCATATCGAGGGTGTTACCTTTGTTATGTGTGGGTTCTTGGATGATTTGTGAGTATCCGAGCTGGTTCATGGCTTCTGAGAATGTGTCTGCCTGTACAGGGGGAATTGAAGGGAGATTCAAGTCACCCAGGATGATGCGCAGTTTTTTGGTTGCAGAGGTTGAGATAATTTCTAGTGCGGTTGCCAGGGTTTCATGGTGGGCTGAGGGGGGTCTGTAAATTAAACACAATCGGTTTAATTGGAAAGGTCCATAAACCATTATTAAGAAGTGACCGAAGATATCAATGCTTGACCCAGTACAAGCATTGTGGAACTTGTGTCTCTTGGGGAAACTGCTAGGTACATATGACCTAGATTGGCCACTGTTGGAAACAGAATACTGGGCTTGATGGACCTTGGTCTGACCCAGTATGGCATATCTTATGTTCTTATGCAGGTCTAGGCTTTCAGCAACCAGCCCTGAGATGCAGGGATTGGGGAATCGGGTGCCATAGCATCCCGTTCTCTTGGGAGAGAAGGTCTGGAGCACACCCTAACTCCAGAGGTGCAGCCTGAGAGAGATGTAGAAGTAGGGGATACCACATTTGTAGTGGCCACCGTGGCGCTATGAGGATCATACAACCTCTGTCACTCTGAAGCTTGAAGAGTGTTTTGGGAATGAGGAAATGGGTGGGAAGGCATAGAGGAAGTCCTGACCCCAGTGAAGGAGGAAGGCATTCCTTGGCAATTGTGAACTGGAATTCTGAAACAGAACTGGGGAAGTTTGGCATTCAGTGGACTTGCAAAAAGGTCAATGTCTGGGGTTCCCCAGATCTGAAATAGTCTTGTCACCTGGTCTAGGTGTAGAGACCATTCGTGAGGCAGCAGTACTCGGCTGAGTTTGTCTGCCCAAAGGTTTTGAATGCCTGGAAGATATACCACGAGAAGGTGAATTTGATACTCTCTGACGAAGGCCCATAGTAGTAAATCTTCGTTGCATAACGACAGAGAGCCCATTCCGCCCTGCTTGTTCACGTAGAACATGGCTACTTGATTGGCCGTTTGGACTAGGAATGTCTTGTAGCTGAGTTGGGCATGGAATACTTGAAGAGCTAAATAGACTGCTCCGAGTTCTAGGAGGTTTATGTGAAGACACGCCTCCTGTGGAGTCCAGGTACCCTGGGTAGAGAGATGATGCAGGTGTGCTCCCCATCCCACCTATGATGCATCTGTTGTTAGGGTGGCCTGGAATAGGGGTTGTTGGAAAGGAGACCCCACTAAAAGATTCTCCAGTGATTGCCACCATTGTAGGGACAAGATCAACCTTTGTGAGTTTGATATCTTGTCCGACAGACGTCCTGTGGCCTGTGTCCACTGTGTGGATAGGGTCCACTGGGCTGCTCGCATATGGAGGTGAGCATAGGGAACTACATGAACTGTGGATGCCATATGTCCCACTAATTGCAGCAGGTCTCGAGCAGTTAGGGAGGACTTTCCCGCTGCTTGAGAAGCTAGTTGAATTATTGGAAGACAGCGGGGGTGTGGGAGGAAAGCCCTTGACTGTCTGGTATCTAAACAAGCTCCTATGAACTCTAGGGTCTGAGAAGGAACAAGTTGGGATTTTGGGAAGTTTATGACCAATCCCAAGTATTGGAGGATTCGCATTGTGCAAGACAGTGCAGAGCTGGCTTCTGGAACCGTGGGGGCTCGAATGAGCCAGTCGTACAAGTAAGGGAAGACGAATGTCCCTAGGGTTCGTAGGAATGCAGCTACTACTGCTATGCATTTAATGAATACTCTTGGTGCCGAAGCCAGACCAAAAGGAAGAACCCTGTATTGGAAGTGTTTTCCCTTGAAAAGGAATCGTAAGAATTTCCTGTGATCTGGATGGATCAGAATATGAGTATATGCATCTTTAGATCTAGAGAGCAAAGCCAATCCTGACTTTGAAGGTATGGCAGAAGAGTTCCCAGAGAAATCATTTTGAACTTTTCTCGGAACAGATATTTGTTCAATTCTCTGAGGTCTAGAATGGGTCTGTGTCCTCCTGTTTTCTTTGGAATAAGAAAATAGGGGGAGTAGAACCCTGTACCCTGTTGGGGAATGGGTACTTCCTCTATTGCTTCCTGAGCAAGGAGTGTTGAGACCTCTTGATCTAGCAGATTGTCTGGAGAGGTTTGGGAAATGAACTGTCTTACGATTGTAGGAGGGGGCATGCTAGAAAATGAAGCTTGTACCCCCCCTCCCCTACAATGGACAGAGTCCAATTTTCTGCTGTTATTTGGTGCCATCTGTTGACAAAATGACACAACCTGCCTGGAATGTTTAGGGGTTCTGGACCCTTCAGAGGCAGGAAAGCTAAGCTCTAGGAAGGAGTCAAAGCCTTTGAGGGGGCTGAGCCTGTGGAACTGGTTGAGCTCTCGGGCCTTTTGGCTTCTTTTGTTGTCTGGATTGTTGGTGTTGTCCCTTTTGGGCAACTTGACCCTGAGCTTGCGCTTGCTGGGTATAGGATGGATAAAACTTCCTCTTTTTGCTGAAAAAGGGTTTTTTATAGGGTTTCTTTTTGGCTGGAGTGGCTGTAGATTTTGACAATCTGTCTAAAGTGATATTGTCAGCATCTCATTAGCCTTTTCCTGCCAAAGAGATTTTCTCCTGTGCAAGGGATGTTTCCTAATTTGTCCTGTACCCAAATCTCCAAGTCTGATGCCTGAAGCCAGGCAATCCGACGTGCACCAATGGCAATAGCAGAAGTTCTGCTATTGCATTCAAAGCAGTCAAAGGCTGAACAATTTACAAATTTGGAAACGTCTTGAGCATGCTTGACACGAGTAAGGAAGTCTTGTCCTGTGACTTCTTTGAGGAACATTCCCATATATAAAAATATATGAGCTGATCCTAGCTGAAAGCATGGAAGCCTGAAATGTTTGACGCCCAAAGGCGTCAAGAGTCCTGCATTCACGACCTGGAGGATTGGATGCATGTTTTTTTGCACTTTTTATCCTACGCATGGCTGATTCCACTACCTTTGAATGGTCTGGCAGCTGAGTCTTTTGAAAACCAAGACATGGTGGAACTCGATACATGGTATCAAGTCTCCTAGAATGAGGAGATGTGGTCAAAGGTGTTTCCCACATTCTGAGCATCAAATCATGAAGAATTTCATGAATGGGCAGAGTAGCTGCCTCTTTGAGAGCCTTAGGGTATTGGAGTATTTCCAATTCCTTTGCTCTAGGTTCTTTTTCAGGAGCTATCGTGATTGATAGGCCTCAGGCCACATCACGAATAAAATCCTGAAAAGACATGTCCTCCGGAGGAGACATTCTGCATTAAGGAGGAGTCTTCTGGAAGAAGTACTGTGGTACCAGCAGAGTTATCCGAGTCATTGGAATCGGAAGATTCGAAGTATCTCTGATCCCGATGTTCATGTAAAGCACGGTATCGGTATCGATCGAAGTCGGCACCGAGTTGGTCTGGTACCGATTTGTCGATGCCTGAAAAAGTCGGCATGGGCAAATTCTCACTGGTGCCGGTACCATCATCAGTATCGGTACTAGTGCCCGTTGAACCATTGGTAGCGGTGTCAACGGTACCGCAGCTGTAAGGAGAGCTGCAAGAATGTGTTTGATAGCGAGGAATCTCTGGTCTATCGACGCTGCCGATGCCTGGGTCTTGGTACCGGTAGAAGCGGCCGGAACCCCTGAGCATGGCACCAGTAGTTCTGCCGAGGCCGAGGTCGAGGCCTCGAGAACATCCTGGAGCCCCGTTAGTGCTTTGGAGGCCGAAGCCTCCCGCTGGGGCTGTTTTGCCGGTGTAGTTTCCTCAAGGGCAATGCCAATGGCTTCTCGATGCTTAGAAGGAGATCTACCCTTTGAGGACTGGCTCTTATGTTTAGTTACCTGAGATCCATGGGAGGAAGACGAGGCTCTGGAAGACGTCGATGCAATGGACATCGCATCTGAAGAAAAGAGGGTACTGAGCTTTGCCACCCGGTTCTGTCTTCCTATTTTAGTCATTCCCATACAAGAGGAACACTCCGATGGAGAATGGTCAGGGCCTAAACATTTGAAGCACCAGCTATGGGTGTCGGTGATAGAAATGGTACCGCCACACTTAGTACAGTTTTTAAAATCACTAGCTGGTTTTTCCATTTTTCAGGAAAATGGGGTCTAATGCCCAAAATGGCGCCTAGCACCAAAAAAAAAGTTTCTGAAGAGAAACACTTCAGAAGTATATATATATATATATATATATATATATTTATTTTTTTTTTAAAGAAGAAAATAGAACCGGCGTTACCGGTAGGTGTCGAGCGGAGGCAGGCGCGACCACAAGAAAAACAAGTTTAAAGAAGACGTTTTCTGCGGTGACAGGGTATGTGACCTGTCGGCTCCACGGAAAACGAAGAACTGAAGAGGGACAGTTCGAAAGGCAGGAAGACAGTGCGCATGTGCTTAGGGATGCTCCCAAAAGCGTTCCTATTGGACGCTGGGGAGCGTTCCTGCGCAGGATCCGTTGGTGCCGATGAAACCCATATGTGAAGACAACATTCCTGTTTGTTCCTGGAGATTAGCACAGTTCCCGAAGAGGGGTGTAGGGAGAGATAAGCAAGGAAAGGTAGTGCGGAGCAGCAGAATGAGTGCACTTATAGGTCAGAAGGAGAAGTTTGAACTGGATACAGAAATGGATAGAGAGCCACAGCACATTTGAAGGCCACAGGAACAGTTGCAGTGGAAAGCGATAGGTTAAGGATATGACAAATGGAAAGGATGACAGCGGAAGAGATACAGCTTAGTAGATGGGTGGTGATGGGATCAGATGAGCAGGTAGTCAGTTTGGAGGAGGAAAGAAGATTTTCAGTTTCCTCTTCAGTAATTTCAATAAAGGAAGAAAGGGTGACCGAAGGTGAGGGAAGGATTTGGGATTGAAGGGAGGGAAGATGAGGTGTAGGTTTGATGAGTCTCGGCAAATTCTCTAACATCTCGGATTTTGACACCTTGAAGGCAGCATACTGGACATCAAGTCTGGTTGGCAGATGGATGCCTCAGTAGCCCTCAGAAGCGAGTCACCAACCACCATTACCCTTTGTTTCCTTGTGGTCACTGATTCCACAACTTTTGGGGTGCTTGAGCTGGGTTCTTCCTTCCTGACCTGCTCCGCTTCCAGCGCTGCATACTGGTTCTTTGAGGACTGGAGGAGTTGAACTGTCTATTCTACAGGCTCTAGTGACTCATGTCCAACTCTCTTCATTCTGTAGCATCCCATCTTCACCTCTGTCAGAGAGCTTGGATGCTTCAAGAAGCACCTCATCAATGTACTTCTCACTGTCTCAAATGCTTCTCAGCCTCGTCACCTCTTCTCTGAGCTCCTCCACTTGTTTCATGAGGGCATCAGCTTGCAGGCATCTTGCACATGGAGCCAGTCCCTCAACTGGCATTGGGCTGTCTGTCTGGACAGAGGCAAAGGCTGTAACAGGGGCAATGGCTTTGGCAATACGATTTTCCCAGTCATCGTTCAATTTAACCTAAGTCAGGTGACACTGATGGCTCAGAATACTGTGGTGTGATGATCTCCAGAGGCTGCTATGGGAGGCACTACTGCCGTTCCCAGAGGTCCAGGGCTTCTGACACAGGATGTCTTAGTTCTTTTCTTATGGTTTGGCTTTTGAGATGTCGAGATTGCAGAAGAGAGAATACTCTGATGAAGGGATTTCAACTCTCGTCCAGTCCAGGGAGTGGTCAACCTCCTTAGTATGTCCAGGTATGGAGTGTTTCTGAGGTTTGGTGTGGGGAGTGTCAGCTCAATCTGGCAGGTTTTTCACTGGTAAGGTATGGAGGAGGCCTTGGCCTGGAATTCCTTAAAAATTCAGGTGATGGCCATCACCTGTTATAGGGGGGCAGGGCAAGATTGTTCCTTAACTCCTACCAGATATGAGGTCTTCCAGCAGGGAGCTTAGCTCATAAGGCCCCTAGTCTGACAGTTACTTCATGGGAATTCAATGCAATATTCTCAGTTTTAGTGAAAGTGCCCTTTGAGCCTTTGCAGAGGATATCTTGGAAAGAGGTCACTGTGAAGGCTGGTTTTTTTGTAGGTGATTTGTTCAGCCAGAAAGACTTTGAAGTTCCAGCCATTGTCTTTTCAGGAACCTATCCTAATCATGACTAAGGATAAGGTGGTGCTTTGACCAGTTCCCCTCCTCCTTGATGAAGGTTGGGCTTCTTTTCATATCTATCAGGCCATTTCTCGGCTGGCTTTCTGAGGTCTGGAGGTGCCAGGATCCTCAGGATTACATTTGTGGCTGACTGCTGGACACTGAGAAATTATTTGAAGAGAACTAGTGAGTTCCGCAGAGCTGTTCATCTTTCTCCAGCAGACCTCGAGAGGGGAAGATGGCATCTATGGCTTCAGTCACTTGTTGGGGAAAGAAGTCATCATAGCAGCCTACATTGGGCAGAGCTGTGCAGTGCCTGAGGTCCTGCAGACCTGTTCTATGAGAGTGCAGGCTTCATCTTGGGTGGAATGAGGTTTTCCCTCCTCAGGAGTTGTAAGGCTGCCATTTATCAACCTTGAGTTCTTTCACTAAGCCTTGCAGATTGGATGTCCAAACTAGGCAGGATGCAGCTTTTGGGGCAAGAGTTTAAGTCAAAATTGGGAAGAATTTATCTATATTAGGTACTGTTTAGGTACTTCTCACACATCTGGACTGGTCTGGAGGGACCATAAAGGAGGAGAAATCAGACCTTATCTGCTAATTTTCTTTTCCTGAGTCCCTCCATACTAGCCCAGAACCCACCTGTCTCAGAGACATCCTGCAGAATGTTGAATTTTTGTCTTTTCCTGTTTCACTGTTCCGGTGGCTGTGTTCTTATTGTGGTTGGCCCTCTTGTTGGTGGGGGGAGTTATTAGACATAGCTTTTGATACAGAAATACTGTGCAGGATCCTATATAGGAAGACATCTTCGAACCGCTCGTTCTCAGTCTCCATCTGCTGGTAGAGGAGCATAAACCCAAGCGTTTAGGCTATACTGGAGGGAGTCGAGGAAAGAAAATTAGCAGGTAAGGTCTAATTTCTCCTTTCACCACAGTGGACAATTAAAATAGCAAAGTTACTGAAAACAGTAACAGCAAGAAGAGGAGGGCACAGTACAACAATCTTAACCGTAAACAGTCAGCACTATAAACTCCATAACATAATGCCTGCCACTACCATGCTTCACTGAAAATATATTGTTAGCAAGATAATGTACTGTTTGTTTTATGCTTCACATATTTCTTGGCATTGGGAAGCAAAAATTTCCCCTAAGTATTTCTTTGCCAGTGCTATGAAACGCATCATATGGCTTATCTTCAGTCATGGCTTTCTTCTTGCCTTGCTTCTATAGAGGACAAGTGCATGCCGTAATCTTGAAATTGTTGAGGAGTCAATATTTTCCCCAGTGTCAGCCAGAAACTTCTGTAGTTCTTTAAAAACAGTATTGGGCCTCAGAGTGACCTTCCTTTGCAGTTCTTTAAGCCATACTACTGAATTTAGAGGGATGGTATGACTGAGGTAGGGTTTTAGTGGAACCAAACTTTTGCCACTTTATCATGACGAAAGCTCCGCCAAAGGGATATTCAAACACACTAAAGTATTCTTATATGTAGCCTTCCCCCAATCTATATCTTTGAATAACTATCCCAAAGTTATTTTTAAAGCTCTGTGTTCAGCCTGTTTAGACCTTACCACTTAATTTCTTTGCTTCAAATTCATTTCATTAATAGTTACAACTTGATGCTTCATCCAGGAGGATTTGAATCAGCTCAGCTACCATGACTTGGATATAGGTGGGTTCTAATTAACATACAGATTCCGCTAAGGCAATTTTAGGAAAGGGAGAAAATATGAGTTTGTTGTGGTGACAAAGGGTTTGAAGACAAGTAATCAAGACTTTTTAGTTTCTTATTCTTAAGTGCTTTTTGAATATTTACACAATTGTTCTTTCACTTGCTGTGTAGATCAGAAAAACAAACTCCTACTTTAATGCATTTTGAACCACTTTAGACAATACAATGTGAAAAATGTACAAGGGTGTGAACACTTTTATAAGGCAATGTATACTCGCTTATACACAGACCTCTGTTTACCAAAACACAATTACATCCCTCCAATATATACTTTGACACAGGCATATGTGATTCCCAGCATAACTCACCGATGCCAGGGATGATATGGAATTCTTCATTCACTCCCTTGTCCACAGCTGTTGTGATGATACGTACATGAGGAAAGGCATATGCCACAGAATGAACCCCCATCTCTGCCATTAGGAGGGACAGCAAGAAAATCTTCTCTTCTTGTACATCATGGTCCTGCAAGAAACCAATAATGGCTTCACTCACTCCCACAGCTTAGTGCACACAAGGAGACACAGTGTCCACAGTAAGGTGCAACTATCACTTTGGCTTATCTCTGCATAGCTTCAAAAGTATCTGCTGCACATCATATGACAAGGCACTTACAAAGAACGCAACAGGCTCGTCTCAACAGAAAACAGGCTAGTTTTGATAGATTCATATTATGGAAGTTCTATCACTGTTTCATGCTTTCTTATTCTCACTGAAATAACACAAACATGTTGCAAATATAAGCATGATCATTCTGATGAATTTTTTTCCTTCACATTTTATCTCCAGGTTGTGTACATTTTCATGAGACACATTAACTTTATCCCTAACCTGCCATGCTGTGCTACGACCACATAATCAAAATTCCAAAATAAGCATGGCTGATTTGACCAATAAAGATTTTCACACGTCCTCCTTTGCTATCCACGTTTCTTTGTTGGACTTAGACCAAATATGTGTCATAAAACTTTGTTTTATGTTATTTTTCTATTTTATTGTACATTGTATTTTTAAGTATTTTGATACACGTATAGGAGCAGTTTTAACCTTGTTTTATTTTTAATTCTTTTATTGTTATTAATAAATTTACTGTAATCTGCATATTTATGATTTTATAACGCATTTTTCAATGTTTTTATGGTTAATTTATTTAATGTCATTTCTCTTGAGGTTTGCTCCCTCTAAAGACCCCCTGAAGAAGGCTTTTGAGCCGAAATGCGTAGGGGCCAATAAAGGGGTTTTACCTGAACTGAATATTCACTGTCTCTTGTGTCTGCTTTTTGGTCGACTTTGATAGTGTGCAGGCACTTTCTGCTCTCCTTGGTTAGACCAAATATAGTCATTCAATGTCGCTCTTCTACCAAGATGAGACCAGGAGGCCTGACAATATATGGCTGTCCTACAACTGCCAGTAAAGGTTGCTGAGCACAAAGAACTCTGGTCATAACCTTTCTTTCTCTGATATTCATATACTTAGTTTTGTAAATCAGTTTATTTAATTTAATCCCTGTTTTCTTCTTCCCTGTTTATTGTAAGATTTTGAACTTCACTGTGAACTCCTTTGATTTTAGGAAAAAGTGTTATATAAGTCCTGTTAAATAAATAAAAATAAAGTAAATGTTATTAGACAGTGTCTAATGACATCTGCAATGAGCAGAAGACATCCAGAGTATGACTTTCAACTTCTAAAAGCAGTTTAACTGTTGGAAAACCAAGCTACTTATCTATAGCAGGTGATCTCCATGGATAGCAGGATCCAAATCCTCACAACATCAATGATGTCCAAGAGAGGCCCTTCTACTAGGTGAGTTGGGCAATTGCCTAGGGCGGCACGATTTTTGGAGGTGGCAGCAGAAGGCAGCCAACTTAGCTACTGCCGCCCACCCCCAAACCTTCAAAGGAGCAGCTCCCTTCTTTCTGCTATTTCTGAATGCTGGATGCAAAAAGGTAAAGGAATCTGCAACGGAGCCTCGTGTTCAAGGATGCTGAAAGGCCCTGCCAGTCCTACCCCCACTGCAGCAGGAAGTATGTGTCAGAGGGGGTGGGACTGACCGGGGTTTCCAAGGTGCCTGAACGTGAGGCTCTGCAGTGGTTTCATTTACCTTTTCAGTGCCGACATCTAGAAATAGAAGAAAGGGAACTGTTCCTGGAAGATTTGGGCAGCAAAGGTGGCAATGACTGAAGGTTTGCTAGGGGAGGGGAGGAGCAGCAATGGCTGCAGGTTTGCCAGGGCACAGGGCGTGGTGATGGCTGAATATTTGCCTAAGATGGCTGATACCCTTGGGCCAGTCCTAATGATGTCACTGTGGGAACACTATTCCAACATAGATTACTCTGGAAGCTTTTGAACAGCTTCTCCATGCATGTGTGCTACTTCTCGACTGCTGCTGTTGTGCAGGATCACCTCAGTCTAATGATAGTTCAGAGTAGAATACAATGCCTTAGGAAGACTATGCGAGGACATGTATCCCGCTGTCCACTAAGAATATCTGCTACAGGTAAGTAACTGTTTTCTCCAAGGACAAGTGGGAGCACAGTTCAAAGGAGAGAAGATGGTCAAATGCCTTCCAGGCCCTTCAGACTGCAGGAATACAAACCAAATTGTTGGTGTAGTTAGTGCAGAAAGTGAGCACTCCAAAATTGATTTCGTCATCCACTTGGGTACAAATAACCTGGCTAGAAACAGTGTCTCTGCAGTTCAAAGGAACTTCCAGACTCTGGGAGGGAAACTCATACCCATTGTTAACACTATAGCATTCTCAGAAGTTCTACCTGTTCTTGGTAAGGGGGCAGAAAGGCCGCATCGCATAAACTTTAATACATGGCTCCAAACCTGGTGCAAACAAGAAGGATTCAGATTTATAGGCAACTGGGGAAACAGATGGATCAATAAGAGACTATACTGTGCTGATGGACTACATCTCTCTATCGCAAGAAAAGAATCCTAAGTGAAAAATTCAGGCAATATGTGGACAGGCATTTAAACTAGAGAAAGGGGATGATGGATGGGGAAGGACAAGTTCAGGACGTCACTCCCGGCAAAAGCAGATATCATTAGAAACAGACACACTTTTAAACTACACATCAATGACAAGTGGGAAGAGGTGTGTGGAACAAAATCAATGCAAAATACCGGCAAGCCAGTTAAATGCTGGAAATCAATGAGCACAAATGCTCAAAGCTTAGCCAACAAAGTTCCTGACTTGGAAACCCTAATGGTGGAAATGGACTTGGACATTGTGGCCATTACAGAAACATGGTTTAATGAATTGCATGAATGGGATATAGCCATAGCTGGTTATAATCTGTTCAGAAGAGATAGAGAAAGTGGAAAAGGAGGAGGAGGAGGAGTAGCCCTATATGTCAAAAGCAATATTAAAGCTACTGAAATGCAGGGGACGTGGGGAAAAGAAGAAGCACTATGGATTGTGTTGGAAAGAGGAGATGGCACTGTCATCCATAGTGGTGTGGTCTACAGGCTTCTGACTCAAACCAAAGAAATAGATAGAAAATTGATTATAAATATTGCAAAGATATCCACACGGGGGGAAGTGATCATATTGGGTGACTTTAATCTACCCGATGTGGATTGGAGTACTCCTTCTGCAAATCTGTAAAGAAGTAAAAAAAAAAAAATTGTGGATGCCTTCCAAGATGCGTTACTTAGACAAATGGTGATGAACCGACCAGGGAAAACTCGATGCTGGATTTAGTGCTCACCAACAGAGATAGCGTGTCGAATGTCCGGGTGGGTACCCCTATGAGCAGCAGTGATCATCACACAATGTGGTTTGAGATAAAAGCCAAAGTGCAATCCAATCATAGCAAGCTCAAAGTCCTAGACATCAAAAAACACTCACTTCAGTAAAATGGCCAAGTACCTGAAGGAGGAGTTGGCAGGGTGGGAGGGGATAAGGGAAGTGAAATTGCAATGGGCTAAACTAAAGGTGACAATAAAAGGGGCAACAGATAAATATGTACGGAAACAAGAGGAGAAGGAAACCTATTTGGTTCTCCAAAGAAGTGGCTGCTCAAATAAAGGCAAAAATCACAGCTTTCACAAAATTCAAAAGCTTGCAAACAGAGGAACACAGAAAGGAATACAGGATCAAACTAAAAGAGACAAAAAGAGAAATAAGGAAGCAAAATCAAAGGCAGAGCAAAAGACTGCTAAAGATGTGAAGTGTGGCAACAAAACTTTCTTCAAGTATATTCGGAAGAGGAGGAAAATCAGAGGTGGACTTGCAGGACTCAAAAGTGCTGGGAACGGACTTGTGGAAAGTGACATTGAAAAAGCGAAATTGCTAAACAAATCCTTCTGCTCAGTTTTTACTAAAGAAAATCCTGGAGAATGACCACCTGTGACTCCCAAATATGAAAATGGGAATGGAGTAGATACCACACCATTTACAGAAGATGATGTGTTAGAACAACTTGCAAAACTGAAAGTAGACAAGGCCATGGGACCGGATGGGATACATCCCAGGATATTGAAAGAGCTCAGAGAGATTCTTGCAGGGCCTTTAAAGGATGTTTTTAACAGATCCTTGGAGACAGGAGAAGCTCCTAAGGACTAGAAATGGGCTGATGTGGTACCTTTTCACAAAAGTGGTAAAAGGGAAGAAGTGACAAACTACAGGCCAGTAAGCCTTACCTCTGTGGCAGGAAAAGTAATAGAGGCGCTCCTGAAAGAGCCAATAGTGGACTTTCTCAAATCCAATGGGTTGCATGATCCGAGGCAACATAGTTTTACCAAAGGACGATCTTGTCAAACAAATCTGATTGAGTTCTTTGTCTGAGTGACCAGAGAGCTAGATCAGAGGCATGCGATGGATGTCATCTACCTGGATTTCAGCAAAGCCTTTGATACTGTTCCTCAGTGGAAGACAAGGGCACAAATAAAAATGATTTGCCTGATGAGCAGAGTTCCCAAAGAGGGGTGTAGGGAGAGATAAGAGAGAGGTAACGAGGAGCCACAAAATGAATGCACTTGTAGGTCAGTAGGAGAAGTTTGTATTGAATGTGGAAATAGATAGGGAGCCAGTGAAATGACTTGAGAAAGCATAGTTACTCACCTGTAACAGGTGATCTCCAGAAATAGCAGGAATTTAGTCTTCACATATGGGTGACGTCGGTACTGATGGAGCTCGTGCGGGAACACTCCCCAGCGTCCAATAGGTAAGCCTTGCGGAGCATCCCACTGCGCCTGCGTAGCTGCCTTCCCGCCTTTCCAGCTCTCCCTCTTCAATTGAGTTTGTAGCTGAGATAAAAGGGGAGGAGAAAAGAAAACCTACAAATCCTAGGGGAGGAAGGTGGGTTGCGAAGACTAAATTCTGGCTGTTCCTGAAGATCACCTGTTACAGGTGAGTAACTACGCTATCTCCAGGAACAAGCAGGAATGTAGTCTTCACATATGGGACTCCCTAGCTGGAAGATATCAGAAAGAGACCTCAGAACTGGTAATGGTTCTCCTCAGGAGAAGCTAAAAGAGGTCATGTATCCTCCATGGAAGCGTAGTTACTCACCTGTAACAGGTGTTCTCCAGGAGCAGCAGGAATCAGTCCTCACTTATGGGTGACGTCGGCGCCGACGGAGCCCTCGCGGAGCAATTTTCCCCAGCTTTCAAAGAAAGCCTTTGGGAATTGCAGCGCGCATGCGCGGTCCTCTTCCCGCCCAAGGGTGCCATCTTAGCCAGTCAGATGACATAGCTAAAAAAGACAGCATAAAAAATTTGCAAAAGAACATAAGCAGACGATTGCAACTCCAAGGGGAGGAGGGAGGGTAGTGAGGACTGATTCCTGCTGCTCCTGGAGAACACCTGTTACAGGTGAGTAACTATGCTTTCTCCAGGACCAAGCAGGAAGTCAGTCCTCACTTATGGGACTCCCAAGCTCAAGGCTACCGGAGACCCTAAGCACAAAAATGAGCTCCCTCTAGCTCAGCAGCACAGAAGGAAAGAATCTTCGCTGAATTATCACCCACCGGTAGCCCACATCCGGGATGGAGGGTAGGAGTTGCTCAGACCTCAAAGAGATTACGGAGGACTGCCTGTCCGAAAGCACTGTCCCTGCGGGACTCCCTCTCGAGACAGTAATGGACCGCAAAAGTCTGGCTCGAAGACCAAGTAGCGGCCCGGCAGATGTCTGCCAGCGGAACAGAGCGGAGGTAAGCCACTGACGTGGCCTTTGCCCGAACGCAGTGAGCCGTGACTCGACCTTCCAAGGAGAGTCCGGCTGCCCCATATGCCCAAGTGATACAGTCCGCAACCCAGATGGACAGAGTACGCTTGGAGACCGGGAGCCCCAATCTATTGGGGTCGAAAGATACAAAAAGCTGAGCAGCTTTACGGTGCTCCCGCGTACGGTCAAGGTAGAAGTTCAGAGCCCTTCTACAGTCCAGGGTATGGAGGACCGTTTCAGCTCGGCTGGAGTGTGGTCTGGGAAAGAAGGTTGGAAGTACCACCTCCTGATTGATATGAAAAGGGGAGACCACCTTTGGAAGAAATTTTGGGTGAGTCCGTAGGACTACCCTATTTTTGTAGAACCGAGTGTAAGGGGGATCAGACACGAGGGCCTGCAATTCACTTACGCGTCTAGCGGAAGTGAGGGCTATCAAGAACAGTGTTTTCCAAGAAAGAAAACGGAGAGAACAGGTAGCCATAGGTTCAAAAGGCGGACAGGTGATCCGCTGCAAAACCACGTTCAGGTCCCAGTCAGGCGCTGGCGGGCGCAGAGGTGGTTTAAGTAGAAGAAGACCTCGGAGAAACCTCGCTACAAGAGGGTCGCTGGAAAGAGGTCTGCCGTCCACCGGCACATGATGTGCTGAAAGAGCACTGAGGTGAACTTTGACGGAGTTGGACTTAAGTCCCAGATTAGAGAGGTATAACAAGTACTGCAGGATCACCGACACCGGGCAGGAGAAGGGATCCTGAGACTGTTGGGTACACCAGACTGCAAAGCGACGCCATTTAAGGGCGTAGCATTTGCGGGTAGAAGGCCGTCGCGAAGCCAAGACGACCTCCTCCACCTCTGCCGGCAGGAGAAGGGGAGCGAGGACTACCCTCTCAGTAGCCAGGCCATGAGGTTGAGAGACCTGAGGTTGGGGTGTAGTAGAGACCCCTGATCCTGAGTGAGGAGATCCGGTTGTACCCCCAGAGGGAATGGATCCTCCACCGCTAATTGCAGTAGGAGCGGAAACAACGGCTGTCTGGGCCAGCGAGGGGCCACCAGGATCATGAAGGCTTTGTCTCGGAGAACCTTGAAAAGAGTCCGAGAGACTAGCGGGACGGGAGGGAAAGCGTACAGAAGGCTCCCCGACCATGAAATCAGAAAAGCGTCCGCCGCAACCCGAAGGGGGTGTGGCTGACGAGAGCAGAAGCGAGGGAGTTGCCGGTTGTGAGGACTGGCAAAGAGATCCACCGTGGGGAGGCCCCACTTTAGGAAGAGCTTCTGAACTACCAAGGGATCCAGACGCCACTCGTGCGGCTGGAGGACCCTGCTGAGTTTGTCCGCCAGGCAATTTTCTTGGCCCGGGAGATAAACTGCCTTGAGGAGAATGCCGTGACTGACGGCCCAAGAGCAGAGCTTCTGTGCCTCCCGGCAGAGGAGGAAGGAGCCCGTGCCCCCCTGCTTGTTCACGTAGAACATGGCAACTTGATTGTCCGTCTGGACAAGGACGGACTGGTGGGAAGTGAGGTGGGAGAAGGCCTTGAGAGCTAGGCGGATCGCCCTGAGCTCCAGGAAGTTGATCTGCTGAGCAGACTCCCACGTGGTCCAGAGGCCCTGAGTACGTGCCCCTTGGCAATGTGCTCCCCAGCCCAGGAGGGATGCATCCGTGGTCAGCACCCGGGTCGGCTGAGGCGACTGGAAAGGCATTCCGAATATCAGGTTCGGCTGCCGAAGCCACCACCGGAGAGACGAGATCAGCGGCTCGGAGACGCGCACTAGGTCTGCTAGGCCGCCTGTGGCTTGTCGCCACTGCTGGCGGAGACACCATTGAGCAGGCCGCATATTCAGGCGGGCATTGGGGGTCACATGGACGGTGGAAGCCATATGGCCGAGTAGTCTCAGGAAGCGCCTGGCGGAGACCAGGGGCTGGCTGCGAAAACGGTCGGCTAGGTCCATGAGCCGTTGAGCCCTGTCGAGCGGTAGGTATGCTCGTGCCGGAGGAGTGTGCAGCCTTGCGCCGATGAACTCGAGATCCTGTGAGGGGAGCAAAGTGGACTTTGCGAAGTTTATAACAAAGCCCAAGTGCTGCAGAAGAGTCACCGTGCGGCGCGTGGCGTTGGTGACCTCCAGAGCGGACGCTGCTCTGATGAGCCAGTCGTCGAGGTACGGAAAGACATAGAGGCCGTGAAGCCGGAGATGGGCCGCCACCACCGCGAGACATTTTGTGAAGACTCGCGGTGCGGAGGACAGGCCAAAGGGCAGTACTCTGTACTGGTAATGATTTCCTGCCACCACAAACCGTAGGTATTGGCGGTGGCTTGGGTGGATGAGGATGTGCGTGTAGGCATCCTTTAGATCCAAGGAGCATAGCCAATCTCCCTGCTGGAGGTAGGGCAGAAGGATTCCAAGGGTAAGCATTTTGAACTTCTCCCGCACAAGGAACTTGTTGAGGTTGCGCAAGTCCAGGATGGGTCTGAGGCCCCCTGTTCTCTTTGGTATTAGAAAATACCTGGAATAAAAGCCTTGAACTCTCAGGTGGTGTGGCACCGGTTCCACCGCCTGTCCCTGCAGAAGACCTGCTAACTCCTGAAGGAGTAATTCCCTGTGCAGAGGGGGTCGTGGAGGTTCTCCCGGAAAATAGGAGGGAGGGACCTGGTGGAAGTGGAGAAGATAGCCTTCTCGCACGACTTGAAGCACCCAGGCATCTGCGGTGATGCTGGACCACCTGTGGGCGAAGTGAACCAGCCGGCCTCCGGTGCTGGGAGGAACCAGCGGAGGGGGAGAGGCTATGCTTAGTGAGTCAAAAACCCCCACCCTGCTGAGCAGGGGCTGGTGGTGCAGGCTTGGGGGCTTGCTGCCTACGGGACCCGTTACCCCGTCCCTTGGCCTGCTGGCCCTGTTGGGGAGCTGCAGGGGCCTGATAATGGGGGTATTGTTTGTAGGCAGCCGCCTTCCTCGGGTAAAAGGACTTTTTCCCCGAGCCCTTCTTTTTCTGGGAAGGGGCGGAGGTCTTCCTAGAAAGCCTGGTCCTGGTGAGAGTCTCAGTCTCAATTTGTGCAGCCTTTTCCGCCATGGGCTTGCCAAAGAGGTTTTCGCCTCGGCAGGGGACATCGACCAACTTGTCCTGCACCCAGGGCTCAAGGTCTGACGACTGAAGCCAAGCCTGTCGGCGGGCACCGATGCCGGCTGCGGCCACTCGAGCCGATGCTTCAAAGCCATCATAGGCTGCTCGGGACATGAACTTTGAGCATTCCCGAATGCCAGTGGACAAGGCCAGGAACCTCCGTAAGGGTTCCTCGGACAAACCAGCGGAGAATCCGGCTAGCTCTTTAGCCAGATCTCGGAGATATATGCCCATGTATAGCTGGTAAGTCTGGACACGACATGCGAGCATAGAGCCCTGGAAACACTTCTTACCAAGGCCATCCAGGTTACGGGGCCTCCCTGCCAGGAGGCACCGAGGAGTGCATCTTCTGGCTCTTAAGACGATGCATGGCCGATTCCACTACCATGGAATGGTGTGGTAGCTGTGCCTTTTGAAAGCCAGGGCTCTTGCGGACTCGATAGATAGAATCGACCCGCTTGCTCAGGACCGGCGAGGAGGCCGGACTCTCCCACATGCAGAAGAGTAGTCGTTCCAGCATAGGAGGAACCGGTACAGTAAAGTGTTCCCTTGCGGGAGAGTCATACTGGAGGGCGTCGAGCTCTTCGGCTCGAGGCTCCTCCTCGGGGTCCGCAGGGAAGGCCAAAGCCTTGGCCATATCCCTGACGAAGTCCGAGAACCGGGCATCCTCCGGGGGGGACTGCTTCCGAGGCTCGGACTCCGGTGAGTCCGAGGGGACACACCGAGTCCGGAAAGAATCAGGCGACTCTTCCTCTTCAGACTCCCAGACCGACTCCGACGAGGACTCGGTGGGGTCGGCTCGGGCAGGGCGCGGCGCCTGCCGCCCCGACGCCGAGGGAGTCGGCGTCGGCGACCTCGGTCCCGAACGGGAGGCCGAGGGTGACCTCGACCGAGGATCGACTCGAGTTCGCATCGACTCGAGGATCGGCTCGGTCTCCGGGGTTGATTAGGACGTCGACGTCCCGGCGGTCGGGGCAGCGGCGCCAGCGAGGCCAGCGAGCAGTGCCCGCTGCTGGTCCATGAAGGCAGACAGTCTGCTCTCCAAGGCCGTCAACCTGAGTCCGAGCTCAGGTGACCCAGCAGCCCCCGACTCGGGCCCCGACGTCGGCTGTCGCGGAGGCGAGTCCAGAAGGACCACAGGACTTACCCGAGCAGGCATCACCGACTCCAGGCGAGGTCGCTTTGTGAGGTGTTCCTTCTCCACGGACCCGGGGCGGCTGTCGGGGCTATGCGACCTGGCCCTCGCGGAACCAGGAGCGTCCACCGACGCCGCCCTCGCGGGTTTCACCTTCCGACGATGGTCCCCGGAGGGAGAACCCCGGTCGGAGGAACTCCGGCGACGGTCCGAGCTGGAGCCTTTGGACGCGGAGGCCTCCGACGAGGTCCGGGTACGGCTGGGGTCAGCGAAGATTCTATCACGCTGATGCCGCCGACTTCTCAACGCTTTTGAGGACATTTTGCCGCAGGGCTCACAGATCAGTTCCTCATGATCCGGGCCCAGGCAGCGGAGGCAAAAGTCGTGTGTGTCAGTTAGTGACATATTTCGGTCACACTGACCACACCGCTTAAAACCACTGGCAGCCATCGGGGGAAAAAGGGCCCCTGCGAGGTCAAAGGACCGGGCTGCCAGGGAAAAACGAAAACGAAAGCTGACTAAGTCAGAAAAACCGAAAAAAAGGAAGAGGACTCGTGACCGGCGTCGCGAGTCCGGGCGGGAAAAAGACCGGCGTCGAACCGAAGGAAAAAGAATAAAATACTGAAGAAATATCGACTTTTTCGCGGGGACAAGACGGGGACGTCTGTAGGGCTCCGCGGAAAAAAGAAGACTGGCTAAGATGGCACCCTTGGGCGGGAAGAGGACCGCGCATGCGCGCTGCAATTCCCAAAGGCTTTCTTTGAAAGCTGGGGAAAATTGCTCCGCAAGGGCTCCGTCGGCGCCGACGTCACCCATAAGTGAGGACTGACTTCCTGCTTGGTCCTGGAGAATATCTGGTATCAAAACTTTCGGGATGGAGGGTAGGAGTTGCTCTAAGTCTGAAAGAGATGATGGAGAACAGCCCAGCCAAACATGGCATCCCAGCGGGAGTCCTTGTCCAGACAGTAGTGAGCAGCAAAAGTATGGACCGAAGACCAAGTTGCTGCTTTGCAGATTTCATCAATAGCCACAGAGCGTAGATTGCCATTGAGATAGCCATGGGCCTAACATTATGGGCAGTGACATGACCTTCAAGGGATAGGCCTGCCGCATCATAAGCAAAAGTGATGCAGTCTGCTATCCATTTGGAGAGGGATACTGGCAATCCCATATGACACGGGTCAAAGGAGATGAACAATTGAGAATATTTTCGGTGTTCTCTGAAGGTAGAATACCAAAGCACGTTTACAGTCCAGAGTGTGGAGGGTTGCCTCTGCCTTAGATGAATGCGGTCTAGGGAAAAAGACAGGAAGGTAAACTGCCTGATTCAGATGAAAGTGAGAAACCACTTTCGGCATGAAGTGAGGATGAGTCCTAAAGACAACCTTGTTATGATGGAATTGAGTGTAAGGCGGGTTGGCCACCAAGACTTGAAGCGCACTAATGCATCTTGCTGAACTTGAGCGAGGTCATGGCTAAGGGTTTGAAGAGTGGTTTGAGAAGTTGCCCCAGAACAACATTAAGGTCCCATGCCACTGGTGGTGGTCTGATGGGAGGCTTGGTTAAGAGAAGACTATTTCAGCTCCATTGGTTCCACATTGCATTCAATTTCAACAATTTTTTTTTGTGGACTTTAAATGGCAAGTTATTGATCATGTTCCAATAGATCCCCGAGAGGGAGACAGGGAGCAAAGATTACAGCTTCTTGAGCAACGCTGAATTTTTCTTCTCAATACAGTCTCTCCTGATGGTTTACATTTAGAAATAGACTCGTGGAGCATTCTTACATGACTTTTTATTTTTTCAATTCTCACTATACACTCTTTTTGCCTTTCAGTTTACCCCCTTGCATCTTCATGTTATGCCCTCTAGTTCTGCAGCTTCCCCATCTTTGGAAGAGGTTTGTTTGTTCATTAATACTCTAAGTATTTAAATGTCTAAATCATATCTCACCACACTGTCTCCAACAGTTATCTGACGGCCTCATTCTGACCTTACACACCCTCTCTGGCATCCATTACCACTGGAAAAGCAATTTATACCCATTCTCTTGTAAGGGAGTGGCCACAGACAGCTTGGCTATACTCTGGACTATCACATCCCACGCCTCTATTTCTCACATCACCGCCAAGTCCTGCTCCCATTTAGTCATATAACCCAGTTTCTCGGGTCCCCGCATAGCTTACGATAGATCCGGACAGAATTCCTTTCTGTCCTAGGGTTCCCAAACAGGTAATTTCAAACCAGCCCCTCTCTTTCCAGAGATCTAGCCATACCTCTCGCTGCCGTAAGAAGGCACATACTTGAAGATAATTATAGTGGTCCTGCTCTACCAAATGGTAAAGGTCCCATATCCCCTCAAAATCCCCCCTCCCCCCCTCCTGGTGTATTATCTGTGAGACCTGACCAAGGCCCTGCTCTGCCCACCGATGGAGTACTGCTATTCCCGGACCTTCTCCCACCTCAAAACATGCCATCAATGGCATAATCTGTGAGCACTGCCTACCTCCCAGTACTTCCCGCCGATATTGCTGCCATAGCGACAGGGTGTGATATACAAAGGAGTTAATCCCCCACCCCCATCCACCCCACCAGACCAAGCATTCCAGGGCTTCTGGGGGAGGGAGGCCTCCTCCAATAACACCCAATGTTTCTGTCGCTCCCTGGGCCAGGAGTAGACAGCCCACAGCTGTGCAGCTGCATAATACTTCTTAAAATTTGGGACTCCCAGGCTATCCTTTGCCCGCGCCCCCTGCAAGATCCATGTCGCCACTCTAGGGGCTCAATTCTGCCAAATGAATCACTCCCCTTCTTTTGTAACTGCTGTAAAACTCTTAGAGGCACTAATATCGGCAAAACCTGGAAGAGGAATAGAAAGCATAGAAGCAAGAGCATCTTTACGCCCAAACCAAGAGACATAACCTCATCCCCATCTCCTAAGCATACCCTCCACCGCCCCTAACAATTTCCTATAGTTCAATTCATATAAATCCCCCAGCTGGCTCCCAATTTGCATCCCCAGGTACCAGATAGATTGTTTTGCCCAGTGAAAAGGATATCTCTCTTGCAAGCGGTCCCGCTGTTCATCAAGTACCATCAAGTTCAATATTTCAGACTTTATCCAATTTATACGAAACCCATATTCCCAAATTTCCCATATAATAAGAGGTAGAGGAATAAGCGGACGGGTAACTGTCAAAATAATATTGTCCACAGAAAGCAATATCCGATAATCTCCATGTCCAACCACAACACCCCGTATATCTGTGCTCATTCTAACCCGCACTGCTAGGGGCTCGATAGACAGAGCAAATAGGAGGGGTGACAGGGGGCACTTCTGACGCATACCCTGCCCCTGAGGAAAAAAGCTAGAATATCCCCCATAAACCTGAACACATGCCTTTGGGTTCCGATATAAAGCGTTCACCCAATCCGTTCGAGCACTTGAAACAGGAAAGTCCAGGACACGTGATCAAACGCTTTTTCAGTATCTAGGGAGAGTAACAGGACTGGGTTATTCATCCATCCAGCCAACCATACCAAATTAAAAATTTTGTGAACATTACCTGCTGTCAGTCAGGCATGAAGCCAGCCTGGTCCTTGTGAATCAGTCACCCAATCACCCCATTAAGACAGTTTGCCAAAATTTTAGCCAACAACTTCGTGTCCAGATTAAGCAGAGAGATGGGTTGGTAGGAAGCACAGACCTGTGCATCTTTCCCCTCTTTTGGTATCAAAGATATTCCTGGCCAGCCCATATCTGCCAAGGCTTCACCCTCTCTGGGCAGGTTAAACAATCACACCAAATGGCCCACCAGGGTCCCACCAAATTTTTTTATAAAAAGGGGGCAGTCAGCCCATCTAGGGCTCAGGCTTTATCCACCATAAGTGTCTTAATAGCTTGTAATACTTCCTCCTCCCCGATTGTTCTATCCAGTTCCATCACCTCTAAGCATTGCAAAAGTATAGACCCCAAATAGCTAGAAATGTACCCTCTCAGGGAGATGGGGCGGCTGCACAGAGTCTCTGATAAAATGTAGCAAATTCTGTCCTAATCATTTGCTCAGTTCTTAAAAACGAACCCCCTGATGTTTTAATCTGCAAAATATGGGATCTTATCTTGCGCTGTTTTAAACGTTGAGACATATTTCCTGTTGAGCTATATATTTACCTTTTTCATAAGACTCTTGGCAGAGTAGTTTCATGTAGTAACGAATAGCTGCAGCCTCCAATGCATTCAATTGCACTCGAACCGCCAATACTTGCCCTGTATACTTCCCCCCCTGGCTCCCTCGCATCAGCCTCCTCCAGACTCAAATGCTGACGAAGCTGTACCTCGTGTGCCTCCCGTTCCCTCTTGATTCATGCCCCCTATTTGACCAGAACTCCTGTCAAAATTGCTTTAAACCCATCCCACATCATTCCCACCCTACCTCCCAGTTGTCATTCCTACTAAAATATTCCGGTATTAGTTCTCCACCTCATTCAACACCCGTATATCCTCCAACAATGATTCATTCAGTTTCCAGAATTGGGGGTCCCTGCTCTCCCCCTTTCACTGAGAACCTCACCTCTACCGGTGCATGGTCTTTCCATGTAACAGCCTCCATCTCGGCTCCTCAAAGCCTCCCTGCTACCTCCTTCCCCAACCACAGAGCATCTAACCAGGAATAAGAGCCATGGATGGGGAAAACAAAATGAAAACTATCATTTACCCAGGTGGTAAAAATGCCAGGCGTGTATCAAACAGTGCTGCTTAAAATGCTGGTCCGAACGCTATCTGCTTGCCTTGATTGTACCCAGTATAAATTTACAAATAAAGATAGGAAGAAACCTATATTTATAAATGACCTGGAAATGAGAAAATTGAGTGAGATCATAAAATTTGAAGATGAACCGAATTATTCAAAGTAGTTAAATTACATGTGGATTGTGAGAAATTGAAGAAGGACCTTGGGAGACTGAGCATCCAAATGACAGATGAAATTTAATGTGGATAAGCATGAAATGATGTACATAGGGAACAATAACCTCAATTATAGCTACACATTGCTAGGTTGCACTCAGAAAAAAGGCTCTAGGCTCATCATGGACAACACATTGACATCCTCCCAGTGTGCAATGAAATCTTCTGCCCAGTGTTGGTTCAAAAAAAAAGCAAACAGTTTTAGGAATTATTAGAAAAGGAATACAGAATAAAACAAATATTGTATTGCCTCTGTATCATTTCATTGTGCAACCACGCTTTGCGTATTATATCATAGGCTAACATCTCCAAGGACTACTTCAGAAGAACTACTGTACATCTGATGGTCCTGCAGGTGATTCAGAGCCATGCTGCCTTCCATTGGAATGGCTGTCTTCTTAGTGAGCGTGGACATCAACCGATGCACCCTGGGCACCACATGATAAAGTCTACCATTGAATGGGCCACCTTAAGACTGGCATCAAGGGTATCTCATTCTATCATAACCATCTCCTTAATTGCTTGGCGCACCAGGAAGCCTTAATGCTCTCCAACAAAGGATCATCTGCTGTCACTACGTTCACCGGCTTTCCCCTTGAAATCTTAAGTATCATGACAGGCTGCGTAATAAGGGAACAGAGTTTCTTTTTACTAAAAATCATCATGCATCTTCACCTGTAGGGACTTCATTCTCCTCCAGAGGATCTTCTATGAGATCTGGCAGGGGGTCATCTTCTTCCCCCAGTGAGCCTTTGGATAAGTCCTCCAGCTCTTTCTCATCCAGACCCAACCTCTTGACTGCCCCGGGCCCTGCTTCTGCTGCCCCGAATCCAGACTCCCTACAGCCTGACCAGTGCCCTGGCCCTGCTTCATAAGGAAGGCTCAGTGCAGAAGAAGCATGAACTCAGGGGAGAAAGACTGAGAGGACCCTCCAGAATCCAACTCCAAATAGGCTGCAACAGGGCTCAATTTGAAAGGAAGATCCCCAGCAATTGCCTGTGCTCCTAAAATAGCAGCAGCTCCCACAGCACTGTACTCAGCATTAACCATGCATTTTTATTGGGCGTCACTATCATGCTAGAGATCTGCTGCACTACCGTCACCAGCTTTACTGTCTCCAAAACCACATTTTTCTCTGAACGGCACTCATCTACTCTTTTCCCATTTTTATATCTCGCTCACCCCTCTCGACCATCCCCCTTCCCTTATGACCAGGAAGGGGGAAGAGAACATAGAAAAAGAAAATGAATAGAAATAAGTGTAAGAATAATAATAAGAAAGAGAGGGATCAGCCCCTCTATTTCAACAGCCCCTCTATTTCTAGTCTTGAAGGACTAGAAAGGGGGACTGTTACTTCTGGAGAGAAATCTGCAACTGTGAGTATATACTTCTGGTAATTTTCTAAAAAGAATTCTTTGTATTAAAGCTACTTAATCTGTGAACCCACTGTTTTTTGTTGGATCAGTTAGGGCCTAGTAGCAGCAATTAAAGTTTGAATTTAAAACACAGAGGAGAACTTTCTGGTTACATTTCATACCCAGCAGAGAGCTTGTAGTTTAAATTTAATAGTCACTCAGGGCCAAGTAACAGCAAAGTACTTTTAGTTTAAATTTAACACACAGAAGAGAGCTTTCTGGTTACATTTGGAACCCAGCAGAGAGCTTGTAGTGTACATTTAATAGTCACTCAGGGCCTAGCATCAGAAAAGTACTTTTAGTTTTAAAACACAGAAGAGAGCTTTCTGGTTAAATTTAGAACCCAGCAGAGAGCTTGTAGTTTAAATTTCATAAGAAGTTAGAGCCTAGCAGCAGCTAAGAGCTATAATTTAAATCTAATCAGAATTTAGCTTACCTCAGCAGCACAAGACAGGGTACTGTGTAACAGCCCTCTTTTAATAAGTTATTTCCCTCCCTCCCTCCCCACACCCACCCACCCCTGGGATAATCATAGCTTTATAGGTACTTACACATCTTAAAAGACAGGAGGTGCTTTCAGGTGAAGCTCATTACCCAAATCAGTCATACACTAAGGACCTGAGATTAATTAAGCTTCAGGTGAACAAGGTATATTAAACGTATTAGGTACAGTTTTATTGGTATAAATACCCATAGCAACCCCTAGTAAGTAAGAACTTAAAGATCTAGACACAAACTTAAAACTAAGATGCAGACAGCAGTCCAGCAGCGGGATGGGGGCTTTCCAGTCTTTTGCATTGAGTGTCACATGTATGATTTTCTCCCAGTTGGTGAGAGGTCTTACGTGTGCACTAGGTGCAAGGAGCTCTTTGCTCTCAGGGAACAAGTCCATTCTCTAGAGGCTGAAGTAGCAGACTTGGAAAACATAAGACAGACAGAGAGGTACATAGACGAGACCTACAGGGATATAGTCCTGAAGTCCCACCTCCAGTCTGGCAGCACCCCTGTTGCCATGGAGGAGAGAGGTCACGTGACAGGAGAGCATCACCCTGGTGTGGCAGGAAGTGATCCTGTAACTAGGACCTGTCCTCCAGGTGATGTAAAACCCTCTCGCACCGAGGAAGTTTCTCCAGGGCCATGTGCCCATGAGGGAAGGGTTAGGATAGTTGGTGATTCGATCATTAGGCATGTAGATAGCTGGGTGGCTGGTGGATGTGAGGATCGCCTGGTAACATGCCTGCCTGGTGCGAAGGTAGCGGACCTCACGTGCCACCTAGATAAGGTCTTAGATAGTGCTGGGGAGGAGTCTGCTGTCTTGGTACATGTCGGTACCAATGACATAGGAAAATGTGGTAGGGAGGTTCTGGAGGCAAAATTTAGGCTTTTAGGTAGGAAGTTGAAATCCAGAACTTCCATGGTAGAATTCTCCAAAATGCTTCCTGTTCCACATGTAGGACCCAAAAGGCAGGCAGAGCTCTGGAGTCTCAATGCGTGGATGAGACAATGGTGCAGAGATGAGGGTTTTGGATTTGTTAGGAACTGGGGAACATTCTGGGGAAAGGAGGGGCTCTTCCGAAGGGATGGGCTTCACCTTAACCGGGATGGAACCAGGCTACTGGCATTAACCTTTAAAAAGGAGATAGAGCAATTTTAAACTAGATATTAGGGGAAAGCAGACAGTCACCCAAGAGCGGATGGTTTAGAAGAATGTATCCTTGAAGGATACTACCAAAAGCAGAGAGGTTCCACAAAAGAGTAAAGTAGCCCAAATGCCCTCAAGTATGGAGCAGACAGAGCGTAAAGATCCCAATTTACCCATGTCTAACAATAGCCAAATTAACATGAATAAAATACATTCTCTAAAATGCTTGTATGCAAATGCTAGAAGTCTAAAGAATAAGATGGGAGAGTTAGAATATAGCACTAAATGAAAGGTTAGATATGATCGGAATATCAGAGACATGGTGGAAGGAGGACAACCAGTGGGACACTGTGATACCTGGGTACAAACTATATCGTAATGATAGAGCTGATCAAATTGGTGGAGGGGTTGCGCTCTATGTTAGAGAGGGCATTGACTCAGAAAGGATTAAAGTTTTGCAGGAAACAAAATCTGCTGTAGAATCTATATGGATTGAAATTCCATATAAAAGGGGGAAGGTAATGGCAGTGGGAGTGTACTATCGAGCACCTGGCCAGAATGACCAAATGGATGATGAAATGCTCAAAGAAATCAAGGAAGCTAACAAACGTTACAGCGCAGTAATAATAATGGGTGATTTCAATTACCCCAGTATCGACTGGGTCAGTGTCACGTCAGGACATGCTAGGGAGATAAAGTTCCTAGATGAAATAAATGACTGCTTCTTGGAGCAGCTGGTTCATGAACCAACCAGAGGGGAAGCCATATTAGACCTAGTCCTTAGTGGAACACCAGATCTAGTGCAAGAGATAAGGGTGACTGGCAATAGTGATCATAGCATGATCGCCTTTGATTTAATTAGTGGAGGAGGGATAGTAAGGAAATCCACAGTACTACCTTTTAACTTTCGAAAGGGAGACTATGATAAAATGAGGAAAACAGTTAAGAAAAAACTAAAAGGAGCAGTTGCAAAGGTTAAAGACGTACATCAAGCTTGGGTGTTGTTGAAAAATACTATCTTGGAAGCCCAGCCCAGTTGTATTCCACGCTTTAAGAAAAGTGGAAGGAAGTCCAAAAAACTGCCAGCATGGTTTAAAGGTGAGGTCAGAGAGGCTGTTGTTGCCAAAAAAGCATCTTTCAGGAAATGGAAAAAAGAGCCAAATGACGAAACCTGGAAACAGCACAAGCACTGGCAAGTCAAATGCAAGGCATTGATAAGGCAGGCAGAGAATTTGAGAAGAAGCTTGCTGCGGAAGCAAAAACGCGAAATAAAGACCTTTTCAAGTACATTCGTAGCAAAAAACCTGTGAGAGAGTCAATTGGTCCATTAGATGATAAAGGGGTTAAAGGAGCACTAAGAGGCGACAAGGCGATAGCGGAGAGACTGAATGAATTCTTTGCTTTGGTCTTTACTGAGGAAGATGTAGGGATGTTACCCATGACTGAAGTGGTATTTAAAGGTGCGGAAGAACTGAAGAAAATATCGATACATCGGGAAGATGTCTTACAACTATTAGATAAACTGAAGAGTAGCAAATCACCTGGGCCGGATGGTATACATCCAAGGGTGTTGAAAGAACTGAAATATGAGATTGCAGACCTGCTATCAGTAATCTGTGAACTATCATTAAAATCATCTCTAATACCTGAAGATTGGAGGATCGCCAATGTAACGCCAATTTTTATAAAGGGTTCCAGGGGTGATCCGGGAAACTACAGACCGGTGAGCCTGACGTCAGTACCGGGAAAAATGGTATAAACCATCATAAAGAATAAAATTACTCAGCATGTAGATAGTCATGGCCTAATGGGAGACAGCCAACATGGCTTTAGACAAGGAAGATCTTGTCTTACTAATCTGTTATGTTTTTTTGAAGGAGTGAATAAACAGGTGGACAAAGGTGAGTCGGTTGATATTGTGTATCTGGACTTTCAGAAAGCCTTTGACAAGATCCTTCATCAGAGACTTTTGGCAAAACTAAAGAGTCATGGGATAGGAGGCAGTGTACTATTGTGGATCAGGAACTGGTTAAAAGATAGAAAGCAGAGGGTAGGGCTAAATGGCCAATTTTCCCAATGGAGAAAGGTGAATAGTGGTATACCCCAGGGATCTGTGCTGGGTCCGCTGCTTTTTGACATATTCATAAATGACCTGGAAAGTGGAATAACGAGTGAGGTTATCAAATTTGCAGATGACACAAAACTATTTAAAGTTGTTAAAACCCAAGAGGATTATGAAAAATTGCAAGAGGATCTTGATAAATTGGAAGACTGGGCATTAAAATGGCAGATGAAATTTAATGTGGAAAAGTGCAAGGTTATGCACCTAGGGAAGAACAACCCAAACTATGGTTACACGATGCAAGGTTCCACATTAGGAACCACCACCCAGGAAAAAGATTTAGGCGTCATTGTGGATACCATGTTAAAACCCTCGGCCCAGTGTGCAGCAGCGGCGGCCAAGAGAGCAAATAGAATGCTAGGTATGATAAGGAAAGGAATGGAAAATAAAACAAAAGATATTATAATGCCTCTATATCGTTCCATGGTGAGACCGCACCTTGAATATTGTGTGCAATTCTGGTCGCCGTATCTTAAAAAGGATATAGCGATTTTAGAAAAGGTTCAGAGAAGAGACACCAAAATGGTAAAGGGGATGGAAGGATACTCCTATGAAGAAAGGCTAAAAAGGTTAGGGCTCTTTAACCTGGAAAAGAGACGGCTGAGGGGAGATATGATAGAAGTCTATAAATTAATGAACGGAGTGGAACGGGCAAACGTAGATCGATTGTTTACGTTATCAGAATATAGAAAAACTAGCGGACATGCAATGAAGCTACAGGGTAAACTATTTAAGACTAATAAAAGAAAATATTTTTCACTCAACGTGTAATCAAACTCTGGAATTTGTTACCGGAGGATGTAGTAAAGGCTGTTAGTGTAGCTGGGTTTAAAAAAGGTTTGGACAAGTTCCTGGAGGAAAGGTCCATAAACCATTATTAAGAAGTGACCGAAGATATCAATGCTTGACCCAGTACAAGCATTGTGGAACTTGTGTCTCTTGGGGAAACTGCTAGGTACATATGACCTAGATTGGCCACTGTTGGAAACAGAATACTGGGCTTGATGGACCTTGGTCTGACCCAGTATGGCATATCTTATGTTCTTATGTTTAACAGTCCCTCCTCTCAAGTGGTTTGAACCAGAGATGAGTCAACCACCCACCAAACTGTCTACCCATCAGATAAAAAGAAGATAAATCATTCTTTAGGATGTAAGAAAGGGAGAGAAAAAACAAAGAGGGAGTAGGTAAGATAAAAGGAGAAAATGAGATGTGCAAATAGGACTGGTAAAAGACAACAAATTCTTTTTCAGTATTTTCAGAGGAAGGGAAAGATGAGGGAATAAAGAGGGAAATGGAATTTAATAAATGTGAAATGATTATAAACCAAATTACCAAGGAAGAGATATCTGAAGTACTCATGTAAAGGAAGAGTGCATAAGGCTATAGCTCGCCTCAAAACAATGCTGAATGTGTAGTTTAGAGAGATTGATGGCATTGGAAGGAATAGGACTGAGGTGTCTGTTCAAAGCTGGGGTAATGGAATTTATGTTGGTTTAAGTATGGCAATTTATACATTCATCTACCCAAAGTGGTAGAAAACCAGAGAGGAAGAATTGCAAATGGACAGACTGGCTGAGCCAATTGGTATTTACTATGTAATGCTACTATAACGAGTGGGGAACACTAACATGTGTAGCATATCACACCAAATTATTTATTTATTTATTTTTATTTTACATTTCTTTTATACTGCCTTTCAGCTTATCAAAGCAGTTTACATGGAACATAACATGCATATAGTAAAAGTAAATTAGAATACTGAGAATTTGGCTATATACTGAACAATAAACAGTGAACAGCGTTTAGGATCTATGGGGGTTGTGATTATATACATACAGTCCGATTCACGAAGGGGCATGTCCAGGCCGTCTGTACATCCCTGAGGAAAAGGTGCCAGTTAGGACCTGACTCTGGACTGCTGGAACAAAATGTTCCTGTGGTGCACAGAATTGGGCCCATGGACGGCCCGGCCCGGTGTGCCCCCGCCGTGACATCCTCCCCGCAGACGCCTCCAATTCTTGCAGCTTAGGACCCCCTCTTCCCACCGCCCAACCCACGGCTTGCCTACCAAGGCCTGAATCAGGTGGCGGGGTCTCCTGCCGCCTGAATCAGGTGGCGGTCTCTCCTGCACCCAGCCCCAAGGGGGGGGGGGGGGAATCCTGGGCTTTATCGCCGGGTCATAGAAACATGACGACAGAAAAAGACCACATGGCCTATCTAGTCTGTCCTTCCATATCAACCACAACAGTCCCCTGTTTTCCTTTAGAGAGCCTCTGTATTTTTCCCATGCTTTTTTGAATTCAGACACTGTCCTCCTCTCTACCACCTCCACTGGGAGACTATTCCACGGATCCACCACTCTTTCTGTAAAGAAATATTTCCACATTATCACTCCTGAATCTATCACCTTTCACCCTCATCCCATGTCCCCTCTTAGCAGAGCTTGCTTTCAGTCGAAAGAGGCTCTCCTCCTATGCATTTATGATAGAAACATAGAAATAATGGAGAGTAAAGTGACTTGCCCAAGGTCAGAAGGAGTGCCAGTGGGAATCAAACCCTGGTCTCTTAGTCATAAGGCCACTGCTCTAACCACTAGGTGGAATAAGCAGCACATCTCCTTTGACCCAGGAGGACATACAGGACCGTGACCTGAATCGGCCCTGTATGTCCTGCCGGGCTGGCCCGCCCCCACTCTGCCCACTCTGCCCAGATCCCGTCCCTTCTCATCCCCCACCAACTCTCCTCATCCTGCTGCTCAGGACGTACGAGGAGGGCCGAAGGTGGAATCGGGCCCGAGTGGCTTGCGGGGCTGCACGTCCCACCATCCGCGTCCCAGAATTGGGCACATAGCATATGTTTACTTGATAAGGGAAGTTGTGTTTTTATTATTGCCAGGCTCATTCTCTACTGGGGGTAAGACTGCAGGGAATGGGCACTGAAAATGCTCTCACTAAATGCAATAAGGAAGTACAAATATAGTTTGTATTTTTCTGTTAAAATGACGCTGACATGAACAAGTGTCCTTCAAACTTCTTAATTAATGCTGTTTTTACCGGTATGTTCACATTTTTATATTTTTTTAAAATGGCCTAGCAACTTCATTGCAAAGCTTTTGGACCTCCAATAAAATGGAACCTGCCCCAAAGTACAGTGTCATAAGCCTTCATTCACAGCTATTTGGGTTTCTTCCCCCTTTCTTTCTCCTTTACCTCATCCTGACATTGAAGTATCAGTCCTGTAAGTGGAGGCATGAACTATAGGTTCCTCTAGAAGACAGTCCAAGTGCACTTGGAGCCACTTAGTAGGTGGCTACTGTTACATTATGGCTATGAGCTGAAAAGAAGTCTCCTTCCCAAACTGATAACTGAGGAGCAAGATGTCAGATAAGGAGAAGATTCAACCCTAGCAAAAGAAGTGAAGGTAACCCCACAAAAATAAAAGGTTTATACTGAATCACCACCAGACCTAGGGTCCACAATGAGAATGAGAGAGTGGAGAAACAGAGATGGTTAAGAAAACCGAATTCACGGTTTCTGAAACATGCTTACCAGTAAGACGCGGATGGCCATCATAGCAGCAGCTCCTGTGGACACGGTACTATCCATGAGGATGACATAATCCTCGCTAATTTCCTTGGGGAGACGCAGGTAGTGTAGCTACAAGACAAAAAGCAGCAATTCATGAAGGAATGTACATGAGGGTGGCTGGATGCATTAGACTGTCTATGAATCACATGCAGTGGAATAGTATAGGAATAGTGCAGAGTCAGAAGCATTAGCTAACCTCAAATGCTGATCCTTAACCCCATGTACAAGAGGAGGATCTCAGTTAATCTTAAGCGTTAATCATCTCTGTATAGCCAATGATTGGTGTATACTTACTTCAGGCTCTCCAGTGTCATGGTTGGTTTGTATCAGTATTTTTCCAAGACGGATATCTTTGCACACAGCTGTCAGTGCCTGCTCCATGGTCTCGCCTGCCCTCAAGATGGACACTCCTGTAATCTGAAAGTAACACATTTTAAACAATGAAGCCCAGGTGCTGGAATGGAATCTGGCAACTCTGAGGCTTCTTCCATTTCCCTCCCTATCTGGAGATCAGAGAGCCAGGTCTCCCTCCCTCCCCAGGATACCTACAGAGACAGGCCTCCTGCCCTCCACATGGGTATGCAGAGTCGGGGGATCACCTAATGTTTATTTTCAAATACTAAAAGAATGAATCCCTGGCTATTCATACAATCTATTTCCCCCCACCCCCCAATAATTTATACATTCATTCACTTTAATTATTTCAAATACTCAATGGCATGAACACCACTGAAATGGAGGAAAACACTGCTTTTGAACCATGGGTGTAGTTTGCGGGGGGAGGGGGCATTGCCCCCAAACAAAGTGGCTCTCCGCTAATTCAGTGACAGCCTGCCCCCCCTCCACCTGCGCCGCTGCCAGTGTTTTCTGTGCCTGCAAGAGCAGTGGTGGACTGGCCTCAGAGTTAAAAAAAACAACCCCCCTCCCAAAATAAGGGTGTAAGCACTTCCTTGCTAAGAAGGCTGTTCTGGTCCCGCCTCTCTCTGACGCATGCTTTTTGTCGGGGGGGGGGGGAGATAAGGGAGACTAGATCAGCCTTCCTAGTAAGGAAGTGCTTACACCCTCTTTATTTTTTTTAAATTGGATGCCAGTCTGCCGCTGCTGGCACAGAAAACGCAGTGGCAGTGAGTGGGGGGCAGGGGTGTGGGTGGAAGAATGGAAGGGAAATGCTGTGAAAATGGACACAAGGAGAGGGGGAATAGCCGGAAGTGAAATGCTGGGCAGATGGACACGAAGTGGGAGTATGGAATGGCTGGAAAGGAAATGTTGGGCAAATGGACACAAAGGGAGGGATGGGGGGTGGAATAGCCAGAAAGGAAATGATGGGCAAATGGACACGAAGGGGGTGGAAATATTGGAAAGGAAATGCTGGGCAAATGGACACAGAGGGGGGTGTAAATGTTGGAAAGGAAATGCTGGGCAAATGGACACAGAGGGGGGTGGAAATGTTGGAAAGGAAATGCTGGGCAAATGTTGCACATGAGGGAGGCAGAGGGCAGATGCTAAATATGACGTGTGGAGGGGATGACACAGAGCAGATGTTGGACACAAAGTGGGGGGGAGGCGAAACATGATACTGGATACAGTGCTGGGAGTGGAAGGCAAATGCAGGACACAAATAGGAGGTGATGGACAGATGCTGGATATAGGGGTTGGAGGAGTAGAAACAGACATAGGGTTGGGGATATAGGGGGACAGAGGGAAGATGGTGGATATTTATTTAATTAGGCTTAAATACTGCTTTTCTACCAAAGTGGTGTACATGCAGGCATTGTATATATATTTTTCCCCAAGGGCTCACAATCTGTTTTTTTGTACCCAAGGCAATGGAGGGTTAAGTGGCTTGCCCAAGGCCACAAGGAGCACCTGTGAAGTAGGGGTATATGCTGGACATATGATAGAGGGTTTAGAGGGATAGAGAGCAGAGGCTGGACATGGGGTGGGGCAATAAAGGGATGGAGGGCAGATGCTGAACGTAGGGGTTATAAGGAGATAAATGGCAGATGCTGGAGATTGGGTGGGATGAAATGGGGAAATACTGGACACGGAGTGAGGGAAAGAGAGGGAATGCTAGACATGGGGGACAGGATACGAAACAAGGGAGAGGCGCGAAGTTGGAGAGAGAAGAGACAAGACAGGGCAGAAGAGACGGGGATAGATGCTGAACACAGGTAGGGGAACTGGATATACGAAAGAGAAATGAAATCTGAGTTGATAAAGAGAGAAAAATAAATGGAAGAAAGTTCAAAGGAAAAAGATCAATGTCTGAGATGGATGTAGGGAAGCAAGTGAGGAAGACAGGAGTGAAGAGAAGTGGCAGGTGGATTGCAGACTCTGGAAAGAGACAGAGGATGCACAAACCACACACCAGCGTCAAGGCAATTAGAAAAATAAAATAGCTAGACGATAAAGGTAAAGAATTATTTTCAGTTAATGACTGGAATATATGTCAGTTTGGGGATTTTATATATGCCATCTTTATATTTTGCACAGTACAGAGGGAAAATACATCACTGTTTCTATTTCCTGTGTTGCACTGCATGCCATGCCTAGCTTGGAGTTTCAATTTAATTTTGTCTACATATTTCTACTTCGAGTTTCTTATCAATTATTCTATTCTTGGTGAGGGTCTAACTGTGTTCTGCCTGTGTGACTGAGACCATGTCTTCTGTTAGCATGAAGTTTCTATGTAGGATCTGTAGTAATCTGGCTTGTTCATTTTTTTGAATAGTGTAAGGATGTTCTAAGGCCCACTGCAATATTTATGGTGCTTCTCTTTTGTGGGTAGGCACCTTATAGTGTTGAATTTTAGAAGATGGTAGTATTATGGCATGGTAGATTTGCTTTATAGGTCTTCAGTGATTTTTGTAGGGTTGTGTTAGTTCACAATCTGCCTGGTACAGGAGAGGCTGTTAATGAGACGACATTGGAATCAGAAATGTCCTAATTCTGCTCTATACCTCTGTTAGAGGAGGGGTTTGTTGGACGCAAAGTAGATGTTCAGAAAGAAAAAGAGAACCATAGCAGTTTCTAAAATCAAATTAAAATTAGTTAAATTATAACTAATTTTTTTTAGTGTGCTAAGGCTCTCTTTTACTTTTTGCCCTTGGCATGCGAGCACCTTACATCTCTTTTGTTTTATGCAGAAAGCACAGTTACTTAACTGTAACAGGTGATCTCTGGGAACAGCAGGAATAAGTCTTCACATATGGGTACGTCGGTACCGACGGAGCCTGCACGGGAATGCTCCCCAGCATCCAATCAGAAAGCTTTTGGGAGCATCCCTCGCGCCTGCGCGCTGACTTCCCGCCCTTTCCACTTCTTCTCCTCAGTTGAGTATCATAGCTGAGACAAAGGAGAGAAAGAGGAAAGGAAGATAGATAGATACAACTCCTAGGGGAGGTGGGTGGGTTGTGAAGACTTATTCCTGCTGTTCCCAGAGATCACCTGTTACAGGTAAGTAACTGTGCTATCTCCAGGAACAAGCAGGAATGAGTCTTCACATATGGGGACTCCCTAGCTAGAGATGCCAGGGGGAGATCCCATAAAATGCATGTTCCTGGATCAGGAGTGCATTTCCCACACAGGATCTCCGGCATCCCATGAGGGAATGGAGGGTAGGAGTTGAGAATAGAAGAGCTGTAAGGAAAACAGCAAACCCAAGGACTACAGGAGAGGAGTCCATGGCATGTATGATAAGTACCATTAAAATTATTTAATGAACAGGTATAATATGGAGCTTACCTACTGGATTGTAGGAAGTAGAAAGCGGGATGGAGTCTACTGGATATGCAGTAGCGGAATCCTCAAGGTGACCTCACAGCAGTGAGGGTGAAGGTCCAGACCTGGAATTAGCAGGTGATCCAGGTGTCAACTGGGGTAGGATTAGAACGTCAGGTCTTCAATGGAAAGCTTTATGAGAAAAAGCTGAAAACTCTTTTAGATACAGAGTCATAACACTGAGGACTAAAAGAAGGACCGATTTGGACAACTAGCCCAGTCTTGGAGGGAAGAAGGGTTATGGGAAAAAGCCCATATTCCCAAGCAGAACAATGTGTACTCAAAAACAATGAAGATGTACACTATCTTTCCTAGCTGATGAGAGATAGGAAAGATATTGAAGCTTGAATCTTCAAGGATAGGGAGACCTAGAGCAAAGCGGAAGCTGTTATCACCACAGTAGTGGTTGTGAGCATAACAGTCCCCACATACTAAGGAACAGTATGAAAAAAGGAGCCCACTGTCTGTAACCTCTGAGAAAGGTACAAATTGCTATAGCATAGACAGTGAGGAGATAGTATGTAATACATATCGATCTCTAAAAGTCTCCCAACAGATACACATATATATATATATATAGGGAGATATATATATACCTATGTATATATATCTAGATATGCAGAAATATGTATCAAAATATATATATAGGTGGATATATATATATACATATGGGGGCATAATTATGCACACACAACTTACAGACATATGTATGTAGAGGAATATATAGAGATATTTACATACATGACAATAAGTCTGAAGATACACTAAGCCCCATAAGAACATTCACATGGGGAATGTGAGGGGAAAGATTCATCCAATAACAAGAGGGTGAAACCCACTTGACAAATATATAGAGAATCTATTTCCGTGGGCTAAGAGGATGCAGGAATGCAATCCAGTAAAATAACCAGGATGGTTGCGTGAAAAACAGAGGATAATATCAGTCTGTAAAGAGCAAGTCGAGAGTCCTTTAGAACTCTGACATGGTAGATGGGTAGAAACGCATAGAGGAGATACCAGGAGGACCCACTGGAGGGACATAGGGGTATCATGCGTTACTAATAGCCTTGGATATTCACGCAGAAAAAGCTTATATTCTGAATTATAACAGGAGACAAGAGGGTGTGGAGAACCCTCAGTCATGAGAATGATTTATACGCTTTTTTCTACTATATAGAATAGCCCTCAGAGACAAAGATCAATGCTCTGTAGCAAGGGCCCATAGTAGAAAGCTTCTCTGAAGATTGCAGAGAGCATTGTGCAGGAGAATTATGAGATAAAACTGACTGAAGTCAGGTGTGTTGCCACATCCTAGGAAAAGGAGATGGCTAGAAAGAAGATAATGTGAGAAGCCTAAAGTGAATAGGATTATCCAAGATAGATGAGGACTAGCTTGGAATCACTACTGAGGCTAGACAAAAATTGTGGAAGATAGACTGGAACTTGTGGAAAAGTACCAGTAGTTCAATCACTGGAACTCCTGCATGCACAGCAGCTGAAAAAGACAGCAGAGAGAATCTTACTGTGCAAAAGAAAGAGAAACAGACAAAGGGAGAGGCGATATTCCTGTCCCTGCCTGATGAGTTATCTTGAGAATGTATTCAAGGAAACAAAAAGTCTACACTGGAATGAAAGCTAGAGAAGCTTTTCAGTATGGTACCACTCAGTCAGGGGAAACCCTGCATGAGAGGGGGAGGGTGACTTACCCATATGGCGAGTCAGCTGAAGGAAAAAATGTTCATGTTGGGACAGAAACTATCATGAGATAGTTGTAACCTCCCTTCTTGGTAGTAAGAAGAGGAGAATTCTGCAACCCATGGACAAGAATATCCTGACAGCTTAGCATACTGAAAAAGGAAAATCCCAGTGTAGAGCTTTAAGAAAAAACAGTGAACAAACTTCTGTTAAGAAGAGGTTAACTGTAGATTGTAACCTCCAGAACCTATGGTTGCTGGGTATGTTGAGACTGGCTAGAATTTGGAAACTTCAGACTAGGACGAGGTGTCCCTTGCTTGGGCACCTCTGGATGATGGGCAGGAGAAGAGTGAAACCTTCTTTTCTTAGGGAAAGAAGGCTTGGTAGGACATTTCCTACCTCCTGGGGAAGAAGAAGGCTTAGAATGGTCTCCAGAACCAGGGAAGTCAGTGGAGCAATGAGCAACCTGACGTAAAGCCTCCTTATTGAAGAGATTTTCTCCAGTACAAGGAGAATTACCCAGTGTATGTTGTGCCCATCTGTTCAAGTCAGAAGCTTGGAGCCAGGCTCTACGACGTGCTCCAATGGCAATAGCAGAGGATCTGCTAACAGACTCAAAAGAGTCTAGAGAAGCACGAGAAAGAAACCAAGAGATATTCCGGCTATGACTAAGAAGCAAGGGATAGTCAGCAGCCTTAGACTCTGACAAAAAAGGAGTCAAAAGAGATAATTTCTTTGTGACCTCCTGGAGTGTTAGACTCATATAAAAAATATAAGAAATAATCCTTGATGCTAGCATAGATGTTTGGAAGGTTTGACGTCCAAAGGCATCAAGTGCTCTAGAAGCACGACCTGGCGGATAAGAAGAATGCTTCTTCTTGCTTTTTACCTTCCTCATTGCTGATTCCACTACAATGGAATGATGGGGAAGTTGATTCTTTTGAAACCCTGGAGAGGGGGGCACCTGATACAGAACATTAGTTGCTGTAGAAGGTGAGGGAACCCTTAAAGGTGATTCCCATATTCTAAGAAGAAGATCCTGCAAAGAATGATGTAAAGGAAGTATTATATTTCCCTTTTCTGCAGGAGAGCCTTGGTTAAGATTACAGCCAGGAATAGCAAGAAAGGTTGCCATGTCAAGGAGAAACTTCTGAAAAGAAGGATCTCCAATGGGAACCATCCCTGGGAAGGCTAAGGTTGAAGATGCAGCCTGAGCACCAGAGGATGTAGTGGTCTGGTGCAGAAAAAGAACCTTACTAGATGGATAATGATACTGGCAGTCACGATTTGAGGCAGTTAGTACTGCATCGTCTATGCCAGGTATCGATTCCAAACTAGGCATGGAAAGGATCGATGGCACCAATGTAACTACAGGAATTGACATCGATACCGATACCGGTAATGGCATCGAGGCCGTCATCGGAGGCTGCTCAAGTGGTACCGAGGTAACCAGAGAGTCTTGGTGAGTATCCTCGGTACTGCGTATCCGGAAACGACAAGGGTCGGTTCCAAGGCGCGTCGGTATCCAGTCATCTAGACTAGATATCGATTCCAGACTCGGCATCGAAGGGAGCAAGTCTATCAATGCATGTCTAGAGTGCACCGACGTCGGTGGTGGTACCGGCGATGCTGATACAGGGAAGTCACTCTGGGTCGTATCGATCGGTCCCGAAGGTACCGAGGACGCCAGATGACGATCCCTGGTGTCGAGTGGAACACTCGACACTGGTGCCGGGGTATCGGTACCGCTCGAAGCGGATACCACCCCCGAGCACGGCTCAGGTATGTTCTGTGAGGGGTGAGCCCCAGGAACAACCTGAAACCCCTGAAATGCTTTGGAGCCCGAAGACTCCTGCCGGGGTTTTAATGCCAATGGGGTCTTGAGGGCAAGGTCGGAGCCGTCATCATGCGTGGCATGAGACCTACCACTCAAGGATTGGCAAGTCTTAACAGACTGACTGTGGGTTACCTGATCCTGTAGAGAAGAAAAACCCGGTGCCCTCACTGTAGGAGGGAAAACGGTATCGAGGGAAACTCGAAAGAGGGAAGGTCTTCTCTCAGCATTGCAGCCTGATAGTTCAGGGGAAAAAGGGTCAGGACCCAAACAGGTTAGACACCAGAGATTGGAGTCTAAAAAGAAAACTGCGTTTCCACAGTGAAGGCACTTCTTAGGAGAAGAAGGCTCCATGATGGAGAGGCCTTGTAGGCCCAAAAAGTTAAGACAGAAACAGAGGGAAAAATCTCTCTGAGTTTAAGAAAAAAGAAAGAAAAAACCACCGGCGGTACCAGTGTCGGCGGGAAAAACAGCCGCGACCACAAGAAAACAAGAAATGAAGTATTTAAAGAAAAAAGTTTCTGCGGTGACAGGAGGACGTCCTACCGGCTCCGCGGAAAAACGAAAAACTGAGGAGAAGAAGTGGAAAGGGCGTGAAGTCAGCGCGCAGGCGCGAGGGATGCTCCCAAAAGCTTTCTGATTGGATGCTGGGGAGCATTCCCATGCAGGCTCCGTCGGTACCGACGTACCCAAATGTGAAGACTCATTCCTGCTTGTTCCTGGAGATCATATATTTAGAGGTGCCCGTATTTTTTATCTTAGAGTGCCAGACTAAATAAACAGCTACAATTTGTTTTACATTTTAATTATATAACCACTGAATGAGAACCTCTGCTCCCTCTTTGAGTATCCTGGGGCACCAACTCATCCCTCAAGTGTTTGATATACTGGTTTCCAATCCATCTAGTGTTTTTTAAAAAGATAACCATAATGAATATGTAAATGATATGAAAGTATTCACCCTGCCCTTTGCCCCCCCCCCAAAATGAAGCAGTCAAATTATGCCCATGTTTTGAACTAGTGCAGAGATCATCCTTCAGTCTCAGAGCAATGTGCTAGCATGCAGGCCCCCTTCTCCAATTTTCTGCCTTGCGATACTTACTGACCCAAGCAGGGACCACTAGCTCTAGTGCTGTTCTGCAATGGTATCTGGACACAGGCATGAATGCCAAGGAGTTGCCTCTATGCTGTATTTCAGCGAAGGCTCGCCTTTTAAGGTCAGAAGAGTGTGCCACAGCAGTACAGTGCAGGTACATAGCAGTGGCAGGAAATCATCTCCTGGCACTATGTTAAACAGCTGCGGAATTTAGGTAGTGTGGAAGAAGAGTAATTTCTTTGTAGCTGCAAGTTCCAAGAGGAAGAGGAGAGGGGAATCCGCCAGAGCTACAGAATCAGTATAGTCTGGCTGCTGCTATTGCTCTCTCACGCTAGCAACTCACCCGCTGCCAGTGGAATCGCTTGCCCTCATAAATGGTTCCCTGAGGTGTCTCCACTGTCACAGGCTGGAAAAACAAAACCACACATTATGTCATGTACAGTATGAAGAAGGTACTACCTTAGATGCTTTAGCCTATGACCCATGACAGAAAAATCATTTTTTTTGCCTTGTACCTATTGATTATAAGGTGACTATCTCACACACCACACACATTATGTTTCCGATTTTAATACGTGTTCATGTTTTGCAGCTGCTGTGACTGTAGGTTAGTAAACAGCATGTGGACCATGTTCTCGATGAAAATATGTTTCTGTTCTGGTGGAACTGTTGTCAGCACTTCCCGCAACAGCCTAGCGCCAGAATTAGGGAGCAAATTCAGAATTAAACGAAAATACTGTCTGAGTCAGCTGATGTGTAATGAATCACAAGATATACAGTAATTATTTTTCTATCATAGTTTTATGGTCACTTTTAAGAGCTAAATGTACCTTCTGCGTACTGCTCAATATTTCAGAAATACCCAGGAAAATTACCCACTCTCAATAACTGCAGAGCCATTTTTTCTGAAACTTTCCAAGCAGATCTGCAATTCCCTGGAGCCCCTGGAAGTCTGGATCACACAAGACCTCATAGGGAATGGAATCTGATTTGTCCATGTTAGTTGTGATGTGATAAATGGCCTCATGCTCACTGAACATGAACCTATGTGGTAAGGTAGTGTGCAAGTCTCATGCCAAAGCAGCTGCTCTGGGCCTAGAGAAAGGCAAAACCTTGCTGGTGGTCTTCTGTGGAGGATTCTCAGCAGAACCACAAAAAAAAATGAATGAAACAGAATGGCCAGGCATGACAGGCAAGTATTACCATCTTTTATGTATGTGTGCTGTACAAAACGTAAAAGGTGTGATATTAATTTAAGAGACTGGCAATAAAGAGTAGCTTTAGCTTTGCATTACAGCACCAAGGACATGTAATTAGGAACCAACTCTGTTCTCCGGGAACTGGGAGGTCTATGAGTGAATACTCACAACAAAAAGAGAACAAGAAGAAATACCACACCATGTCATCCAGTCACCAAAACTGGATCATACGATTTCAAACTATCCATGGTCCTTACAGGAATATAATTAAAGGGGATATGACCTCAGAAAAGAGACTTCAACAGCAATATTCTAAAATATTTTCCTACTAATGTAAGGCTGTAAAAAATCATCATCATAGGCCAGAAAAACTCCATGTGCTTAATTTCAAAAAGTATATTTTCAAAAAATTATTTGCTGCATTTTTTATTTTGTAATTTTTTTTAATTTTTTACATTAAACAAAGTACTAAATAGGTAGTATTACCAATGAATAGCACAATCGCCATTAGATCAAACTGCTGTAATCCAGTTTCAACAGGAAAATACTCATGTTTTGCTTATTTTACCCAAAAATTCTACTACCCACACCTCCCCCACAAAGCAGCCCAAGAAGAGCAAAACAGATAACCGAAGGGCTACACCAGCCCCCATCAGCACCACCAACCCTCCACCATCCCACCTCACCCACTCTTTATCCAAAATCATACACTCAGAAATTCAACAGCAAGCTCTATGAGCTAAGCTCAACCACACCAGCTCCCAAGTGGCTTGAAACCATACCCATTTTAACCTTCTCTATGCATTCCTTCACCATACAATAGATTCCAGCACTGGAGTAACCATAGGAGGGTCCTTCTTCTTTCAATTCAACAAAATACATTTGTGAATATAGCATGCCTTGTGGAGGAGGAGTTCCCTGCCACCCCAACCTCCTATTTTAAAGATTTCAGTTCTGTGAGATAAAGTTTTACATTTCAACCTCAGATGATCCAGGCATCAGGAAAAGCCTCCGATGACCATCAGCACAATGTAAGGGGGCTGGTGCCCCCCATGGATACCAACTCCGTGATAAAAGTAAAAGGATTGGTGGCCTGGTGGGTGCCAATCCCCCTCACCTCTTAAAAATCATTGGTGGCCCCCGATCTCCCCCTCCCCCCGAAAAAACGGATTGGTGGCCCATGGGCCCTGATGGAACTCACAACCTCGCTAACATCATCGGTAGCCTGTGGGCTTCCATTAATCCCCCCCTGCAGTACCTTTAAGCATAAAGGGGTAGGAGCGATGCCTACACACTCCTACCCCTCCCCTGTCATTTTTCAAAATGGCAGTGCTTGACCCCACAAGGTGCATACCCAGGATGCACCATGCAGGGGGAGGGACTTAATCTGCCAAATAAGGAAGGGAGGGGGAGATGGATCAGAGCCCACCAGGCCACTAATTATTTTTAGGGGATGGGAAGAGGGATCGAAACTCACCAGGCCACCAATCTCTTCTGTTGAAGGGGGCACTGGCCCGACGTTGTACTGATGGCATTGGGGACTTTTCCCAATGCCTAGATCGTGTAAGGTGAAGTGTCAGACTTCGCCTCAGATGATCCTTTTGCTCCTGGCTGGATCTTTATTTCTGCCCGAAGCTGGCACAAAGGTCTAGCATTAAAAATAATGCAAAAAAACTGTACTAAGTTTTCTTTTATAGCCTTTTGCATGCCTACTGTGCTGCAGTTAAGCGTGGTAGTTTTTCTGGTGTTCTTCCAGCACTAGCTTGCTTTCTGCATCAGAGCAAGCCTAGAGCAGGAAAAGCATCATAAAAATGCCATGCTGTTTTCTGCATCGACCCTTAGACTGTAAGCCCTCTAGGGATGGGGAAATATCTATAGCACCTGACTGTAAATCGCCTGGAACTACTACAGGAAAGACATGAGCTAAATGCTACCTAATAAATGAATTACAATGAACTAAATAAGGATGAGCCTGGATTCCCTCTCATCATAGAGTCACTGCAACAACCACCATGACCTTGGAGAAGAAACAGGGAACTGTCACAAGTGCAAAGGGGAGCACAAAAAACTGAAAGAGCTTGCTCAGAACAGCAAAATGAAGGCAGTGCTGCTGATCCTCCCAACAAGGTATATGGAAGTGTATGTCTGACAGGTCCATTGAGGTGAGAAACTCTCCCTGCCAGACCACCTGAATGACGGATCTTAGGGTCTCCATCTGGACCAGAGATGTGTTGACTCCCATTAAGTCCAGAATTGGCCAGACAGACTAATCTTTCTTGTGCATGATGAAGTAGATGGAGGCACTAGAACAATGGCTGGGAGCAACAACAGCCTTTTCAAGGTAGCCTTGACTACGGCCTTTATGGCTTCAGAACTGCAGGGAGAGACCACAAAGGTGTCTGAAATGGGCTCTCTGCAATTGATGATGTAGCCATGTTGGATGATGTTGAGGACTCTGCAACTGTTGGCCCACTGTTGGTAGAAGAATAAGAGGCAAAGCCAGCCGCCTTGCGGAAGCAAGTCGGAAGGGGCCCCCTTCCCATTAGTGGGTCAAACAGGAGGCAGCTGGTCTCGAGGCAGAGGAGTTGAGGGTCAGCAGGCCTTCTGAAAGGGCTGCGGATTGCTCTGTGACTTGATAAAGGGAGCCAATTGTTTCCCTGGGTGGTAACACCTGGAGTTCATAAAACGAGGATCAGATGTGCATAAAGACCAGATACCTGAAAGGAGCCTTAAACCTATCTTCAAGCAGCTGCTATGACTTGACTCCCTCAAGCCCTTCATCAGTTTCTCCAGATTCTCTCCTGAGGAGCTTCCCTCTAAAAGCAAGTTTAGACAGCCAAGTTTTGGAGACAGCCCAGTGACAGACTCAAAGCCACTGCCAGGTCACTGTGGCAGCCGCAAATCATTGCACGCCAACTGGCTGAGATCATACATTGCATCTTCCAGGAAAGCAGCCACCAACTTTAAGTGGGCTGACACAGAGTCATCCGGCAGTAACTGTACCCAGCGAATAAGCAACCAAGTCATTAAGCCATCACATACTGCCGCCTTTACGATAAGGGAGGAGGCTGAAAAAACATCTTCAAGAGAGCCTCTACCTTATGATCCTGCTGATCCCTAAGGGTTGCCCTGCCTTCTATTAGGATGGCAATATGCTTAGTAACCACCATCATAGATGCAGCCACCCTTGGGGAAACAGAGCCACTTGTCCAAATCTGCTTGAAGAAGGGAGTTAAGCTTACTCAATCCTTGAGAGCATCAGGTGCATCCCACTCCATGAGCACCATCCAGTAAAGGGCCTGTGGGAACATAAACCCCTGGAGGACTTAAGAAGGCCCTTGATAATAGGATCCCCTTTTGGCTTGTCCTGTCCCTTGGTAGGCACCTTGGACAACTGTAGAGAAAAAATAACTGAGCTATCAGGACAGCCAATTCCCTCCTGCCTGAACAGGTGGACCACTGGCAACAACTCCTGCACTTCCTCCAGCATGGACAGCTCCCCCTGCTCAAGACTGGACTTGCTGTCAGAAATCTTTCCACCTGAGTGGTCCTCCTAATCGGTGGGCGGAGAACGGTGCCATCTCAAGTCTTCTGGGGAGGGCATATGAGTACAGCAGTGTTCCTTGGCGTCCTCTGCTGCCTCATCATTTCACTCACGCTTTCGTACCCGTGTCCCGCCCTGTCTCATAGACTCTATGGGTCATATCTTTGCCCCCTACTGAATAGGAGAGTCCAAGGGCAAAACATTCTAAAGAATATGAACTCTGACAAGGCGCCAGCTGCACAGCTGCCTCTGTTCCAGATGCAAGTCCTTACCCCCACCAGAGCCTGCTTAAGGCAGAAGATTAGGTGGGGACTAGCTGGGAATGGCAACTTCATGACTCTTCAAAATGGTGGCCATTCCCGCCTTTATCACAGCCCCAGACTGAGGTAAAACAACGTGTTGTGGTGAAACTGTATAGTCAAGACTGGGAAGAGTCACTCCTTATGGGCCTCTGGCATTAGCACAAATTCCACAAAGCTTGTATGTTACCAGCCCACTGTCTAGTCCATGGCTCGTTGCATGCAAGGCAGTGCTTCTTGTGGCCAGGCATGCATGCATCCAGGCAGCTTAGTTTGGAAGACGTAGAGGGGCACAGTGCAAATGACAACAGTAATTCCCTGGACTGGAGATGAAGCAAGCAGGGCTACGACTACTAGCAGAAGATTGTATCCAACTGTGCCCTCTCCCATCCGTCCACTGCCACCAATGGTCATGCCTTGTAGCCCTGGTAGTAAACAAGCCACCACCTCTCTAAGATCCCAGAGTGTCTGCAGCCATTTCAAGGCCACGGTATCCTGGGCTCAGGCAGAGCTCGACTGCCAGTCATGGCACCCCAATGCCAAGCTGTGCTCAGTGTGATGGGGTCTGACAAAAACCAACCACCTCTGCTGTTTCCAGTCTTTAGTTTTTTCTTTCTGAAGAAGGAACTCTTCTGGGGAGAGGTGTGAATGGAGGTGGATGGTGGGGGGAGGGGGAAGAGGCAGGAGACAGAAAATAAAACAAAGGAATTATGTAACACTACAATCAGGGCTAAATTAAGAATAAAAGAAAGCAAAATAAAGGATGAAATTAGGCTAGGGGCTGAGCCAGGCCAAGGAACCCTATCCTCCACAGTGCCAAGGCTCAACGGTCAGGGGTACTGATGGGGAACCTGGCTGCTAGTCCCTCTCCAAGCAGGAAACTCCAGCAGGGTATCTGTAGATACGCCCTGGAGACATCAGTCAACCAGCTCCACTGGGAAGGCCCCCCACAGGACGGCTGCCCAGGATGGATCAAACGCCAAGCTGCACTGGACCAGCAACCACTATCTGCTAGAGACAGAGAAATACTGAAGGGTGTCCCTAGCTGTATCAGCACTATTACCAGTGATGTCGTCACTGGAAGCTTCTAGTCTTTCTCTGTCTCCATTATCTGTTAGTTTGGGGACATAACCCACTGGTCTGGACTAAACTTGCAAGATGATCCAGAAAGGGGATACAAGGCCTCCCTTATGAAGAAGGGCTAAACAGGTTAATGCTCTTTGGCTTCAAAAAGACGACTGAGCGAAAAGGATAGAAGTTTGTAAAATCATGAGTGGGGTGAAACTGTTAAATAGAGGACAGTTGTTTAATATTTCTAAGCAATAGATAAACAAGTGGACAAACCATGAAACTAATGGCCACTGATTAAAACCAAATCATGCAGTGCATAATTAAGCTGTGGAATCTGTTGTCAAAGGATATGGTCAAGATAACTAACACAGCAGGATTTAAGAGGTTTGGACAAACTCCTGGAGGAAAATTCCACAAAATTTTATTAGCCAGGTAGTCTTGGGTCAGGTAGCCAGTGCTCATCCATGACTCAATAGAACTTGATTTGACTCAACAAGACTTTTCTTAAATTCTTAACATTTATTGCTGCTCTTTCCTTATCAATTATTTTGCATGATTATATACTCTCATGTTCAATATTATCTGATCTATGCAAAAGCAGTCAAGTGCTTGAAAACTGCACTTTTTCAATACAATGGTCTACCAGTGGTGCATCCATGATCTGCCACTTCGATTAATGCTCTACCATTCTCGTTCTAAAAGTCCTAGTAGTTTTGATAACATATTTCTTCTTACACAGAAAAATACCATATACCACACAGGTGAAATTACAAGAGGTGAAATGCTTCAAAACATATCTATTTTGATTGCTGATATCTTGAAACATTAATTTGTATGGAAATACTAGATACTGCAACTGCCACATTTATAATGACTTCAATGTTGAGCTGTCAGTTTCTGGTTACAGTAGAGCTCTTTTTCATTAGCATAGATGGATTGAAAATTGCCTTCAGATTAAATTTCAGTTATAAGCAAGCAATAATCTAAGATCTTTAAAACATGGTAATGATAGAATCTGTTCATGTTTGATGAACTTTGTAATTCTGTTTTGTCTTTGATAATATTCATGTGCATGAAGGTATTAATCAGTGCCCTCTGACTTAAGACTTCATAGCGTTTAATAATATATCCCTATTTCGGCTGCCTTGTCCTTCATCGGTTTGCAGAAGAGTTGTTCCCCGAGGTAAGGGACATCAAGGAGCTTCTCATAACCACTGCTCGAGGTGCAATGTTTGAAGCCAGGCCTGGAATTAAGTGCCGATGCTGGTGGCGGCAACCCTCGTGCTGGATTCGAAGCAGTTGTAAGTGGCTCGGGACATGCACTTCGAGCACCGGAGGTGGTCTCTGTCAAGGCCAGCCGCGAAGCCTCCAAGCTCCTTGGCAAGGTCTTTGAAGAACATGCCGATGTAAAGTTGGTAAGTTTGTATATGGTACGTCAACATCGAGCCCTGGTAGCATTTCCACCTGAGGGCACGGGACTCCCTCTCCGGGAGCACCGATAAGTGTGTCTTCGGGCTCTTATGCCAGTGCATGGTCGACTCGACCACCATGGAGGTGTTGGGGATTGGGCCTTGTGGAAGCCTGGTCCTCGCTGGACCCGGTATATACTATCCAGGCGCCAGTCGATGACTGGCACCGATGCCGGGGTTTCCTTCTTTCTACTTTTTGATGGCATAAACAACCGATCTACGTTTACCCATTCCACTGCACTAATTTATAGACCTCTATCATATCCCCCCCTCAGCCATCTCTTTTCCAAGTTGAAGAGCACTAAACTTTTAAGTCTTTCCTCATAGGGGTATCATTCCAACCCCTTTACCATTTTGGTGGCTCTTCTCTGTATCTTTTCTAATTCTGCTATATCCTTTTTAAGATATGGTGACCAGAACTATATACAATATTCAAAGTGCGGTCACACCATGGAACGATACAGAGGCATTATATCATCCTTGGTAGTAAGCGTAGTTACTCACCTGTAACAGGTGTTCTCCAGGAGCAGCAGGAATCAGTCCTCACATATGGGTGACGTCGGCGCCGACAGAGCCCTCGCGGAGCAATTTTCCCCAGCTTTCAAAGAAAGTCTTTGGGAATTGCAGCGCGCATGCGCGGTCGCCTTCCCGCCCAAGGGTGCCATCTTAGCCAGTCAGATGACATAGCTAAAATAGACAGCATAAAAATTTGCAAAAAAAACTTAAGCAGATGATTGCAACTCCAAGGGGAGGAGGGAGGGTTGTGAGGACTGATTCCTGCTGCTCCTGGAGAACACCTGTTACAGGTGAGTAACTACGCTTTCTCCAGGACCAAGCAGGAAGTCAGTCCTCACATATGGGACTCCCAAGCTTAAGGCTACCGGAGACCCTAAGCACAAAAATGAGCTCCCTCTAGCTCAGCAGCACAGAAGGAAAGAATCTTCGCTGAATTATTACCCACCGGTAGCCCACATCCGGGATGGAGGGTAGGAGTTGCTCAAACCTCAAAGAGATTACGGAGGACTGCCTGTCCGAAAGCACTGTCCCTGCGGGACTCCCTCTCGAGACAGTAATGGACCGCAAAAGTCTGGCTCGAAGACCAAGTAGCGGCCCGACAGATGTCTGCCAGCGGAACAGAGCGGAGGTAAGCCACTGACGTAGCCTTTGCCCGAACACAATGAGCCGTGACTCGACCATCCAAGGAGAGTCCGGCTGCCCCATAAGCCCAAGTGATACAGTCCGCAACCCAGATGGACAGAGTACGCTTGGAGACCGGGAGTCCCAATTTATTGGGATCAAAAGACACAAAAAGCTGAGTAGCTTTACGGTGCTCCCGCGTATGGTCAAGGTAGAAGTTTAATGCCCTTCTACAGTCCAGGGTATGGAGGACCATTTCAGCTCGGCTGGAGTGTGGTCTGGGAAAGAAGGTCGGAAGTACCACCTCCTGATTGATGTGAAAAGGGGAGACCACTTTTGGAAGAAATTTTGGGTGAGTCCGTAGGACTACCCTATTTTTGTAGAACCGAGTGTAAGGGGGATCAGACACGAGGGCCTGCAATTCACTTACGCGCCTAGCGGAAGTGAGGGCTATCAAGAACAATGTTTTCCAAGAAAGAAAACGGAGAGAACAGGTAGCCATAGGTTCAAAAGGCGGACAGGTGATCCGCTGTAAAACCACATTCAGATCCCAGTCAGGCGCTGGCGGGCGCAGAGGTGGTTTAAGTAGAAGGAGACCTCGGAGAAACCTCGCTACGAGAGGGTCGCTGGAAAGAGGTCTGCCGTCCACCGGCACATGATGTGCTGAAAGAGCACTGAGGTGAACTTTGACGGAGTTGGACTTAAGTCCCAGATTAGAGAGGTATAGCAGGTACTGCAAGATCACCGACACCGAGCAGGAGAAGGGATCCTGAGACTGTTGGGTACACCAAACGGAAAAGCGACGCCATTTAAGGGCGTAGCATTTGCGGGTAGAAGGTCGCCGAGAAGCTAGGACGACCTCCTCCACCTCTGCCGGCAGGAGAAGGGGAGCAAGGACTACCCTCTCAGCAGCCAGGCCATTAGATTGAGAGATCTGAGGTTGGGGTGTAGCAGAGACCCCTGATCCTGAGTGAGGAGATCCGGTTGAAACCCCAGAGGGAATGGATCCTCTACCGCTAATTGCAGCAGGAGTGGAAACCACGGCTGTCTGGGCCAGCGAGGGGCCACCAGGATCATGGAAGCTTTGTCTCGGAGAACCTTGAAAAGAGTTCGAGAGACTAGCGGGATGGGAGGAAAAGCATACAGAAGGCTCTCCGACCATGAGAGTAGAAAAGCGTCTGCCGCAACTCGAAGGGGATGTGGCTGACGAGAGCAGAAGCGAGGAAGTTGCCGGTTGTGAGGACTGGCAAAGAGATCCATCGTGGGGAGGCCCCACTTTAGAAAGAGCTTCTGAACTACTAAGGGATCCAGGCGCCACTCGTGCGGCTGGAGGATCCTGCTGAGTTTGTCCGCCAGGCAATTTTCTTGGCCTGGGAGATAAACTGCCTTGAGAAGAACGCCGTGACTGACGGCCCAAGAGCAGAGCTTCTGTGCTTCCCGACAGAGAAGGAAGGAGCCCGTGCCCCCCTGTTTGTTCACGTAGAACATGGCAACTTGATTGTCCGTCTGGACAAGGACGGACTGGTGAGAGGTCAGGTGGGAGAAAGCCTTGAGAGCCAGGCGGATCGCTCTGAGCTCCAGGAAGTTGATCTGCTGAGCAGACTCCCACGTGGTCTAGAGGCCCTGAGTACGTGCCCCTTGACAACGTGCTCCCCAACCCAGGAGGGACGCATCTGTCGTCAGCACCTGGGCCGGCTGAGGTGACTGAAAAGGCATGCCGAGTACCAGGTTCGGCCGATGACGCCACCACTGGAGAGACGAGGCCAGCGGCTCGGAGACGCGCACTAGGTCTGCTAGGCCGCCTGTGGCTTGTTGCCACTGCTTGCGAAGACACCATTGAGCAGGCCGCATATTCAGGCGGGCATTGGGGGTCACATGGACGGTGGAAGCCATATGGCCGAGCAGTCTCAGGAAGCGCCTGGCGGAGACCAGGGACTGGCTGAGAAAACGGTCGGCTAGGTCCATGAGCCGTTGAGCCCTGTCGAGAGGCAGGAAAGCTCGCGCCTGAGGAGTGTGCAGTCTTGCGCCGATGAACTCGAGATCCTGTGAGGGGAGCAAAGTGGACTTTGCGAAGTTTATGACAAAGCCCAAGTACTGCAGAAGAGTCACCGTGCGGCGTGTGGCGTTGGTGACCTCCGGAGCGGACGCTGCTCTGATGAGCCAGTCGTCGAGGTACGGAAAGACATAGAGGCCGTGAAGCCGGAGATGGGCCGCCACCACCGCGAGACATTTTGTGAAGCCTCGCGGTGCGGAGGACAGGCCAAAGGGCAGTACTCTGTACTGGTAATGATTTCCTGCCACCACAAACCTTAGGTATTGGCGGTGGCTTGGGTGGATGAGGATGTGCGTGTAGGCATCCTTTAGATCCAAGGAGCATAGCCAATCTCCCTGCTGGAGGTAGGGCAGAAGGATTCCAAGGGTAAGCATTTTGAACTTTTCCCGCACGAGGAACCTGTTGAGGTTGCGCAAGTCCAGGATGGGTCTGAGGCCTCCTGTCCTTTTTGGTACTAGAAAGTACCTGGAGTAAAAACCTTGACCTCTCAGGTGGTGGGGCACCGGTTCCACCGCCTGTTCCTGTAGAAGACCTGCTAACTCCTGAAGGAGTAAGTCCCTGTGCAGAGGGAGTCGTGGAGGTTCTCCCGGGAAATAGGAGGGAGGGACCTGGTGGAAGTGGAGAAGATAGCCTTCTCTTACGACTTGAAGCACCCAGGCATCTGAAGTGATGCTGGACCACCTGTGGGCGAAGTGAACCAGCCGGCCTCCGGTGCTGGGAGGAGCCAGCGGAGGGGGAGAGGCTATGCTTAAGGAGTCAAAAGCCCCCACCCTGCTGAGCAGGGGCTGGTGGTGCAGGCTTGGGGGCTTGCTCCCTACGGGACCCGTTACCCCGTCCCTTGGCCTGCTGGCCCTGTTGGGGAGCTGCAGGGGCCTGATATTGGGGGTAGTGTTTGTAGGCAGCCGCCTTTCTCGGGTAAAAGGACTTCTTTCCCGAGCCCTTCTTTTTCTGGGAAGGGGCGGAGGTCTTCCTAGAAAGCCTAGTCCTGGTGAGAGTCTCCGTCTCGATCTGTGCAGCCTTGTCAGCCATGGGCTTGCCAAAGAGGTTTTCACCTCGGCAGGGGACATCGACCAACTTGTCCTGCACCCAGGGCTCAAGGTCAGACGACTGAAGCCAAGCCTGTCGGCGGGCACCGATGCCGGCTGCGGCCACTCGAGCCGATGCTTCAAAGCCATCATAGGCTGCTCGGGATATGAATTTTGAGCATTCCCGAATGCCAGTGGACAAGGCTAGGAACCTCCGCAAAGGTTCCTCGGACAAACCAGCGGAGAATCCGGCTAGCTCTTTAGCCAGGTCTCGGAGATACATGCCCATGTATAGCTGGTAGGTCTGGACACGACACGCAAGCATAGAGCCCTGGAAACACTTCTTACCAAGGCCATCCAGGTTACGGGCCTCCCTGCCAGGAGGCACCGAGGAGTGCATCTTCTGGCTCTTAAGACGATGCATGGCCGATTCCACTACCATGGAATGGTGTGGTAGCTGTGCTTTTTGGAAGCCAGGGCTCTTGCGGACTCGATAGATAGAATCGACCCGCTTGCTCAGGACCGGCGAGGAGGCCGGACTCTCCCACATGCGGAAGAGTAGTCGTTCCAGCATGGGAGGAACCGGTACAGTAAAGTGTTCCCTGGCGGGAGACTCATACTGGAGGGCGTCGAGCTCTTCGGCTCGAGGCTCCTCCTCGGGATCCGCAGGGAAGGCCAAAGCCTTGGCCATATCCCTGACGAAGTCCGAGAACCGGGCATCCTCCGGGGGGGACTGCTTCCGAGGTTCGGACTCAGGTGAGTCCGAGGGGACACACCGAGTCCGAAAAGAATCAGGTGACTCTTCCTCTTCAGACTCCCAGACCGACTCCGACGAGGAATCGGTGGGGTCGGCCCGGGTAGGTCGCGGCGCCTGCCGCCCCGACGCCGAGGGAGTCGGCATCGGCGACCTCGGTCCCGAACGGGAGGCCGAGGGTGACCTCGACCGAGGATCGACTCGAGTTCGCATGGACTCGAGGATCGGCTCGGTCTCCGGGGTCGACTTAGACGTCGACGTCCCGGCGGTCGGGGCAGCGGCGCCAGCGAGGCTAGCGAGCAGTGCCCGCTGCTGGTCCATGAAGGCAGACAGTCTGCTCTCCAAGGCCGTCAACCTGAGTCCGACCTCAGGTGACCCAGCAGCCCCCGACTCGGGCCCCGACGGCGTCGGGCCCGACGTCGGCGGTCTCGGAGGCGAGTCCAGGAGGACCACAGGACTTACCCGAGCAGGCAGCTCAGACTCCAGGCGAGGTCGCTTCGAGAGGTGCTCCTTCTCCAAGGACCCGGGACGGCTATCGGGGCTATGCGACCTGGCCCTCGCGGAGCCAGGAGCGTCCACCGACGCCGCCCTCGCGGGTTTCACCTTCCGTCGATGGTCCCCGGAGGGAGAACCCCTGTCGGAGGAACTCCGGCGACGGTCCGAGCTGGAACCTCTGGACGCGGAGGCCTCCGACGAGGTCCGGGTACGGCTGGGGTCAGCGAAAATCCTATCCCGCTGATGCCGCCGACTTCTCAACGCTTTGGAGGACATTTTGCCGCAGGCCCCACAGATCATTTCTTCATGATCCGGGCCCAGGCAGCGGAGGCAATTGTCGTGTGTGTCAGTTAGTGACATATTTCGGTCACACTGACCACACCGCTTGAAACCACTGGCAGCCATCGGGGGAAAAAGGGCCCCTGCGAGGTCAAAGGACCGGGCTGCCAGGGAAAAACCGAAAACGAAACTGACTAAGTCAGAAAAACCGAAAAAGAAGAAGAGGACTCGTGACCGGCGTCGCGAGTCCGGGCGGGAAAAAGACCGGCGTCGAACCGAAGAAAAAAGAGAGAAAATTACTAACAAAATCAACTTTTTTGCGGGGACACGACGGGTACGTCTGTAGGGCTCCGCGGAAAAAAGAAGACTGGCTAAGATGGCACCCTTGGGCGGGAAGGCGACCGCGCATGCGCGCTGCAATTCCCAAAGGCTTTCTTTGAAAGCTGGGGAAAATTGCTCCGCGAGGGCTCCGTCGGCGCCGACGTCACCCATATGTGAGGACTGACTTCCTGCTTGGTCCTGGAGAATTCTCCATTCCTTTCCTTTCCTTATGATTCCTTTTTTGGCCGCTGCAGCACACTGGACAGAGGGTTTCAACGTGTTATCCACGATGATGCCTTAATCTTTTTCCTGAGTGATGGTTCCTAATGTGGAACCCTGCATCGTATAATCATAGATTGGGTTGTTCTTTCCTAGGTGCATAACTCTACGCTTGTCCACATTAAATTTCATCTGCCATTTACACGTGCAGTCTTCCAATTTATCAAGGTCCTTTTGCTCTTTTTCATAATCCTCTCGTGTTTTAACAACTTTGCACAATTTTGTGTCTTCTGCAAATTTGATCTCCTCACTGGTTATTCCTATTTTCACGACATTTATAAAGATGTTAAAAAGCAGAGGGCCCAGCACAGATCCCTGGGGTACTCCAGTATTTACATTTTTCCATTGAGAAAATTGGCCATTTAGCCCTACTCTCTGCTTTCTATCTTTTAACCAGTTCCTGATCCACAATAGTACACTGCCTCCTACCCCATAACTTTTTAACTTTGCATGGAGTCTTTCATGAAGGACCTTCTCAAAGACTTTCTGAAAAAACAGATACACTATTATCAACCAGCTCACCTTTATCTACCTCTTTATTCACACCTTAGAAAAATTATAACAGATTAGTAAGACATAACCTTCTTTAGCTAAATCCATATTGGTGTTATCCTATTAAACCATGACTATCTATATGTTCAGTAATTTTATTCTTTATAATAGTTTCTACCATTTTTCCTGGTACTGACATCAGATTCACGGGTCTGTAGTTTCCCAGGATCACCCCTGCAACCCTTTTTAAAAACTGGTGTTACAATGGCCATTCTCCAATCTTCCGGTACTACAGATGATTTTTTTTTTTTTAATTTTTTTTTATTGAGATTATACAATAGAAATACAAACCATTTGAAAAAACAGCGTTCACACATTAGAATCAAAAAGCAAACCTCAACCTGGGTATTATGCCTAAATAACTCATAATACAATGCAGATATACTACACTAAAAAAACTCCCCCCTCCCCCCCCCAGCAATCCCCCACTTCCCCCCTCCATATTATAACCTATCCCTCCCCCTCTGTACTCCCCCCCCAGCTCCCCTTCTGCACCCCCTATAGTCTGCATGCCACTGCACACTCACTGAGCATCTCAGCCATAACTCTACACGCGTTGTCCTCCTCCGCCTTCCAACCCCCCTCCCCCACCCCCTCTCTCCACGCCTGCAACCATCTCCAAACCCTCTGCCAATATATCGCACTTTGCCCTCCTTTCCCCCGTCTCAACTCTCTTAATTTATACATCAGGCTCACCTCAGCCACTCTTCGCACAAATCCCGCCAATTGTGGTATACTCTGTCCCCCCCAGTGCTGTGCGATCTCGCAACGAGCTACAGCAATACAATGATGCAGTACCCACTCCTCCCGTCTCGAAAGATCATCATCCAGTTGATGCAACAGGCATGCCTCCGGTCTCCCATGCAAACTATGCCCGGTCATGCCATAAATCACCGCAATTACCTGCTCCCAGTACCCCTGTAACTTATCACACTTCCACCACATGTGCATCCAGTCCCCTCTTTCAGCACACCCCCGCCAGCATAAATCATCCCTTCCCCTCCCCGCTCGATACCGACGTACTGGCGTCCAATACCATCTGTATAATACTTTATAAGCATTTTCTTTAATTTGCGTGGCTATGGACACAGTAGCAATCGTCTGGAGTAACTTCTCCCAAGCCTCTACCGTCCAACACACACCCAAATCCTCCTCCCATTGCAACATATAGCGTAACTTGCATACACCAGTCCCCATTAGGCCTCGGTAAATTCTGGACAAAACCCCCTTTTGACCCATCTGGCCAGAGCATAGAGCCTCAAACCAGCCTCTATTTTCCCAGAGATCTTTCCATATCTTCGGTTGCCTTACAAAGTAGCTTAATTGTATATAGGCAAAATGATCACTCTCTTTCAGCTTATAGAGATCCTTAATGCCTTCAAACGGATGCATTCCCTGAGAGTGTATAACTTGGTGAATGTACTCCAGCCCGTTTTGTGCCCATCTACGTAAAAGTTGCTCATCGGGGCCCTGTCCCCGCTCGAAGCAGGCCGCGATTGGCATCCCCTGCATGTAGCCTTTATCTGGAACAAGCTGAGGCTTGTTGCGTTTCCAGATTTTCAAACTATTCGCCACCATGGGGTTTAGTGCCTGTATGTCGAGTCCCTTAGTCCCCCTCCAAATCACCCGTTCAAGTTCCACCCCCCCCCCCCACCAACTCGTGCTCCATTTGAACCCAAGATTTCAATGTTCCTCTGTGCCACTCATAAATCGTTTTTAATTGCACTGCCTCATAATATTTGCAGATATTAGGTACCCCCAGCCCCCCCTCTCCTTTTGTCCGTTGCAATACTCGCAATGCTACCCTCGGGCGCTTCTGCACCCATATAAACCTATTAACTAACCGTTGTATCCTTTTCAAACTAGTCGGCGGAACCCATATCGGGAGCGTCTGGAACAAAAACAACAGTCTGGGCACAAGCATCATTTTAACCGTCGCAATGCGCCCAAATCACGATAGGTATCCCCTTCCCCACCCGTCCAACCAGCCCTCTATCTTCCCCAGAACCCTCCGATAGTTCAAGTTATATAACTCGTCAATTTTATTGCTAATCCATATGCCAAGGTACCGGATACTTTCTCGCGCCCATATGAAGGGATATTTCTTTGCCAGTACATTAACTACCTCGCTGGAGACCGCTAAATTCAGGATTTCCGATTTGTTCCAGTTGATGGTAAACCCCGACACTTTACCATATTCCTCCAGTTCCCACATAGCTATGGGGAGGCCGACCCGGGGTCTCGCCATACTTAGAATTATATCGTCCGCGAACAGGGAAATTTTATAGTCACTCCGCCCCACTCTTATTCCAGATATATCCGCCCGTTCTCTAATCCTCTGCGCCAAGGGCTCTATTGCTATTGCAAACAGTAGCGGAGATAATGGGCATCCCTGCCTTGTTCCCCTCCCTTGGTCAAAAAACTGCGAATGGGCCCCATTCACCCTCACACATGCTTTTGGATGCGCATATAGCGCCTTCACCCAAGCAAGAAAGAAACTCTCCCCCCAGCCCCACCTTCTCCAGCACCTGGAAAAGAAAAGGCCAAGACACCTGATCGAAGGCCTTCTCCGCATCCAACGAGAGTAGGAGCGCCTCATCCTTTCTCCGCTCGCTAGCCCAGATAATGTTTAAGATCTTTCGGATATTATCCGCAACCTGTCTACCAGGAATAAAGCCCGCCTGATCTTGGTGTATCAGTGTTCCAATTACTTTATTGAGGCGCGTGGTGAGAATCTTAGCTAAAAGCTTGGCATCCAGGTTAAGCAGGGAGATAGGCCTATAAGAGGCACACTCCTTCGGATCCTTCCCCTCCTTGTGAATTACTGTTATACCCGCCCACCCCATTGTGTCCGCTAATTTCCCACCCACCCGTGGTTGGTTAAATAAGTTCACTAGAGGCCCAATTAACAGATCTCCGAACTTCCTATAAAATCTGGCAGACAGACCATCCAACCCTGGGGCTTTCTCTAATTTTAACTGTTTAATTGCCCTCCCTACTTCGTCTGCTCGAATGGGTTTATTAATTTCCTCCTGTTCGCACTCTCCCAACTTAGGCAAGTCTATGGAGTCAAGGTAGTTTCGCACCCTCCCCGCCTGTGGCAGGTCTCTTGCTTTGTACAGCTCCTGAATAGTATTCCTTAAAGACATCCCTAATCTCCCCATCTTTAGTAACCAATTCCCCGCCCTTCCTTCGAACCCCTATTATGTGAGAGCGAAGCTTCTGCTGCTTCAGCTTCTGCGCTAGATACCTCCCAGCCTTATTCCCCCTTCAAATACCTCCTGCCTCAGAAGCTGCAGCTGATAACGTATCTTTTCCGCCTGCAATTCATTGAGTTGCGCTCTCGCTAGCAGCACCCGTCCCCTATAAGTGTCTCCCCTCCCTTGCCCATCCAGTTCTTCCAGTTCCAGCAGTCGTTCCCTCAAGAACCGCTCTCTATCCTCCCGCTCCCTCTTTTTTCGCGCCCCCCATTTGAGCAATACGCCCCGTATCACCGCCTTATACCCATCCCATATACCACTACAGATGATTTTAATGATAGTTCACAGATTACTAATAGTAGGTCTGCAATCTCATATTTCAGTTCTTTCAACACCCTCAGATGTATATCATCTGGTCCAGGTGATTTGCTACTCTTCAGTTTATCAAATAATTTTAACATATCTTCCTGGTTCATTGATATTTCTTTCAATTCTTCTGATACATCACCTTTGAAAACCATTGCAGGCATCTGTCCTCCACCCCCATCCCTATATCTTCTTCAGTAAAGACCGAAGCAAAGAACTCATTCAGTCTCTCCACCATGGCCTTGTCCTCCCTTAGCGCCCCATTTACCCCTCTATCATCTAATGGTCCAACTGACTCTCTCACGGGTTTTTTGTTATGAATCTATTGAAAAAGCTTTTATTTGCGTTTTTGTTTCCACGGCAAGCTTTTTTTCAAATTCTCTCTTTGCCTGTCTTATCATTGCCTTGCATCTAACTTGCCAGTGCTTATGTTTTCCGTTTTTATTATTTTGCTCCTTTTTCCATTTCCTAAAAGATGCTTTTTTTGGCTATAACAGCCTCTCTGACCTTGCCTTTAAATGATGCTGGCAGTTTTTTGACCTTCCTTCCACTTTTCTTAAAACATGGAATACCTGTGGCCAGAGCTCCAAGATAGTATTTTTAAACAATGCCCATGCTTGATGTAAATCTTTCACCTTTGCAGCTGATCCTTTTAGATTTTTCTTAACTATTTTCCTCATTTTATCATAGTCTCCTTTTTGAAAATTTAAAGGTAGTATTATGGATTTCCTTGCTGTCGTTCTTCCATTTATTAAATCAAATGCAATCATGCTATGATCACTAATTGCCAAGTGGCCCCAACCACCTTATCTTTTGCACCAGATCCTGTGCTCCACGAAGGACTAGATCCAAAATTGCTTCCCCTCTCATTGGTTCACGAACCAGCGGCTCCAAGAAGCAGTCATTTATTTCATCTAGAAACTTTCTCTCTCTAGCATGTCCTGCTGTGACACTGACCCAGTCGATACCAGGATAATTGAAATCACCCATTACTACTGTGTCGTAACTTTTATTCGATTTCTTGATTTCTTTTAGCATTTCATCATTTATCTGTTCTGGCCAGGGGGTCGGTAGTATACCCCCACTGCTGTCACCTTCCCCTTCTTACATGGGATTTCTATCCATAGAGATTCTATATTGTATTTTGTTTCCTGCATCACTTTAATTCTGTGTGACTCAATGCCCTCTCTAACAGAGCGCAACCCCTCCACCAATTTGATCTATTCTATCATTACAATATAGTTTGTACCCAGGTATCAGTGTCCCCATTGGTTATCCCCTTTCCACCAGGTCTCTGAGATGCCAATCATATCTAAAGAGTAGTTACTCACCTGTAATAGGTGTTCTCCAGGAGCAGCAGGAATCAGTCCTCACATATGGGTGTCATCGGCGCCGATGAAGCCCCAGAGGAGCATTTCCCCAGCTTTCTATGAAAGCCTTTGGGAATGCAGGCACGCATGCGCGGTTCCCTTCCCGCCTAAAGGTGCCATCTTACCTCAGTCAAATGACATAGCTAAGAATAGCACACAAAAATGAAAAATAAACTATGTACAACTGCAACTCCAAGGGGAGGAGGGAGGGTTGTGAGGACTGATTCCTGCTGCTCCTGGAGAACACCTGTTACAGGTGAGTAACTACTCTTTCTCCAGGACCATGCAGGAAGCAGTCCTCACATATGGGTGACTCCCTAGCTCTGGGCTACCAAGGAACCCAGGCTGAACAAGAGGACTCCCTCTAGTCCCAGCTGCAAAGAAAGGCTTTTCAAAGACACAACCTCCACCAGTAGCCCAACAGAGGGCAGGAGTTGCCTTAACCTCAAAGAGATTCCGGAGTACTGCTTGGCCAAAAGCACTGTCCCTACGGGACTCCCTCTCCAGGCAATAATGGGCCGCAAAAGTCTGGCTTGAAGACCAAGTTGCAGCCCTGCAGATGTCTACCAAGGGCACAGAGCGGAGATGAGCCACTGAGGCAGCCACTGCCCTGACTCGGTGAGCCGTAACCCTACCCTGCAAAGGAAGGCCAGCTGCCTTGTAAGCCCAGGTGATACAGTCAGCCACCCAGATGGACAAGGTACACTTGGACACAGCCAACCCCAACTTATTGGGGTCAAAGGAGACGAAGAGCTGGGTACTGTCAAGGTAGAAGGATAAGGCCCTCCTACAGTCCAGGGTATGCAGGACTGCTTCAGCCTGGCTTGCATGAGGCCTAGGGAAGAATGTTGGAAGAACCACCTCCTGGTTGAGGTGGAAAGAGGAGACAACCTTAGGGAGGAACTTTGGATGAGTCCTAAGGACTAACCTGTTCCTATAAATCCTGGTGTAAGGCCTATCACAGGCCAGGGCCTGAAGCTCACTTACTCACCTAGCCGAGGTAAGGGCTATCAGGAAGAGTGTCTTCCAGGAGAGGAAGCGCAGTGGACAAGTAGCCATCGGCTCAAAAGGTAGGCGAGTCAGTTGCTGCAAGACCACATTCAGCTCCCACTAAGGGGCAGGAGGACGGATAGGAGGCTTGAGCAAAAGCAAGCCCCTAAGAAAGCGAGACACCAAGGGGTGACCAGACAGAGAATGTCCCTCCACCAGAGAGTGGTGAGCTGCTAGAGCTGAGAGGTGGACCCGAACAGAATTGGATTTAAGACCTTGATTTGACAAGTGCAGCAAGTACTGAAGGACTACTGGCACAGTACAGGAGAAAGGATCTTCTGTACGTAGCTGACACCACACAGAAAAGCTCTTCCATTTGAGAGCATAGGTTTTCCTAGAGGCTAGGACAACCTCTTCAACCTCCTGAGGCAGGCCCCAGGGAGCCAAGACTACCCTTGCAGCCTCCAGGCCATCAAATTGAGAGCCTTGAGATTGGGGTGCAGAAGGGAACCCTGCTCCTGAGAGAGAAGGTCGGGTTGCAACCCCAGAGGTAGTGGAGGATCCACCGCCAGTTGAAGCAGAAGAGGGAACCAAGGCTGTCTCTGCCACCTGGGAGCCACCAGCAGGACCAAGGCCTTGTCCTGAAGAATCTTGAAGAGAGTTCGGGCCACCAAGGGCGTGGGAGGAAACGCATAGAGGAGGCCCTGAGACCAAGATATCAGAAAAGCATCCGCTGCTATCCGCAGAGGATGCGGTTGCCTGGAGCAGAACTTTGGCAGTTGCTTGTTCATTGGGCTGGCAAAGAGATCTATCAAAGGGAGACCCCATTTCAGGAAGAGCTTCTGAACTACTGAAGGATGCAGCTGCCACTCGTGGGGCTGCAGTATTCTGCTTAATCTGTCTGCCAGGTAGTTGTCCTGGCCTGGAAGGTACACAGCCTTGAGGAGCATGTTGTGCTTGAGGACAAAAGAACAAAGGTCCTGAGCCTCCCGACAAAGGATCCTGGACCCAGTTCCGCCCTGTTTGTTCACATAAAACATGGCAACTTGATTGTCTGTCTGAACCAGGACAGACTGGTGAGCCAGGGTAGGAGTGAAAGCTTTGAGTGCTAATCGAATAGCTCTGAGTTCGAGGAGATTGATCTGCTGTGCAGCTTCCCAGGGAGACCAGAGGCCCTGGGTGCACCTGCCCAGACAATGAGCTCCCCAGCCTTGCAGGGAGGCATCTGTGGTCATCACTACTGTGTACCTTGGAATCTGAAAAGGCACCCCTTTCAGTAGATTGGGTGGATGCAGCCACCAGTTGAGGGAGTGCAGAAATGGTCTGGACACCCTTATCCTGTCTCTGAGGCTGCCTGTGGCCTGTGACCACTGAGCCCGAAGGCACCACTGTGCAGGCCTCATATAGAGCCTGGCATTGGGGGTCACATGTACTGTCGAAGCCATTTGGCCTAGAAGCCTCAGGCAGAGTCTGGCGGAGACCAGGGACTTGTTGAGAAACTGATTTGCCAAGGCCATCAACCTTTGGGCCCTGTCTGCTGGCAAGAAAGCCTTTGCCAGCAGAGAGTCCAGCCTTGCTCCTATGAACTCTAAATTCTGGGAGGGGAGCAAAGTGGACTTTGCGAAGTTTATGACAAACCCCAGGCTTTGTAGAAGAGCAATAGTCCTGAGGGTGGCTTGATTGGCTTCTTGGCATGTCTGAACCCTGATGAGCCAATCGTCTAGAAAGGGGAAGACAAAGATTCCCTGATTTCTCAGGTAGGCCGCCACCACTGCTAGACACATTGTAAAGACTCTGGGGGCGCAGGTGAGGCTGAAAGGCAGCACTCTGTACTGATAATGGTTTCCTCCCACGATGAACCTGAGGTACTTTCTGTGGTCTGGATGAATGAGGATGTGAGTGTACGCATCCTTTAGATCTAAGGAGCATAGCCAATCTCCCTGCTGGAAGTAGAGCAGAAGAGTCCCAAGAGTAAGCATCTTGAACTTTTCCTTCACTAGGAACTTGCTGAGGTTCCTGAGGTCCAGAATGGGTCGAAGGCCACCGGTTCTCTTGGGCACCAGGAAATATCTGGAGTAGAACCCTTGACCTTGTAAGTGGGGAGGCACAGGCTCCACTGCCCTGTCCACCAATAGACCATGAAGCTCTTGTAGAAGGTGGTCTGTGTGCAGGGGAGGCCTTGGAGGCTCCCCTGGAAAATATGGTGGAGGCAGTTGGTGAAAATGGAGGGCATAGCCCTTGTGGACTATCTCCAGCACCCAACTGTCCCCGGTGACAAGGGGCCACTGGTGGGCAAAGAGGGCGAGGCGACCTCCTGTGCAGGGTTGGGAGAGCAGTGGAGGAGAGGCTACGCTCAAGGAGTCAAAAGCCCCCACCCTGCTGAGTGGTAGCAGGGGCCTGAGGCTTGGGGGTCCTCTGCCTACAGGGCCCATTACCCTGGCCCTTGGCTTGCTGACCCTGGGGGGCAGCTTGGGCAGCTTGATATTGCGGGTACTGTTTGTAGGCAGTGCCCTTCCTCGGGTAAAAGGGCTTTTTACCCGAGCCCTTCTTTTTATGAGAAGGGGCAGAGGTCTTCCTCGACAGCCTTGTCCGTGTGAGGTGCTCAGTTTCGAGCTGAGCGGCCTTCTCGGTCATGGGCTTGCCAAAAAGGTTCTCACCTCGGCAAGGGACATCGACCAACTTGTCCTGAACCCATGGCTCGAGGTCCGATGACTGCAGCCATGCCTGGCGTCGAGCCGCGATGCCGGCTGCTGCAACTCGGGCCGAAGCCTCGAAGCCATCGTAGGCGGCGCGGGACATGAACTTCGAGCAGTCCCGAATCCCCGAAGACAAGGACTTAAATCTCTGCAAGGGTTCCCCGGAGAGACCAGCAGAGAACCCGGCCAATTCCTTGGCCAGATCCCGCAAGTACATGCCCATGTACAGCTGGTAGGACTGAACACGGCAAGCAAGCATCGAGCCCTGGAAGCACTTTCTACCAACGCCATCGAGGTTCCGGGCCTCCCTGCCAGGGGGCACCATGGAGTGCATCTTCTGGCTCTTCAGATGATGTATGGCCGATTCCACAACCATAGAATGGTGTGGTAGCTGTGCCTTTTGAAAGCCAGGGCTCTTCTGGAGTCGATAGATTGAATCGACTCGCTTGCTGAGAACCGATGCCGAGGCTGGTGCCTCCCACATATGGAAGAGGAGCCGTTCCAGCATCGGAGGAACCGGAACAGTAAAGGCCTCCTTCGGAGGAGTCATACTGTAGGGCCTCGAGCTCTTCAGCTCGAGGCTCCTTCTCGGGGTCCGTCGGGATAGCCAAGGCAGCGGCCATATCTCAGACGAACTCCAAGAACCGAGTATCCTCCGGGGGGACGACCTACTCCGGGGTTCAGACTGCGGTGAGTCCGAAGGGACGAACCGAGTCTTGAAGGTATCAGGAGACTCCTCGTCCTCCGTCTCTCAAGCTGACTCGTCTGAGGAGGAGTCAGGGTCCGACCCCGCGGGACCCTGGAGCACCCGCCCCGACGCCGGAGGCACCGGCATCGACGCCCTCGGTCCCCAACGGGAGGTCGAGGGAGACCGCGACCGAGGTCGACTCCGAGCCACGATGGACTCGAGTATCGGCTCGGTCTCCGGGGTCGACTTCGAAGTAGATGTCCCGGTGGTCGGGGCAGATGCGCCAGACAGGCTGGCCATCAGTGCCCGCTGCTGCTCCATGAAGGCAGACAATCTGCTCTCCAAGGCTGTCATCCTGAGACTCAGCTCGGGAGACGCAGCAGCCACCGACTCAGGCCCTGGCGGTACCGGGCCCGACGTCGGCTCCCTGGGAGGAGTCCTCGAGGACTATGGGGCTTACATGTCCAGCAGACTCCGGCTCCACGCGAGGAACTTTTGCAGGCTTCTCGAGTCCCACGGGCCCGGGGTGACGGTCAGGGGTCTTAGACCTGGCCCTCGAGGAGCCAGGGACCTCCGACGACGACGCCCTCTTGAGCCGCTTCTTCCTCTTGCGTTCCCGGTCAGGGACCCCCTGTCCGAGGAGCTTCGACGGCGCTCGGGATCAGAATCCCGAGATGTCGAGGCCTCAGACGAGGTCCGGGCCCGGCCGGAGGCTGAGTCCGAGAAAAGCCTTTCTTTTTGCTGCTGGCGACTTCGGAGTGCCTTGGAAGACATCTTTCCACATGGCCCGCACGACTTAGGGTCGTGGTCGGGGCCGAGGCACCGAAGGCAGCAGTCGTGTGTGTCGGTGAGAGACATCAGTTTCTTACACCGATCACACTTTTTAAAACCGCTGGAAGCCATCGGGGAAAAGAGTCCCTGCGAGGTCAAAGGACCAGCCTTCCAGGGAAAAAAGGGCGCGAACGCCAGCCACAAAGGGCAAAAACCGAAAAAGAAGAATCGGGCTCGATACCGGTGTACCGAACCCGGCGGGAGGGGAACCGGCATTGAACCGGGAGAAAAAATAGCGAAAATCGCCAAAAAAAAAATCTAATTTTAACCGGGAGAACAGGACACACGTCCGGTGGACTTCACGGAAAAAAAGAGACTGGGGTAAGATGGAACCTTTAGGCGGGAAGGGAACCGCGTATGCGTGCCTGCGTTCCCAAAGGCTTTCATAGAAAGCTGGGGAAATGCTCCGCTGGGGCTTCTTCGGCACCGATGACACCCATATGTGAGGACTGCTTCCTGCTTGGTCCTGGAGAACCTTTCCTTTAGTGCTATATATTCTAGCTCTGCCATCTTATTTTTTTAAACTTCTAGCATTTGTATAGATACAAGCATTTTAGAGGTTGTATTTTATTCATATTAATCTGGTAATGAGTTGATAGGGGTAATTTGGAATCTTTTAGTTCTGTCTGCTCTGCAATAAGGGCATCTGGGATACTTTCATCATTACTAGAACCTCTCTGTGAGGATGCCGTAACTTCTCTCTTTTGCTAGTAACCTTCAAGGATACATCCTTCTGAACCATGCGCTCTTGGGTGACTGTCAGTTTTCCCTTATTATCTAGTTTAAAAGCTGCTCTCTTTCATTTTTAAAGGTTAATGCCAGCAGTCTGGTTCCATCCCGGTTAAGGTGGAGCCCATCCTTTTGGGAAATCCCCTCCCTTTCCCAGAATGTTGTCCAGTTCCTAACAAATCCAAAACCCTCTTCCTTGCACCACTGTCTCATCCACGCACTGAGACTCCAGAGCTCTGCTTGCCTTTTGGGTCCTGCACGTGGAACGGGGAGCATTTCAGAGAATGCTATCCTGGATTTCAACATCCTACCTAAAAGCCTCAATTTGACCTCTAGAACCTCCCTCCCACACTTTCCTATGTCACTGGTACCAACACGTACCAAGACAGGAGGCTCCTCCCAAGCACTATCTTAAACCTTATCTAGATGGTGTGTTACCAGGTGATCCTCATGTCCACCAGCCACCCAGCTATCTACATGCCTAATGACTGAATCGCCAACTATAGTAGCCGTCCTAATCCTTCCCTCGTTGGCACATGTCCCTGGAAAAACCTCCTTGGTGCAAGAGGGTTTTACATCTCCTTGAGGACAGGTCCTAGCTACAGGATCACTTCCTGCCACACCAAGGTGATGCTCTCCTTTCATGTGACCTCTCTCTTCCATGGCAACCGAGTGGCTGCCAGACTGGAGGTGGGACTTCAGCAAGCAATCCAACATGGGAAACACACAAATTACCCCAGATCCTGACCTCAGGCCTCTGTGCCGCACCTGTCCAGAATGGCAGGTGCGGAACAGAGGCCCACAAAAGACAGCCCTTACCCAGGGAATGATGCACAGTTCCCAGGCTGCAACTGACAGCAGAGACACACAACTCCTCACCGACTCAAACCTTTCTTTTGTTTTTCGCTCTTAAAGAGGTAAGCCTCGGGATCCAACCTCTGGTGACGAGTGGGGGAGGGGAGGAGAGAGAGAAGGGGAAAAGAAGAAAGAAAAAGAAATAAAAAAGACAAGCAATCAGGAAGCTGTGCAAGGAAGGCTAAGGGAAACCCAGCAAACAGCTACAGGCCCAAATGCTCAACCAACCAGAAAAATCCGATAGGGAGCAGGCCTTATGCTTCCAGGCAGGGAACTCCAGTGATGTTGTCACTGAAACTTTCTAGTTTTTCTTTTGTCTCTATCATCTGCTGGCAGGGGGACTCAACCCAAAGGTATGGCTTGGTTTATTTATTTTACATCTTTTTTATACTGTCTTTGTACAAGTCAAGACTCGGTGCTTGAACATTAAACATTAACCAAACATACTCATTACATTTAACATTAGCTCAACAGGTATTAAAGGTGGAAAGGGTATTGAACTTAACTATGTCTGCACAGTTAAGTTCAACTTAACTATTCAACTGCACTGGCTTCCATTTGCCTCGTGTGCCAGATACAAGAGTGCCTTGACCATCTTCAAGATAAGAAATAACATCTCCGCTGGAACCTTACAGGATCTGATATGCACAGATTCAAACAGACCCAAGAGACGGAGCACCAGACACACCATTCCAACCCCTAATTCTTTCATCATAGTTAACAACTCTACTTCGAAGAGGGCTCTTTCACTAGCAACACCCACCATCTGGAATTCTCTCCCAGAGAAAGTTAGGACATTCAGGGACCTAAAGGACTTCAGAAACATCTCAAAACCCTCCTCTTCACCGATCACTACAAAGACAATAATTAGTCCATCTCCTCAAGTCACATGCCTAATAAACAGCTAATCCTTTTACATAAGTTGCAATGCATATAAGTTACGCCTCCGAGCAAACCCTGCATGCTACACCAACCTTAGTTTAACTTTAAGTTCTCTGTAATATTTGATTTTTAATGTAAACCGCTTTGATTATATGAGAAGGCTGTGTTAAATAAATAAATATTGTCTAATAGGACAATCCGGAAACACTGTTTGGAAAGTTGTTTGATTAGAAGGAATGAATGGGGTAGAAGCAACATATGCTCTAATTAATTCAAACCAAACAGTGATTTGTTCAGAAACTGTTTTTATAAGCATTGCACTGGATTGATTTAAAAGTATTATGGGATTATTTGAATACTTTTTAACACTATGTAGCACCTTGTGCTTAAACTATAATTAAAGGATTTCTGGTAATTGTCCCTGATGCAGAGACTGCTAAATGTGGACATCACTGTTAGCAATTGCCCTTACCACTGGAGGTAAGTTAATAATAACCTTATTATTTAGAAAGTATCAATGGTTCTGGTGGTTTTTGAAATTTGGCACATGGGACTTAAATAAGCATTGTGTGCTTGACAATCAGAAATGACTGCATACATTTAAAAGTGAGAAAAAAAAAAGATAAAAATCATTTATATTACATTAAGCACAAGTGTTTTTTCTGACCTATGATCGATTTATAGCCATTTTACCATATTGCTGATTCAGGCTTTTTTGGGGTCTCTTCCCTTTTAAATATATATCTATAACAACACTTGGCTAGTTTGGTGGAATTCTGATTTATTTCTAGTGGTAACTATACATCCTATCACCATTTTTTGGTATATTTCAATCACTAAAACTCATACCACTACAGGCAGCCTCCTCTGTAACACAGGACCATCACTCTCAAACTGCAACTGTAGAAATTATGGTCTCAGAGACGTCGGTGTTCAGTCACTAGTGGATGCTTGTTCTGAGCAGGGTGCAATGGACAGAAAGGACTCCAGATGAACTGAGTCTGAAATGCGAGTATCTCACCTTCAGTGGCAGAAAAGAGAGGGCATGTTCTATCAGGAGCCTCATCAGCCGCTTGGAGTAAAAAATAAACTCATCACGGTTGGTGTCTCTATTCCTGGTGAGATAAGGAAAAGATAGGTAAGTAAAGATCTTCTTCAAGTGGTCCAAAGTTGGGAGCAGGTGGATGGTCCTCAGAAGGATTGCCAAGTATGTGTATCAATGACTGAGACCAGAAACATTACAGGCTGGTTGTTCATTGTATCACTGGACTGGTCATGAATTTCTTCATGATAAACAAGACTAGTAGTACCAGGAGACCAGCAGGGTGCCAGCTTAAAGATTTCCTGGGCTCATGATTTGGATATTAGTTTGTGGCTTTATACAATTCCTTTTCAAATTACCCATCCTTTACTCACTCAAGTGCAGAAGCAAGAAGATAAAACAAGAAGTAAACAAAGAAAGCAACGACTCCCACAAGGCTCAGCATTCAATGTAATTTCAGTTTGTTCAATGTAAACCGCCTTGATATCATGTTAAATAAAATAAATAAATAAAAATCTTCCAAATCAACAACTTACTGACTGTTTTCTTGAAATAATCGAATGGCTAGAAAAACACAACCTAAAGACCAACTTTGCCAAAACCGAAGCTATGTTTGTAACTAGAAATCAGAGCTTCTCTCCCCCAACAACCATCAGATTACAAAATATATGCATAACAGTCAAAAACGAGATAAAATACCTCAGCACAATCATTGACTGCACCCTCAACGTGGCATCACACATCAACCAAACAACCAAAAAAAAAATATAAGCTCAAAGTGCTAAAACAACTCCGCCCACTACTTCACCACAATGATTTAAAATCCATCATCCACTCAATCATAACCCCCCCACTTTGACTACGCCAACACAATCCTCCAGGGTACCACAAAACAGGTCTTAAAACAACTTCAACTTGCACAAAATGTTACTGCACGGATCTCAATGTGAATCAACCCAACAGAACACATTACTCCTATACTGTACAACCTACATTGGCTCCCCATCCAGAGCCGAATAAACTATAAAATAATCGTCACAACATTTAAATTAATCAACGATATTGCCCCATCTTTCCTACCCACCCTTATCACAAAAGAAGAGCACAGCTGATCACAACGCAATCAAAACAAAAATAAACTCAATACCTAATGATTTCAGAAAATCAAAAAAGGTGACCAACAATAAAGCGTTTTCCCACACTGCCCCATACTATGGAACGCCCTCCTCGCCAACATACGAGAAATTAACGATCTCATCACTTTAAAAAAAAAATAATAATAAAAAAAAAAAAGCTTAAAACCCATTTATTCGTCCTTCATTATGGTGCCATAACAGACTACAACAGCTCAAGCCCTACCCTTCCCACCCAATACACTACTTTCCCCCCCTTTATCTATGATGCCTTTATAATGAAACATAGAAAGATGACGACAGAAAAAGACCACACGGCCTATCTAGTCTGTCCTTCCATATCAACAACTATAACAGTCCTCTTTTTTCCTTTAGAGATCCTCTGTTTTTGTCCCATGCTTTTTTAAATTCAGTTACTGTCCTCATCTCTACCACCTCCACCGGGAGACTAATCCACGGATCCACCACTCTTTCCATAAAGAAATATTTCCGCATATCACTCCTGAATCTATCTCCTTTCACTCTCATCCCATGTCCCCTTGTAGCAGAACTTGCTTTCAATTGAAAGAGGCTCTCCCCCTGAACATTTATGCCACGGAGGTATTTAAACATCTCGATCATATCACCTCAATCCCGCCTTTCCTCTAAGGTGTACATATTAAGTTCCTTAAGTCTGTTCTCATATGCTTTATAATGAAGACCACTAACCATTTTAGTAGCCACCCTCTGCACTGACTCCATCCTGTTCACATCCTTTTGAAGGTGCGGTCTCCAGACTTGCACACTATACTCTAAATGAGGTTGCACCAAAGACTTATACAGAGGCACTATCACCTCCTTTTTTCAGCTAGCCATTCCTCTCCGTATGCACCAAAGCATCCTTCTAGCTTTTGACGTCTTTTCTACCTGTTTAGCTACTTTAAGGTCATCAGCCACAACCACGTCTAGGTCCCGCTCTTCTTTAGTGGACAAAAGTACTTCACCCCCTATACTATATTGCTCCCTTGGATTGCTGCAGCCCAAATGCATGACCTTACATTTTTTTAACATTAAATCCCAGCTGCCAAATTCTAGACCATTCTTCAAGCTTAGCTAGATTCCTCCTCATGTTATCTACTCCTTCCTGGGTGTCTACTCTATTGCAGATTTTGGTATCATCCGCAAAGAGGCAAACCTTACCCAACAGCCCTTCCGCTATATCACTAACAAATATGTTAAAAATAATTGGACCAAGGACAGATCCCTGGGGCACACCACTAGTAACATCCTTCTCCTCAGAGTGAGCTCCATTTACCTGTACTCTTTGTTGCCTCCCACCCAACCAATTTCTAACCCAAGCAGTAACTTTAGGGTCCATCCCTAGGGTGCTCAGTTTGTTTATAAGTTGCCTGTGAGGAACAGTGTCAAAGGCTTTACTGAAATCTAAATACACCACATCTAGGGCTCTCCCTTGTTCCTATAGTTCCATATTAATAAAACTCTGTTTCACCAATGTTAACGTATATAGTTAAAAACATTCTATGTAATGGAATATGCAGATGTTTTGTACTTTCCAAATTGTTGTTATATGTAAACCGCGGTATAAAAATGTTAAATAAAAAAATAAATGCTGGACACAGAAAGGGAGAGAAAGAGGGATGCACACAGGGGAGGAATACGGAGAGAGGGGGAATCATATATACAGTGGGGTGGGGTGGGGTATGAAAAACAGGGTAAAGTGCTAGATGGAGGAGACAAACAGGAGAGACACTGGACAGAGGAGGAGAAAAAAAGGAGAGTTGATGGAGAGGGTGAGGAAGAGAGAAAGGGGAGAGTTAGTTAAAGACTGGGGACTAAGAGGCTGGAGAAGGATAGAGAGATGGGGTATGAGAGGACTGTGTTAAGGGTTGAAAAGCAGTAGTTCCAGTAACGAGGGGGGATTGAGGACTGGACAGTAAGGAGGAGGGAGCAAAATCTAAGTTGATAGAGAAAGAGCAAAACATAACTGGAAGAAAGCTGAAAGGAAAAAAGATAAATGCCAGAGATATAAGGAAAGTGAGGGGAGAGAAATGGCAGATGGGCCAGAGAACCTAGAAAGTGAGTTAAGAGAAGAAAGCACAAACCAGAGACTGAGATCAACAAGATTACAGAATAAAATGGCCAGTTATCAAAGGTAGAAAAATGAATTTTATTTTCAATTTAGTGAACGGAATGTGTCAGTCTTTGGAATTTATATGTTCTATCTTTATACCTTTTTTTCCCTGGTGGTGTATTGCATGCAGAGGTGTAGCTCAGGGTTGGCCCGCCTCTCCATTTTGGCATCAGACCCACCCAGTCAACGACAGAAAAACAGAGGATAACTGGAGGCAGTATCAACATTCACACTGCTTTGTGCCCATGCATGTTAATCCTAAACTCCACCAAAAAATCAGTCCTGGCTATGCCACTTATGCAAGGTCTGGCTTCTTGGGGTTTCAGTTTAATTTGTGTCTTTATATGTCTGTTTTTAGTGGTAATTAATTCTCTACTCAGTGAGACTCTATTTAGATTCTGTGTGTGACCAAGGCCAGGTATTCTGTTAGCATGGAGTTTCTATGTAGGGATCAGTAGTAATCCAATTTGTTCGATATTCAGAATAGATATATGGATGTTCTGGGCCCATTTCTGTGGTGTAAATTCTGTCCAAGCAGCCCCTGCAATGCTGGGCAATACAGGCAAGTAAGGGGGTCCACACAGCAGCAGCGGGGGCGGTAAACTTATTTTATCATGTTTGCTGTGCTGTCTCAACTCTTGTAAGTCTGCTGCAGGCCCAGCGAAGAACAGCATAGTAAACACAATGAAGTAAGTTTGCTGCCACTGCTGCCGCATGGTGGCGGGGGCCCTTGCCACCACCACAACAATGAAAGGTCTTCAGCAAAATTTGGCTTGGGGGCACCTCCTTGTAATCTACGCCACTGGCCCACTGCAATATTTATGGTGTTACTTGTTTTCTGGATAGGCCTCTTGTTCGAGTGTAGAAGTTAATGTTGTTAGTCTGCAGAACTACTAAGAAAAGCTGCTCTTGCTGGGAAGGATTCTACTAATATAAGTATTTACCCACTAGCAACTTCTCAGACTCTTGGGTTAAAGGGAACTATTTGGGTTTAAACTGATACAATCTCTCTCTATTTTAGTTCTGTATATATTTTTTTAAGTCACACAGGGAACTATTTTAGCAAGCCAACTTCTATTAAGTGTTTCTTTCCCTCCTGCCTACCCTGACTCCCACCCACCCACCGCAGGCATCATCTTAGATTCACAGTATCTTACAGGGTCAGAGATAGTCAAATTCACTTTCAGATGTAGCTGGTTATTCTCATCGGATATAGCTTAAGGCCCTAAAATTAATCCTGAGGTTAATAAAGTCTTTTAAACCTATTAGGCATACTTGTATTTATACAACTAATCCTAGCAACTTTAAGTAAGTAAACAACTTAAATACCTTAACAAAACCTTAAAACTAAGATGCACACAGTCCAGCAGTGAGATGGGGGCTATCCAGTCTTTTGCATTGAGTATTACATGTACAATTTTCTCCCAGTTGGTGGGGGATCTTACATGGGCACTACGTGCAAGGAGCTCTTTGCTCTCAGGGAACGAGTCCGATCTCTGGCGGCCAGAACAGAAGACTTGGAGAAGCTAAGGAAGACAGAGAGGTATACAGAGGAGATCTACAGGGACATAGTACTGAAGTCCCACCTCCAGTCTGGCGGCCTTTCTGTTGTCATGGAGGAAAAAGGTCACGCGAAAGGAGAGCATCACCTTGGTGTGGCAGGAAGTGATCCTGTAGCTAGGACCTGTCCTCCAAGTGATGTAAAACTCTCTCACACCAGGGAATTGTCTCCAGGGACATATGCTCATGAAGGAAGGGTTAGGACGACCATTATAAATGGGGATTCGATCATTAGGCATGTAGATAGCTGGACAATGCGAGGTTCGCCTGATAATATACCTTCTGGTGCAAAAGTAGCGGACTCACATGCCTTCTAGACAAGGTTTTAGATAGTGCTGAGGATAAGCCTTCTATCTTGGTACATGTTGGTACAATAACATAGGAAAAGTGTGGGAGGGAGGTTCTGGAGGTCAAATTTAGGCTTTTAGGTAGGACGTTGAAATCCAAAACTTCCAGGGTAGCATTCTCTGAAATGCTTTCCATTCCACGTGCATGACCCAAAAGGCAGGCAGAACTCCGGATTCTCAATGTGTGGATGAGATGATGATGCAAGGAAGGAGGATTTGGATTTGTTAGGAACTGGGCAACATTCTAAGGAAGGGAGGGACTTTTCCGAAAGGATGGGCTCCATCATAACTGGGATGGAGCCAGTCTGCTGGCATTAAGTTTTAAAAAGAAGATAGAGCAGTTTTAAAACTAGATAATAGGGGAAAGCCTACAGTCACCCAAGTGCATAGTTGGGAAGGATGTATCCTTGAAGGTTAGGGAAGTTAGGGCATCCCAATAGAGAGGTTTCAATAAAGATAAAAGTAACCCAGACACCCTTAAGTACAGAGCAGAGTTGAAAGATTCCAAATTAGCCCTATCAACTGATAACTGTTACAATGTACTGTCCAAGTTTAAACTCCTGTTACAATGTAAGCACAGAACAGTTTTCTGACTGTGCACCCTTGTTGTATGTAAACCGCACTGATAACAAATAGCGCGGTATATAAAAGCTGTTAAATAAATAAATAAATAAATAAATAACCAGATTAATATAAATAAAATACAACTTCTAAGATGCCTGTATGAAAATACTAGAAGTCTGAAAAATAAGAAGGGAGAGTTAGAATATATAGCACCAGAGACCTGGTGGAAGGAGGACAACCAATGGGACACTATGATACTTGGGTACAAACTGCATTGCAATGATAGGGTAAATCAAACTGGTGGAAGGATTGTGTTCTATGTTAGAGAGTGCATTGAGTCACAGGATTTGCAGGAAACAAAATGCAATGTAGAATCTATGGATAGAAATGACATGTACAAAGGGGAAGACGATGGCGGGGGGGGGGGGGGGCAGGGGTATACTACCGACCATCTGGCCAGAATGAACAGATGGATGATGAAATGCTAAAAGAAATCAGGGAAGCTAACAAAAGTTACAATACAGTAATAAAGAGAAATTTTACTTACCGATAATTTCCTTTCCTGGAATCCTGCTAGACCAGTCCGGACTAATGGGTTGTGTTCCCCTGCCAGCAGATGGTGATACAGAGAAAATTTCCCAAAGCTTTGTGACATCACATGCTGGCAGTTTTTTGGACTTCCTTCCACTTTTCTTAAAGCGTGGAATATAGCTGGTCTGGGCTTCCAAGATAGTATTTTTCAACAACACCCAAGCTTGATGTAAGTCTGATGATCTTGGTGGACTGGAATGTGAAAATATGCTTCCGCCAGGTTCAGGGATACGAAAAATTTGCCTGGGCGAACAGCCTGAATGACAGTCCTGAGGGTTTCTATCTGGAACCTTGCCACCTGAAGTCAGCGATTGACCCCCTTGAGGTCCAGGATAGGGTGGAAGGAGCCGTCCTTCTTGGGAATGACAAAATAAATGGAATAGTGACCAGAACCTCTTTCTGAGAGGAACTGGGCATATTGCATTGAGCTGAAGGCGGCGGTGGAAAGACAGGCATACAGCCGCTGCCTTGGCTGTGGATCCATATGGAGAGATGAGGAAGACATTCATGTGAAAGAATAACCCTGTGTTACTACCTTGAGTACCCACCGGTCCAATGTTATCCGCGTGCATTCGCAGGAAAAATAACACAAGCATCCGTCCACAGAAGGCATCCTGGAATGGACCTGGAAACCGTCAACGGAAAGATTTGGCAGAACCGGAAAACTTACTGGACGAGGAGAAATTGTCCCGGTTGTGACGGATACTCCAAAAGGACTGAGGCTTAGAACCAGCCCTATCTGAAGAAGAAATGTATTGGCCAGGCCAGTAGCGATAAACGTCTCTGAAGCGGACTCTTTAAGACGAGGACAGATGATGAAAATTGGATTTGGGCTTATCCTCCAGCAAACGTTGAGGCTTGACTTCCCCCAAATCCTTCATAAGTTTTTCCAAATCCTCACCAAAAAGAAGGCAGTCCTTGAAAGGAAGCTTGGCGAGATGGAGCTTGGAAGCAGCATCTGCATTCCAATGATGGAGCCACAGCCAATGCCGAGCCACTGTAGCAGCAGCCACAGACTGAGCAGATAAGTGCAGCAGATCAATAAAGGCATCTGCAAGAAAAGCAGTGACCGAATCTAAACGAGGCAAAGCCGGATCATCCAGAAGTGATTGAAGCCATCGGAGCAGAGCGTGTGCAGTGAGACCTCCGCAAACAGAGATTTGCAATGCCAAGGTCGATGACAAGAAAGTGGCTTTTAAGAGGCCCTCCATCTTGCGATCCATCTGATCATGGAGTGCCATGCCGCCCTCCACAGGAATGGCTCAGCGTTTAGTGACTGCAGTGACCAGGGCGTCTACTTTACGGAAATGCAACCACTTGTCAAGATCTGAAGATCAAATGTAAACACGATCCAAGCAACAAGTGGAGCATAGATTCACATCAGGAGAATCCCACTCTAAGGAGACCATCTGTTGTAGTTCCAGGGGAAAGGTTTCCCGATGTCCACAATGATGGAGTCTAACTGAGATTTAGAGGAATCCGAAGGCTGTTGCACTTGAGAGTCAGAGAGGCGCAGAGCCGCCGTAATTTGACCATTGAGAGCAGGAAGCACCTTATGGAATAACCGGATATCCTGACCATCTTCTCGAGGCTCCTGGTCGTCTTCTAATGGCGAGAGCTCTCCTTCTTCCCAGCCAGTCAGACATGATAGAATGTTCATCTGAAGGTCCTTCACAGTCTTCCCCTGCAGGGCGCCAGTCCCCTGCAGGAGAGGAGTATCCTTGACCATATCTAAAGAAGCTCCAGCCAAACTTCAGCGAGCACGCTTTCTAAATGGAAGATCAGTAGCGGTCAGAGTAGCCAAGTCCCCGAGGGCCACATATCCCAAGTCTGACGGAATAGCTGCATAAACTGGAGATCAGAACTGTCAGCTGAAGTCTGCATAGGCTGAATAGAGAGTTGTAGAGGGTGAGCAGGCTGCTCAGGCAACAAAACCAAAGGAAGGGCATCCTGAGATCTACCATCACCCTGAGGTAACCCAGAGGGAGCTAAAGCAAGACACCTGGAAGGGATACCAGAACCAGGACCTGCAGACGCAGAAGGACCCCTTGATCAGAACCACAGAAGGAACACAAACTACCTGTCAAAGTCTTACATTTCTTCCCACAGCCCCAGCAGCACTGTAGGAAAGAAGGCATTTTCAAAACAGGATAAAAGAAAAAGTCACAGGAAGAGCCAGGGAGCCAAAAATCAACAGACTCTGAAGAAAGAATGGCAGCCGCGGCACAAAAATTATGGCAGGAAACAGCAAAACAGAGCTGGGAAGCAGCCGCCGTCTGACCGCATGAAGAGAAGCAGGAAAAAGGCAACTGCAGAAAACAGAGCACACCGAAAAAAGAAGGGAGGTGCATGCAGTCAGAATTTTGTATATATGTATATAGCTCATTATGTAAATAGTTCACCGATATAATCTAACACACTACACTTCTCAGTTCTCACACTGCATGCTACAAACCACACTTTATTATTGATTTTGATTGATGTGCCACACCGCCTTGATTTAACGATAAGGCGGTATACTAAATCCTTCTAAATAAATAAATAAATAAATAAAGAAAGAACAAGATATGCCGAAAAACAGATCGGGACGCTTTAAAAGAGAACTACTAAAGAAATAAAACATCACTGCTCTTGAAGGAGGAGAAAACTGATGAGAAAGGAAGGGTCCAGAGAAGAAAAAACTGCTCGACAACTTCCTTAGCAAATGGGACTTTAAGGAGTTAGAAAAATAACAAAAGATGACTGTCAGCTTAGCTGATAGAAGTCTTGCTTGCAAAACAGTAGGTTGCAACTGCTCCTCATGAGCAGGAGCACTTCCTTTAAGAGGTGCTCTACTGGTCCTCTTGACCAGGAGCAGCTCTGGAAAGTAAAGAAAGGAAAACTGTTGGGAAAGAAGGGGTACCACAGTGTGCACAACTATCAAAAATAGCAACACTAATACCAAATCCCTTCTCAGAAGAACGCCAGGAGCTAGAAGTCCACCATCTGCTGAGACAGAGAAAATACTGAAGCTCCCCTTGGGGGTGGGTTTTTATACCAAGAGGGATGTCACAAAGCTTCAGGAATTTTTCTGTCTCACCATCGGCTGGGCAGGAAGATACAACCCGCTAGTCTGGACTGGTCTAGCAGGATGTATTTGGAATGGGTGATTTCAATTACCCTGGTAACGAATGAGTCAGTGTCACAGCAGGACATACTAGGGAGATAAAGTTTCTAGATGAAATAAATGACTGTTTCTCGGAGCAGCTGGTTCATTTTGGACCTAATCCTTAATGGAACAGAATCTGGTGCAAGAGATAAGGGCATGGGGGCTACTTGGCAGTAGTGATCATAGCATGGTCACATTTGATTTAATAAATGAAGGAAGAATGGCAAGGAAATCCACAGTACTACTTTTAACTTTCAAAAGGGAGGCTATGATAAAATGAGGAAAACAGTTAAGAAAAAACTAAAAGGAGCAGTTGCAACGGTTAAAAATTTACATCAAGCATGGGCATTGTTTAAATAAACTATCTTGGAAGGCCAAATCAGATGTATTCCACGCTTTAAGAAAACTAAAAGGCAGGCCAAAAAACTGCCAGCATGGTTTAAAGGCGAGGTCAAAGAGGCTGTTGTAGCTAAAAAAGCATCTTTGGGAAATGGAAAAAAGAGCCAAATGATGAAAAAGTGAAACACATAAGTACTGGCAAGTTAGATGCAAGGCATTTATAAGGTAGGCAAAGAGAGAATTCGAAAAAAGGCTTACTGTAGAAGCAAAAATGCATAATAAAAACTTTTTCAAGTATATTCGTAGCAAAAGATCTGTGGGAGAGTCAGCTGGACCATTAGATAATAGAGGGGTAAAGAGGGCGCTAAGATGGCCATAGTGGAGAGGCTGAATTAATTCTTTGCTTCGGTCTTTACTGAAGATGATGTAGGGAAGTTATGCATGCCTGAAATGGTATTTAAAGGTGATGTACTGGAATAATTGAACTAATTTTGATAAACCAAGAAGATGTATTTCAACTATTTGGTAAACTGAAGAGTAGCAAATCACCTGGATCAGATGGTATGCATCCGAGGGTGTTGAAAGAATTGAAATATGAGATTTGAGACCTACTATTAGTAATCTGTGAATTATCATTAAAATCATTTGGCCAACATACTGCTAATTTTAAAAAGGGTTCCAGGGGTGATCTGGGAAACTACAGAGTGGTGAGCCTGATGTCAGTCCCAAGCAAAATGACAGAAACTATTATAAAGAATAAAATTATTGAATGTGTAGATAGTCATGATTTAATGGGGGAAAGCCAACATGGATTTAGCCAAGGAAGGTCTTGTCTTACTAATCTGTTTTATTTTTTTGAAGGTGTGAATAAACAGGTAGACAAAGCTGAGCCGGTTGATATAGTGTATCTGGATTTTCAGAAAGTCTTTGACAAGGTCCCTCATGAGAAACTCTTGGCAAAATTAAAAAGTCATGGGATAAGGAGGCAGTGTACTATTATGGATCAGGAACTGGTTAAAAGACAGAAAGCAGAGAGTAGGGCTAAATGGCCAATTTTCTCAAGGGAGAAAGGTGAATAATGGAGGAGTACCTCATGGTTCTGTGCTAAGCCCGCTGTTTTTAACATCTTCATAAATGACTTGGAAATGGGGACGACGAGTGAGGTGATCAAATTTGCAGATGAGACAAAATTATTCAAAGTTATTAAAATACAAGATGATTGTGAAAAATTGCAAGAGGACCTTGTTAAATCGGAAGACTGGATGTCCAAATGACAGATGAAATTTAATGTGGACAAGTGCAAAGTTATGCACCTAGGAAAGAACAAACTACGGTTACATGATGTAAGGTTCCACATTAGGAACCATTACCCAGGAAAAGGATTTAGGTTTCATCGCAGGTAATGCGTTGAAACCCTCTGCCCAGAGAGCAGCTGCGGCCAAGAAATCAAATAGAATGCTAGGAATCATAAGGAAAGGAATGGCGAATAAACCCAAGGATATTGTAATGCCTCTATATTGTTCCATGGTGCAACTATATCTTGAATATTGTGTGCAGTTCTGGTGGCCATATCTTAAAAAGGATATAGCAGAATTAGAAAGAACACAGAGAAGAGCCAATAAGGAGTGATAAGATAAAATACTTTTTCATTCAATGAGTACCGTATTTTAGCGCATGTAACGCGCACCCACATAAAACATGCACCCACATATAAAGCGCAATATTTGGCCTGTTCTTCAGAGAATGTCTCGCATTATGCACACGCGCATATATCGCGCATGTGTCCAGTGCACTGTGAGGCATATAAAAGGCCCTCGGTTCTATTATACCTTACATTTAAACTTTGCGATCTCTTATATTATAATCCAGTCATCATGCCCGGAATTAAACGCAAGTCTTATACTGCGGACTTCAAGCTGAAAGTTGTGGCAAAAGCTGAAGAAACAAGCAACAGAGCAGCAGCAAGAGAATTTGATGTTGGTGAGTCATCTGTTCGCGACTGGAGAAAGGAGAAAATGGCACTAGAGGAGAGGAACCCACGAAAACGTGCGCGTCGGGGTCCCAAAGAAAAGTGGCCAGAGCTAGAGAGTGACTTAAAAAAGTGGATTCTGTCTAGAAGGGAGCAAAATCAAGCCGTCTCAACTATTGCAATTCAATTCAAAGCAAAACTGCTGGCCAATGAAAGAGGAATTTCACGTTTCCAGGCTAGTTTCAACTGGATTTGCAAATTTATGAAGAGGAATGGTCTTTCTGTGCGAATAAGAACAACTGTAGGCCAGAGGATTCCGGATGACTGGGAACAAAAGATGGCGGATTTCGGCACATTTGTCAGCAAAGAAATTTCGGAGTTCGGCAATGGATGTTATTAACATGGATGAGGTTCCTGTGTCTTTTGACATTCCACCAACCAGGACTATAGCTGCTTCGGGTTCAAAAACTGTCGCAATAACAACTGGACACGAGAGGGCTTGCTTCACTGTAGTCCTGGGTTGCACAGCGAGTGGGCTTAAATTGAAGCCGATGGTTATTTTCAAGCGAGTAACCATGCCCCGTGAAATATTTCCACAAGGTATTGTTGTTCGCTGTAACAAAAAGGGATGGATGGACTCTGAGGTCATAAAAATATGGATTGATAAATGTTATAGGGCCAGGCCTGGTGGTTTCTTTTCTAAAAAGTCTTTGTTGATCTTCGATTCCATGGCTGCCCATAAAGAAACAAATATGCAAAATTATATTAATTTGACTGGTGCCCATACTGCAGTGATACCGGGTGGTCTTACTTGCAAGCTGGAGCCGCTAGATATAGCAGTTAATCACCCGTTCAAAACGTTCATCAGACGAGAGTGGGATAATTGGATGCAGCGGGGAATTCATGAAGTCACACCATCGGGACGATTAAAGAGGGCTACATTAACGGAAATCTGCAATTGGTTGTGTCCTGCTTGGGACAAAATATCCCCGGAAACCATAAGAAATGGATTCCGAAAAGCCGGGATTGTTTATAAGAACGAGGATCGGGTGCGTAGTGATGACGAAGATGATGATGATGAAAATGTCGAAAGGAGTGACGATGACAGTGCATATGTTACGGAAGAGCGTCTCCAGACGGTTTTAAATTATTTCAATGATGATGTTGATGAGGGAAGTGATTTTGAAGGTTTTATGGAATCAGATGATGAAAATTAATTAAATACATTTTGAAACCATTATATTCTTGTAAGGACTCTTTTATGGAATCGGTTCCCTGTAATAAAGTTTTGGTATAGTGCGCCTTCGCAAATACCGCGCGAGAGGGTTGCGTGATAGGTAAAAAAAAGTGTATAGCACGCGTGCTTTATGCGCGAAAATACGGTAATTGGTAGTAAAAGCTGTCAGTATAGCTAGGCTTAGAAAAGGTTTGGACAAGCTCCTGGAGGAAAAGTCCATAAACCATTATTAAAGAAGACCAGGGAAATCCACTGCTTATCCCAGGATAAGCACTGTGGAATCTATGTACCTTTTTGGGACACAGGCAGGTACTTGTGACCTGGATTGGCCACTGTTGGAAACTGAATACTGGGCTCGATGGACCTTGGTGTGACCCAATATAGTATTTCTTATGTTCTTATAATATGATAGATTTTTTTCCTCTAGGTCCAAAGTAATTTTTGTAAGGTTTTGTATTACTTTACGATATGCCCAGTACTCGTGAGGGTTTATATTGCTGTTACTGAGATGACAACAGAATTATATATTAATTTTTGGAATGTTGAGTTCTTTGTGAAATGTCAGTTCTGCTCTGCATCCATTAATGGGAGAGGAGTTTCTCTGGATGGAGAAAATATGTTCAAAAAGAAAAAGCGAGAACCACAGCATAGTTTAAAACAGCAAAATAAAATTATAATTTAATCAATTTTGGTGTTTTATAAACTGTACTTATTATAGAACAAATGTTTTAACGGAAAAAAAGGCCTCAGTGACTTACAATAGTATTCCTCTATACAGCAATCACTAGCTCGAAGGGGAGCTCATTGATCCTTACCATCACCAGCCTGAAAAAACTCCCTTTTATTACCACAATTATTCACCTTTATTATCACAATTATTCACTCAACAACTTTATTGCAGCTATATATATATAAATGGCCCATAACAGCCTTAATAATCTTCCACAACCAACTAGTTGTAAACACAATAATGCACTTTCCCATAGGCAACAATCCTTAACCATCAAGATCTCTTCTAAACAGACGTAGACCGCCTTGTAAACCCATAGGGTAAACTATCATAGGGCTCCACAGTATTCCTAAAAGAAAGGAAAAGCTTAACTGGAGGATAGAAATAACACCAGCACACACAGTGCTCCAAAACGTAGATGGAACAACCACCCAAAGATCTTTGTTTCACCGGAAAACCGGCTTCATCAGGGATGTAGCTACAAAAGAATCAATGCGAATCACTCCAGCAGCAAAGGAAACAGTTTATTGCCACTGCCTTTGAATCATCAATGAGCCAATCAAAGAGAAGATCAGGCAGAACCACACACACTCTCCACTCACATGTCCACAGCTCCAACAGAAATGATATCAAAATATATTCCACTCAATTTTGTTGTTAAGCCCTTCCAGTTCCATTGCATGCAATTCAAAAGATCCACCTTTGTTCCCGTTGGAGGAGCAACCTTCCACGATCTCCCTCTTGCAGTGGTACTGGAACATGATCTATAGCCACACAGCGCAACTTGGTGAATGTATGTTAAAACTGCACACAGTGCTCAACCAATGGTGTGTCAGTCCGTTGTTTAGAAAGACTATATTTATGCTTCAATAACTGCATCCGCTATTGCATAATCTTCTGACAAGGGCACTTTATCAAATACACCACAAATTGTGATGTACAATTGGTGGCAAACACAGAGGGATAAACATACTGCTCTTCAAATTTATGCACGTACAAATTTGCTAAAGAAGGAGCAAATGTCGCGCCTATTGCGGTGCCAGAGATCTGATGGAAAAATTGCTCCTTGTACAAAGAATAAAATTTTCCTTTAAGGCTATTTTGGCCAGTTGGAACTCTATGAGGGCGAGGCCTGCTTGTCCAAACCTCTTTCAAAAGAGTTAAGACTTCATCCTGTGGTATTGAAGTATATAATGAAGTTACATCCATGGTAGTTAACCACTGTACTGAAGAAACACCCTGTCTAACGCCTCTGGCTCTTCCGACAGCGGGGACTGTATCTCCCACTCCCCATCTAGCCTGCACCTCTTCAATGCTTCCTCTTCCAGCTCTGGATACTGTGTGGCCACTGGCCGCTTCCTGCCTGCATTCCGCACCATAGCGTGGCCCTTTGTCCCCCATTGCCGCATAAAGAACGCCTTATGCAAAAGAAGGATGAACTCGAGCGAAAATGCTCCTGGGGCATTCTCGCCACCTAGACCCCATAATGTGGATAGTCTGGGAGAGGCATAGTCTCTAATGTACGGTTCTAAAAGAGGAGGCGCTGTGCCCATATCCATGATCTCCCCTGATGCCGAGCTGCATCCCTCCTGAGGCTGCAAGGTACCCCCCTGCCACACCTCCGAACAACCAAATCAGCAACCAACAAACCACGGGAGAAGTCTTCTACAAGACCGCCCCCTCACCTGCTCCTGTCCTATAAATACACAAGAGAAGAGCCTCTTTCAATTGAAAGCAAGCTCTGCATCAAGGGAACATAGGATGAAGGTAAAAGGGATAGAGTCAGGAGTAATAATATGTGGAAGTATTTCTTTACGGAAAGAGTGGTAGATGCATGGAATAGTCTCTTAGTGGAGGCAGTAGAGATGAGGACAGTATCTGAATTCAAGAAAGCATGGGACAAACACAGAAGATCTCTGAAGGAAAAATGAAGACTATAGTAGTTGATATGGAAGGGCAGACAGGATGGGCCATATGATCTTTTTCTGTTGTCATGTTCTATGTTCTGTGAGAGAGTCAATTGGTCCATTAGATGACAGAGGGGTAAAAGGGGCAGTAAGAGGGGACAAGGCTATAGCGGAGATAATGAATGACTTCTTTGCTTCAGTCTTTACCGAGGAAGATGTAGGGTTGTTACCTATGACTGAAGTGGTATTTAAAGGTGATAGTGCAGAAGAACTGAAAGAAATATCGCTACACCGGGAAGATGTATTACAACTATTAGATAAAATGAAGAGTAGCAAATCACCTGGACTGGATGGTATACATCCAAGGGTGTTGAAAGAACTGAAATATGAGATTGCAGACCTGCTATTAGTAATCTGTGAACTATCATTAAAATCATCTGTAAAGCCTAAAGATTGGAGGATCGCCAATGTAATGCCAATTTTTAAAAAGGGTTCCAGGGGTGATCTGGGAAACTACAGACTGGTGAGCCTGTTGTCAGTATCGGGAAAAATGGTAGAAACCATCATAAAAAACAAAATTACTCAGCATGTAGATAGTCATGGCCTAATAGGAGACAGCCAACATGGCTTTAGACAAGGAAGATCTTGTCTTACTAATCTGTTATGTTTTTTTGAAGGTGTGAATAAACAGGTATTCAAAGGTGAGTCGGTTGATATAGTGTATCTGGACTTTCAGAAAGCCTTTGATAAAGTCCCTCATCAGAGACTTTTGGCAAAACTAAAGAGTCATGGGTTAGGAGGCAGTGTACTATTGTGGATCAGGAACTTGTTAAAAGATAGAAAGCAGAGGGTAGAGCTAAATGGCCAATTTTCCCAATGGAGAAAGGTGAATAGTGGTGTACCCCAGGGATCTGTGCTGGGTCCGCTGCTTTTTGACATATTCATAAATGACCTGGAAAAGGGAATAACGAGTGAGGTTATCAAATTTGCAGATGACACAAAACTATTTAAAGTTGTTAAAAGCCATGAGGATTGTGGAAATTTGCAAAAGGATCTTGATAAATTGGAAGACTGGGCATTGAAATGGCAGATGAAATTTAATGTGGATAAGTGCAAAGTTATGCATCTAGGGAAGAACAACCCAAACTATGGTTACACGATGCAAGGTTCCACATTAAGAACTACCACCCAGGAAAAAGATTAAGGCGTCATTGTGGATAATATATTAAAACCCTCTGCCCAGTGTGCAGCGGCAGCCAAGAGAGCAAATAGAATGCTAGGTATCATAAGGAAAGGAATGGAAAATAAAACAAAGGATATTATAATGCCTCTGTATCGTTCCATGGTGAGACCGCACCTTGAATATTGTGTGCAATTCAGGTTGCCGTATCTTAAAAAGGATATAGCGTTATTAGAAAAGGTTCAGAGAAGAGCCACCAAAATGGTAAAGAGGATGGAAGGATACCCCTATGAAGAAAGGCTAAATAGGTTAGGGCTCTTTAATCTGGAAAAGAGATGGCTGAGGGGAGATATGATAGAAGTCTATAAATTAATGAACGGAGTGGAACGGGTAAACGTAGATCGACTGTTTACGTTATCAGAATACAGGAAGACTAGGGGACATGCAATGAAGCTACAGGGTAAACTATTTAAGACAAATAAGAGAAAATATTTTTTCACTCAACGTGTAATCAAACTCTGGAATTTATTACTGGAGATGTAGTAAAAAAAGCTGTTAGCGTAGCTGTGTTTAAAAAAGGTTTGGACAAGTTCCTGGAGGAAAGGTCCATAAACCATTATTAAAAAGGGACCCAGGATATTTTATTTACTTATTTAACAAACACTTATATACTGCACTTTCCCATGGATCAGGTGCGGTTTACAAAAAGCAATGTAGAGAAACAGATCAATTATAAAACCTGTTCTTTTTTACATGAAACATCAACAAACTATGTACAGTAGGCTTGTGCCTTAATACATAAAACAAAAATTATTGCATTGGACAAACAACTAAATACATAACAACTTTTGTGGGGTGCTTCGCAACTATTTACAAAACATTGTAACATTGTGTTTAGACTATTTACATTACAGTGCAGTTGGCAGTCTAGCCATAATGTATTAGAATTATTGTTACCGTGATAGAGGAGAATAATTTAATTTTCTTTGGATGCATTTATTTTGTTATGACTAACTTGGTTTGATAATTAACTTGTCTTCTGTTATTCATTTTCAGTATGGGAGAGGAAGTTTGTCTGTGAATGATAGCGTGTTATAAAAAGATGGGTTTTTAGTTTCTTACGGAATTCCTTAATTTCGGTTAAAATTCTGATTTCCTCAGGTAGTGTATTCCAGAGGATGGGGGCTGAATGAGAAAATGCCTTGTTGTTAGTTGACGTTTTGGCTTTTGTGTAGTCTTTCGAAGTCGTTATTTTATTTGTGTTACCTCTCCTATGAGCGATTTTTGTTGTTTCCATATTAATAAGCTTGCCCAGTGTCAGTGGTACTTTATTATTTAATGCTTTGAACGTGGTTATTAGGATTTTGTAGTTTATCCTGCAGTGTATTGGTAGCCAGTGTAGGTTAGCTAGTATGTGTTCAAATGTATGAATCTTCATTATGGTTCTGGCCGCTGAATTTTGTGCTAGCTGAAGTTTTTTAAGGTTCTGTTTTGTTGTTCCTAGAAGAACTAAATTAGCAAAATCAAAGTGGGGTGTAATGACTGCTTGTATTATGCTCATAAAGTTTTGTATATGTACTAGTGGGCGTAGCTTTTTTAGTATCTTAAGCTTGTAGTGGATTTTTTTTGTTGTGTTTCTGATGTGAGAGTCCATACTGAGATTCTTATCTAAAATCACGCCTAGATATTTCACTTCATTTCTTGTTTTGATTTCGTGATTCTGAAGCGTGATGGATGTTGGGGGAATGTATGATTGATTTTTCGTTACAAATAAGATGTCTGTTTTTGAGTAGTTGATATGTAGATTTTGGTCTTTTAGCCATATTGTGAGTTTGTTGAAGCACTCAGTTATTAATTGCATTGGTGGGTTAGGGATCGTGAAAGGGATGTACAGCATTATATCGTCTGCATAGATATGGTAGTGGACATTGAACTTTTTAAAGATGTTGCAGACAGGTTGGAGATACATATTGAAAAGGAGTGCCGAAAGGGCAGATCCTTGTGGAAGGCAGAGTTCCTGTTTGTATGTATTAGAGGTTTGAGTATTGATTCTTACTGTTTGTGTTCTGTTGCTGAGATATGAAGTAAACCATTTATGTACTGTTGATTTAATTCCTATTTGCCTAAGTCTATTAAGCATTATAGTGTGGTTTACACTGTCGAATGCTGCAGAGATGTCTAGAAATAGAAGGATAAACGCTTGTTTAGCGTTATCAATTCCTCTTACAAGAGTGTCTAGTAGTACTGTAAGCAGTGTTTCCACTCCATGGTAAGGGCAAAATCCATATTGCTGTACATCAAGGGGGGCTGAGGTATCAATGTATTCTTGTGTTTGGATTTGAACAACCATTTCAATTAGTTTTTAGGATATCACTGCTTGACCCAATACAAGCATTGTGGAACCTGTCTCTTTTGGGGAAACTGCTAGGTACGTATGACCTAGATTGGCCACTGCTGGAAACAGGATACTGGGCTCGATGGACCTTGGTCTGACCCAGTATGGCATCTCTTATGACTGTGCTACAAGTGGCACCACTTCCTGTATCCTACAGAGATATCCAAGAAGTGCACATAATTGCTGCATAATGTGCGTCTTATAACAGCATGCATTCTGGGTATATATTATCCAATACTGGCATACGAGAAGGCTGTATGTGTGTGTGTATGTAGGCTCAAGAAAGCATACTGAAGGCTTACCAGTCAGAGTGTTTGGGAGTGGGAAAATAAGAGGAATCCATCATCAGACTAGATTAGATTTGATTTACACTACACTCTTGGTCTAATTCATTTAGGTTTTTCTCCTATTCCGTTTCTATGAGAAAGGTGGTTAGTAAATCAAGCTATGGGTGTTAATAATAATGATTATTATGCTTAAATATCTTTCTAAATGCTTCTAGCATATAACATGTGTTCTGTTCATTTCTCTCTCTGCTGTTAACAGGAGAAGAGGGCTATCTGACCACAGCCGCTCTTCTCCCTTCTCTCATGACCAAGAGTTTAAAAAAATAAGAATTTCACATGCTAGTCTAAAAACTTAAATATCATTGCAGAACAAACAAGTAGATTTTTCAAGTATTGTGTCTGTGTGTTGCCCAAGAAGGGTGTGCAAGCCTCAGACAGCATGTCAATCTCTGTCCTGTATGTGCATGTTACCTGATAATAGTATGCATGCCTCGGACCTGTGGGGTGCTTTCTAGGACGCTCAGGGTTTTTGGTAATGGTTGGCCCTGATGGGCAGATGCCAGAGCAGCTCTGCAGGAAATAAAAAGTGTGTCAGCATAAAATGCAGGAAAAGAATAATCCAAGAACTCACATTCAGGTGCACACAAAGAACGTTAAGTGTACATGCATTCCCGTGAATGCACATGTGAATATACATGCACATCTGTGCATGTACACATGGATGCAACATTTACAGTGAATGCACATGTACACCTACTTGTGAAATGTGCACACACACTTCTCTCAGCTATGCAAAATTGCTCCAGTTTATTTTTAGTGCATGCAAAGTTATTAGTTTTGAGGAAAGGGTGGGAGAGAGAAACTAGCATGAGGCCAGTAGCCATCTGCAATGGTTTCTGTTTCTGAATATAGAGGGATATATATGGGGGCCTTGAGAGCAGGGAGAAATAAACCAAGGAGGCTTCTTAAGCCTCTTTGTGTACTTTTTGGCCAAGGACCAAGAGAAGGAAAGGAAGAGACTGGATGACTCGTAAATGTACTGCCCTCCATTCAAACGGCTATGGCAATCATATTTCAGAAAAAATGGCCATTTGGATTATACATCCAAATATAAACTCCACTAGTATTATTAATAATTGTAGAGTAAAAACAGAACAGAAAGCTCAAAATATCAGTTGACTGTGTGGCTTCTGCAGGAAAAGACCATTCTTTCCTGAACTCATGCCATCCCTCTACAGAACACATCCCAAGCTTCACATTCAAGATTTACCATGCAGCAAGTCTGATTCTATTAATCAGTAAATTGTACAACTTTTATTTTTGGAATGGGAGGCTTAGCCCAAGTCTTATCTAGGTATAAACAGTTTTGTCACCAGTGAGTTGGGCAACAGGGCATTAAAAAAATCCCCCTCCTCCCAATACTACACAAATTTTCACTCAAAAAACTAAGGGCTTGTCTTAATGTCATGATTCAGCCAAACATACATATCCCATCCTGCCCTTCGAAGGCTCCTATCTTTAAACAAGCACAAGATTAGAGAGAAAAATGGAAATGGGATGAAGCAACAACTAGCAGCCTTACCAAACATCTTCACTAAGAAACAGTTCCAGGATTTTCAGGGGGCCCCTAGGGTATTAGGGCTAGTGGCATTTCAAGGACAAGGGCTTCTGTTATAAGGGTTGCATGAGAACCATTGATAAGAAATGTGGTATGATCAATTCATAACCACCATTCCAAAAACAAATGACAACAATTCATTTTGAAAAATATAAAGTAGGCTGTAAATCAGGTTAAAGAGGAGCACTGGTGTAAAGGTGAATAGGCAGGTAGCAGCAGTCTGGAGGTCCTTATGAATCAGCCTATTCAGAATGCATTTCTGCCCGAAGCTGTTCATTGCTGAGCATGGATTTCACTGGTTCTTGCCTAGATACCACATGATATGGATCAAACACCAGTCTTCTGGGTCCAGCCTCCAAGCACAGAACTGAAGGCAGCAGACTGAAGCAATCCATGTACAAGCTGAAGCAAAAGAAGAAGAAATTAGACCTTACCTGCTAATTGTCTTTCCTTGAGTTCTCTCCAGGCCAGTCCAGGAACAGTAGGGTTGTCAACCGCCTCCAGCAGCTGAGGACTGAAATCTGAAAGTTCTTGATGACAGGCCATCCGGCTCCCCCTGGTGACAGCAACTCAGTCTACCATTGTCAAAGCAGCCCATCCAATAACAAATGCACCGCTTGACATACTATTAAGCGAATAAACCGAACCGTCTCTTTTTTTTTTCTTTTAGGACTCCCCCTTCCGCAAGAGGAACCCAAAATCCACTCCGTCCTGACCTCCTTAGAAAAACCTCCGTAGCCAAACACGGCTAGTCACCTATCACCCCCTTCAGCTAACAGCGGCGTAAAGCAGCTCTCTCTCTTAACCTCTGGCCCCGTTGATGGTCGCGCCCTGCACACTCGCAGACTACCTGGGTGGGTCCTGGACTGGCCGGAGAGAACTCAAGGAAAGACAATTAGCAGGTAAGGTCTAATTTCTTCTTCCTCTTCGTCTCTCCGGGCCACTCCAGGAACAGTAGGGAAGTACCAAAGCAGTTCCTAAACTAGGGAGGGTCTTCCGAGTCCTGCCATAATGGTCGAGGCCCCCACTCTTGCGTCTTCCCTCGCCTGAACATCTAAGCGATAGTGCTTCATGAAAGTATGAGGGAAGACCATGTCGCCGCCCGACAGACATCCACAGGAGGGACCAAGGCAAACTCCGCCCAGGAAGCCGCTTGACCCCGAGTAGAATGCGCCCTGAGCCCCTCGGGCGGCGATCTGCCCCTCGCTTCATACGCAGCCCTTATCGCCTGCTTCACCCAACAGGCAATTGAGGCCTTGGAGGCCGCTTCCCCTTTACGCGGACCACCAAACAGCACGAACAGCCTATCCGACCTCCTAAATGGCTTTGTTCTCCTCAGGTATCGCTTAAGCACACGACCCATATCTAACCTACAAAACGACTGACTCCTCTTACCCCCTTCCCGGCTTGGAAAGGTCGGAAGAGAAACTGTCTGGTTCAAGTGAAACTCTGACACAACCTTAGGGAGAAAAGATGGCACCGGCCGCAACACCACTTTCTCTGCCGAAAACTGAATGTACGGCTCCCTACATGAGAGAGATTGCACATCCGAGACCCTGCGAGCTGAACAGAGAGCCACCAGAAAGGCCGTCTTCCAAGATAGATGCTTCAAACTTCCCGACTCCATTGATTCAAATGGAGGCTGCGTCAAGGCTTCTAGCACCAAGTTCAAATCCCAAGTGGGTACTATCTGCCATATGGGCGGCCTGATATTCCTCGCTGCTCTCAGGAAGCGATGCACATTTGGATGCGATGATAAAATGACCCCCTGCACTCTCCCTCTATAGCACGCCAGGGCCGCAAGCTGCACTTTTAGAGTACTGATCGCTAAACCCTTCTCTAGCCCCCCTTGCAGGAAAGCCAGGATAGCAGGTAAGGATGCCGAGAACGGTTTTATGACCCGCTCCGCACGCCATGCTTCAAAAATATGCCATACTTGAACATACGCTAGAGAAGTTGACCTTTTCTTAGATTTCAACATTGTAGCTATCATGGCTGCCGAGTAGCCCTGTCGTCGCAACAGTTCCCGTTCAAGAGCCAAGCCGTAAGCAAGAACCGATCCACCTGCGGCATTAACACAGGCCCCTGACACAACAGATTGGTCCGACTGGGGAGTCTCCACGGTGGAGCCACTAGTAGCCGCACCAGATCTGCATACCAAGGTCTTCTGGGCCAATCCAGAGCAATGAGAATCACCTTCCCATCATGCTCCGCTATCCTCCGGATGACTCGTCCGATCATTGGCCACAGCGGGAACACATAAGCAGCACCAAATGCACCGCTCTGAGTTCCAACCGATTGATTGGCCACCTGCTCTCCTCTGCGGACCAGAACCCCTGCGTCACGTGCGCCTGACAATGAGCCCCCCAGCCGGAAAGGCTGGCATCCGTGGTGACCAACACCCAATCCGGATCTATCAGAAGCACCCCTGCCTGAACCTGTGTCTTTTGGGGAAACTGCTAGGTACATATGACCTAGATTGGCCACTGTTGGAAACAGAATACCGGGCTTGATGGACCTTGGTCTGACCCAGTATGGCATATCTTATGTTCTTAAGATGCCGTGGATCCAACCACCACTGGAGGCTGCCAGCCACGACCCCCGGACACTCTAGCCCCCAGGACAGAGGATGATGCTGCGGCAACCATCTCGACAGCAACGCCCGCTCATATGGGCCCTGACCCACGGGACCAGGTCTAAGGCCGCTGCCATGGAACCTAGCAGCTGCAAGTACCTCCAAGCCGTCGGATTTTTCAACCGAAAGAAGGCCCGCACCCGATTCAAAATCTTTTGCACTCTCATCGGGCAAAAACACCGACCCTATCTCCGTATCGAACAACGCTCCGAGGTACGTAAGCCGCCTTACCGGTTGCAACTGACTCTTTGCCGGTTGATCACCCAACCAAGGTCCTCCAGAACCTGCACCACACGGGCCGTCGAGGAGACTGACTCCTTTAGGGATTCTGCCCGTATCAACCAATCGTCCAGATAGGGATGCACCTGAATTCCTTCCTTTCGCAATGCCGCCGCGACCACCACCATCACCTTTGTGAATGTTCGTGGCACCGTAGCAAGACCGAACGGTAAAGCTCGGAACTGAAAATGCCCCATGGGAATGGCAAAACGCAAAAACCTTTGATGCTCCACCCTGATGGGGATGTGAAGATATGCTTCCATCAGATCTATAGACGAAAACACTTCCCCAGGCTTTACCGCCCGAATCACTGATCTTAGGGTTTCCATACGAAAATATGGTACTCACAAACACCGACAGACCTGCTTGAGATCCAGAATTGGACAAAAAGACTCCTCTTTCTTGGGTACCACAAAGTAAATCGAGTATCGACCTAAGCCGTATTGGTCTGGGGGTACTGGCACGACCGCTTGGATCCACAATAACCGGTGAAGCGTGCCGCTTACCGCCTGCCTCTTTGCCTGAGGTCCACACGGAGGACATCACGAAAGACTCTGCCAGCGGAAGAGCGAATTCCAACACATAACCCTCGCGGATGATGTCCAGCACCTACCGGTCCGTAGTTATGGAGACCCAGACGGAGAGAAATCCCTGCAAACATCCGCCTACCGGAATCTCCGCCTGGACCTGCCGCACTTCATTGCGGCTTCTTAGAGGAGTTCTGCTGGGAATTAAATATCCCCTGCCGAACCCCCGAAAGGGCTGTCCCCTGGCCACAAACCAACCCCTCTGATAAGGAGTAAACAGAGGACCACGAAACCTCTGAAAATCTCTACCTTGACCTCTAAGTAGAACTCCAGGCCTCGTCGCCTTAGGTCGATCCTCTGGCAGTCGACCTCCCTTGGAGTCACCTAAATCCTTCACAATCTTTTCCAAAGCCTCCCCAAAGAGCAGCTTGCCTTTGTAAGGAAGCTTACTGTCGAGCCTTCGAAGACGCGTCCACCGCCCAACTCCTCAGCCAGAGAAACCACCTAGTGGCAATCACTGACGTTATGGACTTCGCTGAAATCCTAACCAAATCATAGAAGGCATCCGCCAAATAGGCCGACGCCGACTCCAGCTTAGCTCCTTCGGCCACCGAGCCCTCCTCCTTGTCAGGGCCCGGCTCCCCCTGAAGCCAGCGGATAGAAGCCCTTGAAACATATGCCCCGCAAATAGAGGCCTGCAGTGCGAGAGCATTTGAATCAAAGGCCTGCTTAAGAAGCGCTTCCAACTTGTGATCCTGAAGATCTTTGAGGGCCGCACCACCTTCCACCAGGATGGTCGTCTTCTTCGTCACCGCTGAGACCAACGCATCCACCTTAGGCATTCGTAACAACTCTTTCTCCTCTTGTGGCACCGGGTAAAGACGCCCAATAGCTTGGCCACCCCTCAGGGTAGCCTCTGGGCATTCCCATTCTGACTCAATCATCTGCTTGGTCACTCTATGAACTGGGAAACAACGTTGCTCTGCTTTAAAACCCTGTAACAAGGGATCCTCAAGTGGTTCCTGCTGAACCGCTGGGGGAACAATATTCAGAGCCGCTAGGGAATGCGCAATAAGTGCCCCGAGCTCTTCTTTGTGAAATACCCGAAAAACATTTGGATCTTCACCTGGTACTATCTCACCTTCCTCCAGATCACCAGTCCAGACGTCCAAACCTGCCTCCGAGAGGATTTCCCCTTCCTCCCCTATTTGAGGCTCCGAGAGGAGCGGCACAAAGCCATCGGAACCTGCCTCTGCACCTTTGAGAGGTCCCTTCTCCTGGATCTGTCACCTTAATCTCCCCCGTTGAAGCTCCCAACATGCTGAGAGGAGCCGAACTGCTGTCAGACTGCTCCACCTTTAAACAATAAGCCTTATGCAAAGCAAGTATAAAATCCGCCGAAAATAATGACTGTACTCCCTCAGGAACCCTAGCAGGCTGTCCCTGAACTTGTACCTCCGCAGGGGAAGGCTTCTTAGCTTTTTTTTTTTTAAATTTGTAAATTTTTATTAAGTTTTTCATCAGACCATTTACACTCAGCAAAGTACATCCCATAACATTCCATAATAACCAACAACCATAAGTTAAACTGTAATCTTTGCCTCCAAACTTACCCGCTGCCTATCCTTTTCCCTTACCTCTACCCCACAATCCTTTACCTCAATCCTTAACTTCCCCCCCACCCTCCCTCCCTCTCCTATCCCTCCCTCTACCCCCCTCTCTTTCCTCTTACTACCATTCATACCCCTACCCCAATTCTAACCCCCACCCTATCCCCGCACCTCCCCTCCACCCTCCCACTTCTCGCCTAACCCTTCCTTCCACGAATTCTCTCTCAACCTTCTCCATACCCCCTCCCACCGTTTCTCCGTTTGCCCCCCCTGCCCCGTTTCTCCCCTGTAATTTTATACATAAGATAGATATCCGACATTCTTTTAGCATAACTGTCCATAGATGGCAGCAACATTCTGTTCCAATGCCGAGCTATTTCACATCTGGCCACCGTGACACTAAACCAAACAATGTTCCACTCTCCTTCCCACTGCCCATCCTTCTGCAGGAGACACATTTCAGGAGTCAGTTCTATTCTTGCTCCTACAATTTTGTATATATTCTCCCCAACTCTTCCCCAGTACCTCTGCACCACCGGGCATGACCACCACATATGTATCCATGTACCCTCTTTTCCACACAGCCTCCAACACTCATTCGTCTTCAATACCCCCATTTTAAACAGTCTCTCCGGCGTAAGATACCACCTACTTAACACCTTGAACCTATTCTCTCGTAATGCCGTAGCAATAGTGAACTTAGCTATGCCCCATGCCACCTCATCCCACTCCTCTACCTCCCATTCCACCCCCAAATCCCTTTCCCATGCTTCCATATAGCTCAATTTCCCAGCTCCCCTCGCTATTAAACCTTTGTAAATTCTAGAAATCATGCCCTTTTACCCCAGGGACCCCAAGCATGCCCCTTCAAACCATTCCACTTCTCCTCCCCTATCCTGCTCCCTTCCCCTTTTACGAATCAACGATCCCATTTGCGCGTACGCAAACCTGTCTGTTTCCAGCAGCTGATATAAATCACGAATGCCCTCAAACCTCCTTACCTCCTTCCCCACTAGTATCTGTGACACCTGACTTAACCCCTGCGCCTCCCATCTCTTCAAAATTCCTCTACTCGGTAATACTCCCCTTTCACAACAAGCCTGTAGGGACATAGTATGTGACCATTTCTTGTCTCCCACCATCCTCTGCCTACTCTGTTGCCATATGCTTAACGTATGCCCCACCATTGGGTTATCCCCCCTTCTCCCCCCACACTAACCGCTCTAACTCTCCGGGGGACAGATCTGCCATCTCCATCCTCACCCAGTGCTTTAACTGTTCCCTTAACCATGCATATACCGCTCGCAATTGTGCTGCTTTATAATACATAGCAAAATTAGGCACCCCCATCCCTCCCTCCATCCCCTGCACTTGTAACGTTCACGCCGCCACCCTTGGCCTTTTACCCCCCTCAAATAAAACCCTCCACTTGCTTCTGTACCTTTCTTAATACTCCTTTCGGTATCACTATGGGCAGCACTTGGAAGTGGAATAAAAATTGGGGAAGCAGCATCATTTTAACAGTTGCCATCCGCCCAAACCAGGAATAGTACCCCCTGCTCCAACCCGTCAGCTGTGCCTCCAGTTGCCCTATAAGCTGTTTATAGTTTAATTCATATAATTCCTCCAGTGTCCTCCTCACCTGCACCACCAAGTACTTAATCAATCTCTTAGCCCACCGAAACGGGAATCGCTGCTGCAGTTCCCTCTGCTGTTCCTCTTCCCCCACCACATTTAATATTTCTGACTTCCCCCAGTTAATTCGGAACCCTGCTATGCTCCCATACTTCTGAATCTCTTCCATTAGAGCTGGTAATGTAACCCCTGGCTGTGTAATTGTCAGCAAAATGTCATCTGCAAAGAGTGACATACGATACTCTAATGGGCTTACTCTCACCTCCCTTATCTCTGGGCTCCCCCTTATCCACGCTGTCAAAGGCTCCAAAGAGAGTGCAAAGAGCAGGGGCGACAACAGGCAGCCCTGCCTAGTTCCCCTCCCCAAAGAAAAGAAGCGCGAATACCCACCGTTGACTCTCACGCATGCTTTAGGACTTTTATATAACACCCTTATCCACTGCACAAATTCTTCCCCAAACCCCATGGCCCCCAATACTGAGACGAGAAATTTCCATGACACTTGGTCAAATGCTTTTTCAGCATCTAACGAGACCAGCAGTGCTGGTTCTCCAGCCCGCCTTGCTGCCCAAATCACATTAAGAACCTTTCTGATGTTATCCACCACTTGCCTCTTCGGAATAAAGTCTGATTGACCTTCATAAACTAGCTTCCCTAGTATTTTATTAAGCCTTGTCGCTAGAATCTTTGCCAACAATTTTGCATCATGATTTAACAACGAAATTGGTCTATAGGACGCACAGTCCTGCGGGTCTTTTCCCGCCTTGTGTATCAAAGAAATGCCTGCCCATCCCATCATGTCCGCCAATTCCTCCCCCTTTCTCGTTGCATTAAAAACAAATACCAGTGGCTGAAGCAACAAACTCCCAAATTTCTTATAAAAGCTCGCTGTCAAGCCGTCTAGGCCCGGGGCCTTCCCTAGCTTCATACCTTTAATCGCTTGGAGCACTTCCTTGCTCCAATCTCCCTATCAAGATCCTGCTGCTCCCCTTCTTTCAACCGTGGCAACCCCACTTTACCCAAATATTTCTTGATATCCCCTTCCACTCCATCAGCTCGGGCTGCATATAGCTTCTGGCAGAACGCTACAAATTCCTCTCTAATCTGATAATCCTCTCGCACCACCACCCCCCCCCCCGCCCCCTCTGATCTGCAGTATTTGATTCCACTACTTTCTCTTTTTTAACTGCCGAGCCAGGTATTTCCCAGCTTTGTTACCCCCTTCAAAGAAGTTCTGCCTCAGTAACTGCAGGCTATGCTTTATCCGCCCCACCTCCAGAGCATTTAATTTAGCCCTCGTTTCCAAAACCACTCTCCTGAATTCCCCCCCCACACACATCTTTCTCTTCCAGTTCCATTAATCGACGCCTTAGAGTTAGCGCCTGCTCCTCCTGTTCCCTTTTTAAACGCGCTCCCCATTTTACTAGCACCCCCCTAACCACTGCCTTGAAAGCATCCCAGACCACTCCCTCTGCAAACTCTCCCGTCCCATCCCGTTCAAAATACTCTGGTATTAGCTGTTCCACCTCACTCATTACCCTAGTGTCTTCCAGCAATCCCTCATTAAGCCTCCAGTACTGTCCCCCCTTGCTTTCCCCCCTCACCCGTACTACCACTGGTGCATGGTCCGACCATGTCATGGGCTCTATTTCCCCTCCCTTTATCCTGCCCGCTAATTCCTTCCCTACCCAGACCACATCTAACCTTGAATATGTACCATGCACCGCTGAGAAAAAAAGAGAACTGCCGCCTACCCGGATTCATCAACCTCCATGCAACTATCAAATCATTCTCATTCACAAACCTATGATATCTTTGCCCTCCGCCCCCCAAGGCATATTCAAATCTCCTCCGCAAATCAGTGCTCCATCTCCCATAACTGCCACTTGTTTACTTAACTCCTCCCAAAATTCCTTCTGGGAACCCGTGGGCGCATAAACATTCACCACACAAAACCATTCCTCCCCAACTCTCACTCGCAACAGGAATCTCCCCCCCCTTATCCCTCATTACCGACTGCACTTCAGTTTTATGTTCCCCTGTGATGAAAACCACCACCCCTCCTTTCTTCTTCTCCTGTGTGTTTGATGCAAAAATGCACTCTTTGTAACCCTTCGGGCGCAGTAACTCCTCGTGTTTTTTTGGTAAATGTGTCTCCTGCAACATTACGATCGCTGCCTTATGTCTTGTCAATTCTTTATACAATTTCTGCCTCTTCCAAGGTGAATTCAACCCCTTCACATTCATCGTTACAATTTTCAGAGTTTCCTCCACCCTCACTCCCCCTTTTCCTCCTGCTCTCATTCCAACCCTCCCTCCCCCTTCTCCCCCCACCCTCTCCCCTCTCGTCTCCCTACCCCCTCTGCCCTTCTCCCCTCCCTTCCCCTCCTGCACCTCCCCTCTTCTGTCACCCCCCTCCCCTCACCCCCTCCTCCCCTCCCCCCTTATCCTTCTTCTCCGATCCAGAGTTTTGACTTCCATAACAGTGACCTAGGATCGGCCCACCACCTAGTCCTACCCCTTTTCCCCCTCCTCCCTCTACCTATTCAGCTTCATTTACCCCAATCCCCCCCTCTTTACTTCATTACTCAATACTATCTCCCGCAACCTGACCCACAGTGTGTGATAAGGAAGCTTATCATAGCTCAGGAAGGAGCTATAGAAAAGGTGAAGTGACTCTGAACAAGCAACCTGTCAGTTCTGGTAGAAATAAGAAAACAGAATTTTGCCATAAAAGACTACCAGTCCCAGAATGCACCAGGTTTCCAACAGCCATTAGAGGAGCTGAAGTGGGGAAACGTGTGTTCAATCAGGAGGGCTATGAGGTAATCCCTAAGCACTCATCTCAAAGGGCAGGGCCTGATACAGCACAGCTGCGCTGTGTTAGGGAGGAGCACTCATCTAAGCAGAATAAGAGTAGAGTTTATTCTACAGATGACCATCTTCATGATCACCTTGGATATCCAGAGAATTATCCTCAGTTTCATCTGAAGGATCATCAGAAGCAGAAGCCAAACCGGACGGACAGAGAGGGAAAGAGACCCTCTGGAAGAAAGAGGAGAAAAGCCTTTGAGAGGTCTAGAAGAGTCCAAAGCAGTACGTATACTGGGAGGCATTTCAAGGGCCAGCATACACCATTGGACTGGGGAAAGCCAGAGGAATGGTGCTGCAGAGCTAGGAATCACCAGACGCTACCTGTGAGGGAGACGGCTGCACGTGGAAGGGACCCTAAGACCTATGCCAGAAGGTATGTGAAGAGAGATCCAGTGTCCAGGGATCTGGATTAGAAGGCTGGACATAAGAACTGGACTACATACTGGCCAGGTTATATAGAGAGGAACTCTAACAGCAATGGAAGCTCAGGTATGAACACTGATCTATGCCCTAGCTATAACCTTGAAAGACAGCAGGGAAACAAGTATTCTCCTGAAAATGCTCCATTGAGAGATTCATCTGTACCAATCCATGATATTGAACCTATGCTTGTTGAAGATGGGGAAATGATTGCAGATGAAGAATGTATTTATATGGATTGTTCTCTATCTAAACTCCGTTGGTAACTTTCTGTTAAAAAGTACAGCAACCATCACAAAGAAATACAAATTTGTTCTTTAATCTACTCAGAAAAGCTCCTGAAGCAGGATTTGACCCACACAGTAGAAAGCAAGCCAGCTAAGGGGTTTCAGCTGGATAACTGCTAGCAATTAAGCCTTACCTAATTGCTTATGAGCTAGGAGAGAATCACTTCTGTATCTATGTGGGAAGTAATCAGAAGTTAACCTGAAAAGAACAGTTTGTTTCTTGCTTTGTGAATTTTCATTTGTTGTTTTCCTGATTTTGACTTTGTTTCTCCAAGTTAACACTGAAAGCAAGTAACCTAATTTATGTGCTACCAAGCATATCTGTGTTGGGAGAAATAACCCCATAAATAAATATCTTATTGGCTTTACCCAAGAGCACAACTAAATTATTGTCAGCAGCTGTGTCTGGTGTGAATGAACTACATTGCCCACAATACCTTGCAAATCATATAGATATATGCACTTGCCAAGACTGTGAAGATTCACACCCAGGCAGCTGTCTGACAAGTGATATACATCTGTTTCAAGTCTGAACATCATCTGCTGCTTCAGCCGGCGTCTTCCTCACTCTCCTTTCCTCTCTGCCGCTCCTTGACCAATCTCGCCAATCTCCGACCTCCTTCTGCTGCTCTGTGCCATCTCAAGCTCTCTGCCCTACTTCTATTGGCGGTACTGTCCATCTGGTTCGCTGGACTTCTGGCCTCCTCCAGTAAGTCTGCCGCTCCCAACTCCCTCAACGCTTTCCAGGCGTCTGCACTTGTCTTTACTTTCCTCGATCATCCTCGTACTGTGATCAGCAATCCAAATGGGTACAGCCACTTGTACCGCATGTCGGCCCTCCTCAGGTAAGCTGTGACCTCCTTTATCTCTCGTCTATGCTGCAGCGTCCCCTGGGACAAGTCCTGAAACAGTTCCAGTTTGTTTCCTTCCCACTGGTTGTATTTTAGCTTTCTCGCTGCTCCCAGTATGCATTCTTTCAGTTTATAGGAAGCCAGGCAGACCACAATGTCTCTCGGACGGTTGTCCCTTATAGGCTCCAACCCTCTGTGTGCCCTTTCTATTTGTCTCATCATTCTCTTCAGTATATCCTGCCTCCTTTAGGATTAATCCAAATATTTTTTGTACCACCTCTTCGCTGTTCCAATATTTGGGAACCTCTGGGACTCCCCGCACTCTAATGTTGCACCTTCGAGTGGTCCACTAAGTCTTCCGTTTTTATCTTCAACTCCTCTTGCGCTTCCCTCAACTCCTCCCATCCTTTCTGAATTTGCTCCATTGCTATCCCTTGTTGCTCCAGCTGGTTCTCTGCCTCCTCTACACGCTCTCCCAGTTCTGTGATGTCTTGCTTGACTGTTTGCAAAGCCTCTTTTAACTCGTTTTCAACTCCTCCAATTTCTTCCTTTAAATCCTCCTTCAGTTCCATCAGCCACTGCTTTATTTTTTCGGTCACCCCCAAACACTCCTCTCCTTCTGTCTCTTCCTCGCGCCCCGGCAAGATATCTCCCGTCCTGCCCGTCTTCTCGCCCTCCTTTCCTCCTTTTGACGGCGCATACGGGGAACGGAACTCCGCCAGTTTCTTCTTTACTGCCCCTTCTCTCTTTGCCTTCTCCATATCTTAGTTTAGTTATATCCCTCTGCCGGTTGCAACTTCAGGCCGTGTATGCCACCTCATCTTCTGCCCTATGATAGGGAGCTGCTAGTCCTCCTTTGTGCTTCTGCTCTTGTGCCTTTTCTCTGTTTTGCTGGGCCTCTCTCCACATGGCCTATCGTTTGGCTTTCAGGACTGCCGAGCTCCACCACTCTTTCAGTGCTCCTTCAGCCCTGGCTCCCTTGTGGGCGTCCCAACGATCTCTCTCCCCTCCTTCTCCACCTAGAACAGGCTTAGCTGGACAGCTCTGCTCTTAGCCGTACCCTCTGCTCTCCAGTTCCTCTGCAACTTCCTTTCAGGCCTAGTGTCCCCTCCTCCTCCAGCAGCACACTCCGGACTTCACCTACCATCTGCTCAGCTGCTCTTCCCAGGCTCTGTTGACGTTCTGCCTCAAGCTCCCCTTCAATTTGCACCTCCTCCTCACACAGCCTCTCCTGCTCACCACGCTGTGCCTCTGGCGCATGTGCAGCTCTCCCTCCTTGCTGCCAGGTCTCACCAGCCTTCTCCGCTCTCCCCGGACAGCTCACTCTGCGATCTGATATCCTCACTTCCAGGTACTGGCTCTTCCTGCCTTTTCCCTGGCTCTGCTCGCTGCGGCACTCACGACACCGCCGCTTTTCACCCGGGGCCTTCTTGTCCCCAGCTCTCCTCCACCACACGGCTTAGCGTACCGCCGCTTCTCTCCACCGCTCCTGTTCATGTCGGGGAAGCTCTTTGCCCGATTGCACGTTCGCTTTACTAAGGGGGCTTAATCCACCAATGCCCCCTGATTTTGCGGCTTCTTTACCACATTTGCTTCGTTTTTTTGCACTTTTGGCAGGTTAAGGCGGTGGAGCTCCTCTAGCCCGCCACCATCCGACCCAGTGATGTCACCGGAAGTCTTCAAGGCTTCTTAGCTTTAACCTTTTTCTTTCCTGCCTTGCTTTGAGGCGCGGGAGAAACGGCTGCCCCCGCTAAAATGGCTGCCGTTCCCGCCTTAATCTCCTTGGCTCTGAGGCCTGTCCACGAGCTCCCCCAAAGGTAAAATGAGCTCCATGAAGCCTTCAAATAGCCTCTCTAAACTACAGATGCCCTGTACACTCAACCGCAAAAACCCAGTCCCGACAGCCCACGGTGATTTCCACACTGCTGCCGCAGGCTGCTGACGCCGGTAACACGCGCTTATGCCTTTGCAACCACCAAAAATCCAAAACGCGGTTTCTCTGCTGCACACTTACCTTCGCGCCTTTAGAACTCCTACTTGCTACAGTGTGCTGAATCGGCAGCTCTCCCGTCTCCCGCTGCTAGCAGGACACGGAGGATAAGTTACCGAGGCAGAGGGGTGGATTCTGGGGCCCCCAGCTTCTCCCTCACTTATCAAACGCAACAGTTCCTCAGACTTTGAGCAGGCTCTGCTCCGATCGCTGACTGCTACAACCTCAGACAGACGAGGACCGTTTCCCTCACTTTTTTTTTTTTAATTTTTAACTTTAACTGTAATGCCTCAACTGTGCTGAAGAAATTGCCCTGCTAGAGCAACCCAGCAAACAGTATTTTCTGCCATCAACTCAGCCTTGCTGGCCTATTCCTCCTCTCTGTCTCACTAGGGAGCCTGTCAGCCAAACGTCCTGTTCAGCTGCTGAGGACTGAAAGACTGACTTACTGTCACCAGGGGGAGCCGGATGGCCTGTCAGCAAGAACTTTCAGATTTCAGTCCTCAGCTGCTGGAGGAGGTTGACAACCCTACTGTTCCTGGACTGGCCCGGAGAGACAAAGAGGAATTGATGAAATATCACTGGGTCATTAGCCTCGTATCCACACTCAGCAACAAGCAGCCACAGACAGAGGTGCATTCAGGATAGGTTGATCCATGAGGCCCTCCAAATTACTGCTGTGTCTGTTCATCTCTGGAACTTTATGTACCTTAGGACCCCATGGGAGAGTTCGACCCAAGCCCCACTTTAAAGTGACCTCCTAGTAAAAAAAGTAACCTTGGTTAAAAAAAAAAAGTGCATTTAAATTTCTTTTTTAAGTTTGCTTTATGATATCCAGGTTATCATCTGCTCAATTTACAGGTTACAAAATTGTTTTCTCGGATACTGCATAGAAAAAATTAGAATAAGAAGCACAGGATGCATTCTTTCTGGAGCTGCCTCTAGAATATGATAAGTCACTGTACAACAATGTGACCACATTTCTATCATTAGCTCTTTATTTTCACTCTATAGTGATCCAGGAGAGAGAGAAGAAAAAAGCATTTAACCAGTCAGCAGAGTGGAAGCTGTCTGAGGGCCAAGAACTTGCAGCACTGGAGGGGCATGATCAACAGTTTTTATTCATTTTATTAACAAATACATCTGAGGTTTAGTTAGTAAATAAGGAAAATCCACACATGTAAAATAATAATAAAAACCAATAGCAAATCAGTGAAGGGCAGGGAGAGGAAGGGAGGAGCAAAGACGAGCAGTGAACAGATGAGAATGAAACAAAAAACCAAACTGGATAAAAAAACAAACAAACAAAACCCACACACATTCACAATAAAAAAAGTTTCCTCTTCAAATTCAATTATCTAGAAAGCCTTGCAATGACACAAAAAGCAAACTGAGAAGTTTATCCTCACACATCCCAGCGCAGTTTCCTCTGTTGGAGTTGCGATTTTTTTCAACATTGGGGACAAGTCACAACAGATGGATTAAAAAAAAAAAAAAAAAAAAGAGAAGACAGTCCATTAGACAGTGGCACAGAGGCAAGGGCAGCATCCTGGATTACAGACCAGGAGGAGGGAGAGAGTAGCTGCCCAAACAAGAGGAACCCTGAATCCCCCCCTGCCACCCAACCACCCACTACCAGCGCTACTTAAGAGTGAAAGGTGAATTTAGGAGGGGTTTTTTTTTGTTTGTTTTGTTTTTTTTAAGGAATTTGGGCAGCTTCTCTGCTCCGGCTCTTCAGATGGCATCCAAAACCTGCTCCTAGGCTCGAGCTCTTTTTCAAGGTTTCCATTTTGCTGTACTAGGAAATCGATCTCACTCATTCCAGAGTAAAGGACCCATTCGGGATTTTGAAATGCAAGCAGGTGGAAGGAGTGCTGGAAGACTGGGTGATATGCAAAAATAACTATACAGAAATAACAGCCTCCTCCTCCCATAAGTGACTAGCTTGAAAGAGCACAGATGTGTGTGCCAGGGACAGAATTCAAGATGCCAGCTGAGTGCCCAGGCTGAGAACACTGGCAGGACAGTAAGGATACCTCCAGAGTACCTGTCATAGTGCAGAAAGAGGGAAGAAGCAGGGAGAATCCTCTGCGGAGCACTAGCACAAATTCAATGGAATTGACAGTCTACCTGATCCACCCACACAGGAACAATTCTTAACCACTGTCATAAACAGCTACCTATGTGTACACACAGTGATGTGAATGAATATGTGTGTGTGTTGTGATGTGCCTGAGAATGCAATGTTTCTGTCCCTAAGTTGTGGTGTTTTATCTTCCTGCAGTGTGAGATGCAGCACTGTGCTAAGGCGCATGAGTCCATGGTGTGTATATCCATATACGAAAACATACATACATAAAAAGGCGAGGCCTAATCCTCTACCCCACACCCTCAGTCTGACCTTTGCAGCGGCGGCTACTGCCACCACCATGGACTTCTACCATCTCTCCCGGGATCCTCATTCTCCTCCCACTGGCAGAACTTGAGGTATGGTGCTCAACAGCGTGTAGAGGACATCTTGCAAATACCAGAATATTTCAGCACCCTGAATTTGAACCACTCAGCCCCCACAGATCGGAAAACTATACACAAAATGGTACCACATTCCGAGTTCTGCCAGCAGGGTTGTGTAGATTAGAAGACAGCAAGCAAAAACCTGAGACTGGGGGGGGGGTGGTGGCTATCAAAGGCCCAGAATCAATCTGTATGGGGGAGAAAACAGCACAGCAAAGGACATGGATCAAGCGGTAAAGACTGAAAGGAAACTATCAGTAATCAAAGTGGGAGGAGCAGGGAAAGGGAAGGAAGAATGTAGGTAGGTAGATGAGAAAAGTCGATATGATAGGAGGAAGGTAAGGGAAGCATCAGAAAGAGAGGAAAGGAAGGAAACACCAAAGAAAAAAACTCTTGACTCAGTAAGAGAGAAGACATGTAGAGATGAGATGGGAAGAGAAATTGAAAAGCAAAAAATAAAGTGGAGAAATTGAAGGGGGACAGAGAGGGGCATGGCTGAGAGGGATGGAAAGAGGGAGAAGGGAATTGGATTGGGTAGAGGCAGGTGTGAAAATGGAAACATGAGATAGGCAGGAAAAATAGATAAACATGAAAAATATAGGGGAGATGAGGAGAAAAGAAGTGACATGAAAGATATTTCAAAGAGGCATATGGAAAGAGAAGGAAAAGGAAGCAGGAATGCATAAAAGGAGAGGCTATGGAAATTAAAGTCAAGAGAAGACAGAAGATCAAAAGAAGTGTGAAAAAAACCACACAGAGAAGCCTACACATTTTAATTTTCATCTGACACAGAGTGCAACTATTATGTATATGCTGTATGTACTTGTGGAATTTCCAGTGCTGGTCAGTAGAGTTTCTTTATTTTATTTTTTGAACTAAAGAGTTTCCTCCTGCTTCTTTGGGCTTCCAGCTCAATCTAAATCAGGTCTGGGATCGGGCCACATAAGCCTCCATTTGCAATTATTCAAAGGTTTCCCCCTCCCCCCTAACTTTAATCATACATCAGAGCTCCTCCTGTTATCATGGGCTCTTAATGCTGCCAAGATAGCTGGGCCTCCTTTATTCTAGGGTCTAATAAAGCTGTCTTTACAACATCCACAGATTAGGCCAACCCCAGTCAGCAGAAGATTGGAGCTAAGAATCAAACCCAGGTCCTTGAGCTACTGTCCCTGAGCCCAGTTAAGCATGCATGCTTTTGTAATCAAGGCGGTGATAAAGCCGCAAGTACAACCATACCGTTGGTGAAGATATTACCAGCATATTCAAGTGTTTGGAATTTTTGCATTTGAAAGCTGACGACCTTACCCCCACTGGTAGGCTTCTTATCTATGGCTGTTTTCTTCTCTGTTCTTCCCTCATACCCCACATATTCAGACTTCCAAATGAATCTGGTAGAGGAGCGGCTGAAGTAGTTTAGAAGTGCTGCTCTTCTCTTGCCAGTGGGAGTGGGGAGAGTAGTGTTGATGAGAATGGACTAAAGGAGTATCTTGCTTTGGTATATGATAAACACATCTACATTTTCAGACACTGAATTATCTCATAAATCTTAAGAAGAACGAAGTAGATGTGCAAAAAGTAACAGACTAATTGTCCATTTCGCTTCAAGGTCTGAGAAAATGTAAGAGTTTCTTATACTTTATTTACTGAATGAGCTTGCTAAATGGCATCGGAGACTGAAGAGAGATTACATCAATTTCTAATCAGAATTAGAGCAATGTAGAGATATCACAGGATATGGGTGTAGCTAATCTGCTACTTTATCATATATGGAAGCTTAAAATAAAGAGATATGTGAATCTGTGACTTGGTTCCAGTGGACAATATACAAATACAGCAGTGTTTTGTTGGTCTGACTTGTTTGTCTGTCCCTCTGTTTTTGCTGTCTTGCCTCTTTCTGTAAATACAGTGCATTGTAAAAGTCTTCACATCCTTGTACATTTTTCACATTCTGTTTTCTATTAAATACAAGTCAAAATGCATTAAAGTAGGCGTTTATTTCCCTGACCTATACAAAATACTCAGCTTTCAACTTGAAAGAACAAATTCTAGAAATATCCATAAAGTAATTAAGAAAAAGAAACCAAAAAGTCTTGGTTGCATAAGTCTTGACTTCATACTTGGCAGAAGCCCCTTTTGTAGAATAATAGCCACAAGTTGTTTACAGTAAAGGTCTACCAACTTTGCACATTGGGATGGAGCAGGTTTTATTCATTCTTCCTAGCAGAAAAGCTCCAGCTCTTATATTGGCTGAGGACCATGCAAACTGCAGCCTTTGAGTCTTATTACAGATGTTCTATGTGGGCTTTGAATGGGCTGCTTGAGGACATTCACTTTCTTCTTGCTCAGCCACTCCACTGTTACTTTTTCTTCTGCTTTGTGCGTGTCCTGATGAAAGAAGAATCTTCCTCCCAGTCTCAAGGTCCATGCAGATCGCAACAGGTTTTCCTCCAGTATCTGCCTATAATTTATACTCGTGCCACCTATTTTGCCTTGATCGTCACAAGCCTCCCTGTCCCCATTATATAGAACATTCCCACAATATAATGTTACCACCAACTTTTACTGTATGGATGGTGTTAGCAGAGTGATGTGCCATGTTTGTTTTATGCCACAAATATCACTTATTATCACGACCAAGTTCCACTGTGGTCTTAACAGACCACAAAACCTTCTCTCCCATGTGTGCAGTGTCCAAGTGTTTCTTTGCAAATTCTATATGGCACATCATGAGGTTTTTCTTTAGCAAGAAAGCTTCTGCTGCTCTCGCATAGATCCTCAAATTGTTGACCAGTCGACATTTTCCTCAGTCTCAGCCAGAGACCTTAGTAGTTTTTTTGAAAGTGATCTTAGGCCTCACAGTGTCCTGTTTCAGTAGTTTCCTGAACCTGCAGATATTGGCTTTTGAGGGACGGCTTGATCAAGGCAGTATCTTTCCAGAATATTTCCATTTTACAATGAACCTTTCTTCAATATGTACTTTTGAATAACTTTATCACAAACATTTCTTCAGCAGTTCTGTGTTTGGCATGTTTTGACCTTTGTTTCAAATTCATTTCACAGAACAGAAACAGTTTGGTTCTTCGTCCAGGATTATCCGAATCAAGACTTTTTGGTCTCTTTTTTTTTCTATTTATTAATTTACAAAAAAATATATCAAGTACAAACTTAAAAAACAACAGAACATATACTTACATCAAAAATAAAAGAAAAACACACCATATGTACAATTCAACAAGAAATAAGGTCAAACACAAAAATCTTTAAAGTCCTCAACGCAGAGGATCAAGAAAGAAAACCCCAAGAGCTAGGTATAAAAAAAAAAAAAAAAAGTACTGCTACTAAACCAAAGAAACTTATCCCCAGACTTTGAACCATCAATTCCTTCATAATCTCAAAACCTCAACTTCTGCCCTACATCTGCAACAGTTAGAGATCATTAACGTAGTTTCTTAGGGTGGCATTTTCGAAGGCTACACAGGTAACTGCCCTAGTTATTTATTTATTTATTTAGCTGTATTTATATCCCGCTTTTCACCGGGTCAAAGCGGCGTTACATAAAAAGGGGGGGGGGGGGAATTTACATAAGGGCGGGGCCATCACCGGGGAGGCGACATTGATGATTTCAACATAGGACAGACTTTGGACATGGACAGGTTAGTATAGTTTTGAGTTAGAGGGCCATGGTGGGCGAGATCAGAGGTTAGTGTGCTTTTTTGGTGGGGGTCGTGTTGAGGTATTCCTGGAACAGGATGGTTTTCAGCTGTTTTCTGAAGGATAGTAGATCGGCATTGTTTCGGAGACAACTTGGTAGAGAGTTCCATAGGGATGGAGCATAAAGTTCAAAAGCTCGATTGCAGGTCCGTTGCATTTGGTTCTTTTGTGAGGGATGGTGAGAGAATTGCTGGAGGCTTGTCTGGTAGTTCTGCCGTGGGCTGGTCGAGATAGTAGGGTGTGAAGTTGGGAGTTCCGAGTTTGATGTATGGCTTTGTGGGTGAGTAGGATGGCTTTGTATTTAGTCCTTGCTTTAAGGGGGAGTATGTGTAGGTCTTTCAAAATTGGGGTGATGTGGTCGGTTTTCTTTGCTCTCTGAATGATTCTCACTGTGGTGTTCAGTGCTGTTCGGAGGGGGTTGGTCTGCGTGGCTGGAAGGCCATGGTATATTATGTTGCAGTACTCCAGATGTGGGAGCGTCATGGCTTGCATTACAGTTCGGAAGTCTTGATGTTCAAGAAGGGGTCTGAGACGTTGCACTGTTCTTGCCTTGCGGAATATAGTTCCGGAGGTTTTGGTGATTTGCTGCTTTAAGGTGAGGGCTTGGTCAATAATAATGCCCAGGTATCTTATTTGTGGTTGTATTTGAATGCTTGTGGTACCTACGTTGAAGTGTGTAGGTGGTGTGAAGTCCGGGTCTTTTGTGACTATGAGGGCTTCTGTTTTCTTTATGTTGATGGATAAGTTGTTTGCTTGTAACCAGTTGGACACTTCGGTGAAGCATGTTGATAGTTACCCATGTAAATGCCTTATCTGGGATATTCGAAAGGCACCTTCATGGGTAGTGCCTTTCGGAAATCCCAGATTAAGTCCCTAATGCGCCCAGATGCTATGCGGTTAGCATCAGGGCTTGTTGGGGGCGTTCCACGGCAGAGCAGGGTCGGAGGAAAGGGCTAAATGGGTAGCAGCAATTTTTGATGCTACCCGCTTAGCCCTCTGCACCTTAAAGATAGGTGAGATTTTTCCTCACCTATCTTTCAGGCGTAGGGGCTAAGCGGGTACCATCGAAAATCGCTGCTACTCAGCTAGCTTCTGTGGCGAAAAACGGATTAAGGCTGGGGCCACATATGACCCAGGCATTGAAAAGCTGGGTTAGAAGGATGGCGGGGGGGCGGGCTATGTGCCGACACGGCACATAGCACCGCCCAAATGAAAATTGGGTCCTTAGTGTCAAAAAAAGTTGTAAGTCGGCTAGGATCGAAAATTACTTATTTTATGTCTGCAATCTTAAACACTTACAAGGAAATTTTACAATAAATGATGGCCCTATAGATAACACCTCTCACTTGGTTTGCAGCTTGTCGTGCTGTGAGGGCTTGCGTGCATCAGTGATGCTGAGAGCTAAACTATTGGTAGTTTAACTACTGGCAGGGTCTCCCAAGATGGACAGGTCTCAGCTGAGGTGCCAGACCAAGACAAACCACCCATCTGGCCAGCAGCAGAATGGGATAGTGTTGACGGCGGAGGATCACATTTTTGTGACAACGGCAACAACACCAAACTTAAACTGCGCGGAAGAAAGGCCCGGCAATCTACTTCTGTATCTTGCCATGAAAACCCAATGGATAGTTACAACAAAACAAATTGTGCTATGGTGCTGGAAGATGAGACCCCCAGGTCGGAAGGCACTCAACTAGCTACTGGGGAAGAGATGAAGACTTTTCAGAGTAAAGCCAGCATTTATGATGTGGCCCTCGGGAAGTCTGACTGCTGATGTAGCTGCGCATGAAATGAGAGTCAGAAGCTGTAAAGATGTCTTACACATTGGAACTTGGAACGTACGAAGCATGGACCAAGGGAAGTTGGAGGTGGTCAAGAATGAAATGGAACGTGTACAACTTGATCTCTTGGGTGTCAGCGAACTGAAATGGACTGGCATCGGGCACTTTGCATCAGATGATCACATGGTCTACTATGTTGGAAATGAAAGACAAAGAAGAAATGGTGTTGCATTTATAATAAAGAAGAAACTTGCAAGAACTGTAATGAAATACAATGCAGTCAGCGAACGCTTAATCTCTATTCGTCTACGAGGAATGCCTATCAACACAACTATAATTCAAGTATATGCCCCAACAACAACTGCAGAAGAGAATGAAATTGAAGAGTTCTATGAAGTACAAGCTGAAATTGACAGAACATGCAAACAGGATATCCTGATAGTCATGGGTGACTGGAACGCAAAAGTTGGCAACAAAGAAGGCGGCAAAGTAGTTGGAAAATATGGACTTGGCAACAGAAATGAAGCTGGAGAAAGACTGATAGAATTCTGCAAGACCAATGATCTATTCATCTCAAACACCTTCTTCCAGCAACACAAGCGGCGACTGTACACATGGACTTCAGCCAATGGATTGTATAAAAATCAAATTGACTACATCTGTGGAAGTCAACGATGGAAAAGCTCTGTAACATCAACAAAGACAAAACCTGGAGCTGACTGTGGTACAGATCATCAACTACTAGTATGCAAACTCAAGCTAAAGTTGAAAAAGAGCAAACCACTCATGAATGCAGCAAAATATGACCTTGAGAATATACCACTGGAATTTAAAGACTGCCTGCAAAATCGATTTGCTGCTTTAGATACAAATGACAGAGCTCCAGAAGAGTTATGGAATGACATCAAGAAGGTTGTGTTGGAAGAAAGCGAGAAGTCTCTACAAAAGGTGAAAAAGCAAAAACGGCCAAAATGGATGACGGAAGAAACTCTGAAAATTGCCCAGAAACGCAGAGAAGCTAAAGCCAGAGGAGAAAGAAAGAATCGCAGAATTAAACAGAGATTTCCAACGTGCAGCAAGACAGGACGAGAAAAAGTACTACAATGACACTTGCAAGGAAATAGAAGCAGAAACTATTAGAGGAAGAACAAGATCAGCTTTCCTAAAGCTACGAGAGTTAAAGAAAAAGTTCCAGCCTCGAATTGGAATGTTACAAGATGCTCAAGGTTCTATGTTGAATGATGCTGAGAAGATCAAGAAAAGGTGGAAGGAATATACAGAGTTTTTATATGATAAAGATCAAGTGGACCAACAGCCGTTTCAACCTGTACCTTATGATCGGGAACCATTGGTGATGAAAGAAGAAGTTGAAGCAGCATTGAAAGCCTTATCAAAGAACAAAGCACCAGGCATTGATAGCATTCCTATAGAAGTATTGCAGCAATCTGATGCAGCTGTTACCGTACTTACAAGGCTCTGCCAAGAAATATGGAAGACAACATCATGGCCAACTGACTGGAAAAGATCTGTGTTCATACCAATACTAAAGAAAGGTAATCCAACTGACTGTGGAAATTATCACACAATCACTCTGATCCCACATGCCAGCAAGATTCTACTGAAGATTATTCAAAAGAGACTACAACCATACCTGGAACAATTACTACCTGAAGTGCAAGCAGGGTTCAGGAACGGGCGAGGAACGAAAGACATCATTGCGGATGTGAGATGGATCCTTGAAAAGACTAAAGAATACCAAAAGGATATCTATTTGTGCTTTATCAACTATAGCAAGGCTTTTGACTGTGTAAACCATGAGAAACTCTGGGCCACATTAAGAAGCATGGGTATACCAGAACACCTGATCGTTCTCTTGCGCAATCTGTACATTGATCAAGAAGCAACAGTTCGAACAGAACAAGGAGAAACAGAATGGTTTAAAATAAGCAAAGGTGTAAGACAAGGCTGCATACTTTCCCCCTACCTGTTTAATTTATATGCAGAACAAATCATCAGAGAAGCAGGATTGTATGAAGACAACAGAGGTGTGAAGATTGGTGGAAGACTCATCAACAACCTTCGCTATGCTGATGATACTACATTAGTGGCTGAAAGTGAAGATGATCTGAAACATTTGCTTCTCACAATCAAAGAACATAGTCTCAAAATGGGCCTGCACCTTAATGTAAAGAAGACAAAGATCATGACAACTGGCATAATCAACAGGTTCATCGTTGAAGGAGAAGAAATTGAAATTGTGAACAACTTTAACCTACTTGGATCAACTATCAATAAAGAAGCAACAAGCAGTCAAGAAATCAAACGAAGCATTGCTCTTGGCAGAATGGCTATGAAAGACCTAGATAAGATTCTCAAGAGCAGAGATGTCTCTCTCCATACAAAGATTCGACTTGTTCAAGCCATGGTATTTTCAATAACATCATATGGATGTGAAAGCTGGACAGTGAAAAAGACAGACAGGAAGAAAATTGATGCCTTTGAATTATGGTGCTGGCGGCAAATACTGTGTATACCATGGACTGCCCGAAGAACAAACCAGTCGTTACTAGAAGAGATCAAACCTAAGCTTTCTTTAGAAGCTCAGATGACAAGACTTCGACTTTCATACTTTGGACACATCATGCGAAGAGAGAGATCACTAGAGAAAGACATCATGCTTGGCAAGATAGAAGGTCAACGCAAAAGAGGAAGGCCAGCAATGAGATGGATCAATACAATAATAGCAGCTACGGGTACCAGTCTGTCAACAATGAGCCGCCTGACTGAAGACCGAACACAATTTAGGATAGCTATCCAAAGGGTCGCCATGAGTTGACTCCGACTCGATGGCACTTAACAACATAGATAACACGTCCCCTTGCACAGTCAGAAATTCACACTTTGGCTCCTGTGTACTTCTACAAACATCTGGAAAGCATGATACCTTATGACCCATAAAAGAAGCATCATTCTGAAAATACAATGTAAGAACATAATTTCTATCTTGATGAAGTAACAATTTTTAACTAGTCAAGTTGCCCTATTACTTTCCCTCATCAGTGAAAATTTTAGTTTTAATATATCCAAACTCCAGTCATTTCAGCATCAGATTTCTACTTTATAAGCAAGAGGAAAGTTTCCTGACAGGAGGTAGATTTTCCTATGAAACTTTCAATGTCTCCCATTTATAATTCTTATGTCCACAGGTGAAGCCAATATCATGAAGTTTAAATACTTGTGTCTATTGTCAAAACTCACCATTTTACAAGTCATTATAATCTTATCTTGTATAGTTGATGTCAGGGAAAGACTTTTCTTAAGTTGTAAATCTTTCATCCCACAGCCTTACCCTCCTGGAGCTGCAGACAAGAGTGAATATCCATGGTAATCAAAGCTAATGGTGAAATTGTATTTTCCAGCACACCAAGAGGGTTCTAAATACTCTCCAAGGCAATATGCTGTGATTTAATTAAGGGAGAGTAGGCAGAGAGCCGGAAGATCAACACCTCTACCACTGTTCCCTCTAAGCTGTGCGCGTGTGCGCGCGCACACACCTTGCCAAGCGAGCGCACATACTTTACAACAGAGCGCACAAAAATTACGGTTCTGATTCTGATAGGAAACAACACAGACGTCTTAATATTTAAAAGTTGTTGTGTATTTATGGTTTTCACAAGTTCTACAATATTTTCTAGTGCAATCAATGTGGTGTACATACTGTATTCTGACATGTAGTCAAATTTTAAAGTACATAACTCCGAGTGTCGTTATGTGGCGCACAAAAAATGTAACCTTCCTTCAAAAGCCGCACAGCTGATATTTTATGCGCACACAGCCTACAGAAAATTAGAGGGAACATTGACCTCTACTGCTCCCTAAACAGGCACACCAGCCATCACAGGGAACATATCTACTCTTTTGTGCTCGATGTTTCAGGTGACAATCAATCCCAAACTCTGAGCTCCTGCTCTAATCATCTCACTTCCCACACTCAACTTGGACGCCAATCCAGCCACTGTGGATACCCGTTAAAACATCTGAGGCTGCCCATCATCAGAATCTGTGGAATGAAGGACTGGTACCCTGTAGCCTGCTCTGAACCAAAAGCCTGAACCAAACAAAATGGATTCCTGCTACAAATTGCTGCTGTGCTTCAAGCCTCAGACCTGATGATCTCCAAGCAACTGGCTGCCAAATGTTTGTGTGTGTGCATACAAAAGACTATTGTTCCTGGTCATGTTTATGGACAAGAGAACCTGCTTCTCAGGCCTTTCTCATCCAGACTATTCTACTGGCATTAGTCATTTGTAACAATGTATGAGACCGCATACCATTATCTCCTGCATTTCGTCTCTCACTATGGACCCTTTGTCTACAAGATGACTTCCTGACAACTACCTCCTCATTCGCTGAGATGCCTTGCAATATCTCATGCCAATCAATCACCAAAAGGTGCTAAGGACGCATCACAATGAATAATATAGTATGCACAGAAGAACTTGTGCGCCATTTTGTGCCTTTTTCTTTCCTTGCTGCTTCTATAAGAAGAATGTGTTATTCCTAGGCTATTCCATTAACCCTGGGACAGAATAAGCCTCCTAAAGACATCTGTAAGATTCTGTGCCCTCACGAGGCTCACCTCTGAACGGCTATCTGTTTTGGACTTCATCCTGTTCCAGAGACTCCCTTGGACTCCAGCTATATTTGTTCATCTAGTAGAGCTAAGGTACCAGTCTTATATCGTCACCCAGAGAGTGGTAACTAGCCAGCTAACTCTTTTCTGTACTTTTCCTAAGTGCAGAGTGAGCCTGTGAACCCTGATTGCAAATCAGTGAGTTACTACTACTGCATAATCGTAATCCTAGCGCTGCTAGAACTAATTACCTCAAATCATTAATATAGTCTGTATATTTTATTTTTCTATCTAAATAAAACCTAACATATATACAGACTTGTCTCTTTTTTATGGCTCATTGCCAAAAGGTTTCACTGAATCCATTGAAAGGGAAGCAGCAGACTTCCCTAGATATACCATAGTATAACAGAGCATACCTTATTTTGTTTTAGCTGTTGATACTCCCAACAGGAAGAGAAAACAGAAAGAGGGGGTGCAGAGGTTACTTGGTTTTCTGGGCTAAGCGTAGCCTTCACATATGGGCGGGCCTTTGCTATCAAACTCAGCCCAGTAATGGAATTGTCACACACTTGTTGGTTAGTCGTAAGGTCTTCAGGACTGCAGCCTGCTGCATTTCAGAAGGTATTGAGGTTGCTGGGCTTATCCTATAAAACCTTTAGCCTTCGTCTTCCCAATAAGTGAGCTGAAAAAGAATTATGCAGCAATAAGCCTGCCTACACAAAGCCTCTTGACACAGCTATTATTCATGCTAGCATCCTGATTCAGCCTAAAGTCTGGTTTCTTATAATTGAGAACATTTTGAATATTTCTCTGTTTTTTTCACACTGAAAGTGTAGTGAATGTTGTGTAGATCAATGAACTCCTACTTTAATGCAGCTTGAAATGCATTTTCTTTTAAGACAACCGAATGAAAAATGTACAAAGATGTGAAGACTTTTACAAGGAACTTTATTTTCTGACAAGCAGGGCTGGCCACAGAGTTGGAACCTTAAGTCTTACACCTACTGGCTGGCAGAATCTATTGTTTAACTCTGAATGCCCTGCTCCTTGCTGCCACCCTAGGCAGCCGCCTAGTTTTGCTAATACTTGTGCCAGCCCTGCTGACAAGAACATATCATCCTAAGAAAATTGTTTCCTTGTTACATCTGATGGAACTTCATATTCAGTGATTTACATTTATAGTGTACATGAATTGCTATTTTGGGAGAAGATACATGTATTAGTGAACAACAGGTGCTGTGGTGTGTGCCTGTATTGAATGATGTGTATCAGAGAGTACAAGTGTTTGTGCGTGCTTTTGTCAGTGTGTATGAAGTAAATGTATGTCAGTGGGCAAGAGGTGCTTGGAGGGTGTGTGCGTATAAGTGTGTCAGTGAATAGGAAGGCTTTGGTGTGTGTGTTTGGAGTATGAATTGTTGCATCTATGCAGCCTAATGAAAAGGAAATTAAGCTTCATTGAAAGGCACATTTTTGCCCATCCCTGATGTATATGTGTGTATTTTATGTATATATGCCCTCCTATAGTGAAATGAAGAACTCTGTTCTTATACTGAGCTGCCAACACTGCAATATGCACACACTGCAGATGCCTTTACTTCTTTATCCATTCTCCAACAACTTGGTAATACAAATCCAGCAAAAAGTCAACTCATAAACAGAATATCTGTAGTAATTAAGTCATGCTGTAGAAGTGCTGCCCCTCTTCCCCATGCCCCTTGTTTGGCTGTGCTCCACAGCGTCTTCTCACTCTCCCCTTTCCCACTACAGAAGGGCAGATAAAAGAAAAACAGATAAAGAGGAATGAGACAAGGTTACATTACCCTCGGTGTCCTACCTCACAGTGTTTTCACGCTGAGATGGCAAGAGAAAGGTCAGTCAAGGTTAGGTCATGGCAAGTAATTCATTACAACACGTGGGAGCGAGGCGGGTTGGGGGTCAGGCCGGGAGGGGCAGAGGAACATAGGGAGGAGAGAAATAAAACAGACAATAAGGAGTCATTTGGATGGCCAAGCCAATCCAGAAAATAAAAACAAAAAGTCCTGTTCAAAAAAGCTTAATAAAAAGTGGAGCCCGAATAATGCCTCAGTTAATGCTGTAGCCCATGCTCCTAAGATCTCCTACACCAAGAACTCGCACATCGAGGATTAGGGTTTGTAACAATGATGGTGAATGGTGTTGAGTGGTGGGATCTGGGGAGGGTCAAATCATTTTCTTCTGCTACTGAGAGGCCAATGCAGAAACCCTCCGCTGGAGCCCAGTGCTAAAGCTCCTGTGCATGGCTTCCTAACGCAAGTTTAACACAGAAGTTTTGTTCAGTGATGCTGTAAGCAAACAGCAGGCAAGTGATATATGTGCAAAAAGACTGAGCTGAACAAGGAGAGCAAGCCAGACACATGCGCACAAGGGTCTGCATTAGCAGCACCTATATCTTGTACAAACTCCCATCAGTTTGGCACTTGTGCTGGAATGCTATCTGGTGCCCCAGCAATATTATTCTGCGCTAAGGTTATACTCAAAATAATATTGGTGTTCATAACAAATGCTATTAATCTGCACAGAATTATGCAATGCAATGTCTGCCTTTGAGTCAGTCCTGACTCCTGGCGACCCAGAAGCTCCTGGGTTTTCTTGGTGGTGTCACTGGAAGTAGATTGCCAGGCCTTTCTTCCGAGGCAATGGAGGGTTAAGTGACTTGCCCAAGGCCACAAGGAGTGCTAGTGGGAATCGAACCCTGGTTGCTTGGTTACCAAGCCAGTGTTCTAACCACTAGGCTACTCCTCCACTCCACAGAATTATACTGATTTTTATATGCCAGATAGCATACCATTATAACTCCTCTGCTGTTTTTTTTTTTTTACAAAACTGGCTTCAGCAAAGCCTGAAAAAAAGTTGAAGATACTGTATTTTAAAAAAAAGTCTTAAAATTCCTCACCAGCACTGACCACAAACTGATGAGTTAACCCTTAACGTCTCCTCAGACCTCATGTTAAAATCCCAGCATTGCGCTCAGCCTTCAAGTCTTCTGTGCACTTCTTTGCATCTGTACTGCAAAGCTAATTGTTTCATTATCATCCATTTAAATAGATTTAAAGCTGCTGCATGCTACTGTCTGCTTGAGGCTTTGCAAATTGTTAGCTTGTGTGCAAAACTCGTTCTTGCACTGGTACCACACAAAATGGTGCACTAAAATCGAGCTAATGTGCACAAAACCTAGCACACTTTTGTGCTTAGGCCCATAAGTCTGTAAAGGAGAAATTTCACTTACTGTTAATTTCCTTTCCTGGAATCCTGCTAGACCAGTCCAGACAAATGGGTTAAGTCCCCCTGCCAGCAGATGTTGGAGACAGAGAAAAACTACCAGAAGCTTGATTTGTTGAGCCCTGGTAGACATATAGCTGTACCCCTAGAGGTCACCCTCAGTATACTCTGACAAAGCCATGAAACAGTCACTGAATAAGGCATGATACCTGAACAACTGAGTATTGCTCTCATGCAATGGCCAGAACTATAGATTATAGTTCATTTTACTTGATATATGGCCTATAGCAGGCAGCAGCTAGGGTGTCAAGGAAGTGACAAGAAGCAACAACCCTTCATAAGGTGTGGCAACGAATGAACTGCAACATAAGAATGTGAGCACAGGCTGTCAAAAAGTGGGTCGTGGACTGGTCTAGCAGGATTCCAGGAAAGGAAATTAAAGGTAAGTGAAATTTCTCCTTCCAAGTCATCCTGCTAGACCAGTCCAGACAAATGGGAAGTACCCAAGCTAACCCACTTCAGGGAGGGAAGAGACAGCAGCTGCCACCACACTGGCACCAAATTGCATCACATTGCATGCTTGGAGATCAAGGCGACGGTGCCCAGGTTGTGAGCCCTTTGCTCTTGGTGCTGCTTGAGACCAGGTAGAGCGGGCCGTGAGCCCCAGGGGCACCAGTTTACCCTGGAGGATGTAGTCCGATTCAATGGTTGTGTGGAGCCATTTGTAATGGAGGCTGTGGAGGCCGCAAGGCCCTTCTGAGGTCCTGCAAACAGTAAAAATGGAGATCGGATTTGCAAAAGGAATTGGTGACCCCAGAGAGTGCCACAGAACCCTACTGAGATCTATGGTGTGAAGTCCTATATTGATGCCCAAATTGTTTTCTTGAAAGGCAGAAAAAGAAATCATCCAGTTTGCGTGAAAAGGTGTAACCACCTTAGGCAGGAAGGAAGGCAACATCCAGAGGGACACGCAATGCGGAGACTTTCCTGGCCAAGATTAATGGCTACTAGAAATGCCGTTTTGAGGGACGAGTCCTGGAATGAGGTATGTTTGAGCGGCTCGAAGGATGCCCGGATAAGGCCCTGAGGACCAAGCACTCACATACCCCTGAGAAAGCTGGCAACTTCTGCAGGAGACACCATTGAGCGTCCTTCAAACAGGTTAATGCAGAGACATGAACCCAGAGAGAGACTAGGGCCAGACCAGAGTTGAGAGCGTTCTGAAGGAATTACAGAATGTCCAGGATCTGAAAGGCGCTGCCAAAAGCACCAAGATTCAAGGATGCCACATTCTCATGTAGACTAAATCTGTAACAGGTCGTCCTGCCTTGGATAGGAGAGCCACTACCTGTGTCAAGTGACCTCTGTAACTCACCCAGCATCTTTCAAGTGCCAGATCATAAGCGAGTAGGGAGCGGTATCGGCCATGGTGATTGGACCTTGCTGCAAGAGACCTTTGAGAAAGGGAGATGACTGGGTTAGTCGAACAGGATCAGCATACTATGGCCATTGAGGCCAGTCGCATGACACGAAGATCTCCATGCCAGAATGAGCTTCGATATGACGGAGAACCCTCCCAAGGAGGAGGAAACATGCACAACAGGGGTGCGGGAAGGCCAGGACTGAACTAACGCATCCAGGCCCCAAGGTCCATGCTCCTTCTGCCAACCGACAAAGGCCTGTGTCTTGGCATTCTTTGCCGGATGACCTGAGATCCACTGTGGGCAACCCCCAGGTGCGAACTATTTGTGGAAATGCCCAGGAGGCTAGTTCCCAATTGTCGGGATCTACAATGTGACAGCTAACGTAAGCTGCTTGTATGCTGTCCCGACTTGTCGATGACACTCCATCCAGAGGAGGAGAAGAGCCATCTCTCTGGCCATTCCCGGACAGTTTTGTTGTACGCTGTCGGTTTAAATAGGACACCGTCATAGCATTGTCGGAAAGAAAGTAGATCACCTGGGATCGAAGGAGAGGCAGGAAGAGCAGCAAGGCAAGGCGGACTGCCCAGGCTTTTAAGCGGTTGATTGTCCAGCATGCCTCCTGAGGCGACTAGGTCCCCTGGGTCATCTGGGACTGGCAAAGTGCTCCGCCGCCCGAGAGACTGGTGTGAATGTTTACTAGAATCCAGCAAACGGCCTGCAAGAGAATGCCCTAAGTCAGATGGGCTGCTGAATGCCACCATAGAAGACTGTGTCACATAGCGTAAGGGAGGAGAGGCGACAGTCATAGACCACAGAAACCAGGGACAGCGGGACAGACAGGAGAGTTGAAAGCTCCAGCAGGAGTGTTGAAGGCTCCGCATGTGGGTTCTGGTCCATGGGATAAACGATGGTGGCCACCATGGACCTTAGGGTCTGAAGATAGTCACACACGCGCACGCAGGTCTGTAGGAGAAAGAATTGAAGGTGTGCAGAGTGCTTGAGAAAATGTTCTTGCATCAGGGATACCTTGCCCAGACAGTTATCGACTAGTGCTCCGAGAAACTCCACAGTTTGGGGTGGACAGAGGCAACCCTTGGAATAACTGACCACTCAACCGAGGCTCTCCAAGAAGGTGACCAGCCAGGAGACCGTCTGACTGGCTTCCGACATGGAACTTGCATGAATGAGCCAGTCGTCCAAGTATGGGAGGACTTGAATGTGCTGTCTGCTCAAGGCTGCCGCAGCCACCACAATGACTTTGCAGTCATCAGGCCAAATGGCAGAATGCAAAACTGAAAATGCTGCCCGAGCTTGGCAAAGCGCAGAAAATGCTGGTGATCCTCCCGGAGAAGAATATGTAAATATGCTTCCACTAGGCTGGATGAGGCAAGCAATTATCCCATAAGGGCTGCTTGAATTAGTGGACATATCATTTTCATGTGAAAAACCGGCACATGAAGGGCCCGATGGATCTCCTTGAGACCCAGACTCTGCTGAAAGGACCCCTCCTTATTGGATACCACAATGGAATAACGAGCAGAGTCCCTCTTTGTGAGTTGGACCGGTTGAATGGCTCAAAGAAACTGCAGACATTGGAGGGTGGATTGTACGGCTGCTCTCTTTTAGGGCGCTCCACTGGGCGAAACTAGGAAGGCTTCTTGGATGGGAGAGCATAGCCTTGGCTGACGATGTTGAGGACCCACTGATCGAAGGCCATGTGGGCTCACTGCTTGGAAAGGCGTCCACCCTCCTCGTATTGGCAGCGACGTAGGCATCCCATCCTTTCCTGACTCCCCTAAGGACTGTGATCTTTGACTGGCATGAGGTCACAGTAAAGGCCTTTCCACGGCATGTAAAGGACCGCAGCTTGCCTTCCAACAGCCGCTGTGGCTTGACTTCCCCCAGGTCCTTGACAAGCTTGTCAAGGTCTTCACCAAGGAGCCACTTGCCTTGGAAGGGGAGCTTAGAGAGGCACGCCTTAAAGGCTGGATCAGCCAACCATTGACAAAGCTAGAGCAATGTAGGAGGGCATAGGCCGCCAGACCTCTACAAACTGATGCTTGAGTGGAGTTTCCTATCCTAAGGATCCGAAAGGGCCGCACCCCCTTAAACCGGAATAGCGATGTGCCTAGTGACGGCAGTCACCAGAGCAGCCATCTTCGGATATGCAAAGCATCTGTCCAGATCCACTGGAGACCAAAGATAGTGCTGTCCCAGATGGCGAGCCATACGCATCAGGCGAATCGCACTTCTGAGATACCATCTGCTAGGGCTCCGGTGGGAAAGGGAAGACCCTGGCAGGCTTTTGACTGCCCCGCAGGAGAGCCCTGGTGGGAAAAAGAAGGCCCTGGCAGGTTTTGGAATGCCCCGCAGGAGAACACCAGTGGGAAAAGGTTTTTGAATGCCCTTCAGGATCAGATTGGCCTAGGAGAGCACCTGAGGCTGACTGTGCTCTAGAGGATCAGTGAGGTGTAAGCCATCCACTACTTGGACCATCAGAGCAGGAAGTTCATCCTTGCGGAACAGGCGGATATCCTGTGTAATGTCTTGCTCGTCATCTCACCATCCTCCCAGTCAGAGGCACCCAGGCTATCCTCAGCTGTCAAGGCTTCTTCATCTGGGAAATCAGGTGCACAGGCGGCCGCAGCACAAGAAAAATTCCTTGAGAGGATGCCTCGTGTTCCTAAGAACCCATTCCTTCCGAAAATGTTTCTGGGACCCCAACATAGAGCCTAGTGAGGTTCTGTGGACTTAACAGGCCTCCAAGCCAGAGATGACAGGGTCCACGTGCCAAGGGTCCAAGCCTAAGAAGCATTAGAAATTGTTGTGAATCTTGGTTCTGAAAAGACCGAGATGGGTTTTGAGGCAGCAGCGTCTGAGCCGGAATATCGGGAGGCTGAGGGAGGAGGAGGCAGGGAGGAGCGACCCTGGAGACCACTGGGGGTGAAAGAGCAGCGGGACCCCCCATCGCTGCCTGACTGTGCGAGAAGACTCCCCCTGGTAAGTGGAACAGGCCAAGCACCCCCTGTGATGTATTTCCGCTTGTAGCTGTAGACAGTACACTTCTGAAGAAGGAAGGCACTGTAAATAAAACATTCCCCTGAAATGATGTTGCACAAAAGGAGAAAGAAAATGCTGCGGCTCTTGCAGGCTGCACAGCTAACTTTCCCGCTCCAAACCAGCCACCATGGCTGAGAATGCCGTGCGGCTCTGACATTTAAAATGGACACTGCACCTCCCGTGGCTGAGGAAATGGCTGCCGCACACACCGGATCAGTCCGAACAAAAAGGCGGGAAGCAGAGAAATGGAAACACAGCAATGTGGAAAGCAGGGCAGTGCAGCCGCAGAAGTCTCGAAGTAAAGAAAAAAAACCACAGTGTCTCAGCAATAGTGGCAGCGCGACCCAGTGCTCAAAACGGAGGGGAGGGGAATTCACACTCCCTGTGCCCTCCTGGAGAAGCAGGAGAGCCAAGGCAGGAGCAGTATTGCAAGAGACTGACTCAGAACGCTTAGCAAAAATAAAAAGGCTCTCCCTGCTGCCGGCCTGCTGGAACCCCCACTGTACGAGCGTCCGGAGCCTCCGTATCCCAGAAGGTAAAGAAAACACAGTTACTTACCTGTAACAAGTGATCTCTGGGAACAGCAGGAATAAGTCTTCACATATGGGTACGTCGGTACCGACGGAGCCTGCGCGGGAACGCTCCCCAGCGTCCAATCAGAAAGCTTTTGGGAGCATCCCTCAGCGCCTGCGTGCTGCCTTCCAACCTTTCCAACAGTCTCTCTTCAGTTGAGTTTCATAGCTGAGACAAAGAGAGAGAAAGAGGAAAGGAAAGATAGATATAAAAATACAACTCCTAGGGGAGGTGGGCGGGTTGTGAAGACTTATTCCTGCTGTTCCCAGAGATCACCTGTTACAGGTAAGTAACTGTGCTATCTCCAGGAACAAGCAGGAATGAGTCTTCACATATGGGGACTCCCAAGCTAAGATGCCTGGAGCCATAACATGTTGAAGATTGAAAACATGCTACATTTCATATGGCCAGGCATACTGAGGATGGAGGGTAGGAGTTGCATAGAGAGGAGCTGCAGAAAAAACAGCTAACCTAAGAAAGGACTACCCTCAAGGAGTCCATGCATGTATGATCATTATCAAAAGACATATTGAAATGAACAAGCACCATAATATTGAAATGAACAATCACCATATGACGCTCACCTACTGGATTGCAGGAAGTAGAGAGGCTGATGGAGTCTACTGGGGATCCAGTAGAACAATGTTCAAGGTGACCTCACTGGAGTGAAGGTGGAGGTCAACATCTGGAAGTGAGAGGTGACCCCAGGATTCAATTAGGGTAACACAAACACGGCAGGTCTTCAGTGGGAAGCTTCATGGAAAGCTGAAAACTCTTTTGGCTACAGAAGTATTCAGAGGTAGGAGCAAAAGAGGAAGACTGACCATCTGGACAAACAGACCTAGTCCTTGAGGGAGGAAAGGGTATGAGAAGAACCCCATACTCCCAAGAAAGGACAGATGTTTGAAGAATTGAATCTGAAATCCACTGAAGATCCACCATGTCTTTCCTAACTGGTAAGAGGTAGGAAGACATTGGGGCATGGAGCTTCAGAGATACGTAAACGTAGGATACGGTAGGGGTGTCAGTTCCACAGCAGTGGTTGTGTGCAAAATATCCGAAACATACTGTGGAACAGTATGGCTGTGCAAGCCCACTGTCAGAAACATACAGGAAGGTAAAAACCTTTATGAGCATAGACAGTCAGGAGATAAGTATAGAAATACATATCTATCTATAATAAGTATCCGGACAGATACACACACATATGTAGAGATATATGTGTGTGTGTGTATATATATATATATATATATATATATATTAAGATCTAAAGGGCATAGCATATGCACACTTAGCTGACAGACAAATACATCTACAGAGATGTAAGTAGGTATATATAGATATATATACCTTAATAAATAGGTCTAAAGATAGATGCCTGCAGTAAGCAGACAGAGTCATGCATATCTGGACATTCACATGGAGATGTGAAGGGAAAAGATTCCTTTAAGAACAAGGAGGTGAAACCTACTTGAGAGATATACAGAGAATCTATTCCCCAGAGATGATGGTAAAGGAATGCTATCCAGTTAATTACCAGGATGGTGACGTGAAGAAACAGAGGATGATATCAGTCTGTAAACAGCAAGTCCGGAGTCCTGTGGAACTCCAGCATGGTAAAAGGACAGAAACGCATAGGATGAGATACCAGGTTGACCTATGTGAGGGACAAGGAGGTATCATGCGTTTTTCAGAGTAATATGTGCTGTCCTTGAAGTGTTGGGATACCATGAGGACAAGCTGCAAGAAAAAAAAGAGTATATTCCCTAAGGAAGGGGATAACTCTTAGACTTTCACGTGGAGAAGGCTTACGTCCTTTTCCCTCTTTTTTTTTTTTTTTTTTTTTAAAAAGAAGATAGCAGGGTATGAAGAACCCTCACAGCCATAGGGGATGACTTAGGAAGCATTTCTCAACCATGATGGATAACCATTAGATAAAACTCTATGCTCTCTAGCAAGGGCCCATAGTAGAAAGCTTCTCAATAGGATTGCAGAGAGCATTATGCAGGAGAACTGGGATGTAGAACTGGCTGATGGAGTAAACTGACAGCCACGTCTACTACGTTGCCAAATCCAGGGATTGGAGATGGCAAGGGTAGAGATAGTGTAAGAAGCCTGTAGTGAAGATTATCCATGAAAGATGTAGAAACTTTCTTGGAATCACTACTAAGGCTAGACAGGAGCGGTGAAAGACAAGACTGGGACGTGGAAAAGTACCAGTAGTCAAGCACTGGACTCCTGCAGGGGCAGCTACTGAATAGGACAACAGGGAGAGTCGGTCTGTGTCAAACAGAGAGAACAGACTGAACAAAGAGAGCAAGCTGTCTCTGTCTGTAGAGCTGCCTAGATAAAGAATGGAGTTTACCCAGGAGAAGAAACTCTATAGTGAAAAGAAAGACAAGAAAAGTCTTTCAATGGTATGGTACCACTCTTACAGGGGAAACCCTGGCGAAGAGGGTAGAGATAGAAGCTGAAGAAGGACTTACCACATGGTAAGTCCCTGGAAGGAAAAAATTCATGCTGGTACAGAGAAACTATCAGGTGATAGTTGCTAAACCTCTCTTCTAGTCAGGAAGAGGTGGAAAACTAACTTATAGACATGAATAGCCTGACAGTTCAACATAGTGAAGAGTAATGGATTTCCTGAGAATAGGAATCCCTGAGCAGAGTTTTGAATGGAAAAACAGTGAAAAACTTCTGCTGAAAAGGAAGTAAGAGTAGTTATAAAAAGATTAATCAGAAACCTATGGTTACTGTGTTTATTCAGCCTGGCTAGAGTTTGGATTCTTCAGACCAGGGTGAGACTTCCCCTGCTTGGGAACAACCGAATGATGGGCAGGAGAAGAGGAAAACCTCTTTCTTTTAGGGAAAGAAGGTTTGGTAGGGCATTTCCTACCTTCTGAGGAAGGAGAGGGCTTAGGATGGCCCTCAGAAACAGGAAAGTCAGTGGAGCAATGAGCAACATGACGTAAGGACTCCTTATTGAAGAGATTTTCTCCAGTACAAGGAGTATTACTCAGTCTTTGTTGTACCCATCTACTTAAGTCTGATGCTTGGAGCCAGGCTTTACGACGTGCTCCTATGGCTATAGCAGAAGTCCTGCTAACAGACTCAAAAGAGTCTAGGGAAGCACGAGAAAGAAACCAAGAGATATTTTGGCTATGACTAAGAAGTAAGGAATAGTCTGCAGCCTTGGGTTCTGATAGAAAAGGAGATAAAAGAGATAAATTCTTTGTGATCTCCTGAAGGGATAGACTCATATAGAAAATATATGAGAGAATCCTTGTTGCCAGCATAGATGTTTGGAAGGTTTGACGTCCAAAGGCATCCAGTGTTCTAGATGCACGCCCTGGCGGGAAAGAAGAATGCTTCTTCTTGCTTTTCACCTTCCTCATTGCTGATTCCACTACAATGGAATGATGGGGAAGTTGAGGCTTTTGAAATCCTGGAGAGGGGGGCACCTGATACAGAAGATCAGTTGCTGTAGAAGGTGAAGAAACCTTTAAAGGTTTTTCCCATACCCTCAGAAGAAGATTCTGCAAAGAGTGATGTAAAGGAAGCATTATGTTTTCCTTTCTGCAGAAAAATCCTGAGAAGACTCATAGCCAGGGATAGGAATATTAAGGAAGGTTGCCATGTCAAGGAGAAATTTCTGAAAAGAAGGATCTCCGATGGGAACCATCCCTGGACAGGTTAAACCTGAAAAGGAAGCCTGGGCACCGGAGGATGTACCTGTCCGGTGCAGAACAGGTGATGATTCTGCCGGTACCAACATTGATACCGATACCAGTAGCTGTGCCGGAATCGCCGAAGCAGTCAGCGGAGGCTGCTCAACGGTACTGAGGAAACTCGAAAGTCTCGGTGGATATCCTCGGTACCGAGCATCTGGAATCGGTGCGTGTCGGTTCCGAGACGCGTCGGTACCCAGTCTTCCAGACTAGATATCGATTCTAGACTTGGCATCGAAGGAAGCAAATCTATCGATGCATGTCTAGATGGTACCGGCGTCAGGGGTCGTATCGACGGTGCCGATACTGGAAAGTCAATCTGGGTATCGATCGGTCCCGAAGGCACCGAGTACACCAGATGACGATCCCTGGTGATGAGTGAATCGCTCAACACCAGTGCCGATGCCGGGATATCGGTACCGCTCGAAGCAGATGCTATCACCGTGCATTGCTTAGATACCGGAAAGTCAATCTGGGTATCGATCGGTCCCGAAGGCACCGAGTACACCAGATGATGATCTCTGGTGAAGAGTGGAGCACTCAACACCGGTGCCAATGCCGGGTTATCGGTACCGCTCGAAGCGGATGCCACCCCCGGGCATGGCTCAGGTATGTCCTGTGAGGGGTGAGCCCCAGGGACAACCTGAAACCCCTGAAATGCTTTGGAGCCCGAAGACTCCCGCCGGGGTTTTGATGCCAATCGGGTCTTGAGGGCAAGGCCGGGGCCGTCAGCATGCTTAGCATGAGACTTACCACTCAAGGATTGGCTAGTCTTAACAGACTGTTTGTGGGTTACCTGATCCTGTAGAGAAGAAATGGCCGGTGCCCTGACACAGGGAGGGAAAACGGTATCGAGGGAAACTCAAAATAGAGAATCTCTTCTCACAGCATTGAAGCCTGACGGTTCAGGGGAAAAAGGGTCAGGGCCCAAACAGGTTAGACACCAATTATTGGAGTCTAAAAAGAAAACTGTATTTCCACAGTGAAGGCACTTCTTAGGAGAAGAAGGCTCCATGATGGAGAGGCCTTATAGGCCCAAAAATTTTAAGATAAAAACTGAGGGAAACTCTCCCTCAGTTTGAGAAAAAGAAAAGAAAAAACCCCACCGGCGGTACCGGTGGCGGCGGGAAAAACAGCCGCAACCACAAGAAAAGAATTGAAAAGAATTAAAGAAAAAAGTTTCTGCGGTGACAGGAAGATGTCCTGCCGGCTCCGCGGAAAAACGAAAACTGAAGAGAGACTGTTGGAAAGGCGGGAAGGCAGCACGCAGGCGCTGAGGGATGCTCCCAAAAGCTTTCTGATTGGACGCTGGGGAGCGTTACCGCGCAGGCTCCGTCGGTACCGACATACCCATATGTGAAGACTCATTCCTGCTTGTTCCTGGAGATAAGCGGCAGACCCCGGGGGGGGGGGGAGGAACTTACTCACTGTGCCCCATGTGATCGCAGGAGTAGTAGAGCAGGGGAGCCAAGGCAGACGCTGCAAGAAGGCTGACGCAAACTGCTGCTGTAGCTAAGCTCTATAAGAGCAATGAAGGCTCCCACTGCTGCCGGCCTACCAGGTCCTCATGATCAGGAGGCGGTCTTCCCCTCGCATAATAGGAGCTCGACTAATCCTCTTGATCAGGAGCTCAACCAGATCCCCAAGGCGATGAGCTGGGAAATTTCAGAGGGGCACCTCCTGTGCGCCCTGAAAACGTCCAGCTGAAATTAATAACTTAAAAAAGAAAACCTGAAAAGAAAAAAAAGACCACCACCAGCATCTGCTGGAGACAGAAAATACTGATGGCAACCTCTAGGGGTACAGTTTTAGGTCTACCAGGGCTCAACCAATCAAGCTTCTGGTAGTTTTTCTCTGTCTCCAACATCTGCTGGCAGGGGGACTTAACCCATTTGTCTGGACTGGTCTAGCAGGATGACTTGGAAACTGGAAATACTACAGCTGATTTCCAGCAGGTTCCAAAAAGCAGCACAACAATATACTGTACCAATGTTTGGTCAAAGTCCGGTAGCTTTGGGTATTAAAGGTCACCACCTAGTAAATTCTAGCTTCCTTACAAGGGAGCACCTAGGGATTAATATGGTAATCAAAAGGGTGTCTGGGAGCAGTAAATGGATGCAAACCATTGAGTGTAGTCTCTGGAAGCACCAGGTAGACATGGCCTATAAAGTGGTCCAACAGTACTGGATTTCCTAGCTGAACCTTCATCCATGAGCCCCTCTTCCCCCAACAAACAGGAGCATTCCCTTCTTTCTATGCCCCCTCCCATAACATTCTCTTCTTTCTCTATGCCCCCCTCCCAGTCTCCAAGCTTAGCTTCATTTGCACTGTCTTTTGCAGTTACATTATGTGAGCCAGTATATTAGTGTCTCCTTGGGTAAATATTTTAAATAAGGAAGCATGCAGGAGCAGAGTGGCTATGGAATTTGCAATGCATCTCCCCTACCCGAAGAGCACAAATGAAGAAACCATTCCTCAGCATGCACAGTGCATGCTCTTCGACTGAAGGAAAGGAGAAAAAGAACAGCATATTTCTGAGCTCTGATTGCCACTCACCTTTAATTCAGAGCAACAGTAGCAGGCTGTGCTTGTCGACCAGTATGACGGGACCACAGAAGCAAGCACTTGCTCATGATTTGCATATTTTCCTCTCCCCTCCACTGTAAAGCTCTCAAAAGCCGCCCCTCCCTTCCACAGTTCCCCCAGTCCTCTGTACCTGTGATTCCCTGATAGAAACCAGTCTCCACCTGCCCTAAGGAGCTGCTACTAAACAAACAGTTAAGCTCCTGTGCACTGGGTCATTCTTGAAGTATAAGCTGTGGGATCCATTGATCTCGCAATTCATACCAGGAACCTGACCTTGCGGGCAGAAATTGACACGCTGTCTGGTACTGCCTGTTCTTCCTGCTAGTTGGTGCAGGGGTATGGAAAACCTGTGAACAGCCTTGAAGTGCTCCCCAAGTCCGAATGGTGGTATAACAAAGGTCTGCAAATAAATAAATAAACCCTGCTCCTTTGCTATTTTGACTTTACGAGCTGGCCGTCTGTGCAATCCCCCTGGAGTTGCCATCGACTAACTCCCAAATTTCTTGTAGTGAGTGGGAATTTCCTACTTTTGCAAATGGGAGATTTGTTAGGGCCGTGGAAGTACTAGGTCCTGGGACTGCCGCCTCCAAAACTGTATTGCTCTAGGCAGTCACCTAGTGCTTTTACTGGCCCCGACAGCCTGCTATGGAACAGTATCTGGGAGTCCTAGATACACACAATCCACCAGATGTGAATGGCCTGCTGGGACGCAGCAAATAAGTTAACATGCTTAAGACTAGAAAGAGTTGAACATATTACATTCACAACAACATAAAGGGATTGAAAATAACTGTCCTGACAAATACAGCATCTCCTTTTCTCTGCAACTATACATGCTGTCTATTACACCTAACAGAACCTAAGGCTCTGAACTTATAAATAAGTTTGGGATGGCTACAACTTCTATTACTAGTGCTGCAACTAATTTAGTTGTTAGGGGTTTCCCATTATATTTTGGTTTCTAGGAAGGGGGGGGGGGAAGATGTATTCAAATAGGTTAGTTCTGCACCTACCAAAAGTAAGAAAAAAACCCAAACCACCACAGCTCGCTCCTAAACTAGGATACAGTTTTGCGCAAAGGTTTAGGCATAATTTCTCTGATTGTATAAGAACACTTTTCTGCAAACTGTAACACATAATTGTTATTTACAGTTTTTGTACAGATTCAAAATAAGAAAACAATGAATACAGCAAGGGCAAAGGTTTGGATATTCTTTCAATCAGAACTTGGTAACACTTCCTATGGAAGAAATGACAAGCTTCCAAATATTTCCTGAAGCTAATTAAGATACTTTCTATTCTTGCTTAGGGGATATTTTCTCACTCTTCCTTGCAGAGCACTTCTAGCTCAGAAGTATTCTTAGGTCTTCTTGTATGTACTTCATGATAAGCAACACTGTACCTCTGGACAGCTACGTCAGTGTCAGCTAAACTTTTCAGCAGGTTTATTACACTGATCTGTGGGTTGTTTTAAGAACCAACGAGTTTTCGGGCAGTTCTACCAAACAATTTTCTTGGTCCTCCATATCTTGCCTTCACTTCAGCAGTTGCATGTAACTTCTGTATCATTACAGTAATGTTTCTGACAGATGAAATCACTAGCTGAAAACATTGGAGATTTCTTATAGCTTTGCACTGCTTTATGGGAGTTGAATCATCTTAATTTCAAATGCTCGGACACTGCTTAGAGAAGCCCATGGTTGTTTAAAGTACACTGAATAATCATAAGCAGACAGGTTAGAAGGATTAAAGCATTTGTTCACCTGTGGAATTGTCTTTAACCAACTTAAGGTCTAACGAATCAGTAAACGTTTTAGGTCTAATTGTTTTTTTTTTTACAGCAGTAGTACTGAATCAAGTGGAAGGGTGTTCAAACTTTTGCACCTCCCATCGTCATTTTTTTCTGGAATCCAATGGATTGCAGGATCTGAGGCAGCATGGTTTTACTAGAGATAATTCTTGTTAGACAACTCAGATTAATTTATTTGACTGGGTGACCACCAGACAGTTGAACTAAGGGAGTGTACTTAGATTTCAGTAAAAGACTTTGACACTGTTCCACACAGGTGGCCTATAAATAAATAGAGTGCTCTGGGGATAGATCCTAAAGTGACTGATTGGGTTAGAAACTGGTTGAGTGGGAGGCGACAAAGGGCACAGGTAAATGGAGCCCACTCCGAGGAGCACAATGTTGCCAGTGGTGTGCCAGAAGGATCTGTCCTTGGCCCAGTTCATGTTAACATTTTGGTAAGTGATAATGTGGAAAGGCTTTTGGGTAAAGTTTCCTCTTTGCTGATGATACCAAAATCTGCAATAGGGTAGACACCCAGGAAGGTGTAGATAGCATGAGGAGGGACCTAGCAAAGCCTGAAGAGTGATTGAGAATTTGGCAGCTGGGATTAAATGTTAAAAATGCAGGGTCATGAATTTTGGCTGCAAAAATCCAAGGGAGTGGGTGAAGTATTTCTGTCCATGAAAGAAGGGCAGGGCCTGGAGTTGATTATTTCTGATGATCTTAAGGTGGCTAAAGGGGCAGAAAAGATGACGGCAAAAGCCAGATGGATGCTTGGGTGCACAGGGAGTGGAATGGCCAGCAAGAAGGAGGAGGTGATAGTGCCTCTGTATGTCTCTGGTGAGACTTCATTTGGAGTATTGTGTGCAATTAAGGATGGAGTCAGAGAAGAGGGTGGCCACTACAATAGTCAGCAGCCTTTGTAATAAGGCATATGAGGACAGACTTAAAAATCTCAATATGCACACTTTTGAAGAAAGGCGGTAGAGAGGAGATAGGATAGAGATGTTTGAATATCTCAGTGTCAGAAATGCATAGGAGGAGAGCCTTTTCCAACTGAAAGAAAGCTCTGAAACGAGGGGGTATAGGATAAAGGTGAAAGCGAATAGACTCAATAGTAATTTGAGGGAATAGGTCTTTACAGAAAAAGCGGTAGATGCATGGAATATTCTCCCGGTGGAGATGGTAGAGACGAGGACTGTATCTGAATTCAAGAAAGCATGGGATAAATACAGAGGATCTTTAAAGTTTAGTAGTTGGTATGAAAGGACAGACTGGATAAGCCATATGGTCTTTAATCGGCCATCACTTTTCTGTTTCTTATTATTTTCAGTCTGTTAAAAGTATTTATGTATCTGCTTCTGTTCACATAGGGATTCATTAGACTATATTATCTGATCAGGGGTGCCTAAAAACGTTTGCACAAAACTGTATGTTAAATATGATCTCAGTATCGCAAACATTTTGTTAATGCTCATTATACTACCTGCGTTGTACCAAAGAGCTTCCCTTCTGTTCATAGGATGTAATTAGTATAGGCAATTTATCAAGGCATGCTTGCAAATTTCTTTTAATCAAGCCTATAGCACCCAGCTTGCTGAAAATATTTCTTTATCTTTCTACTGTTAGAGGTTGCTTCTATACTGTCTTTCCTCCTGAAATTATCCTAGACCTGCAGAAAACATCAGGTTAAGGGGGATGGGCTGATGCCACAGTGAGGCACTGCCAGAAGAAACCAATTCATGTCTCAGTTGTAGCACTTGACATCCAAGGACAAGTAAAATCAGACAACACTTGCTGACACAGGGAGAGCAAGAATTAGTCACTGAGCCAAAGAGGCTGTGATGACACCTGGCTGGGGTAGGAAGAAAAGCAAAGTGCTCCAGGGTGAAAATTGAAATTGGCCTCTGCACCTTCCCTTCACCCCCCCCCCCCCCGGAACATCAAATTTATCTAACTGAACCCATAGAAATCAGAGTTATTGTGGGTAAGAAGTACCAAATTACATTTCCTTGGTGAAGAAAGGCATTCCAGAACCAGTCAAAAATCAGGTCTATACGTTGGGGTTTATTATTGATGAAATATGGACTTCAAATGAGAAAAGAACAAGAGTAGTTCATAAGAACATAAGATTTGTCATACTGTGACAGACCAGTGGTCCATCAAGCCCAGTGTCCTGTTTCCAGTCATGGCCAATCCAGGTCACAAGTACATGGCAAATGGTAGACAGATTCCATGTTGCTTATCCCAGGGATAAGCAGTGGATTTCACCCAGTCCATTTTAATAATGATTTATGGACTTGTCCTCTAGAAACTCGTCCAAACCTTAAAATGCTTTTGGCAACTATGACAGCTCCATCAAATACTACCATTTTTTGATCCAGACTGGATTAACATGCTTCGTGGCTTAGTTTGCCCAAAAATAGAATCAGGTGTTTGCAGAGGATACAAAATTTGGCAACTGTTTATTAACTGGTTGTAGGTATGGAGGGCATGTTTCCCCAGTGTTATGGGTGCTCCACTGGCTTCCAGTGAAAGCAAAGATTAAGACCTTGATTCTAGCATTTAAGGACTATGTGGCATAGGAATTGTTCATCTGAAGGGCAATACTGCATCAGTTTATTAGAAGGATATTGCGTAACTGAGCCTCTACACTCACTAGCAATGTGAACAAAGCTGGAGCAGCAGCCAAATGGTTAGATCAGTGGGCTAAGAACCAGGAAAACCCAGTTTTAATTCCACTGCTACTTCTTGTGACCTTGGGCAAGTCACTTGTCTCGGGTACAAACGACTGTAAAATACCTACTGTATCTGAATGTAACTCGCCTTGAACTCTGAGAAAGGGGTGAGCCAAATCCAAATGTCCTGCACCATCAATCAATAATGCAAGATTAGTGTACTCATAAAATCTGTGCTGCTCTGTTGCAATCCCTGAGGTCTGAAACCTTCTCCCAAGGGATGTTTGAATGATCACCAACCTGAGTTCTTTCAAAAATCAGCGGTATAAATAGCTGTCCTGTGGTCTTTATAATGGGGACCATAGAAGACAAAGCATTAGTAGACGACATCTGAGGAAGTTTGATCACTAATTGAAAAGGTAGCTCAGAGAGGAAGGCTTTTCACAATCTGTTGCTTGTTTTGAGTTAGGTAGTGTTTTAAATTGTCTTGAAATTTTATGTTTATTTTCTGTTTTGCAAACTACTAAGCAGTTTTGTTAAGTGAGGAAGGGATTAAGAATTCAAATTCAACTACAAATTAGCCACTACCTCTAACTCTTGTAAAACTGAGCAGGAGCTTCTGATGGATAGGTCTGCAATATGCTGCTAACTGCCAATAACACAACTTATGACAATAGCGAGGTCACAGAAATTCTCAACCAAGGAAAACCCGCTTCCACAGGGCGCTCCTACAGTAGCCTCACTTTCATTCTCAAGGTGGTTACCAAGGTGTTCTTTTGGGAATAAATCCCCAGTACCATGAGTACCACTTCTGCAAAGAATCCTGCTACTATAGTCCCATGCAAGGCCTCAGCCAGCCATTGTGCCTTCAGTAATTTGGTCACAGTAAGCATACGAGGAGGTACTGCACTCCCTCTGTACTTTCCAAGTATCATTATTATGTTGGTACTTTTTTTTTGGTTTGCTCTGCAGTCTTGCCTCTGTTACAAAGTCAGCTCTGTGCCCTAGTCCAAAAATAAACACTGAAAACCCTGAACACAGTCCAAACAACAATAGGTTTGGATGTCCACCAGCTGCTGGAGACTGAAATACTGATGAGAAGGGGAACATTCTCAGCTATTATAGTGTGCAAAGTTTTGCATAATCAGTCTCCAGCTGTTGGAAGACGGACAAAACCCATTTGTCTGGACTGGAATGAAGGGACATGGATGAAGCTGCATTTGAAAGCAAGTTGTTAACAATCGGTACAATTCAAAATAAAAAAAGCTTTCATTAACCAAAACTCTTAGAAAATGAAACTGTAACAAAACCAAAAAGAAAGCTGCTTCCCCTGGTCTACGACTTGCTCCCCCCAATGCTTCCTGCCCCAATTTCCCCACCACCAAAATCAGCTTAGCCTCATTACCTTCTCCAGCTGGCTGTGCACATGCTGTACAATCAAATCCAAAGCCACAAAGTTCTCTCCACCTGCAGACCAAGGTGAAACAAAAAGAACCTGTCATTATCAAAAGGTCTATGTAGGAAAGATGGATTGAAGGTAATAACGTCTGCAACAGAGAAGATAATCACACAACAAAGAAGCAGAAGGAGACCATGGGTTGTAAACAATTCTTTATTTGAAGTAAAGCTCGACTTGGCCATGTTCCGGCTACATGTGCCTTTGTCAGAGGTCTACAATTTGATACAAACATATATAAACAAACAAGAATAATACAGCAAAAGGGAAGTACATCAATAAAAATGAAAATAAAAAAATATAAAGATAAAAAATATTTACATAGAATATATCAGACTTCAAATATAGGTAAATGTAATAGGTCTCCTTCCGCTCCTTTGTTATAGGATTACCAGAAGATCTGCCATCAGAAGACGACACAGAGAAAATCTAGCTTACAAGGTGAAAAGTTATAAGCTGAAAGAAGCAGAGTAAGAGGATGCACTCATGCCTATCGGTTAGCATTTGATATAAAAATAACAAAACAAGGTGGTGCTCTGGGCAATCATAAAAGAGAGCTCAAAGTTCATAGGTAAAACCAGGCACACCAATTAACAAAAGTATTCCATTTTTTTTATTGCTGTTTCATTTCCATGATGAACTTGCCATCAGGGTTAAAAAGATGTCAAACCATCACACGGTGTGCCAAGAGGTGGTGCCTTCTCCAAAGATCTGCCAATAGTTACACATGTTCAGGTAAGGCTAATACAGTTCTGGTTTTACTACCACAGTATTTATGGTCTTATAGTCCCAAATTCCCCTACGAGTTCCAGCATGCACTGTGGCATGACCTGCTTTGGATCAAACTGCCCTGAAAAAAATAGTCAGTTGGCAGCCCAGACAGCATATATGCACATGTGGAGGAAGTGACAGAGAGAAAACCTGCTATCTGGCCCTTCAGACATGACAGAAGCAATAGGTAGGGCAATTCATCAACTGCAACTCAGAAACCCAGTAAACTGGAATTGGTGGTTTGTTTTGTGAACTATAATACCTGGAATTAGGACCAAATTCATCTCCATGAGAATAGCATTCTGTTCTGAATCATAAAAGGGCAATTTTTAAAGCTATTTACACAGATAAATTGTGACTGGCTAGTCCTCAGAGTGGCCAAAAGTATGTGTAGGGTTCACAAGATATGTATTCTTATCCATACTAAAATGAGGTATTTCACTGGGTTTTCACAGGTAAAAGTTCTATTTTACTCTCTTCCATCCTACAGCAGATGCACAATACATAGGTGTTTTATGGACACACTTTACAACAGCTCATTTTCAAATAGAATCTACCTTTATCTCCTTTTGAAAATTAGATACAAAGCATGCACAAGTGAAATTTCCCTCATACTTTGCAACCTTGGGAGTCGATGCTGCAAACTACGCTGTATTCTAGATTTTCCCATGCTAGTTTTGCTCCCCAGTGCAGAAAGCAAGTTATTGCAGGAAATTTCTGAGAAAAAACACTGTGATAAAGCTTAGTGTAGTCAGGGCTGGCCCACCAATCAAGGGACCTCTTCTAGCTGGTGGGTTACTCTGACACTGTCCTATAGTCTGCCAATGGCTTGGCACCACTGAACTGCCCGCATGTGTAAGCGGGCTAGTGGAGTTATGTGGACCGTGGAGGCCATGTGGCCCAGCAGGTGGAGGAGGTGGTGGGCTGGGACCAATTGCCTGCACTGCACTTGAGCTGCTAGCTCCTTGAGGCATTCTGCCCTCTCCCTTGGCCTGCGGAGTGTCTAGCTGGGGTCATGTGAGACTTGGGATGGTTGATGACGAACCCCAGGTGCTACGTTAAGAGGATAGTGCGCCTTGTGGCCAGGTGTGCCTCTATGGAAGTACTGCCTCTTATGAGCCAGTCGTCCAGGTAGTGGGAGACGAAGGCCACTTGTAGGGAGAGTTGGGCTGCGACCACTGCTAGGCATTTGGTGAACACCCTTGGTGAGGAGGCCAGTCCGAAGGACAGCATCCTGTATTGGAAGTACCCTCCTCCCACTATGAATCTTAGGTACTGCCAGAGGGAAGGCTGGATTAGGATGTGTGTTTAAGCATCCTTTAGGTCCAAGGAGCAAAGCCAGTCTCCTTGGTGGAGGTAAGGCAGCACTGTTCCAAAGGGGAGAATTTTGAACTTCTCACTCACCAGAAATTTGTTCAAGTTTAGCAGGTCTAGGATGGGCCTAAGGTGTCCAGTCCTTTTTGGGACAAGAAAGTACCTGGAATAGAAGCCTTTGCCCCAAAGGTGCTTGGGTACCAGCTCTACTGCCTTGTCCTTGAGGAGACTGTGAGCTCTGTGAGGAACAAGGTCTGGTGAAGGAGAGGACTCAGTGGCTCTCCTGGGAAGAGGTCTGGAGGTGCCTGCTGTAGGTGGAGGAGGTAACCCTCCCTGACCACCTGCAGTACCCAGAGGTCTGTGGGACTGAGGCCCACCTGTGAGTGAAGAGAGCCAGGTGCCCCCCTGTGGGCTGAAGGTGGCCTCCTGGGGGAGAGGGGGGCCCTGCCCTGAGAGTCAAAATCTCCCCCCAGATTGGGCCGGAGCCGGAGTCTGGAGCTTAGGGGTTTTGGACTTCTGGGTCCCGTGCCCTTGTCTTTTGGGCTGGGTACCATCTAGAGGCCCTGAGTAGCCTTGGTATTGTCGGGTATGAGAGAAAGCTCCCTTCTTTCTGGGGGAAAAAAGGCTTTTCCCCCCGATGGTTTTCTGCGGGAGACCCAGAGGTCTTTTTGGAGAGCCTTTGTTGAGTCACGATCTCTTTTTCGATCTCGGCAGCCTTGTCAGACATAGGTGTGCCGAAAATATTCTCCCCAATACAGGGGACATCAAGTAGTTTGTCTTGGACCCACTGTTCGAGGTCGGACGATTGCAACCAGGCTTGGCGTTGGGTCCCAATGCCGGCAGCAGTAGCTCAAGCTGACTCGAAACTGTCATAAGCCTCTCAAGAGAGGAACTTTGAGCAGTCCTGTACCGCTGAGGTCAGGGTCTTGAACCCCTAGAGGGGTTCCCCGTCGAGGCCTGCTGAGAACTCAGCAAGCTCCTTGGCTAGTGACTTGAGGTGCATAACGATGTAGAGCTCATAGGCCTAGACTCAGGACCCTAGCATCGAGCTCTGGAAACATTTGTGCCAGAGGGTATCGTGGGTTCGAGCCTCCCTACCCGGGGGGACGGAGGAGTGGGTCTTCTGGCTTTTTAGTTTGTGCATGGTCAACTCAACGAACATGGAGGTATGCAGTAATTGGGTTTTGTGAAACATTGGGCTCTTGTGGACGCAGTATAATCGCATCAAGCCGGAGGCTGACAATGGGCACTGATGCTGGTGTTTCCCACATCTAGAGAGCAGTCACTCGAGGATTGGTTGCACCGGCACCGTGAGGAACTCCTGAGAAGGGACCTCATACTGGAGGATCTCCAGTTCTTTGGTGCATGGATCCTCCTCGGCCTTTCGGCCTGGACCAAGAGAACCTTAGTCATATCCCATACAAAGCCATGGAAGACCACATCCTCGGACGGAGACCGGCATCGAGGCGCCGGTGGAGACGTGTCCGAGAGGACATCTCGGTGTCTGGGGATTCCTCTTCCTTGGTCTCCCACTCGGAGTCAAGCAGTGACGGGGATTCAGAGGCCCTGCGACTCCACTGGTCAAGGCCTGTGCTAGAGGGCCGGAGGCCTATCAAGGACCTGAGGTCCGAGTCACGGACACTAGCAGTGAGGACCGGATACTCGAGGAATGGGACCGGGACCTCGACCAGCGCCAAGGGCTTACTCAAGGCCGACAGCACTCTATGCTCAGCTCGATGACCGGTGACCCCCCTCGCAGTTGAAGGGCCGGTTGTTAGGGCGGATGAGGCAGGCAAACCGGCCATCATCACCTGCTGCAGGGCCAGGATAGCAGTGATGTTCTGCTCCAAGGTCGCCATTCTGGTCTCCATTCCAGAAGGCTCCACAGCTTTTGGCGTGGGCATAGATGACTTCGGGCCTGACGCTAACACTCTGGAGTGTGTGCCCTCGATAACCACCATGGCCTCGAGCACCCTCTCTTTTGGAAAGCTTGGCTGGGCATCTCTCCGACTCCTCCAAGTCTCTCCGGTGCAATTTACCGGGTTTCTCCAGACCAACCTCTGGGATCTTCAAGGACTTCTTTTGCTTCTGCTCCTGCTCCAGGGTTCTCTCAGAGGATCTGCAGCCGTGGGGACTGAGGAAGCCCGGGCGTCGCAAGGTGGGTTTGCCTTAGAGATGGGCACCGGGGACGGGGTGCAGAGTCGGACCTCGAGAACATCTTTTCCTGCAATTCCAACCTCTTTTTGTTTGTTTTTGCCAACATGGTCTGGCAAAGGTCACAATTGGAACTGTCGTGGTCCGGTCCTAGGCAACGCAGGCAGTAGTCAGGCGTGTCAGTGATGGACATGGTTTAATTGCAGCAGTCACATTTTTTAAACCCACTGGGGGACATGGTGGGATGCACCTCGATGGTGTCCACAATGCTCAGCCCCCACAATTAGGGCCAGCATTAGGAGGCGGTAAACAGGGCAGTTGCCATGGGTCCCCATGCCAAAGGGGGCCCCAAGACTGCCTCAGGCTGCAGGAGGCATAGCCTGCGGATGGGCTTTGGGCCCCCTCATTAGTTTCTGCCTGGGTCTCCTGCTGTCTAACACCAGGCCTGCCCACATTGCAAATATTCAAGAAGCTGTGTTATAACTTCGAAGCCCGTATGTATCAGGCATGTTGAGTACATTGAATAATTACTTTAAAAAGCATAGATTTACATATTTATATATTTATGTTGTTTGAGTAATAATTTGATTTGATTAGTATCCGAGGTCACATGAATATTCCTTTGCTAAAATGGGGTCTACACCAGAAAAAGGTTTGGGAAGCACTGCTTTATACCATAATGCCAAAATCAAGCCAGTGGTTCTCAGTCTCCATCTGCTGATAGGTGTGCATAACCCACATGTCTGGACTGGACTGGAGGGATGATAAGGAACAGCACTTTAGGTTAAGAAGTTTTAGTCGAGGCTCATGCCGAGCCGGAGGATTCATGTTGCTATCTCTTTAGAAATGGACTTTTAAATGCCACTGCATAGGGGAGTAGAGACAACATCTACCAACAAGGATCTACTTGATCGCACAGTTAGCTGATCTTTGCTCTGCTCTGTGTTTTGTTTTCTCTCTGGCAAGCAAGTGCCTCCTTTCTGCCTCGTAGTAATTTTGGAGACAATTGAAAAGATTTGGTTAGGCTTGCAAAAATGTTCTTCTAGGGTGTTTGGTTATGATTCAAGATGAAACAGATAATCAAAGGGGTAAGACACCTGGAATAGGTGTCAAATTTCTGGATCTTTTTAGCACACTGAGGACATGCTTGGTCTGCACCATGATCCATAGGAAGAATATAAATTAAAAATGTATTATTTTTTTTCTTGAAAATGCTAAAGAAAAATATAAGAAAGCTTTGTTTCTGCATAGACTCAGCAGAGCAGAAGAAAAGAAAACAAAACTGAGAAGACTAAGGAGACTGCTGTGCACAGGAATGGTTTCAAGAGCTTTGGGAGAGCTGATCCTTCCTGGTGTCATGTGGATGTCACCTACTTATGTTCCTGACTATATCTTGCTTGTTGACGGCGAATTTAACATTTGACCTTTTTGTACTGTTGCTTTGTGCGAACTGTATTTTTAATACTATGATCTGCTTCAAACCCATATTAAGTAGAAGTAGAATATAAATGCCATTTTAAATTAAATCGAATCAAAATCTTGAACATATTAACCCCATTCTCCAGCCCTCTTTTCCTCAACATCCCTGAGACTGTGGGCCTGAACAGCTTACCTCGGGGGACAACGATGTCAGCCACCTGCACAGTGGGCTCAATATACTGCTCAAAGGCTGGCTTCACATACTTGTTGTAGAGTTTGATGACCCCCACAATATCCCGGCCCCTCTCTGTGATATCCCTTTTAAGACGGCGGATGAGACGAATATCGGAATCTGTGTCCACAAAAACCTTCATATCCAAGAGCTAAAAACAGAGAAAGAACTCAATACTCCAGCCCAGAGAATGAAAAAAAAGTGATGCAACCTCTGACCTCCACACCCAGGTCAGGACCAAGGTGCAGTGTCAGAGCCCAAATAAAACATTACAGCTAGACATCCAACTGGGAGTGGAAAAATTCAGAGATGCACAGACAAAATTGCCTCAGGTACAAACTTATTGAAAATCTGAGGACTATACTGTATGTGAATGTAACTTTGTTTTGAGCTACTACTGAAAGAGGCATTAGCTAAATCTCAAAATATTCACATCAACACAGAAAGTTACATTCATGCATAGATTCGTTGATAGGGCCTGATTTTATAACAGGATGTTTATGTAAGAAGGCAACAAGTCACCTATTTGCCTTTATAAAATAGGCTCCCAGAAACAATGTCAACACACATTACACCTGCTTTGGAGCAGGTATAAATGTGTGCATGTATTTCTCATGTCTGTTCATGTATTTGATAAAAATGCATGTGTACAGTGCATGCACTGCAATTCCACACCTGCTCAGGCCAAACTACGGTCCCAGGAACATCTACATGTATTGTGTGCATAAGTATGTATCATTTTGTTAGCGCACATATACTGTTGTGCCATTTTTTTGTTTTTAAAAAGGCCTTTCCAGAGTTGCCAAGCTACCCAGATTCAGGAGTGAGAATTTTTGCCAGTTCTGGTTTTACATTTGCATTTCAATGCAGTATGGTATTTGTAGTCCCCATAATGCATCAGGATGAGATGATCATAAATCCAGAATCTCCCTCCTGAACCCGGGAAACTTGGCAACTCTGCCTTTGCCATGTGTGAAAAAGCCTTACACCTGAAAAGTCTTTATAAAAAGTTACCACAAACGAGTGTAGGCCTAATATTCAAGAAAGCCATGCTCCTAAATTTAGGCTCCTACATTTCTGCTCTATTTTCAACTATACTTAAGACCGTAAGTTTGCAGATGAAAACGTATCCTAATTTAGGAGATGAAAATGTATGCGCTTAAATTTAGACCCGACGTTCATTTGCCTAGATTTAGGAGTCTAGTACTGAAAATCAGTGCTAAGCTCCTAACTTCTTTTCCCTTCTCTAAATTCACCCCGGCTGCTACTCCTTTTTATCCTCCTAAATTTAGGAGTTAAGAAAATATTTTGGCACTCAACCCTAGTAAAGTTTCTAAAAGGCCAATTTAGGAGCATAATTCTTTCGAATACTAGGCATCCTGTTATAAAATTACAGGGCCCAAGTCTAAAGGCGCCTATTTTACTGAAGGGCAACAAAAAACCTGTCAAATAAATAAGCACCTATGTACATTTAAAAGTAGGCTCCCACAACCAGTTCCAATAGCCCGCAAATGTCCAAGGACAAACCACACAAAGAAGATGTAAAATGTATATGTATACTTGCATATTTTACAAAACACATGTGTAAATCACAATTCTGCCACTGCTCTGCTCCAACTATGTGCCCAAGATGGACCATGTACAGATCACATAAAGTAGGTACACTTTTTACTTGTGTATGTGAACATGCAATGTTTTTAAAGCCCTCTTCTGCAAAAAGGCTTAGCACACAAATAAAACTTTATTAAAATTACCTCCTAGTATTACACTGACACTTCCAGAGCCTAAAACAGTCATACCCACAGCTGCTCACACATATCACAGACAACTACATTATGTCCCATCACGATCAATATTCAAACATACCCTAACACCCACCAGTTGTTCGAACACACCACTAAAAGCTTGTAGGCATATAAATCTCCTAGCAGGTACAAGCACAGTCATCTCACACATAATCACTCCTATTTACTATCTCACAAGCACTCTGAATACCTTTAGCAGTTCTTTGTGGGCAAAGGCTAAAATGCCCTCAAATATAACAACATTTGCTCCATAGACAATTTTCTGGGAAAGGAAAAAAAAAAAGAAGAGAATCAGGTTAAAGATAAAGAAAAATTAACATAGCATCACATACAATGTAGAAAATCCTGAAGCAATCACAGTTCCATGTACTTCCCTGATGTATACTCTATTGCTTATACATTGTTCTCATCATGGCTGCATATGTAATAATGCATTTTCAGGAAATAAATTAACTGAGGAATCTGGTTTATTGTTGTTAAGTGCTGTTGAGTCAATGTCGACTAATGGCGACCCTCTGGAAAACTGTCCAGTTAGCCGCCTGACTGAAGACTGTGTTGACAGAGTGGCATTCATAGCTGCTGTTACTGTATCAATCCATCGCTTTGCTGGCCTTCCTTGCACAGCCATAAAACTTGTAGATTAAATTATATTCTCTTACAATCACCTGTAGGCCATGCATCATGTTCATAGTGCATGGCTGCTCCCCTCTTTTCTTTCATTATTGTACCCTTCTAATTTATGCTCATCCCCCACATTCCTTACAGAGACAGGAGGAGGAAGGAGGAATGGCTGGAACATAGTTTTGAAGTGTTAATATGATGCTTCTTTTCTCTTGAGTTTCAGTCCTGCATAACATGCACTACAGAGCAAGGGGAAAAAAAAGTCTTCAAGCAGTCTTGGCCCTGTCCACCAACAAAAGCAGAAAGACTGAAGAGGGCACAGGACACAGCACTTAATCGCACACAAATGTTGTTGTTGTTAAGTGCCGTCGAGTCGGAGTCGACTCATGGCGACCCTCTGGATAGCTATCCTAAATTGTGTTCGGTCTTCAGTCAGGCGGCTCATTGTTGACAGACTGGTACCCGAAGCTGCTGTTATTGTATCGATCCATCTCATTGCTGGCCTTCCTCTTTTGCGTTGACCTTCTATCTTGCCAAGCATGATGTCTTTCTTTAATGATCTCTCTCTCTCCGCATGATGTGTCCAAAGTATGAAAGTCGAAGTCTTGTCATCTGAGCTTCTAAAGAAAGCTTAGGCTTGATCTCCTCTAGTACAGACTGGTTTGTTCTTCGGGCAGTCCATGGTATACACAGTATTCGCCGCCAGCACCATAATTCAATAGCATCAATTTTCTTCCTGTCTATCTTTTTCACTGTCCAGCTTTCACATCCATATGATGTTATTGAAAATACCATGGCTTGAACAAGTCGAATCTTTGTATGGAGAGAGACATCTCTGCTCTTGAGAATCTTATCTAGGTCTTTCATAGCCATTCTGCCAAGAGCAATGCATTGTCTGATTTCTTGACTGCTTGTTGTTTCTATATTGATAGTTGATCCAAGTAGGTTAAAGTTGTCCACTATTTCTATTTCTTCTCCTTCGACGATGAACCTGTTGATTTTGCCAGTTGTCATGATCTTTGTCTTCTTTACATTAAGGTGCAGGCCCATTTTAAGACTATGTTCTTTGATTGTGAGAATCAAATGTTTCAGATCGTCTTCACTTTCAGCCAGTATTGTTGTGTCATCAGCATAGCAAAGGTTGTTGATGAGTCTTCCACCAATCTTCACACCTCAGTTGTCTTCATACAGTCCTGATTCTCTAATTCATACGCAGAACAAATCATCAAACAGGTAGGGAAAAGTATGCAACCTTGTCATACTCCTTCACTGATTTTAAACCATTATGTTTCTCCTTTTTCAGTTTGAACTGTTATTTCTTTATCAATGTAAAGGTTGTGCAAGAGAACTATCTGGTGTTCTGGTATACCCATGCTTCTTAATGTGGCACAAAGTTTCTCATGGCTTACACAGTCAAAAGCCTTGCTGTAGTCAATAAAACAGAGATATCCTTTTGGTATTATTTTGTCTTTTCAAGGATCCATCTCATATCCGCGATGATGTCTCTTGCTCCTTGCCCTTTCCTGAGCCCTGCTCGCATTTCAGGTAACTCTCACTCAAGGTATGGTTATAGTCTTTGCTGGATGATCTTGAGTAGAATCTTGCTGACATATAGGATCAAAGCGATTGTGCAATAATTTCCACAGTCAGTCAAGATCACCTTTCTTCAGTGTTGGTATAAACAAAGATCTTTTCCACTCAGTTGACCATGATGTTGTCTTCCAATTTCCTGGCAAAACCTTGAAAGTATGGCAATAGCTGATTCTGATTGTTGTAATACTTCAATGGAAATGCCATCAATACCCAGTGCTTTGATAATGCTTTCAATGCTGTTTCACACCTTCTTCTTTCATCACCAATGGTTTCTGATCATAAGGCACAGGTTCAAACAGCTGTTGGTCCACTTGATCTTTATGGTATGCTGACTCTACTTCCTGGGTATGACATTGGCATTCTACTTCCTGCCATCCCCTCAGTGATCTTATTTGATTTATCCAAAAACAGAGTTTTCAGATACTCAAAAAAAGTATTTTTTACTTATATCTTTGTTGCAACCACAGAGTGTCTGGGCAGTGGAATTGTCCCATTAAACCCTTTTTTGATCTTTAGATTCAGCTGGTGTAGCACACATGTTCATTACTGAAACTGACAGATAGTAAGTGCTGATTATCCTGATATCTCTGGGGTTTGTAGCCCTCTGTTAGAACTGGTCAAGGGGAAGTGGATGTATTTGCCAAGAAGTGTTTTAGAGATGTAATCCCTGTCTATTTGAGTTCTCTCTCTTCTTTATAAGCCTCTCCTTTCTCATTTCTATGCCATGTCCTCATCATTATATGGTTGTTAAGGGAAAGTATTTCAAGTTGATAAGTAGCATTGTACTTTTTTTTTCTGTGCAATTATTACCAATAATGGAAATCTAGGTAAAACTGGGCCAAGATATTAGAACTGCCAGTATCATCCTTGCAGCATCACCAGATTCTGGTGCTTCTTCGGTGCTTTTTACCAAGTAAGAGACTTTGGGATTGCTTTTGGAGACATGGAAGCTCTAAGACTCTAGGTCACACCTGTTCATCCTTCTATACGAAAATTTTATATATGCAGTTACTGTGCAATGCAAAGATGATTTTAAGGACCTGGCAGGATGGAACAGTGATCACTCTCCTTTTCCAACAATGGCAGCTGCTACAAGAATCACATGAGACAGTGGCACTTCACAGGGACAATGACGTAACAGCACACAAAGGGCAGCACAGACTGGGCCAGGCAGGGATTCAGTCTACCGGGAATCGAAACCCATATATATCAGCAACATCTTTTCCAGCTAAATCAGTCATGCTTTTACATGTTAATTGCTGAGCCCATCCCTGTAATTGTATGAAATAATGCTGTACAAATCCCTATAGGCTATTCCCATCATAGGGTTGTAAGCATAAACACACTTGCTGCAACTTTACTTCTTATAGCTGCACTAAGTCTCAACAATATATAGCCGTAACCCACACTGGTGCATGTTCGTACCCATTCCTTTCTGCGGCTGTGTGTGGTAAAATCATACACAGGCACTTTCACACTTTTTCCTTTCTTCAGTTTCCGCAAAACATTAACTAGCAAGTCAAAGTCAAAGGCATCAGGGTGGTCAAAATTGTACTCATTCCTGGCTGCCAATTCTTGTTCCTCCTTTGTCAGCACCTACAAAAAGCAAGAGAAAATCAAAACAATTAAAAACAGAGCAAAGACATACAAAGAAATACAGTAAGCGTGAGAGGACAGAGAAAAAGTACAGAAAGACAGCGCAAGAGTGCTACAGGGGAAAAGACATGGAACAAAATAAAGTGAAAGACAAGAAAAGATTATGAAAGGAAACAAGCAATGAAGTGTTCAACATGGGTGTGGCATGTTTTAGGATTCTTAAGGTGGTAGTAATCTCTCTTAGTCTCCCTTCTCCCCAAGGTTACACTCATCACTTCGCCCTCCCAAAGATATTTACCCTCCCATAATATGTCTCTTCCCCCAGGCTCTCAAGAGAAGACCCTCTTATCCTGTTCCCCTGGTGTCAATCCATTTGGCTTCCTGGTCCCCCAACCCTGATGATACTCCTCCTTCCCCACCTACTGCTCCCCTGTCTCTTCAGCATTACCCATCTTGTGGCATTTGCCTTCACCTTTTCCTTACTCCATCACATACTCCTCTTAAGGGCCCTAAAACGTGCCACACATGTGGTGTGCAGAAGCTGCGTGGAGAATAAAGAGGCTAATGCGTATCAGTTGAGGGGTACAGTGGTGAAAGAATAGCAGTGCTAGCTTAGAAGCATCGCCGTGAGGCTGACAGAGAAAGCGTAGTTACTCACCTGTAACAGGTGATCTCCGGGAACAGCAGGAATTTAGTCCTCACATATGGGTATCGTCGGTACCGACGGAGCCTGCATGGGAACGCTCCCCAGCATCCAATAGGAATGCTTTTGGGAGCATCCCTCAGCACATGTGCGCTGCCTTCCCGCCTTTCCAACTGTCCCTCTTCAGTTAAGTTTGTAGCTGAGTGAAAGGATAGAGGGAGAGAGGAAAGAGGAAAGAGACAAAGAGAGAGAGAAAGAGACAACTCCTAGGGTGGGTGGGTGTTTGTGAGGACTAAATTCCTGCTGTTTCCGGAGATCACCTGTTACAGGTGAGTAACTATGCTATCTTCAGGAACAAGCAGGAATGTAGTCCTCACATATGGGGACTCCCTAGCTGAAGATGCCAGGGTGGTAGCCCCAGGAAGGTGCTACCGTCGAAGGTGAGAATCCTTCCTCCCATGGATCTCTGGCATCCCACCAGGGTTGGTGGATAGGAGTTGGCTTAAGTTTGAAAGAGATTTTGAAGAACAGTTTGGCCAAAGAAGGCATCCCGATGGGAGGCTTTATCTAGGCAGTAGTGGGCTGTGAAGGTGTGTACCGAAGCCCAGGTGGCAGCTCGACAAATGTCAGTCGATAGACACAGAGTGGAGATTAGCCATAGAAGCTGCCATGGCTCTCACATTGCGAGCTGTGACATGGTCCTGAAGAGGAAGACCCTTACTCTCATAAGTAAAAGATATGCATTGGGCAATCCATTTAGATAAAGTTCTTTTGGAGACTGGAAGTCCCAAATGACTAGGGTCAAAAGCTACAAAACGTTGCGAGGACTTTCTATGTTGCTGTGTTTTTTGAATGTAAAAGGCTAAGGCCCTTTTACAATCCAAAGTATGAAGGGTTCTTTCTGCATTAGAGGCGTGAGGCCTCGGAAAAAATACAGGAAGATAAATTGATTGGTTTAAGTGAAAAGGCGAAACCACCTTTGGCATAAAGTGTGGGTGAGTTTGAAGAACAACCTTATCATGATGAAATCTAGTATAAGGAGGATCAGCCACTAAAGCTTGCAATTCACTAATGCAACGGGCAGAGGTGATTGCAATCAGGAAGATGACCTTCCAAGTCAAAAACATAAGGGCTGTAGTGGCTAAAGGTTCAAAAGGCGGCCTCATGAGCTGCCCGAGAACTGATTTAGATCCCATACTACCGGTGGTGGCTTAATGGGAGGTTTAGTTAATAAAAGGCCTCTCATAAATCTTGGTAGGAGTGGACGAGAGGAAATTGGTTGTCCATTTAGAGGCTTATAAGAAGCTGCAATTGCACTAAGATGGACTCTTACCGAATTGGTCTTTAAGCCAGAATTCGATAAGTGAAGGAGATACTCTACTATCGATTCTAAGGGTATGACCAGGGGGTATAATCCCTTCTTGGAGCACCATATAGTAAAACGTTTCCACTTGAAGGCATAAGATCTTCTTGTGGAAAGTTTCCTAGAAGCCTGAAGGATATCTTTTACCTGCTGGGACAGGTTGAAATCCTGGAGGTCAAAGCCTTCAACAACCAGGCCGTGAGGTGCAGGGACTGGGGATTCGGGTGCCATAGCATCTCGTTCTCCTGGGAAAGGAGATCTGGAGCATGCCCTAACTCCAGAGGTGGAGCTTGAGAGAGATGCAGAAGCAGGGAATACCACGTTTGGCGTGGCCATCGTGGTGCTATGAGAATCATGCGACCCCTGTCTCTCTGAAGCTTGAAGAGTGTTTTGGGGATGAGGGGAATGGGTGGGAAGGCATAAAGGAAGTCCTGACCCCAGTGAAGGAGGAAGGCATCCCTTGCCTGACAGTTGTGCGCCGGAATCCTGGAACAGAACCGGGGACGTTTGGCATTCAGTGGACTTGCAAAGAGGTCTACGTCTGGAGTGCCCCAGAGATGAAATATCTTTGCCACCTGGTCTAGGTGGCGTGACCACTCGTGAGGTAGCAGTACTCGACTGAGTTTGTCTGACCAAAGGTTTTGAATGCCTGGAAGATATACCACTAGAAAGTGAATTTGATACTCTCTGGCGAGAGTCCATAGTCATAAAACTTTGTTGCATAACGACAAAGAGCCTGTCCCGCCCTGCTTGTTCACATAGAACATGGCTACCTGATTGTCCGTCTGGACTACGACTGTCTTGTAGCTGAGCTGGGCGTGGAACACTCGAAGAGCTAAATAAATTGCTCTTAACTCCAGGAGGTTTATGTGTAAACCAACCTCCTGTGGAGTCCAGGTGCCCTGGGTAGAGAGATGATTCAGGTGTACTCCCCAACCCACCTGTGATGCATCTGTTGTTAGGGTGGCCTGAAAGAGGGGTTGATGGAAAGGAGACCCTACTGTCATATTTTCTAATGATTGCCACCATTGGAGGGACAAAATTAGTCATTGAGAGATTGTTATTTTGTCCAACAAATGACCCGTGGCCTGTGTCCACTGTATGGAGAGGGTCCACTGAGCTGCTCGCATGTGGAAGCGAGCATATGGGACTACATGAACTGTGGATGCCATGTGTCCCAGTAACTGCAGTAGCTCCCGAGCAGTGAGGGAGGATTTGCCTGCTGCTTGGGAAGCTAACTGCATTATGCGAAGACACCGGGCTTGTGGAAGGAAAGCCCTTGCCTGTCTGGTATTCAGACAGGCTCCTATGAATTCTAGGCATTGGGAAGAAACTAGTTGAGATTTTGGGAAGTTTATTACCAATCCCAAGTAGTGGAGGATTCGCATTGTACGAGACAGTGAAGTGCTGGCCTCTGTCACTGTGGAGGCTCGGATGAGCCAGTCGTCTAAGTAGGGGAAGACAAAGATCCCCAGGGTTCGTAGAAATGCAGCTACTACTGCCATGCATTTCGTGAATACCCTTGGTGCTGAAGCCAGACCAAAAGGAAGAACCCTGTACTGGAAATGTCTTCCCCTGAAAAGCAAACGTAAAAATTTCCTGTGATCTGGATGGTTAAGAATGTGAGTGTATGCATCCTTTAAGTCTAGAGAGCAAAGGCAGTCCTGGCTTTGAAGGTATGGCAGAAGAGTTCCCAGAGAAATCATCATGAATTTTTCTCGAAACAGATGTTTGTTCAATTCTCTAAGGTCTAGAATGGGTCTGTGTCCCCCTGTTTTCTTTGGGATAAGAAAATAGGGGGAGTAGAACCCTGCGCCCTGTTGAAGAATGGGCACTTCCTCGATTGCCCCTTGGGCAAGAAGTGTGGAGACCTCGTGATCTAGCAGATTGTCTACAGAGGTTTGTGAATTGAACTGCTTTAGAATTGTAGGAGGGGGTAAGCTGTGAAAATGAAGTTTGTACCCCTCCCCTACAATGGACAAAGTCCAATCTTCTGCTGTTATTTGTTGCCATCTGTTGACAAAGTGGCATAACCTGCTGGGAATATTGGGGGGTTGAGGACCCCTCAGAGGCAGGAAGGCAAAGCTCTCTAGGAAAGAGTCAAAGCCCTTGAGGGGGCTGAACCTGGAGAGCTGGTTGGGCTCTCGGGCCTTTTGGTTTCTTTTGTTGTCTAGTTTGTCCCTTTTGGGCAACCTGACCTGGAGCTTGAGCCTGAAGGGTATAGGAAGGATAAAACTTCCTCTTTTTGCTAAAAGAGGGTTTTTTTATAAGGCTTTCTTTTGGCTGGAGTGGCTGTAGACTTTGACAATCTATCTAAGGTAGAATTGTCAGCATCTAACTCGTTAGTCTTCTCCTGCCAGTTCTTGCCGAAGAGATTTTCTCCCGTGCAAGGAATGTTGCCTAACTTGTCCTGTACCCAAGTCTCCAAGTCTGATGCCTGTAGCCAAGCAATCCATCGTGCACCAATGGCAATAGCAGAAGTTCTGCTGATGCATTCAAAGCAGTCAAAGGCTGCACGATTGACAAACTTGGAGACATCCTGAGCATGCTTAACCAGAGTAAGAAAGTCTTGTCTCTTATCATCTGGGAGAAATGGGCTCATAAGTTCCAAGTCTCCTGTGATTTCTTTGAGGAACATTCCCATATATAGGATATATGAGCTGATCCTAGCTGAAAGCATGGAAGCTTGAAAAGTTCTGCGTCCAAAAGCATCCAGAGTCCTGCATTCACGACCTGGAGGATTGGATGCATGTCTTTTAGCACTTTTCATCCTACGCATGGCTGACTCCACTACCATTGAATGGGTGTGGCAGCTGAGTTTTCTGAAATCCAGGACATGGTGGGACTCGATACATAGTATCAAGTCTCCTAGAGTGAGGAGAGGTAGTCAGAGGTGTCTCCCACATTCTGAGCATCAAGTTATGCAGAATTTCATGGATAGGCAGAGTAGCTGCCTCCTTAGGAGCTTTAGGATATTGGAGGATTTCCAATTCCTTTTCTCTGGGTTCCTCCACAGGAGCTACTGTGATTGAAAGACCTTTAGCCATATTACGGATGAAATCCTGAAATGACATGTCCTCTGGAGGTGACATTCTGCGTTGGGGAGAGGAGGGATCTTCTAAGAGAAACCCTCTAGTGCCAGCAGAATTGTCAGAGTCTTCGGAATCGGAGGACTCGAAGTATTCCTGACTCCGACGCGCCTGCAAAGCACGATCCCGCTACCGATCGGTACCGAGGTGATCCAGTACCACTTTATCCACTCCAGCTGGAGGTGAAATAGGAAGAATTACCATCGGGGCCGGTACCGTCAGTACCAGCATCATCGGTGTCGGCAGCGGTGCCCTTGGGACCACCGGTACCATAGCTGAGAGAAGAGCTGCGATACTGCGTTCGATAGCAAGAAATCTCTGGTCTACTGACGCTGCCGATGCCTGGGTGTCGGTACCGGTAATAACGGCCGGAACCCCTGAGCATGGCACAGGTATTTCTTGCGAGGTTGAAGCCTCGAGAACATCCTGAAGCCCCATCGATGCTTTGGAAGCCGAAGCCTCCCGCCGGGGCTATTTTGCCGGTGTGGTTCCCTCAAGGGCAATGCCAATGGCCTCTCGATGCTTAGCAGGAGAGCTACCCTCCGAGGACCGGCTTTTGTGTTCAGTTATCTGAGATCCATGGGAGGAAGAAGAGGCCCTTGATGATGTCGATGCAATGGATCTGACATCTGAAGAGAAGAGGGTACCGAGCTTTGCGGTCCGGTTCTGTCTTCCTCTTTTAGTCATCCCAATGCAGGAGAGACATTCAGTTGGAGAATGATCAGGTCCTAAACATTTTAGACACCAATCATGGGTGTCAGTGACAGAAATGGTACCGCCACATTTAGTACATTTTATAAAACCACTAGTTGGCTTTTCCATGATTTTGGACAAATGGGGCCTAATGCCCAAAATGGCGCCTAGCACCAAAACAGGAACGTTTCTGAAAAGAAACAGTGAAAGTTTAGGGTTTTGTTTTGTTTTTTTTAGGAAAAGAAAAGAACCGGCAGTACCGGTAGGCGTCGTGCGGTAGGCAAACGCAATCACAAAAAAGAATTTTAAAGACAGAATTGTCTGCGGTGACAGGGAATAGGTCCTGTTGGCTCCGTGGAAAACGAAGAACTGAAGCGGGACAGTTGGAAAGGCGGGAAGGCAGTGCGCATGTGCTGAGGGATGCTCCCAAAAGCGTTTCTATTGGACGCTGGGGAGCATTCCCGTGCAGGCTCCGTCGGTACCGACAATAACCATATGTGAGGACTACATTCCTGCTTGTTCCTGGAGATGGTGGTGTATCCATTATGGGAGGGAAAAGGGCAGTGATGAGGATGAGTCACAGCAGCAGCAGGTGGGAAAACAGCAGGAACATGGGCTCTGAAAGAGGTGTGGTGTCAAGAGGCAACAGAAAATGTAATTCATATCAGAAAGGAGGAAGAGCAACGATGTGTTGGGAACAGGACAAGGGAAGAGAGAAATAAAAGTGCTGAGACAGGGAAGGAAATGTGGAGAAATATCACAACGGGGAGGAATACTGGGTCTGAGGAAAGATAAAAAGAGAAATAGGAAAAAAAAGGTGTCAATACTAAAAGGGGATAGCAGAAGAACCACTTGTTAAACTCAGGATAGGGGGAAGGAGTTGAAACATTCGGTGAGAAGGGGAGGGAGAAAGAAGGAAAGCTGTCATAGGTAATAAGGAGGAATATACAGGATACCCTCTCTACTCCACTTCCATTTGTTTGCGTCATGTGCAGCTGCATGTGCCATCCTTTGTATGGCAACAGACAGACTGACACAAAGGGGTATGTCTACTAAGCCAGGCTAACAATTAACCCGGTTTAGTAGACATAGCCCAAAGAGTTCATCAGAAAGGTTTAAGATTTTGCATAAGAGCCATAAAACAGATTTAAAAAAAAAAGACATAACAGAGACAGGTAAGGAAAAGCTAGGCACAAAAACATGCCTTTAAAATATCCTTAAATGAACCAAGGAAAAAACCCAAGCGAGACCAGGAATGAAGAAAGGGGAAGGGGGAAGGGGTGAGAGATGGAGAGAATAGCTGGACATGCCCCAGAAGGAGAGAAGAAAAATGTGACGCTTTGCAATGATAGAGTTGAGGACGACAAATTAGAAGACAAAGAGAAAACTAAGATGATGTTGCTTGTCAAAGCAGCCAAATCCACACCAATCTTGTAAAAGCAGACCATGGACAGAGTAAAGCAGTAAAATGGCAGTAGGGGACACTACTAGAGATGAGCAAGAAGAAAAGGATAGTGGCAATAGGAAGGACAGATTACATGGAGGTACCTTATAGAAGCAGTCCATAGACAGCAGAACTACCCAAGGAACATCCAGAGCTTCAATGATTTTATTAGCTACAGTGGTCTTCCCTGAAGCACTGCCCCCACAGAGTCCTAAGAGAAACAAACATTAAACAGTGTAATGAGCATACCCCTTCCCCTATCAGTGTAAAACAGTTAAATGCATGTGTGTTCTTGGCAGGTTTTATACTCGCTATTAGAATATCATAAAAGAATTACCAAAATATACTACTATACATACACTTCTGGGACCATATATGTCCTCTATTCATGTCACTCTCTCCCCTCACTCCCAGACTCGGAGCAGAACAAGAAAGACATCAAGTGAATGGATGAGCATGAATGGAAACGATTCCCTCACTAGCCCACAGAGGCTAGATTATGGGTTTTTCTGGGCCCAGAAGGTTCAAAGATTTGGCCCTCCATATGGCCCTAGGAACTAGAACACCAGCAGCGTCTTTGCTCTTGGATGAATCCTCACAGCCCGATACGGCAGGCTGCAAAGAATTATTTTATTCTGGCAATTTGCAACCTATAAAGATGCATAGAATAGAAATCATGCTAAACCAGAATCCTATTAAAAACACACACACACTGGCCTCAAAGGTTTCCTCTCTGCACATGGCATGTAGATCCTAAAGAATTTCTGAGCTAATGCAATCCTAGAAATAGACTCCATGACAACACCTGGTGGACAATTTCCCATTCTGTAATCTAGAAGGCCACTTCATAAATGTAGGCAATCCAAGTCAGGTGCACTTGGGTTTTCCCTAACAAAGTCTACTGAAGACCAGGAAACAATGAAGGCAGCAACCAGCCATGCTATATATCTAGAGCAGTGCTTCCCAAGAGGGCATACCTGACCAGTCTGATTTCAGGATAGCCACAACAGATTAGCATACATTGGATTTCCGGTATATGCAAATCTCTCATATGTGTATTAACTGTGACTATCCTGAAAACCAAATCTGAGAGCAGTGCCTCCAGGAGAGGACTGGGAAACTAAAGGGCCTCATGGAACCTGGGAAGGAAACTTCTCTGTTTTCTTCTCTTCCTCTTCTACCATTTAACCCACATCAAGAAGAACTTCAAGAACACTTCAAAGTCTTGCCTGCCACTTTCTGCATCTTTATTCATATTTCTCACAAGATAGCATAAAGAAAACTAAACTTTGCTGCTGCTGGGTCAGCCAGAATGTACGCTGTCACATCAGAGCCTCGACTCAGTTCTAGACTGGGCTCCTGAACTTCTAGCTAAGCAGAGCTGTGGGTACTGCACTGGAAATATCCACAGCCTGAGAGAAGGTGGCGCCTATTCACTGCATCACAGCAAAACCCACCGAATGCTTCATAGTGCACCAGCAACAGGCTCTAAAGAGAGCTGCAGTTTGTGCCTCCTGGCTGAAAAACTCAGTGTGACAGTGAAGCTTGCAGGAAGAGAGACGTTGAAGAAATTGTGTCAATGCAGTAGAAATCCCCAATAACCTACGGATAAAGGCTCCAGGCACCCAAGAAGAGTACCAGTGCCGAAAAGCCATCACTGAGCAGCAAGATACCAGGTGATAAAGAAAAAAAACCCCTAAAATTTCTGCACAACAATAAAATGCCAAAAGCACTAAAAAGAAGTCTACACCTTAAAATGTGCCATGCCCATCACTAATAATTTTATACTGAATAATAAAATATTTTTGTTTTCAGGATTATGCCATTTCGACTGGATACTTATTTTGTATGTTGCAAGATTAATAAGTTGGATATGTGTACACTTTTAACTGGTTCATTTCATATCCCTTTCATGCTTTTCAGCTCCACTGCCCATCCACTCCTGCCAATTCACACCTGGCACCTACTCTCCAAGCATATCTAATTGGGATCTGGTTTCCTGGATAGATGTGGTTAATGTGTTGGCAGATGGCTCAACCCTTCAGTAACAGGCTCGCCCTCCCAAATATCAGCCAAATTCATCCACAGAGATGGTCCTCCCTAAGCATATGGATAGACACAACCATGGTAGTAGGTACTTTGCTCTGAAGAAACTCTCCCTAAATTCACTACACACCCCATGCTGGCTTTGATAATATTTTCATTCAGCATTATTTATACTATATCATGTCATAGCTGTATTCAACCAAAACTTTCACAAGAGCTGAGGCTTTGTTTGGAAAGCTGCTGTCATACAGTTGCCAATAAGGTAGAATACAAAACACACTTCCAACAAAATACATTGAAAACAGCAACAAACTTTAAATGCCAAACTGTTTCTGGCACTTTGGGCCTTATACCAACAGGACTTTTCTCCATTTCGTGCCTAGTGAGGAAAGATATCTTTTATTGAAAAATATCCACACCCTTTTGAATTTCTGGTATTTTTACAACTTAACTTACTTCTCTCCTTTGAGCTGCAGAAGTAAAAATGTAGCAAAGAGGCACAAAAAGATAATTGCTCTATTAAAAAAAAAAGTAGCAGTGTGTGATACATCTTATTTAGTACTAACTGCTTCTTGGTCTTTCGGCTAAGAGCCAAGAGTGAAATCTGGGCTAAGATCTGAAGACAACTCTTTCTTGGTCTTTTGGCAGAGATTAGAATCAGATGAAGTAATTAGATCTTACCTGCTAATTATTGTTCCTGAAGGAACGACAGTCCAGTCCCTTTACTTCAGGGTTACGCAACCCTTCCAGCAGCTTGGAGGCTGAGCCCAACCTTTTTGGGATGGAGCGGTATATATACCACTGGTGCCACCCACCAACTCCAGTAACCTACTGCAAAAGCAGACTTAACCAAACTTTCGTAACTAGCTTAAAGGAAAAAAACACAACTCAAACAATATTATCTGTACATCTTCTCCTTTTTTTTTTTTTTTTACAGGAGTAGAAAGAATGAGAAAGCATGAGAAAGGATGAGAAAGGGTCAAGGGAGGAGGCAGATTACCTGCTACTGCCCGGCCCTCCCTCCACAGTGACCCTCCAGACAGACCTGAGTCCGCACTCGGGCCGAAGCCCCGTCCCTGAGAAAACGGCCGGAATGGCAACCTAGCGCTAGGGAGGGAACAGGGACTGGACTGTCATTCCTTCAGGAACAATAATTAGCAGGTAAGATCTAATTACTTCTTCCTTATCGTCACTCCAGTCCAGTCCCTTTACTTCAGGGAAGTACCAGAGCAGTACCAGCCCGGGCGGGATCCGCCATTCCGGAACGTAGAACCGCATGCGCAAACCGGGAGTCCGTAGCACTCTGCACGTCCAGTCTGTAGTGCTTGGTAAAGGAGTGCAAGGAGGACCAGGTCGCTGCCCTACAGATGTCCAGAGGAGGAACTAGACTGAACTCTGCCCAAGAGGTGGCCTGCGCCCGAGTTGAGTGAGCGCGCAGTCCTCCTGGGACTTGCTTCCCCTTGAGGATATAGGCGGAGGCATCGTCTCCCTGATCCATCTGGAGATTGAGGCCTTGGCTGCCGCCTCCCCTTTGTGAGGACCCCCAAACTGCACGAACAGTCGTTCGGATTTCCGGAAGGGCGCTGTGCGGGAGAGGTAACGCTTCAAGGTCCTGTGGACGTCGAGTAGATGGAGCCTACTATCTCCCCCTCCTAGCTCCTCCGCCGAAAGAGACGGGAGAGTGATCGATTGGTTGACATGAAAGAGGGAGATGACCTTAGGTAAGAACGAGGGTACCGTCCGAAGGACTACCTTATCCTTGAGAAACGACAGAAAGGAAGGCCGAGAAGACAGGGCTTGTAATTCGGAGACCCGCCTGGCCGAGCAAATGGCAACCAGAAACACTGTCTTCAGAGTCAGATCCTTCAAGGAAGCCTTCTTCATTGGTTTGAAGGGCTCCGCGACTAGGGCGTTTAGTACCAGGTTGAGGTCCCAAGGGGGAATGACCGATCTCCTTTGCGGACGGAGCCGTCTGACCGCTTTCAGGAACCTGGAAACGTCCGCGTGAGCTCCTAAAGCTTTCCCGCAGACCTTACCCCTATAGCAAGCGATGGCCGCCAGCTGGACTCGTAGGGAGCTGTGCGCCAGGCCCTTGTCGAAACCGGCTTGCAAAAATTCCAGCACCTCCGGGATCGAAGTTGACAGGGATTTCCTCCGGCGCTCCGCACACCATGCCTCGAAGATGCGCCACACTCTCACATAGGAGAGACAAGTCGAGCACTTCCTAGCGTTCAACAGGGTCGCGATGACTGCCGCCGAGTAGCCACGCTTCATGAGCCGTGCCCTTTCATTAGCCAAGCCGTAAGCGAGAATCTATCCACGTGTGGCATCTGGACCGGCCCTTGCCTCAGTAGGTCCCTCCTGCCGGGAAGCCGCCAAGGTCGGTCGGCGATCATCCTTACCAGATCCACATACCAGGGGCGACGGGGCCAATCCGGGGCAATGAGGATTACTAGACCCCGGTGAGCTTCTATCCGCTGAAGGACTTTCCCTATCAGAGCCCAAGGGGGGAAAAACATAAAGGAGACCCTCCGAGGGCCACTTCTGGGCCAGGGCGTCTAGGCCTTCGGACATCCTTTCCTTCCGCCGGCTGAAGAATCGGCTTACTTTGGCGGATGAGAACCGAGCCATGAGGACCATGACTGGAGGACCCCAAAGAGCTACTATCTGGTCGAAGATCTCCTGATGCAGTTCCCACTCCCCGTGGTCTATCTTGCACCTGCTGAGGTAATCGGTGGTGATGTTGTCCGTGCCGGCCACGTGCTGTGCTGAGAGTGCTTCCAAACAAACTTCTGCCCACTGGAACAGTGCGTCCGCCTCTTTCTCCAAGGCTGGACTGCTGGTGCCGCCCTGGTGATTGATGTAGGCCACCGCGGTGACATTGTCGGAGAGTACGCAAATCGCTTTTCCTAGCACTGAGGTCTCGAGTGCCTTGAGCGCCAGAGTGACGGCCCTCAATTCTAGCCGGTTGATGGGCCATTGAGATTCCAACGCCGTCCAACGCCCCTGGACAAACTGGTCCTCGCAATGCGCTCCCCAGCCTGCTAGACTGGCGTCCGTCGTCAACAGCAACCATTGCGGAGGCTCGAGGGGCATTCCGCGATTCAGATTCCTTGGGCACCTCCACCAGCGGAGGGACTGCTTGCTTCGAGGGGCGCAGGGTAGCTGTAGGAACAATGGGTGCTGTTGTGGGGACCACCGACGCAACAGAGATCGCTGTAAAGGACGCATGTGCGCCCTGGCCCACGGAACTACCTCTATCTCTGCCGCCATGGTTCCCAGCAGTTGCAGGTAATGCCATGCTGAAGGGAGTCGCCTGGCCATGAACTGCGTGACTAGTAGCCTTAGGTCCCTCACCCTTGTGCAGGACAGGAAGACCCTGCCCCTGCCTGTGTGGAACCTTGCTCCGAGATACTCGAGCTCTTGGGAGGGGATCAAACTGCTCTTTGCGCGATTGATGACCCACCCCAACTCCTCCAGACCCTGTATCACTCTGGCTGTTGCCCAGCGACTTTCCTCTTCTGACTTTGCCAGGATCAGCCAGTCGTCCAAGTAGGGGTGCACTAGGATTCCCTCCTTTCGTAGGGCAGCCGGTACCACAACCATCACCTTGGTGAACATCCTTGGCGCGGTCGCTAGGCCGAAGGGCAGCGCCTGAAATTGAAAATGACCCCGAGGCACTGCGAATCTCAGGAACTGCTGATGGGACCTTCTGACTGGGATATGCAAATAGGCCTCTGTCAAATCCAGCGCCGTTAGAAACTCCCCGCCCCTTACGGTCGCTATAACCGACCGCAGGGTTTCCATCCTGAAGTGTGGCACCTTGAGACATCGATTGACCTGCTTTAGATCCAGGATCGGACGAAAGGACCCCTCCTTCTTTGGGACCACGAAGTAAATCGAGTACCGACCCGTACCGCACTGGTCTGGAGGAACAGGAACCACGGCCCCGAGCTCTATAAGACGGCAAAGCGTTGCTTCTATAGCCGCTCTTTTTGTTGGGGAACCGCAAGGGGACTGAACAAAGGCTGGAGGTATTTGCTTTGCAAATTCGAGAGCGTATCCCTCTCGGATCACCTCCAGAACCCATTGATTGGACATGACCCGGGACCAGGCGGGAAGAAACTGCATCAGGCGACCGCCTACCGGCATCCCGCCCTCCTGGACCCCCGGTATCTCATTGTTGTTTCCTGGGGCCCGAGGATAAGGAGGAGGCCGATAAACCTCTGCCTGCTCCCCGAAAACCTCGGAAGTCTTGTCCCCTAGCGGGAAAACGACCCCTGAGAAAGGGGTTCGGTCTGGCAGAACGAAATCTCCGGGGTTCCCTAGGTTGGTTCCGTGCTGGGGCTAAGGGCCGCGCTTGCTTCGGCCTGTCCTCCGGAAGCCTGCCACCCTTGCATTCGCCAAGGTCCTTTACCAACTTATCTAGGTCCTCCCCGAATAACAGCTTTCCTTTGAAGGGAAGACGACTCAGGCGAGTTTTGGAGGAGGCATCGGCAGCCCAATTCCGTAGTCACAAATAGCGTTTGGCTGCCACCACCGAGGCCATGTTCTTGGCTAAGCTGCGGATGAGGTCATACTGACTATCCGCCAAGAAGGCCGTACCGGATTCCAACCTCGCCGAGTTGGCTAATGCCCCCTCGGAGGAGCTCTCCTCTGCCTGGAGTTGCTGAGACCACCTCAAACAGGCCCGCGCCACCCATGCCCCTGAAACTGAAGCTTGCAAGGCCAGAGCGCTCACATCAAAGGCTTGCTTAAGGAGCGTGTCCAATTTTCTATCCTGGGGATCCCTCAGGGCTGCGCTGCCCTCAACTGGGATGGTAGTTTTCTTTGTTACTGCTGATACCGCCGCATCTACCCTGGGGGACTTCAGCAGCTCTTTGTCTGATTCTGGGAGAGGGTAGAGGCGGGACATGGCCCGGACCCCTCTTAACCCTGATTCAGGCTGATCCCATTCCTCCTGTATCATCTGACGCACCACTCTGTGGACAGGAAAAACCTTCTGGGACCTCCTGATGGCCTGGATTAAGGAATCCTCCAATGCCTCATCCTCCGCTGGGGTATCTGAGGCTACATTGAGAGCTTTCAGGGAATCATTAATTAAGGCAGGCAGCTCCTCTCGTCGAAACACTCTAATTATGCGAGAATGGTCCTCCTCAGGGATCTCCCCTTCTTCCAGCTCCTCCTCTTCCTCCTCTAAATCCTTTTCAGAGCCCTCTTCTTCTAGAGTGCCCTGGGAAAGTGAAGAGGGAGGCTCCTCATTCAACAGTCTGGGGCGCTTTGGGGGTATCCCTGAGTCCTGAACGCTTGCCCTCATGGGTCTGGCTACTCTGCCTTCGGCTGTCGAGCCCACTTCCCCTGTCCCAAGCCCCTGCTTGCGCATGCAATAGGCTTGGTGTAGCAAGAGCACGAAGTCAGGGGAGGAAAAATCCCCGACTCCCCCCTCCCCAGAGGGAAGGGCGGAGAGAGGGAGCGGAGGAGGGGGTACCTCTGAGCATGAAGGAAGGGATAACTGGGACGCTACTTCCCCCTCCAAAGGATCCGAGGACCCCTGCGATGACTGGGCCATGGACAAGCTGATTTCTTGTTCTACTGAGGTAGCTACTGCAGCGCAGCCCCTGCAGACTCCTGCCTCAGACGAAGTACCCCTACGGGTGCCACAAGATGGGCACCTTGACTTGCCAGTCATGCTCTCCAGGGGACACCCTAAAAGGAGAATTAAGTGCCCCGGCCTAGGCAAGCAGTTTTACCAGAAATAAACTTTTAAACTTTAGATCCCCTGCTTTGCCAATGCTCTCTCGTGTACAAGAAATAAACAGCGAAAATCCCCCAAAATAACTGGAATCCAGATAAATACAAAATAAAGATAATTTCAGAAGTTAAAATTAAAAACAGAAATTAAACCAGCAATTAAAATTCTAATTCCAGCCAATAAGCTGGGTACTTGCGATTTTAGAGGCTTCTGCTGTTTCCCGGTCCGGGGCTGCGATTCCTGACCGTTGGCTCAACACGTGGTAGGCCGCGGCCACGTGGAGCCCTTAACGGAGGAACGCGACTGCTCTCAGCGCTGCTCTGGGCCCTCCGCCGGAGAAGAAAGGACAGGAAAACATGTCCCGCGCAACCAGGAACGCCGTCTGTCTGCCGGCGCTGCGTTCGCGTCTCCGGAGCTCGCCCCTGCACTCTGCTGCCCCGGGGGGAAGAGCGATCAAACCTGCGAGGCTGAAACCTCTCTCTCCCCCACTTTGCGTTACCTCCAGCGCTCAGCCATCGGGGGGCTTCGGCGCGAGGTCGCAGGTCTTCTGGAGGACTGAAGGGGAGCAGGCCGAACCGGCAGCGAGAGGCTCCTGACCCCCCTGCTCACTGCTACAGGCAAAGCGGTACCACCTCCGATCCTCGGCCCGGGCCGAGGGGGGGGGGGGGAAGTAGAAAGAAACGGCAGGAAATAGAAGAGAAAATAAAAAGGTAAGCAAGTTGCCTAATGAAATAAAAATAAAACAAAGAATCTACCAATTAAAATAGCCAAATTAGTAAAATTTGTAAAATTTAGGAGAAGGTAGGACTCCAGTAAGCCCTAGGCTTACGGAACCCTCCAGCTGCTTGGAGGCTGAGAATACTGGAGTTGGTGGGTGGCACCAGTGGTATATATACCGCTCCATCCCAAAAAGGTTGGGCTCAGCCTCCAAGCTGCTGGAAGGGTTGCGTAACCCTGAAGTAAAGGGACTGGAGTGACGATAAGGAATTTTTAATTTTTTTTTTTTGGCAGGGGGGGGAGATTGGGAGAAGGGGGAAATTTTAATACTCTGCTACTTGAACTCACTTGGACTCTTTATCATCTGGTATCTGTAACAAGGCAAAGGAATTAAACCTATTGTTTAAAAGAAATCCTGCTATAGGACTGATAAACTGCTACTGAAATTATCCAGTGCCTACTAATCCAAATCCCAATCCTAATTCTTAGCACTACTGGAGAATTAAAAAAAAAAGCCTAAGACCTTGATGATATAATCCACTTAGCAACCAATGACTTAGCTAGAAATGGGGTTTAGTGTGGAACACAAGGCGTTCTAGAACTTAGAAGGTGATTTTAGATATCTTGAAAATACCTTTTTTTGGGGGGGAGGTATTGCCTGTTTATGGAAAGGGAGAGGAAAGGCTTTATTTTATAGTCAAGGGCTAGGGCCATAAAAGAGGGAAGTGGCAGATTGAAGCCCATCAATTTGTGCAATTAACCCTAAAAAGCAAAAAGGGATTGTGAGTCAAAACATTAAAGCAATGGGATTCACTAGACTACTCTTGAGCAACAGGATAGAAGAGATCAAGTATGTGGCTACTATAAGCAGGCAAAGGAGAAACAGCTAGAAAACCATGAACATGAATGTTCATTTATTTGTAATATTTTGGATTTAAATAAGTCACTAACCAAATACTGCCCTTGGTGATATACGAGCATAATGCATAAAAACAGTCCATGCAATAAAATTTCAGATCTTCAAATTCTATTGGTAGAGAGAGACTTAGATATGGTTGTTGTCACGAAGATGTGGTTCAATGGGATATAGCCATACTAGGTAGAAAATAGATGACAATAAAGGGGGAGCAGCAGCTCTTTATATAAATAATACTCTTCAAGTGACTGAAATGCAGGGAGAATGAGGAAATCTTAGAAAGAGGTGACAGCACTTCAGTTTTCATCTATTCAAACAGGGAACTGGACAGAGATCTGACCAAAGAAATCCAAAACGTGGGAATGAAGAGGGAAATGACAGTCCCCTGTTCCGTTTATTTCGACTTTTGTAATGCCATCTTAATGGGCCGCCCAAAACGAATCATCCGACGCATACAACTAGCTCAAAATACAGCTGCAAGAGTAATTTCACAGGCTTCCATCAAAGATCACATTAGCCCAATACTGAAACAGTTACACTGGTTACCAATAGAGAGTAGAATAAAATACAAAGCTCTCCACACTATTTTCAAAACACTTCAATCAGAACCTGACATCTGCCTGAAAGTTTATATCCGAATCAGTCCAGAAAATAGACCACGGAGAAGTAATAAAAATGCTCTTGAGACACACGCCGATTTCAAGAACTGCAACTCAACTACATCCAAGAGAGCCTTCTCTCTTTACACCCAACTATTATGGAACTCGCTGCCCTCAGTCATTAGAAACACTAAGGACACTAAAACCTTCCGTAAGCTGCTAAAAACTTACCTGTTCAAGGAACACTATGGTGAACCAGTCACTTAATTAAAATATCCTTACAAGATTATCTCAAATGTATTGTAACCATTTGTATATATCAGCTTATTCCTCTGTACATAGTCACCACTTAAATCAGCATCCTGATTTAAGTCAATTCCTTCCTTATCCCCCTTGACTCTCCCGTTAAAAGTTTACTTGCACTGTTGTTTACAGTTTATTGCCTAGCGTTTAATGTAATGTTCAAACTGTTGAGCTCTCTGTAAACCGCTTTGATTCACGAAAAGCGGTAAATAAGCACAAATAAATAAATATGTCTTAGCAGATTGTAAACTCTCGAGCAGAAACTAACTTTTATGTCTATAACACTGCTTAAGTCTAGTCACACTATATAAATGATAAGTAGTAGTATGAAATGCCAATGGTTGACGTCAGCCTGCTGAATGTGAACTGAAAATGTGTGCAACTGTTGATAGGTCTTGCTATTCCTTGGCATGATACTTTGGGTCAATGGCGTCACTTTTAATTTTGCTAGGGTAATTACATGATACTTAGTATACCATGGGTATATCAGAACACCCGACAGCTCTGATGCACAATTTTTACATTGATCAAGAAGCAACAGTTTGAACAGAACAAGGAGAAACAGAATGGTGTAAAATCAGCAAAGGTGTTACAACAAGGCTGCATACTTTCCCCACATCTGTTTTAATTTAAATGCAGGAAGTATCTTCAGAGAAGCAGGACTGTATGAAAACCACCAAGGTGTGAAGAACGGCTATATTACCAGCACAACGAAGGTTGTTGAGTCTTATCACTTTACTAGCTGAAAGTGAAGATGATCTGAAACATCTACTTATCAAGATGTTTTATGGTTTATCAAGAGCATAATGGGCCTGAATATTAACAACATCCATCAAGGTTTTGTCCTCATTTTCCTAGACATCGCCGCGGCTTTTGACTCCGTGAGTCACGAAATCCTCCTGGGAAGACTAAAAGAAAAGGGTGTCTGCAATAAGGCACTAAAATGGTGCAAGTCTTATCTGGACGATAGATGGCAATATGTGAAGTCTGGATCAGAAGAGTCTAGCCACTTCCATCAAAAACAAGGGGTACCTCAAGGATCCTCATTATCCTCCTTACTCTTCAATATCTACATGCAGCCCATATGCAATATCATAAGATCATTCAACGTAAACTGCATGATATATGCAGATGACATTCTTTTATACATGCCTTTCTCCACAACCCACATGGACCTGACCCCACTCACAGATTGTTTCAATGCAGTTTCAACATGGCTCCAGACACAGAACCTACGTATCCAGCATAAAAAACAGAGGTCCTTTTCATCTCCAGAGACTCCAACTTTACGCCCCCATCCCACGTCAGTGTCAAGGAAGCTGATTTGCAAACTAAAGATGCAATAAAATATTTGGGAGTTACCCTGGACCAACATCTAGACATGAGACGCCACATAAGCAGCGTAGTCAAAGCCATCTACTTCAAAATCCGTTCCCTCAAACACCTACGCTCCCTGCTGGACCCAGACGATTTCCGTACCATATATCAAGCGCTGATCCTGCCGCATTTTGACTTTGCAAATGCCATCCTACAAGGTCTCCCCCAATCCACACTAACCTCCTTACAGTTGGCCATGAATGCCGCAGCTAGGGTCCTCTACGGTGCATCCAGAAACGACCACGTGACTCCCATTCTCAAACAGCTGCACTGGCTACCAATTCACGGGAGAATCACCTTCAAATCCCTTGTATTAGCATTTAAGGCAATCAAAGGCACCTCATCCCTCTCACTCACGAATCTAATCCACATGGTCCCCCCCAATAGAGCAAGAAGAACATCAGCTGTAAACTTGCTAGCAATACCAAAGGCTTCAACAAAGTCCAACACGAACACCACAAACAGGGCATTCAGTTTTTATGTACCAAAATGCTGGAACACCCTACCCCCCGACATTAGAGCCATTACCAATCTATATCAGTTCAGAAAGGCTCTCAAAACATACCTTTTCCGCCAATATTTCCCAGACAGCAACTGAACCAGATATCCCCTCCAAGAAATAACCCAATCTAGAAATGCCCGCACACTGCAGTGTAGATAGATTATGTATATAGTTAACCCAGTTATCCAAGTTTGTACTCCTGTTCAATGTAAAACCTGACAGTTTGTCGTAATGGTCGTTTTGTTATGATGTAAACCGCGCTGATTCTAAATAGCGCGGTATATAAGAAACTGTAATAAATAAATAAATAAATAATATGAAAGGGACAAAAATCCTGACAACTGGCAAAAAAATTTAATCATTTTATCCTTGATGGAGGATAAATAGAAACAATAGATAACTTCAACCTGAGGGATCAATAATCAATAAAGAAACAAAATGCAGTCAAGTAGTTCAACGACATACTGCTCTTGGAAGAACAGTTATGAGGATCTAGAAAAGATTCGCAGAGGTGCATCTCTGCATACAAAATATTCCAATTGTCCAAGCCATGATATTCTCAGTCAAAAAAAACCCCATAAATCGAGTGACTACAAAATCATATTAGGACGGAAAGTCATCAAAAAACCATAAAGGATTCTCCCAAAACTTTCAATGAACTTGTCTGAATATGCTTTTTTGTCGGGACCAAACCGACATGAGAGGGGAGAAGGAAACTCCCTCCTCGGCGTCGGCAGGGCCCTTTTATTCAACAAGATCAAACAGAACGGTAGTGTGAAAAGTAGTGTAACAAACACTTATCTGAGGAAATAGGCAATGAAACTTCACAGTGGATCAGCATGACATGCATGTTTCGGGCATGGACAGCCCTGTATCAAGTGCACCTTGGTCGAACCAGAAAATCGCCTCCAAGTGAACCGGAACCCACGGTTGACTTATCCGTAGCAAAATGGCAGCAGATTGGTTGTGCTAAGCATGTGATGAGAGGAAGTGGACAACAAAGTTAATGATGAATGACAAGGCATGGTCGAATGATCATTTAAATCACACTCCACCAGTCACACTCCAAATTAAGACCCAAGGGTTCAATCGTGTTCAGACGAAAGATCCAACGTTGTTCACATAGTTGAAGTCTGTGCTCTCGATCGCCCCCCCCCCCCGCAAATTGGCAGGAACCCAATCAATTACCCGCCACCGCAGGTCTGAAAACAAATGACGTTTGTCTATGCAATGAGCCACAATGGGTGCGGAGATGGTCCTGTTGCGCAAGCGGGAAGTGTGCTCGCCCAATCGTATCCGCACCGGCCGAATTGTCCTGCCGATGTAAGACAGACCACAGGGGCAATCTAGCATATAGACCACGTAAGAAGACTGACAGGTGGAGCTCCCAAAAAAAGTATAGGATTCACCCGTGGCCACATGGGTCCACTGGGTGCCCTCAACAGTGGTGGAACAGTATTTGCAATTCTGACAAGCCCAATGGCCCTGTCTAGAAACTGACTGAGACAGTCCTTTAGTGAAGGAAGCACATATGAAGGGTTGGGTCACCTCTCGGGAGGCCTCTTTCCTTGTGCAGCGTCACCCTGTGATACCGGTGATCTACACCGTCCCCAAAGTACATAAATCCTTATCAGCTCCCCGGGGATCCGATTGTTTCATGCCGGGGTTCTGTTCTTGAACCCTTGTCTCAATTCAGCGATGTATTTTTGCGACAAGAAGCTCGATGTGTACGGTCTTATTTGAGGGACACCTCATTTTCTCACCATTCTTTCAGCGTTTACAGAATCATCGGATGACCTTATCCTAGTTACCTTGGACGTGACAGCGTTGTATACAAACATCCACCAGGAGGAAGCGTTGCACCTCCTTGAATCAGCTTTCACGACAGCCCCGTCAAGGATACCAAAAACGTTTTTATTGGATATCACTCGGTTGGTTCTGACTAAAAATTATTTTCTTTTTCAGGGGCAATTTTACCAACAATGTTATGGGATAGCGATGGGAGCCACTTTAGCCCCTTCTGTAGCCACTTTGTACTTGGCGGCTATGGAGGAACAGTATATTTATCCTGCGGATCAGTTCCGACATGTCAAACTTTGGCTTCGGTTTTTAGATGACATCTTTTTGTTGTGGTCATCGACTGAACAGCGCTTGACAGATTTTCTGGCCTGGTTGAATACCCTCAAGTCCAACATCCAGTTTACGGCTCATGTCAGTCATCAGCGGATTGAATTTCTTGATGTGTTGGTATTCAAAACTGCGGGAACTTTTTCTACCACGCTATTTCAAAAACCAAGCCAAAAGAACAGTTTACTGCGTTATCATAGTCATCACCCCGCTGCTCTACGGCGGGGTCTCCCTTATGGCCAGTTTTTGCAGTTACGTCGCATTTGCTCTTCTTTGCAGGACTACAAACTTCAGGCAAAGGCTCTCCGATCCCGGCTTTTGGACAGGGGGTATCCATGGAAGGTGGTTCATCAGGCATATCTTAGAGCACGCTTTTCGCATCGCGAATGGTTGATGGATGCTTCAGTCCCCCACTCCTCTTCGGTGGAAGGGGAGGATTTGTCGGTCATAACAGGGGTGCTCCCTTTCATGACTGATACAGCCCAAGTGACTCGTCTTTTGAAGAAACATTGCCATATTCTGCAATTACATCCTTGCTTTCAGAAACCTTTACGTTTGGCTTACACTAGGGGATCCAATCTTCGCGACCGTTTGGTCCATACCCATCCCCCTTTTTTGTCTCAGTCAGTTTCTAGACAGGGCCATTGGGCTTGTCAGAATTGCAAATACTGTTCCACCACTGTTGAGGGTACCCAGTGGACCCATGTGGCCACGGGTGAATCCTATACTTTTTTTGGGAGCTCCACCTGTCTTCTTACGTGGTCTATATGCTAGATTGCCCCTGTGGTCTGTCTTACATCGGCAGAACAATTCGGCCGGTGCGGATACGATTGGGCGAGCACGCTTCCCGCTTGCGCAACAGGACCATCTCCGCATCCATTGTGGCTCATTGCATAGACAAACGTCATTTGTTTTCAGACCTGCGGTGGCGGGTAATTGATTGGGTTCCTGCCAATTTGCGGGGGGGGCGATCGAGAGCACAGACTTCAACTATGTGAACAATGTTGGATCTTTCGTCTGAACACGATTGAACCCTTGGGTCTTAATTTGGAGTGTGACTGGTGGAGTGTGATTTAAATGATCATTCGACCATGCCTTGTCATTCATCATTAACTTTGTTGTCCACTTCCTCTCATCACATGTTTAGCACAACCAATCTGCTGCCATTTTGCTACGGATAAGTCAACCGTGGGTTCCAGTTCACTTGGAGGCGATTTTCTGGTTCGACCAAGGTGCACTTGATACAGGGCTGTCCATGCCCGAAACATGCATGTCATGCTGATCCACTGTGAAGTTTCATCACCTATTTCCTCAGATAAGTGTTTGTTACACTACTTTTCACACTACCGTTCTGTTTGATCTTGTTGAATAAAAGGGCCCTGCCGACGCCGAGGAGGGAGTTTCCTTCTCCCCTCTCTTGTCGGTTTGGTCCCGACAAAAAAGCATATTCAGACAAGTTCATTGAAAGTTTTGGGAGAATCCTTTATGGTTTTTCGATGACTTTCCGTCCTAATATGATATTCTCAGTAACATCACAGAGATGGACAGCAAAGAAGAACATATATTATAAGCCCTGCAGGTACAGGGAAATACATACAGTACCTGATTGTAATTTGTCTTGAACTACTACTGGAAAGGTGTGAGCTAAATACAAATACAGTACAAATAAGAAAGACAATAAGAAAATCCAATCCTTTGAATTATCATGTTGGTGACGAATACTGTGTATAGTATATACCATGGACTGCCCAAAGAACAAATCGGTTGGTACTAAAGGAGATCAAACCTAGGCTTTCTTTAGAAGCTCAAAATGGCAAGACTTCGACTTTCATACTTTGGACACATCATGCCAAGAGAAAGAGCATAGATCGATACAACAGCAGCAGCTATGGATGTCATTCTATCAACAATGCTGACATTTTACTTACCAGATAATGCCCTTTCCTCGAGTCCTGCTAGAACATTCCAGACAAGTGGGTTGTGTTCCCCTACCAGGGGAGGCAGAGAGCCAATGAAATGCCCATGTTTCAATGATATCAGCCCGAGCCACTAGGGGGCAAAAAGTATTTGTACCAAAGCTCATGGTAAGACATGCAAACCTCACACAACCTCAACGAGAGTCAATGTTTAACCAAACATCACAGAAACTATATACAGGAGAGTCTGATGAGGCGACTTGTCAATAGGTTAAGAACCCATACGGCCAGCCATGCAGATTATAGTGGACCAAAAGGCACCGCTCCGTCACAGCAGACCAACATAGTTTCAGGGGCAGGTTCTGGACTGGTCTAGGACTCAAGGAAAGGACATTATCTGGTAAGTAAGTCACCTTCCACATCATCCTGCTAGACCAGAACAGATAAGTGGGATGTACCAAAGTTATGTCTCCACTGGGCAGGAAGAAAGCACAGCAGCAAATACAACTATTAAGCCAAAGGCCATGTCCACCCCAGCCTGGACATCCAAGCAGTAATGCTTGACAAAAGTGGAAAGAGATGCCAAAGGTGCCACCAGACAAATTTCTGAGGGGGCTACCAAGCTACGTTCTGCCCACGAGGACGCTTGTGCCTTAGTGGAATGTGCATGCAAACCCTCCGGAACTGACCAATTCCATAACAGATACGCTGAGGCAACAGCCTCCTTGATCAGGCGCTCCAATCTAGACTTGGTGGCTGCATCACTCTTGCGTGGGCCAGCAAATAGTACAAAAAGATGCTCCGACTTACAAAAAGAATTCATAACCTCCAAGCAACAGAGAAGCACACAGAGGCTGCAGCTTGGAAATCCACTATTCCAAACAAACTGTGACCAAGAAAACAAAGTCTTTAGAGTCAAATCCTTCAGAGTTACACATTTCAAAGTTCTCAAAGGGGTCTGATAATAGTACCCAGAGCACCAGACAGACAGAGATCCCAGGAAGGGACAAGTAATTAGAGCAGGGTTGGCGCAAGGGTCTCTGTCATCTCAAGCAGAAGCGCTGGCCATGCTGCTTCCCCTCCTCTTTTGTGCTGAGCCGGGCTCAGCAGGACATGTGCTTTGGCACACATGACCTGCCACTTCTGACCTCCCTCCGACACAACTTCGGGGTGCATCTGAAGCAGCAGGCCATGTGTACCAAAGCATATGTCCTGCTACCGAGCTTAGCCACCCTAGATGCTGGAACCAGCAGCTGCAGGGGGGGAGGGGGAGATGCGGCGGCATGGCTGAGCATGGGGCGGGGGGCAGCAGACCATATGTGTTGAAGCACATGACCTGTTGCACCACCCACTGAGGTCTGCCACCTTGGGTGGCTGCCTAGTGGATGGGCTTGTCCTGGACTGGAGGAGAAGATGCAGATGCCAACCCCTTGAGGAAAACGCAAAACATCTGGGTGCAAGGACAAAGCTGCCACCTGGACTTCCAGAGAGCTAAGGGAAAGGCCCTTCTCCAGACCATCCTCTATAATGCCAACGCAACAACGCACAAAGAGGCACCAGACCCACATGTATGCCAGGCTGGTGGAATCTCTCCAGACTTAGAGAAGAGTGGAAACTACTGCTGGAGAATAGCCTTTATACGTCAACTGGCTCTTTTCAAGAGCTAAGACATAAGCGAGAAGGGAGCCGAGTCGTCCAGGACAAAATCGTCCCTTGACACAACAGACCTCGAACCAGGGGCAGATAAAGAGTTGCATCAGGTCCCAGAACCACTCTCATCTGTCAATCTGGCACCACCAGTACAATCCTGCCAAGATGGTGCTCCATTCACCAAAACACACGTCCCACCAGTGGCCATGGAGGAAACATGTACAGCAGGCACTGCCTTGATCAGGAAAGAACCAGGGCGTCCACATCCTTGGACCCCACTTCTGTGCAGTCACTAAAGAAATGGCATACTTTGGCATTGGACCAGGTTCACCATTAAGTCCATCTTGGGGCAGCCAATGGTGGAGAATCTTCTAAAATGCCACTTAACTGGCACTCTCCAGGATCGAGATAGTGATGACTGAGGAAGTTCAATTCCACATCACCCATCCTGGCAATTTGCTAAGCCAACAGAGCTAGAAGTTCTTTTCTACCCAGTCGACCAAGAGAATCATCTCTAGGGCCACTCTGGCACTCCTTATGCTGCCTTGGCGATTGACATATGTTACTGCCGTGGAACTGTTGATGATGAACACTTGCACTGCTCTGCCCTTGATCAAGGACTGGAAATGCAAGAGGGCAAACCAGATAGCCCTTGCTTCGAGATGGCTAATGGACCACACCACCTCCCTGCAGCTTCAACGGCCCTGAGCCATTCGGTTTTGACAATAGGCTCCCCAGCCTGTAAGACTGGTATCCGTCATCAAAAGAATCCACAAGTGATTGTCCAGTGGCAAGCTCTTCAGATGACAGGGCTGTTGCCATCACCTCAAGGTGGCCTCATACTCAGCTGGAGTGGAAGCTGGAGTTTGAACCCCTGAGAATTCGAGACTACACAGTCAGCAAAGGCCACTGGAGCAGCCGCATATGGGCACACGCCCACGGCATCATTTCAATTGCTACCACCATCAAGCTGAGAAGCTGTACATAATCCCAAACCCTGGGAGACTGTTGAGAACAGAACACTGCAAGTCATTCCAACAATCTCTGCACTCTCTCTGTTGGCAGGAAGATTCTGCCCACTTGAGTATCGAACTATGCTCCCAGGAATTCCAGGGATTGGGAAGGCTCCAACTGACTCTTTCCCTACTGAACACTCAGTCGCGGCCTTCTAGAAGGGATACTGACACCGGAGATGCCTCCAACAGGGAACGGACTTGGAGAAGCAAGTCATCTAGAAATGGGTGTACAAAAAATTCCTTGGTGCTGTAGCGCAGCAGCCACCACCACCAAGATCTTGGAGAACATTCTTGAGGCTATAGAGAGGCCAAAGGGAAGGGCAGCAAACTGAACGTGTGAGTCAAGAATGGCAAACACACATAAATTTTGCTGATTATTCCAGATTGGGTTACGAAAGGGGGCTGATAAGTCTCAGGCCTTGAAATGAAACAGAACGTTATGGGCGCACTTCAGATCTGGTGGGCTGAATAATAATTTGGACCACCGAAACTGAAGTGTGCCCATAGAATTCTGCTTCATTACAAGGCCAGAGACCTATCAGCTCCCCCTCATATGAATATAAGCTTCAGCAAAATCCAGAGATGCTAGCAACTCCACTTGGTGCACCGCCTGAATCATAGATCTCAGCCTTTCTGTTCAGAAGATCGGTATGTGCAAATGAGCATTGACCCCCTTGAGGTCGAGAATTGGTCAGAAGGAACCATCCTTCTTTGGCACCACAAAATAGATGGAATATCTTTCCTTGCCCTATTTGGCCAGGGAAACTGGCATCACCATTTTCAGGCGTAGTAACTTGCCCAAAGTGACTTGCACAGCTACTCTTTTGATCACTGAACCACATGGGGGGGACAACAAATGTCTTAGGGATCAGCTCCTTGCATGCCAGGATATAGCCATCGAGTGGCATCTAGCACCCAGCGATCCTTCGTGACCTAGACCTATTCTTAAAAGAAATGGCTAAGCCTGCCCCCAACTGGAGTTGTCTAGGAATGGGCCCCCCAAACCTTCATTGCGATTAATGGGAGGAACCCCCATTGGAGGGGACCAATTCTCTGGCCCACAAACCCCTTGAAAGGACTGATTACGAGTCCAAAACCAGAAGCAGAGAAGAAAGTCTTTCCAGGATGATGACAACGGGAGTCCCGAGACCCTCAGAAAGCAGTCCAGTGTGACTGTGATGGATGGGTGGAAGCCAAAGAGGGAAATGGCTCTGCATGCTTCCCAGGCCCTTTCAATCTATCCTCTGGAAAGCGATAAGTCTTGGCTTTGCCCAGATCCTTCACCAACTCTACCAGATCAGCCCTAAAAAGGAGCTTTCCCTTAAAGGCCAATTGAGTTAACTGGGTTTTGGAGGACATGTCCGCTGCCCAGTGGCAAAGCCATATCCAACGCTGCATCATAGTCAACAGGGCAATATCTCTAGCCACCAAGCAGACTAAATCATACATGATATCAGAATGAAGGCAGTAGCAGACTCCAAAAGATGAGTACTATCACCCAGCAGGAGAGATTGAATCCACTGGAGGAGGACTCAAGACGTCAAGTCTGCACACACTACCAATTGAAGAACAGCAGCCACCACTTCAAACCGGCTCTTTAACAGAGAGGTCATTTTTCAATCCAAAGTATCCTTTAAGGCCGATCCACTTTCCACAGGAATAGTGGTCTGCTTCATGACTGTCGTGAACTGTGTATCCACCATATGTGTGCTGAACCACATGACACACTCTGCTTCTGGGAGAGCATACATCCTCTTGCACATCTTTAATCCCTTAGGTGGAGAATAGGGAAAGTTCTATACCGACTGGATCATGGCTCTTGAAAACTTCCAGATACAGGAAGACTGTAGTTGATTTTCGCACTCCTTGTAGGAGTGGATGGACCTATGGCCCCTGCTCCATCTCTGGAGTGTTGGCCAGACTCAAGGTGGATGAAGCTCGATTAAGCAATGCCACCAGCTCTTCCTTTCAGAACAGGAAAATAATGCCAGACTCCTCATGATCTTCTGAAGGTGAAAGCACCCCTTCCTCTGCATCAGATCTTTCAGCAGAGATGTCAGAAACAAAGTCCAAGTACAAGTTTCAAAGAGACCCCAGCTGATCCACAATCTTTAGAATGCAACCTTCACCTAGGTCACGTAGGAGGCGGCATACAAGCTGGGCTTCTGCACTAAGGTTGATCCTCTTGTGACTGAGCTCAAGGGAAGCCAAAAACTGCAGGGTCCGAGTGTCTCCACCAAAAGTACTAGGCTTGCTGTAGAAAGGAAAATAATTCTAGGGAGGACACTCCAGAATCCAAGAGCTCCCCTCTTTGAGAAGAACCCCCTGCCACAGGAGAAAGCTGTAACCGAACGCTCTGAAGAAGGAGAGCAGCCAGAAGTGCAGTCACTGGAGCTCAAGGCCGGGCTATCATCCTTACCTACAAGCACTATCCTTCGCCTCCTGCACTGAGGTGGAAAATGCCAGGCCAACAGAACCCCTCGGTGGGAGAAGGGAGACGAGCCCTCCAGTGATGAATCAGAGGCTGCCATATCAGAAGAGCAGGTTCTGGAAGTCAGTGACAAGGCTCTTCATTTGTGACAGGTCAAACAATGCTTCCTGGAAGACGACAAAGAGTTAAGGCAAGGCAAACACTTGCACGTGCTAAGGCCGCGTAGGCGCAGAAGCGCACATTATCAGAACATGTACAGGAATGCGAATAATGGGCACATGGGCAGGAACACGCATTGGAGCCGTTCAGGCAAAATGCCCACAAGGACAGCTCAGCTATAAAGCACTCAGATAGAAGACTAACAGCATGCATTGGAAACGGGCAGGAAACCCCAAAGCCATGCCGATAGCCGCCCACAGTCCAACCCAACTTATGCCCCAAACAATCAAGTGTGGGAGCCCCCAAACAAGGACAATGACACGTCAAGCCTTAGTACTCACCCCCTGGAAGCCTCAGGCAGGAAGCCCCATGCCAAGCTCAGCGCTACTCAACTGTTGCTGTTTTTTTGGGGTTTTTTTTAAACAGGCTCGCAGCCACATACTTTCGAGAGCCTTCTTCAGACTTTGGGGAAGAGCGGGGGAGAGGGGGCAACAAAGGAGGAGGGAGGGGACGTTGAGATTGTGTAAGGCAGTTTACATTCAATCCTTCCAATTTTCTGGCTGCTCAATAGGCCCTTAACAGAATAAGAGCATGGAGTTGAACCAATTTTCCCTCCTCCTATGGCTACCTCCATGGCTACTAGTGGAGCCTCCTACATCTTACTCAAGTGAGAGTCACCCACAGGTGATCATTCATGAGTAAAATCAATCTTTTTTCTCTCAATCAGATCTTATTTTTTCAGATTCTATCAGAGTTGAAACAAATCCAATCACCATCTGCTGAAAACAAAAATACTGAGTTGCCTCTAGTGGCTCAGACTGATAGAGGCATGGGGGTGCTGTCATTGAAACCTGGGCATTCCATTGGCTCTCTGTCTCCACTCATCTGCTGGTAGGGGAACACAACCCATTTGTCTGGACTGGTCTAGCAGGACAATATAGAATAGTCACCTGAATGTAGACTGAACATAGTTTAGGACAACTGTCCACAGGCTCACCATGAGTCAACATCTCATCGATGGTACTTCACATGCTTCCATAAATCTTTGTTTAGAGTAGAATGTTGCAGAATTTAATTTTGTTGTGATATGATGTTATACTATAAACTATTTGGAATGCTCGACAAGTAAAGTGGTATATAAATTTTAATAAATAAAAAATTAACAAAATATGAAGCACTGGGATAATCCACATGGAGTACCAGGTACAGCATTAAAAGGCAGCGATATAACTTCAGGAAGTTGAGGGATGGGTGCTGAGTTCTACATTTGTATGCCCATCTAACAAGAGTGGACAAATTGCTACTGAGCAGTGTGTAGCTGGGCCAATTTGGTCTGTCTGCTATCATTTTATTATATTATTTTGTCAACAGATGATCTGTCCTTAGCAAAAGATGTACATTTGGTCCTCAAGTATTAAGCTAAAGAATACATTCACTTCTTTCGAATTAAGGTACAACAAACTCAAATTATCCCAGTTAACAGATGAATAATATCAGTTCAGCAGTGATATCATATAACTGGAGAGCTGGGATATTGCCTCACTGAATTCTTCCACAGCACCCTAAGTGCAGCCATACCCATCTTCCTAGCATACTGTAGTTTTCCCCCATGCAGACACGCACCGATTACGAAGGCTTCTTTAAAGGGAATCCCCGTCTCATTGTACCAAGGGGGCCGGCCCGCTGTATAGATGGTTCGCTTGTTGGTCCTAAGGAGTGGAGGCTCTGTTTTTGTCTGGCTGGTAGTCCGTTTCCGGGGAGAAGGAGTCAATGGCAGGCGGGTTAATAAAGTGTCCAAGGAGTCCTCTCCACTATCACTAATGATGAAGGGAATAAAACAGAGAGAGAGAGAGAAAGCAAAACAGAATCAAGAGAAATCACAGAATCGGGAAACCCATCTATTCCCTTCCCAGAAATGATTAGTGTGGTTCCAAAACACAAACACTCTGGCCTATCATGTATCGTAACACTGCTAATGCAACTCGGTCTTCACCTGTAGTATCCCCCCCAACCCACCCCCTATCAGAAAGTCTGCACACAATTCTGCCTATGCAGCTCAATCCAATAATACAACATACCTGTTTCTCCACCAAGTCTGAAAGTGATTTTCAATGCATCTCGGTCCTGGCCTGCATGTTTTACATTACTTACTGCCCACTACTGATGCCATCAGGGTGATGTCTACTAACCACAGAATTGAATGAGACCCAGAAATCTTACCTAAGCCCTGGGGAGTTGACTGGAAATAGTAAGAAAATTGAAGGTAGTAGTATTCTTGGTTCTAGACTTTTGAGGACCATCAGAACAGGAAATTTTAACAAAAATTCCACCTTACTCCTATCTAAATCATAGAACTCTATGCAGCTCCCTCCCTGAGCCATATTTCTCCTGACATTTCTAAAAGACATCACTGCTTTCTTCCTACAGTGTCAGGGTAGATAGACAGCACCATGTGCATAAGCTGAGAGAAAGGAGGGGACTATAGTTCTTTCCTACCTGCTGGAGGTACTGAAACTGTAGCAGCCTGTGATCACTGCTCCATAATAGCACTCATTCCTTTTAGGGCTAATACTTTAGAGCTATGTCTGTTTGTACACAGCGCACGGATAGGACAGAATCTTCCAGTAGCAGCAACCATCCAGACATAGTCTGATTAGGGTTCTGTAGAAGAAGCAGGTGACCAGGAATCTTCACCCAGCTCTCCCTTATCACATTCACCAGACTATACAAACAAATTCTTGGGCAGAAGAAAGACTTCCAAACAGTCATAGGAATCTAGAGCATCCACCTCACAAGCTTATCTTAAGTTAAATTTAGAAGTGAAAGTAAACGCCCTCTGTCTGAGAAGTCACTAGTATAGTTAATGACTCTGTATGAACCTGAGCTAAAAGAAAGGCGACTACTGTTATTCCTGCAAATTATGAAGGACTCTTATTCCTGCAAATTATGAAGGGGAGATTCCAGGAGAAATCAACACTGGATTAGTATATCTGTGTCTAAAACAGTGAGAAGTTCCAAATCAAATTGTACTGGAAACCTGAACATATTATGTCAAGCCATAGAGCATGCAAGGAAGCGTCCCATCAGGGTGCCTCCATCTTACTCTAAAAGAGTCAACTCAGAGCCAGAGAAACACTTGGGCTTCCATAAAATTCAAATCCTGACCTCTCTGCTGAGACTTCCAGAGGGAGGGGGTTGGTTTGTACTAACTGTGATAGCGGTTCAATGGTTTTGGAAGCCTGTCAAGACTGAGAGGCAGAAAGAGGCCATCAACTCATTTCACGCATTATAAATCTGAACTATTAGCAGGCTGAGGTTTCTTATTTGACCAACAAATGTATCCAGAGGGAATTGTGCACATACAAAGAAACCACAATTGTGCAAAATCATAGCAAAGTAAATACATTAATTTTTTTACAGAAATACATTAAATAATAGTATAGCATTTGCTTACAAATAGATGCAGGTGGTTCTGCAACAATTATGAGAATATGTATGTATTCTTGGAACCAGATGCCTCAGGCCAATTACTAGGTATGTGACTGCATGTGGCCCTTTTCAAATCCAGGCTAAAAACTCACCTATTTGAGGTTGCTTTTGAATCCTAATGCACAGTCCCCAGCTCTCCAATTGTGTTTCCTTACCATTCCCCTAGACATATAGTCACCAGCTGTTGTGTTGCCTGTCCTGACTAGATTGTAAGCTCTGAGGTGCAGGAACTCTCTTAAATGTCTCTTATAGCATTGCATACGACTTGTAGCACTATACAATTGTTTAGTAGTAGTAGCAGTGTGTAGCAAGACCGAGTACAGGGTGTTGGGTGGAAAGTGGGTATGCAACTGCATTGGTAGTGAACATAAACATAAGAACATAAGATATGCCATACTGGGTCAGACCAAGGTCCATCAAGCCCAGTATTCTGTTTCCAACAGTGGCCAATCTAGGTCATATGTACCTAGCAGTTTCCCCAAGAGACACAAGTTCCACAATGCTTGTACTGGGTCAAGCATTGATATCTTCGGTCACTTCTTAATAATGGTTTATGGACCTTTCCTCCAGGAACTTGTCCAAACCTTTTTTAAACCCAGCTACACTAACAGCCTTTACTACATCCTCCGGTAACAAATTCCAGAGTTTGATTACACGTTGAGTGAAAAAATATTTTCTTTTATTAGTCTTAAATAGTTTACCCTGTAGCTTCATTGCATGTCCCCTAGTCTTTCTATATTCTGCTAAGGTAAACAATCGATCTACGTTTACCTGTTCCACTCCGTTCATTAATTTATAGACTTCTGTCATATCTCCCCTCAGCCGTCTCTTTTCCAGGTTAAAGAGCCATAACCTTTTTAGCCTTTCTTCATAGGAGTATCCTTCCATCCCCTTTACCATTTTGGTGGCTCTTCTCTGTACCTTTTCTAAAATCGCTATATCCTTTTTAAGATACGGCGACCAGAATTGCACACAATATTCAAGGTGCGGTCTCACCATGGAACGATATAGAGGCATTATAATATCTTTTGTTTTATTTTCCATTCCTTTCCTTATCATACCTAGCATTCTATTTGCTCTCTTGGCCGCCGCTGCACACTGGGCTGAGGGTTTTAACATGGTATCCACAATGACGCCTAAATCTTTTTCCTGGGTGGTGGTTCCTAATGTGGAACCTTGCATCGTGTAACCATAGTTTGGGATGTTCTTCCCTAGGTGCATAACCTTGCACTTGTCCACATTAAATTTCATCTGTCATTTTGATGCCCAGTCTTCCAATTTATCAAGATCCTCTTGCAATTTTTCACAATCCTCTTGGGTTTTAACAACTTTAAATAGTTTTGTGTCATCTGCAAATTTGATAACCTCACTCGTTATTCCACTTTCCAGGTCATTTATGAATATGTCAAAAAGCAGCGGACCCAGCACAGATCCCTGGGGTACACCACTATTCACCTTTCTCCATTGGGAAAATTGGCCATTTAGCCCTACCCTCTGCTTTCTATCTTTTAACCAGTTCCTGATCCACAATAGTACACTGCCTCCTATCCCATGACTCTTTAGTTTTGCCAAAAGTCTCTCATGAGGGACTTTGTCAAAGGCTTTCTGAAAGTCCAGATACACAATATCAACCGACTCACCTTTGTCCACCTGTTTATTCACTCCTTCAAAAAAACATAACAGATTAGTAAGACAAGATCTTCCTTGTCTAAAGCCATGTTGGCTGTCTCCCATTAGGTTGTGACTATCTACATGCTGAGTAATTTTATTCTTTATGATGGTTTCTACCATTTTTCCCGGTACTGACGTCAGGCTCACCGGTCTGTAGTTTCCCGGATCACCCCTGGAACCTTTTTTAAAAATTGGGGTTACATTGGCGATCCTCCAATCTTCAGGTATTAGAGATGATTTTAATGATAGTTCACAGATTACTGATAGCAGTTCTGCAATCTCATATTTCAGTTCTTTCAACACCCTTGGATGTATACCATCCGGCCCAGGTGATTTGCTACTCTTCAGTTTATCTAATAGTTGTAAGACACCTTCCCGATGTATCGATATTTCCTTCAATTCTTCTGCACCTTTAAATACCACTTCAGTCATGGGTAACATCCCTACATCTTCCTCAGTAAAGACCGAAGCAAAGAATTCATTCAGTCTCTCCGCTATCGCCTTGTCGCCTCTTAGTGCTCCTTTAACCCTTTATTCATCTAATGGACCAACTGACTCTCTCACAGGTTTTTTGCTACGAATGTACTTGAAAAGGTCTTTATTTCGCGTTTTTGCTTCCGCAGCAAGCTTCTTCTCAAATTCTCTCTTTGCCTGCCTTATCAAATGCCTTGCATTTGACTTGCCAGTGCTTGTGCTGTTTCCAGGTTTCGTCGTTTGGCTCTTTTTTCCATTTCCTGAAAGATGCTTTTTTGGCAACAGCCTCTCTGACCTCACCTTTAAACCATGCTGGCAGTTTTTTGGACTTCCTTCCACTTTTCTTAAAAGCCTAAATTTTGCCTCAGTGGATGACTGACTACAATGTGTGAGACGTGCACCGAGTGATAATTAGATGTGATGTATCCACATGTGAGAAATAAAGGGATGGGGTGGCTTTGGGAGGGTAAGCAACTATAGTTGTGGTCAACATTATTGGCACCCTTGCATTTTAGGTATATTGTGTAGAATATCTTGAGAAATAATTGGAAATATTCCAACTGTATACCATCATAATATTTTAATAGTATATTCAAAGGTATTCAACAAAACAAAGATGTTCTGTGCAACTTAGATGTAGTAATTTCTGAGAAAAAAAAAATATGACCCTTCATTAATATCTGATTGCACAACCTTTGGCAGTGATGACAACCTCCAAGCGTTTATTGTAGCCATTGATAAGTTTTGTATATCTGTCTGCTGGTAGTTTCTCCCACTCTTCAAATGATTTGTTTCAGCTCATGAGTGTTTCCAGGATTCCTTTTACCAATGGCAGATTTCAGCTCTTTCCAAAGGTTCTCGATTGGATTGAGATCAGGCCTCATTGGTGGCCAGTTTAAAACAGTCCATTTGTTCCCTTTTAACCATTCTTTTGTACTTTTGGATGTATGTTTTGAGTCATTGTCCTGCTAGAGGAACCATGACCTTCGACCCAGACCGAGCTTTCTGACACTAGGTAGAATATTTCACTCCAAAATATCTTCATAGTCCTCTGACTTCATGATTCCTTTAATACATTCCAGGCCTCCAGTTCCCGAGGCAGCAAAACAGCCCCACAACATTATGGAACCTCTACCATATTTAACTGTAGGAAGGGTGTTTTATTTCCTTCATAAGCTTCATTTCTTTGTCTGTAAATGTACTGCTGGTCTGTATTGCCGAAGAGCTCAAGTTTGGTTTCATCTGTCCACAGAACATTTTCCTAGAAGGATTATGGTTTCTTAAGGTGGGTTTGGGCAAAGATCAGGAGTGTCTTTTTATTTTTTTATTTAAAACGTTTTCTCTACTGTCCTATCATTAATTCAGGGCGGATTACAGAGAATATGACAGCAAAACCAACTTTTACATAGAACATATAATCATCCAAATTCAATATCCTGAAGTACAAAGTGTACATTAAACAATTATTAACTATTTATATTTTTATGTCCGTCTTTGACCAGTGGGGTCCCTCCTTGACCTTCGTCCATGAAGTCGCTCTTCGTTTAGTGCACAGTGTATAGTGAGAGTTGAAACCACCATTCCAGATTGCTTCAGGTCAGCCTTAAGCTCTTTGGATGTTGTGAGTGGTTTCTTTCCAACAGTTCACACTAACGTTCAAAGCCTTCTTGGATTAAGTTTCCTCTTCCCACCACTTCCTGGGAGTTTCCTGACAGTTCCATGAGCAGAAAACGTCTTAACATTGCGAACTGTAGACACAGGAATCCCAAGTTCATTGGAAATGGCCTTGTACCTCTTTGAAGTTTGATAATGGCTTTTCTGACAGTCTCACGTGGCTCTCTTGTCTTTACCATTGTGAAAATGGAACAGGGAGTGAATGTGGACATTTTAAACATTAGAGCCATCATTGATTAGTTGATTCAAGTCATGTGAGTACTGACAATTGATCACAGATGCATCTAATTTTACTGCAATGGGAATGTGGTTCTTCTGTTCTGACTGATTTGAATTGTTTATAAGTGCCAATAATTATGTCCTGGCAATGTCCTTTTATTTATTTATTTACCTAATTGTATATACTGCAAATCTAAGAGTCTAAGCAGTTTACAAAAAAGAAGGCTTTACATAGGACGACACAGGTACAATGGAACAAAAGTAAATTACATATACCAGTGGTAAATAAAATTAATGAACTGACAGAGCATTTCTCAAGTAATGATGCATTAAAAACAGGTGATTTTTCAGTCTTTTTTTAAAGACCAACAGGTCCTGGATGGTACGGAGTTTGCCCGGGAGCATGTTCTAAAGAGCTGGAGCAAAGAGGGAATAGGCTCTCCTTGAGGTTGCGAAATTAACCTTGGCGCTTACAGATGGGATGAGTAATGTGTTATGGGATCCTAACCTTCTGGTTTTATAATCAGGCACTGTCTGAATAAGAGATTTGAGGAAAGTAGCAGATATACCATGAGTGATTTTGAATGTTGTGAGCAAGGATTTGAATTTAATTTGTTGCAATATATGTGTAGTTGCTTAAGAAGCCATGTAATATATGCTCCGATCCTGAGGCGTTGAAGGGAATGGCTAGCTGGAAAGGATGAGTGGCATACCTTGGCAGTCCTTGGAGTATAAGATTACAGTAGTCAAAAGGAGAAATTTCACTTGCCGTTAATTTCCTTTCCTGGAATACTGCTAGACCAGTCCAGACAAGCGGGTTATGTCCCCCTGCCAGCAGATGTTGGAGACAGAGAAAATACACCCCAGAGCTGTGACTGGTTGGGCTCTGGGTGACATAGGAGTGCCCCTAGAGGACCTAGTCAGTATTCCTTTGACAAGCACCAACATAAGGAGAAAACCTGACTAACCAACTCAACAATGTACAGGTAACAACTAATTCAATTAAAACCCTCAACTTGAACCATGAAGGGTGGAGAAGGATCAAACATCATTCCTTGGAGAAAAAACCTGAATCCACTGTTGTGGACGTTCTCCGGAATATGCAATTGTTTATGTCTGAAGCAAGAAGAACGTCAGCTCCTCTGCACCAGCAGTCGTGACACTGACAATGGGGTGGGTTCTGGACTGGTCTACCAGTATTCCAGGAAAGGAAATTAACGGCAAGTGAAATTTCTCCTTCCAGGTCATACTGCTAGACCAGTCCAGACAAGCAGGAAGTACCCAAGCTAATGAACCCCAGGGTGGGCAGAGACAGCCGCTGACAGCACACTAGCCCCAAAACGACTGTCCTCACGTGCCTGAATGTCCAGGCAATAATGCTGGACAGAAGTAGACAAAAGAAGACCAGGTTGCCGCTCGACAAATATCAAGAGGGACTACGTGTGATCGCTTGGCCAAAGACGTGGCTTGAGCTCGAGACGAATGTGCGTGAAGACCGGCAGGCACTGGCTTGCCTTACAGAATATAGGTTGATTCGATGGTACGGCATAACCATCTGGTGATAGTAGATTTTGAAGCTGCCATACCTCGGTGCTGTCCTGCAAAAAGCACAAAAAGATGGTCATCTTGCGAAACGAATTGGTGACTTTGAGATAGGGAAGGAGAATCCTTTTGAGATCAACCGCCCGGAGATTCTTGGAACGTCCGGAACATTGTTCCTTTGAAAAGGCAAGCAACAAAAGAGGCTGAATGACATGAAAAGGAGTAATCCACCTTAGGCAAGAATGAAGGAACAGTGCGAAGAGACACTCCCTCTGCGGAGAATGACAAGTACGGATCCCTGCAAGAGAGGGCCTGTAGTTCCGAAATGCGACGAGCCGAAGGTTTTTGCCACTAAGAAAACCGTCTTAAGTGTCAAATCCGTTAAGGAAACTTCCTTTAGAGGCTCGAAGGGCGGAGACATCAAGGTCCGTAGTACCAAACCAAAGTCCCAAGAAGGGACAAGTGGACGGACCGGAGGGCATAGAAGCTTGACTCCTTTAAGAAAACAAGACACATCGGAGTGGGACGCAAGAGAACGACCGCGAATTGGTCCTCTATAACAACATGTCAGCACTGAAATCTGTACCCATAGAGTGCCAAGAGCTAAGCCTTTGTCGAGGCCCTCCCGAAGAAAGGCAAGAATGTCTGGAATTTCTGTATTCCAAGGAGAAAGATGGTGTTGAGTATACCAGGACTCAAACACTCGCCACACCCTAGCATATGCTAACGACGTAGACAAATGGCGAGCGTTGAGGAAAGTCGATACTACCTTGGAAGAGTAACCCTTAAGGGCTAATCTACGGCGTTCAAGAGCCAAGCTGTAAGCAAGTAGGGAGTTGGATCTTCCATCGAGATAGGTCCTTGCCTGAGAAGTCCGAAGGGAGTTAGTAGACGCAGAGGAAGGATTCGAGATAGTCTTATGAGATCGGCATACCATGGTCTTCGGGGCCAGTCCGGGGCCACTAAGATTACTGGACCCTGGTGTTCCCTGATCCATTGCAAGACTCTTCCGATCATTGGCCAAGGTGGGAATATATAGAGCAACTGGTGTTTCGGCCATGGCTGCACCAAGGCATTTATGCCTTGAGATTTGTGTTCCCTCCAGCGACTGAAGAAGATTGGAACTTTCGCATTCGTGGCTGACGCCATGAGATCTACTTTCAGCTGCCCCCAGTTCTGAACTATCATCTGGAATGCTTGTGGGGCCAGTTCCCATTCGCTGGGATCGAGAGTGTGTTGGCTTAGAACATCCGCCTTCACGTTGCTGGTCCCCACTATATGCTGTGCTGAGAGAGCTTGAAGGTTCCTTTCTGCCCAAAGGAAGAGAAGGGACATCTCTTTCGATACACCTGTGCACTTGGTGCTGCCCTGGCGGTTGAGGTAGGACACTGCAGTGGCATTGTCGCATAGGATCCGAACCGCTTGACCCTGTAGGAACCACTGAAACTTCAGTAAGGCGAATCGAGCTGCTCTTGCTTCGAGCCTGAATCGTCCATTGCGCGTCGTCCAAGTTCCTTGCGCTGAGTGTGACAGTGCGCTCCCCATCCGGACAGACTGGCGTCGGTTTCAGCAAGATCCAGCGTGGGTTTTCCAATGGTACTCCCTTGAGGAGATTGTGAGATGCAAGCCACCACTGTAGACTGCGGTGGACCTGCAGCTGTAATGGGAGACGGGTCTGGTAGTCTTCTGTCACTGGGGACCATCTGGAAAGTAGAGCGGCCTGTAGACAGCACATGTGAGCCTTTGCCCAAGGCACGAGCTCGATGGTGGCAGCCATGGATCCCATGTCCGGGGGGCTCTTTGGGCCAAAAGACTTCGGAGCTGAGAAGCTAGCTTTAGGAAACGTGCTTGAGTCAGGAATACACGCCCTTGACAGGTACCGAAGCGTGCTCCGAGAAATTCGCTCTTGAGAAGGATTGAGACAACTTTTGGTGCGGTTGAACACCCAACTGAGCTGCGGCAACTACTGTAGAAACAGTTTTGCGAGCTTCAGGAAGGGAGTCCGCACAACTGAGCCAATCATCCAAGTACGGGTGTACTCTGATTCCCTGCTTGCGTAAGGCTGCCGCCACAACCACCAATCACCTTTGAGAAGGTTCGAGGTGCCAAATCTAGGCCAAAGGGCATTGCCCGAAACTGAAAATATTGGCCGGACTGAAAAACGCAGGAAACGCTTGTGATCTTCTCGAATGGGAATATGAAAATATGTTTCCGTGAGATCCAAGGATGCTAGAAACTCTCCCCGGCGTACTGAGTGAATGACTGACCATAGGGTCTCCATCCGGAAGTGAGGTACTCGAAGGCTGCGATTTACGCCTTTGAGGTCCAAAATTGGATGAAGAGAGCCATCTTTCTTGGGCAACATGAAATAGATGGAATAATGGCCTAGCCCTCTTTCTAACGGAGGGACTGGACAAATGGCTTTTAAGGAGAGAAGCCTCTGAACAGTAGCTTGAATGGCCACTCGTTTTTCCGCCAAGCGTCCTGGAGAGACCAGGAAGGCATCGTGAATGGGTCGTCAACATTCAAGAGAATAGCCATGAGAAACTATATCGAGGACCATCGATCTGAAGTTATGAGCGCCCACTGTTGAGAAAAAAGGGTCAACCGTCCACCTACAGGCGGAAGGATCTCGATTGGGCGGATCGTCCCGTCAGCAGGAAGAACGGGAGGCTCCAGGGAATTTCCCTGGGCCAGAGTACGAGTTCGCTCCTTTGCGGGCTCCTCGAAAGGACTGAGCTCTCTGTCCAAAGCGATGGACAGAAGCGGAAGAAGCACCTGGCTTAAAGGCGTGGTATCTTCGTGAATCCTGAGATTTAGAAAATTGCCGAAAACCGTGGGATCGAGATCCACGACGAGAGGATATCTTTGGCCTGTCCTCAGGTAAACGTTGTGGCTTCACCTCTCCCAGATCTTTCACCAATTTATCAAGATCCTTGCCAAAAAGGAGTCTCCCTTTAAAAAGGCAACTTAGACAGACGGGTCTTAGAGGTAACATCCGCTGCCCATTGACGCAACCATAGCCATCTTCTAGCCACTGCCACCGCCGCCACGGAACGAGCTGACAGTTGTAGAACATCATAAAAGGCATCTGCCAGGAATGCAGCGACTGATTCACGACGCGCCAAACTCTGGTTCGTCTGTAAGCTGCTGAATCCATCGGAGGGAGACTCGAGCCGCCAAACCTCCACAAACTACAGCTTGTTGGGAAAGTGGAGGACAAAAAAGCTGTCTTAAGTACACTCTCGATCTTACGGTCCTGTTGGTCTCGGAGTGCCACTCCGCCCTCAACCGGAATAGTTGTATGCTTAGTGACCCCGGTCACCAAAGCATCCACTTTCGGGTATGTCAGCCAATGGTCGAGGTCAGTGGGAGACCAAGGATACAACTGACCAATATGGCGTGCGGTGCGGAAAAAAATATCTGGAGAGTCCCATTCCCGAGATACCATTTGCTGCAATTCCGCTGGAAAGGAAAAGGCTTTGGAAAGTTTACAAATACCTTGCAAAATAGGATCTGGCTGCAACAGAGCTTGGGAACTCTGTGGATCAGGTGTGTCGGCGAGGCATAATGACTATCACCTGTGTGATTAGGGCCGGCAACTCCTCTTTCCGAAAAAATCTGATATCTTGAGAGTCCTCTTGAACTGTCAGCGAAGAATCAGACAGAGAATATTCCCCCCATCTTCTTTCTCTGACAAATCAGGGCTCACCTCTGAAGATTTAAAGTCTTCTTGGATATCCGTAGTGTCCCGCAAGCCACCTAAGAACATAAGATATGCCATACTGGGTCAGACTAAGGTCCATCAAGTCCAGTATCCTGTTTCCAACAGTAGCCAGATACCTAGCAGTATCCCCAAGAGACACAGGTTCCACAATGCTTGTATTAGGTCAAGCATTGATATCCTGGGTCCCTTTTTAATAATGGTTTATGGACCTTTCCTCCAGGAACTTGTCCAAACTTTTTTTAAACCCAGCTACACTAACAGTCTTTACTACATCCTCCGGTAACAAATTCCAGAGTTTGATTACACGTTGAGTGAATAAATATTTTCTCTTATTTGTCTTAAATAGTTTACCCTGTAGCTTCATTACATGTCCCCTAGTCTTTCTATATTCTGATGGCATAAACAATTGATCTATGTTTACCTGTTCCACTACATTCATTAATTTATAGACCTCTATCATATCTCCCCTCAGCCATCTCTTTTCCAGGTTGAAGAGCCCTAACCTTTGTAGCCTCTCTTCATAGGAGTAGTCTTCCATCCCCTTTACCATTTTGGTGGCTCTTCTCTGTACCTTTTCTAATAACGCTATATCCTTTATAAGATACGGTGACCAGAACTGCACACAATATTCAAGGTGCGGTCGTACCATGGAACGATATAGAGGCATTATAATATCCTTTGTTTTATTTTCCATTCCTTTCCTTATGATACCTAGCATTCTATTTGCTTTCTTGGCCGCCACTGCACACTGGGCGGAGGGTTTTAACATGTTATCCACGATGACGCCTAAATCTTTTCCCTGGGTGGTGGTTCCCAATGTGGAACCTTGCATCGTGTAACCATAGTGTGGGTTGTTCTTTCCTAGGTGCATAACTTTGCATTTGTCCACATTAAATTTCATCTGCCATTTCGATGCCCAATCTTCCAGTTTATCCAGATCCTCCTGTAGTTTTCCACAATCCCCTTGGGTTTTAACAACTTTAAACTGTTTTGTGTCATCTGCAAATTTGATAACCTCACTAGTTATTCCCTTTTCCAGGTCATTTATGAATAAGTCAAAAAGCTGCGGACCAAGTACAGATCCCTGGGGTACTCCACTATTCACCTTTTTCCATTGGGAAAATTGGCCATTTAGCCCTACCCTCTGCTTTCTATCTTTTAACCAGTTCCCGATCCACAATAGTACACTGCCTCCTATCCCATGACTTGTTAGTTTTGCCAAAAGTCTCTGATGAGGGACCTTGTCAAAGGCTTTCTGAAAGTCCAGATACATTATATCAACTGGCTCACCTTTGTCTACCTGTTTATTCACACCTTCAAAAAACCATAACAGATTAGTAAGACAAGATCTTCCTTGTCTAAAGCCATGTTGGCTGTTTCCTATTAGGCCATGACTATCTACATGCTGAGTAATTTTGTTTTTTATGATGGTTTCTACCATTTTACCCGGTACTGACAACAGGCTCACCAGTCTGTAGTTTCCCAGATCACCCTTTGAACCCTTTTTTAAAAATTGGCGTTACATTGGCGATCCTCCAATCTTCAGGTATTACAGATGATTTTAATGAGAGTTCACAGATTGCAGACCTGCTATTAGTAATCTCATATTTCAGTTCTTTCAGCACCCTTGGATGTATACCATCTGGTCCAGGTGATTTGCTACTATTCAGTTTATCAAATAGTTGTAATACATCTTCCTGGTTTTGCGATATTTCTCTCAATTCCTCTGCAGTATCACCTTTAAATACTACTTCAGTCTTGGGTAACATCCCTACATCTTCCTCAGTAAAGACCGAAGCAAAGAATTCATTCAGTCTCTCCGCTATAGCCTTGTCTCCTCTTACTGCCCCTTTTACCCCTCTATCATCTAACGGTCCAACTGACTCTCTCACAGGCTTTTTGCTACGAATTTGCTTGAAAAAGTCTTTATTTCGCCTTTTTGCTTCTATAGCAAGTTTCTTCTCAAATTCTCACTTTGCCTGCCTTATCAATGCTTTGCATTTAACTTGCCAGTGCTTGTGCTGTTTCCAGGTTTCGTCGTTTGGCTCTTTTTTCCATTTCCTGAAAGATGCTTTTTTGGCAGCAACAGCCTCTCTGACCTCACCTTTAAACCATGCTGGCAGCTTTTTGGACTTTCTTCCACTTTTCTTAATGCGTGGAATACGGCTGGTCTGGGCTTCCAGGATAGTATTTTTAAACACTACCCAATCTTGATGTAAGTCTTTAACCTTTGCAACCGCTCCTTTTAGTTTTTTCTTAACTACTTTCCTCATTTTATCATAGTCTCCCTTTCGAAAGTTAAAAAGGTGGATTTCCTTACTATCCCTCCTCCACTAATTAAATCAAACGCGATCATGCTATGATCACTATTGCTAAGTGGCCCCAACACCCTTATCTCCTGCACCAGATCTGGTGTTCCACTAAGGACTAGGTCCAATATGGCTTCCCCTCTGGTCGGTTCATGAACCAGCTGCTCCAAGAAACAGTCATTTATTTCATCTAGGAACTTTATCTCCCTAGCATGTCCTGCCGTGACACTGACCCAGTCGATACCGGGGTAACTGAAATCACCCATTATTATTACTGTGCTGTGACTTTTGTTAACTTCCTTGATTTCTTTGAGCGTTTCATCATCCATTTGTTCATTCTGGCCAGGCAGTCGATAGTACACCCCCCACTGCCATCACCTTCCCTTCGTACATGGAATTTCAATCCAAAGAGATTCTACAGCTAATTTTGTTTCCTGCAAAACTTTAATCCTTTCTGACTCAATGCCCTCTCTGACATAAAGCGCAACCCCTCCACCAATTTGATCAGTTCTATCATTACGATATAGTTTGTACCCAGGTATCACAGTGTCCCACTGGTTATCCTCCTTCCACGTCTCTGAGATTCCAATCATATCTAACCTCTCATTTAGTGCTGTATATTCTAACTTTCCCACCTTATTGTGTAGACTTCTAGCATTTGCATACAAGCATTTTAGAGACTGTATTTTATTTTATTTTTTTTTGTTTAAAGTTTTTTATTGAAGGAATAAGCAAAACCTTACACCACAATAGCAATAGCTACTCACAGCAGTACTCAGTTGAACGTCACACCACATTATCAATGCATTCCTTCTTTTCTGCTTTATCATGCCTACCCCTCCCCCTTATCTCCCTCCCCCCACTTTTTTAAATGAATATTACAACGTGCAACCATCAAACACAACCTACAAAGCACTAAAAAACACCTGTCCCCCAGGCTAACCACAGTACATTTAAACTCTCCCCCCCACCCCGCCCCGCCCCCCTTCCCCAAGAAAACACCGCGCCTCCCATCCAGCACCCTCCACCCCTCCCCCATACTGACAGCAATCCACCCCATTTTCTATTATTCCCCAACCCCCCTCCCTAACTTAATCCTTCCTCTCCCCCCACCCCCCGCTTAAACACCTCCATAACTCCAATTCGCCTCAAACTTATCAGCCCTCCCGCGCCTAGCCGCGGTCAACTTTTCCATAAGTACAATATGCCTTATTCTCCCCTCAAAGCTAACCACGGCTGGTGCGTCCCTCTGTTCCACGCTGCTGCCACTTCGCAACGCGCAGCGCACAAACTGGCCAGCACCATCCGCCCCCCCTGCTGCCTCTCCTCCCCCCACCACCAAAGCAGGAAAATACCCGGTTTCAGTCCTACCTCTACCCCCACCATCCTCCTGATCCACTGCTGGACCCTTCTCCAATACTCCTGAATTTTGGCGCAACCCCACCAGATATGCCAGAAAGAACCAATCTCCCCACATTCCCTCCAGCACTCCGCCCCCACCCCGGGATACATTCTGTGCACCCTGTCTGGTGTATAATACCATCTCAGCAAAATCTTGTAGCAGTTCTCCCGGATGCTGCTGGCCATTGGAGCTTTTTTCACCTGGGCCCAGACCACATTCCAATCTTTAGCTTCCAGGGGCGCCCCCAAAAATTTCTCCCACTCCGTCATATATTTAAACTTCCTGCCCCATACTTCCCGCACTCCTTTATATAACCCTGAAATCATTCCCCTTCGTGCTCCTTTTCCCACCCAGATCGCCTCCACCCTGGACAACCCCTCCTCGAACCCCCCTCTCCTTTGCAGATCCCGCAAATAATGACTGGCCTGCAGATAAGCAAATCTATCAGCTTCCTCCAGCCCATACACTTCCTGGAGCTTCTCAAAACACAGTGTCTCCCCTTCCTCCCTTAACTGAAAGAAACACTCCAACCCTCTATTCGTCCATCTGTCAAATCTACCACCTTCCCAACCGGGGCGAAACTCCTTCCAACCCCTCCACGGAACCGCCAACGAGAAATCCGTCCCCCTCTCCCTCTGCACTGCCGCCTGCATCCCATCCCAGACCCCCCCCACCACACTCATCGCCGGCGTACCTACCCCCAACTCCCACAACCATGCATCCAACCTGCCCCCCTTCACATATATCCTTTCCAACGTCACCCCAGGCTTTCCCCCAACGCCACCCCGCCAATCCATAACATGACTCAGCTGCGCTGCCCTATAATAATCAAGGAAATTGGGGACACCTAGCCTCCCTTCCCCCTGTTTCGCATACAAAACCTCCCGAGCAATCCTAGGGGGTTTAGGTTTCCAAATATACTGGAAGCCTTTCCGCTGCAGACCCCGTAATACCGCTCCTGGTACCTTCACCAACAGCACCTGGAACAAATAGAGCAAGCGCAGCAACACATTCATTTTGATTCCCGCTACTCTCCCCAACCAGGATGTCTCATAGCCCATCCACCCATCGAGATCCCTCCGAATTCCCCTAAGAACCTTTGGATAATTGGCGTTATACGCCTCCTCATACCTTGCCGTGATCTGCACTCCCAAATAGCCCAGTGAGCCCTCTACCCATCGAACCGGGAATGCCCTTTTTAGCCTCTCCACCCCCTCTGCGGCCACCGTGATATTAAGTACTTCCGTTTTATCCACATTCATCTGAAAGCCGGAAACCCTCCCATATCTCTCTATCTCCCCATAACCTCCGGCATTCCCACCTGCGGGTCACATATATACAGCAGTATGTTGTCTGCATACAGTGAAATCTTATGCTTCGCCCCCCCCCCTCACCAACCCCACTATCCTATTGTTTTCCCTAATCCGCTGCACCAATGGCTCCACCGCCATAGCGAATAGCAGCGGCGACATCGGGCAACCCTGCCTCATCCCCCTCCCTAATTCAAAATCCCTAGAATAGCTACCGTTCACTTTCACCTGCGTCCGGGGCCCAGCATATAACCCCCCCCCCCCACCCATCTCAGAACTTTTGGCCCACACCCCATTTTATCCAGCACCTTCATTAGGAAGTCCCAGTGCACCCTATCAAAGGCCTTTTCAGCGTCGATAGACATTAATATACACTCTTCCTCCCCCCGTCTCACCTCCCAGATCACTCCCATTGCCCTCTTATTATCCCCGGCTTGCCTCCCCATAATAAATGCCGTCTGATCCTGCTTAATCAACCCCGGCAACTGCGGAGCCAACCTGCCCACCAGCACTTTCGCCAAGAGTTTAACATCGCCATTCAGTAAGGAAATAGGCCTATAGGAGCTACAACAAAGCAAATCCTTCCCTTTTTTCGGAAGAACAGCGATCCCAGCTATGAGCATGTCTTTTGACAACTCCCCATCCTCCTCTAGCATTCCATTAAACACCCTACCCATGACTTCTCCAATTTCATCAAAGAAGAGCTTATAAAAACTTCCCGTCAGCCCATCAATCCCTGGGGCCTTTCCCCCCACCAACCCCCGAACTGCTCTCCCCAGCTCCTCCACCGTAATATCCATCTCCAACAAATCCCGAGCATCCTCCTGCAGTGCTGGCAATTGGACTCCCTCCAGGGACTGGTGAATGGCCCCCTCCTCTATCCCTTCATCCTTCCTATAGAGGTCTTGATAAAACCGTGCAAAACACTCCCTAATGCCTTTCTCCTCACTGCACATGCTCCCATTCGCCCGCTTGAGTTGGGAAATCGTGGAGTTCACCTTCCGCTGTTTCAATTTCCTGGCCAACAGCCTGCCCGCTTTATTGTCCCATTCGTAAAATACCTGTTTCACTTGATCCATCTGATGCGCTATGAGATCTATCTGCAACTTTCGTAACTCCCCCCTCACCCGCTCTACCTCCTTCCTTGCCCTATCCCCCCAAACCTCTGTAACACCCGTTCAGCGAGCTGCAATTGTTGCCATAATTCCTCCTCCCGTACCCACCTTTCTTTTTTGAGCTTCGCACCCCACATGATAAACCTCCCCCTTATATATGCCTTCAGCCCTTCCCACACCATTACCGTCCTTACCTCTCCTGTATCATTCAGCTCTAAATATTCCTTAATCGCCCCCTTAATATCCGCCACCACCTCCCTCCTCCTAAGTAAACTCTCATTTAACCTCCAAAATTTCACCCCTTCCTCCCTCCTCCCCCTCAAATCCACCCATACCGCACTATGATCCGACCATACCACTTGTTCTATCCCCACCTCCTTCACCCTCCCCAACCATTGCACATCCATCAACATCATATCAATCCTACTCCAGCTGCCATGGGGCGCCAAGTAGAAACATAGAAACATGATGACAGAAAAAGACCACAAGGCCCATCTAGTCTGTCCTTCCATAACAACAACTACAACAGTCCACTTTTTACCTTTAGAGATCCTCTGTGTTGGTCCCATGCTTTTTTGAATTCAGTTACTGTCCTCATCTCTACCACCTCCACTGGGAGACTATTCCACGGATCCACTACTCTTTCCGTAAAGAAATATTTCCGCATATCACTCCTGAATCTATCTCCCTTCACCCTCATCCCATGTCCCCTCGTCGCAGAACTTGCTTTCAATTGAAAGAGGCTCTCTCCCTGAACATTTATGCCACGGAGGTATTTAAACATCTCAATCATTTTATTTTATTTATTTATTTAGACAGTTTTTGTATACCGCTTTATCCTTCAATCAAAGCGGTCATGACACAATTGGGGGATACATTTAACACGCGGGGATATGAGACACATACACTAATACTTACAGGGAACATGGGCTATGGAGGGTTAAGTGGCTTGCCCAAGACCACAAGGAGCATCTGTGGGACTAGAAACCCCAGTCCTTCTGGCCCAAGGTTGCTGTCCTCTAGTGGGATTTGAACCCCCGACCTTCCGGCCTGAAGTACCTTGCCCCAACCACTAGGCTACTCCTCCCTTATCACCTCTATCCCGCCTTTCCTCTAAGGTGTACATATTAAGATCCTTAAGTCTGTCCTCATATGCTTTATAATGAAGACCACTAATCATCTTAGTAGCAACCCTCTGCACCGACTCCATACTGTTCACATCCTTTTGAAGGTGCGGTCTCCAGAATTGCACACCATACTCCAAATGAGGTCGCACCAAAGACTTATACAGAGGCATTATCACCTCCTTTTTTCTGCTAGCCATTCCTCTCCGTATGCACCCGAGCATCCTTCTAGCTTTTGCTGTCGCCTTTTCTACCTGTTTAGCTACTTTAAGATCATCGGACACAACTACGCCTAGGTCCCGCTCTTCTTTAGTGGACAAAAGTACTTCACCTCCTATACTGTATTGCTCCCTTGGATTGCTGCAGCCCAAATGCATGACCTTACATTTTTTAACATTAAATCCCAGTTGCCAAATTCTAGACCATTCTTCAAGCTTAGCTAGATCCCTCCTCATGTTATCTACTCCTTCCTGGGTGTCTACTCTATTGCAGATTTTGGTATCATCCGCAAAGAGGCAAACCTTACCCGACAGCCCTTCCGCTATATCACTAACAAAGATGTTAAAAAGAATCGGACCAAGGACAGATCCCTGGGGCACACCACTGGTAACATCCTTCTCCTCAGAGTGAGCTCCATTTACTTGTACTCTTTGTCGCCTCCCACCCAACCAATTTCTAACCCAAGCAGTAACTTTAGGGTCCATCCCTAGGGTGCTCAGTTTGTTTATAAGTCGCCTGTGAGGAACAGTGTCAAAGGCTTTCCTGAAATCTAAATACACCACATCTAGAGCTCTCCCGTGGTCCAACTCCCTAGTCACCCAGTCAAAGAAATCAATCAGATTTGTCTGACAAGACCTGCCTCTGGTGAATCCATGCTGCCTCGGATCCTGTAATCCGCTGGACTCCAGAAACCTCACTATTTTCTCTTTCAACAGCGTTTCCATTAATTTACTTACCACTGAAGTTAAACTAACCGGCCTGTAGTTTTCAACCACATCCTTACTACCGTAGAACGTGTACTCCCTCCTGTCGGGATTCCGTGCTCTCCAGGCATCCACTACATGAAAGCGCTTCATCACCTGTTTTAACCCTTTCCTATTTGTCCCCCCCCATCCACCCCTCCCGACTTCCTATCCAGCCCGGGGTGCAACACCACATTAAAATCCCCCCCCCCCCCAACTACCAACATCCCCTTGACCCTCTCCGTAAGCAGCTGGGCCACTTCCTTCCAGAAGCTCCCTTGGTTTCCATTCGGTCCATATACTGAAACAATGGGAAGCTCCTCTTCCCCTAATTTCCCCCATATCCCCACCACCCTACCCTCTCGATCCCGAAAGCTTCCCTGGACCTGCAACCCACACCCCACCTTCACCAGAATAGCAACCCCCCTCTTTTACCCCCCCCCTTTAGTGCAGGAGTAGAATTGATCCTGAAACCTCCCGTGCTTAAGCCTCCCAATATCTCCCCACCTTAGATGCGTTTCCTGAAGTAGCACCACCTCCCATTCCCTCTGCTGAAGTTCTCTATAAAGCTGCCTGCGCTTAAGGGGCGTATTTAGCCCCTTAACATTCAAGGACCCAATCCGCACCATAGTATAACCGACCCTCCCGGCACATCCCCGTGCCTCGAGTTATCCCGTACCACATCAACCCCCCACCCCCCTACCTTTCCCCCCCTTCACCGACCCTTCCATTTGTGTCATGTACTTATCCCAACTCCCTCTCCCGGCTGTTACCCCCGTATCCACGCCGCCCCCTACCCCTTAACCCCATATTTGTACAAACATGTTTATGAAATTCCCATACAAATCCTCCGAATAATGTCCACCGGTAAGCAGGACCCATTCTCCGCTTGTCTTCCGCCACCTCCGTTGCAACTGGAGCCCTTCACTCTCCCGCTTTCTCCAGCGGGCTCCTATGCTCTTGGGACAGTCGCTTCAGCCGCTTCCCCTGATCCATCACTCTTTGCCACTTAGAGCCCGACCGGCTCTTACTCCCCAAGTCCTTGCTGGCCAGGCCACGACCCTGCTCCACCTGCTTCGGCACCTGCTCGCATCCCAACTCCTCCAACGCCCGCCACGCCGTCTTCACCTTCTTCGAGGCACCCCCCACTGTCAGGAGCAGTCCGAAGGGGAACATCCACTGGTACCTGAAGCTCTTTTCCCGCAGAAACGCTGTCACTTCCCGCATACTTCTATGTCTATCCAGTGTAACGCGGGACAAATCATTGTACACCTCGACCTCGCAGTTCTCCCACGCTATCCGCCCATACTTCTGGGCAGCTGCCAGCACCTTTTCCTTGGTGAGAAAATGGCTCAAGCATGCTATAATGTCTCTGCATTCCTTTTCTCTCCTGGGGCCTAGACTCCGGTACGCTCTCTCCACGCAGATCCCCTCCAACCTCTTCTCTGCACTCCCGGCCAGCTTCAATATATGCGCACATAGCCCCTTGACCACCTGGGAGCAGTCCTTAAATTTCTCCAATTCCGGGATCCCCCGAATCCGAAGATTGTTTCGCCGAGCCCGGTCCTCTATTTCTTCGATTTTCTCCTGCAGCTCCTCCAGCCCTTGCAACAGCTTATTCTGAGCCTCTATGAGATCTTGGATCCCGCTGGCCTGACTCTCCACCTGCTCCTCCACGTCCTTGATCCGCTGACCCATAATGCACAGATCTTGTCGCATGGAATTGAGAGTCTCTTTCAGATCCCCTCTCATGGCTATCAACTCCTCCTTCATCTCCCGTTTAAACTCCCGGAGCCAAACTTTAAGCTCCGCTCCATCGAGTTGCATCCCTCCTCCTTCCTCCTCATCGTCCACGCTCTCAGGGCCTTCTATCTCCTCCACCTCGTCGGAGTTTCGCCGTACACACTCCTCTTTGTGAGCGTACGCTGACTGGAAACTCGCCAGCTTTTTTCGGACAGACATCTCCTCCACTTTATCGCTCTCCGGACCACCAACTCTGCCGGGAACAGGCGTTTGATAGCAAATACATTGGGATTAGTACAGAGCTAAGCTAAGCTGCAGCCATTTGCTCTCCGACGTCACCGGAAGTCCCGAGACTGTATTTTATTAATATTAATCTGGCTATTGGTAGGCATGGGTAATTTGGAATCTTTACGCTCTGCCTGCACCATACTCAAGGGCATTTGGGCTACTTTACTCTTTTTTGGAACCTCTCTGCTTTTGGTAGTGTCCTTCAAGGATACCTTCTTCTGAACCATGTGCTCTTGGGCGACTGTTGGCTTTCCCCTGGATGCAATGCTCCTGGGAGGATGTACTGCTTTAAGGTCTGAGGTCTTATGGGACTGCTTGTGAGACCCCGCCATATCTTTGTCTGCTACCGGGGCAAGTGCTGGAGGTATTCCAAAAGACTCCGAACGCCACAGGTGCCATGCCTGTCAGCCGAAGCTGCTGTGGCTTCCAGTGGCTGTAGAAGCAAAATGGGAGCTGAGTCCTTTCTGCAGGTAGACCCGGCTGCAGGCGCTCTAAGGAGGGAGGAGTTAAGGCGCTGATGTCCCCAGCTGGCAGCGCAGTGGGTATGGAGGAAGAAGATTTCCCTGGATGCAGCATACAGGTGGAACACAAGTGATCTATTAACTCCTTCTTATTATTATTACATATAATACATCTGTGCAGAGAAACAGGCATTGCAGAGGCTTAAACCTTTTTTTTTAAACAAAAATCTATGTAGGCTTAGGGAAAAGACTCTTCAAAGAAAAGGGATTTTGAAACTCCCTGTGCCTTCACAGCAAGTTAAATGCTTTGAAATGGCTGCCCAGAGCTGTTCCTGCCAAAAAAAAAAAAAACACTGAAGAGAAATTTCTCTCAATTCAAAATGGGTGCCGGCACAGAAAAACTACAAAATAAAAGTTTCCTAAGCTCTAAAAACCTCAAAAACAGGGCGAAATTGCTGGGGGAGAGGAGAGGAGTACAGACCTGGTGAGCCCCATGCCTTCAAAAAACCGGAAGTAAGAAAATCGCTGCGAGGGAACCCAAGCAGGTACTCACTCACTGTGCTGCAGAGAAGCAGAGGCTTGCAGGGAAATGCTCTAAAGATGCTGTAAAAATTATAAGTGTGACTGGATGGCAAAAAATTTGATAGACTGATCCACCCCCAGCTACACAGGCTCTGTGGCAGAGGCTAGGAGCTGATTATAATGAGGAGTTCCACTGATCTCAGGATCAGGAGCTCAGACCCTGAAGTATTGTCACTAACTATAGCTTAAAAGCAATACAGCTATAAGAGAGGGGACCTGGAAAATTCGGAAAAACACCTCTTGTGTGCTCTGAGTGCATCCAGGTAAGAGACAAGATTGTTTAACACCTTCATCTGCTGGAGACAGAGAAAATACTGACTAGGTCCTCTAGGAGCACTCCTATGTCACCCAGAGCCCAACCACCTCACAGCTCTGGAGTGTTTTTTCTCTGTCTCCAACATCTGCTGGCAGGGGGACATAACCCGCTTGTCTGGACTGGTCTAGCAGTATGAACTGGAACATGGAAATATAACAGCCTGCAGGACGGAGTGAAAGTCATGTGGTTTAAGAAGTGGCTTGAGATGCTGTATGCTCTTAAGCTTGTAATAGATGCTTTTCATGGTGCTGTTTATGTGTGAAGAAAAACAGAAGCATACCTCCACTTGCAAGTGAATATTATCAAAGGAAATGTATGGCGGTGGAATAAACTTAATATCCCTGGTGATAAATAGGACTTGTCTTTTTATAATTTATAGTCAAATTATGTTGGGTTAACTAATGAGTAATAGATTTGAAACATTCTCTCAGATGAGGGAAGTCAGGGTTGGTAGTGTGGATGGGAGTGTATAATCACCACATTATCAGCATATAAATGGTAGCAGATATGTTTTGCTATGATGGAGCAAATGGGTTGAAGAAAAAGATTAAATAAAGATGACAAATGTCAATCCTTGAGGAACTCCTTGGTGTATGCAGAAGATTTTCGAGAACCCATTTTGACCTGTAACTGGTGGTTGGCGAGGTATAATTGAAACCAACTTAAGAGTGGCACCCTTGGAGGCCTAATGCATGTAGGCGTTGAATTAGTAAGTCATGAGAAATTGAGTCAAAGGTTGCTTTGATGTCAAGAAAAATATCTTGATTCTTTTATGTGTCGAATATGTGTGCATGTATAGTCAAAAGCCATTTCACTGACCACTTTTTTTTTTAGGAGATATTGGACATTAAAGGGTTGAACTTTGCAAATGTGCCAATAATGTTGACCACAGCTGTAGGCTAAATATGTTTTGAGTAGGTATGGGGGGGGGGGTTACCCTAGAAAACTGTGTGTGCTTGTTCATATCCAAGTGGGAGTGGGTGGGTGCTGTAGTGAGTAAGTCAGGTCTGTGCATGCATTGTTTAAAGTTTATAAACAAAATAAAGTGGGCGACAATGCTCTTGGATACAATATGTTGATCTGGCTGCTTGTGTGTACACGTGTGACTAAAGACTGCATATGGTCTTTTGATCTCTTTGTTCTCTCTTTATCTCATTCCACTGCTACTCCCTTCCATTCTATGGTTCCCTCCTTCCTTCCATTATTTTAGGGTGCCTCCACCACCATGGAGACTCTGATCTTCAGATTCCTAGAGGAAAAGGTTCATAAGCTATTAAGGTAGACCAATAGAAAACCAATAAATAGCATGGAACGGACTATTTTAGGGATATATCCCTCTCACTAAATTCAATATTTTTCTTATCACACAGTCCACATAAAGTTAAAATAGGAGGAGGAAAAAGACCTCCGAGACTGATCACCTGACAAGTGCTTTTCATGTCTCTTACATCATTGGTCATAAAAAAACCTCCCTTCTGTTTTCTTTAACCTTCTCTTATTTTAACTCTTTTTTTAAATACACTAGACACTTAATCATTTATTGCATGTGCTCAAAACAACCCCAAAGGGGGGATACTTCTCTTTTCTTTTGTTCAAACAATGCCAGCTCCACCACCATCAATATTTTACCTAGCACTGCATTGGAGAGATTAGTTCTCTTTACTTACTTCTGAAGTCTGCCATGTTCACTTCAGCATGATCTTAAATTGAGAATTGAGCTGGCACTCACACCTCTCAGTCTCTGTGCAGCCGAACTCTGTTCCACAGATTATGGCAAGCAATTTTGCCCTTCCGAGCCAGTCAGTGAGAGTACAAGAATCAGGCAGCCTCAGCAGGTACTATAACACCTTTGCCCCCATGCTCCATGTCTCTCAACCAGGCAAAGAGTTTCACGTGGGCCTAATCCATCCTCTGTCAACCTTGGTGGGAGCATGTGGCATGCTAATTAGTTCTTTATAACTGCCAATCATGGCTGCTTATCTGCTTTCATTGTGCCTGCAGTCCTTCATGAGGTTTCATTTTGTAGAGCCCTGCCATATGCCAACAAATTTATGAAATTCACACAACTATGTATGCACTCAATTGTGCATAACTGCGTAATCTCCTGGCATGTAAAATGAAAGAATTATGTAAAGTCGACTGATGTATTTTCAGGATCATATAGGTTGCGTATTTAGAGGGCAAAGGGTAAAACCTCAAAGCCAGCCCGCATCATTTTCATTGTATTCATTTATAGCCCCTGTTTAAGCAAGATCCAATAAACAATCAATAAACACAAGAGCTTTAAGTCATTATGTCACTTCGCTGACCCATCTAAGAGGAAATCCTATGCAAAGTCTGTACCATTCAGCACTAGAAGTAGAAGATTCCATCTTGTTGCCCTCATGTTAAAGATAATCAGTATACGAAAGAGAAACCCCTGTGCTATTAATCTTTTCATTTTGGCCTGGGGTTGGATTTGGATTTTAGATTTACTATTCACTGTTACCTTCTGCTCCTCTGAACTTCCATCTCAATCAGAACTACTCTCGGGACATGGTACTATAAGCCTTCATAACGGTTTATTATGCGTTCTATACCTCCCACCAGTTCACAATACTACTAATAAAGACAGACAAAGATGAAAAGGAAAATTTCATAAAATTTTTAAAGATATTCAGAGATGGTGTACCACAGAAGGATAACTAAACAAATAAAATAAATATAGACATAACAAACAATGTCGCAGGCAGACTACAATCAGCAACCCCCGGTTCCAAATGTTTTCTCAAACAAATGAGTCTTTAATGCCCATCTGAATTTCTTAAAAGGGTGATTCTTGCCTTAAATCAGGAGTCAAGTCATTCCAAAGTGATGAAGTCTTAAATTAAAAGGTACACTTCCTGGTAGAGTCATGCTTTGCTTGAGAAACTGGGGGTATAATAAAACAATTTGCATACATAGAGCAAAGTAAGCAGGATGAGCGTGGAGAATGATACAAAAAAGGTACAGAGGGTATCCAGTATAGAAAGCTTTATGCGCCAATGTGAGAATCTTAAACTGTATCCGAAAAATGACTGGTAACCAGTGAAATGACATAAAGAGAGGGGTGACATGATCAGAACGTCGAACACAACTACCCGGGGTTTTTCCCGTATTTATCCTCATACCAAGCACACCAAATATGATCACTGTAGCAACAGCCACTAGATATCACCCTTAAGCAATAACCATGACTCCCTTCCTCTAATGGATATGAACACTGTCACTGCGGCATTCCCAAACCAGGCCCAGCTCAAGATCAAATCATGGAGCTTCCTCATACAGTGCATGGCATTGCCAAAGAGCCATCAGACTGGCCCAATCTGCTTTCCTTTTTACTGAGCTTTTGCAACATCCATTTATCCTAGATATTCACCATATCGGATATCCGGATATCCCTATGTTCGAAATGAATCAGGAGATGGCCTCTCTGTGTTTTCTTTAAATTGCTAATCTCATTGTGCATATTTGCCACATGTTTGTGGGGGCATATGATAGCTGTTGCAGGGCTTGTGGGGAACAGGCAACCAAGGGTAACATTTGATGGCAATGTTGAAAGATACAGATCTTTTGGCGTATGATGCACTTTAAAATTTCACATGTGGTGGTAGTAGATCTACCATGCAACCCCGTTATTTTCCTGCTGAATAAAAGTTATGTGGGAGGTGGAAAGTAGAAACATGATGGCAGAAAGACTACATGGCCTATCTACTCTGCTCTTCCATATCATCCACTACAAGAGTCCCCTTTTTTTCCTTCAGAGAGCCTCTGTGTTTGTCCCATGCTTTTTAAAATTTAGATACTCTCCTCATCTCTACAACCTCCACGCATCTCCTCTCTTTCTGTAAAGAAATATTTCCGCATATTACTCCTAAGTCTATCCCATTTCAAGCTTATCCTATGTCCCTCATTGCAGGGTTTGCTTTCAACTGAAAGAGGCTCTCCTCCTGTGTATTTATGCCATGGAGGTATTTAAACATCTCAATCGTATCACCTCTGTCCCACCTTTCCACCAAAATATATATATTAAGGTCCTTAAGAGTACCCTCATATGCTTTATAACAAAGACCATTAACCATTTTAGTTGCCACCCTCTGCACTGACTCCAACCTGTTTATATCCTTTTGAAGGTGCGGTCTCCAGAATTGAACACAATACTCCAAATGAGGTCTGTGATACGGAAGCTTATCAAAGCTCAGGGAGTAATGACAAAAGAGGAGAATTTACTCTGATCAAGGGACCTGTGCTGGCAGGTTATAGAAATAAGACAGCTTGTTTCCCTAAAAGACTACATGTTCCAGAATGCACCTGTATGAAGAAAGTCCCTAGGGGAACTAGAGTGGAAAAGCATGAGTCTAATCAGAGAAAGCATTATGTCATCCCTACTCAAACAGCCTCTAGGAAAAAGCTTAATCCAAAACACCTGAAGAGTGCAAGGGAGGAGTTGCAATCTAAGCCCTTTAAAACTAGAGGGGAATCTTCAGGAAGACAGAAGGAGACAGGGACAGAGAAGGGGAATCAGAAGAACAGAAGGAAGAACAACCGGAACCTGAAGGAACAAGGACAAGGAAGCAGACGGTCCAAGAGAGAAGCTCAGAGCACTACGTATGCCTGGGGGAAAGAACCTTCAGAGGACTGGAGAAAGCCAGAGGTCGGGAGAGCCACAGCCAGGGACCCTCAAGCAACACCTAGAAAGAGGTCTGTTGCAGCTAAGGAGAAAAGGAGCCCAAATACCTCTTGGAGGACATCTGGAGAAGAAATCCTGAGGTCCAGAGATACCAACTGGAGGACAGGATACAGAAGCTCTATTGCATACTGGCCAGAAGAAGCAGTCTGACGCTTGCCTGGATTCAGGTAGGAACTGTGAACGTTTCTCTAGCTTTGAGCAGTGCAAACAGCAGGAAAACAGTTTCTCTCGGTATAGAGGTCAGTTCCTAAAGCCCTCTGAGTCAGATGGAGAAACTGAATCTATGCAATTTCCAGAGCAAGGTTTAATATCTGATACAGAGGATGATTATATGGACTGTTCTTTGAGTAGGGTGTTGTTTTAGGAAAATCCTAAATATAAGAGAAAACATCAAAAGGAAACATTCTAAATGTTGGCTTCCCATAAAGTTTTGTTGAAAAGAAAAAGCTTTGGAAAGTTTGCACGTGTGCTGAAATCAAGCTATTGATTGCAGTTAACTGTCACCTGTTGGTGGAGGGGAGCCCAGCACAAGCCGTGCACACGTGGGATTTAACAGTTCTTTTCTGTATGGAGAAAGTGAGCTATGTTGTTTTTTTTTGTATAAAGAAGTTTTCCTCTTTGATTTGTTTCACCCTCAGCACTGCTAAGACGTTTATTAGCAGTAGCTGTAAAAGCCTTTCTGTTCCATAAAGGACTTTGATACTTATTTGCATAAGTCATTTCAGTTGCCTTATTTTGTGTTGAATAAACCCTGGAGAGGTTATCTGGATGGTGTTACCAAGCATATCTGTGTATGGAATATTCACCCCATAAATAAACTCTCTAATTTTGCCTTACACTCGACCAACTACAAGAGTCTTCATCATTTTAAAGAGGCAAGCTTTGTGTGAATGGACTTCAATAACCACAATCCTTTGCAAGACAGTTAATTTACATACTTGCCAAGATGGTGGTACCTTCATAACAAGCACCCCCTTTTACAGGTCGGACCAAAGACTTATAGAGGCACTATCATCTCCTTTCTCCTGCTGGCCATTCCTCTCCCTACGCACCCAAGCATCCTTCTAGCTTTCACTGTCGCCTTTTCTGCTTTGAGATCATCAGACACAATCATGCCTCTTTCGTGGAAGAAGTACGTCACCCCCTATACTATATCGCTCCCTTGGATTGTTGCAGCCCAAATATATGACCCTACATTTTATAGCATTAAACCTCAGCTGCCAAATTCTAGATCATTCTTCAAGCTTAGCTAGATCCCTATCTACACCTTCCTAGGTGTCTACTCTGTTGCAGATTTTGATAACATCCGCAAAGAGGCAAACCTTACCCAACAGCCCTTCCACAATATCATTAACAAAGGTATAAGAAAAAGCTGCTTAAACACTTCTTGAATGCTGCCAAGTCAGTAATAATCAGACGTCAACAACCTCTTCTTATTAGAGATAGCACCCAAAGACAACTCTACTGAAAACTGTTTCTATAAGAATGGAAGAACTATCAGAATAGAGCCAGGGGAATACTACTCAAAAGACTTCTCTTTTCTGCTAGCAGTGTTTTACTCGTTGCTCCCCTTTTCAACCATCTGTTCTATTTCACTCATATGTTGTCCATATCTTTTATAGATAATTTACTTTCTTTGTATCCTTTTTTTCTTTGCTGTTTGATAAAATGAATCAAAGTAACACAAGAGCTTATCAAAAAGGAAAGAAAAAAAAAGGATACAAAGAAAATAATTATCAATAAAAGATATGGTCAGCATATGAGTGAAAAAGAACAGATGACAGAAAAGGGGAGCAACCAGTAAAACACTGCTAGTAGAAAAGAAGTCTTTTGAGCAGTATCCCCCTGGCTCTATTCTGATGGTTCTTCCATTCTTATATAAAAATGTTTCAATGGAGTTCTTTTTGGGTGCTATCCCTAATAAGAGGAGGTTGTTGACCTTTGAAAATTTGTATTTGTCCTCCATTATCACGGGATTTAATTTTTGACCATAAGGTGAAGTCGGTAACAGTGGCATCATGGAAGCAAGTGACTACCCCATCCAGTCAGCGGTGGTTGACCAGGTTGTGGGACATTTGCAATATGGAATGGCTGACTGCCTGAAGGTGGAGATGGAGAAAAATGAAATGGTTTCAAAAGGAGGAGCCTTTTCATGAGATTTATAGCTTGTATAAATAGTATACTGCTAATTTCTGGTACGGGTTAGTTGGCCTAGGGGAGGGGGGTGGTGGTATATTTTGTTTTTGTTTTACTTAAAAAATGTAAAAAAGTTAGAGGGGTCATGTATTTAGAGGTCAGCTCTTTGACTGATATTCTTGCAACAGATGCACTGTTCCTAAGAGTGTAATTGGAATTTGTAGTCATATTGGGTGACTTGCTTTTGTATTTTGTGCTGATCCTGATAAATAAATAAAAATAAATAGCTTATCTCAGAAGTGGTAAGCTAAAACAGTGATTCAAAGACCATGAGACAGGCTGGGCATTATTGCTCGGTGTTCTCTCCTTTGAAACCGGTATTATCAATTACCGTGCCAAGGGGAAGCCTTCCACAGAAAGGACTCTAGCTTCACAATGAATGAACTAGAAAGGAAATGCATAGTGTTAGTCAAGAAAAGAAGCTTTCAATTGTGATGGATAGTCTAGATTAAAATTTGGTCTTCAAACCACTGTACTGCTGGTGCGGGTAGTCTTCTATATTAGGGTGAAGTAGGAAGATGAAAGAGAGAAAAATTCTGTTCATCTATCTTGACTATATTATGTTTGCATTTGAGGTGTGATCAAAAAGTATCAAGACTTGTTGTGTAGCTACTTAACAATACATCGTATCAAGATGCTATTAAGCAAGCGGGGACCTAGTTATATGCTCTGAATGTGCAGAGTATAGCATGGCTGTAGCACACCTGTAACTTTTTTTAAATCACGTGATGTTTGGGTATTGTGTAAAGGGAGTTCATCAGATTTGCGATAAGTGAAATAATTGAACAGTGAATTTGCATTAAATTCTCCCAGAAACTTGGAGATTCATGCAAAGAGACTTACGACAAGTTACAACGAGTATATGGCGATGAATGCATGAGTCATGTTTGGGTTTATGACTAGTACAAATTCTTCCAAGAGGGACGCCAAAGTGTTGACAGTGACAAATGTTCTGGAAGGCCATCCATGAGCAGGAATGAAGACAAAGTTGAAGCAGTGCGTGCCGCAATACACTCAAATCGTTGATTGACTATCAGGGAGCTTGCCGAGGACATGGACATCAGTTTTGGATTGATACAGTCCATTCTTACTGTCGATTTGGAGATGAGATGTGTCTGCAAAATTTGTGCCGAAACTCCTGTCCTCTGACCAAAAAGCAGCCAGGAAGTTGTTGAAACGCATTGAAAATGACTCAGATTTCATCAAAAGATTATTAGTGATGAATCATGGGTTTATGGTTATGACCTGGAAACTATGGCTCAATCCTCAAAATGAAAGACTCCAGACTTTCCCAGATCCAAGAAAGCCCATCAGGCAAGGAACAATGTCAAGGTCATGCTCACAGTTTTCTTTGATTACCAGGATATTGTTCATCATAAGTATGCTTCAAAAGACCAAATTATAAATGAGGAGTACTACGTCCAAGTTCTGGCTCGTTTTGAGAGATGCAGTTTGTCATAAGAGGCCAGAGCTACACAGGAATGGTGAATGGTTGCTTCATCACGATAATGCCCCAGCTCACGCATCACAGCTTGTCCAGCAGTTCTTGGCCAAACACCAATTCAAGCAAGTCCGTCAGCGTCCATACTCATCTGACCTCGCACCCTGTGACTTTTTTTCTTATTTCCAAAACTGAAATTACCACTGAAACGAAGGAGATTTGATAACTTGGAGACCATTAAGCAAAATTCGACACAGCAGCTTCACAGCATAACGAAAGAGGCATTTCAAAATTGTTTCCGGCTGTATCAGGATCACTGGCGGAAGTGTGCTTTATCAAAGGGGACTACTTTGAAGGAGACCGAGTGCAATAACCGTCATTGTTATATTTCTTGTGTTATTGTACAAGTCTCGATACTTTTTGATTACATCTCGTACAAACTCACTTCAACTAGCAAAAGCTGTGGAGTCAGACATCCCTCCTTTGACTCCACAGCCGCTCTTCCGACAGGTTTGTCTTCTAGATTTTAAAGCACAAAGATCTTCATCCACTAAAGCAGTCTGTCAACTAAACTGTAAGCCCTATGGCAAATTGTTCAGAATCAAAAATGTAATGCAAAGAATGGCTAGAGTGGCTTACGCCATAGTTAAGTAAAACGTATCTGTAAATTATTGCGTATATATATATAGTAACAACTGAACACACAATTTACACTAATTAAAAAAAGCTGAGGGCAAATAATGCCTTAACAGAAAAACATAACTGGGTCTGCAGCAACAAAGGCAGGAATGATAAACGGAAGGATTGACTCAAACTGCATCACATTTGCACTCTTGAAACTGTTGGCTAAAGTGCATGCCAGCATACTGCTGGACTTCTTTCAGAGTGCCACTGCAGTTTTGCAGTGGAAGCCACGCACTGATGTAATGTGGTGCACCAGTATGATATGCAGACTACTGAATTTCTTGTGTTGCATACCACCAGTGTCACACAGTTTAGTTTTGTTAAACATTTACAAAACTGAGCTACAAATGCAGTGATCCTGCTATTCGGTAGAGTACTAGTTGTCATAAAATGAGCATTTTATTACTATACATTAGCCATGCAGTGTTATGTGTTGCTTGGGTTACTGACCTGCCATCACTGCCTGATCTACAGTTCATATATGCAGCATTGTGTTGTACTTGTTTGGAGTGCTTGTGCTGCTCAGATAAAACTGCAAATCTGTGCTGCATGTATAGCACATAGTGAACCACGCACAACAAGGTTCTGTCAAACAGTTTTTCTTGCATGGTTCTGACATGCATCGGTTGAGCTATACAATGACAATGAGTAATCATCATCATGGCCGTGCTGCTCCATAGCCAAAAATGGAGGGCAGCACCCAAAGATGACCCCTTCAGCTGAAAGAAGACATCACAGTCCACACAGCCAAAAGAGGAAGGCAGGCACAAAGTTGGCTTTGTGGCCAGAATGATGAAATCACAGTCCATGTGGCTGAAAGAGGCAGGCACAAAGTTGTTTCTCTGGCCAGAAGTGGTGGGGCTGGGGCCGGGGCCTGTGAAGGAAGGATAGCTGGGAGGTGAATTTGGATTTGAGACAAAAAAGAGAGACACTCAGATGGAGGAAAATGGACAGTGCTGAGGGAGAAGGGATTCAGCTTTGAGAGGCAAGAGAATTGGGGAGCTGGGCAAGAGTGAACTCAGAGATGGAAAAGAGCTGGAGGAGAGTTGAGCCAGGGGGAGGCAAGAGCACAGATGGGGAGAGAAAGCTGGGGGAAATCAAACAAATTGGCAGGCAAGAGCAAGATGGGAGGGGGAGGGGAGAAGAGTGCAAAGTGGAAGGGGTCAAGTCTAAAGAAGAGGGAAAGTTGGAGGGGGGGTTTCAATTTTTGTTGGGAGAGGTGAGGCCTTATGATGTCATTATACAATACTCTAGTAAATTTTGAATCTTTGAGTTGTAATTGAAATATCATGGGCAGAAGTTCCAATTTTTTGAACAGAACGTCCCTGGGACAGTGGTGGGATTCAGCCGGTTTGTGCGAACTAGTTCCTAACATTTCCCGCGTTTGCTAAACCGGTCCTAACAGGCCTTGTCACTGCCACATCTGCCCTGGCAGGATTCAAAACACCTGACAGTATTTTAATGGCATCAGAGGGATCACGACATCGAGAGAAGCCCCCAGTGCCATCAAAATATTGTCAGGAGTTTTGAATCAAGCCAGTGCAGATGCGGCAGTGACAACCTGTAAGGACTGGTTCGGCAAATGCAGGAAATGCTAAGAACCAGTTCACGTGAACTAGTGCAACCCAGCTGATTCCCACCACCGACCAAACCAATTCCTAGGTGGTTTTGAATTCCACTACTCCCCCAGGAGTACAAATTATATGATGACCATGTTAATTATTATTGCGAGACATACCAAGAATGCTGATCACTGAAGTATTAGTTGCTGGATATATTATATGCTGGAAGTAGTGGTCACTGGTACTAGTTGCGTTTTATATTAGTAATATAGTGTAGCTGTTGTATTACAAAAACTGGTTGTATTCCAGGTTTACTCTGCATTACATACTATCAGAGCTGGGCATGATCTGGACACAACATTCCATCCTGCAAGGCCTTCCAAAGCACACTCTACATCCCCTCCAACTAGCACAAAATACTGCCACCCACCTCATCATGGGGGCACCTAAGTAGGAACACATCACCCTGGTACTAAGGAATCTACACTGGCTCCCCACTGCAGCACATATTAAATATAAATTCATCATCATCTTCAAACCTACTCATAATCAAGCAGCAGATTGCTTACGCCCACTCGTACAATTATACCCCAAATACCAGAGCCAGGAGACAACGGAATCAGAACACACTCAACATTCCATCATATAAGGTGAAAGGTTCATAGGCAACATGTCAGATCATTCTCGATCTATGGACCAATACTATGGAACTCGCTCCCAAGCACCTGCAGATCCATCGAAGACTGTAACGACTTCCGAAAGAAGCTGAAAACCTACTTATTCCAAGAATTCTTTGCATCTGATACATAATGTAAAATCATACCCTAATGCCCACCTCCCCAAAATGTAAAACACATCCCACCATGATGGGCATACTGTATATAAGTTAACTTGGTATATGTGTTTTTGACCACCCAATCATTCAATGTAACCCCAATTGTTCAGGTCCATATAAAACCATTTTGATAACCTGAAAAGCAGTATAGAAAAAAACATTAAATAAACATCATGCAAAGAGACATCATGCTTGGCAAGGTTGAAGGTCAATGCAAAAGAGTAAAACCAGCAATAAGATTGATACAATAACAGCAGCTATGGATGCCACCCTATCAACAATTAGCCATCTGACTGAAGACCAAAGAGAATTTAGGACAACTATCCACAGGCTTGTCATGAGTGTACATCGACTCAACTGCACATAACAATACTGAGTACTAAATATTTTAGATCCCAAACTTTGATCCATAGGACAAGGAAAAGAAAATAGAGAGGTTGGTGGCGATTGGCTGTGGAGACAAAGGAGACAGGTAGGGACCAGCTAGGGGAGAGACAGACTGGTGGGGACTGATTAGGGAGGGAGAGACAGACTGGTGAGGATAAGAAGGGGAAAGGAGATCGAGAGCCAATCAGGACATTCTTGGCCCTGAGAGTAGGCATCCCAAACTTTTAGCAGGTCAGTAAGAGGTTAACACAACCAATAAGGTTGGGAATCTTTGATTTAGAGACTGGCTATGTTAGGAATTAGCTGTGTTAAGTTTAGTACCAGCTCTAGCAGCGTGTAACACACCCTGGGAATGTTGAGCATTAGTTGTATTACACGTTGGCAGTGCTGGGCTTTGGCTGTATTAAACGCTGGCTAAGCTAGGTACTGAATGTGTCACACATTAGCAAAGCTGGGTAATGGATATTGGCAGAACTCAGCTGGGTAAAGGTCTGTTAACACGCTAGCACAACTGGGTACTGGAGATATAACCTTTAATTAGTGTTGTAGGAGAGTCTCTCTGGGAGCTCTAGACCACATGGGGTGAAGTCTGGCGGGAGAGGGGCATCCATCCCACACTTCCGGTATGACACACAGCGCCCTACACTTACCTATCAGAACGGGACATTGTACCCTCCCCAGTTCCATCCTGAACCGTAGCTGTTTCTTCCTCTCCCCGCTGCTGCTCCGCCATCCCTTCTCCACTTCCAGCCATATCTGTCCTCCTCCTCTCTCTTTCTCTCTCTCGCCCTGCCTGTCTGGCTCCCGCCTTCTCCGCCCACGAAAACCGGCAGCGAGCGACGCGCGCGGCCCGCCGGGACTGATAGTCTCAACCTCATAGCTCGGAGGGAGGAGAGTGCGCCTGAAACTACAACTCCCAGCAGCGTTTGCGCCGCAGGGGATAGAAACAGAAGGGTAGCGGGTGGCGGGCGCGAAGTAACAAAGGGATGAGCGTGCTGCAGGCGGTGCAATGATAGTGGTGTGTGTAATATAGTGACTCAGCTCAGCTCTTCTCTTGTATGTGCCAGTACTGAGGTTTGTCTATTAAAACTGCCTGCAAAGGTGTGTCCCACTCCACTCCCGTGCCTTTGCATTAACTACATGAAACCCTCATCGTAAACATTTATTTGGCTTATTCTAGTGTATTTTAAATGTAAATTTAAAAATCTCCATATTCTTTTTATTTCCAGGGTGATACACGTTGTTAGAGCTGGTACTAAACATAATACAGCTGTATCTCTGGAATGAGACAATTAGCTTAAGTTTCATGCGAGCGGTAGTAGTTGTAAATGGATGTTGTGGAGTTTTTTTGCCGGTATCCAGTAACAGGAGAGCCTCATTGACAGATTCTTCCTGCTGCCTATTTCTGCAATTCTAGCCAGCGCCTAACCAGTCTACCCGCCCTTCCTTTGTTGCGTACTTTTCTCCCTAACCAGCACCACATCACTGCCGAATGCAGTGAGATGGGGTCTGGAAGAGAATGAACGGTTCGCCGATTCAGATAACTTTAGTGTCAGGATGTTTACACATATTTGTAAAGTAAAACATTAACTATAGTGATTAAAGCATAAGGTTGAAAGAAATACTTTACAAAATAGTAATGGTAACAAAAAAAAAATAAATTACTGGGTACAAAAAAGATAACTAGGCCAATGCCAAGGTTCTGGTGCTTGTTCATATTATCCCTAATCAGATACAATTAAATAGAGAGAGAAAGGAAACAGTGGGGTAAATCCAAATCCCCCCTCCTCCATAATAGGGCAATTGTCTTATCTAGGAGCAGGAAGAGGGGTTCCGTGGTCAAGGCTTGTTGGGGTCCAGAAGATCTGTCAGTCAATGTGGGGATAGGGAGGCCAGCAAAACAGTGGCATCTCTAGAACAAAGTATCTGGTGTGGCAGTGGGAATTGGGAGGAGAAGATAAGACAAGCCCAAGTAACATTTTGGTTCATCATACTTGCCACCACTTCACACCTCTTCCAGTTCATCTGGATTTCTTTAACAAAGGAATGACAACAGAATGCCACAGGGCCTATGAATAGGCAATAATTGCAAATATTAACACTAGTCCTTAGAACAGTGCTCTTCAAATTTTTATTCTGTATGACCTGTTTTAACTGAAAATTCACATGACCCCCAGATGATAATGAAATCAAAATAGCAGGTCTCCAGCCTCCTTCCACTCATCTAAAGCAGTAGAATAGTAGTGGTAGCAGCAGTCAGTACTAGGGGTCCCTTGTGTCAATGTGTGTGCCTACTGACCTCAGTACTCAGCATGGGTTTCCAATATAACAGGAAACTTAACTACGAAGGCACAAGGGCCTAGAAATGTTCGGTGACTGCCACTACTTGGTATAAGTCACAGTGAAAGTCCAGAGAGAATGAGAAATGACCATGTTTCTGTGACCCTTCCAATAATGATGTGATCCCAAGTTTGGGAACCACTGCCCTAAAACATACCTCTTATTGGTTGTGTTAGTCTGAAAATAATGACACTATATATCATAACTTTAGCTATTGAGTTATTTATTTATTTGCCTGAGCAAGAGAGACAGCAACAGACTTTTAGTACATATGAAACTGTTTTTGCCATTATACAAAAAGTTTCCCATTATATAGGCATACATCAAAGAGAAATTCCACATCATCCTTCTAGACCAGTCCAGACAAGTGGGTTGTGTTCCCGTTCCAGCAGATTGGTGGAGACAAAGAACCAATGAAAAGCCCAGGTTTCAATGACATCATTCCTATGCCTCTTTTCGCCTCTGCCACCAGAGGTCTCTTCAGTATTTCTTTGTCTCCAGCAAATGGTGAATGGATATTCTTCTCTCTGTAGAAAATCTGAAGATTGCGAGGAAGGGAGGTTGATTAAATGCTCGTGAATGACCACTTTGTATACAGAAAGATGGCTCTCTCACTTCAGTGCGACGTGGGAGGTTCCACTAGACTGTGGTCTTTCAGTAGCCATAGGAGGAGGGAAAATTTGTTCAGCTCCACACCGTTATCATGATAAGGGCCTGTTGAGCAGCCACAAATTGGAAGGATCTGGAAGAGTACAGCAGCCACACACAACCTCAACACCCCCTCTCCTCTTTTTCCCCCCTGCTCTCTCCTGAAGATTGCGAAGGGTTCTGTCTGCCAACCACCTTCCACACAGTGCTGTACAAACAAAATCAGCCAGTGAATCAGTTTCAGGAGAGTAGAGCTCAGCCCGGCACAGATCCTACACCTAGAAATCTCGGGGGCGAGTATCAAGGTTTGACTTTGTCATTGCCCTTGTTGGGGGCTCCTGGTTCTGGTTCTGTCTCTGAGGGATGCAGTTCAAGGTGGATTGCTAGCAGCGGACACATCCTCCACAGCCCGGTTGACTCAACTGGCCTTTAAGGGGAAGCTTCTGTTTGGAACGGATTTGGAGAAGCTGGTGAAGGACCTAAGCAAGACAATCTTACCACCTCCCAGAAGATAGGCCTGTGAAGCAGGACAGTGCCTCTTTCTTGTCCACCTCCATCTCCAGCCAGGAGATGCACTGGCTGGATTCCTGAGGATCTCTGGTTTATCGTCATTACCAACCTGGAAAGCCTTTCTTTTCCTCTGCTTCAGGGCCTCAGACTTGTTCTCAGTCCTTTCGTGGAGCACATGGGCCCAGGGACTTGGTGCCTCTGGTGGGTGGCAGGCTTTGCCTCTTTTTTTCAGGAATGGGCCCAAATTGCCAAGGATCGCTGAGTGTTAGACACCATTCAGTTCGCTATGTCCTGGAGTGTAAAGAGTCAATTCCCAATGCCTTCATTCTTTCTCCTTGTGGGTCTGTGATCAAGAGTGTCGTGATGCAGAACACTGGACAAGTTGCTACGCCGTCAAGCGAGGCAAGGGCAGGTGCTCCATCTATTTTGTGGTGCCAAAGAAGGGCAGTTCCTTCCAGCCCATTCTGGACCTCAAGGGGATCAACAAGCACTCGTGCGTCCTTTTCTTCCAGATTGAAACCTTGCACGCCGTGATTCAAGCAGTGTGCCAAGGGGAATTCTTGGCTTCTCTAGATCTCGCCAAGGCGTATTTTCTTATCCTGATCCGGGCGGATCAGCAGAAGTATCTGTGTTTTGCCATGCTTGGCTCTCACTATCAGTTCACTGCTCTCCCTTTTCAGTTCTCCACCACTCCACGGACGTTTTCCAAGTGATGGTGGTGGCAGCTGCAATGCCAAGGGATCTGTGTTCCCTATCTGGATGAGTGGGAGGCGACAAAGGAGCTGGAAATGCTGAAGAGCTAACTTGATGGCCCTTGCCTTGAAGCGATTGATGGACCATGCCACTTTCCTGCGGTTCCAATGACCCTGGGCCATACGGTTTTGACAATGGGCTCCCCAGCCTGAGAGAGTGGCATCCATCATCAGCAGGATCCAGGAGAAATCGTCCAGCAGTACGCACTTCCTCAGATGACAGGACTTCTGCCACCACTGCAGGCTAGTCTGCACCATCAATGGAAGCGGAAGCCTGTGCTGAAACTGCTGAGAACTCAGAGAGCATCGAGTCAACAAGGACCTCTGGTGCGGCCGCGTGTGGGCACGCGCTCACAACACCATCTTTATGATTGCTACCATTAAACTGAAGAGCTGAAGATAATCCCAGACTCTGGGGACCTGTTTCATACAAAATAGCGCCAGGCAGTCCAACAATCATCTGACTTTCTCCCCTGGCAGGAAAGCTCTGCCCACTAGAGTGTCGAAACGTTCTTCCAGAAATTCTGAGGACTGGGAAGGCAGAAGCTGGCTCTTTTCCTGATTGATCACCTAGCCAAGGCATTCCAAAAAGGATACCACTCGGGACATCATCTAAGTCGTCGGCTGCTTTATGTGTTTCCCCCGTGGCCCCTAGTGGGACATGTGCTTTGGCGTATAGAGCGCCACCTGGACAGGATTGTTTTGGTATCATTGCGTTGGCTATAGAGAGTGTGGTTCAGAGACCTAATGCAGCTCCTGCAGGTGCCTCTTTGACTGCCCCATCTCGGGGGCTGTTGCGGAGAGACCGATCATCCTGGAAGGCATGGCTATTGAAAGGAGACTGCTAGCGCATAAGGGCTATTCTCCAGCACTAATCTCTACTCGGTGCTCAGAGGAAGTCTACCAAGTCAGTATATGTATGAATATGGTGCCTCTTTGAGCGCAGGTGTGGTGCGCAGCACTTGGCTCCTGAGGCGGCAAAGGTGTCCTCCCTGTTGGCCTTTCTGCAGGATGGCCTAGAGAAGGGCCTCTCCCTTAATTCCCTGAAGGTTCAGGTGGCAGCTGTGGCCTGTTTCCATGATCCGGGGTGGGCAAGTCTTTGGCCTTGCACCCGGATGTGTCATGTTTTCTCCAGTGGGTTCGGCGTCTGCGTCCTCATCTTCAGTCTGATCCCTTCCTGAGATCTGCATCTGGTGCTCAGGGTCCCGATGGCAGCTCCCTTTGAGCCATTGAAGTGCACTACCTTTAACCCTGGGAGTACCGATGGGGTCCAAAGTGACCCCATTGCAAGTTTCACAACGCGTATCTCGGAAACTAGTTGTTCAAGAATGCAATCTCTTTATGACTTATCACATGTCAATATTCTCTTTATATTGCACCATGAGAGGAATAATTTTCATCCGCTAGGTGACGCTAGTGATGAATTGCAGCACAGAGTACCAGTGGGGTCATTTTTTGACCCCAGTTGCTTATGTCCGGTTTGGATCGTGATACAATTTGCAGTTTTGTGAATTTTTTGATCTGACAAAGGTATTTATCATTAATTATGTATCATTTATTTTTTGTACTCTTATTTTATGAAAATTACACATTTTCTGTAATTGATATCATACATTCTCTCATTATTTCTGATGAAATCTCAAGGCTTTCAGCTCGTTCATCATGATTATTGTACACCTATAGTAAAACTGCTTTGCGCTTTATTCAACTTTATCTTTATTTATTTTAGGTTATTGTTTATGATGTCAAAACGAAAGTATTCAGCTGCCCAAGTAAGAGAAATATTGCAACGAGATGCTGACAGTGATGGCTCTGAGTCGTCTGATGCAGCATATTCAGCAAGCGAAGAAGCATATCAGCCAAGTTCGGGCGATAAATCTGATGATGACAGTCATGATTCAGATGGCGACAGCAGTTGGTCGCCAAGTGAATGTGAGACTGATGAGCCGGTAACATCGCCTGCAGCAAAGAGTCAAGTTACAGGTCGCGGCAAAGGTCGAGGCTGTGCTGGACAGGGAAGAAGGCAGGAGTCCTCGGTGTCAGTATCATCTGTGAGGAATCTTAGTTGTGGTCGTAGAGGAGCTAAGAGGTCATCCACTATAAGCACAAATGTTGCCATTGAAGCCTATGTATCTAAGGATGCCACATCATGGAACAGAAAACCTATAAAGCAAGCTGCTGGAAGATACGCCAGAGCTAATGTCATGCCCGTACAACAAGGTCCTACAAGGTATGCTGTACAAAATGTTGATGGCCCTCTCGCAGCATTCCACTTGTTCATGAGGAAGAACTTATTGAATGAAATCATGATGTGGATGAGCAAACAAGGAAGACACATTTATGACGACACCTGGAAAGATTTGAAAGATGGAGAATTTCAACGTTTTCTTGGACTTCTGATCCCCTCAGGCATGTACAAGTCACGAAATGAATCCATAGTTGAATTGTGGAACCTTGAAGATGGCTGTTCAGTTTTCGGCAAAAATATGGCCCGTAACCGTTGTCAGCAAATTTCTTGTGCTCTCAGATTTGATGATGCAACCAACAGACGTGAACAATGAGGCGTGGATAAGCTTGCTCCAATTAGACACGTTTTTGATACCTGGGAAGCAACTCTAAGTGACGTCTTTGTTCCTGGTGAAAATGTTACCGTGGATGAGCAACTGCTTACATTTCGTGGCCGTGTTCCGTTCAGACAATATATTCCCAGCAAACTTGGGAAATATGGCATAAAACTATAGATGTTGTGTGACAGTGCAACGTCATATGTTCTGTGTCTTCAGGTATATACAGGAAGGAACTCGGACAAAACAGGAAACAGAATCAGAGTGAAAGGGTTGTGCTGCAACTCACTGAAGGATTGACATGATCAGGCAGAAATGTTACTGTTGACAATTTCTTCTGCAGTTTATCCCTGTCACGGAAATTGCTAGAAAAACAAATGACACTTTTGGGGACAATTCAAAAGAACAGAAAAGAATTACCTCCAGAATTTGTAACAGCAAAGGGCCAAGAGGTATTCACTTCACTGTTTGCCTTTCGCGATGACGCCACTCTGGTTTCCTATTGCCCGAAGAAAGGAAAAGTGGTTGTTCTTCTGAGCAGTTTGCATGATCAAGAAGAAGTAGATAACACATGTCCAGACAAAAAAACACGCATGATCTTGGACTATAATTTTAGTAAAGGTGGAGTAGATACGGCAGATCAAATGTTGCGCACGTATACCACAAAACGAATGACAAGACGCTGGCCAGTGACAATCTTCTACAACATGTTGGACATCAGTGCTTTGAACGCCTTGCCTTCATTGTTTGGATGTCACTAAATCCAGAATGGCAGTCCAAGTCAAAGCACAGACATCTTCTATTCATCTTGGAATTAGGAAAACAGCTGCTTCAGAGTAATTGCAGCAAGACTTCTTCCAGCATTGAAGAAGCCACTGATGCTGTTTGCAATGTTGGGATCCCAAAGAAAAGAGCAAGGTGTCACTGCTGTTCCAGAGAAAAAGACAAGAAAAGCAACATAGTTTGCACTTCCTGCAAGCGCAATGTTTGCAAAGAACATTCAGAAATTGTCTGTGTCTCATGCAAATGACTGTAGTACTTTACTGTGTTCATCAAGTGCATGCAAAAACTGCTTTCATGGCAACTCTTCTTCATGTAATTTTATGATAAAGCATTACATTTCAAAACATTTAACCTTCATATAATAAATAATTTGGAATAATATTTTGTCTGTTTAGTTTAAAATTTTCATGGTTAACAATTAAAATTCGTCGTGGGGTCATTTATGACCCCAACGGTATTCAGTGTGTGCAAAAAATCTCGGTAATTCCAGGGTTAAAGGATTTGATGCTCAAGACTATCTTCTTTGTTGCAATTTGTTCTGCAAGGCAGATCTCTAAGCTGCAGGCTCTGTCTTGCTGAGATCCTTCTCTTTTTCAAAGGATGCTGTTTCCATTTGGCCTGTGCCTTCCTTCTTGCCTAAAGTGCTGTCTCCCTTTCACATCAACCAGGTGATTTGCCTGCCTTCCTTCTCTAAGGAACAGTGCTGTGGGAAGGATAAGGATTTTTGCTTTGTGGATGTCCGGAGGGTGCTTCTCTGGTACTTGGAGGTTATGAATTGCTTTCCGAAGTCAGGCCATCATTTTGTGCTGTTTTGCTGACCTGCTCGAGTGAAGCAGTGCCCAAGTTTGACGGAACCGGACGATTCCAGAGAGTTTGCATGCCCATTCTTCCATTCTAGCATCCTCATAGGTGGAACAGAGCTCGGTAGCCCTTGCAGACATTTGTTGGGCAAGAGCGTGGGCATCACTTTCCACTTTTATCAAGCATTATTGCTTGGATGTCTGTGCGCAGGCAGACATGGCTTTCAGCTGAAGAGTTTTGCGAGTCACTGTGTCTTCTTCCAGCCCAGTATTGTAGCTTTGTTACAATCCACTTATCTGAACTGCTATAGCAGGACAATATGGAAGATGACATTTTATTTACCAGTTGATGTCCTTTCCTTGAGTCCTGCTAGACCAGCCCATGACCTGCCCTTGAAACTGTATTGCTCTGTTTTCTTCTGCTGCAGTACCCTTGGGTCCGCCATGAGTTTTATACTTGGCTCTGCAGGCTCATCTTCTACTGTCACCTTATGTTTCTACCTTCTTGTATATAGTTCACTACTATTGATTACTCATTGTTGCCCACATTTGAGGTTGTGTGAGGCTTGCTCTGTATCTCCCATATGCTTTGGGATAAATACTGAAGAGACCTCTGATGGCGGAGCCCGATAGAGGCATGGGAGTGATGTCATTGAAACCTAGGCTTTTCACTGGTTCTTTGTCTCCACCAATCTACTGGTGGGGAACACAACCCACTTGTCTGGATTTGTCTAGCAGGACTCAAGGAAAGGACACTATCTGGTAAGTAAAATGTCACCATCCTGCAGTGCAAAATTGATAGTTATCATCCTTAAAAACAAACAAACCTCATGTTCATTACTGCTGCAAAGAGAGCTTCTACCAAGTTCTGAATTGAGGACTCTGGAGACTTATGCAATCAAGACTTTGTTTTTTTATCATAATTACTCTTTGAATATTTTTATAATTGTTCTTGCACACTGAAAATATAGTATATATTTAGATCACTGAAACAAACTCCTACTTCAATGCATTTTGAACTGTATTTAATAGACATTAGAATTTGAAAAACTGTACAAGGATATGAAAACTACAGATGCTGTAGAGAGGGTAATTTCAAAAAGCCACTTACACAGGTAAATATTTAAAAAATTGCTTATCCTTGAAGACGTTTGAGATTTGTTTGGTGGCTGCTGCAAGAAGGTCTCTGCAATCAATCCTTTTCGAAGTACATTGCAGGTTTAGGCTGCACTTTACTTGGGTAAAGGATCACCACTTGTGCAGGCAGCATTGTGGACGGACTCTGATGTTACCTCCAAGGCCAGTGGGTGTCTTTAAAACTCAGTAGCTGCAAGGCTATAGCATGCAGCTGTGGCGTATGACCATCCTTTAGTGCACAGCCGGGCACCATCAGCGGTATTAGCGGCTCCAGGGAGAAGGGAACTCCTGCTGCTGCAACTGAAGACAAGCTCAGAGCCGCCTGGCTGCCCAAGCTATGCCTGACTGACTAAATCATGGCTCCACATTATTTTTTCTTTTATTTTTGTCACTCCCTAATCTTCTTCCCTCATATCAACTTCATATTCCCCCCTCCTTATTACTGTCTCTTTTCTCTGCTTATCTCTTCCCCAAGCTTCTCTTCCTCCCTTTCCTCAGCTCTTGAACTCCTTTCATTCATTCCTCTCCCTCTTCTTAAAATACTTCATCCTCATTTTCGCCGTTCTGTCTCCTTTCTGCCTCGTACTCTTCTCCTCCTCTTTCTTTCTTCTGGTGACATTAATCCTAACCCTGCCCCCCCAGACTATTCTCTCATTCACATTCCTCTCTCAACCATTCTGATCTCATCTATATTCCTCTCCTCCCCCCCCTCCTCTCTCTTGTGCATTATGGAATGCACATTCTATTTCTAATTCAATACAATAAGCTCCCCTTTACTCATGACCTTTTCATTTCTAACTCCTTTAGTCTTCTAGCTCTTACTGAAACCTAGCTTCTCCCCGATGACACTGTTTCGGTTGCTGCCCTCTGTCACAGTGGATACCAATTTTCCCACACTCGTCATGCCACTGTGGCGTTGGGTTTTTTTTCTCCTTCCTGCCAATTCCAACCTCTCCTTCTACCTTTTTCTCCTTTGAAATCCATTCCATCTGCCTTTTTAATCCATTACCTCTCTGGATAGCTGCTATTTATAAGACCCCCTGATAAGTCCATCTCTACCTTTCTCACTGACTTTGACTCCTGGCTCTCCCTATTTCTAGATTGTTCTTCCCCCTCACTCTTTCTTGATGACTTTAATATTCATGTTGATAATCTGACCCCTATACTTCTAAACTCCTTTTCCTTGCTTTGTCCTGCAATCTCCAACTTTGTTCTTCTGCTCCTACTCATCAGTGTGTTCGCTGCCTTGACTTGGTTTTCTTCTCTAACTGTTCACTCTCCAATTTCCATTCCTCAGTTCTTCCCTTATCTGATCATCACCTCCTAAGTTTCACATTTCATCACTCCCCCACCTCAGCCTGTTCTGTCTCCTCTTACCTTTTTAGGAATCTTCATGCCATCGATCCATTTGCTCTTTCCACTATTGTTTCATCACCTCTTTCTTCTACTTTGTTTTCTAAATCTGTTGATGAGACTATAGTTTCCTATAATACTGCCCTCTCCTCAGCCCTAGATACTCTTGATCCACCCATCCCATGCTCTGTAAGATGCACTACATCCCTGTCCTGGTTGTTCTTAACTACCCGCCATCTCCACGCCTGTGCTGCTCAGCTGAGCGCATTGGGCTCAAAACTTGCTCCCTTTCCGACTTTCCTCACTTCAAATTCTTGCTTACCTCCTTCTAGTCAGCCTTAGCACTTGTCAAGCAAAACTACTATGTCCACATGACTACTTCTCTTGCCACTGACCCCCGCTGTCCTTTCTCTACTCTTAACTCTCTCCTCAAGGCACCTCCCCCTCCAACACTCCCCTTTTCTTTCTGTCCAAATCCTAGCTGACTTTTTCCATAACAGAATCCACGAGATTACTCACCAGTTGTCCACTAGAACTGCTTCATCCCCTCTTACTCCACCTCAATACCAACTTTTCCCATAAATTTCTATTACGCTTTCATCCTTTGCCATGATCTCTGAAGATGAAACCTATCATCTTCTTTCCTTCTCCAAACTTACTACTTGCTCTTCTGATCCTATTCCCATCCATCTCCTTGCCTCCATTTCCTCCTCTATCATCCCTTCCATTTCACATATTCTCAACCTCTCCCTATCCCTTGCTACTGTCCCTGCAGCCTTCAAGCATGCTGTGGTCACACCCTTACTCAAGGCTCTCCTTATAATTATCACCCTATTTCCCTTCTCCCTTCATTTCTTGAAGAATGATCTATAATTTGGCAACTAAAATTTTATGCTAATGCTCTTGCATTTAGGCTGCAAAAATCCAAAGGAGCTGTACAGTGTAGGGAGTAAAGTACTTCTCTCCACAAAAGAAGAGCAAGACCTGGGCATAATTATGCCTGATGATCTTAGCTAAACAGGTTTAAAAAGGTGACTGTGAAAGCCAGAAGGATGCTTGGGTGTATAGGGAGAGGAATGGCCAGCAGAAAAAAAGGAGTTGATAATGTCTCTATATAAGTCTCTGGTGCGACCTCATTTGGAGTATTGTGTGCAGTTCTGGAGACCGCACCTCCAAAAGGATATTATCAGGTTGGAGTTGTTGCAGAGGGTGGCTACTAAAATGGTTAGAGGTCTTCATTATAAAGCATATGAGGACAGACTTAAAGATCTTAATATGTATACTTTAGAGGAAAGGCAGGATGGGGTGATATAACAGATGTTTAAATACCTCTGTGGTATAAATGCACAGGAGAATCTCTTTCAATTGAAGGCAAGCTCTATTTTGTGGACAGAAATACCTCATCCCCATATACTGTACTGCTCCTTTGGATTTTTGCAGCCCAGATGCATGACCCTGCATTTTTTAGCATTAAATTTCAGCTGCCAAATTCTAGACCATTCTTCCAGCTTAGCTAGATCCCTCATCATGTTATCTACTCATTCCTGGATGTTTATTGCAGATTTTGGTATCATCCGCCAACAAGCAAACCTTACCCGACAGCCCTTCCACTATATCAGTAAAAAAGATGTTATGTAGAATCAGACCAAGGACTGATCCCTGCGGCACACTACTGGTAACCACCTTCTTAGAGTGAGTTCCATTCACCTGTACCTTTTGTTGTCTCCCACTCAACCAGTTTCTAACCCAATCAGTAATTTTAGGGTCCATCCCTAGGGTGCTCAGTTTGTTATAAATCGCCAGTGCGGAACAGTGTCAAAGGCTTTACTGAAATCTAAATACACCACATCTAAGGCTCTCCCTTGGTCCAACTCCCTGTTCAATCAGTCAAAGAAATCAATTAGATTTGTCTGACATGACCCGCCTCTTGTCAATCCATTGGATCCAGAAACCTCACTATTCTCTTTTAGTAGCCTTTCTAATAATTTACTAACCACAGAGGTTGGACTATCCGACTTGTGGTTCTCAATGTCATCCTTGCATCTGCTTTTGTGTAAAGGGACCACATGTGCCTTTCTCCAGTCCTCTGGCACCACTCCCGACTCCAAAGAGGCATTGAAAAGGACAGGCAGTGGAGCTGCTAGAACGTCCCCAATTTCCTTCAGTATTCTTGGATGTATCCCTTCCGGACCCATGGCTTTGTCTATTTGTAGTTTAGCTAGTTCCTCACGAACAGTCTTCTGAAAGTTGTTTGAGATTCCTGACGCTTCTATTCCTGTTTGTGGGTGTTTTCTGAGCTCTTGCTCTTGGGCTTTTATTTTGTGAACATAGAACAGAAATATTTGTTAAGCAATTCTGCTTTATCCTCATCAGTTTCTGCATATTCCTCCCCTGCACCCTTGAGTCTGACAATACCACTTTTGCCCTTCCTCCTCACTAATGTAACTGAAAAATGTCTTATCCCCACATTTTTATTGCATTGGCTATTTCTTCTTTTTGTACCTTTGCTTTCCTGACTACTTTGCTAGCTTCTCTAGGCTTTTTGAAATATAGATGCCTGTCTTGCTCTCTCATGAAGGCCTCCCTCTTTTTCTTATCCTTTTCAGCTTCTTCTTTTGAAAACCATAGCGGCCTCCTTTTCCTTTTACATTTTTTTTACCTTTCTAACAAAAAGGTTTGTCCTTAAAATATCCCCTTTGAGTTTTGCCTGCTGTTTTTTATACATCCCCCCCCCCCCCCCCACACAAACTGTTCCGATCCCACTAACACCTCTTTGAGGTATTGTCTCATCTTGGCAAAGTTAGTTTTTCTAAAGTCTAAGACCCTCACTTTTGAATGAATTTTATCAGCCCTAGTCCTAATACTGAACCATACTATCTGATAATCACTGGATGCGAGGTGATCTCCCACTGTAATATCAGAAACACTTTCCCTATTGGTAATAGTTCTCCATGTAGAGAATCCAGGATCTCCTTACTTCTAGATGACACCGCCGCAGGGATGTGCCAATCCACATCTGACATACTGAAATCACCTATCAGTAGCACTTCTTTCATGGCAATACTGTGTATGTCTTTTATTAAATCTTCATCCACTTCTACCCCCCTGTGAGGGGGATCTATATATAACTCCAATGCAAATGGATTTTCCCTTTCCTTCTTCTTAGTTTAACCCACAGTGCCTCCTCTATTCCTTTTAAGCCCTTCAATTCTATACCTTTAATATTATTTTTTGAGTTTAAGGAGGTCTTTTACTAAAGGGCATTAGCTGACAGCACGTGTTCTGAGGTGCGCTGAATGCGCATTGGGATACGTGTTGTCAGCTAACACAGGGCCATGACAGTTACTACTACAACTACTACTTCTGATGATTTGTATAGTGCTACAAGGCATATGCAGCAATTCCTAGACTAACCTGTCTAACTCGCATTAGGGTCTCGAGTGGGTGGGGTAGGGGCGGAGAGTGGATGTGGTGTGCTCTGTGCAGTTAGCATGGGGTCGCTAACGCCACCTCAATGGGTGGCATTAAGTGCATCCGCACTAATGTGCCATATGCTAAGGAACAGGGCTCCACGTTAAATGCTTTCCACGCCCCCAACGGTTAAAGCAGTGGTGTTAAACCTAATGTGCCATAGTTTCAGCGCTGTTGGCATATTTGGTGGAACATCCCAGCGCCCTTTACTAAAAGGGCCCCTAATGCTCCAAGTTTTAGTGGTGGGGGCTACTTTCTAACTACATTCACCTTCTAAGTACGTTATAACTCTGCATGGAAACTTTTGTTTTTGTTGAACCAATGCATTTGAAAATTATTTTGGATAGGAAGAAGCAAACTGATAGGATTATAGTGATATATAATGTAATGCACCGATTGCATATGACATTGCCTTTTATTTCCTGGCATCGTTTTTCTTTTGATCTCAGAATCTTCCAATGATATGGGCTAAACCTATGTTTTCTATGATTGTATAATCTTGGATTGTTTATTTAACAAGTTTTCTATACCACCTTTCTTGGAATCAAAGCAGTTTACATTACAACTTTAACTGAAAATTACAGAGAACTCTTTTAGAAACATAGGAAGGGGTGACATGCAGGAGATGCTGGGAGCATAGCTTATTTACAACAGATGTATTCCGGCATGAATTATTTGGGTGCGAGTCATTAGGGAGTGTACCGGATTTCATCTTTGAAGTATTCGGAAAACAGGAAAGTTTTTTGGTTGTTTCCTGAAGTCCTTAATGTCCTTAGTTGTCCTTATCTTCTCCGGCAAGGAGTTCCAGATTGTAGGCGCTGCAAATGAGAGAGCCCTCTTTGAAGTTGATTTGTTGGCTTTAGTGAAAGAGCCAGGAGTTGGTATGGTTTCTCTTGTTTTGTCTTTTGGGTCTGTAGTTAGGTTTTGCGCTTAGGAGCTCTTGTAGGATTCCGGCTGATGTTTCGTTTCTGATCTTGAAGATTAATGTTGCAGTTTTTCCTTCTATTTTGGTATTTCCTATCTACTTCCAGTCACACTGCCAAGAAAACCCAGGAGCTTCTGGGTTGCCAGGAGTCAACACTGACTCGAAGGCACACATTGCATTGCATGTGATTGTGAAAGTGTATTTCAGAATTCCAATAAAAATAAAATAAAAATTGCTTATCCTCTCTGGGGCAAAAGTTGAGTTTGGGTGACTTTCAGGACATACTGTTTTGCTTTGACTGTAGCTGCTCTTTGCCACTCTCCCAGAAACTACAATCCTAGGCAACAGCTTAGTCTGCCCTAATAGTTAAGCTGGCCCCTGAAGCCAACCGATTGCTCAACATCTTGAAAACAAAGGGGAATTTTGCTTGTATACTAGAGCTGGATAAACAGTGAAAGACATGCAGCTCGCCTCCATGGCCTCATCTTCTTTATTTGCTTCTTGTTTGGAGTGGAAGAGAAGGGTTAGTGGTGGGGACATGGAGCGTAATGATCTCTGAGCATCTCTGCAGTCTGCTGCTACTGCCCTGGAGTTAATGGCAGGAAGTGAAAGGCTGCAGGGGGTGGCATTATGTAAAAGCTGGGAAAATGCTGAAAAAGACATACATCACTTTTTTTTTTTTCTTTAAATTTTGGGAAACATTTAGGAGCACGTTTACTAAAGTGTGCTTTGTCAGTACGCTTTCTACCCCAAAAATTAATGCAGGGGGGCATATCTGCATGTCCTCCTGCCATTAGTTCCTCACCATAATAAAAGGCACATGGATGCACTTACTGTCACCCCTTGAGCACTTGTGCTAACTGCAACATTCATGGTTATTTATTTACATACATAAATTATATGCACACAGCCTTCAGAAGAGCTGCTGGAGACCGAGTGCTACAGCGGTGGGTGACAATGGATATTTCATTTCACTGAAGAAGAAAACAAATTTCTGGAGATGATACTGAAAATCTCCACAAGAAAATACCTGACAACAAAGAAGCACAGTAATTTTATAAGGCATCAACAACGCACCTGTCAGTATTTTAGTCTTTTCAGCATTTAAGTGGCGCCATCAGGCACGGGATACACGCTGCTCTTCTTCTTCCCGCCGCCCAGCTGCAGCCCATAACAAGGAGGGCGCCATCAGGCGTGGGCTACATGCTGCTCTTCTTCTTCCCGCCGCCCAGCTGCAGCCCATAACAAGGAGGATGCCATTGGGTATGGGCTACATGCCGCTCTTCTTCTTCCCGCCACCCAGCTGCAGCCCATAACAAGGAGGGCACCATCGGGCGGGCCCGTGCCTGAGGGCTTCGCCAGAGTTTGGCATGGCCCTTAGGCGCGGGCCCGGGGGCGCTCTGGTGCTCCGTAGCTGCCAGGGTCGACCAGGCTCGATCGCTCCTCCACACATCGACTCCTGACCAAACCATCGCACGAGCTCCACCCCGGTACTTTCAAGTAACTCTCCTTTGTCTTGCCTCCCACTGCTGGAATTGATCATTACCCACCTTGAACTTGCTACCCATTGTTGCATAGAACTGCTACTCATTGTTGCATAGAACTGCCACCCATTATCCACTGCTTTCCATTGCTTGCTACCCATTGTTTTGCTTAGTACTGCTACCCATTGTTTGCAGAGTGTTGCCACCCACTGTTGCATAGAACTGCCACCCATTGTCGCATAGAACTGCTACCTTTTGCTTAGAGTGTTGCTACCCATTGTCTGTATACTGTTGCTACCCATTGTTGCATAGAACTGCTACCTATTGTTTGCATAGAACTGCTACCCACCGCCTGCTTGTTTGCCTATTACTTGCTACCCATTGACTGCATAGAACTTGCTACCCATTGACTGCATAGAACTTGCTACCCATTGCTTGCTCAGACCTTGCTGCCCACTACCATGGCCCCACATCTCATTGTCTTTCTCTTCCTCATCCTCCCCAACTGCCTCCCCTGCTACCAACACCCTCCCTCCTCTTTCCCCTACTCTCCCCCTACCGTCCTCACTTCTCCCTCCACTCTGCCCCCTAGCTTTGCATCTGCTCTTGAGCCTCTTCACACCATCCCCTGCATTCAACCAGCTCCCCTCTCTACCTTCCTCACTTCTCCCTCCATTCTGCCCCCTAGCCTAGCACCTGCTCTTGAGCTTTTTCACACAATCCCCTGCATTCAACCAGCCCCCCTCTCTTTAAAGCAACCCCACCCTCGCTTCCGTCGTATTATCTCCACTTTATCTTGCTCTCTAATACTCGTTCTCCTTCTCTCACCAGGTAATATCAACCCCAACCCTGGCTCCCCTCCGACTTCTTTCTCACACTAAAAAAAAGTTCCCCACGTACCCTATCTAATCTCATCCACATCCCACTCCTCCCTCCTTCCGCCCTCCCCATTCATCCCACAATCACTCCTCCATAGATATCAACTCCAACCCTACCCCCAAAAATAATCCTCACATAACCTACCCGATACCATCAACTTACCCCTCATTTCCCCTCCCTCTTGTCCCTCTTGGAGAGCACACACACCCAGACATACCCACTCATACCCTGCTCCCTCTAAATCTCGGTATTACCCTAGAAATAGACCCCCACGCTACTCTGATAAGAAATCCACACGTAACTTATCTAACCTTATCCATATCCCTCTCCTCTCCCCCCCCCTCCGCTCTCCCGTTTTCATGCACCCTATGGAACGCATGCTCAGTCATTAAAAAACCCCTTTAATTCACAATCTTTTTATCTCTAATGCCCTACACCTTCTTGCCTTGACCGAGACCTGGCTCTCCCCAGACGACACCGCATCCATTGCCTCTCTCTACTATGGGGGCTACCAGTTCTCCCATACACCTTGATATACTGGTCACGGTGATGGCGTTGGCCTCCTACTCTCTCCCTCCTGCCACCCCAATCACACTCCCCCCTCTCCTTCGAAGTCCACTAAATTCGCCTCCTCACACCACTCCCCCTCCGAGTAGCTGTTATTTATCGCCCACCCGACAAATCCAAATCAACCTTCCTCACCGACTTCGACTCCTGGCTTTCTGCCTTTATTGACCCTTCCTCCTCCACTCTTATTCTTGGCAATTTCAACATTCACATTGACAACCCCTCCGACCCCCATGCCTCAAAGTTCCTCTCTTACCTCCTCGTTCAACCTCAAACTTTGTTCCACTGCCCCCACACATCTACACGGCCATTGCCTTGACCTAATACTCTTCTCCAATTCCTCTCCCTCAAACTTCCACAAATCAATCCTTCCCTCTTCTGAACATCATCTCTTAACATTTACTCTTCAGCTTCTGCTATCCCAACCTCATCCTGTCTCCTCCGACCTATTTAGAGACCTTCAGAATGTTGATCCCATGACTCTCTCTTCCACCATTTCTCCATCTCTCTCCTCCATTTTATCCTCCAAGTCCGTCAACAAGGCATTATCTTCATACAATGCCACACTATCCTCAGCCCTTGACACTCTTGCCCCTCCCACCCCACGTCCTGTCAAACGATCTAATCCCCAACCCTGGCTTTCACCCACAATCCGTTACCTACGCACCTGCGCCCGTTCTGCCGAACGAGCTTGGTCCAAATCCTGCTCCCCGGAAGACCTTCTACACTTCAAATTCATGCTTGGCTCCTTCCAGTCAGCCTTAGCACTTGCCAAACAAGATTACTACATCCATCTGACCAACTCCCTTGCCTCTGATCCTCGCTTTTTCTTTAATACCCTCAATTCTTTCCTCTAGGTCCCCCCGCCCCCGATCCGCCCTCCCTTTCTGCCGAAACCCTAGCCGACTACTTCCATGACAACCACTTCCTTTGGAGGCGGGACAATGCTGCACGGAGCCCGTCGAGACAGGAAGGCTTCGCAATGGTTTTACAGGCATAGCCGCGGTTCCCTAAGAGACAGGGAGCCGCGGCTGTAGAAGAACAGCAGGGCAGCAGCAGGCAGACAGGGGGAGGAGGGGGCAGGAAACCTGCAATGGGGATGACATGAGGGAGGGAGGGGGCTGACGTGGATAGGAGGGCTGACATGAAGGGAGGGAGGGGGCTGACATGGAGGGAGGGAGGGAGGGGGCTGACTGAGGGAGGGTGGGGCTGACATGGACAGAGGGGGGCTGACATGGAGAGAGGGAGGGCTGACATGGACAGAGGGGGGACTGACATGGAGGGATGGAGGGAGGGATGGAGGGGGGCTGACATGGACAGGGGGGCTGACATGGAGGGAGGGCTGACATGGACAGAGGGGGGAGAGGGGCTGACATGGAGGGAGGGGTGGCTGACATTGATGGATGGAGGAAGGGAGGGGGGCTGACATGGACAGAGGGGGCTGACATGGAGGGAGGGAAGGGGCTGACATGGACAAAGGGGGGCTGACATGGACAAAGGGACGAGACAGGGGGACATACTGGACAGCCGGGTGATAAATGCTGGACAGAGGGGAGAGACAGTGCGGGTTAGGATTATAATGGGCAGATGGGGGGTGGGCTAGGACTGGTAATGGGTTGATTAGGGAAGGCTAGGACTGGGAATGGACTGATCAAGGGGGTTGGGACTGGTAATGTGCTGAGAGGGGGGTAGGACTAGTAATGACTAATGGGGGGCTAGCATTGGAAATGAGCTGATCGGGGAGGTTAGGACTGGAAATGGGCTGATGGGGGGGTAGGACTGGTATTGGGCTGATTAGGGGAGGCTAGCACTGGTATTGGGGTTGAGGGGGGACTAGCACTGGAAGCAAGCTGATTGGGGGGCTTTGACTGGGAATGGGCTGATTGTGGGGAGGGGAGGATAGAGCTGCTGGCCCTGGAAGAAAACTGGAGGCTAAGGCTACAAATGGGCTGATACGAGGGGATGGGAGAATGGAACTGGAAGGGAGTGGATCTGAGAGGGGCTGCCATGGTATTTGTACTAGAAGGGACTGGTCAGTGGGGAAGGAGGGGGACTGGAAGGGAATGGACACCAGTGGCAGTCATGGGAATGCAAGTTGACCTTGGAAGGTACTGAGAGTGAGGAGTGGAAAGGGGCTGATACTGGGGAGGGTTACTGGGACTGGAAATAGGCAGATAGAAAGACGTGAAGAAAATGAAAGAAGAGAGAGGAAATGACAGATGGACCATAGACCACAGAAAGAGAGCTAAGAGAAGACAGGAAAGCAGAAGCCTCAGATCGGGACCAGCATGATCAGAGAATAAATTGGGCAGACACAAAGGTAGAAAATTTTTTTTTTTATTTCATATTAGTGATTTGACTACAAAATCATCATAATTTTGAAATCAAATATTGTTACTTGTTGTTGTGATTAATTATTGTGGTTTAAATAAGTACATTTTATAAATAAAAACATATTGCAAAGGCCTATAATATATTAATAATTCAACAAATGATTACGGCGACAATGCGTTAACGGTAAAGGAAGAGAGACGCATTTGATTTATCATGGGGGGTCACCACAAGTTGACCAATGGTAAAAGGGGTCACGGTACAAAAAAGGTTGAGAACCACTGCACTAGAGGACAGAACCTTGGGCCAGAAGGACTGGGGTTTCTAGTCCCACAGATGCTCCTTGTGGTCTTCGGCAAACCACTTAATTCTCCATTGCCCATGTTCCCTGTAAAATATGTAGTTATCTCCAAGTTATAATGCCCTGTTCAATGTAATTTCAGTTTGTTCACCTTGATATCATGAAAAGCAGTATATAAGAAATGTTAAATAAAAATTAAAAAAATTAAAAGAAGAATCACTGAACATAAAAGTTGCCTTTGGAGAAAGTTTATGGACAAACCCTTAGTACAACATTGGCTTGAAGCCCAACATTCAATCTCTGACCTTCAGTTTCTTGTCCTGAAAGTAGTTCAGCCCCATTGGTGGGGAGGTGATACAGATAACTCCTCCTTCGCATGGAACAGCAGTTCATATACGAACTTCGTACACTACATCCCTTGGGCTTTAACAAGGAAATTGAACTTTCTGTCTTTTTGTGATTAGTTCTCTTCCTTTGTTTCCCTTCCTTCCCCCCCCCCTCCTCCCTCCCCCTTCCTTTCCTTCCTCCTTCCCTCCTCCCCTCTCCTCCTCGTTAAGATCCTTCGTGGTGACAAAAGATCCTCTTCATTTTTACTGTAATTCATTTTCCCAATGTTTAATCAGAACTTCCTTGTCGTCTTTATTTGATCATACTACTTTTAGGAGTTACTCAATTTGTATCATTGTCCTTTTGATCTTTCATCTTCACAGCGGCAGGAATTCGCCCTTTAAGTCTGTTGGGTGTGAGCATACCAATTCTTTTCAAGGCGGCATACACACAGTGCTATGGGATAAGATGAGAGTTTCTTCTTTTTCAGATGTTTAGAGCAACACATCGACAGTTTCCATGTTTCTGAATGAGCAGGTAAAACTATTCCCTTGGTTAAGATATGCTGTCCGTTGTATTTTGACACACACGAGCAGTTCATTTTAAAGCAACATGTTTATTCTTTGGCGATTTTATTTTAGAGGTTTAGTATTAATCATGAGTCTCAGCACATTTTTTTTAGCATTCTGATGCGCTAGAATGTTAAAAGAAAACACACACATCTGTCAAGTCTTTTGGCAATTTTCTTTTGGAGTCCTAGCCTTTAATCATTTTTTTTTTAAATCCTGACGTGCTAACATTTCATTTCACTTTCCTGGTTTATCAACAGTAGATGAAGCCTATATACATTATACCAGGCATGTCCAACAGGTAGATCGTGATCTACCAGTAGATCGCGGAGGGGTCAGAGGTAGATCGCCAGCCCCACTTGGCTCCTTGCCTTCAAAATGGTTCAAACCACTGTGACTTTTGCTTGCCTCTGCAATTTTATTTTGCCTAGCCTTTGCGTTGATTCTACACTGTGTGCCAAATTTATTAAATCACATGTGGTGGTATTTGAACTTGTTTGGCGGTACTTGATTTTATCTGGTTTGCTGGACAGGTGTTTGAGTTTATTTGATTATTTGGTGGTATTTAATTACACAGGTACACTACCAAAAAAACTGCCTCCAGTTTTGCAACTGATTCCTATAGATTTTGGGGTGCTGAATCCAGGAAAAATAGCCAAAATGTTCCATCACGTCACGTTTTCTTGCAAAATTAGATTTCTTACCCATATAAGGAATGTTCACATAATTTCTTTTTAGCTGACTGCAGTTTATTTTCTTGGCCCAAAATAGAGGTTTGTGATAAGGAAGCTTATCATAGTTCAGGAAGGAGCTATAGAGAAGGTGAAGTGACTCTGAACAAGCAACCTGTCAGTTCTGGTAGAAATAAGCAAACAGAATTTTCCCATAAAAGACTACCAGTCCCAGAATGCACCAGGTTTCCAACAGCCATTAGAGGAGCTGAAGTGGGGAAGCGTGTGTTCAATCAGGAGGGCTATGAGGTAATCCCTAAGCACTCATCTCAAAGGGCAGGGCCTGATTCAGCACAGCTGCGCTGTGTTAGGGAGGAGCACTCATCTGAGCAGAATAAAGGTAGAGTTTATTCTACAGAGAATTATCCTTATCCTGAGAATCAGCTTGAGCTTGATCATCAGTTTCATCTGAAGGATCATCAGAAGCAGAAGCCAAACCGGACGGACAGAGAGGGAAAGAAACCCTTTGGAAGAAGGAAGAGAAAAGCCTTTGAGAGGTCTAGAAGAGTCCAGAGCAGTACGTATACTGGGAGGCATTTCAAGGGCCAGCATACACCATTGGACTGGGGAAAGCCAGAGGAATGGTGCTGCAGAGCTAGGAATCTCCAGACGCTACCTGTGAGAGAGACGGCTACACGTGGAAGGGACCCTAAGACCCGTGCCAGAAGGTATGTGAAGAGAGATCCAGTGTCCAGGGATCTGGATTGGAAGGCTGGACATAAGAACTGGACTACATACTGGCCAGGCTATATAGAGAGGAATTCTAACAGCAATGGAAGCTCAGGTATGAACACTGATCTATGCCCTAGCTATAACCTTGAAAGACAGCAGGGAAACAAGTATTCTCCTGAAAGTGCTCCATTGAGAGATTCATCTGTGCCAATCCATGATATTGAACCCATGCTTGTTGAAGAAGGGGGAATGATTGCAGATGAAGAATGTGATTATATGGACTGCTCTCTGTCCAAACTCCTTTGGTGATTTTCTGTTATAAAGTACAGCAACCATCACAAAGAAATACAAACTTGTTCTTTAATCTACTCAGAAAAGGTCCTGAGTAAGATTTCTAGCCACGCAGTAGAAAGCAAACCAGCTAAGGGGTTTCAGCTGGATAACTGCTAGCAATTGAGCCTTACCTAATTGCTTGTGAGCTAGGAGAGAATCACTTCTGAATCTATGTGGGAAGTTATCAGAAGTTAACCTGAAAAGAACAGTTTTTTTCTTTCTTTGTGGCTTTTCATTTGTTGTTTGATATATGCTAAGAAAACATTAGCTAATGCCTGACAAGTTTGAATGTTTTCCTGATTTTGATTTTGTTTTTCCAAGTTAAACACTGGAAGCAAGTAACCTGATTTATGTGCTACCAAGCATATCTGTGTTGGGAGAAATAACCCCATAAATAAATATCTTATTGGCTTTAACACTTGAGCACAACTAAATTATTGTCAGCAGCTGTGTCTGGTGTGAATGAACTACATTGCCCACAATCCCTTGCAAATCATATAGAGATATGCACTTGCCAAGACTGTGAAGATTTTCACCCAGGCAGCCGTCTGACAGGTTGTAATGGTTAACTAACTAGAAACACTTCCTCATGATATTTTAGAGTGTTTTGTATTCATTTTATACATTAACAGGACAATTGGGAGGCGGGGGGCTAAATCCAGTACTCGCGCTGGCGTATGTTCTTTCCTGTTTGCCTCGCCTCGTTCGCTCGCTCAAACACGGTGGTTGCGACATGAACGTTCCTGTCAAATTTCAGTTTCTTGCAAGTTCATTATTACCTTTTGTTTGCTCAGTCGTAATCCAGCTTTATTCCGAAGTGGTTCACTACAGTTATAGTTTGCAGTGCTGTGTATTTGTGATGGCTCACAGAGCCAGAGGTTGCGTCAACTCTCCGGACAGTTTTTGTTTTATTTGTGGGGAATATACCGTGAAAAGCGGCAGAGGAACATTTCTGCATTTATTAAAAAAGTATATTTCGCCTATTTCGGTTTGAAGTTAGGCGATCAAGACAAACCGTGGGCTCCTCACAAAGTGTGCAAGACATGTGAGGAAGATCTACGCTTATGGATGAAAGGTAAAAAACAAGCATTTCGTTTCGGAATACCTATGATGTGGCGTGAACAAAGAGACCACAGCAGTGACTGCTATTTTTGCTCTTGCATTGTGAAGGGATACAACTTAAAAAATAAGAACGTAATAAGTTACCCCAACCTTCCCTCAGCAATTAGGCCTAGGCCTCATAGCAACGAAGTACCTGTGCCTGAACCACCAAAATCTTTGGATCATATTTGTGTGGACGGTTCTGATCATGATGAGACTCATCAGATGGCTTTTCCCCGATGAGTCCAGTACTTCCGAGTTTGAAACTGAACCAGATCCGAAACCTGAACTTTTCTCTCAAGCTGAATTGAATGATTTAGTCCGGGATTTAGGACTCCCAAAAGATGCTGCCCAACTGCTAGGTTCTCGGCTTAAACAGAAAAATCTATTTTCACCAGGAACAACGTTTTATTGGTACCGCAACCGCGAGACACAATTTTTGAAGTATTTCAGCAAAGAGGAAGATTTGGTATTTTGCAACGATATATACGGAGTGATGGAAAAGTTTAAACTCAAGTATGATCCTGCTGAATGGCGGCTGTTCATTGATTCGTCAAAAGACAGCATAAAAGGTGTTCTTCATAATGGCAACACATTCGCTTCAGTTCCTATTGCTCACTCTGTTATTCTCCAAGAAAAATACGAGAATTTGGCCCTGATTCTTCAGAAGATTCGTTATGATGAGCATAAGTGGATGATTTGTGGAGACTTTAAAATTCTATCCATGCTATTAGGGCAGCAATCCGGTTTCACCAAATATCCCTGCTTCCTTTGCTTGTGGGATAGCCGGGCCCGCGACCTACACTGGGGGAAAAAAGACTGGCCAATTCGGGAGTATTTGAGACCCAGTGAGAATGTTCTTCATGAGAGCTTGGTACCTCGTGATAAAATTATATTACCACCTCTCCACATTAAGTTGGGTCTCATTAAGCAATTCATCAAGTCCCTTCCAAAAGATGGTGAGTGCTTTCGGTACCTTTGCTCAAAGTTCCCCCGACTTTCTGAAGCAAAGCTAAAGGAAGGAGTGTTTGTTGGCCCTGATATAAGGAAACTCATTTCAGATGGAGCATTCGCTGAAACGATGTCTGAGAAGGAAAAAGAAGCCTGGGATTCCTTCAAGGATGTTCTCAAATTCTTGGGGAACAGGCGGGATGAGAACTATAAGGATATTGTTGCCAGGATGCTCAATGCCTTCAAAGAACAAGGCTGTAACATGAGCCTGAAAGTCCATTTCTTGCACTCCCATGTGAACTACTTTTCCGAAAACTTGGGGGCGTACAGTGAAGAACAAGGTGAAAGGTTTCACCAGGACATCAAGGACGCAGAGAGAAGGTACCAAGGAAGATGGAACACCACTATGATGGCTGATTTCTGCTGGTTGCTGCTGCGGGAAACCCCAGATGAAAAATACGCCAAGCAGCGCACCAAGAGAAGCATTCAGGGGAAGAAAAAACGGGCCCACCAGGAGATTGATTGACCCAAGAATGACTTTAAAATCTAAACTGTGTTGACAAATATCGTGTTTTTACTAAACTTTGAAATAAAAATTTGCTAGTTATTACCACAGTGTCGGATCTCATTTATTAGAATTTTATTTTCACACCATTGGGTGTTTGTCTTCATGTATTGCAATGGTGCGGTTTGCGTTTTCTATTCTTACATACATACCTGTACAACATTTTTTGCACATTTCTTTGCTTTGCTTTGTGTCTAACCTCGCTCTTATATGCTCAATGTTTGTGCACATGTATGTGGCTGTTTTAAGTGCAGACAATTTTGCTACCATCACAGTGTGTTTTGTTGACATTACTCTATTCTTATGTGCTGCCTTGTTACAATTTTCTTTATTCTTATTTGAATAACTACTAAACAATTAGTATAAAGAATTCATCCAAGAAACTTATCTCGATCGCACTCAATCTGAAACGTTCACCTCAAACTGCTAACCCAATGTAGCAAAAAATCTGTACGTGATGGAGCAAATTGGTTACCAGATTTGGATTCAGCACACCAAAAAACGTAAAAATCAATCGAAACATTAGAGGCAGTTTAAAAAAAATGTTTTTAGTGTACCTGTGTTATTGGTGCCAGTATGATGAATTCTTATTTTTACTTTTAGAACTGCATGTGTGGTTTTGGCATCTCCAGTCCTTATATGGCACATCATCCAGAGGTCTTCAGTTCCTGTTGATCTTTAATACTTTGGGACAGTGACAGTTTTGGACCAGATTCAGCCAGTGTTTATACTAACAGCAGATTTGGCCTTCTTACATCCAGCCACCCCAGTATAACGAAGATTAGTGTTCCAAAGAAGAGAAAAACCTACCACTTTCATGATGAATGGGAAATGGACTACTTCTTCATCACGGTGAAAGACAAGTGGTGTTGTCTAATTTGTAACTCCCCAGTATCCTTGCCCAAAAAGAGTAATTTGGGACATTGTAAGGCTCTGCATAGCAATAAGTTTGATGCTGATTTTCCACCCAAAAGTGAAATTCGTAAACTGAAGCTCAAAGAACTTAAATCGAAATTGGCTACTCAGCAGCAGTTGATGGCGAAGCCAAGGTCACATTCGGTCAATGCAACCACAGCATTCTTCAAGGTCAGCAACCTGATCGCAAAGAAATGCAAACCTTTCACTGAAGGGGAATTTGTAAAAGATTGTTTTTTTGAAGCAGCTGACAATCTTTTTGAAGGATTTAAAATAAGAAAGAGATCATAGCTGCTATTCAAGAAGTACAATTGTCAAGAAACACCGTCGTGCGGCGAATAGAAAAGATGTGTGGAGACACAACTGGACAATTGTTGGAGGACGTTTAAAATTGTGTTGCTTTCTCACTCCAACTGGATGAATCTACAGACATAAGAGAGATAGCCCAGTTACTAGTCTTTATCCGGATGTTTTTTGAAGACTTCAGTGTTAAAGAAGAACTACTTGGAATGATTTCTTTAAAAGGGAGAATGACCGGTCAGGAAATATTCAGTTCTTTCCATTCGTTTCTGACAAAGTGTAATCTTCCATTGCATAGACTTGTTTCCATCACTACTGATGGAGCAAGAGCAATGACAGGTGAGGTTAACGGTTTCATAGCCCTCTGTAGACAGCATGACGACTTCCCAGATTTCCTTTCTTACCACTGCAACATTCACCAGCAAGTTTTGGCAAGGAAGAGACTCAATACAAAGACTCATGGACATCACTTTCAAAATTATAAATTCAGTTCGTGGAAGATCACATCAAAGGCGGCTTTTCAATCTTACTCTTGATGAAGGGGCAGCGGAAATCATTTTGCACACAGATGTAAGGTGGCTAAGTAGGCACACATTTCTGCAAAGATTTCGTGATTTGCTGAATGAAATAAGAAGTTTTTTGAAGGAGAGGGGAGATGACCAAGCAGAGTTGGAAGATGAGGAGTGGTTATGTGATCTGGCATTTCTCGCTGACTTTACAGGCAAACTAAATGATATGAACCTTGAATTACAAGGTAAAAACAAATGCATTGGCGAGATGAGTACAGTTTCATCCTACAAGAGCAAATTTGAGCTAATGCTGACTGACCTTGCAAACACTTTTGATCATTTTCCTAATACGCAGGACCATCTGGGACAATATCCAAATTTTTGTTTTTCAGGACGAGAAGTATGTGACAAATTCTGTTATCCAGAAATTTGAAAATTAGATTCTGTGACTTCCAAAAAATTGGAACAGTTGTGGAGTACTTGTCATACCCATTCAAAGTAGATTTGGACATTAAAGAAATTAGAGAGGCCGCGGGCAGGGTCCCGGCGGCCGACCTTAACCGGGCGCGCGGCCCGGTGTGGGGACCCTGCGTGCAGCCACGGCTGGAGGCGCGTGGGCAGGGGAATTTTGAACCCATTGGCTCCCGGCGAATGCAGCCACACGGGAGCCAATGGGGAAGCCGCCAAGGGAGCGCGGCTGGGAGGGGGAGGAGTAGGCTGGCAGTCTCCGCGTGGTCCGTCGCTGTGTCGGAGTCCTGAGGGGTGCCGGATTCTTTTTGGCTGGGGCCTGCGGCGTCAGCGGTGCTGGGTCTTGCTTTTCGGTGCTGGCGGTAGAGGTGGTGTGCGGCAGTGTATCCGGGCTGCGGTAATGGTCGCAGGCAGGCAGGAGCGGAAAGGCAAGTGCTGGTCAGTTGGGGCAGGTGGAGGTGGCTTGGCGGAGAGGTCCTCTGGGGGTTTTGGGGCGAGTGGCTGGTTAGGCACTTGACCTGGATTGGGGTCTTGGAAAGGGGGGCGGTTTTCAAGGAAATATATAAATAAAAACCAAAAACCAAAACTATTGCAGAAGAACAACGAGGGTAAGGCCTGTGGGATATTTCTCAGGGTAGCCTTCCTGGGCTCCTTCTGCACAGTTAAGGGGGCGGTTGCGGTGGAGTTCTGGCACGTGGAAGAAAGGGGCTGATGCCGCTGCGGGGGGGGGGGGGGGCAGGGTAAGGCTACCGGGCCCCGGCGGGGGACTTCCAGGGTGGAGTCCTGCAGGAGGGGAGCTGGTGGGGGCGAGGGGGAGGTCGAGGATGTTGTGGGGGGTTCTTCTTTGGGTAGGGGGTTGCGTGGGGTGGCGGCTCCAAGAGTGGGTGCCTTGAGGGGGCGGGGGATGATTCAGGGGCGTGGGGGATCTCAGGGGGAGCGGAGGGCAAGAGGGGGAGGGACCCGGGTGGGGAGGGGTCGGGCTAGGGGTTGCACGCCGCGTGGGTCTAGGCGAGCTAGTGGTGCTCAGCACAGGAGCATGGGGGCGCTGTGTGAGGGCACTGGTGGGAGTGCAGGGGAGGGGGGTGGCGGGGTGAGTGAGATGGGGGGGCAGGGGCGAGGGGGGGTGTCGCAGACGGGTGGGGTGCCTTACACTCAGGGTGCTCCCTCCCCGGCAGTGTGGCCGCCGGTTCAGGGGGGCTATGTGGCGGGGGGAGGCCATCGCCTTGGGAGCATTGGGTAAGCGGGGACAAGGTACTTCGGCGTCGGATTGGGGCGCGGCATGGTCCCCCATGTGGCCTTCGGCAGTTTCCCCCCCTGTTTTTTCGCTTTTGTCTCCACAGGCGCGGGGGATGACGCAGCCTTCGTGGGGGCTCAGTGTTGGGAGCCAGGATTGGATTCCGCCGGCGGACGGGAGTGGCAACAAGGCGAAGTTCCGTGGAGGTGGCGGCCGGCGGAGACCAGGTTGATGCAGCGCGGATCGGCGAGGAGTGTCGCCAGGTGGATCAGGAGCCCGCAGCGACTTCTGCACCAGATGGACAGGCTGCAGGTGAGTGGTCGGGGGACCAGGGTGAGGGTTCGTCGCACCCGCTGGGGCGGGGCAAAGCGTGGCGCGGGACTCGGAAGAAGAGGCATCGTTCTTGCCGTCGACAGCATAGTTCCGAGTCGTCTTCCTCCTCCTCCTCGGGGGATTCGTCCTCGTTGGGAGGGGAGGTGTTGAGGCAGGAGGGCGTCGGCTGTGGGGCATTGGGGTCCAGGGCTGGGGGAGGGGCCCCATCGGTGGTTGCGTTCCCAGAGCTGTGGGAGGGGGTTCCAGAGAAGCTTCGGCGGAAAATACGAAAACGGCGTTACATCGATATCTTTCGGCTGTTGGAAGGCATAAAACGGTCAGGGGAGAGCCGTAAAAAGCGGAAAGAGGATGAGAAGGCGGGTCGGATTCGGAAAGTGGCTCGCAATGTGGTGAATTGGACTCAGGCTTTTCTGCGCCTGGCCAGTGTGTGGGGGCATTATTCACCGGAGCATTATGGTATGTTACTGGCGTATGCGGATTCTATTTTGGAGGCCTCACAGACACACGAGGGCTGGGCGTGGTTAAATTATGACGAAAAGTTTAGGGACAAGATGGAGGAGAACAGATTGTTGTCCTGGGGCACGCAGGACATCAACCTCTGGTTGTCGCAAATGTCTGCTAGATCAGGTCTGGGTACAGGGAGTAGTGGGGGGAGAGGGGGTATGGTTGGCGCGCTGGGGGGGGCCGTTCCTTTCGGTCAGTGGGGGGTGGTTTGCAGCAGAAAGTCGGGACGGGGGGGGTCAGCGATGTGTGTTGGCGGTTTAATAGGACCACCTGCCCCTTTCCGGACTGCAAATTCAAGCACTTCTGCTCAGTTTGTGGCGGGGGACTCTCCGCTATTAAGTGCAGTAGAAGAGGGTCCAATGGTGCCACGGGGTCCGGACCCAAGACTCAATGAGTTGGGTTGCCGGGCGCCGACTCCGGTACGGTTGGAATCCTTGTGGAGTTGGCTCCAGCGGTTTCCGCGGAAGCGAGACAGGGATGTGTTAGGGAGGGGTTTTCAGTTGGGCTTTGTTCCAGTTCGGGGTTTGGTGGGGGCTGCTTGTGCCCGGAATTCGCCTTTGGTGCGGCGGTTCGCGGCAGTGGTGCAGGACAAGTTGGCAGGGGAGTTGAAGTTGGGGCGGATCGCGGGTCCGTTTGTTGACCCTCCTTTCCCAGACATGGTGATTTCTCCATTGGGGATAGTACCTAAGAAGGTGCCGGGGAAGTTTCGGCTCATTCACAATTTGTCCTCTCCGTTGGGTGCGTCGGTGAATGACCATATTCCATGGGAGCTATGCTCGGTGCGGTTTGCGTCTTTTGATAGGGCTGCGGAGATGGTGAGGGCGGCAGGAAGGGAGGCACTGATGGCCAAGGTGGATATTGAGTCTGCCTTCCGCTTACTGCCGGTACATCCTTCCTCCTTTCCTTTGTTGGGTTTTCGTTTTCTGGGGGAGTATTATTTTGACAAATGTATGCCGATGGGGTGTTCCGTCTCCTGTGCTTACTTCGAGAAGTTCAGTACGTTTCTGCAGTGAGTGTTGGGTCAGAAGACGGGCTCGCGGAATGTGGTGCACTACCTGGACGATTTCCTGTTCGTAGGTTCGGCCCATTCCGATGAGTGTCAGCAGCTGTTGGCTGGGTTCAGGGAAGTATCGCAGGAGCTGGGTGTGCCATTGTCAGCGGAGAAAACTGAGGGGCCTACGACAAGGCTCACATTCCTAGGGGTGGAATTGGACTCCGTCGATATGATCGCGTGGTTGCCGCCTGAGAAGGTGGCTAGTTTACGGGCGTTGGTGGCTAACGTTCTGGTGTCCTCCAAGATAACCTTGCATGAGATGTAAGCCTTACTGGGATCTTTGAACTTTACCTGTAAAGTGATTCCTATGGGCAGGGTGTTTTCCAGGCGCTTGGCGGCTTCAACTGCGGGGGTGCGTAAGCCACACCACAGAATTAGAGTCACAGAAGTGATGAGGGCAGATTTACGGGTTTGGAGCTGATTTTTGGAGGATTTTAATGGGACTTCGGTTTTGTTGGGAGCTGAGGTGTCCAGCGCGGGGTTGGAACTGTTTACGGATGCGGCAGGGGGCGCTGGATTGGGGGTGTACTTCAGTGGGGCCTGGTGTGCGGATAGGTGGCCCCAGGCTTGGTACGACTCGGGTTTGACCACCAACATAACTTTCCTGGAATTGTTTCCGATCCGGGTGGTATTGGAATTATGGCCGGATAAGTTGCGTGATCGGCGGATAGTTTGGTGGTGTGATAATGAGGCTGTGGTTAGCGTGGTTAATCGTTTCTCCCCCAAGTGTTTGTGGGTGGCGGGGTTGATGCGGGAGGTGGTGTTGGCATGCTTATATTTGAATGTATCTGTAAGGGCCCGGCACCTCCCCGGTTGTAGTAATCAGATAGCTGATGCTCTTTCTCGTTTTTCAGTGGGAGCGGTTTCGTGCGCTGGCCCCAGAGGCGGACAGAGAAGGATCCGTAGTCCCAGAGACATTGTGGAGCATTGGCCTGGAGGAATGCTGAACCTGCTGCGAAGTTTGGTGGCGGCAGGGACGTGATTGGCGTACCAGCGTGGCTGTGACAAGGTGGCCAAGTTTTGGGGGGAGCGGGGGTGGCAGGCGGGCTGGGTGCCGGATGGCCTCATTGGTTGTTATATAGCGGAGGCTAGAGGTCGCAGGTTGTCCAGATCGACGGTGCGTTCGCATTTGGCAGAGTTCTACTTTTTTGCGAGTGCCGTGGGCTGGGGCTCTACTGTTGGTGAATTTTTGGCGCGTCGGCTCCTGCAGGGGTGGGAGCGGGTTAGGCCGTCACCAGCGGACCCGCGGAGACCAATTACACACGATCTGCTGGTGCGTCTCCTGGCAGTGTTGCCTCGGGTGGCGGCATCCCGATTTGAGGTTGTTCTATTCCGGGCAGTTTTTTGTCTTGCTTTTTTCGGGGCTTTTTGGATTGGGGAGCTGGTGGTGAATTTGGGCAGGGTGGGGGGCGGGGCGGCATGCAATGGCACCATGTGCGTTTGGAAATGGGGCAGCTACGGATCCTCTTGGAGAAATCCAAGACGGATCAGCGGGGAAGGGGTTTGTGGGTTATATTGCAGGAGGTCGCGGGACTCATTACGTGCCCAGTGGTGGTGGTGAGGCAGTATTTGAGGGTGCGTCCTGAGTGGGCTGGGGTTCTTTTTCTGCATGAGAACGCGCGGGTATTGACCCGTTTTCAAGTAACTGTGGTGCTACGTACATACGACTGTGAGGGGTCGGATGTGTCTGGGGGCGGGGGATGCTAACTGTTCAATTGTTTTACAGATGGGGGGTCTCGAGCCTGGTGGAGCCTGGGTGGTTGGTCATTCGTTTGTCCACTGGGCGGGTCAGCGTGCTGCAATGCGGCCTGGGGGCCTGAATTTGGGGATGGATCCTGCAGTGGTGTCGGTCTCATGGCTGGGGCAGCGAGGACTCCGCTGGCTGCAGCTGCTATCTTTGCTACGGCACCACAGGAGGACGTCGCGACAACCGGCAATGTTGATTGTGCATTTGGGGGGTAATGACCTTGTCTCCTGGTCCTGTCGTCAGCTGATTAGAGCGGCGCAGGACGACTTTGAGGTGGTTCTGCGAATGTTCCCGGGGACAATTTTGTTGTGGTCGGACATTATCCCTCGGCCGGCGTGCTGGAGCCAGCGGCGTTGGTCTCGGGGGCTGACTAAGATAAACCGTCAGATCGGACGGTGGGTTTGTGAGAGGGGGGGTTATCAGATTATGCATTCCTGGGCGGAGGTGGGTTGCGCTGGTCTTTATAGGGGTGATGGTGTGCATTTGTCTCCAGTTGGCATGGATCTGCTCCTTAACGATTGGCAGGAGGCTCTGGAGTATGTCATTTTACGGGACAACCGCTGGTCGCAGCTTTAGGTTTTGGGGGGGCGGCGCAGCGACAGGGTTGTCGCTTGTGCCGGTGGCAGGATCCCGGAGGTTTCCGGGGTCCGGTGCCTCAAGGTACACTTGGGCAGGGGTGGGGTGCCCCTGACCCGGATAAACCCTGGCCGACATTTGCTATGGGCATGGCGAAGTCGGGGAAAGGGATAGGAAACTTGCCGGGGGCAAGTTCAGGGCCGTAGTGGTGGTAATGCACTTTGCTAAGGTATGGCTGGTGTGGTACTACTCCGCTATGGGGCTGGTTATGGTTTATGTTGTTGGAATATTGTTAATGGTTAATAATTAATAAAGCTGCGACCAGTTTGTTCCCCTGAAAGCCGTGTGTAGTGTCCTTTGGGGGATGGGAGGAAAGGGGTGGGGAGGGGGATAGATGCTGGCAGGGCCCGGAGCACCGGGTACGCTTGCCTCGGTTACTGCAGCTGCTATCAGTAAAAATTACTCATTGAACAAGCCATTTCTTGAAAATGAAATATTAACCCTTAAAAATGACATTTTTCTCAAGACCCATGCTGAGCAAGAATCGTTTTGGAAGCCAGTGCCTAGAGACAAATTTCCCAACTTGAGAAGATGCAGTGAAGCTGTACACTCCTGTTTCAGTTCAACTTATTTGTGTGAATCTGCGTTTTCCCATCTGAAAATGACAGAGTACACAACGTTCCCACATGACAGATGAACATCTCCAAGATTCCCTGAGACTGGCCCTCACGCAATATTCACCCAACTTCAAAAAGCTGGTGGATGAAATGCAGGCTCAGACGTCTCACTAATGAGCAAGAGCGAAATATTAAAGATTGTGCAAGATCAGCCTGGATCAATACTTTACCTAAATTTAACACAAATTACTCAATAAAAGTGAGAGAAAGTTATTACTCAATAAAACTTTAAGAAAAAATGTACTTTCCATTTCCCCTCGCAGTTCTTACTAGATCTTCGTCTCTCTGTTTTGTTTTTGCTTAATTTGCTTAACAGCTGTGTCACATCCAAGTAAATGACAGAAGGTTCATTAAATATGGGGGGGGGGGATCCTCCAACTTTATTGGGTTAAAATTTAATTTGAAACTAATTTGAAACTTAATTTTCATGGTGGTAGATCACCGGCACTTTTGGCTGGAATAAGTAGATCATGACCTGTTCTAAGTTGGACATGCCTGCATTATACAATGCAGGGCTGGTTTTTTATATTTTTCATTTGATTTGATGAACACTATATAACAGCCAGATTTTTAGGAACGGGCAAGAGGAATAATACTGTATGCTTTCATACACTCTAATGTGTCAACCCTACACTACAATTATCACCATACATGTTTAGTCTTGCCATAAGGAAACATCTGCATTAATATCGTTGGGCTGGTTTCATACATCTCAAAGTTGTTTTGGTAATCCTTGTGGAAGTGTTATCAAACAATGTTGCAAAGCTGGTTGCAACATGTTACAGCATATTTTTAGTTCCATATATAACACATCTTCATATTTACAATTGGGCTTCCTAATATATGTTTTTTCAATCTAGCCTTTTGCTAGTTGTTTTAAATTGCATCATGCAGCATATTAAGGAGATTATAATGATTATTTTATTTATTTTTAGTGGCAATTGTTCTTTTAAATTGACAAGACTGTAGAAGGTATTGGCACACTTTTTTTTATTTTTGTCTGTGTCCTCCTCATCTCTCTTTTATCTTTAGTTTGGTTCACATATATCTGTGTTTCCATGAATTTATTAAAGTTTTATAATATAACATAATAATCAGTACAGTATATACGTAGGTGCTATAATGGTTTTAAACAAAATATTTTTTCACAATTCAATTACAATAGTACTCTGGTACTTTATGAGCTTTTTAATAATTAGTATTCACTATATATATATAAAAAATAATATATATTCTTTTATGCCATATTATATTATCTCTGGGGTTAAATGTGCATGTGAGTGGCTTTTTATCTCTCCAGACACACTGTATTTTATTATATGCTTTCTTTATATGTTTTTATTATATATTAATTACCATTTTATGGTTTTTAATATTTTAAATGTCTTTTGTGTCTTATGATTGTTATTTATTATTTTATTTTATTTTTCTCGAGGTTTGTTTCTTCAAAACCCCCCTGAAGAAGGCCTTTGGCCAAAACGTGTTGGTCAATAAAAGGGGTTTTTATAAACCTGGAACTTGATAACTTTCACAAGAATACACAAATCACCTAAAGCAAGTTTTACCTTACCTAACTCATGTCTCACTCTCCATTGCACGTTCCCACTGACACCCCCGCTACATTATTCCCACTGAATGATAGTCAGACCTGTTCTGGCTGTTGTAAATAGTTATTCTGTTAATTATAGAGTTGCATACTTGTCCTATTCTCTGTAAATAAGGAATATTCTCTAAATCTATGTAAAATAGTTTAATATGTTCTTTGAAATATAGTTATTATGTGCTCAAAATGTTCTATGTAATTTAATGTTTACCACGTTCTCTGTAAACCGCCCCTGATCTCTGGAAGGGGCGGTATAGAAAAGCGCACAAATAAATAAATAAATAAATATCCGCCAGTCCTTGTACCTGCCTTTTTTGTTCCTATTTGCAGTCTGCAGGTACTTTGTTGCTCTGCTTAGTTTATCAGGTTTGAGCAGAGTCCATGTTATCGATCCGTACAGAACAATTGGCAGGATCAGTGTTCAGAAGTGGCAAAGTTTGGTCTTGGTAGAGATGTTGGCATTCTTTCAGAGGCACCATTTGAGTGAGGTAAAGCTACTGTTGCCTGACCAATCCTGCTGTGGACCTCTGTGGTGGCTGCCACCTTCTCCTACACCAGTGATCCCAGGTATTCAATTCTTGGACCTGCTCAATATGGATTCCATCGAAGTGAACATTGGCCTGTGATCCATCCGTGATCATAACTTTGGTCTTGTCTGCATTGATTCTTACTTCATACAACAAAAACAGCTCTACCTTCTCACCTTATCACAATATCGTTTAATCAGCAAAACAAGAGGAGAGAAAGCAAACCTCAGAAAATCATAAACAGAGCCTGTTACTAATAAATGGAGTCAAGCATCTGCTAGACTTAACACATCAATGGTCTGCTTGAAAACCTCTCCACCTTGCCTATATCATATAGCGTGGATGCCATACAGTGTCACACAACATTTCATACCCCCCTCAGCACCCTTATATATAACAAAACTAGAACAAAAACTGTTACTAGCATGAAATCAACTCATATACATATATAGGGGGTACAAATGACATTTTCAACAAGGCTTCCACTACTCAAACAGATGAATCAAAGATCGAAAACTCAACCCTGACGCCCGCCTGGACGTCCCTTCAGCGTTTTGCCTTCGCTGCTTCAGGGGGAATGTGTTAAGTCTAGCAGATGCTTGACTCCATTTATTGGTAACAGGCTCTGTTTATGATTTTCTGAGGTTTGCTTTCTCTCCTCTTGTTTTGCTGATTAAACAATACTGTGATAAGGTGAGAAGGTAGAGCTGTTTTTGTTGTATGAAGTATCATATATAAGCTCTGATAAAGATCTGAATTAGCGTTACATTGATTCTTAGGCTATAATATTGGGCAATGTGGTAAAGAATGTTGGTGGCCTCTGAATCCATGTTAGCAAATATGGCACTGTCATCTAAGAACATAAGATATGCCATACTGGGTCAGACCAAGGTCCATCAAGCCCAGTATCCTGTTTCCAACAGTGGCCAATTTAGGTCATACATACTGTGACAAGGCAGAGGTTGCAGAACCTAAAAATAGGGGTTTAAAACACTTTTTGTCCTCAGAAGCTGTCAGTAAAACAGGTCAGGAAAGGGTTAAGGATTCAGCCCTGAAAGCTGTTCTGCACAGGAAAGCAGAAAGAGAGCCACACCCTAGCTTCAGGCAAACCCAGAGAGCTGACGTGGGAGGAAAAGGGGCGGAGTCACACCTGATAGGGCAGCCCTGTTCACATAACCAGGAAGCAACTGTTAGTCAGCTAGAACTGGAAAGAGAAAGAGAAGGGGAACAAGGAAGAGAGAGAGAACACTACGTGGAGTTCCATGAGCAGCAAGGAGAAAGAGAGCAGTTCCAGGAAGGTCCAGGAGAGTCAGATCCAGGGAGAGATCTGGGGACCAAGAGAAGCAAAGCCAAGAGCAACCGATACCCGGTTGGCACAAGGTGCTTGGGGAGTTGCTGGCCAGACTGCAGAGAGACAGCCAGGTCTCAGGAGTGCCATCTGAAAAAGCTTCCAGGAAGGAACTACCGTGAGCTGCACAGCAAACAAAAACAGGTCAGAGACTATTTTAAACCTCAGGGGAAAAGGTCAGATACCTTGCCTGGAAGGGATAGGAGTAGTTCTCTGGAATCTCCTCTCAAAGCCAGAATTATAAAGGAGAGATTGGGAAGAGAGAAAGTCCCATTCAAAAGACTGCAAAAGTTTGCATACTACAGAGAACATGACAGGAGCTCTAGCTCTGAGTATAGCCCAGGTGCCTGTCAGCAAGTTACTAATTGCAGGCAGCACAGACACGGGCAAGAGTTAGACTCTGAAGAGCACACTGTGTTAAAAGAACTAGTGAAGCAGTATCATGGGAAATATTTGCCTCTCAACCAGAAAGTATATACTAGGCAGACCAGAAGGAAGGTGAGCCCTTTTTGTGATGTTTTAAAAGGTGCTGGTGATTTGGAATCCTTGCAAGTGCCTAGGTATTTTATAGATAACAAACGGAAGCAGTTTAAAGCACTAATTAAGCAGTGGCAGTCTGTAGACTCCCTTAACCCAGGTCTTAAGGACATATCAGACCCAGAGCTGGAGGATATGCAAATTGATGCACCATTAAGTGATAGCAGTGGATCAGCTATGGACTGTGGGTTTTTTTTATAGGGAATGAAAGCCATATAAGTGTATCCTGAAAAAGGAGTGAAAGCTGTACAAAGATATCCTATAGAAGTGCTGAGAAAGCCTATTTGCTATAACCTGAGTTTCCACGGTGAAAGGCAGCGTTCTGCCTGTGGGAAACTCAAGCCTAATTAATTCAGCTGTGAAGAGAAGTACAAGGCTGTAGAAGTTTTCCTGTGTTTAAAGCATGTATATGAAAGCAATGCCAATGGAGAGAAACAGCTGTTGTATTTGAAGCTGAAGGAAGTTTGAAAGCTGAATGTTTTGCTTTGAGTTTGTACCTGAGAAGCATCAGGGGATTCTTGGACTTTTATTTGACACAATTGCGTAGCACCATCTTTTGTCTGTGTTTGGGGAACTAGTTCACCAAACTCCTGTGCGGCAATAAAGTTATTGTTAAACCCACGGAGGCCTTTGCTGTATTTACTTGGACCACAACTACAAAGGACACCAGGCTGCAGCACTTAGAAGGTTTATAAATATGTATTCCCCTATGCATCACATGCCAACCCCTCCTAGGCAACCGCCTATATATACCAGAGGGTGCTGAAGTGTGACAGTACCTAGCAGTTTCCCCAAAAGACACAGGTTCCGCAATGCTTGTACTGGGTCAAGCATTGATATCCTGGGTCCCTTCTTAATAATGGTTTATGGACCTTTCCTCCAGGAACTTGTCCAAACCTTTTTTAAACCCAGCTACACTAACAGCCTTTACTACATCCTCCGGTAACAAATTCCAGAGTTTGATTACACGTTGAGTGAAAAAATATTTTCTTTTATTAGTCTTAAATAGTTTACCCTGTAGCTTCATTGCATGTCCCCTAGTCTTTCTATATTCTGATAACGTAAACAATCAATCTACGTTTACCCGTTCCACTCTGTTCATTAATTTATAGACTTCTATCATATCTCCCCTCAGCCGTCTCTTTTCCAGGTTAAAGAGCCCTAACCTTTTTAGCTTTTCTTCATAGGAGTATCCTTCCATCCCCTTTACCATTTTGGTGGCTCTTCTCTGAACCTTTTCTAAAATCGATATATCCTTTTTAAGATATGGCGACCAGAATTGCACACAATATTCAAGGTGCGGTCTCACCATGGAACGATATAGAGGCATTATAATATCTTTAGTTTTATTTTCCATTCCTTTCCTTATGATACCTAGCATTCTATTTGCTCTCTTGGCTGCCGCTGCACACTGGGCCGAGGGTTTTAACATGTTATCCACTGACGCCTAAATCTTTTTCCTGAGTGGTTCCTAATGTGGAACCTTGCATCGTGTAACCATAGTTTGGGTTGTTCTTCCCTAGGTACATAACTTTGCACTTGTCCACATTAAATTTCATCTGCCATTTCAATGCCCAGTCTTCCAATTTATCAAGATCCTCTTGCAATTTTCCGCAATCCTCTTGGGTTTTAACAACTTTAAATAGTTTTGTATCATCTGCAAATTTGATAACCTCACTCGTTATTCCACTTTCCAGGTCATTTATTAATATGTCAAAAAGCAGCGGACCCAACACAGATCCTTGGGGTATACCACTATTATCCTTTCTCCATTGGGAAAATTGGCCATTTAGCCCAACCCTCTGCTTTCTATCTTTTAACCAGTTCCTGATCCACAGTAATACACTGCCTCCTATCCCATGACTCTTTAGTTTTGCCAAAAGTCTCTGAGGGACCTTGTCAAAGGTTTTCTGAAAGTCTAGATACACTATATCAACCGACTCACCTTTGTCCACCTGTTTATTCACACCTTCAAAAAAACATAACAGAGTAGTAAGACAAGATCTTCCTTGTCTAAAGCCATGTTGGCTGTCTCCCATTAAGCCATGACTATCTACATGCTGAGTAATTTTATTCTTTATGATGGTTTCTACCATTTTTCCTGGTACTGACGTGAGGCTCACCGGTCTGTAGTTTCCCAGATCACCCCTGGAACCCTTTTTAAAAATTGGTGTTACATTGGCAACAATGTTCCCTCTAATTTTCTGTAGGCTGTGTGCGCATAAAATATTAGCTGTGTGCAGCTTTTGAAGGAAGGTTAAATTTTTGTGCGCCAAATAATGACACTCGGAGTTATATACTTTAAAATTTGACTACAGTATGTATACCACATTGATTTTAATCAAATTAAATGAAAATAGACGATTACTAAATGAAGTGAGAAATTTCTAGTAATTACAACATTTTAAGACGTCTGTGTTTTCTATCAGAATCAGAGCCGTAATTTTTGTGTGCTCTGTTGTAAAGTATGTGCGCTCGCTCGGCGAGGTGTGTGCGCGCGCACATGCGCACAGCTTAGAGGGAACAGTGATTGGCAATCCTCCAATCTTCAGGTATTAGAGAGGATTTTAATGATAGTTCACAGATTACTAATAGCAGGTCTGCAATCTCATATTTCAGTTCTTTCAACACCCTTGGATATATACCATACGGCCCAGGTGATTTGCTACTCTTCAATTTATCTAATAGTTGTACATCTTCCCGGTGTATCGATATTTCCTTCATTTCTTCCACACCTTTAAATACCACGTCAGTTAAGGGTAACATCCCTACATCTTCCTCAGTAAAGACCGAAGCAAAGAATTCATTCAGTCTCTCCGCTATCGCCTTGTCACCTCTTAGTGCCCCTTTAACTCCTCTATCATCTAATGGACCAACTGACTCTCTCACAGGTTTTTTGCTACGAATGTACTTGAAAAGGTCTTCATTTCGCGTTTTTGCTTCCGCAGCAAGCTTCTTCTCAAATTCTCCCTTTGCCTGCTTTATCAATGCCTTGCATTTGACCTGCTAGTGCTTGTGCTGTTTCCAGGTTTCGTCGTTTAGCTCTTTTTTCCATTTCCTGAAAGATGCTTTTTTTGGCAACAACAGCCTCTCTGACCTCACCTTTAAACCATGCTGGCAATTTTTTGGACTTCCTTCCACTTTTCTTAAAGCGTGGAATACAGCTGGTCTGGGCTTCCAAGATAGTATTTTTCAACAACACCCAAGCTTGATGTAAGTCTTTAACCTTTGCAACTGCTCCTTTCAGTTTTTTCTTAACTATTTTCCTCATTTTATCATAGGCTCCCTTTCGAAAGTTAAAAGGTAGTACTGTGGATTTCCTTACTATCCCTCCTCCACTAATTAAATCAAAGGCGATCATGCTATGATCACTATTGCCAAATGGTACCAACACCCTTATCTCTTGCACTAGATCTGGTGTTCCACTAAGGACTAGGTCTAATATGGCTTCCCCTCTGGTTGGTTCATGAACCAGCTGCTCCAAGAAGCAGTCATTTATTTCATCTAGGATCTTTATCTCCCTAGCATGTCCTGCCGTGACACTGACCCAGTCGATACCAGGGTAATTGAAATCACCCATTATTATTACCGCGCTGTAACTTTTGTTAGCTTCCTTGATTTCTTTGAGCATTTCATCATCCATTTGTTCATTCTGGCCAGGCGGTCGATAGTACACCCCCACTGCCATCGCCTTCCCCTTTTTACATGGAATTTCAATCCATAGAGATTCTACAGCAAATTTTGTTTCCTGCAAAACTTTAATCCTTTCTGACTCAGTGTCCTCTCTAACATAGAGCGCAACCCCTCCACCAATTTGATCAGCTCTATCATTACGATATAGTTTGTACCCAGGTATCACAGTGTCCCACTGGTTGTCCTCCTTCCACCATGTCTCTGATATTCCAATCATATCTAACCTCTCATTTAGTGCTATATATTCTAACTGTCCCATCTTATTTTTTAGACTTCTAGCATTTGCATACAAGCATTTTAAAGACTGTATTTTATTCATATTAATTTGGCTATTGGTAGACATGGGTAATTTGGGATCTTTAAGCTCTGTCTGCTCCATACTCGAGGGCATTTGGGCTACTTTACTCTTTTTTGGAACCTCTCTGCTTTTGGTAGTATCCTTCAAGGATACATTCTTCCGAACCATCCACTCTTGGGCGACTGTTGGCTTTCCCCTATTATCTAGTTTAAAAGCTGCTCTATCTCCTTTTTAAAGGTTAATGCCAGCAGCCTGGTTCCATCCCAGTTAAGGTGAAGCCCATCCCTTCGGAAGAGCCCCTCCTTTCCCCAGAATGTACCCCAGTTCCTAACAAATCCAAACCCATCATCTCTGCACCATTGTCTCATCCACGCATTGAGACTCCGGAGCTCTGCCTGCCTTTTGGGCCCTGCACGTGGAACGGGAAGCATTTCAGAGAATGCTACCCTGGAAGTTCTGGATTTCAACTTCCTACCTAAAAGCCTAAATTTAGCCTCCAGAACCTCCCTACCACATTTTCCTATGTCATTGGTACCGACATGTACCAAGACAGCAGACTCCTCCCCAGCACTATCTAAGACCTTATCTATGTGGCGCGTGAGGTCCGCTACCTTCGCACCAGGCAGGCATGTTACCAGGCGATCCTCACGTCCACCAGCCACCCAGCTATCTACATGCCTAATGATCGAATCACCAACTATAACGGCTGTCCTAACCCTTCCCTCATGGGCACATGGCCCTGGAGAAACTTCCTCGGTGCGAGAGGGTTTTACATCACCTGGAGGACAGGTCCTTGTTACAGGATCACTTCCTGCCACACCAGGGTGATGCTCTCCTATCACGTGACCTCTCTCCTCCATGGCAACAGGAATGCTGCCAGACAGGAGGTGGGACTTCAGGACTATATATCCCTGTAGGTCTCGTCTATGTACCTCCTCTGTCTTTCTTATGTTTTCCAGGTCTGCTACTCTAGCTTCTAGAGAATGGATTTGTTCCCTGAGAGCAAAGAGCTCCTTGCACCTAGTGCACATGTAAGACCTCTCACCAACTGGGAGAAAATCATACATGTGACACTCAATGCAAAAGACTGGAAAGCCCCCATCTCGCTGCTGGACTGCTGTCTGCATCTTAGTTTTTAGTTTTTGCTTAGATCTTTAAGTTCTTTACTTACTAAGGGTTGCTATGGATATTTATACCAATAAAACTGTACCTAATACGTTTAATATACTTTGTTCACCTGAAGCTTAATTGATCTCAGGTCCTTAGTGTATGACTGATTTTGGTAATGAGCTTCACCTGAGAGCACCTCCTGTCTTTGAAGATGTGTAAGTACCTATAAAGCTACGATTATCCCAGGGAGGGGTGGGTGGGTGTAGGGAGGGAGGGAGGGAAATAACACTTATTAAAAGAGGGCTGCTACACAGTACCCTGTCCTGTGCTGCTGAGGTAAGCTATATTCTTATTTGATTTAAATTATAGCTCTTTGCTGCTGCTAGGCTCTAACTTATTATGAAATTTAAACTACAAGCTCTCTGCTGGGTTCTAAATTTAACCAGAAAGCTCTCTTCTGTGTTTTAAATTGAAACTAAAAGTACTTTGCTGATACTAGGCCCTAAGTGACTATTAAATTTAAACTACAAGCTCTCTGCTGGGTATGAAATGTAACCAGAAAGTTCTCTTCTTTGTTTTAAATTTAAACTTAAACTGCTGCTACTAGGCCCTGACTGATTTAACAAAAATAGTGGGTCCACAGATTAAGTAGCTTTAATAGAAAGAATTCCTTTCAGAAAATTCCCAGAAGTGTATACTCACAATTGCAGATCTCTCTCCAGAAGTAACAGTTCCCTTTTCTAGTCTTTCAAGAACATTGTCGGTCAGGAAGTTGTTCACATCATAGTGGACCCCACATCTGTCCTCAAATGTTTTACTCATAATGGCGTCGATCACAATAATGAAAAGCATGGGTGAGGTGACATCTCCCTGGTGGACTGCAGTTTGGATAGGAAATTGCTTGGATAGTTCATTTCGGATCAGGACACTGCTGGTTGAGCTATTGTATGATGCTTGGAGAAGTTGGATGATCTTCAGCAGCCCTTGCTTGTTCCCCAATGCCCTCCACCGGGCGGGCCAGTGAACACAGTCGAATGCGGATTTGAAGTTAATGAAGACTTTTTGATGGTTCGCTTTCCATACCTGATCCTTTCCTCTACCAGTTGACAAATGGTAAATATATAATTGGTGCAGCCCTAATGTGGCCTAAATCCTGCTTGCTCGTCTCGACTGGTCTGTTGACGATGTTTCTGCAGCCTTTATTGTATGATCTTCGTGAACACCTTGCCAAAGATTGAAAGGAGGTTGATGCCATTGTAATTCTTGCATTCCTGGCTATCACCTTTCTTCAAGATTGGCACAATGATGGCTTTCTTCCATGTTGATGGAGCTCTTTCCATGCGCCAGATGAGTGTAAGGAGGACGTGAAGCTGTTACAGCAGGATGTCTGATCATTTCGGCAGTGACTTGATCCACTCCTGGCACCTTTCCATTCTTCAATGATCTTATCACACTCTTCACTTCATCAACTGTTGGCTCACTGTTGAGGAATGGATTCTCCTGCAGGTCAATGGATGGTGGCTCTGGTGGTGGTCCCTGGGGCAGATCATGGTCGTATAGCTGTTGGAAGAATTCTTTCCATCGTTGCAGGCGTTCACCAGGGGAGCTCAAGAAATTAGATGTAACTTTTTTGATGTTGTCATTTGTCGATTTGGTTTTACCACTCAGTCTCATGGGGGTCTGAAACAGAGTCTGGTATTCATGCCTGCTTCTTCCAGGTTGTCTGCAACACCATTCCAGTAGGCTTCTCACTCCACCTTCATCTTCTGTCTGACCTCTTTGTTCAGTCGCCAGTACTGCTCGAAGTTGACATGTATGATTCATTTCCATTTATCCACTAGATCCAAGCACTCGTCCAAAATCCATGACTCTGTCCTACATTGGATAGGTGAACACAGAGGGCAGTGCATTCCAGGATGGACTCCAATATCGGTTTTTCTTCTGCATCAACATCATTCAATGGTTTGAGTTCTACAAATTTGTTGGATAGGGTGATCTGGAATTCTTGCTGAGTGCCGGATCCTTCAGACATGCCCAGTTCAGTTTGGCTGGTGGAGGTGTCTTGCTCTTTGCCTATTGTAGTTGCAGCTGTACCTTGGCATGGACGAGGTAGTGGTCGGATCTATAATTGGGCCCCCACATTGCACATACATATTTGAGCGACAATTGGAATCGGGAGCTAATCAGAATGTAGTCCAGGATGGCTGGATCTTTGCCAGATGGGTTGGCCATGTAAGCTGGTGATTGCAAGGGTGCTGAAAGTGACTGTTTCCCACTACCAGGTTGTTTGATGCAGCGAAGGACAGCAGATGCAGTCTGTTGTCATTGATCACGCTATGGCCAAAACTGCCCAGTTTCCTCCCATCTGGTCCTGTCCCCTCACCAATGTGAGCATTGAAATCTCCCTCCAGAATGATCAACTCTGTCTGTAGGATCGAATACAGCATGTGCTGGAGCTGGTTGTAGAAGTCGTCCTTGGCTGCATCTGGGCTGGTGTCGGTTGGAGCATAGGTGGACAGAATATGGGAACTATGCCATTGATGGTAAGAACTGCCAGATGATCTGGTATTGGTTGGAAGGCAATTACACTTCTGGCAGCCCATCTGTCCACCATAAAACTGATGCCAACTTCTTGTTTTTTGCCGCTGGAGTAGAAAAGCCTCATTGTTTCATTGATCGTTGGCAGTTGGATGGTCAGTGTTCCAGATCCAGTGAGACATAGTTCAGATACTACAGTGATTGAGATTTTGCACTTCAACAAGTCCATGGTGATTTCCTTTTGTCCAAAATGGTGTTCAATTTGCACATTCCATGCGTCGATGCAAATTTCCAGTTTCATTGTCATAAATTTGATTCTTTAACCAGTAGTCCACTTCTCACCAGCACACTGTGTTCCCAATGCTGGCGCATCCGTGACCCCAGATGCAGTAGCATAAGCAAATGAGTTTGTTTGAATTTCCATGCAGTTTCTTGCTTAGTTTCACTGGTTTCCCAGTTCTGGTCACCATGGCAGAGTGACTACCCTCCTCCTTTTGCAACTGGGCTTGGGACCGTCCTTGGTGGAGTTAGGATGGGCAGGGGTGGCAATCCATTTAAAAAGGCACTGTGGCACCGGAGTTACCTTCTCTTCTGGTGCCATGGTATCATACATTCATGCTTCCACCCCCCTCCAATTCCACTTCCTGGAATTGGAGAGGAAGAAGCAGGGTGGCGCTGGGAATGAGGTTAACCTAGGGCACCTCATACCCTTGCACCAGCCCTAAACAGAGGCACTTTTACCTATGGGAAACAGGGCAAATGGGCCTCCATTGTGCCGGGGCCCATGGCAGTTGCCCCTTTTGCCCATAGGTAAACGTGGCCATGCATAGAGTAACATTCAGTAATAAATGTGCCACTGAATTTTGCACAAGCTATAGTGGTTTCATAGCTGAAGGGGAAAATGAATCCTCCTTCAGGTACCCTTGTCTCAGGTTGGATCTATCTTATTTATTTATTTATATTCTCTTATATACCGCACTATTCAGCATCAGCGTGGTTCACATAGAACAAAAATCTCAGTACAGTCAACATGCATGAGTTTACAGATAACAAGGGAAGGAACTTGGATAACAAGGGTAATTATTTACAATCTATTTACAAGGATAACACTACTGCATAGGTACTGTCACACCGCCCCCCCTGGTGGCAATGGCGGGTCACAGCAGAAAGGGGGTGGACATGCAAAGTTTGTTTGTGGAGGAGTTTAGCTCAATTACAGGGCCCAGGTTTTTATAGTCCTGGTAGCCTTCTGTGTAACTAAAAGCTCCCAAGAATATCACAGTCCGAGGGTAGGGAAAAATTAAGGCTTTTATTTCCCGAGTTGCAAATAGGTTCAAATAGCACAGCTTACATCAACACAAAAGAATGTCCTTGCTCCAGGTTAAAAGAAAACATGAACTGAAGAAAACCTGTTAACTTCACAGCAATACCAAACGAAGTACAGAATCAAACTTTACCCCAGACCACAGCTATTCCTCCGCTCAGGGCTCAATTCTTTCGGCCAGGCAATAGCTACAATCCATCGGGAGGTCCGAGGGATCATCCGGGAATTCCACCTGCATTGGCTCGCAGTCTGGAATGTCTAGGGGCTCTCCTTCAGGCTTTTTGTATAATGCTTGTATGATGCCCCAATGTTCAGCATCTAAAGGTAAGCCTTTGCTTTGTACACTTTTAGCATGTGGACAGTCTCTCCTGCACACTGTTCCTTCTCTAGAAAGTCTCCTGTTTGGTACAGGTTTGTATTTTGTAGCATGAATGCATCTAGAAGGACAGCATTCTCCAGTGCCTTGCTCCTTCTGTGTCACAGCATTCGTAAAATCATAGTCAGAAAAATAGTAATTACCTTTTCTTCTAAGGTTATCACAGTGAGGTGAGGGCTGAGGCCTGTTCCTGCTGGGGCTTGGCTTCTCTGGCACCCAGGTAGGCCTCCGGTTCTCAGGTCGGCCTTCAGCTGGGGTTAAGCCGCATGTGCACCGCAGCTTCTTTCTCCCAGGGCCTTGAAAGTTGCCTTTCAAAATTCCTCTTTCACCTCTCTCCTGGTTACTCCCTGTTGCGCCTTTCAACAGTTGCTGGCCCTTGCTATAATCAGGCCTTGGACTCTCTGGTACATTCCTTCTCCTTCCAGGGTTAGCTTCCACACGGTATCTTTCCCTCCTGGAAAGTGTGTCTTCTCCCCTTTTGAGATATCTAAAGCAAGTTTCTTCACCTGGCTCTGCTGAGTCTGCTAGGCCGGTTCCATCTGTTAGGACTCCTATTCCTGGGTCCTCCTCTCCTTCCAGGAAAGCTCTCCTTTCTCCTTCCAAAGTTAGCTTCTTTCCTGGATCTGGATCTCCATGCGAATCTGGAACTAGAACTCCTTGCACAACTCCCTGCCAGTCTGACTTTCTCCAGTCATCTGGACTTTTAAAAGGAATCCTTCCCTTTCTGGATTGGGTGCAGGCCGGTATTGCATCATTGGCTCTAGGGCGTGGTTCCTCAGTCCTCCAGAGGTCCCTCTTGCTCCCCCTATATGGCTCCTCGTGATGCTGCAGCCGGTGTCTGCCTCTTTTTTCTGAGTTTAAAACATCTTCTTCTGCCTGCAGAGGGTCTGCAGTGCCACAGTACCTGTTACTAGGAGCGGTTACTAAGAATATAATCTTTACTTATAGAGAATCAGTCTTGGCGTGTTATTGAGACACCAAGGAATCGTATTAATGGGTGGAATCACTGAGGTCTATGGGTGTCGTTGACTCTATAAGGTACTTGTTGAAGAGATGGAATTTGAGGGCTTTCCTAAATTGTGTTAAGCTATTGATAGCTCGGATGCCAGGGGGTAGTGCATTCCAGCACCTTGGGGCACAGAGGACAAAGGCTCTGTTGGCTGTAGAAGAAGTGCAGCTTGTTAGGGCCTTTGGGAGCTTTAGGGAGTTGATGGTCGTGGATCTTCTTGCTCTGTTTGGTGTAGTAGTGTGAATAAGGGCAGATAATGATGTGGCGGAGAGCTTATTGAGAGCTTTGAACGTGAGAAGTAGAGTTTTGAAGATAATTCTGGCCTGGATGGATAGCCAATGTAATTGAATCAGCAGAGGTGCTAACGTCTGCAGCTCTAGGCCTAAGAAAGAAATAGCCTGCTGACCCTTTTCATCCTGAAACTGCAGAATCAGCATGATTGAGCTATGAAATGCGCTAACATCCTGAAATCACAGAGTTGACACAATGAGAGGCTCTGAAAGCTACACAGCTAGTGAAAACTGCCACCTGGGCCCCTCGAAAGAACAAAGGGGAACAAAACAAGAAAGACGAACTTAATCAACATCAGTATCTAAAGTTAATCTGCAGGAAACATGGTTAGCACAAGGCGAAGAGGACTGCCATGAGAATGGGGAGACAGGATGCCACAAGAGAAAGCAAAGAGCAAGAGGGCAAAAGATTAAGGAGCAGATTTGCTTGAAAAAATAGAGAATAAGAAAATAAAGGAAATCTGCTTATCAGCAATTTGAGCCTAAAAATGAATATAAACATAGGAGAGAAAACTCTGATAGGCAGACAGACATTAGCTGATCTCACTGTAGTGATGCTGTCTCTGTCCCAGGACCCTTCACACTTAAGTCAGGTGCTTTGCTTGTTATAGATGTATTGATGCTATGCATTGATATTGAAATTTGTACCTTATCATTTAAAAGCGAAGTTTGTGATGTTACAGACCTGGCAAACAAATAAAAAAAGTTTCCATGCTCTTATGGTGGCACGAGCAATTTGTTTAAGGTGGGTCCTGTATATATGTTGGGGTTGAACACAAGTAGCCAATAACAAAAAATAGAAAATTCCCCAAATAATCGTAGGGGAAGCCCACAAAATCTTGGTGACCCTGACTCCATCACGGTGACATCACAGCGCAGTGATGTCACTGGGAAGTGTTCTCCTGTGTTCGCCGGACGAAGCACAGGTCGAGAAGGAGGTAAGCGTGATTTTGAATTCCTGCAGAAGAAACGTCGAGAGGGTAAGAGACGTTTTTCTTATATATATTGTTGTTTTTCACTTTGCATATGAATATAGTTATTAGTAGAAAAGTTTGCATAAGTAGGATATTGTAGACTAGTTAGGATGTTTAAGAAAAAGACAAAAGAAACTGATTCTGACACTAGAAAAGTGGATGTTCAAGAGCAGACTGCATTACAGAAAGTTATTAAGAGATATCCACTAGCTGCTAAAACTTTAGAACAGTTCTTCAAGAAGTGGCATAACTGGGCACTAAGGGACTCCGCTTTTGCTTGGCCAGCAAGCGGTACCCTAGACCCACGTTTGCTAAATGACTTGCAAACTAAGATAGAGAAGGACAAAACAGGACAGAAATTAGTGGAACACTTACAACATGTCACATTATGGGTGGAGGTTGCAAGAGAATGTGGCGAGGAGCCACCTCCTTATAACCCCACACATAATCTGGGAGAAGCAGGACTATATCCTGCCTTAACTGCAGTTGCAGCTATAGGATACCAAGACCCTATTCTTATAGATAAGGAATTTAAACAATCCAAGGGGACCCTCCACAGTAACTTGAAGGAGACCTCACCTGAAAGGAGATTTTATGATCAAATGCCCCCAGGCCCGATAGAAGATCCTGAGATGAGGACATCGTGTGAGGATATAGGGAGAGAGAAAGAAGAGTGGGCAGAAATATCAGGGACAGTTAAATTTGAATATTGTAAGCAGCCAATTTGTGAGAATGAATTGGCACAATAGAAAGCAGAGTTAGAAGCCAGTTCTGGGGAATGGAAAAGGACTCGTCAAGAATAAGAGGAACAATTTAGAATAAGCCTAAAAAAACAGCAGGCTGAGTGGGAAGAGAAAGTTAAGGAGAAGGAAGAACAGGATAAATGTAAAGAATAAGAACAAAAGAAATTAGAAGAGTCACAAGTTAAATATTGGGAGGAGCGGAAGTCAGAAGTGGAGAGATGGGAACAGCATAACAAAAAGGAGACGGACAGGGTGAAAGATTGGGACAAGTTAAAATCAGCTCAAGAAAGACTAGACTCTTTGAGATCCAGTGATGAAAACAGGGGAAGTAGTAGACTGAACATTGGGACTGCAAGAAATAACAGTCAGGCTGGAACCTCACTGATGCCTAAGGAAATAGTAGCTAAGGGTGAGGGAAGTTGTTACTTCATCGACTGATGGAATGACAATATGAATGGCTGGATTTTAGAGAACAAGCCGCAAATGTTGCAATGGCCTCCCGAGGGAGCACTTGATACTGCACATTCAAATACTGCTAGACTTTGCATTCATGGGGGAGTGGGAGACCCACAATGGGATTTAGATTACATGAAGACAGGATTAGAAATATGGGAAAAATATGAAGAAAAACTGTGTTTGCCCCTCTTGCATTCAAGAGGAGGAACTATTTAATGTGTCCCTTGGAATTTTACTGATATGGATAATATAGCTAGTGCCTTACCTCCTCTTAGAAGGGGGGGGGGGGCTTTCTGGATTCAAACGTTTGAGCGGGTTAGGGCTAGGGGATGTTAAAGTACTATTAGCAAAACTCCTGGGAACTCATGCAACAAATCAAGTTTTTGCCAGAGCTAGTTTACCCCAAGTAGCAGAAACACAATATGATGGGTCTGAGTTTAATGAGCACCGACCCAGAGTTTGGAATTCTATAAAAGAACTATACCCCATCCAGAAGAATTTAGGGCCACTACTGAAAATGTGTTTTAAGATAGGAGAAGATATTAGTGCATATATTGCCCGATTTCAAGATTTGTGGGAGACCCAGCCTGGGATGGTTTATTATGACCCAGGTTTCCTGCCCCTATTTTTCCAAACACTTAGCAATATTTTGCCTAAATCAGTTCAATCAAGACTTGACACGATTGTGGGGTTAGACGATGAGCCTTGGGCAAGACAGCAGTCACATATACACCATTTTGTCAAATTAGCTGAAGAAATACGGGTAAAACCTGAGAAGGATATGAAACGTTTGCAGACAAAATTAATGGCATTACAACTGAGAGAGTTGCAGGAGGATCTTGATAAAAGTAAGGTTAAAGAGAAGGACAAGGAAAAGAACGATGAGAAGGAAAAAGAAAGGGAAGGTTCAAATAAAACAGAAAAGCAGCATGAGGCAGAAAAGCAAAAACTTAGGGCCATTATAAAACAGAAAATGAAATTATTAGAGACTTGGAACAGCATGACATTGAAGAAGACCCCTGGGAGAATTTTGCTTATATGCTCAGGCTTTGGAACCAGGCAGGACCAAACAAAGTGGGGGTACTTGGAAAGGGGGGCAGGCAGGACCACCTCAGTCACAGCATTTTCAGAGAAGCGCCCTTAGTTGCTGGAACTGTGGCAGAAGGGGACTTCTTCAGCGTGAATGCTGAAGCCCCCCAGCCCGAGGATCAGCAAAACCACAAGGGCCACCCAATGCCTATTAGGGTCCTCAGAGCAGGTTTCCCCAGTGACAATGACTCTATGGTGATGTGGGCCATGGTCAATGAGCATGAGCCGATAATTGAAGTCCATCTAAATGGGTATAAAGTACAGATGTTGTTGGATTCCGGAGCCACAACATCAGTACTGAATTCACTACCCCCAGGCGTAAAACTCTCTCATCAAACTACTGTGACAACAGGGTTTAATGGGGACCCAATTACTACCAAAATGACAGTACCCATGAGGTAGAACTCATGGGGCAACATATCTGTAAACCCCTATTGTATGCCCCACACTGTCCAGTTAATTTGATGGGACGGGATCTACTATCCGCCTTTGAGGTACAGATGACCTTTATCAGCACCCCATCTGTTTTGCTCCTGCAGACAGAGAATCAGCCAAATTTTGCTAATATCCCACCTGAAGTTTGGGCTACCTCAGAAAACCCTTTTGGCCTAATAAGGTCTGCATCACCTGTCCGAATTACGTTAAAGGAAAATTGCCAGTGTTCAAAGGTTGCTCAATATCCCCTACAGCCAGAAGCTGTAGCAGGAGCAAGTGAGGAAATGGATATGTTATTGTAAAATGGTATTATAGAACCCAGCACTTCTCAATTCAATACACCCCTGTTTCCTATTAAAAAGCCGAATGGTAAGTGGAGAGTGGTCCATGATTTGAGAGGTCTTAATTCAGTGGTGGAGGCAGAGTTCCCTCTTGTGGCCAACCCAGCTACATTGTTACAGCAAAACCCACCAAGGAAATGTACAGTCAAACCTCGGTTTCAATGATTAATCCGTTCGAAAAAGTCTGACTAAAATCGAATGTATGAAAACTGAAGCAATATTTCCCATAAGAAATAATGTAAATACAATTAATCTGTTCTAGACACCCAAATATATTCACAAAAATACATTTTATAGAGAATAACTATATTTTTACATACAGAAAACAATGCGAAATAAATATAAATGACTAATGAAATGGATAAATGAACATTTAACATCACTTTTACCTTTATTGAAGACTCTTGTTGGCAAGATGCAGCCAGACACCCAGAGAGGAGATCGGGCACAGGAATTAAAAAAAAAAAAAGAACAAAACAAGAAGGATCCACAAAAATAAAGCCTCCAGTAAAGGCGCCAGCCACAGCCACCGGAAACACCACTCTCCCACTCAGGCAAGCTGGAACGCAGAGCTGAGCATGCGTTCCAGAGCCATGTAGCAATGGCTGCAGCAGCACGGGCCCCCGAAGTCTCAGCCAGGCAGCAGAACACTTCTCTCACCTGCCCGATCCTCACAGGACAGCACACACACAGAGATTCTCTGATCGCCGACTCTCTCCCCTGCCTCCGATTCTCAACAGCAGCAGGACTGGCAAGTTTGGAAGACCCCTTTCAGCAGGGAGTCCCAGCAGGGAATCCTAATTGAGCATCGGAGCATCAGACCAGCAGAACAGCTCCCGGCACTTCTCTCACCTCACCGGACAGCACACACACAGAGATTCTCTGATCGCCGACTCTCTCCCCTGCCTCCGATTCTCAGCATCAGACCAGCATAACAGCTCCTGGCACTTCTCTCACCTCATCGGACAGCACACACACAGAGATTCTCTGATCACCGACTCTCTCTCCCGCCTCCGATTCTCAGCATCAGACCAGCAGAACAGCTCCTACTGTACTGAGTGCCCCCCCCCCCCCCGGTACGGACCATTTTAAATTGTATGAAAACCAAGCGGATGTACGAGAACCGGGACAAAATCGCAACAAAAAAAGTCGTTGAAAACTGAAGCTAACGAAAACTGGGGCATATGAAAACCGAGGTTTGACTGTACTGTCTTAGATTTATCAAATGCATTTTTTGGGGTCCCGTTCCATCCTGACAGTAGGCCATTGCTGGCATTTCAATATAATGGACAACATTTTCAGTGGACTAGATTACCTCAGGGATACACAGATAGTCCATCAATTTTCACTCTATGTTTAGACAAAGATCTAGCTCCTTTTATTTCAAATCATTTTTATTGAGTTTTCATAGGTACAGAGAGAAACAGGGCTCAGAGACAACCAACAACATAACATAACAAAATAGAGGTCTTCCCATCAGCCCAATACGTACATACAACACAAATCATAACAGTCGGGAAATCGTAAACCAGTCGGAGTTAACAACATAGCAATTCCATAACAATTCCCCCATTCCCCCCCCTCACCCCAACTCCTTATCTAAATCATTCTGGAAAGAAAAACCCCAGCCTCTCCCCCCACCCCGAGCCCCTCACCCCCCACCCCCCCTAGAGCACAGACATGCAGCCCAAAACTCCGCTCATAGATTACCACCACTACATCCAAGTATAAGTGACATCACCTGCCACCGGTCAGCTCCCCTCCATCTATCACTGTCTCCCCAAGGAGCCCACGGCTGGAGAAATAGTGCTCCGTGACCCCTCTCCAAATATTATCACAGGTCACCCGTTGCTTATCCCCCAAAAGTCTCGCTGTGCGCATCTCATGGCCTCTCAGAGTTAAGAGAGCTCTGCACCACTCCCTAAGGCTCGGGGGTCGGGCGTCTAGCCAATGTCGTAGGATGCACTGTTTCACAATCAGGAAGGCTCTAGTATAGAGTTGCCTCGTAGCCACACAACTGGGGTCCGCTACAGAATCAGCTCCAGGCATTCCCCCACCCCCAAGAGGCCCATCAGATAAATCCTGAGTTAGCTCCCGGGAGTCCACACCACACACCCCAAATAAACACCATTCATACGTGAGATCACCTCGCACAGGTCTACATACGCGCAGCTCAGCATAGACCTCCCCCCAAAACTGAGTGATCCGGGGGCAGCTCCAAAAACGGTGGAATAAGGTCCCCTTATAAGTGTCACATAGCTGACAGACATCAGTCGAGAGCACCTTCATCTTAAACGCCCACGTGTTGGGTACATATGCCCTCCACAGCAGTTTGTATTGGATTTCGCGTAATTTAACTGATTCCGAGAGGAGCTTTATATGTTGGAAAGCAATCTGGAGCAACTCAAGCTTAAGGGACAAACTATCGGCTATGCACCACTTGCGTGCCAGGTGCGTCAACGAAGTCCAGTCCCCCCCAGGACAACACTCCTCACGCCAAGTGCGGAGCGAAAACTTGCCTTCGACGTCCGCTATGAGATCCCATACCCCTCTATTCCGAAACTGAAAACCCCTAATCCGCTGAAGTGTCTGTATATAGTGTCGTACTTGCAGGTAGAAGTAAAAAGAAGGAGACGCAAGCTTATATCGCCGCTGCAAAGTGTGAAAGGAGTCCAACTCCCCCTGAGATTGCATCCTCAATTGACCCAGGTGTCCAAGGCTAGCCTCGGTCCAACTGCCCGGTAATCCTCCCCGGCATCCCGGTACAAAGTCGGCATTACCCCTCAAAGGCAGACACTCTGTACTCTTCCACGGCTCGCGCTTCTTCTGACACATGAAACGCCACGCCTGGCTCAATGCACTAAAATAGACCGAGTGTCGCCAAAAATACGGCAAGCCCACCGGAGGGCTATGTAACAAGTAAGCCGGATGATAGGGCGCCGAGAGGTGTTCTATCAACTCCCAGGGTAGGACTCCTTCTCCACCCAAGATCAAATTCCGCAAGGGGCGCAATAGAGCGAGAAAGTTATAATCCCGGATCGAAAAAAGCCCAAGTCCCCCTTCCTCCCTATTACTCATCAAAACTGCTAACGAGATCCGTGCTTTCCTACCTCTCCACAGAAAGTGGCTGAGGTATCGCTGGAATAAAGTGACATCACATCGCCGTAACCACAAAGGCAAATGCCGTAACAGATATATCCAACGGGGAACCTCCATCATCTGAAACAAAGCAAGGCGCCCCATAAGCGAGAGAGGGAGGTCTCGCCACCGATGCAATACATCCGCCATCCTTCGCAGCATGGGGCGGATATTAACCTCATACAATCTTGAGATCTGATCGGGGATCTGTATCCCCAAATAGTGAAACTCCCCAGTCGCCCAACGTAAAGGAAAGAGCCCTCTCCACTGTCTCTGCGCTCGACCCCCTACATCTAACGCGACACACTTACTGAGGTTTATCCGGAGCCCGGAGAACGCGCCAAAACTCTGAATCACGTCCAAAGCGCGCTCCAGGGAAGGCTGAGGGTCGCACAAACACAAGAGCATATCGTCGGCAAACGCGCTGACCTTGATTCCCCCTTTCGGCCATTCAATCCCACAGATCCTTTCCTCCGCTATAAGGGTAAGGAGCAAAGGCTCCAATTGTAAGACAAATAATAGAGGCGACAGCGGGCAACCTTGACGCGTACCCCTACGTAATTCAAAAGGTACCGAGGAGGTTCCCCCACTAGCCACACACGCCAGCGGTCCCGCATACAACGCTCTCACCCACGAGAGAAAGGCGCCTTCGAAACCAAATTTTTTAAGCGTTTCAAACATGTAAGTCCACGACACTCTGTCGAAAGCCTTCTCTGCATCAAGGCTCACTAGAAGTAAAGGCGTCCCCCGATGCAAACAATGTTCCATGCCCAGGAGCACCTTACTAATATTAGCAAAGGCATCCCGGCCTTTAACAAACCCCGATTGATGGGTACCAACAAGTCGGGGCAAAACCCCTTGCAACCGGGCCGCAAGGACCGAAGCCACCAATTTCATGTCATAGTTGATTAAAGAAATGGGGCGGTAAGATGCGGGGTCCTCCGGATCTCGGCCTTCCTTGGGTATAATAGTAATTGCCGCCGTTCGCATATCCCGCGGGTATGAGCCTCGTTCTTGCGCTTCCTGATACACTGCCATTAAAGTAGGTACGATATGGGGCATCAAGATCTTATAAAATTCTGCACCATAGCCATCAGGGCCCGGAGCTTTGTGTGCTTTCCCTTTCGTTATCACTGCTTGGATTTCTGCACCGGATATCCGCACATTCAGAATCTGAAGCTCAGCCTCCGTCACCCTAGGTAGCGGCACGGCCTCTAGAAACACTCTCTCGCGTTCTCTATTTTGCTCCTCCGGTGTATATAAAGCCTGATAGTATTGACTAAACACCTGCACAATCTTCGGGAGGTCAGTTTGCTGCACCCCCTGACTATCCCGAATTCGAGTCACCCCCTGAATACCCCCTTTACGTTTAACTAGGCGCGCCAGTAGACGCCCCGATCGGTCCCCAAAACGAAACAATTGGTGGCGATAATACTGTAGCGACTGAACTGCCCGCTCATGGAGTATTTCATTCAGAGCTCTCTGCACTTCTAAATACGCCAAAATCTTCTGCGGTCGAGCCACAGCTGCTCGCTTTGCCTCCTGCAACTGGCTCGACAGCTCTATAAGCCACGCGTTCAACCGCCTCCGCTCTCTCGCAACATACGCTATGATGTGTCCACGGAGCACTGCTTTCCCAGCCTCCCAGAAGGTCCCCGCATCCACCTCACTTGTGTCATTCCAACTAAGATAGTCCTCCCATTGATGGGTTAAATAAGCCCGGAAAGTCTCATCCTGCCAGAGGTGCCCCGGGAACGCCCAACGGACTCCTCCCGCAGCTCCTCCTCTCCAATCTAAGACTACTCTAGCATGATCAGACACTACTATGGGCTCAATTTCCACTTTGACCACTTTCCCCAAGCTAGCTCTCGAAATCAAGATGTAATCAATCCGGGACCAAGTTTGGTGTGCTCTCGACAGATGCGTATAGTCTCTCTCCCCACCATGCAAGACCCTCCAGGAGTCAACTAGTCCCCCCAACTTACAGAGGTACTCTACCCCTTTATTGCGCCAAGCCCCAGGAGAGCCCCCACCAGCGGATCTATCCAATAGCGGGTCATGCGGGCAATTAAAATCTCCCGCTAGTATCAAAGGTACCTTCGGGGCCCCTAACACTTTTCCCAGGAGTAGCTGAAAAAACCGATGGTCATATATATTTGGGGCATAAATGTTTCCCAGAAGTAACTCCTGTCCCTGTATCTTGGCATGTAAAAAGAGGAACCGCCCATTCGGATCCGGCTCCTCTCTAATCACCTCCATTGTCACACCTCTATGGACCAAAATCGCCACTCCACGCTTCTTTACCTTCGTGGAAGCGGCATATACCTGCCCCACCCAATCTTTCTTTAACTTCTTGTGTTCAACCTCAGTTAAGTGGGTTTCTTGTAATAAAGCTATATGTGTACGCCCCTTCTTTAGGGCCTGAAGCATCTTCGTCCTCTTTACAGGCGTATTCAGCCCTCCTACATTCCAGGAAACCACACGCAGATCATCACACATTCCACTCATGCCATGTGCGTCTCATCCAACAGGACTCCCATGGATACCACTGTTCCGAGTCGCCCAGCCTCGACCCAGAACAGTCAAACAACAGTCTCTCCCACCGGGTGCACAGGTGTTCGGCTATTGGGCGATGCTGTTTACTACTCCCCAGCCACCACAGAACATACTCACTCACTACATGTACTGCACATTTACCCCCCCCCCCACTAAGACCCCAGAACATCCACACGAAAGGTTCCCCCAAACCTCCCACCCTCCCTCCCCTACCCCGCCCGGTTCCCATCCCCCTCCCCATCTCTCCCCCTGGCCACCCGCCCTCCCCCTTATCCCCCCCCAAGTTAAAACATGGTCTGCCACACGCCCGGCTAACTGCGCCAGGCTCGGGGCCCACTCCTGCGCGCTGCAGGGCCATCTCGCCTCCCCCACAAAGACACATTACAACTCTCAAAGGACAGACCCCCGCCCCCACCCATAAACATAAACAAATCCAATGGAGTTCCCAACCAAACAGGTGATCTTAAGTGGTCAGTGCCCCAGCCCCATAAAAACTCGCAGTGCACTACAACAGATGCACCCCATCAAGGGATCCCAGCAATGGTACCCTCTCCTTAACAATACAGCAAACAGATAGAGAATATCAACATAGAAATTATATACAATGGAGTTATATACCATTCCTCCACCCACCGCATATCTCCTGACAAAAACCCCCATTTGCACAGAAGTCTCAATACGCCGTGTGTGGACCACGGCCGCTCACGGCCACGCGGCGTCTCACCTAGACTCAGCAATGAGGAATCCACCCAGGTCTCATCTCTCCAAAGCCAATTGCGGTAGCCTTTCAGGACGGATAGGCCAAGATAGATCCAAGATAGTCCCATAGGATATATGCCTCTTCAAGCCGTAGACATCGGGTCCCCCAGGCTCTCCATAAACTTCCGGGCTGCTGCCACCGTGGTGAAGACATGATTCCGCCCCTCATGAAGCACTCGTAGCGTCGCGGGGAAGGCAAGTGTGAACCGGAGTTGCCGCTGGAACAGAGCAGCGCAAAAGGGGGAGAACTCCTTGCGTTTTGCCGCTACAGAGGCCGAATAGTCCTGGAATAAGAGAACTTGATGATTGTCCAGCATCAGGGATCTCTTCTTGCGGTATGCCTGGAGCACTTGCCATTTGTGCTGGAAGTTCAGGATGCGAGCTATCACAACCCGGGGCCGCTGCGAATTCTCCGACTTGGGCCCAATACGGTGCACCCGCTCAACTTTGATTTCTCCCACCAGCTGCTCCAATCCAAGCTCTTTGGGCAGCCAAGCCTCCACCAGCGCCTGTAACAAGCTCTCGGTGTGTGCTTCCGGAATGCCCACTAACCGCAGATTGTTTCTTCGGGATCGATTTTCTAAATCGTCCACTTTTTCTTTTAGGGCCTCAATAGTCTTCTGCATGGCAGCGTGCTCACGTGTCTGCAGTCCCTCGGCCTCCTCAATCGCGGACACCCGGTGCTCAAGTTCTTCGACCCGTTGCCCGAATTCAGCCAGGGACTCTCCGACAGCCTCCAGCTTAGTCAGGATTCGGTCGAATTTCGGCTCCAAGAATTTAGCGACCTCTTTCGCCAGTTCTTCTGAGCTCGACTCCACACTTTCCGCACCCGGCGATTGCGGCGGGTTCAGAGAGGACGCCATCTTGCTAGCGGAGGCAGCCCCCGACTTCGCCGCTTTTTCCCGCTCCTTCTTGGCCGCAAGAGGCATGGCGGAGAGTAAGGAGCTGATCTACACCTTCAGCAACCCTTACGGTATTATCCCCGATGTTTTGGTGGGGTTCTAAACCAGGGGGGAGGTCAAAAAAATCAACAGAAAGGCGAGATAGCCCCGGAGCAAGGAGAGACACGTCTCACCCGCTCATGCGTCACGTGGTTCCCCCCGATCTAGCTCCTTTTAAACGCAAGTTGCCTAAATCAGTTTCACTTGTCCAATATGTAGATGATTTACTTTTAACAGCAGACACTGGGGAATTGTGCAAACAATATACCCGAGAATTGTTAGTGTTATTGGCTAAGGGTGGTTACAGAGTAAACAGGGAAAAGCTTCAGTACTGTAAATTGCAGGTGACATTCCTCGGAATGACACTCAGTGAAAAGGAAAAGCTATTAGGACCCACATTTCAGGAAGCTGTGCTCCAGGTCACTGAACCTCGCACTGTGAAAGAGTTACGGGCACTCTTGGGACTGTTAAACTATAGCCGCCTCTGGGTTCCAGGATATAGTGTGAGGACTCAGACATTCAGGAGACATTTGAAAGGGAACCCAAAAGGTTCCCAGCCTATAACTCTCAGTGAAGAAGAAAGGTTATGTTTGCAAACATTATTGAAGGATCTGAATGATTTGCCATCACTCTATTTACCTGATCACAGCCTCCCAGTGGATGTCTATGTGTTTCACAGCCCCACTGCCTAGGTAGCAGTTGCCACGCAGGGAGATGGTAAAGTAGTGGGACATTTGTCAGGGTCTTTTTCTCTAGTAGAGCAAGGATTCACAAATTGTGAGCAGGGATTAGTGGCCGCCAATGCAGCAATTGAAAAATTGTATGGTTATATGACTCCCTTACAGGTAAACGTATATACTGATCATACACTGCATGCGCTTTTAAAGTCCAATTCCATCCATTTCTTACCCACAAGGGTAGGTAGGTGTGTGGCTGCGCTGCTACGCAGCCATATTAAACACCAATTGGTACCAAAGCAGAATCGTTTAGGGATTTACAGGACCTCCTCCAGGTATCTACTGTCACACACAACTGCTTGCAGCAAGTAGGAGAAGATGTCAGACCCATAATAGGGATAGTGCCACATTCAGATGTGCCTCAAGAGGCTGAATGTTGGTTCATAGATGGATCCCAGAGAGAAGGCAGAGCAGGTTTTGCTATCTGTAGAGTAACCCCACAGGGAGTAGTTACTTCCACAGCACAGTATGAGATGCCTCTAGGATACAGTGCACAGAGTGCAGAAATTGCAGCACTAGCACAAGTCCTGAGAGAAGATGAAAATAAACATCTAGTAATTTACACCGATTCTCAGTTTGTAAGTAGCTCAGTACACATATATAGTACCATTTGGGCCAAGAGGGGATATTTGTCAGCTAAAGACCAGCCTCGCCAACAAGCTGAGATCCTAATGGAAGTTTTTGAAATGCTCAGAGAAAGACCAGAGCAGGGCTATTTGACAGCATGCGAGTGGGTTGCAGCACATTAGGAAGTCAAGACATGGGAGCAGTACGGAAACTCAATAGCTGACAGCCTAGCACAAGAAACCACCTGCCCTGAAGTCCCTGAGACTATGGTAGTAACCTGTCAGCAGAGTAGCCAGCATGATTTTTGCAAACTTGAAGATTTACAGGAAAATGTGTTACAGAATGAATTACAGCGATGGGTAAATGCTGGATGTACTAAGATCCACAAAGTATGGATGCACCCTTTGGGGAAGATGTGTGTTTCCTCTGCTGCTTTAATAAATTTGTCAACTATGCTGCATTATGCAGATTATTGCAGTGTGACAGCCATTGTCTCCCATCTTGGGGATACATTGTGGTGTCCTGATATGCGTAAGTTGGTTCAGGCAGTAGTTTAGTGGCTGCCATACCTGTATCACTAGCACCCCCCATGCACGTCTTAAGCCAAGTGGGGGTGCAATACCAAGACCACAAGGACCTTTTCTGCATTGGCACATTGATTTCACTGATATGCAGGTTAAATGTCAGGGCAGACGATATCTATTGGTTCTGGTTTGTCCTTACTCACAATGGGTTGAAGCATTTCCATGTAAGAAAGAGACCGCTGCTGAAGTCCTAAAAGTATTAATGGAACATATAATTCCCCGGTATGGGATCCCTGCCCAAATCTTATCAGATAATGGATCCCATTTTAAGAATCAATTAGTCAAAGAATTTTCTGAAAAATTGCCCATTAGATGGCACTATGTTGCGGTCTATTCTCCAACCTCAAAAGGCCTTGTAGAAAGGTGTAATAGTCTTATTAAAACACAGTTAAGAAAGCTAATGAACGAAGCCCACTCCCTTATCACACCAAAAGCCTTCAGGAAGACAAAGAAAACCACTAGCTCCAGAGCATTCACATTCACTGCCCCTACGCTCTGGAATGACCTCCCAATAGACCTTCGCGTCATAAATGACCTCTATCAGTTCAGGAAAGAGCTAAAAACTTACCTCTTTACTGAACACTTTGAAATTCCATATTCCCCCAAAACACCTCCATAACCATGGTATTACACACACGAACCCCCTTGCTCAAAACTAAACAACTCACCCCCCCCTGTCTGAAACCCCATACACACCCCCGATTTACGTCATAAAAGGAAATAAATTCCAAAATATACACAAAACACAACCACTGTAAATATCCAATGTAAATAATTTAATGGTTGTTTGTATTACTAATACATCTTGAAGTTGAAGTTTTGTTCAATGTAAATAGTTAAACTTAACCGTTCATTGTAAATAGTTGAATCTGATTGTTCAATGTAAATGTATACATCTGTGTACAATTGTTAAAATGTTCCTTGTAAACCGCCCTTGATCGCTGGAAGGGGCGGTATAGAAAAATATAGATAAATAAATAAATAAATAAATAATGATTGGGAGTGGCCAGACCTGGCTGCAAGCATTACCTCTTTGCCTGTATCTGATGAGAAATAATCCTATCAAGCGGTTAGGTCTAACTCCTCATGAAATTATAACTGGAAGAAGGAGCATGTGCCCAGTTATGAATTCAGGTACCCAAAATCTGCCCGACTTGTTTTCTGCTTATCTTACAGGACTTCAGACCAGTGTATCCTTGATTCAACAGAAGTTGGCTTCCTGCGCACCACCAACAGCGTTAGTCCCATATGCTTTTGAATTGTGTGATCTTGTCTACAGCCGGATCCAAGTGAGGGACAAGTGCTACCATCCTATCTACTCTGGACCAATGTTCCCTCTAATTTTCTGTAGGCTGTGTGCGCATAAAATATCAGCTGTGTGCAGCTTTTGAAGGAAGGTTAAATTTTTGTGCGCCACATAACGACACTCGGAGTTATATACTTTAAAATTTGACTACATGTCAGAATACAGTATGTACACCACATTGATTTTAATCAAATTAAATGAAAATGGATGATTACTAAATGAAGCAGGAAATTTCTAGTAATTACAATCATAACTTTTAAATTTTAAGATGTCTGTGTTGTTTTCTAGCAGAATCAGAGCCGTAATTTTTGTGCGCTCTGTTGTAAAGTATGTGCGCTCGCTCGGCAAGGTGTGTGCACGCGCACAGCTTAGAGGAAACAGTGCTCTGGACCACATACTGTTACAGCTGTAACTCCCACCACTGTTCAACTTGATAACGGCACTTCATGGATACACAGCAAAGATATTTTTCCAGCCCCTAACACCAGTAGTGTTCAACAAACTGTGGGTACAGAACAGTGATATCATTTGTGACGGACACTTCTCCGAGAGATCTGGAAAAAGAGAAGCTCCACTTAGACCCACTATAAAGACATTTACCTAGTGCCTGTTTGAGATATTAGTATAACTGATTAATGTGTATACTATCTGAAGCCTATTTATCTCCTGTCAGTCCCTCTGTGTTAGATCCGCCTCCTGTAATTTTCATTCTGTTAGTAATCATATTTGTTGTACTTTGCTTGGTATTGCTGTTTTTTAGATTACTTTTATAATGCAGAAGGCCCGCCAGTCCCCATTGGATCTCTCCCCTTTCATGGTATGGACAATTCTTTGTGGAGCATTGGTAGGATCACTTCTAGTTCTTTTTCTTCCATACTTATATATTCCTCAACCTGCTCCTCTGAATCTCTCTACCCAGCAACTGAATAGTTCTTTCAATAGTTCCTTTAATGTTTCCCAGGGTAGTTCCTTACGGTCCTGAAGGTCCACACCAGGACCTAATCTATGGAAATCCACAGTCCTTGAGGTTGTTCAATTAATGAATCTCTCGGACTGTATCATAGGCACCCCGCTGCCAAAGGGAGTCAGGTATGCACCAGTGAATATAGTACCAGTACAACCAGTGGAGTACTTGAGGAACTTGGCTTGCCAGGACCCTACCGAATACTACACTACTCCATGCTGGGCCCCCTCTAACTGCTCCCATACTTGGGAGCATTTCAAGTTATCTGACCCGGTCCCAGTCCAAGTCTATGCCCCTTCTCATTTGACATATCCATATTTTATTGGTAATGGGGGGCTAGTCCATTCTGACTCACGCCTTTCACTGAAGTGTAATATCACCTACCATCCTGCACAACAGCGATTTTCTGTTTCCCCCAGGTCCATAATTCCTTATAACCTTTCGACTCCTTATAGCTTGGACCAATGGTTTGTTATCACTAATGCATCTTTGAATGTTGTCTCTGCTTATTGGCACAACACATACACAGTGGGTCCTATTTATAGAAATGGTTCAGCAGTCCAGACATATGGATTCAGAACTGGTACCCCTTATTCCTCCTGTTATTTTCCCCGTAATGATCAATCTATCATAAGGCATACTTCAATTGCACGGGGACACACTATGAACTGGACCTGGACCAAAAATACCCGATTCCCGGCCCTTGCAGGCCATTATTGGTAATGTCAGGGTTTCCTATATCAGGCTATAGGCCTGACTCACCTTCCTTGTGCTGTGGTAAGGGCTGAAGCCTATTCAGTATTAATCCCTCTCAATGTCAGTCACTATCACACAAGTACCCACAGACACAAAAGAGACACCGCCCCCTGGTATGACAAATCTGAAGATGCTGCTCTCATGGCCTCTTATGAATATATTAATTCCACACATCCGATGACAAAAACACGGCTTGATGCCCTGAGCTATACCTCTTGGATTCCTGTATTTCAGACCCCTGCAATTACTGCTGAACTAGGTATGGCTGTACGTAGGTTGCAATGTTTGCTTCATGTCCAAATGCGTTCTGTCACTGAATCCATTACTCTCCTAGCCAAATCCCTTGAGAAAAACAATCAAATGACTCTGCAAAATAGACGAACTTTAGATCTATTGTTAGCAGCTGAGGGAGGGGCATGTAAATTCATTAATGAAACAAATTGTTGCACAGTTATAGCAAACCATACAACTTTTGTTCTTAATGCAATGGACAGAATTAGACACTTGTCAGAATTACATCTGGATGATTTCAAGGGTGGGATTCAGGTTGGAGCATGGTGGAATGACGTTGCTTCTTGGTTTACAGGCCTAGGCTCTGGCCTACATGGCTTACTTGTAGCCTTGTTTGGTCTGCTCATTGCCTTATCAGTTGGCTGCTGTGTTTTTTCATTTATTCTAGCTTTTTGTAGAAGGTGTTTGACTAAGGTGTCTACCACAACTCTAATTCTTACTTCCCAAAATCAGGCCAATGAATATACTTCCCTAGCCCGTAGACCTAGAGTTACTAATGTAAATGGTAACCTGCCTGATGCCCATCCTCTTATTCCAGAGGGGTTCCACTTGGTAGCGGTCCAATATTCAGGTAACAAGTAACCCTATATGAATTTCCTCTCTTTTCAAGTTCCCTATGTTAGGTATAGAATTAATGGGATTCAGATCTCATGTGGCAACTTTGTCTTGTCATGTCTCCATCTCTTCAGTGAGTGTCAATGGAGTTTCCGGATGGCCGAGTGTAGAAGGGCACACTATGGGGACAGCAGAAGGGACCTAAAGTGGGATTCAAGAGGGGAATGAAGGGGAAAATGAATCCCCCTTCAGGTACCCTTGTCTCAGGTTGGATCTATCTTGTGCTAACGTCTGCAGCTCTAGGCCTAAGAAAGAAATAGCCTGCTGACCCTTTTCATCCTGAAACTGCAGAAATAGTGAGCTATGAAATGAGCTAACATCCTGAAATCACAGAATTGACAGAATGAGAGGCTTTGAAAGCTACACAGCTAGTGAAAACTGACACCTGGGCCCCTCGAAAGAACAAAGGGGAACAAAACAAGAAAGACAAACTTAATCAACATCAGTATCTAAAGTTAATCTGCAGGAAACATGGTTAGCACAAGGCTAAGAGGACTGCCATGAGAATGGGGAGACAGGATGCCACAAGGGAAAGCAAAGGGCAAGAGGGCAAAAGATTAAGGAGCAGATTTGCTTGAAAAAATAGAGAATAAGAAAAGAAAGGAAATCTGCTTATCAGCAATTTGAGCCTAAAAATGAATATAAATATAGGAGAGAAAACTCTCATAGGCAGACAGACATTAGCTGATCTCACTGTAGTGATGCTGTCTCTGTCCCAGGACCCTTCACACTTAAGTCAGGTGCTTTGCTTATTATAGATGTATTGATGCTATGTATTGATATTGAAATCTTATCATTTAAAAGTGAAGCTTGTGATGTTACAGACCTGGCAAAATAAATAAAAAAAAGTTTCCATGCTCTTACGGTGGCACGAGCAATTTGTTTAAGGTGGGTCCTGTATATATGTTGGGGTTGAACACAAGCAGCCAATAACAAAAAATAGAAAATTCCCCAAATAATCGTAGGGGAAGCCCACGAAACCCCAACATAGCAGACACAGGCAAGCCAAACAAACGATGAATTACAATAGTCCATGGGACCAAATGCTGAAGTACTGTCCTGAGATCCAGAGGAGCCAAATATGGTTTTAACTTTCTTAATAGGCAGGGCTGACCCAAGGGTTTCTACCGCCCTAGAAAGGTCTAACGTGCTGCACTTCCCGCCCTCCATGCAAATCCCGGCATCCAGCCTCTCACCTGGCAGAGGGGCATGGGGATCACATCTTCAAAATGGCCACTGTAAGCACATGCACGTACTTGCAGCCTGCTGCTTTTGCCCTCTCTGAAGCAACTTCCTGTCGGAGGGGGCAGGGCATGACTGCATGCACATGCGTGGGTGCTTTAAGGCCCATCACTGCTTCAAAGATAACAGGATCAATGTGCCACCCACTAGGATCTGCCACCCTCAGTGACCTCCTAGTTTGCCTAGTGGCCAGGCCGGCCCTGTTAATAGGCAGAGTTTGACCATGCATCTTCTCGAAAAATCCTGGATAAATGGCTCGATAGTAAGGGCTGAATCAATCAATACCCCTAAATATTGGACTTCTGAAGCAACAGAAATAGTATTAATCACTAGCTGCAATGGAAATGAACCAAGATGAAAAACCAAGATGATAAAACTAAATTTATGATTTTAACATTGAATTCTAAGCAAAAACTACCCCAAAACTGTTTAACATCTAACACAACTTTAATTATATTTTGAATGCCCAAGAAAACATCCCCTGTCCAGAGAAGGATTTGCATATCATCAACATAAAATCTATAATGATTGTCTAATTTTTCAAAAATTGACACAATCCTAGTAAATATATATTAAATTGGCGGACCAAGGTGATCCGTGTGGTAGACCACACAATGTAGGAAACCAATAGAACCAGGAATTACCACAACAAACACTGTTTTCTATCTGTTATGTAAGATTGAAACCATTCAACTATAATTGTGCTCATACCAAACTATAACAGCAGGGGTCATAAAATACTGTGAGAAACTGAATCAAAAGCAGCAGTGATATCCAGAAATGCTACAAAGACAATCTTTCCTCTTCGAAGCTCAGCTAACTATCATATGTAGAGAACAATAATATCTCGATACTTCTGCTAACCCAAAAGTCAAACTACCAATCATCCTAAACCTGAAACTTGTCCAAAAATTCAGACACTTGTAAACTACCTGCTCTATTAATTTGGCCAAAAAGGCAAGTTAGAAACAGGATGATAATAAGCTTTATCCAATGAATTACAGCTGGATCTTTTCAATATAGGATAAATAGTAAACATTTTGAACTCAATAGATAAATACTTATGTTGTAATGAAGAATTAACCAAATCTACTAAAATTGGAAATATAGAAGGACAATTATAAAGGATTTCAGATGTAACGGGTTCTAGCCATGAAGCTGAAGGATTCATTCTTTTTAAAATCCCTTTCTAATTGGGAATTATCAATTAAAGCAACATCTTCCAATAAATAAAATGTAACTTTATTAACAGACAATAAGGAGTCAGGGGAGACACAACTCTTTGAAATAATACTTTGCTGCTTTTTTTTCAAAGAATTCTGCAAATGCATTGGCAGATGGCATATTTGGGATGCCAGTTGACACTTTAGAAAAAAGTTGATGTGACCTATTTAATGCCATATTTATAGTTTTGGCATACAAGAAGCCTTAGCAGCTACAATAAGCTGTTGATAAAATGCAATCTGACATTGCATGCCAGTGACATCCATGCTATACCATGATGTATCATCAATGCCCATGTCCCATCCTTAACCTGCCCAGTTCCCACCTCATCATGCATTAAGAGCAAGGTATGCTTAGCACATGGTAACCCCAAGCTAACGGTTAGTAGAGTTTAGTAAACATGCCCCTTGAAGTAATATTAAAAGGAAGCATAATAGCTTACTCTGTGTCTAAAAGAAACAATAAAGCCTGTGTTGCAACAACTCTAAGATAGTGACATGCTTAATAATCATCATCTTCAATATCTGTAAGTACAACCTTATTGAGCTTCACTACAGAGAAAAAGCCCTTGGGGGCTTCAAAAAATTGAAAACCAATGAAGATTTTTGTGAATTATCCCTTTATTGCAGGGGTGGGCAATTTACAGCCCACGGGCCACATGTGGCCCGCTACAGAGTTTTCTGCGGCCCGCGGAAGCAGGGGCAAAAAATACCTCCAAATCACCAGTGCCGGCCGCCTCACCCTGCCAAAAAAATACAGTCCCCAAATCTGAGAATATCTGCGATTTAGCAAAGCTCTGCCCTGCCGTGTTGCTGTGTTGGGGTTGGCGGCAGCAGCAGCAGAAGCAGATCGCCAAAGCTGGGAGTTTGAATTAAAAAAAAAAAAAAAGAGAGACAACCAATTAAGCAAAAGAGGGGGCTCGTGCCTCATTCTGCTCTTGTGAGCAGTCGGCTGGTCCCGCCCCCTAATGTGACATCAGAGGGGGCGGGACCGGCCAGTCTGCTCACATGAGTGGAATGAGGCACGAGCCCGCGCTTCTGCTTGGTTGGTTCTCTCTCTCTCTTTTTTTTTTAATTGAAACTCCCAGCTTTGGCGGTCGTCTTCTTCTGCTGCCGACCCCAACACAGCAAAAGCGGCAGGGCAGAGCTGCGCCAAATCGCTGCCAGTTTGCCAGCAGTCGAAATCACCTCAGCACAGCCTGGTGCTTCCACAGCTGCCGGAGAGCTATTTTTGGCACAGGTTGTTATTTTTTGCATCTCAGCGACAGCGAGGCAGAGCAGGTTAGTGAGGGGGGGGGGGGGAGCAGCTTCAGACAATTTGTCACTGGCGTTAGTAGATAGCCAGATTTTGGTAGGCCACTGTAGCACCTCTGGGACAGGCAGTGGGCCTCAGGGAAGTCCCTTCGGATTTGAGCTGGGCAAAGGCTATTGCACAGAAGGTAGTCCTATAGCTCTATTGGAAGGACCATCTCATCTTCAGAGGTGCCTTTTTTGCCAGAGTTTGCACATCAGATTTATTTTGCTATGAGCATATTGATAAGGAGGGAAGATATAAAATGAGCAAAACTAATTCTGATAGCCATGAAAAAATAATTCTCTCTTATCAGTCTTAGTCAACTGTAGGGTGTTGGGGGGGGGGGAGGTGTTATTGAAATATGGATTGTCTTTGAACTTTGATGTTTTGCATTCTTTATGCTGCTAGACTGAAATTTAAAATATTTTCAGTTCATAAACAAGGAAATTTAAAATTTTTAAGGTAATCTCTCAGTTTAATAATAGATCCTCTGTGACTGACTTAAACTTGCAGGCAGTGATGAGGATCTCAACAAGCAACCTCACTCCTGATTTCAAAAGAATTGTAAAAAAGTGTGAGAGGTTACATTTGTCTCATTAAATTACTTGTGCTGGCTGATGTGTAATTTGCACATAAATAAATTCAATGAAACCTTTTCTGTGTACCACTATTGTTTTAGTTTTATTTATTTATTCATTATTATTATTATGCAATTTACACTTCGCATTAAATGAAATGTAATGTTAACTAATGAATACGATCAGTTTTAGAAGGTGCGGCCCTCCGCTAACCATGGCCCTCTCAAAGTGGCCCCTGAGCCAAAACAATTGCCCACCCCTGCCTTATTGGAGTAAACTAACTGTTTGGCATAAAATATGCAGGGACTTTGAAAAATTAGCCACTGTTTGGACAGAGGAGATAGTGCAAGAGGTTACATCTGTAAAGTTTGGGTAAGACTGTAGTGAGTGTGGGCTTCCAAGAGATGCAGTACAAGTTACTGCACGGGGCCTATATCACAAGAGAAAGAGGGGCAAACTATGTATGTGGCCAGAGAATGATTGTCAGAAATGTAAGTCAAGGTGGGAACTTACAGATATCCATTTTTTGGAGTGTGTAGGAATTGTGGGGAAACGTCAAAGAAGTCATCAATAACTTTCTGAAATTAAATATAGAGTGGATTTATGATTTTCTTCTGCTAGGTGATATGGGAGTCTTGAAGGAACCAAAGGTGGAATAGGAAGAGAGCAAGTTCATCCAAATGGTCATATTACTTGCAAAAACGACCATTCTGAAGTATCGGTGTTAGAGAAGCACCCCTCAGCAAAACATTGGCTAAATATGATGTATGAATGGCTGTGTTGGAGAAACAGACTTATGGGAAAGTGTTACCTCTATCTGTAGTATCAGTTTAAGGAGAAATTTCCTGGAAGCCAAGTGAGGGTTGGATGAAAAAACAGTCTCAATGGAAAAACGTACAAAAAAAATCTGAAGATATCCTCTGCGCTGTTTATCTTCACTCTTCAACCACACATCACATATAAAGGTAATCTTAAGGAAGGGGAAAAGTACCTCAGTGTGTGTGTGTGTATACATAACAACCTAGGCTTCCATGGCTACCTGTCCATGGAAGCCTAGGTTGTCAAGCACCCTGGGTGACTTAGGGTGGGAAGGTCACATACTCCAGAGCCCACATGCAGGGTATCGTTGTGACCCTGTAGTCATCAGGACGGGGCCCCCTGCACATACGGATGTAGCATGTGTGCCCTAACTCCTACAGACGTGGCTACAGTTCAGTCTCTGTCTATGGGTTTGCTTCCCTGATTTGCATGGCCTGCCCCTTTGTACTTTGGCCCATCTCTCTGTGTTGTGCAGCAGAGTGCACATATTCCCTAGTCAGTCTTCTCTATCCTTTTCTGGCTACTTGCATTGTGTTGGTGGAGTTGAGGGCCATGTATTGTTTTCTGTTCTCTGCTGGGGTGTGGTGGGCAGCTTCCTCACATGTTGACAGGGTGCACTGCTGTGTTTCTGGGGTATGGGGACATATGCTCCTACTCTCTACGCAGCATGGTTATGTGGCTCAAATGTCATACTTCTATCTAAAGGGGATTGCACTGGTGTTAGCAAACAAATGGAGGACACATGGAGCGTGCGGCTTCACAGCACACATGTGTACCTGATGTGTGGTTGCTACTACTGCATGACTGATGCTCCTAGCTTAGCATTGCTTATCTGACGTGGCCTCACCCACTGCATTTACAACAGCTTCTCCACACCTGCTGTGGTAGAAATGCACATTAATCGCGTGTTAGTCCCACATTACCTGCACATCTTTAGTAAACATGCCCCATAATATGCTCAAGGAGATGCAATATAAATTTGTTTACAGAGCCTGCATTTTGCAGGCTAGAGCATTTCAGGCTAATTATGCAGCTACTGGACAATGCCTGAAAGAGATCCAGGGACAGTGTAACATTTATTCTGGGATTCCCCAAGAGTTCAAGGTTTTTGGAGGCAGGTGCAGAGTTTTCTGAAGGCTATAGGGCAAGATTTTGAGTTCAGTCCTGATGGGGTTTTGATACCACAGCTCCGAAAGTGAGAGGTTCAGGGATACATCTTGAGTGAGGAAATCCCAATTGTTGGGGAAGAAAAGTGTTCCATTAGTATGGAAAAGTCTCCCCCTGCCTTCATATTGGCAATGGAAGAATTCTCTCCAGAATTTGATGCAGATGGAGTATATTAAGGTGGAAAGAGCTCTTCAGAATAGCAATGCATTTTTTTAAATATTTAACTAGCCCAGCTAAGGCATCTGGGAAAGGTGTCTGTGATAATGTTTATTGTTGAATGAGCATTTTGATAGTGTTTTGGGATGGGCATGATGGATGGTCAGAACTTCAGAGGCCTTGGCCTGGTTGCTCGCTGGCTTATGTTAGTTAAGTTGGATGTCCAGAATTGAGTCTTGTATCACTAATCTGCTATATTTTTTGAAGATGTAAATGAACAGGTAGATAAAAGTGAGCTGGTTGATATAGTGTACCTGGATTTTCGGAAAGCCTTTGACAAGGTCCCTCGTGACAGACTCTTGGTGAAATTAAAAAGTCTTTACTGCCGCTTTCGAATCTTGACTCACCTGATCTCCTTTGTGTTTCCTTACCATTCCCCCTAGATGTATCCCATGTCTACAGTTATTGTGTTATCTGTCTTGACTAGGTTGTAAGCTTTGATGAGCAGGGACCGTCTTTTACATGTGTCTGTGCAGTGCTGTGTACGTCTTGTAAAAAATGCAATGTATGCCTTCGAGTCAGTCCTGACTCCTGGCGACCCAGAAGCTCCTGGGTTTTCTTGGCAGTGTCACCGTAAGTAGATTGCCAGGCCTTTCTTCCGAGGCAATGGAGGGTTAAGTGACTTGCCCAAGGCCACAAGGAGTGCTAGTGGGAATCGAACCCTAGTTGCTTGGTTACCACATCAGCGTTCTAACCACTAGGCTACTCTATGTCTTGTAGCACTATACAAATGTTCAGTAATAGTAGTAGTAGTATAAAAGATAGAAAACAGAGTAGGGCTATAAGGCCAATTTTCTCAATGAAGAAAGGTGAATAGTGGAGTACCTCAGAGATCAGTGCTGGGCCTGCTGCTTTTTAATAGATTCATTAATGACCTGGGAATGAGAATGAGTGAAGTGATCAAATTCATAGATGCACAAAATTATTCAAAGTTGTTAAATTGCAAAAGGACCTTAAGAAATTGCAGGACTGGGAGTCTAAATGGTAAATAAAATTTCATGTGGACAAGTGCAAGTTATGCACATAGAGAAGAACAACCCAAACTACAGTTATACAATGCAAGGTTCCATTTTAGGAATCACCACCCAGAAAAAGGATCTAGGCATCATCATAGATAATAACTTGAAACCCTCTGCTCAATGTGCAGCAGCGGCCAAGAAAGCAAATAGATTGTTAGGAATTATAAGGAAAGGAATGGAGAATATAACCAAGGATATTATCATGCCTTTTTATCACTCCATGTTGCAACCACACTTTGAATATTGTGTATTGTTCTGGTCAAAGCAGATATTGCAGAATTAGAAAAGGTACAGAGAAGAGCGACCAACATGATAGAGGATGGGAGGATACCCTTACGAGGATAGGTTAAAAGGCTTTGAAAAGAGACAGCTGAGGGGATATATAATAGAGGGTCTATAAAATAATGAGTACAGTAGAATGGATAAACGTAGATCAGTGTGCATTTCTTCCAAAACTAGAAAGACTAGGGGACATGCAATGTAGCTACAATGTAACACATTTAAGACTAAGCGGAAAAAAATCGTTTTCACCCAATATGAAATCAAATTCTGTAATTCATTGACAATGGGACCGGCACTGTTCAATATATTCATGAGTGAAATTGCAAAAGGGCTGAATTGAAAAGTCTGTCTTTTTGCAGATGACACCAAAATTTGCAACAGAGTGGACTCCTCTGAGGGAGTGAAGGAACATGAGGAAAGATCTACAAAAGCTAGAATGGTCTAATGCTTGGCAGTTAAGATTTAATGTGAAGAAGAGCAGTGCCATGCACTTGGGAAGCAGAAATTCAAGGGAATTGTATGTAATAGGGGGCAAGAGATTTGTGTGCACAGACCAAGAAAAGGACCTCGGTGTGGTTGTTTCTGATGATCTCAAGGTGGCGAAACAGTGTGACAAGGCGGTGGCAAAAACCAGAAGGTTGCTGGGTTGCATACAGAGAGGAATTACCAGCAGAAAGGAAGAGGTACTAATGCCATTATACAAGTCACTGGTGAGGCTTCACTTGGAATATTGTGTTCAGTTTTGGAAACCGTATCTCGCAAAGGATATAAAGAGGCTGGAAGCAGTTCAGTGGAAGGCGACCAAAATAATTTGGAGCCTGCGTCAGAAGACTTATGAGAAGAGACTTGAAGACCTAAATATGTACACTCTAGAGACAAGGAGGGACAGGGGAGATATGATTCAGACCTTTAAATACTTAAAGAGTATTAATGATTAAACAAGCCTCTTCCAAAGACGGGGAAGCTGTAAAACTAGAAGGCATAACATGAAGATGCAAGGGGGTAAACTGAAAGGCAATGTCAGGAAATACTTTTTCACTGAAAGGGTGGTGGGTGCTTGGAATGCCTCCCCCCCCCGATAGAAGTGGTGGGGGCAAACACATTGACAGAATTCAAAATGGCATGGGACAGACACAGTGGATCCCTTTATAGCAACAGGATAAAATCAAAATAAGCATAACTGTCTCTTATATCTGAACAAATAGGGGTGACCTACATGGAGTGGTGGGTACACCCCTAAACAAAGGCATGGGGGGAAGACCTTGTAATATGGCATTGGCATAGTCGAAATGAGGGATGATCAATGCCTGGAAAATTGTCCGAAAGTCAGATGGTTCAAGCATGGAGCGTAAATGTCTAAGTGAGCGGATCTTGCCGTAGACTGATCTGACTATGTTTCCTATGTGAGCCTTCATATCCAGGCGTTGATCTAGGATGACTCCCAGGTATCGTATTAATGGTTTAGAGTGTAGCTCAGCTTCATTTACTTTAAGATATTGTGGTGGGGTAAAGTTGGGGTTCCTCGTAATGAAGAGTACTTCCGTTTTCTGAGGTTTTGAGAAAGAAGCCAGTCTGATATTGCATTGAAACAACTCGTCAGTGGGGAGAGGTCCAGATGCTCAGTAGAGAAAGGAATGTAGAGAAGGACATCGTCTGCGTATAACATGCAGTCAACATTGAAGGACCGGATGATGTTACAAATTGGCTGCATGTAAATATTGAACAAGAGCGCAGAAAGGGAGGATCCTTGTGGGACTCCTTGACTTTGGTGGAAAGGTTCAGAATTTGTCCCTCTAGAACGAACATGTTGCCATCTTTCAGACAGGTAGGATCTGCACCATTCGAGCGCTCGTCCATTAATGCCTTTGTCGAAATGCCTTGCTATAGTCGATAAAGCACAAATAGATATCCTTTTGGTATTCTTTAGTCTTTTCAAGGATCCATCTCACATCCGCAATGATGTCTCTCGTTCCTCGCCCTTTCCTGAACCCTGCTTGCATTTCAGGTAGTTCTTGTTCCAGGTATGGTTGTAGTCTCTTTTGAATAATCTTCAGTAGAATCTTGCTGGCATGTGGGATCAGAGTGATTGTGCGATAATTTCCACAGTCAGTTGGATCACCTTTCTTTAGTATTGGTATAAACACAGATCTTTTCCAGTCAGTTGGCCATGATGTTGTCTTCCATATTTCTTGGCAGAGCCTTGTAAGTACGGTAACAGCTGCATCAGATTGCTGTAATACTTCTATGGGAATGCTATCAATGCCTGGTGCTTTGTTCTTTGATAAGGCTTTCAATGCTGCTTCAACTTCTTCTTTCATCACCAGTGGTTCCCGATCATGAGGTACAGGTTGAAACGGTTGTTGATCCACTTGATCTTTATCATATAAAAACTCTGTATATTCCTTCCACCTTTTCTTGATCTTCTCAGCATCATTCAACATAGAGCCTTGAGCATCTTGTAACATTCAAATTCGAGGCTGGAACTTTTTCTTTAACTCTCGTAGCTTTAGGAAAGCCGATCTTGTTCTTCCTCTAATAGTTTCTGCTTCTACTTCCTTGCATGTGTCGTTGTAGTACTTTTCCTTGTCCTGTCTTGCTGCATGTTGGAAATCTCTGTTGAGTTCTGTTATTGTCTTTCTTTCTCCTCTGGCTTTAGCTTCTCTGCGTTTCTGGGCAATTTTCAGAGTTTCTTCCGTCATCCATTTTGGCCATTTTTGCTTTTTCACCTTTTGTAGAGACCAGGGCCGGATTTACGTATACGTCATGTACGCCATGGCGTAGGGCCCACAGCCGGCAGGGGCCCACAAAAAAAGAACCAGTTTTTTTTTTTTAAACTCAATTTAAAAAAAAAACCTGGTGGCTGCCGCCGCGGGGCCCCCTCTGCTGCCGCGGGGGCCCCGTCTACAAGCTGGTCGGGTCGGGTCGGGTCTCTCTCCCTCCCTCCCTCGCTGCAGGCTGCGAGAGACGCGAAGATAGAGCGTCTCCTCGCGTCTGTGTTAAGCCCGCAGGGGCTGATGGGATTTCCCATCAGCCCCTGCGGGCTTAACACAGACGCGAGGAGACGCTCTCCCTTCGCGTCTCTCGCAGCCTGCAGCCTGCAGCGAGGGAGGGAGAGAGACCCGACCGGACCGGACCCGACCAGCTTGTAGACGGGGCCCCCGCGGCAGCAGAGGGGGCCCCGCGGCGGCAGCCACCAGGTTTTTTTTTTTAATTAAATTTTACTTTAGGCCGGGGGGGGGGTAGGACTGGTAATGGGCTATGGGCTATGGGGGGGGGTAGGACTGGTAATGGCCTATGGGGGGGTAGGACTGGTAATGGACTATGGGGGGGCTGGGGCTGGAAATGGACTGGGGGGGGTAGGGCTGGTACTGGGCTATTGGGGGGCTGGGGCTGGAAATGGGCTGGGCTGGGCTGGGGGGGGTTAAGGCTAGAGGTGGGCTGATGGGGTTAGGACTGGTAATGGACTGTGGGCTGTTGGGGGGGCTTAGAACTGGCAATGGGCTTTGGGGGGGTTAAGACTGGTAATGGGCTGTGGGCTGATGGGGGCTGTCTGGTAATGGGCTATGGGGGGGGCTAGGACTGGAAATGGGCTGGGGGGTTAAGACTGGAGGTGGGCTGATGGGGTTAGGACTGGTAATGGGCTGTTGGGGGGGGGTTAGAACTGGTAATGGGCTTTGGGGGGGTTAAGACTGGTAATGGGCTGTGGGCTGATGGGGGTTGTCTGGTAATGGGCTATGGGGGGCTAGGACTGGAAATGGGCTGGGGGGTTAAAACTGGAGGTGGGATGATGGGGTTAGGACTGGTAATGGGCTGTGGGCTGATGGGGGGGGGGTAGGACTGGCAATGGGCTATGGGGGCTGACTGGAAATGGGTTGATGGGGTTAGGACTGGAAGTGGGCTGATGGGGGGTTAGGACTGGTAATGGGTTATAGGGGGGGCTTAAACTGACAATGGGGTGATGGGGGTTAAGGACTGAAAATGGGGTGATGGGGGGTTAAGGACTGTAAGTGGGGTGATGGGGGGGCTAGGACTGGTATTGGGTTGGGGGGTTGCTAGGACTGGAAATGGGCTGATGGATGGCTAGGACTGGAAATGGGCTGATGCAGGGACTAGAAGGGAATGGATGCTGGGTGAGGCTGGAACTAGAAGGGAGCTGATGTTGGGGGAGGATTAGAATGGGATGGGGCTGGAAGAGTAAAATGGAGAAGGGAAAAATATTTTGTGTGGGAGGGATAAAAAATCTACAATTGGCCGGGTATTGGGAGAGTAAGTGGGGATTGAGGATGGAGGGGTAAAATTTGAGTGGATGAAATAGGAATGAGGAAAGAGCAAAAGGAGAAAGATTAGTATGTTAAAGCAGATGTAGAGAGAGAATGGAAAAAAATCTAGAAGAGAGAAGAAAGGACAAATGGACAGCAGACGATGGAGAGTTAGCAGAAGACACGAAGAAACCAGAAGAAAGTGGCTGGAGCAATTGCAGCTGAAAAAAATGCACAAAAGGTAGAAAAATATCTCTTTATTTTGAATTTATTAATTGGAATATGTCAGCTCTGGTAAATGTGCATCATTAACATCTGTGCTTTGTTTAGTACAAGAGCAAATTAATGTATAGTTTTATTTCTACAGTGTTGTACATTCCAAGTTTGGCTTTTGGGATTCCCAGTTTAATTATTGTCTTCCTATTTCTAAATTGTGATTACTTGTTTGGTGATGGTCTATGTTCTGCATGTGTAACTGAGCTGAGGTGTTCTGTTTATATAATTCCTATTTGACATTGCCACTTATTCTCTTTCCCCTGTAGGTCATGTATTGTTGTTCTCTGAAATGTATTGGTTTAATATTTGCAGTGTTGCCTTTTGATTGGTAGAGTATGGTGCTTTGTGAGTCCTGGTAGTGCTGTTAGGATACGGCGGGTTTACTATGGGCAGTGTTTGTAGTAGTTCCTAATGTGTCTGGCAGTTGGCACTGGATTATAGTAATGTAGAAATCTTTTAGTCTTTCTTTATCCATACACTCATTAAGAGGCACGTTTACTAAAAGTTAGTATATGGTAACATTATGCAAATATTTATGCAAATGAGACCCCTTATGCAAGAGGTCCGCACCCCCCTTGGGCCGCCCCTGCTGGGGGCCCACAATTTTTGTTGGCGTAGGGCCTCACTCAAGGTAAATCCGGCCCTGGTAGAGACTTCTCGCTTTCTTCCAACACAACCTTCTTGATGTCATTCCATAACTCTTCTGGAGCTCTGTCATTTGTATCTAAAGCAGCAAATCGATTTTGCAGGCAGTCTTTAAATTCCAGTGGTATATTCTCAAGGTCATATTTCACTGCATTCATGAGTGGTTTGCTCTTTTTCAACTTTAGCTTGAGTTTGCATACTAGTAGTTGATGATCTGAACCACAGTCAGCTCCAGGTTTTATCTTTGTTGATGTTATAGAACTTTTCCATCGTTGACTTCCACAGATGTAGTCAATTTGATTTTTATACAATCCATTGGGTGAAGTCCATGTGTACAGTCGCTGCTTGTGTTGATAGAAGGTGTTTGAGATTAATAGATTGTTGGTCTTGCAGAATTCTATCAGTCTTTCTCCAGCTTCATTTCTGTTGCCAAGTCCATATTTTCCAACTACTTTGCCTTCTTCTTTGTTGCCAACTTTTGCGTTCCAGTCACGCATGACTATCAGGATATCCTGTTTGCATGTTCTGTCAATTTCAGCTTGTACTTGTTCATAGAACTCTTCAATTTCATTCTCTTCTGCAGCTGTTGTTGGGGCATATACTTGAATTATAGTTGTGTTGATAGGCATTCCTCGTAGAGGAATAGAGATTAAGCATTTGCTGACTGCATTGTATTTCATTACAGTTCTTGCAAGTTTCTTCTTTATTATAAATGCAACACCATTTCTTCTTTGTCTTTCATTTCCAGCATAGTAGACCATGTGATCATCTGATGCAAAGTGCCCGATGCCAGTCCATTTCAGTTCGCTGACACCCAACAGATCAAGCTGTACACGTTCCATTTCATTCTTGACCACCTCCAACTTTCCTTGGTTCATGCTTCGTAAATTCCATTTTCCAATGCGTAAGACATCTTTACAGCTTCTGACTCTCATTTCATGCGCAGCTACATCAGCAGTCAGACGTCCCGAGGGCTTTGATCCAACCACATCATAAATGCTGGCTTTACTCTGAAAAGTCTTCAGCTCTTCCCTAGTAGCTAGTTGAATGCCTTCCGACCTGAGGGTCTCATCTTCCAGCACTATAGCACAATTTGTTTTGTTGTAACTATCCATTGGGTTTTCATGGCAAGATACAGAAGTAGATTGCCGGGCCTTTCTTCCGTGCAGTTTAAGTTTGGTGGTGTTGCCGTTGTCAGAGAAATGTGATTCTCCGCCGTCAACACTATCCCATTCTGCTGCTGCCCAGATGGGTGGTTTGTCTTGGTCTGGTACCTCAGCTGAGACCTGTCCATCTTGGGAGACCCTGCCAGTAGTTAAACTACCGATAGTTTAGCTCTCAGCATCACTGATGCACACAAGCCCTCACAGCACGACAAGCTTCAAACCAAGTGAGGGTTTGAAGCTTGTCCCAGGACAAGCATTGTGGAACCTGTGTGCCTCTTTGGAAACCTGCCAAGTGAGTCATTTCTTTTCCTTTATTCCTTTATCAGGAATAAAGGAAAAGAAATGAACTTTTCAGGTAAGTGCAAATTTCACCTTCTAGACCAGTCCAGACTGATGGGACGTCCTCAAACTTCCAGAGCAAGGGCAGATAGAAAGCAAGGTGACCCTGAAATTCAGGTTATTTAATTATTTAAAAAAATGTTAAATACAATCTTTCTGATATGTGCCATTCAAAATTGTTTCCATATCAAATTAAAATTAAGTCTAGAAGGTGAGAGTCAAAACAGCTTAGACCTTTGAGACATACGTTTTTCCGCCTGAAAGCAAAGTGCAGCGTTTCTCTTAAATTTTGTGATTTTTGTGGTTCACTTGGTGGTGTTTCACAAATGGGAGACCTTGTATGTTGTCAATTATAATAAAGAATAAATAGGAAACTTTGTGACATGAGTGGCGTGAGGTCCCGCGATACAAAGATTCCAACAAAAAAATTTGGGTTCACTATTATTTTGAATTATATGCTCTATCTTGGAGATGGTGACCTAGCTTTATATTTGTGGGATTATTTCAGCGAGCTAGAATATTTGATGATGATAATATATTGGGCCTGGAACGGAGGCAGCATGGCAAACAAATAAAAGTTGGCCATGCTGCCGTGTGGGTCTCCTTCCTGCCTGGGCCCCCTCACCTTGTGGGGGCTGCTTGGGCAGAATTTACGTCACTGTCTACAGCCAAACTGGAGTAACTGACCATGTCATGCACACCAAAGCATTACCCTCCTAGTATTTATCAGGGTGCAAGCCCCAGGCTCTGCACAGGATACTGCTTGTGTTCTGGTAGAGTGGGCCTAAAGGCTGAACGAAACTGTGGCCTACCTTAAGCTACATGCCGAATCAATTGTCCTCTTAAAGAATAAAGAGGATTTGGAAGTCACTGTTCTCTTATGTAAGAACATAATAAATGCCTTACTGGGTCAGACCAAGGTCCATCAAGCCCAGTATCCTGTTTCCAACAGTGGCCAATCCAGGTCATAAGTACCTGGCAGGTTTCCAAAGAGGCACACAGGTTCCACAATGCTTGTCCTGGGGCAAGCAGTGGATTTTACGGGTCCTCTTTAATAATGGTTTATGGACCCTTCCTCTAGGAACTGATACAAACCTTTTTTAAACCCAGCTACACTCTGGGTCTGTCCACTAGGTGAGCACACATGGGCAGTCGTGCCGCCCCCCCTCCCCTGCTGCTGCCGACTCCAGTTGAGGGGGGAGGCAGACCACGGCAGTTTTTCCAAAAGCAGCAGCAAAAAAGCCACTGCTTTTGGCAATACTGCCGCTGCCTACTTGCCCCTCCTGAGACAGAATTGGCAGCACCTGGAGGGGGGAGGTGGCGAGACCGGGGTTTCTGTCTAGGGCAGCAGAAACTCTTGGGCTGGCCCTGGCTATACTAACAGCTTTTACTACATCCTCTGGTAACGAATTCCTGAGTTTGATTACAGATTGAGTAAATAAATATTTTCTACTACTACTACTGAACATTTGTATAGCGCTACAAGGTGTATTCAGCACTGCACACACATGTAAAAGACGGTCCCTGCTCATCGGAGCTTACAATCTAATAGACACAGACAACACAGTAGCTGTAGACACGGGATACAGCTAAGGGGAATGGTAAGGAAACACAAAGGACATTAGGTGAGTCAAGATCCGAAAGTGGCAGCAAAGAGGTGAGTTTTCAGCCTGGATTTGAAGGAATTCAGAGAAGGTGCCTGACGTACAGACTCAGGTAGTTTGTTCCAGGCATAAGGAACAACAAGGTGAAAGGAGCGAAATCTGGAGTTGGCATAGATAGACGTGATTTTCCAGAAGAGCGGAGTTCCCAAGGAGGGGTGTAGGGAGAGATAAGAGAGGAAAGATAGTGAGGAGCTACAGAGTGAATGCACTTATAGGTCAGCAGGAGAAGTTTGAACTGGATGCGGAAACAGATAGGGAGACTTGAGAAGAGGGGCAATATGAGAATGATGAGGCCTGCAGAAGATTAACCACGCAGCAAAGTGTTGAATAGATTGAAGGAGAGAAAGATGACTCAGAGGGAGACCAGCAAGGAGCAGGTTACAATAGTCTAGATGGGAGGTGATTAAGGAGTGGATAAGTGTCTTAGTAGTGTGTTCAGAAAGGAATGAGTGAATTTTGTTGATGTTGTAGAGAAAGAAATGGCAGGTTTTAGCTATCAGTTGGATGTGTGTGAAGAAGGAAAGAGAGGAGTCAAAGACAACCCCAAGGTTGCGAGCTGAGGAGACAGGGAGGAATAGGGAGTTATTCACTGAGACAGAGAAAGGAAGAAGGGGAGAGGAGGATTTAGGGGGAAAAATAAAAAGCTCAGTTTTGGCTATGTTCAATTTCAAGCGGCAATGAGACATCCAATCAGCAATTTCAGAAAGGCAGGCAGAGATCTGGGCCTGGATTGCTGGAGAAATTTCAGGTGTAGAGAGGTAAATCTAGGAGTCATCAGTGTAAAGATGGTACTGAAAGCCATGGGAAGAGATGAGAACACCAAGGGACTGGGTATAGAGAGAAAAGAAGGAAACCCAAGACTGATCCTTGGGGTACACCAACTGAGAGCGGGATAGCAGTAGAGGAGGATCCACTGGAACAAACGCTGAAAGAGTGATGAGAGAGAAAATAAAAGAACCATGATAGCACAGAGCCCATAAAACCATGTGAGGACAAGGTATCAAGGAGAAGGTTGTGGTCAACAATGTCAAAAGCAGCAGAACTGTCAAGAAGGATGAAGAGCGAGTAAAGGCCCTTGGATTTTGTCAGGAACAGGTCACTGGAGACTTTGGCAAGAGCTTCTTTCGGTAGAATGTAAAGGACGAAAGCCAGATTGTAGAGAATCCAGAAGGGCTTGAGAGGAGAGAAAGTCAAGGCAATGGTGGTGAACCACATGTTCAAGTAGTTTAGAAATGAACGGGATGAGGGAGATGGGTCAATAGTGAGAAGGATAGGTAGGGTCTAGTGAGAGTTTCTTGAGGAGAGGAGTGATCACAGCATGCTTGAAAGCTGCAGGGAAAGTTGCAGTGGAGAGCGATAAGTTGAGAATATATGAGAGATGGAAAGGACTACAGTGGAGGAGAAGGAGCTAAGGAGGCTGTTGGGAATAGGATCAGAGGAGCAGGTGTGAGTTTGGATGAGGAAAAAAGGTGAATGGTTTCCTCCTCGGAGATCATAGAAAAGGAAGAAAGGGCAGCACAGGTAGGGGGGAAGGTTGGAAGTGAAGAGGGGGAACAGCTGACCTCATGGGGAATTCAAGTGTGATCTTGTGGATTTTGTTATGGAAGTAGTCAGTCAGGATTTGGGCAGAAAGGGAGGGAGGGGTCAGATGTGGAGGCACCTTGAGGAGAGAGTTGAGAGTTGTAAAGAAACAGTGAGGGTCAGAGGCAAGAGAATTAGTCAGATGAACATAATAGTCTTGTTTGGCCAGTGCTATGGCTGACTGGAAAAAGACAAGCATGAATTTGAAGTGTAGAAAGTCCGCAAGGGTGTAGGAGTTGAGCCAGGCATGCTCAGCTGAGCGGGTACAGGAAAGTAGATAGCAGGTAGTGGAAGACAGCTAGGATTGAGATACAGTACATCTCACAGGAAGTGGCATTGACAGAGTAAGAGCATCCAGAGCAGAGGAGAGTGCAGCGTTATAGAAAGCTACATTCAGATTCAAATGACATACTGGAGAAAGGAGGTGATGAGACAGTGGAGGAGAGAGCCATTGGGTCAATAGCATGAAGATTTCTAAAGAGGTTGGAGGAGACAGGATGAGGTTGAGGTGGTGAGTAATGAAGAGTGAAGCTTAGCAGATGATGATCCGATAAGGGGAAAAGTGAGGTACAGAGGTCTGAGGATAGGCAATTAGAGAGGAATACAAGGTCAAGGCAGTAGCCTTGCTGGGGAGTGGGGGTAGTAGAGCAAAGCTGGAGGTTGAATGATGAGGTAAGGGAGAGGAGCTTTAAAACATAAGGGTTGGAGAGGTTATTTATTTATTTATTTTTATTTATTTTACATTTCTTATATACCGCACTATTCAACATCAGCGCGGTTTACATCGAACAAAACATTTCAGTACAAAAACAATGTCTGAGTTACATTAAACAGGATCAATAACTTGGATAACAAGGTAATTATGAATCTCAGGAAAGTAAACTTTGATTGCAATGTAAACTATTTACATCTTTAAATTAGATTATCAACATGAATGTTAAAATCCCTTAGAATAAAGGAGGGGGAAGATGAATCGAGAAAGAAGGAAACTCATGAGTCAAAGTCAGAAAGAAAAGTAGAGGTGGACTTGTCAGGGGGTTGATAAATAACAACTGGTTGAAGAGGTAGTCTTAAATGGGTTGCATTGTAGCTTCATTGTGTGTCCTCTAATCTTTCTACTTTTTGATGGTGTAAACAACCGATCTACATTTACCTGTTCTACTTCATTCATTCATTTATAGACCTCTATCATATCCCCCCTCAACTCTTCCAAGTTGAAGAGCCCCAACCTTTTAAGCCTCTCCTCATAGGGATATCCTTCCATTCCCTTTACCATTTTTGTCGCTCTTCATTATATCTTTTCTAATTCTGCTATATCTTTTTTAAGATATGGCAACCAGAATTGCACACAATATTCAATGTGCAGTGGCACCATGGAACGATACAGAGGTATTATAATATACTTTGTTTTATTCTCCATTCCTTTCCTTATGATTCCTAGCATTTTATTTGCTGTCTTGGCCACTGTTGCACACTGGGCAGAGGGCTTCAACATATTATCCACGATGATGCCTAAATCTTTTTCCTGGCTGGTGGTTTCTAAGGTGGTACCTTGCATTGTGTAACCATAGTTTGGGTTGTTCTTTCCTTTGTACATAACTTTGCCCTTGTCCACGTTAAATTTCATCTACCATTTGGACATCCGGTCTTCCAATTTTTCAAGGTCCTCTTGCAATTTTTCACAGTCCTCTTGCTTTTTAACAACTTTGAATAATTTTGTGCCATCTGCAATTCTGATTACCTCACTCATTATTCCTATTTCGAGGTAATTTATGAATATGTTAAAAAGTTGCGGGCCCAGCACAGATCCCTTGAGCACTCCACTATTCACCTTTCTTTGTTGAGAAAATTGGCCATTCAGCCCTACTCTCTGCTTTCTATCTTTTAACCAATTCCTGATCCACAATACTACACTGCCTCCTATCCCATGATTTTTTTATTTCACCAAGAGTCTCTCATGAGGGACCTTGTGAAAGGCTTTCTGAAAATCCAGATACACTATATCAACTGTCTCATCTTTGTCTACTTGTTTATTCACACTTTCCAAAAAATATAACAGATCAGCAAGACAAGACTTTCCTTGGCTAAATCCATGTTGGCTTTCTCCCATTAAACCATGGCTATCTACATGTTCAGTAATTTTATTCTTTATAATGGATTCTACCATTTTTCCCGGTACTGACTTCAGGCTCACTGTTCTGTAGTTCACCCCAGGAACCCTTTTTAAAAATTGGAGTTACATTGGCCACTCTCCAATCCTCAGGTACTACAGATGATTTTAATGATAGTTCACAAATTACTAATAGTAGGTCTGCAATCTCTTATTTCAGTTCTTTCAATACCCTTGGATGTATACCATCCAATCCAGTCCAGATGATTTGCTACGCTTCAGTTTATCAAACAGTTGTAATACATCCTCCCAGTTTATAGATATTTCTTTCAATTCTGCTACATCACCTTTATATACCATTTCAGTCATGGGTAACTTCCCTACATCTTCTTCAGTAAAGACTGAAGCAAGGAATTCATTCATTCTCTCCGCTATGGCCTTGTCCTCCTTTATCACCCCTTTTACTCCTCTGTTAGGCAATGGTCCATCTGACTCTCACAGGCTTTTTCCTATGAATGTACTTGAAAAAGGTTTTATTATGCATTTTGCTTTCACAGCAAGCTTTTTTTCAAATTCTCTCTTTGCCTGCCTTATCAATGCCTTGCATTTAACTTGCCAATGTTTATGTTGCTTCTGGTGTTTGTCATTAGCCTCCCTTTTGCATTTCCTGAAGGATGCTTTTTTGGCAATAATAGCCTCTTTGACCTTGCCTTTAAACCATGCTGGCAGTTTTTTGGCTTTCCTTCCACTTTTCTTAAAGTGTAGAATACATCAGGTCTGAGCTTTCAAGATAGTATTTTTAAACAATGCCCATACTTGATGTAAATCTTTAACCTTTTCAGCTGACATTGAGAACTGCAGGCCAGTTGGTCTAACCTCTGTGGTTTAGTAAATTATTGGAAAGGCTACTAAAAGAGAGAATAGTGAGTTTTCTGGAGTCCAAAGGATTGTAGGATCCAAGGCAGCATGGATTCACCAGAGGCAGGTCTTGTCAGACAAATATGATTGATTTCTTTGACTGGGTGACCAGGGAGTTGGACCAAGGGAGAGCACTAGATGTGCTGTGCTTAGATTTCAGTAAAGCCTTTGACACTGTTCCACACAGGTGACTTATAAATAAACTGAGCATCCCTAGGGATGGATCCTAAAGTTACTGATTGGGTTAGAAATTTATTGTGTGGGAGGTGACAAAGGGTACAGGTAAATGGAGCTCACTCTGAGGAGAGGGAGTTTACCAGTGGTGTGCCACAGGGATCTATCCTTGGTCCAATCCTCTTTAACATCTCTGTTGTAGAAGGGCTATTGAGTAAGATTTGCTTATTTGTGGATGATATCAAAACCTGCAATAGAGTAGACTCCCAGGAAGTAGTAGATAACATGAGGCGGGATCTAGCTAAGCTTGAAGAATGGTCTAGAATTTGGCAGCTGAAATTTAATCCTTAAAAAATGCAGGGTCATGTATTTGGGCTGCAAAAATCCAAAGGAGTGGTACAGTGTAGGGGGTGATGTACTTCTGTCCATGAAAGAAGAGCAGGACCTGGACATATTGTGTCTGATGATCTTAAAGTAGCTAACAGGTAGAAAAGGTGAATGTGAGAGCCAGAAGGATGCTTGGGTGTATAGGGAGAGGAATGGCCAGCAGAAAAAAGGAGGTGATAGAGCCTCTGTATAAGTCTCTGGTGAGACCTCACCTTCTGGAAACCGCACCTTCAAAGTGATATAAGCAGGTTGGAGTCTGTGCAAAGGGTGGCTACTAAAATAGTTAGTGGTCTTCATTTTGAGGCATATGAAGGCAGACTTAAAGATCTTAATATGTATACTTTAAAGGAAAGGCAGGATAGGGGAGATATGATATAGATGTTTAAATACCTCTGTGGTATTTAAATGCACAGGAGGAGAATCTCATCCGATTGAAAGCAAGCTCTGCAATGAGGGGGCATAGGATAAGGGTGAAAGAGGATAGACTCAAGAGTAATATGCAGAAATATTTCTTTACAGAGTGGTAGATGAGTTGAATAGTCTCCCAGTGGAGGTGATAGAGATGAGAATAGTATCTGAATTCAAAAAATCATGGGACAAACACAGAGGATCTCTAATGGAAAAAAGAGCACTATTGTAGTTGATGGAAGAGCAGACTAGATAGGCCATGTGTTCTTTTTCTGTCATGTTTCTATTTTATCATAGTCTCCCTTTTGAAAGTTAAAAGATAGTACTATAGATTTCCATGCCATCTTTCTTCCATTTGTTAAATCAAATGCGATCATGCTATGATCACTACTGCCAAGTGGCCACAAAACAATTATCTCTTGCACCAGATCCTGTGTTCCACTAAGGACTAGGTCCAGAATAACTTCCCCTCTTATCGTTTCATGAAGCAATCATTTATTTAATCTAGAAACATTATCTCTCTAACATGTCCTGCTGTGACAGTGACCCAGTTGATACTGGAGTAATTGAAATCACCCATTATTATTACTGTGTTGCAACTTTTGTTAGCTTTCCTGATTTCTTTTAGCATTTCATCATTCATCTGTTCATTCTGACCAGATAGTACACCCCATTGCCTTTGCCTTCTGCTTTTTACATGGAACTTCAATCCATAGAGATTCTACAGTGTATTTTCTTTCCTGCAAAACTTTAATCCTATGTGACTCAATGCTTTCTCTAATACAGAAAGCAACCCCTCCACCAATTCAATGTACGCTATCATTGAGATATAGTTTACACCCAGGTATCACAGTGTCCCATTGGTTGTCCTGCTTCCACCAGGTCTCTGTGCTGCCACATTTAGTGTTATATATTCTAACTCTCTCATCTTATTTTTCAGACTTCTAGTATTTGCATACCGGCATTTTACAGGTTGTATTTTATTCATATTAATCTGGTTATCAGTTCATAGGTGTAATTTGGAATCTTTTGGCTGGTCAGTGATCAGTGGTTTGAAGGACATCTGGGTAACTTTCATCTTTTTTTGGAACCTCTCTGTTGGGATGCCCTAACATCCTTGTTTTGCTAGTATCCTTCAAGGATGCATCCTTCCAAACCATGCGCTTAGTGATGGGATCCGAACTGCCAAAGAACCGGTTCGGTCCCAGCACTCCCATGCAGGTGACTGCCAGGTTGCTGCATTTTGCGTGGAGCTCTACAACAATCTTCTTGGTCTTCTTTCAGAGCAAAGTATGTAAATACACCACTGTAGAATAATTGCCCTATATTAACATTCACTCAACGTGGTAACTATTTCGTCTGTGGAAAATACTCTACAACCACAATTCTAATCATATGCTCAGAGCGTCTCAGACTCAATGGCACTCGAATAGACGATATAATGAATATCAAATCGTAGTGCCGAAATAGCATCAATGACTGCTCTGGCAGGTAACTTTTTTTGTTGTTTATATAAGATTATCCATAAAGTTTTTTGGAACCTTCACTGCTTGATATACTTTATGGAAGATAACGTTGGCAGCATTGTTGCAGAAGCTTTTCAATGATCCCCCTGAAGAAACTCATTTTAGAGTGAAACGCATGGATTGGCGCCTGAAGATGGCATTGGGGAGCACTTGAAGTTAAGCATTATCATTTTGATAGAATTTAAAGATTTCACCTGTGGGATAATCTTATATAAACAACAAAAAAAGGTTACCTGCCAGAGCAGTCATTGATGCTATTTCGGTGCTACGATTTGATATTCATTATATCGTCTATTTAAGTGCCATTGAGTCTGAGATGCTCTGAGCATATGATTAGAATTGTGGTTGTAGAGTATTTTCCACAGACAAAATAGTTACAGCATTTTGCGTGGAGGCATTGCAGTGGCTGTACACTTGGGCTGCTGCCCTCCACCGAGGTCATGCAACTCCCTAGTGGCCCAGCGGTCTGATCTTCTCACACGACAGTAGATTAATGGCATCGAGGGCTTCTCCCGATGCTGCAATCCCCAGGTTCCATCAAACCACTATGAGGTGGGGAGATTCCTGCCACTGCGGAGCCAGCATTGCAACACCATAAGAACATAAGATATGCCATACTGGGTCAGACCAAGGTCCATCAAGCCCAGTATCCTGTTTCCAACAGTGGCCAATCTAGGTCATAAGTATCTAGCAGTTTCCCCAAAAGACACAGGTTCCACAATGCTTGTACTGGATCAGGCAGTGATATCCTGGGTCCCTTCTTAATAATGGTTTATGGACCTTTCCTCCAGGAACTTGCACAAAACTTTTTTAAACCCAGCTATACTAACAGCTTTTACTACATCCTCTGGTAACAAATTCCAGAGTTTGATTACACATTGAGTGAAAAATATGTTCTCTTATTAGTCTTAAATAGGTTACCCTGTAGCTTCATTGCATGTCCCCTAGTCTTTCTATATTCTAATGACGTAAACAATCAATGTACGTTTACCTGTTCCTCTCCATTCTTTAATTAATTTATAGACATCTATCATATCTTCCCTCAGCCGTTTCTTTTCCAGGTTGAAGAGCCCTAACCTTTTTAGCCTCTCTTCATAGAGGTATCCTTCCATTCCCTTTACCATTTTGGTGGCTCTTTGTACCTTTTCTAATAATGCTATATTCTTTTTAAGATAAGGCGACCAGAATTGCAAACAATATTCAAGGTGCAGTCGCAGCATCGAACGATAGCGAGGCATTGGGAAAATTGGCCATTTAGCCCTACCCTCTGCTTTCTATCTTTTAACCAGTTCCTGATCTACAATAGTACACTGCCTCCTATTCCTTGACCTTTTAGTTTTGCCAAAAATCTCTGACGAGGGACCTTGTCAATGGCTTTCTGAAAGTCCACATACACTATTTCAACCGACTCACCTTTGTCTACCTGTTTATTCACACCTTCGAAAAACCATAACAGATTAGTAAGACAAGATCTTCGTTGTCCAAAGCCATGTTGGCTGTCTCCCATTAAGCCATGACTATCTAGATGTTTAGTAATTTTGTTCTTTATCATGGTTTCTACCATGTTTCCCGGATCACCCCTGGAACCCTTTTTAAAAATTGACATTACATTGGCCACCTCTTTAGGTATTACAGATGATTTTAATGATAGTTCACAGATTACTAATAGCAGGTCTGCAGTCTAGTATTTCAGTTCTTTCAACATCCTTGGATGTATACCATCCGGTCCAGGTGATTTGCTACTCTTCAGTTTATCAAATAGTTGTAATACATCTTCCCGGTGTATCGATATTTCTTTCAATTCTTCTGCAGTATCACCTTTAAATACCACTTCAGTCATTTATTTATTTAGCTGCATTTATATCCCGCTTTTCACCGGGTCAAAGCGGTGGAACATTGAATGAAAGGGGGGGGGGGACAATAATCAATTGTAGGGGTCTGGGCTGTCACCAGGCGGCCAACATTAATGATTTTCGCAAGTGTTTGGGACATAGACGTAGACATAGACATTTGAGCTTCAGTCTCATTTGTGGTGGTTTGTTTCAGGTCCGAGGAATTCCTGGAATAGTGTGTTTTTTAGTTGTTTCCTGAAGGATAGGGGGTCTTTGTTGTTTCTGATGTGATTCGGTAGAGAGTTCCAGATGGATGGTGCATATAGTTCAAAGGCTCTGTTGCAGGTTCGTTGGTTGCATTTTGTCCTTTTATGGGGGATGGTGAGGGAGTTGTTGGTGGTTTGTCTGGTTCTTTTGTTGTGGGTTGGTCTGGCTAGTAGCGTGCGGATCTGGGATGTTTGAGTTTGGTAGAGAGCTTTGTGGGTGAGTAGGGCAGATTTGTACTTGACTCGTGCTTCTAGAGAAAGTATGTGTAGCTCTCTCAGTATTGGGGTGATGTGGTCTTGTCTTTTTGCGGTCTGGATAATTCTTGCTGTGGTGTTTAAGGCAGTCCGGAGTGGGTTTGTATGGGTGGCCGGGAGTCCATGGTAGATTATATTGCAGTAGTCCAGGTGAGGGAATGTCATGGCTTGCATCACTGTTCTGAAGTCTTGTGGTTCGAGGAGAGGTTTAAGGCGCTGCACTGTTTTAGCCTTGTGGAATATTGTTGCTGCAGTTTTTTTGATTTGCTGTTCCAGTGTGAATGCTTGGTCTATGATGATACCTAAGTATCTTATCTGCGGATGTATCTGTATTTGTGTGGTCCCAATGTTGAGGTGTGATGGTGGTGTGAAGTAGGGGTCCTTTGTTACTATGAGGGCTTCTGTTTTCTTTATGTTGATGGATAAGTTGTTGTTTTGTAGCCAGCTGGATACTGCTGTGAAGCATTCTGATAAGTGTTTGTTTGATGGGTTGGAGGTTGTAATTGGGGCATAGAGCATTATGTCGTCTGCATAGATGTGGAAGTGAATGTTGTGTGCGCGTATGATTGAGCAGAGTGGTTGCAGATAGATGTTGAAGAGCATGGCTGATAGTGTGGATCCTTGGGGTACTCCTTGGTGTTGCTGGAAGGGGGGGGGGGAGGTTGATGTATTTGTGCGGATCAGTTGATGTCTATTAGTTAGGTATGAATAGAACCATTGGAGTATGGTATCTTTGATGCCGATTGCTTGTAATCTGTGTATGAGGATGTTGTGGGAGATGGTGTCGAAGGCTGCTGATATGTCTAGAAAGATCATAGCATATCCAGAGTGTTTGACTTGCGTTCCTATGATGAGGGTGTTCATTAGTGACGCCATGAGGGTCTCAACTCCGTGGAGTGGGCGGAAGCCATGTTGTTGTGGATCCAGTATGTTGTTGGTGTCCAGGTGTTCTTGGAGCTGTCTCTGAACTACTTTTTCAATGAGTTTGGTGGTGAACGGGAGGTTTGCGATAGGTCTGTAGGAGGCGGGGTCGAGGGGATCCAGGTTGTGTTTCTTTAGTGTTGGTCGAATGACTGAGGTTTTGAGGAGTCATGGGTAACATTCCTACATCTTCCTCAGTAAAGATTGAAGGAAAGAATTCATTCAGTCTTTCCACTATGGCCTTGTCCCCTCTTAATGCCCCTTTTACCCCTCTATCATCTAATGGGCCAACTGACTCTCTCACAGGTTTTTTGCTATGAATGTACTTGAAAAAGTCTTTATTACACATTTTTGCTTCCACAGCAAGCTTCTTCTCAAATTCTCTCTTTGCCTGCCTTATCAATGCCTTGCATTTAACTTGCCAGGGCTTGTGCTGTTTCCAGTTTTCATCATTTGACTCTTTTTTCCATTTCCTGAAATATGCTTTTTTGGCAACAACAACCTCTCTGACCTCACCTTTAAACCATGCTGGCACTTCCACTTTTCTTAAATCGTGGAATACAGCTGGTCTGGGCTTCCAAGATAGTATTTCTAAACAACACCCAAGTCTTTAACCTTTGCAACTGCTCCTTTTAGTTTTTTCTTAACTGTTTTCTTCATTTTATCATAGTCTCCCTTTCGAATGTTAACACCGTGACACTGCCGTGGTAATTGAATACCGTGCCCAGTCAATACCGTGGTAATTGAAATTACCCATTATTATTACTGTCGCCCCCGCCTGGCCAGGTAGGTAACTGGTAGCAGGTGAGGTCGCCTTTTGGCTTTAAAATAAGATTCCCTCAAAATGGCTGCCAGGAGGGCTGCTGGGAATTGTAGTCCTATATTAAAGCAAGGAGTTGTGACTCGATGGTTCAGGCGTAAGACAGAGAAATTTATTCAATGTATTCAGGGGTTCCTTCATACACAGGACGCGAGGTGTAAATTATATAAAGGATGTTTTTAATCCACAGTACAGCTTCAAAAAGAAACCAGGAATAACTTTGCTTTATATTCCAAACTTCAAAGAAACAGGCACAGCTTTTGCTTGTAAATCAAAAATTGTCACTTTCCAAAACTTTTAAACTTTTAAATGTTTTCTCCTTTGCAGGAACAAACTTCTGGCAGCAACATAAACCTTTAAATGTCCCTTGAACATTTACATCCAGCTCTCAACCTTATCAGTTGAACTCAGCTGTTTCTTTCAGTTGTGACGTCTTCAGAATTAGGCTGCTTCCTAAGCACGGCATACATACAATTGCTCTCTAGGACTCTTCCACATCAGAGACCTGACATATAGCACATTGTAAATCCATGGTACTGTTCTCCACACTTGTTATGTCCATTTCCTCTACACTATCTCTCTCACTTACATCAAAAGGTAACTGAACAGAGAGCTGGCTATTTTCTTTCTCTATTAGTTCATTTAACTTCTTAAGTAGAGCCTGCTTTTGCAGTAGCTCTTCTGTTAAGTGAGCTACTTGGTGCTTGGATAAACTGTCTCCCTTTATCCTGGGACTTTGTCTATAACTAGAATTAGCTTTCCCTTCTATAGCTAATTCTCGTGGGCATTTCCTGTCTAGGAATTGAGGAGGACACACTTGCCTTGATTCTGAGGTATTTAGAAACTCTCTCTGCTCTGCAAGCCAGTCATGCTGTCTCTCAGCTGCAGCACCTTTGTTTGCTTGCACCAGCCTCTCGTTCCTTGCTCCCTCAGCTGTGCTTGGCAATCTCTCATCAAGCTTCTCTCTTCGGCTTCCAGTGTTTCTTACACTCTGCCTTTCATGCTCTGCAAGCACTCTCTCACTTGCTCTCCATGCTCCTTGTCTTTCTCCTTGTCCTTCTCTTCCCTTGCTGCTTCTCCGTCTCGTTCCTCCACCTCTTCTTCTTCTCTCTGTGTTACTGCATATCAGCTTTTTAAACTTTCCTTCCTCCTGAGCCACACCTTGCTCCCAGCACATGTGACTAGGGTCAAGCTTCTCCCTGACGTGCTGCTGTGGGCAGGGCTTAGGGATGACTATTCTCTGAGTCACAGACTCTTGGTTACTAGGGAAACCCTTGATACATTCTGCCTTAAAGTGACAGGACTCATTTTCCTGTGTATTTCTAGGTTCAGCAGTGGTTTCCTCACCACATTACTCTGCTGTAACTTTTGTTAGATTCCCTGATTTCTTTGAGCATTTCATCATCCATTTGTTCATTCTGGCCAGGCAGTCGATAGTACAACCCACTGCCATCGCCTTCCCCTTTTTACATGGAATTTCAATCCATAGAGATTCTATAGCAAATTTTGTTTCCTGCAAAACTTTAATCCTTTCTGAGTCAATGCCCTCTCTAACAATAGAATGCAACCCCTCCACCAATTTGATCAGCTCTATCATTATGATATACTTTGTACCCAGGTATCACAGTGTCCCACTGGTTGTCCTCCTTCCACCATGTCTCTTAGATACCAATCATATCTAACCTTTCATTTAGTGCTATATATTCTAACTCTTCCATCTTATTTTTCTTACTTCTAGCATTTGCACACAAGCATTTTAGAGACTGTATTTTATTCATATTAATCTGGCTATTGGTAGGCAGGGTTAATTTGGAATCTTTAAGCTCTGTCTGCTCTGTACTCAAGGACATCTGGGCTACTTTTGTCTTTATTGGAACCTCTCTGCTGATATGCCCTAACTTCATTCTTTTGGTAGTATCCTTCAAGGATACATTGTTCCGAATCATGCACTCTTGGGCGACTGTCAGCTCTCCCCTATTATCTAGTTTAAAAGCTGCTCTATCTCCTTTTTAAAGGTTAATGCCAGCAGCCTGCTTCCATCCTGGTTAAAGCGAAGCCCATCCCTTCGGAAGAGCCCCTCCCTTCCCCAGAATGTTGCTCAGTTCCTAAAAAATCCAAAACCCTCTTCTTTGCACCATCGTCTCATCCATGCATTGAGAGTCCGGAGCTCTGCCTGCCTTTTGGGTCCTGTGCGTGGAATGGGAAGCATTTCAGAGAATGCTACCCTGGAAGTTCTGGATTTCAACTTCTTACTAAAAGCATAAATTTGGCCTCCAGAACCTCCCTCTCACACTTTACTATGTCATTGGTTACATTTGTATACCGCTTCTTCCAGCGATCAGTAGCGGTTTTACATTAAACTTTTATCACAGCAATCCTTTACATTTAACAGTGGTCTAATTTGTTTACACATGCATTGGTGCTAACATGTACCAAGACAGCAGATTCCTCCCCAGCACTATCTAAAACTTTGTCTAGGTGGCACGTGAGGTTCGCTACCTTCGCACCAGGCAAGCATGTTACCAGGCGATCCTCACGTCCACCATCCACCCTGCTATCTACATGCCTAATGATCAAATCGCCAACTATAACAGCTTTCATCCCTCATGAACACATATTATGAAAGGGTTTTACATCTTCTGGAAGACAGGTCCTACCTACAGAATCACTTTCTGCCACACCAAGGTGATGCTCTCCTTTCATGTGACCTCCCTCCTCCATGGCAACTGAGAGGCTGCTAGATTGGAGGTACGACTTCAGTACTACCTCCCTGTAAGTCTCTCTATGTACCTCTCTGTCTTCCTTAGTCCTGTAAGTCTGCTACTCTAGCCTCCAGAGGGACAGAGCTCCTTGCATCTAGTGCACATGTAAGACATCTCACCAACTGGGAGAAAATTGTACATGTGACACTCAATGCAAAAGACTGGATAGCCCCCATCTCACTGCTGGACTGCTGTCTGCATTCTAGTTTTGCAATGAACAGGGTAAACGGCAGCTGGAGGAACTACAGCTTCCAAGGAATGGTACCAAGCCATGCAACAACTAAGAAAGAGTGTGTTTTGAAAACACCCACAAGGAAATGAAGTTTGCAGCAAAAAGTTAGTCTTCTCATGTAGTGGATCTTAACACCTTCAACTGGAGTACCCAAGTAATTTGCAACAGTCCAATGGCAAGACAGGATCTGAGGGGATGTGTGGATCAAGGCTCAAATGTTGGCCTTGACAAAATAAAGAGAACCAAACTAAGATGCTACTGTGGAATCAGTAAAGCTAAAAAAACCCAGTGGTGAACATAAGAGATGTGGGAGCGTGCCCCCCCTATAAGACGCCCTTCATCTGACCTCTGTAACAGAGCAATACTACCTGCACCCTGGAGCACTCTAGAGCTGGTCCCAATTAATACCACCCTGAAGGAAGTCTGAATCAAAGGTACATCTATCTGCAGGATGGCCCAACCACAACCTCCACTCCAAGACTTGAAGGTGCCAAAACAACAATTAGGCTGAGAATAGGAAATTCTATGCACCCCCGATGAGCGTATAACTCACACCGATAGAAAACAAATTCTGCTCCTTTCTAGGGGTGGGCTATAAATTGAGGGATTCAGCTGCCCTTGAATAAATGCACTGGATAGAGAAGAACCAGACCCAAGGCAGCTACAGAAAGGGGCCGGCTACCAGCCCAGACCAATCAATATACCACATCTTTTTTTTTTTTTTTAATTTTTATTACCAACTCCAACACAACCCCCAATACAGGAAAAGAACCCTGTACATCATCCAGCCAGAAAATATCTAACATCCAACAAGGCTACCCGTTCAAACCCCTTATACATATGCTAGCCCATATGTCGAAAGTAAACCTTAAATCACTGCCCCAAATGCATATCCCCGCACCCAACAAACCACCCCTTTTCCCCAAGCCATTATAACACACCAACCCTTGAACACCCATACAGAGTACCTTGCTCCCCCATACTACAACCTCGGAGGCAGCCCCCACTCTCACCAGTCAGTTGGTTTTCCATTAATACCCCCTAAGAGAGCCCCCCTCCCCCAACCCTCCCCCTCCATCCCCCTCCCTCCCCCCTTCCCCCTCTTCCCCCTCTACCCCCTCCCCCTCTCTTCTATCCCACCCCCAGAACCCGACACAGCTTCCCCCACACCACCTCAAACTTATCCCCCGTTTGCTTACGACTTGCTGTAAGCTTTTCCATAAGAACCATCTCCCTAAGCCTCTTCTCATAGTGCTCTATAGGCGGCAACTCCTTATGTTTCCAAGCCTGCGCCACCTCACACCTTGCCGCACTCAGGCATGCCACCACCATTCTACCCCCCTGCTGTACCTGACCATCCCCCCACCAGGATAACAGACATATATTTGGCGCCAAGCCCACTTCCACCCCCAATTTCCTCTGTATCCACCTCAGGACCCTCTTCCAATACCCCTGAACCATTTCACAATTCCACCAAATATGCCAGAAAGTACCCCTTTCCCCACAGTCCCGCCAGCATAGGGATGATGTTCTCGGAAACATCCGGTGTACTCTCTCTGGCGTATAATACCAGCGCATCATCACTTTATAGCTATTTTCTTTGATTCTACTTGAGCTGGGCCCCCGCCTTATCTGGTCCCACACTTTTTTCCAATTTTTCGCCGACATTGACGCCCCCAGGTCCCTTTCCCACTCAACCATATACCGATGTTTCTTCCCCCCTCCCCTTTAACCTCTTTGTACAACCCCGAAATCAACCCCCTCGACCCTCTCTTCCCATACCAGAGCACCTCCAAACTCGACACCTCCCGCTCCCTCCCCACCTTCCCCAGCTCCTTTTGTAAGAATGAGCGTACTTGCAAGTACGCATACCGATCCCCCTCACCCAGAGCAAACTCCTCCCGTAGCTTCTCAAAACTTTTAAACTCCCCCTCTTCCAAAAGCTCCAGACTACACTTCAGCCCCTTTCCCCTCCAAGCCTCAAACCGACCCCCCTCCCATCCTGGCTTAAAGGCTCTCCACCCCCTCCATGGAGTCATAACTGAAAACCCCATCCCCCTATCTACAATTTCAGGCTCTCTTACCTTATCCCATATCTTCAAAACCTGCCTCATCCCCGGAGAGCCCTCCCCCAACTCCCCCCTCTCCCCCTTCGGAGCCCATACCCAGGCCTCCAGATGTCCTCCCTTAACCCTTAGTTTCTCTAAGCTCACCCACGATTTCTCCTCCCCCCCTCCACCCTAGCACATGAGTTAACTGCGCAGCTCTATAATAATCCCTCAGATTAGGCACCCCTAAGCCCCCTTCCCCCTTATCCGCGTACAGAACTTCCCGAGCAATTCTTGGGGGTTTCCTCTTCCAGATATAGCTAAATACCCGCCTTTGCAGTGCCCTCATTGCCCCTTCTGGAACTTCTACTGGCAAGACCTGGAACAAATATAGCAGGCGCGGCAGCACATTCATTTTAACCGCTGCAATCTGGCCCACCCATGAGACCTCCAACCGCATCCACCCCTCTAGATCCTTACTAATAGTTCCAAGCAGCCGCGGGTAGTTTGCCTGATACAAATCCTCATAATGGACCGTAAGTCGCATCCCCAGATACCCTAACGACTTACTTACCCACCGCAGCGGATATACCTTCTTCAACCCCTCTTCTTTGTCCCTTGCCAACTGCACCTTCATAACTTCCGTTTTGTCGATATTCATTTTAAACCCCGATACTGCCCCGTACCTACCCACCTCCCCCATCACTGCTGGTAAGGATACCTGAGGGTTACTTAAATACAGGAGGATGTCATCCGCGTATAAAGAAATCTTATGATTCTGCCCTTCCCTTACTAACCCCGTTATGCTGTCATTCCTCCTCATACATTCCGCCAGCGGCTCTACTGCTAAAGCAAATAGTAGCGGGGACAGCGGGCACCCCTGCCACGTCCCCCGTCCCAAATGGAAATCCCTAGAATACCTCCCATTGATTTTAATCCGCGCCCTGGATCCCGTATATAATCCCTTCACCCATTTCACAAAATTAGGCCCACACCCCACTTTCTCCAACACCTTCATTAAAAACCCCCAGTGCACCCTATCAAAGGCCTTTTCTGCATCAATTGACATCAGTATGAAATCCTCCTGTTCCTGTCTGGCCTCCCAAATTACCGCTATTGCCCGCTTTATATTATCCCCAGCCTGCTTCCCCGCAATGAACCCCGCCTGATCTACATTGATTATCCCCGGCAACCACCGTACCAAACTCTCTGCCAGAATCTTAGCCAAAATTTTTACATCCACATTAAGGAGAGAGATGGGCCTATAGGAGCTACACTGTGCAGGGTCCTTACCCGGCTTTAACAGGACCGTAATCCCCGCCGTCAACATACCCTGTGACAAATCCCCCCCTGGAGACAACACCCCATTAAACACCCTCCCTAATAGATCCCCTATCTCCCCCCAAAAAACCTTGTAAAAAATCCTGGGCAACCCGTCTAACCCTGGGGCCTTCCCTCCTCCATCCCCTTAACCGCATGCCCAATTTCCGCCCCCCCCGATCTCCGCCTCCAAATCTACCCTAGCTTCATCCGGGAGTCCTCGTAACGTCACCCCATCCAAATACCCCTCAATATCTCGTTCCCCCACCCCTCCATCCCCTCATACAATTTCTGATAATATTCCATGAACTGCTCCCTTATCTCCTCCTCCTTCCTACACATACTCCCATCTGACCCCTTTATCTGATAAATCATCGCTGCCCCTTGCTGCTGCTTCAATCTATGGGCCAGTAATCTGCCCGCCTTGTCCCCAAATTCATATTGTATTTGCCGCACTCTCTGCAGTGCGAATGCCACCTGCTCCACCTGCAGGGCCCGTAACTCCTCCCTCACTCTCTCCATCTCCGCCCTATCCTTCTTTGCCACAGTCCCCCGATATTTCACCTCCGCCTCCTTCAACTCCTTCCCCAATTCCCCCTCTTTCCTTTCTCGTTCCCTTTTCTTCCTGGCGCCCCACATTAGAAACTTTCCTCTAATAACAGCCTTCAACCCCTCCCACACCAGCACCTCTGCCACCTCCCCCATATCATTAAAAAGTAAATATTCCTTTATTGCCCTTCTCACATCTTCCACCACTCTCACATCCTTAAGTAAGCTTTCATTCAGTCTCCAGAACACCACTCCCCCCCGCCGCTGGGGCCGGCAGCATACCTCCACCGCCCCATGATCCGTCTACGCTATTGTCCTGATATTCCCTTCCTCCACCTCCAGCATCCCCGCCCTATCCAATAAAAGCATATCAATCATACTCCAACTATTGTGAGGGGAGGAGTAAAAAGTATACTCCCTCCTCCCCATATTAAGTGCCTGCCACGCATCAACCAAATTAAATTTTTTCAACAAGTTTCTCAACACTTGTCTGTTCTTACTCCCACCATCACCCCCTTTCGGCTCCCTATCCACCCCCGGGTCTATTACCACATTAAAATCGCCCCCCACTACTAATTTCCCCCCTCCCGCCCCCTCTATTAACTTCCCCACCTCCTTCCAAAAATCCCCTTGATTCCCATTTGGGCCATACACCACCACAATCACAATATCCTCCCCCCAAACTTCCCCTTTATTCCAACCACCCTCCCCTCCAAATCCCTAAAGCACCCCCCTCCCACTTGTATCCCCCACCCATTCCTCACCCATATGGCAACCCCCACTTTCTTTACTCCTTTATTACACAAATAATATTGATCCGGGTATTGCCTATGTTTCAGCCTCCCCACCTCCCCCCTCCTCAAATGGGTCTCTTGAAGCATCACCACATCCCACTGGGCCCTTACCACCTCCCGAAACAACAAACTGCGCTTCTCAGGTGAATTCAGACCCTTAACATTGATCGTACCTATCCGCAGCATTGGCTCTCACCCAACCCCCTCTCTCTCCCCAAGTCTGTACCTGCATTCCCCTCCCCCCCTTCCATTCCCCCCTCCCATTCCCCCACCCCCTCCCCCCTCCCCCCTCTTGCTCATCCATCCACCCATCCGGAGACATCTTGTCCTATCCCTGCACTCTTTTCCCCCGTCCTCCATCCCTCTCACCAACCCTCACCCCACTGACCCCCTCTCCTCCCCCTCCAACCTCCCCCCTCTACACCCCCCCGTCAGCCCAAAGAGTCCAGAACCCTAAAGACAAAGTTCATAGAGCTCTACCACCCCATACTCTGTTGCTCACAGTCCAAAACTGGCCACACTCTCCCTCTTCCTCAGGAGTCTTCCACAGTCCTCGTCTCTCGCCGCTCCTTCGACAGCCGCTGCAGCCTCTTCCCTTTTTCTCCGACCCGCTGCCATTGCGAGCCCACCTGTTGTTTGCCCAGTCCATTTTTGTATGGCCTCTGCTGTTCTTTCACCGCCACCTGGGGGAGATTCTCGCATCCCAGTTCTCTCAATGTCGACCATGCTTCCTCCACCGTTCTCACTTTCCTGGTAACCCCATTCACAGTCATCAGAAGCCCGAAGGGGAACATCCGCCGGTATCTCAGTCCTTTCCCCTGCAAGTACGCAGTGACCTCCTTCATTCTTCGTCGCCGTTCCAGCGTGCCTTTAGACAGGTCATTGAATACCTCCACCTCTCTTTCTTCCCATGCAATCCTACCGAATTTCCTCACTGCATTTAAAACTTGCTCTTTGAGGGGGAAACTGCTCAGGCATGCTATATCTCTCGCCTCCGTCTCCCTTCGCGGCCCCAGGCTTCTGTGCGCTCTTTCAACCCCAATGGTGGTTACGCTTGCTCCGATGACTTCCCCCAGCTGCAGAATGTGGCTGCACAGCTTTTGTACCACCTGGGTACAATTCTTGAAGGCCTCCTCCTCTGGCACCCCCCGAATGCGGAGATTGTTGCGCCGCGCTCTATCTTCTATTTCTTCCAGTTTCTCCTGCATCTCCTCTTGTTGCGCTTGTAGTTTATTCTGTAATGCCGCCACCTCTCTCACCTCCTCCTCGCAGAGCTCCACGTGGTTCTCCAGCTCCTCCACTCTCTGTCCGAGGCAGCCCACCTCCTTCTGGATCGCCATCAATGTCTCCTTCACCTCCTTCCTCATAGCCTTAATCTCCCCCTGCATCTCGGATTTGAAAGCTTTAAGCCATTGCCTTAAGGGCAGCTCGTCCATGCCCTCTTTCACTCCTCTCTCTTCCTCCTCTGAGCTCCCGCCATCGGCCTCATCCTTCGAGCCGGCGGACTCCGCGGCTACTCTCAACTTCCGCCGCACATATGGAGATTGAAAGCTCGCCAACTTCTTTTTCGCCACCATCTCCAATTTGTTTCTTCGTACGCCGTCCACTTTTTATTCCCCGTGGCCTCTATTTACACCGTAAATTCAGGATTCGGACGGAGCTAGGCTTCTATGCCGCCATCAGCTCTGTGACATCACCGGAAGTCCAATATACCACATCTTATGCTGACCACCTCCTTGTGACCAAAGAAATAAAGGGGGTCACCCTGGCAACTGATGCATCACACCCTGGTCAAAGATCACGTGACCACAATGCTCAAACTCAGTTTAAAGACATGGGGGTGCTTCCTTTAGACAATAACTCCAGAATGCCTCACTACAACCTACCTTACATCCACAACCTCTGCTATATGAGCTGCTATGATTTCCTTCAGGTAGTGCCTCATAAGTTGACTTGGACCCCTGCATCTATGGACCCGATGCACACACCAGGACGTCTCTTGATCTACAATATAATCCACTGCTGAAGACTCAGCAGAGCAAACTCTGGAACACCATTCCCATTAACTCCAGGCAAGATTCTTTCAGCATGCACCACACAGCCCTAGCTCCCAGCCACCAAAGGACTGAGGGGTCATCTTGCTCCCTCATGTCCCCAAAGACAGTAATGCCTGGCAGCATGCTCTCCAGCCTGTCTAACTAGTCCAAAGAGGAACCACACTCCAAAAAGAGGGATAACATTACCATACCCTTGAGGGGGTGCTGAAAGGATTTCCACTAAAGTGGGGAATCATTGACCCAAGTTGGGAGGTGTGTCTGAGAAGTAAATACCAGCCATGATTGCCAGGAATTGAATAAAACAAAACTGACAGAAGTGGATTAAACAAGGCTTGGGACAGTGAGCACAACCTGAACTGTTTGTACGACGTCAGATGACTAGCTCCTGCAAAGCTCAAGGTGATAGCCCTGGCACCATGTCCCAATATTGCACAGTACAACCAAGTGTCACAGGTGGAGGTGGACTTTTATCCTGCTATAGCAGGAAAGGCCTCTAGACCGCAATAGATCCAAAAATCTTCAGAATAATACCACTGTTCAGCCAATATATATAACTAATTACTCCAATATGTGAATATTTCCTTGATTCGATTATTCTATAAACAGTTTTTCTTAAAAAACAACTTATCTTTTTCTAAGCGGGTCTCAGACTCACGGGCAACTTTCTGTGATAAATATCACTTGGTGCACCTTTTTGCATCAACGACCCATTTTCATATTATTCTTATAACTTTCTCTTAACCTTTTCTAAACTATTTTTTCAAACGTCCAGTTGGATAATGTGAGATATCTATAGCAGCAAGCTTATCTTTTGTCTTTTCTTCAATGTCCCAACGCCAGACTGGGCGCCTCTGCGTTTCACAGCCTTTATGTTTCTTCAGGGGATTTTGCTTAGACAGGCTTGTAATATCAATTATCTCTGGAAAAACGGAAACATCATATTCAAAATCATTCATTTTTACAAACTCAAAAGAGATTATATATCTGGTATATTGTTAAAAAATAACGGCTGGGTGCTACTCACCATCTGTTTCATCTTAGATTGAACCTAGTTTTGGATAACAAAGGGACGCGCATGCGGATATGCGCTTTCAAAGGTCTTTTAAACTTCCTATTTAATCAGGCTTAGGGAAATAAAGAGCCTCAATTAGAATTGTGATCAGATGCATAAAGCCCAATCTATTTGGGTATTCAAGCCTTGAGGAGTTACTGTTTGTAATGTATAGATCCATCGTTGCTCACGAAGGATCAAAGTTTGATCAAGGGTTCTACCCCCAGTGCCTCTGTACACTCTATCTATGCAGAAACAGCGCAAATCTGTAAACGTGTGATGATAAAGGAGGCAATGTTCCACTATTGGGGCTGACAAAGATTTGCATTTCAACCTACTTTTATGTTCAGATAATCGGACCTTAAAAGGGCGCATGGTTTTCCCAATATAGAGTAATTGGCATGGACATCGTATAGCATATACGACCTGTGTAGAACAACAATTGGTTGTATGACGTAAGTGATACTTATTGTCATGATACTGAAAAAACGTTAATTCTTCATTGAACTCACACAAGGAACAATCTCCACACCGTGAATGGCCCTTTGGTTCATTAAGAACTGAACTAATCGGTGTCTTGAGGACCGTGGGGCATAACATTTCTTTCAGATTCCTATTTCGGGTCCAGACACATCTAATTTGTTTTTCCTTCAGTGCCGGCACACTTTGAATGACATTCATGTGTTTTTGGAGTATATCTTTAATTCCTTTGCTGTGAGACGAAAATTGAGTGACCAGATTAATCGTGGAATCCGATGCAGTGATTGATGTAGAAGATCGTGGAGTTAATAACAGCTCTCTGTGATTAAATAACGCTCTTTTGTATGCAGTATTTATTATGTGATCTGGATACCCCCGTTGTAAAAATTTATTCTTTAAACTCTTTGCGTGCACTTTAAATTGTTGCGTATCAGTACAATTCCTCCGATATCGGAGGAATTGAGAGAACGGTAAACTGTCTTTTAATCTCCGCGGATGTAGACTATCATAGTGCAGCAGGGCATTTCTGTCAGTTGATTTGCAGAAAACATTAGTGATCCATCTGGTGGTTCCTTTTTGAACTTCCACATCCAAAAATGTAATATGCGTTTGGCTACAGGAGCTGGTAAATTTGATAGTAGCTTCCCTGGTGTTCAACCACTCCACAAACCTATCAAGTGAGTCTAAGGAACCCGTCCAAATGACAAAAATATCATCAATGTACCTACACCACATTCGAACTTGGGAAAATAAATCGGATTGCTTTAGCCAGTTTTCTTCAAAAGCCCCCATGAATATATTAGCAATGGAGGGGGCACATGTAGCCCCCATCGCAACCCCTGATTTTTGAAGGTATAAACAATTCTCAAATTGAAAATAATTTTGAAACAACACCAATTTTGTTAAATGTGCTAAAAAGGCTAAATGGGTTTCTGTCAAATCTGATCTGGTTCTTAAAGTAATCATCACCTCCTCATATGCTTTCTCTTGAGGAATGTTAGTATACAAAGCACTAACATCTAAAGTGACCAGCCAAAGTTGTGGTTCCATAAGCCATTGTGTATTTCTTTCTAATAACTGTAAAAAATGTGCTGTATCGCGGACATATGACGGTATCCGTGATATCATAGGTCTCAAAAAAGAATCAAGATATATCGAAAGTGGTTCTAATACAGTACCCCTAGTAGACACTATAGGTCTACCCGGGGGATTATTCAGATTTTTATGAATTTTAGGCACCAGGTAAAAGCGAGCCACCACTGGATCAGAGGGATTCAAAAATCTCATTTCCTTTAAATTAATTAATTTTTGTTGTAAAGCCTGAGTGGTAAGAGCTTTAATTTGTTTAGAAAGATCTTTAGTAGGGTCCTCTTGTAAAACGTAGTAAATAGACGTTTCAGTAAGCTGTCGGTATGCTTCATCTAGATAATCTTGTTTAGCCATAATTACTATTGCACCGCCCTTGTCAGCCCGACGAATAACTAAATCATGCCGTGACTGAATTTCGCGTAAAACCACATGTTCCTGTCGAGTGAGAGCATACCAATGAACAGGAATATTCTGGGTTAAAACTTCCACATCACGTAAAACCAGTGTACGAAATACAGCTAGAGCTGCTGGCAAAGGCCCTGGAGGGGACCAATTAGATTTTAATGGAAGTTTAATCCTGTCTGATGATGGAGTTCCAGAATTTAAAGGCACCAATCTTTCACTGTTTGATGAATCAGTGGGTTCGAAAAATATTTTCAAATGAAGTTTTCTAATGAGATGTTCAAAATTAATCCGAAAAGTAAACATATCGAAGTTGGTTTGAGGCACATAAGATAAACCTTTTTCTAACAAATGAAAATAAGCAGTAGGCAAAACTTTCCCGGATATATTAATCACCAATGAAGGAATAGAGATATTTACCGGCGGCGTGTTGACATTCTTTTTGTTTCTGGCGGATTGTCTTTCTTCTTGACGTGGCCTTCTTTCACTATTGGAAAATCCTGTTGCTTACGATCCCCCTCAGAACCAGATGTAGTGTCCCCATCGGAACTATTGTCAAAAGTTACTTTCTTCTTATCCTTTCTTCTGGGGTTCATCCAGGGATAAAAGTATCCGGACGTATAGTCCCCATAGTCTCTCTTTAATTTATTGGACTTTAGTTTTTTAACCTCTTCATGCAGAGCAGCTACTTTTTGTTGTACTTCAATATTCATTTTATTGTAATTTTCTTCAGTATGGGATTTTTTGAGATCTTGTATTAAACCCTCCTCATCTTTCTTCAGAATTTCCAAGTTCGTTTTTGAGGTGTCCACTATTAACATCATAAGGTCGCGGGATATATCGTGGGATATATCTTGATTCTTTTTTGAGACCTATGATATCAAGGATACCGTCATATGTCCGCGATACAGCACATTTTTTACAGTTATTAGAAAGAAATACACAATGGCTTATGGAACCACAACTTTGGCTGGTCACTTTAGATGTTAGTGCTTTGTATACTAACATTCCTCAAGAGAAAGCATATGAGGAGGTGATGATTACTTTAAGAACCAGATCAGATTTGACAGAAACCCATTTAGCCTTTTTAGCACATTTAACAAAATTGGTGTTGTTTCAAAATTATTTTCAATTTGAGAATTGTTTATACCTTCAAAAATCAGGGGTTGCGATGGGGGCTACATGTGCCCCCTCCATTGCTAATATATTCATGGGGGCTTTTGAAGAAAACTGGCTAAAGCAATCCGATTTATTTTCCCAAGTTCGAATGTGGTGTAGGTACATTGATGATATTTTTGTCATTTGGACGGGTTCCTTAGACTCACTTGATAGGTTTGTGGAGTGGTTGAACACCAGGGAAGCTACTATCAAATTTACCAGCTCCTGTAGCCAAACGCATATTACATTTTTGGATGTGGAAGTTCAAAAAGGAACCACCAGATGGATCACTAATGTTTTCTGCAAATCAACTGACAGAAATGCCCTGCTGCACTATGATAGTCTACATCCGCGGAGATTAAAAGACAGTTTACCGTTCTCTCAATTCCTCCGATATCGGAGGAATTGTACTGATACGCAACAATTTAAAGTGCACGCAAAGAGTTTAAAGAATAAATTTTTACAACGGGGGTATCCAGATCACATAATAAATACTGCATACAAAAGAGCGTTATTTAATCACAGAGAGCTGTTATTAACTCCACGATCTTCTACATCAATCACTGCATCGGATTCCACGATTAATCTGGTCACTCAATTTTCGTCTCACAGCAAAGGAATTAAAGATATACTCCAAAAACACATGAATGTCATTCAAAGTGTGCCAGCACTGAAGGAAAAACAAATTAGATGTGTCTGGACCCGAAATAGGAATCTGAAAGAAATGTTATGCCCCACGGTCCTCAAGACACCGATTAGTTCAGTTCTTAATGAACCAAAGGGCCATTCACGGTGTGGAGATTGTTCCTTGTGTGAGTTCAATGAAGAATTAACGTTTTTTCAGTATCATGACAATAAGTATCACTTACGTCATACAACCAATTGTTGTTCTACACAGGTCGTATATGCTATACGATGTCCATGCCAATTACTCTATATTGGGAAAACCATGCGCCCTTTTAAGGTCCGATTATCTGAACATAAAAGTAGGTTGAAATGCAAATCTTTGTCAGCCCCAATAGTGGAACATTGCCTCCTTTATCATCACACGTTTACAGATTTGCGCTGTTTCTGCATAGATAGAGTGTACAGAGGCACTGGGGGTAGAACCCTTGATCAAACTTTGATCCTTCGTGAGCAACGATGGATCTATACATTATAAACAGTAACTCCTCAAGGCTTGAATACCCAAATAGATTGGGCTTTATGCACCTGATCACAATTCTAATTGAGGCTCTTTATTTCCCTAAGCCTGATTAAATAGGAAGTTTAAAAGACCTTTGAAAGCGCATATCCGCATGCGCGTCCCTTTGTTATCCAAAACTAGGTTCAATCTAAGATGAAACAGATGGTGAGTAGCACCCAGCCATTATTTTTTAACAATATACCAGATATATAATCTCTTTTGAGTTTGTAAAAATGAATGATTTTAAATATGATGTTTCCGTTTTTCCAGAGATAATTGATATTACAAGCCTGTCTAAGCAAAATCCCCTGAAGAAACATAAAGGCTGTGAAACGCAGAGGCGCCCAGTCTGGCGTTGGGACATTGAAGAAAAGACAAAAGATAAGCTTGCTGCTATAGATATCTCACATTATCCAACTGGACGTTTGAAAAAATAGTTTAGAAAAGGTTAAGAGAAAGTTATAAGAATAATATGAAAATGGGTCGTTGATGCAAAAAGGTGCACCAAGTGATATTTATCACAGAAAGTTGCCCGTGAGTCTGAGACCCGCTTAGAAAAAGATAAGTTGTTTTTTTAAGAAAAACTGTTTATAGAATAATCGAATCAAGGAAATATTCACATATTGGAGTAATTAGTTATATATATTGGCTGGAAAGGCCTCTAGGCCTACCAAAATCTCAGGTAAGATCCTCAAACCCTGGAAAATCAAAGGGAAAGGCCTAGCTGATAATGTATTGGCAAAGTTTGTCCCTTCCTTTCTACAAACACTACTAAGACCCTCATCCACTCGCTAGTCACCTCCCGGCTTGACTATTGTAACCTGCTCATCACAGGTCTCTCTCTGAATCATCTTTCTCCCCTTCAATCTGTTCAAAACTCAGCTGCACTGCTTATCTTTTGCCAGTGTCAACATGTTCATGTAACCCCTCTTCTAAAGTCACTACACTGGCTCCCTATCTGTTCAAACTTCTATTTACCTACAAGTGCATTCATTCTGCAGCTCCTCACTACTTTTCCTCTCTTATCTCACTCTACACTACTCCTCGGGAACTCTGCTCCTCTGGCAGATCCCTTTTATCTGTGCCTTTCTCTGTCACTGCCAACTCCAGACTTCGTTCATTCCACCTTGCTGCTCCATATACCTGGAACAAACTACCCGAGTCAGTGCGTCAGGCTCGTTCTCTGGCCCTATTCAAGTCCAAGCTGAAGACCCACCTCTTTGAGGCAGCTTTTGGATCCTGATGCTCCTCATTCTCTTGTCCACTACTTACTGTTGTGGTCAATATTATTGGCACCCTTGCATTTTAGATATGTTGTGTACAGTATCTTGAGAAATAATTGGAAATATTCCAACTGTATGTCATAACATTTTAATAGTATGTTCAAAGGTTTATGTGCATTACCTGTTTAATGTGCATTACTAAGTATAAGTTACAATGTAAACCGCTTTGATTGAAATGACAAAGCGGTATATAAAACCTGTTAAATAAATAAATAAATAACAAAAAAGATGTCTGTGCAACTTATGCATAGTAATTTCTGAGAAAAATAAAAAACAAAATATGACCTGGGCGGGAATAATGGCACACTTCACTATAATTTGGTTACAGAAACCTTGGCAGCAATGACAATCTCCAAACGTTTCTTGTAACCATTTACGAATAAGTTTCTTACATCTCTCTGCTGGTAGTTTCTCCCACTCTTCAATTGTGATTTATTCCAGCTCATGAATGTTTCCAGGATTCCTTTTACCAATGGCACATTTCAGCTCTTTCCAAAGGTTCTTGATTGGATTGAGATGCGGACTGATTGCTGGCCAGTTTAATACAGTCCATTTTTTCCTTTTTAACCATTATTTTGTACTTTTGGATGTATGTTTTGGGTCACTGTCCTGCTGGAGGACCAATGACCTTCAACCCAGACCTAGCTTTCTCACACTAGGTAGCAGATTTCGCTCCAAAATATCTTGGCCATTTTAAACATTAGAGCATTCATTCATTGGTTGATTCAAGTCATGAATACTGACAATTGATCACAGGTGCATCTAATTTTACTGCACTGAGAATATGGTTCTTCTGTTCAAACTGATTTGAATTGTTTTATAAGGGTGCCAATAATCATATCCTAGCAATGTCCAAGTTTTTATACTATTTCCTTTTTAATTGGTCTAGTTTTATTTGATTTTTTAATGTGTCAAATATATGTGCATATATAGCCCAGAACCATTTCACTGGCCACTTTTTTTTAGGAGATATTGGACACCACTGTACGTATATCTTACTAGACTGAAGTCCCCAGTTTTGCGATGTTTTTTCATCTTGATTAGATTGTAAGCTCTGATGAACAGGAACAGTATCTTACATCTATATGTACAACACTGCGTACACCTTGTAGCACTATACAAATGATTAGTAATAGTAGTAGTTGCATGCCAGGGGATGCAAAAACAGGTGAACCAAAAGGTTTGATCCAGAGGAGAACAGAATAAACTCTACTCCCCTGTCTTGAAGATTATTTATTTGCTTGCATATTTGGTATACTTTTTTTTTTTAGTGCCATCAAGTCAGGGCTGACTCCTGGCGATTTGGTAAACTATCATGTGATTTATTACATCATGGCAGTCTACAAAGAGATTAGTGGGCCATAATGCAGAGCAGAAATACCAAAACACAACATGAAAGTAAACGTTCAGAATCTGTCTCCATCATCAGTCATGGCAAGTGTTCCAACCACTAGAAGGAGTGAGAATCCACAAGCACACACAGGAAAGGAAGCAACAGAATTTGCAAAACATGAGAAAAAGCTCTTCAAAGAATTAGATCGGTAAACAAGAAAAAACAAGTGTCAAATGCACAAAAACAGTGGGAAATATAAAGTGTTACGCCAGAAACCCTTTGTAGATCAAGAACGGACACATGAATGGTTAACGAGAAGTTAACTGACACTGAAGGATAAGAGATTGATAGCTGCAGCTTAGGACAGCAGATTACGGAATGAGATGGTTTACAGCGAGCATTGAAAAAACTGGCACAACAGACATATAGTGATTCTGTAAGAAATAGCGACTCGCTTCATAGCTGGTGGTGACGCTCCAATAGCAGAAACTTTTTATGCAGAAAGGCAAAACAAAGTAGCACGCCTCATCTATTGCAAACTCTGTAAACACTACAATATCACTGTGCCTGAAAAGCACTAGGATCATGCTCCTAAGACAGTGGTTCTTAACCTGGGTTCAATCGAACCCTAGAGGTTTGGTGAGTCAGTCTCAGGGGTTCGGCGGAGGTCAAGACACAAGATACGCACCCGACTCATATGATTCATGATGACACGCCCCGCTTGGCCATCATTGGCTGCAGGTGATCACGCTACATTGCTTGGCCAATCTGTGCTGCAGGGAATTTGGAGTCAAGACACAAGACACGCACCCGACTCATGATTCATGATGACATGCCCCGCTTGGCCATCATTGGCTGCAGGTGATCCCGCTACATTGCTTGGCCAAACTGTGCTGCAGGGAATTTGGTGCACTCAGTAGTCGACTTGTGACTGTCGTGATGGTATGTCGTGTGATTTCTTTCTTAATATTTTAATCCATACTAACTATGTCGAGCAAAAAAGAAAGTGGTTGGACGAATATGTACAACATGGATTCGCATATATAACAGAATGTGATGGGAGTCAGCGTCCTATCTGCATGATTTGCAATGCCAAGTTAAGCAATTCTAGTCTAGTACCGGCAAAACTAAAGGAACACTTCCTTAACCTGCATGGAGATGGGGAATACAAGAACACAACACTTGCTGAATTTAAGGTGAAGAAAGCCAGATTCGATGAAAAGGCTACTCTGCCTGCTCTCGGCTTTGTACCCATCAACAAACCGATCCTCACAGCATCGTACGAAGTTGCTTACCTGATCGCAAAGCAGGGCAAACCACACACCATTGGTGAAACACTCATAAAACCAGCTGTGTTGAAGTGATGTTAATGCATGATTCATTTTGTGAACCAGTAAAACATATACCTATGTCTTGAATTTGAAAAAAAAAAATCATATTTTATTTTTCAATAAAGAAGGGTTCGGTGAATGTGCATATGAAACTGGTGGGGTTCAGTACCTCCAACAAGGTTAAGAACCACTGTCCTAAGAGAATTACAGACAATAAAGGTGACATTTTACTTACCAGATAAATGTCCTGTTCTTGAGTCTTGCTAGCCAGTCCAGACAAGTGGATTGCATTCCTCTACCAGCAGATTGGTGGGGACAAAGAACCAATGAAAAGCCCAGGTTTCAGTGACATCACTCCTGCGCCTCTATTGCCTCAGCCACCAGAGGTTCCTTCAGTATTCGTCCCAAAGTAAATGGGAGATACAGAACAAGACTCGCACAACATCAATGTGGGCAACAATAAGTAAAAAACATTAGAGAACTATGTACAGGAAGGTAGAAATAAAAGGCTGTCAGTAGAAGATGAGCCTGCAGAGCCAAATATAGAATCATGTTGGACTCAAGAGTACCCCAGTAGTAGAACACAGCAAATACAGTTTCAGGGGCGGGCCCTAGACTGGTCTAGCAGGACTCAAGGAAAAGACATTATCTGGTAAGTAAAATGTCATCTTCCATATCATCCTGCTAGACCAGTCCAGACAAGTGGGATGTACCAAAGCTACCATTGGGTGGGAAAAAGACATAGCAGCTTGCAAAACTCTTGAGCTGAAGGCCGTGTCTGCCCATGCATGGACATACAAGAGGTAATGCTTGACAAAAGTGGAAAGTGATGCCCACATTGCTTCCCGACAAATATCTGTAGGGGCTATCAAGCTCTGCTCCGCCCATGAGGATGCTTGTGCTTGTGTAGAATGGGCACGCAGACCCTCCGGAACCAGCCAGTTCCATAACAGATATGCTGAGGCAATAGCCTCCTTAATCCAGTGCCCCAAAGTCGATTTGGCTGTTGCTTCACCCTTGCGCAGGCCAGCAAACAGCACAAAAATATGGTCCGACTTACAAAAGGAAGAAGCACCCTCCAGACATCCAGAAGATGAAGATCCTTATCCTTCTCTCAACACTGCTCCTTAGAGAAGGAGGGCAGGCAAATCACCTGCTTCACATGAAAGGGAGACAGTACTTTAAGCAAGAAGGAAGGCACAGGTCGAATGAAAATGGCTTCAGTTGAAAAGGACAGATAAGGATCACAGCAAGACAGAGCCTGCAGCTCGGAGATCCGCCTTGCAGAACAAAATGCAACTAATAAGAGCATAAAATCCTTTAAGGTAGCGCACTTCAGTGGCTCAAAGGGGGCCGCCATCAGGGCCCTGAGTACCAGAGACAGATCCCAGGAAGGGATCACAGACTGAAGTGGAGGATGCAAATGTTGAACCTCTTGGAGAAAATGTGAGACATCCAAGTGCAAGGCCAAGGACTTGACGACCACCAGATCATGGAAACAGGCCAAAGCTGTCACCTGAACACTCAGGGAGCTAAATGAGAGGCCATTCTCTAGGCCATCCCGCAGAAAGGCCAACAGGGAGGACACATTGGCCACTGCAGGAACCAAGTGCTGTGTGCTGCACCAGAGCTCAAAGAGAAACATAGAAGAAGAAACATGATGACAGAAAAAGACCACATGGTCTATTTAGTCTGTCCTTCCATATCAACCACTACAACATTCCCTTTTTTACCTTTAGAGATCCTCTGTGTTTGTCCCATGCTTCTTTGAATTCAGATACTGTCTTCATCTCTACTACCTCCACTGGAAGACTATTCCACGGATCCACCACTCTTTCCGTAAAGAAATATTTCCGCATATCATTCCTGAATCTATCCCCTTTCACCCTCATCCCATATTCCCTCGTAGCAGAACTTGCTTTCAATTGAAAGAGGCGCTCTCCCTGAACATTTATGCCATGGCGGTATTTAAACGCCTCAATCATATCACCTCTATCCCACCTTTCCTCTAAGGTATACATATTAAGATTCTTAAGTCTGTTCTCATATGCTTTATAATGAAGACCACTAACCATTTTAGTAGTCACCTTCTGTACGGACTCCATCCTGTTTATATCCTTTTGAAGGTGTGGTCTCCAGAATTGCACACACTACTCCAAATGAGGTCACACCAAAGACTTATACCGAGGCACTATTACCTCCTTTCTTCTGCTGGCCATTCCTCTCCCTATGCACCAAAGCATCCTTCTAGCTTTTGCCGTTACCTTTTCTATCTGTTTAGCTACTTTAAGGTCATCAGACACAATCATGCAGGCACAATATCCATATGTATGCTAGCTTGGTAGACCTCCGGGCACCATGTATGGTAGAGATTACTCTGAAGAGTAGCCCTTTGCACTAGCAGTCTCCTTTCAAGAGCCATACCATAAGTGAGAAGGGAGCCGGGTTGTCCATGACAATCGGTCTCTGCTGCAGTGGCTCCCAAGATGGAGACAGCAGAAGAGGAGGCACTTGAAGGAGCTGCATCAAGTCTCTGAACCACGCTCTCCATGGCCAATCCGATGCTACAAGAACAATCCTGCCCAGGTGGAGTGCTATACGCTGAATCACATCTCCCACCAGGGGCCATGGAGGAAACACCTACAGCAGCTGGGTGGGCATTGACCAAGGCTGGGTAAGGGCATTGATGCCCTCTGACCCCATCTCCAACGATTCTTGTGCCATCCTGCCAATTGATGTAAGCCACCGCCATGGCATTGTCTGAAAACATTTGAACCACCCAGCCCTCGACCAGAGGCCATAAATGCAGAAGAGCCAACCTTATGGCCCTCACATTGAGGTGTTGTTGGGCCACACCACTTTCCTGCGGTTCCTACGGTCCTGAGCCATACAGTCTTGGCAATGGGCTCCCCAGCCCCAGATACTAGCATCTGTTGCCAACAGGATCCAGGAGAAATCACCCAGTGATATACCCTTTCTCAGATGACAGGATTGCCGCCATCACTGCAGGCTGGACCTCACCCTCAAAGTGAGTGGAAGCCTTTGCTCAATCTCCTGAAAACTTGGGGACCATTGAGTCAACAGGAACCACTGGAGTGGTCGCATGTGAGCACGTGCCCACATGACCATCTCTATGGTTGCTGCCATTAATCCGAGGAGTTGAAGATAATCCCAGACTCTGTGGCACCTGCTACACATAGAACATCACCAGGTAATTCAACAGTTTTCTGACTTTCTCCTCTGGCAGGAAAACTCTGCCCACTTGAGTGTCAAAACATGCTCTTAGAAACTCCAAGGACTGGGAAGGTAAAAGCTGGCTCTTTTCCTGATTGATCACCCAGCCGAGACACTTCTGACAGGGAATGGGCTCAGATGAGTCAGTCATCTAGATAGGGATGGACACAGATCCCTAGGTGCTGCAGCACCACAGCCACCATCATGACTTTTGAGAATGTCCTTGGGGTGGTAGAGAAACTGAAAGGAAGGGTGATGAACTGATAGTGAGAGGCAAGCACAGCAAAATGAAGATACTTCTGCTGATCTGCCCGGATCGGGATATAAAAATATGCCTTGGCCAGATCCAAAGAAGCCAATAATTCCCCTTGGTGCGCTGCTTAAATCACGGAGCATAAGGTTTGCATCCAAAAGTGCAGGACATGCCAGTGTGATTTGACCCCTTTGAGGTCCAGAATGGGCTGGAAGAAACCGTCCTCCTTTGGCACCATGAAGTAGATGGCGTATCTGCCCTTGCCACGCTCATTTGGGGGAACTGGCATCATCGCCTTTAGGTGAAGCAGCTTGTCCAAGATAGTCTGAACTGTGGCACTTTTGATCCAGACCCACAAGAGGAAACAATGAAGGCATCAGGACTCAGCTCCTTGCATTCCAGGATATAGCCGAATTGAATGGTGTCTAGCACCCAGTGATCCTTGGTAATCTGGGCCCATTCCTGAAAGAGGAGATGAAGCCTGCTGCCCACTGGTGATACCAGGGCATGGGCCCCCAAACCTTCATTGTGTGGCCTGGGAGAGTTCTCTTCTGTATGGGACTGAGTCCCTAGGTTCATGTGCTCCACAAAAGGACAGAGAACGAACCTGAAGCTCTGAAGCAGGAGGAAAGAAAGATTTTCCAGGATGTTAGTGATGATAGTCCCGAGACCCTGGAGAATTTGACCAGCATGCCCAGTAATCAAGCAGAGGCTGATGAGAAAGGGGCACTGGCCCACTGGCCCTGTCTTCCGGGAGGCAGTAAGATTTTGTCTTGCCTAGGTCCTTCATCAGTTTCTCCAAATTGGTTCCAAACAGGAGCTTCCCCTTTAAGTCCAGCTGAGTCAAACAGGCTTTGGAGGATGTGAACATGGCATCAGAAAGGAAGGCTGTAGCCAAGAGAGAAGTAGTATAATCAGGTGGAAGAGACTGAATCCACTGAAGCAGGGCTTGAGACAGCAAGCTGGTATATACCCCCAGCTGTAGAATAGCTGCCGCCACAGCAAACTGGCTGTTCAGCAAGGAATTGACCTTGCTGTCCAGAACATATTTTAAGGCCGATCTGCCTTTTACGGGAATGGTGGTCCGACTGGTTACCGCTGTGACTTGTGCATCCATCTTGGGAATGTCAAACCACTCACCATACTCCTCCTCCAGGAGGGTATAGATCTTCTTATAGACCCTTAACCCTTTAGGCAGGGAGTGGGTGAGTCCCACTCGGACCAGATCATATCTTTGTTCACCTCCAGGAATGGGAAGACTGTAGTGGATTTCCGCACCCCTTGAAGTAGTGGGTGTACATTCGGCTCCTGCTCCATGCCAGAAGCATCTATCAAGTTCAAGGCAGATGAGACCCTGGAAATCAATGCCACCAGCTCCTCCTTCTGGAACAGGCAGATCATGCCCACCTCTGCATAGTCTTTTGAAGGTGAAAGTAGGTCCTCATCCACATCAGAGCCCAATACTGATTCATCTGGGTCTGAGGCATAGTCAACATCTCAGATAGCTCTCAACTGTTCCCAATCTTCAGGGAGTGTCCCGCGCCGCAGACACTTAGCCAAAAGTAACTGAACAGGGCTTCTACTTTCAGCCTGCCCAGCACGAGACTGCATCTAGGGGCACCTAGAAGCCACAGGGATTGAATTTCCATGCCAGAAGTACCAAGTCTATTGCAAAAAGGAAAAGAATTCTGGGGAGGACAATCTGGGCTCTGGAAGCTCTTCTCTTGGAAAAGGCTCCTCGACAACAGAGGGCATCGCCACCACAGACCTCCTAGAGGATGCTCACAGCATGGTTGCTGGAATCACCGGTCAGCTGAGCATCCTTACCCTTAGCATCATCCTGCACCTCCTGCCCTGAGCCAGGTAAGGGTGGACTAACTGTTTCCCCCGGCTGAGAAGAGGAAAGCATGCCCTTCAGGAATGACTCAGAAGCTGCCATCCAGGAAAGGCAGAATCCAGAATCCAAGGATGAGGCTTCTCACCTGCCACAGGTCAAACAATGTTTCCTGGAAGAAGACATAGAAAGTTGGGGGAAGTATTATAATAGTGTGCACTCACTCTGTGTTGGCCCACAAGTGTGCATTAACTGTGCGTTTATGTAATTTGCATTAAAGGTGCTAGGGAAGGAGCATGTGTTAGAGTCGCTTGGACGAAACGCATGACCCCCAGGTGCACAATAGACAAAAACGTTATTAATGTTTGCAGAAAACAGTGGGAAACCCTCACACAGTATCAACGGTTGCTAGGAGACCACCCTAAATTGCATCCTTTAGAGACGGAACCGGGAGCCCCCAACAAGGACAATGACAAGGTTAAGCCTTGGTACTCACCCTCTGAGAGCCCCAGGTAGAGGTTACATGCCGGGCTCAATTCTACTATCTTGAAACTGCTTTACTGGCTGGGTTTATTTTTACAGCACTATGTGAAAGGTGGCTGGCAGGAAGATCCCTTTGATGGCCTTCTGCAATCTTCAGGAGAGAGCAGGGGCAAAAGGAGGAGGAGGGAGGAAGCGCTGAGGTTGTGTGAGGCTGCTGTACTCTTCTGGATTCTTCCAAATCCTTCCAATTTGTGGCTGCTCATCAGGTCCTTATCATAAGAGCGTGGAGCTGAACCAATTTTTCCTCCTCCTTTGGCTACCAAAAAGACTGCAGTGTAGTGGAGCCTCCCATATCGCGCTCAAGTGAGTCATCTTTTTAGGGCTTAAGATGGTCGTTCACGAGCATTTAATCATTTATTTTCCTCTCAATCTTCAGATTTCTACCGAGAGGAGAAAATCTATCCACCATCTGCTGGAGACAAAGAAATACTGAAGGGACCTCTAGTGGCGGAGGCAGATAGAGGCACAGGAGTGATGTCATTGAAACCTGGGCTTTTCATTGGTTCTTTATTCTCCACCAATCTGCTGGTAGGGGAACACAACCTACTTGTCTGGACTGGTCTAGCAGAATGATATAGAAGAGGTTATGATCACCTGGGGTACTCCCATTATGACTGATAAAAAGCTGAGAGTGGGCGGAGGAGGATGTTTAGAACAACAATCTTTACCATAACTTAAAATGATAAAGTTATAGCACACATTAGGGAAATGTGTTACAGTTGAAAAAGGAAAGAATAAGGCAGAGGCCAGTATATCTTAGCTTTCTGTCAACTGATGTAATAGATTATAAAGCCAGGTTTTGCGGCCTTTTTTAAGCCTAGATGAGGAGCTCACCAAATAGATGACCAGGGAGAGAGAGAATTCCATAATACAGTTGTGGTTAACATTACTGGCACTCTTGCATTTTAGGTATGTTGTCTACAATATCTTGAGAAATAACTGGAAATATTCCATCTGTATGTCATCATAATATTTTAATAGCATATTCAAAGATATACAACAAAAAAAAGATGTCTGTACAATTTAGACATAGTAATTTCTGAGAAAAAAAAGCAAAATATGAGCTGGACAGGATTAATGGCACCCTTCACTAATATCTGTTGCACAACCCTTAGCAGGGATGACAACCTTCAGACATTTCTTGTAGTCATATATAAGTTTCATACGTCTGTCTGCTGGTAGTTTCTCCCACTCATCAACTGTGATTTGTTCCAGCTCATGAATGTTTTCAGGATTCCTTTTATCAATGGCAGATTTCAGCTCTTTCTAAAGGTTCTCGATTAGATTGAGATCAGGACTCATTGCTGGCCTGTTCAAAACAGTCCATTTGTTCCTTTTTAACCATTCTTTTGTACTTTTGGATGTATGTTTTGGGTCATTGTCCTGCTGGAGGACCCATGACCTTCGACCCAGATTTAGCTTTCTGACACTAGGTAGCACATTTCTTTCCAAAATACCTTGGTAGTCCTCTGACTTCTGATTCCTTTAATATGTTCCAGGCCTCCAGTTCCTGAGGAAACAAAACAGCCCCACAACATTATGGAACCTCCACCATATTTAACTGTAGGAAGGGTGGTTTTTTTCCTTATAAGCTTAATTTCTTTGCCTGTACATTTATCGCTGGTCTGCATTGCCAAAAGGTTGAAGTTTGGTTTCATCTGTCCTCAGAACATTTTCCCAGAGGGATTGTGGTTTCTCAAAGTGGGTTTGGGCAAAGATCAGGCATGCCCTTTTATGTCTGTCTGAGCAGCGGAGTCCTCCATGGCCTTCGCCCATCTAGTCCTTCTTTGTTTAGTGCGCAACATATAGTGCGGGTTGCAACCATAACTCCAGATTCCTCCAGGTCAGCCTTAAGCTCTTTGGATGTTGTACGTGATGTTTTCCCAACAGTTTGCACTAACCTTGGATTAATTTTCCTCTTCCCATCACATCCTGGGAGGTTCTTGACAGTTCCATGAGCAGAAGATTTCTTAATAACATTGTGAACTGTAGACACAGGAATCACAAGTTCTTTGGAGATGGCCTTGTATCCCTTTGAAATTTGATGTTTGGTGATAATGGCTTTTCTGACTCTCTCGGGCAGCTCTCATGTCTTTACAATTCTAAAAATGGAATAGGGAATGAATGTGGGCATTTTAAACATTAGAGCCATCATTCATTGGTTGATTCAAGTCTTGTGAGTACCGACAACTGATCACAGGTGTGTGATTGTGATCAATTGTCGGTGTGGTGATTCTGTTCAAATTGATTTGGATTGTTTATAAGGGTGCCAATAATCATGTCCTTACAAGAATCAATGAATCAAAGGTCAAGACTACCAAAATATCTACAAAAAATAGATCAGACCTACAATAAGAGCTAACTAAAACAGATTTTTAATGTTGGAACATTTGTTGTGTAAGGGACCACCCTTCTGATTTTTTTTCTATGTGTTCTAGGACAATTAAAGAGGTCAAAATTGGGAAGCCTTATTAGTTTATGTCCATGAGCCATGATTCTATTACACATAAAACGTCCAGGTTTTGATGCTCTATTATATAATCTATGAGAACTGATATCTTATTACCAGCTGATTGAGCATTGATTAGCATGCATTTGAGGTTCCTTGTTTGTGAAGGACATTGAGTCTGGATCTCTGTTAATGGCTGTATACTGATGTTAAAAAGTGAATTGCATCTGTCCTCATTGTCTACAAATGAAACATACTTTTTTTTTTATCTCAAATGACGAATAATTGATTTTGTTCCCTCCGATTTACACGGGGTAGATCGTGAGTCTCAATTACAATATGTGGAGCAATCATGGATCTTTAAACTAAAGACGGTGGCTCCCAGGGGTCTCAACCTTGAGCTTGACTCATGGAGTCTCCTTTAAGATTTCCTGAATGTATTACACTGGTCAACAAATTTTTACAAAAGTCATGTTACCAAAATAAAAATAGTCATTTTGTGGTAGGCGAAGGCCTATGATCCACGCTGCTTGAACTAAACAGACAGGCCTAAGCAGCTTGACCTGTAAGTGAAGCCTGTGGTTAGGCCCAGAGAAGTGAACCCCCCCCCCGAATGCTGCTTCCATAGAATCGAAACTTAACTAAGCATAACTGTAGCGGCAGAGCGCAAACAATCCAATAATACCAGGAGTCTGTTCAGAAGGTCCAAATCATTTATTTGTGCACAAGACTCAAGCAGAATCACATTCAAAATGGCTGAGCAATGGCTGTTAGTAAAACAACAACTTTTATACTGTTCTTTTCCATTCTAGACATAGGCAAACTTTCCATTGGTCCCGGTAACCCCTCTTGCTCCATCTATTGGTCCCGGTACCGTTACGTAGTTGTCCAATGAGGACCAGGGTCTGGGCTCAGCACCTGTTTCCTCCCCTTATAGTCCTCATTACAATGGTCAGTTCTTAGACTCTTGATACAATTCTCCTCCAAGGTCACTGGCTAACCAAAACATATGGGAAAAAAGGGCACTGTAACTTTTCTTTCAGCAGAGTTAATTAATTCCATAGAAGCTTCACACATCTTATCAGTTCCAATTAAAGTTGTTTTTCTATCTCCTCTAAGTTTCGTTTCTGCTTAGCTATGCTGGGTTATGCTTAGTTGTTTTGATTCTATGGAAGCAGTATTGGGGGGGGGTTTCACTCCTCTGGGCCTAACCACAGGCTTCATTTACAGGTCAAGCTGCTTCAGCCTGTCTGTTTAGTTCAAGCAGCATGGATCATAGGCCTTCGCCTACCACATTCCCCCCTTTGATTAATCTCACCCTATTGTTAATAAGGTGTGAGAGTTAAATCACTCAATTACACTGGAGTCGGATTACGACCATACATACTAGGATTAGGGTGCCATAGGGCCAATATCTTAGTGGCAGTCTTGCGTTCTACGGTATTTTCGATTACACTGTTAATAGAGCGCATACAGCATGGGATTATACATGGTAACAGTAAAAACAAGGCTACAAATACTAATATTATCATAATAAAAGTAGTAAGTCCCCCCAGGCCAGAGAAGATAGATTCGAACCAGTTAGGTATCTTAAGACCATGCCAGGTCTGTACTGGCACATAAGCTTGTTTTCGCATGTTTTCAGCAATCTCTTCAACTACTTGACCCTTGTCATCTATCTTCAAACAACAATTGGTTAAATTCAACTTACCACATACTCCTCCTTCAGTTGCTAACAAATAATCTAGTGCCAAGCGATTCTGATATATGGCAGTACGCATTTGTGTGCTTTGTCTAGCTAGAATTGTAAGTGCTTGACTAGTCTCATTAGTAATTAGTTCAACCACAGCTTGTAAACGTATGATACGGTTTATCATATACACAGGGGTCCGGTATCCCCAAGTGGCATCTTGCTCCCAAGTGGCTGGTCCATAATAGGCAATAATTCTCTCAGGTGGCTAGTCTTCCCCTTCCCATCTCTCCCATTTGCCTATCTTCAAAGCTGCTCTTTTCTGTCTCTTGGTATAGACTGGGTAACCTAATTGTTCTCCATGTTCTGTGGGTAACAGAAAGAAAGAAGGTCGGATGGTTCCTAAGACACATGCCCCTCCCCAGTGAATAGGGAGTCGAGCATATGCTCGGGTTCCACAGATCCAATACAAGCCAGGTGGGGCTTGCCAGGCATGAAGCTGGGCAAGGTTAGTCCATAAATCAGCAAGCTCAGGGAATTTTGATAATGGGTTGGTGGGTTCAGATGCATTAACTCCTGACCACCAGGATGTCTGTTTTGTGGTGTCATTATAAAACTTCTGGCTAAGACAGACAAGCTGTCCTACCTTCAAGGTGAACTGGGGTCCAGTCCGAGCATAACACAGACGTCCAACTATTGGGTGTGCTAATACCCATTCACTGGTGGTCTTGTGCAGCTCTGTATGATTGTAGGCTATGGAGTAATTCAGTTCTTGGGCCTCCCAAGGCCACTGATCACCCATCCTAGTTCCTCCGCAGAAGAAGTAGCAGTCTGAAATGTGGAGACTAGATACGACTGCTCCAGCTAACTCTAAGAACAGATTTTGTGAAGGATGGGGAATGTCGAACTTGTTTACATGCATAGTTTCATAGAAAGTATTATGTATATGATACCGTGATGAACGATGGGCCTGGGTATTCAGTCTTATATATACAATGGTTCCGGGATCTGATCCAGTACCCGCAATACGGAGTCCAAATTTATATCCTTGCTTCCAAGCACTTGGGTTTATTATGTATAACTCTAAAGGGTTACAGGCACCCTTCTTACATTTTTCTGGATTCTTTAGAGAGGGCTTAAGTAGGGCTGCCATCTCTATTTATAGCATCGCAAGCATCAAAATACAAAACAGCACCCTTGGTAGGGTCAGTGAGTGGGGGTGTGGCATTAAGTAAAGCTCCATCTGCATCATCCCATCGTATTTCTAGAGTATAATAGGATGGGTTCTGATGTGGGCTAAAACAAACTTTAGTATTTCCCTTAGTACAAACATTCAGTTCAGTGGTGTTGTATATACACCGGCTCACTGTACCAGTACAGGTATAGTAAGAATGATAAAGCAAAGTCTGAGTTACTTTCATTCCAGTTCGAGTGGAAGTAATGCAGGCAGTGCATGGGGGTAAAGCAAGAACAAGTTCAAATTTCCCCAGGCAGGCAACCAGGACAAAGTAGAAACAAAGATGCATGTTGATTGTAGTCCTTCTGAGTCTCCGCTGGAAAATCTTGACCTCAACGTTCACTGTCTTTTTGGCACAATGCCGACCCGTTTGCTAATGAAGCAATTCAACGGGTGTCAATGTTGATTGAAGATCCTCAAGGTTCCGCTGTATGCTCCCTTACCAACCGTAGTAGGCCTGAAGAAAGTCTGTGAGTACAAAATTATTCAATGAAGAAACAAGTGTTTTTGCTGTGTTGGAAACAGCAATCCTCTTCGAAAGACTTGTCAACTGTAGAACGCTGCAGTTCTCAGGCGGCCCAGATGGGACTCTAGGCCGCCGGTTGCCGCCTCAGGTTGAGCCGCAAAGGAATATGAGGATGTTGCACTGCTGTCCACTGATCTGGCTCTGGAACTGCTGCTGGTTTGACTCTGCTGTGATGGATCCAAGATTCGATTTCTGCGACCTTGACAGCTGTTGGTGTAGACAGGATGACGGTATACGGTCCCTTCCAATGCGGTTCCAGCGGTGTCTTCTTCCAATCTTTGATCCACACCGAGGGTACCAGGCTTGTAGGGATGCAAGGATTCCGTCAAGTTGATAGGTAACTGGTCCTATATCCACGCATGAAGAGTCTGCAGAACAGAACTAAGAGCTAGGAGTTCTTGTCTGGTTATTTCTGAACCAATTTGTGTCAAACTCCCTTTTACCCCCTGTACTATTGGTGGGGGCCTACCATACATGACTTCAAAGGGGGAAAATCCTGATGATTTCACAGGGGCTGAGCGTATTCTAAGTAAAGCTATTGGGAGAACTTGGGGCCACTTCAGGTGGGTCTCCTGGCATAGCTTAGACAACTGAGATTTTAGTGTGCGATTCATTCGCTCAACTTTCCCTGAACTCTGGGGTCTATATGCAGTGTGTAACTTCCATTGTGTCTGTAGGGCACTTGCTAACTGTTGGGTAATCTGAGATACGAATGAGGGCCCATTGTCTGATCCTATTACTGCAGGGATTCCATATCGGGGGATGATTTCCCTCAGCAATACTTTGGTAACTTCTCTGGCTTTTTCAGTCCTGGTGGGGAAAGCTTCCACCCACCCAGAGAAGGTGCAAATTAAAACTAACAGATAGCGATATCCACTGACTTTTGGCATTTCAGTAAAGTCTATTTGCAGATTGTGCATAGGAGTTACACCACCTGACTGGGCTCGGGGTGGTGGTGTAGGACCTTGCTTGGCATTGTTCTTCGCACAAGTTACGCACTGGCGGGCCACTGAGGCTGACAAGGCTCCCAACAGTGCAATGCAAAAATGGGGTCTGAGTGCCTTTTCCATTGCGCTTTTCCCATAATGTGTAGCTTGATGAAAGGCCTTTACAAAGGCTGGTCCCAATGATTCAGGGATCACTATTCGTCCTGGAGGTTGGTTGCCCTCGGCTGGTGGCAGCTCAATCCATCCGTCTTTCAGTACCCCCTTTTCTGTAGTGCAATAATAGTCTAGTTCCCTTGTGGTATATCGTGGCGTCCACAAGTTGAGGGGTACTGGAAACAATGCTGCTTGTACTGGTGTTACCTGTGGTGAAATTTGGCACGTCATGGCTGCTTTGCGTGCTGAGGCATCAGCAAATCTGTTTCCTTGGGCAACTTCTCCTTTTCCTGTTTGGTGTCCTCGGCAATGCATAACAGCAACTTGTGCTGGGGCCCATACTGCATCTAGTAACATCAATATTTCTGGGCCGTACTTAATTGATTTGCCTCCTGAGGTAATAAGTCCTCGTTCTTTATACAGAGCTCCATGAGCATGCAAAGTTGTGAAAGCGTACTTTGAGTCTGTATACACATTCAACTGGAGTCCGGCACCTAATACTAGTGCCCTTGTTAGCGCTATCAATTCTGCTTTCTGCGCTGATGTTCCTGAGGCAAGAGCTGATGATTCAATGACTTTCTCCCGGGTGACTACTGCATACCCGGCACAACGTCGTCCATTGATGATGAGGCTGCTTCCATCCACGAAGTAAGTCTGGTCAGGGTTTGCTATAGGTACATCAGTTAGGTCAGGTCGACTTGAAAACACAGTGTCCATGACTTCCATACAGTCATGTTCTGGTGGGTCCCTGCTGATTGGTAGCAAGGTGGCTGGGTTGAGAGCATGGCTCACTTCCAATTGTATTCGGGGATTTTCGCTTAGCATGCTCTGGTATTTCAGCATTCGAGAATTGGTGAACCAATGATTCCCTTTTTGTTCCATAAGGGCAAGCACTGCATGTGGCACTGTAATGCGCAGGTTCTGTCCTAAGGTGAGTTTGTCTGCTTCACTCACTAACAATGCTATGGCTGCCACAGCTCTCAAGCATGGAGGCCATCCTTTGGCTACAGTATCTAGCTGTTTTGATAAGTATGCTACGGGTCGCTCCCAATGTCCCAATGTCTGGGTTAACATTCCCAGAGCGTTCCCTTGCATTTCATGTACAAACAAACGAAAAGGCTTCTGGACATCTGGCAGTCCAAGTGCTGGTGATGACATTAATGCTTCCTTCAAGGTTTTGAAAACTTCATCTTGGTCAGGTCCCCACTCTAGTGGTGATTTCTTTTCTCCTTTGGTGGCTTCATATAGTGGTTTAGCAATTTGAGCAAAGTTGGGTATCCATATTCGGCAGTATCCTGCTGCTCCCAAGAAGGATCTGACTTGTCTCCTGGTAGTTGGGGTTTGGATACTGCACACAGCTTCTTTTCTTTCTGGTCCCAGTCGTCGGCTTCCTTTGGTCAGCCGGAAACCCAGATATTTTACTTCCGTTTGGCATAGCTGCGCTTTAGCTCTGGAAACTTTATATCCTGCTTCATCTAATAGTTGTAAAAGGTCATTTGTGGCTTGTACACATTCACTCTCTGAGGTGGCAGCTATCAACAAGTCATCCACATACTGAAGAAGCACTCTTTCCCCAGGGGTTACAGGATAACTTGAAAGATCTTGGTTCAGTGCTGCACTGAAAATGGTGGGTGAGTTCTTGAATCCTTGAGGCAATCGTGTCCAGGTGAGCTGGCCCCGTCTGCCTGAGACAGGGTCCTGCCATTCAAAGGCAAACAACAATTGACTAATCGGAGCTAATCATATGCAGAAAAAGGCATCTTTCAGATCCAGGACAGTAAAGTGGGTAGCTTCAGCAGGTATCAATCCTAAGAATGTATAGGGATTTGGCACAACGGGATGTATGGTCTCAACTGCTTCGTTCACTCTCCTCAAATCTTGTACTGGGCGGTAATCACCTGTCCCAGGTTTCTTAACTGGCATGAGAGGTGTATTCCAAGGTGATTGACATACCTGGAGAAGGCCATGCTTCAGTAATCTTAATAAGTGGTGATGGATGCCCTCAATGGCTGGTCTCGGGAGTGGGTATTGCTTAACATGCACTGGTGCTACTCCAGGCTTGAGGTTCACGATTACTGGGGCTATGTGCTTGGCTAGGCCTGGTGGGTTATCTTCTGCCCATACTCCAGGAGGAGCCGTAATGCTTGCTGGTATGTTAAGATTGGTATCAAGAACTGGTTCAGTACTGTAATATCTCCACTCTTCTTCTCGGGGAACAGTAAGCACCATTAGCCCTGCAGGTTTTGGATTTACAGTCATTTGCATTTCTCCTTTCTCAGTGAAGGATATTTGGGCCTGCAGCTTGGCGAAGGATATTTGGGCCTGACCGGTGGCGCCCAGTAGCGGCACGGGGCATTCAGGCATATAAAGGAATTGGTGTGCTATTTGCTGTCCCCCAAATTCACATACTCGGTCTTTCAGGAAAGACTTGGTGGCTTTTGTGCCAGTTGCCCCCATAATAGTGACTGCTCTTGTGGACAAAGGGGCTATTTGCTTGTCTATTACAGAATGATCTGCTCCAGTATCAACCATAAAGTCCATGAATTGGTTCCCTATTTTTAAACAGACCATAGGCTCCTGGGAACCTAAAACGAATTCGGAGCCCGGTCTGTCCTAATCTGTTTCATCGAGATCATAGTCCGTGGCGGCTACAACTGCCTCTACGGCCTCTTCTCTTTCCCGTTGGAAATGTACTCGAGTTGTTCCTCTGCGATTCTGCGATCGGCCTCTTTCCCTCTCTCGCCGAGGGGCGTTCTCTTCTTCTTCGTGTGAGGCATCTTCGAGTTGCGGGCATGCATTCCTCCAATGTCCTTCTTCCTTGCAATAAGCGCATTGATTCGTGCCTAGCGTGGGCTGGCTATCTCCTCGGCCCCATCTTCTACCTCTGCTCCTTCGGTTAGGGAAACCTCCCCGTTTCTGTTCAACTAAAGCGGCAGCCAAAAAATCAGCCTTCTTCTTCATTTTACGGTCACTTTCTCTCTGTCTTTCATTATCACGATTCACAAACACTCTATGGGCGGCATCCAGTAGCTGAGTTGCATTCATGCCCGCAAACCCTTCTAATTTCTGTAATTTTCGTCTAATATCTGGCTGAGACTGGCTGACAAAAGTGGCATTCACCATACATAGGCTTCCTGGTGCAGCTGGGTCATAGGGAGTGTACATTCTGTATGCTTCAGATAGTCTCTCATAAAACACTGCCGGGCTTTCATCTACGCCCTGGATAACTTCAGCTGTCTTTGTGAGATTCATGGCTTTCTGACCCCCCTTTCGCAGACCTTGTAAAAGGCCTTGGCGAAATCGTGCTAGAGCTCTAGATCCTATATCGGTGTTTGGATCCCACTGAGGATCTTCATTCGGAAATTCTCTCTTGGCTGCTTCGCGATTATCTATTCCTCCTTGTCCCTCTGCTAGGGGATTATCTGCTAACCAATTAACGGCTGCTCGCATGATTCTCGTCCGCTCCTCAGTAGTAAATAAAGTAGACAGGAGCTGACGGCAATCTGACCAAGTGGGTTGGTGAGTCTGCATAATTGTATTCATTAATTCTGTCAACTCTTGGGGCTTGTCAGTGTAGGAGGCATAATGCAATTTCCAATTCAACAAATCAGTGGTGGAGAATGGCACATAAACTAAACTTGTGGGTCCCGTTACTATCCGGTCCTCCTCGTTTCTTACGGGTATTCCCGGGACTTGCCGCAGTGGCATTACTTTCTTAGTAGAAGCTTTCTGCATCTTGATAGGAGCTTTCTGCATCTGGGCTGGGGCTTTCTGTCTCAAAATACGCTTAGTCTGGGAAGCCTCACTCGTAACAGATGAACTTGCACTGGCAACTGATTTTTCGCTTTCTGTCTCATCCTGTGAAGATGTTTCCTCTCCTTCTTCTAGTTCTAGTTCTGATTCAAGATTTCCCTCAATCTCAGGCTGATCGGCCTCGTCAGAGGGTGGATCTTCTGGCTGCAGGTCAGGGGGTGGACTTTGCCGGTCCCGGGGCGCTGCCGCGGGACGCGGTGGTACTTTTACGGGGCACTGAGCTTGGGGCTGTCTAATTACAACCTCCGGGGACTCAGGATCAACATGGACAGGTTTCTTTTCTTTCCCTGCCTTCTGTGTTTGTTCTGACATCGCTACCATTATTCTGCACTGTTCTTCATAACAGCGCTGTGCCCAAGGGGGCGGGTTCTCACAAATACCTAACCAGGAGTCTATATAGGGATACTGGTCGGGGTGCGCTGCTCGCACCTTCCGATGAACTGACTTAATAATTCCTATGTTAAATGTTCCATCTCGGGGCCACATGGGGTCTAAGGTGGGCCACTCCCTAGTACACAAGAGTTGTAATCGTGACGCAATCATTTTTACTCCATAATCTCCTGAATATCCTTTATTAAAATACTTAATCATACATTCTAATGGAGTGTGCCTAGTAGACCCCACCCCTCCCATTTCGATGTGTGCGCGCAACAACAAACAGAAGGAGAAAGGAGGGCGGACCGTGGGTAAGGGGTCCTCACGGCCCTAGAGACATTCAAGGGAAACAAAAAACAAGACAAGACGACAGTCGCTTCCTCCTTTTTACGACCTGTGCCACACGATGGAATAACGAGTTGAATACGTAATTTTCATGGTTATTGTGCCGCGATTTGTGCAGCCCTGTGAGGCTTGGAAAAATTGTGGTAAAGAGGAGACATCTACAGTTTTGCCCTGTACCCCTGATGAAGTTTTATTAAACGAAAACACGGCCTGTGTCGGGTGGGCACCAAACTATTGGTTTGTGAATAAAAGCCTCTTTTTTATTACATGATAACGTTGTTCTTTCCTTGGACACATCATGTCCTCCTGGAGTATGGGCAGAAGGTAACCCACCAGGTCTAGCCAAACACATAGCCCCAGTGATTGTGACCCTTAAGCCTGGAGCAGCACCAGTACATGTTAAACAATACCCACTCCCTAGAACAGCCATTGAGGGCATCCATCGTCATTTATTAAGATTACTGGAGTATGGCCTTCTCAGAGTATGTCAATCACCATGGAATACGCCTCTCCTGCCAGTCAAGAAGCCTGGGACAGGTGATTACCGCCCAGTACAAGATTTGAGGAGAGTGAACGAAGCAGTTGAGACCATACATCCAGTTGTGCCAAATCCTTATACACTCTTAGGACTGATACCCGCTGAAGCTACCCACTTTACTGTCCTGGATTTGAAAGATGCCTTTTTCTGCATACGATTAGCCCCGATTAGCCAACTGTTGTTTGCCTTTGAATGGCAGGACCCTGTCTCAGGAAGACGGGGCCAACTCACTTGGACACGATTGCCTCAAGGATTCAAGAACTCACCCACCATTTTCAGTGCAGCACTGAACCAAGATCTTTCAAGTTATCCTGTAACCCCTGGGAAAAGAGTGCTTCTTCAGTATGTGGATGACTTGTTGATAGCTACCACCTCAGAGAGTGAATGTGTACAAGCCACAAATGACCTTTTACAACTACTAGATGAAGCTGGATACAAAGTTTCCAGAGCAAAAGCGCAGCTATGCCAAACAGAAGTAAAGTACCTGGGGTTCCGGCTGACCAAAGGAAGCTGGCAATTAGGACCAGAAAGAAAAGAAACTGTGTGCAGTATCCAAACCCCAACTACCAGGAGACAAGTCAGAGCCTTCCTGGGAGCAGCAGGATATTGCCAAATATGGATACCCAACTTTGCTCAGATTGCTAAACTGTAATTACCTAACTACAAATTGTTATATGTAAAAACAGATCACCCTGTTTATTGTTGTTATATGGAAACCGCACCTGATCAATGGAAGGAGCGGTATATAAAATAATCATTAAATTAAATTAAATTAAATGAAGCCACCAAAGGAGAAGAGAAATCACCACTAGAGTGGGGGGACCTGATCAAAATGAAGCTTTCAAAGCCTTGAAGGAAGCGTTAATGTCATCACCAGCACTTGGACTACCAGATGTCCAGAAGCCTTTTCATTTATTTGTACACGAAATGCAAGGGAACGCCCTGGGAATGTTAACCCAGACCTTAGGACATTGGGAGCGACCCGTAGCATACTTATCAAAACAATTGGACACTGTAACCAAAGGATGGCCACCATGTTTGAGAGCTGTGGCAGCCACAGCATTGTTAGTGAGTGAAGCAGACAAACTCACCTTAGGACAGAACCTATGCGTTACAGTACCATACGCTGTGCTTGCCCTTATGGAACAGGAAGGAAATCATTGGTTCACCAATTCTCGAATGCTGAAATACCAGAGTATGCTATGTGAAAATCCCCGAGTACAGCTGGAAGTGAGCCATGCTCTCAACCCAGCCACCTTGATCCCAATCAGCAAGGACCCACCAGAACATGACTGTATGGAAGTCATGGACACTGTGTTTTCAAGTCGACCTGATCTAACTGATGTACCCATAGAGAACCCTGACCAGACTTATTTCGTGGATGGAAGCAGCCTCATCATCAATGGACGACGCTATGCCGGGTATGGAGTAGTCACCCGGGAGAAAGTCATTGAATCATCAGCTCTTGCCTCAGGAACATCAGCACAGAAAGCAGAATTGATAGCGCTAACAAGGGCACTAGTACTAGGTGCCGGACTTCAGTTGAATGTATATACAGACTCAAAGTACGCTTTCACAACTTTACATGCTCGTGGAGCTCTGTATAAAGAACGAGGACTCATTACCTCTGGAGGCAAATCAATTAAGTATGGCCCAGAAATATTAATGTTACTAGATGCAGTATGGGCCCCGGCACGAGTGGCTGTTATGCACTGCCGAGGACACCAAACCGGAAAAGGAGAAGTTGCCCAAGGAAACAGATTTGCTGATGTTTCAGCACGAAAAGCAGCCATGACAGGCCAAATTTCACCACAAGCAACACCAGTACAAGCAGCATTGTTTCTAGTACCCCTCAACTTGTGGACGCCACGATACACCACAAGGGAGTTGGACTATTACTGCACTACAGAAAAGGGGGTACTGAAGGATGGATGGATTGAGCTGCCACCAGCAGAGGGTAGCCAACCTCCAGGACGAATAGTGATCCCTGAGTCATTGGGACCAGCCTTTGTAAAGGCCTTTCATCAAGCTACACATTATGGAAAAGGTGCCATGGAAAAAGTGCTCAGACCACATTTTTGTATTGCATTATTGGGAGCTTTGTGAGCTTCAGTAGCTCGTCAATGTGTAACTTGTGCCAAGAACAATGCCAAGCAGGGCCCCGTACCACCGCCCCGAGTTCAGTCAGGTGGTGTGACCCCTATGCACCATTTACAAGTGGACTTCACCGAAATGCCAAAAGCTAGTGGATATCGATACCTGTTAGTCCTAGTCTGTACCTTCTCTGGGTGGGTGGAAGCCTTTCCCACCAGGACTGAAAAAGCCAGAGAAGTCACCAAGGTTTTACTGAGGGAAATTATCCCCAGATTTGGAATCCCTGCAGTCATAGGGTCAGATAATGGGCCCTCATTTGTATCTCAAATTACCCAGCAATTAGCAAGTGCCCTATAGATACAATGGAAGCTACACACTGCATACAGACCCCAGAGTTCAGGGAAGGTTGAGCGAATGAACCGTACTCTAAAATCTCAGTTGTCTAAGCTATGTCAGGAGACCCACCTGAAGTGGCCCCAAGTTCTCCCAATAGCTTTACTTAGAATACGCTCAGCCCCTGTGAAATCATCAGGATTTTCCCCCTTTGAAGTCATGTATGGTAGGCCCCCACCAATAGTACAGGGGGTAAAAGGGAGTTTGACACAAATTGGTTCAGAAATAACCAGACAAGAACTCCTAGCTCTTAGTTCTGTTCTGCAGACTCTTCATGCGTGGATACAGGACCAGTTCCCCATCAACTTGACGGAATCCTTGCATCCCTACAAGCCTGGTACCTCGGTGTGGATCAAAGATTGGAAGAAGATACCGCTGGAACCTCATTGGAAGGGACCATACACCGTTATCCTGTCCACACCAACAGCTGTCAAGGTCGCAGAAATCGAATCCTGGATCCATCATAGCAGAGTCAAGCCAGCAGCAGTTCCAGAGCCAGATCAGTGGACAGCAGTGCAGCATCCTGATATTCCTTTGCGACTCACCCTGAGGCGGCAACCAGCGGCCTAGAGTTCCTCTTGGCCACCCAAGAACTATGGTATTGCACAACAGACAAGTCTTTCGAAGAGGATTGCTGTTTCCAATACAGCAAAACCATTTGTTTTCTTCATCGAATAACTGTGCCTCCACAGACTTTCTACAGGCCAACTACGGTTGGTAAGTTGGCATACATCAGAACCTTGAGGATCTTCAATCAACATTGGCACCCGTTGAATTGCTTCATTTGCAAACGGGTCAGCATTGCGTCAAGAAGTAGTGAACGTCGAGGTCAAGATCTTTAAGCGGAGATTCAGAAGGACTACAATCAACATGCATCTTTGTTTCTACTTTGTTTTGGTTGCCTGCCTGGGGGGGATTTGAACTTGTTCTTGCTTTACCCCCATGCACTGCCTGCATTACTTCCACTCGAACTGGAATGAAAGTAACTCAGACTTTGCTTTATCATTCTTACTATACCTGTACTGGTACAGTGAGCCGGTGTATATACAACACCACTGAACTGAACGTTTGTACTAAGGGAGATACTAAAGTTTGTTTTAACCCACATCAGAACCCATCCTATTATACTCTAGAAATACGATGGGATGATGCAGATGGAGCTTTACTTAATGCCACACCCCCACTCACTGACCCTACAAAGGGTGCTGTTTTGTATTTTGATGCTTGCGATGCTATAAATAGAGATGGTTGGTCTCATTGTGCTAACTGGGAAAAAGCATATTATTATGATCATAAGTATATGTGTCCAGAAGGAACCACCGGGTGGGGGGCATGTACAGGTAAACGAGTTTTAGCAAATGAATATAGCACAGCACCAGTTAAAGACTACTATTGTTCAAAGTGGGAATGTGTGTTCTATGCTACATGGAAAACTGGTATGGTAGAGAATACCAGGGACAATCGAATGGCAGCCCTGCTTAAGCCCTATCTAAAGAATCCAGAAAAATGTAAGAAGGGTGCCTGTAACCCATTAGAGTTACACATAATAAACCCTAGTGCTTGGAAGCAAGGATATAAATTTGGACTACGTATTGCGGGCACTGGATCAGATCCCGGAACCATTGTATATATAAGACTGAATACCCAGGCCCATCGTTCATCACGGTATCATATACATAATACTTTCTATGAAACTATGCATGTAAACAAGTTTGACATTCCCCATCCTTCACAAAATCTGTTCTTAGAGTTAGCTGGAGCAGTCGTATCTAGTCTCCACATTTCAGACTGTTACTTCTGCGGAGGAACTAGAATGGGTGATCAGTGGCCCTCGGAGGCCCAAGAATTGAATTACTCAATAGCTTACAATCATACTGAATTGCATAAGACCACCAGTGAATGGGTATTAGCACACCCAATAGTAGGACGTTTGTGTTATGCTCGGACTGGACCCCAGTTCACCTTGAAAGTAGGACAGCTTGTCTGTCTTAGCCAGAAGTTTTATAATGACACCACAAAACAGACGTCTTGGTGGTCAGGAGTTAATGAACCTGAACCTACCAACCCATTAGCGAAATTCCCTGAGCTTGCCGATTTATGGACTAACCTTGCCCAGCCTCATGCCTGGCAAGCCCCACCTGGCTTGTATTGGATCTGTGGAACCCGAGCATACGCTCGACTCCTTATTCATTGGGGAGGGGCATGTGTCCTGGGAACCATCCGACCTTCTTTCTTCCTGTTACCCACAGAACATGGAGAACAATTAGGTTACCCAGTCTATACCATGTGTATATGATAAATCATATCATACGTTTACAAGCAGTGGTTGAACTAATTACTAATGAGACTAGCCAAGCACTTACACTTCTAGCTAGACAAAGCACACAAATGCGTACTGCAATATATCAGAATCGCTTGGCACTAGATTACTTATTAGCCGCTGAAGAAGGAGTATGTGGTAAGTTGAATCTAACCAATTGTTGTTTGAAGATAGATGACAAGGGTCAAGTAGTTGAAGAGATTGCTGAAAACATGCGAAAACAAGCTTATGTGCCAGTACAGACCTGGCATGGTCTTAAGATACCTAACTGGTTCGAATCTATCTTCTCTGGCCTGGGGGGGACTTACTACTTTTGCTATGATAATATTAGTATTTGTAGCCTTGTTTCTGTTGCTACCATGTATAATCCCATGCTGTATGCGCTCTATTAACAGTGTTATCGAAAATACCGTAGAACGCAAGACTGCCACTAAGATTTTGGCCTTATGGCACCCTAATCCTAGTATGTATGGTCGTAATCAGACTCCAGTGTAATTGAGTGATTTAACTCTCACACCGTATTGAAAATAGGGTGAGATTAATCAAAGGGGGGAATGTGGTAGGCGAAGGCCTATGATCCACGCTGCTTGAACTAAACAGACAGGCCTAAGCAGCTTGACCTGTAAGTGAAGCCTGTGGTTTGGCCCAGTGGTGTGAACCCCCCCCCCCCCCCCGAATGCTGCTTCCATAGAATCGAAACTTAACTAAGCATAACCAAGCATAGCTAAGCAGAATCGAAACTTACAAAAGACAGAAAAACAAGCTTTAATTGGTACTGATAAGAGTGTGAAAACGTTTGTGAACTAATTAATTCTGCTGAGAGAAGGGTTACAGTGCCCTGCTTTCCCACATGTTCTAGTCAGCTAGTGACCTTGGAGGAGAATTGTATCAAGAGTCTAAGAACTGTCCATTGTAATGGGGACTGTAAGGGGGGCAAGCAGGTGCTGAGCCCAGACCAAGGTCCTCATTGGACAACTACGTAATGGTACCGGGACCAATAGATGGGGTAAAAGGGGTTACCGGGACCAATGAGAAGTTTGCCTATGTTCAGAATGGAAAAGAAAGGTATAAAAGTTGTTGTTTTGCTAGAAACCATTGCTCAGCCATTTTGAATGTGATTCTGCTTGAGTCTTGTGCACAATAAATGATTTGGACCTTCTGAACAGACTCCTGGTATTATTGGATTGTTTGCGCTCTGCCGCTACAATTTCTTATCAATTTTTATATGCTGAACACGAATATGACAGTGAAATTGCAAAGTTGGCTCTAGTTTTTTTGTAATCTACAATAATTAATGTTTACATCACGAAATGCATGTCAATAGTAAATATAATAGGCCTTTGGTTAATACCTGTAAAAAACCAAGTCATAGACTACTTCTTAGATTTTTTTGCCTGTCTCTTGTACAGCTGATCGGGAGTTTTTCTGGGGAGTGTCCAGCAGTAGTCAGCCAGCATTGTAGTGGACCATTTTCCCTGGTATCTTTGCTCCATCGTTGCGATATCCTGGTGAAAACGTTCGCCTTGTTCATCACTAACCATACCACAGTTGTCAGGAAAGAAATCGAGATGGGAATCAAGGAAATGGATCTTCAGAGAAATATTGCAGCCAAGTTTCTGATACTGCATCAGCATGTCTTCTACTAGTTCCTTGTAGTTTTCTGACCTTACATTCCCGAGAAAGTTTGTTGACACTAGGCAAAAAGCATTCCATGCTTGTTTCGCATCACCCTGCAGCAAGTTGTTGAACCGGTCATCTTTGAAGAGCTCTCGAATCTGAGGACCCACAAAAACTCCTTCTTTAACCTTTGCTTTGCTGAGTCAAGGGAATTTTTCATGCAGGTATCGGAAAGCAAGTGTGGTCCATGGCTTTCACAAAGTTTTTCATCAAACCTAGTTTGATGTGAAGGGGTGGTAGCATGATTTTGTGAGCCTCAACCAGAGCTGGGTGCTGGATATTCTTCTCTCCAACTGTTACATTTTGTCTGCGATTCCATTCCTTCCGCAAGTAGTGCCAATCCCTTGCTTGGCTATCCCACTCACATAAGAAACACATGTATTTTATATATCCCTGCTGCAGTCCCATTAAAAGGGCAACTACCTTCAAGTCACCACAGAGGTGCCAGCTGTACTTGTTATAGTCAATGGAAGTCAGTAGATGCTTTAAGTTATTGTATGTCTCTTTCATGTGGATGGCAGGCACTACTGGAATAGATGGAAGACGGTTTCCATTGTTCAAAAGCACTGCCTTCAGACTCAGTTTCGAAGAGTCTATAAATAGTCTCCAGTCTTGTGGATCATGAGTGATTTTTAAGGCATTCATGAGGCTTTCAATATCGGAACAGAATACCAGATTACTTTCCTTTCCGACTGCGTATAGTACACTGCTGACGTCAGATGGCTTCAGCAGCCATCTGGCAGTAGTATTGCATTGGATCAGAAAATGATGCAATCAACTCTGGATGATGTGTGCATGATGGTACTACGAGTATGCAATGTGATGCAATATTACATCAATCAAGGCTTATTTGGGATGTTGTTGATGTCCTACTGGATAAATTTACACGGTGAAACATCAAAATGAACTACATGCAATATCTTCAAAACGAGAGCCAATAACATTTTTTTAATGTTATATTCATGTTCAGCTCACCAAGATACTACAGATTAGGGCCTTTTAAAGTCAGTAACAATTTCAATGTTGACCAGTGATTTAACTAATATGTGGCAGCTGGGTTGCTGACGTCACCCACCAATGTGCCGTGTCTTTTTAAGAGCTCATACCTTTAAGCTTGTATACTAGTCTGTAAGTTGGAAAAGTGAGCGGTATGCCCTCAACCAAAAAAGTGTCTGAAGCAGAATTCACAGTCTTTTGGAGGAGCTCAAAAAGCAGTGCTGTATCCGTTTTGGATTGCGGGACTTTCTTCTACGAAGCTCACAATTTGATTGGCGTTGACAAGCTAAGTCATAAACTTTTAAACTACAAGTTCCAATTTTAATACATTGGTACAATAATTTTTGTATCACTTGTAGAGGTGTTGGAGCACATATTTGGTGGTGGTCTTCACCCCTTAAAAAGATTAAAAGGAAACGTTTGTTTTTCAGAAGGGTGGTCCCTTATGCAACAAATGTTCTGACATTAAAAATCTGGTTTAGTTAGCTCTTATTTTAGGTCTGATCTATTTTTTTGTGAATAATCATGTCCTGGCAATATTCCAGTTTTTATACTATTTCTTATTTAAATTGGTCTTGTTTTATTTGATTATTTTATGTGTCAAATATGTGTGCATATATAGTCCAAAACCTTTTCAAAGGCCACTTTTTTAAGGAGATATTGGTCATTAAGAGGTTGAACTGCAAATGTGCCTATAACGTTGACCACAATTGTATAGGAGCCTGGCAAACAAAGATTGCATTTGGTGTGCTTTCTAGTTTATTTTCTAATGAGACTGAACTACTAATAAATTTGCTTGTGATAAGAGGGATCATTGTGGTGCATACGAAAAGAGAAAGGAGTGTGGATATAGAGGATAATCTGTATAAAGAGCAGAATATGCCAGCATCAGTATTTTTTAATTTGATCCTAATGTATATAGGGAGCCAGTGTTGTTCCATTAACAGGAGTGGAGGAGTAGCCTAATAGAGCACTGGCTTGGGAACCAAAATACCAGGGTCCAATTCTCACTAGCACACCTCGTGGCCTTGGACAAGTCACTTAACCCTCCAAGCTATCAATGTCCCTCTTCAATGTACACTACCAAGTTTAAGTTACAATGTAAACCACTTTGACTGAAATGATAAAGCAGTATAAAAAAAACCTGCTAAATAAATAAATAAACAGAGGTATAAAGTAATCATGCTTTTTTAATTTATTTATTTAACATTATAAAGGAGTTTGACTGCCATATTTTAAATTGTAAACATCTTAAAGAAAAAGACATCACTCTGACCAGAATTGCATTGCAATAATCTAATCAATTTAGGATAAAAGCATGTAGATGAGTTTTTAATGCTTTAGGGTAAAAAAAATACTGAATTGATCTAATTATTCTCAAAGCATAAAAACATTTTTTAACCAATAAAGAGATATGCAGGGAGAAAGTAAACTTACTTATTAGAACTCCTAATGAGTTGATTCTTTAAGATAAAATTAGGCCTTTCCTGTTAATCTTCTTTCCTTGTGTCCCTCCAATCCAATCTAGACACATGGGGCCTGATATTCAAAGGGATTACCATTGTTAGGAGACCTGCTTATCATGTTAATCCCCAAGGATATTCAACAGCACTAACATGGTTAGTGATGCTGAATAGGTATGGAGGAGTAGCCTAGTGGTTAGAACACTGGCTTGGTAACCAAGCAACCAGGGTTCAATTCCCACTAGCACTCCTTGTGGCCTTGGGCAAGTCACTTAACCCTCCATTGCCTCAGAAGAAAGGCCTGGCAATCTACTTCCAGTGACACTGCCAAGAAAACCCAGGAGCTTCTGAGTCACCAGGAGCCAGGACTGACTCAAAGGTACACATTGCATTTTTTGATGCTGAATATCTATGGGTGCCACTGCTGCACACCCCTATGCTAACCAGGTAGCATCGGAGCGTTCCAGGAACAGCACCTGGCAATATTGAGCCACTGCCTGGTTATCATAAAGCGGCAACAAAAACTGGCATAACTCTCACTGCTGAAACTAACCAGGCAGTGGCTGAAAATTGCTTCTGTCTGGTTAGCTTTATCACTGTCTGGACAACCAGATATGGCTCCAGCATTGAATATCCAGGTCTACAGTAATGTTCAGCGATGGTGGCTAGCTGCTGTAGCAGTGCTAGCCACCGCCACTGAATATTGGACCCATGGTTTATGCTTTTGTGCCAGCAGATGGAGACTCACTGGTTTGATAACACCACCCTAAAGGAGTAGCCTTTAACCAGCCAGTATTTCTATAACAAAGCAGACTAATCCATATTGACATTTGAAGAGTATATTTAGTTTAAAAAAACAAAGGGAGGGACAGAGAGAGAACTGGAACAATCACCAATAAACATATAAGAGAACACGCCTGAAAAAGATTTAATATAGCAGAATTCCAGACACAACTGGGTCCACTCTCTGAACCACTGGCACCTGCCTACATCCTGGGGATACTAAACTGCAACCAGACTTCCAAGCAACTATTTCTGGACCTTCTGAAGGAAGCAGATAGTCAAAATCACAAAGTCCAAGATTGCTGCCATGGAACCTAGAACCTGGAGATAGCCCCATGCCCTGGGGCACTGGACTTGCAACAAGTCCCAAAACTGTCTAACTTCAGGATCCTGTTCTCCATCACAGAGATCTTGCCAGTCTCTGTTAAACCGAGTGCCCATGTCGTACACTAGGGACTGAGATAGTTCCAGCTTGCTTTTCACAAAGAAATGCACCACCTGTGCTGTAGCCTATCCTGAAGATTTCATTTGGATTAACTAATTATTAAGGTATGGGTGCACCAGAATTCCTCTCTTCCATAGGGCAGCTGTCACTACTTCTATCACCTTGGTGAATGTCCTGGGAGCCATGGCCAAACTAAAAGGAAGGGTCCACAAAATGTAAGAACTTCTGATGCTCTAGATGAAAGGGGATATGGAAATACTTGACATGCTTAAAGCTCATAAAAGTATGTTCCCCTTATATCAGTGGTTCTCAACTGGTGTGTCATGTACACTAGTGTGTCACAAGTACCCAAGAGGTATATCATGGAGCTGACAAAATGAGGTAGGATACATGGCCAACATCCAGGAAATAAGATGTGTACGGAGTCAGCACAAACAGCAGCAGAGATAGGAGAAGTGACTGCACCAGCCTCTGGCAATTCTTGTTTAATGTAGATTCAGCTATGCTCCTTCTCTGCGTCTGGTGCTCTTATTATGATTTCAGTTCTGAGTGCATTCCACACACCCGGAAGTGAAATCACTTAAACGCCACTTGCTGCTGCAGTCAGGAAGGGAAGGAGCACAGTGGAACCTATACTAGACAAGAATTGCCGGGGTCAGTGTGGTCAAAGCTCCTGTGCCTGCTTGTATGGGCTCCCACAACAGAAGGAGAGCTGCACTGTTGGAGCAGGAAGAGAAAAGAGAAGGTGCTGCGGTGTTGATGAAGATGGAAGAGTTGAGAGGGAAAATGCTGCACTGTTTGGGGTGAGGAGGAGAGAGGACAGGAAAATGCTGGATTGCAAAGGTGGGGTAGAAGGGGAGATGTATGGCTACATTGAGAGGAGGGGGGAGGAGAAGGATGATGCCAGGCTACAAGTGTGGATGGGGGAGAGAGGGGGACAATACAGGGCTGCATAGGTTGATGGGGGGGGGGGGGAAGACACAGAAAGAGGGAAGATGGGAGGAGTGGGTGAGAAAGAGAGGGGGGGGGGAAGATATTGGGCTACATAGATGGATGGGTGGAGAGGGGAGAAGCCAGGTCACATAGGGTGAATGGGAAGGGAAACAGAGAGTGGGGAAATGCCAAGCTACATTGGGAGGTGGAAAATAGTGGGGAATTGCTGGGTTACATGGGTGGGTGGTGGAGAGAAGAGATAGAGAATGAGAGGCTGGGCTACAAAGGTGGGTGTGGGAAGGGAGATGCTGGGCAACTAGAATGGGTGGGGGGAAGAGAGGGAGAGTGGAGATGCTGGCCATGGTGCAGAACCTTGTGGGGGTTGTCAAGGAGACACAAGGGAGAGGGGAGAGTACAGAGGGTTGAAAAGTGAAAATGGGGAGTGGGTGAAAGACAGAAGGGAATTTGAGTCCGGGGAGGGAGGGAGGGAGGGAGATGGACTGGGTAGGAGATGAAAAATGCTAGATAGTGAAAATAAAAAAGGAGGAGATTGAAGACGAGAAGGTAAAAAGCAGGGTGAAATTTGAATGGATGGAGAAGCAAGAAAGAAAAGGGAATGATCAATATATCAGAAACAGATGTAGGAAGGGAATCGAGGAAGACAGGAGGAGAAAGGATAAATGGACAGCAAACACTGGAAAGAGTTGTCAGAAGACAGATGAAGAAAGCAGAAGACAGAAACTGGGGCCAACATAATTGGGAAAAAAAAATACCCAGACAACAAAGGTTGAAAAAAGTGTTTTATTTTGAACTTATTAACTGGAATATGTTAGCTATGGGAGATGGGTATTGCAGATGTTTTTGTATTTTGTTCAGTGCAAGAGGAAATGCATTTCTATTTTTAGTTTTTCAGTGCTGCAGTATCTACTGAGTTTGAGTTCTTGAGATTCCCAGTTCAATTTGCAACAGAGTACATGCAATTCATGTACTTGGGATGCAGAAATCCAAGGGAATTATATGAGATAGGGGGCGAAATGTTTGTGTGCACCGACCAGGACAAGGACCTTGGAGTGATTGTTTGAGGATCTCAAGGTGGCAAAACAGTGTGACAAGGCGGTGGCCAAAGCCAGAAGGATGCTGGGTTGCATACAGAAAGGAATTACCAGAATGGAGGAGGTACTAATGCCCCTGTACAAGTTGCTGGTGAGGCTTCACTTGGAATGTTATGTTCAGTTTTGGAGATCATATCTCGCAAAGGATATAAAAACTGGAAACTGTTCAGAGGAAGGTGACCAAAATGATTTGGAGCCTGCGCCAGAAGACATATGAAAAGAGACTCCAAGTCCTAAATATGTAAACCACACTGATAACAAATAGCACGGTATAGAAAAGCTATAAATAAAAATAAATAAATAAATATGTATACCCTAGAGGAGGGACAGGGGAGATATGATAGAAACCTGTAAATACTTAGGGACTTGTTTACAAAGCCGCGGTAGCGGTTTCCGATCGTTATCGGAGCCACGGCCCCATTGAAATCAATGGGGCCACGGTCCCGATAACGATCAGAAACCGCTACCGCGGCTTTGTAAACAAGCCCCTTAGAGTATTAATGAACAAACAAACCTTTTTTAAAGATGGGGAAGCTGTAAAACTAGAGGGCATAACATGAAACTGTAAGGGGGTAAACTGGAAGGCAACGTCAGGAAATATTTTTTCACTGAAAGGGTGGTAGATTCTTGGAATGCCCTGCCGATGGAAGTGATGGGTGCAAATACAGTGATAGAATTCAAAATGGCATGGACAAACACAGTGGATCCCTTTATAGCAGGGAGGCCAGCTCCAGTCCTGGTGCACCACGATCTAGCCTGGTTTTCAGGATGTCCCTAATGAACATTCATGAGATATATTTGCATCCACTGCCTCCCATTGTATGCAAATATATTGCATGAATATTTATTAGGGACATCCTGAAAACTAAGCTGGATTTTGGTGCATCAGGACTGGAGATGGCCACCCCTACTTTATAGCAACAGGATAAAATCAAAATAAACGTAACTATCTATTATATCTCAACAAATAGGGGTGATCTGCACGGAGCGGCAGGTACACCCTTAAACAAAGGCATGCAGAGGGGTGATCTGCATGGAGCAGTAGGTGCACCTACTCTTGCCACCTTGCTGGGCAGACTAGATGGACCATGCTGATCTTTATCTGCCGTCATATATGAGGGGTGTCCGATATTAAAGTTACAGGCTAAAATTACACTAACATTTGTATTTAAAAAATTATTCAATACAGTCCACCAAAAACTACATACTTTTGTTTACTTCTCCACATAATCGCCGTAAACATTGAGACATTTATCTCAGTGTGACACTAGTTTGAACATCCCTTCACGGTACAGTCGCATGTAAAGTTGCTTGAAGTAGTCCATAACGGTGTCCTGCAATTCCTCCTGATCCGCAAAGCGTTTCCCCACCAAGAATTTCTTCAAAGGTCCATCTTTAAACTTGTTACACCAGATGCTGACTTCTTTTAGGCTTAAAAAGTTCGGGCCATACATGCTCTCTAATCTGCAATGAATTTCGCTCTGATTAACTCCTATGGCTTACAAAAATCTGATAACTCCACGCACCTCAAACTTCGAATACCCTGCGATTACACACGCCATGTTTGCTTCCCGAAAACTACTTGTAATTTGAGGGTTTAACAAAACAATGCTACAGACTCTCCTACTATGAGTGCAAGTAGTCCTGCATATGACGGCACTATTGCGCATGCGGAGCCGGTATGATTGCCACCTGTACCTTTAATATCGGACACGCCTCGTACTATGTTACTATGTAATTTTTGTCTTCATATTTCTATTTCTAATATGTGGTCCCTTGGTCTGTATTTGGTGAGAGTCTGTTATTTCTGCATGTGACCAAGGTGTGGTGGCATTAGTGTGTAGTTTTTCTAGAGATCTATAGTAGTCCCACTTGTTCTGTTTTACCAGAAGTAGATATATTGGTTTTCTATGGCCCAATGTAATATTTGTAGTGCTGCCTATTCTTTGGTAGAATTTGTGAACCGCATAGAATGAGTCAATATTTGCGCTATATAAAAACTTTTAAATAAATAAATAGCGTTTGAATCATAGGAATTAGTGTTGCTATGGTATGGCACATTTACTACATATATGAGTGATGGTCTTTTTTCAGGTTTTAAGTTCTTTTACAATGTGCCTGGTAGTGGGAAAAGCTATGTTGCTGTTACTCAAATAATGTGTGTATCTGAATATTTTTTTGAATGGTTACTTCTAGGGAAAAATATCCAGTTCCGATTTGCACCTGTTTGTAGGGTTTTTGCCCTGAAGAGCCTTGCTCACCTGCTTCAAATCCAGACCACTAAATCAACTTAGGGAACACAGTTTGTAATCTAAGGAGAAGGGCAATTATGCTTCCCCAGTTCAAACTGCAACAATCTGCTGGAGGCAGAGAATACTTGCAAGTTCCAGGGCTCCAACCCTGCTTTAAACAGATGATATCACTAGAAATTCCATGTTCTCTGCCTTCATTTGCCGATTGGGCAGCGTAACGCATCAGTCTGGACTAATCCAACAGGATGCTAGTCTCTTGTTCAATTAATTCGAACTAGAGCGCCCATAAAAGACAAAAAGTAGAGCTTTGTTTAATTCACACAACCTTCAGCTTTTCCAAAGTCTTTTTAATAAAACGAGCACGCTTCAGACACACTAATCAGACAATAAATTTTCACAGAAGTCAACCAAATTCTTCTGCTCGAATTCTCTGCTTCATAAGAAGGTGAAATTTTACCATTAACTTCCTTTCCTGGACTCCTGCTAGACCAGTCTAGACTAACGAGTTATCTCCTCCTGCCAGCAGGTGATGGGAGACAAGAGAAAAAACAGAATTCTGCCATGACATCAGCACTGGCATAAAACCCGGTGCAGCTAGGGGCACTCTCCAGTATATTTGTAACAAGCAAAAGGGAACACTCGAGATCCTCGGAAGGGGCCACCAAAACCAAGTAAATAACAATGAACTCCAAAATATGCACATAAGCTCTGTATGGACAAATGTGTGTAATAAGGCACAAGGCTGAGAAGTGGGTGGGTCCTGGACTGGTCTAGCAGGACTCCAGGAAAGGAAATTAATGGTAAAATTTCACCTTCTTCCTGCTAGACCAGTCCAGACTAATAGGAAGTATCAAAGCTACTCCGCCCCGGGGCAGGAAGAAATCGCAGCTGTGAGCAAGCACCCTTGAGCCAAAACGTGCTACTGCTTTAGCTTGGACATCCATACGCTAATTCCTTACAAAGGTAGATAAGGAGGACCACGTCGCCGCCCTACAAATATCCAGAGGAAACACATGAGACGACTCTGCTTGGGCCTGGGTCGAGTGAACCTTCAAGTCTTCAGGAACAGGCTTGCCTTGCAACAAATACGCCAAAGCAATGGCCTCCCTGATCCAGTGGCCAAAAGTAGCCTTCAACACTGCCTGTCCCTTACGAGGCCCTGCAAAGAGGACAAAGAGTCAAAAGACGAAAGGGATTTTTTACTTCCAGGTAACGCAACAGCACTCTTGCGGACATCAACAAAGCGCAGGCCTTTATCCTTTGCAGGAAAGACAGGTAGAGAAATAACCTGATTGGCATGAAAGGGAGAGAATACCTTGGGGTAAGAAGGAAGGCACTGGACGCAATGACACCCCCTTGGATGAAAAAGACAAAGGAAGGATCTTGACAGGAAAGTGTCTGCAACTCCGAGATCTGCTGTGCTGAAGTAACAGCCATTAAAAGTATGATCTTTAAGGAGATGTCTTTAAGAGTTGTCTGCTTAAGAGGTTCAAAGGGGGAATGCATCAAGTGCCAAAACAACAAGTACCAAATCCTAAGAAGGAACTACGGGGCAGACTGGAAGCTGCAATGCCAAAATACTGTGGAGAAAACGTGCTACATCATGGCAGCAGGAGAGCGACCTGCTACTGTCCCCTGAAAAGAGGATAGAGCTGCGACCTGCACTTTCAGAGAACTCCGTGCCAAACCCTTTTCAAGCCCATCCTGGAGGAAAACATTGACACCAACACGAATGAAAGCCAGAGAAGTGGAACGCCATCTGGCCCTCAGCAAGGTGTCAACCACCGCTGCTGAATACCCCTTACGCAGCAAACGCTGCCTCTCAACAGCCAGGCCATAAGCAAGAAGGGCACAGGATCTTCCATAAGGATGAGCCCCTCCTGCAATAAACCTTTCCGAGCCCCGAAGATCAGGGGCTTTGCTACCAGGAGACACACAAGGTCCACATATCATGGACGGTGTGGCCAATCTGGAGCAACCAAAATCACCAAGTGGGGATGCTGCTCTATCCTCAGAAGCACCGAGCTATCATAGCCCACAGAGGAAAAACATACAGGATAAGATCATAAGGCCACCCCCACCCCCCCCGGACCTGGTCCTGACTGAAAAAGATGGGAAGCTTTCATTGCTATCGCCATCAAGTCTGCTCCTACCATTCCTCACTGGTCCATTATTTGGGTGAAGGTCCATAGGCAAAGTTCCCACTCCCTGGGATCAAGAAGATGAATGCTGAGATAATCGGCCTCCACATTGTCCTGTCAAATGATGTGTTGAGCTGAAAGTGTTCGTAGGTGTTGCTCCGCCCACGGGAACAGGAGGGATATCTCCCGCGCCACCCCTAGACACTTGGTCCCTCCCTGGCAAATGATATAAGCCATGGCTGTGGCATTGTTGGAGAGGACTTACATCATGGCACAGCCCTGGATCAGGCATAGGAAGTGCAAGGCCAAGTGGATTGCTCTCACCTCCAGATGATTGATGGCTCATCTGGCTTCCACTTGGGACCACCAACCTTGGGCTGTTTGGCCCAGACAGTGAGCTCCCCAACCGGCTAGACTAGTATCAGTGGTGACCAGTACCCAGGCAGGAGTCTCGAGAGGCATTCACCGAAGTATCTTGTCAGGAGAGGCCAAGAGAGGCTGCATCGCATGGCTGGGGGAAGTGGTAGACGAACAGCATAATCCTGTGTACAAGGGGACCAACACATCAACAACATTCTTTGCAAGGGGTCACATATGCACACCACACCCAGAGGACCAAATCCAAGCTCATAGCCATTGCTCCCAGAAGCTGCAGATGATCCCAGGCATTGGGCGCCAACTTCGCCAGAAACTCCCAGAGCTGACCGCTGAACTTGGACCAGCGATCCATAGTAGGAAACTCTCTCCCCAGACACGTCGAAATGAGCCCCACGAAACTCCAGACTCTGGATGGATGTCAGACAGCTCTTGCTGTGATTGATGACCCAACCGAACTCCTCGAAGCTGGATCACACACTGCACAAACTGAAAGGTCTCCGTCCAGCATTTGACTCGGATGAGCCAATCATCTAGATAAGGATGTATGCACACCCCCTCATGCCTGAGAGCTGCTAGGGGCGGTCGCAAAATGGCGTCGCACAAAACAGAAAATGGCCTCCCAGCATTGCAAACTGCAGGAAACACTGTTGATCTTGTCGAATGGGAGTATGGAACTAAGCCTCTGCCAGATCCAAGGAGGTGAGAAATTCTCCCTTACGCATGGACTGAATGATTGACTGCAGCATCTACATGCAGAAGTGAGGAACTCACAAATTTCAGTTGACCCTTTTGAGATCCAAAATAGGATGAAAGGACCCATCCTTTTTGGGAATGTTGAAATAGATGGAATATCTTCCTGGGCCCCATTCTGAGGAAAGAGCCAGGAGACGCTGAATGGTGTCCCACACACAGCCTTTTTGACAGAAGAGCCGCAAGGGGAGACAATGAAGGAGTCTGTGATGGGTCTTCTGCAGTTTAACACATAGCCGTGGCCTTATGATGTTCAGGACCCAACGGTCTGTTGTTAAGATGGGCCCATTCACAGTAAAACTGGTGGAGACAACCTCCCATCTGTGGCACTCCGGAATGGGCCCCTAGCCCATTAGCAGGAGGGCAGGGAAGAAGATGAAAATCGCTTTGTCCTGCGGGGCTGGGAGTAGGAAGGACGACCTCCACGAAAGGGCTGAGACTTTGAACTAGAACCTGAAGAAGAAGCAGCCGGTTTTCTCAGATGATAGTGCCTTGTGTCCTGGAACAGAGGTTTTAAGGAGGAGGCACATGAACAGGAATGCTTAAAGGACAACTTGGGCTTATCCTCTGGCAACCTTTGAGGCTTAACCTCCCCCAGGTCCTTAACAAGCTTCTCCAGATTCTCTCCAAAGAGGTAACCTGACCAAACGGCCTTTAGAGGCTGCATACGCAGACCAATTTCAGAGCCACAGCCAACATCAGGGCACTGTAGCTGCTGCAACCCTCCGTGTGGCAAGACACAGGAGATCATGAAAGGCATCCTCCAAGAAGGCCGCTATGGACTCTAAGCATGCCGAATCAGCAGTATCTGGAAGAAGCTGAACCCAAAGGAACAGGGCGTGAGTTCCCAGGCCTCCACATGACACCACTTGGACCAAGGAAGAGGCAGAAAAGGCTGTCTTCAAAAGCCCCTCAAATCTTGCTGATCCTAGAGGGTGGATGCTCATTCCACGGGAATGGTGGTGTGCTTGGTCACTGCCATGACCAGAGCATCCACCTTGGGAAGGTGTAGCCACTTGTCCAAAGTCTTCCTGAGACCAGGCGTAAATCCTACCCAAATCCCGAGCATTCTTCAGGGCTACCGCAGGACAGTCCAATTCTGTGGAAACCATCTGTTGTAACTCTGGTGGAAAAGGAAAGGCCTTGGTAGGTTTCTTTATGCCCACAAAGATGGGATCAGAAGTTGACCGACCATAGACTCCAATAGAAGAGTCCGAAATGTGCAACTCAGACACAATCTGGACAATTAAGGTAGGGAGATTCTCCCTGCAGCAAAGATGTACCACTCTTGACTCATCGTCATAATCCATAGGGGATTCTTCCCCATCCTCCATGATGAATCATCCTGGGAACCACCATCAAGATCATCCCCCTTCAAGCAGTCAGATTCCCATGTAGCTTCCTTAAATGGGCAACCACCCCCATTGTCCTGCTCAGCAGCCCGGGAGCATTTCTGGGAGCCCCTGCAGGAACAGAGGGAAGAGCGGGAGGGTCCACCTGAGACAGGGACAGACATCACTAGAAGGTCCATGGAGCCCATGAAAGGTGCCATTGCAAAGACCAGGGAAGAAGGAGCAACTGCTGGCAAAGACATGCCAGAAGTCTCCCCAGGATCGGCCACTTGCCACAATTGAGTCACCTTGGGAGAGAGGAGACTGCAAGATCACATGCACATCCATGAGGATCAAGCCTAAGAGAAACTGGGTGGGAAGCAGGCCGTGGGGCTGCACACTCATAATTCAGCGATCCGATGCAGTCTGGCACTCATCTCGCAAACCCCTAGCAGCTAGCATGGAGACAACTCGGGCCAATTTCCCAGCTGAGATCTTGTCGGCCACATGCTTTAAAGTCGATCCTCTTATCATCCTAGTTTCTTTTTATTTATTTTCAATAAAAAAGAACTTTAAGCCAAAACAAAATATAGAAGAAACTTTATTTATTTTTCATTAATTTAACAAGTTATTTTATATCACTTTTTCCTTTAGTCAGTGGTTTACAGTATAACATAATATTAGTGATTATATTGAAACAGGAAAATCGAACTTGGAATTAACATTTATAACTTGGGTTAATATAGTATATGACAGCAGATAAATACCAGCATGGTCTGGTTTGCCCAGCAAGGTGGCAAGGGTAGGTGTGCCTGCTGCTCCGTGCAGGTCACCCCTCCCCATGCCTTTGTTTAGGGATGTACCCACCGCTCCGTGCAGGTCACCTCTACTTGTTGAGATATCAGAGACAGTTACGTTTATTTTGATGTTATCCTGTTTCTATAAAGGGATTCACTATGTCTGTCCCAAGCCATTTTGAATTCTGTCACTGTATTTGCCCACACCACTTCCATCTAGAGGGCATTCCAAGCATCCGCCACCCTTTCAATGAAAAGCTAGTTCCTGATGTTGCCTTTCAATTTACTCCTTGCAGCTTCATGTTATGTCCTCTAGTATTACAGCTTCCCTGACTTTGAAAAGGTTTGTTTGTTCATTAATACTCAATAAGTATTTAAAGGTCTGTATCATATCTCCCCTGTCCCCCCTCTCCTCTAGAGTATACATATTTAGGTCTTAGAGTATTCTTTCATATGTCTTCTGGCGCAGGATCCAAATCATTTTGGTTGCCTTCCTCTGAACCATTTCCAGTCTTTATATATCTTTTGTGAGATATGGTCTCTAAAACTGAGCATAATATTCCAACTGAGCCCTCACCAGCTACTTGTACAGTGGCATTAATACCATCTCCTTTCTGCTGGTAATTCCTCTTAATATGCAACCTAGCATCCTTCTGGCTTTGGCCACCGTCTTGTCACACTGTTTTGCCACTTTGAGATCCTCAGAAACAATCACTTCGAGGTCCTTCTCCTAGTCCGTGTACACCAACCTATTGCTCCCTATCTCATACAATTCTCTTGGATTTCTGCATCTCAAGTGCATGACACTGCACTTCTTCATTTTAAATCTTAACTGCCAAGCATTAGACCATTCTTCCAGCTTTTGTAGATCTTTCCTCATGTTATCCCTCAGGGAAGTCCATGCTATTGCAAATTTTTGTGTCATCTGCAAAAAGACAGACTTTTCCATTCAGTCCTTTAGCAATATCACTCAGAAATACATTGAACAGTACCAACCCAGGACCAATCCCTGGGGCATGCCACCAATCACCTTCCTTTCATCTGAGTGAGTTTACCATCACCTTCTGTCATCTGTCAGTCAATCAATCAATTTCTGATCCAGTTCACCACCTTTGGACCCATCCCCAGGCTGGTCAGTTTATTGATAAGTCTCCTATGAGGAACAGTATCAAAGACTTTGCTGAAATCTAGGTAGATCACATCCATTGCATGCGCTTGATCTATTTCTCTGGTCACCCATTCAAAGAACTCAATCAGATTTGTTTGGTTTGATCGTCCTTTGGTGAAACATTGAAAAGGTTACAGTATGCCATTTATAGAAGGATGTGGCTTGGTCATGCTGGACTATGTAATAGTTCCAAAGTATTCTGCAAAATAAAGGAAGCTAATAGACACTGTCCGAGCTCAACTGGCCTGCGAATCCCAGTGCCCGCCAGGAGCTCCAGGCCTCAGCTGCAGAGAAAACAGCAACCATTATCTGCTGAAGACAGAGAAAATACTGGAGAGTGCACCGGGTTTTATGCCAGTGCTGATGTCACAGCATAGTTCTGTTTTTTTTCTCTGTCTTCATCATCTGCTGGCAGGGAGAGATACCCCATTAGTCTGGACTGGTCCAGCAGGAAGATCTGGAACATAAGATATACACTACTAGGTCAGACCAAAGATCCTCCAAGCCCAGTATCCTGTTTCCAACAGTGACCAATCCAGGTCACAAGTATCTGTCAGGGTTCCCAAAAGAAAGACAGATTCCATGCTGATTATCCCAGGGGTAAGCACAGGATTTCTCCAGTCCACTTTAATAAGGGTAATGAACTTTTCCTCCAGAACTTGTCCAAACTTCTTTTAAACCCAGTTACACTAACAGCTTTTACTACATCCTCCAGCAATGAATTTCAGAGTTGGATTATGCACTGAGAGAAAAAATATTTTTGTTGATTAGTCTTTGTTGGTGATATTGTGGAAGGGCTATCAGGTATGGTTTGCTTGTTTGCAGATGATACCAAAATCTGCAATAGAATAGATACTGTCAGACGGCTGCCTAGGGTGAGAACTTACACAATCTTGACGATGCATATATTCATATGATTCTTGCAAGGTATTGTGGGTATTGTAGTTCATTCACTCCCAAACACAGCTGATGACAATAATTTGAGTTGTGAAACCAAGTGGTAAGATCAATAAAATACTTCTTTTATTGATGGGGTTTAATTCACCCAGCACATGTATGCTTGATAGCACTATAAATGAGGTTACTTGCTTGCAGTGTTTAAAATGGATAACAAAAAGTCACAAAGTAAACCAGAAACAACCTTCAGCTTGTCAGGCAATTAGCTAATGTTTTCTTAGCAAATAATTACCAAATACAAAGGCACAAAGTAAAGAATAAACTTTGCTGGTTAGGTTAACTTCTGCTTATTTTTCCACGCCGATCTCAGCAGTGATTCTCCCTTGCTCACACACACAATCAGGTGCAGCCCTAATTACTATCAATGGACCAGCTGAAAGCCTTTAGCTGGCTGGCTGCTACTGTGTGAGCCCAAATCCTGCTTTAAGAGCTGTTTGCAGTGGAAATAAAGAACAAAGTTAGGTTTCTTTGTGATGGCTGATGTGTTTGCTTATAGAAAACTAGCAATAGCATTTAGATAAAGAACAGTCCATGTAAATAGTTTCATCTGCTGTATTTCCCCCTGCATCAACAATCATAGGGTCAATATCATACATTGGCACAGATGAGTCTTTCATTAAGGCACTATCATGAGAATGCTTATTCCCTTGCTGCCATTCTTTATTATAGATAGGGTCTGGATCAGTGTCCATACCTGAGCCTCTCCTGCTATCATTATTCCTCTCTGTATAGCCTGGCCAATATGTAATCCAATTCTGATGTCCAGCCTTCCAATCTTGATCCCTGGACACTGGATCTTCTCTCACATACCTTCTGGCCTTGGTCTGAAAGTCCCTTCCACATGCAGTCTTCTCTCTTCCAGGTAGCCACTGGTGATTCCTATCTCTGCCACTCCATTCCTCTGGCTGAATCCAGTCCAATGGACTCTGCTGGCTTTTGGAATACCTCCCAGTATGAGTACTGCCTTGGAATCTCCCAGACCTTCCAATGGCCTTTCTTCTCTTCCTTCCAGAGAGTTTCCTTCTCTCTCTATCTGCTTGGCTTTTGCTGAAGCTGTTCTTCAAACTCTCCTTCTGTAGCTTTTGCTGAAGCTCTCCCTCAAGCTGGGCTGGAACTTGTAGTAACTGTTATCTGAAGAATAAGCTCTATTCTTATTCTGTCCTAATGTGTGCTGCTCCCTAACACAGCGCAGCTGTGTTGAATCAGGCCCTGCCCTTTGAGATGAGTGCTTAGGGATTACCTCATAGCTCTCTTGATTGCACACACATTTCCTCCCTTCAGCCCCTCTCATGGCTGCTGGAAACCTGGTGCATTCTGGGACTGGTAGTCTTTTATGTGAAAATTCTGTTTTCTCACTTCTACCAGAACTGACAGGTTGCTTGTTCAGAGTCACATCATCTTTTCTATAGCTCCTACCTGAGCTATGATAAGCTTCCTTATCACAATACCCAAGGAGTAGGTAACAAGAGGAGGGTTCTAGGTAAGCTTGAAGAATGGTTTAGAATTTGGCAGCTAAAAAATGGAGAAATTAGACCTTACCTGCTAATTGTCTTCCTTGAGTTCTCTCCGGGCCAGTCCAGGGTACCTTCGGGTTGTCAATCCCCTTCAGCAGCTAAAAACTAAAAGTTTTTGCTGACAGGCTATAGCCACTCCCCCTTGTGACAGCTCTCCAGTCTTCAGTCCTCTGCAGCTGAACAGGACGTGGAAAGCTGACAGGGTCCCTAGACAGTGCAGCAGAACTCTTAATTAACGAACTTACTGAGGAGGATTGGCTCTAGCAGGGCTGTAGCCTCTCTCTTCTGATATTATATATCTTTTCCCTTGTTATTACTTCAATTAAGCTAATTGAAAAAATTAAAAAAAAGTGGAAGCAGATCCCTGGCTGCCGTTTTCGGCAGTGTTCACAGAGGCAGAGCCTGTCTTCTGGTGTGAACCGGGTTCGTTTTTACAGGGGGATTGTTCCTGGGAGCCCCAGGTTCCACCCACCTATTTTCTGCAGAAACGATTCTTCGTTTCCCGCTAGCAGCGGGACCCGGAGGATCGGAGCTGTCAGGGCTGCGAGCAGGTCAGTTTTTGTGCTTTATTTTGCACCTGGGGTTTAAACTTGAAGAATGGTTTAAAATTTGGCAGCTAAAAAATGCAGGGTCATGCATTTGGGCTGCAAAAATCCAAAGGAGCAGTACAGTGTAGGGGGTGAGGTATTTTTATCCACAAAAGAGCAGGACCTGGGCCTAATTGTGTCTGATGATCTTAAAGTAACTAAACAGGTAGAAAAGGCAACTGATAAAACCAGACTGATGCTTGAGTGTATAGGGAGAGGAATGGCCAGCAGAAAAAAAGAAGTGATAATGCCTCTGTATATGTCTCTGGTGCGACCTCTTTTGGAGTATTGTGTGCAATTCTGGAGACCACAGCTTCAAAAGGATATAAGCAGGTTGGAGTTGGTGCAGAGGGTGGCTACTAAAATGGCTAGTGGTCTTTGTTATGTAGCATATGAGGACAGACTTAAAGATCTTAATATGTATACTTTAGAGGCAAGGTGGGATAGGGGCGATATGATAGAGACATTTAAATACTTCGAAGGCATAAATGCACAGGAGGGTCTCTCAAAGGAAGGCAAGCTGTGCTACGAGGGGACATAGGATGAGAGTGAAAGGGGATGGACTCAGGAGTAATATGCGGAAATATTTCTTTATGGAAAAAGAGTGGTAGATACATGGAGTGGTAGATACCTCAGTGGAGGTGATGGAGACAAGGACAATATCTGAATACAAAAAAAGCAAGGGACAAACACAGAGAATCTCTAAAGGTAAAAAGGGGACTATTGTAGTTGATATGGAAGTACAGACTAGATAGGCCATGTGGTCTTTTTCTGCCATCATGTTTCTTTTTTTTTTAATTTTATATTTATCAGCATTTATAATGTTACATTCTCAAATACCAAGAATAAAGGCAAAATCAAGAAAACCAACAAATACAGGAAAAACAGCTCCAGCAAGAAATACAAAATAATGATACATAAGCCCACCAAATCCATACTCGGGGATTAAGTTTAGGAAAAAATCCAAATTAACTAAGGAAAATAACTAAGGATATGGCAGTAACACAGCCAGTTTAATCAGGAAAGCCACTAACCTTTATGCGTCCCCCCCCTCCCTTCTCACCAAAAAAACTGAGAAGCTGCTTAGGGTCAAAAAACAGAAATCTCTTTGAATCCAGGAAAACAAAACATCGACAAGGAAACTTTAGCAAAAATGTAGCCCTCAAGGCAAGAACCCTTGGTTTTAACACCAAGAATTCTTTATACCTTAATTGGGTAGCCCGAGAAAAATCAAGAAAAATTTGAATCCTGGCTCCCAAGAACAGCTCCAATATATATCGAAAATATAGCTTTAATATCATATGATGGTCAACCTCAATGGCAAAATTAACAAGAACTGTTGTGCTGTTGGAAGTGGGAGCAAGCTCCTCCCTGCTTTGTTTCATCTGCTGGCTTTAAAAGTCAAGCGTGCTTAAGGTTCGCCTGCGCCTGAGAGTCCTTTGGTGTGGTCCTTAGGTGGGGCACGAGGTGGTGAGCTTGGCGTTTAATATCTTTTGGCAGCAGTTTCACTTTAGGAGGATTTAAGTTCATGTTGGAGTAGTTCGTCCTGGACTTTGCTTACATTGATTTAGTTTTTCTAGATGCCTAAACAGAAAGCTAAAGGTAGGGGAGGATTTCCTCCACTCCTGTTGCTATACCAGTGGGGCAATGTGCCATGGATGATTTTGCACAGGCAAAGTGTTTGGACAAGCCTGTTGTTGGGGTAAGGGAGAGCCACGATTTAGGTAGCGATGTTTCGCTGAGTCCACTTGGCCTTTCCACTCCTCCTGCCCCTGGGGGTGTGAGGGTAGTGCACCTGGTGTAGTTTCGGATGTGGCTACTGTCACCACCAGGTGGGCAGACTGCCTCCTGGCTAGCAGGTCTGCGTCTGATGGCAATGAAGTAGTTGCGCGACACGAGTGGTTGAAGGCAAAAGGATTTATTTCCCCTCCCGGGGTCGGCTTATTCAGATAACACAATATTCAAAATAAATAAGCCATGCTTTCTGGCAAAACATAAAGGAAAGTAGAATAACTTCTTCTTGCTTCAAAGTAAATGGTCAAAGTTAAACATTCAAACTCAGCACATAGTTTCACTATGTGCAAACCAGCAATCTTCCGTTATAGTGTTTTCCTTATACACTAAGCACAGCCTTGACTAACACAGAGATTTATTTATTTATTTATTTATTTATTACAAGTTCTTATATACCACACTATTCGGCATCAGCGCGGTTTACATTATAACATAAAGACCATAACAACAAGCTGTTTGGTTTACATCGAACAGGAGTACAAACTTGGAGAACCGGGGTAAACTATATACATAAGATAATTACATAGAACAGAATAGAGTCTTAATAATATCAAGAACGGCATGGTGTGTTCATGAGTGGGTCACTTCCTCTGGTTCAATTGCTGGTAGGGTAGTATTGAAGGAAGAGGTGGTATTTGAGTGCCTTCCTGAACTGGAGTAGGTCAGTAATGGCCCTTATGTCGGAGGGTAGAGCGTTCCAGCATTTGGGTACATAGAAACTGAAGGCTCTGTTTGAGGTTGTCATGTTGCACTTTGTCAACGCCTTCGAGGTTGTCAGTAGGTTTACGGCTGATGTTCTTCTGGATCTGTTGGGGGTACAGTGTGAATCAGATCTGTGAGTGAGGAGGATGAGATACCCTTGATTGCCTTGAATGATAGGACTAGGGTTTTAAAGATGATCCTCCCATGGATGGGGAGCCAGTGAAGCTGTTTAAGAATGGGAGTTACGTGATCGCTTCTGGAGGCTCCGTAGAGGACTCTTGCTGCGGCATTCATGGCCATCTGTAATGGGCTAAGAGTGGATTGAGGGAGACCTTGTAATATGGCATTTGCAAAGTCGAAGTGTGGCAGGATTAGCGCTTGGTATATGGTTCGGAAGTCATCCGGGTCCAACAGGGAGCGCATATGCCTAAGCGAGCGTATTTTGAAGTATACAGCTTTGACTATGTTATTTATGTGATGTTTCATATCCAGACGTTGGTCCAATGTAACTCCAAGGTATCTTATTGTTTCTTTAGCTTACTTTATCTGATAAAATCAATGTGCAGTCCACTGGGTCACCATTAAATGAACACTCACTGAGTGTGTCAATGATCATAGGCTCTTGTATGCATTCAGAACTCTCTTTATCAAAATACCTTTTCAAGTTCCCCTGTAACGTGCCGTTACAGTGTCTCTCTGCAGCACTCCCTCTATGGCTGGAATAACAGCTATCGTATTCTCTTGTGTCTGGGAGAGAGGGAAGCCACCATTCAGGGTTCTTATAATCCCACTTCTTGTAGGAGGTTCTACCCCTGGAGAGCTTACTGGTTCTATCTTCAGGCTTAGACAGATAAGATTCTTCTCCCCTCCTAACACCAGGTTTCAGCCTGCGGGGTTTTCTTTGAGGCTTAGGAACTTCTAGGATATCATCCTCAGACATGCACACATCTTCGGGGAAATACCTTTCTCTCTCTGGAGGTGTTAAATGCTCCCTGTTCAGCTCTGTGCTTAAATCCCTCGGCTGGGTGTTAAAGCCCTGCCCCCACCTAGGATTTCCTACACGAGGCTTCTCAGCATTAACCCTGTAGGTATTTCTATTATCCACAAACTTTAGCTTCCCACCAGAATCATTCTTCAGGCTACAGCTTTCTGATACATACAGTTTGTCTTTAGGCTTCCAATCACTCCGGTTGGAACGTTGCCTCTGAGCTCCAAAGGGTTTGCAATCATCAGAACATTCACACCTGTTCTCTGCCCTCACTAGCTGTTTCCTCCTGTAGGACTCTGGGTAGTTTCTGCAGTGAACTCTTCCTGGTTCTGCCTCTGACTCACGTCCTGGGTCAGAGTCTGAAACTCCTCCTTCCTCCTCTAGGTCAGCTGGTTCAGGTAAGACAGCCTGTTCTCCTTGCTCCGTCAGTTCTGCCAGTTCTAACTCTGTATTTCCTGCACAGCTCTTATAATGGCTGTAAGCTCTTCCCCTTTCCAGGTGCAAGCTATTAGGAACTGCGGAATGTTTCTCAGCTGAGCGTGTTTTCAAACCTCGTGGCTGAGTTTGTTTTTGTCGTCCCCGACAACAGCTGCTCACATGGCCTGCCTGCCTGTCAGTTTCAGGACTAGAATGCAGTGAATCCTGTGTTTTTAAGGTGGAGAATGGAGCTTCCTCATCACACTACTCAGCAGTCTTTGGCCTCGGCATTGGTTGTGCTGGTGGCTAGTGGTAATGGGTTCAACTGGTTTACTCCCCGTTCAGGAGAGTGTGATGATCCAGGATCTTCCTCCGCTTGTGAGACCAAAGGAGGTGACCCTGGACTCCATTTGGGATGCAATGCAGTCACTTTATTGGGTTTGTGCTGGGGCATTGCAGGCTTCTGCTCCCTTTGCTCCGATTGGAAGGAGTGGAAGTGAAGGTGCTCCAACAGCAAGTTTAATTAGATGGACACGAGGTTAAAATTCAACATTTGCAGGATCTGCAGGGGGGTCCCAGCTATGGATGGTTTGGTTTTCTAGCATAAAATTGAAAACGTGGAAAATTAACAGAGAAACTTAAATCTTCATTTACTGAATTTTCCACAGCTTTCATTGTGCTCCCCTAGGATCCTGTTTATTCGGTTCCTTAAGGAGCTGTTTAACAATTCCGAGTCTGGGATCCCTCCTCTTCAAAAGATTTATTTTGTCCCCTCAATGAGTGGTAAGGACGTTTTGCAGAAAGTTGATACCTCTCAGTCAGAGGTGCCTTCTGACTCCTTGGACTTGGGAAACCTGTCCGAGTTCTTAGAGCAGTCTACCAAGGTGGTTGAAGCCCCGGCTACTTTGTTGGTATTTTTTGTATTTCTTCAGGATAAGGAAGCGTTATTGCAAATGTATTAAAAAAAATCTGATGTTTCCTTTTTGGGGGGTAGAATACAGATCTTCCCAGATGTGTTCAGGTGGACTCAATCTAGGAGGAAAAGATTTCTGGAACTCCTCTCTGAGGTTTTAGCTTTAGGTGAGAGTTTCCAGTTGAGATTTCCTTGTAAATGTATACTTGGGTATCAGAATAAGATTTTTCATTTCTTCGAGCCATCCCAACTGCATTTTTTTTCTTAGATGCTAAGCAATTGTGATTTTCCTTTATGGTAGTATTGAGGGCTTTATAAGTCATATTGGCTTTACATCCTACTATTTCTTTTTAATATTTTTCTTGGTTTGTAAGTAACCATTCTCCTATGGTGTATACTGTTCTTGAATCCTCCCTTTTCTGTATTGTTCTATTGTGGACTGCTAGCATACTGTCATATTATTGATTGATTTTTGTTCTTTTGTGCTTATTTTTTGCTTGTGCAGGATGGATTGTGATATTCTTTATCCAAGACTCTTGGTTTATTGTAAAATGTAATTAAATATAAAATAAAATTAACAAGCAGTCTGCTTAGTCACAACATCCAGAGAACTCTAAAAAAACCAGTGAGATCCAAAGAGCCAACTGGTTTTGAGATTGTACCAGCCCAATGGCAGCGGCACTGGAACCCGTAGACACATATTGCACCCGCGTGATTGGGGGCAAATTGTCTGCCAGCAACTTCAGTATTTCCCGGAGACATTTCCTAGCCACCTCAATAGCTGGCACCAATGGTGACTTAGGAAAGTTAATAAACCTCAAGTTATTCCTCCTCACAGAGTTCTGCAGATATTCCATCTTCCGAAATAACACTGAAGAGTCCTTAACCATTGCACTCTGGATATCCTGTAGTTCCCAGAATCTAGTTTCCATGACAGACAACCTAGATGCCTGTTGAGTCTGCTCCTGAGAAACCGTTAATAATGAGTCCTTCACAGAAATTAAGTCTGAAGAAACAGTACCTGCTAGGGTTTACAGAGAAGAATTTACCAGGACTACTGCTTCCCACAGCACTTCCAAAGTCACTATTGCGGGTTTCTTCAACCCTCCAGGGCCCCGAAGATAAGGTTTTCCATCCTCAGACACCATCTGCCCCTCCAAAGGCCTCGGCGTTTGATGACACCAACCCCCCAGCAACAGGGGAAGACGCTGCTGCAGGGAATCCTTCAGGACACATGCTGGCTCCTCCACTTAGGTCCGAAGTCAGCAACAGCCACACAGGCAGGCTAGCAATACTTCTGGGTCACGGAAGTGCAGCTCTGTCCATGGGGCTTAGAGATGCCCCCTCCAAGGCTGACTCTGATGACATCACCGGCCCCGCTGAGATGCTACTGCCATGTCCCAGGCTCACTCCATAATCAACAAGCGTCTGCTGAACCCCCGGACCAGATGCCATGGAGCCAGAGGACTGGCTCTTTGGCCTCCTCTTTCTCCCCCCCATCTGAGGCCAGGGAAACCTGCGGGAACCAGTGCAAGTTGAAAGATAGGAGCCATGGCTAACAACCAGTCGTCATCTTGCCAGTGCTGAGTCATGTTTCTAAATGTGCTACCTTGTAGCTGCACTGCATGTCCCCTAGTCTTTCTACTTGGATAAACAGATCAGTTATTTATTCCTTCATTCCACTCCACTCATTTTCTTATAGACCTCTATCATATCTCACCTCAGCTGTCTCTTTCCTGAGCCCTAACCATTTAAGCCCTTCTTCATCGGGGTAACCATCCATCTCCTTTATCATTCTGGTCACTCTTCTCTGTACTTTTCTAATTTTGCTATATGCTTTTTAAGATATGGCAACCAGAACTGCACACAATATTAGAGCTGCGATGGAGCAATACAGAAGCAAGGCTGGTCCATCCAATAGGCGGCCGCCTAGGTAGCTAGTCCGGGTGGCCATGCCACCCCGCCCCCGCAGCTGCCACCGAGTCCATCGCGGGGGGCGAGGAGGGCGAAGGTGGCATTAGCAGTATTTCAAAAAGCAGCAGCTTTTTGCCACTGTGGGGAAGAAAGTGGCTGCAAAACCTCTCCCCCGAATCGGCGGCAGTGGCAGAAACCTTAAAGCAGGCCCTGTACAGAAGCATTATAATATTCATTCCTTTCGATTCCTAGCATTCTATTTGCTTTCTTGACGACTGCTGAACACTGGGCAGAGTGTTCTCTCTAACTCAGTTGGCCATTACCATGCCTTTACTTTACAGTCACACTTGTCTCGCTGATGGCACGAGCCAGGCCACTCATTCACCTTCAAACCTTCCTCTCTCAGCCTTCCCTTTTGCTTTCACTTCAGGGCCGGCACAATCCTGCCTAGACACAAGTTACACAGGTCGTTTGTGCGAACCTCAGCGCATGCGCAGCTACTTCCGGGTTCGCGGCGGCAGTTACTCCTCTTCCGGGCGCACTACATTCATTCCAGTTCCTCCAGCACTCCCCAGTACAGCCGCAGCACCAAAACGCCGTGTTGCGCTGCTGACCCGGCAGCAACTCAGCACCACCCTAAATGTTGCAGCCTTTTCCAGCACAGAAAGAAACAAACAACCTGGAGTAGCAGTCTTAAACATAGTTCTCACACTCAGACTATTGTGAACCGCCAAAGTAAGTTTTTCTTTCTTTAGCCATTGGGCTACATTACCACCATTCTCACTCTTGCTGTTTTTTTCTACAATTTCCTTTAGTCAGATTATTATGATCTGCTAACCCTGCCCATGAGATAATACATGGGTGAAATTTTATATTGTGACGTGACACAAAATTTAATATAAGCTTGAAACCTCAACCTGAACTACAGTTTACTTTATTTCTCATATATATTATTATTTTTTAAAATAATAAGCTAAGTCTCTCTAAATTGAGCATATATCTTACATTATTAATTATTCTGCCAGACCAGTACAGTGGGGAAACAGTTATAAGGAGATGTGTGATTGCCTAGGGATTTGGATGAGCTAAGAGAGAAGCACATTTTTTAATGTGAGGAACAGTATCATCGTGTGGTCCTTGTTATATTTTCTTTGTGATTTCTAAATGTGCTAGTCTCCTAAACTCTCCTTTCCTAGATAGCTACCTGCCCCCATAAACCTGTTTTCCCATTGATATTTACCTTTCCTAAGGGAGCTTCTTAGGGATTTGCAGCCAGTATGCCCAGCCTATCTGACCTATCCATCAGGTGAGTGAATGAGACATATACTCACATTGGCTACTGTTCATCTGCATGTATTTCACATGCATTTATAGTTAACTTTAAAAAATATTTAAAAATGATCCAATGTTGAAATCTTGCTGATTAGTTTTACTGCTCTTAAATTTCAAACTTGTGTTAAATCAACCCCTTTTTTATATGTGTTACCATGTGTCCAGTGTGTGTACACATTTTTGTGTGGTGACCTGAAAATATCTTTGCTTTGATGAGGTCTGTGTTGCAGGTGAACATTAACAATTCAGTGGTCTGTCTGGGATTGGCTTGCCTAGTGAGGTTTGTGATCATGTTCTCACAATGATCACAAGGGTCTTATCTTAAAGGCAGGTATTTCCAGCACTTAGCTTAGTACTTTCCAAACTTGTCCTCATTATTCCACAGTCAGTCAAGTTTTCAGGATATCCACAGTGAAAATGCATGCATTAAATTTAAGGCTACTAGTTCAGCATTAGATTAAAGGGTCTGAAGACTTTTTCATCAAGAGAATTTTAGGTTGGAGTAAGCCTTGGATGGGCCTACTTTGCTAGAGGCTATCTCTGAAAAAAGACCTCATCCATCTTATTTTATGGCTTGGCCTTGGAAAGGGCAAGGTTGCACAAGTGTATCTGCAATCACAATGGAGAAGCCTTACTGCTAAAAGATTTATTTGGCTATTATATATCAGGATGGGCATAGTTTGCTTTCTTAAAGAGGTGACACTAGTGCAGACTTCCATCTGAACAATGTTGCTGCTCTGGAACTTCAGTTTAATTTTAGAAACCTAGAAACATGATGGCAGAAAAAGACCACATGGCTGGCCTATCCATTCTGCCCTTCCATATCAACTACAATAGCGCCCTTCGTTCCTTTAGAGATCCTCTGTGTTTGTCCCATGCTTTTTTGAATTCAGATACTGTTGTCGTCTCTACTACCTCCACTGGGAGCCTATTCCATGCATCTTCCACTATTTCCGCATATTACTCCTGAATCTATCCCCTTTCACCCTCATCCTATGTCCCCTCGTAGCAGAGCTTGCCCTCAATTGACAGACTTTCCTGTGCATTTATGTCACGGATGTATTTAAATGTCTCCATCATATCTCCACCCCTATCCTGTCTTTCCTCTAAAGTATACATATTAAGATCTTTAAGTCTGTCCTCATATGCTTCATAATGAAGACCACTAACCATTTTAGTAGCCACCCTCTACACCGACTCCAACCTGCTTATATCCTTTAGAAAGTGCTGTCTCCAGAATTGCACATAATACTCCAAATGAGGTCACACTAGAGACTTATACAGAGGCATTATCACCTCCTTTTTTCTGCTGGCCATTCCTCCCCCTATATACCCAAGCATCCTTCTGGTTTTAGCAGTCGCCTTTTCTACCTATTTAGCTACTTTAAGATCATCAGACATAATTACGCCCAGATCCCGCTCTTCTTTCATGGACAAAAGTACCTCACTCCCTACACTGTACTGCTCCTTTGGATTTTTGCAGACCAAATGCATGACTCTGCCAAATTCTAGATCATTCTTCAAGCTTACCTTGATTTCTCCTCATGTTATCTACTCCTTCCTGTATGTCTATTGCAGATTTTGGTATCATCTGCAAACAAGCAAACCTTCCTGAACAGCCCTTCCACAATATCACTAACAAAGATGTTGAAAGGTATTGGACCAAGGACAGATCCCTGCGGTACACCACTGGTAACCACCTCCTCAGAGTGAGCTCCATTTACCTGTACCCTTTGTTGCCTCCCACTCAACCAATTTCTAACCCAGTCAGTAACTTTATGGTCCATCTCTAGAGAGATCCGTTTGTTTATAAGTCACCTGTGTGGAACAGTGTCAAAGGCTTTACTAAGGATTTCCCTCTGTTCAACTCCCTAGTCATCCAGTCAAAGAAATCAATCAGATTTGTCGGACAGGACCTGCCACTGGTGAATCCATTACGCCTTGGATCCCACAATCCATTGGACTCTAGAAACCTCACTATTCTCTCTTTTAGTAGCTTTTCTAATAATTTACTAACCCTAGAGGTTAGACTAACCAGCCTGTAGTTCTCAATGTCATCCATACGTTTGATATTGTGTAAAGGGGCCACATGTTCCTTTCTCCAGTCCTCTGGCACCGCTCCCGACTCCAAAGAAGTATTGAAAAGGTCAGATAGTGGAGTTGCTAGAACATCCCCAGGCTCTCTCAGTACTCTTGGATGTATCTTATCGCTTTGTCTACTTTTAGTTTAGCTAGTTCCTCACAAACATAGTCTTCTGAAAATCGTTAAGAGATCCCCGTCTCTTCTGTTGTTTGTGGGTGTTTTCTGTGGTCCTGCTCCTGGCTCCAGATGTTTTAAGACCTTATCTCACTTTCCCTACCTTCCCATGAAGGGTCTGATTACTCAAAATGGCTTTCTTAGTTGTGGCTATCTGCTAGCCTAGATATAATTTCAAAGATGCAAGTTATTTTCTGTAGGGAACTGTGTTTAGTTTAGTAAAAAAAAATGGTATTGTTTCAACAGGTGCCCTTTTTTCTCATAAGATCATATTTGCCATACTTGGTCAGATCAAAAGTCCATCAAGCTCAGTATCCTGTTTCCGATAGTGGCCAATCCAGGTCACAAGCACTTGGCAGGATCCCAAAAGATAGACAGATTCCATGCTGGATTTCTCCCAGTACACCTTAATAACAGTTTATGGACTTTTCTTCTGGGAACTTATCCAATATTTTTTTTAAACCTAGCTACACTAACAGTTTTTACTATATCCTCTGGCAACAAATTCCAGAGCTTAATTATCCATTGAGTGACAATATGTTTTCTCCAGTTATTCTTAAATATACTACTTTGTAGCTTTATTGCATGTCCTCTAATCTTTGTACTTTTTTGAAGGAATAAGCAACCGATTCATATTTACTCATTCCACCCCCCTCATTTTATAGACCTCCTATGCAATCTTTTCTCCAAGCTAAATGACCCTAACGTTTAAGCCTTTCCTCACAGGAATATCCTGCCATACCCTTTTATCATTTTGGTCATCTTTCGCTGTACCTTCTTTAATTCTGCTATATATATATATTTTTTTTAGATGCATTGACCAGAACTGCACACAATACTCAAGGTGGTTGCTCCATGGAGCGACAGAGACATTATGATATTCTTTGTCGTATTCTTCATTCTTTCCTTATAATTCCTAGTATTCTAATAGATTTCTTTCTACTGCTGCACACTAAGCAGGGAATTTCAAAGTACTATCCACAGTGATGCCTAGATCCTTTTTCTGGTGAGTTCTAATGTGAACCTTGCATTATATAGCTATAATTTTAGTTGTCCTCCAAGTGCATAACTGCACTTGTCCACATTAAATTTCATTTGCCATTTGGATGTCCAGTCTCCCAATTTCTCTGAGTCCTCTTGCAATTTTTCACAATTCTCTTGTGCTTTAACAATTTTGAATAATTTTGACACATCTGCAATTTTGATTACCTCACTCATTGTTCCCATTTCCAGGTTATTTATAAATATGTTTAAAAAGCAGTGGGCTCAGTACAGATCCTTGGGGTATTCCACTATTCACCTTTATTCACTGAGAAAATGGACCATTTAGCCCTGCTCTCTGGTTTCCATCTTTTAACCAATTTCCAGTCCACAGTAGGACATTGCTTCCTATCCCATGAACAAAGAAACTTGACAGCAGATAAAGACCAAACGGCCTAAACAGTCTGCCTTTCCATACCAACTACTAAGCTGTACAGTCCCTATTTTGTTTGTTAAAAATCTTCTATGTTTGTCTCATAATTTCTTAAATTCAGATAGTCTGTCTCTACTACCTCCACTGGGAAACTATTCCGCACATCTACCACTCTTCCCTTACACAGTACAATTAAAGTAGTTACAAGCATCAACTTTCTGCCTGGCGCCCGCCCCCCCCCCCCCAAAAAAAAAAAAAAAATAAAGGCAGAGGTCTGTATCAAAATAAAATGATGAACTCCATGTACAAAGAATAGATTAGATACTGGCCAAGTACATGTCTGAAGATTTCCAAATTCTCTCAACTTTCTCAATAGAATTAGGCGATATAGAAGGGGGCACCTTCCAGTTTCCTTGTTATACAGATTGTATGCCACCAAATGGTAACATTTAAAAAAGATGTATCCTTCCAGTTCAAATGAAAGAGGCTGTCCTCCTGTGCGTTTATGCCATGGAAATATTTAAATGTTTCTGTCATATTTCCCCTCTCCTGTCTTTCTTCCAAAGTATACATATTGAGATCTAAGTTTGTCCCCATATGCCTTATGACGAAGCGCACTGACCATTTTGGTAGCCACCCTCTGCACCAACTCCATCCTATTTATATCCGTTTGAAGGTGTGGTCTCCAGAATTGTGCAATACTCTAAATTAGGTCTCACCTGAGACTTATACAGAGGCATAATCACCTCCTTCTTCCTGTTGGCCATTCTTCTCCCATGACTTTTTAATTTCCTCTAGTCTTTTATGATGGACCTTGTCAAAGGTTTTTCTTTTTTTATTAAATTTATATATTTTAAACCAGATAACAGGTTTCCAACACATTGAGAATACTTATATTTAATTAACACAGTCTTCTCAATCAGTAAAATTTCAACAATTAATGAACCCAGTACAGAGAAATTCAAGAACATCACCTTACCCTGCCGTCGCCTTTTCTTTCCTCCCCTCCACCATCTTTCACTACCCCTACCTTACTTATTAGTACAATTCTTTCATTCCAATACCCAACTCTGCCAAAAGCTTTATGGAAATCCAGATACCTTGTATCAATTGGCTTACCTGCTGCTGCTTGTGATCTTGGGCAAGCACATACGTAGATTGTAAGCTCTTTTAAGACAGGAAAGTACCAACAGTACTTGAATGTAATTTGCCTTGAATTTAGCTCATGCCTTTCTCAGAAGTTCAATTCCCCTTTATCTACCTATGGCAAGACTTTCCTTAGCTAAATCTATGTTGGCTTTGACACATTAAACCATGACTATATTTAGCAGTTTTATATTTTGCTTGGCACTGGTGTAAGGCTCACTGTCTATAGTTTCATGGATTACCTTTAGATCCTTTTTAGAAATTCTCCACAAAATAGTATTGTTCTTTCCCTTGAATCCATCAATTTTGCTCACTTCCAGCCTTCAGAAGGTTACAATTCCTGGAGGGAGACCAGAATTGGCATCTATTAGATGTGGAAATGATTTTGCTGCTGTACTTAAAGGTCCGTATTGAACATGATATATGCCATACTGGGTCAGACCAAAGTCCATCAAGCCCAGTATCCTGTTTCCAACAGTGGCCCATCTAGGTCATAAGTACCTAGCAGTCTCCCCAAAAGACATAGGTTCCTCAATGCTGGTATTGGGTCAAGCAGTGATATCCTTGGTCCCTTCTAATAATGGTTTATGGCCCCTTCCTCCAGGAACTTGTCCAAACCTTTTTTTAAACCCAGCTACACTAGCAGCTTTTACTGCATCCTCCGGTAACAAATTCCAGAGTTTGATTACACGTTGAGTGAAAAGATATTTTATTTTATTAGTCTTAAATAGGTTACCCTGTAGCTTCATTGCATGTCCCCTAGTCTCTTTATATTTTGATGACATAAGAACATAAGACTACGTTTACCCGTTCCACACTGTTCGTTAATTTATAGACCTCTATCATATCTCCCCTCAGCCATCTCTTTTCCAGGTTGAAGAGCCCCAACCTTCATAGCCTCTCTTCATAGGAGTATCCTTCCATCTCCTTTACCATTTTGGTGGCTCTTCTCTGTACCTTTTCTAATAACGCTATATCCTTTTTTTAAGATACGGCGACCAGAATTGCACACAATATTCAAGGTGCGGTCATACCATGGAACGATACAGAGGCATTATAATATCCTTTGTTTTATTTTTCCTTTCCTTATGATATCTAGCATTTTATTTGCTCTCTTTGTCACCGCTGCACACTGGGCGGAGGGTTTCAACATGTTATCCATGATGTTATCCTGGGTAGTGGTTCCCAATGTGGAACCTTGCATCGTGTAACCATAATTTGAGTTGTTCTTTCCTAGGTGCATAACTTTGCACTTGTCCACATTAAATTTCATCTGCCACCTGGATGCCCAGTCTTCCAATTTATCAAGATCCACGTGTTGATGTTCCCCGACACCTTCAATTGGTACCGATTTGCGTTTCACAGTCCGTTGGTTTCCTCAGGAGGATGGTGTCGGTCAGTTGATTCCGTTTCAATTCTTAAATTGTAGCCCAGAGTAACACGCCAAGCTATCTTGCTTCCAAAAAAACGCCGCACATTTTTTTGGAAGCAAGATAGCCCGGAGTAACACGCCAAGCTACAATTTAAGAATTGAAACGGAATCAACTGACCGACACCATCCTCCTGAGGAAACCAACGGACTGTGAAACGCAAATTGGTACCAATTGAAGGCGTCGGGGAACATTAACACGACAAGATAGTTTCTCCCAAAGAGAGGCAAACCAATTTACAGATTATGCGCTATACCATTCAACGGACGATAGTAGTGAGATTCTGTGACGGAGCAAGAGGATATTGATTTTTCAAATCATTAAAGATAAGTGTGACTATACCATATATACAAGTTACTGTATAGCAGGGGTCTCAAACATGCGGCCCGCGAGAGAACTTTGTGCGGCCCGCGATGCAGAGGAAAGAAAAAAAAACAAACCCAAACAAACCCCTGGCTTCTGCTGCTGCCGCCGCAGTGGCAGCAGCAGAATCAACTGTCCCGCGGCCCCTTTCCGTCTGCCCGGCAAAGCATCTTTAACATCTTGTCAGCTCCATCAGCGGCAGCTTTCAGGGCCGCGAAGGGAGTAGTATTTCTCTCTCGCGGCTCTGTTAAGCCTGCCGGGGCTGATGGGAATTCCCATGCCGCGAGAGGGAAATCACTCTTCTCTTCGCAGCTTGAAAAGCCCGCCGCTGATGGAGCTGACAAGATGCTTTGCCAGGCAGACGGGAAGGGGCCGCGGGACAGTTGATTCTGCTGCTGCCACGGCGGCGGCAGCAGCAGAAGCCAGGGGTTTGTTTTGTTTTTAATTTTTAAATTTACTTGGGCTGATTGGGGGGGAGGGGGGGTTAGGACTGAAAATGGGGTGATGGGGGGATAGTACTAAAAATGGGGTGATGGGGGGGTTAGGACTGGTAATGGGCAGATGGGGGTTAGGACTGGAGATGGTCTGATTGGGGGGCTAAGACTGAAAATGGGGTTATGGGGGGGCTAAGAATGAAGATGGGGTGATGGAAGGGTTAGGACTGGAAGTGGGCTGTTGGGGGGCTTAGGACTGGTAATGGGCTATGGGGGGGCTACAACTGGTAATGGACTGGGGGGGGGTGCTAGGACTGGAAATGGGCCGAGTAGAAGGGGGAGCTTGAACTGCAAATAGCTGATGGGGACAGGGTTTTGGAATGGAAATGGGCTGATGGGGAGGGGGGCTTGGAAAGGAAATGGGCTGTGAGGGGAGGGAGCTAGGACTGGAAATGGGGTGATTATGCGGGGACTAGAAGGGAGCGGATGCTGGGTGGGGCAGGAGCTAGAAGGGAGTTGATGTTGGGGGACGATTAGAATGGGATGGGATGGGGCTGGGAGAGTGAAATGGAGAGGGGAAAATATTTTGTGTGGGAGGGAAGAAAAATCTACAATTGGCCGGGTATTGGGAGAGTAAGTGGGGATTGAGGATGGAGGGGTAAAATTTGAGTGGATGAAATAGGAATGAGGAAAGAGCAAAAGGAGAAAGATTAGTATGTTAAAGCAGATGTAGAGAGAGAATGGAAAAAAAAACTAGGAGAGAAGAAAGGACAAATGGACAGCAGACAAAGGAGCGTTAGCAGAAGACACGAAGAAACCAGAAGAAAGTGGCTGGAACAATTGCAACTGAAAAAAAATGCACAAAAGGTTAAAAAAATATCTCTTTATTTTGAATTTATTAACTGAAATATGTCAGCTCTTGGAAATGTGCATCTTTAACGTCTGCACTTTATTTAATACAAGAGGAAATTAATTTATAGTTTTATTTCTACAGTGTTGTACATTCTAAGTTTTTGGCTTTTGGGGTTCCCAGTTTAATTGTCTTCCTGTTTCTAAATTGTGATTCCTTGTTTGATGATGGTGTATGTTCTGCATGTGTAACTGAGCTGAGGTATTCTGTTTATGTAATTCCTATTTGACACTTGTTTTCTTTCCCCAGTACGTCATGTATTGTTATTCTCTGAAATGTATTGATTTAATATTTGCAGTGTTGCCTTTTGATAGTTAGGGTATGGTGCTTTGTGAGTCCTGGTAGTGCTGTTAGGATATGGCAGGTTTGCTATGGGTTCTAAATGGGCAGTGTTTGTAGTAGTTCCTAATGTGCTTGGCGGTTGGCACTGGTTTATAGTAATGTAGAAATCTTTTAGTCTTTCTTTATCCATACACTCATTAAGAGGCATGTTTACTAAAAGATAGTGTATGGTAACATTATGCAAATATTTATGCAAATGATGCCTCTTATGCAAATGAGGCCCGCGTCTTGTGCGGCCCCCGGGTTACTCTACAAGTCCTCATTTGGCCCTCAAAGCAATTTGAGTTTGAGACCCCTGCTGTATAGCATATATACAAGTTAATGTAGATAATATCACATCAGTATAGTCACAATGGCGATCTGAATATAATCTTTCATGAGAACCGGAGTCGTTGATGCATATTTTAGCACACATTCAGGGTAATGCCTGTGATATAGTGCTTACTTAAGTCTGAGACTTCTGGTTACTCATTATCAATACAGGTATACATTGTAAATCAGTTCTTACCTTAATATCCTAGAGGGATTTTCGTATTTTAGTGACACTGACCCAGTCAATACCGGGGTAATTGAAATCACCCATTATTATTACTGTTCTGTAACTTTTGTTAGCTTCCCTGATTTCTTTGAGCATTTCATCATCCATTTGTTCATTCTGGCCTGGCAGTCGATAGTACAACCCCACTGCCATCGCCTTCCCCTTTTTACATGGAATTTCAATCCATAGAGTTTCTACAGCAAATTTTGTTTCCTGCAAAACTTTAATCCTTTGTGACTCAATGCCCTCTCTGACATAGAACGCAACCCCTCCACCAATTTAATCAGCTCTGTCATTACGATATAGTTTGTACCTAGGTATCACAGTGTCCCACTGGTTGTCCTCCTTCCACCATGTCTGAGATACCAATCATATCTAACCTCTCATTTAGTGCTATATATTCTAACTCTCCCATCTTACTTTTTTAGACTTCTTGCATTTGCATACAAGCATTTTAGAGACTGTATTTTATTCATATTAATCTGGTTATTGGTAGGCAGGGGCAATTTGGAATCTTTAAGCTTTGTCTTCTCAGTACTCAGGGGCATTTGGGCTACCTTTCTCTTTATTGGAACTTCTCTGCTGATGTGCCCTAACTTCATTTTTTTTGTTAGTATCCTTCAAGGATACATTGTTCCAAACCATGCGCTCTTGGGCGACTGTCGGCTTATTAAAAGCTGGCTGCTACACAGTACCCTGTCCTGTGCTTCTAAGGTAATCTGTGACCAATCTCCAAGGGGAGTCCCAAAGCCCTTGCTTTGATAGAGGGAGTCTTGGGTTCTAAATTTAACCAGAAAGCTCTCTGCTGTGTTTTAAATTTAAACTGCAAACTCTTACTGCTACTAGGCCCTGACTGATTTAACAGTTACACTGGGTTCACAGATTAAACAGCTTTAATCTAAATAATTCTTTTTTCCCCAAGATTTAGAAAAATTCCCAGAAGTAAATACTTACAATTGCAGATCTCTCTCCAGAAGTAGCAGTCCCCTTTTGTAGTCCTTCAAGACTCAAAATGCACACACATCCAACATGCCTCCATGTACAGAAACATGCACGCGTATTTCCACCACGACTCTCATGCGGTCACTGACAGGCCGGCATCATGCCATACACAGTTGTGCCACACAGACCATATAGGTGCTGTAGGGAGGAACTCTGGCAATATGCTGTTTCCAGTCACATGGGCCCTGTATGGGGATTGAACCCTGGTTGCAGGGTTGGTAGGCTGTTCTTGGAACCACTCTGCTACAGCACCACTCCATTGAATTTAAATTGTTGGTCAGACTTTATTCTGTTCAGTGGCCCAAGAAAAGATGAAGATGCTTTGAAAGCGTCATTGTTCAGATGGATTTAAGAAGTGATCAACTTTCTTACATTAGCAGAAAGGACTACAGGTGACCCTATTCAAATTCAGGCTGAAAACTCACCTTTTCACTGCTGCTTTCGGATCTTGACTCACCTGATCTCCTTTGTGTTTCCTTACCATTCCCCCTAGATGTAGCCCATGTCTACAGCTACTGTGTTGTCTTTCTTGACTAGATAGTCCCTGCTCATCAGAGCTTACAATCTTTTACATGTGTCTGTGCAGCGCTGCTTATGTCTTGTAGCGCTATACAAATGTTCTGTAGTTGTAGCAGCATTCTACTAGGGCATTGGTTTCCTCTTCAGTGGAACATGTCTGCTATTTAAACAAATATTTGCAAGGAGGCCACTTTTACTCTTTCACATAGAAATGTAGACTTTATGGCCTATCGAGTCTGCACATGCAAATGAACTGACCAACTCTACAATTCCTTTCTCTCCCTCTGAGATTTCCTGTGCTTGCCCTATGCCTTCATGATTTCATGTGCACCACCAATCGAGCAGGACCATTTATACATACTAGACTGATTGTCTGCTGACCTGGGAGTGTGAATTGTGTGAAGAGACTAGTACTATTTCAGCTTGCTGCACCCTGCTACTCTACCAGTATGGGTTGCTGCTTGCCATGGCTGCTGCTACCTTTGCCATGAACACTTGTGCTGTCACTCACCACTGCCCCCATTGTTCCCAAATTGACGCAGTTGCTCGCTGCCACTGTCCCTGCAGTTTTTGCTTCCAGGTTAACACTGCTGGCCCTCCACTGCTGCTTCAGGGCCAGTGCATCCATCACTATCGTTGCCCTTGCCTTCTGCTGCCAGTCCACCACCCTCCCCTCACTTGCACTGCCATGCTGCAACTTTCATCAATGCTGAAGCAGATGAAAAAAAGACATGCAGGACCCCTTCCTCCCTTTATGGCAAAAGGAGAGTAGATCCAGCACCTCTAACCTTCTGGACCTGCAGCTGGTGTCTCCTTTTCCTTTTGTATGGCTCAATCAGCCTATATGTACTGCAGGGGAGGGAGAGAGAAGCACTGATTGCAGGAAGGGCCACAGAGTTAGAAATAACAGGCAACTAATTTCAACCCTATTTACCTGCCAACCCATTAGTAGCAGCATACTGCCTACTTCTAGGAGGTAAGTAGAGAAGGACCATAAAACCCAGCCCTATGGGGAAGCAGAGATTTGGGGACTGGGGGTCAGGGGAGAATAAATTGTTGACAAAGAGATGGGGGGTTATGGAGAGGAGGATAGAGTGGAGGGGAGACTAAGGCCATGGGGGAGAAGTGTGGAGACATAGCAGTTGGAACTTGATGGGGAAGGGGGTAGGAAATGGAAACATAGGGATTAAGAAGGATGGAGAGTGGGGCTAGGGGATTCAGCTAGGATTTGAGAGCAGAAACCTTATAAAGCAGGGGTTTATGTATTTGTAGGAGGGGAACAGCAGGGACTTACATTGGGTTGGGACTTGTGATAAGGAAGCTTATCATAGCTCAGGAAGGAGCTATAGAGAAGGTGAAGTGACTCTGAACAAGCAACCTGTCAGTTCTGGTAGAAATAAGAAAACAGAATTTTCCCATAAAAGACTACCAGTCCCAGAATGCACCATGTTTCCAACAGCCATTAGAGGAGCTGAAGTGGGGAAGCGTGTGTTCAATCAGGAGGGCTATGAGGTAATCCCTAAGCACTCATCTCAAAGGGCAGGGCCTGATTCAGCACAGCTGCGCTGTATTAGGGGGGAGCACTCATCTAGGCAGAATAAAGGTAGAGTTTATTCTACAGAGAATTATCCTTATCCTGAGAATCAGCTTGAGCTTGATCATCAGTTTCATCTGAAAGATCATCAGAAGCAGAAGCCAAACCGGACGGACAGAGAGGGGAAGAAACCCTTTGGAAGAAGGAAGAGAAAAGCCTTTGAGAGGTCTAGAAGAGTCCAGAGCAGTACGTATACTGGGAGGCATTCCAAGGGCCAGCATACACCATTGGACTGGGGAAAGCCAGAGGAATGGTGCTGCAGAGCTAGGAATCTCCAGACGCTACCTGTGAGGGAGACGGCTGCACGTGGAAGGGACCCTAAGACCCGTGCCAGAAGGTATGTGAAGAGAGATCCAGTGTCCAGGGATCTAGATTGGAAGGCTGGACATAAGAACTGGACTACATACTGGCCAGGCTATATAGAGAGGAACTCTAACAGCAATGGAAGCTCAGGTATGAACACTGATCTATGCCCTAGCTATAACCTTGAAAGACAGCAGGGAAACAAGTATTCTCCTGAAAGTGCTCCATTGGGACATTCATCTGTGCCAATCCATGATATTGAACCCATACTTGTTGAAGAAGGGGGAATGATAGCAGATGAAGAATCTGTTTACATGGACTGCTCTCTGTCTAAACTCCTTTGGTGATTTTCTGTTATAAAGTACAGCAACCATCACAAAGAAATACAAACTTGTTCTTTAATCTACTCAGAAAAGCTCCTGTGTAGGATTTCTGGCCACGCTGTAGAAAGGAAGCCAGCTAAGGGGTTTCAGCTGGATAACTGCTAGCAATTGAGCCTTACCTAATTGCTTGTGAGCTAGGAGAGAATCACTTCTGAATCTATGTGGGAAGTTATCAGAAGTTAACCTGAAAAGAACAGTTTTTTTCTTGCTTTGTGGCTTTTGGTTTGTTGTTTGATATATGCTAAGAAAACATTAGCTAATGCCTGACAAGTTTGAATGTTGTTTTCCTGATTTTGATTTTGTTTTTCCAAGTTAAACACTGGAAGCAAGTAACCTGATTTATGTGCTACCAAGCATATCTGTGTTGGGAGAAATAACCCCATAAATAAATACCTTATTGGCTTTAACACTTGAGCACAACTAAATTATTGTCAGCAGCTGTGTCTGGTATGAATGAACTGCATTGCCCACAATCCCTTGCAAATCATATAGATATATGCACTTGCCAAGACTGTGAAGATTCTCACCCAGGCAGCCGTCTGACAGACTATAAGCAAGAACATGTTAGAGTGAGTGGAAACTAGGTGATTAATCAGGGGGTATGATAAGAGAGGACTTGGGAAAGCAAAGACTCAGAGTAGGGAAGAAACCTAAGGCCGGGGAAGATTGGGATTCAGGAGTTGGGGGGTCTAGCAGGGACTTTAAAATTGAGTGAGAAGAGTTGGGGGAATGGGAAGTAGAGCTGAGATTTGGAAATGAAGAGACAGCATGGACTCAGAAATCTGGTGGGTCTGGAGAAAGCAAAACGGGCAGGAAACATTATGCACTTAACATTTGGGGAGTCATGAGTGACTATAAATGCCCAGGGGGCGAGCCTCTTTCAATTGAATGAGCTCTGCAATGAGATGGCATAGGATGAAGATGAATAGGGATTAACGTGGGAGTAATATGCGGAAATATTTCTTTATGGAAAGGGTGGTAGATACATGGAATAGTCTCCCCGAGGAGATAGTAGAGGCGAGGACAGTATCTGAACTCGAGAAAGCATGGGGCAAACACAGAAAATTTCTGAAGGGGGGAAAAAAAGAGACTATAGTAGTTGGTATGGAAGGGCATACTGGATAGGCCGTATCGTCTTTTTCTGCCGTCATGTTTATATGATTAATGATTTATTTAAAATGCAATGCAAAAAGAACATTACTCAAGATACCGAATTTTACAGTTTTTGTGCAAAGGACCTCCAGAAGTAATGTAAGATCACATATTGCCAGTCACCACCTTCCAAGGTTCAAACACTTCCCAGTTCTCTCTCTTCCTACTCACCTGCTTGCTCTGAGCTAAGGTTGTAACAGCGTCCGGATTTGCTGGTAAACCTTGTACTACTTCCAGTGTTAAAATATTATCTGCTACCACCAACCCTAATAGAGGTTGGTGGCTGCCTTATTTGATCTGGGAGACGTGCAAATGTTGTGTGCATGTAATTTAAGTGCCATATGCAGTTCAGCACTTCAGTTACATGTATGTAACATCCAGGCATATGCTGGAATGCTATTCTGCACATAAATAGTGATGCAAACATTGCTATGTATAGACTAACATTCCAGCATATATACAGCAGGTGCTGAAACAGCTGCTGCTAGCACTAAATGAGAGGTTAGATATGATTGGAATATCAGACATGGTGGAAGGAGGACAACCAGTGGGACGCTGTGATACCTGGGTACAAACTATATCGTAATGATAGAGCTGATCAAATTGGTGGAGGGGTTGCGCTCTGTTAGAGAGGGCATTGAGTCAGAAAGGATTAAAGTTTTGCAATAAACAACATTTGCTGTAGAATCTCTATGGATTGAAATTCCATGTAAAAAGGGGAAGGCGATGGCAGTGGGGGTGTACTATCGACCGCCTGGCCAGAATGAACAAATGGATGATGAAATGCTTAAAGAAATCAAGGAAGCTAACAAACGTTACAGCATAGTAGTAATAATGGGTGATTTTCAATTACCCCAGTATCGACTGGGTCAGTGTCACAGCAGGACATGCTAGGGAGATAAAGTTCCTAGATGACATAAATGACTGCTTCTTGGAGCAGCTGGTTCATGAACCGACCAGAGGGGAAGCCATATTAGACCTAGTCCTTAGTGGAACACCAGATCTAGTGCAAGAGATAAGGGTGTTGGGGCCACTTGGCAATAGTGATCATAGCATGATCGCCTTTGATTGATTTAGTGGAGGAGGGATAGTAAGGAATTCCACAGTACTATCTTTTAACTTTTGAAAGGGAGACTATGATAAAATGAGGAAAATAGTTAAGAAAAAACTAAAAGGAGCAGTTGCAAAGGTTAAAGACTTACATCAAACTTGGGTGTTGTTCAAAAATACTATCTTGGAAGCCCAGACCAGCTGTATTCCAAGCTTTAAGAAAAGTGGAAGGAAGTCCAAAAAACTGCCAGCATGGTTTAAAGGTGAGGTCAGAGAGGCTGCTGTTGCCAAAAAAAGCATCTTTCAGGAAATGGAAAAAAGAGCCAAACGACGAAACCTGGAAACAGCACTAGCAAGTCAAATGCAAGGCATTGATAAAGCAGGCAAAAGGAGAATTTGAGAAGAAGCTTGCTGCGGGAGCAAAAATGCGAAATAAAGATTTTTTTCAAGTACATTCGTAGCAAAAAACCTGTGAGAGAGTCAGTTGGTCCATTAGATGATAGAGGAGTTAAAGGGGCACTAAGAGGCGACAAGGTGATAGCGGAGAGACTGAATGAATTCTTTGCTTCGGTCTTTACTGAGGAAGATGTAGGGATGTTACCCATGACTGAAGTGGTATTTAAAGGTGCGGAAGAATTGAAGGAAATATTGATACATCGGGAAGATGTCTTACAACTATTAGATAAACTGAAGAGTAGCAAATCACCTGGGCCGTATGGTATACATCCAAGGGTGTTAACAGGTCTGCAATCTCATAGTTCACAGATTACTAATGAAAGAACTGAACTATCATTAAAATCATCTCTAATACCTGAAGATTGGAGGATCGCCAATGTAACACCAATTTTTAAAAAGGGTTCCAGGGGTAATCTGGGAAACTACAGACTGGTGAGCCTCACGTCAATACCGGGAAAAATGTTAGAAACCATCATAAAGAATAAAATTACTCAGCATGTAGATAGTCATGGCCTAATGGGAGACAGCCAACATGGCTTTAGACAAGGAAGATCTTGTCTTACTAATCTGTTATGTTTTTTTGAAAGTGTGAATAAACAGGTGGACAAAGGTGAGTCGGTTGATATAGTGTATCTGGACTTTCAGAAAGTCTTTGACAAGGTCCCTCATCAGGGACTTTTGGCAAAACTAAAGAGTCATGGGATAGGAGGCAGTGTACTACTGTGGATCAGGAACTGGTTAAAAGATAGAAATCAGAGGGTTGGGCTAAATGGCCAATATTTCCAATGGAGAAAGGTGAATAGTGGTGTACCCCAGGGATCTGTGCTGAGTCCACTGCTTTTTGACATATTCATAAATGACCTGGAACGTGGAATAACGAGTGAAGTTGTCAAATTTGCAGATGAAACAAAACTATTTAAAGTAGTTTAAAACCCAAGAGGATTGTGGAAAATTGCAAGATGATCTTGATAAATTGGAAGCCTGGGTATCAAAATGACATGAAATTTAATGTGGACAAGTGCAAAGTTATGCACCTAGGGAAGAACAACCCAAACTATGGTTACACAATGCAAGGTTCCACATTAGGAACCATCACCCAGGAAAAAGATTTAGGCGTCATTGTGGATAACATGTTAAAACCCTCGGCCCAGTGTGCAGCGGCAGCCAAGACAGCAAATAGAATGCTAGGTATCATAAGGAAAGGAATGGAAAATAAAACAAAAGATATTATAATGCCTCTATATCGTTCCATGGTGAGACCGCACCTTGAATATTGTGTGCAATTCTGGTCACCGTATCTTAATAAGGATACAGCGTTATTAGAAAAGGTTCAGAGAAGAGCCACCAAAATGGTAAAGGGGATGGAAGGATACTCCTATGAAGAAAGGCTAAAAAGGTTAGGGCTCTTTAACCTGGAAAAGAGACGGGTGAGGGGAGATATGATAGAAGTCTATAAATTAATGAACGGAGTGGAACGGGTAAACGTAGATCTATTGTTTACTTTATCAGAATATAGAAAGACTAGGGGACATGCAATGAAGCTACAGGGTAAACTATTTAAGACTAATAAAAGAAAATATTTTTTCACTCAACGTGTAATCAAACTCTGGAATTTGTTACCGGAGGATGTAGTAAAGGCTGTTAGTGTAGCTGGGTTTAAAAAAGGTTTGGACAAGTTCCTGGAGGAAAGGTCCATAAACCATTATTAAGAAGGGACCCAGTACAAGCATTGCGGAACCTGTGTCTTTTGGGGAAACTGCTAGGTACGTATGACGTAGATTGACCACTGTTGGAAACAGGATACTGGGCTTGATGGACCTTGGTCTGACCCAGTATGGCATATCTTATGTTCTTATAGATCAATATGTGCACATGTTTGGTGTGCATACATGTCTCACATGCTCTACCAATGTTAGCGTATGTTTTTTGCACACAGACCATTTGCATACTCTGTTTAGAGCAGTGGGTGAAAACTCTCTGCATTTAGGGTTGCATTAGAAACCCATGTGCTCTGAGCTTTAGCACATGGCTCTAATGCAAGGTAACTGTATCAGCCTGACAATTTGGATCCCCCTGTGATGGCATGAATTCTGTGTGATGGCTGTGAATGCTCAATTTTCTTAACGGGTGCCGTCTGGCTTGGGCAGGTCCTTTCTCCACTAACATAAACACTTCACATCATTTTATTTATGTGTTAGCTTTTATATACCGCTACTTTCAGAGATCAGTGGTGGTTTACAGTGGACAGTAAACACAGCAAGAGCTTTACGTAGAACATCAATTGAACATATTTACAAGGTAAATCCAGCAGAAGGAATGGTGTTACCATAACTATATACAGAGTGCAATACTTAATTTTCAGTTTAAGAGCATTTTGGCGCAAGAGGGTAGTGAAGGTTGTGAGCCAGGGTGAGCGGAAGAGTTACATTGCTTGTGGATACTGGTGGTCGGTGGTGGGGCCATAGTGTTGTATAAAAAGGTGCGTTTTAAGCTCTTTTTGAAAGGTTTGTAGGTCTTTGATGTTCCTTAGATAATTGGGTAGGGCGTTCCAGATAGATGGGGCAATGTAACATAGTACATAGTAAATGACGGCAGATAAAGACCAGTATGGTCTATCTAGTCTGCCCAGTAAGATGGCAAGAGTAGGTGCACCTGCTGCTCCGTGCAGGCCACTCCTCCCCATGTCTTTGTTTACGGGTGAACCCACCGCTCCGTGTAGGACACCCCTATTTGTTGAGAATTTAGATAGTTATGTTTATTTTGGTTTTATCCTGTTGCTGTAAAGGGATCCACTGTGTCTGTCCCATGCCATTTGGAGTTCTGTCACTGTATTTTCTCCCACCACTTCCATCGGGAGGGCATTCTAAGCATCCGCCGCCCTTTCAGTGAAAAAGTATTTCCTGACATTGCTTTTAAATTTACCCCCTTGCAGCTTCATGTTTTGCCCTCTAGGTTTACAGCTTCCCCGTCTTTGGAAGAGGTTTGTTTGTTCATTATAAGTATTTAAAGGTCTGAATCATATCTCCCCTATCCCTCCTCTCCTCCAGTGTGTACGTATTTAGGTCTTCAAGTCTCTTCTCATAAGGCTTCTGACGCAGGCTCCAAATCATTTTGGTCACCTTCCTCTGAACAGTTTCCAGTCTTTTTACATCCTTTGCAAGATATGGTCTCCAAAACTGAACACAGTATTCCAAGTGAGGCCTCACCAGTGACTTATACAGTGGCATTAGTACCTCTTCCTTTCTGCTGGTAATTCCTCTTTGTATGCAACCCAACATCCTCCTGACATTTGCCACCGCCTTGTCGCACTGTTTTGCCACCTTGAGATCCTCAGAAATAATCACACCAAGGTCGTCCTCCTAGTCCGTGCACACCAACCTCTCGCCTCCTATCACGTACATTTCCCTTGGATTTCTGCTTCCCAAGTGCATGACACTGCACTTCTTCGCATTAAATCTTAACTGCCAAGTATTAGACCATGCTTCCAGCTTTTGTAGATCTTTTCTCATGCAATTCACTCTCTCAAGGGAGTCCACTCTTGCAAATTTTCGTGTCATCTGCAAAAAGACAGACTTTTCCATTCAGTCCTTCAGCAATGTAGGTGAATGCTCTAGTACTGATAGTTTTATTGACATTGCAAAAGTGAGTTGGGATGGCAAGTGTATTCTGGGAAGAATTTCTTCTGGTTCTTGCAGTGCTGGGTAGGTTGAGGAGGGAGCAGAGGTGAGATGGGGCTATTTTGTTGTAAAGTTTGAATACTATCATAAGGTATTTGTATTTAGTCCTTGATGCGATGGGTAGCCAATGGAGGGAATGGAATAGCAGCATGATATGATCCGAGTAATGGGCCTTGTGTATGATTCATACAGCTAGGTTTTGGGCTAGTTGAAGTTGATGGATGTTTTTTTTGGGTAGACCGAATAGAATGCTATTACAGTAATCAAGGTGGGGTTTTATCAGGGCTTGTAAAACTGATCTGAAATTAGGGTTTTCCAGCAGGGATCGGAGATGTTGGACCATTTTTTGTTTAAAGTGTATATTTTTTTGAGATGGCTTTTATTTGTGGGACCAAGGTGAGGGATTGGTCTAGGATGATTTCTAAATATTTGACTTCGTTTGTCTAACAGCCCGGAGTCTTTTAATTGGAGTTTAGAAGGGGAGGTGAAGTTTTGATTCATTTTTCTTGAGGTTAATTTTTTAAATTATGTGCATTGAGCCATTCTGTTATGTCTGGTGAGGTAGTCTTGGATTTTGGGACAGGTGGGGTCTGAGATATCTATTGGATGATAGAATAGAATATTATATCATCTGCATATAGATGATAGTTTACTTTTATGTTTTTTGAAAATGCTATATATTGGTTGCATGCAGAGATTGAACAAGAGGGAGGATAGTGAGGAGCCTTGGGACGCCTTGAGATTGATCGAAGATTGAGGAGGTGGCTGTGCCGATTTTAACCTGTAAGGTGCGTTCAATGAGATAGGATTTAAACCATTTTAGGACTGTGCCTTGGAGGCCAATCTGTTACATTCTTGAGATTAAAGTACTGTGGCAAATGCTGTCAAAGGCAGCAGCGATGTGAAGGAAAACAAGTATGAAGGCTTGTCTGGTATTGTTTAGACTGCGAAGGAGTCTCTCCATAAGGGTTAGCATCAGTGTTTCCCACTGTGAAAAGGTTTGAAGCCATGTTGATTGTCAAGGGAGAATTTAAGTCAGTAAAGTCTTGTAATTGGATTTGCACTATACTTTTTTTATAATTTTAGCTAAAAATAGCAGGCTGGAAATTGGTCTGTACGAGTTTGGGAGGGTTTTGTTAGTGATGGGTTTCAGGATAGGGTTGCCTGTTTTAGAGCAGACGGCATCTGTCCTGTTTCCAAGGGCTGGTTTAATGTTTTCAGGATGATAGGTACAAACTTGTCTTTTGTAACCTTAAGTCAGCTGACAGTTCAGGGGTCTAATGGGGGGAGGTAGTTGTGTTCAGCTTTGGTTGATAGGTATCCTCCAAAATTGTGTGAGTGAAAACACCAATGGCAGGAGTTCTTTTGTTGTGCCAGCCATGAAAAGGTATAAATAAGTGTGCAGAGAAGCATTCTTAGTGGGTCATAGTTTGGGGACCGCTGTGCTATATGTTTCTAATTGCATATGGTGAAAGGAGAAATTAGACCTTACCTGCTAATTGTCTTTCCTTGAATATTCTCCAGGCCAGTCCAGGCACTACAGGGTAGTCAATCCCTTCCAGCAGCTGAGGACTGAAAAACAGAGTCTTCCTGACCCTATATCTAGCTCCCCCTGGCCTTCTCACCTCAGTCTTTTATTGACAAAGCCGCTAAAAACTACAAACTGAACCTGCTACTATCTTATTAATTCTTATACAACTACAGCCGCCTAAGAGGAACCTCGAACAAGCCCCACTTACATTCTGCTGAACACTTCTCCTTTTTGTTTTTTTCTCTATCTCTGAATCATCCCACTTCTCCCCTAAAGTAGGGAGCACAGACAAGCAGAGCCATCCCAAGGTACTAACTGCCAACTCACATGCTCTGCCTCCAACCGCAATAAGCCAAAAACAACTATCAGGCGGGCCCTGGACTGGCCTGGAGAATACTCAAAGAAAGACAATTAGCAGGTAAGGTCTAATTTCTCCTTCCTCTTTGTTTCTCCAGGCCAGTCCAGGCACTACAGGGACATACCAAAGCAGTACCTAAACATGGGAGGGACCCAAAAGCCCAGCCACAATAGCTGAAGCCCCTACATTGGCACCCCCCCTAGCCTGAACATCCAGGCAATAATGCTTCGAAAGGTATGCAGCGACGACCATGTGGCCACTCGACAGATATCCACCTGAGGAACCAAGGAATTCTCTGCCTAGGAAGTTGCCTGTCCTCGAGTGGAATGGGCTTGCAAACCCCCAGGAAGAGTCCTTCCATGTAGTTCATAAGCTGCCCCAATGGCTTGTTTCACCCATCGTGCAATCGAGGCCTTGGAAGCCACTTCTCCTTTTACGGGCACCTCCAAACAAAACAAACAACCGCTCCGTCTTACGAAAATACTGCGTCCTCTTGAGGTGTCTGCGAAGCACCCTTTCGAGATCAAGCCACCGCAACTTCCGATCCAGCTCCTCTTCTCCAAGATTCAAAAAAGTCGAAAGCGAAATCGATTGATTCAGATGAAACCGTGAGGTCACCTTTGGCAGAAAGGATGGCACCGTACGTAAAACCACCTTCTCTGCTGTAAACTGCAGGAACGGCTCCCTGCATGAGAGCGCTTGTAAATCCGAAATCCGTCTAACCGAACACAAGGCCACTAGGAAAACTGTCTTCCACGAAATGTTCTTCAAGCTTGCCGTCCCCGCCGGCTCAAACGGCGGCTCTGACAACGCCTCTAGCACCAAGTTCAGATCCCACGGAGGCACTACCGGCCGAATGGACAGACGAACCTGCTTCACAGCCCGAAGAAAACAAACCACATCCTGGTGTGAAGCTAACGAGCGCCCCTGAACTCACCCTCTATAACACGCCAGCACCGCCACTTGTACCTTCAACGAACTCAGAGCTAGTCCTTTCTCCAGACCACCCTGTAGAAAAAGCAAAATATGCGGTAACGTGGCCCCAAACGGCTGAACGCCCCGCTCCACGCACCAATTTTCAAATATACGCCATATCCGGATATACGCTAACGAGGTGGAACGCCTTCTGGATCTCAACATGGTATCTATCACCGCCGCTGAGTATCCCCGGCGTCGTAAGCAAGAACCGATCCACTTGCGGCATCAAGACTGGTCCTTGGTTCAACAGATTGCTCCGATGAGGAAGCCTCCATGGCTGATCCACCAAAAGCAGAACTAGATCCGCATACCACGGTCTCCGTGGCCAATCCGGCGCCACCAGAATCACCTGTCCGTCGTGCACTGCTACCCTCTGTAGTAGCCGCCTGATCATCGGCCATGGCAGAAAAACATACAGCAACCCCTGCCTCGGCCAGGGCTGCGCTAGCGCATCCAGCCCTTCCGACATATGCTCTCTGCGTCTGCTGAAAAACTGTGCAGCCTTGGCGTTGGCAAACGTTGCCATCAGATTCATTATTGGCTGTCCCCAACGCCCCACTATGTCGTGAAATACTGCCGCATTCAGTTCCTGTTCGCCAGGATCCAGGGTATGCCGACTGAGATAGTCGGCCTGCACATTGTCCTTTCCTGCTATATGAGCTGCCGACAAGGCCGAAAGCTAGTTCTCCGCCCATTGCAAAAGCAGTTGGCTCTCTTCTGCTAGGGCCGCACTGCCCGTACCTCCCTGTCGGTTGATATATGAGACCGTCACCGCATTGTCAGAGAAAATGCGAACTGCTTTTCCTTTCACAAAGTTCTCGAAATGCTGCAAAGCCAATCTCGCCACTCGCATTTCCAGGCGATTTATCGACCATTCGGCTTCTCCCGCTGACCAGTAGCCCTGCACCACCTGGGAGAGACAATGTGCCCCCCAGCCATAGAGACTTGCATCCGTGGTGACCGAGATCCAATCGGGCTGCTCCAAAGCCACGCCTGCTCGCAGATGATTGCTCACCATCCACCATTGTAAACTGTCCTTTATGGAGTCTGGGCACACCAACTTCTGAGACAACGGGTGTTCCTGAGGAGACCACCTTGAGAGCAGAGACCTTTGCAGCGGATGCATATGTGCTCTGGCCCATGGAACAAGGTCCAACGAGGCTGCCATAGAGCCGAGGAGCTGCATGTACCGCCACGCTGTTGGCACCTTCATTCGCAAAAACCGATGCACCTGATCACAAATCTTCCTCACTCTGACCTCTGGCAGGGACACCAACCCCCGCCTCTGTATCGAACAGGGCTCCTAGAAACACCAGCTGACGCACTGGTTTCATTTGGCTCTTGACCCGGTTGACCACCCAACCAAGCTGCTCCAGAAGCGCCACCACTTGACTGGTAGCCTGTACTGACTCCTCCTCAGACTCTGCTCGAATAAGCCAATCGTCCAGATAAGGAGGAACCCGAATGCCTTCATGTCTTAAGGCCGCTGCGACCACCACCATCACTTTGGTGAATGTGCGCGGCGCTGTCGCCAGTCCGAATGGCATCACCTTGAATTGAAAATGACCCTCCTGAACCATGAATCGCAGTTACTTCTGATGCTCTGGTCTGATCGGGATGTGCAGATAAGCCTCCATGAGGTCTATCAATGATAGCACTCGCCCGGCTTTACTGCCAAAATTATGGACTGCAGCGTTTCCATTCGGAAATGCGGTACCCTTAAACTGCTGTTTACATACTTGAGATCGAGAATAGATCGAAAGGAATCCTCCTTCTTGGGAACCACAAAATAAATGGAGCATCGACCTAAGCCGCACTGGTCTCGGGGCACCGGCACCACAGCTTGCAGGAGGAGCAGCCGCTGCAGCATCTCGTGCACTGCCTCTTGTTTTCCTGGCGCCTTGCATGGAAAAGCTACAAAGGCCTCCGCCAGAGGACTGCAAATCTCCAGTGCGTAACCCTCGCAGACGATCTCCAACAACCACTGGTCTGTCGTGACTGCGGCGCAGGCGGAGTAGAAACCCTGTAGGCGACCTCCTATAGGCACCTCCGGCTGGGCCCTCCAGACTTCATTGTGACTTTTTGGATTGGGCCTGCTGGGAATTGAAATACCCATGACCCAATCCTCGCGCCCCTCGAAAGGGCTGCCCTCTAGACATAAAACGACCCCTTTTGGTATGGCCCATACCTCGGAGATCTGAATCTTCGGAAATCTCTCGCCTGACCTCTCTGCAGCCCTCCTAGTCTTTGACCTCTAGGTTTATCCTCCGGGAGCCGACCCCCTTTGTGAAGGACTTGGGGGATTCCAATCTTTTCCAAGGCTTCACCAAAAAGAAGCTTGCCCTTATAGGGTAGTTTACTCAGGTGCATTTTCAAAGAAGTGTCCGCCGCCCAGTTTCTCAGCCAAAGAAACCGCCGGGCTGCCACCAATGACACCATAGTCTTCGCCAAAATTCTCACCAAATCTTAATAGGCGTCTGCTAAATAAGCCGCCGCGGACTCTAACTTGGCCCCATCCGAGAGAGCACACTCCTCCACACTCTCCCCTTGGAGCCACCTGATAGAGGCCCTGGAAACGTAAGCCCCACAAATTGAAGCCTGCAGCGCCAGAGCACTCGCATCAAAAGCCTTTTTGAGGAAAGACTCCAACTTCCGGTCCTGAAGATCCTTGAGGGCAGCGCCCCTCTCCACCGGAATAGTGGTCTTCTTGGTCACCGCTGAGACCAAGGCATCCATCTTAGGCATTCGCATTAGGTCCTTTTCGTCCTGCGGTAATGGATGCAAACGCCCCTTTGATCGGCCACCTCTTAGGGTAGCCTCTGGGCACTCCCATTCCGATTCTATCATCTGCTTTATCACTCTATGCACCGGAAAGCACTTTTGATCCGCTTTAAACCCCTGGAGAAGGAGATCCTCCAGTGGCTCCTCTTGAACCACTGGTAAGGCCAAATTTAGCGCAGACAGAGACTGCGCAATGAGAGCTCCCAGCTCTTCCCTATGAAAAGACCCTAAACACATTAGGATCGTCGTTTGGAGCAATCTCCCCCTCTTCCAGCTCAACGGCCCACGGATCCAGCCCTGCCTCTGAGAGGAGTTCCCCATCCTCTGTGGACTGGAGCCCCGGGACCTGCGGACCTAACCAGTCAGAGCCGGCTTCCACTGGCAAACCCCTCTGGGAAGGCCCTTCCCCCGTGTCTTCTACTAATGCTGTCTCCGCTCCTGATCTGGCTGTGACCTTAGGATCAGGCCCCTGGTCCTGAGCCTCTTTCCTTTTTAAACAGAAGGCCTTGTGCATGGCCAAAATAAAATCTGGTGAAAACAAGGTGTCTAACTCTTCCTGCAGCCCCAAATTACCAAGCTGCAGCTCCTGTCGAGACTAAGTCGGCTTTTTAGATTTACCTTGCCTTTTCTGCAGCGTGGGAGAAACTTCTGCCTCCGGCAAAACGGCTGACTTTCCCACCTTTTCCGGAGCTCCCACCGACCTGCCTCCCTCGCTTTGCCCCGCTGCATCTTCCATCACGCCGGCAAAACTCCCTCTCCATCTTGCTACCACCTCGCACACATGTATGGCACAGCCTCTGTCCCGATAGCCCCCGGCTGCTACCGCACTGCAAACAAACCGCCACACCTGACTGCATACACCAGGAAATAGCCCCCCCCCCCCCGAAGAGCACCTAGGCCGCGACTGCGATCCATCTCCCCGAGCCTTCCTACCTGCTTTACTGTCAAAGGTACGTTCTCCCGCGTTCCGCTGCTAGTGGAACTAATATTTGGCTGCGGAGGCAGGAAGTAGTAGTCTGGGGCTCCCAGGTACTTTTTCTGAGGGGCAGTGAGAGAGCCGCGCTCCCTCTTTGAGACAGGCTCTGCCTCTATGCCCTCCCAGTCGGCTGCCAGCACCTCAGCGCTCAAAGCTCTGGGTTCACTGCTTTGCTAGAGCAACTTCTCATATCCTCCTCACTGCCGAGATCTCACTCTCTCTTTTCTCCGATTAACCTTCCAATGCCTAATCTCCTAATCCCCAGGAGTCTAACTAAATTCACTCCTTCCAAGCTGCTGAGGACTGAAAGACTGAGGTGAGAAGGCTAGGGGGGGCTAGATATAGGGTCAGGAAGACTCTGTTTTTCAGTCCTCAACTGCTGGAAGGGATTAACTACCCTGTAGTGCCTGGACTGGCCTGGAGAAACGAAGAGGAAGAACTAGTTGTTAAAGTAGTTTCAGAGCTTGATGAGCAGGCAGAGTTTACTAAATGTTTACAGAATTAACAGTACTAGGATTTAAGAACGCATTGGTTAATCATATAGGCTTTTTAGTTCTGAGGAAGTGAAGATAAAACCAGAGGTCGGGCAGTTTTTCAGTATTGCAGCAAAGAAAAAAAATGGGGAGACAACATGTTAATGGTGTTAGCATACAGTGGTGCACATTGATCTTTCTGCATCAGCCCGAGAGTTACTGATGTGCCTTTTGCGCAAAGATAACGCAACTTATAAGCACAAGTTCCGACATGCCAAATGCAGAAAAGAGATTGAGATGCATGCGTAAACAGCAAAGGAAAAGCAAGCGCACACAGTGACGCCAAGCGTATTTAAATTATAGGCAAATGACTGAATGTATTAAAATGGAATGCTATTATTGTCTGCACCCGATGCAGAGAAACGTGCAGAGGATTTCCTAACCAGCCAAAGCACCATTTCTCTACACCTGTGTCTGACGTTGCTTAAACGAGTTGCACATGCCCCCAATAGTATTTTGATGCAATTGGGGGCTTTCCTCGATGCCTGGATCATCTGAGAAGAAGTGTCAAACTTCCCCTCAGATGATCCAGGCATTGGGGAAAGCCCCCGATGCCATCAAAATACTGTCAGGGGATCAGTGCCTCCAACAGAAAGCAAATCCTTGGTGGCCCAGTGGCTCCGATAATATTTTTTTATCTCCAGGAACAAGCAGGAATGAGTCTTCACTTATGGGTATTGTCGGTACCGACGGAGCCTGCGCGGGAACGCTCCCCAGCATCCAAAGGAAAGCTTTTGGGAGCATCCCACAGCACCTGCGCGCTGCCTTCCCGCCTTTCCTAACCGCCTCTCTCCAGTTCTTTTTTTCTGCGGAGCCAGCAGGTCGTGTTCCTGTCACCGCTTAAGAATTTCTTTATTTTATTTTATTTCTTTGGTCGCGCATCTGCCTTCTCAGCGCTGGACCGGTACCGCCGGTCTTTTCTTTCTTTATTCTAAAAAAAAAAAAAAACTACTGTTTTTCCTCACTTCAGTGCATTTTCTTCTTGGCCTTAGGCCTAGAACCTTTTCCTCATGGAAAAGCCCGCTTCTGGGTTTAAAAAATGCACGAAGTGCAGCGGCACTATTTCTGTCACTGACACCCATGAATGGTGTCTAAAATGTTTAGGTCCTGACTCCTGACCACTCCATTGCGGATTGTGAGTCCTGCTCCATGATGTCTAAAAGAGGTCTACAGAATCGAGCAGCTAAGCTCAGTACCCTGTTTCCCTCGGATGCGGCTTCGGTTGCATCGACGTCTTCCAGGGCTGCTTCTTCCTCACATGGATCTCAGGTAACCAAACTTAAATCCAGCCGGTCCTCGAAGGGTAGATCTCCCTCTAAGTATCGAGATGCCTCCGGGCTTGCCCTCGAGGAATCCACACCGGCAAAATTACCCCGGCGGGAGGCTCCGGTTTCCAAAGCTTTATCTATGGGGTCACAGGTTGACATCGATGGCTCGGCCTCGACCAATCACCTGTTGCCATGTTCTGTGGTACCGGTGGTTCCCACTGGTACCGACATCCAGACATTGGTTGCGTCAATGGACCAGAATATCCTGACCATGCAGCGTGCCATAACGGCATTCATACAAGCTGCGATGCCTTCGGTACCGCAACAAACTCCGTTGCCGGTACCGACCCCGGCACCGGTACCGACCCCGGCACCGGTACCGACATCGGTTCTGGTGCCGGTACCGATTGCATCGACATCCACTTCGGGGTCGACTGCAGCGGTACACTGTTCGGTGATGCCCATCGGTACCGATCACTCCCGATGTCGATACCACACGGTATGCGTATCGGGCTCTACAGGAGCATCCAGACAGGCGATACTTCGATTCCTCTGAAGACTCTGATGAATCAGAAGTCTCTGTCGAAGCATCGGTGATTCATCCTCAGGAGCCCTCTTCTCCAAAAAGGAGAATGTCTCTTCCAGAGGGCTTGTCTTTTCAAGACTTCATTAGGGAAGTGGCCAGGGGTCTTTCCATCTCAGTGACCTCTGAAACAGAGCCTAGAGCAAAAAAATTAGATATTTTACAATATCCTAAGGCTCCTAAAGAGGCAGCCACTTTACCAATACATGAGATTCTTTATGATCACATGTTGGGCATATGGGAGACTCCTCTCACCACTTCCCCTCATTCTCGCAGGTTGGACACCATGTATCGGGTTCCTCCTTGTCCTGGCTTTCATAAGACTCAGCTCCCCCACCACTCCATTGTGGTGGAGTCTGCTATGAAGAAGATAAAGAGTACAAAAAGGCACTCTTCTGCTCCTCCAGGTAGAGAATGCAGAACCTTAGATGCCTTTTGGCAGGAGAATTTTCCAGGCCAGTATGCTTGATGCCAGAATCAACTCCTATAGTCTCTATATGGGGATGTTTCTATAAGAAGTTACAGATCACCTGCAAACTTTATCTCCTTTTATTGCAGAAGATAAAAGGGAAGAGTTCCTCACCTGGCTCAAACATGCCCAGGATGTTTCCAAGTTTTCCAACCGTGCAGCCTTTGACTCTTTTGAAGGTGCCAGCAGAGCCTCGGCCATTGCCATAGGTGCACGCAGAGTTGCTTGGTTACAAGCTTCTGATTTGGAACCTTGGGTTCAAGATGGAGTAGGAAACCTTCCTTGTACAGGTGAAAATCTTTTTGGCAAAGATTGGCAAGCAAATGCCACTCAAATGGATGCTGAAAATTCTGCTTTAGATAGACTTTCAAAGTCTACTTCTGCTCCTTTTAAGAAAAGGTTGTTCAAAAAAGGATTTTTTCCCAAAAAAGGGAAATATTATTCTGCTTATGGTCAGCAGTCATCTACTGCAGGTCGTTTTTCTACAAAGAGACAACAACAACAACCGAAACAGGCCAAGCCTAAGGCTGCTAGGACTGCTACGGCCCAACAGCCTCAGCCTCCTCAGGGCCTTTGACTTACCACTAGAGAGCTTAGCCTTTCTGGCTCTAGAACATCCAGAGCCTCTCACCATTCCAGGAAGTTTGGTTTACTTTGCTCCCAGATGGGAACAAATCACAGCAGAGCAGTGGACCCTCTCCATCATAAGGGAGGGGTACAAGCTTCATTTCTTAAACCTTCCTCCTCACACCATGGTGAGACAGTTCAATTCTCAGACATCTCTCCTCGACCTTCTGGGTCAGGAGATTACTACCCTTCTTGCCCAAGGGGCAATAGAAGAGGTACCCTTCCTTCAACAGGGCTCAGGGTTGTACTCCCCCTACTTTCCTATTCCAAAGAAAACAGGGGGCTACAGACCCATATTAGATCTCAGAGAATTGAATAAGTTTCTATACAAGGAGAAATTCAAGATGATTTCTCTAGGTACTCTCCTTCCATACCTTCAGAGTCAGGATTGGCTTTGCTCTCTAGACCTCAAGGATGCGTACACCCATGTCCTCATCCATCCAACACACAGAAGGTTCCTTCGGTTCCTTTATCAAGGAAAGCACTACCAATACAGAGTGCTTCCTTTTGGTCTAGCCTCTGCACCAAGGGTGTTCACAAAATGCATGTCAGTAGTAGCAGCATTTCTACGCACGCTAGGGATATTCGTATTCCCATATCTGGACGATTGGCTCATCCGAGCTCCATCCCAGTCAGAGGCCCAGACTTCTCTAACCTGCACAAGGTATATCCTTCAGTATCTGGGACTTGTAATAAACATTCCAAAATCCCATCTCACCCCCACTCAGTCTCTAGAGTTCATAGGGGCCTTGCTGGATACCACAACTGCAAGGGCCTATCTTCCCCAGGCCCGTTGCCTACGCTTGGTGCAGTTAGCCTCACAAATTCAGTTAAAATCCCATTTAACTGCTCGAGAGATGTTACAACTGTTAGGCCACATGGCATCCACTGTGCATGTGGTTCCTTACGCTCGCCTTCACATGAGGGCAGCTCAGTGGACTCTGTCCACCCAATGGACCCAGGCATCAGGTTGCCTGTCAGACAAAATAGCAACCTCCAGTCGCCTCTTTTGGTCCCTCCAGTGGTGGAAGTCCACTCAAAATCTGTTGCTGGGGTCCCCCTTTCAACAGGTGTTACCCCAAGCAACCCTTACAACAGATGCCTCCCCAAGAGGTTGGGGAGCTCATCTTCAAGATCTCTCCACTCAAGGCATCTGGTCTTTACAGGAGACATCTCTACATATCAACCTCTTAGAGCTCAGAGCAATCTTTCTAGCTCTCAGAGTCTTTCACATCCTGCTCAGCTACAAGACAGTCCTCATCCAAACGGACAACCAGGTAGCCATGTTCTACGTGAACAAGCAGGGCGGAACTGGCTCTCTGTCATTTTGCAACGAAGCTCTGAGATTGTGGGCCTTCGCCAGAGAGCATCAGATTCATCTCATGGCAGTGTATCTTCCAGGGGTTCAAAACTCTTGGGCAGACAGACTCAGTCGAGTTCTGCTTCCACACGAATGGTCCCTCCATGGGGACCAGATAGCCAGGATCTTTGGACTATGGGGAACCCCAGACAGACTTGTTTGCAAGTACGTGGAATGCCAAACTTCCACGGTTCTGTTCCTGAATTCCGTGTCAGGGGGTTCAGGCCAGGGATGCCTTCCTCCTCCATTGGGGGCAAGACTTCCTTTATGCCTTTCCACCCATTCCCCTAATTCCCAAGACACTCTTCAAACTTCAGAGAGACAAGGGGTCTACGATCCTCATAGCACCACATTGGCCACGCCAAGTGTGGTACCCTCTACTTCTGCATCTCTTCCAAGCTCCCTCCCTGGACTTGGGTTCTGCTCCAGACCTCCTGTCCCAGGAGGAGGGAACGTTGTGGCACCCAAATCCCCAGTCTCTTCACCTCAGAGCCTGGTTGCTGAAGGCCTAGACCTTCAAGATTTGCATCTTTCTCAGCAAGTAAAGGATAGCCTTCATGCTTCCAGAAAGCCTTCCACCAGACGTTCCTATGCTTTTAAATGGAAAAGGATTACCATTTGGAGTGCAGAGAAGGGTCTTAACCCTCTTGCAATACCTCTGAATTCTTTACTAGAGTATTTGCTGCGTTTATCCCATGCAGGCCTTAAAACGAATTCAGTAAGAGTCCATTTGAGTGCTATTGCAGCATCATTTAAGCCTCTCAATGGACAACCTATTTCCTCTCATCCTCTTATAGCAAGATTCATGAGAGGCCTTCTTTTGACTAAACCTCCCATTAGACCAACTCCAGTGGCATGGGACTTGAATCTGGTTCTGGGCCAGCTTATGAAGCCACCCTTTGAACCCTTGGCCACTACCTCCTTGAAATTTCTTTCCTGGAAGGTTATTTTTCTCATTGCAGTCACTTCAGCTCGCCGCATCAGTGAGCTGCAAGCCTTGGTGGCTAATCCTCCTTACACAAGGTTTCATCATGACAAGGTGGTCCTTAGGACTAATCCACACTTTATGCCTAAAGTGGTCTCACCTTTTCATCTGAACCAGGAGGTTTATTTACCTGTCTTTTTTTTTCCAGGACCTCATGCATCAAGTGCTGAGAGGAATCTTCATACCCTAGATTGTAAAAGAGCTCTCGCTTTTTACTTACAAAGGACACAGCAACATAGAAAGTCCTCTCAACTCTTTGTTGCTTTTGATCCCTCTCATTTAGGACTTCCAGTCTCTAAGAGAACTCTGTCCAATTGGATTGCTCAGTGTATTTCTTTCGCCTACCAGAGTAAGAACCTTTCTCTGGAGGGCCATGTCACAGCTCACAATGTGAGGGCCATGGCAGCCTCTATGGCTCATCTAAATTCTGTGTCCATCGACCAGATCTGTCGAGCGGCCACCTGGGTCTTGGTTCATACCTTTACAGCCCATTATTGCTTGGACAAGGACTCCCACCGGGATGCCTTGTTTGTTCAGGCTGTTCTCAAACACCTGTTTCATACCTAATCAACTCCTACCCCCATCCCTGGTTGGATGCCCGAGATCCATGGGGGCAGGTAGAGCCCTTCTCAGGGACTCACAACCTTGGAGATCTCCCTGGCATCTCTAGCTGGGGAGTCCCCATATGTGAAGACTCATTCCTGCTTGTTCCTGGAGATAGCAGAGTTAACTTACCTGTAACAGGTGATCTCTGGGAACAGCAGGAATAAGTCTTCACAACCCTCCCACCTCCCCTAGGAGTTGTATCTCTCTATCTTTCTTTCCTTTCCTCACTCTCTCTTTGTCTCAGCTTTAAAACTCGAACTGGAGAGAGGCGGTTAGGAAAGGCGGGAAGGCAGCGCGCAGGTGCTGTGGGATGCTCCCAAAAGCTTTCCTTTGGACGCTGGGGAACGTTCCTGCGCAGGCTCCGTCGGTACCGACGATACCCATATGTGAAGACTTATTCCTGCTGTTCCCAGAGATCACCTGTTACAGGTAAGTAACTGTGCTTTATTCCTCCCCCCCCCCACACCCAACTAAAAATTAACTCTGGCGGCCCCAACCCCTCCCCACCCCCTCCCAGTACCTTTACAAAGGAACAGGCAGTCTGTCCCCGCCTGGTACATCACAGGATGCACCGTGCGGGGCCAGGTGCCACTATTTTTCAAGATGGCGGTGTGGGAGTGTATGGGCAATGCTCCTGCTTCTTCGTAAAGGTACCGGGAGGTGGGTGGAGGGTTTGGGTTTGCTGGGCCACCAGGGTTTCTTTTTTTTTTTTTTTAATTGGGCGGATGAGAGGAGATCAGGGCTGCTGGGCCATCGTGGGTTGTGTTTTTTTTTTTTTTTTTTTTAAATTGGGTGAGTGGGGGGATCATGGCCGCTGGGCTCCCAGGGATTTACTTTCTGTCAGGGGCACTGGCCCCCCAACAGTATTTTGATGGCATCGAGGGCTTTCCCTGATGCGTGGATCTTCTGAGAGGAAGTTTGACACTTTACCTCAGATGATCCAGGCATCGAGGAAATCCTCTGATGCCATCAAAATTAGGGTCAGGGTGCATATGCAAATTAGCCCCTATTTTTCTGGGAGAGCATGCCAAACTAGCCCCGACTTCTGTGCATATGTGTTTGGCTAGCTCTCCCAGTTTAATGTGTGGCTAATTTGCATATTAACCCCTTTCTGTATGCTGGTGCTGAAGTCGTGCGCTATTGGTGCGCTGCATAGAGGCATACAGAGTTTGATAGCGCATGACTTCAGAACCGGCTTTCTGCATTGGCATGTTGTTTGTTTCTATGTTAGCTATCTATTGGGAAAGGAATGATGTTGATAGGCATATAAGCATTCCCATTTTGTTCTGTTCACTTGGAGGCAGCATGTTGTACAGATGTGTTTCTAGAGAGTGGTAACTTTTTAGCAGTTTCTGCTTAGAAAACTGAAATACCATGAAACAACCAACCAGTCTTTTTCCTTGGGTACAGATACAGTAGGTGATTATGATGGCCTAGTGGCCTAGTGGTTGGGGCAAGGTACTTCAGGCCAGAAGGTCGGTGGTTCAAATCCCACTAGAGGACAGCAACCTTGGGCCGGAAGGACTGGGGTTTCTAGTCCCACAGGTGCTCCTTGTGGTCTTGGGCAACCCACTTAACCCTCCATAGCCCATGTTCCCTGTAAAATAGTTATCTCCAAGTTATAATGCCCTGTTCAATGTAATTTCAGTTTGTTCAATGTAAACCGCACTGATGCAGAATAGCGCGGTATATAAGAGAATATAAATAAATAAAAAATAAAATAAATTTGTGCGATTCAATTTTGATTGCTTCAGCAATCTTTTTGGTCAGCTAGTGCAAAGCAGTCGTCTTTCCATGATCTTCATTTCATTATGCATTGATCTTCATAATCAAAGTACCTTTGCTATTTCATTTGCCATGAAGCACTTTACTTAAGTCAGAGTAAGAGAATTCTTACCTTAAGTGTGATGCCAAGCATTCTTTGAGTTTACGGATGGCCTGGTTCTATATATTGCAATTGTGATTAATATAGTTGTCAGCAGGACTGAAAAAATTACAAGCCACTTGGACACCTAAAATTCTGCACTTAGAAACATAGGCCATGTGGTCTTTTTCTGTCGTCGTGTTTCTATCTAGTCTGTTCTTCCATATCAACAATTACAACAGTCCCCTTTTTACCTTTAGAGATCCTCTGTGTTTATTCCATGCTTTTTTTAAATTCAGTTGCTGTCCTCATCTCTGCCACTGGGAGACTATTCCACGGATCCACCACTCTTTCCGTAAAGAAATATTTCCGTATATCACTCCTGAATCTACAGTGGTGTGCAAAAGTCTGGAATCACTTGTAAATTTGATATTTTTTCAACTTTGTGACCTTATATCTTAATTTACTTTTCCTCCCAGTGGCTTTTTCTGTGTATCTCATGATAAGTGGTAGATTTGGCTATTAGGGCCAACTTTTAGTGTTGATTTGGCCCTTATTTTCTGAGTTTGTTCCCCATAGTTGTCCTGTTGATAGATTTTCTGTGAAAATCGCGTAATGTACATCGTTGGCCAACGATATATTATTGTAAGTATGCTTTAAAATATTATGGACACACGCCAGGTTTCCTTCAAATTAATGTATGTGGCCTTGAAAAAGGCCGTTTTTATGTGTCAGTGATGGCTCAGTATTTGGGCCACCCTTTGTTCTTGATCACCTGACTGCATCTTGTCGGCATTGAATGAACCAGTCTGACAAGGTGATAGTTGGTGACAACGCGGTTCCAAGCTGCATTGAGTGACTCAATCAGCTCATGCTTTGATGTTGGATGCCTCTTGGATATTTCCAAGGCCACCTTATGCCACAGGTTCTTGATTGGATTCAGATCTGGAGACTGGGCAGGCCAGTCCATTGACTTGATGTTGTTCCACTGCTTCCACCTTTCTGGAGCGATGGCAGGGTGCATTGTCATCTTGGAACAGGAACTGATCAGGAAACAGCTGGTGTGCTGATGGCACAATTCACTTTTGCAGTATGGTGATGTACTTGGCCCCGCTGACCATTCCATCGACTATGTGAAGATGTCCAACGTCACTGGCAGCCATGCAGCCCCAGACCATGACCTTCAAAGGATGCTTCACAGTGAGGTTGAGACACTCAGGCTTGAATTCCTCTCCAGGAAATCTCCTCACATAGGTGTGGGCCTGGTTACCAAACAGGCAGAAGGTGCTTTCATAGCTGAATAGCACCTTTTTCCCACATTTCAGTCAACCAGGTTGAGTGCTTTCTCGCCCACACGATCCGGTTGCGCCTTTTGTATGTCAGTCATCGGTGGCTTATTCCGTGCTTTGCAGCCCCGGAGACCAAACTGCAGGCACCGGCGATGAACTGTTGAGCTGACACTGACCTCACTCTTGTCTGACCACTCTCGAAGTAGCTGAGGAGAGGTCAACTTGCGATTAGTCAGTGAAATGCATCGTAGTGCGCGATCCTGGCATGAAGTTGATGCATGTGGACGACCTGAACGAGGCTTGTCCAGCACTGAACCCATTTCTTTCTTCTTCTGTACAATCGTAACAGAACTGCAGCCAACTTTCCTGGCTATCTGACAGCTTGAAAACTCTCTCCAGCACCAGAGCTCTCCCAGGAGGGATTGAGCAGCGACGATCCTCCGATCCGCCTCCAGCCGCCTCATCCGCCCAATCGGGGCAGCCCTCTGCGGGCTTAAAAGAATGCAAATCGCCAGCAGACTCCCTCTCCAGCACCAGAGCTCTCCCAGGAGGGATTGAGCAGCGACGATTCTCCGATCCGCCTCCAGCCGCCTCATCCGCCCAATCGGGGCAGCCCTCTGCGGGCTTAAAAGAACGTGTCACTAGGTGTTCTCGCGCCTGAGGGCCTCGCCAGAGGGCCCTTTGGTGTGGCCCTTAGGTGAGGACCGCCAAAATTAGCTATCAGCCAGCTCCTCCGCACTCCACTGCTCCCGACCACTGACGGGGTTGAACAGGAAACCACATGATCTGACTCCTAGATCAACCGCACCAACTCAATCAGAAACGCTCACCGAAAACTCAAATAAGTACCATCTAATCAAGCAGCTGGAGCTCCCCTAGGGTTGAGCTCGCTCCCACCTTCGACCGGACTATCCCTTGACCACAGCAAGTATACCACATCCAAATGAACTGTCTATAACTGAGACTTCTAGCACATACTGTTGTCAGTAATCACTACTTTCTCTACCTATCCTTCATGTGCTGTTGCCAGTATCTATATATACTGTTGTCAGTAATCATTAATTTCCCCACCCATCCTTCATGTACTGTTGCCTGTAGCTATATATACTATTGTCAGTAATCATTAATTTCACGTACTGTTACCAGTAACGATATACACTGCTCAATCACTATATATACGGTTCATCTACCGTATATATATTGCTAGTATCATATATACTGTTGTCGGTAATCATTAATTTCACGTACTGTTACCAGTAGCCATATATACTGCTCATTCACCATATATACGGTCCATTTACTGTCCACCTACTATATTTACTGTTGCCAGTAGCTATATATACCGTTCACCTACTATATATACTGTTGCCAGTAGCTATATATACTGTTGTCAGTAATCATTGATCTCCTGTACCATTGCCAGTAGCTATATATACTATTGTCAGAAATCATTAATCTCAGCGGAGCTCTCTCACACCCAATCCCCCCCACCCCCAAAAAACACATAATGTCTCCTACAAAACTTGTAAGCCTCCCCCTTACTCTCCTTCTAATAACACTCCTGACACAACACATCTATACATACAAAACCAACCAAAGCCCTTACAATAACATCCCCATCATCCACAGTCATTACCGAAGCCCTTATACCGTATTTTCCGGCGTATAAGACGACTGGGCGTATAAGACGACCCCCTACGTTTCCTGTTAAAATATAGGGTTTGGCCTATACTCGCCGTATAAGACTACCCCTCTTCCAGCGCACACCAAAAAAAATAAAAAACATCAGGAGATGGTGCAATGTAGTGAGGGAACAAGGGGAAGGGAGTGTGGCAAAGACTAGCCAGGGGGAATAGTGCATGAGGGTGAGAGAGTCAGGGAGTTTGTGCAGGCAAACAGGGAAAATGATAGGGAGATGGAAGCCTGTATGCCCAAAGCCATGCATGTATCCTCTGAATACCATACACACATAACCAAGGTGCCATTATTTTCACCCCAAAATAACAGATATCCTGAAAAAGTATTTTATAAATATTAAAAGGGCCTCAAATAGTCTGAGTGAATAGAACTTCTAGCTAGAGAGCCAAAAGGAACTTAAGGCCACAAAGCCAGATCTCTAAGTCTGTCCTCATATGCTTTATAATGAAGACCACTAACCATTTTAGTAGCCACCCTCTGCACCAACTCCATCCTGTTCACATCCTTTTGAAGGTGCGGTCTCCAGAATTGCACACCATATTCCAAATGAGGTCGCACCAAAGACTTATACAGAGGCACTATCACCTCTTTTTCCCTGCTAGCCATTCCTCTCCGTATGCACCCAAGCATCCTTCTAACTTTTTCCGTCGTCTTTTCTACCTATTTAGCTACTTTAAGATCATCAGACACAACCATGCCGAGGTCCCACCCTTCTTTAGTGGACAAAAGTACTTCACCCCCTATACTATATTGCTCCCTTGGATTGCTGCAGCCCAAATGCATGACCTTACATTTTTTTAACATTAAATGCCAGCTGCCAAATTCTAGACCATTCTTCAAGCTTAGCTAGATCACTCCTCATGTTATCTACACCTTCCTGGGTGTCTACTCTATTGCAGACTTTGGTATCATCCGCAAAGAGGCAAACCTTACCCGACAGCCCTTCCACTATATCACTAACAAAGATGTTAAAAAGAATCGGACCAAGGACAGATCCCTGGGGCACACCACTGGTAACATCCTTCTCCTCAGAGTGAGCTCCATTTACCTGTACTCTTTGTCGCCTCCCACCCAACCAGATACTTAGTACTGTCGTAGCATGAGAACTCATACAGGCAGTCCAGGCCCTACCTTGTGGCCGGACTGCCCTGACGAGGAGACACAGCAACTTGTGGCCAGGAAGTGCTGTAGCCTGGGGCAGTCTCCTGACACAGGCTACACCAGTGAGAAGTGTGAGCCAAAACACACACACAGGCTAATGCAGAAATGTGCGCTGCTGTTGATGCAGGCAGCCGCAGTGTTTACGCCAAATGTTTTACTCTACTTTGGGTGTAGAATGCAAGAAGGAATCTAACGCAAGCATAAACATTGCACGGATGCCTGTGCTAATGGCAGAACATCATACATTTTAAATCCATGGAGAGGCATTGTAATAATATGCAGCGGTGAAGTGTGCAGAAGACCAGAAGACTGAACTTAACATGAGGTCTGAAGAGGCATTAAAAGTTAGCCCAAGGTCTACTGTCAGTGCTGGTGAAGAATTTATGCCCGTTTAGAGTACAGCTCCTGCAACGTTTTTCTAGCTTTGCTGAAGAGACTGCATGGGAAAAAAATATGACAGAGGAAGTGTGCTGGAACAGTGTTATGCACGTGTGTTGGATTGCTGTCTGGCGCATAAACGGTGATATTATTCTGAGCAGAGCTTCTGCTCATAATATTGATGTGTGCCAGATAGCAATCCAGCACATGTGCACAAGTACCTTTTTGTTCACAGGCTATAGGTGCTGTTAACGCAGATCCCTGTGCACATGTGCCTGACTTGCTCTTCTGGTTTAGCATAGAACTAATTTGTATGCTGTTAACGTGTGGAAAAACTGTGCTAGAGTTTTAGCGTCAGGCTCTAGTGCAGGGTTTCTGCATCAAGCTGACAATAGGCTCCTGACTCTGGGCTGTGGTGTTAAGGAAAGGCTAGCAAGGAGGGGGAGACACTGGCAGAGGATAAGGAAAAAAACTGGAGGAAGGGAAGAGAAGACATTCAAAGCTAAAAAGGAAAATACATCAAAAATAGATTTTTTGCCTTATTTTTTGCACTAAAAAAAAAAACCACACAGGGTGATTTTAAGACTTTTTCCTTGACTTCTAAAATTTTAGCTGACACCTACTTTTTCAAAATGCATTTACAGCATGGTTGTGAGGCATTTCTGTTTTGTTAACTTATCACTGAAGAACTTAGCTTAGTTCCCAGGTGGACAAGGCCCTTAATCTACTGTGGACCCAGAAGTGGAGCAGAGCTTTCTCTCTACTGTTGAACTTATAATTTTATTACTATTTTTACATTTAATAGAGCAAATTACCGAAAATGGTTTAGCTGTTCGCTTCTGCGGAAGCATTTGGCATTCTTAGACATTGCCTCATGACAGTCTATTAATATAAACCCATTATGCAGGCAGACCAAATGCTTGTCTTAACGAGGTAGGAAAATATTTGTCTTTTATGAAAAATCCAGAAACTGAATATTAATGCAATTAAATGCCTTGAAGGAAGGAGCTGCAAAGAACACTATTTAAAAATACTCATTATTCAGTATGTATTCAGCATGAATGCTAAACTTTCAAGTTTGGATGAATGTGTACAGGTCATTCTAGTGTGCTGTTTTGGGGGCTTTACATTAAGTAGTATGTAAGCAACTTCCCTCATTTCCCTATAGCAAGAGGGATAATGTTTAAAGGTGGACAATGAGATTTGATGTCATAGAGATTAATTTAATAAGGGTTAGCAAGCACTTCCAATAAGTCCCTCTAGTCCAGTCAAGTGGGTTATGTTCCTCTACCAGTAGGTGGAGACTGAGAACATGGCTTCAAGTGAGCTGTAAGCAGCCTATACTAGTCGAGCAAGCCAGTATTCCCAGTCTCCAGCAAGTGATTAAAGCAGCTAGCCTGTGCTATGGATTCTTGTGCTGTTGACAGTTCTTCAGGCCCGGGGTGCAGAAACTAGTGGTTTTGGGTCCCTTCCCCTTCTCCCCAGCCGCTGCCTCTGGCGTCTCCTCCTGTCCTCGTCCCCAATCCTTGGGAGGAAACCGGGAGTGGAGCAGCTTCCTAGGCAGACAAAAGGCAAAAAGAAAAAAAAAGAAAAAAAAGAAGAAAGCAGGAAGAAAACACTCAGACCGGCTGTTGCGACGCCGGCGATTACAGGGGAGCGGCACCACGTAAGTCCAGGTTCAGCTCCAGGGAGGGCTATTTTCATTTGGGGAGTATCTGCAAAACCCATATAGTTCGTTCGGTGTGTCACATGCAGCAGCTGCAGGGTGCAGCCCTCGGAGGTCTGTTGCAGCTGTGCTGTGGCTGCATGAGAGCACTCTGCGTTGGTGGATGGCCTTGGGGGGACAGAACAAAACGTATTTGATGATGGTGAGCAGTCTGGGGCTCCCAGAGATGGTGACAGGACCATAGATTTGGTGGGAACCACCACCATTTTGAACTCCTCAGGGGCAACTGCCCAGGAGTCTCCAGAGCCCTCCCTTTTGTAGCCTATGGTAGCTTTTTCACCAGGAACATCGGCATTGATGAGGGGGGTAGACTCGGGGGGGGGGGCATAAGAGCTCCCCTTCCCCAGATTTGACCTTCTGTCTATCAGGCTTTTCCTAATAACCCACACTTGCTAGATTGGACTGGAGGGACTATTTTGCTCCACTAGCAGCTAAGGACTGAGCATATCAGAATTGTGATGTCATAGTACAAGAGTTCCCTCTTTAGCTTCAGAATCCAGTCTCTCAGTCCTCAGCAGCTGAATGAAGAGCTTTTGTGTGGTGGACTCCACTGAAAGGTAGTTTACTCTACTCTAAAAAGACAAATAAAAATAAAAAAGGAAGAGAAAGAGGCAGGAGAGCAAACGGAGGTTTTGTATACTTGAGCTGGGTATCGCCTTGTACTATGCTGTGTATGTGAGTGAGGGCTGGCAGTGCTGCAGAGTCTGCCTTTGACTCCTGGATCCCTTAGGGGGTCAGGAATATCCTGGGGTCAAATTATCTAGTGGTCCATGTCCCTTCCTCCCTCAGCCAGATAGTCCAAAAATCTGTTGGCAACGATTCATTGGGTTTTCCTATTCTTTGATGGCTCTGTTAATTGCAAGGCTATAACTTTTTAAACCTGAAAGAAAAAAGAATAAGAAAAAAAGCCAAGAATGGCAAGAATGGAACACACGTTTAAGGAGGCCTTTTTCTTCCATTGGGTTCATTGCTTTGCAGGGGCTAGTGAGGGGTGAATCCAGTCAACGATATAGGTGAGTGCTTGTTAGAGCTTCTCTCCCTCTACTCCCTCCTTGGTTTTATTTTGGCGTGTTTTTTGTCACTGGCACGGCATGTATGAGCTCAGTTTCCTCTGCTTGTTTAGAGTGTAGAGGAAGCCACGGTTTAATTCTCAAGGGTCTTTGCCGTTTCTGCAGTCAGCAGAGCAGGATGCTAGAGTGGGTTTTAGTCATTGCTGGTATGGAGGCTGTTGGAAATTCCAGCGGCAGATTCACCGCAGCCTGCAGTTCCCATAGTTTTGGCAGGAGCATGGCCATTTCCCCTGCAGAAACAGTGAAACATAGTAAGTGAAAGGCAAAATCACAGGGGAAGCAAATTCAGTACCACAGAGACAGAGGGAGTTTGTGAGTTTTCAGGGCCTATTTTTTCTCCTGATTTTATCTTATCAATGTATAAAGCTTATTGCCTCAAAAGAATTCAATCTGGTCAATTTCCTGACCAAGCTAAGGCCCCTACAGTCTTAGCTTCTACACCCCCCTGCAAGAGGGAAACCTCATGGAAGGGGCACCTCCATTGAAAAGACATAGAAGAGACTGATGCTTGGATGGGACTGGACTCTCCATGCTCACAAGCTTCGGAGGAGCTGGGGGAAGGCCCTTCGGATCTCTCGGGAGAGCCAGCAGTCCCAGACTTGGAGGAAGGTGAAATTCCCCCTGGGGAGGACCCAAACTAACCACAGTGAACATAAGAACATAAGATATGCCATACTGGGTCAGACCAAGGTCCATCAAGCCCAGTATCCTCCAACAGTGGCCAATCTAGGTCATACGTACCCAGCAGTTTCCCCAGAAGACACAGGTTCCACAATGCTTGTACTAGGTCAAGCATTTATATCCTGGGTCCCTTCTTAATAATGGTTTATGGACCTTTCCTCCAGGAACTTGTCAAAACCTTTTTTAAACCCAGCTTCACTAACAGCCTTTACTACATCCTCCGGTAACAAATTCCAGAGTTTGATTACACGTTGAGTGAAAAAATATTTTCTTTTATTAGTCTTAAATAGTTTACCCTGTAGCTTCATTGCATGTCCCCTAGTCTTCCTATATTCTGATAACGTAAACAGTCGATCTACGTTCACCCGTTCCACTCCGTTCATTAATTTATAGACTTCTATAATCACTGCTCACTACTTGACAAACTAATCACAGGCATAAACAACATTAGTCAAGGATGCATATTAATTTTCTTGGACATCACTGCAGCCTTTGATACAGTTAACTACATCACCTTACTACGAAGACTCCAGGAAATAAGTCTATGTGGTACGACCCTAAAATGTTTCACATCCTATCTTACACACAGGAAACAGCATATCAAATGTGGAATGCAGAAATTTAGGAACAATTGACCAATCTCAAGGAATAACACAGGACTCATCCCTGTCAGCAGTCCTGTTCGGGATTGGTGCCAGAGGACTTGAGAAAGGCACATGTGGTTCCTTTACACAAAAGCAGAAGTAAGGATGTGGTTGAAAACTACAGACCGGTTAGTTTAACCTCAGTGGTGAGTAAATTATTGGAAGCACTGCTGAAAGAGAAAATAGTGAGGTTTCTGGAGTCCAACGGATTACCAGATCCGAGGCAGCATGGATTCACCAGAGGCAGGTCTTTTTTTTTTCAGTAAAGCCTTTGACACCGTTCAAAACAGGTGACTTATAAACAAACTGAGCACCCTAGGGATGGACCATAAAGTTACTGCTTGGATTAGAAATTGTTTGATTGGGAGGTGACAAAGAGTACAGGTAAATGGAGTGCACTCTGAGGAGGAGGTGGTTACTAGTGGTGTGCCCCAGGGATCTGTCCTTGGTTCGATTCTTTTTAACATCTTTGTTAGTGATATTGCGGTAGAGTTGTCAGGTAAGGTTTGTCTCTTTGCGGATGATACCAAAATCTGAAAAAGAGTGTAGATAACATGAGGAGTAGCTAAGCGTGAATGGTCTAGAATTTGGCAACTGAGATTTAATGTTAAAAAAATGCAAGGTCATGCATTTGGGCTGCAGCAATCCAAGGGAGCAATATAGTATAGGGGTGAAGTACTAATGTCCACAAAGGAAGAGCGGGACCTAGGCGTGATTGTGTCTGATAATCTTAAAATAGCTAAACAGAAAAGGCGATAGAAGAAACTAGGATGCTTGTGTGCATAGGGAGAAGAATGGCCAGCAGAAGAAGGGAGGTGATAGTGCCTCTGTATAAGTCTTTGGTGCGACCTCATTTGGAGTATTGTGTGCAGTTCTGGTGACTGTACCTTCAAAAAGATATGAACAGGTTGGAGTCTGTACAGAGGGTGGCTACTAAAATGTTTAGTGGTCTTCGTTATAGAGCATATGAGGACAGACTTAAGGATCTTAATATGTATACTTTAGAGGAAAGGCGGGATAGAGGTGATATGACTGAGACATTTAAATATCTCAGTGGCATAAATGAATATTAGGAGAGCCTCTTTCGATTGAAAGCAAGCTCTTCTACAAGGGGACATGGGATGAGGGTGAAAGGGGATAGACTCAGGAGTAATATGTGGAAATATTTCTTTACAGAAAGAATGGTAGATGCATAGAATAGTCTCCCAGTGGAGGTGGTAGAGATGAGGACAGTATCTGAATTCAAAAAAGCATGGGACAAACACAGAGGATCTCTAAAGGGAAAAGGAGGACTGTTAGTAGTGGTTGAGATGGAAGGGCAAACTAGATGGGCCATGTGGTCTTTTTCTGCCGTCATGTTTCTGTGCGCAATACATAGTTACCAGTGGTGTGCCCCAGGGTTATGTCCTTGGTCCGATTCTTTTTAACATCTTTGTTAGTGATATAGCGGAAGGGCTGTCGGATAAGGTTTGCCTTTTTGCAGATGATACCAAAATCTGCAACAGGGTAGACACCCAGGAAGGTATAGATAACATGAGGAGAGGGATCCTAGCTAAGCTTGAAGAATGGTCTAGAATTTGGCAGCTGGCATTTAATGTTAAAAAATGCAAGGTCATGCATTTGGGCTGCAGCAATCCAAGGGAGCAATATAGTATAGGGGGTGAAGTACTTTTGTCCACAAAAGAAGAGTGGGACCTCGGCATGATTGTGCCTGATGATCTTAAAGTAGCTAAACAGGTAGAAAAGGCGACAGCAAAAGCTAGAAAGGATGCTTGGGTGCATAGGGAGAGGAATGGCTGGCAGAAAAAAGGAGGTGATAGTTCCTCTGTATAAGTCTTTGGTGCGACCTCATTTGGAGTATTGTGTGCAATTCTGGAGACCGCACCTTCAAAAGGATATAAACAGGCTGGAGTCCGTACAGACGGTGACTACTAAAATGATTAGTGGTCTTCATTATAAAGCATATGAGGACAGACTTAAGGATCTTAATATGTACACCTTAGAGGAAAGGCGGGATAGAGGTAATATGATTGAGACATTTATATACCTCCGTGGCATAAATGCACAGGGGGAGATTCTACTTTGATTGAAAGCAAGTTCTGCTATGAGAGGACATGGGATGAGGGTGAAAGGGGATAGATTCAGGATTGATATGTGGAAATATTTCTTTACGGAAAGAGTGCTGGATCCGTGGAATAGTCTCCCAGTGGAGGTGGTAGAGATGAGGACAGTATCTGAATTCAGAAAACCATGGGACAAACACAGAGGATCTCTAAAGGAAAAAAAGGGACTGTTGTTGATGTGGAAGGACAGACTAGATAGGCCATGTGTTTTTTTCTATGTTTCTATATACTTGCAACCTGTATGTAACATATTATAAAATATGCCATGGCTTTTTATTATCTATGCAAACGATATTATGATTTATGCCCTCTTCAACATGGAACACCCAGACTACACACAGATAACAAGTTGCTTGGAGACAATAATACAATGGATAAAAAACAAAACCTAGCCGTAAGCTACAACAAAACAGAAGTTCTACGCATAACCAGGAATGCTACATTTACCCCACTCGCCATTATGAAAATACAAAACAATGATATCACCATAAAATCAGAGGTCAAATACTTAGGTGAGTACAACACCTAAGTATTTGACCTCTGATTTTATGGTGATATCACTGTTTTATATTTTCATGCATACATCAACACAATGGCAAACAGCCTACCACAAATTGAGAAATATACAGAAACTCAAACCCCTCCTCAAAGAAAGTGACTTTAGAACAGTGTGCCAAGCAGTGATAACACCCATCCTGGACTACTGCTATTTAATATACCAAGGCCTTCCAAAATGCATAACACTATCCCTCCAGATGGTCCAGAGCACAGCAGCATGAATAATCGCAGGAGCTGCATGACGTGCCCATATCACGCCCACATTAATGCAGCTATACTGGCTCCTTGTCAATGTGTGCACCAAATTTAAAATACTAGTTATCACATTCAAAATCCTCCAGAACTTATCTCCAGTGATCCTCCAACCTCTAATACAAAAAGACCCGGAGAACAGAATAAGAACGAACCATAAAAATCTACTCACCACCCCAAGCACAAATAATAAACTCAATCAACTGACCTCCCTTAGAGCATTCTCCTTATACGCTCCATTCATATGGAATGCCCTTCCATAAAGCTTGAGAGCCACAGCGCACTTATGGGACTTCAGAAGGATGCTAAAAACACTCCTTTTCACAGAACACTATGGGCACTAAATGACAATTACATGTCAGCATACCTCCCCCCACCCCTGTCTACCTAATACCCTCCACCGTCTACCTCACTACCTATAAAATTGTCTGCTGTTATCTTTCCCCCACCCAATTACCCATTACGATCCGAAATGCATGAGACGATGTAAACCATATGTTCAGTCTACTCAAAGTCCTAACCCCATTACATTATTTACCTCCAAGTTTTCTGCCCTGTTACAATGTTATAATGTAAGCTGCGGTTTGCGTTTAATCTAAACTGCTTTGCATTTATGATGGCGATTATAGAAAACTCTTTAAATAAATAAAATAAGTAAATACATGCATTCAGAGTTTTTCATAGAGAAGAACTTAGACTCGATTAGCCATTCTCTAGCTGCCTTGAATATTGTTCCACCACCTGCGCTATTGGAGAAGGCCTTGGAGGATCCCGTACTGCAGGGTTTCAAGGGCGCTCGGGCATGCTTTTCCATTCATAGGGTAATTAAATTGAAACAGAATGGGAAGTTCCGGAGGCTTGTCTGAGAGGGAGCAGGGCGATGAGTTGCTTGTACTGTATTCCACAGGAGGAGCAGGATGCCTAAGATAGATGCTTTGGTCTCGGCAATAATAAAAAAAAAGACCACGATTCTGGTGGAAGGCGGTGTGGCCCTGAAGGATCTCCAGGGCCATAAGCTGGAGTCTCTCCTGAAGCAGGCCTTTGATACTAGTGCCTTGACCTTGCAGGCCTCTATATGTGGTGCCTATGTCACCAGGGCTTCCATACACAGACTTTGGGGTTTAGCAGCACCTGGCTTGATGGCGTCAGAAGGCGCCAAGCTGGAGTCGGCCTCAGCTTATCTGGCGGATGCTTTTTACGATTTGGTATGGGTCTCGTCCACAGCCATGGCATCTATTAGATTGGCCCAGCACTTTATTTGGCTGCAAAACTAGTCAGCAGATGTTTCATGAAAGACTAGGCTCAGTAAGCTCTTCTTTAAGGGTAAGTTACTGTTTGGTGAGGCACTGGACAAGCTGGTCAAGGATCTGGGGGGGGGGGGGTTCAAAGGGGGGCTGCTTGTTGGAGGATTGCCCTAAGAGGCCAAAACAGTCTACCCCACAGAGGGGTCAACTTAGAGACTTTCGGAGGTTCTGGTCGAGCCGCTTCACTCCATATCAGAGAAGACAGTATTGAACACGGAGACAGCTCTTTCAAGGCTACAGGTGGTCCAATAGGGGTGGCTATTCTGCCCCTCAGGCCCCATCCAAGAAGCCCCAATGAGGTCAGGGAGACCGAGACAGAAGTGGTGCAATAGGCGATAGGCTACAATAATTTTATTCCATCTGGGTCAATATTGCTACCGATCAGTGAGTATTAGAGATAATCCAGGAGGGGTACATGCTGGACTTTAACTGACCCCTCTCCGAGGCCTTCGTTCTCTAGCCCTGCAAAGCCATTGCGAAGGCAAGGGCAGTTCAAGACACTCTCCAGCGCTTAATACACTTGGAGGCTGTGGTGCCGGTACCTCGAGACCAATGCGGCTTAGGTTGATACTCAATTTCTTTTGTGGTTCTCAAAAAGGAGGGATTTTTTTGACCCATCTTGGATTTCAAAAACGTAAACCGCGCACTTTTGGATGGATACTTTACTCTTGGTCATTCTAGCGGTGAGGAGAGCTCTGGATCTCACCAAGGCATATCTGGATATCCACATTCAGCCGGAACATCAACAGTTTCTGCGCTTTGCCATTGGGCCATTTCCAGTTCAGAGCATTGCCCTTTGGCCTAGCTACTGCTCAGCGCACCTTTACCAAGATCATGGTGGTGGTAGTGGCGGCTTTGCGAAAAGAAGTTATCTTGGTGCACCCGTATCTAGACAATTGGCTCATCGGGGCAAAATCAGAAGCCAAAGGAATTGCCGCCACTCGAAGGGTGGTGGAGTTCCTACAAAGTCTGGGCTGGGTGGTCAACCTTGCCAAAAATCAACTCCAGCCCGATCTACTTTGGAACTCAATTTGATACCCAGGTGGGGGTTGTCTCCCTGCCGGCAGACAGAGTGGAGAAGCTTCAGTCTCAAGTTCAACAGTTTTTGGACACTTAGTACCACGCTGTTGGTGACTTATCTCCAGCTTCTGGGATCTATGGCAGTGACCTTTGATCTGGTGCCCTGGGCTCGAAAGCACATTAGACTGCTGCAGCAGATGTTGCTTTCTCACTGGTCTCCACAGCTGCATCCATTGTCTCAGAAGTTGAAGTGTCCAAAGGACATGAGATTGAGGCTCGCCTGATAGCTATAGTTAAGATATCTGACAAGTGGGTCTTCCCCTGGAACCGCCACAGTGGATTTTAGTGATGACGGAAACCAGTCTCATGGGATGGGGAGCCCATTGTTAGTCTCAAGTCATAGAGGTACAGTGGATTTGGGAGGAGAATTCTTGGTCCATAAATCACCTGGAAATGAGAACAGTTTTTCTGGCTCTCCAGTTTTTCCACCCCCTGATAGCTCAGAAGGCAATTCAGGTGTGCTCCGACAATGCAACCATTGTGGCATACATTAACCGGCAAGGGAGCATGGGCAGTATAATGCTGGCGGAAGAGATTCATCCCTTGCTGCTGTGGGGAAAGGAGAATCTGATCACTCTCTCCCCAGCTCATGTAAAACAGGCAAAGAGAATATGCAGGCCCCCGCTAGCGTCGGGGTTGTCTGGGGAATAGCATGTGCCCTTTGCACCTGCACAGCTGATTAGTAATTCCTCTGGGTAAGTCACAAGAACTCTGTTAGCAGGAGCCTGGATAAAGCTGCCATCGGGGTTGTCCAGGGAACAGCCTGTGCCCTCATACCTGCAGAACTGATGGTAACTCCTCCCTATGACTTTTTAATTTCGCCAGGAGCCTCTCATGATGGATCTTGTCAAAGGCTTTCTGAAAATCCAGATACACTATATCAACCGGCTGACCTTGGTCTGTTTATTCACACCTTCAAGAAAATATAACAGATTAGTGAGACAAGACTTTCTTTGACTAAATCCATGTTGACTTTCTCCCATTAAACCATGACTATCTACATGTTCAGTAATTTTGTTCTTTATAATGGTTTTTTACCATTTTGCCTGGTACTAACATCAGGCTCACCGGGCTGTAGTTTCCCGGATCACCCCTTGAACCCTTTTTAAAAATTGATGTTACATTGACCATTCACCAATGTTCAGGTACTACAGATGATTTTAATGATAGTTCACAGATTACTAATAGAGGTCTGCAATCTCATATTTCAGTTCTTTCAACACCCTTGTATGTGTACCATCTGGTCCAAGTGATTTGCTACTCTTCAGTTTATCAAATAAGTGTAAATGCATCACCTTTAAATACCATTTCAGACATGGGTAACCTCCCTACATCTTCCTCAGTAAAGACCCTTGTCCTTCTATATCCAATGCAATCAGGGCCACCGCATGGCTTCTCAGCTGTTTATCTCCTATGACCCCAGTAGGCTGGGGGAGGCGGTGACTAAGCGTATGCTGTCCACCTGGGTGGCGGACTGTATCGCCCTCGCTTCTGAGCAGGTGAAGCTCCTGCTGGAGGGCTGCATCACGGTACATCGTGTCTGGGCCATGGCGGCTTTGGTGGCAAACTTACGCTCTCCTGATGGTGGACATCTGCGGGGCTGCCACCTGATCTTCAGTCCATACCTTCGCAGCCCATTACTGCCTGGAAAGAAAGTCCTGATGGGACAGTGCCTTTGGCCAGGCTGTGCTCCGTAACCTTTTCTGGGTCTAGGCAACTCCTACACTCCAACCCTTCTGTGTTCAGTGCTAGTTCATTGGACACAGGGGTACTACTGTGGTCTGTGGACATGGACCAAATTGCTGCTGCTTGCGGCTCCTCTCAGGGAGTCCTATTCTTGCTATGGGCTTTCGGTAGCCTGTAGCTGGGGAGTCCCATATGTGAGGACTGACTTCCTGCTTGTTCCCAGAGAAAGTGTAGTTACTCACCTGTAACAGGTGTTCTCCGGGGACAGCAGGAATCAGTCCTCACAACCCTCCCTCCTCCCCTTGGAGTTGCTTTTTTATCATCCTCTGTTTTTGCCGCCTTTTAGCTATGTCATCTGATTGAGCAAGATGGCACCCTTGGGCGAGAAGGGGACCATGCATGCATGGTGCCATCTGCCAAAGGCTTTCTTTGAAAACTGGGGGGATGCTTCCATGAGGGCTTTGTCGGTGCCGACGTCACCCATATGTGAGGACTGATTCCTGCTGTCCCCGGAGAACACCTGTTACAGGTGAGTAACTACGCTGAATCTAGGAGCCAGTCAAAAATCTAGGTACCTCTCTGCACCACCCCTGGAGTTCAAGACCAGGGACAGCATCCACTCCAAGGTCTAGTTCTTTTGAAACCTGATTTACTAGGACTATTTTCCTATTCTGTATCTATGGGGAAATAAAGCTAATAAATTTAGCCTTTAATCTATCACTGCACATTGCTGGCAGAAACAAGCAGCTCATCTCCTTCCCCACCAAGTTTTCCTGTCATCAGCATGCTGGCAATTCTGATACGTGATGCAAAAAGCTGTCCCTGAAGCTATTGCCATGGCCTAGGTCCTTCCCTGTCTCCTTATTTCATTCCCTTGTACTCTGCTGTCACCATCTCTCTCCCATTCCCTCGCACCCTGTCATTGCGCAGTCTCTCTCTCCATCCACCCCCATCCCCGTACCTTGTCACCCATCTCTTTCTCTTTCCTTTGTCCCTAGCAGTCTCTCACTATCATCTCCCTTAACCTTATCTCTTCTCCACCAGCCCCAATCCTCTATCCCCATTACTAGGGGTGTGCATTAGTTAGTGCACATTTGGTTCATTAGTGCACACAAATGGACTTAGCATATCTTAATTTGTTGGTTAGTGTGCTTTAATTTAGCGCAAATTTAAAATTCCCTTTTAAAACATATTGTTTGCACCTCTGGAATTTGTCAAGATAATTTAGAGGAAGGACAGTGGTGCATGGACTGCATCCTAAACCATATATACAGAGGCTGACGGGAATGTGATTTTCAAATACTTGGTTGTGAACTAGTACAGTCAGGCCCTATTCCTGCCCCTGCACTCATTCTGCTGCTGCAGCTCTATAGCAGCCTCCTGCCAGCCTACAACTCCATGCTTTTCTCGGGAAATGTTGACCCATACTCTTGTGCTCATGTTTGTTACTGAATGGTAGAGTACAGACATCACACAGCACGAGTTTGCAAATGCATGAGCATATGATAGGTTTGAGGGGCTGGGGTTGGGATGGGAGTGAACATTGAGGACTAGAGGAAAGCTGCAAGAGTGAGCATTGGGGGCTGCATAGCAAAAATTGTGAGAGTGAGCACTGGGGCTTGGGGGAGTGGTGTGAGAAGAGTGTTTATTTACCCCCTTCCCCCACAGAAGTACTGAGTTGTAATATGTGCAACCTCTGTTTCAGCAGCACTCTTCTGAATAGTGGTGGACCATTACACGTGCCCATTTAATGTATAAGGCTGGGCAGGCAGAAGTTCTCCTTTACAATATTAATGCTGCCATCCTGCAAGCTCCTCAGCCTCAAGGGGACAGGTCTGGTGGATACATTGTTCAGAGATGGTCGCCAGGATGGAGGGGGCGGCATCCCTCAGCAATTGCCTACTCTGCTTATTGGAAAATCTGTGCCTTGGTGGGAGACTGAGCAGTGGGAGCTGGAGAGATGGTGAGAGCAGTGTGAATAAGAGGAAGAAAGAACAGCAGACCTGATGTGTGGGTAGTACTTACATCTTTTAATCAAGCCTGGAAGGGGATCAGCAGCAGGCAGGCCCACCTGTTACATAAAATGTTAAGTGAAGCAGCCTGTTTGAAGATGTTGTTTTTTTTTTCTTTTACTCATTGATTTTATATTGTATTTAAAATGACTTACAAGTAACATCATTGTCTAACTTTAGTTTTTCCATGATGTGCTTAAAGCTAAAAGTTATTGCTCTCATTTTTATTTTGTAAGATTCAAGCCAGAAGCTATTGTTTTAGTCATAAAGACCCATGTAGGTCAAGTGTGTTTGTTTTTCTGGGTTCCAACAAAAAATATTTGAGAACTGCTGCTCTGGAAAAAAGAAGGGATGGGTTAATATCATATGGTACAAATATTCAAGTATCTAGCAGGTTCCTTAAAGTACTAGAGCGTATCTTTTTTCCTTAGAATGAATAGTTCAAGCACAGTGGCACATTGTAAGAGGCTGAAAGAAGGGAAACTCTCAAGGAATATGAGAGAACTTTTTTCATGGAGAAGCAAGTGGACACCTGGAACTGATTTCCAGTTAGGGTTGTATGAGTCTAAGTAGTGGGAGAATTCAAGCATGCATGGGACAAATGCCAATGGATCTGGCAGAGCTAAAATGCGAGGGGATTAGGAATGGCTGGGGATCTGCAACTTGTCAGATTAGGTGGACCAAATGGCCCATTCCTGCCCACATCATCTTTGTGTTTACTGTTCTTTAACTTGAGTCAGAAAAGCATTCATGTAATTTGATTCTGGTTGGGGGCACAATTTGCCTCAGAATGAACTGAACAGGATCAAATTTGGAGTGAAGGCTAAACATCTTCCTAGAATTTACCTTATGGAAAATGACAGAAGGTGATGGTAAATGGAGCTCACTCGGAGGAAAGGAAGGTGATTAGCGGGGTGCCCCAGGGTTCGGTCCTGGGCCCGGCACTGTTCAATGTATTTGTGAGTGATATTGCTGAAAGACTGAATGGAAAGGTCTGTCTTTTTGCAGATGACACAAAAATTTGCAACAGAGTGGACTCCCCTGAGGGAGTCCTTAACATGAGAAAAGATCTACAAAAGCTGGAAGAATGGTCAAATGCTTGGCAATTAAGATTTAATGCAAAGAAGTGCAGAGTCTTGCACTTGGGTAGCAGAAACCCAAGAGAAATGTACACGATAGGGGGCAAGAGGTTGGTGTGCACGGATCAGGAGAAAGACCTTGGTGTGATTATTTCTGTAGATCTCAAGGTGGCAAAAACAGTCGACAAGGCGGTGGCAAAAGCCAGGAGGATGTTGGGTTGCATACGAAAAGGAATTACCAGCAGAAAGAAAGAGGTTCTAATACCACTGTATAAGTCACTGGTGAGGCCTCACTTGGAATACTGTGTTCAGTTTTGGAGACCGTATCTTGCAAAGGATGTAAAAAGAATGGAAACTGTTCAGAGGAAGGTGACCAAAATGATTTGGAGCCTGTGTCAGAAGCCTTATGAGAAGAGACTTGAAGACCTAAATATGTACACTTCGGAGGAGAGGAGGGATAGGGGAGATATGATTCAGACCTTTAAATACTTAAGGAGAAATAATGAACAAACAAACCTCTTCCAAAGACAGGGAATCTGTAAAATGAGAGGGCATAACATGAAGCTGCAAGTTGGAAAATTGAAAGGCAATATCAGGAAATACTTTTTCACTGAGAGGGTGGTGGATGCTTGGAATGCCCTCCCGATGGAGGAGGTGGGGGCAAATATGGTGACAGAATTCAAAATGGTATGGGACAGACACAATGGATCCATTTATAGCAACAGAATAAAATCAAAATAAACTGAACCATCTAACTTCTCAACAAATAGGGGTGTCCTGCATGGAGCGGTGGGTTCACCCCTAAACAAAGACATGGGGTGAGGTGGCCTAAGGGGCGGCCTGCACAGAGTGGCACCTACTCCTGCCATCTTACTCTGGTCTTCTTACTGGGCAGACTAGATGGACCTTACTGGTCTTTATCTGCCGTCATTTACTATGTTACTATGACTTTAGTCTTGTGAGATTGAGGTCTTTTCCATACGGTACAGTGGAATATTTTTATGCCAGCGCGTTATTTAATGAATTTGTATAATTTTATTTTGATTGTACCCCTGCTTTGCTGTGCCTTGAAAGGCAGATAAACAAGTTTTAATAAATATTTCATTTCCATATTTCTGCGTTAGGCTGTGTCACCTAAAGTACACAACATGTTTGAACACCGACTAACTATTGAGAATAGCTGTAGTTTTCATAGTCCCTTTTTTCCTCACCTCCTTTATAGAGACAAGATGGCTGAATTCAACAGACCACAGCGCAAAATGTCCCGGACGGGGGAGAGTCTGTACCTGGTGCTAGGGCTGGAGAAAGGGGCTTCACCAGATGATATCAAGAAAGCATACAGGTAGGGGCACAAACCACTGGTAAATACACTGTTGGGACTTGAAGGCTGACTGAATTCAAGCATGATGATGTGACCAGAGAGGTTGTGGGTGCTCTCTTTTTAAATTATAAATTTCTTTGTTGAGTAGAATGACTATTGTATTTTGACAATGGATTGTGTATGTTCTGATCTAGTCTCCTCCCCTTAGTATTATGTAACATCAAGAAGCAGCATGTAGCTTGAAAAGGATCTGCTCTTTTATAGTAAGCACTAACAGATATGATCTGAAGGTCACAAGGTAGAAATATATATGTATTATAAACAACATATTTGAGAAGGAACATTTAACAATACATAGACACTTCAACAATATTGAAACATGAATTTAAATGATTAAAATTAAATAAAAATTGTTCTCAGAAAACCTGAAAAAAACGACTCAGTAGCAGGAAAAACAGTCTCTGGTGAGCTTGTTTAGTGGTCTGAGCAGACCAAGAAGCTTGGGTTCACTTCCCAGGTCAAGCTTGTTTTCCTTTGGCTAGTTATGGAAAGACAGAGCCAAGTACTATTTAGATGAGCTTTCCTAGGTGATCAGCAAGCATTGCTATGCATGGCTTTGAAGTTGGAGCAGTTCTTTTGCCTATCCTGGAGGGAGAATATTGAGTTTGTGTTTGGAGGCTTCAGTAAGAATTGGAATGGGTGAGATAAAAAGAGGGACTTTTCAGGAAAGAATTATTAGTTAACTAAACAATTGGGGAAAGTATGCACGTACACACACATCTGTGATTTTTATCTGCATTGCCTGTGTGTGTGCGCGCGTGTCTGTTTTTATTTTTATCTTTATATGTTTATTTTATTTGTTTAATTTGATGTATATATTGCTTCTCTCACTTAGACCCAAAGCAATTTCACAAAGACATCCTAAAACAATAATAAAATAAAACATTAACTGTATATGTCCATGACAAATGCAATAAAATTATTACCCCTCCGCTCCTACTTCATCCCACCCCAACCACACCCTCCACTCCATCAACCTAACCATTGCCTACCACTTGCTCCTCCAACCCTATCTAAATAAATACGTTTTGATGGCCCTTTGAAAGCTCAAATAATCCAAACAAAGCTGAATGTGCATTCCAGCAAACTGGTGCCAGCACTGCAAAGGCTCTCTTCCTCACATAACTCTGGCAAGCCTGGTCTAACCTTGAAACAGCCCACAGTTCTTAGATGGTTGAGTAAAGTGACCTTCCTAGATCAGAGGTTCCCAATTTTTTTGGTTCAGCGGACCCTTATTAGCCTTCAAAAAGTTCAGGAACCCCTATTTCATCTCTACCATTCTTCCTGGATCCCTTCTGCTCAGCATCAATTAGCCCTCTTTATTTTCCTTCCCTTTCCTGTCTCCACTAGTGTCTGTCTATCCTTTTAATCATTCCCTATCAATCTTGGTCTCTTTCTCTCTTCCTTCTCTCTACTGCCAGTTTCCTCTTGTCTCTCTCTCTTCCCGCCCCACCAACCAGTCCCCCCTGGCATATCTTTTTTTTCTCTTTTCTCTGTCCTGTTCATCTTGCTGCTCTATATGCTTGGAACAAACTACCCCGAGTCAGAATGCCAGGCTTCTTCTCTAGCCCTATTCAAATCCAGGCTAAACACCCATCTCTTTGAGGCTGCTTATGGATCCTGATTCTCCTTACTCTCTTATTCACTACATATGTGTATCTTACTATACTTTGTCCCCAGTTTTATGGTGTTCTTTGTCTCACCACTCATCACTACAACACCCCTCTACTTCTGTGCAATTGCAAACAAGCACAACTACTTATACCTAATGGCAATAAAGAATTGTTGAACAGGATTATTTTAGCTAATGCTAATTAATTATAGTACATCTACTGCTAGCATTAAATTATCTCAAATTATTAGACTATATGTAGACCAAGTTAGCGCAAGTCTTTGTAGCATACTTCTATTTTGTATCTACATTCCTTAATTTATTCTGTTTATCTACCAAATTAAAGTTACAAGCTGCCATATTCTTCACCAACTGGATATGCTATAAGCTCCATTTCGGCAGACCAACATGAGCTACATTGAAGTAATTGATAACACCAATGCTTGAGTCATTATAGCTAAATCTCTGGATGGGAGATGAGTGTAGCACTTAAGTCATCCTTTTGTTTACAAAAAGACACCTGAACCCAGGTAGATACCCGTGGTTTCATAAACAGCACAGTGTCAGTCCTTACCCTAAGTTCTTAATCTCTTGCACCCACGATAACACAACTGCCCCACACCTTTACCACATTCTCTGGCCTAGATTTATTTTCACTAGCCCACAGTGTTTCTAATGTAAGCGTTCAACTATAATCTGTGAATGTGTAGCCAATCCATCACATAAAACAATAAGTTATTCAAGATCCTCAGATCTTCTCTCTGTTACTCATTGGAAATGACTGACTTATCTTCATCAATACATCAATACAGTTGTGATCAACATTATTGGCACCCTTGCAGTGCAACCCCTTAAAAAAGTGGCCAGTGAAATGGTTTTAGACTATATATGCACCCATGTTTGATACACAAAAGAATCCAAATAAAACAAGACCGATTAAAAAAAGGAAATAGTATAAAAACTGGGACATTGCCAGGACATGATTATTTATCAGAATAAGTTAGAAACACTCCACCAAATCGGCAGACTCAAAAATCTTCTTTTATTTCATCAAAAGAGAAAAGGAGGAGAAAAGGGTCTCAGCACCTTCTGAGGTCAGAGTCATAGGCATCTGATAAACAATACTCAAGCCTTACATATCCTCATCATATCAAAGACCCTAAAAAATTCCTTCCAGTGTCTGTATCCTCTCTGTTGTTTTTAATCCAAAGAATTCAATTTCAATTTTCAAAAACCTGAATTCCTTCAGAGCATGCAAGCAGGAATGAAATAAAAGAAGAGTTGGATGATTTTTGAGTCTGTAGATTTGGTGGAATGTTTCTAGATTATTTTGATGAGTTCATCTGTTATCACTCCGGAATTGACATTTTAGATGAAGACGCAAAAACGTGAAATAAAGACCTTTTCAAGTACATTCGTAGCAAAAAACTTGTGAGAGAGTCAGTTGGTCCATTAGATGATAAAGGGGTTAAAGGAGCACTAAGAGGCGACAAGGCGATAGCGGAGAGACTGAATGAATTCTTTGCTTTGGTCTTTACTGAGGAAGATGTAGGGATGTTACCCATGACTGAAGTGGTATTTAAAGGTGCGGAAGAATTGAAGGAAATATCAATACATCGGGAAGATGTCTTACAACTATTAGATAAACTGAAGAGTAGCAAATCACCTGGGCCGGATGGTATACATCCAAGGGTGTTGAAAGAACTGAAATATGAGATTGCAGACCTGCTATCAGTAATCTGTGAACTATCATTAAAATCATCTCTAATACCTGAAGATTGGAGGATCGCCAATGTAACACCAATTTTTAAAAAGGGTTCCAGGAGTGATCCGGGAAACTACAGACTGGTGAGCCTGGCGTCAGTACCGGGAAAAATGGTAGAAACCATCATAAAGAATAAAATTACTCAGCATGTAGATAGTCACAACCTAATGGGAGACAGCCAACATGGCTTTAGACAAGGAAGATCTTGTCTTACTAATCTGTTATGTTTTTTTGAAGGAGTGAATAAACAGGTGGACAAAGGTGAGTCGGTTGATATTGTGTATCTGGACTTTCAGAAAGCCTTTGACAAGGTCCCTCATGAGAGACTTTTGGCAAAACTAAAGAGTCATGGGATAGGAGGCAGTGTACTATTGTGGATCAGGAACCGGTTAAAAGATAGAAAGCAGAGGGTAGGGCTAAATGGCTTATTTTCCCAATGGAGAAAGGTGAATAGTGGTGTACCCCAGGGATCTGTGCTGGGTCTGCTGCTTTTTGACATATTCATAAATGACCTGGAAAGTGGAATAACGAGTTAGGTTATCAAATTTGCAGATGACACAAAACTATTTAAAGTTGTTAAAACCCAAGAGGATTGTGAAAATTGCAAGAGGATCTTGATAAATTGGAAGACTGGGCATCAAAATGGCAGATGAAATTTAATGTGGACAAGTGCAAGGTTATGCACCTAGGGAAGAACAACCCAAACTATGGTTACACGATGCAAGGTTCCACATTAGGAACCACCACCCAGGAAAAAGATTTAGGCGTCATTGTGGATACCATGTTAAAACCCTCGGCCCAGTGTGCAGCGGCGGCCAAGAGAGCAAATAGAATGCTAGGTATGATAAGGAAAGGAATGGAAAATAAAACAAAAGATATTATAATGCCTCTATATCGTTCCATGGTGAGACCGCACCTTGAATATTGTGTGCAATTCTGGTCGCCGTATCTTAAAAAGGATATAGCGATTTTAGAAAAGGTACAGAGAAGAGCCACCAAAATGGTAAAGGGGATGGAAGGATACTCCTATGAAGAGAGGCTAAAAAGGTTAGGGCTCTTTAACCTGGAAAAGAGACAGCTGAGGGGAGATATGATAGAAGTCTATAAATTAATGAACGGAGTGGAACGGGTAAACGTAGATCGATTGTTTACGTTATCAGACTATAGAAAGACTAGGGGACATGCAATGAAGCTACAGGGTAAACTATTTAAGACTAATAAAAGAAAATATTTTTTCACTCAATGTGTAATCAAACTCTGGAATTTGTTACCGGAGGATGTAGTAAAGGCTATTAGTGTAGCTGGGTTTAAAAAAGGTTTGGACAAGTTCCTGGAGGAAAGGTCCATAAACCATTATTAAGAAGTGACCGAAGATATCAATGCTTGACCCAGTACAAGCATTGTGGAACTTGTGTCTCTTGGGGGAAACTGCTAGGTACATGTGACCTAGATTGGCCACTGTTGGAAACAGAATACTGGGCTTGATGGACCTTGGTCTGACCCAGTATGGCATATCTTATGTTCTTATGTTACGTGATTATTGGCACCCTTATAAACAATTCAAATCAATTTGAACAGAAGAGCTACATTCCCATTGCAGTAAAGTTAGACGCACCTGTGATCAGTTGTCAGTACTCATATGACTTGAATCAACCAATGAACAATGGCTCTAATGTTTAAAATGGCTACATTCTCTCCCTGTTCCATTTACACAATGATAAAGATAAGAGAGCTGCCAGAAAGTCATTTATCATCAAACATTAAACTTCAAAGGGGAGATACAAGACTATCTCCAAAGACCTTGGGATTCCTATGTCTACAGTTCGCAATGCTGTTAGGTTTTCTGCTCATGGAACTGTTAAGAAAAGGAAAATTTAATCTATGAAGCCTTTGAATGTTAGTGTAAACTGTTGAAAAAACACCACAAACAAAATCCAAAGAGCTTAAGGCTGACCTGGAACAATCCCGAGTGGTGGTTTCAACCCACACCATACCCCATGCACTAAACAAAGGAGGACTTCATGGGCCAAGGCCAAAGAGGAACCCACTGCTCAAAGACAGACATAAAAAGGCACACCTGATTTTTGCCCAAACCCACCTTGAGAAACCACAATCCTTCTGGGAAAATGTTCTGTGGACAGATGAAACCAAACTTGAGTTCTTTGGCAATACAGACCAGGGTTACATTTAGGGGCGAAGAAATGAAGATTATAAGGGAAAAACACCTTTTTCTACAGTTAAATATGATGGAAGTTCCATAATGTTGTGGGGCTGTTTTGCTGCCTTAGGAACTGGAGGCCTGGAATGTATTAAAAGAATCATGAAGTCAGAGGACTACCAAGTTATTTTGGAGCGAAACGTGCTACCTAATGTAATATAATAACATAGTATATGATGGCAGATAAAATCCAGCATGGTCCACCTAGTCTGTCCAGCAGGGGTGGCAAGAGTAGGCAGGGCCGTACCGATCGTGAAATGCGCCTTGTGCGACTTGCACATCGGGCGCGCCCCCCTCCCTGCACCTCCATCTAGCCACTTTATGGGGGTGGGAGAGGCACGCACCTGAAGTGCAAGTCGCCGGCACGCTAAGCAGGTCTGGTCCCTCCCGGAGGGACCAGCCCTGCTTAGCGTGCTGTGAGAAGGCTTAAGGGGCGCATTTTGGCTGTCTGCCGTTGCCTGCCGCCGCTCAGAGAAGAAAAGGTGGCGGCAGCAGGCAATGGCAGACAGCTGAAATGCGCCCCTTAAGCCTTTGCGCCCTGTGTGGCTGCACTGCTCGCACAGGGCTAGGTACGGTCCTGAGAGAGTAGGTGCATCCCTCCAGCAGGACAATGACACAAAACATACATCCAAAGGTACAAAAGAATGGTTAAAAAGGAAAAAAATGAACTGTTTTAAATTGGCCAGCAATGAGTCCTGATCTCAGTCCAATCGAGAACCTTTGGAAAGAGCTGAAATATGCCATTGGTAAAAGGAATCCTGGAAACATTTATGAGCTGGAACAAATCACAGTTGAAGAGTAGAAGAAACTACCAGCAGACAGATGTACGAAACTTAAAGATTGCTTCAAGAAACGTAGGGAGGCTGTCATCACTGCCAAGAGTTATGCAACCAAATATTAGTGAAGGGTGCCATTAATCCTGTCCAGGTCATATTTCGTTTTGTTTCCTCAGAAATTGCTACGTTTAAGTTGCACAGAGATTTTTTTGTTGTTGTTTACCTTTGAACATACTATTAAAATAATATGACACACAGTTCCAATTATTTCTCAGTGCATTGTACACAACATACCTAAAATTCAAGGTTGCCAATAATATTGACCACAACTGTACACAACTTCACACCCCATCATGCTTGAAAAGCTCACATAATAGTTTTAAATAAATGTTAAAAAGGTGACCATATTGGTGACCAAAAGGTGACAGATCTACTGACCCAGCATCAAATGCTGAGGCCTTGATTTAAGAAAGGGACTCAACCACTTCCAAACAGTTCCCCCTCACTTCAGTATTCCACAGCAACTGCAATAATAATTAATGGTCTACTGTGGTGAAGGCAGCGGTAAGATTTAGTATAACCAAAGCTACCATCTCTCCCCTCTTCTATCCATATCACAGTCAACACAGTCTCTCTTCCGTGAGCCTTTTGGGACCCTGTGTGATACTCATCTAATCAGCTCCCAAGGTCTAAGAAATCCATAAGTTCTACTAATTTTTCAAGAAACCTTCTCTAAAAATGGTATATTTAATGCCTGGATGGTTTCAACATTTTCATCAAGGATGTCTGCAAATAAACCTTCCTTTAAAGAGCTCCTTACAATTGCTGCAGTCTATTCCAACACTGGTTCCCGTGCACCTTTTAGCAACTAGGGTGGATCTTAGTCACCTTCACAGTATGTCTGTTTCAACTTCTAGAGATCTTTCTGTAATTGTCCTGCAACCAGTGTTTTAAATTACTCCCATACCTCACCATTTCTAGGCCCATCCAAAACTCTGTGTGTATGTGTATCTGTTTTGTGTATGTATGGGCGAATGTGCCCATCCATGTGTGTTGGAGTATGTGTACTTAAATCTGTGTTATCTTTCTGTGCCTTTGTGATTGGGAAAGGAGAGGAGGGCAGTTTGAAAGATGCAATTCCTTAATCACTTTGGTAGAGTGAATTGGTATATGTATGCTTCAGTTGCTGGAACTGATTTTTCCATAGAAATATATTGTAATGTGTGTGGGTGGGGGGAGGGGGCTTCATTTTTATGCTACTCCACTTCACTTGTACATTACAGGAACTTCCTTCAACTCCCTTCCTGTGACTTGAACTGCCTTCCAGTGCTCCTGCCCCCAATAGTCTGCTATTGGCTGGATCCTATTCACAGTCTCTGCTCATACAAGAAGTAGGCAGGGCAGGCTCACTCACACAGAGGGGAGTATTGGAGAACTGCAGATAGTGGTTTTAAACTTTGAAAAACGGTCAGGCACATTAGCTCCTTGTAGAGTCTGGGCATTAGTGCAAAATCTGAAGCTTGTAAAAAGCCAGTTAGCAATCCTAACCATCTGAGTTCTGAGCACATCTCACAGAAGCCTCCCTAAACCTTTGGATACAAAGTATGTTCATAGTTAGTGCCTTAACCCATTTCTGCTCATGAGAAGATATTGGTTGGCAGTACACACAGCAACTAATAAGAAGACTCGGCAATTCATTCAATAGTTTTCACAGAATTAACAACAAAAATAATGAAATGTAGATCAGAATGACTGACTAATGCAGCTTATCATGGACAGGGAATTATTTGCAATCTGTGTCTGTGTATGTATATATCTGTCAGCGTGTGCTGAGGATGTGTTAGGAGAAAGTTGTAGGGAGAGCAGTTTGCAATGTGGTGGTCCAGTTCGTGGGGGGGGGTTACAGTTTAGGGGGCTGGTGTGGTCGTTCCAGGGAGGGGGCACTGTGGGGAGTTGGGGGGCATTGTGGTGGGGCTAGATTTGGGGGAGGGATAGTTTTGAAAGGAGAAATTCACAAACTGCCATGTTTGACTGTATAAGTTTCTATGCTGCAGAAGCTGGAGCTGCTCCCACCGAAATACATTGGGCCATTTTTTTGGGTGTGGGGAGCTTATTTTTCTGAAATTCCTGCTCTGCTCTGATCTAATGTACCCTTTAATTTTTGGACAAAGCAGGATAGCGAGTTCTCGCCTGTAGGTAACGTCACTGTCAGATTTCTGTGGTGAGAGCAACTTCCCAGCTTGAGTTTTCTCAAAAGATTTTGAAAGTGCTGCACCGTGCATGTGTGTGCCTGTTTCCACTAGTCTTTTTTTTTTTTTTCCCCAGAGCTGATTAGTCAGGTCTTTTCTCCTCACCTTCAACAATTTGGTATTTATTATCACTTTCCTCGCCTTCAGTAATTTGGTATTTATTATCACTGTCTTCTTTAATTTTCTGTCTTTTTGCTGTCTCTGCGCTGTGGTGCCCATTTCCATTAGATTCTTAGTCATGTTTTTCAGATACATATATGTATGTATTTTATTTAACCAGTTTTATATACTGCTTTATCATTCCAAGGAAAAAAGAGGAATGTTGTAGTGGTTGATATGGAAGAACAGACTAGATAGGCCATGTGGACTTTTTCTGTCATGTTTCTATGTTTCTGTTTCTTTGTTTACAGTTAACATTGAACAATGACAATTACATCGGAACAGTTACATAGTGAACGAGAAACAAGGAACTTGGGAGGGATCAAATAACTTGGAGTTACAGGGTGGCAATAGATTAGCTGTGATGCATTTGATAAGTGAGGGATTATCCGTCACCATCCGGCCCAAAAAAGCTGATGAACAAGCATGTTTTTCGTTTTTTGCATAGCTCAGGTACAGTCATGGAGGATCTTAAGTGTTCGGGGAGTGAGTTCCAGATTGTGGGTACAAATAGGATGAAGGCTCTGTTGCATGTTTGTTGAGTGCTTTTGGTCTTTATAGCTGGGATAGAAAGAAGGTTTTCACTGTTGCATCTTCATGATGTTGTGCCATAATGTTTGTTTGTTTTGTAGTTTGGTTGAGGACTGGTTTTGCAAGAGTTTGAAGATGGAGATGACTACCTTGTATATTCTTTGGGATATAGGGAGCCAGTGGAGGGATTTTAAGATGGAGGTGATTTGGTCATATCTGGATGAGCTGCTGGTGATTCTGGCATCAGTATTCTGGACCATTTGTAATGGGTAAAGGGTTTGTTTGGGAAGGCCTTGATACAGAATATTGTAGTAATCTAGATATGATGTAATTATGACTTGGGCATACGTTTTTATTAATTAATTAATTAATTTATTTAGCTGTATTTATATCCCGCTTTTCACCGGGTCAAAGCGGTCAATTGGGGGATACATTTAACACGAGGGGATATGAGACACATACGCTAATACTTACAGGGAACATGGGCAATGGAGGGTTAAGTGGCTTGCCCAAGACCACAAGGAGTGCCTGTAGGACTAGAAATCCCAGTCCCTCCGGCCTGAGATTGCTATCCCCAGGTGGGACTTGAACCCCCGGCCCTCCGGCCTGAAGTACCTTGTCCTAACCACTAGACCACTCCTCCCTGCCACTCCTCCCTTCAAATGGTTTTGAAGTCATTTGGGTCCACTAGGGGGTGCTGGTCCGGTAGGATTCTTAGCTTGTGGTATGCAGTGTTAGTAGTTCTTTTAATGTGGGAAAGCATGTTCAGGTTCTGGTCTAGTGTGATGCCCAGATATTTGACCTCACTTTTGATATCCAGATCTCTGTCATTGATCCTTAGCTTTGCTGGATGGATGAAGGTTATGTCACGTGGAGAGATTCAGATTTGTTGTAGTTTACTGAGAGGTTGAGGGTTGCTAGGTATTGAGTGATAGAAATATAGAAACTGGGCCCATCTAATATGCCATTTCATATCGACTACAATAGTCCCCTTTTTGCATTTAGAGATCCTCTGTGTTTGTTCCATGCTTTTTTGAATTCAGATACTGTCCTCGTCTCTATCACCTTTACTGGGAGACTATTCCACGCCTCTACCACTCTTTCCATAAAGAAATATTTCCACATATTACTCCTGAGTCTATCTCCTTTCACCCTCATCCTATGTCCCCTCGTAGCAGAGCTGGCCTTCAATTGAAAGAGACTCTCCTGTACATTTATGCCATGGAGATATTTAACTGTCTCTTTCCTTATCGTCACTTCAGTCCAGTCCCTTAACTTCTGGGTTGCGCAACCCTTCCAGCAGCTTGGAGGCTGAGCCCATCATTTTTTTCGATGATGGTGTGGTATAAATACCACTGGCACCACTAATCTCGGCCTCCAAGCAGCTGGAAGGTTCCTGTAAGCCAGAGTGCTTACGGGGTCTTAGTTTTGCAAGGGATTATTTTTAGCTTTCATTTATTTATTTAATTTATTTCATTTGTTTCTTTGAATTCATTCATCTCCTTTTAGTTCTTTAGTTAGAGAGCTGTACCTTTTAAGTTTTCTGTTCCCTCTCCTCCTCTCCCCCCCCCCCTCGGCCTCCTGGCAACCCTGCTCCCTTGCGGCCCCGGAGGAGGAGGTTTACCTGGTTAGCGGGGAGGATCGGAGAGCTCTCCTCCCGCTCACTCAGCTGCCCGACGCCAGAGGTCCCTCTGACAAACGCCTACTTCTGCCTCGCGCCGAAGCCCCTTAGGCGGCTGAGCGCTGGAGGCACCACCGGGAATTCTCTCGGCGGCATTTCTGGCCTCGCGCTACAGCCCCACGGGGTGCAGAGCGTGAGAATATTCACCGCTGGAGCTCCGGCAGAGAGCCTGTGGTGCATCGGCGTTCACACAGCCGCCACCCGTAGCTCGGGCCTTCACGTGGCTGCGGCCTACCACGTGGGGACCAGCTGAGGACGGCTGCTTCCCTCGTTTCCAGGACAGAGCGCTCCAGAACTGCAAGTATCAGATAGAAAAGTCCTCTAGTTTTAACGTTTTTAAAAGTAAAGAGTAAAGTTTTATATTTTTGGTTTTTTGTTTTAATGGTGTAAGTAAAGAGGGACGCTGAGAGCCACTTATTTTGGTTCAGGGCACAGGTTTACCATTATTTAGCCTTGTTATTGTATTTTAAGTTGATTTATATTTGATTACTCTACAGAAGTTTAATTTTCTAAATTAATTTCATTACGAGGGGGCATGACGGGTAAGCTGCGGTGTCCTTCTTGCGGCACCCGTAGAGGGACAGCATCGGAAGCAGGGGTCTGCAGAGGTTGTGCAGCAGAAGCTGCCTCCGTGGAAAAAGAAATCCACTTGAGCATGACTCCAGCTTCTCAGGGGTCAGGGGACCTTCTGGAAGGGGGAAGGGAATCCCATTCTCCCCTGCCCTCATCCTTAGATGTTCCAGGCCCTTCCCGGTCTCCCCCCCCCCTCCTTCCTCAGGGGCGGAGGGAGACTGGGGTCACTTTTCACCAGAATTTGTTCTTCTATTACACAAGGCCTATTGCTTGCGCAAGCAGGGAGTAACAGAGCCAGTGGCAGTGAGGGACAGCTCGAACGCTGGAGCAGGGAATTCTAGATCTCTTGACTCTGGGCCTCCTCCCAAGTGCCCGAGTCTGTTGGGCAAGGAACCTTTTGAGTCCCCGCCTCAGGACACCCCTCATGAGGAGTTCTCTGACAAAGAAGGGGTGGAGGACGGGGAGGAGCTCGAAGAGGGAGAGATCCCGGAGGAGGACCAATCCCGCATAGTCCGAGTTTTTCGGCAAGAGGAGCTCCCGGCGTTAATAAGTGAGTCTCTAAAGGTGCTCAATATGTCCTCAGAGACTCCTACAGATGAAGAGGTTCTGGAGGATCCCTTGATCCAAGCCGTCAGGAGATCTCAGAAGGTGTTCCCAGTTCATAGAGTGGTACGTCAGATGATCCAGGAAGAATGGAACCAGCCAGAGTCTACCCTGAGAGGAGTTCGGGCGATGTCCCGTCTCTACCTATTACCTGAACCAGACAAAGATCTACTGAAGTTGCCTAGGGTGGACGCGGCGGTCTCGGCGGTAACAAAGAAGACGACTATCCCGATCGAGGGCGATGCGGCCCTGAGAGACAGTCAAGATAGAAGACTGGATACCCTGCTAAAGCAAGCCTTTGATGTTAGTGCCCTCGCCTTACAGGCATCAGTTTCAGGGGCTTGGGTAGCTAGAGCCTGTCTGAGGTGGTCTCAACAGCTGCATCTGGCTGACAGTCCCTCAAGCGACGATCAGACAGTGGCATCTAAGTTAGAGTCCGGTTCGGCCTACTTAGCAGATAGCCAGTATGACCTCATTAGGAGCCTGGCAAAGAATATGGCCTCGGTCGTTGCAGCCAGAAGATACCTGTGGCTACGTAACTGGGCAGCGGATGCATCTTCAAAGGCGCGCCTGAGTCGACTTCCTTTCAAGGGAAAACTATTGTTTGGAGAAGACCTGGATAAGTTAGTAAAGGATCTGGGAGAATCGAAAGGAGGCAGGCTCCCTGAAGATAGACCAAAGCTGGGCCGCTCAGTGGCGCCGGTCCGGAGTCAGCCGAAGGACTTCCGAAGATTCCGACAGCCCAGACCGAACCCCTTTCCCAGGGGCCGCTTTTCTTCCAGGGGTCAAAGTTTCAGAGGGTTTCGCGGGGCAGGCAGAGGTTTTGGGGCCTCTTCCTCCTCCTCGGAACCTAGAAAATCACAATGAGAGGACGGGGGTCCAGGAGGGAGTTCTGCCAGTAGGAGGTCGGTTAAGGCAGTTTCTCCCCGCCTGGTCCCGGGTCACATCCGATCAGTGGGTCTTAGAAGTGATCCGAGAGGGCTACGCTCTCGAGTTCGCAAAGCGAGTAACCCCAGCCTTTATTCAGTCCCCCTGCGGCCCTCCAGAAAAGAAGGCGGTGGTGGAAGTCACTCTTTCAAGGCTTATAGCGCTAGGAGCGGTGGTGCCTGTCCCACAAGATCAAAGAGGGTCCGGTCGATACTCCATTTATTTTGTAGTCCCAAAGAAGGAAGGTTCCTTCCGCCCAATTCTGGACTTAAAACAAGTCAATCGTTGTCTCAGAGTTCCTCACTTCCGCATGGAAACCCTGAGGTCGGTGATTGCGGCCGTTCATCAGGGAGAGTTCCTGACATCCCTAGATCTGACAGAAGCATACTTGCATATCCCGGTCCGGAAGTCACATCAGCAGTTCCTAAGATTTGCCGTCCCAAGAGGCCACTTCCAGTTCCAGGCGCTCCCCTTCGGCCTAACAACAGCTCCAAGGGCGTTCACTAAGGTAATGGTGGTAGTGGCCGCAGCTCTTCGAAAAGAAGGAATCCTAGTCCATCCTTTCCTAGACGATTGGCTGATCCGAGCAAAGTCAGAAGCGGAGAGCTGCTCGGCGACGGCCAGAGTCGTGGATTTTCTGGAAAAGCTGGGGTGGGTCATCAATCGGGCAAAGAGCAGTTTAATTCCCACTCAGGAGATAGAGTACCTCGGAGCTCGGTTCGACACCAAAGAGGGAAGGGTGTTCCTGTCGAAGCAGAGGTCAGTCGACCTGAGGAATCTCGTCTCCCATTTTCTATTTACGAGATGTCCCTCGGCTTGGCAGTACCTTCAGCTACTGGGTACCATGGCAGCGACATTAGAAGTTGTACCGTGGGCCCGGGCTCATATGCGATCTCTCCAACGCACCCTGTTGCGGCAGTGGTCCCATCAGCATCACCCCTTATTCAAACGGATTCCCTGCCCCCCCCCAGATCAGGAGGTCTCTACGGTGGTGGAGAAGCACAAGGAACCTGGAACGCGGGATGCCCCTCGATCCTCCACAATGGATTCAACTGATGACGGATGCAAGTTTAGCAGGCTGGGGGGCTCACTGCGAGGGGCAGTTCGCCCAAGGCCGCTGGACTCCGAGAGAGTCGCAGTGGGCAATCAACAGATTGGAGTTGAGGGCAGTAACCTTGGCTCTCCGGGCATTCGAGCTCCTGCTGCGTCAAAGGGCAGTCCGCGTCCTGTCCGACAACGCCACTGCGGTGGCCTACATCAACCGTCAAGGGGGAACAAGCAGTCCGTCCTTGGAGAAGGAGGCGGATATCCTCTTGCAGTGGGCCGAAGTCCATTTGCTGGCAATATCGGTGCAGCAGGCCGGAACAGACAACGTGACTGCAGATTACCTCAGCAGGTTCAGGATAGACCACGGAGAGTGGGAGCTGGCGCAAGAGGTGTTCGAACGAGTGGTTGCCAGCTAGGGGAGTCCAATCATGGATCTCATGGCTCGGTACTCGACCGCGAAAGCGAACCGGTTTTTCAGCCGCAGAAAGGAAAGGATGTCCGAGGGCTTGGATGCCCTGGCCCAAAGTTGGCCTTCAGAGGGCCTTCTCTACGTGTTCCCTCCCTGGGCGCTCATAGGGAGGGTTCTACGGCGGGTGGAAGCCCACCACGGTTTGGTAGTTCCTGAGCGGTCCTCCAGTTTAGTCCTCCACATCCGGGTAGCGCACCTCCTCCTGCAGCACGGAGACTGGACCAATCAGAATCTTGCTCTCATGAAGTATCCTGCTGGAGCTCCCATCAGCCCCCCAGTGTGTCCAGTCTCCGTGCAGCAGGAGGACTTGTGAGCCTGGTGCTGGGCTCACTTAGTGACTTTGAGGCAACACTAGTTAGCTTTCCTTGGGGTTTCTTGTTTATTTCCTTCTATATATTTTTCTTTTATTTTGGTGGCTGTCCCTTTAAATTTCGTGCTAAAGCTATCTAAAGGGGGGCCGTTTGAGGAGCCGAATCTGCCCGCTTCTTCTCCCAGCGTCGGTGGGTGAGCTGCAGGCAGCAAGTGACTGTAAATCTCCCTCCTGGACAGTACGGGGGTGAGATCAGGTCTGTGCAGCCCCGTTGCTTCTTGTCACGCCGGCTGTATGATTTTCACGGCTGTGGCTGACTTCCACTCTTTGTGAGTTTTTCTCCATGATCGGGGCTGTCCCGCGGTGCTGCTTCCCCTTAGCGGTTCTTCAGCGTTCAGCTTTCTGGCAGCCAGCGGTGAGTCACAGAGCACCGGCAGTGCTTTAGAACGGCGTTATTTATTTTGGGTTGTTTTTTTTCGTCGAGCTGCTGATCGCGCTAATTTCTTTGTTATTTTTCTTTTTCCCGCCATTTTTTTACTTTAGCCTTTGGTGCCGGCGGCCATTTTAACGCGCCGGCGTCTTTTTCTTTTTTCCGCCGTTTTTTTCTCTTTCTAGGGGCTGCTGCGGGTGTCCGATCCTGATTTCGTTCCCTTTTTTTTCTCAGGCCTGGGGCCCTGCTCTCCATAGGCTTCATTTCTCCTACCAACGAGCTTTAAAAAAAAAAAAAAAACGGAACCAGAAAAGTTGAACACTTTTGTGGAGGCCTTTGCTCCTGTTTGGCCTGCTGGCTCCTGGCTTCGATGTCGGCAAGGCCACAATGTTTAGTCTGTGGTTCTCGCAGAGGGGCTGTATCTGAGTCCGGGGTTTGTAAGGGCTGCACGTCAGTCTCCTCTGACCTTGAACTCCAGATGGACGGCAAGGCTTTGTTGGACCCTGGAAGTCCGGCCCGGCAGCCTGACAGGGTGCCGTCTCCAGGCTCTCAGACCCCAGTCTCTCCTGTGCCGTCCAAAGGGCAGGGAGTTCCTTTGCCCGAGGCTCCGTCGGGTCCTTCCTCGATGGATTTTTCACCAGATTTTGTTCTGTTGATGCATCAGGCTTTCTGCCTGGGCCGTCTGGGTAAGCTGCCAGAGGCCAGGGCCTCTCCGTTGTCCCTCCCCTCCCGTTTAGGTGAGGAAGGTCAGCGGACTGTCTCTAAGCCAGCTAAACGCTCTCGCTTATCTTTTGAGAGTGAGGACGTTGAATGGCCGGAGCCTGATCTGGCAATGGAGACCGAAGACATCGGTGAGGAATTGGAGGAAGGGGAAATTCCGGATCCCGAGGATCAGGCACGGATCATTCGGGTGTTTCGGAGAGAGGAGTTGGTTCTGTTGATTACGGAGTCTCTTCAAACGCTCAATCTGGCATCAGTTCCTTCGGCGGAAGAGGAGGGTCTGGAAGATCCCCTCATTCAAGCCGTGCGAGACTCTCAAGTGGTTTTTCCAGTGCATCGCGTGGTGGCTCAGATGATTCAAACTGAATGGGATCAGCCCGAGTCCGGTCTAAAGGGTATTCGTACGATGAACCGGTTATATCCTCTAGCTGACAAGGACAAGGACAAGTTTAGATCTCCGCGAGTTGACGCCCTGGTATCGGCGGTCACCAAGAAGACTACGATTCCAGTCGAAGGCAGTGCGGCTTTGAAGGATACGCAGGACAGGAAGGTAGATGGTTTGTTAAAGCAGGCCTTTGAAACTAATGCCTTGTCTCTGCAAGCCTCTATTTGTGGAGCCTGGGTGGCTAGAGCCTGTTTAAGATGGGCCCAACGTTTAGGACAAGACTCCAACTTCGACCAGCAGAAATTGTTAGAGGTGACTCGTTTGGAGTCTGGATCAGCTTACTTGGCGGATGTTCATTATGATTTGATTCGAACATTGGCTAATAGTATGGCTTCCTTGGTTGCGGCGCGCAGATCTATTTGGTTGAGGAATTGGGCTGCGGACGGTTCCTCTAAGTCGCGCCTCAGTAAATTACCTTTTAAAGGGAAGTTATTATTTGGTGAGGATTTGGATACGTTGGTGAAAGATTTAGGAGACTCGAAAGGTGGTAGACTGCTGGAAGATAAGCCTAAGCTCGGCAGGACTTCGTTGGTCCCGCGAGGTCCGCCTCGGGACTTTCGCAGATTTCGGTCGTCCCGTTTGTGGAGGTCCCAGCGTGGTCGCTTTGGGTACCGCTCTCAAGGATTTTGCGGCTTCTGGGGTGCGGGCAGGGGATTTGCCCCTGCAGCGTCTTCGTCTTCCTCCTCCTTCTCTCGCAAGCCGCAATGATGCCAGGCAGCTTCCAGAGGAATGTCCGGTTATCGGGGGTCGTCTTCGGAACTTCTTGCCGTCCTGGTCCCGGATAACATCCGATCAATGGGTGTTGGAGGTCATCCGAGAAGGCTATGCCCTCGAGTTTGCCTGTCCCCTTCGGGATTCCTTCGTTCTGTCTCCCAGCAAAGGCCCGCACAAGGAGCAAGCGCTTCGCTTGACGTTAAATCGGCTTGTCGCCTTGGGGGCGGTGGTTCCCGTTCCGGCTGCTGAGCGCGGTCTGGGGCGTTACTCTATTTATTTCGTGGTGCCAAAGAAAGACGGTTCCCTACGGCCTATTCTAGATCTCAAGGGCGTCAATCATTGTCTCCGAGTACCTCATTTCCGCATGGAAACCCTCCGGTCCGTCATTGTGGCGTTCCGTCGAGGGGAGTTCCTCACCTCTCTGGATTTGTCCGAGGCTTATTTGCACATTCCTATCCGATTGGTCCACCAGCGTTTCCTGCGGTTCGCGTTCCCCTGGGGTACTTTCAATTTCAGGCTCTGCCCTTCGGGTTGGCGACGGCTCCGCGTACATTCACCAAGATCATGGTGGTGGTGGCCGCGTCTTTGCGACGGGAAGGCGTCCTGGTCCACCCTTATCTGGACGACTGGTTAATTCGTGAAAAGTCCAAGGAAGAGAGCTTACGGGCTACAAGAAAAGTGGTGGCTCTCCTGCAATCTCTCGGCTGGGTGGTAAATGCACAGAAGAGCCAGTTGGTACCGACTCAGTGTCTCGAGTATCTCGGAGTTCAGCTCGACACGGCGAGAGGGTTGGTTTGCTTACCGCCCCGGCGTGTTCAGGCCTTGCAAAGTCTGGTGCGCACTTTCCTCGGGATGTCCGCTCCTTCTGCTTGGTGGTACCTGCGCGTTTTGGGGACGATGGCGGCTTCTCTGGAGGTCGTTTCTTGGGCCAGGTTTCACATGCGTCCCCTCCAGAGAGCCCTCTTGCGCTGTTGGTCGAACCAGATGGAGTCTCTCAACAAGCGCTTACCATGCCCGCTCCGGGTTCGTCAGGCTCTGCGATGGTGGAGGTGCTCCCGGACGTTGCGTGCGGGGCAGCCCTTGGAACAGCCTCGGTGGATTCCGGTGATAACGGATGCCAGTCTCCTCGGCTGGGGTGCCCACTGCGAGGGTTGTTTCGCGCAGGGGACTTGGTCGGCCCAGGAAGCCTCCTGGTCGATCAATCGGCTCGAGCTTCGCGCGGTGCGGAGAGCGCTAGAAGCCTTCGAATCGACTCTACAGGGCAGAGCGGTCCGAGTGCTCTCGGACAATTCGGCGGCGGTAGCGTACATCAACCGGCAGGGCGGCACGGGAAGCGTGACCTTGGAAGACGAGGCGGAAGCGTTGTTCCAGTGGGTCGAGCTCCGTCTGTCGGCATTGTCGGCAGCGCATATCGCAGGAAAAGACAATGTCATGGCGGATTTTCTCTGCAGGGTGCGTGTGGATCCCGGAGAGTGGGAACTGCACCCACAGATCTACGCGCAGATAGTTCGCCGGTGGGGGCCTCCGCTGATGGACCTCATGGCAACTTTTCAGTCGGCCAAGACGGGCCGCTTCTTCAGCAGGCGGGGGGAACCCATGTCCGAGGGGATAGACGCCCTCATTCAGCCGTGGCCGGGGGACGGTCTCCTCTATATCTTTCCGCCGTGGGCGTTGATCAGCAGAGTCATCCAGCGCATCGAGGCGCATTGCAGTCTGGTGTTACTCGTGGCTCCGGATTGGCCCAGATGTCCCTGGTATGCAGATCTGGTACGTCTGATCGACGGGCTTCCCTGGCGGCTTCCGGTTCGGCCGGATCTGCTGCTTCCGGGTCCGCTACGGATGCCTCAGGTGGCTCGATTCTCGCTTATGGTTTGGCCATTGAAAGGGCTTGCTTGAGGAAGAAGGGCTATTCTTCAGCAGTTATTTCTACTCTGCTGCGAGCTCACAAATCTTCCACCTCCCTCGCTTATGTGCGCGTTTGGCGCATTTTTGAGGACTGGTGTTCGCGTCGTGGAGTCCGTGCGGTGACGGCTTCTATCTCCATGATTCTCAATTTTTTGCAGGACGGCTTTGATAAGGGACTAGCCGCCAGTTCCTTAAAGGTTCAGCTGGCGGCTCTCGCATGCTACAGAGGCAAGGTGCTGGGGGTCTCGCTGGGGATGCACGCGGACGTCCGACGTTTTCTGAAGGCGGTCTTCCGACTGCGGCCTTCGGCAGGATTGTTGTTCCTCCTTGGGATTTGAACTTGGTCCTGCAAGCCTTGGCTCGTCGGCCCTTTGAACCGTTGCGTCATGCGTCGGTTAAGGATCTGACTCTGAAAACTGTTTTTCTCGTAGCCATTTGTTCAGCACGGCGCATTTCGGAACTGCAGGCTTTTTCTAGAGATCGCGTGGTTTTGTGGCCGGTGCCCTCTTTTCTCCCGAAGGTGGTCTCTCCTTTTCATCTGAATCAGTCCGTCTTTCTTCCAGTGTTTCACTCTAACGCAGCAGGTGATTCGGTGGCCGGATTGCATCGCTTGGATGTCCGGCGGGTGCTGCGTCGTTATTTGAAGGTTTCGGAAACCTTCCGTAAGTCGGATCGCTTGTTTGTACTCTTTGGCGGGGTGCGCAAAGGCGAAGCTGCGGCGAAGTCGTCTATTTCTCGGTGGATTAAGGAAGCGATTTCCTCCGCTTATCTTGTGCAGGGGCGTGAGGTCCCGTTGGGGTTACGTGCTCACTCTACTAGGGCGCAAGCGACGTCGTGGGTGGAACATGCTCTAGTTCCGCCGGTGGAGATTTGCAAGGCGGCTACTTGGTCGTCCCTCCATGTTTTCAGCAAGCACTACCGCTTGGATGTGTCGGTCTCTCGGGATTCTTGCTTTGGGTCGGCGGTTTTGCGCGCCGGTTTGCAGGTTCCCGCCCGTTCCTAACTGCTCTATTACATCCCGGATGTGGAGGACTAAACTGGAGGACCGCTCAGGAAATGGAAATTACACTTACCTGGTAATTGTAGTTCCTGAAGGGTCCAGTTTAGTCCTCCCTCCCTTCTCTCTGTCATTTCTGTTTCTGTCGGCGCGCTTGCTACTGGGCAACGGTGAGTCCTATCAGACATTTTTGGGGAACTCTTCTGTTGGGGGTTCCTTGGGCTTTTCCGTATTGCCGTGCCATGTCAGTTCCTTCCTTATTATCGCTTGCTGCCTGTGGTGTCAGGTAGGCGGAGGAGCCGCGGTGCAGAGTCTTGGCTTCCTCGTTTGGGGAGGGGGTCATTGTAACTGTTCAGGGGTTTCATTGGGATATAGTTACTATATAGTTGCTATTTTTATTTCCTTCATTTGTTGCTTCTTTAAGTCTGCTTTGTTAATAGTTCACTGGGGGGCTGATGGGAGCTCCAGCAGGATACTTCATGAGAGCAAGATTCTGATTGGTCCAGTCTCCGTGCTGCAGGAGGAGGTGCACTACCCGGATGTGGAGGACTAAACAGGACCCTTCAGGAACTACAATTACCAGATAAGTGTAATTTCCATTTCTCATAGCCCCGGATTGGCCTCGACGTCCTTGGTATGCAGACCTCGTGAGGTTGACGGCCGATCGCCCGTGGCGGCTCCCCTGCAAGAAGGATCTCTTGCGGCAGGGCCCGGTATGCATGCCCCACGTGCGTCTGTTCTCGCTTACGGCCTGGCTATTGAAAGGGCGCGGTTCAGGAAGCGGGGGTATTCCGTATCAGTAATTTCGACTTTGTTGAGCACTCGAAAACGCTCCACCTGCCTTTCTTATGTGAGAGTTTGGCGTATCTTTGAGGCCTGATGTACAGAGCGTCAGATCAGGCCCCTATCAGCTTTAGTCCCCGAGGTCCTGGAGTTCTTGCAGTCGGGCTTCGAGAAGGGTCTAGCTCCTAGCTCCTTGCGGGTCCAGCTAGCAGCCATCTCTTGCTATAGGGGGAAGGTCAAAGGCAAGTCTCTAGGGGCCCATGCAGATGTGAGCAGGTTTCTCAGAGCGGTTAGAAGGTTACGTCCCCAGCAAAGATCCGTTATTCCTCCTTGGGACCTCAACCTAGTCTTTGAATGCCTTATCCGGAGAGCCCTTCGAGCCGCTGAAGAGGTCCTCCCTGAAAGACTTGACCCTAAAGACGGTATTTTTGGTGGCAATTTGTTCGGACAGACGTGTTTCAGAGCTTCAGGCATTGTCTTCTCAACCTCCTTTTCTCTCTTTCTTTGGAGATAAGGTGGTCTTGCGTACAGTTCCTTCCTTCTTGCCTAAGGTCATCTCCCCTTTTCATGTAAACCAGTCGGTGTCTCTTCCGTCTTTCTCGGACAAGGGTCAAACAGGCGACGGGGAAAAGCTTAGGCTTCTAGACGTGCATAGGGTGTTGAAGCGTTACCTCTCCCGCATGGCGCCTTTCCGAAAGTCCGAACGCTTATTCGTTCAATTTGGAGGGCCGCATAAGGGAGAGGCAGCGGCCAAGGCTTCCATTTCCAGGTGGATCAGGGAGGCGATCGCCTCCGCCTATATCCTCAAAGGGAAGCAGGTCCCAGGGGGTCTTAGCGCACATTCAACTAGAGCGCGAGCCACTTCCTGGGCTGAACATAGTTTAGTACCGCCGCTGGACATTTGCAAAGCGGCTACCTGGTCGTCCCTGCACACCTTTACCAAGCATTATAGACTGGATGTCCAAGGGGCGACGGATGCCAGGTTTGGCAGCGCGGTCCTTCGGTCCGGTATAGCGAACCCCGCCCAGTCTTGAACTGCTCTGTTACATCCCAGAAGTTAAGGGACTGGACTGAAGTGATGATAAAGAAGAAGTAATTAGTCCTTACCTGCTAATTAGTGTTCCTGAAGGAAATTCAGTCCAGTCCCTGATCCCACCCGAGTTCTGTGATTTTCAGTTGATGGACCGAAGACAGAGTACAGAGCTAAATCGTAGGGTTCTTTGCATAGGGCCCGGAGGGCATGACGGCCCGCAAGAAGAGGGCCTGCTGGGAAGGGGAAAGGCCTTTTCGGCCTCAGGTAAGCCTCCTCCTTCCTTCCTTTTCCTTTCCATCCTTGTCTTTAAAAAAAACAACAAAAAAACAAAACAGGTTTGCAAGTTTAGAATGTGAGTTGTTAGTTATTACATGTTGTCATATAGTTATAAGTTCTTAATTATCGATCCTTTTAAGTCTGCTTTTGCAATAGATTACTGGTGCCAGTGGGTGGTGCCAGTGGTATTTATACCACACCATCATCGAAAAAAATGATGGGCTCAGCCTCCAAGCTGCTGGAAGGGTTGCGCAACCCAGAAGTTAAGGGACTGGACTGAAGTTCCTTCAGGAACACTAATTACATCACAAACAGACTAATACGTGTTCAAATAGACCAGGAAGTGTCAGAAACCTTCCCCCAAGGACAAGGAATACCCCAGGGATCCGCCCTTTCTGCCCTCCTTTTCAACCTGTACCTCCAACCCATTACAAAAATATTCAGAAAACACAAAATTAGTCACTTTATCTATGCTGATGACATCATGCTTGCTCTCCCCATATCCACCAAAAATCCTACCTACGATGCCCTATCAAAATGCATGGCGGAGACCACCTCCTGGATGGAATCTAACTACCTTAGCATCAACCTCAAAAAAACTGAGGCAATGTTCGTAACAAGATCACCCGTGACTGAGGACACCTATCCAACATCAATCTCAATCATAAATACAACTATACCCGTCAAAAAAAGAGGTAAAATACCTAGGGGTAATAATAGACCATACACTCACCATGCTACCACATATAAAACAGACGGTAAAAACCATATTCTACAAACTCAAAACCATACAACACCTAAGACCCCTTCTTGACACCCATGACTTTAGATCAGTTGTTAACACACTCATCACCCCACACTTCGACTATTGTAATAGTCTCTTAATTGGCCTACCACAAAAAAGTACATACCTACTTCAAAGAGCCCAGAACATCTGTGCCAAAGTAGTCACAAAAGCCCGCCTAGTAGATCATGTAACCCCAATAATGCTGGAACTGCATTGGCTCCCTATAAACAGCAGAATCAGATATAAAATCCTCCTAATCACATTCAAGCTCCTGAACAACATCGCCCCATCATATCTATCCATGCTATTACATGCCCCATCAGAATCAAGAACTCGCAGACTAAACGCAACACACTCACTTGAAATACCAAATTCATTCAAAAAAACTAAAAAATCCACCAGCACCAGAGCCTTCTCATTCACTGCCCCCATGCTCTGGAATAATCTCCCAATAAACCTTCGGATCATAAAAGACCTCACCCAATTTAGAAAGGAACTTAAGACATACCTTTTCTCCGAACACTATGAAATCCCATACCCCCAAGTCCAACCACACACCATCCCCAAACACTCAAACACAAAGCCCTAAAACCACACTCAACTACCCACACACATACACCCACCACATACTCCCACCACATACACCCCAAAACACTCCCAAGAGATGAAAATAGGAAATAAATTCCTCCACACACACACATATGAAAGGTAGAAAACTCTGACTACCTATAAAAAGGTAGAAAAACTCTGATCAACACTACGCTACAGAAACTTATTAATGTATATAAAATGTAAATAGTTTTGACAATTAATGCACAGTTATTTGTATAAAGTTACAATGTTATAAATCTCTGTTAATAACTATTATCTGTATAAAGTTAAAAAAATCTCTGTTCCATGTAATGTATACATTAGTATACAAATTTGTTTACTTGTTCCATGTAAACCGCCCCTGATCTCTGGAAGGGGCGGTATAGAAGAAATAGATAAATAAATAAAATAAATAATAAATAAATAATTAGCAGGTAAGGACTAGTTACTTTATCATATCTCCCCTATCCCGCCTTTCTTCTAAAGTATGCATATTATTTTTAAGTCTGTCCTCATATGCTTCATAACAAAGACCACTAACCATTTTAGTAGCCACCCTCCGTACCGACTCCAACCTCCTTATATCCTTTTGAAGGTGTGATATCCAGAATTGTGTTGAGGCATGAGGTTATTTATTGAATAGTTTGGGTTTTATAAGCTTTCTTTCTGTTTTCACAGTCTGTTTCATTTTGCCTTGGTTATTTTTTCCAAATGAAATGTCCTAGGGCAAACTCCCCAGTAAGTTTGAGGTGCAGCAAATGCAACAGGACCCTATCCATCACGAATACTTACAATTGGTGTCTGGGCCTGACCATGACCCGTCTCATTGTAATCTGTGTTCACTGATGTAAAGGAGAGGCACAAGAGTTGTGAAGAAAAGCACAAAATCATTTTTGGTGCGGTTAAGTCTTGTCCATCGACTTCAGTATTGGAGAAATCAATCTTCATAGCCTCAGGAGCTGCACCAAACACTTGGGATGCATCAACATCGAGAGGACATTGGTTGCCCTTGATATTGAGCATTGGTAAATGCCACAGAAAATGAACACTAGCCAATTCTCTCCAGAAGAAGAGGAAGGATTCAATCTCATCTTTAACATTGGGGGTTTGAGATACTGAGCACTGGGCAGAGGCTGTGATATATCAAAGTGGAGGCTCATTGAAGCCTGATGTTGTGAACATTTGAGGCACCGAGAGATCCATTGCCTTCGAAACATCTCCATCATGAGGACTACTTATCCTTCTCGTCAGCAGAAGACGTGCAACAGACTCTGAGGACGTGACCAGTCTTTTGATATCTCTGGAACAACTCAGGAGAAACTGACCACTCCTGCTTTGGTTTCACCACCTTTGTATATCACAGCCTTCAAGGAGAGTCTCATAAAGATACTAGAAGAACACATGGAGGACTTTTTTGCTTGGCACAATGCTGCTGCTTTGACATCAAGGCTATTAGCGTGGCATCCAGCTCTCAAGACTAATGCTCTATTTGAAGGGGAGAGTCATCAACATCAAGGCATTAAAGAGCCTCAGAGCCATTAATTGTCCATCCAGTGTCAATTTCCATTACATCAGGGGATGACATCATTGGTACATTTGATGTTCTCACTAGAGACCAACTATAGAGGGAATGCTGAGCAAGGCAGAGACCCAGACATCCCTGTTGGAGTATTTTTCTGAGTCATATTCAGAGCACTCCGACTCCAATACCCAGCCACATGTTGTGAGGGGCAGGCTCCTGTGAATATATGGAAGTGTGTTAACATGGGCTGGCATACCAGACAACTGCAGAGTACAGCCCTCACGCATGTGATCCCTGGCATGCTCTCCTTCTCTCCTCAGGTGGTAAAATCAGCATTTCTAGTCTTGCATAGGGTTCCATTTTACAGTATTCGCCATTACTTGAATTTACAGGCTAAGATTTCAGTTCTCCTTCATACAATAATCTTGCGACTTGATTACTGTAACATTGTTTACTCCGACTTACCAGTATATGAAATTAAATGTCTACAGACTGTGCAAAATACTGCAGTATGCATTTTTTGTCAGGCTCACAAATAGGATCATGTTTCCCTACTGCTGTTCCAGCATTCCTGGCTTCCAACTCTTGTTCCGTATCAGACATAAAATTCTTACTCTTACTCATAAGGCCCTCCATGAGGTAGCCCCTATATATTGTTCTCAGTGATTAGCTTACGTATCGTAGCAAGATCATTTTGCTCACTGCATGGCAATCATCTGCATATTCCTCCTCCAAAGGCTAAATACGAGTCTACCCAACAACCTGCAATTTTCTTTGCTGCTCCAGTGGCTTGGAACAGCTTGCCGCCTCACCTGTTTGGAACCAGTTTTCAAGCACTTTAAAGTGACCCTTAAAACCTATTGTTTTCAACAAGCCTTTGTGGCCTTGGGATAGCATGCCGGATCATCAGTCAGTACTGCCTACGTCTTCTATTTGACCCCCCTTTCATTGTTTTTTAGGCTTTTACTTATATTTTAATGGCGTTTCTTTCTCACTTTTCTTTTGATTTAATTTTATTGTACCCCACTTTGTTGCTTGCTAAAGGCCATATAGGAAACGTAATAAAACTATAAACCCACTCCTGGTAGACTGACAACGAGCCAGAGATATACTCTGATGAGGGTACCACTGGTCTTCCTTCAGATCCCTCACCTCCTTATGAGTGAAAGTCTCCTGAAGAGCTCACTTTTGCTAATTTTTGTCTGGGAAATGGCTTATTCCTTATCGGTTCTCCATTTCAGTCCTCCACCTCTGGGTAGTGTACCTTGTCAGACGGCTGCCTAGGGTGAGAACTTACACAATCTTGACGATGCATATATTCATATGATTCTTGCAAGGTATTGTGGGTATTGTAGTTCATTCACTCCCAAACACAGCTGATGACAATAATTTGAGTTGTGAAACCAAGTGGTAAGATCAATAAAATACTTCTTTTATTGATGGGGTTTAATTCACCCAGCACATGTATGCTTGATAGCACTATAAATGAGGTTACTTGCTTGCAGTGTTTAAATGGATAACAAAAAGTCACAAAGTAAACCAGAAAACAACCTTCAGCTTGTCAGGCAATTAGCTAATGTTTTCTTAGCAAATAATTACCAAATACAAAGGCACAACGAAAAGAATAAACTTTGCTGGTTAGGTTAACTTCTGCTTATTTTCCACGCTGATCTCAGCAGTGATTCTCCCTTGCTCACACACACAATCAGGTGCAGCCCTAATTACTATCCATGGACCAGCTGAAAGCCTTTAGCTGGCTGGCTGCTACTGTGTGAGCCCAAATCCTGCTTTAAGAGCTGTTTGCAGTGGAAATAAAGAACAGTTAGGTTTCTTTGTGATGGCTGATGTGTTTGCTCATAGAAAACTAGCAATAGCATTTAGATAAAGAACAGTCCATGTAAATAGTTTCATCTGCTGTATTTCCCCCTGCATCAACAATCATAGGGTCAATATCATACATTGGCACAGATGAGTCTTTCATTAAGGCACTATCATGAGAATGCTTATTCCCTTGCTGCCATTCTCTATTATAGATAGGGTCTGGATCAGTGTTCATACCTGAGCCTCTCCTGCTATCATTATTCCTCTCTGTATAGCCTGGCCAATATGTAATCCAATTCTGATGTCCAGCCTTCCAATCTTGATCCCTGGACACTGGATCTTCTCTCACATACCTTCTGGCCTTAGTCTGAAAGTCCCTTCCACATGCAGTCTTCTCTCTTCCAGGTAGCCACTGGTGATTCCTATCTCTGCCAATCCATTCCTCTGGCTGAATCCAGTCCAATGGACTCTGCTGGCATTTGGAATACCTCCCAGTATGGGTACTGCCTTGGAATCTCCCAGACCTTCCAATGGGCTTTCTTCTCTTCCTTCCAGAGAGTTTCCTTCTCTCTCTATCTGCTTGGCTTTTGCTGAAGCTGTTCTTCAAACTCTCCTTGAAGCCAGGCTGGAGCTTGTAGTAACTGTTATCTGAAGAATAAGCTCTATTCTTATTCTGTCCTAATGTGTGCTGCTCCCTAACACAGCGCAGCTGTCTTGAATCAGGCCCTGCCCTTTGAGATGAGTGCTTAGGGATTACCTCATAGCTCTCTTGATTGCACACACATTCTCTCACTTCAGCCCCTCTCATGGCTGCTGGAAACCTGGTGCATTCTGGGACTGGTAGTCTTTTATGTGAAAACTCTGTTTTCTTGCTTCTACCAGAACTGACAGGTTGCTTGTTCAGAGTCACATCATCTTTTCTATAGCTCCTACCTGAGCTATGATAAGCTTCCTTATCACAACCTCCTCCTGCAGATTGGAGACTGGGCATGTCAAAACTTGTGACATCACTGGATGTAGCTTGCTGGTCTCTCCCATCAGTCCCAGTGTGTCCAGTCTCCATGCAGCAGGAGGATGTAGTGAACCTAGGTCCTGGGCTCACTGGAGGAATTGATAAGGAGCAGTTAGATTAGGTTTTGATTTAATTTGGTCCCTATAACTTAATTGCTTTGGATATCTATAGCTGTTGCTTTAAAAGAAAAAAGAAAAACAAAAAAAACAAACAGAAGGGATATTCAGGGGTTTGAACCGGCCCCCAGTGTATCTTCTCTTCTCTTTCCTCTGCTGGGTCCGTTGTGCTTAGCAGCTCTCTTCCCCTGGACGGTTTGGGGGAGAGCACTGCAGAGTGTGAATCGACCTCTCTGGCGGCTCCGGACTGCTGGGGCAGGCAGGGCAGATCGGGGGCCCTGCTCTCCTGCAGAAGGCGGCTTGGTGGCTGAGCAATCCTGCAGGAGTTGCATGGGATGACTCTCCGGTAAGGCAGGCATCTTTATTTTGTTGGGGGAGTTATTAGGGAAGCAGGACTCCCTCTCAGAGTCGTGCAACGGCATGGGGCATTTTTCTCGGCACCTTTAGTCATTTTGGCGCCAAGACAGAGCCCGATTATTTTGCAGCCATTTTGCTGCACGCTGAAACCGCGTTGTGGTTTCCAGCGGGACGACCTGCATTGGGGCAGTGAGCAGAGCAGTTTTGGAGGTTAACGTTGGCTGCTGCGGGCCTTTTATTTGCTTATTTGTTTGTTTCCCTTTCTCTTTTTCTTTCTTTATTTGCCTTTTTGTTTCAGTTTTATGCTATTTTGGAGGAGTTAAAAGGGGGAACTTTACTTCCCCATTGCTTTCAGTAAAGAAAAAAAAAAAATATATATAAATACATAAGGAAAGATAAGTAAGGGAATAAATAATATCCAAAGAGCTCAAGAGTGTCAAGCCTGATAACTAATGCCGTCACGTGCCTGGTGTGTGGCGCACGCAGGGGAACGGCCTTGGACACTGTAATCTGCCGGGACTGTGCAGCAGCCTCCACCAGCATGGAGCAGCAGATGGATGGTAAAGTGACATAGGAGTCAATTAACCCTTCGGCCATACCCGAAGGGGAGCTGCTGGTGGGGAGTCAGGCGTTATCCCCGCCGGAGGAGATGGCAGGGCCGTCTAGCGCATTATCGCCAATGGCGTCCAGACCTTCTTTGGGAGATTTCTCCCCAGATTTTGTTTTACTAATGCATCAAGCTTATTGCTTGCGGCAACAGGGGAAACTGCCTGAGCCAATGCCACTCGCGGCTCCAGGGAAGCAGTCTGGGCCGGAAGAGCCCAGTAGCAAGCTTACGAGACCGCTTAAGAAGGCATGGACATCGGAACACCTACTCTTGGATATGGAGTGGCCGGAATCGGAGGCCGAGATAGACCTCGAATTTCAAATGGAGGAATTGGAAGAAGGGGAAATCCTGGAGCCTGAGGATCAGGCGAGAATCTTTCGAGTTTTCAGGAGGGACGAGCTCATGACCCTCATAACTGAATCCCTTCAAGCGCTCAATCTGGCTGCAGTGCAGCCAGCGGAAGAAGAGGAGTTGGAGGACCCTCTCATCCAGGCGTTGAGGGAATCTCAGGTGGTGTTTCCTGTCCACAGAGTGGTTGACTGGATGATCCAGGATGAATGGGATCTGCCGGAAGCGGGTCTGCGGGGAGTCTGGACCATGAACAAGCTCTATCCCTTAGCGGACAAGGACAGGTTTCGTTCCCCACGTATCGACGGGGCAGTGTCTGCGGTCACAAAGAAGACGACTATTCCGGTTGAAGGCAGCACTGCCTTGACGGATGCGCAGGATAAGAAGGTTGATGGATTGTTGAAACAGGCTTTTGAGGCGAATGCTTTTTCGCTGCAAGCCTCCATTTGTGGGGCCTGGGTGGCGAGAGCATGCCTTAGGTGGTCCCAGCGACTGCAGAAGTCTTCTCAGCTGAACCAACTGGAGGTGAAACGGCTAGAATCTGGATCGGCATACTTAGCGGATGTTCACTACGACCTGATAAGAGCCCTAGCCAATAGCATGGCCTCCTTAGTAGCCGCACTGCGTTACCTGTGGTTACGTAATTGGGCGGAGGGTGGTTCGTCCAAGTCGTGCTTAAGTAAGCTCACTTTTAAGGGTAAGTTGTTTGGGGAAGACCTAGACAAATTGGTGAAGGATCTGGGGGAGTCCAAAGGGGGACAGCTCCCGGAGGACAAAGCTAAACAGGGGAAGTCCTTGCCATTCCTGAGGGGCCAGTTCAGGGACATCAGGAGATTTCGCTCGTCATGGTCAGGAGGTTTTCAAAGAGGCCGATTTGCTGCCCGAACCCAGGGGTTTCGTGGGTTTCGGGGAGCAGATAGAGGTTTTGCAGCGGCCTCAACAACATCGAGTTGAAGACCACAATGAAGCGAAGCGGTCCCAAGTAGGAAGTCCGCCGATTGGGGGGAGACTTCGGGAGTTCCTTCCTGCCTGGGCCAAAATAACGTCCGACCAATGGGTGTTGGAGATAATACGCGAAGGTTATGCTCTAGAGTTTGCTCGTCCAGTTCTAGACTCGTTTGTCCTTTTCTCCTTGTAAAGGCCAGTAAAAAACCCTTGCAGTACGGCAAACGGTGGATCGTCTCTTGAAGTTGGGGGCTGTGGTACCGGTACCAGCAACAGAGTGCGGTGCAAGTTGTTACTCCATTTATTTCGTGGTGCCAAAGAAAGACGGGTCACTCCGGCCTGTTATGGACTTAAAGGAGTGAATCGCTGTCTACGGGTACCGCATTTCTGGATGGAAATGTTGCGCTCGGTTATCGTGGCGGTGCGACAAGGGGAGTTCTTAACCTCCCTCGATCTCACAGAGGCATACCTGCACTTGCCAATCAGAGCTGCCCATCAGAGGTTCCTGAGGTTCGTTCTCCCCTGGGGACATTACCAGTTTCAAGCTCTGCCCTTCGGTTTAGCGACGGCTCTATGCTTCTTCACCAAGGTCATGGTGGTGGTGGCGGCGGCGTTGCGAAGGGAAGGCGTTCTGGTTCATCCTTACCTCAATGATTGGTTGATTCGGGCAAAGTCCAAGGTCGAGAGTGTGCAGGTTACGGACAAGGTGGCGACATTTCTGCAGAGTCTCGGCTGGGTGATCAACCCGGGCAAGAGCCGGTTAGTTCCATCCCAGGATATAGAATACTTGGGCGTGCGCTTCGACACAAGGAAAGGAGCGGTGTTTCTACCAGGTCGTCAGGCTCTAGCTTTGCGCCAGCTGGAACGCAAATTCTTGTCTACTCCGGCACCAATGGTTTGGAGTTATCTTTGCGTGCCAGGGACAATGGCGGCGACCCTGGAGGTAGTGCCGTGGGCCAGAGCCCACATGCAGCCATTGCAGAGAGCTCTGCTTCGCCGTTGGTTGCACCAGAATGATTCGCTGAGCAAACATCTCCCCTGTCCTCTCCCCATGAGGTGATCGCTTCAGTGGTGGCTTTGTCCAGAACACCTGGAAGTGGGCTCGCCACTGGATCAGCCGCAGTGGCTCCCTATACTGATGGATGCGAGTCTAGCAGGGTGGGGAGCAATGTTCCCTCTAATTTTCTGTAGGCTGTGTGCGCATAAAATATCAGCTGTGCAGCTTTTGAAGGAAGGTTAAATTTTTGTGCGCTACATAACGACACTCGGAGTTATATACTTTAAAATTTGACTACACATCAGAATACAGTATGTACACCACATTGATTGCACTAGAAAATATTGTAGAACTTGTGAAAACCGTAAATACACAGCAACTTTTAAATTTTAAGACATCTGTGCTGTTTTCTATCAGAATCAGAACCGTAATTTTTGTGCGCTCTGTTGTAAATTATGTGCGCTCACTCGGCGAGGTGTGTGCGCGCGCACACGCGCACAGCTTAGAGGGAGCAGTGGTGGGGAGTGCACTGCGGGGATCGCTTCACGCAGGGCACTTGGAGCGACCAGGAGCTCCAATGGTCGATCAACCATCTCGAGCTGCGAGCGGTGTTTGTTTGTTTTTATTTATTTATTTATTTAACAGCTTTTCTATCCCGCGCTCTTTATTATCAGTACGGTTTACAGTTAACAATTTAACTCTAGGACAGTAACATATCTGACCTGAGTTTACATATAACAAGGGAAGTAACAAGGAGTTGAACTGGGGTAAGTATGTACATTTAAATAGCTTGGTATTATTTACAATAGCGCTATTTACAATAGCGTTTCTAGTGCTGCAGGCGTTCGAAGAGACAGTGAAACACCGGGCGGTGTGAGTTCTTTTGGACAATTCCGCGATGGTGGCCTACATCAATCGTCAAGGCGGAACGGGGAGCTCGGCCATGGAAGAGGAAGCAGGGGGGCGCTGTTCGCCTGGGCGGAACCTTGACTGCAGGCGATATCAGCGGCGCACATTGCAGGAAAGGACAATGTGATGGCAGACTTCCTCAGCAGAGTCTGGGTGGATGCGGGGGAATGGGAGCTGCATCCGGATGTGTTTGCCCAGATAGTCCGCAGATGGGGTCTGCCGCTTATGGATCTCATGGTGACATTTTGGTCGGCAAAGACGAGTTGGTTCTTCAGCAGAAGACGAGAGAGGATGTTGGAAGGGATCGACGCTCTGATACAACATTGGCCATCGTCGGGGCTTCTCTATGTATTCCACCCCCCCCCCCCCCCGTGGGCGCTCATAGGGCGAGTGGTGCAGCGCATCGAGGCTCATTGGGGAAGAGTGCTGTTGGTGGCCCCAGATTGGCCAAGACGCCCGTGGTGTGCCGACCTAGTCCGCCTTCTCGACGGGGAGCCTTGGAGGTTGCCAGTGTCGGAGAATCTATTGGTGCAGGGTTCACTTCGAATGCCTCAGGTGGATCGGTTCTCGCTTACGGCTTGGCCATTGAAAGGGCGAGGTTAAGGAAAAAAGGCTATTCGAGTGCTGTCGTCGCAACTTTGCTACGAGCCAGAAAGAGATCCACATCTCTGGCATATGTGCACATATGGCATATCTTTGAGGACTGGTGTTCTCGTCGGCAGGTCCGGGCTTCTACTGTGTCCATCCCGACGATGTTAAGCTTTTTGCAAGACGGTTTTGATAAAGGCCTGGCGGCCAGTTCGCTCAGGGTTCAGCTGGCAGCTCTGTCTTGTTATAGAGGTAAGGTCCAGGGAGTTTCCTTGGGTTCTCATGCCGATGTGGTGCGTTTTCTCAAAGCGGTTTCTAGACTCCGACCCTCTCATAGAGTGGTGGTTCCGCTGTGAGATCTCAACTTAGTCTTGGGAGCATTAGCTAAGCAGCCTTTTGAGCCTTTGAGTCAGGCTTCAGTCAAGGATTTAACTCTGAAGGTGGCATTCTTGGTGGCCATTTGTTCGGCACGGCAAGTTTTGGAGTTGCAGGCCCTATCCTGTCGGGAACCATTTTTGTCCTTCTCTAGGGAAAAGGTGGTGCTGCGGCCTGTGCTGTCTTTTTTGCCAAAGGTAGTTTCTCCGTTCACTTGAATCAGGCAGTGTCCTTGCCAGTATTGGGGTCTTCGGAGGGGACCGCCTCAGACTGTAGTTTACGATATTTGGACATAAAAAGAGTGTTAAGGCAATACCTAAAGGTGTCAGAGTCCTTTCGTAGGTCGGATCGTCTATTTGTCCTGTTCGGAGGTCCCCGTAAAAGGAAAGCAGCTTCTAAAGCTTCATTCTCCAGATGGGTTTGGGAGGCTATAGCGTCAGCGTATATTTTGCAAGGTCGTCAGGTGCCAGCAGGTCTACGAGCTCACTCTACTAGAGCGCAAACGACTTCTGGGCGGAACACAGTTTGGTTCCATTGGTAGACATTTGCAGAGCGGCTACTTGGTCGTCTCTTCATACTTTTAGTTAGCATTACTGTCTTGACGTTCTCGCAGCCAAGGATGCCTGTTTTGGGTCGGCAGTGTTGCGAGCCGGGTGGAAAGGTCCCTCCTAATGAGTACTGCTCTGTTACATCCGAGAGGTGGAGGACTGAACTGGAGGACCGTACTGGAGGACCGATAAGGAAAGAGAAATTACACTTACCTGGTAATTGTTGTTCCTTGAGGGAGTCCAGTTTAGTCCTCAATCCTGCCCGAAGTTGGGTTGCAAGAGCTGTTTTGTTTGATTGGGAGGACTGCCAGTCATTAAGTGGGTTCAAGCCCTTCTGTTTCTGACTCTTTATTTCTGGCTGTCTTTGCGCTCTCTCTCTCTCTCTTTCTTCATCCTGATCAGTTCAGGGAGGAGAGGGAAGTATTAGAAGAGGCTGCTCTCTTCATTGAGGGGTTATTAGTTAAGCGTTAAAAGTTAATGTTGCAGTTTAAGTGGAATTGATTAATATAGCAACTTATTTGTTGCTCCTTTTGAGTCGGCTTTGTCAGTAGTTCACTGGGGCTGATGGGAGAGACCCGCAAGCTACATCCAGTGATGTCACAAGTTTTGACATGCCCAGTCTCCAAGCTGCAGGAGGAGGTACACTACCCAGAGGTGGAGGACTGAACTGGATTCCCTCAAGGAACAACAATTACCAGGTAAGTGTAATTTCTCTCTTTTCCATTTAATTTAGAGATGGAGGATGAAACCAGGAGAAAAACACTTGATGTTCTCCAATTCCTTGACCCACACAAGAAAGCCGTGACAGTGCTTGTTCACAGATTCCTTAAGGATGTAGAGATGAGTGTGGGAGCACACCCCCCCCCCCTTCTCTGTGCAGCCTATAAACAAGGACTGACTTTTTATGTATTATACTCAGAATAATTTGAGAAGCTCCATGGTGGTCAAATTCACTTTCAAGAGCCAAAGGTTCCAAGACTCGCTCTTCATTGCCCCCAAAGAGAGAAATTCAGACCCTGGAGTCTTTTGGGAGAAAGTATTTTGAGAATTTTATGCTCACTTAGCACGTAGTGTCCTCTCAGCTCTTCATGGGCATACACTTGCAGAACATTTTGAAGCAAATGCAGGAGGTCACTGATGCTTTCCTTTATGAGCAGGCCAAGCCATTCCATTTGCTAGTGGGCAAAGGGAAGAAGTGTGCAAAATGCATAATATGCATAGTCTGAGCGACCTATGATATTTTTGATGCTGCATTGAGAGCTTCCATAATGAGTATTAAAAATAAAAGAAATGGCAGGTTCCAACAAAATATAGAATTCCCCTGACAATAGGCTTTAATGTCGGACAATAACCTCCAGGCAAGGAACAGCCTTAACTGGAGGAACACATCCTTTTAATCATATACAGTAAAAACATTTTCAAACTGCCTCATGTAACATTTATCAAATTTTACTTAACTAAAAGTTAGGTGCAGCAGTATCCAACAATAGGTGATCCAACGACACAGTCCTGCGATTCGGGTCTCAGAACTTAAAAACTCTGCTTCAGGTTTCTTCTCCACCACAAAGTAAGCCGCACCACTCCCAAAAGGACAGTGATCAAGGGAGCCATTTAAACCCGGCATCTGACGTCACTGACAAACCACATGCTTACTGCTAAGCCAATTGAGGGCAGAGAACAACATTGTAAACGCCTCCCAGGTGATTTTAATATCAGAATCACAGCAAACTATGCCAACTCAATTCCAAATTCAAACCATTCGGGATCACAGCATCCAATTTTAAAATCCCTTGTTTTGCAAATTGCAAACGAGAAAGTCTGTCACCATCTCGCACTGAATGGGAAATCCAATCAATAACTCTCTATAAGAACTGAGAAAAGGAGTGTTCATACTGCAGTGCATGCTGTACAATCGAAGCTGAAATAACGTTTGCACGAATCCGTGAGGCATGTTTGGCCAAATGTATTTTAAATGGACGGGACGTACGGTCTACATACTTAAGACCACAAGGGCATAATAGATATACCACAAAAGTGGTGTCACAAGTGGTATGGTATTTAGATGACCAAATCCTGTTAGATGTAGGGTCAGTCCAGGTATCCCCAACCAGAGATCCAGAGCAGTATGTGCACCGCCCACAAGGGAAATGCCCAGCCTGCTCAGCTATACTCTGAATTCTGGGATTAGCTCATACTAACCAATTACGGAGATTTTTTTCCACGAGTGTAGGGCAGACCAAGACATCGCTGAAAACAAGGATTAAGATGCAAAACATGCCAGTGTTTACAAAGAATAGTTTGTACAGTCAAGGCTCTAATACTGAAAGGCAGAATTCCCACCAAAGTGTCCTCCTGAGATGCTCTGGACGCATGTTCAATTAATGGAGTCAGCAACCATTTCCTATGAATGTATAACGTTCGTTTACAAGCCCTGTGGACAGTAGATTTAGGATAGTCCCAAGAATATAAACGCTGACACAGTTCATGAGCATGAATCTTAAAGTCTTCAGTTGAAGAGCAAATAACGTCGGAGCCGTATAAACTGACCGAAAGGGAGACCCCATTTCAGTGCTGGAGGGTGAAAACTGTCAAATTTGAGTAAAGTATTGCGCTGTACTGGTTTACAAAACAAAGATGTAACTAAAGAATTATCTGAACAAGTAATCGACTCATTCAAAAATTCAATCAAATGAGCATCACATTTCAAAGTGAACTTTATCATTCGCCTGATTTAACCAATCAACAAACTGATACAGTCGAAGTCCTGCCTTTCCATAATATAAAAATATCATCCAAAAACCTTTTCCAAAGTAAGATTTCTTGAAACTATGGTAAGGGATAAACAAAATGATGTTCAAAATCCACCATAAATAAGGTGGCAATAGAGGGGGCAACAGTTGCCCCCATGGCAATCCCAAAAACCTGTAAATAGAAGGAACCATCATAATAAAAATAGTTCCTATCCAGTACCAAACGCAATAGAGACAATATGAAATGTTGAGGCAATCGTGTTGGTAATTGCAAAGAAAGCTCTGAAATAACCTTTAAGGCTTCAGTCTGTGGAATATTGGAATATAATGCCACTACATCCAAAGTAACCAATAAAATAGGAGAAGATGGTAATGTAGTAGACTGTAAAATACTCAAAAAAATGAGACATATCACAAATGAAAGAAGGGACTTTACTGGCCAACAGCTGTAAAAATAGGTCTCAAAACTTTGATAAAGGCTCCAACACCGAGCACAATAAGACACAATAGGATGGCCCGGTGGACATTCTAAAGATTTATGGATTTTTGGCACCATATAAATCAAGGGTATCCTTGGGGTCTCATGTATCAAATACCGGCATTCCCTCTGTGTAATCCATCCAACTTCAGCTGCTTGCCGACACATCACAGTAATTTCTGATAATAATGATGAAGTAGGATCCCCATCCAAAAATTGATAATAATGACAGTCATTAAGCTGATTCATGATTTGAAGATGATAGTCCTGACGAGACTGTGTAAAACTATCGCTCCACCTTTATCTGCAGCTCGAATGACTAGATCCCCATCTTCTGCCAGTTGACATAAGGCCTGTTTTTGTGCCAGTGACAAATTATAGCTGGCTTTAAAAGGTGTCTGTTCCATTTTAACTAGGTCTGCCAAAACAAGACGCTGGTAGATGGAGGTAATAGGATCAACAGGACCTGGTGGCAGCCAACTAGAGGGTTTGGATATAACAGAGCCATCCTATGAACTCTCATTGAGTGAAAAAAAATAAACAAACCTGAAGTTTTCTATAAAATTTGTACAAAGCCAAACGCGTGGTAAAAGGATCATACAAAACTGTTGGTACAAAGGACAGCCCCATAGAAAGAACTTGAGTCTGAGTATCTGTTAAACATTTGTTGCTGAGGTTGAAGACTGACGTTTGAGATGTAATCTGGTAGTTGGACCCCTCCAACTAGCCTTGCTGATACCAGGGGCAGGTTGAACCACGGTACCGGCCCTCGTGAAAATTCCTTTGAAAAGTCAAATCTTGCTCAGAAGGACCATCAACACCCTGAAAGTGGCTAGATTTTTGTTTGGAATGGGGCCAATCTTGACGCTGCTTATCCGCCTCTGAATCTGAAGAAGTACCTGAAGAGTCTTCAAACGTTACTTGTTTTTGGCAAAACTGAATCCTTCTTGACCATCCAAGAATAAACATGATCATTCTGATAATCAACCTGATCCCTCTTAAATTTTTTGATTTTATAATTCCTTAAACCATCCCGAAACTGGGGCATTTTAGTCTCCAATTCCTGCAGAGAAGATTGAAGCTTTTTGGATGATTTAAAATTGTCTTGTAATTCTGACAATTGAACAGAAATAATCTCTTCCTCCGTGATGGTACGTTCCACCAACAGAGTCATAAGGTCAAAAGCACATTTATTCAATATACCATTCCATTTAGTCAGGAAATCTGGTTAGTCCGAAAACAACTTGGGTGGTTTATGTATCCTTAAACCACGCGGTATAGTTAGTTTGTAAATATTATGTAAGGTAAGCCCCATGAAGTTGAGCATGAATGAGTCTCTTACGTGCTTTTTGTAATTCCTCATAAACGTTTAAATCCAGAATAGCATGATCTTCATCTTCAAACAAAGAAACATGTTGGATAATACAATCACGCTGTTCATCTGAATAAGCAAAAGTGTCTGGTTGTGAGACAGCCATGTTGGTAAAATGAAGGGGATTCGCATAGATCAAACCACATCAAAAACCAAAAGGACCCCCGGGGCCAAGGAACATCACCTGCCCTTACAAGTTCCAAAAATAAAAGAAATGGCAGGTTCCAACAAAATATAGAACTCCTCCCCTGACAATAGGCTTTATTGTCGGACAATAACCTCCAGGCAAGGAACAACCTTAACTGGAGGAACACGTCCTTTTAATCATATGCAGTAAAAACATTTTCAAACTGCCTCATGTAACATGTATCAATTTTTACTTGACAAAGTTAGGCACAGCAATATCCAACCATAGGTGATCCAACGACACAGTCCCGCAATTTGGGTCTCAAAATTCAAAAATCCTGCTTCAGGTTTCTTTTCACCACAAAGTAAGCCGCATCACTCCCAAAAGGACAGCGTTCAAGGGAGCCATTTAAACCTGGCGTCTGACCTCATTAATTGAACATGCGTCCAGAGCATCTCAGGAGGACACTTTGGTTGGAATTCTGCCTTTTAGTAATAGAGCTTTGACTGTACAATCTATTCTTCGTAAACATTGGCATGTTTTGCATCTTTATCCTAGTTTTCAGCGACGTCTTTGTCTGCCCTACACTCGTGGAAAAAATCTACATAATTGGTTGGTACGAGCTAATCCCAGAACTCAGAGTATAGTTGAGCAGGCTGGGCATTTCCCTTGTGGGCGGTGCACATACTGCTCCGGATCTCTGGTTAGGGATTCCTGGACTGACCCTACATCTAACAGGATTTGGTCATCTAAATACCACACCACTTGTGACGCCACTTTTGTGGTGTATCTATTATTATGTCCTTGTCTTAAGTATGTAGGCTGTACGTCCCATCCATTTAAAAAATGTTTGGCTGAACATGCCTCATGGATTCGTACAAAAGTTATTTCATCTCCGATTGTACAGCATGCACTGCAGTATGAACACTCCTTTCCTCGGTTCTTATGGAGAGTTTTTGATTGGATTCCCCCTTCAGTGCGAGGTGGTGACAGACTTTCTCGTTTGCAAGTTACAGAACAACAATGGATTTTTAAATTGGATGCTGTGATCCCTAACGGTTTTAATTTGGAATTGGATTGGCATAGTTTGCTGCGATTCTGATCTTAAAGTCACCTGGGAGGCGTTTACAATATTGTTCTCTGCCCTCAGTTGGCTTAGCAGTAAGCATGTGGTTTGTTAGTGACATCAGATGCCGGGTTTAAATGGCTCCCTTAAACGCTGTCCTTTTGGGAGTGGTGTGGCTTACTTTTGTGGTGCGAAGAAACCTGAAGTAGGGTTCTTAAATTTTGAGATCTGAAATGCAGGACTATGTCATTCGATCACCTATTGTTGGATATTGCTGCACCTAACTTTCAGTTAAGTAAAAATTGATACATATTACATGAGGCAGTTTGAAAATGTTTTTACTGCATATGATTAGAAGGATGTGTTCCTCCAGTTAAGGTTGTTCCTTGCCTGGAGGTTATTGTCCAACATTAAAGCCTATTGAGGGGAGTTGTTCTATATTTTGTTGGAACCTGACATTTCTTTTATTTTTGGAACCTCTAGGGGCAGGTGGTGTTCCTTGGCCCCGGGGGTCCTTTTGTTTTTCCATATTGCGTATTGGCACTTGGAAACTGTCATAGCTCTGACCTGGACAACAGACCTGAGAATTGATGTCCAGGAGAAGCTTGCTGATGTGCTATGCTGTGCCATGCTGTGTTACAGAGAAAAATAGCTTTGAAAATAAAGTGCAGGAGGCTGCAACTATGATCAAGCAGTGTAGTGATACCCTTAGGATTTTCTCTAGGCTCACCTCTGACCCGATCTTCTCATAACTGAGCAGAGGGCAAAGGGAGGTACTATTACTCTGTCATAGCTACACTCTTCCTTCTTGCTCTTTTCAACCCAGACAAGGCTCTTGCTAACGCCCCTGTGAGCAGAAAGCCCAGAATCCCAATCCTTTCTCAGCCAAAACCAGCAACAGAGTTTGACTGTGACTTCAGGAGAACATAAGTAGTTGTACGACGTCTGTACTGGATGACCTTTCGATAGGAGGGAGGCAAGGATTTCGCACAAATTGCTGGTCACTTATAGCCTCGGACTGTTAGCTGCTATAAAAATAGTCTGGCTAACATACCATATCAACCTGTTGCGCATTCCACCAAATTGCCAAATGAGAGCAGCACCTTAGACAAGCTGTCAGCATCAGGAGATACTAACACGGGGAACTTGCTTCCCTTCTGGAGGCCAATGCATTTTCCCACCAGGGAAACAAGGGAAGGGACTGTACCCCTAGTATTTCCTGATCATAAAAGATGGGGGAATTCTGTCCCATCCTAGACCTAAGGGCCCTGAACAAACACCTTCCAAGAGAAAAGTTCAGAACGGTTACTCTGTGCACCCTTATTCCTTATCTCTAAATAGGAGACTGGTTAAATTCTCTAGACTTGAAGGATGCTTACGGCCACATTCAAATACATCCTTCATTCACAGAAAGCATCTCATATTTTTAAGGGAGAGACACCACTACCAGCACTGCATGCTGATATGAGGCCTTACATCAACTCCACAAGTGATCACAAAGTGCCTTGCAGTAGTTGCAGGGTATCTACGCAGACTGGGGGGGGGGGGGGGGGCATTGTTTTCCCGATTATAATAATTGAATGGTCAGGGGCACATCTCAGGAAGGTGCTCAAGAATCTGTATGTACAACCATCCGGGTGCTAGGATTTCATGGGTTTGTCATAAAATATCCCAAGTTCAATTTACACCTGTCAGCTCAATTAGAATTCATAGCAGCTCTGCAAAACACAACTTGGGCAAAGGCCTTTCTTCCACAAAAAGGATCACCAATCTCATATCCATCATAGAAGAAATTTTAAGAGAGTCAGTAGACATTAGCATGGAACATGTTGAGGATTTTGGACCACATGGCCTCAGTGGTACACATGATGCTCTTGATATGACTTAAAATGAAACAGGTTCAATAGACATTGAGCATGCAGTGGGCTCGAGTCACCCACAAGCTCCAGGATATCATATCTGTAACTCTTTTACTCTGAGCCACTCTGACCTGGTGGGCGATCCATTCCATTCTGGCAAAAGAAATTCCTCTTCAATTTCCATCTTACCCAAAGGTACTTACGACAGACTCATCCAAACTGGGTTTGGGAGGAAGGGAAGGGAAATGGGAGTTTTGGATTTAGCTCAAGCCTTTTTCAGTGGTAGCTCAAGGCAAGTTACATTCAGGAACAGTAGGTGTTTTCCTGTCCCTAGAGGGCTGCATGAGTGTATGTTTGGAAGTTTAGGGGGGATATGTATGTTGGGGGGGGCTATGTGCATTTATGTGGATATGTGTCATGGGAAGTGTTGGGGGCTGCGCACATGTGTATGTGAGATGGGGAGTGCCTGGGGGTGTGTGTGTGTCTGTCTCTCTCATGGACCCCCCCCCCCCCCAAAGCTTCACCCAGTCAGTCTCTCTCTCTCTCTCTCTCTCTCTCTCTCTCTCATATATAACCCTCCCAGGCTTCACCCAGACTCTCATACCCTCCCCCTCAGTCCCTCTATCACTCGCTGATTCTCCTGGCAGAAGCTCCTTAAAAACACAGTGGTTCACAGTCCTCCCCCCTCAACCGTGATCAGCTCTTTGCATGTGGAGCCCCATTCTGCAGAAAGTTCAGGTTTATCTCCTGGTTTCAAGTCTTGCAAGACTCTAAACCCAAGATCAACCAGAATTTTGTGTACTGTGTGGCTCCACCACGCAACGAGCCTATCGTGGTGGGAGGAAGGTGAACTGTGGAGTTTGTGTTGGAATAGGTTACACATGTTTGCACATGCTTATATCATGTGCAAACAAAAATGCATATAGACAGACACAATTTGTCTGCTGCTTGAACCCTGGACAGAAGAACATAATATTGCCATACTGGGTCAAATCAAGTGTTCCACAAGCCCAGTATCCTGATTCCAACAGTAGCCAATCCAGATCACAAGTACCTATCAGGTTCCCAAAAGGTATACAGATTCCATGCTGCTTATGAGGAAAATAGTTAAGAAAAAACTAAAAGGAACAGCTGCAAAGGTTAAAGATTTACATCAAGTATGGGAGTTGTTTAAAAATACTATCTTGGAGGGCCCAGATCAGCTGTATTCCACACTTTAAGAAAGGTGGAAGGAAGTCCAAAAAAACTGCCAAAATGGTTTAAAGGTGAGGTCAGAGAGGCTGTTGTAGCCAAAAAAGCATCTCTCAGGAAATGTTAAAAAGAGCCAAATGATGAAAACTAGAAACAACATAAGCAAAGACGAGTTAGATGCAAGGCATTGATAAGGCAGGCGAAGAGAGAATTTGATAAAAAGCTTGCCGTGGAAGCAAAAAATCTTTTTTCAAGTATATTCATAGCAAAAAACCTTGGAGAGTGTCATTTGGATGATTGGATGATAGACTGATAAAAGGAACACTAAGAGGGGACAAGGCCATAGTGGAGAGACTGAATGCTTTGCTTCTGTCTTTAATGAAGAAGATGTAGGGAAGTTATCCATGACTGAAATGGTATTTAAAGGTGGTGCAGCAGAATAATTGAAAGAAATGTCAATAAACCGGAAAGATGTATTACAATTATTTGATAAACTGAAGAGTAGTAAATCACCTCGACCAGTTCATATATATCCAAGGGTGTTGAAAGAACTGAATTATGAGATTGTGGACCTACTATTACTAATCTGTGAAGTATCATTAAAATCATCAGTAATACCTGAAGATTGGAGGATGGCCAATTTAACTCCAATTTTTAAAAAGGGTTCCAGGGGTGATCTGGGAAACTACAAACCAGTGAGCCTGATGTCAGTACCAGTAAAAATGGTAGAAAACATTATTAAGAACAAAATTTCTGAACATATAGATAGTCATGGTTTAAAGGGAACAAAAATTCGCTCAACGGAACTCATTAATTTGGTTTCACTTTTTTGTTATATGTATTCTCTCATCACAAAGTCTCAGACAACCTTTGGCACTATTGTATGGACATAATATACGTCCTAATAATGTGCTTGTTGACATCAATGACCTCTGTGATGATTAAAGGTTCATTTCCATACAAAAAATATTCTTCCATATACCTTTTATTCACCGGAACTTCAAAGGGAATACTTAACCTCTTTGAACTGTTCCCTTCACAAATTCCCACAAAAAATATTTTGCCAAAAGACTTTCTACTGCGGAACTTCAAAGGGAGTACTTAGCTTCTCTCAAATCACTACTCCTCTTCAACCGTTCCTTTTGCAAATTCCCTACGCCAATGGTGACAGTGTGGTGCAGTTACACACAGCCAGTGTGTTCAGGAGCAGAAGGTCACAAGTTCAAGTCCCAGCTGCGGCTCCTGCCAACCCAGTCCCCATATGTTACCCACAAATGGTGGGGCAGAGGGGACACAAAAAGTGTGCATCATGTTCTATTTCTGACATCACCATGGAGATAGTGAGTTTTGAACATAAAGGAGTACTCTATAAATTATGGCATAGTACCACGTGTGATTCATTGAATGTGGTTTACATAATAAAGTGCCCTTGTGAATTGTTGTATGTAGGAAAACCACCCGTCCGTTTAAGGTTAGGATGGGTGAGCATAGAAGTAGATTAAAATGTAGGAAGAAAGAAGCTCCTTTAGTGCAGCACTGCATTACTAAAGGACATGTGTTCGAACAGCTACGATGTTGGTGTGTAGACCAAGTAATGATAGGAGTGTTAGGTAAGTCGTTGGGCCAAGCGTTAATTATTAGAGAACAAAAGTGGATATTTAATTTGGATACTGTTGCACCTATGGGTTTGAATGTAAACCTAGAGTGGGCAGCTTGCCTATGATTGAATCTCAGTGAATAATTAATGGCTTAGCGACCTATGAAATGGTGTAATTCCGGTAGGTGACGAAAAAAAGAGGGCAGCATAGGGTTGGTTGAACAAGGAAGAATAGGTAGATCTTTAAATTGGGAGTCTAGACCTACAGTCCGCATGCGCGGTGTTCTTTACCCGGGTGGAGATTTCGGAACCGGCTTGTTAGCAGAAAGCTGTGTAGTTTCTGCTTTGGGATACGTGTGCAGCATTATCCTACAGGTTTGAAATTTTTTTGTGGATAAGGCTGTATTGTGTGGAGAATGTTTTTTAAAATTGGAGGTTTGTAACAAGATAGTTGTTCTCATGATTTTTTTAGAATGTAAGGACGGAGATAAGATCCCCTGAAGAACCCGATTTCGGAGAAATGCAAGGGCGCCTGATTATTGGCGTAGGGAATTTGCGAAAGGAACGGTTGAAGAGGAGTAGTGATTTGAGAGAAGCTAAGTACTCCCTTTGAAGTTCCGCAGTAGAAAGTCTTTTGGCAAAATATTTTTTGTGGGAATTTGTGAAGGGAACAGTTCAAAGAGGTTAAGTATTCCCTTTGAAGTTCCGGTGAATAAAAGGTATATGGAAGAATATTTTTTGTATGAAAATTAACCTTTACTCATCACAGAGGTCATTGATGTCAACAAGCACATTATTAGGACGTATATTATGTCCATACAATAGTGCCAAAGGTTGTCTGAGACTTTGTGATGAGAGAATACATATAACAACAAAAAAGTGAAACCAAATTAATGAGTTCCGTTGAGCGAATTCTTGTTTTTAGTATTACTGTGAAGTAATCGCTCAAAAAAAGAGACCACGTGAGTTGTTTATGGTTTAATGGGAGACAGCCAACATGACTTTAGCCAGGGAAGATCTTGTATTACTAATCTGTTATTTTTTTTGAAGGTGTAAATAAACAGGTAGATAAAGGTGGGTCGGTCGATGTAGTGTATCTGGATTTTCAGAAAGTCTTTGACAAGGTTCCTCATGAGAGACTCAACGAAATTAAAAAGTCGTGGGATAGGAGACAGTGTACTATTATGGATCATGAACTGGTTAAATGATAGAAAGCAGAGGGTAGGGCTAAATGGCCAATTTTGCCAGTGGAGAAAGGTGAATCGTGGAGTACCCCAGGAATCTGTGCTGGGTCTGCTGCTTTTTAACATATTCGTAAATGACCTGGAAATGGGAATAATGAGTGAGGTTATCAAATTTGCATTTGAGACAAAACTATTTAACGTTGTTAAAACTCATGAGGATTGTGGAAAATTGCAAGAGGATCTTGATAAATTGGAAGACTGGGCATCAAAATGGCAGATGAAATTTAATGTGGACAAGTGCAAAGTTATGCACCTAGGAAACAACAACCCAAACTATGGTTACACGATGTAAAGTTCCACATTAGGAACCACCACCGAGGTAAAAGATTTAGACGTCATTGTGTGTAACATTGAAACCCTCTGCCCAGTGTGCAGTGGCATCCAAGAAAGCAAATAGAATGCTGGGAATCATAAGGAATGGAATGGAGAATAAAACGAAGGATATTATAATGTTATTCCATGGTGCAACCGCACCTCAAATATTGTGTACAATTCTGTTCACCTTATCTTAAAAAGGATATAGTGGAATTAGAAAAGGTATAGAGAAGAGCCACCAAAATGGTAAAAGGGACGGAAGGATGCCACTATGAGGAGAGGCTTAAAAGGTTAGGACTTTTAAACCTGTAAAAGAGATGGCTGAGGGGAGGTATGATAGAGGTCTATAAATTAATGAATGGAATGGAAAAGGAAGTGAAAAACCAGTCAAAAAACGTGGCAGAAGGATCCAAAACAGCCTTTATTAGTCCAACCAGATCAAGCGTGCCTATAAACCCGACACTGGCCGTGTTTCGTACAAATACTTCTTCAGGGGTGTATGGCTCAATAAGAATAAATACATAAGTAAAACAAAACACAACAAATAAAAACAATAACATTAAAAACATGTTTAAAAAACTTATTTAAAAAAACTTAAAACCATTATGTATGATACACCTATATATATGTGTATATAACTCATAACAACTAAAAGGATAATACAAGAATCAATAAATAAACAACTGATCTGCTAAAAAAGAGTGATAACCATAAGTAAAAGTTACATAATATAAAAACTAATTATACATGAATGCATAAAATCATAAATATCATCAACAAATCCAAATGACATTAATATCGAAAAAATTATGCACACATCAAAAGTGAAAAACAAATCTCTGAAAAGCAACGAAAAAGGAGAAGAGGGAGAAAACAAAAGAGAGCGAGGAGGACATAAAACGCCATAATAGTCAATAAACTGTTTATATTATGTAGATAAAACATTCTGTAAATGTACATGAACATTAAATAAATAAATAAATACTTTTTAACTCATAAAATGTTAAAAAGACAAAGGAACAAAAAGAGCCAGGAGTGAATCAGTGGAATACATGCTGACCTAAATGTACAATCTTTCAAACATCCAAAAGGAGAAACAAATTAAAACATCAGAATGGGGACTGTGAGCAGGAGAGGAGGGTTGTAAAAAACGGAAGACTGTAAAAAATGTGAAAACGTACCGCTGTGTTAAACTCGTATATGAAGAAAATCACCTGACAATACAGGGACGGGAGCCATTGCTGCGTATCACTCCACCTAAGGTGAACTTTCTACCTAAACAAATAAATACTTGTAAATTGATTTTTTATCATTTATATCTTTCATAACATCTACTATTTTGTCTAAAACAAGAACTTGTACAATATTAAAAATAAAAGGTATAAAAAAATAGTGTAAAAAATTTTTTGTGTAAATGCCTAGTGTAATTAGCATCTTGTCTTAATATAGTGAAACCTGCGCATAAAAATGCAGTTTGTTATTGCATCAAAGGAATCATAAAAGACCAAGTGAAAACACTACATGTGGAACTACAAGGATTACACCGCCAAAAAAATGTAAATTCACAAACTACAAATGAATCATCAAACTAAAACCCGGACCTTCAAACATCGGTGCAAGAGATCGCGCCACGCATATAACATTTAAAAACCATAAAGGTGCTGATTCCTGGCATATACAAAAAGGGGAGAATAAGAGCGCAAATTGACGAACGGAGTTCAAAATAGTACAAAGATTCTAATTCTAAAAGCTGTTAATGAACCTACAAAGACACCTGTAATGAACAATATTAAAAGGAAATGTAAAAATTCTAAACCCAAACCTGTAAAGAAACGAAGACGCCAATGGTGAGAATTTTTAAAATACCTTACATTGAAAGAACACCTGCACATGCGCCATTGTCCTTTAAAACCCTTTTTCCGCGGGAAACCAGAAGCGATTCTGATTGGACAAAAATAAATAGTACTAAAACAATTGTGACCTGGATCAGCCACTTTTGGAAACAGGATCATGGGCTTGATGGACCTTGGTCTGACCCAGTATGACATTTCTTATATTCTTATGGGTAAGCAGTGGATTCTCCGTCCACTTTAATAATGGTTTCCATATCGTCCTGCTAGACCAGGCAAGTGGGTTGTGTTCCCCTACCAGCAGATTGGTGGAGACAAAGAACAATGAAAAGCCCAGGTTTCCATTACATCACTTCCATGCCTCTATTTGCCTCAGCCACCAGAGGTCCCTTCAGTATTTCTTTGTCTCCAGCAGATGGTGGATAGATTTTCTCCTCTCTGAAGAAAATCTGAAAAATTGAGAGGAAAAGATTCATAAGAAAAACGTTCATGACGACCACTTTGAGGGTGACTCTCACTTGAGCGCAACGTGGGATGCTCTACTAGACTGCAGTTATTTCGGTATCCATAGTAGGAGGGAAAATTGGTTCAACTTCACACTCTTACCCTGGATAAGAGCTTATTGAGGAGCTAGAAAATTAGAAGGATCTGGAAGGATGGAAGAATTCACATTTGTCTGGACTGATCTAGCAGAACGATATGGAAGATGACATTTTACTTATCAGTTAATGTCCTTTCCTTAAGTCCTGCTAGACCAGTCCAGGGCCCGCCCCTGGAACTGTATTGCTCTGTTCTTCTGCTGCGGTGCCCTTGGGTCTGCTATGATTTTTATACTTGGCTCTGCAGGCTCATCATCTATTGACAGCCTTAGGTTTATGCTTTCCTGTACATAATTTTCTACTGTTAATCACGCATTGTTACCCACGGTTGAGGTTGTGTGAAGGGGACCTCTGATGGCTGAGGCGAAGAGTCATGGGAATGATGTCATTGAAACCTGGGCTTTTCATTTGTCTCCAACCTGCTGTCCAGACAACCCACTTCTCTGGACTGGTCTAGCAGTACTCAAGGAAAGGATATTAACCGGTAAGTAAAATGTCACCTTATGGCCTTTTCCTCTAGGAACTCATCTAAACCTCTTTTAAACCCAGCTACAATAGCAGCTTTTACTAATGAATCCAGAGTTTGGTTCGCATTGAGTGAAAAAATATTTTCTCCAATTAGTCTTAAATGTGCTATGTTGTAGCGTCATTTCATGTCCCCTAGTCTTTCTACTTTTTGAATGAGTAAACAACTGATCTGCGTTATTTATGCTATGCCTTAGTTTAATGCACCTAAAAAGCCATAGGTTAGGATGTAATGCCCCATTGTAGATTTAGGGCTGCTTACAAGAGAGAAAACAGAACACAGAGCTCCTGCCGTCCTTAGTAGTACTAACAGATATGGCCACAATCTAGTGGTTGTGCCCCCTAGTGTGAGGCTAAAGGGCAGTACCCCATGATCGTGGCCATTTTGAAAGGGCTGATGATGGGGGCAGGAATGGAGAGGACTGCTCCTGTGCCATCACTGGACTATTAGGATTTCCAAAGGTATGATTTTGGGGTTGGTGGGGGGCCCTTGGGCTGCCCCTTAGCCAACTGGCTGGGATTTTTCTTTTAACGAGGAGGAGGGAGTGGGGCACTGATTGACTAGCTGGAACTGGTTATAATTGATTGGAGGGTTGGGAGGGAGGAGGGTTTCACCGACTAGCTAGCTAGGATGTTAGTTTGGCCGGAGGGGAGGCGATGCACTGATCGCCCCCCCCCCCGGACAGTTCCCAATGGGGATCAGGAGCTATACGGGGGAATCGATGCTGTAGGAGGGTAGAATTGTCAGTGCTGCGGATCACAACACCATGGCACTGACAATATTGTTGAGGGGGGTCCTGATTGCTACTGCTACTACTACACATTTGTACGAGATATACAAGATATACACAGCGCTACACAGACACATGTAAAACAGTCCCTGCTCATCAGAGCTTACAGTCTAGTCAAGACAGACAACACAGTAGCTGTAGACATGGGATACATCTAGGGGGAATGGTAAGGAAACACGAGGGAGATCAGGCGAATCAAGATCCGAAAGTGGTAGCGAAGAGGTGAATTTTCAGACTGGATTTGAAAAGGGTCAGAAAAGGCGCCTGATGTACAGACTCGGGTAGTTTGTTCCAGGCATAAGGAGCAGCAGGGTGAAAGGAGCGAAGTCTGGAGTTAGCAATAGAAAAGGGCACAGATAGAAGCGATTTTCCAAAAGAACAGAGTTCCCGAGGAGGGGTGTAGGGAAAGATGAGAGAGGAAAGGTAGTGAGGAGTTGCAGAGTGAATGCACTTATAGGTCAGCAGCAGAAGTTGAACTGGATGCGGAAACGGATAGGGAGCAAATGAAGTGACTTGAGAAGAGAGGTAATATGAGCATGATGAGCCTGGCAAAAGATTAGCCGTGCAGCAGTGTTGAATAGATTGAAGGAGAGAGAAATAATTCAGAAGGAGACCAGCAAGGAGCAGGTTACAATAGTCTAGACGGGAGGTGACTAAGGAGTGGATAAGTGTCTCAGTAGTGTGTTCAGAAAGGAATGGACGAATTTTGTTGATGTAGAGAAAGAAACAGGTTTTAGCTATCAGTTAGATGTGTGTGTAGAAGGAGAGAGGAGACAAAGACGACCCCAAGGTTGCGAGCTGAGGAGACAGGGAGAAGTAGAGCACTATCCACAGAGACTGAGAAAGGAGAAAGGGGAGAGGGGGGGTTTACGGGTTAAAATAAGAAGCTCAGTTTTGGCCATGTTCAATTTCAAGCGGCGGTGAGACATCCAAGCGGCAATGTTGGAAAGGCAGGCAGAGATCCTGGCCCGGATTGCCAGAGACATTTCAGGTGTAGAGAGGTAGATCTGGGAGTCACCAGCGTAAAGATGTTACTGAAAGCCATGGGAAGATTGCTGTTTTGGAGGCCCGATTTCCTCCATGGCAGACGAGTTACCAGGCTTTCAGGCAAATATGGCCTCCTTTTGAAGGGGCGTTATCTGCCGCTGCGATCGAGCCAGATTTTGGTGACCACCACGCAAAAACATTTCACATGGTGGCTGACAACCATTTTCACTCCCTGCTCTGATCCACCCTGATCCCACCCCAACACCCCTGCACCGCGTGAAAAGCAGATATCGCAGAAAAGTGCCTGTGATATCTGCTTTTCTTGCATGTTAGTTGCTACCACAGAGCAATAAATCTGCGGTAGCAGCTAATGTACTTTAATAGACATACCCCCCCCCCCCTTAGTGTAGCTGGGTTTAAAAAAGATTTGGACAATTCTTGCAGGAAATGTCCATAAGCCATTATTAAAATGAACTGGGAGCAAATCCATTGCTTATCCTGAGATAAGTAGCATGGAATCTGTCTACCTTTTAGGATCCTGCCAGGTACTTGTGACCTGGATTAGTCACTCTTGTAAACAGGATACTGGACTTGATGGATCATTGATCTGATCCACTATGGCAAATCTTTTGATCTTATGTTCTTGTGCCCGCAAAGGTGAAAGCACATTTCACACTTTAGACTTGAAGCAGATGCAAGCCCTTAGAAAATCTACTCAGATTTTTTTTTCTTTTGATCGAAACAGGCCAGGGTCAGCTCCACTGACTGACCTTTTCAATGCCTCGTTGGAGTCGGGAGTGGTGCCAAAGGACTGGAGAGAGGCTCATGTGGTGCCTTTACACAAAAGCGGAAGTAAGGATGTGGTTGAAAACTACAGGCCGGTTAGTTTAACTTCGGTGGTGAGTAAATTATTGGAAACTCTGCTGAAAGAGAAAATAGTGAGGTTTCTGGAGTCCAGCGGATTACAGGATCCGAGGCAGCATGGATTCACCAGAGGCAGGTCTTGTCAGACAAATCTGATTGATTTTTTTGACTGGGTGACCAGGGAGTTGGACCGGATAGAGAGCTCTAGATGTGGTGTATTTAGATTTCCGTAAAGCCTTTGACACTGTTCCTCACAGGCGACTTATAAACAAACTGAGCACCCTAGGGATGGACCCTAAAGTTACTGCTTGGGTTAGAAATTGGTTGGGTGGGAGGCGACAAAGAGTACAAGTAAATGGAGCTCACTCTGAGGAGAAGGATGTTACCAGTGGTGTGCCCCAGGGATCTGTCCTTGGTCCGATTCTTTTTAACATCTTTGTTAGTGATATAGCGGAAGGGCTGTCGGGTAAGGTTTGCCTCTTTGCTGATGATACCAAAATCTGCAATAGAGTAGACACCCAGGAAGGGGTAGATAACATGAGGAGGGATCTAGCTAAGCTTGAAGAATGGTCTAGAATTTGGCAGCTGGGATTTAATGTTAAAAAATGTAAGGTCATGCATTTGGGCTGCAGCAATCCAAGGGAGCAATACAGTATAGGAGGTGAAGTACTTTTGTCCACTAAAGAAGAACGGGACCTAGGCGTGGTTGTGTCTGATGATCTTAAAGTAGCTAAACAGGTGGAAAAGGCGACGGCAAAAGCTAGAAGGATGCTTGGGTGCATACGGAGAGGAATGGCTAGCAGAAAAAAGGAGGTGATAATGCCTCTGTATAAGTCTTTGGTGCGACCTCATTTGGAGTATGGTGTGCAATTCTGGAGACCGCACCTTCAAAAGGATGTGAACAGGATGGAGTCGGTGCAGAGGGTTGCTACCAAAATGATTAATGGGCTTCATTATAAAGCATATGAGGACAGACTTAAGGATCTTAATATGTACACCTTAGAGGAAAGGCGGGATAGAGGTGATATGATCGAGATGTTTAAATACCTCCATGGCATAAATGTTCAGGGAGAGAGCCTCTTTCAATTGAAAGCAAGTTCTGCTACGAGGGGACATGGGATGAGGGTGAAGGGAGATAGATTCAGGAGTGATATGCGGAAATATTTCTTTACGGAAAGAGTAGTGGATCCGTGGAATAGTCTCCCAGTGGAGCAGGTAGAGATGAGGACAGTAACTGAATTCAAGAAAGCATGGGACCAACACAGAGGATCTCTAAAGGCAAAAAGTGGACTGTTGTAGTTGTTATGGAAGGACAGACTAGATAGGCCATGTGGTCTTTTTCTGTCGTCATATTTCTATGTTTCTATTAACAAACGCACATTGTCTAGCTGGCTGGTGGATTGCATCTTTTTCTTTTTTGCCCAGGGAGACTTCACTTTAGAAGTTCATGCCACAGCTCATGATGTGCCAGTAGCCCTCTTTAGATAAGTCTCCAAGAAGGAGATTTGCAAGGCTGCAACATGGACGTCTGTCCACACATTCATATCCCATTATTGTTTTCAAAGAGACTTTTGATGCACAGTAGGCTTGTCCCGTCCATACTCCAGAATATTTTTGGGGAACAGAATTCAACTCCATCTCCCCAGGTAAATTTTTTTTATTTACAGGCTACCTTTATTAAAAAAACAAAAAAAACAAAATGTATACAAAAAAGGCCGATTGCCAAAAAATGCATAAACTAAAAATATATATATTTTGTAGGTGTCTACCTGTTGCAATACATTTATTGTTCATTTCTCTCCTTTTTTATTTCAAAGCAGCCTGTTGCTAGGGATTCCTGTATGCGAGGACTCAATATTCTGCTTGCCCACAGAGAAAAATAAGTTACTTACCTGTAGCAGGAGTTTTCCGTGAACAGTAAGGTAGGATATGAGTCCTCACAAACCTGTCCACTTCACCAAGAAGCTGTATTCTAAATTCAGCTGTTTTAAAAGAAGGTCTTGCATGACAGTGGCAGGCAGGAACAGGCATACATGCATGGTGAAGCTAACAAAAGCTTTGAAAAAACAATTCAGCTCAGAAGCCGGTCCCATGCCAGGCTCCATCGGTGACATCACCCATATGTGAGGACTCATATTCTGCTGTTCAAGGAGAACTTCTGCAACAGGTAAGTGACTATTTTCCTTATCAATATTGCTAGACTAGTCCAGACGAGTGGGTTATGCTCCCTTGCCAGAAGGGTAGAGGCAGACAAGTAACTTTCAGTGATGTCATCACTTGGTATAAATCTGGTGCCAGCACTGAGAGAAGCCAGTAGTTTCTGCCTCCAGCAGATGGCAGCAGTGTGGATAGGCCTTATTCTCCTGGCCCATGCTATGGTTCAGAGGCTTCAGGGATTGAGTATGGAAGGGCCCAACAGTGCTTGGAGTGGGGAAAGCTTTTCATTAGAGCAGGATCCAGCTCCTTTTCCCATGGGGTATGAATGCTTGGCAGGTCTGAAGAAGAGCAGATCATCTAATGAGGCCTCCGAGAAGGGCTGGTGAGTTGGGCCCAGGCCCCCCCCCTCTCTTGCTGTCCTCCTCTGCATTTTATGATTTCCCCCCTCCCCCCAAGTTCTTTGGCAGATTTTTCTCTATTTTCTATGTGGCCTTTTTGCCCATTGATTTTAATGCACAGGTTCTGGCTCTGCTGCTTTATAGTAGCTTCAGTCTTTTAATAAAAAGGTGCTTTCGCCAGCTGGCCTAACAGGCCTTGGGATTTGTTTTACGGGACTCCCTTTTCGCTGCAGCCCTGTACTCCCCCCCCCCCCCCCCTGCTTTTTTCTGGCTGTGCCACTGCTGTTTTTATGTGGCCTGATGTGGCTGCAAGGCCTGGGGCATATTTTTGGCAGCAGGATTGCTCCCTCACCACCTCTTGCCCCATGGAGAGCATGGGTCTTGATGCTGTTTTTGTGGTCCTGCAACTCCCTTCTATTTTTCTGGTGATACAGGTGAGTGCTGCAGCCACTTTAGGTGGAGGATAGTACCAGTGCAGATGGAAAGTGGTGGAATGATCATATCTGGATGCTCGGTGGCCTCTAGCTGCCCTCTATGGCCCTAATGCTCAGCCAGTTTGTACTGCAGCTCTTGAAACCGTTCACGGCTGTATTCTGGTGGACTGTATGCAGGATCAGCCCATTTTGTGAGGCCGAAGGCCCAGGCTACATCTCTGGGGATCTGGGACCCCAGAGAACCTTTTTACAGGCAGCTGGAGAGGTCACAGCCCTCCCTTTGCCCTTACCCTCCTCTGTCCTTTCCCTCCTCTGTCCATCTGGGGGGCTCAGCCTCTTCCCCTAGAAAATCTACTCGGGGTTGGCTGAAGGACCCTGGCAAAATCTTTGTCATTTGCAAGGTAAGTGGGGAAAGGACAAAGCAGTGGCTCCCCTAGGGGCTGGTTTGGATCCTTATGATCTAAATTTTCTCTGCCAAACTCTATGCCCTTTCAGGAGAGTATGGCATATCTGTAGCATGCAGTGACAGCTTTCAGGCGAGGTTAGTAGATGGGTCCCTTCTGTGCTGGGGGATCAGGTGTTCTGCTAAGTTTATTTATTTTTTTCTCTGACCCTATGCGGCAGGGCATAAGATATTAGAGAGAGATTTTATTTATTTATTATTTATTTACAGTCTCTTATATACCGCACTATTCAGCATCAGCGCGGTTTACATGGAACAAAATGCTCATTACAGTTAACATGTATGAGTTTACATATAACAGGGTATGAGTTTACATATAACAGGGGACAGAAACTTCGCTAACAGGGGTAAACTATTTACAGAACTTATTATATGGAGTCATAATCAAAGCAGTTGCATAGAAAACACAGTTCACTTCATAGGTTTGAGTATCCACATGGTGAGTTGCTTGTGGTACTGTAAATTTGACTGAGAATGGTATCGGTGGTGTCCTGAGGTTCTAGGGGATGCAGTCAGGGTCTATCAGGTACTTGTTGAAGAGGTGGGTTTTGAGGGCTTTCCTAAACTGTGGTAGGTTCTTAATAGCCCGGATGTCATGGGGTAATTCATTCCAGTATCTTGGGGCACTGAGACTGAAGGCCCTGTTGGCTGTTGATTTGGTGCAGGCAGTAAGTGCCTTCGGGACTTTAAGGGAGTTTATAGCCGTGGATCTTCTAATTCTATTTGGGGATGTGGAATGGATGAGGGCGGTTACGGATGCAGGTGAGAGATTGTGAACAGCTTTAAAAGTGATTATCAAGGTTTTGAAGACAGTTCTTGCACGAATTGGTAGCCAATGTAGCTGTATCAGCAGAGGTGTCACATGGTCGCTCCTGGAGGCTCCGTGGAAGACTTGCTGCCGCATTCATGGCTAGCTGCAGCGGGTTTAATGTAGATTGGGGAAGGCCTTGTAATATTACATTGGCATAGTCAAAATGAGGTATGACCAATGCCTGGAAAATCATCCGAAAATCAGTTGGTTCGAGGATGGAACGTAGATGCCTAAGTGAGCGGATCTTGTGGTAGACTGATTTGACTATGTTCCCTATGTGGGCCTTCATATCCAGGCGTTGATGTAAGGTGACTCCCAGGTATCGTATTGAGGATTTAGATTGCAGCTCAGCTTCTTTTACTTTAAGATATTGCGGTGGGGTAAAGTTGGGGTTCCTCGTAATGAAGAGTACTTCCGTTTTCTTATGTTGTATTCTGAGGTTTTGAGAGAGAAGCCAGTCAGATATTGCATTGAAACAACTCGTCAGTGGGGAGAGGTCCAGGTGCTCGATAGAGAAGGGTATGTAGAGCAGGACATCGTCTGCGTATAACATGCAGTCAACATTGAAGGACTGGATAATATTACAGATTGGCTGCATGTAAATGTTGAACAAGAGCGCCGAGAGGGAGGATCCTTGTGGGACTCCTTGACTTTGGTGGAAAGGTTCAGAATTTATCCCTCCAGAACGAACATGTTGCCATCTTTCGGACAGGTAGGATCTGCACCATTCGAGCGCTCGTCCATTAATGCCTTTGTCAAACAGTCGTCCTAATAGAAGCTCATGATTTACTGAATCAAAGGCTGCAGCTATGTCCAGAAAGATGAGAGCAAATCCTTGGCGGATGTCATCAATGCCAGTGAGTATCTTGCAAAATAGAGTGGTAAGGAGGGTTTCAACGCCATGGCCTTCCCTAAAACCATGTTGGCATGTGTCTAAAGGTGCAGCGAGGTCGATGTGCTCCTGCAGTTGACGTTGAGCTTCTTTTTCGATGATCTTCGCAAGTAATGGAATGCTGGATATGGGTCTGTAGGATTCTACCTGTTGGGGATCGAGCTTGCAGTTTTTTAGCAGAGGTCTAATAGAGGTGTGTTTCAGGTCTGAAGGGAAAGAGCCGGAAGAGAAGGAGAGGTTAATTATTTTGGACAGTATTGGGCTGAAGTGACTGCGAAGCTCCTTGATCCAGAAGGCTGGGCATGGATCGGACTGGGCAGTAGTGGTATTAATGGCCGCAATAGTGTCTTCAAGACCTCTCTTGGTGGGGGTAGAAAACATGGTTAGTGTTGTTTGGCAGACTTGCTCTATTGCGGAGGTTGTATTAGAGGTTCTGTTGGTCTGGCATATCTTGGATTGGAGATAGGTTGCGAAATCTTGTGGGTGTATCTCGAATGGGGGTCCAGAAGATGGTTCCCTTGATAAGGTCTTAACCATGTCGAAAAGGTCATGTGGTTTATTAAGCGATCTCTTTAAGGTGTCGGAGTAGTACTGCTTCATCGAGATGACCTGGTCAACACATTGTCCCATGGCATGCTGCGCAGCCTATACATAGTTGCCCTTGTTAGCCCAAGTTGCATAACCTGTTCATTGTAAGTACAGTACGGGCCCTGCCTGCATTGTACAAATTTGTTGTTTACTGTAAACTGAGCTGATTTTAAAAAACGCGGTATAGAAAAGACTTAAAATAAATAAATAAATTATTCAGGTGTTTAGGAGAGAGCAACTGATGGCGCTGATTTCGGAGTCGCTGCAGGCCCTTAACTTGTCCTGGACAGCGGCGGTAGAAGACAGTGTGGAAGATCCACTCATTCAGACGGTGAGGAAATCCCAGGCAGTGTTCCTGGTCCATAAGGTAGTTAAGCAGATGATTCAGGATTAGTGGGACATGCCGGAGTCAGCTTTCAGAGTTGGGAGGTCCATGGCTCGGCTCTGTCCGTTGGCTGATCAGGAATGAGAGCTGTTTTGCTCTCCTAGGATAGATGCGGCGGTTTCGGCAGTGATGAAGAAGACTACTATTCCGGTGGAAGGTAGTATGGCGCTGAAGGATAGTCAAGACAGGAAGGTAGACTCAATGGTGAAGCAAGCTTTTGAGGCTAATGCCCTTGCGCTACAGGCCTCCATTTGTGGGGCATGGGTAGCGAGGGCTTGTCTTCGTTGGTCTCAGCGGTCGCAGGTGGCAGACTTCTTGCAGGACTTGTCCAGGTTGGAGTCCGGAGCAGCCTTTTTAGCGGACGTGCATTATGACCTGCTCAGGACTTTGGCGAATAGTATGTCATCCTTAGTGGCGGCGTGCAGATATAGTTTGGTTGCAAAACTGGGTGGCTGATAGTTCCTCCAAGTCAAGACTTAGTAAGCTCCCCTTTAAGGGGAAGCTGCTTTTCGGTGAAGATCTGGACAGGCTGGTTAAGGACTTGGGGGAGTCCAAAGGAAGTCGGCTGCTGGAAGATAAGTTAAAAACGGGGAGACCCGGAGCGATGTTGAGAGGCCAGTCCTGCGATTTTCGGGCCTCGCGGTTAGGATCTTTTCTGAGAGGGTGGTATCCTTTTCGTGGCCAAGGTTTTCGCGGGTTCAGAGGAGCAGGCAGAGGGTTCGCGAACCCTTCAACTGCCAGGCTCAAGAAGTCGCAATGAAACGAGGGGAACTCAGCGGGTGTTCAGCCCGTAGGAGGTCGGCTGCAGGAATTTTTTGCCGGCCTGGGTTCAAATTACATCTGATCAATGGGTACTGGAGGTCATTTGGGAGGGCTACACTCTCAAATTGGCTCGACCGGTTCGAGACTCATTTGTTCTTTCTCCTTGCAGGGGGCGGAACAAGGAGTCAGCGGTTCGCGCAACTTTGACGCTTCTCAAGCAGCTCGGGGCTGTATTTCCGGTTCCTCAGGATCAATGCGGTTCTGTTCGATACTCGATTTATTTCGTGGTCCGAAAGAAGGATGGGTCTTTTCGGTCGATTCTGGATCTCAAAGGCATCAATTGTTGTCTGCGGGTAACCCATTTTCGTATGGAAACCCTAAGGTCTGTAATGGTAGCAGTTCGTTAAGGAAAGTTCTTAACTTCGCTCGATCTCACCGAGGCTTATCTGCATGTCCTGATTCAACCGGGGCATCAAAGATTCTTGCGGTTTGCTGTTCCGTGGGGTCATTTTCAGTTCCAAGCACTACCGTTCAGATTGGCGACAGCTCTGCGTACGTTTACCAAAGTAATGGTGGTGGTAGCGGCCTTTCTCCGCAGGGAAGGTCGGAGCGCGGCTTGAGTTCTGGTGATGCGTTCCTTGGTGTTAGGTTTTTGAAGCTACAGGCACCGATGGCATGGCATTATCTTCGGGTACTAGGTACCATGGCGGCAGTTTTTTGGACTTCCTTCCACTTTTCTTAAAGCGTGGAATACAGCTGGTCTGGGCTTCCAAGATAGTATTTTTCAACAACACCCAAGCTTGATGTACGTCTTTAACCTTTGCAACTGCTCCTTTTAGTTTTTTCTTAACTGTTTTCCTCATTTTATCATAGTCTCCCTTTCGAAAGTTAAAAGGTAGTACTGTGGATTTCCTTACTATCCCTCCTCCACTAATTAAATCAAAGGCGATCATGCTATGATCACTATTGCCAAGTGGCCCCAACACCCTTTTCTCTTGCACTAGATCTGGTGTTCCACTAAGGACTAGGTCTAATATGGCTTCCCCTCTGGTTGGTTCATGAACCAGCTGCTCCAAGAAGCAGTCATTTATTTCATCTAGGAACTTTATCTCCCTAGCATGTCCTGACGTGACACTGACCCAGTCGATACCGGGGTAATTGAAATCACCCATTATTATTACTGCGCTGTAACTTTTGTTAGCTTCCTTGATTTCTTTGAGCATTTCATCATCCATTTGGTCATTCTGGCCAGGTGCTCGATAGTACACCCCCACTGCCATTGCCTTCCCCCTTTTATATGGAATTTCAATCCATATAGATTCTACAGCAGTTTTTGTTTGCTGCAAAACTTTAATCCTTTCTGAGTCAATGCCCTGACTAACATAGAGCGCAACCCCTCCACCAATTTGATCAGCTCTATCATTACGATATAGTTTGTACCCAGGTATCACAGTGTCCCACTGGTGGTTCTCCTTCCACCATGTCTCTGATATTCCAATCATATCTAACCTTTCATTTAGTGCTATATATTCTAACTCTCCCATCTTATTCTTTAGACTTCTAGCATTTGCATACAAGCATTTTAGAGAATGTATTTTATTCATGTTAATTTGGCTATTGTTAGACATGGGTAAATTGGGATCTTTAAGCTCTGTCTGCTCCATTCTTGAGGGCATTTGGGCTACTTTACTCTTTTGTGGAACCTCTCTGCTTTTGGTAGTATCCTTCAAGGATACCTTCTTCCGAACCATCCGCTCTTGGGCGACTGTCGGCTTTCCCCTAATATCTAGTTTAAAAGCTGCTCTATCTCCTTTTTAAAGGTTAATGCCAGCAGCCTGGTTCCATCCCGGTTAAGGTGAAGCCCATCCCTTCGGAAGAGCCCCTCCTTTCCCCAGAATGTTCCCCACTTCCTAACAAATCCAAAACCCTCATCTCTGTACCATTGTCTCATCCACGCATTGAGACTCCGGAGCTCTGCCTGCCTTTTGGGTCCTGCGCGTGGAACAGGAAGCATTTTGGAGAATGCTATCATGGAAGTTCTGGATTTCAACTTCCTACCTAAAAGCCTAAATTTTGCCTCCAGAACCTCCCTACCACATTTTACTATGTCATTGGTACCGACATGTACCAAGACAGCAGACTCCTCTCCAGCCCTATCTAAGACCTTATCTAGGTGGTGCATGAGGTCCGCTACCTTCGCACCAGGCAGGCATGTTACCAGGCGATCCTCACATCCACCAGCCACCCAGCTATCTACATGCCTAATGATCGAATCACCAACTATAACGGCTGTCCTAACCCTTCCCTCATGGGCACATGGCCCTGGAGAAACTTCCTCGGTGCGAGAGGGTTTTACATCACCTGGAGGACAGGTCCTAGTTACAGGATCACTTCCTGCCACACCAGGGTGATGCTCTCCTGTCACGTGACCTCTCTCCTCCATGGCAACAGGGATGCTGCCAGACTGGAGGTGGGACTTCAGGACTATATCCCTGTAGGTCTCGTCTATGTACCTCTCTGTCTGTCTTATGTTTTCCAAGTCTGCTACTTTAGCCTCTAGAGAACGGACTTGTTCCCTGAGAGCAAAGAGCTCCTTGCACCTAGTGCACACATAAGACCTCTCACCAACTGGGAGAAAATCATACATGTGACACTCAATACAAAAGACTGGAAAGCCCCCATCCCGCTGCTGTACTGCTGTCTGCATCTTAGTTTTAAGTTTGTCTCTAGATCTTTAAGTTCTTACTTACTAGGGGTTGCTATGGGTATTTATACCAATAAAACTGTACCTAATACGTTTAATATACCTTGTTCACCTGAAGCTTAATTAATCTCAGGTCCTTAGTGTATGACTGATTTGGGTAATGAGCTTCACCTGAAAGCACCTCCTGTCTTTTAAGATGTGTAAGTACCTATAAAGCTATGATTATCCCAGGGTCCTGCTGGATGCTTGTTATCGTGGTAAGGTGCAAGGGTGTCCAGTGGGAACTCGCCCAGATGTCTTGCGTTTCTTGAGAGCGGTATCACATTTGCGGCCTCCTTGCTGCATGTTGATTCCTCCGTGGGATCTCAATTTGGTGTTGGGGGCGTTGACAAGAAGGCCTTTTGAGCCGATAGGTGAAGCCTCGGTGAAGGATTTGACTTTGAAAACAGTATTTCTGGTGGCTATCTGTTCGGCGCGTCAGGTGTCGGAGTTGCAGTCTTTGTTTTGCAGGGAACCATTCCTGATGTTCTTCAAGGAAAAGGTGGTGGTACGTCCGGTGCCGTCGTTTTTGCCAAAAGTGGTGTTGCCGTTTCATCTGAATCAGTCGGTCGCCTTACTACTTAAGGTCATCAGGTGGGGAGGTGGCTGACTGTAATTTGCGGTCGCTGGATGTGAAGAGAGTACTTCATCATTACTTGCGGAGGTCGAATTCATTTCGGAAGTCGGAGCGGTTATTTATACTGTTTGGGGGGGCTGCGTAAAGGTGAAGCAGCCTCCAAGGCGTCCATTGCTAGGTGGATTAAGGAAGCGATTGCATCAGCTTATCTTTTGCAGGGGCGTCAAGCGCCTTTGGAATTGAGGGCTCATTCAACAAGGGCTCAAGCAACATCTTGGGTGGAACGCAGCCGTGTTCCGGTAGTGGAAATCTGTAAGGCGGCCACGTGGGCCTCTTTGCATACTTTTAGTAAGCATTACTGTCTTGATGTGCAAGCGGCAGGGGATGCCTGCTTCGGATCAGCAGTGTTGCGGTCCGCTTTTGCTGGTCCCTCCCATTAGTGTACTGCTCTGCTACATCCCAGTGGTGCGGGACTGAACTGGAGAAACGAAAAGGAAAGAGAAATTAGACTTACTAGCTAATTGTTGTTCCTTGAGGAACTCCAGTTCAGTCCCGATTCACACCCAGGTTGGGGATTCAGTCAATGGTCTTGTGACATTAATGAGTCCGGCCATGCAAAGGGGAGCCTAAAGGTGGTAATTGGCTAATGGGCCGATCTTCTTGGCATTTTTCTTTGCCTTCTTTAGTGTATTTCATGTCTTTACCTTTGGTTCCCTTGGGGGGGAGGGGAGGTGGAGCAGTTATCCTCTCCTTTCAGGGGTTCTGAGTGCAGAGGCAGAGAGACTTTTAGTTCACTGTTTATGTTGGTTATAACTACTTATGTGTTGCTCCTTAGAGTATGCTTTGTCAATAGATCACTGGAAGCTGGTGGGAGGTGCCACTGGCAGATGTGTCAAGCTTCTGACATGCCCAGTCTCCATGCTGCTGGAAGAGGTACACTACCTAGTGGTGCGGGACTGAACTGGAGTTCCTCAAGGAACAACAATTAGCAGGTAAGTCTAATTTCTCTTTTCTCTGCTTCTGTGTCCTGGGCCTCGTCTATAGTGCCATTGACCTAGACACGGCTCCCCATACCTTTTCAAGGTTATAGTAGTGAGATCGATGCCCTTCTACATGCAGAGGTCGTGAGTGGCCCACATCTGGATGTTGGGCTGGCCCTTTCAGTTTCTTGAGTGAAGGCCAGATACCATACAGGCCTGGTGGGCTATGGCTGAGAAAGCAGGGGGTCGGTGATCGCCTGTCTGTAGTATGTAGTATCCCAGCATTTCATGTACCTGGGACTTGGTTCCATACTTCCCTGAACTGAATTCCTCACATAGGAGAGCTTACTCAAGTTTGTCGGCTTCACTGGTTTGGGCCCTTTAAGGTCCTTTGATTCGAATATCAATCTTACATCCTGGTTCAAGGAACAGGCTTCATGTGTGCTCACTACAGAAGCACTTGCTAACCTGAGTTCCATGTTTCTCATTGTTTGACCTTCCTCTCCCGTAAGAGATAAAGGAGCAATTGAGGGTGTTTATTGCAGTTCTGCCACCTGATGCCTAGGGTACTGTTTAAAGCACAGGATGGAGTGCCTGTCTGCCAGTGAGACAGAGCTCTTGGGGCTGGAGTGGATGCTGTGGTCACAGAAGTATTGCCAAGCAGAGAGGCATCTGGTTGCCCTGTCTTCAGTGTATGTTGCAAGCTTCGACAACTTGCAGGACACCTTTCTGCATTAGATTTGCATTGGTTTGAGTGACATTGAGAGCTCTGCTTTTCCACATGTGACCTCATATTATGAAGACTGGGTCTTCCAGAGCTTTACTTGAGGGCCACTCAGGTGGATGCTAATATGTGGAGCTATTTCAGCTGAGGGGAGGTGGGGGGGTGTCTGTAGGTGGCAGGCTTGATTGCAGGCTACATCTGAAGCATAGCAAAGGGAGGCTGTATGTCTCTCCCTCTTGCTTGTTGGGTTCTGCCTTCTACACAGTTCTGGCCCATCTAGGCCTGCGATGCCTAGTGGCTCTTGGTGGGCCTCACTTACTAGGAAGCATGCATTTGTGATCCAGGAGGCATGTCCCTTTCTCTTGCTACCCAAACAGATTATCAGAGCCTTTATGGGCAGTCCATCCTGGACCGAGGCTCAGCCTTGAACACTCAAGGTTCAATGTATGGTTTTAATCGGAATAGTTTGTCCAATTGGATTAGTTTTGCACATATTATAGCAGTCGTGCACCTAGGTGTACAGCCCTGTGATGCAACAGGTATTGCATCCAAGGGTTCCTTGGCAGTGCACCTTGGCATTGCCCGCTTCCTCGGGAGTAGAGCAGTTCTGTCCACCTGGGTGTTTGATTGTGCCTCATTGGGTCTATTTGAGAGCTTCGAGAGAGTCCTTTTTATGGACTAAGATGTAAGGCCTCTCAATAAGTTTTTTTTTTTTTTTTTTTTTTTTTAAATTTTTTTTTTTATGGAGGCTTCCTGGCGATGCCAATGTCCATCAGGTGGTGTCATCTTTGCAGCCCTTTTCTCACAGAGAATCAGTCTGGTCTTTGATGGTGTCTTCCGCTTTGAGGGCTATGCAGTCCTATATCAAGGATGCTGCCCCCTTTTTTCATTGTGACCAGACTGTTATCTTTCCTTCCTGCCTTCCTTCCTTAGAGAAGGATCTGCGAAAGGTCCCATCGCTGTGTCTGCTGAAAGAGTGGAGGTATAGCATGGTTGCATGACATATGCTAGCTCCTCATGCTGGCCAGATCCTTTCTGGACCTCCTTGGCAGTTCGAGGAAACAGCTAACAGAAGTCAAATCCTCTATTCTCTTCTGGCCTCAGGAGGCTAATGTGTCTATGCATTCTCCGGGAACAAGCAGGAAGTCCGTCCTCACATATGGGTGAGGTTGCACCGACTGAGCCCTCATGAAAGCATATCCCAGATTTCAAAGAAAGCCTTTGGGAGATGCCACCACGCATGCGTGCTCCCCTTCTCATACAAGTGTGCCATCTTGCTCAGTCTCCTTTTTTCCGTGGAGCCCTTCAGATGTTTGTCTGGCTTGTCCCTGGAAAAAAGTTGATTTTTCTCTCCGAGTTTCATACTCTCCTCTGGTATTGCACCGGTACTCTTCCTGCCTACCGACCTCATTGCCTCAGCGTTGAGTTTGGTCTATTTTTGTAGTCTTTCGTTCTTTTCTTTTCTTGGTGTCTAAGCACCTTTTTTCTCTCACTGGCAAGGTGGTCCTTAGGACTAATCCATACTTTATGCCTAAAGTGATCTCGCCTTTTCACCTCAACCAGGAGGTCTGCCTACCTATCTTTTTTCCAGGACCTCATGCATCAAGTGCAGAGAGGAACCTTCATACCCTGGACTGTAAAAGAGCTTTGGCCTTTTACTTACAAAGGACACAGCGACATAGAAAGTCTTCCCAACTCTTTGTTGCCTTTGATCCTTCTCATTTGGGACAACCAGTCTCCAAGAGAACACTTTCTAACTGGATTGCCCAGTGTATTTCTTTCGCTTATCAGAGCAAGAACCTTTCTCTGGAGGGCCATGTCACAGCTCACAATGTGAGAGCCATGGCAACCTCAATGGCTCATCTGAACTCTGTATCTATCCATGATATCTGTCGAGCAGGCACTTGGGCCTCGGTTCATACCTTCACAGCCCGTTACTGCTTGGACAAGGACTCCTGCCGGGATGCCTTGTTTGGTCAGGCTGTTCTTAAACACCTGTTCCATACTTAATCAACTCCTACCCACCATCCCTCATGGGATGCCAGAGATCCAGGTGGGGAAGTGCAGCCCTGTTCCAGGGACACACAACTTATGGGCTCTCTCCCTGGCTTCTAAAGCTAGGGAGTCCCCATATGTGAAGACTCATTCCTGCTTGTTCCTGGAGATAGCACAGTTACTTACTTGTAACAGGTGATCTCTGGGAACAGCAGGAATAAGTCTTCACAACCCACCCACCTCCCCTAGGAGTTGTCTCTCTCTATTTCTCTTTTTCCTTTCCCTCTCTCTCTCTCTCTTTGTCTCAGCTCTAAAACTTAACTGAGGAGAGACAGTTGGGAAAGGCGGGAAGGCAGCACGCAGGCGCTGTGGGATGCTCCCAAAAGCTTTCTGATTGGACGCTGGGGAGCGTTCCCGCTCAGGCTCTGTCGGTACTGACGTACCCATATGTGAAGACTTATTCCTGCTGTTCCCAGAGATCACCTGTTACAGGTAAGTAACTGTGCTTTACTGGGGCTACCGGCACAGTCTATGGTACCGATGCAAACTGCATCCGCTTATATGCTGCTCAATGCGCTACCGCCCATGCCTGCCCTCGAATCTATTCCCAGTACCAAGGGTTTGTCCAAGCAGGTCCTTCGCTCCAATACCGACTTTAATCGGTATTGAGCCTTAGTGAAGCAGGGACATCACTCATGCTGATAGTTTGAGGATTCCGATTCTTCTGATGATGAATTGCTCAATACCCTAAGACTTCACAGTCTACCGGAGGATCCTTCTCCTTCTCCGTAACAGTGCATGCCTCCTCCTGAGGATATATCTTTTAAAGAATAAATTCAAGACCTAGCGAGGGGCCTTTCCATAACAGTGACATCCGAGAAAGAACCTAGAGCAAAGAAATTGGAGATTCTTTAATACCCTACAGCTCCTAAGGAGGCAGCCACACTTCCAATTCACTGCATTTTCCATGATTTTCCGGGAACAAGCAGGAAGTCAGTCCTCACATATGGGTGACATTGGCACGGACGGAGCCCTCGTGGAAGCATCACCCCAACTTTAAAAGAAAGCCTTTAGGAGATGCCACCACGCATGTGCGTTCCCCTTCCTGCCAAAGGGTGTCATCTTGCTCAGTCTCCTTTTTTCCACGCAGTCCTTCAGACGTCTGGCTTGTCCCCAGAAAAAGTTGATTTCTTTCCTGAGTTTCACACTCATCTCCGCTATTGCACCGGTTCTCTTCCTGCCTACTGACCTCGGTGCCTCGGCGTTGAGTTTGGCTTAATTTTTGTAGTCTTCATTATTTTCTTTTCTGGTGCCTTCGCACCTTTTTTTCTCCCGCTGGCAGCCCAGAGGGTCTTTGACCTCGCAGGGATACTTTTTTCCTCCATGACTACCAGTGATTTTAAGAAGTGTGATCAGTGCTCTAAAATCATGTCTTTGACTGACACACAAGATTGCTGTCTTCGCTGCCTTGGGCCAGCCATGAACCGGCGGCCTGCGATCTCTGCCATAGGATGTCCAGCAAGGCCCTCAAGAGCCGCCAGCAGCAGCGTGATAAGTTTTTCCCCGAGTCCCTGATGACTCCGAAGACCAGGGCCTTGTCTGAGGCCCTGACAGAACCCTCCGAACCTGAGCCTCGTTGTGGGTCCTCAGAAAGGGGTTCACCCTTGAGGGAACCCAGGAAGAAGAAACAACCCTCAAAGGCAGCGTCCTTGAATGCTTCCAACCGGCTGGAAGCTCCCCAGGTCCGGTTCCGCTGTCCGAGACGCTCGTCCAAGGCATCGGAGAAGGAGCGTCCTGCCAAGGGTCCCCTGTAAGGATCTGGCCGCGGACCTGGCTCAGTCCACAGACACTATCCTCATCGAGGATTCCCCTTCGGGGAAGCCGACGTCGGGCCCGAGTCTCTCGGTGCACAAGTCGAAGGCTGTGGAGCCTTCTGGCCTGGAGTCCAGAATGGCGGCCCTGGAGTGCAGCTTGTCTGCTTTCATGGACCAGCAGCGGGTGCTGTTTTCCGGCACGACTGGTTCATCCGCCCTGACCACCAGGCCCTCGACGTCCAAGACGTCCCCGAAGGCTGAGCCGATCCTCGAGGTCCTTTGGCCTTGAGTCGATCCTCAGCCGAGGTCATGATCTGAGTCCAACTCGACGGGACCATGGTAATCCCCGGCAAGTTTACCAGGTGCTGACTGTAGGGCATTGAGGCCCCTGAAGCCTGCGGAACAACCCTCCTATGAGTCCTCAACGGACTACTCCAACTGGGAGATGGAGGACGAGGAGTCCCCCAATACCCATCACCACCGCGACATCCCATCTGACTCTCCCATCTCAAATCCTCGACCGGCGGTCTCCACCCAAGGATATAATCTTCCATGATTTTGTCAAGGACATGTCTAAGGCCCTGGCATTCCCGACCAAGACGGAGGAGGACCCTCGGGCGGATGAGTTGGAAATCCTCCAGCACGAGTCCCCTCCGCGGGAATCGTTCACAGTGCCCATTCTTCCCATCCTGGAATGGCTTGTGCTCCGCATGTGGGAGACACCAGCATTGGTGCCGGTGGTGAGCAGACGGCTCGACTCAATGTATCTGGTCCGCCAGAGCCCGGGCTTCCAGAAGTCACAACTGCCACACAACTCCATGGTGATGGTGGAATCGGCCATGCGTCGGCTAAAAAGCCAAAAGATGCACTCCTCGGTGCCCCCTGGCAGGGAGGCCCACACCTTGAATGCCCTCGGCAATAAGTGCTACCAGGGCTCAATGCTCATCTTCCGCATCCAGGCCTACCAGCTGTACGTGGGCATGTACCTGAGAGACCTGGCAAAGAAACTCGCCGGGTTCTCAGCTGGGTTTTCTGTGGAACCTTTGCAGTGGTTTAAGAACCTGGCCAAGACAGTCCGTGAGTGCTCCAAATTTGTCTCAAGTGGCCTATAATGGGTTTGAGTCGGCAGCCCGTGTAGCTGCGGCGGGCATTGGTGCACGCAGCCAAGCTTGGCTTTAGTCATCTGACCTCGAGCAGTGGGTTCAGGACAAATTGCACGATGTCCCATGCCAAGGGAAGAACCTCTTTGGCAAACCCATGACCGACAAGGCTGCCAAGCTGGAGACAGTGTTCATGACAAGGACCAGGCTCTCTCTCAAAAAAAAAAAAAAAAAAAAAAAAAATAGACCACTGCCTGTCCCCGACTGAAGGGCTCGGGTAATAAGCCCGTTTACCCAAGGAAGGGAGTTGCTTACCGAAACTACCCACCTTATCAGGCCTCCCTGGCTCCCCAACAGGGTCAGAAGGCCAAGGGACAGGGACAGGGGCATGGCCTGCGTAAGCAGAATGTTTTAAAACCCCAGGCACCAGCTCCGGCCCCGCCTGTGGGGGGATTTTGACTCCTTGAGCATAGCCTATCTGCCCTAAGGAGATCAGCAGCCCACAGGAGGACATCTGGCCTTCTATGCCCAGAGGTGAGTGACCATCACCACCGATTCCTGGGCACTAAGGGTAGTCAGGGAGGGTCACCTCTTCCGCCTGACCCATACACCTCCCCCTTATTTCCCGGGAGAGCCCCTCAGGTCTCCCCTCCACCTGGGACCACCACCTGAAGGAGTTGGCAGGTCTTCTCGAGGACAAAGCGGTGGAACTGGTGCCCCGCTACCTCAAGTGCAAGAAATTCTACTCCAGATACTTCCTCGTGCCAAAGAGGACAGGGGGCCTAAGGCCCATCCTCGACCTGCGCAACCTCAACAAATTCCTGGTGAGGGAGACGTTCAAGATGCTCTCCCTTGGAACATTGCTTCCATACCTCCAGCAGGGAGACTGGCTATACTCCGTAGACCTCAAGGATGCTTATACCCACATCCTCATTCACCCAAACCACAGGCAGTACCTACGGTTCGTAGTGGGGGGCAGGCATTTTCAATACAGTATGCTCCCCTTCGGCCTAGCCTCTACCCCAAGAGTATTCACAAAGTGCCTGGCAGTCATGGCCACCTTCCTCTGGCTCCAGGGGGTCTTCGTCTTTCCCTACCTGGATGACTAGCTCATAAAGAGAGGCACGGCCTCAGAGGTGTAGCAGGCCACTGTACGCACCATCCAGGTCTTGCAACATTTGGGCTTTGTCATAAACTACCCCAAGTCCCACCTCCTCCCGACACAGTGCCTGGAGTTCATCGGGGCAAAGATCAACATTCTCCAGTCGAAAGCTTTCTTGCCCAGGGACTGAGCCGATTGTCTCAGGTCTCTTGCTCGGGGCATGCAGTGCCGTCCCTCGGTGCCCACTTGGCTTTTCCTGTGCCTCCTCGGGCACATGGCCTCCACGGTCCACGTCACCACAGATGCTCGCCTCCACATGAGAAAGGCGCAGTGGTGTCTCCGGGACCAGTAGTCTCAGGCTACAGGCTGCCTCCGAGATAGAGTTTCAGTGACCCGCCAATTGGCGGACTCCCTGGTCTGGTGCAGTCACCCCAGCATCTCGAGGCGGGCATGCCCTTTCAGGCCCCGAGCCACTCAAGTCTTCTTACCATGGTTGCCTCCCTGCTCGGCTAGGGAGTCCACTGTGAAGATCTCTGCACTCATGGCACCTGGTTGCCAGACGAGAGCACCCAGCAGATCAACTTCCTGGAGCTCCGAGCCATTCAACTAGCCCTGAGGGTCTTCTGTCAACACCTGCGCCACCAGCTGGTGCTGGTCCAGTTGGACAACCAGGTGGCAATGTTCTACATGAACAAACAGGGGGCGGCACAGGGTCTCGTACCCTTTATCAGGAGGCACTGGTCCTCTGCTCGTACGCAATCCAACAGGGTATCCTCCTGCTGGCAGTGTACCTGCCAGGCCAGGACAACCTGCTGGCCGACAGGCTCAGCAGGGTTCTCCAGCTGAACAAGTGGCAGCTGGGACACCAGGGTAGCCATCGGCTTTTCTGGCTCTGGAGGGGAGCCCGTGATGGACCTGTTCGCCAGCCCGGACAACTTTCAGTTGTCCTGTTTCTGCTCTAGGCAGGCCCACCCCTCCATGGTGGCAGTGGATGTGTTCCTAGTCTTTGTCAGTAGGCCTCATGTATGCCTTTCCTCCGACCCCACTGATTGCCAAGACCTTATTCAGGACCCTCCTCGACAGGGCCTCGCTCATTCTGATAGCTCCTCGATGGCCAAGGCAGCCATGGTTTCTGCTGCTTCTACAGTTGATGGTGGAGGCCCCCATCCCTTTGGGGACCGCCCCGGGACTCCTTTCTCAGGAGGGGGACACTCTCCTACACCCCAATCTGGGGTCCCTGTCGCTGACAGTCTGGCTGCTGAGAGGGTAACTGGCCCCTTTCAACCTTCTGGTTGACATTCTGCTGGCCTCTCGCAAGGCCTCCACAAGGAAGACTTATACTCTCAAATGGCTCAGATTCTCTTTTTGGTGCGCCTAACACGGGGGTGATGCTTTCTCCTGCCCAATGGCCCTGGTGTTACAGTACCTTCTCCACCTCTCAGTCCGGGTTCAAGTCTAACTCTGTCCGATTGCACCTCAGTGCCCTGGTGGCGCACCACCATCCAGTGGCTGGTAAGTCCTTCTCGGTTCAACTGTTGGTGACCCACTTCCTTTGGGGCCTGCTCTTATCCAAGCCCCCGGTTCGCCCCCTCCCCCACCTGGCAACCAAATGGGAATTCAAAGTAGTGCTGGGTTAGCTCACTCGTCTGCCCTTCGAGCCTCTGGCTACCTGCCACCTTTGCTACCTCTCTTGGAAGGTGGTTTTCCTGGTTGCGCTCACCTCCGCTCGCAGAGTTACTGAGCTCGAGGCCCTTGTGGTGGAGGCACCTTATACTAGGTTGTACAAGAACAGAGTGGTGCTTTGCACGCACCCTAAATTCCTGCCGAAGGTAGAGTCGCCCTTCCATCTCAACCACGAATTGGTGCTCCCTACTTTCTTTCCCAGACCTCACTCCAGTCGAGCAGAGATGGTCCTTCACACCTTGGACTGTAAGAGGGCCTTGTCCTTCTATATCCAATGAACTCAGGGCCACAGCAAAGCTTCTCAGCTGTTTATTTCCTATGACCCCAGTAGGCTGGGAGAGGCGGTGACCAAATGTACATTGTCCACCTGGGTGGCGGACTATATTGCCCTCGCTTATGAGCCGGCAAGGCTCCCGCTGGAAGGCCGTGTCACGGCGCACCGTGGCAGGGCCATGGCGGCTTTGGTGACAAACTTGTGTTCCGTCCCGATGGTGGACATCTGCCAGGCCGCCACCTAGTCTTTAGTCCATACCTTCACAGCCCATTACTGCCTGGAAAGAGAGTCCCGACGGGACAGTGCATTCGGCCAGGTTGTGCTCCGTAACCTTTTCGGGGTTTAGGCAACTCCTACCCTCCGACCCTTCTGTGTTCAGGCTACCGGATTGCTGGTCTCATTGGACACAGGGGGTCCTACTGTAGTTTGTGCACATAGACTAAATTACTGTTGCTGGCGACTCCCCGTGAGGCAGCCCCTATTGTTGCTATGAGTTTTCGATAGCCTGTAGCTGAGGAGTCCCATATGTGAGGACTGACTTCCTGCTTGTTCCCGGAGAAAGCGTAGTTACTCACATGTAACAGGTGTTCTCCAGGCACAGCAGGAATCAGTCCTCACAACCCTCCCTCCTCCCCTTGGAGTTTCTCCTTTACCATCTTTTATTTTTACTGTCTTTTAGCTATGTCATCTGACTGAGTAAGATGGCACCCTTGGGCAGGAAGGGGACCACCCATGCATGGCGGCATCTTCTAAAGGCTTTCTTTGAAAGCTGGGGGGGATGCTTCCGCGAGGGCTCCGTCCATGTCGTGAGAGAGAGGTACAGACTTCATCTAAAAAATCTGTCCCCCTCCATCCTAGTAGTGGAATATCCTTCTCATCCCTCTCTCGCTGCTCTTTTGCTGCAAGAGGTAACTTCTCTTCTATCTCAAAGTGCCATAGAGGAGGTTCCAACATCTCCAGGAACAAGCAGGAATGAGTCTTCACATATGGGGTATCGTCGGTACCGACGGAGCCTGCGCGGGAACGCTCCCCAGCGTCCAGTAAGAAAGCTTCTGGGAGCATCCCACAGCGCCTGCCCGCCGCCTTTCCCAACCGCCTCTCTCCAGTTCTTCTTTTCCACGGAGCCAGCAGGTCGTGTTCCTGTCACCGCAGAAGAATTCTTTATTTTTTTCTTTATTTTTCTGTGTCGCGTCTGCCGCCTTCGACATCAGACCGGTACCGCCGGTCTTTTCTTTCTTTCTTATTTAAAAAAAACAAAACAAAAAACTTTTCTTTCTTCAACTGTGCATTGCGTTTTCGGCCTTAGGCCTGAACATTTTCTCCTCATGGAGAAGCCCGCTTACGGGTTTAAAAAGTGCACGAAGTGTGGCGGTACTATTTCCGTTACCGACACCCATGACTGGTGTCTAAAATGTTTGGGTCCTGACCATTCCATCACGGATTGTCTGTCCTGTACCATGATATCTAAAAGGGGTCGGCAGAACCGAGCAGCCAAGCTCAGTACCCTGTTTCCCTCTGATGCAGCCTCGGTGGCATCGACGTCTTCCAGAGCTGCTTCTTCCTCCCATGGATCTCAGGTAACCAAACATAAATCTAGCCGGTCCTCGAAGGGCAAATCTCCCTCTAAGCATCGAGATGCCTCCGGGCTTGTCCTCGAGGATTCCGCACCGGCAAAATTATCCCGGCGGGAAGTTCCGGCTTCCAAAGCATCATCTATGGGGTCACAGGTTGACATCGATGGCTTGGCCTCGACCGATCACCTGTTGCTGTGTTCTGGGGTACCGGTGGCCTCCACCGGTACCGACATCCAGACTCTGGTGGCGTCGATGGATCAGAAAATTCTGTCCATGCAGCGCACCCTAACGGCGTTTATGCAGGCTTCGACGCCTTCGGTACCGCAACAATCTCCGTTGCCGGTACCGACTCCGGCACAGGCATCGTTCCCGGTGCCGGTACCGATTGCATCGACATCGGCTTCGGTGTCGACTGCAATGGTACCCTGTCCTATGATGCCCACCGGTACCTAACCGGAACCGCTTACTCCCGATGTCAATCCCACTCGGTACGCGTATCGGGCTTTACAGGAGCATCCAGACAGGCGATACTTCGATTCCTCCGAAGACTCTGAGTCGGAGGCTTCTGTCGATGCACCGATACTTCTTCCTCAGTAGTCTGCTTCTCCAAAACGAAGAATGTCTCCTCCAGAAGACTTGTCTTTTCAAGACTTCATCAAGGAAGTGGCTAGGGGCCTCTCCATTACAGTGGCCTCTGAGTCAGAGCCTAGAGCCAAGCAATTAGATATTCTGCAGTATCTTAAGGCTCCTAAGGAAGCAGCTACCTTACCTATTCATGAGATTCTTTATGATCTCATGTTGGGCATGTGGGAGACTCCTCTCACCACCTCTCCTCATTCTCGTAGGTTAGACACCATGTACCGTGTCCGTCCCTGTCCTGGTTTTCATAAGACTCAGCTTCCTCACCACTCTATTGTGGTTGAGTCTGCTATGAAAAAAATAAAGAGTGCAAAGAAGACACTCATCTAACCCTCCAGGACGTGAATGTAGGGCTCTAGATGCTTTTGGCCGAAGGATTTTCCAGGCCAATATGCTTGCTGCCAGAATCAACTCCTATAGTCTCTATATGGGGATGTTTCTAAAAGAAGTCACAGATCATCTGCAGACTTTAGCTCCTTTTATTTCAGAAGATAAAAGGCAGGAATTTCTCACTTGGCTCAAACATGCCCAAGATGTTTCCAAATTCTCCAACCGTGCAGCCTTTGACTCTTTTGAGTGTGTAAGCAGAGCCACGGCTATTGCCGTAGGTGCATGCAGAATTGCTTGGTTACAAGCCTCTGATTTGGAACTCTGGGTCCAAGATGAGTTGGGAAACCTTCCCTGTACAGGTGAAAACCTGTTTGGCAGGGATTGGCAAGCAAAGGCCTCTCAGATGGATGCTGAGAACTCTGCTTTGGATCGACTTTCAAAGTCTACCTCTGCTCCTGTTAAGAAAAGATTGTTCAAAAAGACATCTTTTTCTAAAAAGGGAAGATATTATTCTGCTCATGGGCAGACATCTTCTGCAGGTCGTTTTCCTGCAAAGCGTCAGCAACCACCTAAACAGGCCAAGTCAAAGGCTGCCAGGCCTACCACAGCCCAGCAGCCTCAACCTCCTCAGGGCCTTTGACTTGCAACTAGAGAACTTAGCCTTTCTAGCTCTGGAAAAACCAGAGCCCCTCACCATTCCAGGAAGGTTGACTTACTTTGCTCCCAGATGGGAGCAAATCACAGCAGAGCAATGGACCCTCTCCATCATAAAGGAAGGGTACAAGCTTCACTTCTTAAACCTTCCTCCTCACACCATGGTGAAACAGTTCAATTCTCCAACATCTCTCCTCACCCTTCTAGGGCAGGAGATTGCTACCCTTCTTGCCCAAGGGGCAATAGAAGAAGTACCTCTTCTTCAACAGGGCTCAGGGTTCTACTCCCCTTATTTTCTTATTTCAAAGAAAACAGGGGGCTACAGACCCATATTAGATCTCAGAGAATTGAACAAATTTCTATTCAAGGAGAAATTCAAAATGATTTCTGTAGGGGGCTCTGCTTCCATACCTTCAGAGTCAGGACTGGCTTTGTTCTCTAGATCTCAAGGATGCGTACACCCATATCCTCATCCATCCAACACACAGAAGGTTCCTTCGGTTCCTTTTTCAAGGAAAGCACTACCAATACAGGGTGCTTCCTTTCGGTCTGGCCTCTGCACCAAGGGTGTTCACGAAATGCATGGCAGTAGTAGCTGCATTTCTCCGCACTCTAGGAATATTCGTATTCCCATATCTGGACGACTGGCTCATTTGAGCCCCCATCCCAGTCAGAGGCCCAGACTCGTCTAACCTGCACAATGCGTATCCTTCAGTATTTGGGTCTAGTGATAAACATCCCAAAATCCAATCTCACCCCTACTCAGTCTCTGGAGTTCATAGGGGCCTTGCTGGATACCACAACTGCAGTTAGCCTCCCAGATTCAGTTAAAGTCCCAACTAACTGCTTGAGAGATGTTACAACTATTAGGCCACATGGCATCCACCGTGCATGTGGTTCCATATGCTCGCCTTCACATGAGGGCAGCTCAATGGACTTTGTCCACCCAATGGACTCAGGCATCAGGTTGCCTGTCAGACAAAATAGCAAACTCCAGTCGCCTTTTTTGGTCTCTCCAGTGGTGGAAGTCCTCTCAAAACCTGTTGCTGGGATCCCCTTTTCAGCAACCGCTACCCCAAGCAACTCTCACAACAGATGCTTCTCCAAGGGGTTGGGGAGCTCATCTACAAGATCTCTCCACCCAGGGCATCTGGTCTCCACAGGAGACTTCTCTGCATATCAATCTCTTGGAACTCAGAGCAATATTCTTAGCTCTGAGTGTTCCATACCCTGCTCAGCTACAGGACAGTCCTCATCCATACGGACAACCAAGTAGCCATGTTCTATGTAAACAAGCAGGGCGAGACTGTCTCTCTGTCGCTTTGCAACAAAGCTTTGCGACTGTGGGCCTTCGCCAGAGAGCATCATATCTTCCAGGCATTCAAAACTCTTGGGCGGACAGACTCAGTCGAGTTCTGCTCCCACACGAGTGGTCCCTCCACATGGACCAGGTAGCCAGGACTTTTCCAATTTGGGGAACCCCGGACATAGACCTCTTTGCAAGTCCGTGGAATGCCAAACTTCCCCGGTTCTGTTCTAGAATTCCGTCTCAGGGAGTTCAGGCCAAGGATGCCTTCCTCCTTCACTGGGGTCAAGACTTCCTTTATGCCTTTCCACCAATTCCCCTAATTCCCAAAACACTATTCAAGGTGGTTACCTCCAAGATGGCGGCGGTGTGATTTTCTTTGGATTATGCCTAAACGCAAGGGCAAACACAAGGCTCAGCCCACGGAGCCCGTACTTGCCGTTTCCTCGGGTCCTATGGACCGTTTCGTACAGCTATCGGAGCAGCAGAAGGGGGAGATTAGAGCGGGCGTTGTGGCTCCGGTGAAGGTGGATTCGGAGCTACCAGCCCTGGAGGTGTCTCTCTCCCTGGACGACCGACCGCCTCCTCGCCGTCTGACCCCCCCGGATCTCTCTCTCGCGAGAAGTGAGTCAGCGCGTCTGGGAGATGTTGGAGCTGCCTTGCTGGAGCGGGCTTCGCCAGATCAGAGCTCCGGAGTTACCTCCTTGATATCGGGGCTAGGGGATGCGTTCAGACCGCAGGTGGTGGAAACGGAGGTCTTGTTACAGCCAAGTGAGGATTCAACTGGTCTGGTTTCCTCAGTTTTTTCCTTATCTCGGATTGGTTCCTTGCAGCGTCCAAAAGAGTTCTCTCTGGAATCTATTTGGGAGGCAATATCGCAGCTTTTTTCTGTATTGTCTCAACAGCTGGCTGTGTCTTCTCAGCGTTTGGAGAGACTGGAAAGTGCTACACAAGGTATCAAGGAAGAAATGACTGTGATGGGTGAGAAGATTAAAACTGGGGAACAAAATGTATCTCGAAATATGACAATAACTGATTCACTTGTGAAGGATAATCTTGTGACTCAAAGGAAACTGGAAAATTTGGAAAACGCCGTTCGGGCGTCGAATATACGTTTGTTAAATTTCCCTATGGTGGCTGGTATTTCTCCGGTTGATGTGTTTAAAAAGTATTTAACTGAATCCTAATTGGTTCCAGATAAATTAATTACCCCAGTTGTTAAAGCCTATTTTCTTCCATTAGGTAAAACTGGAAGTCGGGTGGATTTGGGGTCTCCCAAGACAGACACTCTTGATGTGTCTGCCTTGTTAGAGTCACCAGGTGAAGCTGAAATTAAGGTATCTACATTGTTAGTTACTTTCGCATTATCCTCAGACCGGGAATGGCTGTTGAAATTGTACTTCAAAAGGCGCTCTGTGTTGTTTATGGGTAAGAGAGTTGTTATCTTCCCAGATGTATCCAGAGAGACCCAAAAGAGGCGTAAGGCCTTTTTGCTTTTGAGGTCTGGGGTCCTTTCTGTTGGCGCTACAATGATATTACGATTTCCTTGTAAGTGTATAGTTTATTTTAGAGCTAATAAGTATGTTTTTCTTCAGCCTGAGGACCTCTCCATGTTTGTATCTTCTCATTTGTTGACTTCCTCACCTATGGATAAACAATCGTCTTAAGAAATATGCTCCGAAATATACCCTTCCTCTTGGTAATTTGTATTAATATTACCTAGTTCTTGGAACGTGGCTTCACCTGGCCTTGTTTGTTTAAGGTTCACTTCCCCCCAGTATTGTGGGCTACACTGTACTGTGTATTTATCTTTGTTTGTTTTATTTCCTATTGTATCTTTTCTGCACAGTTAAGTTTTCTGTACAAGCTTTGCTTGGTATATAATGTAAAATTGCATAAATAAATAATTAAAAAAAAAAACAAAACAAAACACTATTCAAGCTTCAGAGAGATCGAGGGACCATGATCCTCATAGCTCCACATTGGCCACGCCAAGTGTGGTACCCTCTACTTCTGCATCTCTCTCAAGCTCCTTCCCTGGACTTGGGCTCTGCACCAGACCTTCTGTCCCAGGAAGGGGGAACATTATGGCACCCAAACCCCCAGTCGCTCCATCTCAGGGCTTGGTTGCTGAGGGCCTAGACCTTCAAGATTTTCATCTCTCTCAGCAGGTCAGAGATGTTATTCATGCCTCTAGAAAGCCTTCTACTAGGCGTTCCTATGCTTTCAAATGGAAAAGATTTACCATTTGGTGTTCAGAGAAGGGTCTAAACCCTATTGCAATACCTCTGAATTCTCTATTAGAGTATCTCCTGCATCTATCCCATGCAGGCCTGAAAACGAATTCAGTAAGAGTCCATCTGAGTGCTATTGCAGCGTCCCTCAAGCCTCTCAATGGACAACCTATTTCCTCTCACCCTCTTATAGCAAGATTCATGAGAGGCCTTCTTTTAACTAAACCTCCCATTAGACCACCTCCAGTGGCATGGGACTTAAACCTGGTTCTTGGCCAGCTTATGAAGCCACCCTTTGAACCTTTAGCCACCACCTCCTTGAAATTTCTTTCTTGGAAAGTTGTTTTTCTCATTGCAGTCACCTCAGCACGCCGCATCAGTGAATTTCAAGCTTTGGTGGCTAATCCACCTTATACAAGGTTCCATCATGATAAGGTAGTCCTCAGAACCAGTCCACACTTTATGCCTAAAGTGGTCTCGCCTTTTCATCTGAACCAGGAGATATATTTACCTGTTTTTTTTCCAGGACCTCATGCATCAAATGCAGAGAGGAATCTTCATACCTTGGATTGTAAGAGAGCTCTCGCTTTCTACTTACAAAGAACACAGCAACATAGAAGGTCTTCTCAACTCTTTGTTGCTTTTGATCCTTCTCATTTAGGACTTCCAGTCTCTAAGAGAACACTGTCCAACTGGATTGCTTAGTGTATTTCTTTCGCCTACCAGAGTACAAACATTTCTCTGGAGGGCCATGTCACAGCTCATGATGTGAGAGCCATGGCAGCCTCAATGGCTCATCTAAACTCTGTGTCCATCGACCAAATCTGTCGAGCGGCCACCTGGGCCTCGGTTCATACCTTCACAGCCCATTACTGTTTGGACAAGGACTCCCGCCGGGATGCCTCGTTTGGTCAGGCTGTCCTCAAACACCTGTTCCATTCCTAATCAACTCCTACCCACCTACCCTGGTCGGATGCCAGAGATCCATGGGGGGAAGTGCAGCCCTCTGCAAGGGCACACAACCATGGGGTCTCTCCCTGGCATCTGCAGCTAGGGAGTCCCCATATGTGAAGACTCATTCCTGCTTGTTCCTGGAGATAGCACAGTTACTTACCTGTAACAGGTGATCTCTGGGAACAGCAGGAATAAGTCTTCACAACCCACCCACCTCCCCTAGGAGTTGTATCTCTCTATCTATCTTTCCTTTCCTCTCTCTCTCTTTGTCTCAGCTTTAAAACTCGAACTGGAGAGAGGCGGTTGGGAAAGGCTGGAAGACAGCGTGCAGGCGCTGTGGGATGCTCCCAAAAGCTTTCTTACTGGACGCTGGGGAGCGTTCCCGCGCAGGCTCCGTCGGTACCGACGATACCCCATATGTGAAGACTTATTCCTGCTGTTCCCAGAGATTATCTGTTACAGGTAAGTAACTGTGCTATCTCAACAGAGGATGGGTTTGTACTCTCCGTGCTTTCTCATCCCAAAGAAAACTGGAGAATACAGACCCATCCTGGACCTCAGAAACCTGATCAAGTTTCTCGTCCACGAAAAGTTCAAGATGTTCTCTCTGGGGACCCTCCTACCCTATCTCCAGAGTCAGGACTGGCTCTGTTCTCTAAATCTAAAGGAAGCATTCACACATGTCCTCATTCATCCAGAACACAAGAAATATCTACGCTTCATGTTTCAGGGAAGACACTATTTAATACAAAGTCCTTCCCTTCGGACTCGCATCTGCCCCAAGAGTCCTCACAGAGTGCATGGCAGTCATAGCTGCATTTCTAAGATCTCTGGGGATATTTGTCTTCCCTTACTTAGACGACTGGCTCATAAAGGCAGGCGCCTCCCAGGAGGGTCCGCCTGTCCCTCTCGCGTACCATGCAGGTACTGCAACATTTGGAATTTGGGATAAATGTTCCAAAATCTTATCTTGCTGCTCAAACATTAGAATTCATAGGAGCTCTCCTAAACACTCAGCAGTCAAGGGCATTTCTACCCCAGCCCTGCTGTTCTCATCTCAGAGACCACCTAACTGCCCGAGAAATGCTGCAGCTTCTAGGTCATATGGCCTCAACAGTAAACTTAGTACCATATGCCCGCCTGTATATGCGCACAGCCCAGTGGGCTCTGGCCTCCCAGTGGAAACAGGCCTCAGGCTGTCTCGAGGACAAGATCAGAGTCTCTACCCCCTATGGCCACATCTCTTCAATGATGGTGTTCCCCAGAGAATCTCCTCGTCGGGTCACCTTTTCAGATGCCTCCATCAATGTACTCTGATGATGAATGCCTCCAAACTGGGGTGGGGAGCCCATCCAGGGACTCTCTCCATCAGGGCCTCTGGACAGAACAGGAGTCACAACTCCAGATAAATCTACTAAAACTTCGGGCTATCTTCAATGCCTTCAAGGTGTTTCAGGAGCACCTATGATCCCACAGGGTCCTGGTCCGGACGGACAATCAGGTAGTCATGTTCTATATGAACAAGCAGGGAAGTACAGGATCTTGGCCCCTCTGCAGGGAGACTCTCCATCTCTGGTCCTTTGCCATTGTTCATCAGATATACCGCTTGGAGGTATATCTCCCAGGGGAGCAAAATGTCTTGGCAGACAAATTGAGCCGGATCCTTCTTCCCCATGAATGGTCTCTCCACATGGAGACAGCATCCTTCATCTTTCAATCCTGGGGGACTCCAGAGATAAACCTGTTTGCCTCTCTGCAGAATGTCAAGCTTCCTCGCTTCTGCACCAGGATTCCCATGTTGGACAATCAGCAAGTGGATGCTTTTCACCTCCACTGGGGTTGAGGGCTCCTATATGCCTTCCCTCCCATTCCCTTAATTCCCAAGACGCTTTTCAAGCTCCAGGCAGACAGGGGCTTCATGATACTTATAGCTCCGTGCTGGCCACATCAACCGTGGTTTCCTCTCCTGCTACATTTGTCTCAGACTCAACCCCTAGATCTCAGATCTGCTCCAGATATCCTCTCTCAAGAGGAAGGGACGCTGCTCCATCCCAACCCACAGTCTCTCCACCTCACGGCATGGCTGCTGAAAACATAGTATTGCAAGATCTTAACCTTACTCAGGAGGTAAAGGAGATCCTGTTAGCCTCTAGAAAGCCATCCACCAGAAATTCATACGTTTTCAAGTGGCATAGATTTTCTTACTGTTGTTCCCAGAAGGATCTCAATCCTTTCTCGGCTCCAGTGGAGGTGCTCCTCCAGTATCTCCTCCACCTATCCTCATCCGGTCTCAAGACCAACTAGGTAAGAGTTCACCTAAGTGCAAGAAGGATGTTACCAGTGGTGTGCCCCAGGGATCTTTCCTTGGTCCGATTCTTTTTAACATCTTTGTTAGTGATATAGCGGAAGGGCTGTCGGGTAAGGTTTGCCTCTTTGCAGATGATACTAAAATCTGCAATAGAGTAGACACCCAGGAAGGTGTAGATAACATGAGGAGGGATCTAGCTAAGCTTGAAGAATGGTCTAGAATTTGGCAGCTGGGATTTAATGTTAAAAAAATGTAAGGTCATGCATTTGGGCTGCAGCAATCCAAGGGAGCAATATAGTATAGGAGGTGAAGTACTTTTGTCCACTAAAGAAGAGCGGGACCTAGGCGTGGTTGTGTCTGATGATCTTAAAGTAGCTAAACAGGTAGAAAAGGGGACGGCAAAAACTAGAAGGATGCTTGGGTGCATACGGAGAGGAATGGCTAGCAGAAAAAAGGAGGTGAAAGTGCCTCTGTATAAGTCTTTGGTGCGACCTCATTTGGTGTATAGTGTGCAATTCTGGAGACCGCACCTTCAAAAGGATGTGAACAGGATGGAGTCTATGCAGAGGGTGGCTACTAAAATGGTTAGTAGTCTTCATTATAAAGCATATGAGGACAGACTTAAGGATCTTAATATGTACACCTTAGAGGAAAGGCGGGATAGAGGTGATATGATTGAGATGTTTAAATACCTCTGTGGCATAAATGTTCAGGGGGAGACCCTCTTTCAATTGAAAGCAAGTTCTGCTACGAGGGGACATGGGATGAGGGTGAAGGGGGATAGATTCAGGAGTGATATGCGGAAATATTTCTTTACGGAAAGAGTGGTGGATCCGTGGAATAGTCTCCCATTGGAGGTGGTAGAGATGAGGACAGTAACTGAATTCAAAAAAGCATGGGATAAACACAGAGGATCTCTAAAGGAAAAAAGAGGACTGTTGTAGTTGTTGATATGGAAGAACAGACTAGACAGGCCATGTGGTCTTTTTCTGTCGTATATTTCTATGTTTCTCTGTTTCTAATTGCAGCTTCTCATCATTCCTTGGATGGACGGCACATTTCCTCACAGCCTTTCATAGTGCGCTTCATGAGAGCCTTTGCTGACCAAGCCTTCCATCAGACCACCACTGATGGTGTGGGATCTCAATGTCGTTCTAGGGCAACTTCTCAAACCACATTTTAAACCCTTAGTCACGACCTCGCTAAAGTTTCTAACGTGGAAGGTCATCTTCCTTATTGCCCTCACTTCAGCTAGACTTATTAGTGAGCTTCAAACTTTGGCTGCAGACCCACCTTACACACAGTTCCACCATGACAAGGTAGTCCTTAGGACTCACCCCCACTTCATGCCTTTTCATTTGAATCAGTCAGTTTACCTTCTTGTCTTTTTTCCTAGACCACATTTGTCTAAGGCATAGGCAACCCTCCATACTCTTGACTGCAAACATGACTTAGCATTTTATCTTCAAAGGACTCAAGAGCACCGTAGGGCTTTTCAGTTGTTCATCTCCTTTGACCCTAGTCACCTGGGGTTGCCAGTATCCAAAAGTACTCTTTCTAAATGGATAGCAGATTGCATCTCATTTGCTTATGATAAGGCAGGACTATCCCTTGAGGGTCATGTCACTGCCCATAATGTTTGTGCCATAGCCATCTCAATGGCACATCTATGCTCTGTAGCCATTGACGAAATCTGCAAAACAGCAACTTGGTCTTCGGTCCATACCTTTGCTGCTTATTTCTGACTGGACAAAGACTCCCATCAGGATGCCATGTTTGATCAAGCAGTTCTCCAGCACCTCTTTCAGACTTAAGAGCAACTCCTGGAATCTAAGGAGTCCCATATGTGAAGACTACATTCCTGCTTGTTCTTGGAGATAGCGTAGTTACTCATCTGTAACAGGTGATCTCTGGGAACAGCAGGAATTTAGTCTTCTCCAGGACCAAGCAGGAAGTCAGTCCTCACATATGGGTGTCATCGGCGCCGATGAAGCCGCAGTGGAGCATTTCCCTAGCTTTCTATGAAAGCCTTTGGGAATGCAGGCTCGCATGCGCGGTTCCCTTCCCGCCTAAAGGTGCCATCTTACCTCAGTCTCTCTTTTTTTCCGTGAAGCCTGTCTGACGTATGTCCCGTTTTCCCGGTTAAAATCAGATTTTTAGCAATTTTTTGCTCTTTTTTTCTACCGGTTCGACGTCGATTCCTCTCCCGCCGGATTCGGTACACCGGTATCGAGTCCGATTCTTCTTTTTCGGTTTTTGCCCTTCGTGGCTGGCGTTCGTGCCCTTTTTTCTCTTTTTCCCTGGAAGGCCGGTCCTTTGACCTCGTGGGGACTCTTTTTTTCCCCGATGGCTTCCAGTGGCTTTAAGAAGTGTGATCGGTGTAAGAAACTAATGTGTCTCACCGACACACACGACTGCTGCCTTCGGTGCCTCGGCCCCGACCACGATCCTAAGTCGTGCGGGGCCTGTGGAAAAATGCCTTCCAAGGCACTATGGAGTCGACAGCAGCAAAAGGAAAGGCTTTTCTCGGACTCAGCCTCCGGCCGGGCCCGGACCTTGTCTGAGGCCTCGACATCTTGGGATTCCGATCCCGAGCGCCGTCGAAGCTCCTCGGACAGGGGATCCCCCGACCGGGAACGCAAGAGGAAGAAGCGGCTCGCGAGGGCGTCGTCAGAAGAGGTCCCTGGCTCCTCGAGGGCCAGGTCTAAGACCCCCGACCGTCGCCCCGGGCCTGTGGAACCGGAGAAGCCTGCCAAAGTTCCTCGTGTGGAGCCGGAGTCTGCTGGACACGTAAGGCCCGGCACCGCCGGGGCCTGAGTCGGTGGCTGCTGCGTCTCCCGAGCTGAGTCTCAGGATGACAGCCTTGGAGAGCAGAATGTCTGCCTTCATGGAGCAGCAGCGGGCACTGATGGCCAGCCTGTCTGGCGCATCTGCCCTGACCACTGGGACATCGACGTCAAAGTCGACCCCGGAGGCCGAGCCGATACTCGAGTCCATCGTGGCTCGGAGTCGACCTCGGTCGCGGTCTCCCTAGACCTCCCATTCAGGACCGAGGGCGTCGACATCGGTGCTTCCGGCGTCGGGGCGGGTGCTCCAGGGCCCCGCGGGGTCGGACCCCGACTCTTCCTTGTACGAGTCAGCTTGGGAGACGGAGGATGAGGAGTCTCCCAATACCTTTAAGACTCGGTACGTCCCTTCGGACTCACCGCAGTCTGAACCCCGGAGTAGGTCCCCTCCGGAGGACAGCCGGTTCTCGGAGTTCGTCCAGGATATGGCCACTGCCTTGGCTATTCTGGCAGATCCCGAGGAAGAGCCTCGAGCTGAAGAGCTCGAGGCCCTTCAGTATGACTCTCCTCTGAAGGAGGCCTTTACTGTCCCGGTCCCTCCGATGCTGGAACGGCTCCTCTTCCGTATGTGGGAGGCACCGGCCTCGGCGCCGTTCTTAGCAAGCGGGTCGATTCCATCTATCGACTCCGGAAGAGCCCTGGGTTTCAGAAGGCACAGCTACCACACCATTCTATGGTTGTGGAATCGGCCATGCATCGTCTGAAGAGTCAGAAGATGCACTCCGCGGTGCCTCCTGGCAGGGATGCCCGAAACCTAGATGGCGTCGGTAGAAAGTGTTTTCAGTGCTCGATGCTTGCTTGCCGTGTCCAGTCTTACCAGCTGTACATGGGCATGTACTTGCGTGATCTGGCCAAGGAGTTGGCTGGATTCTCTGCTGGTCTCTCCAGGGAATCCTTGCAGAGATTTAAGTCCTTGTCCTCGGGGATTCGGGACTGCTCAAAGTTCATGTCCCGCGCCGCCTACGATGGCTTCGAGGCTTCGGCCCGAGTTGTGGCAGCCGGCATCGTGGCTCGACGCCAGGCATGGCTGCAGTCATCGGACCTCGAGCCATGGGTTCAGGATAAGTTGGTCGATGTCCCTTGCCGAGGTGAAAACCTTTTTGGCAAGCCCATGACCGAGAAGGCCACACAGCTCGAGACCGAGCACCTCACCCTGACAAGGCTGTCGAGGAAGACCTCTGCCCCTTCTCATAAAAAGAAGGGCTTCGGTAAAAAGCCCTTTTACCCGAGGAAGGACACTGCCTACAAACAGTACCCACATTATCAGGCTGCCCAAGCTGCTTCACAGGGTCAGCAAGCCAAGGGCCAGGGTAATGGGCCCCGTAGGCATAGGACCCCCAAGCCTCAGGCCCCTGCTACCACTCAGCAGGGTAGGGGCTTTTGACTCCTTGAGCATAGCCTCTCCTCCACTGCTCTCCCGACCCTGCACAGGAGGTCGTCTCGCCCTCTTTGCCCACAAGTGGCCCCTTATCACCGGGGACAGTTGGGTGCTGGAGATAATCCACAAGGGATATGCCCTCCATTTCCACCAACTGCCACCCCCATATTTTCCAGGGGAGCCTCCAAGGCTGCCTCTGCACACAGACTTTCTCCGTCAGGAGCTTCAGGGTCTGTTGGTGGACAGGGCGGTGGAGCCTATGCCTCCCCACTTGCACGGTCACGGATTCTACTCCAGGTATTTTCTGGTGCCCAAAAAGACCGGTGGCCTTCGTCCCATTCTGGACCTCAGGAACCTCAACAAGTTCCTAGTGAAAGAAAAGTTCAAGATGCTTACTCTTGGAACCCTTCTGCCCTACCTCCAGCAGGGAGATTGGCTATGCTCCTTAGATCTAAAGGATGCGTACACTCACATCCTCATTCATCCAGACCACAGAAAGTACCTAAGGTTCATCGTGGGAGGAAACCATTATCAGTACAGAGTGCTGCCTTTCGGCCTCACCTCCTCCCCCAGAGTCTTTACAAAGTGCTTAGCAGTGGTGACGGCCTACCTGAGAAATCAGGGCATCTTTGTCTTCCCCTATCTGGACGACTGGCTCATCAGGGGTCAGACAGGTCAGGAGGCCAATCAAGTCACCCTCAGGACCATTGCTCTTCTACAACGCCTGGGGTTTGTCATAAACTTCGCAAAGTCCACTTTGCTCCCTTCCCAGAATTTGGAGTTCATAGGGGCAAGGTTGGACTCTCTCCTGGCAAAGGCATTCTTGCCAGAAAACAGAGCCCGAAGGTTAATGGCCTTGGCAAGTCAGTTTCTCAGCAGGTCCCTAGTCTCCACCAGACTTTGCCTGCGGCTTCTAGGCCACATGGCTTCGACAGTACATGTGACCCCCAATGCCAGGCTCCACATGAGGCCTGCACAGTGGTGCCTTCGGTCTCAGTGGTCACAGGCCACCGGCAGCCTCAGAGACAGGATAAGGGTGTCCAGACCATTTCTGCACTCCCTCAACTGGTGGCTACACCCACCCAATCTGCTGAAAGGGGTGCCCTTTCAGATTCCAGATTACACAGTGATGCTAACTACAGATGCCTCCCTGCAAGGCTGGGGAGCCATTGTCTGGGCAAGTGCACCCAGGGCCTCTGGTCTCCCTGGGAAGCTGCACAGCAGATCAATCTCCTCGAACTCGGAGCTATTCGATTAGCACTCAAAGCTTTCACTCCTACCCTGGCTCAACAGTCTGTCCTGATTCAGACAGACAACCAAGTTGCCATGTTTTATGTGAACAAACAGGGCGGAACTGGGTCCAGGATCCTTTGTCGGGAAGCTCAGGACCTTTGTTCTTTTGCCCTCAAGCACAACATGCTCCTCAGGGCTGTGTACCTTCCTGGCCAGGACAACTACCTGGCAGACAGATTGAGCAGGATACTGCAGCCCCACGAGTGGCAGCTACATCCTTCAGTAGTTCAGAAGATCTTCCTGAGATGGGGTCTCCCTTTGATGAATCTCTTTGCCAGCCACATCAACAAGCAACTGCCACAGTTCTGCTCCAGGCAACCACATCCTCTGTGGACAGCAGCGGATGCTTTTCTGATCTCTTGGTCTCAGGGCCTCCTCTATGCGTTTCCTCCCACGCCCTTGGTGGCCCGAACCCTATTCAAGATTCTCCAGGACAAGGCCTCGGTCCTGCTGGTAGCTCCCAGGTGGCCGAGACAGCCTTGGTTTCCTCTTCTGCTTCAACTGGCGGTGGATCCTCCACTGCCTCTGGGGTTGCAACCCGACCTTCTCACACAGGACCAGGGTTCCCTTCTGCACCCAATCTCAAGTCTCTCAATTTGATGGCCTGGAGGCTGCAAGGGTAGTTTTGGCTCCATGGGGCCTACCACAGGAAGTTGAGGAGGTTGTCCTAGCCTCTAGGAAACAATCCACTAGGAAAACCTATGCTCTCAAGTGGAAAACGTTTTCTGTGTGGTGTCACCTACGTACAGAGGATCCTTTCTCCTGTACTGTGCCAGTAGTTCTTCAGTACTTACTGCACTTATCCAATCAGGGACTTAAGTCCAATTCTGTTCGGGTCCACCTCTCAGCTCTAGCAACTCACCACTCATTGGTAGAGGGACAGTCTCTATCTGGTCACCCCTTGGTGTCCCGTTTTCTCAAGGGCTTGCTTTTGCTCAAGCCTCCCATCCGTCCTCCTGCCCCTGAGTGGGAGCTGAATGTGGTCTTGCAGCAACTGACTCACCCAACCTTTGAGCCGATGGCTAGTTGTCCACTACGCTTCCTCTCCTGGAAGACGCTCTTCCTGATAGCCCTTACCTCGGCTAGACGAGTAAGTGAGCTTCAGGCCCTGGTCTGTGACAGGCCTTACACCAGGATTTACAGGAACAGGGTGATCCTCAGGACTCATCCAAAGTTCCTCCCAAAGGTTGTCTCCCCTTTCCACCTCAATCAGGAGGAGGTTCTTCCAACATTCTTCCCTAGGCCTCATGCAAGCCAGGCTGAAGCAGTCCTGCATACCCTGGACTGTAGGAGGGCCTTATCCTTCTACCTTGACCGTACGCAGGGGCATAGAAGGGCTACTCAGCTCTTCGTATCTTTTGACCCCAATAAGTTGGGGTTGACTGTGTCCAAGTGTACCTTGTCCATCTGGGTGGCTGACTGTATCACCTGGGCTTATAAGGCGGCTGACTTTCCTTTGCAGGGTGGGGTCATGGCCCATCGTGTCAGGGCAATGGCTGCCTCAAAAGAACATAAGAACATAAGATATGCCATACTGGGGCAGACCAAGGTCCATCAAGCCCAGTGTTCTGTTTCCAACAGTGGCCAATCTAGGTCATATGTACCTAGCAGTTTCCCCAAGGGACACAGGTTCCACAATGCTTGTATTGGTTCAAGCATTGATATCCTAGGTCCCTTCTTAATAATGGCTTATGGACCTTTCCTCCAGGAACTTGTCCAAACCTTTTTTAAACCCAGCTACACTAACAGCCTTTACTACATCCTCCGGTAACAAATTCCAGAGTTTGATTACACGTTGAGTGAAAAAATATTTTCTCTTATTAGTCTTAAATAGTTTACCCTGTAGCTTCATTGCATGTCCCCTAGTCTTTCTATATTCTGATAAGGTAAACAATCGATCTACGTTTACCCGTTCCACTCCGCTCATTAATTTATAGACTTCTATCATATCTCCCCTCAGCCGTCTCTTTTCCAGGTTAAAGAGCCCTAACCTTTTTAGCCTTTCTTCATAGGAGTATCCTTCCATCCCCTTTACCATTTTGGTGGCTCTTCTCTGAACCTTTTCTAATAACTCTATATCCTTTTTAAGATACGGCGACCAGAATTGCACACAATATTCAAGGTGCGGTCTCACCATGGAACGATATAGAGGCATTATAATATCCTTTGTTTTATTTTCCATTCCTTTCCTTATCATACCTAGCATTCTATTTGCTCTCTTGGCCGCCGCTGCACACTGGGCTGAGGGTTTTAACATGGTATCCACAATGACGCCTAAATCTTTTTCCTGGGTGGTGGTTCCTAATGTGGAACCTTGCATCGTGTAACCATAGTTTGGGTTGTTCTTCCCTAGGTGCATAACCTTGCACTTGTCCACATTAAATTTCATCTGCCATTTTGATGTGGCTCATCTCCGCTCTGTGCCCTTGGTAGACATCTGCAAGGCTGCAACTTGGTCTTCAAGCCAGACTTTGCAGCCCATTACTGCCTGGAGAGGGAGTCCCATAGGGACAGTGCTTTTGGCCAGGCAGTACTCTGGAATCTCTTTGAGGTTTAGGCAACTCCTGCCCTCTGTTGGGCTACCGGTGGAGGTTGTGTCCTTGAAAAGCCTTTCTTTGCTGCTGAGACTAGAGGGAGTTCTCTTGTTCAGCCTGGGTTCCTCGGTAGCCCAGAGCTGGAGAGTCACCCATATGTGAGGACTGACTTCCTGCTTGGTCCTGGAGAAAGAGTAGTTACTCACCTGTAACAGGTGTTCTCCAGGAGCAGCAGGAATCAATCCTCACAACCCTCCCTCCTCCCCTTGGAGTTGCAGTTGTACATAGTTTATTTTTCATGCTATTCTTAGCTATGTCATTTGACTGAGGTAAGATGGCACCTTTAGGCGGGAAGGGAACCGCGCATGCGTGCCTGCATTCCCAAAGCCTTTCATAGAAAGCTGGGGAAATGCTCCTCTGGGGCTTCATCGGCACCGATGACACCCATATGTGAGGACTGATTTCTGCTGCTCCTGGAGAACACCTGTTACAGGTGAGTAACTACTCTTTCACAACCCACCCTCCTCCCCTCGGAGTTGTAGGTTTTCTTTTTCTCTCAGCTACAAACTGAACTGAGGAAGGGGGATGTGGGAAGACAGCAATGCAGGCGCAGTGGGATGCTCCCAAAAGCTTTCCTTTTGGATGCTGGGGAGCGTTTCCATGTGGGCTCCATCGGTACTGACGTCACCTATATGTTAAGACTAAATTCCTGATATTCCCTGAGATCACCTGTTACAGGTGAGTAACTACGCTTTACATGTAGTGCTATACAAATGATCGGTAGTAGTAGTAGTAGTAGTATCTTGTGCCTCTTTGAGCAGTGGTGCGGCGCTCGGCAGTTGGTTCCTGAGATGGCCAAGGTGCCCCCTCTGTTGGCCTTTTTACAGGACAGCCTGGAGAAGGGCCCTTTATCTCCCTGAAAGTTCAGGGGGCAGCTTTGGCCTGTTTCCGAGGTCTGGTGGCTGGTAAGTCTCTAGCCTTGCACCTGGACAGCTCGCGCTTTCTCCAGGGGGTTTTGCATCTGTATCCTCCTCTCCAGTCTGTGGTTTCTCTCTGGTGCTCAGGGCCCTCATGGTGGCACCTTTTGAGCCATCGAAGCGCGCTACCTTCAAGGATCTGATGCTCAAGATGGTTATCTTGGTTGCAATTTCTGCCACAAGGCGGATTTCCAAGCTGCAGGCGCTGTCTTGCCAAGATTCTTATTTGTCTTTTCTAAGGATGCCATTTCCATTCGGCCTGTGCTTTCCTGCTTGCCTAAGGTGGTTTCTTCCCTTCATGTGAACCAGGTGGTCTGCTGGCACTCCTCCTCCAAGGAGCTGTGTTGGGGGAAGGATAAAGATCTTTGGATCCACCTTGCGGATATCCGTAGAGTGCTTCTTCGGTATGTGGAGGTTACAAACTCCCTTCGTAAGTCCAGCCATCCTTTTGTGCTGTTTGCTGGCCTGCACAAAAGTGATGCGGTGGCCGAGTCGGCTTTAGGGTGCTAGATTAAGGAGGCCATTGCTTCATCGTTTCTGTTGCAGAACCAGCTGGTTCTGGAGGGTTTGTGTTCCCATTCTACCCGAGCAGAAGTGTCGTCCTAGGCAGAGTGGAGTTCATTAGCCCCTATAGACATTTATCGGGCAGCAACGTGGGCATCACTTTCCTCTTTTGTCAAGCATTACCATTTGGATGTTCCCACACAGATGGACATGGCCTTTGGCTCTGGGGTTTTGCAAGCTGCTGTGTCAGTGAAATTGTAGCTTTGATACATCCCACTTGTCTGGTCTGCTCTAGCAGGATGATATGGAAAGTGACATTTTACTTACCAGTTAACATCCTTTCCTTGAGTCTTGCTAGACCATTCCAGGGCCTGCCCCTGAAACTGTATTTGCTTTGTTCTTCTGCTGCTGTTCCCTTGGATCTGCTATGATTTTTACTACTACTACTGAACATTTGTATAGCGCTATAAGAGATACGCAGTGCTGCACAGACACATGTAAACGACGGTTCCTGCTCATCAGAACTTAGTCTAGTCAAACAGACAGTACAATAGCTGTAGACAACAGGACAACTAAAGGGAATGGGTAAGGCGCCATCGGACCCTTCCTCCAGCCCCGCTGAGCCCCGATCGGTGGCAGGAAAGAGAGCGGGGGGCAGAAACCTCTCCCGCTCTCCAACTCGCATCCAATCAGGGCCCAACGCACGTCAGCAGCAACAACTATAAAAAGGAAGTGCCTCCTGGCATGCCTGCACCTGGCAGGCCCCGCACCTGAGGGCCTCGCCAGAGGGCCCTTTGCCGTGGCCCTTAGGCGGGGCACATAGGCGACTGGAAACACTCTGAAACGCCTGCAACAACCCGTCTAGTGCTGCACCTTCTACATGGACCCCACAAGAAGCCTCTGCACAACTGACAAATCTCAGCCGAGTACCTCCACCAACATCCTCCAATGCAGAACACCACATCTACTCTATACCGGCAACACTGCTAAGCATAAGGTAAGCCTTCAACACCAGCAACCTTCAACACTCCCAATCATTGTCCACCCCCGTCCAGTTACTAATGCCTCAAGCCCTCAGAAGCACCCGAGGTACCATCCAAGTGCTCTCTCGAAGTACGCCTCCTCTTCTCTTAGCCGACCATCATGATGTCAGGGCATCTCGCTCTCATGCTCCTCCTCTGCTGCCTAGCCCAACTTATCTCATGGACAGGTTAATTTGCACAACACCAAGGCCTAATACCCACCGTGCAAACCCTGGGACATAGAAGCTACCACAACTCCCCCCACCCCAGCAGACTACCGCCATCAGCAAACCATCGCTGGCTGATTCACATAATCTGCCAACCTCTGGTTAAGACCAAAAGATGCAAGTCCCCCACTCCAAAAAAAAAAAAAAAAATCTAAACTGCTTGCTAATAAATGCTCGATCCATCTGCAACAAATGGCCTGTCCTCACTGACTACATCAGTCATCGAAATCTTGACCTGCTCTTTGTCACCAAAACCTGGCTAACGGACACTGACACGGTCCTCGCTAACCAACTAAGACCTCCTGGCTACAATCTCTTCAACTGTCCCAGAGCAAACCGAAGAGGTGGAGGGGTCCTCATAATAGCCAGAAGCAACCTCCATCTCCAGTGCGACTTAGCCCATAGCACAACCAATCTCGACAGCATCCTTATCTCAAACAAGACCTTAGCAACCTGCCTCATTTACTGACCACCATCTTCAAATGCTGATGAATTGGCTACAATCCTTGATCTAGCATGCAACCAGAATACTCGGCGGAAACAACTCTGGCTCTTAGGTGACTTTAACCTCCCATCGTTCCCTACCAAACACTCCATAGCATTCCTGGATGCAATGACCATGTTGGGCTATCACCAACTCATTCACACTCCTATCCACACCGGAGGTAACATCCTGGACCTTATCTTTGCCCCTCTACCCCCCCTCCCCCACACGCACTAAGCAACCAGCCCCACCGCTCATACTACTGGTTCCCTGGTCTGACCATAATGCCAAACTCTTCAACATCCCATACAACACAGAAGAACAACATTCCTCTGTTTCAAATTCCCCCATATGCCGCCGCTTCAGATACTTCAACAAAGAGACATTCCTAAGTGACACTGCATGACCTTAACTCCAACACCGACAATCTGGACGAGCTAATAGAAATTTGGAACAACCACCTCTCCAGAGCTGCCCTCCTACCACCCTCCACAAAACCTACCTACAAGAACCACGTAGCCTTATGGTTTACCGCTGACCTGCACAAATCATTAATATACCTTAGGAAACTAGAACGCCGCTGGAGACGATCAAGACACATCAACAACCAAACTGCATACCTGGATAACTTGCATCGACATCGAAAAGCAGTCAACAATAAGAGAAAGGAATACCACACCAGCACCCTCATGCGCGCTCTCAGCAAACCTCGAGAGCTCTTCAACCTCATCAAATCTCTCACAAAGGATGCATCCACACATGAACCAACAAGTACTCCTAGCCCAGAGGCCTTTGCCACATACTTTCAAAGCAAAACCAACTCAACTACGTCCGACTCAGACTGGTCTGACTTCAAAAACTCGCCCAGACACATCCCTCCCCCTGGTGGCGCACCCATACCCATGCTAGAGGGCTTTTATCCATACTCCCCCGAGCAAATAGAGAAGATCATCTGTGGAATCAACACCACCACCTCCCCAACTGATCCATGCCCAGCTTTCTAGATCAAGCAGGTACGATCCGACCACAGCCCTGTCATAGCCAAAATCGCTAACCTCTTACTGTCTGAAGGCTTTCTACCACTGCCTCCATCAGGCCACTCATAAAGAGCAACAAGCTAAATCCATCAGAGACCAGTTCCTACAGACCTATATCCAGTCTCCCCTTTTTGGCCAAAATACTAGAAAAGATTATCCACCAACAAATCCAGGACCACATTGACTCCTATGCACCTCTGGACCCACAGCAACACGGGTTCCACCAACAACACGGTGTGGAAACCTACTGGCGACTCTCTTGGACAGACTCCACACAGGCCTAAACAAGAAAAAACAAGGATTCATCCTGATATTCATGGACATTGCCTCTGCTTTCAATACAGTCAACCACAATCTCCTACTCACCCGCCTGCATCAAAAAGGTATAAGGAACCAAGCCCTCAACTGGTTCAAGTCATACCTGTCTCATCGCCAGCAACAAGTCCATATAGGAACCCAGTCATCCAAACCATTCCAGCAGACGCAAGGAGTCCCACAAGGCTCATCCCTCTCTTCCCTGCTGTTCAACATTTATATTCAGCCGATCTGTGCCATTATACAATCGTTCAACATTTACTACCACATCTATGCTGACTACATCCTACTCTACACTCCTTTCTCCATAGACAGCCCTTGCTATTCTCCCATTGCAGAATGCTTCATTGCTGTCTCGGACTGGCTCGCTACCCACAATCTGATGGTTAACAATAGAAAGTCAGAGGTCTTATTCTTAACAGAAGACCAAGCGTTCACCCCACCAACTTCCCTCAGGCTGAAAGATATCGAACTCATGGCTAAGCAAGAAGTATGTTATCTTGGGGTCATCTTGGACCAACATCTGAATTGGGAAGCCCACATACAAACCGTCATCAAGGCAGTCTACCATAAACTAAGAACCCTCCAGCATCTACTTCCTCTCCTCGAGCCCTCAGACTTCCGCACAGTATGCCAGGCCCTTATCTTTCCTCACTTGGACTACGCCAACATAATCTACCACGGCCTGCAAAGAATGCTCTCCAGCCATTACAACTGGCCATGAATACAGCCGCCCGAACACTCCTGTCTGCCTCAATATTTGAACACATCATTCTCCAGGAGCAAGCAGGAAGTCAGTCCTCACATAAGGGTGACATCGGCACCGACGGAGCCCCCGTGCGGAGCATTTCCCCAGCTTTCATAGAAAGCCTTTGGGAATGTAGCGCGCATGTGCGGTCCCCTTCCCGCTCAAGGGTGCCTTCTTGCTCAGTCTTCTTTTTTCTGTGGAGCCCGACGGATGTATATTCGTTTCACCCGAGGAAGAAGTTGATTTTCCCTGCGTTAACCTGTTTTTGTTCGGTTCGACGCCAGTTTCCCTTTCCCGCCTGGGCCCGATACGTCGGTATCGAGCCCGCATCTCTCTTTCGTTTTTTGTCCTTAGTGACTAGCGTTCGCGCCATTTTTTCTTTTTTCACTGGCAGCCCTGTCTTTTGACCTTGCAGGGGCCCTTTTTCCCCCAATGGCTGCCAGCGGGTTTAAAAAGTGTGATCGGTGTAAGAAACTTATGTCTCTCACCGACACACATGATTGCTGCCTCCGCTGTCTCGGACCCGATCATGACCCACTGATCTGTGGTCCGTGTGGGAAAATGTCCTTTAAGGCGTTAAGGAGTAGGCAGCACCATAAGGAAAGAATCTTCTCTGACTCCACGTCCGGTTGGGCCCGGATTTCATCAGAGGCCTCGACATCTTGGGACTCCGGCCCCGAGCAGCGTCGAGGCTCCTCTGAAAGGGGGTCTCCCTCGCGAGAGCATCGGAAGAAGAAAAAACATGCGAGGGCGGCGTCGGTGGATGCACTTGGCTCCTCGAGGGCCAGGTCGCATAACCCCGAGCGCCGTTCCAGGTTGTCTGAGTCGGAGAGGCCTGCAAAACAACCTCGTGTGGAGATGGAGTCCCCGGGTCACATGAGTACTGTAGTCCTCGTGGACTCGCCTCCAGGGGAGCCGCCGCCGGGGCCCAAGTCGGGGGCTGCTGAGTCTCCTGAGCTTGGACTCAGGTTGACGGCCTTGGAGAGCAGCTTGGCTGCCTTCATGGAACAGCAGCGGGCACTGATTGCCGGTCTCACCGGTGCATCTGCCCTGACCACCGGGACATCGACGTTCAAGTCGACCCCGGAAGCTGAGCCGATCCTCGAGTCGATCCTCGGCCTCCCGTTCGGGACCAAGGTCGTCGATGCCGGTACCCTCGGCGTCGGGGCGGATGGCATCGATGCCTGCCTGACTGGAGCCACTCGATTCCTCCTCCGAGGAGTCCGGCTGGGAGACGGAGGATGAGGAATCGCCCGACACCTTTTGGACTCTGTGCGTTCCTTCGGACTTGACCGAGTCCAAGCCTCGGAGAAGGTCCCCCCCGGAGGATATCCGGTTCTCAGATTTCGTGCGGGACATGGCCAAGGCTTTGGCATTCCCCGCGGATCCTGAGGAGGAGCCTCGAGCCCCTACAGTATGACTCTCCCCCGAAGGAGGCCTTTACTGTTCCGGTTCCTCCGATGCTGGAACGGTTGCTCTTCCGCATGTGGGAGGCGCCGGCCTCGACGCCAGTTTTGAGCAAGCGGGTTGATTCCATCTATCGAGTCCGCAAGAGCCCCGGGTTCCAAAAGGCACAATTACCGCACCACTCCATGGTTGTGGAATCGGCCATGCATTGTCTGAAGAGTCAGAAGATGCAGTCCTCGGTGCCTCCCGGCCGGGAGGCCCGGAACTTGGATGCCCTCGGTAAGAAGTGCTTCCAGTGCTCTATGCTTGCTTGCCGTGTCCAGACCTACCAGCTGTACATGGGCATGTACCTTCGAGACCTGGCAAAGGAGATTGCCGGGTTCTCTGCTGGTCTCTCCGAGGAACCTTTGTAGAGGTTCAATGCTCTGTCCTCGGGTATTCGTGAGTGCTCGAAGTTTATATCTCGAGCAGCCTATGATGGCTTCGAGGCTTCGGCTCGAGTAGCCGCGGCCGGCATCATTGCACGTCGTCAGGCTTGGCTACAGTCATCGGACCTCGAGCCATGGGTGCAGGACAAGTTGGTCGATGTCCCTTGCCGAGGTGAAAACTGTAGCTCCCCAACAGGGTCAGCAGGCCAAGGGGCAGGGTCATGGGCCCCATAGGCAGAAGGCCCCCAAGCCTCCTACTCCGGCTCCTGCTCAGCAGGGAGGGGTTTTTTGACTGCATCGGCATAGCCTCTCCTCCTCAGCTGGCCCCCATCAGCACTGGAGGCAGGCTGGCCCTGTTCGCCCACAGGTGGTCAGCTGTCACAAGGGATACCTGGGTTCTAAGTATAGTCCAGAAGGGCTATCTCCTCCACTTCCACCAGGTACCCCCCTCCTATTTTCCAGGGGAGCCTCCCAGACTCCCTCTGCACAGGGATTTACTCCTGCAGGAGTTGGCAGGTCTTCTGAAGGAACAGGCAGTGGAACCGGTGCCCCACCACCTGAGAGGTCACGGCTTCTATTCCAGGTACTTCCTGGTACCAAAGAGAACAGGAGGCCTCAGACCCATCCTGGACTTGCGAAACCTAAACAAGTTCCTGGAGAGGGAAAAGTTCAAGATGCTTACCCTTGGAATCCTGCTGCCCTACCTCCAGCAGGGAGATTGGCTATGCTCCTTAGATCTAAAGGATGCTTATACTCACATCCTTATTCATCCAGACCACAGACAATATCTCAGATTTGTAGTGGGAGGAAACCATTATCAGTACAGAGTACTGCCTTTTAGCCTTATATCCGCCCCAGGGTATTCACCAAGTGCCTGACGGTGGTAGCGGCCTACCTCAGGGTTCAAGGCCTCTTTGTCTTCCCATATCTAGACAATTGGCTCATCAGGGGTCAATCCCCGCAAGAGGCCAATCAAGCCACCCTTCGCACTGTCGCTCTGCTTCAGCACCTGGGGTTTGTCATAAACTTCGCAAAGTCCAGTTTGCACCCCTCCCAGAACATAGAGTTCATAGGAGCTCGACTGGACACCTTTCAGGCAAAGGCCTTTCTACCAGTGGACAGGGCCCACAGATTGATGGCTCTAGCCAGACTATTCCACAGCAATTCTCTGGTCTCCGCCAGACAATTCCTGAGGCTCTTAGGCCACATGGCTTCTACGGTCCATGTGACTCCGAATGCCCATCTACACATGAGGCCAGCTCAATGGGGCCTCCGGACTCGGTGGCACCAGGCCACAGGAGACCTCACGGACAAAGTGTGGGTGTACAGCCTTCTGCACTCTTCTCTGCAATGGTGGCTTCATCTTTCAAATCTAGTGCAAGGGGTACCTTTCCAGGCACCTCCACCCTCCCAGGTGCTGACAACCGATGCTTCTCTTCAGGGTTGGGGTGCACATTGCCAAGGGGCATGTACTCAAGGCCTGTGGACCCCTTGGGAGGCTGCACAGCAGATTAGTCTCTTAGAACTGCGAGCTATCCGCTTAGCCCTGAGAACTTTCTCTCATCTCATCTCTCACCAGTCCGTCTTGTTTCAGACGGACAATCAAGTGGCTATGTTCTATGTGAACAAACAAGGGGGCACAGGGTCCCGCCTTCTCTGTCAGGAGGCGCAGAAACTGTGCTCCTGGGCAGTCAATCATGGTGTTCTTCTCAAAGCAGTCTATCTCCCAGGTCAGAATTACCTGGCGGACAGATTGAGCAGGATCCTGCAGCCACACGAATGGCAGTTGAATCCCTTAGTGGCTCAACAAATCTTCCTGAGATGGGGTCTTCCAACCATAGATCTCTTTGCCAGTCCTCTGAACCGTCAACTACCCAGATTCTGTTCCAGACAACCGCATCCTCTCAGAGTAGCAGCGGATGCGTTTCTCATTCCATGGTCTACAGGCCGCCTATATGCATTTCCTCCCACGCCTCTAGTGTCCAAGACCCTTTTCAAGGTGACCCGGGACAAGGCCTCAGTGATTCTGGTGGCCCCCAGGTGGCCAAGGCAACCTTGGTTCCCACTACTGTTGCAACTGGCGGTGGACACTCCTCTCTCTCTGGGGATGCAACCTGATCTCCTGTCTCAGGAGCAGGGATCTCTCATGCACCCCAATCTCCAGTCCCTCAATTTGATGGCCTGGCTGCTGAAAGGGTAGTCCTAGTGCCTTTACTGCTGCCTAGGGAAGTGGAGGACATAGTCTTGGCCTCTAGGAGGCAGTCCACCAGAAAGTCTTATGCCCTTAAGTGGCATAGTTTTTCTACCTGGTGTACTCAACACAATGAGAATCCCTTCTCATGCCTGGTACCAGTGGTGCTGCAGTATTTGTTTCACCTATCCAACCTAGGTCTTAAGTCCAATTCTGTTAGAGTTCATCTTAGTGCTCTTTCAGCACACCACTCACAGGTGGAGGGTCAGTCTCTCTCCAGTCATCCTTTAGTGGCCCGATTCCTCAGAGGCCTGCTTTTTCTTAAGCCTCCAGTGCGTCCACCTGCCCCTGAATGGGATTTAAATGTGGTCTTGCAATGGCTTACTTGCCCACCATTTGAACCTATGGCTACTTGCCCTCTGCGTTTTCTGTCCTGGAAAATGCTATTTCTGGTAGCCCTTACCTCAGCTAGGCGAGTGAGTGAGCTTGAGACCCTAGTCTCAGAAGCACCTTTATACTAGGTTCTATAGGAACAGGGTAGTCTTACTCACCCTAAGTTCCTTCCAAAGGTTGTCTCCTCCTTCCACCTCAATCAGGAGGTGTTTCTTCCGACTTTCTTTCCCAGGCCTCATGCTAGCTGGGCTGAGACGGTCTTGCATACCCTGGACTGTAGGAGGGCGTTGTCCTTCTACCTTGCCCGTACGCAGGAGCACCGGAGGGTGGTTCAGCTCTTCGTCTCTTATGACCCCAATAAGTTGGGGTTGGCTGTCTCCAAGCGTACTCTATCCATATGGGTAGCTGACTGCATCGCCTGGGCTTACAGGGCAGCCGGCCTCTTGTTACAGGGTCAAGTTACGGCTCATTGTGTCAGGGCGAAGGCTGCGTCAGTGGCTCACCTCCGCTCTGTTCCGTTGGCAGTCATCTGCCGGGCCGCTACTTGGTCTTCAAGCCAGACTTTTGCGGCCCATTACTGCCTTGAGAGGGAGTCCCGCAGGGACAGTGCTTTCGGGCAAGCGGTACTCCATAATCTCTTTGAGGTCTAGGCAACTCCTACCCTCCAGCCCTGGTGTTGGGCTATCTGTCGGGGGCGTTATCAGAGAAGATTCTGTTCTTGCATGCTGAGGCTCTAGAGGGAGCTCATTTTTCAGTTTGGGGCCTCTGGTAGCCCTAAGCTAGGGAGTCCCATATGTGAGGACTGACTTCCTGCTTGGTCCTGGAGAAAGAGTAGTTACTCACCTGTAACAAGCAGGAATGAGTCTTCACATGTGGGGAGACGTCGCCGACGGAGCCCGCACGGGAATGCTCCCCAGCATCCAATCAGAAAGCCTTTGGGAGTATCCCCCGCACCTGCACGGTGGCTTCCCGCCCTTCCTACTGCCTCTCCCCAGTTTTTCGTTTTCCGCGGAGCAGGCAGGACGTCCCTCCTGCCACCGCAGAAATTTCTTTTTCTTTTTTGTTTCCTGTGGTCGCGGCCTTTTTTCCCGCCGACAACGGCACCATCCGTGCCCCCTTTTTTTCTTTTTTCTTTATTCTTCGTTACCTAGAGGGAACCCTCCCTTTCCCTCGGGTCCTTGAGGCCTACCGGGCTTACAGCATGGAGCCTTCTTCTCCCCAGAAGTGCCCTCACTGCGGAGACTTAGTTTTCCACTTAGACTCCAACGCCTGGTGCCTCTCCTGTTTGGGTCCTGACCCTTTCCTCCCGGGTCCTCTGGGCTACAGTATCGGGAGAAGACCTTCCCTTTTCCAGGTATCCCTCGATGATGTCTTCCCGCCCAAGGCACGGTCATCGGGTTTTTCTTCTCTACAGGATCAGGTAACCACACAACAGTCTATTAAGACTAGCCAAGTCTTGAGGGGCAAGTCTCATGCGCAGCATGGTGACGGCTCCAGCCAACCCCTCAAGCCCCCCTTGGCCAATATACCCAGGCGGGAGTCTTCGGGCTCCAAAGCATCTACGGGGTTTCGGGTTGTTCCTGGGGTTCGCTCCTCGCAGAACATTCCTGAGCCATGCTCGAGGGTGGTATCCGCTTCGAGCGGTGCCGATTCCCCGGCATCGGTGTCCCACTCTTCGCCAGGGATCGTCAGCTGGTGTCCTCGGCACCTCCGGGGCCGATCGACTCTACCCAGTCTGGCTTCCCTACATCCCAGCCATGCGCGGAGGTGGTATCCGCTTCGGGCGGTACCGACCCCCCGGCATCGGCATCGGTGTCGAGCGTCCCGCTCCTCACCGGGGATCGTCAGCTGCTGTCCTCAGCACCTCTGGGGCCGATCGACTCGACCCAGTCTGGCGTTCCGTCATCCCTGCCATGCGCGGAGGTGGTACCCGCTTCGGGCGGTACAGATTCCTCGGCGTCGGCGTCGAGTGTCCCACTTCCCGCCGGGGATTGTCATCTGGTGTCCTTGGCACCTCCGGGGCCGATCGCCTCAACCCAGTCTGGCGTTCCTACGTCCCTGCCATGCGTGGGGGTGGTATCCGCGTCGGGCGGTACCGACCCCCCGGCATCGGCATCGGTGTCGAGCGTTCCGCTCCTCACCGGGGATCGTCAGCTGCGGTCCTCGGCGCCTCCGGGGCCGATCGACTCAAACCAGTATGGCGTTCCAATGTCCCGGCCATGCGCAAGGGTGGTATCCGCTAAGGGCGGTACCGACCCCTCGGCGTCGGTGTCGAGCGTTCCGCTCCTCACCGGGGATCGTCAGCGGCTGTCCTCGGCACCTCCGGGGCCGATCGACTCGACCCAGTCTGGCAGTCCCACATTTATGCCATGCACGGAGGTGGTACCCGCTTCGGGCGGCACCTTGGCGTCAGCGTCGAGGGTTCCACTCTTCGCCGGGGATTGGCATCTGGTGCCATCGCTTCCTTCGGGGCCGATCGCTTCGACCCGTGCTGGTTTGCCGGTATCCCAGCCCTGCGCGGGGGTGGTACCGGATTTGAGCGGCGCCACTCCCCCGGAGCCGGCAGGGGCGTCGAGCGCTCCACTCGTCTCCAGGGACCGCCGTCGGCCTTCCCCGGTGTCCTCGGGGTATGTCGATCAATCCCAGACGGGCGATCCCCTGGCATCGACGCGGACGTCGAGGGCCCCGCCCATTGCTCGAAGGGGGACTCCAGTGTCTTCGATCGCTTCGATCCAGCCTGGGTTCCCGTCGTCCCGGCCTACCAGGGGGTTAGTTCCAGCGTCAAGAGGCGCCGGTGCCCCAGCGTCGGCACCGGAGTTTTGCGCTTCCCTCCCCGCGGGGGCTCGTCGTCGGGTTGCCTGGGTACCCTCGGGGACGGGTCGTCTGCCCCGGAAGGATTTCCCTCCAGGTAAGACGGGTTAGAGAAGGGGCCCGGCATCTGGCAGTGCCTGCCGCCCGACATCGGCGCCGGTGTCGGATGACCCCCTCTTCACCGAGCTTCGTTCTCGGGGGCCCTCGATGCCCGCGACGCCGATCGACGCGGTTCCGATTCGCTCCCCGGGGTCAGCATCGCCGGCACGGCTGCCGCCGGAGCCCCCTAGGAGGGAGTCGATCTCCTCGCTCGGTTCGATGCCCAGCCTAGAATCGATATCCAGCCTCGAAGGCTTGGCTACGACACGCTTCGGGACCGGCCCCTGTCCCTTCCCGCAACGCAGAGCAGAGATTACTAACCACTGCCCTCCGGCTGCCTCGGAACCGCTTCAATCGCCAGGGGCAGTGCCGCTCCCGGGGTCAGGGATGAGGCCGATTCCTGCGGTCCCATCAGTGCCATCGACCCCTTCGATGCCTAGCTTGGAATCAATTCCAAGTACCGACGACGCCATGCTGACTGCCCCGATCTGGAACTGTTGGTACTCTCCTCTGCCCAGCGGACATCAGTCCGATAGGCCTTTTGGTGCCCTGGCGGCCCCTCTCGCCATCGCCTCTCACGGCATAGCCCCTCTGGGAGAGCTGTCTTTTCAGGATTTTCTTCTTGACATGGCGGACCTGCTTGCCATTCCCATCCAGGGTCCTTCCCTAAGTCCAGGTCCTGCGGAACAGGAGGCTGTAATGCTTCCTCTACATCCTTCCCTGCAGGATCTTCTACTGGGGGCATGGTGGTCGCCTTTGAGGGTTCCTGCACCGTCGACAGCGATGCATGCTCTGTATCGGGTGCCCCCCTCCCCGGGGTTTCAGCAGCACCAGCTTCCACATCATTCCATCGTGGTGGAATCGGCGCTGAGGAAGGTGGGAAGCAAGAAGAAGCATTCTTCTCGCCCTCCAGGTCGCGCCTCGAAAACGCTGGATACCCTGGGGCGTCAAACCTTCCAAACGTCCATGTTGGCTTCCAGAATTATTTCATATATTTTTTATATGAGCCTGACACTCCGGGAGGTCACCGAGAGATTATCTCTGTTGTCTCCCTTTTTGTCTGCAACCAAGGCCTCTGAATATTCCTTGCTTCTTTATCACTGCAGGAATATCTCTGGGTTCCTTTCTCGTGCTTCTCTAGACTCCTTCCTGTCGGTCAGCAGATCCTCTGCTATTGCCATTAGAGCACGTCGTACAGCATGGTTACAGGCGTCAGATTTGTGCAGACGGGCACAACATAACTTGGGTAATTCTCCCTGTGCTGGAGACCACCTCTTCAATAGTGAAGCCTTACGTCAGGTTGCTCAGTGCTTCGCTAACCCTCCCAGCGTTAGAAACCATCCTAAGTCCCGTCTTCCCCCCGGGGGTGGGAAATGCCTCTCTACACCTTCCTTCCCTAGGAAGAGGGAAGGTCATCCCTCCGCCCACCCGCCAGGGGTGCCCAAGCAAGGGACCTCTCACTCTGGTTTGAAGTTTCCGGGCCCGCGCCAGGATACTCATACCAAGCAGTTTTAGGCTCCTGTAGGCGGCGCCTGCAATTAACCTTCTCTCACCAGAAGCTGAAAATTGAGCTCTACTCTGGGGTAAATGGTTTGAATGTTTATCCAGGGGTTCAGGTATTCTCCTTCCGTTGGAAGAGGGAGATCACCTCTATTCCATGTTAGCTCTGGCCCATGGACTTCCTACCCCTCAACTGACTTACCCTTAGGTAAGTTCCCCGAACCCTTCTCTGCCAGGGTTCCCCTGCTGATTGATACCGTACCGGTATGTCTGCTGTCCCTCGCAGCATGTTCGGAACAATTCCTCGACAAGGCCGGATCAGCCCTGTTCCCCTTGTCTGTTTTCTCTGTTCAGGCAGGAGAACCCACCTGGCTATAGTCCCCCAATGCTTACCAAGGACTATACCCTCTGTCCTTCACGCTGCCGTGCTGTTAGTTCGCCGATCTGCCCCTGCTCCACTGGAATAAATCCCTCCTCCCGGACGGATCTTGACGCCCCCCCCCCCCGGGGGACGTTTCTGTGGATCAATGGCAGGTCCGCCTTATCAGTGTCATGCTCAGGGAGGTAGGTTCCTCGGCATACCTGCGTTAGTGCCTGGGTGGACGTTCTCCATGTCCAAACACCTAGATATATCAGATATTACCTGTTCGGTAGGCGCATATTGGGAGATGTCCACAGTGCCTGTATTCTATCGCCTATTTCCCCTATGGCCGGTACTCACGCCCCCCCCCCCCCCCCGAGGTCCGGCCAGTCCGCCTGCCTATTTTCCTTGGATCGGCCCTCGGACTGCTTGTACTCTGCATACTGCTGTGAAGTCAACAGCTTCTACTTTTAGTTATGCCCTCCTTCCGGAGGTTCAGACCCTTGTCTCCCTATCCCTTAGCTAGGGAAGACTGTGTACTCCTTCTGCTCCGGGGTACACCCCTACTCTTCTCCGGACTAGGCTATCCAGATCGGCCAGTCTTCTGCTGTTAGTCCTCTGAGTTATGGACTCTGCTCCTAAGGGAGTGGTCAGCTTTTTGCATAAAGCTTCCTTGAAGACCTGCCGTCCTTCTCCTGACCCAGTTGACACCTGGATCTCCTGTCCTTCCGGATTTGGAACTTCCTCCTCGCTGCTGTGAAATTCCCTTGAAGACCTCGCTACTGCGTCTACAGTACCTTCATCATAGCTCCACTTCCTACAACCCAGTAGGTAAGCTCTACATGGTACTAGGTCATTAATTCATTAAATGCTTAATGATACTTCTCATGCATTCTAAAGGCTACTCTCCCTGTAGCCTTTGGGTTTTTGCTTTCCTCTCTTCTCAACTCCTACCCTCCATCCCTCAGGGGATGCCGGGGATCCAGGTTGGGGAAATGCCATCCTGGCCTGGGCTGCGCTGATGGGATCTCCCCGGGCATCCTCAGCTAGGGAGTCCCCACATGTGAAGACTCATTCCTGCTTGTTCCTGGAGATAGCACAGTTACTTACCTGTAACAGGTGATCTCCGGAACAGCAGGAATTAGTCTTCACAACCCGCCCACCTCCCCTAGGAGTTGTATCTCTATCTCTCTATTCCTTCCTCTCCTCTCCTTCCGGCTCAGCTATAAAACTCAACTGGGGAGAGGCAGTAGGAAGGGCGGGAAGCCACCGCGCAGGCGCGGGGGATGCTCCCAAAGGCTTTCTGATTGGATGCTGGGGAGCATTCCCGTGCGGGCTCCGTCGGCGATGTCTCCCCACATGTGAAGACTAATTCCTGCTGTTCTGGAGATCACCTGTTACAGGTAAGTAACTGTGCTTTCTCCAGGAGCAGCAGGAATCAGTCCTCACAACCCTCCCTCCTCCCCTTGGAGTTGCAGTCATATGATTTAATTTTTGCTATTTTTGCTGTCTTTTAGCTATGTCATCAGACTGAGCAAGATGGCACCCTTGGGCGGGAAGGGGACCGCGCATGCGCGCTGCATTCCCAAAGGCTTTCTATGAAAGTCGGGGAAATGCTCCGCACGGGGGCTCCGTCGGCGCCGACGTCACTCATATGTGAGGACTGATTCCTGCTGCTCCTGGAGAACACCTGTTACAGGTGAGTAGCTACTCTTTCCTCTTTTGATCCAGCTACATTGGCTCCCTATAGCAAACCAACTGGTATACAAAGCCCTGTTACTCACCTTCAAGTCTCTGCACGGAATGTCCGCTACCTCCCTCACAAACCTCATACAGCGTGCCCCTGAAAACAGAATCAGAAGGTCATACATGGTGAACTCACTCGTCACCGCTCAACAATAAGGACATGCACCCAGTCAACTAAAAATCGCGCCTTTTCTCTCTACGCACCAACCTGCTGGAATGCCCTACCTCCAGCAATCTGTGCCATCACAGACCTGACATCCTTTAGGTAGGCCTTAAAGACATACTTATTTCAACTAACTTACGGCCAGCCACCCTGAACGAAGCTTATGTCCTGATCACTTCTAGTTCCCCTGCCTGCATACTCAAAGTTCATCTCCCTGTATTTACATTTAATATTGCTGCCTGTTATTACTTGTTACTTGTTTCTAGTTCAATATAAACTTTTCTATGTGAACTGTTTACTGTTTTCGTTATATGTGAACTGCACTGATTTCAAAGAGCGCGGTATATAAATGCAAGCAAATAAATAAAAAGGAAACCAGGTGAGTCAAGATCCGAAAGCAACAGCAAAGGTGAGTTTTCAGTCTGGATTTGAAAAGAGCCACAGAAGACGCCTGATGTACCGAATCAGATAGTTTGTTCCAGGCATAAGGAGCAGCAAAGTGAAAGGAGCAAAGTCTGTAATTAGCAATAGAAGAGAAGGGCACAGATAGAAGCGATTTGCCAGAAGAGAAGAGTTCCCAAGGAGGGGTGTAGGGAGCGATAAGAAAGGAAAGGTAGTGAGGAGCTGCTGAGTGAATGCACTTATAGGTCAGCAGGAGAAGTTTGAACTGGATGTGGAAATAGATAGGGAGCCAATGAAGTGACTTGAGAAGAGGAGGTAATAAGGGCATGATGAGGATGGCGGAAGATTAGTCGCGCAGCAGAGTGTTTCTATACTTGACTCTGCAGGTTAATCTTCCATGGATAGCTTTTTGTTTATGCTTTCCTGTACATAGTTTTCTACTGTTGCTTTCTCCTTGTTGCCCACGATTGAGGTTGTGTGAGGCTTGCTATTTTTCTCCCATATGCTTTGGGACGAATATTGAAGGGAAGTTGGGTGGCTGAGGCGAACAGAGGAATGGGAGTGATGTCATTGAAACCTGGGCTTTTCATTTGTTGTTTGTCTCCACCAATCTGCTGGTAGGGGAATACAACCCATTTGTCTGGACTGGTTTAGCAGGACTCATTAAAGGACATTAACTGGTAAGTAAAATGTCACTTTAATCACGGGTCTCTTCATCATGTCTGCAGAATATTGCTTACTATTGTGTAATTTACGGAATGACTCCAAGGATCCTCTTTGGATTACTGACCTCCCTTATTTGTGTATAACATTTTTTTCTTTACTACTGGTTCACATTTTCTGTATGTAGAAAACTTGCACTGAGGTATCATCCAGACAAAAATCCAGACAACCCTGATGCAGCTGAGAAGTTTAAAGAAATCAACAATGCCAATGCCACTCTGAACGATGAGAACAAGAGGAAAATTTACGACGAGTATGGCTCCATGGGGCTGTATGTGGCTGAGCAGTTTGGAGAAGATAGTGTCAAGTACTACTTCCTGATGTCCAAATGGTGGTTCAAGGTGTGTATGTGTTATTAGATTTCACCTCTATACCCTACTTTGTATTCTCTTAATAAGGCCTGTTCCCGTACACCCTGCAGCAGCAGCACTCCAAGACATAGTAACATCGTATACAGTATGATGGCAGATAAAGACTAGTATGGTCCATCTAGTCTGCCCAGTAAGGTGGCTAGGGTGGTTGTACTGCTGCTCTGTGGATGTCACTCCCCCATCTATACCTTTGTTTAGGATTGTTCCCACCACTCCGTGCAGGTCACCTCCCCTCTATTTATTGACGTATAAAAAATATTTATTTAAGTTTTCTTTGATTTCTTCCTCTTGCTATAAAGGGATCCACTGTGTCTGCCCCATGCCATTTTGATTTCTGTCACTGTATTTTCCCCCACAACCTTCATCAGGAGGGCATTTCAAGCATCCACAACCCTTTCAGTGAAAAAGTATTTTCTGATATTGCTTTTAAGTTTACTCTTTGCAGCTTCATCGTATGCCCGCTAGTTTTACAGCTTCCTCCTCTTTGAAAAAGGTTGGCTTGTTCATTAATACCTTTAAGTATTTAAAGGTCTGTATCATATCTCCCCTGTCCCTCCTCTCCTCTAGGGTATACATATTTAGGTTTTCCAGTCTCTTCTCATATGTTTTCTAATGCAGGCTCCAAATCATGTTGGTCGCGTTCCTCTGAACCGTTTCAAGTCTTTTTATATCCTTTGTGAGATATGTCTCCAAATCTGAACACAATATTCCAAGTGAGTCCTCACCAATGACTTGTACAGTGGCATTAGTACATGACTCCAGCCCAATCGGGGCTGTGGGAGGAGGAGCAGCAGCTCCTTTAACAAAGACCGCGGCCGGCGGGAAAGGCAGCCATCAGACTCCCGAGAGGGGCGACATCACCTGCCTGACTCCAGCCCAATCGGGGCTGTGGGAGGAGGAGCAGCAGCTCCTTTAACAAAGACCGCGGCCGGCAGGAAAGGCAGCCATCAGACTCCCGAGAGGGGCGACATCACCTGCCTGATTCCAGCCCAATCGGGGCTGTGGGAGGAGGAGCAGCAGCTCCTTTAACAAAGACCGCGGCCGGCGGGAAAGGCAACCATCAGACTCCCGAGAGGGGCGACATCACCTGCCTGACTCCAGCCCAATCGGGGCTGTGGGAGGAGGAGCAGCAGCTCCTTTAATAAAGACTGCGGCCGGCGGGAAAGGCAGCCATCAGACTCCCGAGAGGGGCGACATCACCTGCCTGACTCCAGCCCAATCGGGGCTGTGGGAGGAGGAGCAGCAGCTCCTTTAACAAAGACCGCGGCCGGCGGGAAAGGCAGCCATCAGACTCCCGAGAGGGGAGACATCACCTGCCTGACTCCAGCCCAATCGGGGCTGTGGGAGGAGGAGCAGCAGCTCCTTTAACAAAGACCGCCGCCAGGCGGGCCCGCGCCTGAGGGCCTCGCCAGAGGGCCCTTTGGCGTGGCTCTTCGGCGCAGGCCCCTACCGGAGGCAACAAATATCGGAGGCCACAGCTAAGCAGCAACCACAGAAGCTACCAGAGAAGCAAACAGCAAGTGCATAGATTAAGTATTGACTCCCACCATATTAACCGAGCAAATGCTAACACCCTGGTTCCAGATGCTATGACATAATTTACCTCAAGATCTATTAGCAATCACTAGTATATATAATTCAATGTAGTTCTCCAGGACCAAGCAGGAAGTCAGTCCTCACTTATGGGTGACGTCGGCGCCGACGGAGCCCTCGCGGAGCAATTTTCCCCAGCTTTCAAAGAAAGCCTTTGGGAATTGCAGCGCGCATGCGCGGTCGTCTTCCCGCCCGAGGGTGCCATCTTAGCCAGTCTTCTTTTTTCCGCGGAGCCCTACAGACGTCCCCGTCTTGTCCCCGCGAAAAAGTTGATTTTCTTCTTTATTTTATCCTTTTTTCTTTCGGTTCGACGCCGATCGTTTTCCCACCCGGACTCGCGACGCCGGTCTCGAGTCCTCTTACTTTTTTCGGTTTTTCTGACTTAGTCAGCTTTCGTTTTCGTTTTCCCTGGCAGCCCGGTCCTTTGACCTCGCAGGGGCCCTTTTTCCCCCGATGGCTGCCAGTGGGTTTAAGCGGTGTGGTCGGTGTGACCGAAATATGTCACTAACCGACACACACGACTTTTGCCTCCGCTGCCTGGGCCCGGATCATGAGGAACTGATCTGTGGGCCCTGCAGCAAACTGTCCTCAAAGGCGTTGAGAAGTCGGCGGCATCAGCGTGAGAGAATCTTCGCTGACCCCAGCCGTACCCGGACCTCGTCGGAGGCCTCCGCGTCGAAAGGCTCCAGCTCGGACCGTCGCCGGAGCTCCTCCGACCGGGGTTCTCCCTCCGGGGACCATCGTCGGAAGGAAAAACCCGCGAGGGCGGCGTCGGTGGACGCTCCTGGTTCCGCGAGGGCCAGGTCGCATAGCCCCGACAGCCGCCCCGGGTCCTTGGAGAAGGAACACATCCCGAAGCGACCTCGCCTGGAGTCGGAGATGCCTGCCCGGGTAAGTCCTGTGGTCCTTCTGGACTCGCCTCCGCGACAGCCGACGTCGGGCCCGACGCCGTCGGGGCCCGAGTCGGGGGCTGCTGGGTCACCTGAGCTCGGACTCAGGTTGACGGCCTTGGAGAGCAGACTGTCTGCCTTCATGGACCAGCAGGGGGCACTGCTCGCTGGCTTCGCTGGCGCCGCTGCCCCGACCGCCGGGACGTCGACGTCCAAGTCGACCCCGGAGACCGAGCCGATCCTCGAGTCGATGAGAACTCGAGTCGATCCTCGGTCGAGGTCACCCTCGGCCTCCCGTTCGGGACCGAGGTCGCCGACGCCGACTCCCTCGGCGTCGGGGCGGCTGGCGCCGCACCCTGCCCGGGCCGACCCCACCGAGTCCTCGTCGGAGTCGGTCTGGGAGTCTGAGGAGGAAGAGTCACCTGATTCTTTCCGGACTCGGTGTGTCCCATCGGACTCACCGGAGTCTGAGCCTCGGAAGCAGTCCCCCCGAGGATGCCCGGTTCTCGGACTTCGTTAGGGATATGGCCAAGGCTTTGGCCTTCCCTGCGGATCCCGAGGAGGAGCCTCGAGCCGAAGAGCTCGACGCCCTCCAGTATGACTCTCCCGCGAGGGAACACTTTACTGTGCCGGTTCCTCCTATGCTGGAACGACTACTCTTCCGCATGTGGGAGAGTCCGGCCTCCTCGCCGGTCCTGAGCAAGCGGGTCGATTCTATCTATCGAGTCCGCAAGAGCCCTGGCTTTCAAAAGGCACAGCTGCCACACCATTCCATGGTAGTGGAATCGGCCATGCATCGTCTTAAGAGCCAGAAAATGCACTCCTCGGTGCCTCCTGGAAGGGAGGCCCGTAACCTGGATGGCCTTGGCAAGAAGTGCTTCCAGGGCTCTATGCTCGCATGTCGTGTCCAGACTTACCAGCTATACATGGGCATGTATCTCCGGGATCTGGCTAAAGAGCTAGCCGGATTCTCCGCTGGTCTCTCCGAGGAGCCCTTGCGGAGGTTCCTAGCCTTGTCCACGGGCATTCGGGAATGCTCAAAGTTCATGTCCCGAGCAGCCTATGATGGCTTTGAAGCCTCGGCTCGAGTGGCCGCAGCCGGCATCGGTGCCCGCCGACAGACTTGGCTTCAGTCGTCAGACCTTGAGCCCTGGGTACAGGACAAGTTGGTCGATGTCCCCTGCCGAGGCGAAAACCTCTTTGGCAAGCCCATGGCGGAAAAGGCTGCACAAATTGAGACTGAGACTCTCACCAGGACCAGGCTTTCTAGGAAGACCTCCGCCCCTTCCCAGAAAAAGAAGGGCTCGGGGAAAAAGTCCTTTTACCCGAGGAAGGCGGCTGCCTACAAACAATACCCCCATTATCAGGCCCCTGCAGCTCCCCAACAGGGCCAGCAGGCCAAGGGACGGGGTAATGGGTCCCGTAGGCAGCAAGCCCCCAAGCCTGCACCACCAGCCCCTGCTCAGCAGGGTGGGGGCTTTTGACTCGCTCAGCATAGCCTCTCCCCCCCCGCTGGTTCCTCCCAGCACCGGAGGCCGGCTGGTTCACTTCGCCCACAGGTGGTCCAGCATCACCGCAGATGCCTGGGTGCTTCAGGTCGTGCGAGAAGGCTACCTTCTCCACTTCCATCAGGTCCCTCCCTCCTTTTTTCCTGGAGAGCCTCCGCGCCCCCCTCTGCACAGGGAGTTGCTCCTTCAGGAGTTAGCAGGTCTTCTGCAGGAACAGGCGGTGGAACCGGTGCCACACCACCTGAGAGGTCAAGGCTTCTATTCAAGGTATTTTCTGATACCGAAGAGAACAGGGGGCCTCAGACCCATCCTGGACTTGCGCAACCTCAACAAGTTCCTTGTGCGGGAGAAGTTCAAAATGCTTACCCTTGGAATCCTTCTGCCCTACCTCCAGCAGGGAGATTGGCTATGCTCCTTGGATCTAAAGGATGCCTACACGCACATCCTCATCCACCCAAGCCACCGCCAATACCTAAGGTTTGTGGTGGCAGGAAATCATTACCAGTACAGAGTACTGCCCTTTGGCCTGTCCTCCGCACCGCGAGTCTTCACAAAATGTCTCGCGGTCGTGGCGGCCCATCTCCGGCTTCACGGCCTCTATGTCTTTCCGTACCTCGACGACTGGCTCATCAGAGCAGCGTCCGCTCAGGAGGTCACCAACGCCACGTGCCGCACGGTGACTCTGCTGCAGCACTTGGGCTTTGTTATAAACTTCGCAAAGTCCACTTTGCTCCCCTCACAGGATCTCGAGTTCATCGGCGCAAGGCTGCACACTCCTCAGGCGCGAGCGTACCTACCGCTCGACAGGGCTCAACGGCTCATGGACCTAGCCGACCGCTTTCGCAGCCAGCCCCTGGTCTCTGCCAGGCGCTTCCTGAGACTGCTCGGCCATATGGCTTCTACCGTCCATGTGACCCCCAATGCCCGCCTGAATATGCGGTCTGCTCAATGGTGTCTCCGCCAGCAGTGGCGACAAGCCACCGGCGGCCTAGCAGACCTAGTGCGCGTTTCCGAGCCGCTGGTCTCGTCTCTCCGGTGGTGGCTCCGACAGCCGAACCTGATATTCGGAATGCCTTTCCAGTCGCCTCAGCCGACCCGGGTGCTGACCACCGATGCATCCCTCCTGGGCTGGGGAGCGCATTGCCAAGAGGCACGTACCCAGGGCCTCTGGACCACGTGGGAGTCTGCTCAGCAGATCAACTTCCTGGAGCTCAGAGCGATCCGCCTGGCTCTCAAGGCCTTCTCCCACCTGACCTCTCACCAGTCCGTCCTTGTCCAGACGGACAATCAAGTTGCCATGTTCTACGTGAACAAACAGGGGGGCACGGGCTCCTTCCTCCTCTGCCGGGAGGCTCAGAAGCTCTGCTCTTGGGCCGTCAGTCACGGCATTCTCCTCAAGGCAGTTTATCTCCCGGGCCAAGAAAATTGCCTTGCGGACAAACTCAGCAGGGTCCTCCAGCCGCACGAGTGGCGTCTGGATCCCTTGGTAGTTCAGAAGCTCTTCCTCAAGTGGGGCCTCCCCACGATGGATCTCTTTGCCAGTCCTCGCAACCGGCAGCTTCCTCGCTTCTGCTCTCGTCAGCCACACCCCCTTCGGGTTGCGGCAGACGCCTTTCTGATCTCATGGTCGGGGAGCCTTCTGTACGCTTTCCCTCCCATCCCGCTAGTCTCTCGGACTCTTTTCAAGGTTCTCCGAGACAAAGCCTTCATGATCCTGGTGGCCCCTTGCTGGCCCAGGCAGCCGTGGTTTCCGCTCCTGCTGCAACTGGCGGTGGAGGGTCCGATCCCTCTGGGGGTACAACCGGATCTCCTCACTCAGGATCAGGGGTCCCTACTGCACCCCAACCTCAGGTCTCTCAACCTCATGGCCTGGCTGCTGAGAGGGTAGTCCTTGCTCCCCTTCTCCTGCCGGCGGAGGTGGAGGAGGTCGTCCTGGCTTCGCGACGGCCTTCTACCCGCAAATGCTACGCACTTAAATGGCGTCGCTTTGCAGTCTGGTGTACCCAACAGTCGCAGGATCCCTTCTCCTGCCCGGTGTCGGTGATCTTGCAGTACTTGCTACACCTCTCTAATCTGGGACTTAAGTCCAACTCCGTCAAAGTTCACCTCAGTGCTCTGTCGGCACATCATGTGCCGGTGGACGGTAGACCTCTCTCCAGCGACCCTCTCGTAGCGAGGTTTCTCCGAGGTCTCCTTCTACTTAAACCACCTCTGCGCCCGCCAGCGCCGGACTGGGACCTGAATGTGGTTTTGCAGCGGATCACCTGTCCGCCTTTTGAACCTATGGCTACCTGTTCTCTCCATTTTCTGTCTTGGAAAACACTGTTCTTGATAGCCCTCACTTCCGCTAGACGCGTAAGTGAATTGCAGGCCCTCGTGTCTGATCCCCCCTACACTCGGTTCTACAAGAATAGGGTAGTCCTACGGACTCACCCAAAGTTTCTGCCTAAAGTGGTCTCCCCTTTTCACATCAATCAGGAGGTGGTACTTCCAACCTTCTTTCCCAGACCACACTCCAGCCGAGCTGAAACGATCCTCCATACCCTGGACTGTAGAAGGGCATTGAACTTCTACCTTGACCGTACGCGGGAGCACCGTAAAGCTGCTCAGCTTTTTGTGTCTTTTGACCCCAATAAATTGGGGCTCCCGGTCTCCAAGCGTACTCTGTCCATCTGGGTTGCGGACTGTATCTCTTGGGCTTATGGGGCTGCCGGACTCTCCTTAGAAAGTCGAGTCACGGCTCATTGCGTTCGGGCAAAGGCCACGTCAGTGGCTTACCTCCGCTCTGTTCCGCTGGCAGACATCTGCCGGGCCGCTACTTGGTCTTCGAGCCAGACTTTTGCGGTCCATTACTGTCTCGAGAGGGAGTCCCGTAGGGACGGTGCTTTCGGACAGGCAGTCCTCCGTAATCTCTTTGAGGTCTGAGCAACTCCTACCCTCCATCCCGGATGTGGGCTACCGGTGGGTGATAATTCAGCGAAGATTCTTTCCTTCTGTGCTGCTGAGCTAGAGGGAGCTCATTTTTGTGCTTAGGGTCTCCGGTAGCCTTGAGCTTGGGAGTCCCATAAGTGAGGACTGACTTCCTGCTTGGTCCTGGAGAAAGCGTAGTTACTCACCTGTAACAGGTGTTCTCCAGGAGCAGCAGGAATCAGTCCTCACTACCCTCCCTCCTCCCCTTGGAGTTGCAATCGTCTGCTTATGTTCTTTTGCAAATTTTTATGCTGTCTTTTTTAGCTATGTCATCTGACTGGCTAAGATGGCACCCTCGGGCGGGAAGACGACCGCGCATGCGCGCTGCAATTCCCAAAGGCTTTCTTTGAAAGCTGGGGAAAATTGCTCCGCGAGGGCTCCGTCGGCGCCGACGTCACCCATAAGTGAGGACTGATTCCTGCTGCTCCTGGAGAACACCTGTTACAGGTGAGTAACTACGCTTTATCACCACCACATCACTGCACTGTTTACTATTGTAACGTTAACCTAATTAATCTATATGTTGCAAAGTAGCTCTTATAAAGTAACAGTTCCACAGCAGATACTCCGCTGTTACAAAGAAGGAGATACATTGCAACAATCTTATTTAGCTGTTGCAAAACAGCTGTTTAAAGATACTAGTCTGCTCCACCTTACCTGTAGTATACCGAAGTAATCTATATAGCTGCTGCATTATAGTACACTGAAATATCTTATATAGCTGCTGAAAAATAGTACTCAGAAATATAATAATATGCTTAAAGATACCGCTCTGCTCCACTTTACCTGAAGTATTTTATATAGCTGCTGTATAATAGTATACTGAAGTACCTTTACACAGCTGTATCAAAATAGCATACGGAAGTATCCTAGATAACTGTTGCACAATATCTGTTCAAAGATACAGCTCTGCTCCACCTGACCTGAAGTATTCTGAAAACTGTACTAGTACACTTCACGGCTGCTTGCAACAGTAACACTATACCCAACACTACCATCAAACAGCCCTCTCCCACACAGGCCTCCCACACAACCAACTCTCGCACAAAAAAACACATAATGGCCCCCATAAAACTAAAAACCCTTTCCCCCACCCTCCTACTGATGGCTCTCCTATTACAACAAATACTCTCATATAAAACCAACCACCTCCCGTGCAATAGCATCCCCATCATCCACAACCCAAACCGAAATTCACTACGCTCCCCAGTAAACAATCACCCATATAACCAGCCTCCACACAACAATACCCACAGACACCCTCCCAGAATAATTCAAATAAACCATACACAGCACAACAACAAAAACAACCTCCCCAACATAGCCACTAAACTAAAACTCATCCTAATAAACATCCGTTCCATACGGAACAAGATACCAATTGTTAATGACATAATAAGAGATAAAAAACCTGACATCTTTTTCATCACTGAGACCTGGCTAACACCCATAGATACAGTATTATTAAACCAGCTCCCCATATCACAATATGATGTATTCAACTGCCACCGTGACATCAAAAGAGGAGGTGGTGCACTGATACTCACTAAAAAAGACCTACAATACACTCTAACGAACACAAACAATGTTGAAGGCATGGACATCATCAACATTGAAAATAGAACACTTGCATTCACTCTAATCTACAGACCCCCATCAGCGGATCAGAAAAATCTCTCCCCCATCCTTGAAATCGCATGCACAGCATCTCGGAACAAACCCCTTGTAATCCTAGGCGACCTTAACCTCCCTTCCCTAAACCAATCTCAAAAGGACAACTTCCTAGACTCTATGATGCAAATGGGATTTAACCAGATAATCCTTTCCCCCACCCTTTTGTAATTTAGTTCTGTTATGTTCTATGTATTATTACCTGTATATAGTTAAAATATGTTCCATATAGTTATTACCATGTTCCATGTAAAGTATACAGAAGTATACAAAATTTGTTAACTGTTCAATGTAAACCGCCCTTGATCTCTGGAAGGGGCGGTATAGAAGAAACGATTAAATAAATAAATAAATAAATTAGTACCCCTTCCTTCCTGCTGGTTATTCCTTTCTGTATGCAGCCCAGCATCCTTTTGGCTTTGGCTTCCGCCTTGTCGCATTGTTTTGCTACCTTGAGATCCTCAGACACTATCACTCAGAGGTCCCTTTCCTTGTCTGTGCATACAACCTCACACCCCCTATTGCATGCAATTCTTTGGGATTTCTGCATCCCAAGTGCATGATTCTGCACTTCTTCACATTAAATCTTAACTACCAAGCATTAGACCATTCTTCCAATGTTTGTAGATCTTTTCTCTTTTTTTTTTCCCTCTTTATTTTTTGTCAATGATGGATAACAAAAACTACCAACATATACGCTGAACTGCTCATGACACTGTTATGACATTGCTATTTACAAATCCCAGAGTTACAGCAAGTATAATACCAGATGTAACCCATAACCCAGTCCCACATAATTACTACCTTCCCCTTTAAACCATCTCCACATGGATCTCCTGGACCCACCGCACAAACCCCTCGATCCCTATAACTCTGCTTCGAACTTCCGAGAATCTGGTTGATGAGGAAGGTCTCTGATGTAAAACATAAGAGATTAAACTGGAAGCACTGCAGATGCGTCAGCCCAGCCCCCTCCCTCCATTCTGGTGTAAAATAATATAAACATTTTGTTGCAAACCTTGTAACATTGTGAACATTAGCAAGCCAGCAAATTAATTTGCTCAGTGGGTTTGACATGGAGTAACTCTCTTCCCTCACACATTCCAACTTTCAAACACTGGGAAGTGGCCTGGAGCCCTCCCCTTTTATGTGCTCCAGTCCTCAGCTGAAGGATGTAGGGAGCCCAGATTTTACCAAACTCCCAATCCTTACCCTGTAATCCATCAGTAAGTTTATCAAAGCCCATTGTCTCCCCCACCTTTCTTAACCAATCCAGCACCAACGGGCCCTGTTTGGAGTGCTGTCTCCATGCTATGGCTACTCTGGCAGCTAAAAGAAGTTTAGTCTGCAGCATGGCATCTCAGTCCCGGGGAGAGTTTACACTTAGAAACATAGAAATATGACGACAGAAAAAGACCACATGGCCTATCTAGTCTGTCCTTCCATAGGAAAGTTTTATTTATTTATCCAATTTTCTATACCCCTTAACCTTCAATCAGAGCAGTGGGCAATTAAGTGGCTTGCCCAAGGCCACAAGGAGTCCCTATGGGACTAGAAACCCCATCCCTCTGGCCTGAGATTGCTGTCCCCAGGTGGGATTGAACCACTGGCCCTCTGTCCTCAAGAACCTTGTCTTAACCACTAGGCCCACTCCTCACTTTGTGTGCCCAACAACAGCACCGTTGGCTCCAGCTCCAAAATCACCCCGGGTGGTTGCTGAACCCACTGAATCATGGGGCACTCCCACCACATAAGAAAAAAAAACCATACCTTCCTCCCCATAGCCCCTCCAACACTCTTACATCTCTCTCCTCTTAGCCTTAAATAGTTGCAGAGGAGTGGTGTATAGTCTGTGTATGATCTGAAACTGTTTCTCCATGACATTACCAGAGTGCACCTATGGATCCCCCCCCCAATGAATCCTTTCCCATTCAGCCTCACCTGGCTCCCTCCCCAGCCAGTCCTGCCAACCTTTAATGTGTGTTGGTGTGCCCTTCTCCAGCTCTAACAGCTGCACGTTATAAAGTCTAGAGGTCAAGGCCTTCATCCCTGTCCCCTGATACAATGTGTTCTCCAAAGGAATAGCTACCCTGTGCAATTGGGTATGATTCGCCTGGTGCTAAACAAAATACTGAAGTTGAAAATATTGATAAAAGGTCATGATTCTTTCTATCTTTCCCTCCATCTTCTGCATAGATACACATCTTCCCCCCTGACACAGGTCGGAGAAGAGGAGATTCCGTACTCCCCCAAAGCCTTTAAGAATGTCTCAAACCCCAATCCCGAAAAGGGCTGGAAATCTGCTAGCTTGGACCATAGGGATAATAGCGAGGGGATTACATCCCTCCTCTTCCCTGCCCTGCCATGCCGACATAAGTGGCCCAAGAAAGGATGTTCCCACAGACACCTTTGCTCCCCTCTCTTTAAACCACCCCTCGATTTCATCCATTCAGATACTGACTGTGGGGCCAAAAGGGCTCTTTCCAACTCCACCCATAAAGCCTCCCCCAATCGAAGGTAATGTTGTGTCAATGCCTGAAGAACTGCCACCCTATAGTACAGTCTTACGTAGGGGAAATATTCCCCCACTGCACCCTTATTCTGGCCTTTGCCACCCCCCCCCCCCATAAACTTCACCACCCTTCTTTCCCATTTCCCCAGTAGGTGGAGCAGAATCTATATAGGCAACTGGTTGAAGAGAAAATTTAAGTTTGGGAATGATATTCAATTTTAGAACAGCCACCCTACCCATCCAATTAATATGTAATGAAGCTTGTCGTTCTAAGCCTGAGTTCAACTTGGATAATAGTGGGGAGTAGTTTAGTTGGAAGCATTTTTTTTGGTCCCGGAAAATATAAACCCCCAAATCTTTCATCTTTTGGTCCACTCAATGGAATGGGAAATCTGGGAGCAAGGATCTTTCCATCCCCCCAGGTCCATAGCTTCTGTTTTGCTTAAATTTTATCTTAAAACCTGAAAGGCTAGAGAAGCCCTTTATTTCCTCCAAGAAAGCTGGTATAGACTCCTGGGGCCTCGCCATAAAGACCAAAGTATTGTCTGCATATAGCAGGATCTTATGCTCCCTTTCCTCTATCTGTATCAGGTGTATTGTCCTGATCCTTGCTGCAAAAGCTTCTATCATCAAAGTGAAGAGCACTGGGGACAGAGGGCACCCCTCTCGGGTGCCCTGCTGCTACCAAACCTCCTCCAACCTCTTCCCATTGACCAAGACTCTTGCCTTTGGGCATCAATACAGAGTTCTCACCCCCTGAATAAACCCCTCCTCTAAATTGTTTATTCAGCATTGTAAAAAGAACCCCCCCCCCCTCTACCCTATCAAACGCTTTTTCTGCGTCCAGGGCTACACAGATTGAGCTCTCGTGGGCTTTGATAACATGGAGCAACTTAACTGCCCTGTGGACATTATCAGATATTGCTCTGCCTCAGATGAACTCTGTTTAATCTGGGCGTACCAAATGAGGGATGCCTGGCAAGCACCTTTGCAAATAATTTTGCATCGCAGTTTATTAGGACTATAGGGCAATAGCTCCCACACTTATCCTTTGGCATCCTTTCCTTAGGCAGGACAATCAGATTAGCCTGTGACAGCGACTCAGACAGCGGTTCCTCCCGCAGCACCCTAGTGAAAATCCTTGCTTATAATCGGGGCCAAATTCTCTTTTAATAAGTGGTAGTATTTTGCCAGGAACCCATCTTCCCTCACAGCTTTCCCCTTAGGAAGTGTCTTAATCACCGTCAACAATTTTGATGTGGCAGTAGGTTGACTCGATGCCGCCACTTCCTCTTCCACCTACCTTGGGAGATTTATCTCTACCAAGTACCAATCAGCCAGCTCTGGCTGATGCCCTCCCTCTGTCCTATAAAGCTGCTCATAAAACCACCTAAACTCTGCACAGATCCCCTCTTTGGTGCATACCTGCTCCCCACCCTTCGTGTGGAGCTCAGCAACCCTCTGTTTCCAGCGCTGCCAAGCCAATAACTTCCTGGCCCTGTTCCATATAATTTCTTTTAGTGACTCACAAGAGATGTGCCATCTTTTCTGTGTCTAGGGTATTTAATTGCGCTGATAAATTTGCCCCCTTTCGTCCTACTGTGCTCTTTTTGAAATGTGTCAATTAAGTCCACAAGCCTCTGCGTTTCTTTTTTTCTTTCCCTCTTTTTTTTTTTTTTTTTTTGCATGGCCAGCTGAATCAGTACTCCCCCACACATAGGCCTTCCCAGTATCCCCGAATCTGCAACATCCCCCTTACCATTGTTATGCAGAAACCCCTTCTATTCCTTTTTCATTTTACCAATGACCTCCTCCCTCTGGAGAAGAGAGATGTTGGCTCTCCAGACACTCTACTCTTTCCCCTTCCCGGACCCCTCTGTGCTTCATCTACCTGTTATCATACTGTGGTCAGACAGCGTTATCAGTTGAATTTCCAAGTCATCAGTGACTCCCATCTGGTCTCCTCTCCCCAAGATATAGTCTGAATGGGACTAGGTGTTAGTACACTTAGAGTGACACACATACTCTCTACACCCCCTGTTTTTGTTCCCTCCAGATATCCACCAGATCCCACCACTTCATGCAATTTCTCAGTTCTTTCCCTTCCCGCCTGTGCTTCCTGTCAGAGTAATTGGACCTTTGTTTGCCCCAGAACACAATTCATATCCCCAGCAATTACCCAGTCCCCCTTAGCTTCCTTTTCAAATGCATGTAACCATCCTTTAAAGAAAAACCCTTTGGGCCATTAGGGGCATATAAATTCAGGAGGGAGACTTCCTCCTAATCTACTCTTCCAAACACTCATACCACCCTCCCCTGGGTATCCCTCCAGTAATATACAATACACAGGAAAGTTGTAAGCTGAGCAGAACATCTGCTCATAACCCTGGACTCTGCTATTTCCGATGTTCCTCCTGGGTTAAGTGGGTTTCATGGAGGAGCGCTACATCTATCTGTGCTTTGGCCAAATAAGCAAGAACCTCTTACATTTTATTGGGCTGTGTATCCCTTGAATATTGAGAGATACGCAGCAATTTTACAGCCCCCCATTCTCACATGCACTCATCTCATTCACCAAAACCCTATGCTATCCCCCACCCCACGCATCTGTCCATTACTCCAGATTCCACAAAGAGTTGGCAGACCACACTGAGCATAACAAACTTAAACTTTAACAAACTCTCCATAACCCCACTCCAATCGCTCCCAAGCACCACCTTCACTATCACCACACGTTTGATATTTGACTTCCGATGGCCCTACTCAATACCCCAACTCCCCACCCACCCCGACCCACACACCAACACCAATTTCCCCTCACTCACTTGTCCCTCCCCTCCTGTTGTGTGAGCATCACTCAACCCACTCTCCAAACCATACTGCAAGGAGGCCAGGTGTGGTTCTTCAAACCCACCAGATGCCATCTCATCTGTCATACCAGTCTATAATAGGTCTCTTACCCACAACAGCATGTCCTTTTCCACAGCCGACCCAATACCAGTTCACACCTCCACGTCAGAGGTCCCTCCACTGGGGTGCATTCAGCCCCTCAGGTCAGGGATCGATCAGATGAAACAGTCGCCTATGTGGCCTCCACAGTGTCCGCCTAATCCTTCAGGATGGTTCCTCACTGTCATCAAGCTGTCGACCGCCCCTGCTCCTCAGGGCTGCTCCATTCCCCCCCCCCCATGCTTCCCATGCCCCTTGATCTCAGGCGTGTGATTGCTTTTGCATCCATGTCTCATGCGCTGCAGCCCTGCACTGCAAGGTGTTCTCAGATAGGGGGCATGAATTTTTAAGAAATCTCTCCAGTGCCTCCAGCGACGAAGAAGAGTCAAACCCCATTCTAAACATGTGTGAGACGCGCTGTGTACCACGGAGCTACTTTAATGCTCCTCTGCACAAGCAAGTCACGGTATCTGAGAAGGTCTTTTTGACAATGGACCGTCTCTGTTGCCAGGTCCAGAAAAATAAACACCTTCCAGCCCTTGTATAAAACATGGCCCGTTTTCCGAGCTTCTAATTATATGTTCCCAATCTTGAAGTCACAAATGTTTGAGTACAAACGTCCAGGGTCTGGAAGTGGCCTCCAGGCATGCTTTCTGCGGTGTGCTGGTTCAATTTCATATAATGGAGGAGAGGGACAGCCCAGGAAGCAGGTCTCAAACAGCCTGAGCACAAAAGCTTTTGGGTCCACACCGCCTTCGCTTTCTGGTATACCAAAGATCCTGACATTCGACCAGCGTTCTCGGTTTTCTTGGTCTTCTATTTTTTCCTGAGGCCAGTCCACTTGCTTGTTGTAGCCAGGCCATCTCCCCTTTCAAATTTGCTTGCTTATCCTCCATGTGGCTACTTTGGCCCCTGCCTCCTCCAGACAGATTCCCACTGCTTATGAATTTCTCCTCTATTTTCCACAAGGCCGTCTTGACAATTTCCTTTTTTGAGTCTCTGATTTCACGAAACATGGTTAAGAGGTGAGTGTCTTTATCCCCTCCTGGTTCCTCATACTCACTGGCAACCAAGAACGTCTGTGATGGGGGCTGTGACATCAAAGCTTTTGACAGGCAGCCACGCGCCCCTTCATGGTATAGAAGTGCCAAATTGTTTTTGTCATTTTCATCTATATAGTTTTAGGCATTTTAGACAAAAAAATATCTCTGACAAGTTTCTGGCTGGAAAAAAAACACTTGGTGTGTGTGGGTTCCCAGGAGCTGCCTCACATGCGTCTGCCCTCCATGCTAGCCAAACCAGAAGTCCGTTCTTTCCTCATGTTGTCCACACTGTTGCAAATTTTTGTCATCTGCAAAAAGGCAGACTTTTCCCTTCAATCCTTCCGCAATATCACTTACAAATATATTGAACAGAATTGGTCCCAGAACTGATCCCTGAAGCATGCCACTATGCACTTTCCTTTCTTCTGTCAACCAATTTCTGATCCAGTTCACCACCTTAGAACCCATCCCCAGACTGCTCAGTTTATTGATAAGCCTCCTATGAGGAACAGTATCATAGGCTTTACTGAAATCTAGGTAGATCACATCCATCGCAAGCCCTTGATAGGTCTGCCTCCTTTGTTCTGAAGATTGTCTGCACAGTTTGTAATCTCAGCTATGTCTTCTCTCTAAGGTGCCTCTCACATGAAACTACTTAGTCATCAGCAGACATAGTAAATTCTGAAGCATAAAGCAATTTTGACAAATTCATCAAAATCTGCTTACAAACAGCCCATTCTTATTTTGAACTATCTCTTGCTTTGCTTCCTAGCTTGTTGAATTTGTCCAGTATTAGAACTTCTTTAAGATTATGAGTGGAAGAGTAGGCTAGAGGTTAGAGCAACTGCCTAGTACCCAGAAGATCAAGGGTTTGATTCCCACTGGCACTCCTTGTGACCTTGGGCAAGTCACTCCATTGCCTCGGAAGAAAAGGCCTGGCAAGCTACTTCCAGTGATATATTACCAAGACAACCCAGAGGCAGCTGCGTCGCCAGGAGTCAGTGCTGACTTGATGAGACAAAAATAAAAAAGAGAGACTATAATGGCTTCTGAATGTGATCTATTGGATGACTTGATTTTTCTTCTCCGCTTCTCAGATATATCTTGTTCCTTATAGTCTCTCCAGTTCAGTCCTGCACCTCTGGGTTGTGTACCTTTTCCAGCAGCTTGGAGACTGAGCATATCATGTTTTGATGACACCCTTACTAATACCGTGGGGACTGCCCCCTATATCCAGTATATTCAGTCTCCAAGCAGCTGGAGAAGGTAGTGAGTCAGGGTGCTGGACTCGCTAGAGAAATGACTAGGGAGCAGATAAGTTAGGTTATTCTTTATTGGCTTTACTTTGACCCTGCCTTTGTTTGTGCTGCAGCACTGTGAGGTTTATTTTGCTGTAAAAAAAAAAAAAAAAAAAGGTGATGTTATTCAAGAGGAGAGGCCCCTCCTCCTTGAGACTGACAGGGTGTGGGGCAGGTAGAGGCACATTCTGGAACGGGGCAGCTCCTGAACTCACTTTTAGGTGAGGAGCCGCCAGTAATCGGCAAAGCGGCAGCAAGAGAGACCCCCAGTTGCGGAGGTGCAGTCCCCGAGGCCCACTGTGCCGAAGCCAGGAAGAAAAAAGGGGCTGAGCGCTGAAACAGGGCAGTATAGTTGGGTAAGCACGACAGTAGCGGGCCTGATGGTGGTGTATGTTGCTGGCCGGTACAAGTACGACTGTTCCGGCACTGTTTAGGTTGGTGGGAACTGCAGCAGTGGCCTGACCGTGTGGTGGATCCTCCAGCATGGTGCAGGAAGTGAGAGGCCTGCAGGGGGATTTTTATACTGTTGTTTCTCGCTCACTCGGTGCCTTTGAGGCTCCCTAAGTTCTTCTGTGGGAGAAGAAGGTAGGGGTTCGTAAGCAGGTGTGTTTTCTCAGCAAAAAAAAAAAAAGGGGAGAACAGGGATAAGATATAAGGTAGAAATCAGGACATGGCAGGAACAGTCCGGGGAAGCACAGAGTCCCGGGAGTTCTTTAGCGTTGGCTGGTGGCCAGTGAAGGGGGGTTAATTTAATTTAATTAGCTCAAGTTATGCCTGCTAGACCACAGTGTCTGGTCTGTGGTACCCAATGGGGTGCGATCTCAGAGTTGGGGGTGTGCTCAGGAAGCGGCCGCAATGGAGCAGACCCTGCAGGACTGAAAAGGGCGGGACGGTGCCCCATCCCCAACTCGGGAAGGGCAGGAGGAAGGGGGCACCGCTCCAGTGCCTCAACAGAGTCCTTCGGTCCCCCTGGCTATTCCATGACCCTCCTCTGCCCAAGTAGGAGGGCGATGTGGGGCCCTTGGGGTTTTCTTCCCGCAGTTTGTGCTGCTCCTCCATGAGGCATTCTGTTTGTGGCAGAAGGGGCAGTAGGGGATCCCTCGGTGCCAGATGGCAGCGCCAAAAGAGGGGTGGACCCATGTGCAAGGGAATCCAAGGCAATCCTGGCCAAGAGGCCAAGGCTGGGGGAGGATGATCTGGAACGGTCTCCATTGTCTGAACCCCTGGTGGGGGGAGGATCTGGAGATGTAGCTGGATGTGGAAGAAGTTAGAGGAGGGAGATATCCCAGAGCAGGAGGGCCAGACATGGATTGTGAGAGTCTTTCGCCGAGAGGAGTTACCAGTGCTGATTTCTGAATCCTTGAAAGCACTGAATATGCCAGACAGTTGGCCAGCAGACGAGGATGCTTTTGAGGACCCATTGCTGCAAGCGGTACAGAAAACACAGAAGGTTTTTCCGGTGCACAGAGTGGTCTGATAGATGATTCAGAATGAGTGGGATCTGCCGGAGGAGGGCCTCAAAGGATCATGGACCTTGGTACACCTTTATCCGCTGTCTGATCAAGATCTAGAACTGTTTCGCTCGCCCAGAGTGGGCGCAGCGGTGTCAGCAGTTACTAAGAAGAGATGATCCCGGTGGAAGGTAGTGCAGCACTTAAGGATGTCCAGGATAGGAAGTTGGATACCTTGTTAAAGCAGGCCTTTGATGTTAATGCTTTTTCGCTGCAGGCTTCCATTTGCGGAGCATGGGTAGCAAGGGCCTGCCATTGCTGGTCGCAGAGGACACAGCAGCAGGAAGCAGAGCAATTGGGAGAAGCGGCCAGATTGGAGTCGGGGGGGCGGCCTATCTGGCTGATATTCATTACGACCTCATCAGAGGCCTCTCAAAGAGTATGGCATCAGTGGTGACGGCACACCGTTATTTGTGGCTTATGAACTGGGCGACGGATGCTTCCTCCAAGTCCTGTCTGAGCAGATTGCCTTTTAGGGGCAAGCTGCTGTTTGGCGAGGACCTGGATAAGTTGGTAAAGGATTTAGGGGAGTCTGAGGGCAGTAGACTGCCAGAGGATGAGCAGAAGCAGAACTGTCCATCTTCCTCTTCCAGTGGCCAGACGTGGGACTTCAGGAAGTTTAGGTCCTTGCAGTTTACCCCCTTCCAGAGGGGGTGATTTCCCTCTAAGGGTCAGGGGTTTCGAGGGGCAGGACAGGGGTTTGCCTCCATCGTGACCTCAGGGCCCAAGAAGTCCCAATGAAGCGAGAGGGGCCCAGGTGGTGGTACAGCCTGTAGGCTGTCTGCTGCGGGAGTTTTACCACGCCTGGGCCCAGATCACGTCTGACAGTAGATGTTGGAGGTGGTTCGTGAGGGCTATGTCTTAGAATTGGCACAGCTGCTGGGGGATGCCTTTATTATGTCTCCCTGCAAAGCGTGGCGCAAGGCGTTAGCGGTCGAGGACACCTTGATGCGTCTGTTACAGCTACGCGCTGTGGTGCCGGTCCCACCAGACCAGTGCGGCTGCAGTCGATACTCCATTTATTTTGTGATACTAAAGAAAGAAGGAGCCTTTTGGCTGATTCTCAACCTCAGCTAGGTAAACCGCTACGTATGGGTGTCACACTTTCTCATGGAAACGTTGCGGTCTCTCATAATGGTGGTCAGAAGCGGAGAGTGTCTGACGTTGCTCGATTTGATGGAAGCATACTTGCACATTCCCATAAAGGCAGAACATCAGAGGTTTCTCTGTTTTGTGGTGCCGAGGGGCCGTTTCCAGTTTTGAGTGCTACCATTTGGTCTGGCGATGGCACCATGGACATTCACGAAGGTCATGGTAGTAGTAGCAGCAGCAGTGTTGCGCAAGAAGAGCGTGTTGGTTCATCCATACCTGGATGACTGGCTGATTCGAGCAAAATCCCAAGGCGAGAGTCTGCGGATGACGAAGAAAGTACAGTTTCTTCAGAGTCTAGGTTGGGTGGTCAATGTGGCCAAGAGCAACCTGGAGCCATCTCAGGAGCTCGAGTACTTGGGGGCATTCTACGATACCTGGGAGGGGAGAGTTTTTTTTTTTCTCCCGGAGCAGCGCACTCGAGGGCTCCGAAGGCTGGTGCGACAGTTCTTGAGAATGGCAGAGCAAGACGGCGTGGCATTATTTGCAGGTCCTGGGGACCATGGCGGCCACACTCGAGCTAGTCCTGTGGGCGAGGGCTCACATTCGCCCACTTCAGAGGGTTCTGCTTCAGCGCTGCTCTCTCTCAAGCTCCCCTGTCCTCGGGAGGCCAGGAGGTCATGCCATTAGAGATGCCGGCATGGGTACTGATGATGACATATGCAAGTCTGTATGGTTGGGGAGCCCATTGCGAAAGACAGACTGCACAGGGGCATTGGAGCGTTCAGGAGTCCCATTGGCCGATAGTTTGGAGATGCGGGCAGTAGCTCTAGCTCTGCAGGCCTTCGTGTCCTGGTTGTAGGGGAAGGCAGTGTGCATCTTACCAGACAGCGCAACTACAGTAGCGTGCATCAATCGACAAGGGGGCATGAGCAGTGTGGCCGCTTCGGCCTTGGAAGCGGAAGCGCTGTTAACCTGGGCAGAAGACCAAACTTTATTGGAGGCACATGTAGCGGGCGTGGACAATGGCACAGCGGACTATCTGAGTCGGGTACACGTGGATCTCGGAGAGTGGACCCTCAACCAAGAGGTCTTCGATCATCTGATACGACTCTGGGGCACTCCAATCATGGATTTGATGGCAGAAGAAGGGAGTGGATGTTAGAGGGCCTCAATGCCCTAGTGCAGCAGTGGCCCGTGGGGGAGCTGCTCTGTGTTCCTACCGTGGGCGCTGCACATCGGGGGCTGGTCATGCTGATTGCGCCAGACTGGCCCCGGTGTCAGTGGTATGCAGACCTAGTGAGGGTCCCCCAGCATGGGAAGCTCTCCTGATGCAGGGCCAATGCTAATGCCTTAGGTAGGTCGAACAAGCAGGAAGTCAGTCCTCACTTATGGGTGACATCGGCACCGACGGAGCCCGCATGGAGCAATTCCTCAGCTTTCAAAGAAAGCCTTTGGGATTGCTGCCAGCATGCGTGGTCCTCTTCCCGCTCAAAAGTGCCATCTTGCTCAGTCTCCCTTTTTGTGCGAAGCCCCTTCGGATGCACGTCTTCGTCCCTCAGAAAACGTTTTTTTGTGACTTGGCCTTCAGCCATTTTTCCGGTAGAACTGGTCCTCTTCCGTCCTCCTCTTTGCCCCTGCTCCGGCTGTGGGCTAGGGGATCCCTTTTTTTGTCCGTCTCTGTTTTTTTTCTTTCGGGCTCTTTTCGTGCCCTTTTTTCTCCAACTGCTGGCCTCGAGGGTTTTCGACCTCGCAGGGGCCTTTTTTGCCCCCATGGCCACCGGTTTTAAAAAATGCAACAGATGCTCCAAAAATATGTCGCTCACAAACTCCCACGACTGCTGTCTACAGTGTCTGGGGGCTGACAACACTCCGGAGCTCTGCTCACTTTTTAAGAAAATATCCATTAAGGCCTTGCTAAGCCGCAAGCAGAAAAATCGGATGACATTTTTCGCAAGGCAGCCCTGGTATCCTCGGCACCTCGCCCTACTGATCCACCTCTTGCGGGGCCCTTTGCAGTGACCCTACGCCCCAGGCATCACTCCGATCAGGGTTCACCTGAGGTGGAATGGCGAAAGAAGACGACCACCTCGAAGTAGCTCTCGGGGGCTCTGGACAAGTGCAAGCAATCTCGCGCTCGTTCCTTTAACCCTCCCCAGTGTTTCTGAGAGTTCTGGACAAGGAGCGGCTTCGAAAGGTACTTTGTATGGACACGGAGGCCTCCAGCTATGGTGCCTGGTCTCCTGAGGGTTGTCCCGGTGAGGACCCCTCTCCTCCACGCCAGACCTGGTAACCCCGGCATCGGCGTCGCAGGGACTCGCTCCTGAATGGGAGTCCCGTATGCTGGCACTGGAGAAGCAGCGTTTCTGCCTTCCTCGCTGCCCAGCAGGTGCTTTTGCCCAGCACGTCTGGTTCGTGCCCTGAGGCCCAGGGTCACCCGACTGGGGTCCCGTAAACTGCCTTGGAAACCCCCGAGAGCCGCAGGCCTCGTGAGGGTCCTTGGCACCAGTCTCGCTCGCCATCCTGTTCCTCAGGGGCGAGGTCTTCCTGTGCCTCCGGCTCCAAGCGGGCCTCGGCAGGGGGCGTGGGGACCAGCCTGACTCCAAGCCCTTCTCTGATCTCTCAGGCTGGGAATCAGACGGGGATACCTCCCGGAGACCCGCGCCCATAGGGATCTCCCCTCTGACCCGTCCCCGCCCACCTCACAAAGGCAGTCGCCTCCCGAGGACACCTCTTTCCTGGTGTTCATGCGGTACACGGCTCGGGCCCTCAATCTGCCGATGCAGACCGATGAGGAGCTGAGGACCTGGACATCTTACAATGCGAGTCTCCACCCAGGTGTAGTCTCTTACGGTCCCAGTACCGTCCATTCTATCCAGGCTGCTTCTCCACATGTGGGAAGCACTCGCCTCAGTCCCTATTGTCAGTAAAAGACTCAATGCCATGTATAGGGTCCAGCGTGGCCTGGGTTTTCAAAAGACCCAACATCCTCACACCTCCATGGTAGTGGAGTCCGCGATGTGGAAAGAGAAGAGCCCGAAGTCACACTCTTTGGTCCCACCTGGTAGGGAATCCTGTGCCCTCGACGCCCTCGGGAGCAAGGCTTACCAGGGATACATGCTGGCGTGTCGCATCCAGGTGTACCAACTATATATGGGCATGTTCCTTCGCGACCTCGCCAAAGAGCTTGTCGGGTTCTCCGTGGGCTTTGGTGGAGAGCACCTTCTCAGGTTCCAGATCCTCCTGAGGTCAGTCGCAGATTGCTCTAAATACCTTTCCCACGCCACATACGAAGGATTCAAGTCTTTATTTACAGTCTTCTGTATTTACAGTTTTTATTTACAGTCTTCGAGTCTTCTGCCCATGTAGCGGCGGCTGGCATCGGAGCCCCTCGCCAGGTGTGGCTCCAGTCTTTGGACCTGGAGCAGTGGGTCCAGGAGAAACTCCTGGATATCCCCTGCCTCGGCGAACAGCTGTTCGGCAAGCCCATGGAGGACAAGGCAGCCGAGATCGAGATGGAGTTCGTGACTCGCACCTGTCTCTCTCGCAAAACCTCCTCGCTTCCATGGAAGAAGCAGCACGCTAAAAAGCCTTTCTTCCAGAGAAAAGGGCTTCCCTACCAGGGATACCTACCATACCCGCCTACCCCTGCGTTGCGACCAGTGCTTAGGGCAAAGGGGGGATGCCCAGGGTCACCAGAAACCCAAGGGGTCCATGGCCTAGCCACCGGTGCCACTCCAGCCAACCACGGGGTTTTGATGCCGAAAGCATAGCCTCTCGCCCCTCCCGGGGGACACTTCCATCCATGGGAGGAACCTGTCCCTCTTCACCCCTGAATGGACGGCTGTTACATTGGACACCTGGGTCCTGCAGGTGATCCGGGACAGGTATCGTTTTCGACAGACTCCCTCCTCCCTTCTCCGCGGCAGAGCCTACTTGGCTTCCCTCGCACCAGGCTTGCTTACAGCAAGAGCTGAACAACCTCCTTGGTCAGCGGGCAGTCAAAATAGTTCCGCTGCACCTCCGGGGTCACTGATTTTATTCCTGGTATTTCCTCGTCCCGAAGAGGACGGGGGCCTGCGCCCCTATCCTCGACCTCAGGACTCTGAATACGTTTCTGGTGCGGGAGAAGTTCAAAATGTTATCCCTTGGCGTCCTGCTGCCCTACCTCCGGCAGGGCGATTGGCTATGCTCCTTGTATCTCAGAGGTGCTTACTCCCAAATTCCGGTCCATCCCAAGCACAGGAAGTACTTGTGTTTCAAGGTGCAGGAAGAGCACTTCCAGTACAGAGTGCTCCCCTTCAGGCTCGCATCTGCCCCACACGTTTTCACCAAATACCTGTCAACGGCCGCAGCACACCTCTGGCTGCAGGGAAAATCCGTCTACCCTTACCTAGACAATTCTCGTCTCAGATACCTCAGTGGAGGAGGCTCACCTCTCGGCGTCACGCACAGTCCTCCTTCTCGAGCGCCTCGGTTTCCTGATCAACTACTCCAAATCTCACCTCGCACTGGTGCGGACCCTGGAGTTCTTTGGCGCTCTTCTCGACACAGAATGTGCGACCGCCTTCCTCCCTTGAAGAAGCATAGATCGGCTCCGTGCCCTGGCTGTCGAGGTCAAGGCCAGCCCAGGGTCTCGGTGCGGACCATGCTGCGCCTCCTGGGGCACATGGTCTTGACTGTCCATGTCATTCCCCATGCTCGCATGCACATGCAAGCGGCCCAATGGTACCTCAGAGTGCAATGGGCCCAAGCCTCAGGCCTCCTCCGGGACCCCTAAAGGAAAGGAATGGAAAATAAAACATCATAAGGAAAGGAATGGAAAATAAAACAAAGGATATTATAATGCCTCTATATCGTTCCATGGTGCAACTGCACCTTGAATATTGTGTGCAGTTCTGGTCGCCGTATCTTAAAAAGGCTATGGCATTATTAGAAAAGGTACAGAGAAGAGCCACCAAAATGGTAAAGGGGATGGAAGGATACTCCTATGAAGAAAGGCTAAAAAGGTTAGGGCTCTTCAATCTGGAAAAGAGACGGCTGAGGGGAGATATGATAGAGATCTATAAATTAATGAATGGATTGGAACGGGTAAACGTAGATCGATTGTTTACGTCATCAAAATATAAAAAGACTAGGAGAAATGCAAAGAAGCTACAGGGTAACCTATTTAAGACTAATAAGAGAAAATATTTTTTCACTCGACGTGTAATCAAACTCTGGAATTTGTTACCGGAGGATGTAGTAAGAGCTGTTATTGTAGCTGGGTTTAAAAAAGGTTTGGACAAATTTCTGGAGGAAAGGTCCATAAACCATTATTAAAAGGGACCCAGGATATCACTGCTTCACCCAGTACAAGCATTGTGGAACCTCTGTCTTTTGGGGAAACTGCTAGGTACTTATGACCTAGATTGGCCATTGTTGGAAACAGGATACTGGGCTTGATGGACCTTGGTCTGATCCAGTATGGCATTTCTTATGTTCTTATGTGTCTCATAGCCTAGTCGAGTCCCTAGTCTGGTGGCAGGACCCCTAGAGCCTCCTTTGGGGCATGCCCTTCCAGACTCGTCCGCACAAACTCATCTTGATGAAGGACATCTCGCTGTTGGGCTGGGGAGCCCACTGCGACCCCCTTCTGCACCCAGGGGCGGTGGTCACCCGAGGAATCTTGACAGCAGATCAACCTGCTTGAGCTCCGAGCGGTCTGGTTGGCCTTGAAGGTCTTCGAGTACCACCTGTCGGGAGGTGGTACTCCTTTGCTCCTTCGCAGTGCGCCAGGGCATGACCCAAAGAGCTGTCTACCTCCCGGGCCTGGACAATGTCCTCGTAGACAGGTTCAGCAGGCTTCTCCGCCCGCACGAGTGGCTCCTGAGTCCAGAGATGGTTCTCCACCTTTTCCGTTGCTGGGGGACTCCGTCCATGGATCTGTTCACCAGCCCAGCGAACACGCAGCTTCCCCACTTCTGCCGGCCGATACCGCACCCAAGCAGGGTGGCCCCCAGATGCGTTCCTCTGAACTGGACCTAAGGGCTTCTGTATGCGTTCTCCCCCCACTCCTCTCCTTGCAAGGATCCTCCCCAAGATCCAGCATGACCGAGCCGCGGTGATTCTCGTGGCTCCTTCGTGGCCTCGACAACATTGGTTTCCGCTTCTACTCTGGCTCTTGTCGGAGTCTCTGGTTCCCCTGGGCAGTGCCCCCGGTCTGTTGATGCAGGAGGAGGGACGGGTGCTTCACCCGAACTTGGTCTCACTATCCCTCACAGCCTGGCAGCTGAACAGGTCTCTTTAGCCTCACTGTACCTCCCAGTGAGATTGAGGACGTCCTCCTCGCGTCGAGGAAGGACTCGACAAGGCGGGCCTACTCCCTGAAGTGGTGGCGGTTTTCGATCTGGTGCTCCGAGCTCCAGATCGACCCTTTCTCCTGCTCCACCTGTTGGGTTCTCCAGTATCTTCTCCACCTCTCGCAGGTGGGACTAAAGTCCAACTCGGTCAGGGTTCACCTGAGCGCCATCTCAGCCAATCTCTTGCCCGTCGAAAGAAAACCCCTCTTGGGCCAGCCGCTGGTCTCCCGCTTCATGCGGGGCCTCCTGCTTTCCAAACCCCCTATCCAACCTCCCCCGGCAGAATGGGACCTGAACATCGTGCTCATGCAGCTGACACGGCCACCCTTCGAGCCGATGGTGACATGCTTGCTCCGGCACCTCTTCAGGAAGGTGGTTTTCCTGGTTGCACTGACCTCGGTGGCACTGAACCAGGTTTTACAGGAATAGGGTGGTCCTTCGCACGCACCCCAAGTTCCTACCGAAGGTTGTCTCAGATTTCCACCTCAATCAGGAGGTTGTTTTGCCAACTTTCTTCCCGAGACCTCACGCTGACTGGGCATCTGAGGTCCTGCATACACTCGACTGCAAGAGGGCTCTCGCCCGCACCTAAGGTCATTGCAAATCTGATCAGCTCTTCATCGCCTACGATCCCAACAGCTTCGGTTTGGCAGTCACCAAGCACACCCTCTCCATCTGGGTGGCAGACTGCATCGCCTTTGCCCAGGCAAAGGCTGGGGCCCCTCTGGATTGACAAGTCACCACACACGGTGTCCGTGCCAAGGCAGCGTCTCTGGCTTCGCTGCGCTCAGTGCCTCTGGCAGACATCTGCCGGGCTGCAAGCTGGTCTTCAGCGAACTCCTTCACTTCGCACTACTGCCTGGCGAGGGAGTCCCGCCGGGACAGCACCTTTGGCCAGGCTGTACTCTGTAATCTGTTCGGAGTATAAGCAACTCCTGCCCTCTGTCCCTTCTTCTGTGGCTACCGAGAGCTTAGCCCTAGGACTCGGGTTCCTTCGGGCATCGGCTTCTGCTCACGTCCTCACGGAAGTGTTTTTGGATTACAGGTTCAGTAGCTTGTAGCTGGGGAGTCCCATAAGAGAGAACTGACTTCCTGCTTGTGATCGCGACTCTGCTAAAGGCAAGGAGGAGCTCTACGTCTTTGGCCTATATTAGGATTTGGTGTGTGTTTGAGGCGTGGTGTGCGAATAGGCAGTTGGGCCAAGTGCGGCTTCTTTGCCGGATATCTTGGCCTTCTTACAGGCTGGGTTTGACAAGGGCTTGGCGGCTAGTTCTTTGAGGGTGCAGCTAGCAGCACTTTCCTGCTATCGCAGTAAGGTCCAAGGGGTTGCGTTGGGGCCGCACTCGGATGTTGTGAGGTTCCTGAGAGCAGCGTTACATTTGTGGCCACTGCAATGGGTGGTGATTCCACCGCGGGACCTTAACTTGGTGTTGGGAGCGCTCTGCGAGGTGCCCTTTGAACCGCTGAATTGCACCTCAGTAAAGGATCTGACGCTCAAGATTGTGTTTCTGGTGGCAGTATGTTCTGCGTGCAGGATCCCCAAGTTGCAGGCCTTGTTCTGCTGGGAGCCTTTTCTCTCCTTCTCAAGGGAGAAGGTGGTTTTGCGGCCGGTGCCTGCCGCCTTGCCGAAAGTGGTGTCAGACAGTGTCCCTGCCAGTTCTAGGAAACTTGGAGAGTTCAGCCTTTGTTAGTCCTCACTTGCGGTGCCTGGATGTTCGGGTGCTCAAAAGGTATTTGAGGAAGACTGCATCCTTCTGTAAATCGGATCACCTATTTGTGTTTGGAGGGCCGCGCATGGGGGAGGCTGCGGCCAAGGCATGAATTTCTAGATGGATCAGAGAAGCGATCACATTGGCGTATTTTATGAAGGGGTGGCAGGTGCCAACGGGATTGCGAGCGCATTCCACGAGGATTTAGGCAGCCTCGTGGGCGCGGAGTACAGTTTGGTGCCGCCGGTGGAGATTTGCGAGGCAGCAACCTGGTCATCGCTTCATACCTTTGCGAGACATTATCACCTGGACATCCAGGCGGAGGCGGATGCCAAGTTTGGTCGGATGGTGCTTCAGGCTGGTCTGGCAGGTCCCTCCCAATAGTCTTACTGCTCTGCTACATCCCAAAGGTGTGTGACTGGACTGGAGAGATAAGGAAGATGAAATTAGACTTACCTGCTAATTGTTGTTCCTTGAGGATCTCCAGTCCAGTCCCAAATCCCACCCCAGGTTCCAGTTGACAGTGTTACAAGCCTGAAGCAGTTATCTCCATGATCAAGATGAAGCCCGTGGATGTTCCATAGACGGGATACTGGGGGGGGAGAAGATTGAGGAGGACCAAAGGGAGGGTCCGTCTCACGCGCAGTGTTGCCAATCAGGTCCAAGGGGGGCCTCAGGTAAGCCACCTCGGCCGGGGAAAGAGGAATCTCTTCTCTGTATCGGGGGTATGGGTATGTTCACTTTAACTTGAAGTTTACATTTTTCTAAATGGTAATAGTGGTTTAAATTTCTATTAGACTAGGAGGTTTGTTCTGGCTTGACTACTTATTTGTTGTTCCTGTGAGTCTGCTTTTTCAATAGGTACTGGATATAGGGGGTGGTCCACACGGTATTAGTAAGAGTGTCATCAAAACATGACATGCTCAGTCTCCAAGCTGCTGGAAGAGGTACATAACCCAGAGGTGCAGGACTGGACTGGAGATCCTCAAAGGACAACAATTAGCAGGTAAGTCTAATTTCATCTTTCCTCTCCTTTTATTTGTTGCAGTTTTTCAGACCTCTGTCCCTTCACTGTAATCATCATTTGGCATGTATTCCATCCTCTCCCTTGTTTTCAGATAGTAATGGGTTCATTAAGTGAGCATAAACTCCAGTTAAATGAAAGACAAAGGAGCCAGTATTCTGATTTTAAAAGTTTCTAAATGGTAGCCTAGAAAAAGATGCATAGCAGTCCCAGGCTTTTCAATTTCCTTCCACTGTGTTTCCCAAAACCTAGTAATAAGTCTCCTACACAGCACCCAGCCATAATGCCTTTTCTCTGTCTCTTCAGTATTGTGTTAGTAGTTAGCGTATTGGCAAATGTTACCTTTAGTCACCTGATTAAGCATCATCTTTATAGTTTTTGGTAGACATACATGTGACTGTTTTGGCTAATGTTCTTCTGCCCCTTGGCTTTTGCTATCATCTAATCTGCCAGTACTGCATATGCATCTGTACAATTGTGTGCTTACAGCTACATATGCTACCCCAGGAATTTCACATGTAATTCAAACATTCTCCATAAACAGTGGAGTGGCTTCTATCTCCCTAATGTTGCCAGGGAAATACTTAACCTGGAAAAAGAGATTTTGCTATGAATGCCCAGAGTCTAGCATGCTCTCTGTCTGGTGTAATCCTAGTTGAGGATCAGCTGTAGAATTGTCCATGTCTGTACACACCCCTTTCTGTGGTTTACGCACATTTGAGTATGACATGAGATGGTTAGTCTCCTCTGTGCAGTCGATGCATCTGACAAAGGTTTTTCTGATTAGATGGTTATAGCCTTGCCCGTGATCACTGCACCGAATGAGAGCATAGCTTTTTAGCTTGGGAAGCTGTATCAGCCTCTTATTCGTATTTAAGGCTGACTGCTATTCATGTATGTCAAACCTTTAAATGATGCCTGTAGTAATGAAAGGAAGTCGCACCCCATCCTATTCGCCTTCTGATGGTTCATCACCACACTAATTTCTGCTTATACTGTCTATCAAACAGCTAAAATAAAAGCAAATGGTTCCCCAGCCCACAAAGCTTGAAGATGTTTGCCTTTAATGATAAACTAGCTCTGAAACATTAAAGTGATGTGTAAAAATCAAATAACTCCAGCCCCCACGTCCTGCTTGCTCTCCTCCTGGGCTGCCAGCAGCCGGCAGAGTCATTGCTGGCTGTGAATAACATCTTTTACTCGCTCGTTATTGCCTGCCTTTTTCTAATTCTTTTTTTTCCCTCCTTTGCTTTGTTCTCAATGCTCTGACTTAGTGGTTTATGTTGTGGCTATGTTCCAGGCCCTGGTGATCTGCTGCAGCCTTCTTACATGCTGCTGCTGTTGCTGCTGCTGCTTTTTCTGCTTTGGGCGCTGCAAGCACCTTGAAGAGGATGATTCCTACAAATATGTGGACCCTGAGGATTTGGAGGCACAGATTCGAGCTGAGGATGAAGGTAAGTAAAGGGCTTTGGTCTGAAAGGTATTGCAAGCAAGCCAGCACTTATTTATATTCAGGAACTAAGTTTGCATTTCATGTTCCAAACCCCCCTAGAAGTCTAAAGGTTCCATGGTTTATTCTGATAACACAGGGAGAAGCAGTCCTATCTTTTTAGTTGGTTGCAATATCAAACATTACCACCTGGGAGATATCTGATGCATTATTTTTATCTTAGTGGCTGAATAATGGTGATCTAGACAGTGTGTATGTGTCTGTCATTTAGAAACAGCATTTCTACAGCTTCTTGTTGTTTGGGTTGGGACTTGGGATCTCTGCTGAAGGTAGTGCTTACTGCCCCTTGTGAGTTAAAAAAAATATATATATTGTTCTACAGTAATAAACGGTTAACTTGTAATGAGCTGTATTGGCCACAGGAAGACATAGTAGTCTGTCCTATAGGATAAAGGTATGGAAAACTCAGGAGATTGCATTCAGTGATTTCCTGATGATAACTGGATAGGATGGAATATGTTAAGAGGCATTTGTAGGGACAATAAACTGGAGAAGAATGAATTATATATCCAAAGAAAACCATAGCTAAAAGTAAATTAGTCATGCTGCTATATACATGCAGCATTCATATTTAAGATAGATTTTACTCAAACTGAATTGAATGTTCTATTCAAATGTTAGATCTTATAGCTAAAGCATTTGACCCAGTGGCATGGTGTGTACCGCGTGGCAGCAAGAGATGAATTCTTGGCATAATGCATGCTTTACAGTGTAACAAGGGCAGAACACTCGCCCCCTGGGAGGCAAGAGCAGCTGTGAGACAGAGGGTGACACTTTCTGGCTGACTTAAGGAAGTTGCTGGCTAAGCTGTCTTTCATCTACAGGATGTCATTGCAGTGTACATTTGTATTTGGGAGCAACATCGTAGGCATAGTTTGGGGAGGCAGTAGCCCCCCCCTCACCAACAAATGTTGTAGACACTAATGGTGATCTGGTACTCCTGCCCCCACTGTCAGTATGACTTTCTTACCTTTTGCCCCCCCCCCCCCCCAAGTAATGGGCAACATGCAGATCAGTCGGGGAACGGGGGGTGAATCAGGAAAAGGTAGATAAATTAATGAAATTGGAAATGATGGTCCCATAGCATCAAACCCTCAGACTCCAGCTATAATTACTACTATAGTTAGAAAAGAAGTGCAGGAGTGCAGGAAACATTTTTATGTATATTATTGTAAATAAACACTGCAAATGCTGTAGGTGACTTTAGAAACTGCATCAGTTCCAAAATGCCTTTTCTAATTTGTTTTCAATATGCAGCAGTGAATGTAATCCCTAATGTTACTATATGTATGCACCTTCTACAATGACATCAGAAGCCAGATTCCAATTGTTGCAGAGCCATGTTAAATAAAAAAATGTAAATGATTTTAAACAGTTGCTATTTCCAAAATCACAACATCTTAGTTTATTCTGGATTTTCTGAAGTCTTTAAAAAATGAGGTTTTTTTTCTTTCATACTGGAATGTTCCTGCCTCCCAAGAAGTAGGACTGATCTTTTGCGTAATTCAGACAGCGTTTGGATTATATCAGGAAATGTTTTGTCAGTGGAAGAAGACATGGGGAAAAAGTTAAAAGAAAAAGAATCATCTCTATATAAAGGATTACATTTTTACAACTCTGCATAAGTGTCATAAGTTTTGAGCATTTTTTGACATTAGCTAACATTGAAAGCATAATTTTGACAGATTTCTTTTTTGGACTTTGTCTTACCATTTTATTTTTTGTAGTTGTGTTTTCTCTTTCACCTTTGGATTTATCACTGTAATCAACACTGTGTGGTCTGTTTACTAAGTGGCGCTAGCGGCTTCTGTGCGAAATAGGAGCCATGGCTCTGATATTGCATGGAAGCCGCTAGCGCCGCTTAGTAAACAGACTCCTGTGTCTAGTTTAAAGGTTATACAGCAAATATATTTCAGTATGGCTGTCATAGTATGCGTTGACAGTTATGAAAGGTGCATTTGGCCTTTTGATGGAGCTTGAGAAGCTGTATAATAAATGAAGATTATATGCTGCTGGTTTATTATGTGACTCATATATGTTTGTTTACATGTAATTAGATGTACATATTGTTCAGATTCTGTTTAACATATTTACAATATTAGAAATTCCATTTTTTGCTGTGGTAATGGAATAAAAAGCTAATGGTGCATTAGTGGACCCTTTCAGCTGAAACTCCCTTAGGTGTAGCACAGCCATATATAAACTTAGCCCTCAAAGACTGCCAACTAGTTTGATTGTAGGATATCCACATAAGAACATAAGATATACCATACTGGATCAGATCAAGGTCCATCAATCCCAGTATCCTGTTCCAACAGTGGCCAGTCTAGGTCATAAGTACCTAGCAGTTTCCCCAAAAGACACAGGTTCCACAATAAATATTAATGAAATAGATTTGCATAAACACATTCATTTGCATATTTGTTACCCTGAAAGTGAATCTAGTTTGCATCGTTCCTTGTGGACTACATACACTGGACTTATGATATGAATATATCAACAATGAATTTTCATGAAAGACGTCTGTTCATTTGGTCTAAAAATCTAGTTGAGTTGTTGCATGTTTGGATCTGAATGTCTGATAGTGCCATGCTGATGATGACCTTTCTTGAACAGACCAGCAGTGGGGAGATCAGGCTTTTTATCTTTTCAGGTCTGAGATCTCATTCATCCTGGAGGAACCTTTTATGAAGCAGCTCTAGTAAAATCATGGTTAATACAGATAGCAAAATAGTGTCTACCCAGACTTACAGAAAGTCTGAGTGGACACTTTCGGTCTGATGCTATGTTTAGAGCAGCAGTTTGCTTCCCCATTGGGTGTAAGACTAGTGCAGGAAAATTTTGAGCAAAACCACTTTGCTAAAGTATAGCCCAGTGAGTATGGTAATCGCATGCAAACAAGGGGATATGTAATTGCTCCCAAAAAGGGGCATAATAGGGTCCCAGCCTTTCATAGCTAAATTCAGCCCTGACTCAGAACACGGGCTGCTGGTAACTCTGGAGACTCTTTGCACGAACTCAATCCACTTCCAGTTCCTTTGTTCGTGCATTGCAGTGCAGCTATAGGTGTATTGTTTTGCTGGTGTCATGCTCACAGCTTCATCTCCAGAGTTTGTTGTGCGCCATGGTTATGTGGCTGAATTAGCTGAGTAGTACTCTTGCATGCCTCAGGAGAGCACGCTGTGGTGTGGTCTGCAGGCTAGGCTGCCACTCTGCATCAAAAGAAAAAAAAAGATGCTGGAGGTAGGTAGGGCAGCCAAAGATAGCACACAAATAAGTAGAGGGAACTAGAAAAGGGGGGGGGGGGGAGGGTGGCTGGCACTTTTGCTGTAACAAATCCTGTCTGGCATGTTCTACCTCCTATGTGAGTGCATTTGTGGAACTGCACAGCTGTCTGTTGCACAGGAGAAATTGAAACAAGCAAAAGATGCCCAGGCATGGCAACGTGAGCCAGTAGAGCAGCTAGTAGCATGTGTATGATGGGCTGGGCAGTAGAAATGGGCTTCCAGATGGGCGTGTGATAGCTGATAGACAACCAGCAGAGTGTGCCTCAAGCCAATTCCAGGAGAACTTGTGCCAGGGTCTCTACACCTTCAACACTACAGGCTGGCTCACTTCCTGCTGCTCTGGAGCAGGTGTGAAAAAGAGCCAAACTACAGGATTCCTCCTGTCCCAGCTGTCTAACAGAATGTCCAATCACAAATTCACCGAGAAGTGCTACTGAGTGCTGACTTCACCTAAATGTGTGTGTTTACAGTGTGCCATTTGTTTGGGCGGATGGGGGAAGGATATTAGGCAAGGAATCTCTGAAAAGTCTGAACTAAGTTCTTTCTGGGTCAGTTAGTACAGACTGTCGGGTCACTGACACATTCATAATTGTGCAGGGGTGGACTGGGCAAATTTTGGAGAGCAGCTCCTGATGGGGGAGCATAAAGCAGGCAGTGTGGGGGGGGGGGGGGAAGAGAGAGGCCTTGGTAAAAGACAGTGGGACTTATGGATTGGGTACGGAGTGGTAAGGAGAGGCTGGTATTTCAGTGGGATAGCAGAAGTGCAGTGTAAAGAGAGGGCTGGGAGGAGAGCTTGAGGACTAAGGGATTAGTTTGGGGATTGCATTTGAACAGAGAATCAGGGATTGAGTGGGGAAAGGAGGAGGTCTTGGGGAAAGGAGGAGGAGCCAGGGGCGAGCTCTTATTTGTTTGCATTTTGCACAGTAGAAGACGTAATGTTTTTCTTTGATGTTGCACAGATTGCACCATATGTGTATGTTCAGTAATAGTATTAGTAATAAAAGTAAAATAAAATAAAGTTTATCTGTTCCTTAGATGGGGTGGGGTTAATGGAGAAGAATTAAGGGGGGGGGCATCCTCAAAGTTTAACCAAGTTTAATAGGTGGTTAAAGTGGTCCTGGCTCATGATGTAACAAAAAAAATGTTACATCATGAGACACTTTTTTAACTTTTCCCTTTATGCTGGAACTTTATGCCAGCTCAGGGGCTGGTGTAAAAATGCTGCCAGAAGCAAAAAGGTCATCCGAGGTGAAATGTGACACTTCACCTTAGATGACCCAAATGGACCAGACTCCCTTCCCCACCTGGCACTCCCTCAAGCCCTCCAACCCTCTCTCACACAAAATCATTAGTAGCCCAAGTGGCTCCTACCCCCCCCCCCCATGCCCTCAGAAATCTTAGGATTGGCCCTAGTGGCTGTTAACCCCACCCCTGATCCCTCTTAAAAAAAAAAAAAAAACATTGGTGGCCTCACCCTTGACCCCCTCACAAAAATATATGTGACATGGCATGGCTGTTGAGGGAAAAATGTGCAAAACCTGGATCAGATGAATTCTGGGTCAGTGGCCAAGATGGAAATGAGCGGTGCTGGAAAGGAAGGTTTGGCTTTGCCTTCATTTGTTCAGACCCAGCCCTCTGTTATTACTCTTGATATTATTTGGCAAGCTTTAGTGGATTTTGGAAATGCTTTGGTTACTGCATATGTATTTTATTTATTTATTTAGCTGTATTTATATCCCGCTTTTCACCGGGTCAAAGCGGTCAATTGGGGGATACATTTAACACAAGGGGATATGAGACACATACGCTAATACTTACAGGAAACATGGGCAATGGAGAGTTAAGTGGCTTGCCCAAGACCACAAGGAGTGCCTATAGGACTAGAAACCCCAGTCCCTCCGGCCTGAGATTGCTGTCCTCAGGTGGGACTTGAACCCCTGGCCCTCCGGCCTGAAGTACCTTGTCCTAACCACTAGACCACTCCTCCCTCGAGGAGTGGTCTAGTGGTATATTTGTTTATTTGGCTGAACTTTTATACCGTTTTTCACAGAATTGAAAGCAGCGTACATTGAACTTAAACTTACTGCTTAGGCTCAAAAGATAAAAGCACTAATGATTGGAGGAAATGGAGGAAAAAATACAAGGGACTCGGTCAGCCCAAATCATATTTGTCAAGGATATTATTAATTTAAGGGCAAAGGTGGAAGCTTTGGAAAATGTAACTAGGCGTTGTAATCTACGTTAATTACATTTTCCATGCCTACTGATGGGTTATTCCAAAGGTTTTGTTAAAAAGATGGGCTACTCAAGTTTTGGGCATGCTCTTGGAGATAATTACACCAATTATTCAGACATATCTCAGTGGCTAAACGGGGAGAGTGCCAAGTTCAAGAAGCTGTTCTAGTGTAGTTTGATACTTTTTTTCAGCGCTTCTTGAGAAGTCAGATATAGCAGTAGTTACACCGGCTACTATGCTGTTTACTTCTGCTTTAACAGCTGACAAAAATTGGCTTCTTGAGATGTACTGTAAAAATAGAGATAAGATGTTTTTAAATTGTAGAATAAGAATTATTCTGGATGTTACCAAGGAAACGCAGAGGAAGAGAACAGTTGTGATAGGAAAAGTGTATCTGAGCCTATGGAACTGGAAGAAAAACAGGCTTTTACCTTTAAGGAAAGAGACAGGCCAAAAAGCAGTGGTTTTCAGACTGCAGGCAAAGAGAAAAAAGCACACGTAGTTGCTGGGTACAGACCACGCCCAAGCTCTGAGGCAAGCTGTGAAGTTAATGAGAGGCACCTGGGGGAGGAGCACGGCCCAATAGTTCAGGCACACTCATATAAGCCCAGGGGATTAGAAGAGTGGGAGGAGACCACCAGGGAAACGGAAAGAGAGAGGACCACCAGGGGTGCAGAAGGAGAAAGAAACTTCAGGGGAGCTGAAGGACAAAGAGTTACCAGGGTCAGCACCATAGAGGATTCCAAAGGAAACCAACACACAGGGAGCCACGTTCCAGAAGGAAGTCAGTACTGCATGGGAACTGCAGCTGATTCTGGAGGCAGGAGGGTTTTGCCTGGGAGAGCTACTGACAAGGAGGAAGGTACAATAGCAGCAGCTCATGAACCTGCTGGAAAACTGCCAACTCCCAAAAGGTGTGTGATTAGAACTGTAAATAAAAGTAATGAGAGACAGTTAGAGGCTCTGTGCCGGTTGATGAAAGAAAAGAATCTCCATGTGCCTGCTAAGAACCCTGAGCATAAAGAGAAGTCTCATTGGAGAAAGGTCCTAGAGCTGTTAGAAGAGATTAAGCCTGAGATTGTGCAAGCTGATTTAAACCCAGATATAACAGACACAGGTTATGAACAAATGCATACAGAGTGTTATGATTCTGATAAGGAGTCTGTACATAGAATCATTAATGGACTGCTCGCTTTGCAAGAAAACAGCATAAAAGTTTTAGGTTTTAAAAGGAGAAAAACCTAGAAACAAATTGTCTGAGTAAAACTGACAGAAGCAGTTAAAGTTTTATTTTGAATACTAGAAGCTTTGAAAGAAACAGCTACATATGCTTAAGGCTGACAGAAGCACTTAAAGCTTTATTTTTGAAGACTGAAAGTTTGAAATAGATAACTACATGTGCTTAAAGCTGGCAGAAGCAGTTAAAGCTCTATTTTTTGAATGCTGAAAGTTTTTAAAAGGAAACGGCTATTTGTGCTTAAAGCTGATAGAAGCAGTTGTAGTGTTCTGTTCCGGTAAAGAGGGTCTTTTTTGTTAGAATTTTGTGTGGAGAAGAATCCCATTTATTTTGCCATGCGTTGAGTTTTAAATGCTCTTTTGGAAAGGAAAAAATAAAATTCCTGTGTTTTACCTAAAACCCTCAAATCACAACTTTATTGTTTGAGACCTCACAACTACAACTCCCAGAAGCCTCGGCTCTGGATTTCCTTATTTAAGGACAATACAAAGGCACGTCCCGGCCTATAGGCGACCGCCTGGGCACGGGGCGCAACACAATGAATTCGTTTACATCCAAGAGTAGTGTAGTTTGGTGCTTTGTTCTTTTTGAAATTTCCGTGCAAATGTATTGCAAAACATCTGCAAGTGAAATATGTTTGTTTATTTTTTTAATCCTGCCAATTTGATGGCATTGATTGTTGCGAAGAATTGTCTGATAGTTTGCCTCAATCTTCTCCTTTGATATTAGCTACAGAAGATCTCTCTCTTAAGGATTTCTTGGACCAAGCAGAATTGCTTGCTCTTTTTCCTGTTGTGTTATGATTTTTTTAACCTGTGTACTTGGAACTTGCCATTCTATTCCATATCGTCCTACTAGACTAGTCCAGATAAGTCGGTTGTGTTCCGCTACCAGCAGATGAGTGGAGACAGACAGCCAATGAAATATTCAGGCTCTCATCATTATCCCCATGCCTCTAGCAGCCTGAGCCAGTAGGGGCAAACCAGTATTTTTCTGTCTAGCAGATGGTGATTGGACTTGTTTCAGCTCTGATAGAATCTGAACAAAATAAGGATTTGATTGAGAGGAAAAAGATTGATTTTGCTCATGAACGACTACCTTTGGATGGTCGCGACATGGGAGGCTCCACTAGATTATGGTCTTTTTGGTAGCCATAGAATGAGGGAAAATTGGTTCAGCTCTACGCTCTTATTCTATTAAGGGCCTGTTGGGTGGCCAGAAGCTTGGAATTTTAGAAGGAATTTAGCTGCTTCACACAACTTCAACGTCCTGGTTTCCCCTACTTTCCCCCGAAGATTGAAGAAGGCTCTCAGAGGTATATGACTGCCAGCCAATATTAAAAAAAAAAAAAAAAAGAAAGAAAGAAAAGGTGAAGATCAACATCAGGGGAGTTGTGCTGAGCCTGGCACAGCTTTTCCTGCCTGAGGCTCCCAGGGAGTGAGCAGCAAGGCTTGACCTCGGCATTGTCCTTGTTGAGGAGGAGGGGGGCTCCTGAACACGTCTGTTTTGATGTGTAAGTTGGGGTGAACCGTGGGTGGCCATTGACACGGCATTGGGGCTTCCTGCCTTTTTCTAGCATGCGCTGCTAACATTTTCTATCTTGCGTGCCTTCAGCTGCACAGTCCTAGAACACATTCTGCCTCATCAGCTCCAATGCGAGTTTCTGCCCAAGTGCCCGTAACACGTGCTCCATTAGCATTCACATTTTTGCCTACGTGGCCTTAGCATGCACAAGTGTTTGTCTTGCCTTAACTCTTTGTTGTCTTGCAGGAAGCATTATTTGACCTGTGGCAAGTGAGAAGCTCGGCACTGGTTTCTAGAATCTGCTCTTCTTACATGGCTCTCTGACTCCCTTCTCCCACCAAAAGGGTTTGGTTGACCCAGCTTTTCCCACCTTGAAGCAGGAAGCGACGGATGGCACTGTGGGTAAGGATGATAGGTCGGCCTTGAGTTCTGGTGGCTTCAGGCCATTCCCCTTCTTTGAAGGGCTCAGCTACAGCTATGTCCCTATGGTTGGGGATTATTCTCAGGGACAAGAGCTCCCGGAATCTGGGTTATCCTCCCCAAAATTCCTTTATTTTCTACAGCAAGCATAGTCATTTTGGCATGGAAACTCGGACCCTACAGCTTCTGGATTCCTTTGAGTTCAGTCACAAGTGGGACAGAGTGTAGAAGTCCAGCTCGGGTGCTGCCTCCTAAGTGACCTAGGCGGAGGTTGCCTTCTGGAGATGCAGATCAGCTGTGGTCTGTCTGAGACCTGGACTTTGGTTTTGATGTTTCAGCTGAAGGATCTGATGCGGAGGAAGCGATGCCTTCACCATCAGAGGATCATGAGGAGGCTGGCATTATCTGCCTGTTCTGGAAGGAAGAACTGGTGGGTTTGATTGCTTGAATCTGGTGACCACAGGTTCATCCACTCCTGTAGGGAGTTCAGAAGTCTGCAAAAATCTTCCCATGTCCAGAGTTTATCAAGAGCATGATTCGGTCAGAATGGAACTTTTCTGATTTCCCACCTAAGGGGTTAAAGATGTGCAAGAGGATGTACACTCTCCCAAAGGAGGAGTGTGTCACGTGGTTCAGTACACCTAAGATGGATGCGCAGGTCATGGTGGTCACAAAGCAGACCACCATTCCTGTGGAAGGCTGATTGGCCTTAAAGGATACTCTGCATCGTAAGGTGGACTCCCTGTTTGAGAGTAGGTTCATAGCAGCTGCTGCTGTTCTTTAGTTGATGGTGTGTACAGGCCTGATGTCTTAAGCCCTTCTCCGCTGGATTCAGTCTCTCCCGCCAGAGGATACTACCCCCTTTTGGAGTCAACCACTGCCGCCTTTTCTGATGCTATTTATGATTTAGTCTGCTTGGTTGCTAGAATTATTGCCTTATTGACAGTAATATGGTGTTGGATTTGGCTTTGCCACTGGGCAGCAGACACATCCTCCAAAGCCCGATTAACTTAACTGGCATTTAAGTAAAAGCTCCTTTTTGGGGTCAATATGGAAAAGTTGGTGAAGGACTTGGGCGAGCCCAAGCCTTGTTGCCTCCCAGAAGATAGGCCAAAAGGGCCTGGAAAGCATACAGGTCCATTCACCTCCTCTGCCTCTGCCCGATCATCATTAGCATGCTGGACTAACTTCCAAGGGTATCAGATTCCCGCCGTCATCGTCCTTTCTTTTCTTCTGGATTTTGGATCCATAATTAGTCCTTTTAAGGGGCTCATGGGTCCAGTGACTTTGTTCCTTCCAGAGGAGGGTCTCGTCTGTTCAGCTCAATGAAGGTTTGGGGGCCCATTCCCAGTTAACTCCAATTGGGGGCAGGCTTTGCCTTTTCTTTCAGGAGTGGACACCATTCAAAATGGCTATGTTCTGGAATGCAAAGAGACAATCTCGGAGGCCTTTGTCACCTCCTCATGTGGTTTGGTGGATGAAAAAGCCGCCATACAGGTTACATTGCACAAGTTGCTGTGCCTGAAGGTGGTGGTTCCAGTTCTCCTAGCCAAATGGGACAAAGCAGATATTCCATCCTATTTCATGGTGCCAAAGAAAGTTGCTCCTTCCAACCATTTCTCGACCTCAAGGGGCTCAGTGCTTATTTGTGTGTGCTGCACTTCTAAATGGAAACTCTGTGATCTGTGATTCAGGTGGTGTGCTGAGGAGAACTTTAGCTTTTCTGGATTTGGCCGAAGCGTATTTTCATATCACGATCCAGAAGGATCAGCAGAGATATCTGCGTTCTGCCGTGCTCGGTTCATGTTTTCAGTTCACTGCTTTTCCCATCGGCCTCTCCGCCACCCCAAGGATGTTCTCCAAAGTTATGGTGGTGGTGGTGGTGGTGGCTGCTGCACTGTAGTGACAAGGAATATGTGTGCACCCAAATATGCATGATTGGCTCATTCGACCCCGCTCTCTCTGAGTCATCTCTGGTGTCAGCCCAGGTGATGTTATTTCTGGAAGGCCTCGGCTGGGTGATCAGTTGGGGAAAGAGTCAGTTGGAGTCTTCCCAATCCCTGGAATTCCTGGGAGCATGGTTCGATATTCGAGTGGGAAGTCTTCTTGCCCGAGGAGAGAGTGCAGAGGTGGTTGGAATGGCTTGCAGTGTTCTGTTTTCAACAGGCTCCCAGGGTTTGAGATTATCTGCAGCTTCTCAGTCTGATGGCGACTGGCAGTTGAGATGGTGCCATGGACGCATATTCATATGCTACTCCAGAGGTCTTTGTTGACTTGGTGGTCTCCAAGCTCTCAGAATTTCGAGCTCAGGCTTCCACTCCAGCTGGAAGTGAGAGCCAGCTTGCGATACTGTCAACAGTGACGTCATTTGAAAAAAGGCATGCTGCTGGTCAATTACTTGTGGATTCTTCTGTCAACAGATGCCAGTCTAATGGGTTGGGGAGCCCATTGTCAAAACCAAATGGCTCAGGGCCATTGGAGTCGCAGGGAGACAGTGTGGTCTATCAACTATCTTGAAGCAAGGGCTACTCGGTTGGTCCTCTTGCGTTTCCAACCCTTGGTCAAAGGCAGGACAGTGTGAGAGTTCTTGGACAATATCATGGCAGTTGCATATGTCAATCGGCAAGGTGGCTCAAGGAGTGCCAGAGTGTCCTTAGAGATGACTCTTTTGTTTGCCTGGATGGAAAAGAACTTTCTAGCTCTGTTGGCTCAGCTTTGCTGATGTGGACATTATGGAGGCAGACTTACTCGGTCATCACTCTCTTGATTCTGGAGAGTAGGAGATAAGTCAGGAGGTGTTTCAGAAGATTCTCCGCCATTTGGGTCTCCCCAAGATGGATTTGATGGTGACCCAATCCAATGCCAAAGCACTCAGTTTCTTCAGTCACTTCACAGAAACAGGGTCTGAGGGCATTGATGTTCTGGTTCAGTCCTGGACAAAGCAGGGCATGCTGTATTTCCTCCATGGCCACTTGTGGTGCTGGATTGGCTGAAGAGAGTGTGATTTGGGGACCTAATGTGGCTCCTGCAGGAGCCTCCTCTTCGTCTGCCCCCATTTTGAGGCCTGTTGTGCCAAAGGTCAATTGTTCTAGATTTATTTATTTATTTTATTTATTTACATTCTCTTATATACCGCGCTATTCTGCATCAGTGCGGTTTACATTGAACAAACTGAAATTACATTGAACAGGGCATTATAACTTGGAGATAACTATTTTACAGGGAACATGGGCTATGGAGGGTTAAGTGGCTTGCCCAAGACCACAAGGAGCACCTGTGGGACTAGAAACCTCAGTCCTTCCGGCCCAAGGTTGCTGTCCTCTAGTGGGATTTGAACCCCTGACCTTCCGGCCTGAAGTACCTTGCCCCAACCACTAGGCCACTCCTCCACTCCTGGCTCCCTTCTCGCTTATGGCTTGTCTCTTGAAGGAGCCAGCTGAGATGTAAAGGTTATTCTCCTGCGGTAGTTTTCACTCTTCTTTAAAGCCAGGAGAGATTCTACCAATTTGGCATATGTGCGTGAGTCTGGTGCCTTTGAGAACTGGTTTGATGCATGAAAGATTGTGCCTGAGTTGGCAAAGGTGCCATCTGCTGGCCATCCTTCAGGACAGTCTGGAAAAGGGCCTTTCCCTTAGCTCCCTAAAAGTCCCAAGTGGGAGCTCTGTCCTGCTTCAGAGTTCCAGTGGCAAGATGGTCTTTGGCCTTGCATTCGGATACCTTGTGTTTTCTTCAGGGGGTTTGGCATCTGCATCCCAGTCTTTGGTCGGTTGTCCCTTCTTGGGATCTCTGTCTAGTGTTCAGGGCCCTGATGTTGGAGCCCTTTGAGCCTTTGAAGCATGCTGCTCTTAAGGATATATAACTCAAGACTGTTTTCTTGGCAGCGATTTGTTCAGCAAGATAGATTTCAGAGCTTCAGGCTTTGTTCTGCTGGGATCCATATCTGTCGTCCTCAGAGGAGAACATTTTCATTCAACCTGTGCCTTTTTGCAGAAAGTGCTTTCATGTGAACCAAATGGCTTGTCTGCCCTTTAAAGAGCAGTTTCAAGGGAAAGATAAGTATCTTTGACTTGGAGATGTCTGGAGGGTGCTTCTCTGGTTCTTGAGGATTATGAATTCCTTTGTTAGTCATATCATCTTTTTGTGCTATTAGCTGGGTTGTGCAAGGGTGATGTGGCCACCAAGTCTTCATTGGGCTGCTGGATCAAGGAGACTATTGCCTCAACATATCTGTTATGGAACTGGCAGTTCTGGAGGGGTTGCGCACATATTCTACTCGAGCAGAAGCGTCCTCATGGGCAGCAATGTGGGCATCACTTTCTACTTTTGTCAAGCATTACCACTTGGAAGCCCATGCTCGGGCGGACATGGATCAAAGGTTATATGAGCTGCTGTTGTCTTCCCGCCCAGAGGAGGCATAGCTTTGGTACATCATACTTGTCTGGACTGGTCTAGCAAGATGATATGGAAGGTGACATTTTACTTACCATATAATGTCCTTAACTTGAATCCTGCTAGACCAGTCCAGGACCCCCCTGGAACTGTGTTAGAACATAAGATATGCCATACTGGGTCAGACCAAGGTCCATCAAGCCCATTATCCTGTTTCCAACAGTGGCCAATATAGGTCATAAGTACCTATCAGTTTCCCCAAAGGACACAGGTTCCACAATGCTTGTATTGGGTCAAGCAGTGATATCCCAGGCTCATTTTAATAATGGTTATGGACCTTCCCTCAAGGAAATTGTACAACCCTTTTTTAAACCCAGCTACATTAACAGCTTTTGCTACATACTCTGGTAACAAATTCCAGAGTTTGATTACACGTTGAATGAAAAAATATTTTCTCTTATTAGTCTTAAATAGGTTACCCTGTAGCTTCCAATTTATCAAGATTCTCTTGCAATTTTCTACAATCTTCATAGGTTTAAACAGCTTTAGTTTTGTGTCATCTGCAAATTTGATAACCTCACTCGTTATTCCCATTTCCAGGTCATTTATGAATATGTTAAAAAGCAGTGGACCCAGCACAGATCCCTGGGGTACTACTCCACTATTCACCTTTCTCCATTGGGAAAATTGTCCATTTAGCCGAACCCTCTGCTTTCTATCTTTTAACCAGTTCCTGATCCACAATAGTACACTGCCTCCTTTCCCATAACTTTTTAGCTTTGTCAAAAGTCTCTGATGAGGGACCTTGTCAAAGGCTTTCTGAAAATCCAGATACACTATATCAACCGACTCACCTTTGTCTACCTGTTTATTCACACCTTCAAAAAAACATAACAGATTAGTAAGACAAGATCTTCCTTGTCTAAAGCCATGTTGGCTGTCTCCCATTAAGCCATGACTATCTACATGTTCAGTAATTTTGTTCTTTATGATAGTTTCTACTATTTTTCCCGGTACTGACGTCAGGCTCACCTGTCCATAGTTTCCCGGATCATCCCTAGAACCTTTTTAAAAATTGGTGCTACAATGGCCATCCTCCAATCTTCAGGTATTACAGATGATTTTAATGATAGTTCACAGATTGCTAATGGGTCTGCAATCTCATATCTCAGTTCTTTCAACACCCTTGGATGTACACCATTTGGTCCAGGTGATTTGCTACTCTTAAGTTTATCAAATCGTTGTAATACATCTTCCCAGTGTATTGATATTTCTTTCAGTTCTTCTGCAGTATCACCTTTAAATACCACTTCAGTCATGGGTAACATCCTTACATCTTCCTCAGTAAAGACTGAAGCAAAGAATTCATTCAGTCTCTCCGCTATGGCCTTGTCCTTTCTTAGTGCCCCTTTTACCCCTCTATCATCTAATGGTCCAACTGACTCTCTAACAGGTATTTTGCTACGAATGTACTTGAAAAAAATCTTTATTACGCATTTTTGCTTCCACAGCAAGCTTCTTCTCAAATTCTCTCTTTGCCTGCCTTATCAATGCCTTGCATCTAAATTGTCAGTGCTTGTGCTGTTTCCAGTTTTTGTCATTTGGATCTTTTTTTCTATTTCCTGAAAGATGCTTTTTTGACATCAACAGACTCTCTGAACTCACTTTTAAGCCATGCTGACAATTTTTTGGACTTCCTTCCACTTCCTTCTATTCTCCTTAAGGTATGGTTTATAGCTGGTCTGGGCTTCCAAGATAGTATTTTTAAACAACACCCAAGCTTGATGTAAGTCTTTAACCTTTGCAATTGCTCCTTTTAGTTTTTTCTTAACAATTTTCCTCATTTTATCATACTCTTCCTTTTGAAAGTTAAACTATAGTACTGTGGGTTTGCTTACCATCCCCCCTCCATTAATTAAATCAAACGCAATCTTGCTATGATCACTATTGCCAAGTGGCCCCAACACCCTTATCTCTTGCACCAGATCTGGTATTCCACTAAGGACTAGGTCCAAAATGACTTCCCCTCTGGTCTGATCATGACCCAGCTGCTCTAAGAAGCAGTCATATATTTAATCTAGAAACTTTATCTCCCTGCAGTAATTTATTTAATCTAGAAACTTGATCTTGTCTTACTAATCTGATATGTTTTTTTGAAGGTGTGAATAAACAGGTAGACAAAGGTGAGTCGGTTCATATAGTGAATCTGTACTTTCAGAAAGCCTTTGACAAGGTCCCTCATCAGAGACTTTTGGCAAAACTAAAAAGTTATGGGATAGGAGGCAGTGTACTATTGTGGACTGGGAACTGGTTAAAAGATAGAAAGCAGAGGGTAGGGCTAAATGGCCAATTTTCCCAATGGAAAAAGGTGAATAGTGGAGTACCCCAGGGATCTGTACTGGGTCCGCTACTTTTTGACATATTCATAAATGACCTGAAAAGGGAATAACTAGTGAAGTTATCAAATTTTCAGACGACACAAAACTGTTTAAAGTTCTTAAAACACTAGAGGACTGTGGAAAACTGCAGGAGGATCTGGATAAATTGGAAGACTGGGCATCCAAATGGCAGATGAAATTTAATGTGGACAAGTGCAAAGTTATGGACCTAGGAAAGAACAACCCACGCTATGGTTACACAATGCAGGGTTCCACATTGGGAACCACCACCCAGGAAAAAGATTTAGGAGTCATCGTTGATAACACGTTAAAACCCTCCGCCCAGTGTGCAGCGGCGGCCAAGAAAGCAAATAGAATGCTAGGTATCATAAGGAAAGGAATGGAAAATAGAACAAAGGATATTATAATGCCTCTGTATCGTTCCATGGTACGACCGCACCTTGAATATTGTGTGCAGTTCTGGTCGCCGTATCTTAAAAAGGATATAGCGTTATTAGAAAAGGTACAGAGAAGAGCCACCAAAATGGTAAAGGGGATGGAAGGCTACTCCTATGAAGAGAGGCTACAAAGGTTAGGGCTCTTCAACCTGGAAAAGAGACGGCTGAGGGGAGATATGATAGAGGTCTATAAATTGATGAATGGAGTGGAACGGGTAAACGTAGATCGATTGTTTACGCTATCAGAATATAGAAAGACTAGGGGATGTTGTAATGAAGCTACAGGGTAAACTGTTTAAGACAAATAAGAGAAAATATTTTTTCACTCAACGTGTAATCAAACTCTGGAATTTGTTACCGGAGGATGTAGTAAAGGCTTTTAGTGTAGCTGGGTTTAAAAAAGGTTTGGACAAGTTCCTGGAGGGAAAGGTCCATAAACCATTATTAAAAAGGGACCCAGGATATCAATGCTTGACCCAATACAAGCATAGAAACATAGAAACATGATGACAGAAAAAGACCACAAGGCCCATCTAGTCTGTCCTTCCATAACAACAACTACAACAGTCCACTTTTTACCTTTAGAGATACTCTGTGTTGGTCCCATGCTTTTTTTAATTCAGTTACTGTCCTCATCTCTACCACCTCCACTGGGAGACTATTCCACGGATCCACTACTCTTTCCGTAAAGAAATATTTCCGCATATCACTCCTGAATCTATCTCCCTTCACCCTCATCCCATGTCCCCTCGTCGCAGAACTTGCTTTCAATTGAAAGAGGCTCTCTCCCTGAACATTTATGCCACGGAGGTATTTAAACATCTCAATCATATCACCTCTATCCCGCCTTTCCTCTAAGGTGTACATATTAAGATCCTTAAGTCTGTCCTCATATGCTTTATAATGAAGACCACTAATCATCTTAGTAGCACCCCTCTGTACCGACTCCATCCTGTTCACATCCTTTTGAAGGTGCGGTCTCCAGAATTGCACACTATACTCCAAAAGAGGTCGCACCAAAGACTTATACAGAGGCATTATCACCTCCTTTTTTCTGCTAGCCATTCCTCTCCGTATGCACCCAAGCATCCTTCTAGCTTTTGCCGTCGCCTTTTCTACCTGTTTAGCTACTTTAAGATCATCGGATGCAACTACGCCTAGGTCCCGCTCTTCTTTAGTGGACAAAAGTACTTCACCTCCTATGCTGTATTGCTCCCTTGGATTGCTGCAGCCCAAATGCATGACCTTACATTTTTTAACATTAAATCCCAGCTGCCAAATTCTAGACCATTCTTCAAGCTTAGCTAGATCCCTCCTCATGTTATTTACACCTTCCTGGGTGTCTACTTTATTGCAGATTTTGGTATCATCTGCAAAGAGGCAAACCTTACCCGACAGCCCTTCCGCTATATCACTAACAAAGATGTTAAAAAGAATCGGACCAAGGACAGATCCCTGGGGCACACCACTGGTAACATCCTTCTCCTCAGAGTGAGCTCCATTTACTTGTACTCTTTGTCGCCTCCCACCCAACCAATTTCTAACCCAAGCAGTAACTTTAGGGTCCATCCCTAGGGTGCTCAGTTTGTTTATAAGTCGCCTGTGAGGAACAGTGTCAAAGGCTTTACTGAAATCTAAATACACCACATCTAGAGCTCTCCCTCGGTCCAACTCCCTGGTCACCCAGTCAAAGAAATCAATCAGATTTGTCTGACAAGACCTGCCTCTGGTGAATCCATGCTGCCTCGGATCCTGTAATCCGCTGGACTCCAGAAACCTCACTATTTTCTCTTTCAACAGCGTTTCCATTAATTTACTCACCACTGAAGTTAAACTAACCGGCCTGTAGTTTTCAACCACATCCTTACTTCCGCTTTTGTGTAAAGGCACCACATGAGCCTCTCTCCAGTCCTTTGGCACCACTCCCGACTCCAACGAGGCATTGAAAAGGTCAGTCAGTGGAGTTGCTAGAATGTCCCCAAGTTCCCTCAGTATTCTAGGGTGTATCCCATCCGGTCCCATCGCTTTGTCTACTTTGAATTGAGCTAGTTTCTCACGAACAGAGTCTTCTGAAAATTGTTCAAGATGTCCCTCGCTTCTGTTCTTATTTGTGGGTGTTTTCTGAGGTCCTGCTCCTGGCTTTTCATCTGTGAACACAGAACAAAAATATTTGTTAAGTAATTCCGCTTTATCCTTATCAGCTTCTACATTTCCCCCCCCCCCCTGTACCCTTGAGTACATTGTGGAACCTTTGTCTTTTGTGGATACTGCTAGGTATGTATGACCTAGATTGGCCACTGTTGGAAACAGAATACTGGGCTTGATGGACCTTGGTCTGACCCAGTATGGCATATCTTATGTTCTTATGTTCTAGCATGTCCTGCCATGACACTGACCCAGTCAATACCAGGGGTAATTGAAATCACCCATTATTATTACTGCACTGTAACTTTTGTTAGCTTCCCTGATTTCTTTCATCCATTTGTTCATTCTGGCTAGGCGGTTGATTGTATACACCCACTGCCATCGCCTTCCCCTTTTTACATGGCATTTCAATCCATAGATATTCTACAGCAAATTTTGTTTCCTGCAAAACTTTAATCCTTTGTGACTCAATGCCCTCTCTAACATAGAACGCAACCCCTCCACCAATTTGGTCAACTCTGTCGTTACAATATAGTTTGTGCCCAGGTATCAGTGTCCCACTGGTTGTCCTCCTTCCACCATGCCTCTGAGATACCAATCATACCTAACCTCTCATTTAGTGCTGTATATTCTAACTCTCCCATATGATTTTTTTTAGACTTCTAGCATTTGCATACAAGCATTTTAGAGATTGTATTTTATTTAAATTAATCTGGCTATTGGTAAGCAAGGGTAATTTGGAATCTTTAAGCTCTGTCTGCTCTGTACTCAAGGGCATATGAGCTACTTTTGCTTTTATTGGAACTTCTCTGCTGATATGCCCTATCTTCATTTTTTTGGTAGTGTCCTTCAAGGATACATTGTTCCGAACCATGCGCTATTGGGCGACTGTCAGCTATCCCCTATTATCTAGTTTAAAAGCTGCTCTATCTCCATTTTAAAGGTTAATGCCAGTAGCCTGGTTGCATCCCAGTTAAGGTGAAGCCCATCCTTTCCGAAGAGCCCTCCTTTCCCCAGAATGTTCCCCAGTTCCTAACAAATCCAAAACCCTCATCTTTGCACCGTCTCATCCACACATTGAGACTCCGGAGCTCTGCCTGCCTTTTGGGTCCTGTGCGTGGAACGGGAAGCATTTCGGAGAATGCTTCCCTGGAAGTTCTGGATTTCAATTTCCTACCTAATAGCCTAAATTTAGCTTCCAGAATCTCCCTACCACATTTTCCTATGTCATTGGTAACAACATGTACCAAGACAGCAGACTCCTCCCCAGCACTATCTAAGACCTTGTCTGGGTGGCGCGTGCAGTCCGCTACCTTTGCACCAGGCAGGCATGTTACCAGGCGATCCTCACGTCACCAGCCACCCAACTATCTACATGTCTAAAGATTGAATCACCAACTATAACAGCTGTCTTAAGCCTTCCCTCATGGGCACATGGCCCTGGAGAAACCTCTTCGGTGCGAGAGGGTTTTACATCACCTGGAGGACAGGTCCAACCACAGGATCACTTCCTGCCACACTAGGGTGATGCTCTCCTGTCACGTGACCTCTCTCCTGCATGGGAAAAGGAATGCTGCCGGACTGGAGATGGGACTTTAGGACTATATCCCTGTAGATCTCGCCTATGTACCTCTCTGTCTTCCTTATGCCCTCTGCTACTCTAGCATCCAGAGGTCGGACTCGTTCTCTGAGAGTAAGGAGCTCCTTCCACCTATTGCACATGTAAGACTTCTCACCAACTGGGAGAAAATCATACATGTGGCACTCAATGCAAAAGACTGGAAAACCCTAATCTTGCTGCTGGACTGCTGTCTGCATCTTAGTTTTAAGGGTGTGTTTAGATATTTAAGTTCTTTACCTACTAAGGGGTGGTAGGGATACTTACAGTAATAAAACTACACCTAATACGTTTAATGTACTTTGTTCACCTGAATCTTAATTAATGTCAGGTACTTAATGTATGCCTGATGAGGACAAACAGCTGCTCCTGAGAGTGAATATGGCCCCTCCTTTCCTTTGAGAGGTTTATGCACCTATAAAGCTACAATTATCCCAGGGATGGATGGGTGTTGGGGAGGGAGGGAAAAAGACTTATTAAAAGCTGGTTGCTACACAGTACCCTGTCCTGTGCTTCTAAGGTAATCTGTGACCAATTTTGAGGGGGAGTCCCACAGCCCTTGCTTGGATAGAGGAAGTCTTGGGTTCTAAGTTTAACCAGAAAGCTCTCTGCTGTGTTTTAAATTTAAACTTATAGCTCTTTGCTGCTACTAGGCCCTGACTGATTTAACAAATACACTGGGTTCACAGATTAATCAGCTTTAATCTAAAGAATTCCTTTTTCCCCAAGATTTAGAAAAATTTCCATAAGTAAATTTTATTTTATTTTATTTATTTATTTAAAGTCTTTTCTATACCGCGCTCTTCAAATTCAGCTTGGTTTACAAATATCAGTTTTGTCCAGGCACGGGTGGGGCCCGCACTGAACTTACAGAGAACAGGATAGATAAACTTGGGTTAACTGGGTAAACTATATACAGACTATAGGCTAGGTATTTACATTCTTAGGTTACTATATACATGATCTTACTAGGATTCTGGTAGAGCTATTGTGCTGTGTTGGTGTCATGTATGGTGGGTAGGATGGAGTGGCTGTTTAGGTGATTGGGAATGAGTGGTTGTTGTGTGGTACCGTAATGCTGCAGGAAGAGGTGGTGTTTCAGTGCCTTCCTGAAAAGGGTAAGGTCTGTAATGGACCAGATGTTGGGTGGGAGGGCATTCCAACACGAGGGGGCATAGTATACAAAAGCCCTCTTTTTTGTAGATTGTGAACATTTAGTGATCTCACTAGGGACACATAGGGTATTTGCTGAGACTGATCTTCTGGCTCTATTTGTGGGAGTGGGGATAATGAGGTCTGTGATGGATGTGGAGGTGATTCTGTTGATAGCTTTGAATGTCGTCAGCAGGATCTTGAAGGTAATTCTACAGTGGACTGGCAGCCAGTGGAGGTGCTTCAGGATTGGTGTTATGTGGTCCCTCCTGGAGGCACCGTGTAGAATTCTGGCTGCGGCATTCATAGCTAGCTGCAGTGGGATCATTGTGTTTTTCGGTAGTCCTTGTAGGATGACATTGGCATAGTTGAAATGGGGGATGATTAGTGCCTGGTAGATTGTTCTGAAGTCATCCGGTTCTAGTAGAGGCCGTAGGTGGCAGATTGTGCGAATTTTGAGGTATACTGACTTGACGGTGTTGTTTATATGGGCTTTCATGTTCAATTGTTGATTGAGTGTTACACCTAGGTAGCGGATAGTAGGTTTGCTTTGAAGTTCGGCGTCTCTTACTTTTAGTGCTGCTGGTGGCATGAAGGATTGATCTCTGGTGATGAATAGAGCCTCCGTTTTCTTGAAATTTATCCCAAGGTTTTGGGTGTGGAGCCAGTCTGCTATGGCGTTGAAACAGGTAGTTAGTGGCAAGAAATCCGGCTGGTCGGTGATGAATGGCATGTAGAGTAACACGTCGTCGGCATATACAAGGCATGAGATGCCGAAGGATTGGGCAAGTGTGCAGATGGGCTGCATATATATGTTAAAGAACAGCGCTGAAAGGAAGGATCCCTGTGGTACACCTTGTTTTTGCTGGAATGGTTTGGAAGTCGTGGCTCCTGTCCTCACATGCTGCCATCTGTCTGAGAGGTAGGATTCGCACCATCTCAAGGCCGTGTCCTGGATCCCTTTCTCTGTTAGACGCTCCATGAGCAGTTCGTGGTTGACTGAATCGAAAGCTGCAGCGATGTCCAGGAAAATTAGGGCATAACCTCCTCTGGTTTTGTCCAGGCCGGTAGTTAGAGTATTGAAGAGAATGGTCAGTAGTGTCTCGACTCCATGTGCTTCTCTGAATCCGTGTTGGCATGGGTCTAGGGGTGCAGTGGTCTTGATTCTGGATTTGTTGTTGTACAAGCTTCTTGATTATTTTGGCCATCAGTGGGATACTTGAGATCGGCCTGTATGAGTCAACTTTCTGGGGGTCCAGTTTGCAGTTTTTTTAGGAGTGGTTTAATGGATGTTTGTTTCAGAATTTGTGGGAATAGAAACATAGAAATATGACGACAGAAAAAGACCACATGGCCTATCCAGTCTGTCCTTCCATAACAACTACAACAGTCCCCTTTTTACCTTTAGAGATCCTCTGTGTTTGTCCCATGCTTTTTTGAATTCAGTTACTGTCCTCATCTCTACCACCTCCACTGGGAGACTATTCCACGGATCCACTACTCTTTCCGTAAAGAAATATTTCCGCATATCACTCCTGAATCTATCTCCCTTCACCCTCATCCCATGTCCCCTCGTAGCAGAACTTGCTTTCAATTGAAAGAGGCTCTCTCCCTGAACATTTATGCCACGGAGGTATTTAAACATCTCAATCATATCACCTCTATCCTGCCTTTTCTCTAAGGTGTACATATTAAGATCCTTCAGTCTGTCATATGCTTTATAATGAAGACCACTTATCATTTTAGTAGCCACCCTCTGCACCGACTCCATCCTGTTCACATCCTTTTGAAGGTGCGGTCTCCAGAATTGCACACTATACTCCAAATGAGGTCGCACCAAAGACTTATACAGAGGCATTATCACCTCCTTTTTTCTGCTAGTCATTCCTCTCCGTATGTACCCAAGCATCCTTCTAGCTTTTGCCGTCGCCTTTTCTACCTGTTTAGCTACTTCAAGATCATCAGACACAACCACGCTTAGGTCCCGCTCTTCTTTAGTGGACAAAAGTACTTCACCCCCTATACTATATTTCTCCCTTGGATTGCTGCAGCCCAAATGCATGACCTTACATTTTTTAACATTAAATCCCAGCTGCCAGATTCTAGACCATTCTTCAAGCTTAGCTAGATCCTTCCTCATGTTATCTACCCCTTCCTGGGTGTCTACTCTATTGCAGATTTTGGTATCATCCGCAAAGAGGCAAACCTTACCTGAAAGCCCTTCCGCTATATCACTAAGAAAGATGTTAAAAAGAATCGGACCAAGGACAGATCCCTGGGGCGCACACCACTGATAACATCCTTCTCCTCAGAGTAAGCTCCATTTACTTGTACTCTTTGTCGCCTCCCACCCAACCAATTTCTAACCCAAGCAGTAACTTTAGGGTCCATCCCTAGGGTGCTCAGTTTGTTTATAAGTTGCCAGTGAGGAACAGTGTCAAAGGCTTTACTGAAATCTAAATACACCACATCTAGGGCTCTCCCTCGGTCCAACTCCCTGTCATCCAGTCAAAGAATTCAATCAGATTTGTCTGACAAGACCTGCCTCTGGTGAATCCATGCTGCCTTGGATCCTGTAATCCGCTGGACTCCAGAAACCTCACTATTTTCTCTTTCAGCAGCGTTTCCAATAATTTACTCACCACCGAAGTTAAATTAACCGGCCTGTAGTTTTCAACCACATCCTTACTTCCGCTTTTGTGTAAAGGCACCACATGAGCCTCTCTCCAGTCCTTTGGCACCACTCCCGACTCCAACGAGGCATTGAAAAGGTCAGTCAGTGTAGCTGCTAGAACATCCCCAAGTTCCCTCAGTCTTCTCGGGTGTATCCCATCCGGTCCCATCGCTTTGTCTACTTTAAGTTGAGATAGTTTCTCACGAACACAGTCTTTTGAAAATTGTTCAAGATGTCCTTTGCTTCTGTTCTTATTTGTGGGTGTTTTCTGAGGTCCTGCTTCTGGTTCTTCATCTGTGAACACAGAACAAAAATATTTGTTAAGCAATTCCGCTTTATCCTTATCAGCTTCTACATATTCCTCCGCTGCACCCTTGAGTCTGACAATACCACTCTTGCCCTTCCTCTTCTCACTTATATATCTGAAAAATGTCTTATCCCCCCATTTTATTGTATTGGCTATTTCCTCCTCCTTTTGAATCTTTGCCTTCTTAACTACTTTGCTAGCTTCTCTAAGTTTTTCCAAATACAGATGCCTGTCTTCCTCTCTGTGATCTCTTGTATTTCATGAAGGCCTCCCTCTTTTTCTTCACTTTTTCTTTTTTTTTTCATTTTTTATTTATAAAATTTATATACATCAATGAAGAAAAATTACAAGCAAAAAGAACATACACTTTTTCAGCTACTTCTTTCGAAAACCATAGCGGTCTCCTTTTCCTTTTACCTTTATTTACCATTTTAACAAAAAGGTTGGTTGACCTTAAAATATCCCCTTTCAGTTTTTCCCACTGTTTTTCTACATCCCTCAGCTGTTCCCATCTAACTAACGACTCCCTGAGGTATTGGCCCATCTTCGCAAAGTTAGTCTTCCTAAAGTCTAAGATCCTCGCCTTTGAATGGATTCTAACAGCCCTAGTCCTAATACTGAACCACACCATCTGGTGATCAATGGATGCAAAATGATCTCCCACTACAACATCAGAAACACTTTCACCATTGGTAAGCACCAAGTCCAGTATGGCCCCTTCACGTGTGGGGTCTGTTACCAATTGCCTGAATAGTTCTCCCTGTAGAGAATCCAGGATCTCCTTACTTCTAGATGATACTGCAGCAGGAATGTGCCAATCAACATCTGGCATATTGAAATCTCCTATCAGTAGCACTTCCCCTTTCCTAGCAATGCTGCGCATGTCTTCAATTAACTCTGTCCACCTCTTTCTCTTGTGAGGGAGGTCTGTATATCACACCAATGCAAATAGATTTCTCTTTCCCTCTTTCTAGTTTAACCCACAATGCTTCCCCTCTCCCTTTTAAGCTCTGTAATTCGAAAGCTTTAATAGTAGTTTTTACATATAGTGCCACTCCTCCTCACCTACTTCCTACCCTGTCCTTTCTGAATAAAGTATAGCCAGGTATAGTTACATCCCAATCATGGTTTTCTGTTACCATGTTTTTGTAACTGCCACTAAATCCAAATCAACCACTCCCACCAAAGCTTCAACATCAGGGATCTTATTTCCCATGCTACGGGCATTTATACACATACGAGCAAACACGTGTACTGATAAGAGGAGCCTGTAGAGAGGAGATCTGTGGTGCCAGGGAAACCCCAAACTCCTTAGCAGTGATGGTATAATTTATGCATGGGTCTAAGCAGACGAAGGCTTCTCACAGTGGCATAACACTGACTCCCCTCACCGCGGTGTCCAGTATTTCTACTTTCCTTATTCCCTGCAGTGTCCAGCATCCCCCCCCCCCACTGTATCCATCATCAGGTGTTCCCCCTTCTCTTACCCCTGACAATGCTGCCCAGCCTACATTTTCTTCCCAAGCCAAGGTTGCACCATACTAAAGTAAATTCAGCATGATGGTGGGTCTTAGAGACCTCCTATGTGTTTTAGACCTGCCCCTTCTAACAGGAAGTTGTTTTTTATGTCAGAAGAGGTGGATGCAGCAGGTCTTGTGTGTACGTATGCTCCAAGGCTTGCCATGGTGTTGAATTTACTTTAAATAGAGGGAAAGCATGGAAACTTTAAATAAGTAGGGTAGTGATAGCTAGTGTAAGGAAAGGAGGAGAATTCTTCATGTTGCAAGGGAGGGAAGAGTAGGCTGCAGGAAGTGGTGGGACCGGGGATGAATAACAAAGGGGAATGGGGCATGCTGCAGTACTCCAAAAGCCATCTACTCATTCATACTCGTACACAGTGCTTCTGCTACTCTTCTATGCATACACACACACCCCTTGCTATTCTGCACGCAAGCATAAGCACACTGCAGTGCCCTTTCTACTCTTCTGTGCACATACACAGTGCCCTTTCTACTCTCCTGTGCACATACACAGTGCCCCACTGCTCTTCTAATACCCACATGCAGAGAGACTCAAACACAATGCCTCTGCTGCTCTTCTCTGCACTCACACTCAGACGTGCACCCGTGCTCACACTCAAATCACAGTGCTCCTGCTGCTCTAATGCATGCAGTGCCCCCCCACTACATGTGTGCCTACACACACAAGTGCACAGTGCCTCTGCTGTGCAATCAGCAAGACATGACTATTTGTAATGCTTTCTGCATTCACTTTCAAGCTTGCCAATTTTATTCTCAATTTGTTTTCAAATAATTTCTAACATTCTATTTTGTGTACACATTCCTAGGGAGTAGTGGCTATTTTTTGTGGAGAAAACAGTCTGCGATTAGTTTTATTGGACTAACTGAAGAATTATTTAAAAATGACCATGTACATGGTTCTCCAACAGCATGTAGGATAATTCTTATGATGGATGAGTAAATACTGTTTCAAGCTGGAAACTAATAAGACTAGCAAATAATCTAGTGCTCAGATTTCTTGTTTTCTGACAGAAAAAATTCTTATAGAAAAACTGGTTGACCTGAAGAAGCCCCAGATTCCAAGAGAGAGAAATGGGAAGAGTACCCGAAATGGATAGGAAGATGTCTAGTCTTTGTGTCTTTTGTGGGTCGACTTTGGGCACTATACTGGAAGAAACAGTAAGTGTGTGACTCAGAGCACTGACGTGGTATAGTCTTCCCAGCTCTCAGCATTACAGTCTGGCACTTATACTTGCCCTACTCATGGCACAGCTGCTGTCATAAATCATTTCAGTGGCATAAGATACTGCTTTATAAAACCTTTGAATAGTCTGTTTTCAGACTTCGACAGTTGGTTTCCTTCAGTCCTTTACATTGTGGCAGAGACTGCTTCAAGCATAAAACAGCCTCGTGTGCTGTTCTAATAATGGTGTATCAATTCCTTTTAGCAGAGTTGTAAATCCAAGTGCTTCAGGCATTCTTGTAGAATGGCCCTGCGCACAGCTGGAAACAGCACAGGTCCCTCTGACTTTTTTCCTTTAGATTGGGAGACAGATTTGCCAAGTAAGGAAACTATATATGTTTTTAACTAGCAATCTTCATTATTGTCTAAGATATGCCATACTCGGTCAGATCAAGGTTCATCAAGCCCAATATTCTGTTTCCAACAGTGGCCAATCTAGGTCATACGTACCTAGCAGTTTTCCCAAAAGACACAGGTTCCACAATGCTTGTATTGGGTCAAGCAGTGATATCCTGGGTCCCTTTTAATAATGGTTTATGGACCTTTCCTCCAGGAACTTGTCCAAACCTTTTTTAAACCCAACTACACTAACAGCTTTTACTAATTTCCTCTGGTAACAAATTCCAGAGTTTGATTACACGTTGAGTGAAAAAATATTTTCTCATATTAGTCTTAAATAGTTTACCCTGTAGCTTCATTCATTGCATGTCCCCTAGTCTTTCTGTATTCTGATGATGTAAACAATCAATCTATGTTTACCCGTTTCACTCCATTCATTAATTTATAGACCTCTATCATATCTCCCCTAAACCGTCTCTTTTCCAGGTTGAACCTTTTTAGCCTCTCGTCATAGGGGTATCCTTCCATCCCCTTTACCATTTTGGTGGCTCTTCTCTGTACCTTTTCTAATAATACTATATCCTTTTTTAAGATACGGCGACCAGAATTGCGCACAATATTCAAGGTGCAGTAGCACCATGGAACGATACAGAGGCATTATAATATCCTTTATTTTATTTTTCATTCCTTTCCTTATGATACCTAGCGTTCTATTTGCTCTCTTGGCCACCGCTGCACACTCGGTGGAGAGTTTTAACATGTTATCCACGATGACGCCTAAATCTTTTTCCTGGGTGGTGGTTACTAATGCGATACCTTGCATCGTGTAACCATAGTTTGGGTTGTTCTTTCCTAGGTGCATATTTTTTGCACTTGTCCACATTAAATTTCATCTGCCATTTTGATGCCCAGTATTCCAATTTATCAAGATCCTCTTGCAATTTTCCACAATCCTCATGGGTTTTAACAACTTTAAATAGTTTTGTGTCATCTGCAGATTTGATAACCTCACTCGTTATTCCCTTTTCCAGGTCATTTATGAAAATGTTAAAAAGCAACCAACCCAGCACAGATCCCTGGGGTACTCCACTATTCACTTTTCTCCATTAGGAAAATTGGCCATTTAGCCCTACCCTTTGCTTTCTATCTTTTAACCAGTTCCTGATCCACAATAGTACACTGCCTCCTATCCCATAACTTTTTAGTTTTGACAAAAGTCTCTGATGAAGGACCTTGTCAAAGGTTTTATGAAAGTCCAGATACACTATATCAACCGACTCACCTTTGTCTACCTGTTTATTCACACCTTCAAAAAAACATAACGGATTAGTAAGACAAGATCTTCCTTGTCTAAAGCCATGTTGACTGTCTCCCATTAAGCCATGATTATCTACATGTTCAGTACAGTAATTTTGTTGTTTATTATGGTTTCTACCATTTTTCCTGGTACTGACATCAGGCTCACTGTTCTGTAGTTTCCTGGATCATCTTTGGAACTCTTTTTAAAAACTGACGTTACATTGGCTATCCTCCAATCTTCAGGTATTACAGATGATTTTAATGATATTTCACAGATTATGAATATCAGGTCTGCAATCTCATATTTCAGTTCCTTCAACACCCTTGGATGTATACCATCCTGTCCAGGTGATTTGCTACTCTTCAGTTTATCAAATAGTTGTAATACATCTTCCCAATGTATCAATATTTCTTTCAGTTCTTCTTCAGTATCACCTTTAAATACCACTTCAGTCATGGGTAACATCCTTACGTATTCCTCAGTAAAGACCGAAGCAAAGAATTCATTCAGTCTCTCCGCTATGGCCTTGTCCCCTCTTAGTGCCCCTTTTACCCCTCTATCATCTAATGGTCCAACTGACTCTCTCACAGGTGTTTTTGCTACAAATGTACTTGAAAAAGTCTTCATTACACATTTTTGCTTCCACAGCAAGCTTCTTCTCAAATTTTTTCTTTGCCTGCCTTATCAATGCTTTGCATTTAACTTGCCAGTGCTTGTGCTGTATCCAGTTTTTGTCATTTGACTCTTTTTTTTTTTTCCATTTCCTGAAAGATGCTTTTCTGGTAACAGCCTTTCTGACCTCACCTTTAAACCATGCTGGCAGTTTTTTGGACTTCCTTCCACTTAAAGCATGGAATACAGCTGGTCTGGGCTTCCAAGATAGTATTTTTAAACACCACCCAAGCTTGATGTAAGTCTTTAACATTTGCAACTGCTCCTTTTAGTTTTTTCTTAACTATTTTCTTCATTTTATCATAGTCTCCCTTTTGAAAGTTAAAAGGTAGTACTGTGGATTTCCTTACCATCCCTCCTCCATTAATTAAATCAAACGTGATCATTCTATGATCACTATTGCCAAGTGGCCCCAACACCCTTATCTGTTGCACCAGATCTGGTGTTCCACTAAAGACTAGGAACAAAATGGCTTCCCCTCTGGTTGGTTCATGAACCAGCTGCTTCAAGAAGCAATCATTTATTTCATCTATAAACTTTATCTCCCTAGCATGTCCTGCCATGACACTGACCCAGTTGATACCGGAGTAATTGAAATCACCCATTATTATTACTGTGCTGTAACTTTTGTTAGCTTCCCTGATTTCTTTGAGCATTTCATCATCCATTTGTTCATTCTGGCCAGGCGGTCGATTGTATACCCCCACTGCCATCGCCTTCCCCTTTTTACATGGCATTTCAATCCATAGATATTCTACAGCAAATTTTGTTTCCTGCAAAACTTTAATCCTTTGTGACTCAATGCCCTCTCTAACATAGAACGCAACCCCTCCACCAATTTGGTCAACTCTGTCATTACGATATAGTTTGCGCCCAGGTATCACAGTGTCCCACTGGTTGTCCTCCTTCCACCATGCCTCTGAGATACCAGTCATATCTAACCTCTCATTTAGTGCTGTATATTCTAACTCTGCCATCTTATTATTTAGACTTCTAGCATTTGCATACAAGCATTTTAGAGAATGTATTTTATTCATATTAATCTGGCTATCGGTAGGCAGGGGTAATTTGGAATCTTTAAAATCTGTCTGCTCCATACTCAGGGCATTTGGGCTACTTTGGTCTTTATTGGAATCTCTCTGCTGATATGCCCTAACTTCATTCTTTTGGTAGTATCCTATTTATTATTTAACCAATTTCTATACCGCAACAATCCCAAACAAGTTGGATCGGTGTGGTTTACAAAATTATAAAATACAAAGAAAAAAATATAAAGAACAAAATAGTAAAATTAGGAGGAAAATAACCAGGCTTTCAATCTTTTCCTAAATAAGACAATAGAGGACACAGATTTCAAAGCCAAAGGCAATTTAGACCAAAGTTCCACAGCTCTATACGGCAAAGTGCGCATAAAACATTTCTTACTATTAACCCCCCCCCCGCCCCCCACTTGATGGAAACAGCAGAGTCTGCACCTCCTGGAGACATTTAGACCTAACTCCCATCAAAGGTAGAAAAAGATCCGTAAAACAAACAAGAACATAGTCATTAAAAAATCTATACAGCAACACCCAAACTTAAACTGTATCCTCTCTGAAATCCTAAGTCAGTGAAGCTTCTGAAAAAATGGTGAAACACAGGTAAACTTAGAAATCCCAAAAACCCTATCCTAGCGGCCGTATTTTGACATACTTTTTTTTAACTGCTAAACTTTTTATCATCATCATTTTGACATGGCTGAAATTATATTACCAAGATTCATCCCTTTTTGCACCAAAACGATTTTACTCACATATAATTATTTTTCCAATATGTGATTTTCTTTGCTTATTTTATTGACTATCAGTAAATTTCTTGACTGTTGGCAGCGTGTTGGAAGTACTTGTTTTTTAATGAGAAGAAATGGAGTACTGGACAAAAGTGTGATCTAATTGGCCAGAAAACTACTGCTACTTATGTGTATAGCACTACAAGGTGTATGTAGTGCTGTACAGACACATTAAGAGACAGTTCCTGCTCATAAGAGCTTACAGTTTAGTCGAGACAGACAACACAATAACTGGGATATATCTAGGAGAATGGTAAAGAAACATATAGATGGTGAAGAGGAGACTAAGGGGGTCAGGATCCAAAAGCTGTCTCAAAGAAGTGAGTTTTTAGCCTGGATTTGAACAGAGCCATAGATGAAGCCTGACATACCGCCTCAGGTAGTTTGTTCCAGGCATAAGGAGCAGCAAGGTAGTAAGATCGAAGTCTGAAGTTGCCAGTGGAAGAGAAGGGCACAGATAGAAGGGATCTTCCAAAAGAGCCCGAGCTCCCGAGGAGTGATTAGGGAGTGATAAGAGGGAAGGGAGTCCGGAGCAGCCAAAAGTAGGCTCTTATAGGTCAGTAGTAGAAGTTTGAACTGGATAGGGAGCCAGTGAAGTGACCTGAGAAGAGGGGTGTCATGAGCATAGCGATACTGTTGGAAGATTAGCTGTGCAGCTGAGATTTGAACAGATTGAAGTGGAGAAAGATGATTCAGAGAGAGACCACTGAAGAGGAGATTGCAGTATTCTAAACAGGAAGTGACCAAAGAATGGATAATGTTTGTTCTATGTTTGTTTGTTTTATTCAAATTTAATATACTGCCCTTTCTGGGTCATGCAGAGCGGTTTACAAAATAAAATAAAATAAAATAAACACACTCTAGGAAAAAGAACTACAATATCAGAAAGGACAGCACACAGACAGAGATAATAGACATCATGCATTAATAGGTAATGTACACTAGCCAAATCGACTGTGCTGAGTGCTCAGGTATCCTGAGAAGAAAAGGGACCAAAGGCCTATTCAAAGAGAGAGGTTTTTAACTGAGCTTTGGATTTAGGCAAAGAAAGTTCCAAACGGATGTAAGCAGGCAGGTAATTCCATAACAAGGGAGTGAGGGAAAAGAGAGCAGAATGCCTAGTGGTGTCAAATTTGATGTGAGAAGGGGACGGAATAACCAACTGATGGTCATGGAGGGAGCGCAGGCAGCGGGAGGGGACATAGATATTAACAAGGGAAGAGAGATACAACAAGGCTTTACCAGAAAGTAGTTTATGAACAAGAGTCAGAATTTTAAACGATACTCTGTGGGGAAAAGGAAGCTGGTGTTGATCGATAAGAAGATGAGTGAATTGATTGTATTTACGTGCATATGAAAGAAGACAGACGGCAGTGTTCTGTACTGATTGAACTTTAAGTATTGTTCACAAGTATTGTGGCAAACCCAAGAGGACAATGTTACTGTACAATAATCCAAGCGTGATGTTATAGTAGCGAGGAGGGTCGAAGTAAATGCAGGTTTGTCAAGTAAAGGACGCAGTGCCCTACAACAGCAAAGAACAATGAAAGGATCTGACAATAGCGCTTATGTGATCCGAAAAGGAGAGAGCAGAATCAGTGTAGACTCCCAGGTATTTAAATGTAGACTGAAGAGCTATGGGAGCAGACCCAAGAAAAGGGACTAAGGAAGAATTGGTGATCCTAGTAGTGGTGGTTTTTGAGGGATTCATTTTCAAAAGATTATCAGATAGCCAAGTAGAAATAGTTTCCAAAAAGCTACTACTACTGTTGAGCATTTATATAGCGCTGCAAGTCATACGCAGCACTGCACAGACATGTAGGAGACAGTCCCTGCTCATCAGAGCTTACAATCTAGTTAAGACAAACACAGAAGGTGTAGGCAGGGACAAAGCAAGGGAAAGAAAAAGGAGATCAGGTGAGTCAAGATCCAAAAGCAGCAGCGAAGAGGTGGGTTTTCAGCCTGGATTTGAAGAGGGTTAAAGAAGGTGTCTGGCGTACAGACAGTTAGTTTGATCCAGGCGTGAAAGGAGCGAAGTCTGGAGTTAGCAGTAGAAGAGAAGGGCACAGATAGAAGCAGTTTGCTAGAAGAGCGGAATTCCCGAGGGGGGTTGTAAGGAGAGTTAAGAGAAGAAAGGTAGTGAGGAGCCGCAGAGTGAATGCATTTATAGGTCAGCAGGAGAAGTTTGAACTGGATGCGGAAACGGATAGGGAGCCAATGAAGTGACTTGAGAAGAGGAGTAATATGGGCATGACAAGGCTGGAGGAAGATTAGCCACGCAGCAGAGTGTTGAACAGCTTGAAGGGGTTGAGAGATGATTCAAAGGGAGACCAGCAAGGAGTAGGTTACAGTAGTCAGACGGGAGGAGATTAAGGAGTGGATAAGTGTTTTAGTAGTGTGTTCAGGAAGGAAATGCTGATGTTTGCAAACGAGAGATTGGGAACTAAACTATCAATGGCAGAAATGAGGAGAATGTAATCCTGGCAAGATAGAGCTTGTACTTCCGAGATTCGACGGGCTGAGCAAATCGCCATGAGGAAAACGGTCTTCAACGTTAAATCCTTAAGCGAAGCCTGAGCCAGTGGCTCAAACGGCTGCTTCCACAGCGCCCGCAAAATGAGATTGAGATCCCAGGAAGGTACCACTGATCGCCTCGGCGGACGAAGCTGAGCCACTGCCCGGAGAGAAAACACGACATCCGGATGGGACCCCAAAGAGACCTTGTGGACCTTACCACAATAGCACACAATTGCCGCCAGCTGCACCCGTAAAGAGCTAGCCGCCAGACCCTTTTCAAGGCCATCCTGTAAAAAGGCCAAGACATCTGGCACGGAAGACGTGGCGGGCTTAACCCACCTATCTACACACCAATCCTCAAAAATGCACCAAACCCGAATATAGGCCAACGACGTAGAGCTCTTCCGTGCCTTCAACAAGGTTGAGATCACCGAACCCGAATACCCCTTCTTTCTCAACCTTGCCCGTTCAATAGCCAGGCCGTAAGCAAGAAACGATCCACCTGGGGCATGCGCATGGGCCCTTGAAACAGCAAATCCTGCTGATCCGGCAGATGCCATGGTCGACTGTGTAACAGCCAAAAAGGCATGCCACGGGCGCTGCAGCCAGTCTGGAGTGATCAGAATGACTCGACCCCGGTGCGCCTCGATCCGTTGCACCACACGTCCTATGAGCGCCCAAGGGGGGAAGACATACAGAAGGCCCTCTGTCGGCCAATGCTGCAACAGCGCATCTAGGCCCTCTAACATTCTTTCTCGTCTGCTAAAGAAACGGTTTGCCTTGGCGTTCATGGCTGCTGCCATTAGATCCATGATCAGTGTTCCCCACCGACGTACGATCTGCAGAAACACATCTGGGTGAAGCTCCCATTCCCCGGAATCCACCCGGATCCAGCTGAGATAATGCGCTGTCATGTTGTCGATGCCTGCCACATGAGTCGCCGATAGGGCCTGGAGCCGAGGCTCTTCCCAGCTGAACAGACGCTCCACTTCTTCCTCCAAAGCCACGCTGCCGGTTCCTCCCTGTCGATTGACATATGCCACTGCGGTCGCATTGTCCGATAGGACCCTTACTGCCTTCCCGCACACTTGCTACCTGAAGGCTCGGAGTGCTTGGGCAATCTCTCTCAGCTCTAGCCTGTTGATTGACCAACCTGGCCTCCTGGCTGTTCCAGGTCCCCTGAGCAAACGCCCCTCTTGCAGTGGCCCTCCCAGCCTGCCAGGCTGGCATTGGTCATCAACTGGGTCCACTGCAGGGGTACGAGTGGCATGCCCCCCGCCAAGTATTCTGGGCACAGCCACCAGTGGACCACTCCGTGCACCCCGCGGGGGCATAGGAGCTGCCAGGACAGCGACTCTGACTGGTTTGACCACTGCTGGAGCAGAGCTCGCTGCAATGGACGCATGTGTGCTCTTGCCCAAGGCACCAAGTCCAATGTAGCCGTCATTGTCCCTAACAACTGTAGGTACTGCCATGCCGTCGACTCTGGTCGGCGCAGAAAGTCCTGCACCAAGCACCGTATTCCTTGTGCTCTGTGCGGAAAACCTTGCCCGCCCGGGTGTCGAAGTGGGCTCCCAGATACTCCAACTCCTGAGTCGGCACCAAGTGACTCTTGGCCCGGTTGACTACCCAACCAAGACTCTCCAGTAGGCATACCACCCATGACGTTGCCTGAAGTCTTTCGTCCCTGGACTTTGCTTGAATGATCCAATCGTCGAAGTAGGGGTGCACAAGTACCCCTTCCTTTCGGAGAGCTGTGGCGACAACCACCATGACCTTGGTGAAAATTCAAGGCGCTGTTGCCAGGCCAAATGGCAAAGCTTGAAACTGGAAGTATCCCATTGGCACCATGAAGCGCAGAAACCACTGATGCTCTGGCCTGATGGAAATATGAAGATATGCCTCGGTGAGATCAAGGGAAGTAAGAAATTTGCCTTCCCTCACCACCACGATGACTGACCTCAAAGTTTCCATACGAAAGCGCGGAACCCTTAAGCATTGGTTGACTCGCTTGAGGTCCAGAATAGGGCAAAAGGCGCCGTCCTCCTTCGGAACTACAGAATAATAAATGGAGTATCAACTGCAACCACACTGATTGCGGGACACGGGCACCACCGCCTCGAGCTAAAGCAACCAAGCCAAGGTGTCCCCCTGACTGCATCACCTTTTCCGGGGCCTTGGAAGGGGAACGAATGAAAGCATTGGCTACCGGCCGCGCTAGCTCAAGGGCATAACCCTCGCTGATAATCTCTAAGACCCACTGGTTGGATGTAATCTGGGCCCAAGCAGGGTAAAAATCCCCTAGCTGACCCCCAATAAGTTGGATCCCTGCCTGGGTCACCTGCATTTCATTGGGGCTTTCTAAAACCAGAGGAAGAGGCTGCCATAAACCCCAGGCCCTCTCCTCGGAAACTCTGAAAGCCCTGCCCTCTGGGCAGAAATCTACCTCTTTGAAAGCCCCCAGACGGGACATGCGAAACTGCCGAAAGTCCCATGGCTGGCCCCGCAAGGATGGGACATAGTGGCTCTGCTTGGGCTTATCCTCAGGGAGATGTCCTCCTTAGACTTTCCCAAATCCTTCACCAACTTGTCCAAATCCTCACCAAACAATAGCTTTCCTTTAAAGGGAAGTTTGCGAAGCCGCGCCTTGGAAGAACTGTCTGCTGCCCAATTGCACAGCCAAAGGTAGCAGCAGGCCGCCACTTCCGATACCATACTCTTCACTAGTCCTCGGATAAGGTCATAGTGTATGTCAGAAAGATACGCTGCTCCTGACTCCAGCTTAGTGACCTCCGCTAACTGTTCTGGAGCGGAGTCTGCCGTCTGCTGCAGATGCTGCGACCACCGAAGACAAGCCCTCCCCACCCAGGCCCCACAGATGGAGGCCTGCATGGACAGGGCATTGATATCAAAGGACTGCTTCAGAAGCATGTCCAGCTACCTATCTTGTGCATCCTTCAATGCCGCACTTCCCTCCACCGGGATGGTGGTCTTCTTTGTGACTGCCAAAACCGCCGCATCCACCCGTGTAGATCTAAATAGTTTGCGCTCCTGTTCTGACAGAGGGTAGAGCTGTGACATGGCCCTGATCCCTTTGAGGCCCGCCTCAGGCAGGTCCCACTCGTCTTGAATCATCTGCTTGACCACCCTGTGGATAGGGAGCAGACAAGCCTCCCGAGTCGTACTGCGCGTCCTGAGAGGACTGTTCCATTGTCTGGGCCTCCACCGCACAACCGCGGCAGACCCCTGCCTCTGACACCGACGGGTTCCACAGAGTAAACACTGTGGTTGCGCTGGCATGGAGAAGTGTTTGCTGTTCCTAAGTTTTAAACGCCTTGGACTCTGACCAGGCAAGAGAGGTTGGCCCCTAAAGGTAATGAAAATCTTCCTGGGGAAACAATAGCTGTGTTTTCCTCTTAGATCACCTTGTTCTATATATTTTATTTTTTCGCTCTTACATTAACCAGAGACAAAAACACAATACATATTTCAAAAAAGAAAGCTAACCTAGCCTCCCCGAGGGAAGCAGCGGGCAAGAGCTCGTTGATCTCTGGACCGGAACAAGCTTGCACTTAAAAATTCTGAGGAGGATCAAAAAAGCGCGGGTGAATGGAAACTGCCGTTTTCCCATGCTGCTACAGAAACTGCCACAGTCTGCCCTGCAACACGCAGTCCCTGGGCTGACGCACCGAGAGACAGAAACTTTCCCCGACCTACCTGCTGCTCCATCCACTCTGGCGTGCCTCAAATCACAGGCCGATACTCCTGGCTCTGTCCGAAGGCATTGGGGAATCCCTTACCTCGCGCTCAGCTCTGAAAAGGCTTCAGCGCTGAGGGGGCCTCTCCCTTTAGCACAGAAACGATGGCTCCTCACCCGAAGCTGGGTTTGGGAGCTGCCAAGCCCTGAGACAACAGTCCAGTATCAGCACAGTCCCTCTGAATTTCCAGGAGGGAGGGAGGCAAAGAGAACAGGGCAATAGAGATCCTCCTCTCACCAGGATTTCGGCTGAAGCACCCTCGGCATTGAACCTTTCCCCCTTTGTTTGTTTGGGGATTTAAAGTTAGAAAAAAAAAGTTAAATGAAACAGTAATGAAAGCGAACAAAGACCCCTAACTACAATCTTATTTGTTCCTCAGTGAGCCCTTGGGCTCACCACCTCCAGCTGCTTGGAAACTGAGCATACTGAGAACTGGTGGGCAGTGCCAGCGGTATTAGTACTGGTGTCTGCAGTTTGCACATGCTCAGTCTCCAAGCTGTTGGAGGAGATGCACTACCCAGAGGTTCAGGACTGGACTGGAGGGATAATAAGGAATAGGGGTGACCTACATGGGAGCAGTGGATACACAACTAAACAAAGGCATGGGAAGGGGTGACCTCCATCTAGTCTTGCTGGGCAGACTAGATGGACCATACTGGTCTTTATCTGCTGTCCATATACTATGTTACTATATTAAGTTGTAATCTAGATATGGAGTGATTATTGCCTGACTTACGGTGCGTAAATGATTATGGTCTAGTAGAGGTTGTAGGTTTTGTAGCGTCCTCATTTTGTAGTAAGCTGTGGATGTAATCTTCTTAATGTGTGCTTGAAAGTGGAGCCTTTGGTCTAGGGTTACACCTAGATATTACACTTCCTTCTTTGCAGGGATTGAGCAGTTACCTATTAGTAGATTATCTACTGTAGAGGGGTATAGACGGTGTCTCTTGTAATTCTGAGGACTTCTGATTTATTATAATTGATTGTGAGATTCGATGTTCCAGCCAGTTTGTAACTGATGTCATGCATGTAGCTATGGTAGAGTAATCAGATTTTCTGGTATCAAATGGAGCATAAATCATCATATCATCTGCGTACTGGTGGTAGTGTATATTCTGCTTGTGTATAATTTTGCAGACCGGTTGGAAGCTTATCAAACTTATGAGTTCAGAGGAAAGTGTGCATTTTGAAAAAACATCAGAATCAGGAACTTTCATTTCAAAAGGTGTAGAGCGTCAGATTACTATGTGGACTAGAAACTTTTGCCTCATTTGATTTGTGTAAGTGATGGTTTGGAAGATCTGAATAGTGGGTTGTCACAAAAAACATATCGCAGATCATTCTCCATTTTAGTTCTTGAATGGAACATTGTACAGACTTTAAAAACTGCAGCTGTGATTGCTGAAGTTTAAGAAGGTTTCAGTTTGTAAAGTTTTAAAATACATATCGGTTGTGCATTTCTATAAAATATAATTTCAGATTTTTATGACCTCATACTCAGCCTGCTGTGGAATAGTTCTGCTTGCAGTAAACTTTCAGAACAGTGTACACTCTGCAAGAGAAGCTTTGTATTAGATTCCCCTCCCCCTTCTCAGGACACTTAATATTCAATACATACAGTAAGCATGTATGTGCATGCCAAATAATTTTGGGCTCGTTTTTGTTTGTGAGAATATACCCATTCGTTTAGTCTTCGGGAGCCAAATCGTTCATGTATTCATCCCATTTGCAACCATTTAAGTCTATGGTGGAAGTTATTGTGCAATGATCAGTGAGGTTTGCCATCTATTTTCAAATGAACCTGCTTCACACTTGATGACAAGCATCTGTAACAGTGCTACAAACCTCCCAGGGGCACCAGAAGAGGGGCAAAAGGCGCATACAGTGGCAAGAGGAGTACCAGAATTGCCATCAGAAGGGCAAAGCGGTGCAAAGAAGCATCACAATTGATTCAAACACACCAAGACACTTTGAGAGAAGTAAAACAGCAGGGACACCAGCACAGCACCCAGATTGAATGTAAAGCCCTAAAAGATACCAGGGGGGCCAGTGCAGCACAACACCCAGCACTGGAACATTAACTACAGAGGAAGATCTCCCCCCTCCTCCTCCAAGGTGTAAGAAGCATTCATGGAGTACACGCCAGTCATTCGGAACAATCTCAAGGTTTCTTACAAGTACAGTAATGGAGATTTGAAAAGACCTCTGAAAAAAGAGCTCAAGAGCTCGTCAATGGTGGCAGACTGGAAGTGTTTCCCCACTACCCAGGTTGGTTTCTCCCGGAATCAGGTTGTTAGTAACTCTGTGTCAAAGTGGGTAGCAGAACAGAGGCATATAATAACAAGTCAAAGGAATGCACAAAGATGCAAAGCAGGAGGCGGATGAGGAAAAGTGGTCAAAGAAAAGCCAAAGCGCATAATTTGCAGAGCCATGCAGCTAGAATGATGACAATAAACTGAATAGAATTTAAGGAGCAAAGCTGGAGGGTGAAGAAGAGTGGCCCAGGAAAAGACAAAGGAATGAGGTCATAGAGGCAGAGAGCCACTATGTCCCTGGCTTAAGGAGAGCCAGATATATCCTTGTCCCTCAGTTGTTGGGTTGTCTGTCTTAACTAAACTGTAAGCTCTTATAGTAGGAAGAGTAGTAGTAGTACAATTTAACATGGTAGTAATCTGTTGGACCTCAAATGTGCCTCTGTCCTCACACATCCAACAAAGCAGTAAAGACATATCAAGGAGAAAGATGGCTGCCACTCTGGATCAGAGGTAGAGCTTCTCCTCAAAGAGGAGTGAAGCCTGGACCAGTGACAGAGCTGCTCTCTTAAGGCATTCAGCAAAAGCAACAGGTGGCAGCACTGTGGAGCTTCTTCCAGGTGTTCAGCATTAAAAGGTTTGGGGTGAAAATATATCTTGTTTCAGGCTGTGGCAGCCTCCTCTCATGCTTTGCCAGAAGTGATGGAATCTCAGATTTATTCTTCCCGAGATTGTCTGTGAGTAAGTGGATCACATCTCGCTAGCTGAATCTGTGGGTTTGTCGGTTTAATAGTAGCAGCAGGGATTCCCAGATGTATACCATGTTGTACTCCTACCTGAACAGCAAAAGGATGTAGATGTACATTATACCTCTACCAACCTTTCAACCAGTCTCATCTAAACTGCGCACACCTAGGGGTCCAGAAGTCAGGGCGAGAAACAACACATAGCAACCTGTTCTCCAGGACCAAGCAAGAATCAGTCCTCACATATGGGTGTCATCGGCACCGATGAAGCCCCAGCAGAGCATTTCCCCAGCTTTCTGAGAAAGCCTTTGGGAATGCAGGCACGCATGGGCGGTTCCCTTCCCGCCTAAAGGTGCCATCTTACCTCAGTCTCTTTTTTTCCGCGAAGCCCACCGGACGTGTGTTCTGTCATCCCGGATAAAAGTTGATTTTTTTCGGCGATACTCGCAGTTTTTTCTCCCGGTTCGACGCCGGTTTCCCCTCCCGCCAGGTTCGGTACTCCGGTATCGAGCCCGATTCTTCTTTTTCGGTTTTTGCCCTTCGTGGCTGGCGTTCGCGCCCTTTTTTACTTTTTCTCTGGAAGGCCGGTCCTTTGACCGCGCGGGGACTCTTTTTTTCCCCCGATGGCTTCCAGCGGTTTCAAGACGTGTGATCGGTGTAAGAAATTAATGTCTCTCACTGACACACACGACTGCTGCCTCCGGTGCCTCGGTCCTGATCACGACCCTAAGTCGTGTGGGCCCTGTGGGAAGATGTCTTCCAAGGCACTCCGAAGTCGCCAGCAGCAGACAGAAAGGCTTTTCTCGGACTCAGCCTCCGGCCAGACCTGGACCTCGTCTGAGGCCTCGACATCTCAGGATTCGGATCCCGAGCGCCGTCGGAGCTCCTCGGACAGGGGGTCCCCCGACCGGGATTGCAAGAAGCGGCTCGCGAGGGCGTCGTCTGAGGAGGTCCCTGGCTCCTCGATGGCCAGGTCTAAGACCCCCGACCGTCGCCCCGGGCCCGTGGACCAAGAGAAGCCTGCCAAAGTTCCTCGCCTGGAGCCGGAGTCTGCTGGACCCGTAAGCCCTGTAGTCCTCGAGGACTCTCCTCCCAGGGAGCCAACGTCGGGCCCAGCACCGCCGGGGCCCGAGTCGGTGGCTGCTGCGTCTCCCGAGCTGAGTCTCAGGATGATAGCCTTGGAGAGCAGATTGTCTGCCTTCATGGAGCAGCAGGGGGCACTGATGGCCAGCCTGTCTGGCGCATCTGCCCCGACCACTGGGACATCGACTTCGAAGTCGACCCCGGAGACCGAGCCGATACTCGAGTCCATCATGGCTCGAAGTCGACCTCAGTCGCAGTCTTCCTCGACCTCCCACTCGGGACCAAGGGTGTCGACGCCGGTGCCTTCGGCGTCGGGGCAGGTGCTCCAGGGCCCCGCGGGGTTGGACTCTGACTCCTCGTCGGACGAGTCCGCCTGGGAGACAGAGGATGAGGAGTCCCACGATACGTTCAAGACTCGGTGCGTCCCGTCGGACTCACCGCAGTCTGAGCCCCGGAGTAGATCCCCTCCAGATGATACTCGTTTCTCAGACTTTGTCCGGGATATGGCCACTGCCTTGGCTATTCTGGCGGACCCCGAGGAAGAGCTGAAGAGCTCAAGGCCCTGCAGTATGACTCTCCTCCGAAGGAGGCCTTTACTGTCCCGGTTCCTTCGATGCTGGAACGGCTCCTCTTCCGGATGTGGGAGGCACCGGCCTCGGCGCCAGTTTTAAGCAAGCGAGTCGACTCGATCTATCAACTCAGGAAAAGCCCTGGCTTTCAGAAGGCACAGCTACCACACCATTCCATGGTTGTGGAATCGGCCATGCATCGTCTGAAGAGCCAGAAGATGCACTCTGCAGTGCCCCCGGCAGGGAGGCCCGGAACCTCAATGGCGTCGGTAGAAAGCGCTTCCAGGGCTCGATGCTTGCTTGCCGTGTCCAGTCTTACCAGCTGTACATGGGCATGTACTTGCGGGACCTGGCCAAGGAGTTCGCTGGTTCTCTGCTGGACTCTCCGGGGAACCCTTGCAGAGATTCAAGTACTTGTCCTCAGGGATTCGGGACTGCTCGAAGTTCATGTCCCGCGCCGCCTACGATGGCTTCGAGGCTTCGGCCCGAGTTGCGGCAGCCTGCATTGCGGCTCGACGCCAGGCATGGTTGCAGTCATCGGACCTCGAGCCATGGGTTCTGGACAAGTTGGTCGATGTCCCTTGCCGAGGTGAAAACCTTTTTGGCAAGCCCATGACCGAGAAGGCTGCCCAGCTCGAAACAGAGCACCTTACACGGACAAGGCTGTCTAGGAAAACCTCTGCCCCTTCTCATAAAAAGAAGGGCTCGGGTAAAAAGCCCTTTTACCCGAGGAAGGGCACTGCCTACAAACAGTACCCTCAATATCAGGCTACCCAAGCAGCACCCAAGGGTCAGCAAGCCAAGGGGCAGGGTAATGGGCCCCATAGGCAGAGGACCCCCAAGCCTCCGGCCCCTGCTCCCACTCAGCAGGGTGGGGGTTTTTGACTCCTTGAGCGTAGCCTCTCCATCCCTGCTCTCCCAACCCTGCACAGGAGGTCGCCTTGCCTTCTTTGCCCACCAGTGGCCCCTCATCACCAGGGACAGTTGGGTGTTGGACATAGTCCACAGGGGCTATGCACTACATTTTCACCAACTGCCTCCACCATACTTTCCAGGGGAGCCTCCAAGGCCTTCCCTGCACACACACCACCTCCTTCAGGAACTTCAAGGTCTGTTGGTGGACAGGGCGGTGGAGCCTGTGCCTCCCCACTTGCAAGGTCACGGATTCTACTCCAGGTATTTCCTGGTGCCCAAAAGAACCGGTGGTCTTCGACCCATTCTGGACCTCAGGAACCTCAACAAGTTCCTAGAGAAAGAAAAGTTCAAGATGCTTACTCTTGGAACACTTCTGCCCTACCTCCAGCAGGGAGATTGGCTATGCTCCTTAGATCTAAAGGATGCGTACACTCACATCCTCATTCATCCAGACCACAGAAAGTACCTCAGGTTCCTTGTGGGAGGAAACCATTATCAGTACTGAGTACTGCCTTTTGGCCTCACCTCCGCTCCCAGGGTCTTTACCAAGTGCCTGGCAGTGGTGGCGGCCTACCTGAGAAATCGGGGAATCTTTGTCTTCCCCTATCTGGACGACTGGCTCATCAGGGGTCAGACGTGCCAGGAGGCCAGACAAGCCACCCTCACAACTATTGCTCTTCTTCAAAGCCTGGGGTTTGTAATAAACTTCGCAAACTCCACTTTGCTCCCAGAACTTGGAGTTCATAGGAGCAAGGCTGGATGCTCTGCTGGCAAAGGCTTTCTTGCCAGAAGACAGAGCACAAAGATTGATAGCCTTGGCAAACCAGTTTCTCAGCAGGTTACTAGTCTCCGCCAGACTCTGCCTGAGGCTTCTAGGCCACATGGCTTCGACAGTACATGTGACCCCCAATGCCATGCTCCATATGTGGCCTGCACAGTGGTGCCTTCGGACTCAGTGGTCACAGGCCACAGGCAGTCTCAGGGACAGGATAAGGGTGTCCAGACAATTTCTGAACTCCCTCAGCTGGTGGTTGCACCCACCCAATCTACTAAAAGGGGGGTGCCCTTTCAAATTCCTGGGTACACAGTGGTACTGACCACAGACGCTTCCCTGCAGGGCTGGGGAGCTCATTGTCTGAACAAGTGCACCCAGGGCCTGTGGTCTCCTTGGGAGGCTGCACAGCAGATCAATCTCCTCGAACTCAGAGCTATTTGATTAGCACTCAAAGCTTTCTCTCCTACCCTGGCTCATCAATCTGTCCTGGTTCAGACAGACAACCAAGTAGCCATGTTTTATATGAACAAACAGGGCGGGACTGGGTCCAGACTCCTTTGTCGGGAGGCTGAGGACTTTTGTTCATTTGCCCTCAAGCACAACATGCTCCTCAAGGCTGTGAACCTTCCAGGCCAGGACAACTACCTGGCCGACAGGTTGAGCAGGATTCTGCAGCCCCACGAGTGGCAGCTGCATCCCTCAGTGGTTCAGAAGATCTTCCTAAAATGGGGTCTCCCTTTGGTGGATCTCTTTGCAAGCCCTATGAACAAGCAACTGCCAAAGTTCTGCTCCAGGCAACCGCATCCTCTGAGAATAGCAGCAGATGCTTTTCTGATTCCATGGTCTCAGGGCCTCCTGTATGCATTTCCTCCCATGCCCTTGGTGGCCCGAACTCTCTTCAAAATTCTTCAGGACAAGGCCTCGGTCCTGCTGGTGGCTCCCAGGTGGCCGAGACAGCCTTGGTTTCCACTTCTACTTCAACTGGCGGTGGATCTCCCACTGCCTCTGGGGTTGCAACCCGACCTCCTCTCCCAGGAGCAGGGTTCCCTTCTGCACCCCAATCTCAAAGCTCTCTATTTGATGGCCTGGAGGCTGCAAGGGTAGTTTTGGCTCCATGGGGCCTACCACAGGAAATTGAGGAGGTTGTCCTAGCCTCTAGGAAACAGTCCACTAGGAAAACCTATGCTCTCAAGTGGAAAAAGATTTCTGTGTGGTGTCAGCTACGTACAGAGGATCCTTTTTCCTGTACTTTGCCAGTAGTGCTTCAGTACTTACTGCACTTGTCCAATCAGGGACTTAAGTCCAATTCTGTTTGGGTCCACCTCTCAGCTCTAGCAGCTCACCACTCACTGGTGGAAGGACATTCTCTGTCGGTTCACCCCTTGGTGTCCCGCTTTCTCAGGGGCTTGCTTTTGCTCAGGCCTCCAATCCGTCGTCCTGCCCCTGAATGGGAGTTGAATGTGGTCTTGCAGCAGCTGACTCGCCCACCTTTTGAGCCGATGGCTACTTGTCCACTACTCTTCCTATCCTGGAAGAAACTCTTCCTGATAGCCTTAACCTCGGCCAGGCGAGTGAGTGAGCTTCAGGCCCTGGTCTATGATAGGTCTTACACCAGGATTTATAGGAACAGGGTAGTCCTCAGGACTCATCCAAAGTTCCTCCCAAAGGTTGTCTCCTCTTTCCACCTCAATCAGGAGGTGGTTCTTCCAACATTCTTCCCTAGGCCTCATGCAAGCCAGGCTGAAGCAGTCCTGCATACCCTGGATTGTAGGAGGGCCTTATCCTTCTACCTTGACCGTACGCAGGGGCATAGAAGGGCTACTCAGCTCTTCGTTTCTTTTGACCCTAATAAGTTGGGGTTGGCTGTGTCCAAGCGTACCTTGTCCATGTGGGTGGCTGACTGTATCACCTGGGCTTACAAGGCGGCTGACCTTCCTTTGCAGGGTCGGGTTACGGCCCACCGAGTCAGGGCAATGGCTGCCTCAGTGGCTCATCTCCGCTCTGTGCTCTTGGTAGACATATGCAGGGCTGCAACTTGGTCTTCAAGCCAGACGTTTGCGGCCTATTACTGTCTGGAGAGGGAGTCCCGTAGGGACAGTGCTTTTGGCCAAGCAGTACTCCGGAATCTCTTTGAGGTTTAGGCAACTCCTGCCCTCTGTTGGGCTACCGGTGGAGGTTGTGTCCTTGAAAAGCCTTTCTTTGCTGCTGAGACTAGAGGGAGTTCTCTTGTTCAGCCTGGGTTCCTCGGTAGCCCAGAGCTAGGGAGTCACCCATATGTGAGGACTGACTTCCTGCTTGGTCCTGGAGAAAGAGTAGTTACTCCTGTAACAGGTGTTCTCCAGGAGCAGCAGGAATCAGTCCTCACAACCCTCCCTCCTCCCCTGGGAGTTGCAGTTGTACATAGTTTAATTTTTTCATTTTTGTGTGCTGTTCTTAGCTATGTCATTTGACTGAGCTAAGATGGCACCTTTAGGCGGGAAGGGAACCGCGCATGTGTGCCTGCATTCCCAAAGGCTTTCTTAGAAAGCTGGGGAAATGCTCCGCTGGGGCTTCATCGGCGCCGATGACACCCATATGTGAGGACTGATTCCTGCTGCTCCTGGAGAACACCTGTTACAGGTGAGTAACTACTCTTTACTGGCACTCATCCTGCCAAAGACCACATGGCCTATCTAGTCTGTCCTTCCGTATCAACTACAGTAGTCCCCTTTTTTCCTTTAGAGATCCTCTGTGTTTGTCCCATGCTTTTTTGAATTCAGATACTGTCCTCATCTCTACCACCTCCACTGGGAGACTATTACACGTGTCTACCACTCTTTCCGTAAAGAAATATTTCCACATATCACTCCTGAATCTATCTCCCTTCACCCTCATTCCATGTCCCCTCATAGCAGAGCTTGCTTTCAATCAAAAGAGGCTCTCCTGTGCATTTATGCCACGGAGGTATTTAAACGTCCCAATCATATCACCTCTGTTCCGCCTTTCCTCTAAGGTGTGCATATTAAAGTTCTTAAGTCTGTCCTCATATGCTTTATAATGAAGACCACTAACCATTTTAGTAGCCATCCTCTGTATTGACACCATCCTGTTTATATCCTTTTGAAGGTGTGGTCTCCAAAATTGCGCACACTACTCCAAATGAGGTCGCACCAAAGACTTATAAAGAGGCACTATCGCCTCCTTTTTTCTGCTAGCCATTCCTCTCCCTGTGCACCCAAGCATCCTTCTAGCTTTTGCTGTCTCCTTTTCTACCTGTTTAGCTACTTTAAGATCATCAGACACAACCACACCGAGGTCCCTCTCTTCTTTAGTGGTCAAAAGTACTTCACCCTCTACTATATTGCTCTCTTGGATTGCTGCAGCCCAAATGCATGACCTTGCATTTTTTAACAATTTGCAGATTTTGGTATCCACAAAGAGGCAAACCTTACCCAACAGCCCTTCCGCTATATCACTAACAAAGATGTTAAAAAGAATCGGACCAAGGACAGATCCCTGGGGCACACCACTGGTAACTTCCTTCTCCTCAGAGTGAGCTCCATTTACCTGTACTCTTTGTCACCTCCCACTCAACTAATTTCTAACCCAAGCAATAACTTTAGGGTCCATCTCTAGGGTGCTCAGTTTGTTTATAAGTTGCCTGTGAGTAACAGTGTCAAAGGGTGTCAGACTTTATTAAAATCTAAATACACCACATCTAGGGCTCTCCCTCGGTCCAACTCCCTGGTCACCCAGTCAAAAAAATAAATCAGATTTGTCTGACAAGACCTGCCTCTGGTGAATCCATGCTGCCTCGGATCCTGTAATCCGCTGGACTCCAGAAATCTCACTATTTTCTCTTTCAGCAGCGTTTCCAATAATTTACTCACCACCGAAGTTAAACTAACCGGCCTGTAGTTTTCAACCACATCCTTTTGTGTAAAGGCACCACATGAGCCTCTCTCCAGTCCTTTGGCACCACTCCTGACTCCAACGAGGCATTGAAAAGGTCAGTCAGTGGAGTTGCTAGAACGTCCCCAAGTTCCCTCAGTATTCTAGGGTGAATCGCTGGGGCTGGAGGAAGAGCAACCATCCCATACTAGGCTATTCTCTGATATAGTTTCTACTAGTACAGTGGAGTAACCTACTGGTTAGAGCAGTGGCCTGGTGACCAAGAAACAAGGGATTGCGCATGTTGGACCTGCTGCCATACCATTTTACTGTTGGAAGAGGATGGAGGCTTTGCATGGGAAAGGGATTTGGTATTTCCTGAATCTGCTATTACTAGTACTACTATTATTATTTGTATAGCACTACAAGGCTTACACAGCGCTGTACAGAAACATGTAAGAGACAGTCTCCTCTCTAAGCTTACAGTTTAGTCAAGACAGGCATAACAACTGGGGACTAGGATATATATCTGGGGGAATGGTAAGGAGACACATAGGAGGTGAACAGGAGAGTAGTGGGATCAGGAACCAAAAATAATTTCAGAGGTGAGTTTTTAGCCTGGATTTGAACAGGACTACCACTGCTGTTTCTACTCCCGGATAAAGGTCCCCATCTTAGGATCAGCCCCTCCTTTGTACCAAGCTGGAAAAGTTGCTGTTTATCCAAATGATGCAGCATTAGAGGACCCATCAGCTTCTCTCCACTAATGTGCTGCATATAGTAATTGCATTCTGCATACCGTGCATTGTCAAGCGCATTAAAATGCTTCCACACGTGAGGTTTTACGAGACGACTTCTGTACTTTCGGTGAGGGGGGGGGGGGCTGCTGCTGGACCTGTGGCTGGGAACAGAAGATGATGAAAGGCCAGTTGCATCCTTCCTACCCTCTACTGCCCCCTCTACCTATGCAGTGCTCTATGCCTTGGCATTGCCAGGATCACTTTCTCCTCCTCACCAGTTGACACACTAACAGCAGCTTCTTCAACAGACTCTTTAGCCAGTACGCTTAAATCATCTGATGATCTAGATATAGGTCCAACCTATGTGGATCCCTCCAGATTCTGTATCTGCTAAAACCATTTCCATTCACTTTTCAGCAGGGAATACAGTGTGTCTGCTGCGAGGCTGATTTACCTTCACCTGCTTTTTCTCTCAGGTTTCCCTATCCTGCACCATGTCAGTCTCTCTTTGCCCATCTGTGGAGATGACACTGGTCACAGATACATGATCAACCACATTTGCACTGGAAACTACAGCTCTTTCTACTCTCCTTGTAAACGCATCTCTCTATTTGGAGTATTGTGTGCAGTTCTGGAGTTCACACCTTCAAAAGGATATAAACAAGATGGAGTTGGTGCAAAGGGTGGCTACCAAAATGCTCAGTGGGCTTCGTCATAAGGCATATGGGGACAGACTTAAAGATCTCAATATGTATACTTTGGAGGAAAGGCAGGAGAAAGGAGATATAATAGACATATTTAAATACCACTGTAGCATAAATACACAGGAGGAGAGCCTCTTTCAGTTTATTTATTTAACAGGATTTATACACCACTTTATCCTAAAATCAAAGCAGTCTACATTTAAGTTCAAAATCCTACAATAAACAGGGAAGGAGCGACAGGGATTACATTAACTAAACTTATTTACAAAGCTAAGTATATGAACATAAAAGGAAATAAAAGGAGGAAAACAACAAAATGTAGAAATAAAATGGGTAATCATGTGATATCACCAAAATGTTCAGAGTAGAGTGTTGTCTTCAGATTCTTCTTAAAGTCCTTAGCATCGGTGATGACTCTGAGATAGTCGGGGAGTAAATTTCAAAGGGAAGTAACAGCTAATGAAATAGATCCTCTTGATGTTGTTTGCTTGGCTTTTATATAATCATTAGGGATAGCTAAGATGTAACTATTGGATTGTCTTCTGGGTCTGTTATTTGAATCAGTAGTGATGAGGGATTTAAGAATAGCTGCAGTAGAGTCCTGTATGATTTTAAAGATGATCAGAATAGACTTATATTTAATGCGGGAGATAACAGGCAGCCAATGAAGTTGATTCAAAGGGGGGGGGACGGGGGGACATGGTCCACTCTAGAAGTGCCAGTTAAGATTTGTGCTGCTGTATTCTGTACCATTTGCAGAGGGCGGATTGATTGTTTAGATAGACCAAGTTAGATAGAATTACAGTAGTCGAAAGATGGTGTAATGTCTGGAAAACAATACGGAAGTGATCATAGTTAAGCAGAGGTTTCAATCTTCTGAGGATATGCATTTTATAGTAAGCTGACTTGGCTGTTTTGTTGATATGAGAGCGTAAGATTAAATTACCATCAAGCATAATTCCAAGATATTTTACCTCAGGTTTTACAGGTATGGTGACGTTATTCATAAGTATTGAACTTGGGGGGGGGGGGGGGAAACGTGTATTGCGAGTCACAAAGAGAGCATCAGTCTTATTATAGTTAATATTTAGGTTGTTATCCGATAGCCAAGTAGTAATGTCGTCCAGACATGAAGTAATTATTGAATAGTCCGGATTATCAAGGTTTATAGGAGTGTAGATCATAATATCATCAGCAATGTTCCCTCTAATTTTCTGTAGGCTGTGTGCGCATAAAATATCAGCTGTGCAGCTTTTGAAGGAAGGTTAAATTTTTGTGCGCCACATAACGACACTCGGAGTTATATACTTTAAAATTTGACTGCTCGTCAGAATACAGTATGTACACCACATTGATTTTAATCAAATTAAATGAAAATAGATGATTACTAAATGAAGCGTAAAATTTTCTAGTAATTACAATCACAACTTTTAAATTTTAAGACGTCTGTGTTGTTTTCTATCAGAATCAGAACCATAATTTTTGTGCGCTCTGTTGTAAAGTATGTGTGCTCGCTCGGCGAAGTGTGTGCGCGCGCACAGCTTAGAGGGAACAGTGATCATCAGCATATAGATTGTAGAGTATTTTGTGTTTTTTGATAATATTGCAGATAGGCTGAATGTAGATATTAAATAAAAGTGCTGACAGTGAAGATCCTTGTGGAACACCTTGACTAGATAGGAATGGTGATGAGGTATTATTTCCAGATTTTACGAGTTGGTGTCTGTTATTGAGGTAGGAGTGGAACCATTTTATTGTGTTTCCAAGAAGCCCTAAGTCCTTTAGTCTGCTTAGTAATATGTTGTGTGAAACTGTGTCAAAAGCTGAGGATATGTCTAAGAAGATTAGAAGAAACCCATTCTTCTTGTTGTCGATTCCATTTCTAAGGTGAATAAGGTGAATGAGGAGTGTTTCAACACTGATTTGATTGATAGCCATGCTGTTGAGGGTCAAGAGAAGCATGAGTGTCAAGATGGTCTTGTAGTTGAAGTTGTACTACTTTCTCTATGATCTTTGTAAGGAAAGGAAGTGATGATATAGGGCGATATGCAGCTGAATCATTTTTGCTTAGAGTTGTCTTCTTAGGTATAGGACGAATTGTAGCAGTTTTGAGAGTATCAAGCATATATCCTTGGGATAATGATAGATGTACTATGTTATGCATGAATGGGCAGAAGTTGAAAGAAGGGTTTGCAACAAGGGGGCAGAATGAAGGACTAATATGTGGAAATATTTCTTTATGGAAAGAGTGGTAGAGATGCATAGTATAGTCTCCCAGTGGAGGTAGTAGAGACGAGGACATTTTCTGAATTCCAGAAAGCTTGGGACAACACAGAAGATCTCTAAAAGGGGAAAAAAGGGACTATAGTAGTTATTCTCCGGGAACAAGCAGAAAGTCAGTCCTCGCATATGGATGATGTCGGCACCGATGGAGCCCACGTGGAAGCATCTCCCCAGCTTTCAAAGAAAGCCTTTGGGAGATGCACCACGCATGTGTGGTCCATTTCCTGCCCAAGGGTGCCATCTTGCCTCAGTTTCCTTTTTCCACGGAGCCCTTCAGACGTCCCTTTTCCCCTGGAAAAAGTCTGATTTTCTTATAGTTAAATTTTGTCTGGTTTGCGTACCGGTTCCTTCCCGCCCTCGAGCCAGCTCGCCTCGGCATCGCTTCTTGGGGTCATCTATCTGTTTTTCACTTTTTTCATTGAGGTCCTCCTCGATCGGTGTTCATGCCCTTTTTCAGCCAAAGGCCTCTGATCCCTGCCGGGAGGTGGGGACCCCCTTTTTACGATGGCCTGAAGTGGCTTCAAAAAGTGTGATCATGTGGCAAAGTAATGTCACTTAATGACCCACATGACTGCTGCCTCTGATGCCTTGGCCTGGAGCACAACGATTCTGACTGGGAGCTCTGCAAAACAGTGATCCCAAATGCCTTAAAGAGTTGCCATCAGCAGCAGGAAAATTTTTTTTAGAAGTCCAACTCCACCTCGGAGTCTCTGGTAACACCACATTCCAGGGCGCCCTCTGATACCTCAGTGCCCCACGGAGCCAAAGCCTCCTCAGAGTCCCGCGGCCGCCGTTCCTCCGAGTGGAAGTCCCTGGAGGTGGAGCATAAGAAGGAGAAATCCTCAAAGACCACCTCGGAGGACGAATCCAGGAAGAAGGTGAAATCCCATCCCAGGTCCTGCAGTCCCAGGCTTGAGTCCGAGGAGTCGGGGGTAGTAGCAGCCCTCCAAATTACCCCACAACGAGTCATCAGCTCCCACCGCCTGACCTTGGTATCTCCGAGGCCATCCTCATCGAAGACTTTCCCTCAACAGTACAGATGCCGGGCCTAAAGTCCTCGGTGCCCATGTCCAAGGCTGCGGAGCCAACTGGTATGGAGACCAGAATAGCAGCCCTAGAGATCAGTATATCTGCCCTGGTGGCCATGCAGCGGATGTTTGTCTGGCTCATCTGGTTCATTCGCCCCGACTGTGGGACCCTCGACATCGAGGCCTGCCCCGGATGTCGAGCTGGTTCTCTTGTGCCACTGGCCTTGAAAGAGCCTCTGGCCCCGGTCGAGGTCCCAGTTCTGTTCCTTGGGACACTGGTCCTCCCCAGCGAGTGCCCGTGGCTTGGACTGATGATTCTCCTGAAGTCCTGCACCGCAAAGAATGGGTCTCAACCGAGGTGATTGTGCGGCATCAAATGGGAGACAGAGGGCGAAGAGTTCCCTGACATGAGGCGACACTGTGATGTGCCCTCTGACCCGTCTCCCCTGGCAAACTGATGCCGCTCCCCACCAGAGGATGTTGCATTCCTCGATTTTGTGAGGGATATGGCCAAGGCTCTCATGTTCGAGACCGAGGTCGAGGAGGATCCGCGAACCAAGGAATTGAAGATACTCCAATACAAAGCATCCCTGAAGGAAACCCTTATGGTTCAAGTGCTCCTGATCCTCAACAGTCTCCTCCAGATGTGGGAAACACTGGCGACTGTACCAATTGTCAGTAGGTACCTCAGTGCCATGTAATGGGTACACTGGAGCCCTGGGTTCCAAAAGGCCCTGCTCCCTCACAACTCAATGGTCATGGAGTCAGCCATGCACCAGCTTAAGAGCCAAAAACCTGCTCATCTGTTCCACTCGACAGGGAGGCCCAAACCCTCAATGCCTTCGGCTGGAAAGCCTTTTAGGGTTCAATGCTAACATGTCGAATCCACTCATACCAGCTCTACATCGGCATGTATCTGAAGGAGCTGTTGAGGGAGCTCGGGAGATTCTCGGCAGGCTTCAATGGAGAACCCCTTCAGAGGTTCAAGACCCTAACCTCAGTGGTAAAGGAATGTTCTAAGTTCCTGTCCTGGGCAGCCTATGATGGCTTCGAGTCAACAGCTAGGATGGTCGGCGCAGGCATTGGGGCACGACGCCAAGCATGGCTGCTGTCATCTGACCTGGAACAATGGGTGCAGGACAAACTAATTGATGTCCCTTGCACAGGTGAAAACCTGTTCAGAAAACCCATGGCAGACAAAGCAGCAGTGATAAAGACAAAGTATATGACGAGAATCAGGCTCTTAATAAAGACCTTGGTGCAACCCTGAAAGAAGACCCCGGGGAAAAGCCTTTCTTCCCGAGGAAGAAAGAGGGCTTCAGTAGTACTGTGCACTTCCAAGCCTTCTCAGGCCCTCAGCAGGCCCAGCAACAAAAAGGCCCAGGGACATGGTCCTAGAAACCAAAAAGCTCCAAAGCCCCAGGCACCAGCTCAGGCCCAGCTGGGGAAGCTTTTGACTGCCTGGGCGTGACCCCCACACCCCAGGTGGTCTGCTGCTGCCCACAGGGGGGTGCCTAGCCCTGTTTGCCCACAGGTGTACAGCCATTACCACCAATACCTGGATGTTACAAGTGGTCAAGGAGAGTTACCTCCTCCACCTACATCGGGCACCACCCATGTACTTCCCAGGAGAGCCCACCAGACCTCTCCTTCACCAAACCCTGCTGCTCACTGAGCTAGCAGGACTATTTCAGGATAAAGCAGTGGAATCAGGGGCAACAACTTCTACTCCAGGTATTCTGGAGTAGAAGTTGTTCCCTGTAAAATAGTTATCTCCAAGTTATAATGCCCTGTTCAATTTAATTTCAGTTTGTTCAATGTAAACCGCACTGATGCAGAATAGCGCGGTATATAAGAGAATATAAATAAATAAATAAATACTCTCTCGTCCCCAAGAGGATTGGGGGCCTCAGACCCATCCTGAGCCTGCAAGAGCTCAACAGGTTTCTGGTCAGGGAGAAGTTCAAGATGCTCCCCTTTGAACACTGCTGCCATTCCTCCAGCAGGGAGATTGGCTCTGCTCCTTGAACCTAAAGGATGCCTACACTCACATCCTAATCCACCCTAGCCACAGAAAATACCTCTGGTTCATGGTGGGGGGGGGCAGCACTACCAATACAGGGTACTGCCTTTCGGGCTGGCCTCAAGCACCAAGAGTCTTCACAAAGTGCCTCACGGTGGTCGCAGCCCACCTCAGGCTTCAAGGGGCCTTCATCTTCTCCTACCTGGACGACTGGCTCATAAAGGGGGACATGGCTACAGAGGCACAGTGCTCCTCCAGGAGCACCATAAATGCCCTGCAGCACCTGGGGTTCATCATAAACTACCCCGAGTACCACCTCACTCCAGCACAGTGCCTAGCATTCATAGAGGCACAGCTGAATACCCTCCAGACAAGAGCCTTCCTCCCTTAGGAGCGGTCAGAGCACCTCAGGGAATTAGCCGCAGAGGTGCAGCGGCGCAGGACACTACCCGCCTGGCTTCTCCTCCGCCTCCTGGGGCACATGGCCTCCATGGTCCACATGACCCTGATTGCCTGCCTGCACGAGAGCAGTTCAGTGGTGCCTCCACTCTCAGTGGACCCAAGCCACAGGGAGATTTGGGGACAGAGTGCAGGTGACCCACCAGCTGGCAGGCTCCCTCAGATGGTGGCAGAACCCAGGTCACCTTCAGGCTGGGATGCCCTTCCAAGCTCCCACCCCCCAGAAGGTCCTCACCACGGACACCTCACTAGTGGGCTGGGGAGCGCATTTCGAGAGCCTCCAGAGGGAGTTGGAGATGCAGATCAACCTGCTGGAACTCAGGGCAATATTTCTAGCCCTTCAAGCCTTCCGCCACCACCTACAGCACCATACGGTGCTGATCCAGACCAACATTAGGTCGCAATGTTCTACGTGAACAAACAAGGGAGGACAGGGTCGTACCCACTCTTGCTCCTATGCTATATGCAGAGGGATGCTCCTGAGGGCGGTCTACCTCCCAGGCCAGGACAATGTCCTGGAAGACAAACTGAGCAGAGTTCTCCAGTCACATGAGTGGTGTCTGGACCCAGCAGTAGCATCACAGCTGTTCTGGCTCTGGGGCCATCTCCATTATGGACCTGTTTGCCTGCCTAGACAACACACAGTTGCCCTGTTTCTGCTCCCGCAGACCACATCCCTCGCAGGTAGTGGAGGATGGATTCCTCATCCTGTAGATAGGCCGCCTGTTCACCTTCTCCCTGACATCACTGATAGCCAAGACCCTTATTCAAGGCTCAGCGTGACAGAGCATTGCTAGTGCTGATAGCCCCTCAGTGGCCCAGACAGCTCTGGTTCCCAATGCTCCTCTCTCTATTTGCAGTATCACCGATTCCCCTGGGCCGTGCCCCAGAGCTACTCTCACAAGAGCAGGGATCTCTTCTACACTCTAACCTGGGGTCCCTATCGCTCACGGCTTGGCTGCAGAAAGGGTAGCTCTAGCTCCCTTAAGTCTCCTGCAAGATGTGGAGAAGATTCTCCTGGCCTCTCATAAGGCCTCCACAGGAAGGGTGTATGCCTTCAAGTGGCGCCGATTCTCGGTGTTGTGCACAGGAAAGCAGGTGATCCCCTTCTCCTGCCCTGTACAGGTTGTACTCCAATACCTGCTTCACCTCTTCACCTTTTGCAGGTGGGACTGAAGTCCAACTTAGTCACAGTACATCTGAGCGCCATCGCAGCGCATCACCACTCCATCGAGGGAAAATCCCTCTCTGCTCAGCCCCTTGGATCTCGATTCCTATGGGACCTCATGTTGTCCAAATGCCCTGTCCGCTCCCTGGCAGCAGAATGGGATCTTAATGTGGTGCTATCGCAGCTCACTAAGCCCCTGTTCGAGCCTTTGGCCACTTTCCACCTGAGAGACCTTTCCTGGAAGGTCACCTTTCTGGTAGCACTCACATTGGCTCGCAGAGTCAGCGAGCTCCAGGCTCTAATGGGAGAGCCTCCCTCCACGAGGTTCTACAAGAATAGGGTGGTGCTCCGCACACATCTCAAGTTTCTGCCAAAGGTGGTGTCACCTTTCCACCTCAACCAGGAGGTGCTACTACCCATCTTCTTTCCAAGGCCTCATGCTGGTAGGTCAGAGACTGTTCTCCATGCTCTAGATTGCAAGAGAGCCTTGTCCTTCTACCTGCAATGGATTCAGGGCCACCGCAAAGCACAACAGCTTTTTGTATCCTACGACCCCAGCCGACTAGGGCTCCCAGTGACTAAGCGAACTCTGTCCATTTGGTTGGCGGACTGCATTACCCTTGCCTTACGAGCAAGCGGGGATCTCACTGGACCAGAGTGTCATGGCACACCGTGACAGGGCCATGGTTACTTCTGTGACCAATCTGCGTTCTGTCCCCATGATGGAAATCTGCCTGGCTGCCACCTGGTCTAAAGTCCATACCTTCACAGTTCACTACTGCCTGGAGAGGGAGTCCTGACGGGACAGTGCCTTTGGCCAGGTCGTACTCTGTAATCATTTCAGGGTGTAGGCAACTTCTGCCTTCCGACCCTTCTGTGTTCAGGCTACCAGTTCTCTGCCGGACACCTGGGTCTTGCGAGAGTCTCTCTTTATTAAGGATTCAACTGCTGCTTATCACGGCTCACCTTTGCATGGCACCATGACATTTTTGTGCAGGTTCTCGGTAGCCTGTAGCTAAGGAGTCCCATATGTGAGGACAGACTTCCTGCTTGTTCCTGGAGAAAGCATAGTTACTCACCTGTAACAGGTGTTCTCCAGGGCCAGCAGGAATCGGTCCTTGTAAAAGGAAAAATAAGTTTCTTGTTGTACAGAGGGACCACAAGGGAAAATGGATATTTTGTGCATACTTAGATGGAAAGGAATGTGTTGTGCTAAGGCAAATTGATTGATCTTCACAGAGACGAGTACTATTTTGTACGGTTGCTGATAAGCAGTAGTGGGCTGCAGGGATGGGTTGATGACGTATGTATATGTTTTTGTTACTGTATAAAAGATAGACTGCACTTCTAACGTATGGAATAAACTTACATACTACTTACGTGCGAGTGTGGTTGTGAAGTTCATTCCCCTGGAATTCCAGGCAGCCGAGGAGGAACAAAGGGAGCAGACTGAGAGGATTCCGTGGGCCTGGAGGCTGTGAACAGGGACAACCCCTTAACAATTTGGGATCTCTTTTGACACCATGAGTAGCTTACAGTCCTCACAACCCTCCCCCCCTTTCAGAGTTACTTCTTTACCATCTTTTGTTTTTGCTGTCTTTGCTATGTCATTTGACTGAAGCAAGATGGCACTCTTGGGTGGGAAGTGACCTCCACATGTGTGGTGCATTTCCCAAAGGCTTTCTTTGAAAGCTGGGTAGATGCTTCCACGCGGGCTCCATTGGTGCCAAGGTCACCCGTATGTGAGGACTGATTCCTACTGTTCCCAGAGAACACCTATTACAGATGAGTAACTACGCTGTGTAGAAAGGCATACTGGATAAGCCATATGGTCTTTTTCTGCTGTCATGTTTCTATGTGTAGTTTGGGTGGCAGACTAGAGGTTCCCATAACCATCTCTGGAAATGCCTTGTCTTTTTCTATGCACTAGTGCCAGTACTGCTCTCACTTCTCTCCCTTTGTTCTTTCTATGACCATTTATTTTTCCAAACATACACTTTCCAAGCATTATGATATGCCTACTCTCAGACCTGTAGTGCCTGCTGAGGCTTGTGATTATGCTCACACTCTGGAAAGGACCAGGGAAAGAGGGATGTTTAGCCTACTGCCCATCCCAGCTATGCACTTGGAGCTATAAGGCTTCACTGACACTGGTGGATTCCCAGTAATTGCACTTCTATTGTAGCTTTTTACTTTTACGTTTTAATCTTTTGGCTGTAAAGTTACTATTCTGTGGACAATGGAATGGAATAGATATGCTACAATAAAGTTCCCTATGCCTTGCTTCAGATACTGTAGCCAGGGTCCGATGCCAACCTCAGCTCTTCCTTGTAGTGACTGCCCCCTTTATGTACCTCTGCTGACGCTCTTAAAAGAACCAGGGGGAGGGGGAATGTGTTTGCCCACTGTCTTCCCTAGCTATGCACCTGCAGTTATAAGGCTCCAATGGCATTGGTGGATTCCCAGGGATTATGCCTCTTGCAGCTTTTTACTTTAGTTTTTCTTCTTTTACCCTTAAAGCTTACTATTCTATGAACAATGTAATGGAATAGATATAGTAAGGTAAGATGTCCTGTGCCCTGCCAAACTTATAGCTGCTGTCAGACAATACACAAAAAATTGTTGCACTGTAGCCAGGGCTGTTCCAAGGGCTGTGCACATTCCACAAACACAGAAGGGAGGAGTGGCTCAGTGGTTGGGACAGGTTACCTCAGGCCGGAAGGCCGGGGGTTCAATTCCCGCATAGGGATAAGCAACTTCAGGCCAGAGGGACTGGGGTCTCTAGTCCCATGGCGACTCCTTGTGGCCTTGGGCAAGCCACTTAACCCTCCATTGCCTCAGGTACACTTAGATTGTCAGCCCTTCGGGGACAAGGGAATAAAAAGTACCTGTTAGTATACATGTATTCTCCAGGACCAAGCAGGAAGTCAGTCCTCACATATGGATGACGTCGGCGCTGACGGAGCCCTCGTGTGGAGCATTTCCCCAGCTTTCAAAGAAAGCCTTTGGGAATGCAGCATGCATGCGCGGTCCCTTTGATGCCCAAGGGTGCCATCTGGCTCAGTCTTCTTTTTTCTGCGGAGCCCAACGGACCTGTCTTAGTCACCCAGTTAAAAGTTGATTTTTCCTTCAAAGATTCGTGGTTTTTGCCGGTTAGACGCTGGTTCCCCTTCCTGCCTGGGCACGGTACACCGGTATCGAGCCCGGAGCTACTTTTTCGGGTTTTGTCCTTTGAGACTAGCATTCGCGCTTTTTTTCCCTTTTTCACTGGCAGCCCGGTCTTTTGACTTTGCCAGGGCCCTTTTTCCCCCGATGGCTGCCAGCGGGTTCAAGAAGTGTGATCGCTGTAAGAAACTAATGTCTCTCACCGACACACACGACTGCTGCCTTCGGTGCCTTGGGCTCGATCATGACCCGATGATCTGTGGCCCGTGCGGCAAAATGATGTCCAGAGAGGTATGCTGTCTGCCTGGTGCCAAAATCCAAGATGTTACGGAGAGTTTGCCGAGACTCATCAAGCCCACTGACTATTACCCAATGTTGCTAATCCATGTTGGAACAAATGATACTGCCAGGTATACCTCGGAACGTATCAAAAGTGACTTCATGGCTGTGGGACAGAGGGTGAAGCAGTTAGGTGCACAGGTGGTGGTCTCTTCAGTCCTCCCTGTTGAGGGTAAAGGCCAAGGCAGAGAGGCTCGCATCCTGGAGATGAATGCATGGCTGCGTGGATGGTGTCATCGAGAGCGTTTTGGTTTTCTAGACCATGGGATGCTGTTCCAAGGGTTGCAGAGCAGAGATGGCATCCATCTGTCCAAGAAAGGTCAACACGTCTTCAGTAGTAGACTGGCTAATCTACTGAAGAGGGCTTTAAACTAGATTCGTTGGGGATGGGTGAAGAAAGCCCCCAGGTAAGTGAAAGCCCCCAGGTAGGTGATACATTAAATACCTTTATGGAAATGGGTAACAGGGGTAACATATGGAAAGCAGTGTGTATAAATGCCCGTAGCATGGGAAATAAGATCCCTGATGTTGAAGCTTTGGTGGGAGTGGCTGACTTGGATTTAGTGGCAGTTACAGAAACATGGCTCACAGAAAACCATGATTGGGATGTAACTATACCTGGCTATACTTTATTCAGAAAGGACAGGGTAGGAAGAAGGGGAGGAGGAGTGGCACTATATGTAAAAACTACTATTAAAGCTTTGGAATTACAGAGCTTAAAAGGGAGAGAGGAGGCATTGTGGGTTAAACTAGAAAGAGGGAAAGAGAAATCTATTTGCATTGGTGTGATATACAGACCTCCCTCACAAGAGGAAGAGGTGGACAGAGAGTTAATTGAAGACATACGCAGCATTGCTAGGAAAGGGGAAGTGCTACTGATAGGAGATTTCAGTATGCCACATGTTGATTAGCACATTCCTGCTGCAGTATCATCTAGAAGTAAGGAGATCCTGGATTCTCTACAAGGAGAACTATTCAGGCAATTGGTAACAGACACCACACGTGAAGGGGCCATACTGGACTTGGTGCTTACCAATGGTGAAAGTGTTTCTGATTTTGTAGTGGGAGATTATTTTGCATCCAGTGATCACCAGATGGTGTGGTTCAGTATTAGGACTAGGGCTGTTAGAATCCATTCCAAGGTGAGGATCTTAGACTTTAGGAAGACTAACTTTGCGAAGATGGGCCAATACCTCAAGGAGTCGTTAGTGGGATGGGAACAGCTGGGGGATGTAGAAAAACAGTGGGCAAAACTGAAAGGGGGTATTTTAAGGGCAACCAACCTTTTTGTTAAAATGGTAAATAAAGGCAAAAGGAAAAGGAGACCGCTATGGTTTTCGAAGGAAGTAGCTGAAAAAGTGAAGAAAAAGAGGGAGGCCTTCATGAAGTACAAGAGATCACAGAGAGAGGAAGACAGGCATCTGTATTTGGAAAAACTTAGAGAAGCTAGCAAAGTAGTAGTCAAGAAGGCAAAGATTCAAAAGGAAGAGGAAATAGCCAATGCAATAAAATGGGGGGATAAGACATTTTTCAGATATATTAGTGAGAAGAGGAAGGGCAAAAGTGGTATTGTCAGACTCAAGGGTGCAGGGGGGAATATGTAGAAGCTGATAAGGATAAAGCGGAATTGCTTAACAAATATTTTTGTTCTGTGTTCACAGATGAAGAACCAGGAGCAGGACCTCAGAAAACACCCACAAATAGGAACAGAAGCGAGGGACATCTTGAACAATTTTCAGAAGACTGTGTTCGTGAGAAACTATCTCAACTTAAAGTAGACAAAGCGATGGGACTGGATGGGATACACCCTAGAATACTGAGGGAACTTGGGGACATTCTAGCAACTCCACTGACTGACCTTTTCAATGCCTCGTTGGAGTCGGGAGTGGTGCCAAAGGACTGGAGAGAGGCTCATGTGGTGCCTTTACACAAAAGCGGAAGTAAGGATGTGGTTGAAAACTACAGGCCGGTTAGTTTAACTTCGGTGGTGAGTAAATTATTGGAAACACTGCTGAAAGAGAAAATAGTGAGGTTTCTGGAGTCCAGCGGATTACAGGATCTGAGGCAGCATGGATTCACCAGAGGCAGGTCATGTCAGACAAATCTGATTGATTTCTTTGACTGGGTGACCACGGAGTTGGACCGAGGGAGAGCTCTAGATGTGGTGTATTTAGATTTCAGTAAAGCCTTTGACACTGTTCCTCACAGGCGACTTATAAACAAACTGAGCACCCTAGGGATGGACCCTAAAGTTACTGCTTGGGTTAGAAATTGGTTGGGTGGGAGGCGGCAAAGAGTACAAGTAAATGGAGCTCACTCTGAGGAGAAGGATGTTACCAGTGGTGTGCACCAGGGATCTGTCCTTGGTCCGATTCTTTTTAACATCTTTGTTAGTGATATAGCGGAAGGGCTGTAGGGTAAGGTTTGCTTCTTTGCAGATGGTACCAAAATCTGCAATAGAGTAGACACCCAGGAAGGTGTAGATAACATGAGGAGGGATCTAGCTAAGCTTGAAGAATGGTCTAGAATTTGGCAGCTGGGATTTAATGTTAAAAAATGTAAGGTCATGCATTTGGGCTGCAGCAATCCAAGGGAGCAATACAGTATAGGAGGTGAAGTACTTTTGTCCACTAAAGAAGAGCGGGACCTAGGCGTGGTTGTGTCTGATGATCTTAAAGTAGCTAAACAGGTAGAAAAGGCGACGGCAAAAGCTAGAAGGATGCTTGGGTGCATACGGAGAGGAATGGCTAGCAGAAAAAAGGAGGTGATAATACCTCTGTATAAGTCTTTGGTGCGACCTCATTTGGAGTATAGTGTGCAATTCTGGAGACCGCACCTTCAAAAGGATGTGAACAGGATGGAGTCGGTGCAGAGGGTGGCTACTAAAATGATTAGTGGGCTTCATTATAAAGCATATGAGGACAGACTTAAGGATCTTAATATGTACACCTTAGAGGAAAGGCGGGATAGAGGTGATATGATTGAGATGTTTAAATACCTCCGTGGCATTAATGTTCAGGGGGAGACCCTCTTTCAATTGAAAGCAAGTTCTGCTACGAGGGGACATGGGATGAGGGTGAAGGGAGATAGATTCAGGAGTGATATGCGGAAATATTTCTTCACGGAAAGAGTAGTGGATCCATGGAATAGTCTCCCAGTGGAGGTGGTAGAGATGAGGACAGTAACTGAATTCAAAAAAGCATGGGACCAACACAGAGGATCTCTAAAGGTAAAAAGTGGACTGTTGTAGTTGTTGATATGGAAGGACAGACTAGATAGGCCATGTGGTCTTTTTCTGTCGTCATGTTTCTATGTCCTCTAAGGTGCTGAGGAGCCGTCAACATCAGCGAGAAAGGATCTTCTCTGACTCTGCGTCCGGCCGGGCCCGGACTTTGTCAGAGGCCTCGACGTCTCGGGAGACCGACCCCGAGCATCGTTGGGGTTCCTCTGAGCGGGGGTCTTCCTCACAGGAACACAAAAGGAAGAAGAAACCCGCGAGGGCGGCGTCCGTGGATGCTCTTGGTCCCTCGAGGGCCAGGTCGCATAGCCCCGACCGCCGTCCCAGGTCCTCGGAGTCGGAGAGGCCTGCCAAGTTGCCTCATGTGGAGCCAGAGTCCCCGAGTCACGTGAGTGCTGTTGTCCTCGTGGACTGTCCTCCGGGGGAGCCAACCTCGGCCCCAATGCCATCGGGGGCCGAGTCGCGGGCTGCTGAGACTCTTGAGCTTGGACTCAGGTTGACGGCCTTGGAGAGCAGCTTGGCTGCCTTCTTGGAACAGCAGCGGGTGCTGATCGCTGGTCTGACCGGTGCATCTGCCCCGACCACTGGGACCTCGATCTTCAAGTCGACCCTGGAGGCTGAGCCGATCCTCGAGTCCATGTGGTCTCGAGTCGATCCTCGGCCAAGGTCTCCCTCGGCCTCCCGTATGGGGCCGAGGTCGTCGACGCCGGTACCCTCGACGTCGGGGCGGATGGCATCGTGCCTGCCCGACCGGAGCCGCTCTATTACTCCTTGGAGGGGGAGGGGTGGGAGACGGAGGGGGAGGAGTCCCCAGACACTTTCCGGACCCAGTGTGTCCCATCGGACTCACTGGAGTTCGATCCTCGGAGAAGGTCCCCCCTGGAGGATACCCGGTTCTCGGACTTCGTGAGGGACATGGCCAAGGCCTTGGCCTTCCCCGCGGATCCCGAGGAGGAGCCTTGAGCCAAGGAGCTCGAGGCCCTCCAGTATGACTCGCCACCAAAGGAGGCCTTTACTGTACCGGTTCCTCCGATGCTGGAACGGCTGCTCTTCCACATGTGGGAGGCACTAGCCTTGGCGCCGGTTCTCAGCAAACGGGTCGATTCCATTTATCGAGTCCGTAAGAGCCCTGGGTTCCAGAAGGCACAGCTACCGCACCACTGGTTGTGGAATCGGCCATGCATCGTCTGAAGAGTCAGAAGATGCACTCCTTGGTGCCCCCCGGCAGGGAGTCCCGGAACCTGGATGCCCTCGGTAGAAAGTGCTTCCAGGGCTCTATGCTGGCTTGCCGTGTCCAGACTTACCAGCTGTACATGGGCATGTACCTCCGAGACCTGGCAAAGGAGATTGCCAGGTTCTCTGCTGGCCTCTCCGAGGAACCTTTGCAGAGGTTCAAGGCTTTGTCATCGGGGATTCGAGAGTGCTCGAAGTTTATATCTCGAGCAGCCTATGATGGCTTCGAGGCTTCGGCCCGAGTAGCAGCGGCTGGCATCGGTGCACACCGTCAGGCCTGGCTACAGTTATCTGACCTCGAGCCATGGGTTCAGGACAAGTTGGTCGATGTCCCTTGCCGAGGTGAGAACCTCTTTGGCAAACCCATGGCTGAAAAGGCTGCTGAAATCGAGACTGAGACTCTCACCAGGACAAGGCTGTTCAGGAAGACTTCTGCCCCTTCTCAGAAGAAGAAGGGCTCGGGGAAAAAGCCCTTTTACCCGAGGAAGGCCTCTGCCTACAAATCCTACCCTCAATTCCAGGCCTCTGCAGCTCCCCAACAGGGTCAGCAGGCCAAGGGGCCGGGACATGGGCCCCGTAGGCAGAAAACCCCCAAGCCGCCAGCTCCGGCTCTTGCACAGCAGGGAGCGGGGTTTTGACTCCCACTGCATAGCCTCTCCCCCACAGCTGGCTCCACTCAGCACAGGAGGCCGGCTGACACTGTACGCCCACAGATGGTCAGCTATAACAGGTGATACCTGGGTACTGAGCATAGTCCAAAAGGCCTACTTGCTCCACTTCAACCAGTTACCTCCCTCCTATTTTCGAGGGGAGCCTCCAAGACTCCCTCTGCACAGGAACCTCCTCCTTCAGGAGTTGGCAAATCTTCTACAGGAGTAGGCGGTGGAACCGGTGCCTCACCACCTGATAGGCCGAGGCTTCTATTCCAGGTACTTTCTGGTACCAAAAAGGACAGGCCTCAAGCCCATCTTAGACTTGCGAAATCTCAACAAGTTCCTGGAGAGGGAAAAGTTCAAGATGCATACCCTTGGAATACTGCTGCCCTACCTCCAGCAGGGAGATTGACTATGCTCCTTAGACCTAAAGGATGCTTATACTCACATCCTCATTCATCCAGACCACAGACAATATTTCAGATTTGTAGTGGGAGGAAATCATTTTCAGTACAGAGTACTTCCATTTGGCCTAATCTCCGCACCCAGGGTTTTCACCAAATGCCTGGCGGTGGTGGCGGCCTATCTCAGAAACCAGGGCATCTTTGTCTTTCCATACCTGGACGACTGGCTCATCAGGGGTCACTCTTCGCAGAAGGCCAGACAAGCCACTCTTCGCATTCTCTCTTCTCCAGCACCTGGGCTTCATCATAAACTTCGCAAATTCCACTTTGCTCCCCTCACAGGACGTAGAGTTCATAGGGGCAAGGTTGCATACCTTTCAAGCAATGGCTTATTTGCCCGGGAACAGGGCTCACAGACTGATGGCTCTGGCCCAGCAGTTTCGAAGTGGATCTCTGGTCTCTGCCAGACATTTCCTGAGGCTTTTTGGGCCACATGGCATCCACGGTCCATGTAACTCCAAATGCTCATCTGCATATGCGGCCTGCTCAATGGTGCCTCAGAGCTCAGTGGGCACAGGCCACAGGGGACTTAAGAGACAGAGTAAAAGTGTCCAAACTACTAGCGGCCTCCCTGCAGTGGTGGCTGCATCTCCCGAACCTGATCAAAGGGGTGCCTTTCCAGGCGCCACCACGCACACAGGTGCTGATGACCGATGCTTCTCTTCAAGGTTGGGGTGCACATTGCCAGGGGGCATGCACCCAGGGCCTCTGGTCCCCTTGGGAGGCCACACAGCAGATCAGTCTGTTGGAGTTGCGAGCTATTCGATTAGCTCTACAAACTTTCTCTCATGCTCTCTCTCACCAGTCTGTCTTGATTCAGATGGACAACCAAGTAGCAGTGTTCTATGTGAACATACAAGGAGGCACGGGATCTAGGCTTCTGTGTCAGGAAGCGCAGGCCCTGTGCGCCTTTGCAGTCCAGCACGGCATGTTTCTCAAGGCAGTTTATCTACCTGACCAAGAAAATTACCTGACGTGATATTTGGGCGTATTTACAGAGCGTATACTACTGTACCTATCAACAGATTTATCGCTCTAAAACCGTTACCCCACAATTTGCAAAACTTTTCTCAACCAAACTGTTCTTCAAATATATGGCTAGGTCTCAGACTTCCCGACACATTCAACGCGTCCTGCCAGCAACCCAGCAGAGCCGTGCCAACTAGCATCAATGACTTGCCAAAATATTGAACACTTGGTAAACTGTTGGTTGAACAATTGGTAAATATCATAAAATCTTTTATACAGAAATAGAGATCACAGTAAATGGTCAAATACTTGCAATATTAAAATAACTCATATCTTATTTAACTTCAGTCCAAAAAGATTTTCCCAACAGTTTGTGATGATCCAAAATACACACAAAATAACTTATCTCTATAACTTATCTCTAATATTCAACGTCCAAAAAAGATTTCCCAACGCTGCCTTTGTAGCGCTCCCACGCGTTTCTCCTAAACAGGATTCTTCAGGGGAAAATTTTTTTTTCTCTTTATTCGTGTCTCAAACATCGCTAGCGAAGCCAGGCTAAAGTTGTGGAGAAAAGCTCCTGCTTCCCGTGGCTCCCAATTCGCAGCCTAGTGTCAGCATATACAAAAAATCATCCGCTGGCGAAGCCAGGCTAGAGTTGCGAAGAAAAGCTCCTGCTTCCCGTGGCTCCCTGCAAACAAACAAGAACAACATCCATCCCCCAGGCATTAACAGACATCAAAATGAAATAATATAATATGATCTTATACAGAACTAACATTCGTGTCCGAAGATAACGTCATCCACTAACCAATTCGCAGCCTACTGTCAGCATATATGAAAAATCATCCAGGAGATGCTGCCCACGTCTCCAGAGGCTCACCGCCCTTCTCCAAAAAACGCCGCGCATGCGGGCTTGCACTGGCTGGTAGATTTTATACCAGACAGGTGGATGCAATGACTACCTCCTACAGTCAAGTCAAACACGCTCTCCATTCGATCATGTTGTTTAAACCTGTTGGTTCTACCGATCTTAAAGTAAAAATCCATCTTTGTTCACGGAACAACAGAGTTTGTTCCCTCATTTTATTTCCTCTTCCAATGTGGACCTGTTCAATGACAAAACATTGAAAATCTTCAAAAGAATGACCCAAAGATAAACTATGCTGTACTATAGGGGCCTCTTTCGTTCTGCACTTCAGACGGCTTTTGTGCTCCCCCAACCGTAGCTGTAAAGGCCTTATAGTCTTGCCGATGTACAATAAATTACAGGGGCATTGCAAAGCATAAACGACGTAGGCAGAATCGCAGGACGTGGTGCCCCATAAGGTGTAAGTTGTATCGTAATAGGTGAAATGAATTCAGGGTTTTTCCGACGAATTCAGGGTTTTTCTGATGCGGTTGGCTTGCCTGACTATCCAAAATAATTATTTTGAGTTTGAAGGGGATATTTTTCAACAGGTGTCAGGCGTAGCAATGGGGGCCACCTGCGCCCCTTCCGTTGCCAATTTGTTCATGGGGGATTTTGAAGCTACCTGGTTGAGGGCTAACCCCTTCCAAACACATATACGGCTATGGTGCCGTTACATAGATGACATCTTTTTAGTATGGCAGGGGCTAGAGTTAGAGCTGCAGGATTTTCTCCTATGGTTAAATCATTTAGACCCTCATATACAATTTACTAGTAATAGTCATGCTCATGTCATTACATTTTTGGATGTACAGATTAATCGTCTGACTACAGGATGGAAAACTACAGTGTATAAAAAACCAACTGATCAGAACACCCTACTGCATTATGATAGCGCGCACCCTCGCAGTTTAAAAGATGGGCTACCTTTTTCTCAGTTTAACCGTTTTCGACGGAATTGTTCTCATGATGATGATTTTTTGATACAATCTCGAGAATTAAGGGCTAATTTTCATGACAGGGGGTACCCCGAGAGAGTCATCAATCAAGCCTACCACCGTGGTAAATATAACCACCGAGCACTTCTTTTAGATATCCGGCCAAAATTTCGATGTGATGACACCACTATAAATTTTATCACTAAGTTTTCCCCTTTAAGCCATCACATACAGAAAATTTTATGGAAGCATTCGAATGTGTTGCAAAATATGGGGGGCCTTTCAGGATGCCGTATCAGATGCGTGTGGCAGAGACAAGCCAATTTAAAAGAACTAGTCAGCCCAACACGGCTGCGTCCATCTTCATTTTCTTCAACCTCCTCTAGTGAACGGAGGGGTCATTTCCCTTGTGGTCACTGTAGTATGTGTACCATGAATTTACAGATTGATTGTTTCACCTTTCGCGGCTCTTTTAAGCCCACCGGGGCTGATGGGAAACTCTCCCTTCGTGGCTCTGAAAGCCGGAGCGGAGAGGGAGCTGATGCTGCAGGGAGGGAGGGCTTTGCCGGTCGGGGGGGGGCCGCGGGACACTCGATTCTGCCACTGCAGCAGCAGCAGCCAGCTTTTTTTTTTTTTCATTTTAAATTTTCCCTGGGCTGATGGGGGGGAAGGGGGTTATGACTGGTAATGGGCTGTGGGCTGATGGGGGGGGTTAGGACTTGAGGTGGGCTGATGGTGTTAGGACTGGTAATGGTCTATGAGGGGGCTAAGACTGGATATGGGCTTATGGGGTGGTTAGGACTGGAAGTGGGCTGATGGGGGGGGTTAGGACTGGTAGTGGGCTATGGGGGGCTAGGACTGGAAATGGGCTGATGGGGGGGGTTAGGACTGGAGGTGAGCTGATGGGGAGGTTAGGACTGGAAATGGGCTGATGGGGGTTAGGACTGGTAATGAGCTGGGGGGGTTGCTAGGACTGGAAATAGCTGATGGGGAGGGGGGCTTGGAATGGAAATGGGCTGAGTTGGGGGGTTAGGACTGGAAATGGGCTGATGGGGGGGGTTAGGACTGGTAATGGGCTATGGGGGGGCTAGGACTGGTAATGAGCTGGGGGGGTTGCTAGGACTGGAAATAGCTAATGGGAAGGGGTGCTTGGAATGGAAATGGGCTGAGTTGAGGGGAGCTAAGATTGGAAATGGGCTGTTGTGGGTGCTTGGATCGAAATGGACTCATGGAGGGGCTAGAACTGGAAGTAGGCTCATGGGGGGCTTGGATTGGAAATGGACTGAGTGGAGGGCAGCTAAGATTTGACATGGGCTGATGGGTCTAGGAAATGACTAGAAATGGGCTGATGGGGCGGCTGGGATTGGAAATGAATTGATGGAGGGACTCAGGACTGGAAATGGGCTGATGGGGGCTAGGACTGGAAATGGGTGGATGTGGGGACTAGAAAGGAGTGGATGCTGGGTGGGGCTGGAACTAGAAAGGAGCTGATGTTGGGGGAGGATTAGAATGAGATGGGGCTGGGAGAGTGAAATAAAGAGGGGAAAAATATTTTGTGTGGGAGGGAAGAAAAATCTACAATTGGCCGGGTATTGGGAGAGTAAGTGAGGATGGAGGGGTAAAATTTGAGTGGATGAAATAGGAATGAGGAAGGAGCAAAAGGAGAAAGATTAGTATGTTAAAGCAGATGTATAGAGAGAATGGAAAAAAACTAGGAGAGAGAAGAAAGGGCAAATGGACAGCAGATGATGGAGAGTTAGCAGAAGACACGAAGAAACCAGAAGAAAGTGGCTGGAGCAATTGCAACTGAAAAAAAATGCACAAAAGGTAGAAAGATATCTCTTTATTTTGAATTTATTAACTGGAATTTATCAGCTCTGGGAAATGTGCATTATTACCGTCTGCGCTTTGTTTAGTACAAGAGGAAATTAATTTATAGTTTTATTTGTACAGTGTTGTTGTACATTCCAAGTTTGGCTTTTGGGGTTCCCAGTTTATGTTTAAATTTGTTTATTAAGTCGAAATCCAAAAGGGTAAACAGTTTTTGAGTCATAATACAACTTATTTTGGTCCCCTTAAAAACAACCACCCTATCCCTCCCCCCAAATAAACATTATCATATACAATTTCACCATATGCTAGCAACCACCACCCACTGGATGATACAATAGCCAGCAGTGCAGCATCACAATAACAGTGAGACAACGAAAGAATGAAGACTTAGAGACTCATTGACTCGGAGGGCCAGGAAGGAACCCAAGGTATACGAAGGTCAAGACCCCCCCCCTTTCCTAGACCCCGACCACCCCCCACCTATAACTGACCAGGTAAAACAGGCACCTTAATAAACATAGTTAACATAAGTAAACATAATTAACATAAGTAAACATAAGGAGGGGGAACACCTGGCAGCATAAAGGAAAGGCATACATAACCCTACTCAAGTGATATTTATCAACATGTAATGAGCCGCCCCGAACCACCGCTTACCCCCCCCCCCCCAACCTCACCAATTCCCTTTAAGACATCCCTTACAGTGGTAAGGAAAGTTATTCCCCCCCAATACAGTACAGTAATCCCACCCCCCCACGAACTTCCCCTCCCACCCCCTCTACTCAACCCACCACCCACCATCTGACCCCCCCCACCCACCCAGCCACCCATCGACACTGAAGCAGACAATCACACATACATACATACTCAACCAAACTCGTAGATATTCATAAACACCTCCCTATATAGACTTGTATGTCCCGAGTGGAAGAATAAGACCCTGAAGAGGAGTAGTAGGAAGAAAGAGAAGGAAGGAGATAAGGAGGAGCTTTCTACCCACCCACTTAATACCCTCTTAGAATTCGGTGGCGAGTTCTACCTGGCAGAGACTGTAGATGTGGGCCCCAGCCCTCCAAAAATCGCCCCCAGCGCTGTGGATGACCACCCACCCTACGCCTCTCCATCACCAGCACCATGTGTAACTTATTTCTCCATTCCCCATAAGTTGGACCACGACCATCCACCCACCTTTGTAATATAGTCATTCGAGCAGTCACCAACACCAGGCGAATCCAGTGCCATACGACACACCCAACGTTCTCCGCAAAGGACTCTTGCCAAATATCCAAGACCACACTCGCTGCTGAGAGCCCCAAACGCATCTGCACACATCCCTCCAGATAGGCCAGTACGTTTCCCCAAAAAACCTTAACCTGTGGACACAACCAAAACATATGCCCTAAATTGGCTCTATCCCCTCCACAGCGAGGACAACAATGTGACCCACCAATTCCCGCTTTCCACACCTGAATGGGAGCAAAGTAAAGCCTGCGGAGCAACTTGTATTGCATGTCTCTATGCGCAACCACTACACTCAACTTCGGGATGCCCGCCAGACCCTTCAGAACCCCCTCCCCTTCTATTGCTTCCCCCAAATCCCGAGTCCAGGCATCCGCCAAATCATCTATCCGGATTGGCGGTATGGACTCCCACAACATTTTATGGAACCATGTCACACCTCCCCCCCTCACTCCTCCCATCAACGCCTCTTCTATACCTGTATTAACCTCCCCTCGCAAGGCCTCCGACGGAAGACTGTTGATATAGCTGCATATCTGAGCATAGGGAAATACATCTTTCCCCGTTAAAGGGTACTGCATCCGGAGAGCGGCAAACGACTCTATCCTACCCTCTACCATAACCAAGTGTTCTAAGTTAGCTATGCCAAGCTGATGCCACCAAACAAAACTCACCCCAGTCATTCCGGGTTGAAACTCCTCGTTGCCTCGGATCGGAAGATAGGGAGAGCAATTGGCCCTGATCGCCCTACTCTTGCAAAGGTACTTCCAAGCTCTACGTACCGGATCTAAAAGTACCTCGCGGATGACCCGATCAATCCCTGGAAGCGATTTTGCGTGCAAAATATATCGCAGCTGTAAGGGTCTCACCAGCTCCCGGAGCAGAGGCAGGGGAGTATGTACATCCATTTCCCATAGCCAGTCCCGGGCATGACATAGGAGGCAGGCCATATTGTATTTTTTAACATCTGGAAGACCCATTCCCCCTTGGGCCCAAGGCTGCCGCAGGATCCCCAGTCCCACTCTGGGTCGCCTACCCCGCCAAAGAAACTTATTAATCAACCCATCCATCTTACGGATATCTGCACGCTTTAACAGTATGGGCAATGTCTGAAGTACGTAAAGCAACTTGGGAAACAACGTCATCTTATATAGAGCAATGCGACCCCCCAAAGACAACGGTAGATCCCTCCATCTATCCACCTTGTCCGACAATTCACCAAGATACTTTTTAACATTAAGATTGTAAAGATCCATTAAGTCTGTAGGTAAATAAACTCCCAAATACTTGAAATGTCCATCCGCCCACCTTAGCGGAAAGTCACCCCTCCAACTCCAGGAGAACCGCTGGCCCACCAAGAGCGCCTCTGACTTGTCTAAATTCAGGCGTAGACCCGAAGGCCTCCCATAAACCTTAGAGTTCCAGCAAAAAGGGTAGTCCCTCCTGCGGCTCCGCCAAGTGAACAAGCAGATCATCCGCAAATGCAGCCACTCGAAATTCGCCTTCGCCCACAGGTATACCCCGAAACGTGGTGGAGGACCGAATCCGAATTAACAGAGGCTCCAACGTCAGCACAAACAGCAGTGGGGATAAAGGGCATCCCTGACGCGTCCCTTTCTGGATGCTAAACTCAGAGGTCAGGTTCCCATTTATCATAATTGCTCCCTTCGGATCAAGAAGGGGATCTCTACCAGGCTTCGGTAAAATAGTAACCACAGCTTTATTTGCTTTATAAGGAAATCGGCCTTTGCGTACCAGGTCTTCAAAATATTCCAGCAAAGGGACCGCTACCTTATTTCCCATCAGTTTATAAAATTCCCCCCGTAGTCCATCGATTCCCGGGGCGCGCCCTCCCTTTAGCTGCTTAATCCCCAACTGCACCTCCTGCACCGAGATAGGCTGGTTGAGAACCTGTAAATTCTCTTCTAACAATTTGGGCAATTTGCAACCCTGCAAAAATTCCTGACCATCCTCCAGCCGTGCTCCACCTTCTCCACCATACAGATGCTGAAAAAAATTGCAAAAAACCTGTTCAATATCTACCCGCTCCATCTTAAGAGACCCATCAGGGTGCCGGATCACCCCTATCTGCCTGGAACCCCCCTCCGACTTAATTAAAGAGGACATCAGCTTGCCCGCCCGATTGCCATGTTGGTACAACTGGTATCTATAATACATCAATGATTTCTGGGCGCGCTGATGAAGTAACATTTCCAGCTCCGTTTGTAGCTCTTGCATTTTTATCTGATTCCCCCTGTTCCTATTCGACGCTAGCCTCCGCCGTGCCTTCCCCAACTCCCGTTCTAATTGTAAAATTTGCCGGTTCAACCGTTTTCGTTTGGAGCTATAATAACTAATAATCTCTCCACGGATCACGGCCTTACCCGCCTCCCAGAACAGAGCTGGAGTGATCTCAGGCTGATCATTAGCTTCCGCATATATCTCCCATCTTTCCCGAAGATACTTTTCAAAATGAACATCCCCAGTAAGCTCCAAGGGGTATCGCCATAACTTGTTTCTGCCTTGTGCTCTCCTCCCAAGCTCTATGGTCACCATCGCATGGTCTGATATAACTGAAGGACCCACCCCCGCCCCAAATATCCGACTGAACAACGTTTCAGATATCAAAAAATAATCGATACGCGACCATGTGCCGTGCACCCTGGACATATGGGTATATTCCCGGTCCCCGGGATGCAGCACCTTCAGATATCCAGCAAATTATTGCCATCACACATCCCCAAGATCATCTTCGCGCTCCTCCGATCCCTGTTCCCGGATGTTTCTGATTTATCCATATGCTCATTCAGTACGGAATTGAAGTCCCCACCCATAATGATCTGATAGCCAGTAGTATTGATCACCAAGTGGGCCACCTGCTGGTAGAAGCGGGCTTCATACTCATTCGGTGCATACACCGAACATAAGACCACCTTTAGGCCATCCAAGGTACCCCAGACAAAAACATACCTCCCATCCACATTGGATTCAACTCTCTCCTCCACCCATCTCAATTGTTTTGCAACCAATATAGCTACACCCCGTTTTTTCCCCAGTGCGGGCGCCCCATACACCGTACCTATCTGCCCTTTACACAATTTCGCATGCTCTGCTTTGGATTGATGGGTCTCTTGAAGCATCGCAATGTCAATCCGCTGTCGACTCAATTGTTGCAATACTTTATATCTTTTTATAGGAGAGCCCAGCCCACATACGTTCCATGAAGCAATCCTAATATGATTATCCATCCCTTAATCTCCCCGTAGTACTCCAACGATGATCCCAATCCCAAATTAGAAGCAGTGGCCCCCCCAGCCTAGGACCCCCCCTCTCCACGACACCCATGTCTAACTCAAACACACCACCAAACCAATGGTCTCGAATCACAATCTCTGCTCCGAGTGTACAGCCTCTGCTCAGTGTCCACCCCTCCCCCCAACCCCCCCTGCCCTCTGTCCCCAAATCTCTCAACCCCCCTATCCTCCTATTCCACATCCTCTAATCCCAGTCTAGAGGCCCCTCCGCACTTCCGGGACACACAGAGCCCCCCCCTCCCCAGCTACCCCTCCCACGCTTCCCCCTCCACCACCAACAACACGGCAACCCATAAGCCCCATGCCTTACAGTACTCATATGCACATCCAACATCTCATTCGTCCCACATATAACTCATATATCCACCCCACCCCCAACAAAGCTCCAAAACAATTCACCACAGCCCCGAGTCTCAAAGTCTCACATCAAAAGTACCCAAAAACATAAAAAGTTTACCCCCCCACACAACAAAGCGACAGCCAACCGGCCACTACATCCCCCATTTAAGAGGGCCATAGCAATTCGTCACCCCCTAGCATTCCCCTTTAACCCACCTCCCTCATCCCATCCCAAGGTCTAATAACCCCTTGCAGATAACAAAACAGAATACTGTAACAAACATTTTCAAACAACATTGATAGTCTTTAGGATCATCATAACCGTTTGCCAGGACACAGGGCCTCCATACGGTCTGAAGAATAAGTAGGGCAGTCACTGTTCTCCGCCCCGGCCCCATGTCCAATAGTGTCCACTGCACGTACAGAGTACGGGTCGGTCCTGCAGCCAACCTTGGCTCAGCGCTCACCAAAGCAGGTAAAAAACGGCGACATCATCCGCGCTGTTGGCAATACACCAGGGCTTCCTCCGGAGTCGAAAACAGACGCTGTACCCCATCACAGTCCACTTTCAGTCGTGCAGGATAGGCCAACGTGAAGCGGAAGCCCTTCTCCACCAGCAAGTCACAGACTTCTTTATAGGCCTTCCTGCGCAGCGAAACCCCCGCAGAGTAATCTTGAAAAATTAAAACGTTAACGCCATTTCCATTTCTGCGCTGCTGTCGGGCCGCCCGCAAAACTCCTTCCTTCTGAGCAGCATTAAGGAACCGGGCGATGACTGCCCTCGGCCTGTTGTCCCCAGCACGGTATGGCCCCAAGCGATGATCTCTTTCCAGGACGATCGCCCCCAGCTCCTCGTCTACCGGCAAATGCTCAGGGATCCACTTCTCCAGATAGCGTCTCAGGTCAATCTCCTTCACCGATTCTGCAATGCCTATGAACCGTAAGTTATTTCTACGGCTCCGGTTCTCCAGATCCTCTATCTTGTCTGCCTGCTTTATCAACAACTCCTCCAACTTTTGGATCCGAACAGAGGCCTGAGTATGGCCGTCCTCCAGCTTGCTTATGTGCTGCTCGGCCTGTTCCACGCGCCCATTGAAGTCAGTGACGGCTTGTGCCACGGCATTCATTTGGGCTGCCAGACCCCCTAAGCGGTCTTCCAGCGCCGATACTACCGCCCGGGAGACCTCTGCTACCACCGAGCCTTGTGCAGTTAGGGTCTGGCCCTCCACTCCATTCTCCGCCATCTTGGCATCCGCTCCTCGAGGCTTCTCCTTCTTAGCAGATTTCGTTGCCATGGCCTCTGCTGACCCAATATCGGCACCGCTGCTGCCCCTTCGATCTCAGTACTACTTGGTCTCCCCCAAAATACGTCTTGCAGTGGAAATTCAGTAAATTAAAGTTGACGGGGAAGGAGCAGGCTCCGGAGCTAAGAAAGACGCGTCTTCCCTAGCCCACCATGCCACCGGAAGTCCTTGGGGTTCCCAGTTTAATTATTGTCTTCCTATTTCTAATTTGTGATTCCTTGTTCTTTGTTTGGTGATGGTCTATGTTCTGCATGTGTAACTAAGCTGAGGGATTCTGTTTATGTAATTCCTGTTTGACATTGCCACTTGTTCTCTTTCCCCAGTAGGTCATGTATTGTTATGCTCTGAAATGTATTGGTTTAATATTTGCAGTGTTGCCTTTTGATAGGTAGGGTCTGGTACTTTGTTAGTCCTGGTAGTGCTGTTACGATATGGCGGGTTTGCTATGGGTTCTAAATGGGCAGTGTTTGTAGTAGTTTCTAATGTGCCTGGCGGTTGGCACTGAATTATAGTAATGTAGAAATCTTTTATTCTTTCTTTATCCATACACTCATTAAGAGGCATGTTTGCTAAAAGTTAGTGTATGTTAACATTATGCAAATATTTATGCAAATGAGGTCCCTTATGCAAATGAGGCCCCGCACCAAGTCTTCGCACATGGTCCCGCACCCCCCTTGTTCCTCCCCTGGTCCTAACTGTAGCTTCTGCTGTGGAATACATTTTGATACACTTCTGCTCAAAACTCTTTCTGTGCAAGGCAGAGACTGCAGGCAGAAGTCAGGCTTGAAATTCTTTGTTTTCTCAGCTTTCAAGTCCTCCTTTGCCCCAGACACAGCCCTATGGCTTTAGTGTGAATGCCGCTAGCAAGGCCAGTATGTTTTGTTTTCTTTGCAATCTTACCCTGGCCACAGCCAGATATGAATCTCTGCCTTAGAATCCTAAAACCTGCACCAACATGCCTTCCTAACCCTCTGAAAATTGGAGCTAAAATGCTTGTCTGATCTTTGTGTGTTGCAGCCCTGCTGTAACGTCATCATAGTAACATAGTAAATGACAGCAGATAAAGACTAGTATAGTCCATCTAGTCTGCCCAGTAAGATGGCAAGAGTTAGCTGCACCTGCCGCTCCGTGCAGGTCACCCCTCCCCATGTCTTTGTTTAGGAGTGAACCCACCGCTCCGTGTAGGGACACCCCTGTTTGTTGAGAAATTAGATAGTTATGTTTATTTTGATTTTATCCTGTTGCTGTAAAGGGATACACTGTGTCTGTCCCATGCCATTTTGAATTCTGTCACTGTATTTGCCCCCACCACTTCCATCAGGAGGGCATTCCAAGCATCCACCACCCTTTTAGTAAAAAAGTATTTCCTGACATTGCCTTTCAATTTACCCCCTTGCAGCTTCATGTTATGCCCTCTAATTTTACAGCGTCCCCGTCTTTGGAAGGGGTTTGTTTGTTCATTAATTCTCTAAGTATTTAAAGGTCTGAATCATATCTCCCGTATCCCTCCTGTCCTCCAGAGTGTACATATTTAGGTCTTCAAATCTCTACTCATAAGGCTTCTGACGCAGGCTCCAAATCATTTTGGTCGCCTTCCTCTGAACTGTTTCCAGTCTTTTTACATCCTTTGTGAGATATGGTCTCCAAAACTGAACACAGCTATGGGATCTGTAGAAGTCAGACAGGAATAGATTTCTCTGCCTGTCAAGCAGTTGAAGCAGGATTGGTTGCAGTGCCTCAGTCTGGCTGCTGGTGACAGCTACTTGACCCCTCCTCCTCCCATATTTGCTCCAGTGAGTCTGGATGTGTGTGTGCACACATGATGAAAATAAAGTTCATGTATGGTGATTCATGAAAATGTACAGAGCATGTGCACTCTATTAGTTGATGCTGAGATGATCCAAAAAATTGACAGTTTTCATCGATTTTTACCTTTCATACAAAACCAGTACATATGTTGAACAGGCAGGGTTTTTTTTTTGTTTTGTTTTTTTTTTTAAATTTTGTGCACATTCATCTTAAATGTGTGCCTTCTTTGCATGCAAAAACTTTATTGCATGTGCAAGTCTATTGTACAGTGCCTTGTGAAAGTATTCATCCCCTCACTGTTTGTCCTGTTTTGTCGCATTACAACCTTAGGACCATCCACCCTAAACAAGGTCTGGTGTTATGACTCTACTGTCCAGCCTGCTATTACTTCTCCCTCTTGCATATTCCAAGTTCATTTCCCCGTTTAACATTTAATGTTTTAGCCACCTGTTCTTTATACCTGTATATTACCTGTTCCATGGTTCTCAGTTCTATGTAAATTGTTTTACTGTTTCACGTTATATGTAAACCGCACTGATTTTAAAGAGTGTGGTGTATGAAAGCAAATAAATAAAATGGAGATTTGGGGGTTAGCACATTGTGATTTACACAACATGCCTACCACTTTGAAGGTGCAAAATATCTTTTATTATGACACAAACAATAAGACAGACAAAAAAAGAATACCAGAAATTATGTGTGCATAGGTATTATCCCCCCCCCCCCTCCCCAAGTCAATACTTTGTAGAGCCACCTTTTGCTACAATTACAGTTGCAAGTCTCTTGGGGTATGTCTGTATTAGCTTAGCACATCTAGCCGCTGGGATTTTCACCCATTCTTCAAGGCAAAACTGTTCCAACTTCAAGTTAGATAGGGATTGCGTGGGTGTACAGCAATCTTCAAGTCATGCCACAGAGTCTCAATTGAATTGAGGTCTGGGCTTTGACTAGGCCTTTCCAAGACATTTAAAAGTTTCCCTTTAAACCACTCCTGTGTAACTTTAGCAGTATGTTTAGGATCATTGTTCTGCGGGAAGGTGAACCTTCGTCCCAGTCTCAAATCTCTGGCAGACTGAAACAGGTTTTCCTCAAGAATTGCCCTGTATTTAGTGCCATCCATTGTTCCTTTTATCCTGACCAGTTTTCCTGTCCCTGCTGATAAAAAACATCCCCACAGCATGATGCTGCCATCATCATGTTTCACTGTGGGAATGGTGTTCTCGGGGTGATGAGAAGTGTTGGGTTTGTGCCACACATGGGGTTTCCCATGATGGTCAAAAAGTTTTTCATCTTTTCTGACCAGAGAACCTTCTTCCATGTGTTTGGGATGTCCGCCACATGCTGTTGTACAAACTCCAAATGTGTTTTCTTATTTCTTTCTTTAAGCAATGGCTTTTTCCTGCCCACTCTTCCATAAAGCCCCACTCTGTGGCGTATACGGCTTAAAGTAGTCCTATGGACAGATACTCCCATCTCCACTATAGATCTTTGCAGCTCCTTCAGTGTTATCCTTGGTGTCTTTGTGGCATCTTTGATTAATGCCCTCCTTGCCCGCTCTGAGAGTTTTGGTGGGCAGTCTTCTCTTGTCAGGTTTGTAGTGGTGCCATATTCTTTCCATTTTGTTATAATGGATTTAATGGTGCTCCATGGGATATTCAGAATTCTCCAGGAACAAGCAGGAAGTCTGTCTTCATATATGGGTGAAGTTGGCGCCGATGGAGCCCCACGGAAGCATCTCCCCAGTTTTCAAAGAAAGCTTTTGGGAGATGCCACCACTCATGCATGGTCCCCTTCCTGCCCAAGGGTGAACATAAGATATGCCATACTGGGTCAGACCAAGGTCCATCAAGCCCAGTATTCTGTTTCCAACAGTGGCCAATCTAGGTCATATGTACCTAGCAGTTTCCCCAAGGGACACAGGTTCCACAATGCTTGTATTGGTTCAAGCATTGATATCCTGGGTCCCTTCTTAATAATGGCTTATGGACCTTTCCTCCAGGAACTTGTCCAAACCTTTTTTAAACTCAGCTACACTAACAGCCTTTACTACATCCTCCGGTAACAAATTCCAGAGTTTGATTACACGTTGAGTGAAAAAATATTTTCTTTTATTAGTCTTAAATAGTTTACCCTGTAGCTTCATTGCATGTCCCCTAGTCTTTCTATATTCTGATAAGGTAAACAATCGATCTACGTTTACCCGTTCCACTCCGCTCATTAATTTATAGACTTCTATCATATCTCCCCTCAGCCGTCTCTTTTCCAGGTTAAAGAGCCCTAACCTTTTTAGCCTTTCTTCATAGGAGTATCCTTCCATCCCCTTTACCATTTTGGTGGCTCTTCTCTGAACCTTTTCTAATAACTCTATATCCTTTTTAAGATACGGCGACCAGAATTGCACACAATATTCAAGGTGCGGTCTCACCATGGAACGATATAGAGGCATTATAATATCCTTTGTTTTATTTTCCATTCCTTTCCTTATCATACCTAGCATTCTATTTGCTCTCTTGGCCGCCGCTGCACACTGGGCCGAGGGTTTTAACATGGTATCCACAATGACGCCTAAATCTTTTTCCTGGGTGGTGGTTCCTAATGTGGAACCTTGCATCGTGTAACCATAGTTTGGGTTGTTCTTCCCTAGGTGCATAACCTTGCACTTGTCCACATTAAATTTCATCTGCCATTTTGATGCCCAGTCTTCCAATTTATCAAGATCCTCTTGCAATTTTCCACAATCCTCTTGGGTTTTAACAACTTTAAATAGTTTTGTGTCATCTGCAAATTTGATAACCTCACTCGTTATTCCACTTTCCAGGTCATTTATGAATATGTCAAAAAGCAGCGGACCCAGCACAGATCCCTGGGGGGGGGTACACCACTATTCACCTTTCTCCATTGGGAAAATTGGCCATTTAGCCCTACCCTCTGCTTTCTATCTTTTAACCAGTTCCTGATCCACAATAGTACACTGCCTCCTATCCCATGACTCTTTAGTTTTGCCAAAAGTCTCTCCTGAGGGACCTTGTCAAAGGCTTTCTGAAAGTCCAGATACACAATATCAACCGACTCACCTTTGTCCACCTGATTATTCACTCCTTCAAAAAAACATAACAGATTAGTAAGACAAGATCTTCCTTGTCTAAAGCCATGTTGGCTGTCTCTCATTAGTTCATGACTATCTACATGCTGAGTAATTTTATTCTTTATGATGGTTTCTATCATTTTTCCTGGTATTGACGTCAGGCTCACCGGTCTGTAGTTTCCCGGATCACCCCTGGAACCCTTTTTAAAAATTGGTGTTACATTGGCGATCCTCCAATCTTCAGGTATTAGAGATGATTTTAATGATAGTGCCATCTTACTCAGTCAACCTTTTTCCGTGGAGCCCTACAGACATCCATTGTCTTCCCTGGAAAAAAGTTGATTTTCTCATATAGTAAGTGCACTTCCTTTTCCGGTTAGTACCGGTCCCTTTCCCGCCTCTGAGCCCCATTGCCTCTGCTTCAAGTCTTCAAACCATTTTTTTCTTTTTCTTCAGTGCGGTTTCATGCCTTTTGGAACCGCTGGCCGCATCGAAGGTTGCCTATTTGTCCCAATGGCCAGTGGGTTCAAAAAGTGTGATCAGTGCAGAAAGAACATGTACCTAACTGATATACACGACTGCTGCCTCCGGTGTATAGGTGCTGACCATGACCCAGAAGGCGGCGCCCTGTGCAAAAAGATGTCCGCTAAGGCCATCCAAAGTTGTTGGCAGAAGCAGGATGACATCTTCCACAGCTCAGCTTTGACCCCGGTGTCCCCAGTAACCTTTCGCTCTAAGGCCCCGTGGCGCCCGATCGTGTCCGTGGACACTCCAGCAACGGTTCTCCCCCCTTGAGGACGTCATCCTGGGAATCGGACACACATGGAAGTCCCGTGCTAGGTCCCAGAGACCCCCAGAGGGTATCCATGGAGTCTGAGCGGGTGTGGCCAGCAAAGGTGCCCAGAAGTACACCGAGGTCTCTGTCAAGGGATCACAGACCTCCGAGGCCTGTCCCATCGAAGATTCCCTCTCCTCACTGATGCTGGATCCGGTCACTCTGGCGTCCTCATTGAAGGCTGCAACTCCTGAGTGGGAAGCCAGGATGATGGCGTTGGAACGCAGTGTCACTGCCTTCCTTGCCTCTCAGCAAGAGTCGATGCCCGGCTCCTCCAGTGCTCACGCAGAGACTGCAGGGAACTCAATGTTGAGGACTCCCTGGGCCACCGATACGATCCTTGAGAGCCCTGGGCCTCAAGCCGATCCTCGGTGAGGGTCTCAGTCCTGCTCCTGGTCCTCAGGAGCGAGATCCTCCCTGGCAAACGCTTGTGGCTCTGGCCAAGCAACAGCTGTGGGTCATCGAAGACTCGATCCAAGCCCGACGCCTCAGGAGCCATCAGGCCTCAAGTCCTTTATGGACTACTTAGACTAGGAGTATGAGGATGAGACTTCCCCAGAGATGAATAAACACCATTATCTCCCCTCGGATCCATCTTCCCCGGCATTGAGACGCCAGACCCCTCCCGAGGACAATCTCATTCCTCGAGTTTGTCCAGGACATGGCGAAGGCCTTATCTCTCACGACAGAGTCTGAGGAGGACCCCCGCATGGAGAAGCTTGAAATCCTCCAGCATGAGGCTCCCCCGAGGGAGGCCCTGTCCCCCACCTAAGGAGACCCTGACAGTCTCCTGTCCCCACCTTCGGATGTGGGCGACATCGATAGTTAGCCATTGCCTGGACACCATGTACTGGGTCCAATGGGGCCCCAGCTTCCAGAAGGTGCAGCTTCCTCACACCTCTATGGTGGTGGAGTCAACCATGTGCCGGCAGAAAAGCCCGAAGACTAACTCTTCCGTGTCCCCGGGCAGGGAGTACCACGCCATCGATGCCCTTGGATGCAAATGCTACCAAGGTTTGGTGCTGGGCTGCCAAATACAAGCATATTGGCTGTATATCGGCATGTATCTCTGAGACCTAGCAAAAGAATTCGCAGGTTTCTCGGTAGGTCTCAGTGGAGATCACCTCCAGCGATTTCAAACCCTCACGAAGTGCGTTTGAGAGTGCTCAAAGTACATTCTCGAGCCACCTACGATGGCTTTGAGTCTAATGCGAAGGTGTCCACCGCAGGCATCAGTGCCCAATGCCAGGCCTGGCTCTAGGCATCTGACCTCGAGCAGTGGGTCCAGGAGAAACTCCTTGATGTCCCCTGCCTCAGTGAAAACTTCTTCGGCAAACCGATGAAGGATAAGTCGGCGGAGATCGAGACAGAGTTTGTCACCAGGACTCTGGTCTCCAGGAAGACCTCCACCCTCCCCAAGAAAAAAAACGTTGGGGAAAAGGCCTCCCTTAAATAGGAAAGACCATCCTTACCGAGACTATCCCCAATGTCAGGCCCCCCAGATGTCACAGCATGGTCACCACATCAAAGGAGCGGGCCAGGGCCAATGCAAGCTTAAGGGCTTTAAGCTCCAAACACCAATTTCTGCCCAGCTGGGTCGGTTTTTTGTCTCCCTGAACATAGCCTCTCCACCCATGGGGGAGCAGCTGCCAACAGGGGGGCATCTGATTCATTTGGCCTGCTATCACCACCGACACCTGGGCACTTCAAGTGGTCAGAGAAGGCTACCTCCTTCACCTGGACCAGATGCCTCCCCCTTTCTTTCTAGGAGAGCCCCTTTGAACTCCCCTGCATCAGGCCCTGCTACTGCAGGAACTCGCAGGCCTTCTCAGGGACAGGGCCGTGGAGCCAGTACCCCACCACCTTAGAGGGAAAAGGTTCTACTCCAAGTACTTTCTGGTCCCAAAAAGAACAGGGGGCCTAAGGCCTATCCTAGACTAGCGAACCCTGAACACGTTCCTGGTGCTGGAGAAGTTCAAAATGCTCTCCCTTGGAGCATTGCTGCCCTATCTCAGCCGGGAGATTGGCTATGCTCCGTGGACCTAAAGGATGCTTATACCCACATCGTTATTCATCCCAGTCACAGGCAGTACCTGAGGTTCATGGTCGGGGGTGACCATACCAGTACAGGGTACTACCCTTCGGCCTGGCCTCCGCACCAAGAGTCTTCACCAAATGCCTGGCAGTGGTAGCCACCTACCTCTGGCTCCAAGGGGCCTTCATCTTCCCGTACCTGGACAACTGGCTCATGAAAGGGGACATGGCCACCAAGATGCGACAACCACAGCCCGCACTATCAAGGTCCCGCAGCATTTGGGGTTTGTGATAAACCACCCCAATCTCACCTCACTCCTACACAGGATCTGGAGTTCATAGGAGTTCATCTGGACACTCTCCAGGCCAGGACCTTCCTCCCCCTGGACAGGGCGGATCGCCTTGGGGCACTGGCCACCGAGGTGCAGCACCATCATGCAGTATCAGCGCAGTCCATGCTCTGCCTTCTAGGCCACATGGCATCCACAGTCCATGTAGTCCACAACACCCATGTCCACATGCTGGCAGCTCAGTGGTGTCTCCACTCACAGTGGACACAAGCCACGGGTAGGCTCCAGGACAGGGTCTCAATGTCCCATCAACTAGCAGTCTTGCTTGATTACTGTCAGGGTGCACAGCACCTGCAGAAGAGCATGCCCTTCCAGCCCCCAAACCCCCAGATGGTCCTCACCATAGAGGCATTCCTACTGGGCTGGGGCGCCCACTGGGAGGAACTGTGCACGCAGGGCAACTGGAGAGCCAGCAGCAGTCCAATCTGCTAGAGCTCAGAGCCATTTTTCTGGCGATCAAGGCCTTCCAGCACCGCCTGTGGAACCAGTCGGTGTAGTCCAAACAGACAACCAGGTCGCGATGTTCTACCTGAACAAGCAGGGGGGCACAGGGTCTCACTGCCTCTGCCAGGAGGCAGTAGTCCTCTGCTCATACGCGATCAGCTGGGAACTGCTTCTCAGAGCAGTATACCTTCCGGGCCAAGACCCCAATGCCCTAGTGGACAGGCCAAGCAGGGTCTCCAGCTACACAAATGGCACCTAGATCCTAGGGTGGCACAGCGGCTGTTCCAACTCTGGGGAACCCCAAGTCTGGACCTCTTTGCCAACCCTAGCCAGTGCTCAGCTGCCCACTTCTGCTGTCCCCAACCGCATCAGTCCTGGATAGTGGCGGACGCCTTCCTCATCTCGTGGTCGGAGGGCCTTCTGTATGTCTTCCCTCCCACGCCACTAATCGCCCAGATCCTCTTCAAGGTCCTGGTGAACAAGGCCTCCATGATCCTAGTGGCCCCACAATGGCCCAGGCAGCCTTGGTTTCCACTGTTCGGCTTCTCGATGGAGCTCCTGGTCCCTTTGGGGAATGCCCCAAGGCTACTGACCCAGGAGGAGGGCTCGCTCCTTCACCCCAACCTGGGGTCCCTGTCATTAACAGCATGACTGCTGAGCGGGTCGCCTTAGCACCATTCTACCTCCCAAGGGAGTGGAGGAAGTCCTCCTGGCCTCTCGTAAGAACGCCACGAGAAGGGCCTACACCTTCAAGTGGTGCAGATTCTCAGTATGGTGTGTGGAGCAATGGGTAGACTTGTTCTCTTGCCAGGGGCACATGGTGCTGTAGTACTTGCTTCATCTTTCACAGACCAGCCTCAAATCCATCTCCGTCAGGGTGCCCCTGAGTGCACTTTCAGTGCACCATCACTCCGTAAAGGGAAAACCTCTTTCTGTGTAGCTCCTCATTACCCGCTTTATGCAGGGCTTACTGTACTCTAATCCTCCATTATGCCCACCCCCGGTGGAATGGGATCTCAATGTGGTTCTGACATAGCTGGAGTGGAGGAATAGCCTAATGGTTAAGAACACTGGCTCTGGGAACCCAGAGACCAGGGTTCGATTCCCACTAGCACTCCTTGGGCAAGTCACCTAACCCTCCATTGCCTCAGAAAAATCCAAGTTATCAATGTCCCTACTTAATGTATATTACCAAGTTTTAAGTTTCAATGTAAACCGCTTTGATTGAAATGATAAAGCGATATGTAAAACCTGTTAAATAAAATAAATAGGTAAAAAATAGCTCACTAAGCCGCCTTTCGAATCTCTGGCTACCTGCCATTTGCATTATCTATCCTGGAAGGTCCACAGAATTGGCAAGCTTCAGGCCTTGGTGGCCGAGCCACCTTACACCAGGTTCTACAAGAATAGGGTCATGGTTCGCACCCATCCTAAATTCCTTCCAAAGGTGATATCCGTCTTCCACCTTAATCCGGGAGGTGGTACTCCCCACCTTCTTTCCACTTCCCCACACCGACAAGGTGGTGGTCATTCTCCACACTCTGGATTGTAAGAGGGCCCTGTCCTCCTACCTGCAACTTACTGAGGGCCACCGCAAAGCCTTGCAGCTTTTCATTTCATACAAGCCCAGTCGACTGAGGGAGGCTGTTATCAAGCGGACCCTGTCCACCTGGGTGGGGGACTGCATCACCTTGGCCCAAGAACAGGCTGAGCTCTCATTGGAGCGCTGGGTCATGGCGCAGAACATCAGGGCTATGGCGCACAATGTCAGGGCATATCAGTTGCAAGCCTATGCTCTTTCCCTATGGCAATCATCTGCCAGGCCGCCTCGTGGTCCTCAGTTCGCACCATTGCAGCTCACTACTGCCTGGAGAGGGAGTCCCGATGGGTCAGTGCCTTCAGCCAGGCCGTACTCCGTAATCTGTTCGGGGTTTAGGCAACTCCTGCCCTCCGACTATTCTTGTTCAGGTAACTGGAGCGAGGGTTCTCCCTGGACACTGGGGTCCTCAGAGTCTTTCCTCAGATTCGTTGCAGCTGCTCACGGCTGGGCCGTGTTTTTCTACAGGTTCTCGGTAGCCTGTAGCTAGGGAGTCCCATATGTGAGGATTGACTTCCTGCTTGTTCCTGGAGAAAGTGTAGTTTCTCACCTGTAACAGGTGTTCTCCAGGGACAGCAGGAATCAGTCCTCACAACCCTCCTTCCTCCCCTTGGAGTTGCTGTACGATTTTTGCCATCTCCTTTTGTCGGCTTTAGCTATGTCATCTGACTGAGTAAGATGACGCCCTTGAGCGGGAAGGGGACCATGCATGCGTGGTGGCATCTCCCAAAAGCTTTCTTTGAAAGCTGGGGAGATGCTTCCGCGGGGCTCCGTTGATGATGATGTCACCCATATGTGAGGGCTGATGTCCCTGGAGAACACCTAGTACAGGTGAGTAACTACGCTTATTGGATGTTTTTTTTATAACCCAACCCTGGTCTATACTTCTCCACAACTTTGTTTCTGACCTGTTTGGAGTGTTCCTTGGTCTTCATGTTGCTTGCTTAGTGGTATTGCAGACTCTGGGGCTTTTCAGAACAGGTATATTTTATACAGGCATCATGTGACACTGATTGCACACAGGTAGACCCTAATCAACCAATTATGTGACTTCTGAGGTTAATTGGTTGGACAAGACCTTTATTTAGGGGTTTCATAGCAAAAGGGATGAATACATATACACTTACAACTTTTTCAGTTTTTACTTGTTTTTTTGTATCTACAAGGTATTTTATTGTCTTTCCACGTCACCAATTTGGACTATAGGTATTGTTAGGTCCATTACCTAACATCCAAATGTACGTCTATTTTCATTCCAGGTTGTAATACAATAAAACAGGACAAAAACCGAAGGGATGAATACTTTCATAAGGCACTGTAATGCATTAATGCAGGTGTATGTGCACATATATTTTTTAGCACCCAGATGAACCAAATACGGGCTGATGACTGCACATTCCTTGGGATCCATTAGTAGTCATAAATGTGATCAATAATGGCAAATTACATGTGGCTGGATGTAGAGGTAAATGACAGAGCTGAATGCAGCTTAAATGCTAATGTTATCAGTTCTGATGATGATCCAATGCTGATTTTGTTGGTGCTTGGGTCATTACTACAAGCCCTCAAGGATTTCACCAAAAACCTAATAAAGGCTGTTTACAGGTTCCAGTGCTACTATTTCAGTGGGTAATCCTCGCTCAAGTATGTTTTCTCTGATGCCTGCAGTGCCTCAGAGAACTAGCACATCGGTATGGCATACAGCTGGGAAGGGAAATGCACCAAGGACCCAAATCATGCAGGAGGAAAACATCTTATCTTTAAGTTCTACTCCTCCTCTCTTAGATCTACAGCACTGTATTTTGGCATTATGTACCCTGACAGCATTTTGACTACATTCACTGAGTCATTGCAGTTGTTATGCATTTTAATATATCTGCCAGTCGCTGGCAGGACTGGAAACAGTATTTAAAAGCTTGGTTCTGAGCCAGAAGGTTTAGGAGACAGAAAACATGATTTCACTTAAAATGTGCTCTTTTGAGTGTGTGTGGGGGGGGGGGGGAGGTTACATATTTATGGAAAGTGTTTCTTATGCATTTATTCTTTCCAACCAAATGTGTTGTCAACAATTATTTATTTATTTTATTTATTTATTTATTTAACATTTCTTATATACCGCGCTATTAAGATCAGTGCGGTTTACATTGAACAAAATATACAACAATGTATGCAAGTAACATTGAGTTTACATAGAACATGGGAATATATAACATGGATTAACAGGGAAAACTATGTACAGTCAACATTATACATAAGAGATCATGAACGTCTGTCTGAGGGCAAAATAATGCTCTGTTCTTTAGGACCAAGCAGTAAGTCTGTCCTCACATATGGGTGTCATCAGCGCCGATGAAGCCCCAGCAGAGCATTTCCCCAGCTTTCCACGAAAGCCTTTGGGAATGCTGGCACGCATGCGCGGTTCCCTTCCCGCCTAAAGGTGCCATCTTACCTCAGTCTCTTTTTTTTCCGAGAAGCCCACTGGACGTGTGTCCTGTTCTCCCGGATAAAAGTGATTTTTTCTTCGGCGATTTTTCGCTATTTTTCTCCGGTTCGACGCCGGTTCCCCTCCCGCCGGGTTCGGTACACCGGTATCGAGCCCGCTTATTTCTTTTTCGGTTTTTGCCCTTCGTGGCTGGCGTTCGCGCCCCTTTTTTCATTTTTCCCTGGAAGGCCTGTCTTTTGATCTCGCAGGGGCTCTTTTTTCTCCGATGGCTTCCAGTGGTTTCAAAAAGTGTGATCGGTGTAAGAAACTGATGTCTCTCACCGACACACACGACTGCTGCCTTCGGTGCCTCGGCCCTGACCACGACCCCAAGTCGTGTGTGCCATGTGGGAAGATGTCTTCCAAGGCACTTAAAAGTCGACAGCATCAGAAGGAGAGGTTTTTCTCGGACTCTGCCTCCGGCAGGGCCCGGACCTCGTCTGAGGCCTCGACATCTCGGGATTCCGATCCCGAGCGCCATCGAAGCTCCTCGGACAGGGGGTCTCCCGATCGGGAACGTAAGAGGAAGAAATGGCTCGCGAGGGCGTCGGAGGAGGAGGTCCCTGGTCCCTCGAGGGCCAGGTCTAGGACCCCCGACCGCCGTCCCGGGCCCGTGGACCAAGAGAAGCCTGCCAAAGTTCCTCACGTGGAGCCGGAGTCTGCTGGACACGTAAGCCCCGTAGTCCTCGTGGACTCTCCTCCCAGAGAGCCGACATCGGGCCCGGCGCCGCCGGGGCCCAAGTCTGTGGCTGCTGCATCTCCCGAGTTGAGTCTCAGGATGACAGCCTTGGAGTGCAGATTGTCTGCCTTCATGGAGCAGCAGCGGGCACTGATGGCCAGCCTGTCTGGTGCATCTGCCCCGACCACAGAGACGTCGACTTCGAAGTCAACCCTGGAGACCGAGCCGATACTCGAGACCCTCGTGGCTCGAAGTCATCCTCGGTCGAGATTTCGGGACCGAGGGTGTCGACACCGGTGCCCCCGGCGTCGGGACGGGTGCCTCGGGGCCCCGCAGGGTCGGACCCTGACTCCTCCTTGGATGAGTCCGCCTGGGAGACGGAGGACGAGGGGTCTCTCGATACTTTTAAGACTCTGTGCGTCCCGTCGGACTCACCGCAGTCTGAGCCCTGGAGTAGATCCCCTCCGGAGGACACTAGGTTCTCGGAGTTCGTCCGGGATATTGCCGCTGCCTTGGCTATCCCTGCCGATCCCAAGGAAGAGCCTCGAGCCGAGGAGCTCGATGCTCTACAGTACGACTCTCCTCCGAAGGAGGCCTTTACTGTCCCGGTTTCTCCGATGCTGGAACGGCTCCTCTTCTGGATGTGGGAGGCACTGGCCTCGGCGCCGGTTTTGAGCAAGCGAGTCGATTCCATCTATCGACTCCGCAAAAGCCCTGGCTTCCAGAAAGCACAGCTACCACACCATTCCATGGTTGTGGAATCGGCCATGCATTGTCTGAAGAGCCAGAAGATGCACTCTGCGGTGCCCCCCCCGGCAGGGAGGCCCGCAACCTCGATGGCATCGGTAGAAAGTGCTTCCAGGGGTCTATGCTTGCTTGCCGTGTCCAGTCTTACCAGCTGTACATGGGCATGTACTTGCGAGACCTGGCCAAGGAATTGGCCGGATTCTCTGCTAGTCTCTCTGGGGAACATTTGCAGAGATTTAAGACCTTGTCCTCGGGGATTCGGAAATGCTCAAAGTTCATTTCCCGCGCCGCCTACGATGGCTTCGAGGCTTCGGCCCGAGTTGTGGCTGCCGGCATCGCGGCTCGACGCCAGGCGTGGCTGCAGTCATTGGACCTCGAGCCATGGGTTCAGGACAAGTTGGTCGATGTCCCCTGCCGAGGTGAGAACCTTTTTGGAAAACCCGTGACCGAGAAGGCCGCTCAGCTCGAGACCGAGCACCTTACCCGGACAAGGCTGTCGGGGAAGACCTCTGCCCCTTCACATAAAAAGAAGGGCTCGGGTAAAAAGTCCTTTTTCCCGAGGAAGGGCACTGCCTACAAACAGTACCCTCAGTATCAGGCTGCCCAAGCTGCCCCCCAGGGTCAGCAAGCCAAGGGCCAGGGTAATGGGCCGCGTAGGCAGAGGACCCCCAAGCCTTCTGCCCCTGCTTCCACTCAGCAGGGTGGGGGTTTTTGACTCCTTGAGCGTAGCCACTCCGTCCCTGCTTTCCCAGCCCTGCACAGGCGGTCGCCTTGTACTCTTTGCCCACCAGTGGCCTCTCATTACCACCGACAGTTGGGTTCTGGACATAGTCCAAAAGGGCTATGCCCTGCATTTTCATCAACTGCCTCCTCCTCACTTTCCAGGGGAGCCCTTGAGGCCTCCCCTGCACACAGACCTTCTCCTTCAAGAACTCCAAGGTCTGTTGGTGGACAGGGCGGTGGAGCCTGTGCCTCCCCACTTGCAAGGTCACGGATTCTGCTCCAGGTATTTCCTGGTACCCAAGAGGACCGGTGGCCTTCGACCCATTCTGGACCTCAGGAACCTCAACAAGTTCCTCGAGAAAGAAAAGTTCAAGATGCTTACTCTTGGAACACTTCTGCCCTACCTCCAGCAGGGAGATTGGCTATGCTCCTTAGATCTAAAGGATGCGTACACTCACATCCTCATTCATCCAGACCACAGAAAGTACCTCAGGTTCATTGTGGGAGGAAAACATTATCAGTACAGAGTACTACCTTTTGGCCTGACCTCTGCTCCCAGGGTCTTCACCAAGTGCCTGGCAGTGGTTGCGGCCTACCTGAGAAATCAAGGCATCTTTGTCTTTCCCTATCTGGACGACTGGCTCATCAGGGGTCAGACGTCCCTGGAGGCCAGACAAGCCACCCTCAGAACCATTGCTCTGCTTCAAAACGTGGGCTTTGTCATAAACTTCGCAAAGTCCTCTTTGCTCCCCTCCCAGAACTTGGAGTTCATAGGGGCAAGGTTGGATTCTCAACTGGCAAAGGCATTCTTGCCAGAAGACAGGGCTCAAAGACTGATGGACGTGGCCAAACATTTTCTAAACAGGTCCCTCGTCTCCACCAGACTCTGCCTCAGGCTTCTGGGCCACGTGGCTTTGACAGTGCATGTGACTCCCAATGCCAGGCTCCATATGAGGCCTGCACAGTGTTGCCTTCAGACTCAGTGGTCTCAGGCCAGAGGCCGCCTACGAGACAGGATAAGGGTGTCCAAATCCCTTTTGGCCTCCCTCAGCTGGTGGCTACATCCACCCAATCTGCCCTTCCAAATGCCAGAATACTCGGTGGTCCTCACCACCGACACCTCTCTGCAGGGCTGGGGTGCTCATTGTCTGGACAAGTGCACTCAAGGCCTCTGGTCTTCCTGGGAGGCAGCCCAACAGATCAATCTCCTCGAACTTCGAGCTAACCACTTAGCTCTCAAGGCTTTTTCTCCTGCCCTAGCTCACCGCTCAGTCTTGATTCAAACAGACAACCAGGTAGCCATGTTTTATGTGAACAAACAGGGAGGGACTGGGTCAAAGCTCCTTTGTCGGGAGACTCAAGACCTTTGTTCCTTTGCCCTAAAGCACAACATGCTTCTCAAGGCGGTGTATCTTCCAGGCCAGGAGAACTGCCTGGCCGACAGGTTTCAAGTGGTCAATTGTAGAACGCCAAAACTCACTACTGGATACAATTGCGCTCAATATAACAAAAGTAAGATAATAATATCAATATTTCAACAAAAGTGATGCTTATAATGTCTTAACTAATAGTTATAGTGAACCCTGGGAGGTCTCAGACTTATGGTAGCACCTATCCCTGTGGCTAAAATGCCAGATTGAGGGAAAAGTTTGCTAGTTAGCATCAACGACCTCCACAGTGGTATGCGGTGATAGTAAAGAAGGCAGCTGGTTATATTTTATCTAAAATCTTCAGCATATTGATCTTATAAAGCAAAAAATGCAATCATTCAGTTGTCTTCGTTGAGATAACTTTGCCGCTCATAAACTATGGCCGACAGGTTGAGCAGAATTCTGCAGCCCCACGAGTGGCAGCTGCATCCCTTGGTCGTTCAGAAGATCTTTCTGAAGTGGGGTCTCCCTTGGATAGATCTCTTTGCCAGTCCGCTGAACAAGCAACTGCCCAAGTTCTGCTCCAGGCAACCGCATCCTCTGAGGATAGCACCAGATGCTTTTCTGATGTCCTGGTCTCAGGGCCTCCTGTATGCGTTTCCTCCCACGCCCTTGGTGGCCCGAACTCTTTTCAAGACTCTTCAGGACAAGGCCTCAGTCCTGCTGGTAGCTCCCAGGTGGCCGAGGCTGCCTTGGTTTCCACTTCTGCTTCAACTGGCAGTGGATTCCCCACTACCTCTGGGGTTACAGCCCGACCTTCTCTCACAGGAGCAGGGTTCCCTTCTGCACCCCATTCTCAAAGCTCTCAATTTGATGGCCTGGAGGCTGCAAGGGTAGTTTTGGCTCCCTGGGGCCTGCCTCAGGAAGTTGAGGAGGTTGTCCTAGCCTCTAGGAAACAGTCCACTAGGAAAACCTATGCCCTCAAATGGAAGAGGTTTTCTGTGTGGTGTCAGCTTCGTACAGAGGATCCTTTCTCCTGTACTGTGCCAGTAGTGCTTCAATACTTACTGCACTTATCAAATCAGGGACTTAAGTCCAATTCTGTTCGGGTCCACCTCTCAGCTCTAGCAGCTCACCACTCACTGGTGGAGGGACATTCTCTGTCAGGTCACCCCTTGGTGTCCCGCTTTCTCAGGGGCTTGCTTTTGCTCAAGCCCCCCAGCCGTCCTCCTCCTCCTGAGTGGGAGTTGAATGTGGTCTTGCAGCAACTGACTCACCCACCCTTTGAACCGATGGCTACTTGCCCTCTACGCTTCCTTTCCTGGAAGACTCTCTTCCTGATAGCCCTCACCTCGGCTAGGCGAGTGAGTGAGCTTCAGGCCCTGGTCTGTGATAGACCCTACACCAGGATTTATAGGAACAGGGTAGTCCTTAGGACTCATCCAAAGTTCCTCCCTAAAGTTGTCTCCTCTTTCCACCTCAACCAGGAGGTGGTTCTTCCAACATTCTTCTCTAGGCCTCATGCTAGCCAGGCTGAAGCAGTCCTGCATACCCTGGACTGTAGGAGGGCCTTATCCTTCTACCTTGACCGTACGCAGGGACATAGAAGGGCTACTCAGCTCTTCATCTCCTTTGACCCCAATAAGTTGGGGTTGGCTGTGTCCAAGCGTACCTTGTTCATGTGGGTGGCTGACTGTATCACCTGGGCTTACAAGGCGGCTGACCTTCCTTTGCAGGGTAGGGTCACGGCCCATCGTGTCAGGGCAATGGCTGCCTCAGTGGCTCATCTCCGCTCTGTGCCCTTGGTAGACATCTGCAGGGCTGAAACTTGGTCTTCAAGCCAGATGTTTGTGGCCCATTACTGTCTGGAGAGGGAGTCCCGTAGGGACAGTGCTTTTGGCCAAGCAGTACTCCGGAATCTCTTTGATGTTTAGGCAACTCCTGCCCTCTGTTGGGCTACCGGTGGAGGTTGTGTCCTTGAAAAGCCTTTCTTTGATGCTGTGACTAGAGGGAGTTCTCTTGTTCAGCCTGGGTTCCTGGTAGCCCAGAGCTAGGGAGTCACCCATATGTGAGGACTGACTTCCTGCTTGGTCCTGGAGAAAGAGTAGTTACTCCTGTAACAGGTGTTCTCCAGGAGCAGCAGGAATCAGTCCTCACAACCCTCCCTCCTCCCCTGGGAGTTGCAGTTGTACATAGTTTAATTTTTTCATTTTTGTGTGCTGTTCTTAGCTATGTCATTTGACTGAGCTAAGATGGCACCTTTAGGCGGGAAGGGAACCGCACATGTGTGCCTGCATTCCCAAAGGCTTTCTTAGAAAGCTGGGGAAATGCTCCGCTGGGGCTTCATCGGCCCGATGACACCCATATGTGAGGACTGATTCCTGCTGCTCCTGGAGAACACCTGTTACAGGTAACTACTCTAAAATTTAAAGGAATGGGACCAAATTTGGCAGGTGGAAGAACCTGTGAAAAGTCACATTGAGATCAAAAATGGGCTAGACCAGGCTAGAAGTTCCAGAGAAATAAGTGCCCCAAAAAATGACCCAATTCATTTAGATGGGAGAAGCAGCTGCAGCATAGACATTTTGATGTAGTGAAACATAAGTTTAGGATTTGCATGGAGGCAAGAAATGCAAATTCATGACTTCCCCTGTTAAGCTTAAATGATATTAATATACACGAACAGTAGTACAACTTTAAAGTCTGAGAAAAAGAGAAAGATATGTTTATATGGAGTGGAGGAGTGGCCTAGTGGTTGGGGCAAGGTACTTCAGGCCGGAATGTCGGGGGTTCAAATCGCACTAGAGGACAGCAACCTTGGGCCGGAAGGACTGGGGTTTCTAGTCCCACAGGTGCTCCTTGTGGTCTTGGGCAAGCCACTTAACCCTCCATAGCCCATGTTCCCTGTAAAATAGTTATCTCCAAGTTATAATGCCCTGTTCAATGTAATTTCAGTTTGTTCAATGTAAACCGCACTGATGCAGAATAGCGCGGTATATAAGAGAAAATAAATAAATAAATAAAATAAAATATGTGTTGGGGAGACTTGAGAGAAGGCTTCCGAAATGCATTCCCTTGGAAGATTGTTTCTTACCTTGACCAGTAAGTGTAGAATTGAAACTTTGGATAGCTGGGTTTTAGGCTAGAGAAGGTAGGGCAATAGACAGAGCTTGCCCATTCCCTCTGTTTTGTCTAGTTCTTGGTCTTAAGGTTGAAAGGATGGGTTCCTCCAAATTGGAATTAACCATCCATGAACTCAGTAAGCAATAATTACTGAGGAATTAGTCAGGAAGAATTGCGACTATTGAGCTATGGACTTAGCACAATTTTGTCACCATGTGATGGAAATCCATATAGAGAAGGTACACTACTATTTTGAGTTGCCAGTGACTGCGATGGTGGTGGCAGTTTTTTATCTGTGCTATTTCTGGAGAAGTGAAGTGTTGGTGGAAAACCATAATCAAAGATTCTGATTTGGGGGGGGGGGGGGGGTGCCATGAAAAGCATGAATGAGACTCTATGGGTTCCATGGTTGGGGCCTACAGTAAAATCCATCTTTTTTTTTTTTAAATCTGATCAGTGACATCTAATGGCTTCATATAGCATATCTGTCTACTACACCATTCAAGCCTCATCATCTTCCCCCTCCTCTCCTGTAAATCAGAGATGCACACAGACAACACAGCTATACATACGTGCACACTCAGAAGGGTTGGAAAGCATTCCATGAGCTCTGCTCTGCATGCTTTCCTCACTTGTTCTTTACTTCTCTTTGCTTTCTTCTTTCCATGGTCTTTCTCCTTTTCTACCACTTCTCTCTCTTCTCTACCACTTCTCTCTCTTCTCACCTCCCTCTTACCCCCAACCCAACTTCTATCTCTGCTTAAGTTGATCTTTCAACCTGTGGACCAGTCATAGGGGACATTCTTCAATGCGGCCTATCAGTTCCTTCTTTGGCGGTAATAGACTATCCTTGTCTGCATGTGCAGACCCCAGACATTGACACTAACCTTTTTCCTGCTCCCACAGTTTTAAAGGTTACTGATGTTTAGTGAATATATGAATGGAATTCTTTGCTGTTGATCACCACTAAACAGAGTTTCCAAAGGTTGTCCCAGGGACTCCAAGCCAGTTGCGTTTTCAAGATATCCACAGTAAATACATATGAGATAAATTTGTATACTTTGAAGTCCATGTATGCAGATATATTTTATGCTTCCTATTTGTCCCTCCAGTCCTGTCCAGACGCATGGGTTATGCTCACCTACCAACTGATGGAGACAGATACACTGAACTCAGTCAGCCTATAGGAATCCTGTGCATACAACAGTCCCTTCAGTAGTTCTCAGTCTCCAGCAGATGGTGGTGTGTGTAGCCTGAGTAGTCTGACTGTGGTACCTTATCGACCACCTTGGACTTTTGGAGGTGCATAACATGGTGGTCCAGATCTCCCCCCCCCTCTTCTCCAGCCACCCCAGAGAACTCCCATCTTCCTCCCCAACATTTGGGAGAGGACCGGAGGCGAGTAGTGTGGAGTCTTGCTGCCATCTAGCAATTAAAGTTCTTTAAAAAAAAAAAAAGGAAAAGCTGTGCCATGGCTGTTTAAAGTAGGATGTGGCCGCTGTTGAGGGCATTTTTGGAAGTTAGCTAGTGCTGGAGGCTGTCAGGGAGGCCTCCGGGACCACGAGCAGATAGCAGTGTGGTAGGCCTGATTAATTTGGCAGGAAACTCTACCATTTTAGTTGCAGTTCCAGTTTCTCGGAGAGAGCAATCTCAGCCTCCTGAGCTGCTGCACCTGGATTTTGGAGGCGGGGAGAGCTCTGCGGGGCCCTGTTCTTCAGGAACATTCTCTCCTTTTTTCCTAGAGTTTGTTTTGTTGCTCCATCAGGCATTCCTGTTGAGGCAGAGCCAGCCAGGGGGCTCCTTGGCTCGGGGGCCCTCCTCTAGTCCTAGAGAAAAGTCTGTCCCTCCTGCGGCCAAGCGTCCTCAGCGGGATCTGGTTCTGAATGATGAGGTGGAATTAGAGGGGTCTGTGGGCTCCTTGGGCCCTCCAGAAGAACCTTCTGATCTCTTAGAGGACATGCTTCTTGAGGAGTTGGAGGAAGGGTAAATCCCTGTGGGAGAGGATCCCTCAGTAATATGGATCTTTCACAGGGATGAGCTCCCTCCCCTGATCACAAATAACCTAGTGGTGCTACAGATCAGCAAGAAGCCCTGATCGTATCAACCCAAGATGATGGGGAATCTGCTGTTGCAAGGGGTGTTGAAGCCTCCTAGGGCTTTTCCCTTTCATCAGGTGGTGAAGGATATGATTGCTACCGAATAGAAGTCCCCTGATGCCGGACTATGAGCTGAGGAGGAGGAGAAGCTGTTCCTTCTTTGGATGGATGCCCTGATGATAGCCATCACAAGGAAGACAACAATTCCGGTGGAGGCAAAGAGTTGCTTTGAAGGATCCGCAGGATCTTTGTATGGGGGCTCTGCTCAGCAGTCCTTTGAGATCTGTGCTCTGGCGCTCCAAGCTTTGGTGTATGGGGTGTATGTGACCTGGGCTTGCCTTGATTTGTAGAAGTTGGTCAGGAGCCTGGAGGACTCCAAGGTCTTTCGGCTTCCGGAAGACAGGCCCAAGGGCTCTGGTAGAGGAGCCCCCCCATCTGTGGTCGAGGACGTGATTCTCAGAAGTTTCACTTGCCCAAGTCGGGCAACTCCCAGCACTCTAGGTTCCTTCAAGAAGGACAGCCCTTTTGTGGAGGGCACCGGGGAGGTTGAGATGGACCCTTTGGTGGAATGGGGCCCCTAAGCCCTCTCAATGGGTGTTCCGGCAGTGCTTTTACCTCACCTGGGCCCAATTCACATTAGACGAGTGGGTATTGGAAGTTGTTCAAGAGAATTACACACTAGAATTCATGCGCCCGCTCTCTGACACCTTTATGGTGTCCCCATGCCAGGCTCCGGCCAAGGTGCGCTTTGTTCAGGTCACCCTGGAGCGGCTCTTGCAGCTTGAGGCCATAGTCCCAGTGCCCCGGAGAGAGTGTGGCACAGGGAGATATTCCATTTATTTTGTGGTTTCCCAAGAAGGAGGGGATGTGGAGACCCATTTCAGATCTCAAGACCATGAATCGGGCATTAAGGGTACCCCGGTTCATATGGAGACCCTGTGTTCTGTGATTGTGGCAGACTGAAAGGGGGAGTTTTTGACTTCTCTAGACCTGTTTGAGGCTTATCTACATATTCCTATTTTCCCACATTATCAGTGCCTCCTACATTTTGCGGTCCCAATGGGCCATTTCCAGTTTCAGGTCCTAACCTTTGGCTTGGCCACCGTGCCTTGGGTGTTCACCAAGGTGGGTAGTGGTAGTGGCAGTGGCAGCTTGGGAGGCAGGGAGTACTGGTCCATCCGTATTTGGACAGTTGGTTGATTTGGGCCAAATTGCCTCGGGAGAGTCAGAAGGCAACCCTATTCTTGGTTTCCCATTTGCAAGAGTTGGGCTAGGTAGTCAACTTTGCAAAGATCTGGATAGTTCCATCACAATCCTTGGAGTACCTCGAGTCCTGATTCGACACGAAGGTGGAAATAGTCTTCCTCCCAGAGGGTTGAATAGCGAAGCTGCAGACTCGTTTGACAGTTGCTGAGGGTCCCATGTTCGAGGGTGTGGGAACTATCTTCAGGTACTCGGCTGAATAGCAGCGACCCTGGAGTTGGTACCTTCAGCACAGTTCCACATTTGCCAACTGCAGATGGTGGTGCTATTGCGCTGGTCCCCTCTGTCCCCCAGTCCATGGAGTTGCGATTCTTTTTATGGGGAGAGGCCAGATCGAGTCTTCAGTGGTGGCTGGACAGGAAGCAGCTGTCATTGGGGATGTCCCTCAATCTGCTGGACTGGATCGTTCTGACCGCGAATGCCAGTCAGTTTGGCTGGGGAGGCCATTGCCTCTCCCAGGTTGCTCAGGGATGTCGGTCATAAGAAATGCCATACTGGGTCAGAACAAGGGTCCATCAAGCCCAGTATCCTGATTCCAACTGTGGCCAATCCAGGTCATAAGAACCTGGCAGGTTCCCAAAACGTTACACGGATTCCATGATGTTTATCCTGGGGTAAATAATGGAGTCCCCTGGTCCTCCTTAATAATGCTTTACGTGCTTTTCCTTCAGGAACTTGTAAAAGCTGTTAGTGTAACTGGGTTTAAAAATGGTTTGGACAAGTTCCTGGTGGAAGGGTCCATAAATCATTATTAAAGAGGACCCAGGTAATCCACTGCTTGCCCCAATACAAGCATTGTGGAACCTGTATGTCTTTTTGAGAAACTGCTAGGTACTTGTGACCTGGATTGGCCACTGTTGGAAACAGGATACTGGGCTTGATGGACCTTGGTCTGACCTAGTATGGCATGTCTTATGTTCTTATCGTCTTAGACCTCTATCATATCTCCCTTCAGCCGTCTCTTTTCCAAGTTGAAGAGCCCTAATCTTTTAAGCCTTTCCTCGTAGGGATATTCTTCCATTCCCTTTACCATTTTTGTTGTTCTCCTCTGTACCTTTTCTAATTCTGATATATCCTTTTTCAGATATGGTGACCTGATCTGCACACAATATTCAAGGTGTGGTCGCACCATGGAGCAATACAGAAACATTATAAAATCCTTGGTTTTATTATTCCTTCCTTCATGATTCCTAGCATTCTATTTGCTTTCTTTGCCACTGCTACACATTAGGCCGAGGGTTTCAACGTATTATCCACAATAAAGCCCAAATCCTTTTCTTTGGTGATAGTTCCAAATGTGGCACCTTGCATCCTGTAACTGAAGTTTGGGTTGTTCTTTCCTAAGTGCATAACTTTGCACTTGTCCACATTAAATGCCATCTGCCACCTGGACACCCAGACTTCCAATTTATCAAGGTCCTCTTGCAATTCTTTTGCAATCCTCTTCTGTTTTAACAACTTTGAATAATTTGGTGCCATCTACAGATTTGATCACCTTGCTCATTATTTCCATTTCTAGGTCTGAACTTGCACCTGATCCACAATAGTACATTGCCTTCTATCCCATGGCTTTTTAATTTCTCCGAGTCTCTCAGGAAAAGCTTTGTCAAAGGCTTTCTGAAAATCCAGATACACTATATCAACTGGCTCACCTTTACCTGTTTATTCACACCTTCGAAAAAATATAAAAGATTGGTGAGACAAGACTTTCCTTAGATAACTCCATGTTGCCTTTCTGCCATTAAGCCATGACTGTCTACATGTTCAGTAATTTTGTATTTTACAGTGGTTTGTACCATTTTGCCCGGTACAGATATCGGGCTCACTGGTCTGTAGTTTCTTGGATCACTCCTGGAAACCCTTTTAAAAATTGGTGTTACATTAGCCACTCTCCAATCCTCAGGTACTACGGATGATTTTAAAGATAGATCAGATTACTGATAGTATGTTCTCATAAGAACATAAGAAATGCCATACTGGGTCAGACCAAAGTCCATCAAGTCCAGAATTCTGTTTCCAACAGTGGCCAGTCCAGGTCACAAGTACCTGGCAGGTTCCTAAAAAGGTACATAGGTTCCACAGTGCTTGTCCCGGGGTAAGCAGTGGATTTCCCAAGTCCTCTTTAATAATGGTTTATGTACCTTTCCTCCAGGAACTTGTCCAAACCTTTTTAAACCCAGCTACACTAACAGCTTTTACTACATCCTCCGATAACGAATTCCAGTTTGATTGCATAATGTGTTGAGTGAAATAATATTTTCTCTTATTAGTCTTAAATGGGTTACATTGGAGCTTCATTGCATGTCCCCTAGTCTTTCTACTTTTTGATGGAGCAAACAACCTATCAGCGTTTACCCGTTGTATTCCATTCGTTAATTCATGGAACTCTATCTTATCTCCCCTCAGCCGTCTCTTTTCCAAGTTGAATAGCCCTAATTTTGTAAGTCTTTCCTCATATGGGCAGGGCTTCCTGTCCACTAGGTGAACCTAGGCTGTTGCCATGGACGACAGAGCACACATGGCCTGCCGCCCCCTCGTGCTAGGCTACGCCGCTACCATGCAATGTGTGCCTTCGAGTTAATGCTGATTCCTGGCGACCCAGCAGCTCCTTTCTTCTGAGGCAGTGGAGGTTTCAGTGACTTGCCCAAGGCCACAAGGAGTTAGTGGGAATTGAATCCTGATCTCTTGGTTACCAGGCCAATGTTCTAACCACTAGGCTACTCCTCTACTTCACTCATTTCAGTTCTTTCGGCACCCTGTGGGAGATATGCCATCCGGTCCAGGTGATTTGCTGCTCTTTAGTTTATCAATTAGCTGTATTACATCTTCCCGGTGTATCAATATGTCTTTCAGTTCTACTGATACATCACCTTTGAATACTATTTCAGGCATGGGTAAGTTTCCTACATCTTCATCAGTAAAGACTGAAACAGAAAATTTATTCAGTCTCTCCTCTATGGCCTTGTCCTCTCTCAGGGCACCTTTTAGCCCTCTATCATCTAATGGTCCAACTGACTCCCTCAGATATTTTGCTACAAATATGCTTGAAAAGTTTTTATTATGTGCTTTTACTTCCACAGCAAGCTTCTTTTCAAATTTTCTGTTTGCCTGCCTTATCAATGCCTTGAATTTAACTGGCAACCTTGTCCTCATGCAGCCCAAATAAAGGTGGAGGGCGAAACTGGAATCGACCTTGACACTGATCCAGCTCTTAGCGAAGTGTGGTGACGGTTTGACTGAAGGGCGTTGTGAATTCAGCTAAGTGTTTTCTCTTTCTTTTAAATGCATTTAAAAAATTGTAAAATTGAGGCCTATGAATGACATTTGGGGTTAAGTAGTCACGGTTTTGTCATTGGCTTACTGCCAGTTTGCCAGTTCCGCCCCCTTGTTCTGAGGCCTCTTAACATACTTGCTGCCCAGTTGGTCAATTATTACACTTTAGGTAGATATAATTTTATGATGCCTACATTTAAGCATTTTCTTCATTGATGTTTTGGTACTCAGTGACTCTTTCATATTTGTTATTTAGTGAGTGAGAATCCTTGGGAATTAATTATTGAATTTTGTAGGTTTCCTGTTTTTGTCATTTTGCTCTTTTTTTCATTTTCTGAAAAATTCTTAGCTATAGCAGCCTCTCTGACCTCACCTTTAAACCATGCTAACTGTTGTTTGGCCTTCCTTCCACCTTTTTTCAAGCATGGAATACATACAGTCTGGGCTTCCAAGATTGTATTTTTAAATAATGCCCAGGCCTGATGTAAACTCTTAACCTTTTCCTCTTTTCTTAACCATTTCCTCATTTTATTATAGTCTCCTTTTTGAAAGTTAAATGCTAGCACAGTCAATTTTTTTGCTGTCCTCCCTCCCTTTATTAAATCAAATGTGATCATGATATGATCGCTATTGCCAAGCAGCCCCAGAACAGTTACTTCTCGCACTAGATCCTGCAGTCCACTGAGGACTAGGTCTAAAATAGTATCCCCAGAGGAAAGCACTTGGTCCATTAATCGTTTGGAAACATGGGCAGTGTTCCTAGCCTTGCAGGCCTGTCTTCCTCTGGTGGAGGGAAGGGCAGTACAGATTTTGTCCAACAAATGGGCATCAATCAGCCAAGGGAGCACGAGAAGCTCACCGGTGATGATGGAGGCTCTTCCACTTCTACGGTGGGTGGAGCAGCACCTGATGCTCCTTTCAGCAGCCCATGTAGCAGGCAAGGCCAGCGTGCAAGTGGATTACTTGAGTTGCAACAGGCTGGCCCCCTCCAAGGGAGTGGCTCCTGCTGGAGTCGGCCTTCTGGTTAATAGTGACCCAGTGATGGATCTAATGGCATCATTTATCAACACCAAGCCGAGACGTTTTTTTCAGCAGATGCCGAGATCGCATGGCTGAAGGGATAGGCGCTCTGGTTCAGGGGTGGCCCAACACAGGTCTGTTGTACATGTTCTCTCCCTCCAAATAATAAGAAAAATCATTCATGTATTAATGGGTGGCTAACAAAACCTTCCCTTCTCTATAATAGCTTAAAGTTTGAATAATAGAGGTCTCAGACTTGTTGGCTCTGCCACAGGGACTTTCGTCCGTTATCAAAGCAGGTTGCCCATTTGTATCAACGACCTCTAAAGAGTAGTGGATTGTCTAACACAGATGAATATTCCAAAACTTTAAAATGTGATAAATGCTCAAAAGCTGTACTTATCTGTGCAAGATAAAATAACCCACTGTTGTGGACCATTTAAGGATCCCGACGCCCTTTACGGGTACCAGTCATGCGTTTCATCGCTATGCTTTCATCAGGGGATCACTCAAGATCATTCGTCCAACTTTATTTTAACTGCCAAAATAATACCAAAAGAATTATGTTACTAAAACATGCAACCCCTTCTTCACATGGACAAACCAAATATAATCAGACCCCACCTAAAGATATACAAATATAAAAATCTAAAGACCATACCTATCAGAGCTTAACTTGCTGCCCACATTCCGCCGGTGATTATCAAAAGTTTTACCGGTTTCAACCCAGAACGCCGCGCATGCGAAGTAAAGAGGAAACCTCCCACTTATAGAAAACCCCTGAGGCCTAACAACCCAATCAGATGTCAGCATGATTTAAAGCCCACTAATTATTCTAAGTTCATTATGCATTAGGTACCACAGTAAAGAACAAAAGTAAATAGAGAAATGAGATACTCCAGTAGCTAAAACCTTCATACACATCGCGCCCATTCTATGGACGCATTCAAACCTTTAGGAAACACTGTATCAAGGGTATATATCCACCATTGCTCACGCCTGATCAATAGCCGATCTATGGGCACGCCCCTTTCATCCTTTAATACTTGTTCTAAACATAATATCCGAAGTTGTTCATACTGATGATGTTGCGATATACAGCATTGGACTATCGGGGCCTCATTTACACAATGTTTTAGACGACTCTTATGTTCCCTAATACGGACTCGAAATGCACATGTAGTCTTTCCTATATACACTAATCTGCATGGGCAAAATATGGCATATACCACATTAACAGACCCACAGGTAGTAGAGGATGCCAAATTTCTTCGGAGGCCATTGTATTCAAAATGTGAGGCTTCTATGGTCAGCATGCATATATCACAGTTTCCACAACTACGGTGGCCCTTGTAGGCAACTGCAACTGAGACTTCCTCAATCGGTCTCAATACGGTGGAACTTAAAAGTTCCTTAAGATTGCGATCACGGGTCCACACACATCTAATAGCCTTGTTGTCTAAACCCGGGACTGCTGCTAAAATATTGGAATGCCTTTTAATAATCTGCTGCACTGCTGAACTCATCGGGGAATACCTCGTAATAAAATTCACATGTGGAGACTCGAAATCGTTTATTCCAGCCGAACAGCGGTCCCAGGTTTAGACAACAAGGCTATTAGATGTGTGTGGACCTGTGATCGCAATCTTAAGGAACTTCATCGTTCGGTAAAAGACCAGTCTTTCATGTTCTCTCCCTGGCAACTGATTGGACGAGTCTTACAGTGAGGGGGAGGTTGGTCTGCTCTTGCAGGGTCCCGTTCTGATGCCAGAGATGCATCGATTCTCTCCTACAGCTTGGCTTGGCTTTTGAGGGGGCGCATTTAAGATGCTGAGGTTATTCTACTTAGATGGTAGGCTAGGCATTTGTCCACCACTTTGGCATATGTGTAAGTATGGTGCATATTTGAGAATTAGTGTGAGGAACGGGGGGGGGGGGGGGGTCTGCCCGTTTGGGGCCCTGAGATATCCTGGTCTTTTTGCAAATGGGGCTTGAGAAGGGTCTGTTTTACATTTTTTGGGGTTTTTTAAGGTACACGTGGCGGCTCTGGCTTGTTTCCAGGGCCACGTTCAGGGTCAGACTCTAGCCTCCCATGCAGATGTGATCCGCTTCCTTAGAAGGGGTTAAGCATATCCATCTGCCTTCTCGCTTGGTGGTTCCCTCCTGGGATCTGAATTTCATCCTCTCAGCATTGTCTGAGGTGCTGTTTGAGCCTTTACAGGGGGCTACTCTGAAAGATTTAACCCTGAAGGTCATCTTTCTGGTCATGATCGGTTCAGCCTGAAGGATTTCTGAGCTGCAGTCCTGTCCTGTCGGGATCCCTATTTGGTTATGTCCAAGAAGAAGGTAGTACTTCTACCTGTCCCTTCCTTTTTGCCTAAAGTGGTATTAGCTTTTCACATTAATCAGGTGGTCACATTGCCGGTTTTCTCTGAGTCTCCGGGGCCTCCTGATTCTTGGGTCCCACATTTACATGATGTTCATTGTTCTTTCAAATGATATCTGAAAGTTGCGCAGAATTGTCAGCGCTCAGCTCGCCGCCTCTTCTTATTTGGAAGTCCACGGAAGGGAGAGGCGGCCTTAAAGGCTTCCATTTCATGTTGGATCCAGGAAGGCCATTGCTTCGGCATATTTGGTGAGAGGTCGAGCAAGTTTGCGTGCGCATCCTTCCCAAGCTCAGGCTTTGTCTTGGGTGGCGTTTGGTTTTGTTTCACCTCAGGACATCTGTAAGGCAGCAACCTGGTCTTCCCTTCACTCCTTTACACGTCATCTTTGGCTTGATGCGCAGGTGCACCAGGATGTGGTTTTGGAGCAAGGGTTTTGTAGACCAGAGTTATGGGTCTCATCCATCCTTAGTACTGCTTTATATCCCCCACGCCTGGACTAGACTGGAGGGTCGAATAGGAAGATGAAATAGGACCTTACCTGCTAATTTTCTTCCCTGGAGTCCCTCCAGTCCAGGTCCCGTCTGGGATATTGCATTCTGCCTCGTGTCTGCCTGAAGATTCTTGTTGTCTTGCAGCCAAGGTTGTGGCGTCGGACCAGGTACAAACTTAGATTGTGAGCTCTCTAGGGACAGGGACAATACTGTACCTGAATGTAACTCACCTTGATCAACTCCTGGAAAGGCATGAGCTAAATGCTAATAATAAATAAATAATACATATTTCATAGCGAGAGGCCTGCTATATTCCTGGCGGTTCTGCTTGCAAAATTGTTCTCTGTTGGGATGTTCTAGTTTTCGGGAGCTTTGGCAGCTAGAACCTTAAAAAAAAAATGGCATTGTGCTGTTGGCAGAGAATGGGGGGGGGGGGGGGGGTACCTTGGGATTCCCTATCTGCTTTGTGAAGGTCCTAGTGAAGGGGCTGTTGTAGGTAAAGGCTTCTTACAGGCTGATTTTGGGTTCAGTGTATCTGTTTCCATCTTCTGGTAGGTGAGCATAATCCATGCACCTGGACTGGACTGGAGGAACTCCAGGAAAGAAAATTATCAGGTAAGGTCTAATTTCACCGTATTCACTGTGGGTATCCTCAAACCCTGTTGGCTATGGCATCACCAATGTGAAAATGTGTCTTAAAATTTAAAAAAAAAAAAAAAAGTAAAATTGTGTGATGTCCTACAACTGATAATCGGGCATTAGGTATATAATATATCTAATGGGAGAGTAGATGTAAAGTTGAAATGTTATGCTATCATAGTGCTTCACAAAAAACAAACCCCTGCTAGCGGTAACACCAAGAATCACTAAATATATAAAATCACCACAGCACCCTTCCCAAAATTATGAAAGTAAATTCACCTCTTTTTGTCGGATGGAACCAAGGGAGGCTAGAACCATAGCCCTAACCACACCAGATGGCACCATCCATTTTATTCATTAAACAAAAGCTGCTAAACAGCATAGAACTTGACTTATCTTCGATGAAGAACTTTTTCAAATTCACTGCGATACATAATCCCTTGAGAGTAAGGCACGACGTGCACGTTTCGGAAATGATTCCTGTATCAAGTGCAGTGCTCTTCACTATGTATCAACTGTCAAACAACGCCGAGCTTCCCACCCGGTTTAATCTCTGGAAGGATCTTCTTAGTGGCTACACCAGCTATCAATCACAGCCATACTCCAATCAATCGGCAGGGGAACCCCACCAACCAGGGGAACCCTGCCGCGTATGGCTGTGATTGATAGCTGGTGTAGCCACTAAGAAGATCCTTCCAGAGATTAAACCGGGTGGGAAGCTCGGCGTTGTTTGACGGTTGATACATAGTGAAGAGCACTGCACTTGATACAGGAATCATTTCCGAAACGTGCACGTCGTGCCTTACTCTCAAGGGATTATGTATCGCAGTGAATTTGAAAAAGTTCTTCATCGAAGATAAGTCAAGTTCTATGCTGTTTAGCAGCTTTTGTTTAATGAATAAAATGGATGGTGCCATCTGGTGTGGTTAGGGTTATGGTTCTAGCCTCCCTTGGTTCCATCCGACAAAACGAGGTGAATTTACTTTCATAATTTTGGGAAGGGTGCTGTGGTGATTTTATATATTTAGTTAATCATAGTGCTTCAGGCCACTGTTCAGCCAGTGACGACGTAGGATGATTTTCTGCATTGATTATATTAGATTTGATGATGGTGTCAATATGGTCCTGTTTGGAGGCACAGTTTTGGCATAATGCCATTATCTACGCTTCCTGCTTTGTAGCCTGCCAATTCTTAATGCCTCTCCTTGGCAGACTTATAGCCATATTGCAAGGCAGATTTTGATGGTTTTGCTTTGTTGACTCCACAGACTTGTGATGTAAAACAGATTCTACAGTGGTAACTAACATTAAAAAAATAGGAACTTCTTGACTGGGGAGAGTGAAGGGACATGTTATAGAGTGAGAGGTTCCAGATCACAATTGTTGCCTGTTCATCCTGTTCTGCCCTCTTTATAACAATGGATTTTAACTTTTTCCTTTATGTATTTCTGGGTTTAATGTACTTGAGTGTGTTTATCATAAACCACCTTATTGTCTAGCAATGAAAGACGGTATAGAAATGCACTAAATAAAAAAAAAGAATATAATGGTTACCATTTCTTGTTTATCCTTCTCAAACTCACCGTTCTTACTTCTTCCCCTAATACACTGCACATGATTTCTTCAGCGCAGGAGATGCTTTCTCTCCTCTCCCTAAGATCCCATCATACTGCTTTTCTCATCTCCCCTTTCTTTCCTTTTCTAGGTGATGGACCCAAAAGGGCACCGCCGGCCCCTAGTACTGTGCACACCACAGATGAAAAGCAGGAACAGTCCTAACACTGTAAGAACTTGAGGTTGAGGAATGACTAGCTACTCCCATTCCACCTACCATTTCATTCATGTTCTATGTCTGACTTACTTTAAATCATGCCTTCCACTAATTACTGCTTCAGTATTTTATCTGCCCCAAGTATGAAGCTAATAGCCTACCCTCTTTGCTCTGATAACATTTGGCACCGCAAAGCACTAAGTCATTGTCTTGCCATGCTTCCCTCTTTGATCACTGAGCAGCTTGTCTGCCTGCTTGTCCCATCTCTTGCGCTACGCAATGATTATCTGATATTTTGGCTCCCTTTATCAATGAGCTATCCTGTTTTTTGAAATCATTGTGAATACTATACATACACTTTTTTCTTTTATCTCTACCTGCTGTGCTTTTTTCCTATTTTGCTCCTTGATGTTCTGTATTTCCCTAGTTTGTCGTCCTTTGCCTATTTGTAAAAGTGTATTTTTTATTCTGCTGCATTTTGTGTGGAGCTTGTGGCACACTAGTTGTAGTACATATGTATTTCATGCTGGAAGAAAGGTGAACACTCTGGTTCATAATATCAGAGGGTTGAGGGGAGCCATTGACCAATTGTATGCGACTGTAAAGAAGTCTGTGTGGGCTTGAGATGAGAGCCAGCACTTCAGATCTTCAGCATCTATAGGCTAGAAGCAGGCCATTAGAATGTCCTAAACTCTCTTGGAACAGTGGATCCCAAAATGTAGATCTGGCTTGCTTTTTGAGTCACAGGATGCTTTATTGGTGGGTAACAAGATAAAGCCTTACCGTATTACACAGATGAAGTTCAGAGCTGGGGTAGGGCAAAACTGCAGTCTGTCATTTCAACATCATGTGCATCACAGTAAAACTCTGAGATATGCAACATTTTGGTTTATATTTGAAGCACAGGTAAATGGAGTTCATGCTGAAGAGAAAGGCATTACCAGTGGTGTACCACAGGGATCTGGCCTTAGTTCGATTTTTAAACATTTCTATAAATGAGAATGGTTGACATTTTGGCCATTGAGATTTAACACTAAAAAATGCAGGGTCGTGTATTTGGACTGCAAAATCCCAAGGGAGCAGTATAGTATAGGGGGTGAAGTACTTCTGTCCACAAAAGAAGAGTAGGACCCTGGGGGTGATTGTTTCAATAATCTTAAGATGGCTAAATAGGTAACAAAGGAGATGGCAAAAGCCAGAAGGATGTTTGAGAGAGGAATGCTCATCACCAAGGAAGAGGTGATAATTCCTCTGTATGTTTTTGAGATCTCATTTGGAGTCCTGTGTGCAATTCTGGAGACCACACCTTTAAAAGGATACCAACAGGTTGGAGTCGGTGCATAGGGTGGCTGCTAAAATGGTCAGTATTTTTCATTATAAGGCATATGGGGAAAGACTTAAATCTCAATAAGTATACTTTGGAGCAAAGGTGGGAAATGGGAGATATGGCAGAGATGTTTAAATACCTCCGTGACATAAATGCACAGGAGGAGAGCCTCTCAATTGAAAGAAAGCTTTGCAGTGAGGGTCATAAGATGAAGGTGAAAGGGTATGGACTCAGGAATAATATGAGGAAATATTTCTTTCTCCATGGACGAGCAGGATGAAGTCCTCATGTATGGGTTAAGTCGCTGATGGAGCCCTCGCATGAGAACATTTCATAGCTCCTCCTAGAAGCTTTTGGAAGGTTCACTGTGCATGCATGCATGCATCTTCCACTTGCCATTGTTGCACCATTTCTCCTCCATTTTTTCTTCACCATAGAGTACGTTGGATGCCAGTCTAATCCACATAGTCAAACTATCCTATCACCTATTTTGTTCTCGTTTTTTGAGGGGTTTTTTTCTCTCGGCCTGCCATCACGTGCTAACATGTATGCTTCTTTTTTTTTTTTTTGCCTTTTGGTGCCTTATGTTTTTTGCGAACTGTTTTCAAGTTTCCTTTCTTTTTACTTCAATGCTGCTTGCCCTCTTTGACTTTAGGTGATCCGGCCAAGTAAAATATTTTCATCATCAAGCTATTTTATTTTGCAATGGCTATTTTTCCATCTGAGATGTCCCAAAAACTCGCCAGCAGGTTCAAAACGTGCTCCAAGTGCTTTCGGACCATACCTCCTCATGGATACCCATGACTGATACCTAACATGCTTGGGGCTCGGCCATAAGCAGCCACCTTGTGATTTGTGTTTACAGATCACAACAAAGGGCCTTCATGGCTGAGAAAAACATTGTGACCTGATCTTTGATGTACAGACATCCTTTCCATCTATTTCGGCGTTGGGGCATCTCTCTCAATGGCTTTACAAGCTCCACCAGACACTGAACGTTCACCACTATTGAGGAGTCTTCCAGCTCAATCTGAGCCAAGTATCCATAGGAGGAAGTAGTCACGTATTGGTGAATCTCCCGATGGAGCCTCACTCAGGAACGTTCCCCAGTTTCCACCAGAAGCTTTTGGGAGCCTCCATTGCGCATGTGTGCCTCCCTTCCTGCCCACCGTGGTGCCCTCTTAGCCTCAGTTCACCTTTTCCACAGAGCCCCATGGATGTGTTCCAGTGCGTTCTTGAAAAAGCTGTTCTTTTGCCATTCGGGGTGCCGTAATTTTTGCTTTTTTTTTTTTTTTGCTGCCTTTTTCCTCGCCTGTTGTCGAGGTGTCTGTTTCATCGGCGCCGACCACTGCATAAGGTTGCTTCTCGCTTTGTCTTTTTTGCCTGGTTGTTCTTCCCAGGCTTTTTCTTCCACCGTTGCTAGCATTTTTGACCTCATGGAGGCCGTTTTTCCGTCAATGTTAAAGCTGGCCAGCGAATTTAAGAAATGCACTCATTGTACATGCACCATCTCTGTGATGGACTGTTAAAGCTGGTGCCTTCAATGCCTTTGCCCTGACCATGAGCCCTCAATGTGCAATCTGTGCTTACAGATAAGAACATAAGAAATCCCATACTGGGTCAGACCAAGGTCCAACAAGCTCAGTATCTTGTTTCCAACAGTGGCCAATCCAGGTCACAGATATCTGGTAGGTTTCCAAAAAGGCACACAGATTCCACAATGCTCGTCCTGGGGTAAGCAGTAGATTTCCCGGGTTGTCTTTAGTAATGGTTTATGGACCTTTCTTCCAGGAACTTGTCCAACCCTTTTTTAAACCCAGCTACACTAACAACTTTTACTACATCCTCTGGTAACGAATTCCAGAGTTTGATTAGGCGTTGAGTGAAAAAATGTTTTCTCTTATTAGTCTTAAATGGGTTATTGAAGCTTCTTTGTGTGTTTCTAGTCTTTCTACTTTTTGATGATGTAAACAATTAATCTACGTTGACCTGTTCCACTTCATTCATTAATTCATAGACTTCTATTATATCCCCCCCACAGCCGTCTCTTTTACAAGTTGAAGAGCCCCAACCTTTTACGCCTTCCCTTTACCATTTTGGTGGCTCTTCTCTTTCCCTTTTCTAATTCTGCTACATCCTTTTTAAGATAGGGCGACCAGAATTGCACACAGTATTCAAGGTGTGGTGGACCCATGGAATGTTAGAGGCATTATAATATCCTTAGTTTTGTTCTCCATTCCTTTCGTTGTGATTCCTAGTATTCTATTTGCTTTCTTGGTCGCCACTGCACACTGGATGGAGGGTTTCAACATATTATCCACGATGATGTCTAAATATTTTTCCTAGGTGGTGGTTTCTAATATAGTACCTTGCATCATGTAACCATAGTTTGGGTTGTTCTTTCGTAGGTACATAATTTTGCTCTTGTCCACATTCAATTTCAACTGCCATTTAGACATCCAGTCTTCCAATTTATCAAGGTGCTCTTGTAATTTTTCACAATCCTCTTGCGTTTTAACAACTTTGAATAATTTGAGTCATCTGCACCTCCTCGTTGTTCCTATTTCCATATCATTTATGAATATTTTAAAAAGCAATGGGCCCAGCACAGATCTCTGGGGTTTTCCATTATTCACATTTTTCGTTTGAGAAAATTGGCCAGATGATGGCAAAGGGTTGCAAGAAGCAGCATGAGTCCATTTTCGGGCCCTCAGACTCTGCATCCTTGGCAACGCCCTCAAGGGGCTCTGCTCAGGCATAGGCCTCAGACAGTGCCTGCCCCCACCTGGAGCTGAAGGGCTGCTGCAACCTGGAGCAAAAGCTTTCTCCCTATCGGAGTCATGGAAGGACTCATCATCTGCATCATTGGTGTTCATGGCGCTGACCGGAGCATGGCATTATCACTGGAGCCCCTCTCTGCACAGTGCTGAGCGTGATGGCCAGGAGCAGTCTGCCAAGGTGCTCCAGAGGGTGGAAGTGACTCCCAAGACCCTGGAGGTATGCTGGTAATCCCCCGATGTCCTGACTATTGTGAAGTCACTGTGTAGGGTGCCAGAGTCAGTGGCTGAGGTTGCTGCACTGGCCCCGATGTCCTCTGAGACCACAGTGCTTGCCAAATACCTTCGGGTCCTCGAGACGCACATGATGGCTCTCTTCGCTGCATAGGGCCCGGTGGCATTGGCACCAGCCATGTAGCTGATCCTCGAGACCCATACCCTCCTGGGCCAGTGACTCTGGTTTGGTGGTCGGAGTCCACCCTGGGCCCGATGGCATTTTCCCTGTCAAGTGTCTCCAGTTTCAAGTGCTTGGAGGTGGAATGCCAGTGGTACTGCTGGAGCAGAGCAGATACCAGGCAGAGACAAGGTAGTATTTCTACTTTCTCTCAGAGTCAGACTCCAATGGCTGGGAGATGGAGGAGGAGTTCACAATCACCGAGAGGGAGTCCTTTGACATACCCTCGGTGCCAGAAGTCACACCTGGAGGACATGTCCTTCCAGGACTTTGTCCGGGATATGGCCAAGGCCATCCCCTTCTCCCTGGAGGTGGAGGATGAACTAAGGGCTGAGGAGCTGGAAATCCTCCAGTACCCTTTTGCCCCCAAGGCGGCTGTCACACTGCTGGTACATTGTATTCTCCAGCGGCTCGTGTTGCACATGTGGGAGAACCTGATGTTGGGTACCAGCCATCAGCTGCTGTCTGGATCAGTGTACTGGGTGCAGAGGTCCCCCGAGTTTGAGAAACCCCAACTGTTGCACCACTCCCTGGTTGTAGAGTCCGATATGCGGTGTTGCAAGAGTTCCAAGATCCATTCATCAGTACTCCCTAGCAGGGAGCAGAGGACCCTCAATGAGTTTCGCAGGCACTGCTTTCAGAGCTCCATGCTCATAGCCCAGATCCTGTCATACCAACTCTACATGGGGATGTTCCTGTGGGACATCATGGTGGAATCACCCCTCTCACCCCACTAAAACCTATCCCTAAGTCTAATGATGCTTTGTCATCAAAATTTGTAAATAAATTATTTTAGTTGAATTATGTAAACTTGTAATTCCCTGTTTCTGCACCAGTTGTATTGTTAATCTGTTTTATGTATCTGTTGTTGTTTTGTAAACAGCTATGATTACCTAAAATAGCGGTATAAAAAACAGACACATAAGTAAATAAAATAAAAAAAATCTGAGTGAGTTTGACTCCCTCATCCCGGCGGAGCGCCTGGAGACCTTCCGTACACTGGTAGGGCATGGTAAAAACGTGTTCAAGTATATGGTGTGGGCCACATACGACATATTTGAGTCGGTGGGCAGGGTGGCGGCAGTGGACATCGATGCCTGCTGGCTGGCCTTGTTCCATTCCTCCAACCTGGAGCAGTGGGTCCAGGACAAGCTGACAGATGTGCCGTGCACCGGGGAGAGCCTCTTCGGCAAGTCCATGCAGGAGAGGGCAGCCAAAATTGAGACTGAGCAGGTGACCATTTCCTCTCTCGCAAGACTGTGGATCCTCCCAAAAAGAAACATCAGAGGAAGAAGTCCTTTTACAAGCCCAGGTGCCGCTACTATAAGTCCCCAAGGGACTCGGCCCAAGGCACAATCTCAGTAACAGCCACACCGGGAGAAGCCACAGAAGGCCCATCCTGCGTCCTAGTCACAGCTTGGAGGGAGGTTTTGACGCCTTCCTCATGGGCATAGCAGTCACCCGATTACCAGAGAGGCACCCTTTCAGGTGGGCAGTCGACTCTTCCACTTTGCACACAGATGGCTTCTTATCACTATGAACACCTGGGTGCTACAGATTGTGCGAAACAGGTATGTTTACTTATTTGACAATTTGATATACCGCTGCTTTGTTACATCAGGGTGGTTTACAATACACAGAAAATAGACAATAATGGCCGAAGCCAGAGAAGGAAAGGAACTACATTAAATGATAGGATAGAGACTGTGCATTCACATAGCCCCCACCTTCATTCTTCCCAGGGGAGTCACAGCACCACAGCCGCCTCCAAGTGAAGTCATCGCTCTGTTGGCTGATCTCGCCATCGAGCCGGTGCCCCAAGACCAGATAGGGCGGGGTTTCTACTTCCGCCACTTCCTCATCCCCAAGAAAATGGGGGGTTCAGGCCCTTTCTTTACCTACGGGATCTGAACTGCTTTCTGGTCCAGGAAAAATTCAAGATGGTCTCCCTGGGAACTTTGCTTCCATATCTTCTAAAGTGCATTTGGCTATGCGTACACACACATTCTGATCCCATACCTCCGGCAGAAAGTATCTGTTTTTTGTGCTGGGCAGCCAGCACTTTCAGTACCAGGTGCTTACCTTTGGACTGGAATCTGCTCCCAGGGTCTTCACAAAGTATCTAGCAATAGTTGCCGTGTACCTCCTGGGGGTCTTTGTCTTCCCTTACTTAGACAAGTGGCTGATAAAGACTTCCACGCCCAATGATGTGCGGCACTCAGCACACCTGATGATACAGTTGCTCGAGGGACTCAGGGTTGTGGTCAACTACCCAAGTCTCTTCTGCAGCCATCACAGCAGCTAGAATTCATTGGGGCCCTCCTGGACACCATGTGGGCCCGAGCCTTCCTCCCAAAAGACCACTTGCAGCATCTCGTGGGAGTGGTCTCCACTGTCTGCCAAAAGTGGCACACCACGACGCAAGGGATGCTGTGCATGCTAGGCCACATGGCCTCCGCAGTGCATGTGACCTCCTTGGCCTGGCTCTGGATGTGCCAGGATCAGTAGACTTTACCCACCCAATGGAAGCAGGACATGGGCTGCCTCAAGGATTGAGTGGCCATTACTGCACCCCTAGTGGAATCTTTCAGGTAGTGGCTGGAGCCATGGCACCTGCTGCAAGGTCTCCCTTTCCAGTCGATGCCGCCAACCCTGGCCGCTCACTACCAACGCATCCAGGTTGAGTGGAGCATGCACCTGGATAGCCTGCAGATGCAGAGCCTCGGTCAGATCAACTTTCTGGAACTGCAAGCAATTGTAAACACCTCCAGGGCCTTCCAGGCTCTCCTAGCCAACTAAATAGTCCTCATCCAGACAGACAACCAGGTGGTAATGTTCTACATCAACAAGCAGAGAGGCACGGGCTCATACCTCCTGTGTTGGGAGATGGTACATCTTTGGAAATTCACAGTGGCCCATGGCATGAAGCTGTGGGCGATCTACCTGCCCAAGGATCTCAACACGCTGGTGGACCATCTCAGTTGGGTCCTCCAGCCCCACAAGTGGACCCTCAACAAGAGGGTTGTGGAGTGCATCATTGAGGAATGAGGCATTCCATCAGTGGACCTTTTTGCCTCCCCGCACAATGCACAGGTGAACCACTTTTGTTCCCTCATAACTGCGAGGAACAGGCTGGCATCCGACGCCTTCCTCCTGAACTGGGGGGAGGGCCTCCTTTATGCTTGCCTCCCCCCCCCCCCCGCAGGGATTCCACCTGCCATTCCTGCACCTTCAAGTGGTGCAGGTTCTCTCTGTGATGTGCGGACAGGGTGCTGGACCCTTCTTGTGCTTGGTAGAGGGCTTGCTGGAGTACCTCCTGTATCTCTCCAATTCGGGCCTCAAGTCCAACTCTTTTTGGGTGCACTTGAGTGCGATTGCAGCCTACCATCCGTTTGTGTACTGGAAACCCATTTCCGCTCAGCCGTTGGTGGCTCACTTCATGTGAGGATTGCTCCTGTAGAAGCCTCTGATTTGGCCCCCACTAGTGGCATTTGATTTGAATGTGGTCTTGGGTTAGTTGCTGTTGGCGCCTTTCGATACGCTCTTTACCTGTCCTCTGAAGTTTCTAACCTGGAAGGTTGTCTTTGTGGTGGCGCTCACATTGGCTCGCCGAGTCAGTGAGCTTCAGGTCCTGGATTAAGGTTCCACCATAGTCGGTTGGTGCTTCGCACACACCCGTGCTTCTTGCCCACCTCAACCTGTCAGTGGTGGTGCTCACCTTCTTCACTTGGCTGCATGCCAATAGGGTGGAGGCTCAGCTGCACACGCTGGATTGTAAGTGTGCGCTGGTCTTCTACCTTGAGCACACCAATCCAAACCAGAATTCTACACAACTGTTCATTGCTTGCAACCAGAACAAACTGGGTGTGGCTTTCTCCAAACGCACGCTGTCCATTGGGGGGGGGGGGGAGCGGATTGCATATCCTTTGCCTATGCTTAGGCATGACTGAGTCTCAAGGGGATTGTCACAGCCACTGTGTCCGGGCCATGGCTGCGTCCATGGCCAATCTGCGCTCGGTCTCCATGGAGGATATTTGCAGGGCTGTTACGTGATCCTCTGCCCACACCTTCACAGCCCACTACTGCTTAGATGGGCATTCCCGGTGTGACACTAAATTCGGCCAAGCCGTATTCCAGCATTTGTTTGGGACTTAGGATAAACTCCTTCCCACTGGTCCTTCCATCTATCCAGGCTACCGAAAGAGTTGTCCTGATGTTGATGCCTGCTATGGATGTTGATTCAGTTGCATCCCGAAGAGGGGACGCCAATGCTGTTTTCTCAGGTTCTTATTGCCCCGGTTGGGCTATTTTTTGTGTTCAATAGCCTATAGCTTGGGAGTCCAATATGTAAGGACGATGATCTGCTTGTTCATGGATAAAGTGTAGTTACTCACCTGTAGCAGGTGTTCTCTGTGAACAGCAGGAATAAGTTCTCACAATACTCCCACCTCCCCGTGGAGTTGTTTTGGCTACTGGCTTTTGAATTGTACTGAGGCTAAGATGGTACCATGGTGGGCAGGAAAGCAGATGTGCATGCACGGTGGAGGTTCCCAAAAGCTTCTGGTGGAAGCTGGGGAGCATTCTCACATGAGGCTCTGTCAGTTGACGTCACCCATATGTGAGAACTTATTCCTGCTGTTCACGGAGAACACCTTCTACAGGTGAGTAACTACAATTTATCCACCAATGCTTGCTTCCCTGAAGATGAGGGAGGATTTGCTTCAACTTCATCAGTATCTAGAACGAAAGACACCGAGCATTGGATATAGGCTACGGTGTATCAGTGTCAAGATCCATCAGAACATTTTATTTTATTATTTTTTATTTATTTAGTATACATTTGTATACCGCTACTTCCAGCGATCAGCAGCGGTTTGATTACAGATTGGAAATTGTCAAATCATGACAGGAAATTTTTGAGGTATAAACACATTGATTAGACAGGAAAGCACAGCACACAGAGAACTATTTTACAGGGAACATGGGCTATGGAGGGTTAAGTGGCTTGCCCAAGACCACAAGGAGCACCTGTGGGACTAGAAACCCCAGTCCTTCCGGCCCAAGATTGCTGTCCTCTAGTGGGATTTGAACCCCCGACCTTCCGGCCTGAAGTACCTTGCCCCAACCACTAGGCCACTCCTCCACTCCATGATGCCAAGAGGGCTGAGGGCTCCCATGTGTGATCTTCCAAGCATCCCCAATGAGAGGACAGCGGACTGCTCAGCCTCTACATCATCTGAGGGGCAGCAACAACCAATTTCATGAAGTCAAGACCAGCTTGCCGATTAAACCCTGATATATTCTGAGAATATCAGCTGATACTGCTGTGCTCCTCATGCCTTTGGAGATGGCAGCCATGGAGAAGCGGCTTCTGAAGTTTATTGAGGGCAGGATAACTATGCTGTTCACAGCACTGAACAGGGTGCATTGAGGCATCCATTCCATCCTTGAAACACATAGACTCCCTGCAGTAGAGGCTTTGTCATCGTGGCATCAAAGGGCCTTGACTCTAATACCAGCTTGGCCAATATTGCATCAAGGGCCTATGCTCCTTTGAAACCTAGAAATCATCAGTGCATCGACACTCCAGCAAGTGCTCCAGATCCGCAAGAGGGATGGAGAGCCTTCCAGATAGACTCAATTCTTTGAGTACTGATTTCCAGAACTCCCATCTGGACCCTTCTTCTCATGAGAGATGTGTGTCCCTCCTGAGGAACTGTATTTTCATGATTTTGTCAGGGACATAGCAGCCATATGATTTTCTTTGGAGATGGAGGAGGATCCTAGGGCAGAAGAATTGAATATCTTCCAATATTCTGTTGCCCAGGAGGCAGAGACTGTGCTCATGCACCACATTCTTCAGAGGTTACACATGAGAATATGAGACACCCCCCCCCCCCCCGTCATCAAGAAGGTTGACTCTATGTGCAGAGTACAAAAGATTCCCGGATTGAAGATGCTCCAGTTGCCGCAGCACTCTGTGGTCATCAGATTTGCTCTCAAAAAGGCCAGGGGTTCCAAGTCGCAGTCCTCTGCACCGCCCAGGGAGGGAGACTCAGACCTTGGACTCTTTTTGGGTGGAAAATGTTTCGGAATGCCATTCTATCATCCCACGTGGCATCTTGTCAATTCTACATGGGCATGCACTTACGGAACATCATGCGCAGCCTTAATGATATGTTGTTTTTCTTTCTCCAGAGAAACTTTAACATTATCATTCTTTAGTGAGCCAAGGGAAGGAGTGTGGGAAATACATTGTTAAAGCGACATATATTTTTGATTTTGGCATCAATGGCTTCCTCCATGAATGTAAGTGCCAAGAGATTGTCATGGCTCCGAGCCTCAGACTTATAGCCAAGTGTTTTAGGAACAGCTTGCTGCCGTGCTGTGGAGACTCTCTTCAGAAATATGGTTCAAGAAACCAGCACTCTGACACTCTCAGAATGCTTTCCAGGCACATCTCCAACCCAGCCTTCTCTGCTAGGAGGTTTCACATTTGGGTTCAGAGGAAAGCCTGCTACTCTGAGGCATAGGTACTTCCCTACCTCCTGCTATACCCAGGCCAAGCAGACTTCTTATGCCCATCCTCCCCAAGAGAAGCCTCAGAAGTCCCACGCAGCATCTCAGCCAAAACCAGAGGCAAGATTTTGACTGTTTTCTTGAGAGCATATCCTTCCTTCCAGTGTTCCACTTGGACAACCCTCTAGTCCGGGGAGGCTCACATTCTTTGCTCAGAGGTGGTCCCTTGTAATCTCCAATTCTTGGGCTCTGAAAATAGTCCGAGAAGGGTTCAAACTTTTCCTAGTTGAACTCTCTCCAAATTGTCACCAAGAGGCAGTTCTTTTCCTCCTCAGCGTTAGGACATAACTCAAGAAATCTCTGCCCTTTGCAAATGCAATTGAGTCCATTCTGCCAGGGCAGGAAGGGCAAGGATTTTACTTGTACTTCCAGGTCCCCAAAACTATGGGGGGAAATTCCTTCCCATCCTATCCTAGACTTAAGAGATCTGAACAGTTATTTGGTCAGAGAAAAGTTTAGGATGGTTTCTCAAGGCATCCTCCTTCCTTTTCTCCAAAAGGAAGACTGGCTATGTTCTGAAGCTCTAAAAGATGCTTACACCAATATACTGATACATCCCACTTCCAGTATTGCTTATTGCCTTTTGGTCTCATATCAACTCTTCAGGGTTTCACCAAACGCCGAGTCATAGTAGCAGCATTTCTCCAGGAACAAGCAGGAAGTCAGTCCTCACATATAGGTGACATAGGCATTGACAGAGCCCCAGCTTTCAAAGAAAGTTTTTGGGAGATCCGTTACGCATGCGTGGTTGCCTTTCTGCCCAAGGGTGCCATTTTGCCTCAGTCTCCTTCTTTCCATGGAGTCTATCGGGCATTCGTCTGCACCTTGGAAAAGGTTGATTGTTCCTATTTTCCCCTTGTTCTTTTCCAGTATATGTACAGGTGTCTTCTCGCCTCCCTGCACTGCTGCTGCTGCTGCTGCTTTGGTGCCGCGTTTTTTTCCTTTCGGTGTTTTTTCCTTTGGTATGCAGGAAACCTTGCGCCCTTCCTGGCCTGAACTCTTGAGTTTGATCTTGCGGGTGCCATCTTCCCCACTCTGTCCTCGGCCAGTGGGCTTAAGCAGTGTGTGACCTCTGCGGGCATACCATGTCCTGCACGGATCCGCATGACTGCTGCCTCCAGTGCCTCTGTGTTGACCATTATGACTCCTCCTGTGGACTCTGTCAGTAAATGACGAGCAAGGGATGGAGGAACTGTGAGAAGCAGTGAGAGTTCATGTTTGGCAAGACCTCTGTTTTGCCTTCAGGGGCCACTGTGGTGGTCTCTATCTCTCATGATGGCCGTACCTGTTCTGAGCCCCAAGGTTGTGGGGCATCTGACCGGGGATCGTCTTTTAAAGGTCCCCCCGACCCCCCCCCCCCCCGAAGAACCAGACATTATCGGTGGCATCGTCAGGCGATGACGCGGGAACTATGAGTAAGACCCATGATCTCCAGCATCAGAGCCCCTGGCACAATGCCTAGGGTGATGGCTGAGAGTGGCCCTTCTAGCTGCCCCAGCAGGAGAAAACGCCATCAGCGTCGTGAGATCAACCCCAGTCTACTGAGTCCATCCTTGTCTAGGACATCCTCTCGACAGTGCCAGCATCTGGCCTGAAGCTTTCAATGCCCACGCCAGTGGATTCAGAGCCCTCTGGCCTTGAGGTTGGTATGATGGCCCTCGAGTGCAGCCTCGCTGCCTTCTTGGCCCAGCAGCCAAGGCTGATGCCCAGTTCCTCCAGGTCATTGATCCCGACCACCAGCCCCTCTACCGCAAGGGCATCACTGGAGGTTGTGAAATCGGTCCTTGTGCACCATCGGCCTCAAGATGACTCCCGACAATGATCTCTGTCCTGTTCAGGATGGAGGACTTCCCATGCCAGCGTTTCCGGGTCACAGCACAGGTGCTTCTGGGCCCTTGTGGTGCCGGTGACCCATCAAGGTCCTGATGCCCGGAGGGTCCTTGGTCTCCTTTGACTCTGAGTCGGAATGGGAGACTGATGATGAGTCCTCCAATACCCGCCTCCATCGGGATGTCTCTTTGGACCCCTCTTCTCCAGAGGACCGTTGCATGTCCCCTTCCGAGGACTTTCCTTATTAGAGTTCATTAGGGACATGGTGAAGGCCCTGGCCTTCACCACAGAGTCTGAGAGGAGCCTCAGGCGGAGGACCTTGAGATCCTCAAGTACGAGATCCCTCCAAAGGGGGCAATCACAGTGCCTGTTCTCCCCCCCCTCCCCCCCCCCAATCCTGGAATGGCTTCTCTTCCATATGTGGGAGTCCTCGACCTCTGTGCCGATTGTGAGCAGGCGGCTTGATTCCATGTATCGAGTCCGCAAGAACCCCGGGTTCCAGAAAACGCAACTGCCTCACAACTCCATGGTGGTGGAGTCAGCCATGTGCAGGATCAAGAGCCAGAAGAGGCCTTCACCATGGATGCTTTAGGCAGAAAGTGCTACCAGGACTTGATGCTCGTCAGCTGGATCCAGGCCTACCGGCTGTACGTGGGCATGTACTTGTGGGACCTAGTGAGGGAACTCGCTGGGCTCTTGGTTGGGTTGTCAGAGGAATCTCCAGCTGTGCCAGACCCTGACCTCGACAGTCAAGGAGTGCTCCAAGTTCATCACTCGTGTGGCCTATAACAGCTTCGAGTCAGTGGCCAGAATAGCCACAGTGGGCATTAGTGCCCGCCGCCAGGCCTGGCTCCAGTCCTCCAACTTGGAACAATGGGTTCAGGACAAGTTGGTCGATGTCCCCTGCTGGGGAGAGAATCTCTTCGGCAAGCCCATGATGGACAAGGCTGCCAAGCTAGAGTCAGAGTTCATGACCAGGGCCAGGCTCTCCAAGAAAACTGCTGACTCTTTCCAACGGAAGGCTTTGGAGAAAAAGCCCCTTTACCCGAAGAAAAGGAAGGCTTATGGAAACTACCCTCAATACTCGGCCTTCCTAGCCCATGCATGTGCTGTCCCCTTCCCGCCCAAGGGTACTTCCCCCCCCCCAAGGGTACTTCCCCCCCCCCCCCCATGGCTACCAGTGGCTTTAAAAAGTGTGATCGGTGTTCTAAAATAATGTCCTTAACCGATACACACGACTGCTGCCTCCATTGCTTCTGGCCGTACCATGAGCTGGTGGCCTGCAGTCTCTGCAAAAGGATGTCCAGCAAGGCCCTGAAGAGCCGCCAGCAGCAGCACGATAATTTCTTCCCTGAATTCCCAATGCCTCCGAAGGCCAGGGCCTTGTCTGAGGCCCTGATATCTCAGGAGGAGCTTTCCGAACCAGTGTCGTTATGGGTCCTCGGAGAGGGGTTTCCCTCAAGGGAACTCAGGAAGAAGAAGAAACCCTTGAAGGTGGCATTCTTGGATGGTTCCGACCTGCTGGGAACCTCTCGGGCCCGGTCCCATAATCCAAGGCACTCATCCAAGGCATCAGAAAAGGAGAGACCTGCCAAGATCCCCCAGAAGGACCCAGCCGTGAACTGGCCTCTATCTCCAGTCACTATCCTCATCGAGGATTCCTTTTTGGGGGAGCCGGCATCGGACCCGAGTTCCTCGGTGCTCGTGCTGAACGTTGTGGAGCCTTCTAGCCTGGAGTCCAGAATGGCGACCCTGGAGCGCAGTTTGTCTGCCTTCATCGGCCAGCAGTGGGTGCTGTTGTCCAGTACGTCTGGTTCATCCACCCTGACCACCGGGCACTTGACGTCCAAGACGTCCCCGGAGGCCGAGCCGATCCTTGAGGTCATGCGACCTTGTGTCGACCCTCGGCCAAGGTCACGCTCGGCATCCCGCTCGACAGGAGCTCAGTCATCCCATTCGACAGGAGCTCAGTCATCCCTGGCCAGTCTACTGGGTGTCGACCACAGGGTTCCATGGAGCACCCTGCCTACAAGTCATCCTTGGAGTACTCCGAATGGGAGACTGAGGATGAGGAGTCTCGTGATACCCGTCACCACCACAACATCCCTTCCAATTTCCCAGTCTTAGAACCTCTGATTCAGTCCCCGTCGGAGGACATGGGCTTCTTGGACTTTGTCAATGACCGCCTGACCGAGTCGGAAGAGGACCCTCAGGCGGACGAGCTGGAGATCCTCCAGTATAAGGCCCCTCCTTGGGAATCGCTCACGGTGCCCATTCCTCCCATCCTGGAACGGCTCATGCTCTGCATGTGGGAGATACCAGCATCTGTGCCGGGGGTGAGCATATAGCTCGACTCGATGTATCGGGTCCGCCAGAGCCCGGACTTCCAGAAGTCACAACTGCCGCACAACTCCATGGTTGTGGAGTCAGCCATGCATTGGCTGAAAAGCCAGAAGGCGCACTCCTCGGTGCCCCTAAGCAGGGAGGCCCACACCTTGGATGCCCTCGGCAGGAAGTGCTACCAGGGCTCGATGCTCATCTGCTGGGTCCTGGCCTAATAGCCGTACATGTGCATGTATTTGAGAGACCTGGCGAAGGAACTCGCCAGGTTCTCGGATGGTCTCTCCGAGGAACCTTTGCAGCGGTTCAAGAACCTGTCGAAGGCTGACAGTGAGTGCTTCAAATTTAAATCTCGAGCAGCCTATGACCGGTTCGAGTTGGTGTACCGAGTAGCCGTGGCAGGCATCTGTGCAGGCCACCAGGCTTGGCTTCAGTTGTCCGACTTCGAGCAGTGGGTTCAGGACAAATTGGTTGATGCCCCATGCCCAGGGGAGAAGCTCTTCGGACCATCTATGACCAACAAAGCTGCCAAGCTGGAGACAGAGTTCATGACAAGGACCAGGCTCTCCAAGAAGACCACTGCCCCTCTCTGATGGAAGGGCTCGGGTGAAAAACCCTTTTACCTGATGAAGGGGGCTGCTTACCGAAACTACCCACCCTATCAGGCCTTCCCGGCTCCCCAACATGGTCAGCAGGCCAAGGGACATGGGCATGGCCCACGTAAGCAGAATGCTCCCAAACCCCAGGCACCCGGTCCCAGCCCAGCCAGGGGGAGTTTTGGACTCCTCGAGCATAGCCCCTCTACCCCAAGGAGATCAGCAGTCCAAGTGAGTGCAACAAGGAAGATGACCTTCCAAGAGTGAGGTCATGGCTAAGGGTTCAAAGGGCAGCTTAAGGAGCTACCCTAATATAACATTAAGATCCCATGCCACCGGTGGTGGCTTGATGGGCCTCCCATCAAGCCACCACCGGTGGCATGGGATCTTAATGTTATATTAGGGCAGCTCCTTAAGCTGCCCTTTGAACCCTTAGCAATGACCTCACTCTTGGAAGGTCACTTTTGGAAGGTCATCTTCCTTGTTGCACTCACTCCAGCTAGACGCATCAGTGAGCTTCAGGCATTGGTGGCAGACCTGCCTTATACCGGTTCCACCATGATAAGGAGGTCCTTCGGACTTGCCCACATTTCATGCCCAAGATGGTGTTTCCTTTCCATTTGAATCTACCTTCCTTTCTTTTTCCATAGAAAACATTCCTCTAGGGCAGAGGCAACCTTCCATACCCTTGACTGCAAATGAGCCTTGGCATTCTATCTTCAAAGGAGAGTTGAGTACCATAAAGGCTCTGTTGTTCATCTCCTTTGATCCCAGTCACTTGGGGTTGCCAGTATCCAAACGTACCCTTTCTAAATGGATAGCAGATTGCATCTCATTTGCTTATGATAAAGCAGGACTATCCTTTGAAGGTCATGTCACTGCCCATAATGTTCGTGCCATGACTGCCTCCATGGCAAACCTACATTCTGTAGCCATTGACGAAATCTGCAAAGCAGCCACCTGGTCTTCGGTACGTACCTTTGTTGCTCATTACTGTCTTGACAAGGACTCCTTCTGGGATGCCATGTTTGGTCAGGCTGTACTTCAGCATCTCTTTCTGACTTAGGGCAACTCCCACTCTCCGTCCCGGGACTTTCGATGCCAGACATCCATGAAGGATCCATGCCCTCTTAAGGCCTGCTCTGAGGCAAATCTACCAATTCTGGGGACATTTCTCTGGCATCTGGGAGCTAGGGAGATCCATATGTGAAGGCTACATTCCTGCTGGTTCCTGGAGATAGCATACACACTCACTTGTAACAGGTAATCTCCGGGAACAGCAGGAATGTAGTCTTCACAACCCACCCTCCTCCACTAGAATTTGTACGGTTTCTCTCCTTTTATCTCAGCTACAAACTCAACTGAGGAGGGAGAGTCACAAAAGCGGGAAGGCAACTATGCAGGCGCATGGGATTCTCCCAAAGGCTTTCCTATTGAACGCTGGGGAGCATTCCTGCACGGGCTCCGTCGGTGCCGACATCACCTATATGTGAAGACTAAATTCCTGCTGTTCCCCAAGATCACCTGTTACAGGTGAATAACTACGCTTTCAGGAAGATCATAAGAGTCAGTAGAAAGCAGCATGCACTATGTTGAGAATGTTGAGCATATGTCCTCAACGGTTCGTATCAGCACCTTGGCGCATCTCCATATGAGACAGTCTCAGTGGATTCTGAGTACTTGTTAGACCAAGCCACCAGAAGGCTCAGTGATGTACTCTCACTTGCCCCCCCCCCCCCCCATACTCTCTATCTTGTTGGATTCTCCACTCAAGTTTGGCCAAGAAAATTTGTTCCAAATTCTGCCCTACCAAAAAATTACTCATAACGGATGCATCAGAGTTGGCCTGGAGAGCTCATCTCGATGGACACTCGGGGTATTTGCCCCCCTTCCCCCAAGGAAGTCTTCAAAAGATCAATTTCTCGGAACCAAGAGCATAGCAAGTACTCTAAGGGCTTTCAAAGATTGGTTGGTGAATGAAATTGTCATGATTCAAACTGAAAATTAAGTAGCCATGTTCTATATCAGCAGGCAGGAAGGAACAAGATTATACCTCCTGTGTTGGGAGATTGTCTGGATGTGGAACTTTGCCATCTCTCAGGGGATGAAGTTAAGAGCCACATATCTGTCTGGTGGATAGACTGAGTTGTGTCCTTAAACCTCACAAATGGACCCTGGATTGGATAGTGGCTCTCTACATCTTTTGGGAGTGGGGCTCTTCACTGCTCCTCAAAATGTTCAGGTATCTTAATTCTGCTCCAGAGTTGGAACACACAGAAAACCAGCCTCTGAAGCTTTCCTCTTGTACTGGGGGAAGGGTCTTCTGTATGTGTATCCTCTAATACCTCTCATTGCAAAGACCCTTCTAAAACCCAAAAGTGACAGAGGTATGATGGTTCTCATCACTTCTTATTATCCCTGCAGCTTTTGTTTCCTCTGCTCCTGGAGCTACGCCTTGGTCATGCACCAACTCTAATTTTGCATAAAGACGACAGTGCTGCAGCCCAAAATCAAGTCCTCCTGGCCCTCACAACTTGAATGTTGAGAGGTTAACATTGTTCTCTCTTAACTTGCCTATTGTTGTTATCAACATCCTTTTAACATCCTGGAAGAACTTCTCAAGGTGTTGTTATGCTTTCAAGTAGAAGTTTGCTGTTTGGTTTGATGGATCCAAACACAAAGGCAAAAGTGCCAAACCCAGGAGCCAAAACTCCTCACCCAGCTCAAATAGTATTCACACAAAAGAGTGAGGAAAATAATAGTTCTTTAATAGTATATTTTTTGTTGGACCATATAATACCGTGTGCCAGGGTCATGAAAACGGACTCCCAGACCTTGGTAAGTAATAGTCCCTTTTAATCAAACCAGCAGTGAGAAATATATTAAAACTAAACTTAACTGCCACGGCAAAATCATCAAGGTGGAAGACACACGACCTGCGTTTCGGAAGACACAGTCCTGCGTTTCGAGCTCTCGCTTCAATCTGCCCTGCTTCAGGTCAAACTGTCATCACCAATCAAATAGCCGTCAATTTGCAATTTGAGGGAGCAAACACTGCTTGAATACCTTCTACATTTATCAGAGTCTGGACTAAAGTCCAACTCTGCAGAAGTTCATCTCGGTGCAAATGGAGCTTATTATTTAGGAGGTAAATCCATCTTGGTACAACCTTTAGTTGTCCGATTTATGCAGGACTTGTTACTTCTCAAATCCCCTCTTAAGCTACCCACAGTATCTTGGGACCTCAGTGCGGTTTTGACAGAGCTGATGAAAGGTCCATTCAAACTGTTGGATACCTGTCCTTTGAAGTTTATGACCTGAAAGGTCTCATTTTTAGTGGTGATCACTGTAGTGCATAGAATGAACAAAAATCAGGCTCTAGCAGTTAATCCACTTTTCACAATGTTCTTACATAACAGGGTGGTACTTCACACCCAATCTGGTTCCTTCCAAAGGTGGTGTCAGACTTCCACTTTAATCAGTCAATTGTTCTGCCAACTTTTTTCCCAAAACCCCATTCTCACAAAGGGGAAGTTATGCTGCACATGTTGGACTGTAAGAAAACCTTGGCCTTCTACATGGAATAGACTAAAGCCCATACAAGGTCCACCCAAGTTCTTTTTTATTTCTTTTGATCCCAGAAAGCAAGGGGCTGCAGTTTCCAAATGCACACTCTCAACTTGACTAGCAGATAGCATCTCTTTTGCTTATACCCAGGCAGGCTTGAGTCTTGAGGGTCATGTCATCGTTCATAATGTCAGTGTCATCAGTGGTCCACTTGAGTCTCCATAGAAGAGATTTGCAGAGCTGCAACGTGGACTTCGGTCCACACTTTTGCTTCTCACTATTGTCTGGATAGGAACTCCTGACGCAGCAGCAGATTCAGTCAATCAGTACTACAGAATCTTTCTGAGGATAAGAATCCCATTTCTTTCTGTTCAGGCTACCTAAACAAAAAAGGAGAACATAAAATATATGAACAAAAAGGCCTATTGCAACCAAAAATATCAATTCTCTGTGCCTGCTGTTCCGGCACACTGTGTCTTTTCTCCTTTTTTGTTAGAGGCAGCCTGTAGCTAGGGTGTGAGGACTTCATCCTGCTTATCCATGGAGACAGCAAAGTTACTCACCTCTAGAAGGTGTTCTCCATGGATAGCAGGATAAGTCCTTACAATCCTCCCACCTTCCCTTGGAATTTAATTCTACTCAGCTCTGCAGCTGATTGAGGAGAAATGGTGAGATGACAGGTGGGAAGATACACGCATGCGAAGTGAAGCTTTCCAGCAGCTTCCAAAAGGAGCTGGAAAACACTCCCGCATGTGAGTTCAGTCAGTAATGTCACCCATACTTGAAGACTTATCCTGCTTTCTACAGAGAACGCCTGCTACTTACTGATGAGTAACTTTTCTTTACGGAAAGAGTAGTAGATGAGTGGAATAGCCTCCCAGTGGAGGAAGTAGAGAGAGAAGACTGTATCTGAATTCAAGAAAGCATGGGACAAACACAGAGGATCTCTAAGGGAAAAAAGGGACTGTGAAACTTAGTTGTTGGTATGGAAGGGCAAGCCCAATAGGCCTTACAGTCTTTACCTGCTGTCATTTTTCTGTGTGTTTAAAGTGAACCCTACATGGGTTATGCATCAGTGCTGTGTGCTGATTAAACATGATTTGCTGTCTTATGTTTTCAGTCTGTTTTAGCATTCTTAGTTGCCCTCTGTTTCTTATTTCAAGTGCCTGAGCAGTGCAGGCCCTCCTTCAGCAGAAGGTTTGGGTGATACCAGGGAAGGAACAGGTCTGCTACATACAGTTCCTAAAGCAAAAGGATATTTGAACCACAAGAAAACACTGACTGCATGAATATAGGGCAAAATATTAGAACACTGTTCACTTCAGCAAACTAAATCTGTATTGCTTAACAAGGTCTCATTAGGTGTTGTCGCAGAGCATTATGGGCTTGATTTTTTAAGGCTTTATTCCCATTGTGTGTGAATCAGAACCAACATTAAGCATGATGCACATCCTATATTTTTAAAAGATCCGAGTGAAGATATTAAGTTTCATGGTGGTTTTTGCAATGTCTAGCTATGTCCTTCATGTACAGTGTGCTGGTTTGCTGTGGATGTGGTCAGTACTTTTGCATTTACATCAGGATTATCTCCAAAAAGCTCTGGCTTTTGGGTTTTAGATATTCTTCTGATAATGATAAATATATGTAGTTTTGGTTCCTTAACTTTTCCATCTCTCTTGCAGACACCACCATGCCAATTCTAGTTCAGCCTGGGCCCATAGCAGCTAAAACAGAATCCACCTTACTCTCATCGGACTAGAAAGCTAACTACAGGTGTGAGTGAAGACAAGGAAAGAGGACCCAGGACATGCAAATAGATTCGCTCACCTGCAGTCCAAGCTGCCAGCAGCAGCAGCCTTCATTTGCTTTCTCTTCTAAATGTGCTCATCAGATTTATGGCCTGGCATCTACTATAATCCAAGGGGGTACTGTCAAAGCCAAAGTGAGCACACCCTGATCCCCCTGTCCTTTGCCTTGGCACCACAGACTCCACCACCAGCATTCAGCTGCTGCTGCACTATACTTCACAGCATAGAGAGCAGGAACAAGTATGTTTTTGTTCTTGCCATCACCTTTCCAACAGTAACTTGAATATGCCAAATCTCAGGTTGAGTTGGGGGTGGGGGGAAGAGTAGAGTGATTTGAATATTTTTTTTTATAAAATGGAAGTCTGTAACTGAATCCTGTTTGCCTGTAGTGTGGTATGGGTAAGTGAGAAAGTGTCACTAGGGAAAATGCAGAATGAATAGGCAGCTGAGACCGTGCATTACCACTGTGGTTATAATACTTGATTTGGGGTAAAAAGCTGATCATATCTGCTACCTCGTCACCATCTTGTTTAACCCTAAAATAAAAAGATGCTGCCTTTCACTGTCTTGAGATCTTTGCTTAAATTGTTCTGTTTTTAATGTTTCTAGTTTGGTATCTGCATTTAACTTCTGAAATGTAATTGGATATTGCTTAAAAGAATTTAAAAAAGTGACATTAAATTATATACAATGAAACAAACTGTGATCACATGTGCATGAAATACTAGTGGAGATGGCAGAACCCCAAATAGTTGAAAGAAGCGGGCATGCATTTAGCAAACTATGGCTCTCCAGAAACTAATGCATGGATATAATCCAGGTATACAAACATTTACTCTTGTTGAGGTACTTAAAATTTACTGGGACAGGAATTCTCTCAAAAGTATGCCTCGTTCGGTTCAGCAGGATCCTTTTCAGAACAGTTAACTGAAAGGCTGTGTCTCAGGCTTTCTTTATCCTTGCCACTTTTTATAGTGTGAAATAAATGTATAGGGCTTGCTTCAGACTTCCTTAGCCTTTCTCATACTCCACCTGCTATGAATGCAGTGGGTAACAAAAGCTGCATTAGCCAAGTGGAGATGGATATGCACATAGACCTTGTGAAGTGTGAGCCAGGAGGCCTTAGAGTAGACATTACTTAATCTGCCCATGAAATTGATTTGGATTCTCTTTACTTAACTCCTCTGCATCTGACATCATTGCACCTCTTCCTTGTCATGTGGTTTAGCATTTAATCCTTCCTGTCCAAGCTGCTAGACTTGTTCTTTTTAGTTGCTGGCAGATGCTGCAGCCCTTTTGTGTCCTGCACTGGATTTTTATTCGATAAGGATGAGGGAAGAAGTGTCTTGCCAGTTTCTGGTTTGCTGGGGGAGTAGGCTTTGTTTTCTGCTAGCAGTTTATGTTACCTGTTAATAAGGTGACTTATATTTGAATGAGGCCATTTCTAGAATGCCACCATCTTCTATACTGGTGAATCATTTTTAATGCATTGGACTGATCTTATGAATTTTGTCTGGTTTGGTTAGTTAAAATCATGTACAGAATTTTTTTACTACTATGCATATAAAGAAGACTTTATATAGTCATTGTGACATGTTTTTGTCGAGTTTTGTGAAAAAACATAAATCATAAGGTAATTTGTGCTTCACTTATCTTCTGTGGCATATGAGTTGTCAGCTGATATTATCAAAGCAGGAAGACAATGACACTTGGCAGCTGGGTCTTCCCTGACTAAACAGCGAATGTTTTCAGCACTTCACAAACTTATTCTAAATAGTTGCCAATTTCACATTTTTAGCCATTTTGAAAATCTATTGGACTTTTCTAGTGCACAGAAATGAGCTCCGAGGTTAATTCTCTCTTAAAATCTGATGTAATGACTTCTTGTCTGTCTTTATTAATGCACTCTCTGGAAAGTGTGCAGAGATCTTGATTGGCTAATCCCTTCCTGTTTTCTGATATTAGTGTGAGTTGCATGCAGGTTAGCCACCAGCATATAGCCATATAGAAAAAAATTAATATACAGATGGTTTTTTCCCTGTTTGGAGCAGTTCAGTTTATCCAGTTTAAGGATAGGGAGTCCATATCCCAGGAAGAGAACTTCATGTGACTTGGAAATCCCACAAGGTAGCCACCTGCACCACAACACATTAGCCATTTCTCTTACTTGCCATGTGTATCACTACCTTCAAAGTTTTTTGTCAATATTATGCTAGAATCCAGCACTGCTCTTTCTGTGACAGTTCTCTTCATAACTGAAGCTAGCCACAGAGCTGTCAGTAGTTAGGATAACAGCTGCTGCATGCAGGATTTTACATCAGTGTGTCTGTGTCTTTGCTAGATGCTACAGTGAGGGGCACTGCACTTTAACCCTTTTCATACTTGTTGCTCTCTTTCTGAGAGCTACAGAGCACTGTGACTTTGGGGTGATGGAAGGGTCATGTTTTTGTCAATAAGTTGTGAAAGAAATTGTGAGTTAATATGTGCTGCAAGCGTGTTCTCTTCTGTGGCACGAGATAACAGCTGATAGTGACAAGGCATGAAGATGGTGGCACTGAACAGTGGTGTCTTACCTTTACCAGCCAGACAAGAACATTGCTTTCAGCAATTCACTAATGTGTGCTAGAGACAATTGCCAATTTTATATCTAGCTGTTTTAAAAAGCTTTTATAATGCATATAATAAGTTTTGGGATGACTTTTTCGTCCTAATTCTACTGTAATGGCCCATTAGTGACTCTCTTCATTAATGTTCATCGTGACAAGTGGGCGAGGGTCTTGATTGATCACTTGCTGATGTTTTTCACAATTCGTGAAAACTGATGCAGACTATCCAGAGGCTCTCCTTTTACTGAGCTCCCAAATAGGCCCCTCCCATTTTTTATTTTTAAATCTTGACCCTGTCTCCTTGCCCTGTTGCCGCTCAGCAGTTATCTTGCTGTATCCCTGTCCTGTTCCAGGAAATAAAAGAAAAGCTTCTAAATGTAAAAAAAAAAAAAAAAGAAATCCTAAACAATTTCTGTAAGCTTGTTTTTAAAATCATGGTAAAAACCATCCTTTTGAGGGGTGGGTTGCTTTTATTGATTAATTTTTTTCAGTTTCCAAAGGCTTGTTTGTGTTGTCAGAAATGTAATGGTTAAAATTTACTGTGAAATGAGGGGACAGGAGGACACAAGATTTTGTTGGCTTATCTTGAAAAATAAAAATAGATTAATAAATTATGGGGATGCTGCGTACTTTTTCCATGATCATCTGTTTTGAGCTGAATGATTATTTCTGACTTAGAAAGGTTGTGTGTCCTAGATTCTTCAACAAGTTTATCTTTTTTTTTTTTAAAGGCCTGGGTATCTTACTTTTCTCTGCCATTGATTTCTTTATAGACCTCTGGAAGAGAGAGATGCAGGAAGAAATGTTGACCCCATACCATTTTGAGTAAGTTCTGTCAGGAGTCTAAAGTGAAATTCCTCAGTGGAACCCACTCTGATCCCCACAGTTGAAGAGAAGTTTTGAACTATAAAAGTTAAAAATGTGAACAAAAAAATTTAATAGCTTACTTGTTTTTATTGCACTAACTTAATATGTTTGACTAGCTTTCGAGAGCTACGCTCCCTTTATTTCCAAATTTTTATATTAATGCTAAATACACACACACGATAAAGCAGATTGCAAACACAAAATCAAATCATTACATAAAACAAAACAAAGAACTTACAAAACCCATGATTCCTTATCGTCCTGCCAGTCCAGTCCCGCACCTCTGTGTAGTGCACCTCCTCCCACAGCTTGGAGACTGGGCATGTCAGATTCTGGTCACTTGTACTTATACCGCTGGCACCTCCCACCAGCTCCCAGTGTGCTCAGTCTCCAAGCAGCTGGAGGCGGTAGTGAGCCTAGGTGCTGGGCTCACTATAGGAACAGATAAGGAGCAATTTAGTTAGGGGTAGTAAGGTTTTTTGTGTTTGTTTCCTTTTCCTATACTTTATTTGTTTTGGGTTTAGAGTTTGTTTAAAAAAAGAACCACTGAGGGCAGACGGGTAGGGACAACGTGAAGAAGAGCTCTTCCCCTTTATTCACTCCCCTCCTTGTTTGTACAGAGGGGAGCTGAGGTACTGGCCCCCAATCTTGTTAGCGAGTGAGGAGTCATCGGCTGTAATACGGTCCCCGGTGTTTGTCAGTCCTGCTGATTTCAGCGTCGGAGCTGGCAGGAAAAGCTCTGCTCAGTGGCGATTTTTATAGAGGTGAGTCTGGCAATTCGGGGGATCTCAGGCAGCCTGATAGGCGTGGCCTAGTGCCTTGTAGTGAGTGTGTTTATGCCTGATAGCTCTGATTACTCAACGGCCTGATTTCCCGCGTTTTTCACAGTGCAGTGTCTTCTTCGGCGTTTCACTCGGCTTACAGCATTCCGGGGCTTTTAAGAGGGCAGTTTTTCTCCTTGCAGTACTTACAGGACTGTGAGGGGCCCAAAAAAAAAAAGTTTAACTTACTTTACATTTTTTATTGCAAGTCTCGGTCTTCGTAAGGCGCCTTTCAGGTCTTGAGTTGAGGCAGGCTAAGCCGGTACCTTTTTTCCTGCTCTGCCTTTGTCTTTAGTGCGTTCAGGGTGCAGGGATTCGGGCTAATGCCTACGCGCCCACAGTGTCTCGTCTGCGGTACCCATCGGGGGACGGTCTCGGATGCCGGGGTGTGCCGCAGCTGTGCAACTGAGGCACTCAGCATGGATCAAGAGCTCCAGGAGAAATCTAAGGATGCGGCATCTTCGTCTGGACAGGGGGCTCAGGTCTCTATGGAGGTTGGTCCTCTGCTGGAGGCTCCTGCCTCTCCGCAGGGTGTGGCTCTGGTGGTTCCAGGTCCTTCTAACTCTCCAATTTTGGGAGGGGGGTGCTGGCGGGGTTTTGTTCTGTTGTTGCATCAGGCCTTTTGCTTGTGCCAACAGGGTGCCGCTACGGATCTCTCGGCCCTCGGGGCTGGGGCAGGCCAGGCTTCCGCGGAGAAGGTTGAAAATTCTGAGGCAGTATTGACCAAAAGGGCTCGGTCCGTAGAGGAGCAGCCTCTTTTGCCTGACTGGCAAGAGGTGGACAACTTCGAGCTGGAGCCAGAGACAGGCAGGGAAGAGCTCGAAGAAGGTGAGATTCTGGAGCCTGAAGACCAGGCTAGGATTGTCTGAGTTTTTCAGAGAGAAGAGCTGCCAGCTTTAATTATGGAATTGCTTCAGGCCCTCAACCTGTCGGTTGTTCAACCAGCGGAAGATGATGCATTGGAGGACCTTCTCATTCAGGCAGTGCGGAAGATGCAGGCGGTTTCTCCAGTTCACCGTGTAGTCAAACACATGATCCAGGATGAGTGGGACCTGCCAGAGGCAGCCCTAAGGGGAGTGAGGTCAATGATGCGTCTCTATCCGTTATCGGACCAGGAGCGCAAGATTTATTTATTTATTTTTATTTATTTAACAATTCTTATATACCGCATTATTTGTTATCAGTGCGGTTTACATTTAACAGAGAATACGCAGATCAGAGAAGACTGATTGGGTTTACATTATAACAGGGAATAGAACTTGGAGAACATGGGTAACTATTTACATATTGAAATATATCCAGATAGATGTGGAATACATAAATTATATACATAGGGAATAATAGATGATGCTTAATCAGAGAGTATGTAAGATGCTGTAAGGCTGGCAAGAGAATGATTGGGACTTGAGCGTTATGTTGTGTATGGGGCTCTAGTAGGGGAAAGGGGATGGTTTCTTTGAGTCAGGGTAGCCGCTTGAGAGAAATGGAGCAGAAAGAGGTGGTGTTTTATTGCTTTCCGGAATTGTAGAAGGTCTCGGATCTCTCTGATTTCTGGAGGGAGGGCGTTCCAGCATTTTGGTGCGTAGTGGGCAAAGGTTCTTCTCCTGGTTGTTTGTGAGCACTTTATGGAGTCTTTAGAGATAGTCAAGGTGTTGTCGGTTGCTGTCCTTCTGGCTCTAGTTTTTGGAGTAGGTGTGATCAGTTCCTTGAGAGAGTTGGGGGCGATGTTGTTGAAAATTTTGAATGTTATTAACAGAATCTTATATGTTAGCCTAGAGTATATCGGTAGCCAATGGAGCTCCTTAAGTATTGGTGTGATGTGGTCTGATCTGGCTAGACCACAGAGGACACGGGCGGCGGCGTTCATAGCTTGTTGGAGAGGATTAAGAGTGTTTCTTGGTAGGCCATACAAGATTAAGTTTGCGTAATCTAAATGAGGTAGAATGAGGGCCTGGAAGATGGTTCGGAAGTCGTTAGCAGGTAGCATAGGTTTGAGATGTCTCAGAGTTCTAATTTTGTTGTAGATAGACCTGGTGGTGTTTTTTATGTGTTCCTTGAAATCGAGATGTTGGTCCAGAGTAATGCCGAGATAGCGTATGGTCTTACGGCTTGGAAGCTCCGCATCTCTTACTCTTAAGATGGAGGGAGGAGAGAAGCTTTTGTTCCTTGATATGAAGAGTACCTCTGTTTTCTTGAAATTAATGTGGAGGTTTTGGGTAGTTAGCCAGTCTGTAATTGCGTTGAAGCAGTTGACAAGGTTGGTGAATTCCGGATGTTTGACTTTGAAAGGGGTAAATAGCAAAACATCATCAGCATAGATAAGAGTAGAAATGTTGAAGGATCGGATGATGTTACATATCGGCTGCATATATATCTTAAACAGCAGAGCCGATAGGGAGGAACCTTGTGGGACACCTTGTTGGTGGAATGGTGCAGAGGTTTTAGAACCAACCCGGACATGTTGCCAGCGCTCCGATAGGTAAGATTTACACCACTCCCAGGCAAGGCCGTGAATATCCTTTTCCATGAGGCGGGGAAGTAGTTGGTTGTGATTGACGGAATCAAAGGCAGCTGAGATATCCAGGAAGATGAGAGCAAAACCATCTTCTGCGTTGTCAATTCCTCTATTCAGGGTGTTGGTGAGGGTGGTGAGCAGTGTTTCTATTCCATGCGATTCTCTAAAACCGTGCTGGCAGGGGTTGAGGGGTGCTGCTATGTCGATATGTTTTTGGATTTGTCTGTAGACGACCTCGATTATTTTAGCGAGTAGAGGAATGCTCGAGATGGGTAGGTAAGATTCTGTCTTTGATGGGTCAAGTCTGCTGTTCTTTAGGAGGGGTCTTCCTGATCGTCCCTCCAGGCTAGTCCCGGAATCTCTGGGGTTGTCAACCTCTACCAGCAGCTTTGGAGACTGAGAAACTTCAGGTCTGTGACATCACTAGTATATAGGAGCTGGATCCGCCTCCTCACCTCAGTTTTATCAGTCTCCAAAGCAGCTAGTGAGGTGTGAGCCCAGAGGTTCCAGCGCTCACTTGAGGAACAATTGAGTAACAGAGTACAGGATTTCTTTAATTTTTGTGGGGTTTTGGTACATTTACTTTGATTTGGGTTAGGTTAGTGTAGTGCAGTTTGAGTTTACGCTGGTTTGCCCTAAGATCTACTGTTCTCCCCCTTGTTTCTCCCCTCCTCTAAGGAATCAATGGAGGAGCAGCATCGTTATTAGCTCCGGAGAGCAGACCTGTAGCTGGGTACCGTCCCGCTGGTGTGGGGACCGGACCCAGCTTCACTGAGAGCGTGCTATCGGCAGAGGTTTGTTGCCTGCCAGTGCTGACAGCGAAAAACTGCACAGGCACGTTTTTATGGTCCCTGCACAGCTCCGTTAAAGGCATCGGGAAGGAAACACGGTAATTTCCTGTTTATCCGGCCTTTGAGGTAAGAGGAGCTTTGCATTGCTAGTTCAGCAAGAATCGGAGTTTGAGTGCGATTTCGGTGGGAAACACCATCTCAGGGCTGCCGGCCTGACCGCGTGTGTGGAGAGCGGGAAAAGTGCCGTGTTTTTACTACAGGCAGTTTTCAACCTGGCTAGAGGCCCTTAGGAGCTTTGTTTCTCAAAACCGTAGTCAGGGTTTAGGTGGGGAGGTCCCACTGAAGCCTCTAGAGGTAAAAAAAAAAAAAAAGTATTGCGTAACTTTGGTGTTTTGCTTAGGAGGCTCAGCTTACAATGCCTTCCAAGCAGCTTTGCTTGCTGTGTGGGGCGAAGCGGAGTACCCTCTCTCAAGAGGGGGTCTGCAAGGGATGCGCAGAGGAGTTGGATCCCAAGGGGGTGGAAATCACTCCGGAAGCGGGAGAGAAGGAGGTTGGAGAGGACAGAGCGGGGCCTTCTTCTTCTTCCCTTGCGCAGCCAGGACCAGAGCCAGATGGTGGTGTCTCGGCAGCGTCAGCGTCCGCCTTCCTTCCGCAGGCGGGGGCGGGCAGTTTGGCGTCCATTTTTTCCACAGATTTTTTAGAGCTGCTCCAGAGGTCCTTGATCGGGGCGCCCGTGGCGTCACCGTCAGGGGGTCCCAGGGTGGAACTGGCTCAAAAGAGACCAGGTTCGCCGGGATCGGCAGTGGTGTCTGGCATCGGTGCCAAGAAGCTCATACCCGGGTCGGATTTGTTAGTCCCGTCCATTGCTTCCAATGAGGGGCGGTCGGACGAAGAGCATTTCCAGGGTGAGCTAGAGGACCTTGAAGAAGGAGAGATCAGAGACCACGAGGATCAGGCTCGGGTGATTAGGGTGTTTCGGCGGGAAGAGCTGCCAGCACTCATTGCCGAGTCCCTCAAGGCTCTTAATATGCCAGATGCCGGACCAGGGGAGGACGCTTCCTTGGAAGATCCTCTCTTACAAGCAGTTCGGAAGACGCGGAGGGCCTTTCCGGTACATAGGGTGTTTAAAGAGATGATTCAGGAAGAGTGGGATATGCCAGAGACCTTGCTTAAGGGGGCACGAGTTATGGCAAGGCTGTACCCTCTCTTGGATCAGGACCGGGAGTTGTTTAAAGCTCCCAGGGTGGATGCAGCTGTGTCTGCAATGACAAAGAAGACGACTATCCCTGTGGAAGGTGCGGCGGCGTTCAAGGATGCGCAGGACCGCAAGTTGGAGACGTTGCTCAAGCAAATTTTTGAGGCTAATGCCCTATCAATGCAAGCCTCCATTTGTGGTGCCTGGGTCGCGCGGGCGTGTTTGCGTTGGGCACAGCGGGTCCAGAGCGCGTCCTCGTCTGAGGTGGCAGAAGACGCTTCTAGGTTGGAGTCGGGGGCAGCGTATCTTGCCGATATACATTATGACTTGATCAGGGGACTTGCAAAAAGTATGGCATCGGCGGTGGCAGGAAGACGGTGTCTCTGGTTGCGAAATTGGTCAGCAGATGGCTCTTCCAAGGCACGGTTACGTAAGCTTCCTTTTCGTGGGAAGCTATTGTTTGGAGAGGATTTGGAGAAGTTGGTTAAGGATTTGGGAGAGACTAAGGGTGGTAGGTTGCCTGAGGATAAGCAGAAACAAACCCAATTGGCCTTTGGACCCCGGCAACAGCAGAAGGAGTTTCGCCGCTTCAACTCCCCAAGAGTCAATCAGTTTCAGCGGGGACGATTTCCGGCCAGATTCCAGGGCTTTCGGGGTGCCAACAGGGGTTTTGCGTCCGCGGCCTCCACCTCCTCCAATACCTTCAAGAAGTCACAATGAAGTCAGGGGGGCCCAGGTGGGGTTAGTACCCGTGGGAGGTCGGCTGCGGGATTTTTACCCTGCCTGGGTCCGACTCACGTCCGATCAATGGGTGTTGGAGGTCGTTCGCGAGGGCTACGCGCTAGAGTTTTTGTGACCGGTCACCGAGTCTTTCGTCCGGTCTCCATGCTGCACTCGGGCAAAGCGCAAGGCGGTGCACGAAACAGTGACACGACTTCTAAGGCTCAAAGCCATTGTCCCAGTGCCGGCCGACCAATTAGGGTGCGGTCGGTACTCCATTTATTTCGTGGTTCCCAAAAAGGAAGGCTCGTGGCGGCCCATCCTAGATCTAAAAAGAGTCAATCGCTGTTTGCGCGTAACACATTTTCGTATGGAGACCCTCAGGTCGGTCATCCTAGCAGTCAGGCAAGGGGAGTTTTTGACGTCCTTGGATCTGTCGGAGGCGTACCTTCACATTCCGATTCGCCAGGAACATAAGAAATTCCTCAGGTTTGCGGTGCTGATGGGACATTTTCAGTTTCAGGCGCTTCCGTTTGGTCTGGCGACGGCGCCACGTACGTTCACCAAGGTCATGGTGGTAGTGGCGGCGGCGATGAGACGAGAGGGGGTGTTTGTGCACCCATATCTGGACGATTGGTTAATCAGGGCGAAGTCCAGGGAAGAGAGTGTGGCTGCAATGGCCAAGGTGATAGCTCTCTTGGAGAGTCTTGGCTGGGTGGTCAATGCGGCGAAGAGCAAGTTGCAGCCATCTCAAGATCTGGAATATTTAGGTGCTCGGTTCGACACAAGCGTGGGTCGCGTGTTCCTGCCTCGGCATCGGGTTCTGGAGCTCCGTCGGTTGATTCGTCGGTTTCTCATGCAGAGCCGTCCCACAGCCTGGGAGTATTTACAGGTGCTAGGGACTATGGCGGCTACTTTGGAAGTGGTGCCGTGGGCGAGGGCTCACATGTGGCCGTTACAGCGGGCTCTGTTGAGGAGGTGGTCCCATCAGAGGGGATCTCTATCGGACAGATTGGTTTGTCCTCCTCAGTCTCGCAGGGCTCTAGATTGGTGGTTAAGTCCCGGAGGGCTGTAGGCGGGGATGCCGTTAGAAACCCCAGCGTGGATTTGCCTGACGACGGATGCCAGTCTCTTCGGATGGGGAGCGCACTGTCAGGGCCGTCTCCTACAAGGGGAGTGGTCCGAACTGGAGAAGCAGTGGTCAATCAACCGTCTGGAGTTGAAGGCAGTGGTCTTAGCTCTGCGGGGGTTCGGATCCGTGCTTCAGGGGAAGGCGGTACGAGTGTTCTCCGACAACGCGACGGCGGTGGCATATGTAAACCGCCAAGGAGGCACCAGCAGTGTGGCGCTGGAGACCGAAGCAGAAGGTTTGTTCGAGTGGGCCGAGAAGAACCTGGTGGCCCTGTCGGCGGCGCATGTCGCAGGGGTGGACAATGTGGAGGCCGATTTTCTAAGCCGGGTAAGGGTGGATCCGGGAGAGTGGGTTCTCCATCTCGAGGTGTTTGCAATGTTGGTAGAGCGCTGGGGGACGCCGGTGATGGATCTTATGGCGACATTTCAGTCGGCAAAAGTAGGTCGCTTCTTCAGCAGGCGCAAGGAACGCATGGCGGAAGGTCTGGATGCGCCGTTCAAAAATGGCCGGAGAACCAGCTCCTGTATGTGTTTCCTCCGTGGGTGTTGATCGGCCGGGTGGTGCAGCGGATAGAACAGCACCGGGGTCGAGTGGTGCTAATAGCTCCGGATTGGCCACGAAGGCCGTGGTACGCAGACCTAGTTCGTCTTCTGGTGGAGCACCCCTAGAGGTTGCCCAGTCATCCGGATCTCCTCACGCCGGGTCCTCTTTGCATGCCCCACCTGGATCGGTTCTCGCTTACGGCTTGGCTGTTGAGCGGGCACGGTTGAGGGCGAGGGGATATTCAGCGGCAGTGGTATCCACCTTGCTGAAGGCGCGGAAGCAGTCTACTTCCTTAGCGTATGTCCGGGTGTGGCGCGTGTTTGAAGATTGGTGTGCACAGCGGGACTTTGTTCCTTTGTGAGCATCGGTGCCGCAGGTTTTGGCCTTTTTGCAGGACGGGTTTCAAAAGGGCTTAGCGGCGGCCTCGTTAAAGGTTCAGTTGGCGGCCTTGGCCTGTTAAAGGGGTAAGCTACAAGGTGTTTCATTGGCTGTCCATCCGGATATTAAGCGTTTTTTGAGAGTGGTGGCTCTTCTTCGCCGCTCAGGCGGATTGTCCCAGCGTGGGATCTTCCCTTGGTATTGGAGGTGTTGACTCAAGCGCCGTTTGAACCACTAATGGATGCCACCTTAAAGGACCTTATGCTGAAGGTGGTGTTTCTGGTGGCCGTGGCTTCGGCTAGGCGAGTGTCGGAGCTGCAGGCCTTTTCCTGTCGGGAACCTTTTCTATCATTTTCCGCAACTAAAGTCGTGCTGCGGCCGGTTCCTTCTTTTTTGCCAAAGGTGGTTTCCCCTTTTCATGTGAATCAGGTAGTGTTGTTGCCGGTATTTCTCGATAAGGCTAAGGGTCGGCGGACGGAGCGGCTTCATCGTTTGGACATTCGCCGGGCGTTGCGAAAGTATGTGGCTCCAACGGCGGAATTTCGGAGGTCGGATAGGCTGTTCGTGCTTTTTGCGGGGCCTAGGAAAGGGGAGGCGGCCTCGAAAGGGTCGATTGCGCGTTGGATAAAGGAGGCGATTGCGTCAGCGTACATTCTGCGAGGTTGCTCGGTGCCGGACGGACTCCGGGCTCATTCCGCTAGGGCGCAGGCGACGTCTTGGGCGGAGTGTGCTTTGGTGCCGCCAGCGGATATTTGTAGGGCAGCGACTTGGTCGTCACTGCATACCTTTGTGAAGCATTACCGCCTGGATGTACAGGCGGCCGAGGATACCTGTTTTGGAACGGCGGTGCTTCAGGCCGGGCTGCCAGGTCCCTCCCGTTGCTGATTTTACTGCTCTGGTACATCCCCAGAGATTCCGGGACTAGCCTGGAGGGACGATCAGGAAGGTTAAATTAGACTTACCTGCTAATTGTAGTTCCTGGAGGACCTCCAGGCTAGTCCCGGACCCCACCCTGGCTCGTCCTAATGTGGCCTGAAGCAGGAGCGGTATTACCGGTAAGTAGTGTTTTCGTTACCTTGTTTTCGGGGGAGCGGAAGTGTGTAAAGCTGTGTGAGCGGTCTCACAGGGTTGGAGACCACGCTCCATTCCTTGAGGGATGTGGGCAGGAGATTTCAGGGCAAGCAGTGCGGGTAGATCTCTTCCCGTGTTGAGTTTGACAAGTTATGCTAGTTGTTTACATTTAATATTTATTACTTACTTGTTGCTCCGGTGAGTCTGCTTTGTCATTAGGTAAACTGAGGTGAGGAGGCGGATCCAGCTCCTATATACTGGTGATGTCACAGACCTGAAGTTCCTCAGTCTCCAAAGCTGCTGGTAGAGGTTGACAACCCCAGAGATTCCGGGACTAGCCTGGAGTTCCTCCAGGAACTACAATTAGCAGGTAAGTCTAATTTAACCTTATTGAAGTTAGTTTGAGTAAAGAGGAGAATGAGCCAGTTGCAAAAGATAGACAGATGATGTTTAGTAGAATTGGGTAGACGGATGATGTTTCGTTCCCCATGCATGGATGCAGCTGTTTCGGCTGTCATGAAGAAAACCACCATTCCGGTGGAAGGCAGCGCTGCCCTGAAAGATGGGCAGGACCGGAAGTTGGACTCATTGAAGCAAGACTTTGAGGTCAATGCGCTATCCTTACAAGCTTCTATTTGTGGGGCTTGGGTAGCGAGAGACAGTCTTTGCTGGTCGCAGCGACTGCAGCAGCCAGGTGAGCAGGCACAGGACCACTTGGCGGACGTAACTAGACTGGAATCGCGGGCGGCTTACCTGGCCGATGTCCATTATGACCTCATTAGAGGATTGGCTGATAGCATGGCATCACTAGTGGCTGTGTGACGCTACCTTTGGCTATGGAATTGGGCAGCAGACAGTTCCTCCAAGTCGCGGCTTAGCAAGCTTCCCTTTAAGGGGAAGCTGCTGTTCGGGGAGGACCTTGACAAGCTAGTCAAGGACTTGGAGTCAAAAGGAGGCCGCTTGCCGGAGGATAAGCCAAAGCCGGGGCCAGTCGCAGGATTTCTGGCGTTTTCGTACCTCCCGCCTGGGGAGTTTCCAAAAGGGGAGGTTTCCCTCTCGCGGTCAAGGTTTCAGGGGATTCCGGGAGCGGTCAGAGGTTTCGCTAGTCCCCCTTCCTCAAGGTTTAGAAAGAACCAATGAAGCGAGGGGGACCCAGGCTGTGGTGCAGCCCATGGGAGGTCGGCTTCAGGAATTTCTCCCAACCTGGGTCTAGATAACGTCCGACTGATGGGTGTTGGAAGTCATTCCCAAGGGGTATGCCCTCGAATTTGCCCAGCCAATGACCGACTCCTTTGTCTCCCTGCAGGACACAGAACAAGGCAATGGCGGTAGAGGAGAAGCTGTCTCGCCTGCTTCAGCTGGGAGCAGTGGTTCCAGTTCCTTGAGAGCAGTGTGGCTGCGGTCAATACTCCATTTATTTCGTGGTTCCCAAGAAAGATGGATTCTTTCGCCCAATTTTAGACCTCAAGTGGGTAAACTGTTGTCTTCGGGTGCTGCACGTTCACATGGAAACTTTACGGTCGGTGATCGTAGCAGTGCGAAAGGGAGAATTTTTGACGTCCATCTATCTCACCGAAGCATACCTTCACATTCCTATCAGGCCGGATCATCAACGCTTTCTAAGGTTTGCGATGCCGTGGGGGGCATTTTCAGTTCCAGGCATTACTGTTCGGCCTGGCGACGGCGCCGCGCACCTTCATCAAGGTGGTGGCGGTGGCGGCGGCGGCAGCTCTTTGCAAGGAGGGAGTGTTGGTACACCCTTATCTTGACGACTAGTTGATCCAGGCAAAGTCCAGAGCCGAGAGTGTACAGGCTACATGCAGGGTGGTGCAGCTCCTAGAAAACCTCGGTTGGGTGGCCAATGTGGCCAAGAGCCATTTGGTTCCTTGCAGGTTTTGGAATACTTGGGAGTCCAATTCGACACTCGAGTGGGAGCAGTTTTTCTGCCAGAGCACCAGGCCCAAGGGCTGCGGCTCTTAGTGCACAGTTTTTTTAGGGCGCTCCGCACCGACGGCCTGGCAGTATCTTTGCGTTCTGGGGACTATGGCAGCCACTCTGAACGTAGTGCCATGGTCGAGAGCACACATGTGTCCTTTGCAGAGGTCCTTTCTCCGTTGCTGGTCTCACCGGAGGGATTCTCTGGCCAAGCAGCTGCCCTGTCCGCTGGGAGTCAGGGAGGCTCTCCAATGGTGGCTTTGTCCAGAAAATTTGGCAATGGGCATGCCTCTCGAGCAGCTGCAGTGGGTTCCTGTGTTGACCGATGCCAGTCTGGCAGGTTGGGGGGCTCATTGTGAGGAGCTCTTCGCCCAAGGGAGCTGGAGGGGACAGGAAGTCGAGTGATCGATCAACCGGCTGGAACCTCGAGCAGTATCCCTGGCACTCCGCTCCTTCGAGCCCAACTTACTGGGTCGGGTGGTCTGAGTTTTGTCGGACAATGCCTCTGCGGTGGTGTACCTCAACCATCAAGGGGGCACAGGTAGCGCAGCTCTGGAGGAGGAGGAGGAGGAAGCATTGTTCAACTGGGCAAAGCCTCGGCTCCAGGCACTATCAACGGCGCACATTGCGGGGGTAGACAATGTGGCGGACTATCTCAGTCGGGTTCGCATGGATCCCGGGGAATGGGAGCTTCACTCAGAGGTCTTTGCTCAGATAGTCTACATGTGGGGGTCGCCCATTATTGATCTGATGGTTACATTCCAGTCCTCCAAAGCGAGCTGCTTCTTCAGCAGGAGGCGAGAAAGGATGTCAGAGAGTCTGAATGCGTTGCTGCAACAATGGCCCTCGGAGGGCCTCCTCTGTCTTTCTCCCTTGGGTTCTCATAGGTCGGGTGGTTCAGCGCATCGAAGCCATCAAGGGCGGGTGATTTTAGTCGCTCCGGATTGCCCGCAGCATCTGTGGTATGCCGATTTAATGTCTTCTCGACGATCGGCCATGGCGGCTCCTGATGCAGGAGGATCTCCTATGGCAGGGACCTCTTCGGATGACTCGGGTGGATCGGTTCTCGCTTACAGACTGGCCATTGAAAGGGCGAGGCTAAGGAAGAAGGGATATTCCGGACCTGTAATATCTACATTGCTTTTGGCCAGAAAAAGGTCGACCTCACTAGCCTACGTCCGCATTTGGCATATTTTTGAAGATTGGTGCGTGGCGCGGCCAGTCTCTGTTTCAATTCCAGAGATCTTGAGTTTCTTGCAGAATGGTTTTGATAAGGGTCTGGCAGCCAGCTCGTTGAGGGTGCAGCTGGTGGCTATTTCTTGCTATCACGGGAAGGTCCAGGGCATGGCCTTGGGCTCCCACCCAGATGTCTTGTATTTCTTGAGTCCGAAAAAATCACTCCATAAAAACAAACATATAATCAAAGTGAAAAATTTTTTACTATCGGGGACAACTGAGGACACTTTGTCATTACAACAAATAATACTTCATTCAAATGCCAGGAGGTCTCAGACCAATGCAGCGCTCAAAACTGATGCTCACGTTTTAAAGGAGCGTTAGCACATGGTGACATCAACGACCAACCTGGGGATATTTTTTCTTTTTGAAGTTGCTTGCAAAAATCACCAGTTCTCCACCACCTATATATCAGAAACTATTAAAATTTAAGAAACTCTTAGCTTTTAGTCTTCTGTCTCTTCTGCCTCTACGCCTCCCCCGGCACCTTTGTAGCGTTTCACTCCGAAAGGAGTTTCTTCAGGAGGGTCTGGAAATGTGGAAACAACAATAGCACTGAACAACTAGACATCCTCCCCACTGTGATTAAAAGATAATGTTCATTTTAACTATCAATTCAAAATGTCAAGATTGTATATAAAGAAAGAGCAAACAAATTTATTTACTAAAATGCTGCTGCCCGCGTTTCTCAATATATTAACTAATGTTGCCAAAAAACGCCGCGCATGCGGACTAGCAGTTTCAGTCAGCTCTTTATTCATGACACTAACCTTTTTCATTGTGTAATGTCAACCAATGATGTCACTCTCCTTGATTTCTCCATTATTAAAGGCACACCTGCCATTCTATAGAGGAGTTAAGACCATAAGGTTGCAGAGTATTCACTGACAAAATCCACCGTTGTTCAAAAAATAGTAAGGTCTCATCTAAAGTTTTACCTCTTATCGCCAATCGAATATGATCCAATGCAAAAACAACGTAGCTGATTGAATTCATGCTGTAACTCAACACAATGTTGAACTAGCGGAGCAGTCAGCACCTTACATCGCAGTCGACTCTTGTGCTCAAGTATCCGAGTCCTGAATGATCTAATGGTTTTGCCAATATAAAGTTTGTTGCATGGGCATTTAATAGCATAAATAACTGAAGTAGTATTGCACGATGTAAGTTGTTTCAAGTTGTAAGTTTTCCCTAAATAAGTAAATTCAGTTGTGTCTTCCATAACATAGCAAATAATACATTCTCCACATCTCATGTGTCCCCGCGTTTTGGACGTTTCATCATTATTTGTAAGAGGCCGTAAGACCGCAGGACTGAGCTGTTCTTTGAGATTGACGTTGCGCTGCCAAACACATCGGATGTTTTTCTCCGCTAAACCAGGAATGGTCTGCAGGAGATTTGCATGTTTCAATATTTATTTTTTTGATTTTGTAACTCAATGGTGAGAACCTGGTGATTAAATTTACATGTTCATCAACCAATCCTGTCGTCGTCCTTGACTTGGTTCCTAACAGCCAAGCCTGGTCATTGTACAGTGCTCGCTTGTATGCCTTTTTGATAATATGACGAGGATGCCCCCGGTCCATGAAATCTGTCGATAATTTCTGAGATTGAATCTTAAAATCTGACACATCTGAACAATTGCGCTGAAAACGTAAAAACTGAGAAAAAGGAAGGCTATTTTTTAGCCTAGACGGATGACCACTCGCATAATGCAAGAAAGTGTTTCGGGCAATTGGTTTTTTATGCACTGTAGATTTCCATCCTGCTGGCTCCTTGGTTATCAACAAATCCAAAAAAATAATATTAGTGGTATCAATAGTGTATGTAAATTGTATAGCCTTATTACAACTATTAAGCCAATGAACAAACTGTAAAACTGAATCTTCAGACCCTTTACACAAGAGGAAGACATCATCTATGAAGCGAGCCCACAGTTTGATGTTTTGTAAAAAAGGGGAACTATTAAGCCATTGCTGTTCAAAATCTCCCATAAAGAGGTTAGCGATGGAGGGGGCACAGGTGGCCCCCATTGCTATTCCTGAAATCTGTTTGTAAATCGTGGTTTCAAATATAAAGTGATTTTGAAAAACAGTAAGACGTGTTAATTCCATCAAAAATAATATCATGGCTGTTAAGTCCCCTCTCTTCTTCAACTGTGCCTCTACTGTGTGATACGCTTCCATCTGAGGTATACTAGTATACAACGCTGTGATGTCAAGGGTAACCAAGAGCACTTCTGGATCTGCCGCCCACTCAGTCTATTGATCCAATTTCTCCAAAAAATGGGAAGTATCTCTAATATAGGAGGGTATATCCTCTAGCAATGGATGTAGAAAAGAATCGAGATACACAGACAATGGTTCCAAAACTGTGCCTCTTGTTGATACGCTAGGTCTGCCTGGCGGCTTCTCTAGTCGTTTATGTATTTTCGGGACCAGATAAAAACGAGCCATCACAGGAACTTTAATGTTCAAAAATAACAATTCTTTCTTGGAAATGATCTTATTTTGGAAGGCTGACTGAGTGCCTTCTCGTATTTCTTTTTGAAGAGGCACAGTAGGATCTTCGGTGAGCTTCTCGTAAACTTGACTATCTGAAAGATGATTATAGGCCTCCTCCGAGAAGACCAGAAGTATTTTTGTATTGCATTTCTTGAGGGCATTATCCCGTTTGCATCCCCCTCGCAGGGTGGTGATCCCCCTTGGGATCTCAATTTGGTCTTGGGGGCATTGACAAGAGAGCCCTTTGAGCCGTTGAACCGGGCCTCGTTAAAAGATTTAACTTTGAAGACTGTCTTTTTGGTAGCCATCTGCTCTGTGCGCCGAATCTGGGGAAAGGAGGGGCTCTTCGGAAGGGATGAGCTTCACCTTAACCGGGATGGAACAAGGCTGCTGGCATTAACCTTTAAAAAGGGGAGAGAGCAGCTTTTAAACTAGATAATAGGGGAAAGCCGACAGTCACCCAAGAGCGTATGGTTCGGAAGAATGTATCCTTGAAGGATACTACCAAAAGCAGAGCAGTTCCAAAAAAAGCGTAAAGTAGCCCAAAGGCCCTCGAGTATGGAGCAGATAGAGCTTAAAGATCCCAAATTACCCATGTCTACCAATAGCCAGATTAATATGACTAAAATACAGTCTCTAAAATGCTTGTATGCAAATGCTAGAAGTCTAAAAAATAAGATGGGAGAGTTAGAATATATAGCACTAAATGAGAGGTTAGATATGATTGGAATATCAGAGACATGGTGGAAGGAGGACAACCAGTGGGACACTGTGATACCTGGGTACAAACTATATCGTAATGATAGAGCTGATCAAATTGGTGGAGGGGTTGCGCTCTATGTTAGAGAGGGCATTGAGTCAGAAAGGATTAAAGTTTTGCCGAAAACAAAATTTGCTGTAGAATCTCTATGGATTGAAATTCCATGTAAAAAGGGGAAGGCAATGACCGCCTGGCCAGAATGAACAAATGGATGATGACATGCTCAAAGAAATCAAGGAAGCTAACAAAAGTTACAGCGCAGTAATAATAATGGGTGATTTCAATTACCCCGGTATCGACTGGGTCAGTGTCATGGCAGGACATGCTAGGGAGATAAAGTTCCTAGATGACATAAATGACTGCTTCTTGGAGCAGCTGGTTCATGAACCGACCAGAAGGGAAGCCATATTAGACCTAGTCCTTAGTGGAACACCAGATCTTGTGCAAGAGATAAGGGTGTTGGGGTCACTTGGCAATAGTGATCATAGCATGATCACGTTTGATTTTAATGAGTGGAGGAGGGATAGTAAGGAAATCCACAGTACTACCTTTTAACTTTTGAAAGGGAGACTATGATAAAATGAGTAAAATAGTTAAGAAAAAACTAAAAGGAGCAGTTGCAAAGGTTAAAGACTTGCATCAAGCTTGGGTGGTGTTGAAAACTACTATCTTGGAAGCCCAGACCAGCTGTATTCCATGCTTTAAGAAAAGTGGAAGGAAGTCCAAAAAACTGCCAGCATGGTTTGAAGGTGAGGTCAGAGAGGCTGCTGTTGCCAAAAAAGCATCTTTCAGGAAATGGAAAAAAGAGCCAAATAACAAAACCTGGAAACAGCACAAGCACTGGCAAGTCAAATGCAAGGCACTGATAAGCAAAAATGTGAAATAAAGACTTTTATTTATTTATTTATTTAGCTGTATTTATATCCCGCTTTTCACCAGGTCAAAGCGGTGGAACATACAATAATTACAAGGGTTTGGGGCCGTCACCTGATGGCCAACAATAATGATTGTTAACAATTAATTGGGACGTAGACATAGACATTGTGTTATGGTTACATATGACATATGTTCAGGGGGACGAAATATGGTGGTTGGGAGGGAGTCAGTGGTGAGTGCTTGTCTCTGGTCCAAGGAATTCTTGGAATAGTGTAGTTTTAAGTTGTTTCCTGAAGGATAAGAGGTCTGTGTTGCTTCTGATGTGATTTGGTAGAGAGTTCCAGAGGGATGGTGCATATAGTTCGAAGGCTCTGTTGCAGGTCCGTTGATTGTATTTCGTTCTTTTGTGTGGGATGGTGAGTGAGTTATTGGTGGTTTGTCTGGTTGTTCTGTTGTGGGCTGGCTGAGGCAGTAGAGTGCGGAGCTGGGAGGTTTGAGTTTGGGAGAGAGCTTTGTGGGTGAGTAGGGCGGATTTGTATTTGATTCTTGCTTCTAGAGGCAGTATGTGTAGCTCCCTCAGGACTGGGGTGATATGGTCCTGTTTTTTTGCATTCTTGATAATTCTTACTGTGGTGTTTAAGGCAATTCGAAGTGGGTTGGTATGAGTGGCTGAAAGTCCATGGTATATTATATTGCAGTAGTCCAGGTGGGGGAGTGTCAAGGCTTGCATCACTGTTCTGAAGTCCTGTGGTTCAAGAAGAGGTCTGAGACGTTGTACTGTTTTAGCCTTGGGGTATATTGTTGCGGTGGTTTTTTTGATCTGTTGATTGAGTGTGAGTGCTTGGTCTATGATGATTCCCAGGTATGGACAAGTTCCTGGAGGAAAGGTCCATAAACCATTATTAAGAAGGGACCCAGGATATCAATGCTTGAACCAATACAAGCATTGTGGAACCTGTGTCCCTTGGGGAAACTGCTAGGTACATATGACCTAGATTGGCCACTGTTGGAAACAGAATACTGGGCTTGATGGACCTTGGTCTGACCCAGTATGGCATATCTTATGTTCTTATGTTATCTTATTTGTGGTTGTATTTGTATTTTTGTGGTTCCAATGTCGAGGTGTGTAGGTGGTGTGAAGTCTGGGTCCTTTTGTTACTATGAGGGCTTCAGTTTTCTTTATGTTGATGGATAGGTGGTTCTTTTGTAGCCAGCTGGATACCTCGGTGAAGCATTCTGATAGGTGTTTATTGGTTGGGTTGGATGTTGTGATTGGAGCATAGAGCATTATGTCGTCCGCATAGATATGGTAGTTAATGTTGTATGTGCGTATGATTGAGCAGAGTGGTTGCAGGTAGATGTTGAAGAGCATGGCAGATAATGTGGATCCTTGCGGTACTCCTTGGTGTTGCTGGAACGGGGGGGCGGTTGATAGGTTTGTGCGGATCAGTTGTTGTCTATTGGTCAGGTAGGAACGGAACCATTGGAGTACGTTATCTTTGATGCCGATTGCTTGTAGTCTGTGTATGAGGATGTTGTGGGAGATGGTGTCGAAGGCAGCTGATATGTCCAGGAAGATCATGGCATATCCAGAGTGCTTGGCTTGAGTTCCCATGAGGAGGGTGTTCATTAGCGACGTCATGAGGGTCTCGACTCCGTGGAGTGGACGAAAGCCATGTTGTTGTGGGTCCAATATGTTGTTAGCATCTAAATGTTCTTGGAGTTGTCTCTGGACTACCTTCTCAATGAGTTTGGCGGTAAACGGGAGGCTTGCTATAGGTCTGTAGGAGGTGGGTTCGAGGGGATCCAGGTTGTGTTTCTTTAGGGTTGGTCGGATGATTGAAGTTTTAAGGAGATCCGGCATGCGTCCTTGGCTGAGGGATTCGTTAACAATGCGGGTTAATGGTGTGCTCAGGTCATCTTTTGTTTTCTTTATCCATTCTGTAGGACAGGGGTCTAGTGGGGAGATGGTGGTATTTAGTCGAGAGATGGTGGATGATATTTCCTCTTTTGTGACTGTTTCGAATGTGTTCCAGTCTGTCTGTGGTGATGGGGTGGTTTGCTGCTGTTGTCTCTGCATTCAGTTGTGGATTCTGTGGTTGTTGAAGCTGCTTGTAATGTTGTGCTAGTAGTTCAGGTGGGATGTTTGGTAGTTGGTCGGAGTGGTTGGGCGCTTTTGTCAGTTGTTTGACAACATTGAAGAGTTCTCGTGGTTTGTTTATTGACGTGTTTATGATCTTTGTATGGAAGGCCCTTTTTGCTTTGTCCGTTTCTGTGTGGTATGCGTCCAATTCGTATAAGTAATTCTTTTTGTCGTCCTCTTTTTTGGTTTTTCTCCATTTTCTTTCTGCTCTTCTGAGTTTGGTCTTCAGCTTCCGGAGATTGGGTGTGAACCATCGAGCTTTTGCAGAGGTGTGTCTGGATTTAGTTTTGTTTGTTGTGCTGGCTGCAGCGGAGATTGTGGCGTTCCAGTTGCGGACCAGATCGTCAATATTGCTGGATTTTGTTTGGAGTTCAGGTAGGGTTTGTGCCAGGAAATCTTCTTTGATGAACGTTTTAAATCTTCTTGTGTGGTGTTTGTTCTCCATGCTGTTCATGTGGTGGTAGGTGTGGGATATGCTGATGAGGTAGTGGTCAGACCATGGTACATGTGTGATCTCTGGGTTCTTGCATGAGATGGAGGTTTGGGAGTTTAGGAATATGAGGTCCAATGTGTTTACTTTTTCGTGCGATGGTTCGTGTATGATCTGTGATAGGTTCATTGCCTCCATAGCATTGATGAAGTCTTCTGCTTGCTTGTCTTGGAGAGATGGGAAATTAAAGTCTCCTAAGATTATTTGCTCTTTTGTGAAGATGGTGCTCTCAGATATGTGTTGAAGTATCCTTGTTAGATCAGTGCTTTGGGTGGGCGCTCGGTAGACTAGGCAGAGTGAGAGGTGCTTATTGGTGAGGGTGAGTATGTCCGCTTCATTGGTTGTTTCTGATGCGTGATGCCTGAGGTGAAGGTTGTTTTTTGCTATGATGGCTACGCCGCCGCCTCTGGTGTGTGTTCGGGAGCAATGTTGAAGGCTGTATCCTGTCGGTGTCAGTTGGTTCATGATCACTGTGTCTGTGTCCGTTAGCCAAGTTTCTGTTATGCATAGGATGTCAATCTTTTGGGTTTCGATCAGCTCGTGTAGCATGTGGTATTTGTTTCTGACCAATCGAGCATTAATTAGTGAAATGGATAGGGGGGAGCTGTTCGGTGGGGTGGGGATGTATGTTGTTGTGTGTGTTGTTTGGGTGGTGGTCTGTGTGAGGGGGGTTGTAGATGTTGGTGGTTTGGATGGTTGTGGTGTTTGGTCCGGGTAGGTTGGTGAGTGTGACTGCAGGGGGGGGGTAGATGGTCAGGAGGGGTGACAGGAGGTATATGGGAGCTAGGAATGGTGGCATGGTTTGTAGGCGTACCTTGATGTAGTTTGTAGGTATGCCTGGTTTCTTGATGTGTTCACTGAGGTGATTTCCGTGTTCTTTTTGGGGGTTTTTTTGCTTTTTCGTTGCCTTCTGGAGTTCCGGTGGGTTCTTTCGGGGGGTCCGTCCTTCTTTATGTTGGTTCTGCTTGTGTGCGCCTTTGTGCCGCGCCTAAGGGCCACGCCAAAGGGCCCTCTGGCGAGGGCCTCAGGCGCGGGCCCGCCTTGCTGGGGCGCCGCTTTAATACTATCCAGGGCTGGAAGCTGAGTTGCTCCCACTGCCCCGATTGGGCAGGAGCTTCTGAGCGGGAGGACTTCCCGCTCAGGCGCTCTATCCCGATCGGGGGAGCTGCTGAGCACTGCGGGCTGGAGCGGTGTTAAAGCGGCTCCCTTTGTGTTGGGGCGCCGCTTTAATGCTGTCCGGGGATGGAGGCTGAGTTGTTCCCACTGCCCCGATTGGGCAGGAGCTTCTGAGCGGGAGGACTTCCCGCTCAGGCGCTCTACCCCGATCGGGGGAGCTGCTGAGCACTGCGGGCTGGAGCGGTGTTAAAGCGGTGTTTCAAGTACATTCGTAGCAAAAAACCCGTGAGAGTGTCATTTGGTCCATTAGATGATAGAGAAGTTAAAGGGGCACTAAGAGGTGACAAGGCGATAGCAGAGAGACTGAATGAATTCTTTGCTTCGGTCTTTACTGAGGAAGATGTAGGGATGTTACCCATGACTGAAGTGGTATTTAAAAGTGTGGAAGAATTGAAGGAAATATCGATACATCGGGAAGATGTATTACAAATATTAGATAAACTGAATAGTAGCAAATCACCTGGGCTGGATGGTATACATCCAAGGGTGTTGAAAGAACTGAAATATGAGATTGCAGACCTGCTATTAGTAATCTGTGAATTTTCATTAAAATCATCTGTAATACCCGAAGACTGGAGGATCACCAATGTAATGCCAATTTTCAAAAAGGGCTTCAAGGGTGATCCGGGAAACTACAGACCAGTGAGCCTGATGTCAGTACCAGGAAAAATAGTTGAAACCATCATAAAGAACAAAATTACTCAGCATGTAGATAGTCATGGCCTAATGGGAGACAGCCAACATGGCTTTAGACAAGGAAGATCTTGTCTTACTAATCTGTAATGTTTTTTTGAAGGTGTGAATAAACAGGTGGACAAAGGTGAGTTGGTTAATATAGTGTATCTGGACTTTCAGAAAGCCTTTGACAAGGTTCCTCATCAGAGACCTTTGGCAAAACTAAAGAGTCATGGGATATGAAGCAGTGTACTATTGTGGATCAGAACTGGTTAAAAGATAGAAAGCAGAGGGTAGGGCTAAATGGCCAATTTTCCCAGTGGAGAAAGGTGAATAGTGGTGTACCCCAGGGATCTGTGCTGGGTCCGCTGCTTTTTGACATATTCATAAATGACCTGGAAAAGGGAATAACAAGTGAGGTTATCAAATTTGCAGATGACACATAACTATTTAAAGTTGTTAAAACTCAAGAGGATTGTGGAAAATTGCAAGAGGATCTTGATAAATTGGAAGACTGGGCATCAAAATGGCAGATGAAATTTAATGTGGACAAGTGCAAAGTTATGCACCTAGGGAAGAACAACCCAAACTATGGTTACAAGATGCAAGGTTCCACATTAGGAACCACCACCCAGGAAAAAGATTTAGGCGTCATTGTGGATAACATGTTAAAACCCTCTGCCCAGTGTGCAGCGGCGGCCAAGAGAGCAAATAGAATGCTAGGTATCATAAGGAAAGGAATGGAAAATAAAACAAAAGATATTATAATGCCTCTATATCGTTCCATGGTGAGACTGCACCTTGAATATTGTGTGCAATTCTGGTTGCCGTATCTTAAAAAGGTTGTAGCGTTATTAGAGAAGGTTCAGAGAAGAGCAAACAAAATGGTAAAGGGGATGGAAGGATACTCTTATGAAGAAAAGCAAAAAAGGTTAGGGCTCTTTAACCTGGAAAAGAGACTGCTGAGGGGAGATATGATTGAAGTCTTTAAATTAATGAACGGAGTGGAATGGGTAAACGTAGATCGATTTTTTTACGTTATCAGAACATAGAAAGACTAGGGGACATGCAATGAAGCTACAGGGTAAACTATTTAAGACTAATAAAAGAAAATATTTTTTCACTCAACGTGTAATCAAACTCTGGTGTTATTGGAGGATGTAGTAAAGGCTGCTAGTGTAGCTGGGTTTAAAAAAGGTTTGGACAAGTTCCTGGAGGAAAGGTCCATAAACCATTATTAAGAAGGGACCCAGGATATCAATGCTTGACCCAGTACAAGCATTGTGGAACCTGTGTCTTTTGGGGAAACTGCTAGGTACGTATGACCTAGATTGGCCACTGTTGGAAACAGGATACTGGGCTTGATGGACCTTGGTCTGACCCAGTATGGCATATGTTATGTTCTTATGAATCTCGGAGTTGCAGGCCTTGTCTTGCCGAGAGCCATTCCTAACCTTCTCTCGGGAGAGGATGGTTTTGCGTCCCATTCTTTCCTGCCAAAGGTGGTATCAGCATTTCATGTGAATCAGCCGGTGTCCTTGCCAGTTCTGGGGGCCTCAGGGGAGAGTGTCTCAGACCTCAATCTGTGCTTGCTGGATGTAAAGAGAGTTCTTTGTTATCTGAAGGCGTCAGAGCCTTTTCACAAGTCTCATCATTTGTTTGTCCTTTTTGGAGTCCACGTAGGGGTGAAGCGGCAGCCAAGGCTTCCATTTCCAGATGGGTTCGGGAAGCGATAGCATCAGCTTATATCTTGCAGGGTCTTCAGGTGCCCTTAGGTTTGCGGGCTCATTCTACCAGGACTCAGGCAGCTGCGTGGGCCGAGTATAGTTTGGTGCCTCCGGTTGAAATTTGCAGAGTAGCCATTTGGTCCTCTCTGCATACTTTCAGTAAGCATTATTGTCTGGATGTCCAGGCGGTGGGAGATGCCTGTTTTGGGACGGCAGTTTTGCGGGCCGGTTTGGCAGGTCCCTCCCATTAAGTTACTGCTCTGTTACATCCCAGAGGTGTGGGACTGGACTGGACTGGAGGGATGATAAGGAAAGAGAAATTAGACTTACCTGCTAATTGTTGTTCCTTGAGGAACTCCAGTCCAGTCCCGGATCCCACTCAGGGTTCTGTTGGCTAATGCGGCGCTTGTTTGCTGCGGTCAGTGGGGCCGGGGCAATGTGTAGCCGCAAGCCTTTTGTTTCTCAGGTTTAATTCTTGTCTCTATTCTCTGTTTTCCTCTTTCACACTTTATGGCGCTCTCTTCATATCTATCCATATCTCCTTCTGCGGTGGGGGGGGGGGGGTTCCCTCTTGTTGCAGGGGGCAGTTATGGTTTAAGTGGTTAGTTTATGTATTTGATATTTTGGCTACTTATTTCTTGCTCCTCTGAGTTTGCTTTGTCATTAGGTCACTGGAAGCTGGTGGGAGGTGCCAGCGATATAAGTACAAGTGACTTCAGAATCTGACATGCCCAGTCTCCAAGCTGACGGAGGAGGTGTACTACACAGAGGTGCGGGACTGGACTGTTCCTCAAGGAACAACAATTAGCAGGTAAGTCTAATTTCTCTTTTGCAAACCCTTCAACCCCCGCAGAAGGAGGCTTGTGTGTGTGGTGGGGGGGGGGGGCCCACCACACACACACACGCACGCACACACACACACCCCCCCTTAAAATGCAAGGCTTTTAATTTCATATAGATCAATAAATCGGTCTCTACCTGCAACTCAACTGGAAGTGAATTTCAAAGCCTAGGACCAGCAATGGAGAAAACAGTCATGAGTTTCACAAAGGTTAGCTTGCCTCAAGGATGGAATCTGTGACTTAGTAGACCTTAAAGCCCAAGAAAGCTGATACAAGGAAACTAGACCCCTCAAATGTTCTAGTCTTTCACCGTGCAAACATTTAAAAATCAGTTTTAATAGTTAAACTGCATGCTGAATTTTACTGGGAGCCAGTACAAAACTCTTAAGACAGGGAGTAATATGTTCAAAACAATTAACACCCATAATCAAGCAGGCTGCACTGTTCTGAAACTACTGCAAGGTATGCATAGTGAAAACAGGTAGATCTAAATAAAAGAGCATGATAGTAATCAAGACAGGAAATAACAGCGCATAGTACTGTCTGAAAGTCCTCCCGTGATAGCAACACTGAACCATCTGCAATTTAAAAAGAAAACGGCTTTTGTGTCACAGTGCAAAACACACCATGTAGATCCCAAATCACAGTTTGCAATTCCAAGGACAAGTTAAGATGGCAAATGACCAGAGTCTACTCTGGCTATCCACCTGCTTACCCAAAGCAATTCAGTCATATATTCAGTGCAAGTCTATTCAATGTCCTCTTGGGCTTCTGCAGCTAGTATTGTGAACTTTGTAGTTTTCCAGGTCATGATGCATTTTGACGTTTGGCACATTTTTCAAAAGTAGAAAATCCCTGTGACAAAGTTTTCAAAGTTCTCTGGCAATTATGTGCACATTTTACATGTGTGTGTACATTACATAGAAACAGAGAAATATGATGACAGAAAAAGACCACATGGCTTATCTAGTCTGTCCTTCCATATCAACAACTACAACAGTCCCCTTTTTACCTTTAGAGATCCTCTGTGTTTGTCCCATGCTTTTTTGAATTCAGTTACTGTCCTCATCTCTACCACCTCCACTGGGAGACTATTCCACGGATCCACTACATTAATATATGTACATTTATATTTTGCTTTATAAAATGTAAAATAATTATCTCCAGGAACAAGCAGGAATGAGTCTTCACCTATGGGTATGTCAGTACCGACGGAGCCTGCACGGGAATGCTCCCCAGCATCCAATCAGAAAGCTTTTGGGAGCATCCCTCGTGCCTGCGCGCTGACTTCCCGCCCTTTCCACTTCTCCTCAGTTTTCATTTTTCCGCGGAGCCGGCAGGACGTCCTCCTGTCACCGCAGAAACCTTTTTCTTTAAATACTTCATTTCTTGTTTTCTTATGGCCGCGGCTGTTTTTCCCGCCGACACCGGTACCGCCGGTGGTTTTTTCTTTCTTTTTTCTTAGACTCAGAGAGATTTTTCCCTCTGTTTCTGTCTTAACCTTTTGGGCCTACAAGGCCTCTCCATCATGGAGCCTTCTTCTCCTAAGAAGTGCCTTCACTGTGGAAACACAGTTTTCTTTTTAGACTCCAATCTCTGGTGTCTAACCTGTTTGGGTCCTGACCCTTTTTCCCCTGAACTATCAGGCTGCAATGCTGAGAGAAGACCTTCCCTCTTTCGAGTTTCCCTCGATACCGTTTTCCCTCCTGCAGTGAGGGCACCGGGTTTTTCTTCTCTACAGGATCAGGTAACCCACAAACAGTCTGTTAAGACTTGCCAATCCTTGAGTGGTAGGTCTCATGCCACGCATGATGACGGCTCCGGCCTTGCCCTCAAGACCCCATTGGCATTAAAACCCCGGCGGGAGTCTTCGGGCTCCAAAGCATTTCAGGGGTTTCAGGTTGTTCCTGGGGCTCACCCCTCACAGAACATACCTGAGCCGTGCTCGGGGGTGGTATCCGCTTCGAGCGGTACCGATACCCTGGCACCGGCACCGGTGTCGAGTGTTCCACTTTTCACCAGGGATCGTCATCTGGCATCCTCGGTACCTTCGGGACCGATCGATATGTTCCAGATTGACTTTCCTGTTTCTAAGCCATGTTCGGTGGTGGTACCCGCTTCGAGCGATACCAATACCCCGGCATCGGCACCGGTGTCGAGTATTCCACTCGACACCAGGAATCGTCTTCTGGCATCCTCGGTTCCTTCGGGACCGATCGATACGTTCCAGATTGACTTTCCTGTATCTAAGCCATGCTCGGGGGTGGTATCCGCTTCGAGCAGTACCGATACCCCGGCATCGGCACCGGTGTCGAGTGTTCCACTCTTCACCAGGGATCGTCATCTGGCGTCCTCGGTACCTTCGGGACCGATCGATACGACCCAGAGTGACTTCCCTGTATCAGCATCGACGGTACCACCACTGACGTCGGTGCACTCTAGACATATATGTTTATATGTTTATTAAATTTGATATACCGCTCAGGCCAAAATATCACTCTAGACATGCATCGATAGACTCGCTCCCTTCGATGCCGAGTCTGGAATTGATATCTAGTCTAGATGGACTGGGTACCGACGCGCCTTGGAACCGACCCTTGTCGTTTCCGGATACGCAGTACCGAGGATACTCACCAAGAGACTCTGGTTACCTCGGTACCGCTTGAGCAGCCTCCGATGATGGGCTAGATGCCATTACCGGTATCGGTATCGATGTCGATTCCTTCAGTTACATCGGTGCCATCGATCCTTTCCATGCCTAGTTTGGAATCGATACCTGGCATAGACGATGCAGTACTAACTGCCTCAAATCGTGACTGCCAGTATCATTATCCATCTAGTAAGGTTCTTTTTCTGCACCAGACCAGTACATCCTCTGGTGCTCAGGCTGCATCTTCAACCTTAGCCTTCCCAGGGATGGTTCCCATTGGAGATCCTTCTTTTCAGAAGATTCTCCTTGACATGGCAACCTTTCTTGCTATTCCTATCCCTGGCTGTTATCTTAACCAAGGCTCTCCTGCAGAAAACGGAAATATAATGCTTCCTTTACATCATTCTTTGCAGGATCTTCTTCTGAGAATATGGGAATCACCTTTAAGGGTTCCCTCACCTTCTACAGCAACTAATGTTCTGTATCAGGTGCCCCCTTCTCCAGGGTTTCAAAAGAATCAACTTCCCCATCATTCCATTGTAGTGGAATCAGCAATGAGGAAGGTAAAAAGCAAGAAGAAGCATTCTTCTTATCCGCCAGGTCGTGCTTCTAGAGCACTTGATGCCTTTGGACGTCAAACCTTCCAAACATCTATGCTGGCATCAATAATTATTTCTTATATATTTTATATGAGTCTAACACTCCAGGAGGTCACAAAGAAATTATTTATTTATTTATTTTTATTAAGAAATTTTATTTTATTTTATTTTATTAAGAAATTATCTCTTTTGACTCCTTTTTTGTCAGAGCCTAAGGCTGCTGACTATTCCTTGCTTCTTAATCATAGCCGTAATGTCTTTTGGTTTCTTTCTCGTGCTTCTCTAGACTCTTTTGAGTCTGTTAGCAGATCCTCTGCTATTGCCATTGGAGCACGTCGTAGAGCCTGGCTCCAAGCTTCTGACTTGAACAGATGGGCACAACATACACTGAGTAATTCTCCTTGTACTGGAGAAAATCTCTTCAATAAGGAGGCTTTACGTCAGGTTGCTCATTGCTCCACTGACTTCCCTGGTTCTGGAGACCATTCTAAGCCGCCTTCTTCCCCAGGAGGTAGGAAATGTCCTACCAAGCCTTCTTTCCCTAAGAAAAGAAGGTTTCACTCTTCTCCTGCCCATCATCCAGAGGTGCCCAAGCAAGGGACACCTCATCCTAGTCTGAAGTTTCCATACTCTAGCCAGTCTCAACATACCCAGCAACCATAGGTTCTGGAGGTTACAATCTACACTTAACCTCTTCTTAACAGAAGTTTGTTCACTGTTTTTTCTTAAAGCTCTACACTGGGGTTTTCCTTTTTCAGTATGCTAAGCTGTCAGGATATTCTTGTCCATGGGTTACAGAATTCTCCTCTTCTTACTACCAAGAAGGGAGGTTGCAACTATCTCATGATAGTTTCTGTCCCAACATGAACATTTTTTCCTTCAGCTGACTCGCCATATGGGTAAGTCACCCTCCCCCTCTCATCCAGGGTTTCCCCTGACTGAGTGGTATCATACTGAAAAGCTTCTCTAGCTTTCATTCCAGTGTAGACTTTTTGTTTCCTTGAATACATTCTCAAGATAACTCATCAGACAGGGTCAGGAATATCTCCTCTCCCTTTGTCTGTTTCTCTGCTGTCTTTTTCAGCTGCTGTGCATGCAGGAGTTCCAGTGATTGAACTACTGGTACTTTTCCACAAGTTCCAGTCTATCTTCCACAATTTTTGTCTAGCCTCAGTAGTGATTCCAAGCTAGTCCTCATCTATCTTGGATAATCCTACTCACCTTAGGCTTCTCACATTATCTTCTTTCTAGCCATCTCCTTTTCCTAGGATGTGGCAACACACCTGACTTCAGTCAGTTTTATCTCATAATTCTCCTGCACAATGCTCTCTGCAATCTTCAGAGAAGCTTTCTACTATGGGCCCTTGCTACAAAGCATTGAACTTTGTCTCTGAGGGCTATTCTATATAGTAAAAAAAAAGCTTATAAATCATTCCCATGACTGTGAGGGTTCTCCACACCCTCTTGTCTCCTGTTATAATTCAGAATATAAGCTTTTTCTGCGTGAATATCTAAGGCTACTAGTAACGCGTGATACCTCTATGTCCCTCCAGTGGGTCCTCCTGGTATCTTCTCTATGCGTTTCTACCCATCTACCATGTCAGAGTTCTAAAGGACTCTCGACTTGCTCTTTACAGACTGATATTATCCTCTGTTTTTCACGCAGCCATCCTGGTTATTTTACTGGATTGCATTCCTGCATCCTCTTAACCCACGGAAATAGATTCTCTATATATCTGTCAAGTGGGTTTCACCCTCTTGTTGTTGGATGAATCTTTCCCCTTCACATTCCCCATGTGAATGTTCTTATGGGGCTTGGTGTATCTTCAGACTTATTGTCATGTATGTAAATATCTCTATATATGCCTCTACATACATATGTCTGTAAGCTGTGTGTGCATAATTATGCCCCATATGTATATATTTATCCACCTATATATATATATATGTTGATACATATTCTGCATATCTAGATATACATATATATATAGGTATATATATATCTCCCTATATATATATATATATATGTATGTATGTATCTGTTGGGAGATTTTTTATAGATCGATATGTATTACATACTATCTCCTCACTGTCTATGCTATAGCAATTTGCACCTTTCTCAGAGGTTACAGACAGTGGGCTCCCTTTTTCATACTGTTCCTTAGTATGTAGGGACTGTTATGCTCACAACCACTACTGTGGTGATAACAGCTTCCGCTTTGCTCTAGGTCTCCCTATCCTTGAAGATTCAAGCTTCAATATCTTTCCTATCTCTCATCAGCTAGGAAAGATAGTGTACATCTTCATTGTTTTTGAGTACACATTGTTCTGCTTGGGAATATGGGCTTTTTTCCATAACCCTTCTTCCCTCCAGGACTGGGCTAGTTGTCCAAATCGGTCAGTCTTCTTCTTTTAGTCCTCAATGTTATGACTCTGTAACTAAAAGAGTTTTTTCAGCTTTTTCTCATAAAGCTTTCCATTGAAGACCTGCCGTTCTAATCCTACCCCAGTTGACACCTGGATCACCTGCTAATTCCAGGTCTGGACCTTCACCCTCACTGCTGTGAGGTCACCTTGAGGATTCCGCTACTGCATATCCAGTAGACTTCATCACGCTTTCTATTTCCTACAATCCAGTAGGTAAGCTCCATATTATAACTGTTCATTAAATGATTTTAATGGTACTTATCATACATGCCATGGACTCCTCTCCTGTAGTCCTTGGGTTTGCTGTTTTCCTTACAGCTCTTCTATTCTCAACTCCTACCCTCCATTCCCTCATGGGATGCCGGAGATCCTGTGTGGGAAATGCACTCCTGATCCAGGAACATGCATTTTATGGGATCTCCCCCTGGCATCTCTAGCTAGGGAGTCCCCATATGTGAAGACTCATTCCTGCTTGTTCCTGGAGATAGCACAGTTACTTACCTGTAACAGGTGATCTCTGGGAACAGCAGGAATAAGTCTTCACAACCCACCCACCTCCCCTAGGAGTTGTATCTATCTATCTTCTTTCCTCTTTCTCTCCTTTGTCTCAGCTATGATACTCAACTGAGGAGAAGAAGTGGAAAGGGCGGGAAGTCAGCGCGCAGGCGCAAGGGATGCTCCCAAAAGCTTTCTGATTGGATGCTGGGGAGCATTCCCGTGCATGCTCCGTCGGTACCGACGTACCCATATGTGAAGACTTATTCCTGCTGTTCCCAGAGATCACCTGTTACAGGTAAGTAACTGTGCTTTCTCCAATATCTATAGTCATTGAAAAAATGTAACCAGTAGCTACCCTGGTAACTGTTTCCACAAATTCAATCACCAATTTTTTGTCAGGGACGACCAACCTGAGAGAAGGGAAAGAGCCCAACTCCCCGTGTTGGAAGAGCCCTTTTATTCAAGAGAGCCGCAACCCTCATTTTAAACTAGTGTAACCTGCACACCTTTTACTAGGTGACGGCGTCAATTCAACAAACACACCACTTAACTTGAAATAACGGCCATTCCATCCTAGCAAGGCTTCAAGGAGAGGGATTTTGTCAATTTTCCGCCCTTGTTGGTTCGTCACCGTCACACGACATGCATGTTTCGGACCTCCTCCGGGCCCTGTATCAAGTGATCCCGTAGATCTTCCAAAGGTAATGGCCCTAATACACCCATCTCCCAACGGTTCTTCATATAGCTGAGACGTAACTAATGATTGGCTGAAACTACGTAAATACGTAATCAGAGGATTTAGATATAGAAAGAAACCCCTCCTCTAAAGAGAGGTTCCATTCATAAAAGACTCCACCAGTCCTGCTCCAGATTAAGACCCAGTGGTGTTACTGTTTCCAAGCGGTAAATCCAATGTTACTCCCTCCACTGTAACCATTGTTCACGATTTCCTCCTCTAGGGTGCGGCGGGATCCAATCTATCACCCTCCATCGTAAGTCAATGAAAGAATGAGAGAAAGCCATACAATGCTCTACTATTGGTGCTGCAAAACAGTTCAAATTTTAGAAGCATGTTCGCCCATACGAATCTTTACTGGGCGTATGGTCCTACTGATGTATATTAAATTGCAGGCCAACAAACAAGCACAAATCCACGTGCCAATTAACTGACCCAGTCCAAGACGTGGAGGCAAGGAAGGAACTATTTATTTATTGACCACTCTTGTTTCACAAAGCCAGGCCCGACACAGGCCGTGTTTCGTTTATGCCTTCATCAGGGGCTTTGGCTATAACATATAAAAACACCATTAAAAACATTCTTAAATCCTAAAAACAAATAATAAACATAAATATAATCAACACAAATACAGCACCTATAAATTCATTATTATACAAATGAATAACTAATATACCCATCAGTTATTAACTAAATAAATATTAAATACTAAAGTACAGCAAATTTATCTGTCGGCTAAAAACATAAATAAATAAATATACATGTATAATATAATCCATAATACAATTAAAACACATGTATAAAATAATATAATCCATAATCCATATAAACATCAAACCATACATGTATAAAAAATAACTAAAATATATAACTACATGTACCGAAGGACATGAATTAATCATTATAATAAATAACTATCTAAGTAAAAAACAATTTGAGAAAACATAGCCTACATCTCCATTTTATGGAAAATACTACCATTACTCTTACCTATTACTCTTACAAGCCTGTTGTTTGCGTTGCAGCTGATAGCGGTTTAAATTAAGTACACTGATTATATGCTTTTTGATACATCAGTTGCAGAGGTAAGCACATGCATAAGAAAAATAGAAAGATGGTTTGATCCTGTTGCGCTTTTCCTGGTTCTGGTTTTGTTTATGGTTCTCCACAATTTTAGTTTTAAGTAAATGTTCTATGTTCATGTTTTTATTTTACCTAAAGGTTTTGAAATATTGTTTGCTGATTGCATAAATAATGATCTTTATGGGCATGGTCGTCGACAAAGGTCCCTCTATTCTTTCTTTTAATCCTCTTTTCCTTTAATAATTATAGTGTTGTAGAAGAGTCAAATAGGTAAGAGTAATGGTAGTATTTTCCATAAAATGGAGATGTAGGCTATGTTTTCTCAAATTGTTTTTTACTTAGATATTTATTATAATGATTAATTCATGTCCTTCGGTACATGTAGTTATATATTTTAGTTATTTTTTATACATGTATGGTTTGATGTTTATATGTATTATGGATTATATTATTTTATAATGTGTTTTAATTGTATTATGGATTATATTATACATGTATATTTATTTATTTATGTGTTTAGCCGACAGACAATTTGCTGTACTTTAGTATTTAATATTTATTTAGTTAATAACTGATGGGTATATTAGTTATTCATTTGTATATTAATGAATTTATAGGTGCTGTATTTGTGTTGATTATATTTATGTTTATTATTTGTTTTTAGGATTTAAGAATGTTTTTAATGGTGTTTTTATATGTTATAGCCAAAGCCCCTGATGAAGGCATAAACGAAACACGGCCTGTGTTGGGCCTGGCTTTGTGAAACAAGAGTGGTCAATAAATAAATAGTTCCTTGCCTCCACGTATTAAATTGCAGGGGCATTGAAGCAGATAGACAACAAAAGATGTTTGACAAGTCGAAGCTCCAGAAAAAACATAAGTATGGGCCGTAATGGGATGAGTCCAATGAATGCCCTGTAAGGTATTGCAACAATACTTACAATTGTTGCATGCCCAATGGCCCTGACGTGAATCACTCCCAGAGAAAAACTCCATTTGCGGGACGACTTATACCAATCTATCACTTAAGTTCCGCCCTCTCGTGTAGGCAAATCGCACAGTCTTCTGAAAACATTCATGTACTTGCAGGACCTGCCAGTGTTTTCGTAACACTCGTGAAACATCACCCATATGTATCATGAAGGGTAATATCCCAGTTATTGGCTCCAAATCCTCACTGTATCGTTTCTCTTCCGGTAAGGAGTCAATGGGATGAAGCAACCATTCTGTTGACAAGCAGGATTGATTCAAGCACACAAGTGGATGATGTTATCCAAGAGCACCAGGACAGAACTGTTCTCCCACAGCTCTTCAGTTTTGTTTTTTCTGTTCTACCAATGGACACGAAACAAAACTCCTCCATCAAGACTTTCAAAATTGCCAAAAAGCAGTCCATTTTAGTCAGTTAATATATTTTATTACTTTGTTTTATTATCTTTAAATTAAAAAAGAGAAGAATGTCATTCCCCACGGGCAGAAGAGCGCCGCAAAGACAACTCCTGTCTGCTTGCGGGAGATCAGATCCTTGCAGGCAGAACAGGATGGAGAGTCCATGATTTCGGCCACATGCAAGCTGTGAGTAAAGAAGAGTGGCACTATATGTACAAATATTAATGGCACAAAACTGCAAGGCTTAAGGAAGGGACCAGGCATTGGGGGGTTAGTCTGTGAAGAGGGAATGGAAAATCTATTTACATTGGTATGATATACATACTTCTGTTGCAGGCAGAAGAAACAGATAGAGCTTTACAGTAATTGAAAAGACATTCACAATAATGCTATGAAATAGGAATTTTGTTAGATTTCAATTTGCTAAATATTGATTGGGAGATCCGTGCTACGATGTCGTCAAATAGTAGGGAGATCCTGGATTCTCTACAGGGAGAACTGTTCTAGCAATTGGTAATGGAAGTCATGTGGGAAGGGGGGGGGGGGCCCGATGCTGGATTTGGTGCCTACAAATGTGAAGAGTGTTTGTTTCTGATGATGTAGTGGGTTATCATCTGGATTACAGTGATCACCGCATGGTGCTAAACTTCAGTATTAAAGCATGAATGAAAATGGTTCATTCAAAAGCAAGGTCCTAGACTTCAGAAAAACTAACTTTGCCAAGATGGGGATATACATCAAGAAGTAATAATTTTATTTAACTAGGCTTATATACCATTTTTCTACCAGTCAAAGCGGTGTACATTCAGATGCTGTCCTCTAGTGGGGTTCGAACCTCCAGCCTGAGTTAACTTGCCCCAACCACTAGGCCACTCCTCCCTCTAGGCCAGTCCTGTAGCTTGATAGAAACATATGGGCAAAACTGAACACCAGTGGGCAAAACTGAAAGGGCAAAGAATATGTTTGTTTGAAAGGTAAATAAAAGTAAGAGGAAAAGGAGACTACAATGGTTTTCAAAAGAAGTAGCTTAAAAGGTAAGGAAAAAAAAGAGAGTAGCCTTCATAAATTATAACAGATAAGAGAAAGACAACAATATCAGAAGAAGCTAAGGAAAGCTGGTTAAGTAATCAAGAAATTAAAAATGCAAATAAGAAGAAAAAAGATCTGATGCAGTAAAACATGGGGACAAGTCTTTTTTAGGCATGTTAGTGACAGAAGCCAGTGCAAAGGTGGCATTGTGAGACTCAAGTGTGAAGGGGGAGGAAAAAGTAAAGGCTGAAAAAGCGGAATTGCTTAACAAATGTTTGTTCACAAATGAAGGGCCAGAAATGGGACAACAGAAAGCAAACCCAAATAGGAATGGAAGTGAGGTAAAACTTGAACTATATTCAAAAGACTGTTAATGAGGAGCTAACTAAACTAAAAGTGGACAAAGCAGTGGGACCAGATGGAATTCATTTGAGGATATTGAAAGAACTTAAGAAGTAATGGTGGCTTTGCTGGCTAACCTTTTCATTGCTTCTAAAGAGATGGGAGTCATCCTGAAGGACAGGAGATAGCAAATGCGGTTCCTGTCCACAAAAGCAGAAATAAGGAAGAAATTGGTAACTACAGACTGGTTAGTCTGACCTCTGTGGTGAGTAATGGAAATGCTGCTAAAGCAGAGGATGGTACAGTTTATGGAATCCAAGTGATAATGGGATCTGAGACAGCGTGCTTTACTAGAGTTAGGTCTTGTCAGAAAATCTGATTTCTTTTACTGAATGACCAGAGAAGTGATCAAGGAAAGCATTAGATGCGCTATCCTTAGATTTCAGCAAGGCCTTTGACACTGTTTTGCATCAGCAACTTAGAAATAAACTGAAAGCCCTTGGGATGGACCCTAAAGTGACTGGATAGGAAACTGAGTGGGAGGCACCAGAGAGTAGTAGTAAATGGCGTTCACGCTGAAGATAAGGGTGTGCCACAGGGATTGGTCCTTAGTCATTTTTAACATTTTTGTAAGCAATTATTGCAGGTGGTCCATCTGGAAAGGTATGACTCTTTGCAGATGATACCAAAATCTGCAACAAGGTAGACATATTGGAAGGTGTGAATAAAATAAGGAGAGATCTAGTGAAACTTGAAGAATAGTTGAGAATTTGGAAGCTAAGATTTAATGCTAAAAAATGAAAGGTCATGCATTTGGGCTGCAAAAATCTAAGCAAACACTACATTATAAGGGGGTGAAGTACTTCAGTGCACAAAAGAAGAGTGGGACCTTGGGAAGATCATATTGGATAATCTTAAAGTGGCGAAACAGGTAGACATGGCAACAGGAAAGTCAGAAGGCTGCTTGTGTGCATAGGGAGAGGAATGGCCAGCAGGAAAAAGGAGGCAATACTGCCTTTGTATAAATTTCTAGTGAGACCTCATTTGGAGCTGGAGACTGCACCTTCAAAAGGATATAAACAGGATTGAGTCTGTCCAGAGGACGGCTACTAAAATGGTCCATGGTCTTCATTATAAAACATATGGGGATAGACTTAAAGGGGGGATATTCAAAGCATTTTAGCCAGTTTAGCAGCTCTGCTAACTGGCGACAATGCGGTCACCACAATATTCAGGAGCACTGACGCGTGAGTACCATTGAATATCTGCACAGACCGCCAAAACAGTGCCTGGTTAAAACTAGGGTGGTCTGTGGGCAGAGCAGGGGTAGTGATAGCCACTTTTCGGTTAGCGGCGATAAGAGATAGATTTAAGTTAGGACAACTAAATGGCTATCCTCACTTTAACCATTTTGTGCTATTCAGTTAGTAGCTTAAGATCTCCTGTAACTGGATATTCAGTGATGGAAACTGGATATCTTCCACTGCTGGATATCTTGTTTTAATTAAAGTGGCAGCATTAGGCACTTTTATTTTGACTAGCTGTCACCACTGCTAAATATGCCCCCCCCCCCCCCCCCAGATCTCAATATGTATACTTTGGAGGAAAGTTGGGAGAGGGGTGATATGATACAGTAGACATGTATATACTTCCATAGCATAAATGCAGAGGAGGTGGTCCTCTTCCAGTTGAATGGAAGCTATGGAAAGAGGGGTCATAGAAAGAAGGTAAAGGAATTAGACTATGAATTAATTTGAAGCAATATTCCTTATAGAAAGGGTGGTGGTTGCATAGAATAGCAGTGGAGATGGTGGAGACAAGAACTGTGAATTCAAGAAAGCATGGGGCAAATACAGAGGATATCTGAGTGGGGGTGGGAATGGATTATAGAACTTAATAGTTCTCATGGGTGGACAGACTGGATAGGCTGTATGGTCTTTTTCTGCTGTAGTTTACTATGTTTCTATAAGTCAGGAATCTTTCATGGAGCGGCTTTTATCCTCCAGGTGCAGTGACTTTGAGTCCAATCTCCCAAGGGGACTACCAGATATCTTTGAAATTAGAGCATGTATCTTGAGGTTTCAAGGCTTGAAGCACTCTCAGAAGCCTGAAGACAAAGTAGTTTCCTCAATATTTTCTAAAGCACTTGAGAAACATAAGCATACCAATGCAGTATCTCCTCAGGCGAAGAGGAAGTGCTTTAGACTCTTTCTGTGCAATAGCCCCAGCATATAATGCAAGCGTATGCACTGCAAACCTACCCAGTATGACCATGGAACTGTCCCGCACAGAGCTGTCTCTGCTCAAACCTCTGCATGACAGCTTGCTCCAGGGTTGCTTACCATGGCTGATGAGTCTTCATCCTCTGTGTCTCTACAGCTTTTGCAGGGCACTTATTTTTTTTCTTCAAAAGATGTTCAATTACTTTATGAAGTGCTATTGCAAAAATGTACCTGATATTCCTTACTAGCAACCTGTGGAAGATCCTACTCATTCTTCAGGAATTATGCAAGTGCAGAGAGACAGTAGATCACATGATCTGATCATATCTTTATTATCTACTTCTGATTTGGAATAAGAGCTTGAGCATTTGCTTCCTTCCTCCTCTCTCGAGTATATATATCCTTTCATGTAGCGGGCCTCTTAGATCCCTTCAGTACTCTGCTGCTGTCTCCAGACATTTTGCATGAGGATTCTACAAAGCATCCAACCAACAATTCTCTTCCATCAGCAAGGAATGAATTTCCATATAAGTACATTTTTATTCAAAATTTTGTTTAGAAAATGGCAAAGGAGAGGAGTCAGCTGGAAGTGAGAAGGAGGTGTGTGAAGCCCGGACATCGGCGTGTGGGGCTGCCACTGTGGAGTGTGTGCTGCAGTCGCTGTTTCCCTCCTAGCCCAGTGGGCAGGCACGCCCAGGGCAGCCTGTATCTGCAGGGACTTCCCTTCAGGGTTTAAAAGATCTACCTGGAGGTGCCTTCCTTGAGTCAGCTGGAGGTGAGAAGGAGGTGTGTGGAGCCTGGACATCGGCATGTGGGACTGCCGCTGTGGAGTGTGTGCTGCAGTCGCTGTTTCCCTCCTAGCCCAGTGGGCAGGCACGCCTAGGGCAGCCTGTATCGGCAGGGACTTTCTTCTGGGTTTCTATATTTGCAATCTCTCTCCGCGACGCGGAGTGTGATCAAAGAGGCATGTCTAAAGGGGCTGGAAATTCCCCTTTGGCAGCTGCTCCGTAGGGGTGTCTTGGCCTTTGTTATTTCTATTTGTTTTACGTTTTATACGTTTGGTGGGTATTTTTTGTTTTTGTGGTGTTGTCCTTATTAGTTACTATCATGGGGAAAAGAAAGGCCAAGACTGTGGGCAAAACTCCAGAGGTGGCAACCGGAGTTATTAAACCGGTTGGTCCTTTGGATAAACATTTTGTCCCTTTACCATTAGCGCAGTCCTCACCAGAAGCAGCTTCTTTGAACTCTGGTAGAAGATCTCCTCCCTTGTGTCCTGTGCCTGGGAGCTGAATTGATGTTTCTCTGAATCGGTAAGAAAATCAAAGTTAGTTAATGCCTTCTGCAGTCCAGTTAATGGGTGTAGGTGGCTCCTTTGAGCTTCCTGCCCCTCCTTCAGATGTGGAAATTACCTTGAAAGATGTTTGGGGTGCCTTAAAATGTATCAATAGTAAAATGTCTTCTTCCTTGAATTCTTTGTCTACTTTTTCTCAAGAAGCTGCTGCTTCCTTGCAGCCACTTGATGCGAAAGTTACATTAGTAGATATGGCTCTAAGTTGGAGTCTCAGGTGCTCCCGCTACATGCGGTCAATGTGGCTGGGATTAAGGATTCTTTGGTGCTTCATTCTAAACTGGAAGCTTTTGAAAACTCTATCCGCTCTTGTAATTTGCGTTTTCTGAATTTTCCTCAGTCATCTTTATTGTCACATAAGATTCTTTTAGATAAATTCTTAAGAGATTTTAGCCATCTCTGATCCTATTGATATTTCACAAATTTATTATATCCCCTCTACTGTTAAAAAAAAAAAAAAAAAAAAAAAAAGTTTAGTACTGCTGAGGGTGGGCTGGATAAAATTGTTTCCCCTATGGATAATTTAACTGCCTTTTTAGGACTCCCAAGATATCATTAATTTGCGTTCCACTCTACTGGTTACTTTTCCATCCATTGAGATCAACAAACGTATTAGGGTATTTTTAAAGTCAAGTTGGCTAAGTTTTGTGGCCAGCCAGTAAATATTTTTCTAGATGTTTCCCATAGCACCCAACTACGCCGGAGCAAATTTTTGAATTTAAAGCCTCATGGTGTAGCGTTGGGAGCTACCTTTTTCCTTTGGTTTCCTTGTAAATGCATCATTAGTTTGGATGGTGCTTCATATATTTTTGTTGAGATTACTCATTTGGAAAAAATTTTGACTGAGGAACAGGGCAAAGGAAGGGTAGATAAATGAATAATAGTAGGCCTCCATTTGTGGGTTAATTTAACCTTTTGTTTTCTTTATCTTGTTTTTTCAATGATTTAACAGTCTGACTTCTATGTTGTGGACTTTATCAGGTTTGTTTTTTCCTATTTACTTAATTGTAAATTGTCTTCTTTTTTCCTTTTATTGGATTATGGGATTATCCTTGTAATAATTTTGGTTATTGTAATGCCTAAAAACTCTATAAATAAATAAATAAATAAATAAAAAGAGAGAAAATGGCAAAGGAAGTTCCTTTCCCCTGCAGCAAGATATGGAACTAACAGTAAATGTCTTCAGCCTTTTCAAGTATATAGCTCACTGCCTTGATCATCAACATGACTTTTCACAATTTAAATGGCGAGTGATTGATCACATTCCTCCTAATCTGCGAGGTGGGGATCGTGACTCCCACCTCCAGTTTTGTGAACAGCGATGGATCTTTGTATTGAACTCGGTTTTCCTTGCTGGTATGAATTTGGAAATAGACTGGTGGAGTCTCATATGAGAAGTTTTTTGTTTTGGATTAACTACGTCATTAGAGTATTTTAGTTTCATTGGTTCCCTTCTTTTTCTGACGTGTTTTGATGACATTAAAGAGCGCCTGGTGGATGCACATCTTTACCTTGCACATTGAACTTCAATCCCAATTTGAAAGTGGCCTGATTCAGAGCTGTGAAAAAACATTTTGAGCTCAAAACACAATCTGTGTTGCTTATGTTCAGTGGATCGGGTTAGCTTTAACTCTGACTCAAATCTTTGATCTATGATTTGTGATCTGTGATTCCAAAAACCTTTGAGGTACGGGTTTTTGCATCAAAAAGCTAAGTGCTATTTAATTATTGATTTTATGTGTTCACTTTGTGGTGTTTCACATTAAGAATAAAAAGGAAACTTTGTTACAAGAGTGACTTACAGTCCCCCCAGACAAAAAATCCAACATAAGTTTGTTCACTTCATTGGCTCTATTTTCTAGTCAGCTTTGTTTTTTGGATTATTTCAGAAGCTGATATTTTCAGTAAATTATTTTTAGTAGGACATGATTATTGGCACCCTTATAAACAATTCCAATCAGTTTGAACACAAGAACCACATTCCCATTGCAGTAAAATTAGATGTACCTATGATCAATTGTCAGTACCCACATGACTTGAATCAACTAATGAATGATGGCTCTAATGTTTAAAATGGCCACATTCATTCCCTGTTCCATTTTCAAAATAGTGAAGACAAGAGAGCTGCCTGAGACCGTCAGAAGAACCATTATCACCAAACATCAAACTTCAAAGACCTTGGGATTCCTGTGTCTACAGTTTGCAATGTTGTTGAGAGGTTTTCTGCTCATGTAACTGTCAAGAACCTCCCAGGATGTGGTGGGAAGAGGAAAATTAATCCAAGAAATTTTTGAAAGTTAGTGTGTACTGTTGGAAAAACACCATGTACAACATCCAAAGAGCTTAAGCCTGACCTGGAGCAATCTGGAGTGGTGGTTTCAACCAGCGCTGTATGCCGTGCACTAAACAAAGAAGGACTTCATGGGTGAAGGACAAGGAGGACCCTACTGTACAAAGACAGCCATAAAAAGGCATGTCTGATCTTTGCCCAAGCCCACCTTGAGAAACCACAATCCTTCTGGGAAAATGTTCTGTGGACAGATGAAGCAAACAAGCTCTTTAGCAATGCAGACCAGTGATACATTTGTAGGCGAAGAAATGAAGCTTATAAGGTTTTTTTTTGTTTTTTTGTGTTTTTTTTTTTTATAAAACAACCCACCCTTCCTACAGTTAAATATGGTGGAGGTTCCATAATGTTGTGGGGCTGTTTTGCTGCCTCAGGAACTGGAGTCCTGGAACGTATTAAAGGAATCATGAAGTCAGAGGACTACCAAGGTATTTTGGAAAGAAATGTGCTATCTAGTGTTAGAAAGTTAGGTCTGGGTCAAAGGTCATGGATCCTCCAGCAGGACAATGACCTAAAACATACATCCAAAAGTACAAAATACTGATTATAAAATATAAAACTGGACTGTATTAAACTGGCCAGCAATGAGTCCTGATCTCAATTCATTTGAGAAAGATCTGAGATCTGCCATTAGTAAAAGGAATCCTGGAAACATTCATGAGTTGGAACAAATCACAGTTGAAGAGTGAGAGAAATTACCAGTAGACAGATGTACGAAACTTACAGATGGATACAAGAAATGTTTGGAGGCTGTCATCACTGCCAAGGGTTGTGAAACCAAATATTAGTGAAGGGTGCCATTAATCCTATCCAGGTCATATTTTTTTTTCTCAAAAATTGCTACGTCTAAGTTGCACAGACATCATTTTTGTTGTTGTATACCTTTGAACATACTATTATGATGACATACAGTTGGAATATTTCCATTTATTTCTCAAGATGTTGTACACAACATACCTAAAATAAAAGGGTACCGATAATGCTGACCATAGCTGAATACTATTTTTTTTATGTCGCCATCTTTTTTCCTTCTCTTCCTCTCTCCCTTGCTCTTCCCACCATCACGATCTCTTCACTTTTCTCCTTACATATCTCTATTCTAACATCTTTTTGTATATCTCCCTTTCTCCCTTCTCATTTTTCAAGCTCCTCCTCATTTCTCACTCATTTTGTTCCTCTGTCTTCCCTGTCTCTAATTTCATTCTACCAAGGTTATTATCCCAGTATTTCCTTCCACCCATTGCCCCTTTGTCTGTTCTTCCAAGGTTCTCCTCTTATTCCTCCAGACCAAGGCCCCCTTCTCATCACCTATTTCCTAGTGCTTCTCTCCCCCTCCTCCAAATGACATCTCATTCTTCCATTCCTGGAATAACTCCTTCCCTTCTTTCTCCCACCGTCTCCTCTCCCTTCTCCAACCTCCCAGCATTTTCTCTTCCCCTCCTGCCAATGTGCCTTCTTTTCCTTATTCAGTGACCTCCTTCCCCCATCATTCCCAGTTCTTCTCTTTCCCTTTCCTAGCCCTCTTTCCAGTAAATTGATCTCTTCATGCTATTCTTCCCCCACCAAAAAATACTTCTGCTTCCCAGTGATCCGTCATTCCCCTTCGTCCCTCTGTTTTACTACCCAGCAATCCATCTATTTTTTTCAAGTCCTTCTTCACTCTTCAAATTCTCCTTTCTACCGTCCCCATCCTTTAATTTCTCTCGTTCCTCTTCTCCCCTCTCCCGCCCCCCCTTTCTAGTCTCACCACTCATCTCATCTTTGCCCAGGCTCATGCAGCACAGAGAACATCATCTGTAGAGTCAGAGCCAGCTGCAATGAAAGGAAGCCCATTGCTGCTTCTGATTCCTGGGTTCAATCCTTTGGCTTCTTCCTTCCCCAAAGAGGGAAAAAACTGGCTGAAGAGGCATCAGCAAACCCCCATCTCACCTGCTAGCATTTTTGCGAGCTCTTACCATGTGCAGTTTCTAACCTTGTGACCTAAGAGTCAGTGCTATGTTTGAGCATATGGAACACTTCTGAGAGAGGCAAATTTTGCTGCTAGGAAGGTTGAGCACCTAATGAACAAGATAATAAATCATTACAAAGTTTTTTTTGTGCGCCCACCTCTGCAAAAGTTAATTCTAAAAGACTCGAGTCAAAAACTAAATGTCATCTTTCAAAGAAACTGGGACTGAGAACCTCCACAAGAAGGCCAAAATGAAACGGCAAGAGCAAGAAGAGGGCCCTCAAACTAGGTGCCTCTGTCACAGAGTGGCTAGTTCTCTTCAGTGAGAGTGATGAAACTACAACTAGGGTGAGCCAGTTGGATACCTCCTGTTCTGTTGCTAGAGGTCTTAAGTACTCATCAATATTTAAATCTATTAGGTGGTTTCATGTGCCATGCCATGTTTTCAGGCCTTGCAGCTATGCGCAGTTTCCCTCTTGCCTGTGTTGAAGACCTATGCTTCTGAGGTGCCATGTTTAGGCCTGTATCTCCTGGCACCTTCAGGTAGCATGAAACTGCTGTCTTAAGGTCTTTTTAGCACCCAACTTAGAAGAGTGTTGCATTAGGCAAGAACTGATATCCCATCTTTAATGGATGTGATAGGTGGCGGTCCAGGCCTTACAAATTTGTGGGAACAGCATAAAGTGAGGCCATAGGCCATAAGGAGTCCAAAGAGCTGCTTAGTGCAGTTACAGGCCACTCCTGTACTGGTCTGACTTTCTGCTGAAGGATCCCATGCACAAATTGTGCCAGCTGTGTACATGCTTTGGGTATTGAGTATCTTTCTTTTTTCAAACTTGCAGGAAAAACAAGCTCCAGGCCAGAGGAGGCAGAGGATGGCTAGAATGGGGTTGAAAGGGAAGGGGAATTAGGGCCATCACAGTCTGTGTTCTCCTATGCTTGAGGCTGACTAACTATGAGGCTGGATAATGAAGGTGAGCTGCAGGAGCCAGGGGGAGGAGGAAAATATGTTGGAGGATATTCTCTGTGAACAAGCAGGAAGTCAGTCCTCACATATGGGTGACATTGGCACCAACGGAGACCTCGTAGTAACCTCTCCCCAGCTTTCAAAGAAAGCCTTTGGGAGATCTACCACACGTGTGGTCACCTTTCCACCTAAGGGTGCCATCTTGCCTCAGTCTCCTTTTTTCCGCGGAACACATTGGATGTGTGTCTGTTCCCCACAGAAAAAGTTGATTGTTTTTTCTCCTTGGTTTTCAGATCGATTCCCTTCTCCGATTGGCGTACTGGTACTTTTCTTGCCTCCCAGGTCTGCTTGTCTTCAGTGTTGCAATTTTCCCTTGGGTTCTTATTTTCCTCTGTTTTTTCTCCAAGTACGTAGCTTTTCACATCCTTTCTGGCCGGGCCACTAGAGTTTGATCTCATGGGAACTGTATTCCCCACTATAGCCTTGGTCAGTGGTTTCAAGCCCTACAACCGCTGCACACATAACATGTTGCGCACGGACCCACATGACTGTTGCCACTTTTGCCTTGAGGCGCACCATGACACCTTGGCTTGCGGTCTCTGCCAGCAGATGACCCCCAAGTCCGTAAGCAGCACAAGTCAGTTTTCTACAAGACCATCTCAGCCCTGGAGTCACCTGCAGAACCAGCACCCTTGAGAATCACCGTGGAGACCTCAGCCTTATGTGGCAACCGCGCTGCATTGGAGCCCTGAGGTCATGGGGCATCAAACCAGGGCTCCCCCATAGAGGTGTGCCTTGAAGACCCAGACATTATCGATGGCTTCATCGGGCAATGAGACTAGGTCTGCAGGCAAGTCCCATGACCACTGGTCTCAGAGCCCTCGATGTGAGGCAGAGGATGATGGCTGGGAGCGACCCTTGATGCTGCCCCAATGGAAAAAGACACCATCAATGTCTGGGGATTGGCCTCGGTCCTCTGAGGCCATCCTAATCAAGGACACCTGGATGGTGCCGGTGCGTCACTGGGCCCAAGATCCTCTGTACCCACGCCGGGGGCTGCAGAGCCTTCTGGCCTCGATGCCAGAGTGGCAGCTCTGGAGTGCAGAAATGGGCTCCTGACCACTGGCTCCTCCACGCCAAGGGAGTCCCTGGAGGTAGAGCCGATCCTCAAGCACTGCCTGCCTCAATATACCCCCTGGCACTGGTCCCGGTCCCACTTGCGTCCCAAGGATTTCCCCACCCAACGCCCCCAGCTTGGAAAGCAGAGACACTGGGACCCAGGGGCCATTGGGGCTGCAGCACAAGTCTGAGGTCCGGAGGACCCTCAAGGTCTTCTCCAACTCTGGGTCAGATTGGGAGGATGACGAGTCGCCCAATACTCTTCTTCACTGAGACGTCCCCTTGGACCTGTCTCCTCCCAAGGCCTGGTATCGGTTCCCACCTGAGGACCTGGCCTTTCTTGATTATCTGTGACATGGAGAAGGCCCATGCTTTCATGACGGAGTCTAAGAAGGAGCCTTGGGTGAAGGACCTTGAGATCCTTCAGTACAAGGCTCCCCCCCAATCCTGGAACGTCTGCTTTTCCATATGTGGGAGATACCAGCACTGGTGCCCATTGTGAGCAGGCGGATTGACTCCATGTACTGAGTCTGCCGCAGCCCCGGCTTCCAGAAAGCACAACTGCCTCACAACTCTATGGTGGTGGAGTCTACCAGGTGTCTGCTCAAGAGCCAGAAGATGCACTCCTCGGTGTCCCCGGGCAGGGAGGCCCACACCATGGATGCCCTGGGTAGGAAGTGCTTCGATGCTCATCAGCTGGATCCAGGCCTACCAGCTGTACATGGGCATGTACTTGCTGACCTGGCGAGGGAACTCACCGGGTTCTCAGCTGGTCTCTCTAAGAAGCCTCTTCAGAGGTTCTGGACCTTGACCTCCATGGTCAAGGAGTGCTCCAAGTTCATGACTCGAGCGGTCTGACAGCTTTGAGTCAGCAGCTAGAGTAGCCGCGGTGGGCATTAGTGCCTGCTGCCAGGCTTGACTCCAGTCTTCTGACTTGGAGCAATGGGAGCAAAGTTGGCCGATGTCCCTTGCCGAGGAGAGAACCTCTTTGGCAAGTGCAAGATGGACAAGGCTGCTGAGATGGAGTCCGAGTTTTTGACCAGGAACAGGCTCTCCCAAAAGACCGTTAACTTTTCCAGACGGAAGGCTTCAGGCAAAAAGTCCCTTTACCTGAAGAAGAGGAAGTCTTATGGAAACTACCCTCAGTACTCAGCCTTCCCAGCTCCCCAACAGGACCATTAGGCCGAGGGTCAAGGGTATGGCCCATGTAAGCCTAAGACCCCCAAGCCCCAGACAGCGTCCCTGGCACAACCTGGAGGGGGCTTTTGACTCCTTGGGCATAGCCTCTCTTCCCCTGAGAGGTCCAGCCCTGTAGCAAATGGGGGGGGGTGGGGAGCACTGTTCCCTCTAAGCTGTGCGCGTGTGCGCGCGCGCACACAGCTTGCCGAGTGAGCGCACATACTTTACAACAGAGCGCACAAACGTTACGGTTCTGATTCTAATAGAAAACACAGACGTCTTAAAATTTAAAATTTGTGATTGTAATTACTAGAAATGTTCCCTTTCATTTAGTAATCGTCTATTTTCATTTAATTTGATTAAAATCAATGTGGTGTACATACTGTATTCTGATGTGTAGTCAAATTTTAAAGTATATAACGCCGAGTGTCGTTATGTGGCGCACAAAAATTTAACCTTCCTTCAAAAGTTGCACAGCTGATATTTTATGCGCACACAGCCTACAGAAAATTAGAGGGAACATTGGTGGGGAGGAGGGGTGGTGTCTGGTGTGTTATGCTGCTCGGTGGTCCCTCATAATCACCGACACCTGGGCCCTACAGGTGGTGAGGGAGGGTTACTTCCTCCACTTCAAACAGATGTCCCCACTTTTTTTTCCAGAGGTGTTCTTGATGACTTCCTTTCATCAGGGCCTGTTTCAGCAGGAACTCGCAAGTCTTCTGGCTGACAGGGCAGTGGAACCCGCCCCCTCCCATCTCGGGGAAAGGAGTTCTACTCCCACTTCTTTTTCTTCCCAAAAAGAAATAGAGGGTTTCGGCCCATTCTAGACCTGCGGGACCTCAACTGGTTCCTGGTGAAGGAAAAGTTCAAGATGCTCTTGCTTCGAACATTGCTGCCCTACCTCCAGCAGGGAGATTGGCTATGCTCCTTGGATCTCAAGGATGCGTACACGCACATCCTCATCCATCCCCATCACATGCAGTACCTCTGCTTCGTGGTAGGTGGCTGTCATTACCAGTACAGGATCCTACCCTTCAGACTGGCTTCCGCCCCAAGGTGTTCACTAAGTGCCTGGTGGTGGTTGCCACCTTCCTGTGACTGCAGGGGATGTTCATATTTCCCACCTGGACTGGCTCATCAAGAGCAACACTGCTGCTGAAGCCCATCAGGTGGCGGCGCACAGCATACTCATTCTGGAGCACCTGAGGTTCATCATAAACTACCCCAAGTCCCACCTCCAACCATTACAATGCCTGGAGTTCAGAGGGGTTCTGCTGGACACCATCCAGGCTAAGGCCTTTCTCCCTCTGGACAAGGCCAGCGCCTAATGGCCCTTATAGGTAATGTCCAGTTATGCTCCTCGGTGTCAGCCCACCTCCTGCTTCACCTGCTGGGCCATATGGCCTCCACAGTGCATGTCACTCCAGATGCCCACCTCCACGTGCATCCAGCCCAGTGGGCTCTCCGCTCCTAGTGGTCTCAAGCAACAGGGTGCCTGCAGGACAGAGTGGTCAAGACCCACCCTTTGGCTGACTTCCTCTGCTGGTGGCAGCAGCCCCAGCATCTATGGACCGGGATGCCCTTCCAGGTTCCCAAACCCAGAGGATCCTCACCACGGATGCCTCCAAGCTGGGCTGGGGTGCCCTTTGCGACAACCTCACACTCAGGGCCATTGGTTGCAGGCAGAGCACCTCCAGCAGATCAGCCTCCTGGAGCTTTGGGCCATAGCGCTATCCCTCTAGGCCTTTCATCACCACATACATCACTGGGCAGTGCTGATCCAGACAGACAACCAGGTGGCAATGTTCTATATCAACAAGCAGGGGGGCACAGGGTCATCCCTGCTGTGCTAAGAAGCGGTGAACCTGTGCTCCTTCGCCAGTGAGAATGGGATGCTCCTTCGGGCAGCATACTCCCGGGCCAGGACAATGCCCTGGTGGACCAGCTCAGCCGGGTCCTCCAACTGCACAAGTGGCTGCTGGACCCCCGGGTAGCCAGCTGGCTGTTCAGTCTCTGGGGGCTCTTGCAGATAGACCTCTTTGCCAGCCCCACCAATGCTCAGCTGCCCCGCTTATGCTCCAGGGAGCTACATCCTTTTTGGGTGGTGGCAGATGCGTTTCTTATTCCATAGATGGGAGGCCGCCTCTATGCCTTCCCGCCCATGCCTCTGATCACCAAGACCCTGTTCAAGGTCGAGCTTGACATGATGGATCCCCAGCAGCCGTGGTTCCCCCTGCTCCTTCACCTGTCTCAGGCACCCCTGGTTCCTCTGGGGTGTGCCCCAGGCCTGCTATTGCAGGAGAACAGCTCTCTTCTGCACCCCAATCTTTAGTCCCGGACGCTGACAGCCTGGCTGCTGAAAGGGTAGCTTTAGCTCATTTCAGCATGTCAAAAGGTTACTGCATGGGTTCCATCAATGCAAACATCACCCATATTTGAGGACCAATTCCTGCTGTCCCTGGAGAACACCTGTTCCAGGTGAGTAACTATGCTATCCATGCAGTGAGGAGGAGGCGATCATAGGTTTTGGGTTCTTACTAGCTGTGTCACCAGTGCTGGAGGAGACTTTGATAGAGATGGATAGCAGGTCCAGTGGGTTAGGGGCCCTGTAAGAGGAAGAAAGAGAGAAGACCCCCCCCTTTCAAGTGCACCAAACACCTGCTCAAGCAAAATAATCTGCTGTGGCAGGCATTCAGGTTGAGTTTTTACCACAACAATGGTGCTTTTGTTGGAGAAGGTGATAGATTGTCTCACTTTGCCTGAGCCATTGCCTCCCCTCCTCCCTCCCCTCCCCCCCCCCCATCGCTTTTATCGTCGTCTTTTCCATTCCCCTCACCTCACTCATGAGGCTCCCCATCATTGGCTCATCTTTCTAGACTGATGGAGCAGCCAGGTGAGTCTCAGAGATTGCAGAAGAGAGAACACCAAGGCCAGTGTGGTATCTAGTTCAACTCCACTGAGAACAACACATGTCAAGACTGTAGTCCCCTTCTCCACCAGTGCAAGTCTGTGGGCACACCTGCATTGATACTGTGGTATATAATCAATGTAAATACGAGCCCTTAAGAGCTAGAAATGTTTGTGAATGAGTTATTTCCTTGCTGCCATGTGCAGTTCCTTCCTTGCTTTCTGGGATTCAGGCTGAAGATCTTAAGGAGACAGTAGTTTATTGCACAGGGTGATGATATGGAGCATGTTGCAAGCTTTGAAGATGTCATAGGCCTTGGGAGGTGTACAGCAGCTCTTCTTCAATCTGTCCAGACACCTGAATCATGTTTTCAGAAGCCAAACATTCTTTTAATGACTGTCCTTGTCGGTCTGCGAGCCATGTTGTAGCACTTCTGTGCTCACTCTGAAGATTGGTGATGGGAGTCATTAGCTATATCTTTAGAGGGAGAAGGCAGAGGAGACAAATGTAAGGGGGTGAGTGGTGATGTGTGAGACTGATAGGCATAGCTAAGCTGGGCTCTGGTGCTTCCTGGGCTAAGCAGCCAAAGGTCAGAAAAGGGTCTGTGGTGAGAAAAGAGGAGCATTAAGGTGGAGAAAGAGTATGAGAGGAGGTTGCTTATCAAGAAGCCATCTCCTGGTGATCTCGCCACTCTCAAAGCGATTATATATGTCTGATCATGAAAGGATATAGTTTAGTATAGTTTAATTTTTCAAAATTTGATATATTGCTCTTCATATCAGCAAAGCAGTTTACAATAAATTTAGGCATTGGACAGGAACCTGGTTGTTTAACCTTTCAAACAACACAAAAACAAGAGGACACTCCATGAAACTAACAACTGATAGACTGAAAACAAAGGGCCAGATATTAGAAGCGATCAATGCCATTAGCAGAGCTGCTAACCGCATTAATCCCCATCACGGCCCGCATCCAATATAAGCTCTTAGTAACCACATTCAAGCTCATTCATAATGTAGCACCCTCATACCTCAACACCTTAATCTCCGCACAGCCAACCATCAGAAGCAGAAGAACAGTAAATAACAACACCCTTCATGTCCCGAGTAGCATGAGAAATTGCAACGCGAACACCACCAACAGAGCGTTCTCCTTTACTGCTCCAGCACTCTGGAACCAACTGCCCTATGAACTGAGAGCAAACAAGGACTTGAAGGATTTCAGGAAAAAACTTAAGACCCACCTCTTTCAGACCCATTACAACCTAACCTAGTCAGAGTGTCATATACTATTTGAGCAACATACCCACTTAAACTAATCATACCAGCAAGAAATGCGTCCTGTAATTATGTAAAGTATGTATATGTAAAGCCGCTTCTCAAGCAATCAAATGTGTGTATATATATATATATATATATATATATATATATATATATATATATTTTATTTATTTAGCTGTATTTATATCCCGCTTTTCACCGGGTCAAAGCGGTCAATTGGGAGATACATTTAACACGAGGGGATATGACACACATACGCTAATACGTACAGGGAACATGGGCAATGGAGGGTTAAGTGGCTTGCCCAAGACCACAAGGAGTGCCTATAGGACTAGAAATCCCAGTCCCTCTGGCCTGAGATTGCTGTCCCCAGGTGGGACTTGAACCCCCAGCCCTCCGGCCTGAAGTACCTTGTCCTAACCACTAGGCCACTCCTCCCTCATGTATGTAAGACTCCTCTCAAACAATCAAATGTAAATCTGTAACCGTTTGATGTGCCTATTACTCTTCCCTGCAGTCATACTGTATGTTCTAATTCTGGCCTGTACAGCCTCTCCCTTAAGTATAGAAAACCGCTACTGATCGCTGGAAGTAGCGGGATACAAGTGTATACTAAATAAATAAATAAATAAAATTAATCGCAGTGAACAGGATATTTAGCGGCACTAACACGGTTAGTGCCACTGAATGTTCACGACTGTCAGCTCTATACATCCCGATGCTAACCGCTTAACATCAGGGTGTGTCTGGGATGGAGCGGAGGCAGTGCCAATTGGTAATTGGGCAGTGGTGATATTGAGCTGCTGCCTGCTTAGAGATTTGTGGTGAAACCAGACATAGGTAACCCTGGCCTAACTTTCATTGCATCAATAAACAAGAGAGCGGCCCCATGGTTTACTGATGAACTAAGATCATCTCTTCGCCTTCTACGGAAGTATGAACGAAAATGGCGGCATTCACGTTCCACAACTGACCAAACAACTTACAAAGACCTCCTAAATGTCCACCATGAGACAGTATCCGAAAGAATGAGAACATACCACACCGAGCTTCTCCTTCGCTCCCTAAATAAACCTCGAGACCTTTTCAGCATTGCAAAATCCTTAATCAAGGAACCCTCTCCTCCTCAGCCTGAATCAATTCATCCTCAACTTTATGCAGTCTATCTCCAATCCAAAACCATCAATACTAATGCCGCACCAAGTCCCACACCTAGTTTCATCTCCATCCCACAATCCTTGCTAACAGAGTTTAACCCTCCATCTGAGAAATACATCACAGATCTCATCGCTACGATCAACACCACTACAGCTCCGAATGACCCTTGTCCAGCATACTGGATCAGAGCGATGCGTGCGGAACTCAGCCCAACTCTATCCTACATCAAGAAGCTCTTTCTCATCAGGAACATTCCCAATAGCTCTTAAACAGACATCCATACGCCCCCTCCTGAAAAACAGCAGACGTGACCCGACAAAGACAGACTCATACCGCCCGATTTCGAGCATACCCCTTCTAGCTAAACTAATTGAGAAAGTGGTACAAAGACAGATTCAACAACATATCGACATTTCAGCCCCCCTCGATCCTTGCCAACACGGGTTTTGAGAATCACACGGTGTTGAGACCCTACTAGCAATGCTAACCAACACCTTAACCAGAGGCATGGACAAAGCAGAAAATGGGTTTATACTTATCTTCCTCGATATCGCTGCAGCATTTGATTCGGTCAATCACGAGCAACTCCTCACCCAACTCCATGATAAGGGAATCCAAGGCCTGGCTTGGGAATGGTGCAAATCCTATCTTGCTGACCGATGGCAACATGTTCGGATAGGTCCGTCAACATCTGACCCATTCCTGCAACAACAGGGAGTACCCCAAGGCTCCTCCCTCTCTGCTTTACTTTTTAATGTATATATGCAGCCCATATGTGATATTATACGTTCATTTAACATTTCCAGTCTGATATACGCAGATGATGTCTTGCTGTTCACTCCAATCAAAATTATGCAGCCTAACCTCTCCCTCCTAGTTGATTGCTTCAACGCAATCACCGACTGGCTCCTAACTCAGAACTTACGCATAAATTTTAAGAAAACCGAGGTATTATTTATCACTAAGAACAAGAGCTTCTCTCCCCCCACTACTTTGAAAGTGAGAGACGCAGAGCTTCCTTGCAAAAATGTGATACGTTACCTGGGAATCACGCTCGGCTTTAAGGAACACATAAAGAACACCACCAAGGCTATTTACAATAAAATCATGACGTTAAGACACCTCAGACCTCTGTGGGCACCAGGAGATTTTAGAACAATATTCCAGTTGCTTGTAACACCACATTTCGATTACGCAAATATTATCCTTTATGGTCTCCCTAAAAGCACACTCAACCCATTGTAAATGGCGATGAACGCAGCAGCCCATATTCTCGGCAGCCTATCGATAAGAGATCACATCACGCCCATACTTATGGAGTTGCACTGGCTACCGTCGGACAGCAGACTCACCCATAAAGCACTACTCAACTTTTAAAGCAATCAACCTCATAGCCCCATCATCCTTAACAGCCCTTATCACGACCACCCCCAACAACAGATTCAGGAGATCAGTAGCTACAAACACACTTATTATACCTTTGGAAGCAACAAAATGCACACAATCTACCAGAAATAGATCTTTCGCCTTCTTTGCCCCGAGATGCTGGAACAACCTCCCTCCACATATCAGAGCAATTAAGGACCTTTCTCAGTTCAGGAAAGCTCTTAAGCACCATCTGTTCCTACTACACTTTTCCCACCCTAACCCAAAGCAACCACCCCCCATACCACATCTCACTCACGAGGACACTAACACACCCATAACATGATTTATACAAAGCCCAAACCAGACCCTTCTAACATGGGTTATACATTGTAAATAATTTCCCAATAATACAGTGATACTTTATATAGTTTATATACTGCAACTGTACATAGTTCCCCAGTTCTTTCCCAAGTTATCCATCCTGTTATAATGTAAGCCTATGGCCGTTTTGTCTGTGGCAATTTTTTTTCCGTTATTTGTAAACCGCACTGATACGAAAAGTGCGGTATAGAAGAACTGTAAATAAATAAATATTGCTAACAAGGCAGTGTCTCAATATCCCCACTGCCCAGTTACCGATCGGCCTATGCAGCTACCCTGGATATTCAATGCCGGGGCCAGATATGACACCGACATTAAATATCCAGGTTTAATATTCAACGCTGGTGGCTAGCTGCTGGTGCTGAATATCAGGCCTAAATTGTATACAGTTTTTTCATGCAGTGGATAGTTGAGCTGTGGAATTTTGTTGCTGAAGAATGTGATCAAGACGACTAATATAGTGGGATTCAAAAGATGTTTGGACAAGTTTCTAGTGGAAAAGTTCATAAAAATTATTAGCCAAGTAGATTTGGGAGAGCCATTGTTCATCTATGGAAATGAGCTATGATCTACTTTTTGGAATCACGTGTCACCTGGAGAGGCCACACAGTTGGAGACAGGGATGCTGGGCTTGATGGATCTTGGTCTGGCACAACATGGCTTTTCTTATGTTCTTAAGTGTGGGCACAAATCAATAATGACACTGAAGGCATTGCAGACCATCTATGTGTTGAGGGAGTGAAAAGCTTTTCTGCTTGTGTAGCTGCCCTCTTTCCCCGCAGATGGCCTGGTTGCAATGTGTGTGCAGTCTTCAGACCCCCAAAACAGATGCAAAGTGAGCCAGCCCATAAAATTCTGTCATAGTTTGTAAAAGGGGGTGCTTGTTATGAAGGTACCACCATCTTGGCAAGTATGCAAATTAACTGTCTTGCAAAGGATTGTGGTTATTGAAGTCCATTCACACAAAGTTTGCCTTTTTGAAATAATGAAAACTCTTGTTGTTGGTCGAGTGTAAGGCAAAATTAGAGTTTATTTATGGGGTGATTATTCCACACACAGATATGCTTGGTAACACCATCCAGATAACCTCTCCAGGGTTTATTCAACACAAAATAAGGCAACTGAAAAACTTATGCAAATTAAGTATCAAAGCCCTTTATGGAACAGAAAGGCTTCCTTACAGCCACTGCTAATAAACTTCTTAGCAGTGCTGAGAGTAAAACAAATCAAAGAGGAAAACGTCTTTATACAAAAACATAGCTCACTTTCTCCATACAGAAAAGAACTTTTAAATCCCACGTGTGCATGGCTTGTGCTGGGCTCTCCTCCACCAACAGGTGACAATTAACTGCAATTAGTAGCTTGATTTCAGCACACGTGCAAACTTTCCAACAAAGCTTTTTCTTTTCAACAAAACTTTATGGGAAGCCAGTATTTAGAATGCTTCCTTTTGATGTTTGCTCTTATATTTAGGATTTTCCTAAAACAATCACCTACTCAAAGAACAGTCCATATAATCCTCCTCTGCATCAGATGTTAAACCTTGCTCCTGAAATTGCATATATTCAGTTTCTCCGTCTGACTCAGAGGGCTTTAGGAACTGACCTCTATACGGAGAGAAACTGTTTCCCTGTGGTTTGCATTGCTCAAAGCTAGAGAAACGTTCACAGTTCATACTTGAATCCAGGCAAGCGTCAGGCTGCTTCTTCTGGTATTCTGGCCAGTATGCAATAGAGCTTCTGTGTCCTGTCCTCCAGTTGGTATCTCTGGACCTCAGGATCTTTTCTCCAGACATCCTCCAAGAGGTATTTGGGCTCCTTTTCTCCTTAGTTGCAACAGACCTCTTCCTAGGTGTTGCTTGAGGGTCCCTGGCTGTGGATCTACAGACCTCTGGCTTTCTCCAGTCCTCTGAAGGTTCTTTCCCCCAGGTATCTCTCCAGGCATAGGTACTTCTCTGAGCTCCTCTCTTGGACCGTCTGCTTCCTTGTCCTTGTTCCTTGAGCTTCCGGTTGGTCTTCCTTCTGTTCTCCTTGTTCTTCTGATTCCCCTTCTCTGTCTCCTCTCTCTGTCTTCCTGAAGATTCCCTTCTAGCTTTAAAGGGCTTAGATTGCAACTCCTCCCTTGCACTCTTCAGGTGTTTTGGATTAAGCTTTCTCCTAGAGGCTGTTTGATTAGGGATGACATAATGCTCTCTCTGATTAGACTCATGCTTTTCCACTCTAGCTCCCCTAGGGACTTTCTGCATACTGGTGCATTCTGGAACATGTAGTCTTTTAGGAAACAAGCTGTCTTATTTCTATAACCTGCCAGCACAGGTCACTTAATCAGAGTAAATTCTCCTCTATTGTCATTACTCCCTGAGCTTTGATAAGCTTCCTTATCACAAGTTTTATGTACTTGACACTTTTGCTCAGGAAAACAATATATTGATTGACTCTACTGAAAAACGGTAGAAACTGAGCTATTCAGAAAAGGTTTACTGCCATTTTGACGGCCAGTCTTCGAATTTATCAAGATCCTCTTGAAGGTTTTCACAATCCTCTTGTGTTTTAATAACTTTGAATAATTTTGTGTCATCTGCAAATTTGATCACCTCACTTATTCTCATTTCCAGGTCATTTATGAATATGTTAAAAAGCAGCGGGCCCAGTACAGATCCCTGGGGTACTCCACTCTTCACCTTTCTCCATTCAGAAAATTGGCCATTTAGCCCTACTCTCTGTTTTCTATCTTTTAACCAGTTTATGATCCACAATACTATACTGCCTGTTATCCCATGACTTTTTAATTTCGGCAAGAGTCTCTCAAGAGGGACCTTGTCAGAGGCTTTCTGAAAATGTATATCAACCTGCTCATCTTTGTCTGTCTGTTTATTCACACCTTCAAAAAAATCTAAAAGATAAGTAAGACAAGACTTTTCTTGGCTAAATCCATGTTGGCTATTTCCCTTTAAACCATGACATGTTCAGTAATTTTATACTTTATAATTTGCATGGGATAACAGGCAGTATAGTATTGTGGATCATAAACTGGTTAAAAGATAGAAAGCAGAGAGTAGGGCTAAATGGCCAATTTTCTGAATGGAGAAAGGTGAAGAGTGGAGTACCCCAGGGATCTGTACTGGGCCCGCTGCTTTTTAACATATTCATAAATGACCTGGAAATGAGAATAAGTGAGGTGATCAAATGGTTTCTACCATTTTGCCTGATACTGACGTCAGACTTACCGATCTGTAGTTTTCTGGATCACTCCTGGAACCCTTTTTAAAACTTGGTGTTACATTGACCATTCTCCAATCTTCCGGTACTATAGATGTTTTTAATGATAGTTCACAGTAGGTCTGCAATCTCATCTTTCGGTTCTTTCAACACCCTTGGATGTATATCATCTGGTCCAGGTGATTTGCAACTAAGTTAATCAAATAGTTGTAATACATCTTCCCGGTTTATTGATATTTCTTTCAATTCTTCCGATACCTGTGCCTGAAATGGTATATAAAGGTCATGTAACTTCCCTACATCATCTTCAGTAAAGACCGAAGCAAAAAATTCATTCAGTCTCTCCGCTATGGCCTTGTCCTCACTTAGCACCCTTTTTGCCCCTCTATAATCCAGTGATTCAACCGAGTGTTTCACAGGTTTTTTGCTATGAATGTACTTGAAAAAATTTTTTTATGCATTTTTGCTTCCACGGCAAGCTTTTTTTCAAATTCTCTTTTTGCCTGCCTTATAAATGTCTTGCATTTAACTTGCCAATGCTTATGTTGTTTCCTGTGTTCGTCATTTGTCTCCTTTTTCCTTTTCCTGAAAGATGCTTTTTTTGCAACAGTTTCTCTGACTTCGCCTTTAAACCATGCTAGTTGTTTTTTGGCCTTTCTTCCTCTTTTCTTAAAACATGGAAAACATCTGTTCTGGGCTTCCAAGATTATACTTTTAAACAATGCACATACTTGATGTAAATTTTTAACTTTTGCAGCTGCTTCTTTTAGTTTTTTCTTAACTATTTTCCTCATTTTATCATAGTCTCCCTTTTGAAAGCTAAAAGATAATACTATGGATTTCCTTGCCATCCTCCTTCCATTCATTAAATCAAATGCGATCATGCTATGATCACTATTGCCAAGTGACTCCAAAATCCTTACCTCTTGCACTATATTCTGTGTCCCACTAAGGACTAGGTCCAAAATAGCTTCCCTAATGTCGGTTCATGAACCAGCTGCTCCAAGAAGCAGTCTTTTATTTCATCTAGAAACTTTATCTCTCTAGCATGTCCTGCTGTGACATTGACCCAGTCGATATAGGGGTAATTTAAATCACCCATTATTACTGTGTTGTAACTTTTGTTAGCTTCCCTAACTTCTTTCAGCATTTCATTATCTGTCTGTTCATTCTGGCCAGGCGGTCAGTAGTACACCCCCATTGCCATTGCCTTCTCCATTTTACATGGAATTTCAATCCATAGAGGCTCTTCAGTGTATTTTGTTTCCTGCAAAACTTTAATCTTATGTGACTCAATGCCCTCTCTTAACATAGAGTGCAACCCCTCCACCAATTCGATCTACCCTATCATTGCGATATAGGTTGTACCCAGGTATCACAGTGTCTTATTGGTTGTCCTCCTTCCACCAAGTCTCTGAAATGCCAATCATATCTAACCTTTCATTTAGTGCTATATATTTTACCTCCCCCATCTTATTTTTTAGACTTCTAGCATTTGCATACAAGCATTTTAGAGGTTGTATTTTATTCATATTAATCTTGTTATCAGTTGATAGGGGTAATTTGGAAGTTTTTCAGCTCTGTACTTAAGGGTGTCTTGGGTTACTTTTATCTTTATTGGAACCTCTCTGTTGGGATGCTCTTACTTCCCTATTTTGCTAGTATCCTTCAAGGATACATCCTTCTGAACCATGCACTCTTGGACATCTGTCAGCTTTCCCTAATTATTTAGTTTAAAAGCTGCTCTGTCTCCTTTTTAAAGGTTAATGCTAGAAGCCTGCTTCCATCCCAGTTAAGATGAAGCCCATCCTTTTGGAAAAACCCCTTCCTTCCCCAGAATGTTGCCCCATTCATAACAAATCCAAAACCCTCTACTTTGCACCATTGTCTCATCCACACATTGAAACTCTAGAGCTCTGCCTGCCTTTTGGGTTCTGCACATGGAACAGGAAGCATTTCAGAGAATGCTTCCCTAGAAATTCTGGATTTCAGCTTTCTACCTAAAAGCCTCCAAAACCTCCCTCCCACACTTTCCTATGACATTGCTGCCAACATGTACCAAGACAGCAATCTCATCCCCAGCACTATCTAAAACATTTTCTAGGTGGCGCAGGAGGTCCTGCTACCTTTGCACCAGGCAGGCATTTTACCAGGTGATCCTCATGTCCATTAGACACCCAGCTATCTACATGCCTAATGATCGAATCACCAATTATAGCAGCCATCCTAATTCTTCTCTTATAGGTACATGGTCCTGGAGAAGCCTCCTTAGTGTGAGAGGAGGGTTTTACATCTCCTGGTGGGCAGGTCCTTGCTACAGGATCACTTCCTGCCACACCAAGGTGATGCTCTCCTTTCACATGACCCCTCTCTTTCATGGAAACTGAGAGGCTGCCAGACTGGAGGTGGGACTTCAGTATTACATCCCTATAGGTCTTATCTATGTTCCTTATGTCCTCCAAGTCTGTTACTCTAGCCTCCAGCGATTGAACTCATTCCCTGAGGGCAAAGAACTTCTTGCACCTAGTGCACACATAAGATCCTTCACCAACTGGGAGAAAATCGTACATGTGACACTCAGTGTAAAAGACTGGATAGCCCCCATCTCTCTGCTAGTCTGCTGTCTGCATCTTAATTTTAAGGTTTTGTTTAGCTATTTAAGTTGTTTAAAGTTACTAGGGATACTTTTACTGATACATCTATACTAGATACGTTTAAAGGACTTTGTTCACCTCAAGATGAATAATTTCTGGACCTTAATTAATCTAATCCTGGTAAGGATAACCAACTGAACCTGAAAATAAATTTGACCACCTCTCCCCTTTAGCAGGTCTAAGAGCCTATAAACTAAGATTATGCCTGGATGGGAGGGAGTTGGGATAGGTGGGAGGGAATTAACACTTAGTAAAGGCTGGCTTGCTACACAGGTCCCAGACTTGTGCTTCTGTGGTAATCTGTTAACAATTTTCTGGATGATTCACACAGCACTTGTTTTGATAGAGGGAGACTTTCAAATTGCCCCTTTGATCTGCCACTTGGCTTTAAAACCTATTTAAAACCATTTCACAGTTCTCTTGCCCCCTAGCCTGGACTGCCTCTTTGTAAAGGTCTCTAGAAATAGTTTCTTTCTTTCTATTCCAAGACTATTTAGCCTATTCTTCTCTTTATGCTAAGCTATACTCTGATTTGATTTAAATTAAAAGCTCTCTGCTGATGCTAGACCCTGACTGAGTTAACAAATACACTGGATTCTAAATTACACAGATTGATCAGCTTTTTTTAAAAAAAATCGTTTCCCCAAAGATTTAGAGAATTTCCCAGAAGTAAATACATACAAGTGCAGATTTTCTTCCAACAGTAGCAGTCTCTTTTGGTAGTCCTTCAAGACTCATTGCACATAATACTCCAAATGAGGTCTCACCAAAGACTTATACAAAGGCACTAATTCCTTCTCCTTCCTGCTGGCCATTCATCTCCTTATGCACCCAAGCATCCTTCTGGCATTTGCAGTCACCTTTTCTACCTGTTTTAGCCACCTTAAGATCATCAGAAACAATCATGACCAGGTCCCGCTCTTCTTTCGTGGACAGAAATACTTCACTCCCTATACTGTACCGCTCCCTTGGAATTTTGCAGCCCAAATGATTGACCTTGCGTTTTTTAGTGTTAAATCTCAGCTGCCAAATTCTTAAACATTCTTCAAGCTTAGTGATATCCCTTCTCATGTCATCTACTCCTTCCTGTGTGTCTACTCTATTGCAGATTTTGGTATCATCTGTAAAGAGGCAACAGTCCTTCTGCAATATCACTAACAAAAATGTTAAAAAGAATCAGACCAAGGACAGACTCCTGTGGCACACCACTGGTTATATCTTTCTCCTCAGAGTAAGCTCCATTTACCTGTACTCCTTGTCACTTCCCATTCAATCAATTTCTAACCTAATCAGCCACTTTAGCGTCTATTCCTAGGATGCTTAATCTATTTATAAGTCATCTGTCAGTGTCAAAGGCTTTAGTGAAATCTAAGTACACTATCTCTAGGGCTTTCCCTTGGTCCACCTCTCTGGTCACCCAGTCAAAGAAGTTAATTAGATTTGTCTGAGAAGACCAGTCCCTAATAAAACCATGCTGCCTCGGATCCTGAAATCCATTGAACTCCAGAAAACTCACTATCCTCTGTATTAGCAGCACTTCCATTAATTTTCTCACCGCAGAGGTCAGACTAACTGGCCTGTAGTTCTCAACCTCATTCTTTCTTCTGCTTTTGTGTAAAGGGACCACATGTGCCTTTCTCCTGTCCTCTGGCACCACTCCCAACTCTAAAGAAGCATTGAAAAGGTTAGACAGTGGAGTTTCTAGAACTTCCCCAAGTTCCTTCAGTCCTCTGATATGTATCCTATCCAGCCCCATTACTTTGTCTACTTTTAGTTTAGCTAGTTACTCATGAAGAGTCTTCTGAAAATCATTCAAGATCCCCTTCACTACTGTTTCTATTTGTGAATGTTTTCTGAGGTTCTTCTCCTGGTCCTTCATCTGTGAACACGGAACAAAGATATTTGTTAAGCAATTCTGCTAGTGTCTGCATATTCCTCCCATTCCCCCCTGAGTCCGACAATACCACTTTTGCAGTTCCTTCTCTCACTAACATATCTGAAAAATGTCTTGTCCCTATTTTGCTGCATTGGCTATTTTTTCTTCTATTTGTATCTTTGCTTTCCCTCCTAGCTTCTCTTTTTGAAATATAGATGCCTGTCTTCCTCTTTCTGTGATCTCTTGTATTTTATGAAGGCCACCCTCTTTTTCTTCATCTTTTCAGCTACTTCTTTTGAGGACCATAGCAGCCTCCTTTTCCTTTTACATTTATTTACTTTCCTAACAAAAAGGTTTGTTGCCTTTAAAATATCCCCTTTCAGTTTTGCCCATTGCTTTTCTACATTCTGTAGCTGTTCCCATCCTGCTAATAACTCCTTGAAGTATTCTCCCATCTTGGCAAATTAATTTTCCTAAAGTCTAGGACCCTCACTTTTGAATAGACTTTATCAGCCCTAGTCATAATACTGAACCACAGCATCTGGAGACCACTGGATTCTAGATGATCCCCCCACTGTAACATCAGAAACACTTTCCCATTGGTAAGCACCAGGTCCAGTATGACCCCTTCATGTGTGGGTTCTGTTACCAGTTGCTGAAATAATTCTTCTTGTAGAGAATTCAGGATCTCCTTACTTCTAGATGGCACTGCAGCAGGGAAGTTCCAATCAACATCTGGCATATTGAAATCGTCTTATCAGTAGCACTTCTCTTTTCATGTCAAGTATTGCGAATGTCTTCAGTTAAATCTCCGTCCACTTCTTCTGCCTGTGAAGGAGATCTGTATATCACACCAATGCAAATGAATTTTCCATTCCTTATTTCTAGTTTAACCCACAGTGCCACCTCCTTCCCTCATAGGAGGCTAATCAATAAACTCAGCAGCTTGGGGATGGGTCCCAAGATGGTGAACTGGATCAGAAATTGGTTGACTGACAGCAGTGGGTGATGGTAAACAGAACCTACTTGGATGAAAGGAAGGTGATTAGCGGTGTGCCCCAGGGTTCGGTCTTGTGACCGATACTGTTCAATATATTCATAAGTGATATTGCTGAAGGGATGAATGGAAAAGTCTGTCTTTTTGCAGATGACACCAAAATTTGCAACATAATGGATTCCCCTCGGGGAGTGGAGCACATGAGGAAAGATCTACAAAAGCTGGAAGAATGGTCTGATGCTTGGCAGTTAAGATTTAATGTGAAGAAGTGCAGTGTCATGCACTTGGGAAGCAGAAGTCCAAGGGAATTGTATGCGATAGGGGACAAGAGCTTGATGTGCACGGACCAAGAGAAAGACCTCGGTGTGATTGTTTCTGATGATCTCAAGGTGGCGAAACAGTGTGACAAAGCAGTGGCAAAAGCCAGAAGGATGCTGGGTTGCATACAGAGAGGAATTACCAGCAGAAAGGAAGAGGTACTAATGCCACTGAACAGGTCGCTGGTGAGGCCTCACTTGGAATATTGTGTTCAGTTTTGGAGACCGTATCTCGCAAAGGATATAAAAAGGCTGGAAGTGGTTCAGAGGAAGGTGACCAAAATGATTTGGAGCCTGCGTCATAAGACTTATGAGAAGAGAATTGAAGACCTAAGTATGTACACTGGAGGAGAGGAGGGACAAGGGAGATATGATTCAGACCTTTAAATACTTAGAGTATTAATGAACAAACAAACCTTTTTCAAAGACGGGGAAGCTGTAAAACAAGAGGGCATAACATGAAGCTGCAAGGAGGTAAACTGAAAGGCAATGTCAGGAAATACGTTTTCACTGAAAGGGTGGTGGATGCTTGGAATGCCCTCCCGATGGAAGTGGTGAGGGCAAACACAGTGACAGAATTCAAAATGGCATGGGACAGACATAGTGTATTCCTATATAGCAACAAGATAAAATCAAAATAAGCATAAGTATATCTGAACAAATATGGGTGACCTATACAGAGCAGTGGGTATACCCCAAAACAAAGGCATGGGGAGAGGTGACCTGCACAGAACGGCAAGTGCACCTACTCTTGCCACCTTACTGGGCAGACTAGATGGACCATGCTGGTCTTTATCTGCCATCATATACTATGTTACTATGTAAACCCTGTAATTCTTTAGCTTTAGTATGATTTTTTACATGATTTTTTTTCCTCCTGCCCTTTAACACCCGATCGGCATCATCGAGGGAGAGCGGGCAGGTAAACAAGGCCATTTGGGCCACACCACCACGCTGCACTGGAGACCTCAAATTTACAGTGCGCCTGTGCGTGCCCGCACCTAAGGGCCTCACCAGAGGGCCCTTAGGCAGGGTGCTTAGGCTAAACCACAGTTAACTCCTCAAGAAAATGGATCTCTCTGCTCAAACAACCCAGGAACAAGAGAACCACATTTTCCCGTTTTAAACTGTTATAATGTTTTAGCTTTTATTTGGACATTTGTTTCACCAGTGTGCTCATCATTATCAACTGAACACGCTGTAAACCACTAAAGAGCTAACTTTCACATTCTGAGGTCTATCTTAACAGCCTCATAACCCTAACCTCACTTAATCCTCTCTACAACATTAGGTTGTTTTCCCTGTGCATGCAGAACAAAAATTCATATTGTATATTCTCAGCATTAATTTTCTCTCTCTGGTTCTGCAGAACAAAGATCTATTGTGAATATTCTCAGCCTTAACTAAATATTACTTCAGCCCTGGCTGTTATCTATCCTGGCATAATCACGTGTCCAGGTCATTCAAATGTATGTCCTTTCCATTCTTCTCAGCTAGCTAACCCAAGAACTCATTTAAACAAACTTGTACATGCATCTGTAATCTCCCAGCTATAATCTGAAACTATATTTGTATGTATAGTACAACTGCTTGCTAATTTGCATTCAAACCTTTAATACTTATACCTGCATTATTTGGATTACTAAATTGCCTTTCATATGCTTGCTACCTTTATTGCTGAAAATATCTTCACTCTTTGAAGAACTGTAATTGTGCACATATCCTGAGATTGTTACATTGACCTCCATCTGCTTAACATATGAACATATCTCACTCCCTAACCACCTCTCTCTCAATCATGTTCAGTCATAACCTCCACTGAAAATGGCTAACCTGAAGCACGTTATCTTCCTAAGCATACTTCTCCTACTAGCACCAATCTCCACTTCTTCCTTACAACGTCAAGATCATCACTGTCATTCTACCCTACCGCCAAAGAAACTCTCAATTATTTCCCTTCCATACATCCTCTGCCATCCACCATAAACAATCCCCTCATAGATCGATACACCTAATCCCCATTCATACCTGCTCCAATCTCCAAAACAGTAATGCAACTCGCCCATTAAAAATCTCACTTATCAACTCTAGATCCCATCAGAAACAAAATCCCAGCAATGCTTGATCTTATTCACTACAACAATCCAAACATACTCTGCTTAACTGAAACCTGGCTATCAAAATCAGACACTGTCCTGATCAATCAGTTAGCTCTCCCCAATTATGACCTATTCCAATGTCCTAGACCTGACGAGCACGGAGGCGGAGTACTAATTGTAGTGAAAAAGCATATAAAATTCTCTCTTCACTTAAGCACCATAGAAGGTATAGATGTGCTCATCAACAATAAATATATCACAATCAGCTTGTTCTGCAGACTTTCCTCCCACAACCCAGACAACTTGTCATCCATCCTAGAGACCTCCTGCACTTCAACTCCAAACAAACTCCAAATCATCCTTGGCTATTTCAATTTACCATCACTTCAGCCCACTCATGCCTCTCATTTCAGAAATGCTTTACATGACCTTTGTTATCAGCAAATAGTACAATTCCCCACTCACAATAAAGGCAACACACTTGGTCTCATATTCCTCCCACACAACTTATTACAAGACGCACTTTATTCCCCCCCTCCTCCCAGAGTACTCCCTCTCCCATGAATAGATCTTTTTCTATTGGAGTTTACAATACCTTCCACCTCCACACCCCCAGAAACCAATAAAGAAGAACAATTTTAAAAACAAATTCAAAGCGTTCAACAGAGAATCATTTTTAAATGACACCATCCCATATATAGACTCTTCTTCAGCAAACCTCATTGACATCCTAAATAGCTGGAACTTCAACATAGCCAGAGCTGCACAGGCCACAGTTACATACCACGCATCAAAACGGAAAGAGTCAAAAGCGTGGTACACTTCCGAACTAAACAAAACTAAAACAGCTTAGAAAACTTGAAAATATATGGAGAGTTACAAGATCCAATTCTGATAACCATCTATACATGTCCATGCTTAAATCTTAAAAATAAGCTATCAATGAAAAGAAAAAAGAGTATCATTCTAAACTCCTCACAAGATCTCTAAATAGACCCAGAGAACTTTTCTCCATAGTTAATCACTGACAAAATCTTATAATCCTGACACTGAACTCCCTCTCATTGAACCCCAAACCCTAGCCAATTTCCTCATGGAGAAACTTGTTCCCCCAAGCAAGGACAAAACTCAACCCATTCTCCACTGCCCGCTCCCACCATTACCACACCTCACAACTAAGCCACCTGGACAGCATTCCACCTTGTAGATTTCAAACAACTAAAGAACATAATCACAAACCTGAATACGACCACCTCCCCATTAGACCCTTGCCTGTCAGCTGGCTTAAGGTTTCAAAAGATGAGTTTACACCCATCATCCTTAATATTGTAAACCATTCCTTAGAATCAGGACAGATGCCATCTGCTCTGAAACAGGAAACCATTCGCCCTATTCTGAAATCTAATGTCACAGACAAAATCCTCCCAAACTCTTACAGACTGATCTCCAGCCTGCTGCTTTTAGCAAAAATTATCGAAAAGGTAGTACAAATCCAATTAGAAGACTTCATTGATCTGTATTCACCCCTTGACAGTCAACAACACAGATTCAGACCATTTCACAGTATGGAAACCCTAATGTTAACCCTTATGGATAGACTTCATTGTGGACTAAACGATGCCAAATAAACCTTCATACTTGTTTTCATTAACATTGCTGCAGCCTTCGACAGCAATAGCCATGATACATTAATCACAAGACTGCAAAAGATTGGCCTCAGAGGTACAGTCCTAGAATGGTTCAAGTCCTATCTTAACGACCGCACCCTACAAGTGCAAATTGGCACAACTACCTCATCAACCTTCAAACAATCTCAAGGAGCCCCCCAAGGCTCCTCACTATCCTCCCTCCTATTAATCTGTATATGCAGCCAGTATGTGACATCTTCATAAAACATAAAATAAACTATCACCTACATACAGATGATATTATGTTCTATCACCCAATAGACATCACAGACCCCACCAGTCACCAAATCCAAGACTGCATTGCTGACATTGCTTACTGGCTCAATGCACATAATTTGAGTATTAACCTCGAGAAAACTGAGCTATTATACATTACTCACAATCAAAACTTCATCCCTCCTTCTAAACTCTACTTACAAGACTCCGAGATGCTAGTCAAACAAGAAGTCAAATACTTAGGAATCATCCTAGACCAATTCCTCACCATGGTCCCGCACATAAAAGCCATCTCAAAAAATATATATTTCAAACTAAAAATGGTGCAACATCTCTGACCCCTACTAGAAGACCATGATTTCAGATCAATTCTTCAAGCCCTGATAACACCCCACTTTGATTATTGTAATAGCATTATGTTTGAAAACCATCCACCAACTTCAGCTAGCACAGAACCTGGCTGCCCAAATAATACACAAGGCCCATTACCCATTTCCAAAGCCAGGCTATCTGACCATATTTCTCCCATCCTCTAACACCCTTCATTGGCTCCCTGTTGCCAGCAGGATCCAATATAAAACCATAGTGACTACCTTCAAATTAATTAACAAGATTGCACCGTCACCTCTCTCTACACTGATTCAAAGCCCCCCTGAAAACAGAATGAGAAGAAGGAACCTCAATACTATATTAGTACCCGACACATCAGAAAAACTAAACAGATAACAAGCAACAGTGCCTTTTCTTATGTTGCACTGGTACAATGGAATAATCTTACAGTCCAGTTAAGAGAGATTAAAGACCTCCAAACTTTCCGAAAGGAACTAAAAACCTACTTATAGAATTCACTCAGCACTATTATAAACTAGACTATTCCTCTGATCAAAGCCTCTCAAGCACAGGCTGACTATTCTACCTAACACCATGCCTATACAACCCCAGTCTTAACCCCCACTTCAGCGCAGACAATTTATTTTTCACACTTTACACAAATGTATACACCTCTGAACCACCTTGAGCCCCAATGCATTGACTCGAGTTGTAAATAGTTACTTTGTTCAACTGCAGTATTGTAAATAGTTACCAGGTTCAACTATGTTCAACCGTTTTCTTGTAATATTATAATGTTCAAAATGTTCAATGTATGGTTCCTTTTGTTCTGTGTAAACTGCCCCTGATCTTTGGAAGGGGCGGTATATAAAAGTTTCCAAATAAATAAATAATCATGCCGCTTCTCCACACCCTGCACTGGCTACCCATTGCATCAAGGTCTAAATTCAAATATCTTATGATAGTATTCAAAACCTATAACAAAATAGCCACATCGCACCTATGCTCCCTCCTCAACCAACCCAGCATCACAAGAACTAGAAGAAACTGTTCCCAGAATACTTTTGCCATTCCAACTCACTTCTGCAACGTCAATAAAGCTACCAGTGACAGCATTCACCTATATTGCCCCATCTATCTGGAATGCTCTACCTGATTAAGGAACATCAAGGACCTACAAACCTTTCTGCAAAGAGCTTAAGACGCACCTTTTTATTAGAACACTATGGCTACATCCCCAACTACCAGCAATCACAAACAATGTAACTCCTCCACTCACCCTGACACATGACATTCATAACTATCCTGCGCTGAAATGTTCCTAAACAATAAACTGAGTATTTTATTTTGTACATAGTTATGGTAATGTCATTCTTGTTGCCACATTTACCATGTAAATATGTTCCACTAATGTTTCAATGTAAAAAGTTCTTGTTATGTTTAATGTTCATTGTAAACCACCACTGATCTCTGGAAGTGGCGGTATGTAAAAGCTAATAAATAAAAATAAATAAATATAGTGCCATTCCTCCTCCCCTTCTTCTTCTTCTTCTTATCCTGTCCTTCTTGAATAAAGTATAGCCCGGTATAATTACATCCCAGTCATGGTTATCCATGAACCAAGTTTCTGTAAACTGCCACTAAATCCAAGTCAGCTTCTTTCATTACCCTCAACATCTGGGATCTTATTTCCCATACTACGGGCATTAATGCACACTGCTTTTCAGACATTGCTTCTTATACCCATTTCTACAGAGGTATTAAATGTTTCACTTACCTGAGGGCTTCTACTTACCTGGGGGCTTTCTTCACCCATCCCCCACAAATCTTTAGTAGATTAGCCAGTCTGCTGCGGAAGACACTTTGACCCTTCTTGGATAGGTGGACACCATCTCTGCTCAGCAGCCCTTAGAAAATCATCCTATGGTCCAGGAAATCAAAATGCTCTTGATGACACCATCCATGCAGCCATGCATTTATCTTCAGGATATGAACTTCTCTGCCTTGGTCTTTACCCTCAACAGGGAGGCTTGAAGAGAATACCACCTGCACACCTATCTGCTTCACCCTCGCTTCCAGAGTCATGAAGTCACACTTGAGACACTCAGTGGGATATCTAGCAGTATCATTTGTGCCGACATGGATGATCATCATCAGATAATAGTCAGTAGGCTTGATGAGTCTCAGTGAACTCTCCATAATATCTCTGATTTTGGCACCTGGCAGACTGCACACCTCCCTCGATATCAAATCTGGTTGGCAGATGGATGTCTCAGTACCCCTAAGAAGAGAGTCAGCAACCACCACTACCCTTTACTTCCTCATGATCATTGATTCTGAAACTTTGGAGTGCTTGAGTTCTGGTTCTTCCTGTCCCCGGGATGTTTTCATCTCCTCCACTTCCAGGACCGCATACTGGTTCTTCAATTTGAGGGCTGGAGGAGTTGGATTGCCTATGCTGCAGGATCTGGTGATTCGTGCCCAACTCTCTTCATTCTGTAGCAAACTATCTTCATCTCTGTTGGAGAACTTGGATGCCTCAAGAACCATCTCATCAATGTATTTCTCACTCTCACGGATGCTTCTCAGCCTTGCCACCTCTTCTCTGAGCTCGTCCACTTGTTTCATGAGGGCTTCAGCTTGCATTAGTTGTAAGTAGTATAGCTAAAACCTATCATTTCTTTGACTAGTACATCAGCACACTACCAAAATCTTTATCCACTCACTAGTAGCCTCCCTTTTAGACTATTGCAACCTGCTCCTCCTCAATCTCCTCCTGAATCGTCTGTCTCTTCTTCAATCCATTTTAAATTCAACCACATTGCTGATCTTCCACCAGTGGCACTATGTTTATGTAACCCCTCTCTTAAGTCACTGGCTCCCTATCCATTTCTGCATCCAGTTCAAACTTCTCCTTCTGACCTCCTTCTGTGGCTCCTCATTACTTATCCTCTCATCTGTCCCTACTCCCCTTCTTGGGAACTCTGCTCATCAGGCAAATCCTTTTTATCTGTGCCCTTCTCTTCCACAGCCAACTCTAGTTTTAACCTTGCTACACTGTATGTTTGGAACAGACTACCTGAGTTTGTACATCTGGCTCCATCTCTGATTCTGTTCAAATCCAGGCTAAAAACTCACCTCTTGAATAGATTGTGAATTCTGTTGAGCAGGGATTGTCTTTTGCATGTATATGTACAGCACTGCATATGCTTTGTAGAGCTGTACAAATGAGAGTAATAGGGTAAAAAATAAGTCTAAGAATCCAAAGAAGGGTAAGGGAAAGCAGCAAATGAATTATGAAAGGGAACGTTGACTATTAACTCTCAAGCAAATCTTGTTCATTTATTTATTGAAGGCACACATTGCATTGCATTTATTGAAATAAAACATTTATATTCCACGTAACGCTAAAAGCGCGATATTTCAGCACTTCTCTCTATCAGCAGAAGGACAGGCAGAAGACTCCCATGCAACAACTTGGTAATGTAGATTATAGGACAAATTGCAGCATTTTATATGAACTGAAGAGCCTTGACGGTGGATCCAGATATGCTTATATATAAAGAGCTGCAATGGCGACAAGAATTTGTAGAATAGACTAGAAAATCATGCCATCAGGAGCATCTGCAGCTTGAAAAATGCAGGTTTATAAACACTTTTTATCTGAAGTAATGAGAGAGCACACCACATATAAAACTAGGAATAGAGATGTTACCAACTCTAATATGAGATAAGATCATAAGATTTGCCATACTGGGTCATACTAATGGTCCATCAAGCTCAGTATCTTGTTTTCAACAGTGAACAATCCAGATCACAAGTACAGTGGTACCTCGGTATACGTCATTAATCCGTTCCAGATCCTTGGACTTATACCAAACAAACTTTTCTAATAAGAAATAAAGGGAAAATAATTAATTTGTTCTTTTAAAAAAATCCTATTGTTATTATTATAACACTGTTTAATACTAAAATACAAATGCAGTGGGTGAAGTATATACTGTAGTGTACATAAATGAAAATTTCCCAAATTATTTATCTCTTTTCTGTTTCTTTTCTTCTGTCAGGTCCCTACTTGGACCTGGTTGAGGATCACCAGGTCTGACCTTTACTAAAAATCTGTCCAAAGAACTTTGCTTCTGCCTTCTCCTCAGGATATTTCAGAAATGTGACATTGTTTGGCCATTCCAGACAATGCTATTACAGCTTGTTTGAGTTTTGTTGGGATGGTACTTCTCTGAAAAGATTCTGACATCCATCCAGGTGTGCTGACACTCATGGGCAGTCATAGCATTGTCTCGAAAGAGGTAAACAAGGGTAGTGCGTGCAGTCGTGACTCATTGAACTCGAGTCGTATTCCAAACAAAATTTTTCACGTCCAAACAGGACTTATATCAAGTTGGACTTATTTTAAAGTGCATGTATACCGAGGTAGCACTGTACTTGGTAGGATCCCAAAGATAGACAGGTTCCATGCTACTTATCCCAGGGATAAGCAGTGGATTTCCACCAGTTCACTTTAGTAACAGTTTATGGACTTTTCCTCAAGGAACTTGTCCAAACCTCCTTTTTGTTTACACTCAACTGCACTAATAGTTTTTATTACATCCGCTGGCAATGAATTCTAGTGCTTAATTACACAATGTGAAAAATTATTTTCTCCAATTAGTCTTAAATGTACTACTTCATAGCTTCATTGCATGCCCTCTAATTCCTTCACTTTTTGAAGGAGTTATCAAGTGATTCACATTTACTGGTTCCACTCCACTCATCATTTCATAGACCTTTGTCATATCTCCTCACAGATGTCTTTTCTTCAAGCTGAAGAGCCCTAATCTTTTAAGCCTTTCCTTATAGGGGTATCCATCCATCCTTGTTATCATTTTGGTCACCCTTCTCTATACCTTTTCTAATTCCATGATATCTTTTTTTAGATGCAGTGACCAGTACTGCACACAAGACTCAAGGTGCGGTTGCACCATGGAACAATATAGAGGCATTATGATATCCTTTGTTTCATTATCCATGCCTTTCCTTATAATTCCTAGCACGTTTTCTTGGTCTCTGACTGCATTTCTTGGTACTTCAGGATCTTCTGCCTCTCCATGCGATCCACAGAATAATCAATTGAAACAGACATCTCTTTTATCAATCCTGGTGTTTTTCTCCTTTACCACTATATCGGGTTTCCACGCATCCAGTTTCTTATCAGTCGGAATGGGAATGTCCCCAGTGATCATAATCTCTTCATAATGTGGAACCTTGCATTGTGTAGCTGTAGTTTGGGTTGTTCTTCCCTAAGTGCATAACTTTGCATTTGTCCACAATAAATTTCATATGCCACTTGGCACACAGGTCTCCTAATTTCTCAAGGTCCTCTTGCAATTTTTCATAATCTTCTTCTGATTTAAAAACTCTGAATAATTTTGTGTCATCTGCAAATTTGATCACCTCGCTTGTGGTCCTGATATCCCAGTCATTTATTCAAATATGTTAAAATGTAGTGGGTCCAATCCAGATCCCTGGGACATTCCACTATTCAGCTTTCTCCATTTAGAAAATTGACCATTTAGCTCTTTTCTTTGTTTTCTATCTTTTAACCAATTCCCAATCCACAATATGGCACTGCCTCCTATCCCATGACTTTTTAATTTCCTCAAGTATCTTTCATGAGGGACTGAAAATCCAGATACACTATGAGGGTCATTTGGGAAGCCCTATTCATGCTTTGGATGTCCAAAAAGAGGCAGAGAGGCATCCAAAGCATAGAACCTTCTCCACAGCCATTTTAAAAGCTGGTTCTGGGGATGTGTCCCTAGTGTGAGGACATCCAAGTCTGAATGAGGATGTGATGGAGATATGGCTAGGGCATTCCCAGGAGCTCTGATGTCCCTGCCTGATCTTAGAAATACCATAGATATCTGGCATCACATCTGTTTAGACCTACTCCAGGTACGAACAGGCATCTGAAAAGTGCTTGTTTTATCTGAAAAACATCCAGATGGTGTAGAGGAGAAAGCACTTCATCATCTGAAGTTCTCTGCATAATGTCAGTGATGGCAGCAGTAAGATTTGAACCCTGGCCACCCTGTTCTTAGCCCACTATTCTAATCATTGGGCTATCCTAGATGTCCAGGTTCTGGGGATATCTATATAGTCTCCCCTGCAGACATTCATAAGATATGCCATACTGGGTCAGACCAAGGTCCATCAAGGCCAGTATCCTGTTTTCTACAGTGGCCAATCTAGGTCACAAGTACTTAGCAGTTTCCCCAAAAGACACAGGTTCCACAATGCTTGTACTGGAGCAAGCATTTCCTGGGTCTCCTTTAATAATGGTTTATGGACCTTTCTTCCAGAAACTGGTCTAAACTGTTTTTAAACCCGGCTACACTTAACAGCTTTTACTACATCCTCCGGTAAAGAATTCCAGAGTTTGATTACATGTTGAGTAAAAAAATATTTTCTCTTATTAGCTTTAAATAGGTTATACTGTACTATTGCTAATCATTTGTATAGCGCTACAAGGCATATGCAGTGCTATATATATATGTAAATGTAAGGCACAGTCCCTACTCATCAGAGCTTACAATCTAATCAAGACAAAACACGTGGAGCCAGATTCACAAAGGGGCACGTCCAAGCTGTCACAACATCCACAATACGTATGGGGCCACATTTTACCCAATTCTGCACCATGGGAGCTAGATGTTTCTGTGGGTGCAGGATCGGGCACATAGACGGCCCAGCAGGCCACAGAAGACATCCATCCGCAGCCTGTCCAGCCTGCACTATGCTCCTGCTGGTGTGCTGATGCTGTGGCATCCCATTGCCATGGCACTGGGACACCCAGCAGGAGGCATGGCAATGGTGAAGCACTACTCACCAGCACAGGTCTTTTCCCTGCCGCCTGACCCTCAGAGGGGTCTGCCAGGGCCGGGATTGGGTGGTGGGGCCTCACTTCCCATGGCTGCATGTCCTGGGGGTCTGCCAGGCCAGAAGTCAGGGGTGCCGGCAAATATTCCACCTCTGAGGTGGAATAAGCTGGGCATCCTAATGAAGCCCACGGGATGTACAGGGCCCAGACCGGAATAGGCCTTATACCTCCCAGTACATAGCCCCTCCTTTGACCTGCCTCTGTCCTGCCCCCTGCTGCCCCTGTCCAGCACTCTCCACACAGAGGCCCTGTACGTGCGGGGAGTCTGATTTGCAGCATATAGTCCGTGCGAATAGTCGCCTGCCTGAATGACTGCTATAGTGAAACTGGGGACTAGAGTATGGTAAGATACACATAAGTAATAGATAAGAGATCCTCCTTGCTGGAAGAGCTCAGAGAGCAAGATGGCATCTGGCTGTTACCTGTGGTTCTCACCTCTTGACATAAGGCAGATGCCTGGGGATTCCCTGATCTCAGATGGGGGGGAGAAGGAGAAAGCTGAAGAGCCAGTCCTCCAGTTCAGTAGTTTCTGTCCCGGGGAGTCAGAGAGCGCTCATCGAATGTGGTTTGAGCCTTCAGTGGGGCCAGTAGTGCTATCTGAATCATCCTTGAATAGGGCGTCTTTGAGCCCCATTGAAAGAACTGTGCCTCCGCAACCCAGAAGTATTTCCAGCCCACCTGTGTGGCCGTTACTGGCTTTGAACTGGAATGAGGGAGCCAGCACGAGTCCTGCAGGATCCCCAGCTGCGTCATTGTCTCCTATTGTTGGGGGAGCTGTGTCATCGAATACCACTATTGTGGAGGAGAAGGTGGTATCTGAGGGAAGTACTCCTTATCTCCTGGGCCCTGGAGGATTGAAAAAACCCACAGTGGTCAAAATGGAAGCCTTGTGGGAGGCATTGGCCTTGGTGAATTCTTCTCTGCAAACCTTAGCAGGTACTTTCTCTTCAGTCTTAACTTTAGTGAAGGACTCATTATCTGGGATCTCTCAGGAGTTGACTTAGCAGGCATCTAGGCTGTCTGTTACAGGATAGCCAGTATACAATGGTTAAGGATTCCTCAGTGTTTTGGAAGATTGGAGTATTTGGAGAACTCAGTAAGGAGAACTAACTTAAGGTTTATTAATTTCCCCAAGTCTTTTTTTTAAAATTTTTAATTATGCAAATATTTTTACAAACCAAGAAGTAAACAAATCCTCTTGTACAGAAAACAGAGCTAAACCATAGAAAAGAAACAAAGAAAACATAAGTGCAAAAGAAACATTATTCAATACACAGCTCAATCTAGAAGCTGTGTATTGAAGCTCAATAGAAGGAGGAGGAGACTAAAGAAATCAAATCATCATACAGATTTTCAAAAAGAAAAGAACAGAGCTTCAAACAGTCATTACAATTTGTTCTATGAGTCAGCAGAAATGGAAGCTTCTAGACGACGAGCATTTATGAAAGCTAGCAGCTGGGAAGGCTCAAAAAAGATATAAGAAACAGACTGGTACTTAACCAAACATTTACTTGGATGCTTAAGAAAAAAGAGCCTACCCAGCTGCTGCACCTCAGGACGTAGTAACAAAAATTCACTACGCTGCCTCTGAGTATCTCAAGATAGATCTGGATATATCCACACCAACAACCCCTTAGACAGAGGTTCCCAACGTCGGTCCTTGGAGAACCCCAGGCCAGTCAGGTTTTCAGAGTACCCACAATAAATATGCATGAGATAGATCTGCATACAATGGAAGCAGTGCATGCAGATCTATCTCAGGCATATTCATTGTGGGTACTCTGAAAACCTGACTGGCCCTGGGGTTCCCCCTTATCTGATAACAAAGCAAACATAGTTACCAAAGTAGATGGAATTGGAGTCTTCTCTAAAGAAGATTCCAAAAAAGTGGTCAAATTCAATGTCTCAACAAGTTGCTCCTCCAACCTAACTGAGGAAGGAGATTTTTGTCACAACAGGCAAATAAAAAAACTTTCACAAACAGTGGTATCATATCAGAAGGAACAGCAAGTGTCTCAGTTAAATACATCTTAAGCATATCTCGCGGAGAGACATAACAACGAAGGGAAATTAATAAATCTTAAGTTATTCACCCGAGACCAATTTTCCAAATGCTCAATCTTATTATTCAACACACTAAAGTTTTTGACAAAAGATGTAGCTTGTTCCTCCAAAAGTGAAACTCTAGATTGAACCTCCGATACCTCAGTTTGCAACGCAGTTACCTTTGAAGATAATAATTCCACTGGTGTTATATTAAATGTAACTTAGCTCCCAAAAGCAAAACTTGTGGAAGAATAGCCTCACCTAAGGAGACAAGGTGATGCTATGGAAGAATTGAAAGAAATATTGCTACACCAGGAATATGTATTAGAACTATTTGATAAACTGAAGCAAATCACCTGGACTGGATGGTATACATCCAAGGTATTGAAAGAACTGAAATATGAGATTGCAGACTTACTATTAGTAATCTGTGAACTATCATTAAAATCATCTATAATACCTGAAGATTGGAGGATGGCCAATATAATGCCATTTATTAAAAAGGGTTCCAGGGGTGTTTTGGGAAACTACAGACCGGTGAGCCTGATGTCAGTACCAGGAAAAATGGTAGAAACCATCATAAAGAACAAAATTTCTGAACAGGTAGATATAGTCATGGCTTAATGGGAGACAGCCAACATGGTTTTAGCCAAGAAAGGTCTTGTCTTACTAATCTGTTATGTTTTTTGAAGGTGTGAATAAACGGGTAGACAAAGGTGAGTTGGTTGATATAGTGTATCTGGACTTTCAGAAAGCCTTTGACAAGGTCCCTCATGAGAGACTTTTGGCAAAATTAACAAGTCATGGAATAGGAGGCAGTGTACTATTGTGGATCAGGAACTGGTTAAAAGATAGAAAGCAGAGGGTAGAGCTAAATGGCCAATTTTCCCAGTGGAGAAAAGTGAATAGTGGTGTACCCCAGGGATCTGTGCTGGGTCCCGTGCTTTTTACCATATTCATAAATGACCTGGAAATGGGAACAACGAGTGAGGTTATGAAATTTGCAGATGACATAAAACTATTCAAAGTTGTTAAAACCCATGAGGATTGTGAAAAATTGCAAAAGGATCTTGATAAATTGGAATACTGGGCATCCAAATAGTAGATGAAATTTAATGTGGATAAGTGCAAAGTTATGCACCTAGGAAAGAAAACCCCAAACTATGGTTACACGATGCAACCATAGTTCCACATTAGAACCATAGTTCCACATTAGGAACCACTGTCAGCATACACCAGCAGGACATCATGCCTAGCATAGGTGTCAGGGCTATTCCCAGACCATGGATTTCAAGCAGCTTTGGTGATATCAGTCTCCAAACTTAATGAGGGTAGTTTACAAGATGAGATTAACTCTGACCCCCTGGTGATGTCAGTCTCCGGGCCTGATGAGATTGGTCTGCAGCCCCTCCTTGCTAAATCAAGAATAGCAGACCTCAAAGGGAGGTGACTGGAAACAATAGCAGACCTCAAAGGGAGATGCTATTCAATATAAAGGACAGAAATACTTTCTCTCTCTCTTCCTATTTTCATCGGACAGACCTTGCCATGAGGCTCTGACACCCACTTCTCTCCCCTCCCCCTTGTTCTCTCTTTCCCTCCCTATTCTTACTATGAGGCTCTGACCCACATTTTCTTACCTCTCTCTCTCACACACACACACACACACACACACACACACACACACACGTACACGTAAACTGAAGCAGCTTTCTAACAACCTCTTACCTCTGTTCTGTACCTATGTAATAAGCCTATTTCCACATAAAGACCTGTTTCCAAGCCACACCTGTTTGGTTGTCTTATTTGTGCTGCTTACCCTACTGTCTCTGTGAAATGAACCCAGGACCAAACGGAGAGTAGACCAGAAGAATACATATTCAGAAGATTACAACCACCACCCAGGAAAAAGATTTAAGCGTCATCATGGATAACATGTTAAAAGTCTCTGCCCAGTGTGCATCGGTGGCTAAGAGAGCAAATAGAATGCTAGTTATCAAAAGAAAAGGAATGGAGAATAAAACAAAGGATATTATAATAACTCTGTATCGTTCCATGGTGCGACTGCACCTTGAATATTGTGTGCAATTTTGGTCTCTATCTTAAAAAGGATATAGCGTTATTAGAAAAGGTACAGAGAAGAGCCATCAAAATGGTAAAGGGGATGGAAGGATACCCCTATGAAGAGAGGCTAAAATGGTTAGGGCTCTTCAACTGGAAAAGAGATGGCTGAGGGGGAGATATGATAGGGATCTATAAATTAATGAATGGAGTGGAACGGGTAAACTTAGATCGATTTGTTTATGCCATCAAAATATAGAAAGATTAGGGGGCATGCAATGAAGCTACAGGGTAACCTATTTAGGACTAATAAGAGAAAATATTTTTTCACTCACCGTGTAATCAAACTCTGGAATTTGCTACTGGATGATATAGTAAAAGCTGTTAGTATAGCTGGGTTTAAAAAAAGGTTTGGACAAGTTCCTGGAGGAAAGGTCCAGAAACCATTATTAAAGGGGACCCAGAATATCCACTGCTTGATCCAGTATAAGCATTGTGGAACCTGTATCTTTTGGGAAAACTGTTAGGTACTTGTGACCTAGATTGGCCACTTTTGGAAACAGGATACTGGGCTTGATGGACCCTGATCTGACCCAGTATGTGCATATCTTATGTTCTTATGTACAATCGCTTGCCAAAATAGATTCCAAAGTAACGTTCGCAGGATGAGCCAAGATGAAAGTGGAAATTTCCATCTGTTGACCCGGGGTTCCTTCCATTCCTGCTGCCATCATCAAAGCATCCACAACTTGAGTCAAATCAGTTATCTCACTTCCACCAATGTGCCCTGAAGCTCTGATGTGTTGAGGTTGTTCCGGGGCAGAAGCCATCTCCAAATTAGCCGCCCCAAGATCTGGCCTGTCCAGCAGAGACCAAAGCCCATCTCCTATAGATGACTCCTGCTGCAGGTTGCCCTCACCGGACTGCTGTAAACACACCACCTTCAGAGACAGCTGTAGATCAGGGGAGAGAGATGGTGTCCCCGCGGGAGATGCTGAGCAATCCTGCCCCTTCGCTGCAGCTGGAGTAACCTCCCCCGAGACGACTGAATGTCTGGATGGTCTCAACAAGAAAGAATCAAGTATACCAGAAGCAAGAGGCGTCGAGGTACCAGGGGTATGAGAAGACACCACAACCCCCTTTCCCTTGAGCTTCCAACCCATACAGCTCAGGAATCGTCCCGCTTAGCTTTGCACCTTCGCCATCTTGGCTCCTCACCGGCTTACCTTCATCTACCTGTTTATTTACATCTTCAAAAAATGTAGCATATTGGTGAGACAAAACTTCCCATGGCGAAATCCATGTTACCTTTGTCCCATTAGTCCATGACTGTCTATGTGTTCAGTAATTTTGTTTTTCATAATGTTTTTAACCATTATGCCCGGCACTGACATCACGCTCACCAGACTGTAGCTTTCCAGACCACCCCTAGAACCATTTAAAAAAAATTGGAGTTATATTGCCTATTCTCCAATCTTCAGGTCCTACTAATATTAGGTTTGCAGTTCACCCTGGGTTGTACTACTGATTTGCTACTCTTTCATTAGTCCAATTTCCCTATTACACCTTTAGGTTGTCTTCTATTTTCTATCATCTTTAATGACCATTTCTGGCATGGGTATCTTCTCTACATCATCTTCAGTAAAGACTGAAGAAAATAATTCATTTACTTTCACTGCTATGGCCTTGTTCTCCTTTAGTGCCTCTTTTAGCCTTCTAGCTTCTAATAGTCCAACTGAATCCCTTATAGGCTTTTTGCTTTGAATATACCGAAAAAGAAATTTTTGCTCCCACAGCAAGCATGTTTTCAAATTCTCTTTGCCTGCCTTATCAATGCTTTGCATCTAACTTGCCAGTGCTATTTTATTTCCTGTTTTCATTCAGATCCCTTTTCCATTTTTTAATTTTTTTAAGCTCTAACAACCTTTTTCACCTCGTCCTTAAACAATGCTGGCAATCATTTGGCCTTCCTTCCACCTTTTTTTAAAGTGTGAAATACATCTGGTCTGGGCTTTTAAGATGATATTTTTAAACAATGACAGGCCTGATGTAAATTCTTAACCTTTGCAGTGGCTCCTTTTAGTTTTTCCTCTATTCCTCATTTTAAAATAGCATTTATTTATTTATTTATACCTTTGGAAAGTTAAATGGTAGCTCAGTAGATTTGCTTGCTGTCCTCCCTCCATTTACTAAATCAAATTTGATCATGTTATAGTTATGATCACTATTCCCAAGTAGCTCTAATACTGTCTCCTGTGGTACTAGATCTTGTATTCTACTAAAGACTAGGTCCAAAATGGCTTCACTTTGTTTCTGTTCCTGAACCAGCTGCTCCATAAGCAGTCATTGATTTCATCTAGAAACTTTATTTCATTGCTGGGTTACCAGTTTTGTTAGCTTCCCTAATTTCTGTTAGCATTTCATCATCTGTCTGTTCATTCTGCTCAGGTGGATGACAGTCCCCCACTGCTATTCCCTTCCCTTTGTAACATGGCATTTCTATCCATAAAGTATTTGGAGACTGAATATTTGCATTTTAAGCAATGTGTATCGAGTAAATGCTGACTCCTGGTGACCCGACTCCTGGGTTTTCATGGTAAGGTGCAACTGAAGTAGATTCTCAGGCCTTTCTTTCATGCAGTGAGTTTACAACTCTTGGTATTTCAAGGTTTTTGCTCATCCAGGTATTAGCCAGGCCTGACCCTGCTTAGCCTTAGAGAACAGCCAACAGCAGGTTCATTCAGGACAACTGAAGACTCATTTGCATTTTAGGAAGTGTATAAAGACTAAGGAGCCCTTTTACTAAAGGACATTACGCAGTTAGCGTGTATTACAGCACCTGCTAACCCAGTGCTGTGACCCATGGTAACTGATAAACGGGAAAACGCTAACTGTGCTGCTTGTGGGGGATGAGTTGGTAGGGTTTGCACCTTGCAGTCAGCATGAGCTGCATGGCATGCAATTAATGCGGCAGCACTTATCGTCGCCTCCATAGATGGAAGTAATTGCACCTGTGCTAATTTTAGGCTGCATTAGGGCAGGGTACACCATAAGTGCCAGAAACAGGTTTTTCACGTCCCCTATCCGTGCATTATGGGCAACACCAACGCGCCCTTTAGTAAAAGGGCCCCTAAGTTCTTTGAAGAAGCTTTTCAAGATTATTTGTAGTTTTAGTTTTGTTTTTAGGTATATGTTTGTAATGAATGTTAATGTGTAGGTCTAGTTTTATGTTATTATTTCATATGATTTTGTAATCTGCTTAGAAATCCTATGATGTACACAATAGAAATACGTTTAAATAATAATTCCTGATCGTGTCCCCAGTCGAGTCCCGGTACCTCTGGGTTCCCTATCTCATCTAGCAGCTTGGAGACTGAGAAACTCCCCTTTTTGTGACATCAAGGGTATATCTTCCCAGAGTCCGCCCTCTGTGACCAGTTGCCTCAGTCTCCAAGCAGCTAGAGAGTTGGGAGCCCGGGTGGCCGGGCTCACTGGAGAAACAATTAGGACTTAGTTCTGTTCTTTTGGCTTTATTGGAGGAATTGGGTGGCAGTGCAAGGGACCTGTGGCTATCAGCTTTGCTCCAGTCCAGTTCCTTCAGCTTGGCTGTCTCTTTTTTCCTTTCTGTCCTTCTTATTTCTTCTGTCACCTCTACCCCCCCCCCCTCCCTGCCACTACCAACGGCGATTTGACTTCCTGGGGTACAGGCTGGCCTTCCAAGGTTTTGCCCGGACTGAGGCAGCATTCATAGTGCCCACTTCGGCGGAGTCAGTGAGCGGGAAGTAGAGAGGGCAGGCGCCACGCGGAAGACCTACCCGCTAGTGCGCTCAGAGGCCTCTCCGCGTCAGCAGGACATCTGCAGCCTCGGGGCAGGCGCACGAAGCGGTGTGAGAGCGGGCTTTTAGTGCGCTTTGGCGCGCCGGCTCAGAGGCCTTGTTCCCGACATTGCTGAGCGGGTCGGCCCAGCAGTGAGGTAAGCCGTCCAAGCGCATCTTCCTTTTTTGTCTGCGTCTTTTTTTTTGCCGCGCTTGAGCCTGGGCCTGACCGCGTGGCGGCGGCATGGCCTACTGGCGCCCCCGGGCAGGAGCGTGGCAGAAATCCACGTGGGGAGGCGTCGGTGAACTACTTGGGCCAGACAGTGTATGAGAGTGCTTTGTGGGGGGGTTTTCCTTTTAGCTTTCTATTTTTAGTTCTATTTTTAGTTGCCGTTTTTTGCCTTTTTTTTTTTTGCCTTTTATTGTTTTGCCCGCGATGCCTTTGAAGACCCTGTGTATGGTGTGCGGGGCTCGGAAGGCTTCGGTGGCCGGAGTCTGTAAGTCATGTGCAGGGCAGACTCTGGAGCTGTCACAACCCCAGGAACCACAGGTCGGAAGCCCGGAAGCGCCGCCAGAGCCCTGTTCTCTCCGGGGGTCTGAGGTTCCGCTGGAAGAGCCGGTGGCTGGTCCCTCAACCGGCTCGGGGTCTGCAGCAGTACAGGGGGTTTTCCCTAAGGATCTGGCGTCCATTTTTTCTCCTCAGTTCGTGACTTTGCTACAGCAGGCAGTTGGCGGCAGCGCAGCGCAGCGGATGTTGTCCGCTGACCGTGGCAGAGCGCGTAAGCGCTCCATGTTCCCGCAGAGTGACGCTTATCCCGATGGGGGTAAGCGGTCTCGTGCTCAGGAGGAAGTGACGGAGCTGGCAGACCTGACCGAGAGCCTGCTCTCTGATGGGGAGAGCGGGGATCTTCCGTTTGAAGAGGACTTGGAGGAGGGCGAGATCTCAGAGAGAGAAGATCAAGCTCGGGTGGTGAGAGTCTTTCGGAGAGAAGAGTTACCAGCGCTTATTACAGAGTCTCTGAAGGCGCTCAATATGCCGGTCCCAGGTGCTGGGGAGGATGACACGCTGGAAGACCCTCTGCTACAGGTTTTCAGGAAGTCCCAACGGGCCTTTCCGGTCCACAGGGTGTTTCAAGAGATGATCCAGGAAGAGTGGAACGTGCCAGAAGCCCATTTGAGAGGTGCTAGGGTCATGGGGCCGCCTCTATCCTCTGTTGGATCAGGACAGAGAGGTGTTCAAATCGCCTAAGGTGGATGCTGCTGTTTCGGCGGTGACCAAGAAAACAACTATTCCGGTCGAAGGCAGTGCTGCCCTTAAGGACGGTCAGGACAGGAAGTTGGATGTCCTGTTGAGGCAGGTCTTTGACGTTAACGCCGTGTCCATGCAGGCGGCGATATGCGGCGCATGGGTAGCCAGGGCATGCCTCCGCTGGGCGCAACAAGTGCAGGAGGGTCAGCCCGGTGCCCCCACTGAGGAGGCGGCCCGGTTGGAGTCCGGGGCGGCTTACCTAGCGGACATCCATTATGACCTTATGCGAGGCTTGTCCAAGAGTATGGCTTCGGCGGTGGCAGCACGGCGGTACCTGTGGCTTCACCATTGGGCGGCGGATGCCTCCTTTAAGTCTAGACTCAGTAAGCTGCCCTTTAAAGGGCGGCTTCTCTTCGGGGAGGATCTCGAGAAGCTGGTTAAGGAGCTAGGCGAGTCCAAAGGGGGCCGGTTACCAGAGGACAAGCCTAAGCCTTCCCGGGGAGCTCCCGGAGGTCGGGGTCAGTTTCGAGACTCCCGTCGTTACCGTTCCCAGAAGTTCATTCCAGGGCAACGGGGTCGTTTTTCCAGCAGAGGCCAGGGGTTTCGAGGCTTCCGGGGAGCCGGTAGAGGCTTCGGTTCTGCCTCTTCCCCGGCCGCATCCAATTTCAAGAAATCGCAATGAGATGAGGGGGGCCCAGTCGCCCCTCCCTCCTGTGGGGGGTCGTTTGCGGGAGTTTTACCCTGCCTGGGCCCAAATCACCACAGATCAGTGGGTACTGGAGGTCATTCGGGACGGTTACGCGCTGGAGTTCCAGCGGCCAGTGCGGGACTCCTTTGTGCAGTCTCCGGGACGGTCAGCAGCGAAACGGTTGGCAATCCAGGGGACTGTGCAGCGTCTGTTGGATCTCAGGGCAATTGCGCCCGTTCCCGCCGGTCAGTCCGGGTGAGGTCGTTACTCCATTTACTTCATTGTGCCGAAACGGGACGGCGGAGTGCGGCCCATTCTGGATCTCAAGCGGGTCAATCGATGCCTGCGAGTGTCCCATTTTCACATGGAAACTCTCCGCTCCGTCATAGTCGCAGTCCAGCGGGGGGAGTTTCTCACGTCTCTAGATCTATCAGAAGCTTATCTTCATATTCCCATCCGTCAAGACCATCACCAGTTTCTCCGGTTTGCGGTGCCCTCCGGTCATTATCAGTTCCAGGCGCTGCCCTTTGGGCTAGCCACGGCGCCGTGAGTCTTTACCAAGGTGATGGTAGTGGTCGCGGCAGCTCTACGCAAGGAAGGTATTCTCGTACACCCCTACCTGGACGATTGGTTGATCCGGGCAAAGTCCCGGGAGGAGAGCGAGCGGGTCACGGACCGGGTGGTGATCTTCCTGGAAAGCCTAGGCTGGGTAGTCAACCGGAAGAAGAGTCACCTGACGCCTTCGCAATCTCTGGAGTACCTGGGGGCGCGCTTCGACACTCGGGTTGGCCGGGTGTATCTCACGGCACAGCGGGCGCGGGGTCTGCGTCGGCTGCTGGAGGCGTTCCTGCGGCGAAAGGCTCCTTCGGCATGGCATTACCTTCAGGTGTTTTGGACCGTGGCGGCAACGATAGAGACGGTGCAGTGGGCCCGAGCCCACATGCGGCCCTTGCAAAGGGCCCTGCTGCGCCGCTGGTCCCATCAGCGGGACTCGTTGATGAGGCGGCTGATCTGTCCGGAGGAGACTTGCCAGGCCCTACTTTGGTGGTTACGCCCCGGGGCGCTGGTGCGCGGGAAGTCCCTGGAAGGCCCGGTCTGGGAGGCGGTGATGACAGACGCCAGTCTGCTGGGCTGGGGGGCTCACTGTCAGGGGCGTTTTGCTCAGGGGGTCTGGGACGCTCAGGAGAAGACGTGGGCCATCAACCGTCTGGAGCTGCGGGCGGTGTATCTGGCAGTGCAAGAGTTCCGGCCGCTTCTCGCGGGCAAGGCGGTCCGGGTGCTGTCCGACAACGCGATGGCGGTGGTGTACATCAACAGACAGGGCGGCACCAGCAGTGTGGCGTTAGAAAGGGAGGCCGCAGGGCTGTGCGCCTGGGCGGAGGCCAACCTCCTCGATCTGTCGGCGGCACATGTCGCGGGGGTCGACAATGTGGAGGCCGATTTCCTCAGCCGGGTGCGCGTGGATCCAGGCGAATGGGTTCTGAACCCGGAAGTGTTCGATATGATTGTTCGCAGATGGGGGTCACCCGTCATGGATCTTATGGCAACGTTCGACTCCGCGAAAGCCAGTCGTTTCTTCAGCAGGCGCAGGGAAAGGATGTCCGAGGGCCTGGATGCTCTGATGCAGGCCTGGCCGGAGGGGCAGCTGCTGTATGTTTTTCCCCCGTGGGCCATGGTGGGGAGAGTCCTCCAACGGGTGGCGAAGTTTCAGGGGCGAGTGATTTTAATAGCGTCGGATTGGCCGCGCCGCCCTTGGTTCGGGGACCTGGTCCGGTTGTTGGTGGCAAAGCCTTGGCGCCTTCCGTGCAGAAGGGATCTCTTGTCTCAGGGGCCTCTTCTCATGCCGCACGTGGATCGGTTCTCGCTTACGGCTTGGCTCTTGAAAGGGCTCGGTTGAAATCCCGGGGATATTCGGGAGCGGTTATTGCGACCTTGTTGAAGTCCAGAAAACGCTCCACTTCGCTGGCTTATGTCCGCGTTTGGCACATCTTCGAAGAGTGGTGCGCAGTGCGAAAAGCCGAGGCTCTCAAGGCGACTCTTCCGCAAGTCTTAGAGTTTCTGCAGGATGGCTTCGACAAGGGCTTGGCGGCGGCGTCCTTGCGAGTTCAGGTGGCTGCTTTGTCTTGCTACAGGGGCAGGATCGCAGGTCAGTCGCTCGGTGCTCAACGTGACGTGAAGAGGTTTCTCAGAGCGGTGGCGCTTGCGAGGCCCCCGGTCAGGTGCCTCATTCCGAAATGGCATTTTCCGTTCGTTCTGGACGCGTTAGAACGCGAGCCTTTTGAGCCTTTGGCGCGCGCGTCTCTGAAGGATCTTACTTTGAAGGTGGTGTTTTTGGTGGTGATCTGCTCAGCTCGGCGGGTGTCGGAGCTTCAGGCTCTTTCCTGTCGGGAGCCGTACTTGTCCTTTTTCGCGTCTAAGGTCGTTTTACGGCCGGTGCCGGCTTTTCTCCCAAAAGTGGTCTCGGCATTTCACCTTCACCAGGAGATTTCCTTGCCAGTGTTCTCTGCCGGGGCCGAGGGGGCTTCGGCTTCTAAGTTGCATTCACTGGATGTCCGACGGGCGTTGAAGAAGTATTTGCGGCGTACGGAGAGTTTTCGTAAGTCGGACAGGCTCTTTGTTCTTTTTGCGGGTCGGCGGAAAGGTGAAGCAGCGTCAAAGGTGTCTATCGCGCGCTGGATTAAAGAAGCCATTGCGTCGGCTTACGTTTTGAAAGGTAGGGTGGTGCCAGAAGTTCTACGGGCCCACTCCACTAGGGCTCAGGCTACTTCCTGGGCAGAGGTTCGTTTGGTGTCGCCGGTGGACATTTGTAAGGCAGCGACATGGTCCTCTCTGAATTCTTTTATTCGCCACTATAGGCTGGATGTGCATATGCGGGAGGAGACCGCGTTTGGTGCAGCTGTTCTGCAGGCTGGTTTGCCAGGCCCCCACCGGGGTTGAGTTTTTTTTTTTTTTTTTATTTTTATTGAGATTTTAGTCAATTACAATAACCAAATAAGTAAAGGTCAATCAGAATACAAAAGCAAGAGATAAACTACCTCTTACAGCAAATTTACAAGAAGGAAAAACAAACACGATACAGTCCACATCATGGAACCATGCTGAACTACATTCGAAAATGAAAATAACAAAATACAGAAATAAAGGAACAAAAAGTCCCAAATAGGAGGTCAATTATTAATCACTGATCCGGTACTACAACTTTCTTATCAGCCAGAAATCTTTCTAAATGGAGCACATCAATAAACACATAGGAAGCATCACCCAAACCAATTAAACATTTGCAAGGAAAACGCAAAAAGAACGAAGCTCCCAAGGCCAACACCTGAGGCTTCAACTTTAGAAATTGCTTCCTACGCAGTTGAGTGCTTCGGGCGACATCAGGAAAAATATTAATGCGTTGGCCACAAAACTTGGTCAATTTCGCCTTAAAAAAAGCACGAAGAATACGTTGTTTCATTTCAATCGAGGTAAAAGTGACCAGTAGAGTGGCCCGCGTACCAATATTATCCTGTGAGTCCTCCAAAAAGGCAGTAAGATTCTCTAAGGGGGCAACAATTTTATCAAGTTCACCCTCTACCGCATTAACTTGCTTGACTGAGGAGGGAATATAATATATAGAAGAAATGTCAATTAAATCCGAGATGGCCAGAACATCTTTAAAGTACTTATCCAACAGAATTTTATGAGAAAGCAAAGAGGAATGAGGAAAATTAAGAAAACGCAAATTACAAGACCTTAAGGAATTCTCCAGAGCTTCGACCTTACTATGTAATAATAATGAATCCTTTATAGCAGCAATACTTGACGTTTGTAAAGGAAGAACCTGGGATTCCAATGTTGTTATAGCCAAATCTGTAGAAGTTATTTTATCGTCAAGTTGCCGCAGAGCTACTGTGGCCTCTTGCGAGAAAACACATAGGGAATTTATAGACGTTGATACTTTATGGTCAATAGATTTTAAGGCCCCCCACAAATCTCGCATAGTAATCTCCGCTTCAGAAGAGACAATAGGAAACGCTGAGGCGCTTCCCACTTCTGAAAACATAACAGGAGTGGGTAACTTAAGAGAAGGTAAATCCCTTACCAAAGAAGAAGACTGTGTAGAATGGCCAGAGATATCACCGGGGACAGGGCGTAAAGGAGGAGATCTCCCACCTGAACTCAAAGACAGCCCTTCCGGGGAAGAGTGTGCCACTGGAACAGGAGCAAAATGCTTATCTAAGGGCCCAACCGGTTTAGAATCTCCGGTTGTGGTCCCTGAAGCCTTACTTCCGGGCTTGGCCTTCCGTTTCCCCATTATAAAAGGAAGAGGGGGGATAACCCACCGATGCTGATAAACAATTCCAATATGTTAACAAAAGAACTCCAAGCAAGTGAGCCTAAACAACCTATACCAACACCGGACATACGAAGTAAAATATACAGAAATATACAGCGGTGCGGTGCTGCGAAGTGACGTCGAAGGGGCGTCAAAGGGGCCAAACAGGCCCCTTTGACCACGCCCCTTCGACACACGCCCCGCGCACACGCTCCGCGTCAAGAGAATAACTCCAAAATTATAGAACAAAATAAGACCTCAATAATAGAGCTGTCCAGTGAGTGCCTGGGTTGGTAAGACAGGCCTCAGCTGCAGCGGCAACAGCAGCCTCCCGAGCCGATGCCCTGGCTCCACACACCTCCGTGCAAAGAAGCAGCTGGTTCACAGTTCTCACCTCCCGGTACCACTTTATTCCCCGAAGGGAAGTCCCTGCAGGTAGGGCTGTCCAGTGAGTGCCTGCGTTGGTAAGACAGGCCTCAGCTGCAGCGGCAACAGCAGCCTCCCGAGCCGATGCCCTGGCTCCACACACCTCCGTGCAAAGAAGCAGCTGGTTCACAGTTCTCACCTCCCGGTACCACTTTATTCCCCGAAGGGAAGTCCCTGCAGGTAGGGCTGTCCAGTGAGTGCCTGCGTTGGTAAGACAGGCCTCAGCTGCAGCGGCAACAGCAGCCTCCCGAGCCGATGCCCTGGCTCCACACACCTCCGTGCAAAGAAGCAGCTGGTTCACAGTTCTCACCTCCCGGTACCACTTTATTCCCCGAAGGGAAGTCCCTGCAGGTAGGGCTGTCCAGTGAGTGCCTGCGTTGGTAAGACAGGCCTCAGCTGCAGCGGCAACAGCAGCCTCCCGAGCCGATGCCCTGGCTCCACACACCTCCGTGCAAAGAAGCAGCTGGTTCACAGTTCTCACCTCCCGGTACCACTTTATTCCCCGAAGGGAAGTCCCTGCAGGTAGGGCTGTCCAGTGAGTGCCTGCGTTGGTAAGACAGGCCTCAGCTGCAGCGGCAACAGCAGCCTCCCGAGCCGATGCCCTGGCTCCACACACCTCCGTGCAAAGAAGCAGCTGGTTCACAGTTCTCACCTCCCGGTACCACTTTATTCCCCGAAGGGAAGTCCCTGCAGGTAGGGCTGTCCAGTGAGTGCCTGCGTTGGTAAGACAGGCCTCAGCTGCAGCGGCAACAGCAGCCTCCCGAGCCGATGCCCTGGCTCCACACACCTCCGTGCAAAGAAGCAGCTGGTTCCGGGGTTGAGTTTTTCACTGCTCTGGTATAGACCCAGAGGTACCGGGACTCGACTGGGGACACGATCAGGAAGGTTAAATTAGACTTACCTGCTAATTGTAGTTCCTGGAGTGGAACCAGTCGAGTCCCGGATCCCTCCCAGGTTGCGTTGGCAAACCAGGGTGCCAGCAGTTCTTGACACAGGTTGCACAGGTAAGACAAGCTTTATTTCTGTGGTGTGCATCGTAAAAAAAAAAAAACCCCAAACCAAACACTTAAGTGTTCTTCCTTTCTCAGACTTCGTCTCTCCTATGCTGTGGGGGGAGTGGTCTGTGCAAAGTTTTTGGTCACAGTTGACTGTTAGGGTTAGTTCTGTTGTTTTTTGCATTTAATGCTTCATTTCTTACTTGTTTCTCCGCTGAGTCTGCTTTGTCAATAGGTTACTGGTCACAGAGGACGGACTCTGGGAAGATATACCCTTGATGTCACAAAAAGGGGAGTTTCTCAGTCTCCAAGCTGCTAGATGAGATAGGGAACCCAGAGGTACCGGGACTCGACTGGTTCCACTCCAGGAACTACAATTAGCAGGTAAGTCTAATTTAACCTTTTGTTTCAGGCAAAACTTTTATGCTGTTTGTCTCAGTAGCCTCTTTAACATATAGTGCCACCCTTCCACCAACTTGATCTATCCTATCACTGTGATATAATTTGTACTCTTGTATCACAGTTTCCCATTCTACCAAATCTTTGAGATGGCTATTATATCTAACCTTTCATTCAGTACTATATATTGTAACTCTCCAATCTTAATTTTTAGGGGCTAGTTTACAAAGCTGCGGTAGCGGTTTCCGATCGTTATTTCAATGGGGCTGCAGCTCCGATAACGATCGGAAACTGCTACCGCGGCTTTGTAAACAAGCCCCTTAGACTTCTTCCATATTTATATAGGCATTTCAAGATATTTTTTTTTTATATATTGACAACCTGCTTACCAGTTGATAGAGTAATATGAAATCTTTCAACTCTGCTTTTTACTTAAAGGCACCTGGACTACTTTTGCCTTTATTGCAACCTTACTATTAGGGTGCTCTAACCTCCTTGTTTTGGTAGTAGCCATCAAAGATACATTATTCCGAAACATACACATACACCCTGCGTAATTGTCTGCTTTTCCCTAATATGTAGTTTAAAGGCTGCTCTATCTCCTTTTTTGAAAATTAGTGCTGGCAGCCTGGTTCCTCCCTTATTAAGGTGGAGCATATCCTTCTAGAAAAGGATCCCTCTTCCCCAGAATGTTGTCCAATTCCTAATAAATCTAAAGCCTTCTTCCCTGCACCATTATCTCATCCATGCATTGAGACTCTAGAGCTCTGCCTGTCTCTTGGGTCTTGTGCAAGGAACAGGAAGCATTTCTGAGAATGCTACCCTGGAGGTCCTGGCTGCCAGTTTTCTACCTAATAGCCTAAATATGGCTTTCAGAACCTTCCTCCTACACTTTGCTATAGCTTTGGTGCCCACATGTACAAAGATACCTGACTCCTCCCAGCACTGTCTAGAATCCTGTCTAGGTGATGCATGATGTCCACCACCTTTGTACCAGGCAGGCAAGTGACCAAGTGATCTTCATGCCCACCAGCCACCCAGATGGCAAACTAGTGCAATGGGAATGACTAACGATCAAAGCTTTAGTATTTTAAATATTTAGTTTTGTTTAGTTTATTTGGCACTTGATATACCACATTTTGGTAAAAAAAAACAACATACAAAGCAGTTCACAATAAAAAGGGAAACAAATTAAAACTTCCAATATACATATAAATCAGCAAATCAATAAAATATAAAACATTTAAAGCTGTGACTTTTGACTGTGTATACCAGGGGTCTCAAACACGCGGCCCGCGGGCCGCATGCGGCCCGCGAGAGACCTTTGTGCGGCCTGCGATGCATAGGGGGAAAAAAAAAACACCCTGGCTTCTGCTGCTGCTGCCGCCGCTGCCGTGGCCGGCAATAGCAGCAATAGCAGCAATATCGCAAGTCCCGCGGGCTCCGCTCCCCCCCCTTCCTTCCTGCTTGCCTGCCAGTTCTCCGCTTCGGCTTTGGCTTTCAGAGCCGCGAAGGGAGAGCTTCTCCCTCGCGACTCTGTTCAGCCCGCTGGGGCAGATGGGAAATTTCCCATCTGCCCCAGCGGGCTGAACAGAGTCACGAGGGAGAAGCTCTCCCTTCGCGGCTCTGAAAGCCAAAGCCGAAGCGGAGAACTGGCAGGCAAGCAGGAAGGAAGGAAGGAAGGAAGGGGGGGGGGACGGAGCCCCCCCCGGGACTTGCGATATTGCTGCTATTGCTGGCCACGGCAGCGGCGGCAGCAGCAGCAGAAGCTGGGTTTTTTTTAAAGTTTAATTTTCCCGGGGGGGGGGTAGGGAGGGAGCAGGACTTGATGGGGGGAGCAGGACGGGGGGGGGGGAGCAGGACGGGGGGGGGAGCAGGACTTGATGTGGGGGGGGGCAGGACAGGACTTGATGGGGGGGAGCAGGACTTGATGTGTGGCTGGGGGGGGGTAGTACTGAAAATGGGGTGATGGGGGTTAGGACTGGTAATGGACAGATGGGGGTTAGGACTGGAGGTGGTCTGATTGGGGGGCTAAGACTGAAATGGGGTTATGGGGGGGCTAAGAATGAAGATAGGGCGATGGAAGGGTTAGGCCTGGAAGTGGGCTGTTGGGGGGCTTAGGACCGATAATGGGCTAGGGGGGGGGCTAGAACTGGTAATGGACTGGGGGGGGGTGCTATGACTGGAAATGGGCCGAGTAGAAGGGGGAGCTTGAACTGCAAATAGCTGATGGGGACAGGGTCTTGGAATGGTAATGGGCTGAGTGGAAGGGGGCTTGGAATGGAAATGGGCTGATGGGGAGGGGGGCTTGGAAAGGAAATGGGCTGTGAGGGGAGGGAGCTAGGACTGGAAATGGGCTGATGATGCGGGGACTAGAAGGGAGCGGATGCTGGGTGGGGCAGGAGCTAGAAGGGAGTTGATGTTGGGGGACGATTAGAATGGGATGGGGCTGGGAGAGTGAAATGGAGAGGGGAAATATATTTTGTGTGGGAGGGAAGAAAAATCTACAATTGGCCGGGTATTGGGAGAGTAAGTGGGGATTGAGGATGGAGGGGTAAAATTTGAGTGGATGAAATAGGAATGAGGAAAGAGCAAAAGGAGAATGATTAGTATGTTAAAGCAGATGTAGAGAGAATGGAAAAAAACTAGGAAAGAAGAAAGGACAAATGGACAGCAGACGATGGAGAGTTAGCAGAAGACACAAAGAAACCAGAAGAAAGTGAATGGAACAATTGCAACTGAAAAAAAAATGCACAAAAGGTAGAAAAATATCTCTTTATTTTGAATTTATTAACTGAAATATGTCAGCTCTTGGAAATGTGCATCTTTAACGTCTGCACTTTATTTAATACAAGAGGAAATCAATGTATAGTTTTATTTCTACAGTGTTGTACATTCTAAGTTTGGCTTTTGGGGTTCCCAGTTTAATTGTCTTCCTGTTTCTAAATTGTGATTCCTTGTTTGGTGATGGTGTATGTTCTGCATGTGTAACTGAGCTGAGGTATTCTGTTTATGTAATTCCTATTTGACATTGCCACTTGTTCTCTTTCCCGAGTAGGTCATGTATTGTTATTCTCTGAAATGTGTTGATTTAATATTTGCAGTGTTGCCTTTTGATAGTTAGGGTATGGTGCTTTGTGAGTCCTGGTAGTGCTGTTAGGACACGGCAGGTTTGCTATGGGTTCTAAATGAGCAGTGTTTCTAGTAGTTCCTAATGTGCCTGGCGGTTGGCACTGGTTTATAGTAATGTAGAAATCTTTTAGTCTTTCTTTATCCATACACTCATTAAGAGGCATGTTTACTAAAAGTTAGTGTATGGTAACATTATGCAAATATTTATGCAAATGATGCCCTTATGCAAATGAGGCCTGCGTCTTGTGCGGCCCCCGGGTTACTCTACAAGTCCTCATTTGGCCCTCAAAGCAATTTGAGTTTGAGACCCCTGGTGTATACCATGAGAAACTCTGGGCCACATTAAGAAGCATGGGTATACCTGATCGTTCTCTTGCACAACCTTTACACTGATCAAGAAGCAACAGTTCAAACGGAACTAGGAGAAACAGAATGGTTTAAAATCAGCAAAGGTGTACTACAAGGCTGCATACTTTCCCCCTACCTATTTAATTTATATGCAGAACAAATCATCAGAGAAGCAGGACTGTATGAAGACAACAGAGGTGTGAAGATTGGTGGAAGACTCAACAACAACCTTCGCTATGCTGATGATACCACCTTACTGGCTGAAAGTGAAGAAGATTTGAAACATTTGCTTCTCAAGATCAAGGAACATAGTCTTTAAATGGGTCTGCACCTTAATGTTAAGAAGACAAAGATCCTGACAACTGGCAAAATCAATAAGTTCATTATTGATGGAGAAGAAATTAAAATAGTTGATAACTTTAACCTACTTGGATCAACTATCAATAAAGAAGCAACAAGTAGTCAAGAAATCAGATGACGCATTGCTCTTGGCAGAATGGTTATGAAGGACCTTGACAAGATTCTCAAGAGCAGAGATGTTTCTCTCCATACAAAGATTTGACTTGTTCAAGCCATGGCATTATCAGTGACATCATATAGATGTGAAAGTTGGACAGTGAAAAAATAGACAGGAAGAAAATTGATGCCTTTGAATTATGGTGCTGGTGACAAATGCTTCATATACCATGAACTGCCCTAAGAACAAACCAGTTAGTACTAGAGGAGATCAAGCTCAGATGACAAGACTTCGACTTTCATACTTTGGACACATCATGTGAAAAGAGAGATCATTAGAGAAGGACAACATAGAAGAGGAAGGCCAGCAATGAGATGGATCAATACAATAATAGCAGTTATGCATGCCAGTCTGTCAACAATTAGCTGCCTGACTGAAGATTGAACACAGTTTGTGACAACTATCCAGAGGGTTGCCATGAGTCGACACCAAGTTGACAGCACTTAACAACAACAAAGCCATGACATACAACTGTAGCCAGCCAGCAACGTTTTCTAAATTTGCAGCTGCTGTAGCCCCTAGAAAGTCGTTTGTGGTGCTTTGAGGAGAATTCCCTTGATTTACAAGCTGTTGAAGAGGAAGAACTCTTCTACTTGATGAATACTGAATACTACCATCTCACCAAACTATTTGATGGACCCAACTGCCAGCTAAGTTTAATCTGATTTTTCAAATAATTTTTGTCTCAACTAGTCTTAGCACTGTGGCTTTCGGGGTCCGAGTTATTACCTTTTTAGGACTGTTGCATAACTAATAATAAAAAAAAGATTAAAGGGAGAAGTCTGTTATTCGATGGGGTTCATTTGTCCCCTGACCTGACGGACGTTCCTACATTTTAAGAGTTTAATGTTTGTTGTATTTGTTATGTGTTGGTATGTCCCTTTTTCTTATTTGTGATCTGATTGTTTTGTTTTAAATAACAAGAAAAACATGGTTGGTGATGGTGAACAAATATATCCTCTTCGGGCAGGTTTCTACCGTATAGAGGGAATATGATAGAATTACTGAAGCCTTTTCTCTCCATTTAACAATTTTGAAAAAGTTAGTCATATATTTTGAATTAAGGTGGCTGATCAGGCAGACTGATGAAGTTGTTCAGTGTTTAGGAGTGTTAAGTTTGACCTTGATAATTTACATTAGTTAATTGTTAGAGCTATAATTTATGTGTATGTTACCCGGGGTTTTGTGTTTTTTTGGTTGGTGGGAAGAAAATATGATGCCATTTGTATATATGCAAAAACTACCTGCACACTGATGAACTTGCATAAGGAATTTGTATTAAAAAATGCAGAAGATAAAGCAATTCTGAGTTGAAGCCTCTGTACTAAGTTTTAAGGGGGTCTTTTGAATGAACTAAATGTGACATTCTAGTCATTTCTGCAAGTAAACAACTAAAGTTAAGAGCCAGAAGAGGGCTTGTGATAAGCTGTGCTCGTCACATGCATGTTCCATGTATGTGCTGGCATAACAGGAGCAAATGCTGAGAACAAGATCAGGCTACTCTGTCATTAAGGGCTGAAACAATTATGAAGTGTTAGCAAGGCACTGCACCCAAAGACAGACAAAATACATTGTAGCATATGGACCAAAACCTTATAAAATAAGGGGGGGTTTGGGATGCTAGCTAGTTTGAAAAGGTAGCATTCATCCTCCAGCAAAGAGACCAGAAGGGCCATTGAGAAAAAAATCCCAGCCGGGAGGTGGTACAGAGAAAACGTTGCTCCTGATCATTGTGAAAGGCATCAAATCAGAGAGCAGGGAGAGAGCCATATTTATTGGGAATAAATAAATAGACATTGCGGGGTAAGTGCAGGCTTCACTGTATCCTTGTGTGATAAACACTGTTATATTATCTATTCCAGTGTCCGTGATCTTCAGTGTATGAAGTGCTTTCAGTTTTTGCTGCTCTTCACAGGTAAACCTTATTCTACCAGGCACTTGTTAACATCCTATTGCTACTATTTTCAAATGGCTTGTGGCACCACAGCATGAATCTGCTCTGGAAGTAATTTCTAGGCTCTTACAGAAGTACTGGAAGGAGGGAATATAGAGTGCATAGTTAGAAAGCTTTGTTCTCTTACCTGCCTTAGCTGTGAGGTACACTGTGTGCATGTATGTGCGTGTGTGTAGTATATCTCTTCCTGACTAAGTCATAGTGTAATCTTGAAAATGTAACCATAGTGGTTTGGATCCACAGTGTATAAATATGTAATGCAGTTTTCTTTTGGGTCCAGATGCCTCAGGACTCTATCCTGAACCCTGTTTCCTCCCTTTCTCTACACTCGTTCCCTCAAGACTTTTACTTTCAGTATCATCTTTGTGCCAACAATTTCTAGACCTTATTTTTTTCTGTGCAAGCAATGTCACCAACAGCCCAGCCATGGAACCCAGATAAATGTCTGGTATCGCCACTTGTAAATTTATGCGGCCAAGATACAAATGTCCCAAACCTTATCCTTATCCTTATCCCCTACCCCCTTTTCTCTCTTTGTGGCTGTCGCTGACATCCTCCAAATTCCCTGGGCCTGCATTCTTGACATTACCTTCAACTGTTTCCTCTCATCTGTATACATCTGAAACTGTTCTAAAACGTGTCATTAAAACCTATCCCTTATTGAACATAATACCAAAACCTTTATCCACTCTCCTTAGAACAATTTGTTCTTCCCATATCTCCCGCTAACTTATCTACACTCAAGACACAGTCCCCAGTTTCCTGCAGCAGCTCAAGGGTAGATTCTGTGGTAAGATAGGTAGGAAATTCTGTGATATTATATGTGTTTGAATTATTTTGCATATTAATATAAATTTATTGTACATAATAAAAGTAGTTTTCCAATCTTGCTTTGTGTCTGGATAATGGTCTTTTGGGAGTTTTGTGGATGGGGAATTTCAGGTGGTAATGTGCAGGAGGAGGAAAGAATGAGATAGGGAGCTAGGAAGAGAGGTTTTGGGATTGGGTAAAGAAGCAGGTAGAAAATTAGGGACGGAGGAAGCGAAAGAGGAATGATCACAGATGGAGGAAAAGGAAAGATGCGGGATGAGCAGACAGGAAGAGAAGGAGAATAAGGCGGAAATGGAGGGAAGATCAAGATGGGGCAAGAAGAGAGGTGGGATATTTTGGGTTCTTTGAGGGGATATGGAAGGGGAAATAAGAAGTTCTGCATCCTGGGAAACAGGAGAAGCTGGTGTGACACGCCCCCCCCCCCCTAGCTCCAATCCTGCTTTTCCTCACTTCCCCTCTTTCATGTGCTTATCCCCTCTCACTTCCCTTTCCCAGCTGGCTGCCTTTCTTTCCCTTCTTCTATCCAATTGCAGCCCTGTTTCCTCTCTTCTCCTCATAGGTGCCCACACCTGTGCTTCCACACAATGCTATCCACTTTTGCACCCCCTCCCAGCCTTTGTTTCACATACAAACTCCATATATCAGTCCCTCATCCCTCTTCTCATAACTCCCGCTGCCCAAGCCCCTTCTTCATACAATTTTCCACCTAACTGAGCAGAAGAGGAGGAGATTAGTGGTACATCAAACAGCATCCTCTGCTGCAGTTTAGATCAGCAGCCGGCCCTGAGGGATAGAGGAGGAGAATATGGCCTGTTGCACCACTGCTCACCACCTCCTTTACTGCTCAGTTGGTAGGAAATTGACAGGAGGAAGGAGTAAATGCATTGCTGGGCAACAACCAACCCATTTTGGATCCTTGGTCTCCTGTGGTAATTCCACGAGAATTTCACAGTTCTGTACGAAGGGCCAAATTTTGTGGCACTGGCCATGGAATCACAAAACCAGGGGTCTTGACTGAAAGTCATGCGACTAAATTTTGGGTAGTCTATCTTTCTCTGATCTTGGTACAACCATATAACCCTTCTTCTGAAGTCACTAAATTGGCTTCTGCATCTAATTCAAGCTGTTCTACCTTACCTACAGGTGCCTTCACGCTGCAGTTTCTCATTATCTCTCCTTTCTCCTCTCCCATTTCACCTCTCATTTTAAATTCCATTTGTCACACAGGCTGCACTTTTTTTTTTTTTTTTCTTTTTCTACCCTAGCACTTTCTTTTTATTTGCATTTGAGCCATAAACATGTTAAAGCATTTAACCATATTCCTGGAACAGCCTTCCTGCATTAGTAGGCCATGCTGCTCATCTGACCACATTCAAGTCCCATCTAGTCACCCAGGAAATTGGTAAGCCTTTACCTTAAAAGCAAGCCAACTTTTAATAGGTCTTCATTCCCTCCCTCCCTCCCCACCTCTGGGATAATCGTAGCTTTATTTATTTATTTATTTACATTCTCTTATATACCACGCTATTCTGCATCAGTGCGGTTTACATTGAACAAACTGAAATTACATTGAACAGGGCATTACAACTTGGAGATAACTATTTTACAGGGAACATGGGCTATGGAGGGTTAAGTGGCTTGCCCAAGACCACAAGGAGCACCTGTGGGACTAGAAACCCCAGTCCTTCCGGCCCAAGGTTACTGTCCTCTAGTGGGATTTGAACCCCCGACCTTCCAGCCTGAAGTACCTTGCCCCAACCACTAGGCCACTCCTCCACTCAGGCTCTTAAACCTCTTAAAGGGAAATAGGTGCCCATATTCACTCTCAGATGCAGCTGTTTATCCTCATCAAGCATACATTAAGCACCTGAGGTTAATTAATCTTGAGGTGAACAAGTCCATTAAACGTATTAGATATAGTTTTATTAGTATAAGTATCCCCAGCAAATCTACATAAGTAAACAACTTAAGTACATAAACACAACCTTAAAACTAAGATGCAGACAGCAGTCCAGCAGCGAGATGAGGGCTTTCCAGTCTTTTGCATTGAGTGTCACATGTATGATTTTCTTCCAGTTGGTGAGGGGTCTTACGTGTGCATTAGGTGCAAGGAGCTCTGCTCTCAGGGAATGGGTAAGATCTCTGGAAGCTAGAGTAGTAGACTTGTAGGACATAAGGAAGACAGAGAGGTACATAGACGAGACCTACAGGGATGTAATACTGAAGTCCCACCTCCAGTCTGGCAGCATCCCTTCTGCCATGGAGGAGAGAGGTCATGTCATAGGAGAGCATCACCCTGGTTTGGCAGGAAGTGATCCTGTAGCTAGGACCTGTCCTCCAGGTAATGTAAAACACTCTTGTATCGAGGAGGTTTCTCCAGGGCCATGTCCCACGAGGGAAGGGTTAAGTCAGCCATTATAGTTGGTGATTCGATCATTAAGCATGCAGATAGCTGGATGGCTGGTAGACATGAGGATCGCCTGGTAACATGCCTACCTGGTGTGAAGGTAGTGACCTCACGCGCCACCTAGACAAGATCTTAAATAGTGCTGGGGAGGAGTCTGCTGTCTTGGTACATGTTGGTACCAGTGACATAGGAAAGTGTGGTAGGGAAGTTCTGGAGGCCAAATTTAAGCTTTTAGAAAGTTGAAATCCAGAACTTCCAGGGTAGCATTCTCTGAAATGCTTCCCGTTCACTGTGCAGGACCCCAAAGGCAGGCAGAGCTCCTGACTCTCAATGCGTTGATGAGACAATGGTGCAAGGATGAGGGTTTTGGATTTGTTAGGAACTGGGCAACATTTTGGGGAAAGGAGGGGCTTTTTCTAAGGGAAGGGCTCCACTTTAACTGGGATGGGACCAGGCTACTGGCATTAACCTTTAAAAGGGAGATAGAGCTACTTTTAAACTAAATCATAGGGGAAAGGCAAGAATCGCCCAAGAGTGCATGGTTCAGAAGGATGTATCCTTGAGGGATAATAGCAAAAGAATGAAGTTAGGGCATATCAACAGAGCGGTTCCAATAAAGACAAAAGTAAACGAAATGCCCTTAAGTACAGAGCAGACAAAACTTAAAGATTCCAATTTACCCCGCCTACCAGTAACTAAATTAATATGAATAAAATAAGCCTCTGAAATGCTTGTATGCAAATACTGGAAGTCTAAAAAATAAAATGTAAGAGTTAGAATATATAGTACTAAATGAGAAGTTAGATATGATTGGTATCTCAGAGACTTGGTGGAAGGAGGATAACCAGTGGGACATTGTGATACCTGGGTACAAATTATATTGCAATGATAGAGTAGATCAAATTGGTTGAGAGGGCATTGAGGCACACAGGATTAAAGTTTTGTAGGAAACAAAATGATCACTATTGCCAAGTGCCCCCAACAAGATCTGGTGCAAGAGATAAGGGTATTGGGGCCACTTGGCAATAGTGATCATGGCATGATCACATTTGGTTTAATAAAGGGAGGAAGGAAATCCACAGTATTATCTTTTAGCTTTCAAAAAGGAGACTATAATAAAATTAGGAAAACAGTAAAAAAAAAACAACAACCTGAAACGAGCAGCTGAAAAGGTTAAAGATTTACATCAAGCTTGGGTGTTGTTTTAAAAATACTATTTTGGAAGCCCAGACCATCTGTATTCCATGCTTTAAGAAAAGTGGAAGGAAGTCCAAAAAACTGCCAGCATGGTTTAAAGGTGAGGTCAGAGAGGCTGTTATTTGCCAAAAAGGTATCTTTCAGGGAATGGAAAAAGGAGCCAAATGATGAAAACTGAAAACAACATAAGCACTGACAAGTTAGATGCAAGGCATTGATAAGGAAGGCAAAGAGAGAATTTGAAAAAAGCTTGCTGTGGAAGCAAAAACACACAAATTTTTTTTCAAGTACTTCATAGCAAAAAAACCTTTGAGAAAGCAGTGGGACTAATGGATGACAGAGGAGTAAAAGGGGCACTAAGAGGGGACAATTTCATAGTGGAGAGACTGAATGACTTCTTTGCTTCGGTCTTTACTGAAGAGGATTTAGGAAAGTTACCCATGTCTGAAATGGTATTTAAAGATGATGCAGCAGAAGATAAACTGAAGAGTAGCAAACACCTCGACTGGATGGTATACATCCAAGGGTATTGAAAGAACTGAAATAAGAGATTGCAGACCTACTATTACTAATCTGTGAACTATCTTTAAAATAATCAGTAATACCTAAAGACTGGAGGATAGCCAGTGTAATGCCAATTTTTAAAAGGTTTCCAGGGGTGATCCAGGAAACTACAGACCGGTGAGCCTGACGTCAGTACCAGGAAAAATGGTAGAAACCATTATTAAAAACAAAATTTCTGAACATGTAGATAGTCATGATTTAATGGGAGACAACCCAACATGGCTTTAGCCAGGGAAGGTCTTTTCTTACTAATCTGTTATATTTTTTTGAAGGTGTAAATAAGCAGGTAAACAAAGGTGGGTCAGTTGATGTAGTGTATCTGATTTTCAGAAAGCCTTTGACAAGGTCCCGCATGAGAGACTCTTGACAAGGTCCTGCATGAGAGACTCTTGACAAAATTAAAAAGTCATGGGATAGGAGGCAGCATATTATTGTGGATCAGGAACTGGTTAAAAGATAGAAGGCTATGAGAAAGCAGAGGGTAGGGCTGTATGGGCTAATTTTCCCAATGGAGAAAGGTGAATAGTGGAGTATCCCAGGGAGATCTGTGCTGGTCTGCTGCTTTTTAACATATTTGTGAATGATCTGGAAATGGGAATAACGAGTGAGGTAATCAAATCTGCAGATGACACAAAATTATTCAAAGTTGTTGAAACCCAAGAGGATTGCAAAAAATTACCTCAATAAATTGGAAGACTGCGTTCAAATGGCAGATGAAATTTCATGTGGACAAGTGCAAAGTTATGCACCTAGGAAAGAACAAAGGAAACTATGGTTACACAATGCAAGATTCCACATTAGGAACCACAACCCAGGAAAAAGATTTAGGCATCATCGTGGATAACACACTGAAACCCTTTGCCCAGTTTACAGTGGCTGCCAAGAAAGCAAATAGAATGCTAGGAATCATAAGGAAAGGAATGGAGAATAAAACAAAGGATATTATAATGCCTCTGTATTGTTCCATTGTGCGACCACTCCTCAAATATTGTGTGCCATTCTGGTCACCGTATCTTAAAAAGGATATAGCTGAATTAGAAAAGGTACATAGAAGAGCCACCAAAATGGTAAAGGGGATGGAAGGATACTCCTATGAGGAAAGGCTAAAAAGGTTAGGGCTCTTCAATTGGAAAAGAGATGGCTGAGGGGGAGATATGATAGAGGTCTATAAATTAATGAATGGAATGGAATGGGTAAACATACATTGATTGTTTATACCAACAAAATGGAGAAAGACTAGGGGACATGCAGTGAAGCTACAGTGTAACCCATATAAGACTAATAAGAGAAAATATTTTTCACTCAATGCATAATCAAATTCTGGAATTCGTTACCGGAGGGTATAGTAAAAGCTTTTAGTGTAGCTGGGCTTAAAAAAGGTTTGGTCAAATTCCTGGAGGAAAGGTCCATAAACCATTATTAAAAGGGACCCAGGATATCCCCTGCTTTCCCTAATACAGTGTCCTCTGGGGAAACTGCTAGGTACTTGTGACCCAGATTGGCCGCTATAGGAAAATGGATACTGGGCTTGATGGATGTTGGTCTGACCCAGTATGGCAATTCTTATGTTCTTGAAACTCATTCTGTGAGGTTGCTTTAAACCTTAGCTCTCCCCAATCATAGCCTTGTTTGCTTGTCACCATGTTGACTTTAATAATTTTCAAAAGTTGCCTCTTTGTCTTAATTATATTGTGAGCTCCATGGAGCTAGGATTGTCTCTTATGTGTATCTGTCCAGTGTCCAGTAATACTATGGAAATGATAAGTAGTAGCTGTGCAGATTTAAATTTTTAAAAAATATTCTGTATAGTAAAACTAATGAAAGTAGGCATCCGACACCTTTTTAGTCCTTAAATTAAACAGTAATTTATTAAACTGAAGAAAATCCTTTATCAAGGGAAATAAACTTGCAGAAAACAAAAGCGATATAATTAATTGTGGCCACTGTTGTAGAAATGGATAAGTTTGGGTAGTCATATTGCTCCTGGAGTCAACTGCTCTCTCTGTAGGGTGCGAGTCCTTTTATTGGATCACCATAAGAATATTCAAAAGATGATAGTATACTCTAAAAATTGTCTAATTACCAAAACGTTAGTTACAATTCTGCCAGCATTGGCCATAGTCATAATTTTCAGGAGCCCTAATTGAGTTAAGTGACACCACCAACTCCTCCCTCAACCCATCAAAAGAGGAAGAAGCTGCATGGCAGAAATAATCACAGCTCTCAGTTTGGATAATGCACGAGTGGTAATGGGTTTTCCTTTAACTGAGGCATCAAATTCTTTCTGGAGTCTGATACAGGATGAATGACTCAGTGTCACCACTGCTGCTGACAGCTGCTTTTTCTATCCCAGCTCTCAGTCCCTGTGATCCCCCTGCCATGAGATAAAAATGGAAGCAGGAATCTGAGAATTCGAGCCACATGCCCCTTCTCTCCCCCCATCACTGTGACAAACAGAACCACAAAGTTATCGGCAGTACAAGTGCAGCTAAAATTAACTAAGTCCTTTTCAGTGAAGGAACAGGGAATAATCTATCGCTCTAGAGAACAAAAGCAGAGGTTGGCCTTACATGTAAGGGCACAAAGAATAAACCAACCCCAGGAAAAGTAAATCTCTGTAGAAAATAAAAGCGAGAAACAGTGAGGGCACTATCCTGCTGAGGGGATGAACTTTGCCGTGGGTTTCAAGCCAATGCTGGGGGATACGCAGACCATGGATAACCTGGAGAAGCAGCTTATCTGCCCCATCTGCTTGGAAATGTTCACCAAACCTGTGGTGATATTGCCTTGCCAGCATAACCTGTGCCGGAAATGTGCCAATGATGTCTTTCAGGTATGTAAAACAGTTTGCATGAGGACTTAAGAAAGTTGGGGAACTTCCCTATAATGGAACAGAGTTTTAAAGCTTCATCTGGCGTCATGATGTCTTGATTAGCAATATGCATTGGAAGTAAAAGTAGAGCTTGTAATATTGCTACGGAAAGTTAGTTTCCTCCCTGGACCTTTCCCATGTTGTTTTAGTGATTTTTAGCAATCTCACCAAGGCCTTGTACATGAATTTCAATGAGAGGTGAATAGGATTGGAATTTAAGTATTTACTTCCCTCTTTATTAAAAATATGACTGCTGATCCCGGAAACATCAGAAGGTATTGCTCTCTTTTATTTTCCAGAAAAGATTGCTAGGAATTATGTAGTGACTGGGTCAGTTTTCCTAGAGTCTGGCAGTAGCAACATGACATGGAGAAATGAACATTATTTTATTGTTTGGAAGGCTCCAAACATTTGGCTGCCCAGGAGCCTAAAACAGCTTCTAGTGACTTTATTCACATATATGTACATTACATGATATTTCTATATTTGCACTTAACTAGAATCAGTAACTCATTCCTGGTTGCTCTTCTCCAAGTATCAGTTTGTGAGAGAACTGGGTCTGACCCATTTATTGCTGAATGGTAACAAGATCTGATTTTCAAGCTTTGTTGTGGAATTTCTGTTCTCAAATCAGAACTCGCACATTGGATACCTGGAAGGGGAAACCCATGAGAATTTCTTCCAAGAGTGTCACCTTGCCACACTTGATCTGGTTCGCTTCCTTTGAGATTTTGAACTGTGTTCAATAGAATATGACTTTATCCATAGACATAGAATTGGCGAAAGTCTGAATAAACGTTTTTTTGCCTTGGTTCTTTTGGTTAACTGGCAGCATTGGCTAATAAAGGAAAACTGCAGTTTCTGATGGTGACGAATGAACTACTGTCCACAGCTGTGAAACTGCTCACAGATGAGACCTGCCATTATACACACTGGGCCACAGAGAGTTCCAGAAACTTAAGAAGTGGGCCCAAAGAGTTCCAGATGCCCTGCTTCTGTGACATCATTCATATTCGCAAGGGGCCCTTGCCAATTGCTCTCTTGTCCTCCCCTCCCCAAAAACTGCCCTGCTTACAGTTTGCCCTAGTTACCTTGGTCTTGCTCTTTTATTTTTTACAGTAATATGCTGCTTTTCAGTAATGTATGCTATTTTGTAGAATAAACATCTTACAGTAGTTTCTGCTAGGTGGGTCAGATACTATGAACACAACCTCAAACTCAGTTTTTGTATTTTAACAACTACCAAAACATTAAAAACACCATTGACCAAGCAGCCCAAGATTAATGGTCACTGTGACGTTTCCTACCTTTTCTGCTCTCAGCTACATAAAGAAAATAGTTCACAAAAATCAGATATATTAGAGACTTATTTATTCATTTTCTCTTGTTATGAATGATTTAAAATGTGACTTCACTCTGCAGCTGGTGAGAGAGTCATGCATAGCTCATCCTCTGTAAATAGCTTCTGATGTGATTGTAATGCTGATGTGTATGTGTGTTGCTCATTGCAGCTTCTGGTATGGTTTCTTAAGCTTCAGCATAAGTTGCTTTCCTACTCCTAAAGTAAGCTTTTCTCCCTTAAACAAGAGGCGGCTTGAAGGGGATTAATGCATTTGGAATGTCTAATTTCAATTTTATTTTCAGCTACACCTCAATTCTTTTCTTCCCAACAAGGACATGCATCATTTATTATGATTATTTTGTTAATAATAATAATCATTGATATAGGATGTTCCAGATGCGTGCAATGCTATATAGAGACATATAAGAGAGAGTTCCTGCTCCTTGCAGCTTATAATCTAGTTGAGACAGATCTACTATCAGGCAGTGAGGCCATCACTGGGATGATCTAAATCAAATGGGCTATAAGTGGGATTAATTTTAACTTTAATTAAAAGAAAGTTGCATAGGATGACTATTTTTCTTATATGAACTCTTAAAAAGTCAACATATGCACTGGGAAATTCTTGAACAACTTTGCCAAGCCACCCTCTTTCAATTCAAAAGCTCTGCCATATAGGAATGCTAGCCAGCCACATTTTATTCATATTTTCTTCCTGTTTTAACTCCATTGCAAGTATAGGGATATTAGTCCTACCCAAAGAAATGAAACCTATGGAGCCAATATTAAAAATTCTTACCTGGATAAAGGTGCTTAGGAAGCTATTGAGCTGTACTATCCGGATAGTACTGCTGAATTTCTCTACAGACCATCTTGGCACTATCTGTTAGTGTAGGAGCAGTCTGTGAGCACAGCAAGGATGGTACTACTGTTATCCGGATAAAGACCAACCTTATCTGGATAACGAGGATTTTTAGCCAGCATTTATCCAGACAGCACCGCTCAGTCAGGATATTCAGTGGCAGCTACTTTCTGGATGCTGCTTTGAAATAACATCCATTTTGAAAATCTGAACCTATGTCTCCACACTTAAAATGGAGTAAAATCAGAATTGAGTGACCCTGCAGGTTAAAAAAAAAATAAAGATAAAACAAGACAAAATAATAAAATGCACACAAAAAAAAAATCCCATATCCATTGATGAGCAAACAAAAAAAAACCAGACTGGTCAAAATATGTGACAATAAAAGAAAGTAGCATATCTATTATGTAAGCAGAATCAGGGCTATTAGTAGAGTGACATCATGTATGAAGTGGAATGGGCTAGAACGCATAGTGCTAAATATGTAATTATGTATCCGCCCATTCTACTTATTTAGATTTTTTCAAAATATGTGGTTTAAATGGATTCATTTACTGAAAATCTTGAATAAGCAAATGCTGTGATTTTGTGCATAAGAAGATGGAAAAATTAACTCCCTGTTTATTTACTCCCAAAACACGGGCTGCAACACAGTCTGTGTCGAATTTGTATGTTTGGATTAGTACCTTTGGGTCCGATATTCTTCTGGATAGGCTATATCCTGCTATGGTGCAAAGCCCTGCCTGCCAACAACTAACCCCAGATATTCAATGCTGGGGTCACATGCGGCCCCAGCATTGAAATCTGGGGATCGCCACAAACACCGGAAGCCGCATTAGGTAACTGTAATATATTACCAACTAAAGAGTGAACCCCTAGTAACTGAGCTTATTCATTCATTTGTTTTTGTTTTTTTGTCGGAGGTTTTTGCCATGAGAGATTGCAGGAAAATTGCTCACTCCTGAGGCGTAACTTCCCTTTTAATTACTTAATATGGTAACCAAAACATTGTATAAAACATGTGAAGTAATGGCAAATCTCAAACGAACACAGTACTGCGTTTAGAACCGTTCTTCTCTTTCCGGCCCTGTTTCAACGCTTTACTTTCCGCCCTATATTTTGCTTATCCAAGAAGATTTTACTTATCCAAAATGAAGTCCAGCTTGTGGAAGCTTATATCTCTTGTGATCCGCGATTTAGCAGCAGGTAACGGAAGGACATTCCTTATTCTTTCAAGCTGGTATCGTCCTCAGTTCAACTTATGTGACAGGATCCTTAAAGCAGCGCATGGCATTTAAAGAATCAGCTAAAACACGCCTCCATGACATCATAGTAGGCTCGCCCAATCAAGTTCCAGGTTCAACCCCATTGGTTCCACTGAATTAGTACGAAAAATCCAGCTTTGTTCTAATGCTTGAAGTTTTTGCTCTCTATCCCCTCCACGGGAGTGCTGTGGAACATGATCAATAATCCTCCATTGAATATCTGAAAAAGAGTGGTTGAAATCAATACAATGTTGCACAATTGGTGCCGAAAGCACCGAATTGCGTACCCTTGAAGCATGTTCTTGTAATCTTAATTTTAACTTACGTACAGTACGTTAAAATTAAGATTACAAGAACATGCTTCAAGGGTACGCAATTCTGTGCTTTCGGCACCAATTGTGCAACATTGTATTGATTTCAACCACTCTTTTTCAGATATTCAATGGAGGATTATTGATCATGTTCCACAGCACTCCCGTGGAGGGGATAGAGAGCAAAAACTTCAAGCATTAGAACAAAGCTGGATTTTTCGTACTAATTCAGTGGAACCAATGGGGTTGAACCTGGAACTTGATTGGGCGAGCCTACTATGATGTCATGGAGGCGTGTTTTAGCTGATTCTTTAAATGCCATGCGCTGCTTTAAGGATCCTGTCACATAAGTTGAACTGAGGACGATACCAGCTTGAAAGAATAAGGAATGTCCTTCCGTTACCTGCTGCTAAATCGCGGATCACAAGAGATATAAGATTCCACAAGCTGGACTTCATTTTGGATAAGTAAAATCTTCTTGGATAAGCAAAATATAGGGCGGAAAGTAAAGCGTTGAAACAGGGCCGGAAAGAGAAGAACGGTTCTAAACGCAGTACTGTGTTCGTTTGAATTCTGCATTGGGTATTTGTGTAGTAGCATAATATAAGATTTGCAATTACTTCACATGTTTTATACAATGGTTTGGTTACCATATTAAGTAATTAAAAGGGAAGTTACGCCTCAGGAGTGAGCAATTTTCCTGCAATCTCTGATGGCAAAAACCTCCGACAAAAAAACAAAAACAAATGAATGAATAAGCTCAGTTACTAGGGGTTCACTCTTTAGTTGGTAATATATTATTGTTTAATAAGGGTGAAGGGTGGTTTTAAGATATAGCATTAGGTAACTGGGCAGCAGTGATATTGCATGTTGCCCAGTTAGCTCCTGTGCCAAAAGGTAGGCGAGGAAAACCCTCACCTATCTTTCGGTGCAGATCACTAACCGGGCATTATGCAATATCGCTGCGGCCCTGGTTATTGCTTGGTGCCACCTCGGCTCCACCACGGAACATTCCTGACATGCTATGATGCTAACCGGATAGCATCGGGGCGCATAGCGGAGTTAGAAGGAGATATTCAATGACACTAACCATGTACGTGCCATTGAATCTCCCAAATTAAAGCTTCTATAATGGTTTACTGGGCTGTAAACCATGTAAATACCTTTCAAATAGCGGGCCCTTTATTTCTAAAAAATAAATTGCTTATGGACCCGATTCAGGGCTGATTTCATAAGGGAGCATCCTAAAGAAATGTGCCATTTATGCGTTAAGTCCCCATTTTAAAGGATCTAATGCGTAAACGAGCACTTAGGCATATGCTGTAGGTGTCACTATTCAGGAAGCATGCGTGTACTTTCAGTGGGGGCATGTACAGGGATAGAGCTAGGGTGGAGCATAGGCAGATCCTAAATTTACGCACTTAAGTTATAAAATACTATAATTTACACGTGTACTTGAAAAATTTAGAAGCTTGCTGCTGCACCTGCCTAGTACAGGTTTAAGTGCCCACACCTAGATTTTTTCACCACTTACGCCCCTATATTATCATGAAAAGTGGGGTGCCCATTTTTCTTTCTAAAATAGGCCCAGGTGTTCTCGGCACCTAAAAATAGGTATCCGGTTATGCAATTACTCTCCTTGTGACTCTCTGGAAGCCCTATGTGGAGAATAAATCCACTCAGGCTAAAAAATGGGGGAAGGGAGAAGGGAGGGATGGAAAAGGAAAAAGAATTCTGGGATGTTTGTATCAAGATGTTATGTTTCAGAATTTGGTATGCTTTTTTTCGCTTAACCTTGTTTATGATGATGCTGGATCCTAGAGACTCAATAACCATATTAAAAAGAATATAATGATGCCTTTATATCACTCCATTCTGTAACTGCACTTTGAGTACTGTGTGCAATCCTAGTCACTGCATCTTAAAGCAGATAGAGCGGAATTAGAAAAGATATTGAAAAGGGTGACCAAAATGGCAAAGAAGATGGAATGAGGAAAGACTAAAGCTGTTAGGGCTCTTCAGCTTGGAGAACAGATGTCTAAGGGGAGATATGATAGAGGTCTATAAAATCCTGAGTGGAGTGAACGGGTAAACACAAGTCAATTGTTTACTCTTTCAAAAACTAAGGTACACCATGAAGTTACAAAGTAATACTTGTAAAACAAATAGGAAACAATCTTTTTTCCACTCAGCATATAATTAAGCTCTAGAATTTGTTGCTGGATGATGTGGTAAAAGCCGTTAATGTAGCTGAGTTTAAAAAATGTGTAAACAAGTTCCAGGAGGAAAATTCCATACACCATTAAGGTAGTCTTGGGCGAAGCAACATGTAATCTTGCAAATTTTTGGCATCCTCTCAGGTACTTGTGATCTGGTCTGGCCTGTGTCAAAAACAGGATAGTGGGCTTGATGGGTCTTTCGTCTGATCCAATATGACAATTCTTATGTTCTTATACCAAACCTTGACAAATTTTGGGTGGATTTAGGAGTCAGTGCTTGTGACTTCCTTGTGTCCTCCCTCCCCTTCCCCTCCCATTGTCTCTCATGCTAATCTCATAGCCTAATGTCTTGCGAGACTAGCACCAAAGTTCCTATACTACACGGCATCTTTAGACAGAAATGCAGGTAGCAGTTATAGCTTCAGATATGAAGTGTCTCTGTGTGTGGTGTGCCTGCCTGTGCATGGTATGTGGCAGTGAGTGCCTTTGTGTGGGAAGGGGTGTGTGTGTGTGCTGTAGATCTGGGGAATCTACTGTGTGTGTGATGTGGAGGTAGGGTGCTTGTGTTTGTGGGTGTGCTGAGGGGAGGGGAATTCATTTTTCAACAACACCTTGTACTCTTCCCTCCCCCTCCAACCTCTCTCTTGCTGGCTCTCCTACTCTGTTACCTCTCCAGACTTTCTCCCTTTCACCATCCCCTCTAGCACTCCCATCCTCTGCCCTAAAATCACCCATCTTCCTTTTTTAATAAGTCCACTGCCTCTTTAAAAATTTCCTGCCTTCTCTATTTGACTTCCTCCCCCACAACAGAGGTCACGGCCATCTAGGGAGGGACAAGAAATCTCAGGTGCCAGATGCAAAATTCTGGTTGCCATAGTGACCTGGTGCCTGGGATTTGTCCAGCCCTGTCTTATACTGATGATATTGTTCTGAACTTTCAATAGCCATTTCACATTTCGGTAATTAAAAGAGTCTGCAAGATCACAGCTTCCAATAAAACTCTTCTTGCTTGAACATAAATTTACTGATTCAGCTCATAATGATGCATATTGGATCATGAAGCACAAAATAATTCCAATAGGTTGCCTACGTTATTTTTTTTTTATTATTTTGTTGGTATATTTGCAGTTTGAACATATGGAGCCATTGTGTTGTACAAGATAATTTCCTGGATTTTATTAATTTACATTTGAATAACTATAACGTTTAAAATCCTCAAGAAGGTTCTGCATACAGCTCTAAAAACTCTGATCTGAACAATGACAAGCTGTCTGTCTTATGTGGGTGTGTATGGCATACTGCTCCACCTAATCATTTATATAGCACTATCAGGCATACACAGAACTGAACAAATGCATTTAAAAGCCAGCCCCTGTTCCAGAGAGCTTACAATCTGCTAACAGAGTAAACAGGGAACTAGGGAAGTCAGTGGAAACGATTAAAAATACATATGGGTGACATACAGATTTTGCCTCATCACATCAAACAATATTATACTTTCTGAACAATGAAGGCTACTGAATTGGGTGTCTGTTACTGTGTGATACTGAGACTGAAAGGAGGGTGGGTATGTTAAAGGAAAAAAAAAAAAAAAGGCTCCAGACCAGCCAAATCTCCCACATTTTGGGAGACCATCTTCTACTCTCCTCACAAGAGTGGGAAACAACTATCCAATATGGAAGATGCAGGTGGCAGCACCTCTGGAGATAATGAGCTGGCTGATGGTGGCAGCACGCCACACTGCAGACATGGAGGTGGAGCACTGGAAGCTTATAGCGTGACAGCCCCACTGCTCAGTTTCTTCTATTGTGGCTGCATAATTCTGAGCAGCTTTAAATCTCATGCTCATTACTTCCTGCCACTGACTTCATGCAGATTAAAAGACAAGAACTGGAGTTCATGAGATTTGAAGTTGCCTAGAGGAGACGTTATTGAACAGTGGGCTGCTGCAGGATGGGCTCTGTTTCAGAGAGTAAGAAATGTCTTGCTTGGGGGTGGGGCATGGGCAGGAAGGATGTGCTGAAAAATCCTCTGCTTAAACATTCTCCCCTCCCCGGCATTGATTCATATACTAGTATAAAAAATAGCCTCATTCTCTGTTTTTTAACTCCATTTCCCAATCATGATTGCAGCCCATCAGCTTCCAAGGACCTGGATAATTACATTTGCTAGTGGAGGTTTTTCAGCTCTTTGTTGTGTACTGTTATGTTAAATAAATGAAAGCTGCAACCCGTGGGCACTGTGCAAAGTTTATAAAGGAGGCACAGCCAGCAGCCCTGCCCATTTTCGGTGCAGTAAAACCATTTCCTGCAGTCATTACTTTTGAAATTGTTTACGTTGCCTCCTTGCAATACCTCCTATAATGCCAGGGAAAGGGCATTCACATTCAACAGGGTAACATTTATAGTTTGTATGGAGAAATCAGATCCATTGAATATGGGGAAATCTATATCCCTCCTAACAGCACTAGAGGTTGAGGGAATTACAGAAAAAGAACAACTGTTGTCTTCTCTCAGAAGGAATCGCAGTGTGCAGCTGAGTGAGAGAGTGTCCCTGAAAACAGCTTAGACACTGAAGACACATTTTACAAAGGACGTCCATGTGCAATCTGGGATGTCAAAGTCAGAATGTCTGGGAAAAAAAAGCAGGCACAATTGTACAAACGTGGATGTATCTGATAATGGGTATCTATGCAGGTGTCTACATAGATGAGAATAGTATTTCAGATTGGGGATGTCTAATAGCCTAATGGTTAGAGTAGTGGGATAAGTGTAGGGAAGCCAGGGCTCAAATCCTAATATAGGCCTTTGTGATCTTAGGGCTAGTCTCTTAACTTTCCATCTTCTCTATACTCTCAAACAAGCACTTTCCTGATGCCTATTCATCCTTGGAGCGGGTCTTAATGTGGACATACCTGCAAACATCCCCAGTGTTTCTGAGATTGAATGGGAATGTGTAAGTCCATTGCACTACCCCAGACCTAGCTTTACCACTGCCCCTGTCTACTTGGACATCCATTTGTAAAATGGCTCTGGAGATGTTTCTGTGATTTGGGTCTTCAGATGTCCACATCATGACTAAGACTTTTAGACTTTTAAAATGACCCCCAAAACAAATAGTTTTCTGATAAACTGGCAAGAATATCTTGCTCCTTAATTGTTTGCTAACCTATTTTGTGCCCACTATCAGGAACAATCTGTGACATTGATATCTCCTCCATGTCTAATAGGAGTGGACACCCTTACATCTGTGATGTTGGAAACATGAAGCTAATAAATATGAGCTGCTTATTTGATTCATGGTTTGTGTGGACAGAAAGTGATTCATGTTAGGATTAGAGCTACGTCTCAGTTTTATATATCTCTGGTTCGTGCTCAGCAGTGACACCTCTGTGCTCAAAACAATATACTTTCAAGGGAAACAACCAGTTTATTGATGAAAGAAAAAACTAGCTTAAAAAATAAATAGGTTGACTTCCGGTGACGTCACGGAGCGTATGGCCGTGGTGTAGCCGAGCTCCGTCTAATTCCCGATAAAAGGAGTTAAATGAGCAATATCCTGTGTGCAAAGGTGGCGGATAAAGTGACCCCGGGGAGTGCGATGGCAGCCCGGAAAAAATTGGAGGGGTTTAAGTCCGCGTACGCGCGGCGAGAAGAGAAAAACGTGCGGAGCCTAGGCGAGGCTGAGGAGGGAAGTGGAGATGAGGGCCCAGGGGAAGACACTGGAGAGACTGAACAGCTGCTTGAGGAAATGGAGCTTAAGGACTGGTTGAAGGAGTTTAAACGAGAGCTCCAGGGAGATATCAAGGCGATGAGAAGAGATCTGAGACGCTGCACTCGATCCAACAAGAAATGAACAGCCCGGGGCAGCGCGTGGAGGAGGTGGCAGAACAAGTGAATTCGCAGGAAGGAGCCCTGAGAGAGGTGGCGGTGGAGCAGCGTCGACTGCGTGACAGGCAAGACGAAATGCAGGAAAAGATGGAGGAGATGGAGGATAGGGCTCGGAGGAATAATTAACGTTTTAAAGGGCTCCCCGAAACGGAGAACTATAAGGACTGCACAAACGGTGCAAAGACTGTGCCGGCATATTTTGAGAATGGAGGAGAGCGGGGAAAACCACGTGGAGGCCATTGGAGTGGAGCGAGCACATCGCAGCCTGGGCCCTCGGTGGGAAAAACAAGTAAGGGATGTGATTGCGTGCCTAAGCAGCTTCCCTCTTAAAGAGCGTATCCTGAGTGTGGCCAGGAAGTATGGCCGTATTGCATGGGAATCATGTGAGGTGGAGATTTATAATGACCTTTCCAAAGGGACCCTGGAGAGGAGGAGAGGCATGAAGGAGGTGACGGCGTTCCTCCGGGGGAAAGGACTGAGATACCGCTGGCTGTTCCCCTTTGGTCTTTTGCTGACAGTAAATGGAATATCTCGGAGAGTGAAAGGGGCAGAGGAGGCCTGGAGCATGCTGTCGGAGTTGGGGTGCTGTGCTGTTGGAGTTCCACAGACCAAGGAAGGAGCTCGTGGAGGGGTGGCCAGAGAGGAGCGCAGCAAGGAACAGAGAATGTCAGTGGCAGCGAGTGTCGGAGAAAGGGAAGAGGCTCAAAAGGCTTTCGCAGGACTCGAATGAAATGGACCAAGCAGTGACTACCTGAACATTGGGGGAGGGGCATGGGTATTAATTCTGTACCGGGTTTAATATGGGGAGGAGGTAGAAGGGGGGGTCTCTGTGTAAGGGGTAATGGGTTTTTATTTCCCCCCCTTTTTTTTTTTTTTTGCATAGGATGGATGGTTAAAGAGGGGGGTGGAATGGTGGGGGACAGAAATAGAAATGTAGGCGGAGGTGGGCCAGTGGAGATGGTGTGGGGATAATTCGGGATGCGATCAAGGGGTAGAATCGGGATAGGACCTGACTCACACGGAAGGGATGGATGGGAGGTGGGGAGGAGGGGGGGGCAGGGGGAGAGGGGGGGTAATGAAAGGGAGGGAGCAGGCACAATTCAGAGGAGAGGGATGGGCAGGGAAGGGGGTGACATAGGGTAATGCTGAGGATTGGTTCTATAAATGTGAAGGGATTGAACTCCCCACACAAAAGGAGGCAATTTTTCAGAGAAATAAAGAAGAATAAGTGGGAGGTGATCTTGGTGCAAGAAACACATCTGAGGGGAGGAAAGGTTGGAAGGTTAAAACATCCAGGTTATCCGGAGCAATTTTTCTCATGTGGTAGGGGGAGAGAACAGAAACGGGGGGGTAGCTATACTGGTGAAAGGAGGGATAGGGATTCAGGTGAGGGATTGGTTTCAGGACAAGGAGGGGAGGGTGGTCGGTATAAAAGGGAGATGGGGGAATGAGGAGATAAACATTGTCTCGGTTTATGCACCAAACGGGATGCAGGGGACCTTCTGGAAAATTACGAGTCAATTGCTAGAGAGGGAAGTACAGGGGAAGCTACTGGTAGGAGGGGATTTTAACGTCACGTTACAAGATGGTTTAGATAGGAATCCTAGAGGGTGGGAGGGGAGGGGGTCGAGTAGGAAGGAGCTAAAAAAATTGATGGAGCAGCATGATCTGGTGGATGTTTGGAGGAGGCGGAATCCGGTTGATAGAGAATATACTTTCTTCTCAGCACCACATAAGTGTTGGAGCAGAATTGATATGATCATGATGAATGCTGATTGGCTGGTGGAGGTGACAGAGGGGGAGATTCTCCCGATTGTATGGTCAGATCATAACGCAGTAGTGGTAGGGATTCGGAGTGAGAGACAAGTGGGGACTAAATTCTGGCGGTTGAATGAGAGTTTGTTGAAAAATAAGGAGGTGAGGGAGGACATTAGAGGGGCGATACGGGAATATTTAGAATTGAATGATAATGGGCAGGTACGAGAGGTTATGGTGTGGGGGGGGGCTGAAGGCATATATCAGAGGTCGGTTCATCAAATGGGGAACGCGGTTGAAGAGGGAGAGAGGGAAGAAGGAGGAAAGGTTAAGGGAGGAGCTGGTGGTAGCAGAAACGGAGCTACGGGAAGCAGGAACGGAGAGGGCCCGGAAAAAACTGGATCGAATCAGAGGGGAATTAAAAACCTTACAGGTGGATCAGATAGCTATGGATATGAAACGAGTGCAACAGATATATTATGAATTTGGAAATAAGGCAGGGCGGTTGTTGGCCTGTAAACTCCGGAAGCAGAAGGGGGCCTCTGATATATCAAATTAAGCACCAAGATGGGGTAGTGACAGGGGAAGAGCAGGAGGTTCGGGGGAGATTTGAACAATATTACAGAGAGTTATATCGGAGACAGGATGGGGTGAGGTTAGAGCAAATAAGTAGGTATCTGGAGGGCTTGGAGTTACCTAGGCTGGGTGAGGAAGCGCGGGGAGGGCTAGAGGGGGAGGTGATGGAGAAGAACTGGGGAAGGTGGTTAAGGGATTGAAGGGGGGGAAATCGCCGGGCTTAGATGGACTACCAGGGTCCTTTTATAAACGGTTTTGGGGGGAAATAGGAGATATAATGATAAGAGTATTTAATGGCATGTTAAGGGAGGGGGGAGAGTTGCTCCCTGAGATGTTAATGGCAGGGATTACGATCTTGCCAATACCAGGGAAGGATCCATTAGAATGTGGATCGTATAGGCCGATATCCCTGCTTAATGTAGATGTCAAAATTTTGGCCAAGGTATTGGCGGATCGCTTGGCACCATGGATGCCTGGGTTGATTAAGGAAGATCAGACGGGATTTATTGTGGGGAGGCAGACGGCTGATAACATAAAAAGGGCGATAGAGGTGATTGGGGTAGCGAGGGCGGGGAGAGAGGAATGCATTTTGATGTCTATTGATGCCGAGAAGGCGTTTGACAGGGTGCATTGGGATTTTGTTTGGCAGGTATTAGGGAAGATAGGTTGTGGGCCAAATTTTGTAAAGTGGGTGAAAGGTCTTTATAGGGGGCCTAGGGCGTGGGTGAAGGTCAATGGGAGCTATACTAGGGATTTTGAATTGGAAAGGGGGACAAGACAGGGGTGTCCTTTATCGCTGTTGATTTTTGCCCTAGTGGTGGAGCCACTGGCGCAGCGGATAAGGGGCAATGGGCTGATTAAAGGGGTTCAGGCGAGTGGAGTGGAACATAAAATTTCTTTATATGCAGATGATATACTGTTATACATTAGGAACCCACGGGGGGGCTGCCAGTAATAATGGAGGAAGTGGAGGGGTTTGGGGGGGTTTCGGGCTTTAAGATGAATGTAGGGAAAATGGAAGTATTAAATATCTCCGTATCAAGAGGGGAGGAAAGTCGGTTGAGGAAGGAATACCCATTCAGGTGGGTTGCGAAATCGCTGGGGTATTTGGGGGTGCAGATCCCAAGGGGCTATGAAGACATCTATCAGGTAAATTATCCCAGGGTGCTAGGGGAATTGTATAAGGATCTGGATTGCTGGATGAACTCAGAGGTTTCCTGGCTAGGGCGGATCGCAGGGGTTAAAATGAATATCCTTCCCCGGATATTGTATCTATTCCAGGTATTACTGGTGAAGGTGCCGGACAAGGTGTTGCGGGTCCTTCAGCGGAAAGTGTTTCAATACATCTGGAAAAGAAAGCCCCCGTGGATTTCGAGGGAAACTATGTATGCGTCTAAAGAGGATGGGGGTTTAGGTGTGCCAAATGTTAAGGATTACTATAGGGCAGCGCAGCTCCGTCATGTGATGGATTGGAGGGGGAGGGGTCAGGTAAAAATGGGCGTTAAGGTGGAACAAACTTATGTAAAGGGGGGGAGGTTGGATGCCTGGTTCTGGGCGCAGGGGAGGGATAGGAAGGAATTGGGGATTGGTTCGCCAGCTATGAGACAGGTCACGGCGGTTTGGGATGAGGTGCGGGCTCAGGGATATAAAGGGAAGAGGAGGGGGTTTTCTCTAGCGGCCCCATGGAGGGGATATAAAGCTTTCAAGCCGGGCTGGGAAGGAGGGGTGTATGATGGTTGGACGGCTAGAGGGTTGCAATGCTTTTTTCAGCTAATGGATGGGGATGAGCTTATGAGTTTTGCAGAGGTGCAGGAAAGCTATGGACTCCAGGAGAAGGATAGGTATGCCTATGTACAGGTGAAGTCTTTCCTCAGGGGGGTTCGTGGTTCTGGGGAGCTAGAGGGAGATCTGACGGAGGTAGAAGCTCTGTGGGTTGTAAAAGGGGTTCTAGGGGTATGATCTCGGCTCTGTATAAAGGGGTTAGGAGGGGGGGAGGGACGAAATTTAAGTATATGAGGGAGTGGGAGACTGATCTTGGGGCGCAGTTGGATCATAAGGGTTGGAAGGGGATCTGGGACCAGATTAAAAAGTCCCCTATATCTAGTAGCATACGAGAAAATAGTTATAAAATATTGCTCTGATGGTACTATACTCCGGAGAGATTACACAGGATGTATCCAGGAACGTCCTCTGCCTGCTGGCGGGACTGCGGGGAGGTGGGTTCATTTTGGCATATTTGGTGGGGGTGTGTGAAAATTCAGGCCTTCTGGATTAGGATTCGGGACTGGATAAGAGATAAATTAGGGGAGGAAGATGAAGTTGACCCCAGGCCTGTTCTTGCTGTCCGGGGGGGGGGGGGGGGGGGGGGGGGGGGGGGGGGTGTGTGAGTGCCAACGGGGATGGGGGCGGGTAGTAGTGGCATGCCTTAGTGCGGCAAGATGTGCAGTGGCAGCCGCATGGAAACGTAAAAAGCTCCGGGACTGGGGGAGTTTGAAGGGAGGGTTCGACATATAATCCTCATGGAGAGGTTAACGGCGGCGAGGAAAAAGAGAGAGGGTCAATTTGAAGTATGTTGGGGAGAGTTGTGGCGGGTGTTACACCAAGGGGGGAGGAGGGGAGTTAGGGAGGGAGGGAGGGAAGTGCGGGGGTAGGATAAGGGGGAGGGGGTATATGATAGGGGTACGGGCTAGCAGCTCGGCATAATAAGACCCCTGGAAGAGACAAAGCATGTGTCCTTACGGGGGGGAGCTATGGTGGGGAGTGCTAGAGGGGGGGTGAGGGAAGTGGGGGGGGGGGGGTTCTGTCCTAAGCTTGGTGAAGGGGGGGGGAAGGTTGAAGGGAACATAAGAACATAAGATATGCCATACTGGGTCAGACCAAGGTCCATCAAGCCCAGTATTCTGTTTCCAACAGTGGCCAATCTAGGTCATATGTACCTAACAGTTTCCCCAAGAGACACAAGTTCCACAATGCTTGTAGTGGGTCAAGCATTGATATCTTCGGTCACTTCTTAATAATGGTTTATGGACCTTTCCTCCAGGAACTTGTCCAAACCTTTTTTAAACCCAGCTACACTAACAGCCTTTACTACATCCTCCAGTAACAAATTCCAGAGTTTGATTACACGTTGAGTGAAAAAATATTTTCTTTTATTAGTCTTAAATAGTTTACCCTGTAGCTTCATTGCATGTCCCCTAGTCTTTCTATATTCTGATAACGTAAACAATCGATCTATGTTTACCCGTTCCACTCCGTTCATTAATTTATAGACTTCTATCATATCTCCCCTCAGCCGTCTCTTTTCCAGGTTAAAGAGCCCTAACCTTTTTAGCCTTTCTTCATAGGAGTATCCTTCCATCCCCTTTACCATTTTGGTGGCTCTTCTCTGAACCTTTTCTAAAATCGCTATATCCTTTTTAAGATACGGCGACCAGAATTGCACACAATATTCAAGGTGCGGTCTCACCATGGAACGATATAGAGGCATTATAATATCTTTTGTTTTATTTTCCATTCCTTTCCTTATCATACCTAGCATTCTATTTGCTCTCTTGGTCACCACTGCACACTGGGCCGAGGGTTTTAACATGGTATCCACAATGACGCCTAAATCTTTTTCCTGGGTGGTGGTTCCTAATGTGGAACCTTGCATCGTGTAACCATAGTTTGGGTTGTTCTTCCCTAGGTGCATAACCTTGCACTTGTCCACATTAAATTTCATCTGCCATTTTGATGCCCAGTCTTCCAATTTATCAAGATCCTCTTGCAATTTTTCACAATCCTCTTGGGTTTTAACAACTTTAAATAGCTTTGTGTCATCTGCAAATTTGATAACCTCACTCGTTATTCCACTTTCCAGGTCATTTATGAATATGTCAAAAAGCAGCGGACCCAGAACAGATCCCTGGGGTACACCACTATTCACCTTTCTCCATTGGGAAAATTGGCCATTTAGCCCTACCCTCTGCTTTCTATCTTTTAACCAGTTCCTGATCCACAATAGTACACTGCCTCCTATCCCATGACTCTTTAGTTTTGCCAAAAGTCTCTGATGAGGGACCTTGTCAAAGGCTTTCTGAAAGTCCAGATACACAATATCAACCGACTCACCTTTGTCCATATGTTTATTCACTCCTTCAAAAAAACATAACAGATTAGTAAGACAAGATCTTCCTTGTCTAAAGCCATGTTGGCTGTCTCCCATTAGGTTGTGACTATCTACATGCTGAGTAATTTTATTCTTTTTGATGGTTTCTACCATTTTTCCCAGTACTGGCATCAGCCTCACCGGTCTGTAGTTTCCCGGATCACCCCTGGAACCCTTTTTAAAAATTGGTGTTACATTGGCGATCCTCCAATCTTCAGGTATTAGAGATGATTTTAATGATAGTTCACAGATTACTGATAGCAGGTCTGCAATCTCATATTTCAGTTCTTTCAACACCCTTGGATGTATACCATCTGGCCCAGGTGATTTGCTACTCTTCAGTTTATCTAATAGTTGTAAGACATCTTCCCGATGTATCGATATTTCCTTCAATTCTTCCGCACCTTCAAATACCACTTCAGTCATGGGTAACATTCCTACATCTTCCTCAGTAAAGACCGAAGCAAAGAATTAATTCAGTCTCTCCGCTATCGCCTTGTCGCCTCTTAGTGCTCCTTTAACCCCTTTATCATCTAATGGACCAACTGACTCACAGGTTTTTTGCTACGAATGTACTTGAAAAGGTCTTTATTTCGCGTTTTTGCTTCCGCAGCAAGCTTCTTCTCAAATTCTCTCTTTGCCTGCCTTATCAATGCCTTGCATTTGACTTGCCAGTGCTTGTGCTGTTTCCAAGTTTCGTCGTTTGGCTCTTTTTTCAATTTCCTGAAAGATGCTTTTTTGGCAACAGTCTCTCTGACCTCACCTTTAAACCATGCTGGCAGTTTTTTGGACTTCCTTCCACTTTTCTTAAAGCGTGGAATACAGCTGGTCTGGGCTTCCAAGATAGTATTTTTCAACAACACCCAAGCTTGATGTATGTCTTTAACCTTTGCAACTGCTCCTTTTAGCTTTTTCTTAACTGTTTTCCTCATTTTATCATAGTCTCCCTTTCGAAAGTTAAAAGGTAGTACTGTGGATTTCCTTACTATCCCTCCTCCACTAATTAAATCAAAGGCGATCATGCTATGATCACTATTGCCAAGTGGCCCCAACACCCTTATCTCTTGAACTAGATCTGGTGTTCCACTAAGGACTAGGTCTAATATGGCTTCCCCTCTGGTCGGTTCATGAACCAGCTGCTCCAAGAAGCAGTCATTTATTTCATCTAGGAACTTTATCTCCCTAGCATGTCCTGACGTGACACTGACCCAGTCGATACCGGGGTAATTGAAATCACCCATTATTATTACTGCGCTATAACATTTGCTAGCTTCCTTGATTTCTTTGAGCATTTCATCATCCATTTGGTCATTCTGGCCAGGTGCTCGATCGTACACCCCCACTGCCATTGCCTTCCCCCTTTTATATGGAATTTCAATCCATATAGATTCTACAGCAGATTTTGTTTCCTGCAGAACTTTAATCCTTTCTGAGTCAATGCCCTCTCTAACATAGCGCGCAACCCCTCCACCAATTTGATCAGCTCTATCATTACAATATAGTTTGTACCCAGGTATCACAGTGTCCCACTGGTTGTCCTCCTTCCACCATGTCTCTGATATTCCAATCATATCTAACCTTTCATTTAGTGCTATATATTCTAACTCTCCCATCTTATTCTTTAGACTTCTAGCATTTGCATACAAGCATTTTAGAGAATGTATTTTATTCATGTTAATTTGGCTATTGTTAGACATGGGTAAATTGGGATCTTTAAGCTCAGTCTGCTCCATACTTGAGGGGATTTGGGCTACTTTACTCTTTTGTGGAACCTCTCTGCTTTTGGTAGTATCCTTCAAGGATACATTCTTCCGAACCATCCGCTCTTGGGCGACTGTCTGCTTTCCCCTAATATTTAGTTTAAAAGCTGCTCGAACAATATTGATGGGCGGGACTGTAGCCATATGGTATGTTTGGATGTTTATCCATGTATTTTCTCTAGTTGTGTTTCAGAGGGGGGGAGGGTACGGGGGGGGGGGGGCTCTGGGGACGAGTGTGGAGAGGTGGGGATGGGTTCTGGAAATGTTGTACTGCTGGTTTGGTACCTGAGGTACGGTTATTTGGATGTACTTGTTTTTGAAAAGTTAATAAAAGATATAAATTATAAAAAATAAATAAATAGGTTACAGGGCTTAATTTGGGACTTTGGTTCCCATAGGTACATTCATTGGGGAAAAATGGGGACCTTACACACTGAGAAGGTAATTTTATAAGGGATACCTAGGTTGATGCAGCTTTTAATATGTATATTGTGCACCTATTTTATAAAGTAAAGCAGGTGCATACTTTACTACAGAAAATAGAGGTGTAAGTGGTCAAAAGCACGTTTTAAATCTAGGCACAAGCATCAGGCCTATGGCTAGTGTAGATTTTCACCGATATTTAACACACTTAAACCTATACTGTGTTTCATAAAATACATGCGTAACTGTGTGCTTTACCCATGTTGTGCCCAAGCTCCACCCCTTTGAATGTCCACCGTGAAAGCACATGTATGTCATTGGCCTTATGTATGTACTTAGAACAGTGACTGCGATTTATGCATGTACATGGCATATAAATTTTCACGGCCCCTTATAAACCTATTCCCTGAAGGGGAGGAGAGGACTATTGGGGTGCCTCGTCACAGATTCTTCCCTTCTGCACACTCCACCATGGTTGTGCCCACATCTCTTCTCTGCCCAGCCTGTGACAGCAAAGGAAAGAAGTTAGCTTGGAGCCTCTGAGCAGGTATGCATTTACAAATGCTGTGGGAGCCCCGACCTCTCCTCTGCTAGAGTCTTCTGTTAGTAAGGAAACCCATGTGAGGGGGACTGTTTAAGGAACTATTATTATTTATTTATATTCCACACTATTCTGCATCGGTGCAGTTTACATTGAACCAACTGAAATTACATTGAACAGGGCATTATAACTTGGAGATAACCCTCCATAGCCCATGTTCCCTGTAAAATAGTTAAGTGGCTTGCCCAAGACCACAAGGAGCACCTGTGGGACTAGAAACCCCAGTCCTTCTGGCCCAAGGTTGCTGTTCTCTAGTGGGATTTGAACCCCCGACCTTCGCGCCTGAAGTACCTTGTCCCAACCACTAGGCCACTCCTCCACTCCAAGCTTGATGGTGTGTCTACTCACAAGCCTCATGCTAACTTCTTTCCATTGCTGCTGTGTGTTGAGAGAAGAAGAGGGAGGGGAGGAATACAGTACCATCTTGATCACTGCCAAAATGCTTCCAGCAAAAACCAGTAAGTAGTCCCTTAACATCCATTAATAATCTTTCTGTAGCATTTTGAATAAAATGAAGTTAATATATGCTCCTATGAGGCTGACCAGCTTATAGCAAAATTCAGTAATCTATCCATGATGTCTCAAAAGCTGTAGCTAATATGGCCTGCTCCAGGAAAGGCAAACATTTTCTAAGTAATTTTATATTAAATGCTTTTTTAATTGAATTTTTCAGTAAACAAGCATACCAAATAATATGTGTATTAAAACCTCTACTGTGGTATACATATTATCATACATACAAATAAAGCAATGTTGCTCACCTGTAATAGGTGTTTTCCATAGATAGCAGGACTGATAAGGTGCATCAGTAGGTGATGTCATGCAACAATGCTGGGATGGAACTGTTCTCCTTTAGCTCAGAACTTTAGTATTCTCAGCATGCTTGGCCCTTCCTACATACAGTGATCCCATCAGCTTCTCAGTTGGTTACAAAGCTCAACAAAATGCAACTCTTGGGAGATATTGCCTGTCTTATTTATTTACCTTCTCTTATATACCGTGCTATTCTGTATCAGCATGGTTTACATTGAACAAACTGAAATTACATTGAACAGGGCCTTATAGCTTGGAGATAACTATTTTACAGGGAACATGGGCTATGGAGGGTTAAGTGGCTTGCCCAAGACCACAAGGAGCACCTGTGGGACTAGAACCCCCAGTCCTTCCAGCCCAAGGTTGCTGTCGTCTAGTGGGATTTGAACCCCTGACCTTCCAGCCTGAAGTACCTTACCCCAACCACTAGGCCACTCCTCCACTCCAATATCAATCTTATCAATCCTGCTGTCTACAGAAAACATCAGTCACAGGTGAGCAACATTGCTTTTTTCATAGACAAGCAGGATTGAATTAGGCACCCAAGTGAGGGACTCTCAAGTTTAGGGCTGCTCTTGCATGCCATTTATTCCAATCTATAGAGCAGACCACACAGTCAGTTGGGAGAGCTGCTTGGAGAAAAAGAAAGACTGTTTAGTACAGCCTGACCAAAAATACTGTCCTTTTTTTTTAAATTCTTGGGCTAGACAAAAAGTGAATTAGCTTTACAATGAGCATCTGCTAACTTAGAATGGATGTTCTCATGCAGAGCAGAAGCTTGTAGCCATGCTAAATGTCAAGCTGTAATTGCAGAAGCAGATATTCCAGATGAAGCTTCAAAAATACCATAGGCTGATAAAATGAGATGTGTGTCACATTAATCTGCTTGGGATTGTTCTGATTTAGCTATTGCAGAAGCAAAAAAACCTTTGGACCATATACAACTGATGGGCCACAATGTGAGCAGAATGATAGCTCACTGAAAAACCTTTTTCCCAATATGATCCAACGTCCAGGGTTCTTTGCCTGTAGGGGTGTTAGAGAACCCTCTGCATTTCTTTGCTTTTCTCAAAGCTGTTTCCACAACTACAGAAGAGTGTGAGAGTTGAACTTTGTTAAAACCACAAGAAGGCTGGACTTCATATTTTAGGTCCAGTTTCTTTGAAACCAGTTGAATTGAAAGTGGAGTTTGTTACTCTTTGAGCAAACCATTCACAGGCACCTCTACAGTTGTTTTTGATGCTTCTATTTATTTAAAAAAGCCATAATTCTGATTCTTGCTTCAGGGGAAAAATAATCTCTGTTGACATCTTTAGAACAAACTTTGGATAGTAATTCCCTCAAGGAGATTTATTTGTGAAGGACAAGGAGAGCGATCAGATGGTATCCCTGTAGAGTCTTCTGCCCCATTGTCTGGAGATGGTGCATCCAAGAGGTCTGCCATAATAGAATGGAGAAAGACTGGTGATGATCGAGGCAGGGAGTGTGTTTCTTGATCAGAATCTGAAGTAGTTTAGAGTGTCTTTGCACTGAGATTAGGCCAGGAGAATGACAGGATTGTTGAGTCTGCTTTTGTAAAGAGACATTAAACATATTTTTAAAATATCCTTTCACAAAGTTCTCTAACATCTTTTGCATGAACGAATGTGAATGATCTGGTGTATGAAAGAGGACAGAGGATGAATCACTTTCTTCTGTGACAAATATAGATATATTAGGAGCAGGCAGCTGCACAGAGATCTTTGCAGAGACCTGTGCAAAGGAAGAAGGATCTGCACTGAGCCAGGTATCTAGTAGTGTCCGTCGCAGATGCGGAATTGTTGCAGGGCTACTATTACTGCTACTGCTTAGCATTCATATAGCACTACAAGGCATGCACAACTCTCTACAGGGACATATAAGAGGCAGTCCCTTCTCATAAGAGCTTACAATCTAATCAAGACAGACAACACACTGCTAAGGAAACACATAGGAGGTGAACAGGAGACTAGGGGGATCAGGATCCAAAAGTAGTCTCAAAGAAGTGAGGGCCACAGATGGAGCCTGACATACTGACTCAGACATTTGTTCCAGGCATAAGGAGGAGCAAGGTAGAAAGATCAAAATTTGAAGTTGGCGGTGTAAGAGGAAGGCACAGATAAAAGAGATCTGCCAGAAAAGTGAAATTCCCAAGGAGGGATTTAGGGAGAGATAAGAGAGGAAAGTAGTGAGGAGCAGCCGAATGAAGGCACTTATAGGTCAGTCAGTAGTAGAAGTTTGAACTGGATGTGGACACGGATGAAGTGACTTGAGAAGAAGGGTGACATGAGCATAGGGACATTGGTGGAAGATTACCATGCTGCTGAGTTTTGAACAGATTGAAGTGAGGAGAGATGATTCAGAGAAAGACCAGCGAAGAGGAGATTGCAATAGTCTAGACAAAGAATCAAACAGCCCAGGAACAAAGGATCACAGTGGGCTCTGATAGATTTTTATTTATTTATTTATTTATTTATTTATTTATCGCTTTTATATACCACGCTCTTTAAAATCAGTGTGGTTTACAGATAACACTTTTGTACAGAACAGGAGGCCTGTTATGCACTTACATTGAACGGGTAATACAACTTGGATTTCAAACTGGGGAAACTATCTACAACTGTCTACCACTATCTACAATATACACATGAATACAAAGAATCAAGTGAGGAGAGATGATTCAGAGGAAGATTGCGACCTGTAACACAGAGACACCCTCTCCATCAAGAGATATCCCTGCATAAAGCCTTCTCTGCCTTGGAAAATGAGAGTGCCCAATTAGTGGAAACTGAAGTGCCCTTAAATGAGAAATTTAATGCCCAATCTACTGATAATGCATCAAATATGAAGAAAAAAAATCACAAAACAGGAAACTATTACTACTTGGAGAGTCCATCATCAGAGGCATCAACTTGGGAATACAGTCCAAAAGAGAGAAAATGGTCAAATGCCTCCCAGACTCTTCAGCCAGCAAGAATACGAACCAAATTGTTGGCATAGTTAGTGCAGAAAGTGAACACTCCAAAATTGATCTTATCATCCACTTGGGTACAAATGACCTGGCTAGAAACAGTACCTCTACAGTTCAAAGGGACTTCCAGATTTTGGGAGAGAAACTCAAACCCATTGTTAACATTGTAGCATTCTGAGAAGTTCTACACCCTTGTGCAAATTAATTGAAACAAACTGGATTTTTTAATCTTTTCAGCCTACAAATTGTATGTGCATTTAATTTTGATCTTTTTTTAATCAACTGAGTTAAATCATCACATATGAGATGTTTCATCATTATTTGTGGGTTTATGGGTTAAATGATGTAATAGATGGTATGATATGACATGACATAGGAATGACTTATTGTGTATGTGACTATAATATCAGCCAACATTATATCAGATTTTCTTTCAGGTGCATTCTTAGTTGTTAATCCAACCATTGTGCATGATGGATGTGACACCCAGAAAATGCTCAAAGATCGTCACCCTGCACAAACACATAGGGAAGACCTACAGGGATATAGCAAGTATAGTTGGTGTCAGTTTCGCAAACGTCAGTCGTGTGATCATCTAAAAAGGAGATAGGATCCATCTCGCCTAAACAAAAGGGAAATTGTGGTCGTAAGAGGAAAAACACACCCAGAGATGACAACTATGTTCTCAGGGAAAGTAGAAAAGACCCTCAGAAGACAAGCGACACATTAAAAAGAGATTTAGAAGAGAAAGGTGTAACAGTCAGTTCTTCCACAATTCGCAGGCAACTTTTGAAAGTTGGTCGAAAAGCACAACAACCTCTGAAAAAACAACTTCTGAAAAAGGTTATGAAAGAGAAGCACTATAAATGGGGACTAAAACATAAAGAGTGGACTAAAGAAGACTGGAGAAAAGTAATATTCAGTGATGAAAGTTATTTCTTTGTCCAAGGCCAAAGAAGCCAACATATTCAGTGTTCACCTGGAGAAAAGATTTGTGATTCCTACATCAACCAGAACATGAAACACCCCCAAAAGAAGATGTTCTGGGGATGTTTCAGTTATTATGGAGTCGGCAGCTTACATCCAGTCGAGGGAATGATGTGTTCACCACAATACGTCGATGTACTCCAAAGAAGAGTTGTTCCAGAGCTAGAGAAGATGTTTCCTGATGGATCTGATATATTTCAGCAGGATCTTGCCCCATGCCACACATCAAAAATTGGTGAAAGTTTTTTTTTCAAAAGAAACAAATAAAGGTTCTGTCCAGGAAACTCTCCAGATTTAACCCCAATAGAGAATCTGTGGTCCATTTGAAAACTTCACCTTTGTGGAATGGACTTACGACAAAGGAGAAGCTTATTCAAGTCTGGTACAGAGACCCAAAAATCATTGCAGACTGCTCAAAATTAGTGGACTCCATGCCAAATCGTGTCCAGATGCTAGTAAAAAACAGAGGAGGTCATATTATGTACTAATATGTGGCTATTAATAAGATTTTCAATGGAAATTCCAGTTTTCACTTATTTTTCAGTTTGTTTCAATTAATATGCACAAGGGTGTACCTGTTCTTGGTAAGGGGGCAGAAAGGCTGCATCGCATAATCAACTTTAATACAGGGCTCCAAACCTGCTGCAAACAAGAAGGATTTAGAAATATAACCAACTGGGGAAATAGATGGAACAACAAGAGGCTATACCGTGTTGATGGACTACATCTCTCTGTCGCAGAGAAAAGGATCCTAAGTGAAAAATTCAGGCAATATGTGGACAGGCATTTAAACTAGGGAAAGGGGCTGACAGATGGAGTAGAACAAGTTCAGGACATCACTCCCAGCAAAATAACACTGGAAACAGCCACACTTTTAAACCACACATCAATGGCAAGTGGGAAGAGGCGTGTAGAACAAAATCCATGAAAAATACAGGCAACAAATGCTGGAAATCAATGAGCACAAATGCTCAAAGCCTAGCCAACAAAGTTCCTGACTTCGAAGCCCTAATGGTGGAAATGGACTTGAACTCAGAAAAACCGAAAGAAAATGGAGAAAAACCAAAGACGAAAATGACAAAACAAAATACCTATATGAACTCAACGCGTATCACTACGAGACCGACAAGGCAAAGAAAATCTACCACATGAAAATCATAAACACCTCCATCAACAAACCTCGTGAACTCTTTCAGATAGTCAAAAAGCTGACAAAAGCACCACATAACTCCGACCAATTACCGAAGATCCCGCCTGAGCTACTGGCCCGTCAATACAAACAACTACAACGACCACAAAACCCACAGCCAAGCGTAGAGACAACTACAATAAACCTCCACCCCAACTTACACAGTGACTGGACCACCTTCAAAGAAACCTCAATGGACGAAATATCAACCACCATCTCCTGCCTCAACACCACCACCCCTCCGCTGGACCCCTGCCCCACTGACTGGATAAAGAAATCTAAAAACGAACTGAGCACACCATTAGCCCATATCGTCAAAGAATCCTTCTCCCAAGGACACATGCCAGACGCCCTCAAAACTACAATCATCCGACCATCCTTAAAAAAAAAAAGCAAAACCTAGATCCCCTAGACCCAGCATCCTACAGACCCATAGCAAGCCTGCCTTTCACTGCCAAGATAATCGAGAAGATCGTCCAGCGCCAGCTTCAGGAACACCTGGATATCAACAACATACTGGACCCACAACAACACGGCTTCCGCCCTCTACATGGAGTTGAGACCCTCATGACCACACTGATGAACACTCTCCTCATAGGAACGCAAGAAAAACACTCTGGATATGCCATGATCTTCCTTGATATATCTGCAGCGTTCGACACCATCTCTCACAACATCCTCAAACACAGACTACGGACTATTGGGATCAAAGACACAGTGCTAAAGTGGTTCCAATCCTACCTAACCAACAGACAACAATTAATCCGTACCAGCACTTCGACCTCCCCCCCGTTCCAGCAACACCAAGGAGTACCCCAAGGATCCACGCTATCAGCCATGCTCTTCAACATTTACCTCCAACCACTCTGCTCAGTCAAACGCACTCACAACATCAGCTTCCACATATATGCTGATGATATCATGCTCTACGCCCCCATAACAACCACAAACCCAACAAACACCCATCTATCAGCATGCTTCTCCGAGATATCTGACTGGTTACAAGCAAACAACCTATCCATCAACATAAAGAAAACTGAAGCCCTCATAGTGACAAAAGACCCTGACTTCACACCACCTACACACCTCAATATAGGAACCACAAGCATTCAAATACAACCACAAATAAGATATCTGGGCATCATTACTGACCAAGCCCTCACCCTAAAACAACAAATCACTAAAACCTCCGGAACTATATTCCATAAGGCAAGGACAGTGCAACGTCTCAGACCCCTTCTTGAACATCAAGACTTCCGAACAGTGATGCAAGCCACGACACTCCCACATCTGGACTACTGCAACATAATCTACCATGGCCTTCCAGCCGCACAGACCAACCCCCTCCGAACAGCACTGAACACCACAGCAAGAATCATCCAGAGAGCAAAGAAAACCGACCACATCACCCCAATACTCAAAGACCTTCACATACTTCCCCTGGAACCGAGGACTAAATACAAAGCCATCCTACTCACCCACAAAGCCATCCATCAAACACAGAACACCCAGCTTCGCACCCTACTGTCTCATCCAGCCCACGGCAGAACTACCAGACAAGCCTCCAGCAATTCCCTCACAGTCCCCCACAAAAGAACTAAATGCTCGCAATGGACCTGCAACCGAGCCTTTGAACTTTATGCTCCATCCTTATGGAATTCCCTACCAAGCTGTCTCAGAAACAATGCCGACCTACTATCCTTCAGAAAACAGCTAAAAACCTTCCTTTTCCAGGAATACGTCATCACGACTCCCACCGAAAAGCGCATTAACCACTGATCTCGCCCACCAGGAACCTCTGTATCAAAGCTACACTATCTTATCAATGTACAAAGTTTGTCCCATGTCCAAAGTCTGTCCTATGTCAAAATCATCAATGTTTCCTCCTCGGTGATGGCCCTGCCCTATACTTAATTTCCCCACCCCTCTATGTAACGCCGCTTTGACCCGGTGAAAAGCGGGATATAAATACAGCTAAATAAATAAATAAATTACAGAAACATGGTTTAACGAGTCACATGAATGGGATATAGCCATAGCTGGCTATAATCTATTTAGAAGAGATAGAGAAGGCAGAAAAGGAGGAGGAGTAGCCCTATATGTCAAAAGCAATATTAAAGCTGCTGAAATGCAGGGAAAGTGGGAAAAAGAAGAAGCGCTGTGGATTATGTTGGAAAGAGGAGATGGCACTATCATCCATACTGGTGTTGTCTACAGGTCTCCAACTCAAACTGAAGAAATGGATACATACTTTATTATTGATATTGCAAAGGTAATCATGAAGGAGGAAGTGATCATACTGGGTGACTTTAAGCTACCCAATGTGGATTGAAGTATTCCTTCTGCAAATCTGGAAAGAAATAAAAAAATTGTGGATGCCTTCCAAGATGCATTGCTTAGACAAATGGTGATGGAACTGACCAGGGAAAGTTCGATACTAGATTTAGTACTCACCACCTGAGATAGCATACCGAATGTCTGGGTGGGTGCGCACATGAGCAGCAGCGATTATCACACGGTGTGGTTTGAGATAAAAGCCAAGACACAGTCCAATCCCAACAAGCTCTAAGTCCTAGACTTCAAAAACACTGACTTCAGTAAAATGGCCAAGAGCCTGAAGGAGGAGTTGGCAGGATGGGAGGAGGTAAGGGAAGTGGAATTGCAGTGGGCTAAACTAAAGGAGGCAATAAAGTGGGCAACAGATACATATGTAAGGAAAGTAAATTAAAACAAGAGAAAAAGGAAACCTATTTGGTTCTCCAAAGAAGTGTCTGCACAAATAAAGGCAAAAACCACAGCTTTCACAAAATTCAGAAGTTCGCAAACAGAGTAACACAGAAAATAGTACAGGATAAAGTTAAAAGAGACAACAAGAGAAATAAGGATAGCAAAAGCAAAGGCAGAAGAAAAGATGGCTAAAGATCTGAAGCGTAGTGACAAAACATTTTCAGGTATATTCAGAAGAGGAAGTTCAGAGGTGGAATTGCAGGACTCAAAAGTGCCGAGAACGGACTCGTGGAAAGTGACATTGGAAAAGCAAAAATGCTAAATAAATACTTCTGCTCTGTTTTTACTAAAGAAAATCATGGAGAAGGACCACCTGTGATTGACAAATATACAAATGGGAATGGAGTAGATATCACACCATTCACAGAAGATGATGTGTTTGAACAGCTTGCAAAACTGAAAGTGGACAAGGCCATGGGACAGGATGGGATACATCCCAGGATACTGAAAGAGCTCAGGGAGGTACTTGCAGGACCTTTAAAGGATGTTTTTAATAGATCCTTGGAGACAGGAACATAAGAACATAAGATATGCCATACTGGGTCAGACCCAAGGTCCATCAAGCCCAGTATCCTGTTTCCAACAGTGGCCAGTCTAGGTCATAAGTACCTAGCAGTTTCCCCAAAAGACACAGGTTCCACAATGCTTGTATTGAGTCAAGCAGTGATATCCTGGGTCCCTTTTAATAATGGTTTATGGACCTTTCCTCCAGGAACTTGTCCAAACCTTTTTTAAACCCAGCTACACTAACAGCTTTTACTACATCCTCCAGTAACAAATTTCAGAGTTTGATTACATGTTGAGTGAAAAAATATTTTCTCTTATTAGTCTTAAATCGGTTACCCTGTAGCTTCATTGCATGTCCCCTAGTCTTTTTATATTCTGACGATGTAAACAATTGATCTATGTTTACCCGTTCCACTCCATTCATTGATTTATAGACCTCAGGACTGGAGAAGAACTGATGTGGTACCTCTTCACTAAAGTGGTAATAGGGAAGAAGTGACAAACTACAGGCCAGTAAGCCTTACCTTGGTGGCAGGAAAAGTAATGGAGGCACTCCTGAAAGAGAGAATAGTGGATTTTCTCAAAACCAATAGGTTGCATGATCTAAAGCAATATGGTTTTACCAAAGGACGATTAAGTCTTTGATACTGTTCCTCATAGGAGGCTTATGAATAAACTGAACAGCCTGTGGATGGGTCCCAAGTTGGTGAAATGGATCAGAAATTGGTTGACTGACAGACGACAGATGGTGATGGTAAATGGAACTCACTTGGATGAAAGGAAGGTGATTAGTGGCATGCCCCAGGTTTGGGTCCTGGGACTGGTACTGTTCAATATATTTGTGAGTGATATTGCTGAAGAACTGAATTGAAAAGTCTGTCCTTTTGCAGATGACATGAAAATTTGCAACAGAGTGGACTCCCCTGTGGGAGTGGAAAACATGAGGAAAGATCTACAAAAGCTGGAAGAATGGTCTAATGCTTAGCAGTTAAGATTCACTTGGGTTGCAGAAATCCAAGGGAATTGTATGTGATATGGGGTGAGAGACTGGTGTGCATGGACCAGGAGAAGGACCTCAGAGTAATTGTTTCTGACGATCTCAAGGTGACAAAACAGTGTGACAAGGCAGTGGCCAAAGATGCTGGGTTGGATACAGAGAAGAATTACCAGCGGAAAGGAGGAGGTATTAATGCCACTGTACAAGTTGCTGGCGAGGCCTCACTTGGAATATTGTGTTCCGTTTTGGAGACCATATCTCACAAAGGATATAAAAAGACTGGAAACGGTTCAGAGAAAGGTAACCAAAATGATTTGGAACCTGTGCCAGAAGACATATGAGAAGAGACTTGAAGACCTAAATATGTATACACTAGAGGAGAGGAGGGACAGGGGAGATATGATACAGAGCTTTAAATACTAAAAGAGTATTAATGAACAAACAAACCTTTTTAAAAGTTGGGGAAACTGTAAAACTAGAGGGCATGACATGAAGCTGCAAGGGGGGTAAACTAAAAGGCAACATCAGGAAATAGTGGATGCTTGGAATGTTCTCCCGTTGGAAGTGAAAAAATTCAAAATGGCTTGGGACAGACACAGTGGATCCCTTTATAGCAACAGGATAAAATCAAAATAAACGTAACTATCTCTTATATCTTAACAAATAGGGGTGACCTGAATGGAGCAGCAGATGCACCTACTCTTGCCACCTTGCTGGGCAGACTAGATGGACCATGTTGGTCTTTATCCACTGTCATATACTATGTATGAGGAGGTACTATGAGAGGTGACTAGAGAATGCATAAGGGTCTTTGTAGTGTGTTTAGAAAGGAAGGGACAAATTTTGCCAATGTTATAGAGAAAGAAGCGACAGGTTTTAGATATTTGTTGGATGTGTGTGGAGGAGAGGGAGGAGTCAAAGATGACCCCAAGGTTGTGAGCCGAGGAAACAGGGAGGAGTATAGCATTATCCACAGAAATAGAGGAAGGGGGGAGGTGGGCTTAGGGGGATAAGGAGCTCAGTTTTGGCCATATTCATTTTAAGATATTGATGAGACATCCAAGCACTAATGTCAGATAAGCAGGGCTGATGCTGTGCTGAAGAAAAGCTAAACACTGTTTCTTGAGAGGGAGATACTCTACACTGGTATGCTTTTATTTCATCAGTGCTTTCATTGACATTGCTGTAAACAACTTGTTATCAGGCTTTTGCATGCACTCTAGAAACTGTAGCAGCAAAGCGCAGACAAACCAATGATACCAGGAGTCTGTTCAGAAGGTCCAAATCATTTATTTGTGCACAAGTCTCAAGCAAGGCAATTTCAAAATGGCTGAGCAAAGTTTTCAAGCATTACAACAACTTTTATAGACTTCTGTTCCATTCTAGGTATAGAAAAACAATTCATTGGTCCCGGTACGCTCCCGTACCTCCCGTAGCCCTTCTATTGGTCCCGGTACTGATAAGTTTCTCCAATTATGTTCCTTCTGTGGGCTTCTGTAGGCATGACACCTGCCTGCCCCCCTTCTAGTCCCAATTACAATGGTCAGTTCATCAACTTGTTACTTTCACACTTTCAAGGCTATGGGACCATTTGTGCGTGCAGAAGAGCAAGGTTCTGTAACTCATCTGTCAGCACTCCTCAATATTTCTCTGCAAATGTACTCTTTCTTATCAGTAACTTTAAAACACATCTTTTCTGTATTTTTCCATTTCTTAATTCTGCAATTCTGCTTATCTAAGCTAATTCAATATTTCTACTGAGTTCTTTCTTACAATAGCAGCATATTGGGGGATGTGCAATCCTATATGCCTCTCCACAGGCCTCATTTACAGGTCAAGCTAGCCATGCTGGCCTGCCTATGTCAGACACCGTGGGTCACAGGCCTGCACCTGCCACAAAACAACTGTATGGAGAGCATAGAAACCTCATGGGAAGGATGCGTTATCCAGCAGAATGGCAGTCCCAGTTAGTGACTGGACATTTAGAGTCATTGTGTTGTGAGGCTGATGCTTCCTTCGTAGATGGTTCTTGACTGGTTTGCGCAGGAGTCTTTTACATAATGGATGACCCTTCCTGACTATTTCCTTGTTCTCAAAGATGATTTAAATGATCTCTTCTTGTGCCTAGAGACATACAAGCACCCTGTTTACTGCTTTTGGACATGGTCTAAAAACTTGCTTTCGATGTCATAATAGTCAATTTCTGATGCAAAACAATGGATAACAGCATCAAAGACCAGTAAAAAAACTCAACAAAAATGGGAGAGTTTTGTTTGTTCTCTGTTCGACAGAGCAGAAAAAGAAAATTGAGAAGCTGAGGGGACCACTGTGTGTGGTGGGAAGGGCTGAGCATGCTCAGAGGTTTACACTAAAGTTCTGAGCTAAGGGAGAGCAGTTCTATCCCAGCATCATTGGGTGACATCATCCACTTGTGTGCCTGATTCAGCTGTGATTGTCAACTGGGTCAGCCTCACAAGAAACAATGAAAACAATGGCTATCATATATGCTCACATGTGTAGCTTTCATAGTAATGCCTCACTACTTCCTTCTCCACTGACCACTTAACTATTTCCAGACCATATATAAAATGGAGGAGTGGCCTACTGGTTAGAACAGGACTACCATCTGGGGGGAGGGGGGCTTAGTTTGTCAAATATGGGGAAAAATCTTATTTGGCAGACTGACACCCCCCCCCCCCCATGGTGCATTCTGGGACACACTGTGTGGGGTTAGCAGACTGACTGACCCCATGCTGTTTTTCCAAGGCTGCACCACAGTGGGTAGGGGAGTGTCAAATCTGCCATATAAAGAATTTTTATCCTTATTTGGCAGACTGATCCCCATCCTTGGATGCTGCAGACCTCTGTTCAAACACAACAGAAGTAGGAAAGAATGTCTATCTGTCAAATCTGCATGTCTGTCTTGGGCCAAAAAAGCACTCCAAATAATTAACGGAATAGGATGAAACTTGGCATGTGGGAAAAACAGGTGAAAAGACACATTGAATATGAAAATGGGCCAAATTAGAACAGAGGTTGTAGAGTAATAAGGCCCCCCAAAAGAATAAACCGCTCTGATACACATAGTAAAGGGCAGTATATCAAGTGCCTAAACCATAAACCATAATAGCCCAATGCATTTTAAGGCAGAAGGAGTTCCAGCTTCTGTGGCATAGAAATATAACAGTTAGGCAATTCCTCCTTTCAGAACCCCTCTCCCTGTTCCTACTCTCCCAACCCCCCCCCCCCCCTTCAAACTGCTACACAACCCCCTTACACTGTTCCCACCCTAAAAAATGCTCCTTCTCAACTGCCCTACCAATCTGCCAAATGCCTCACCCTGAAAAAAATACCTCTGCACAACTGCCTCACCACCCCCAGAAACTACAGCCACCAACTGCCCCACCACATCTCATATTGCCTCACTCCCACAAACAATCCCCTGCAACTGCCTCATCATCTAGAAAACTGCAGCATCCCCCATCCCCATGAAATCTTCCTTCCCACTCTCCCAGCTGCTCCACTCCAAGCCCTGCAACTGCCCCACCACCATGCAAACTGCTCCTACACCAAAATGTAGCCCACTGCAACTGCTCCACTAGCCACTGCTAAAAATTACTCCCTTGCAATAGCCCTACTACCACACAAACTGCCCCTCATAAAAATATGCCCCACAATTGCCCAATACTCTACAAACTGCCTCACCCACACAGAACACACAGAGATATGCGCACATGCACACAGGCACAGACGGATGTACACACACACACACACACAGGCTGGAAAGAATTCCATGAGCCATGCTCTGCATACATTACCCACTTGTTAAAAATATGAAGTGTGGGCCCTTCAAAAAAAGAAAAACATAATGAGAAGGTACTCTGTTAATCCCATGTCGACTTTTTCAAAAGTGTATCAGCAGTAGTGCTTGTGAAATCTAAAGCTATTTATAAAAAATGAACATTTTGTACAGGTGGATTCTACCCAGTAGAAAGTAAGAGGGATTATGCTAACTGGCTAAAAATCTTTCAGAATTTCTAAGCAGAGGAAAACCATTACTATCATGTAGGTAGGCTTTGTATGAGGCAGCCACTTAGTCACCAAATTGATAGAAATACTGGAACATTGTCATAATGCAAAATCCTCACCTTTGATGGTAAGTGTTGATGCAGTGAAAGCTTTCAACTGTGTGGCCTGGTCGTATCTATGAGTCAAGCTTAAGAAATTGCTGGATTTCATGGGCATACTGTTTAAAAAGAGAGAGTGCTAGTTATGAATTATATGCTGAGGATCCTGACCAATGGGGCAAGGTCTCAGATGATTTTCCATTGCTAAGTGGCACAGGACAAGGATGTCTGCTGTTGCCATTCCATTTTATCCTTAGAACCATTGGAACAATGCAGAGGAATACAGGGGGTCTTGGTTGGTGGAGAAATATTTATTTAGATGGTTTTGTATACCACCTTATCCTTCAGTCAAAGTGGTCACAACACAATTGGGGGATATATTTGATATGAGACACATACACTAATACTTACAGGGAGCATGGGCAATGGAAGGTTAAGTGGCTTGCCCAAGACCACAAGGAGCACCTGTGGGACTAGAAACCCCAGTCCTTCTGGCCTAGGGTTGCTGTTCTCTAGTGGGATTTGAACCCCTGACCTTCTGGCCTGAGGTAACTTGCCCCAACCACTAGGCCACTCCTCCCTACATTAAAATGAATGTATTTGAAGATGATATGCTCTTATTCCTGCCTAAAGCTGAGGTTTTCTTACTTTCAACATTAAGATTAATTAGGAAATTTGACCCTAAAATTAACTATGAGAAAATGGAAGTGAATGGGAAGTATTCTAGGGGCTGGGCAGGAGGGAAATTTAAATTTCAGGAGTCCCACTAATAAAGTGTGGGATTTTTGCCCCAACACATATTTGGAGTCAAAATTAATGTGCATTAGATTCCACCACAGTGTGGTAATTGTCAGGGATATGGCTAGCTTGTGATTAACAGTTTCCATGCAGGCAAACCCCTGAGCAGGCATTCCAGCTTCTGACAATTACCGCTGGGGCACCTGTTGCCATCTATGGGGTGGCCAAAGGTGCACCAATGCTAAATGCAACATTGCTGATTAACACGCAATGTGCAGTGAACACCTACTCTCCACCTCAACCCTGGCCCCTCACACGATGCAAGGTTGACATGTGTTTCAGCATGTGGTAATTGTCCCACATGTGCAGTAACAATTAATACAGGCCCATGGACATGGTTAATGTATGCTAAAACATATATGCTTTAGTAAAAGGGCCCTTTAGTTGTTATAATAGAAAAAAATACATTTTTGGATATAGAAGCAATTTGCCTATCCACTGAAAGCTTGAAGCCAAATAATACCCATCACAAAAGTGAAGGGCTACCTCATCAAAATTTAAGCATATTTCCTTAGTCAGGTTCTGCCATTTCAAGATCCAAAGAGTTTCATCTTTGTCAGATTGAGGGGCCTTTTACTAAAGTTCATTAAGGAGTTAGCATGGGCCCATGGTAATAGCTCCTATGTGATAAAAACAGCACACTGAAAATCCTACATCAACTGCTTTCTGTGTACTCATGAAGGCACTGGATGAGTTGTGGGCAGAGACTGGGAATGGACAGTGCTAGCAGGGTGAATATGCTAGGAAAAGTGTTTTTTTTTCTAAGCACTTATTCCAAACTTGATTTAATTCTTATAGCAGCAGTGCCTATAGAATGTAGAGGACGATGGCTTAAGATAAAAGAAAGTCAAGACAATGGTGGTGAACAGCATGTCTGAGTAACTTGGATGTGAAAGGGAGAAAGTAGATGGGATGATAATTGGAAGTGCAGGTACGGTCCAGTGAAGGTTTTGGAGGAGTGGTATAACCATAGCATGTTTGAAGGCATCAGTAGAATTTGCAGTAGAAAGTGATAGGATAAGGATATGATAGATAGAAAGGATGACAGCAGGGGAGATAGAGCTGAGTAGATGGGTAGGAATGGGATCAGAGGGACAGGCATTGTGTTTGGAAGAGGCGAGAAGATGTACAGTTTCCTCCTCACTGATTTTAGAAAAGGAAGACGGGGTGGCAGGTGTTGAATGAAGGGCACCCTCACTATAGTCACCTCCCTTTTAAGTTATTGAAACCTGCTTCTCGCTGGTTTCTCTCTGAATCATCTCTCTCCTCTTCAATCCATTCAGAACTCAGCCTCGAGGCTAATCTTCTGCCAGTGTCGCTATGCTCACATAATCCCTCTCCTAAAGTCGCTTCATTGGCTCCCTGTGTGTTTCCGCATCCAGTTCAAACTTCTACTAACCTAAAAGTGCATTCACTCTGCTGCTCCTCATTACTTCTCCTCTCTTATCTCTCCCTACACCTGTCCTCAGGAACTCCATTCTTCAAGCAAATCCCTTCTATCTGTGCCCTTCTTTCCCATTGCCAACTCCAGACTTCTTTCATCCCACCTTGCTGCACTGTGTGCTTGGAACAGACCACCTGAGTCCTCCATCTCTGGTCCTCTTCAGATCAAGGCTAAAAGCCCAACTCTTTGAGGCTGCTTTTGGGTCCTGCCCCTTTATTCTCCAGTTTATCACTCATGTGTGTTAGAACCATCACTTATTCCTGTTTGTTGTGTTTGTCTTGCTTAGATTGTAAGCTCCATTGAGCAGGGACTGTCTCTCATGCCTTTACGTACAACACTGCGTACGCCTTGTAACAATATACAACTGATCAGTAGTAGTAGTAGTGTGAGAATGAAGAGGGAAAAGAGGAGATGGGAGTAACCTGATGGAGAACTCAAGATGAATCTTATGAATCTTGTCATGGAAATAGTTAGCCATAGTCTGGGAAGAAAGTGAAGCGTCGGTTAAAGGTGGAGGCACTTTGGGGAGAGAGTTGAGTGTGGCAAAGTGGCAGCGAGAGCTGGAGGCAAGATAGTATATCAGATGCAACAGCAGACTGGTTAGCAAGAATATGAAATGAACGAAGTCAGCATGGGCATGGGATTTTACCAAAAGGAGGTCTGCAGAGTGGGCACAGAAACCCAGGTAGTGGTAGTGGAGGTCAGTCAAGGCTGAGGTTTAGGATGCCTAATAGGACATCGAATGGGAGGAGTGTGAGTGTCCAAATCAGAGGAGAGTATAGTGTTATAGGAAGAGACTGCTCATTGACAGACTCAAATAACATACATAGAGGATGAGAGAAGAGGTGAGACAATGGTGGAAAGAGTGAAAGGATCAAAGCCTGAAGACTCCTAAGCATGGTTTATGTTTGTTATTTTACTTGCTATACCACCTTTCAACAAGCTACACCAAGATGGTTTACTAAATTGTCGAGGAAAAATAAGAAGAACTCCATTAAGGTTTTAGTAAAGAGAAAAAAGAGACAAAGTAGAGAACTAGATCATAAAATTGATAGGTAACAGGCTGATTTAAAAACTGCCTGTTCAGGCAAGCTTTCAACCTTTAAGGTTACTTTCTTGTTTTCAGGGGAGGGGCTCAGTATTGTGTGTAGTCCCCTGCCTGGAAAACCTCTTGATTATGACAGGATCCTTTGACTGAATGTTCTCTGAAGGTGGCCTCTGCTGAATGGTCTCCCTCTCTCTCATGCTTCCTATTTAAACTGTCCTATCAATTTGGTTGTAGTTCCTGTTTATTTATTTAACATGGGGTTTTTTTTATACTGCTTTATCATGTCAATCAAAGTGGTTTACATTGTAACTTAAACTTGGTAAATGTACATTAAACAGGGACAACGATAACTTGGATTTTTCTGAGCAATGGAGGGTTAAGTGACTTGCCCAAGGCCACAAGGAGTACTAGTGGGAATCAAACCCTGGTCTCTTGGATCCCAAGCCAGAGCGCTAACCACTAGGCTACTCCTCCACTCCACTGTTCTTTTCTTCAACACTATTTTTATTTTTATTGTAAATCGCTTTGTACACCTGGCAAAAGGCAGTATAGAAAATTCAATAAAATATAAATTATAACATAAAATATACTAATATCTCCATACTGCTTGCCTCATGTCTCCCAGCAGGCTGAGAATCCCAGTGACTACAGGCTATAGGTTAGACCACAGATATGAGTATTTAACTCACTTTTACATTTTTTATAGGAGGACTAAAGATGGCAATAAATTTCATAGTGTGGGATTAGGGAAATAGCTGACTGGCAGGTTGATGCCAGCCTTGTATGAGATACTGCAGGAATAGTCAAAAGCTTCTTGTGTTGTGTCTGAAGAGACCAAGATACGAGGAGAGCAGCAAGGTAAGTAGGCAGCCCTGTATATAATAGACCTTATATACTTGGGGCAGTATTTTAATATGCATTTTATAGTATACAGGGAATCAGTGGTGTTTTATCTGTGCCTTTCTCTGCCACTGCCAACCTCAGATTTTGTTCATTCCACCATGCTGCTCCATATGCCTGGAACAATCTACTTAAATCAGTATGTCAGTCTCCATCTCTGGCCCTATTCAAATCCAGGTTACAACCCATCTTCAAGGCTGGATCTTGATGTCCATTGTTCTCCTGTTCACTACCTATATGTATCCACACCATAACCAGGTAAGGCGGACGTGGCTCTCTCGTCCCTTTTACCCAGCCCTTCCACCCCCTCCCCCCTTGCCCTTCAAATAACCACCACAGGATCACTTATTGGCATATTAACTGGTCGCAGCTTTATTAACCAAGCACAACATAAAAATACAACCATAACTGTTTAATTACGGTTCCGGCAGCGGGACAACCCCTCACCAGCCATGTGGGTAGCAAAGCGAGTTCCTTCCCGCCTCCGCCGAGAACCGTTCCCCGGCAATTCCATCCCCCTCTTCCGGCTTCGCCATATTATTAGCAAAAGCCGAGGGCTTCTCTGGGTCGGGGGTACCCCACCCCCGCCCTGCATATTGCCATGCCTCCGGACCCCGGACACCTCCGGGATCCCGCCACAGGCTCAGTGACACCTGTCCCTGAGCCCCCCCCCCCCAAGAGCAAAGCTGCGACCAGCCACCCTGCCCGGCACCGCAAACTCCAAGGCCTCCTGGAGCAAATTCAGGAGCAAATCTATCCCCACCGAGGATAGATGTACTCCATCCGGCCGATATAGGCCAGCATATTCCACCTCAGCCCAGGAATGCATAATCTGGCAGCCCCCGTTCTCGGATACCCAACGGCCAATTTGCCATTTAATTTAATCAAACCACGAGACCACCGCCGGTGGCCCCAGCAAGCAGGCCTGGGAATTAAGTCGGACCATAGCAATACAACATCCTGGAACATTAACAACACTTCCCACAAATCCCGCTTAGCCGCTCTAATCAGCTGCTTCACTGTCCAAGTCCCCAAATCATTGCCGCCGAGATGCAGCAACAAGAACTCCGGGGATCCTCTGACGCGCTGAGGAATGGCCGATCATCCAGCAGGCATACGGCGTCCGACCCCCATCTAAAAGAAAAAACACAGTTATCACCAGAACAACCAAAAACACCGACAACCATGATCACAAGCGCACATACCCCATAAATGCATTCAAACGCCATCTGCCGATCCGCTGAATCTCTGTCCCCGGCAAACCCGCCACTGCCGCACTAGTAGCGGCCCCAATCCTGAAGGAATGCGGCGCAAAGTCACCAGACTCCAAACCGACCTGACGCACTACCATCCGCAGCACCGCCGTGAACTGAAAACGTGTCAAGCACCGAGCATTCGCGTGCACAAAGAGCAGTTCACCCCCCGGAGGACGTACCCGCAAGTAAGCCTCCATCGCCGCCACTGGACAAATAGGGGAAGCCGCGACAGGCCTCAAACGCACCCAAACACCCCGCCCCCTCTGATCGGTCTTGGACCTAGACAACCATATGCTCAGCTCCCCATGTGCCAGCCGAACATGCCGCAGTTGCAGAGCCGCACTCCCCGCTACCCCACTGGACGCCACCAATTCCCCCGACCTGAAAGCCCCAAAGAAGGCCACACAAAACACAGCCCGAAACAGCATGGTCTCGTATGCCGACTCCGCCACCTCCGGCAAAGCGGCGCACAGCCACACCAACAGATCGGGGGTGATTGGGCGCCGCTTGTCCACCTGAGGAGGGGTAGCTCGCTCCCAGCCTAGCAAGAGCCGGCGAGAAAGGAACCCCCAACTGTGCACTCCCCACCCTACCGCCCTAGAGAAGAATGCAAAACCGGCTATGTGAGACCGCACAGTTGATCTAGCGGCCCCCGCAGCCTTTTCTGCAGCGATGTATAAGCCTATGAGGTGATCAGGTACAGGACCCTGCCACCATCCGCGAGCTGTCAAGAAGTCCACCACGCTGTCACAGCCCCTGCAGTAGGAGCGCCAGGTCGCTGGCGACACGGAGCACCGCAGCAAACTCAGCATGCCTGAAGGCCAAGCTGCCATAAGTGCTCGGGGACCGGCCGTCCCACGGGGTCCGCCTCTGGTGCCAAGCACCGAAACAGGTCCCACTTGAAACGAGAAAGAGCATCAGCGACCTGGTTAGCATATCCTGGCACATGATGAGCCCTCACCACCACGTTCAACCCCAAACAGGCAAAGATCACCTCCCTCATCAAAGCCGCCACTCGCGAGCAACGTGGAGCATATCGATTAATAACATTGATCACCGCTTCGTTGTCACACCACCACAAAAGCTGACGATTACGAAGCCTGTCAGGCCACAGCTCCAAAACAACCAAAATGGGGAACAGCTCCAGGAACGTTATACTGTCGGTCAAACCCGCCTCCCGCCAGGTTAACGGCCACGGCTCAGCGCACCATGCTCCCCCGAAATAGATGCCGAGCCCGAAACCGCCCGCAGCATCTGTAAAAATCTGCAGATCGAACGTGGACACCTCCTTCCCGAGGAGGACCGTAACCCCATTAAAGTCCCTCAAGAACTGGTCCCAAACCCCCAAATCCGCCCTCAGGCTCTGGGAAACCCGGATGCAATGGTACGGTCGCCGCACTCCCGAGGTAGCCGCTGCCAACCGTCACAGGAACACCCTTCCCATAGGGATAACCCTACATGCAAAGTTAAGTGAGCCCAACAGTGCCTGCATCTCTCGCAGCGTCACTTTCGCCGACCCCAACACTTTCGCCACTAGTACCCGCAATCTCGCTACCTTCTCGGAAGGCAGGCGCGCTACCATGTCCACTGAATCCAATTCCACTCCCAGAAACGTGAGGCGTGTGGAGGGGCCTGCAGTCTTGCCTGCCGCCAGAGGGACACCCCACCCCCGCGCCAGCCTCGCGAAGCCGTCCAGCAGCTCCTGACAGAGCGCAGACTGCGCCGAACCGACGAAGAGAAAGTCGTCCAAATAGTGGACCACGTTCCGGGATCCGATGTACACCCCCAGAGCCCAGTGCATGAAAGAACTGAACATCTCGAAGTAACAGCAAGAGACCGAGCAGCCCATCAGCATGCACTTGTCAAAATAATAGTGGCCCTCAAAAACAAAACCCAATAAATGAAAGGAATCAGGATGCACCGGCAATAGGCGAAAAGCGGATTCAATATCCACCTTCACCAGTAAACACCGGTGCCCACACTCACGCACCAACCCCACTGCCTCGTCAAACGACGCGTACCGCACCACACACAATTCTCGCGGGATAAGATCGTTCACCGATGCTCCCTCCGGGAAAGATAAGTTGTGAATGAGCCGGAATTTCCCGGGTTCCTTCTTCGGGACGATGCCCAGAGGGGAAACCACGAAATTCGGGCACGGCCAGTCCACAAAAGGCCCAGCTATCCTCCCCAGGGCCAGCTCAGTGGCCAGCTTATCCCTAACAACCTGCACAAAACGCCTCACCGATGGCGCGTTGCGCGCCCTCTCCGGGCCCCCCTCCCTGACCACCGGTATGGGGAACCCGTGCTGGAAACCCCCCTCCAACACGTCACCTAGGCTCCGGAGGACTGGCGTCTGACCGCCCCGCTCTCTAATGCCCTCGTGCACGTCCCTTCCACCTCATTGGCTCCCACGGCCACCAGCACCCGCGGGAGCCAATGATTTTAAAACAAAATCGCCCTGCCAAACTGGCACGCGCCCTCCCCCGCCGCCAGGGACCCGCGCCATGCCGCCCCCCCGGTTACGCGCGGCCAGCGGGCACGTGGGCCCGCAGCCTTCGTTTTCCCCTAGATTTATCCTTGTCCCCAGTTTGTTGTGTTGTCTGTCTTGATTAGACTGTAGGCTTTGATTTGCAGGGCCTGTCATGCACTGAGTATGCCTTGTAGCTATATAGAAATGATAAGTAGTAGTTGTAGTGTTTGTACAAAAGGGGGAGTAGTGTAGCGTAAATCTCAAGAAGTTACAGAGAAGTCTAATGGCCATGTTCTGGATGGACTGAAGCTATTTCAGTTCATTCCACATTATAATTAAGAGATTGGTTCATTCCACATAATAATTAAGCTCTCCTGGGGGGAGAGCAAGGTGAGTTATGTTCAGGTGCAGCAAAGGGCTCACAATCTAAGTTTGTACCTGAGACAATGGAGGGTTAAGTGGCTTGCCCAAGGCCACAAGGAGTACCAGTGGGATTTGAACGCTGTTTTTTCTGGTTCTAGGCCACGGCCCTAACTACTAGGCCATTCCTCCACTCCATGTTGTGGTAATCCAGGCAGGATATCACAAATGCATGCACCAAGACTGTGGCAGGGGTGGTTAGGGGGGGGGAAGACTTTTGCTCTTTTCCATCTCCCTACTCTTCCTTCAATGTCCCTCACTCTCCCCTCTCTCCCCCAGCTCTTGTTTTCCCTTCTTGCTCTCCCCACTTGCACCATCTTCTTGTTCTCCTCCTTTCCCTTCTTGTTCCCCCACGCCTCCACTTCACCCCTCCCCCTCCCCCCATGCAGTCTCAGTGGTTTCAGAGACAGTGCCTCTGCGCATGCTGCTGGTTCCCTGCTGCTTCCTGCCACTGATGGACTTGTTCTGATGATTAGAGCCAGTTCATGATGCTTGGCTGCAGCAGAAAGCTGAGACAAACTTCCTTGCAGCACTGTCTCTGCAGTGGTCCTAGTACCTACCCAATAATGGAGGGACAACAGGCAGCTGGAAGGCCCAGAGATCCTGGGGTCTCTCCTGGAGATCTGATGACCGATTGTTAAATCCGGAGGTGCTGGGTCAAACACAGAGAGCTCCCAGGTATGACGATTCAGAATAAATACCTAATATGCTTAATGCAGCCAATTTAATACCCTTAAAATGACTTATCTAAAACCAAAGGTTAACTATGCCATAGGGCCTAAACAACCTCTTCTCTTTGTTGGAGTCAGAAGACGAGTTGGGAATTCATGTCTCTCCTCCTGTTCGTTCAGCCTGGGAGGTTTTGGAGAGCGGACATCTCCTTACCTTTTCCTATTGGTACCCTTGTTCTCACCTTTTGTATTGTCTATCTTGATTAGATTGTAAGCTCTGATGAGCAGGGACCGTCTTTTATATGTATCTGTACAGCGCTGCATATGCCTTGTAGTGCTATATAAATAATTAATAGTAGTAATAGTTATCGTTATGCTGTGTAGCATGTGGAAACCTAAGTTTCCTAATCTGGCAGTGTTACCACGGCCATACCGTTTTTAATGTGGGCTTTGTAACACTGCTCTGTTCTGCATTTCATTAATTTGGTACATCAGAGATTAAAATCAGCAGATGCATTGCCTTGTTGCTTTTTTTTTTTTTATATTTTATTTATGAAATTTCCAAAAGTTACTACAAATCGGAAAACATACAAGAAAATCAAATAATACCACATAAGAAGCATATAAGAAAAAGAAAACAGGATAAAGCCCACATTACGGGAACTGGTTGTGATCATTCATTAAGAACAAAAAAAATATATATGAGTACATATTTCAGAAATCAAAGCAATTACTTGCCCATCTTAGGAGGCGTATAACAATCACTCACCCTGATTTGCCCCTGAAACCGCCTGTCGTTCAGAAATAAATCGTCCTAGATGAGTACTATCAGTAAACACATAAGAAGCGCCTTCAAAATTGACGACGCATTTACAGGGAAAACGTAGATAGAACGTAGCTCCCAAACGCAATACCTGAGGCTTCAAAGCTAAAAAAAAGCCTCCGTTTGAGTTGGGTGCTATGTGCCACATCAGGAAAAATATTAACTGTGTACCCACAAAATTTAACAGCCTTACACTTAAAAAAGGCCTTAAGAATACGATATTTAAGATCAAGAGACCCGAGGGTCACCAGTAGTGTAGAACGTGAATGAATTAAATCAAGGGAGTCCTCAAGAAAGGCCGTCAGATTGGATATAGAAGGCTCCAACACATCCATCTCTCCTTCAACAGGGTGTACCTTTTTGGATCGTGGGGGAAGGTAATATACAGAAGATATATCTACAGGATCAGAAATAGACAGAACCTCCTTCAAATACTTATCCAATAAAATCCGGGGAGCAAGAAGAGACGTACACGGAAAATTCAAAAAACGCAAATTATGTGCCCGCATGGAGTTCTCAAGAGCCTCTAACTTGGTATGCACAACTAAAGAATCTTTAATAGCAACGACATTTGCAGCAGTAAGAGGTGCAACCTGAGCCTCCAATTTAGAAACGGCTCTATCCATTAATATAACCCTCTCATCCAACTGCTGCAGTGAAGCAACAGTTTCTTGAGAGAAGGTACTCAGTAATTTAGAATTAATCGTTATCTTACTATCAATACATTGAAGTGCACCCCACAGATCCTTTAGGGTAACTTCAGTATCTGGAGAGATGACAGGGAGCTCAGAAATTGGACTTAATAAAGAAACTGGTTTAGGTAAAATCAAAGAGGAATCAAAATGACTTACCAAACCTGAGGACTCCCGAGATAAAGCGTCAGATGGAAGAGGCCGAGGACAGGGAGGAGGAGTCCGTCCCTCAAAACTCAGGGAGACCCCTTCCGGAGAGGACTGTGCCAGTGGACAGGGAGCAAAATGCTTATCCAAGGGGCCAGCTGTTTTCCCCCCACTTACCACAGCAGCTTGCACCTTGTTCCCTGTTTTAGCCTTCCTCTTCCCCATCTTATAATCACTGCTGTTGCAAGGACACAAACAGCAAAACTTGACAATAACACCATATAGAAAAATAAATTATTCCGGCGTTGCAGAGAGGCCGCGAGGTGCCTAGATGGCGCAGAAGGGGCGCAAAAGGGGCAGAACCTGCCCCTTTAGACACGCCCCTTCGGACCACGCCCCGCGGTCATGCTCCGCGGTCACGAAAAACCAGAATCAAATTTATAGAAAAGGAATCCCAAGCACAACCAGTCCTACAGTGCTTGCCTGATCGTCCACGTCAGGAGAGGGCGTCGGCGTCGGCATCGGCGTCGGCGTGCAAACCGCTGCAGCAGTCCCAGGAGCCTGCCACCAGGCTCCATGCACCTCCTCACACTCACAATGCCAGATCCAGTGGGAAAAACGCTGTGGCGCAATTTTAAAGCTACAGCTCGGGTCCTCGCAGAACCAGGTAGCCTCAGCAGTGCCTGCCCGATCGTCCACGGCATGAGAAAGCGTCGTCAGCGGTGTGCAAACCGCTGCAGCAGTCCCAGGAGCCTGCCACCAGGCTCCGTGCACCTCCTCACACTCACAATGCCAGATCCGGTGGGAAAAACGCTGTGGCGCGATTTTAAAGTTGCAGCTTGGGTCCTCGCAGAACCAGGTAGCCTCAGCAGTGCCTGCCCGATAGTCCACGGCAGGAGAGGGAGTCGTCAGCGGCGTGCAAACCACTGCAGCATTCCCAGGAGCCTGCCACCAGGCTCTGTGCACCTCCTCACACTCACAATGCCAGATCCCCGCCTTGTTGCTTTTAACATAGCTTAATACAAAGACCTCCTAGTGCCCTTAAAAAATGGGAGTCAGTAGCACGTTAGCTTTAGATTCTAACCCTGTTATAAACCTTATAAACCTGGTACCTACCAAGGCAGCAAGCTCTTAAATAGAATACTTAGCAGCTGTGCATTTTTCCTAGAAATAAAGGTGCCGGTACTCATAGACAGGGCTCTTTCATTAATACATGGGGACTATGGGTCAATTTTAGCATGCAAGGGAAAAGATGCCGGTGCTCCATACCTCTGAATACCCCCTCAAAAAAAAAGCCCTGCTTATCAGGCAACTGATATAGATTTATAGCTTCACTGTTTGTTGGAAATTATTCACAGGTCAAAATCAACTTAGATATGCAACAAAATGTCTTAACAAAGATACATGCAGGGGGGAGAGGGGGGGAGGAGGAAAGGTATGACTCTTACAGGCCAATGCAGAAAGCTAGCACGGGGTTTTACATCTGCTTACACGCACATAATGCCAACTATACGCTCATGGACAGATATGCCGAATGCAGAAAATAGATGGATGCACACGGCAGAAGGGTGCAAAATGTCAGTGTACATGGAATGCAATGCGTATTCAAATGACACCCAAATGAGTTGGGCATACTCATATAACATGCTAATGAGATCTACACCCGATGCAGATAAACACGTTAGAGATTACGCAGTCATTTTATGTAACAAGTTTTTTATACCGCTTTATCATTTAGTCAAAGCAGTTTACATTGTAGCTCAAACTTGGTAATGTACATTAAACAGGGACATTGATAACTTGGAATCTTCTGAGGCACTGGAGGGTTAAGTGACTTGCACAAGGCCACAAGGAGTGCTAGTGGAAATTGAACGCTGGTCTTTTGGTTCTCAAGCCAGTGCTCTAAACATTAGACTACTCCTCCACAATCATGCATTAACTACAAGTGTTGTTATTTTTATGTCTGGTCAGGAGTTAACATTAAGGTCTAGCGTGTCCTGAAGACACACTCCAACAGTTTGTTAGTGTATGAACTTCAGAGTTTCAAAATTTGGCGTTTTTGTCAGCATACACATTTCAGCGTTCAGGAAAATGTTTTTTTGCTGGTTATCCTCTTGCCTCTCTGCTGCTTGCAAGAGCCAGCCCAAGAAGGAGGAACAATGAAGACCCGAGAGAGGAGCATGAGGAGGTACATGGTGCACCCCTCGTCATGAGGCCCTGCAGACGGCGCCTCTTCAGAGACAGGGTGGTACTGGATTGACTCCCAGACAGGCATGTCGTGTGCAATTACCGTTTATGCAGACAAGCCATCTTATTCTTGTATGAGGACATTAAAGATGATATTGATCCTGCCACCATTCGTGGGCACGCCATAACAGGACTGGTGAAGTTACTTGCCACATTACATTTTCTGGGCATTGGATCATTCCAAAATGTTGTTGGACTGGCTTGTAGAATGGACCATTCATCATTTTCAAGGCATTTAAAGCAGGTATTAGAGGCCTTGAAAAATTGCATAGGGGAGCATATATGGTACCCAGAGCAGGAGGCAGAAAGGCAGGTGTTGAAGGCTGACTTTTTAAAATATTGCTGGACTACCAAATGTGATCGGAGCAATAGACTGCACCCATGTAGCCATAACACCTCCCAATGACAGAGAACCGACATTCTGAAGCAGGAAACACTTCCATTCAATGTCCAAGTGCTGTGTGATGCACCCATGAAGATCGTGAATGTGGTTTCCAAGTTCCCGGGCAGCTGTCATGATGCCTTTATCCTCTTCAACTCATGACTCGGCTGTAACTTTGAAGAGGGAAAGTGCAGTGAAGATTGACTCCTGGGTAAGCGTTGCATAGGCATCCTGAAACTTTGGAAGATGGGGAAACAGCTGTACATATATATATATGCTATTACTATATATATATATATATAAGCTGCTTTATTGGAGTTGTATTCATAGGGGATACTGGGTATCACATTGAAACTTTGGGGAGGGCAAACAACCTATACATTTCTATAAGCCATTATATATATATCAGATGTGCTACAATGAGATACACATTGCTACATGGGGTGTGAAAGAGCGCACCTTTGGGGTCCTCAAGAGTCATTTCCATTGTCTGGACCATTCTGGGGGGGGCATTGCAATATGCACCTGAAAAGGTTGGGGACATTGTTGCAGTCTGTTGCATGCTGCACAACATACAGTAGCCCTGGAACACGGAACCTAAATGCGAAATAGCTGCAGACTTGCCACCAGAACCTTGCATCCCTGCTGCTGCTCGACGTGATGTGTCAAAGGATAATCAGATATGACAAAAACTTATAGAGGACATTTCAACATGACTTTTCATTTCATGTAAGCATTTCTTGATATGATATGCTTACTTGTTGTTTCTTAATAAATGCTTTTCCGGTGAGAATACTTTTGATATTATTAATGGGGGGTGGGTGCCATCAGGCTGTTGCTGACCTTGGTTTTTGCTTCTGGTATGGCGGGGAGATAGGACTGATAATGGTAAGGAAACAATCCAATTTGGAACTGGGGGTGCGGATGGAGATATTATGCAGATACTATGTGTCCGGAAGGCCTGCTTAGTTGCTAAGTGCTGTCTCAGGCAATATTGAACAGATGCATGTGTTGCTGCGGCTGGAGCTTCAGACTGCCATAATGTTCTGGCTAAAGAGACACCAGTCTTTTTTAAAGATCTGGCATCTGTTTCTGATGTCTCCTTTGCCCCGAAGGTGGAGTGAATGGGGAAGGGTGTGTGGGTATTGGTTGACTGTTGTTGGGAGTTCTTTGCCACCGAGTATTTCTTGGGGAAAATTGTATGGTTGTATTGGATTGGTTAAAATGAATAAAAATGATCAGAACTATACATAAACATGGTTCAAGAAAAGGAGATGCAGAAAAAAAGGCAGAAAAGGAAAGCAGGCTACAGCAATTGGGGTGTATAAGACAAACCTTCATGAACATCCCAATCACATTAACAAAGGACAAGACAACCCAAGAGTACCCCTAAATCAGATCATAAACAGAAGTACAGCCTTTTCCTATATACCCCTCATATGCACGTGTAAAAAGAGACGTCCAGCTGGACGCGAGAAGGACAGGGGAAGTGCGCATGTGCAGTATGTGCAACTATGTTCCACTTGCATGCCAAAAGGGTCCCCTTCTCGCTGCTCATTCATGGGTGTGTAACAAAAGAGATACCCAACTGGGCATGGGCACGGAAAAAGGGCGCATGTGCTGTGAACAGTGTGCATGCATGTGTGAACATAGAACCTAAAATGGCTGCCGCAGGACTGGGCATGGGCATGAAGGAGAGGGGCCAGCAGCATCATATCCCGGGAGGAAAACAAACTTCCCCCAAGAAGACACTGAGCTGCTGGCCTCCCTCAATACTGCAAATGAGAAGCACCTCTTCCCCATGCCGGGGAAGAGTCCGAATTATCGCCTCAGGCTCAGGGTGTGGCAGAGACTCCACCACGCCTTTAATGAGGATGCAATCTTCACATGAGAGGTGAGTGTAGCAGTCAGTCATGCTTTTTTGGGGGGCGGTGCAGTGGTTTATATTTTTAGGGGTAGGGGTTTCTTTTATGGGGGGCATATGGGGCAGCAAATAGGATCTTGACCTTGCACCCTCCTGATAAGCTTCCTGTTGCTGGAAAGCCATGTTGACTACTGGATATGGGATAACAGTTTAATTTGAAATGCACTGGTGTAGAGTGCACATACAGATCTCAATACTCAGCATGGATTTACGGTCTGACAGGAAAGTTCAGAAAAAAGGGGACAGGACGGTTTCCGTGACCTCATCCACTGATGATGACTGGCCTAGGGCTGGCAGGGGTTGGGCTAGTCGGCATTTGCATGTGCCCTGCTTCCTTGAGTGGGTAAGACGTGTGTGGGAGATATCGCCAGGTAGGCAGCATAAGTTGGGGGTTATTGTATTCAGTCTAGTTTTTAATGTTTATACTGCTTTGTGTGGATGACATGTGCTTCTCTTTTTTTCTTTTGACAGAATCCAGCCCGGAGGAAGACAAAGATTACGTTGGGCCCCCCCCCACCCACAATCTCCCCCACCAGTCACACCTTCCCCTCTGTGCTGAATGCTCCACCACACCCACATCTCCCTGTGCGGAAGCCCTTCCCCTGATTTCCCTGCCCCCATTCCCACCCCATCTCCACACCCAGGGGTAATATGTTATTCCCCCCAATCCCAGAGGAAGGGGATCCAAGGGTTCAGCATGCAGTAGTACCCCCTTCTGGGTTTCAACCAGCTGTAGTGGCACAGGAGGAGGTCAAAAGCATCCTGGTAGACATCCAGGGGCGGTTAATGACCATGGGCAATATGCTCAACCAACTCATTGAGGACGTTGAGCATATTGCCCAGTGCTTACTGCTGCCCCCTCAGTGATCCTCTTCCTCCTGGATTGCCTGTTTTATTTTTTTTTATATCCCCCCCCCCAGTACATAGTTCAATAAATGTTTTCTACCTTTACAAATTGGTCCTGCCTATTTCTCATTTGGAAAGGGGGTGGATAATTGTGGTGTGTGGGAGCAATGCAGCTACTGGTATCTCCTTTCTCTCTTGTAAATGAAAAACACAACTGAACACCAGATCAACAAGGCAACCAAGATAAACCAAAATATACTTATAATATACAATATATACAATACAATATATCCCATATACATACAATATAGGACCAGACTATACATAACTGTTTACCATGCTGAACATACCCTGAAACAAAAAAAAAACCCCACAGCAAACTAATCAATAATAGCCAACAGTGGATGCATCGATGGCTGTATCTGGCCAGGAGGGAAGAACTGCCTGCGAGAAGAAGAGACTTGATAAAAAAGCAATGGGCATACTACGGTGAGGCCTCCAAAAGCTTGCATCTACTTACCAGGCACAGATATTCATCACTGGGCTTGTGCACAAATCAGGGTCCTACAATCTGCAGCTCCTGTCTTAGGTCACCAATCTCCCCCAGATGCTGGCGTATGGTGCCTTGATGCTGGAGTTGCTGGCTTATGCTGGCTAGCTCTTGCCTCACACCAGCTACCTCTTGCCTCATGCTGCATAGTTCCCCCAGGAGAGCGTCATGTGCCAGCTCCTGTCGTGTCATCACTTGGGCTGCAATATCTTCCAGGGGGTCTACATTTACTGCTATCTCTTGGGTGTGTGGTGCGTCCTCCCAGCTCAAAGACACACCAAAGAGTTCTCTGTTTGTAGTCACTGAAATAAAATAGGACAGTTGGGAGTAACTGATCTGTGACAGGGCCCTGGCACAACACTCATAGGCCCTAAGATTCCCATGGTAATGTTGGGGGAGGGGGGGGCTCCACTGAAAGCTCCACAGAGGCCTAACTCCCAAAAGAAGCCCAAGATAATGCTGGGTGGGTATATTCACCAGCAGAGATGAAGGGCATAACGGACAAGCCCCCAGAGGCAGGATCCTCACAGTCAGGGCTTGCAGAGGGCCACACTATAATGAGAAAGCAAGGGGGACAGTTAATGCAGTCAGACTCCCAGGTTCAACTCCCAAAAGAAGCCCAAGGTAATGCTGTGTGTGTATATTCCAGCAGAGGTGGAGGCGGTGGAAGCAGACACTGCAGTAAGAAAGGGATAGCTGTTAAATTGAGCACGCTCGCAATCCCTCCACCCAAATACACCAGGTACTTCTAGATATGTACTCACCAGCTTGCATCCCTGACTTTTCTGAGTCTATACTGCCAGACAAACCATTAAGTGATTCTGGCTGAAACGTGGATGCAGCCAACTGCTCCAGTGGGGTCAGCTCACTAGGACATGGAGGACCCCCTCCACCTCCCCACCCAGTTTTCTGCCATGATTTTTCGATCGTATTATTATTTTTTTTACAGCACATCGCTCATCATGCCACCAGTGCTTCAATTGTGGTATCGTGTGTACCTTCACCCCCACAGTGCTCACCTCTGCAGTTATTTGATCCCACATTGTAAATCACTCACATGTTAAATGTAACCCCAATTGTGATGTCATGTAACCACTTTGATTGTAGGATAAGGTGGTATACAAATCTGTCTAAATAAATAAATACATTTAGCCCTTTTCCCCAGAAATAAATGGCAGTAATTTGCAGACACACGGCAGTACAGCATGTCCTTTTCAACCTCAGAAAACCGTGATGAGCGGATATACTTTGTCTGCTGGCTGGCAGTCTGTTCATTCTCACTACCTGAGCCTGAATCATGTTCCATCTCTACAACTCAAACGACAGAAATAGGACGTACAAGACAATAGGCAATGAGACCCACAGCAAACGTGAAAAGAAAGAACTCCTTTGGAAGTTCCCTTTTTATACCCACCCCCAGTACACGCACAGCACTTTTGTGTCTTTTCCTCAGTTTACAGCTGCTTTGTGTGTATATTTATGCACCGCAATAAACGTGGTGTGAAGACATCTAGGCGCGACTGGGTATGCCAGCTTCTGAAATCATGCGCATGCCCAGCTAAGTACTTCTTGCGCTTTCTCTCTTTGCGCATGTGCTACTTTGTTTTTAACGCCAGCATTTTACGATTGTTTTTTCCTTTGCTCCAGGGTTTTACAAGTATCTCATTTGCATTCGCTCCGATTTACATGTCCTTCGTTTGCATAGCCTGTTTTTCTGCATTGAGCATTTATACTTGTGCATTATTGGTGCGCTACATAAACGCATAAAAAGTCAATACTGCACGCATTTAGCGCTGGTTTTCTGCATCGGCTTGTTAGTGCTTACAGTTAGCCCTTGGCAATAGCAGCACAAAACAAAGGCATACAAATGTGTTCTGATTCTAAGGTACTGAATAATAAAAGAATTCCTAAACAGATGAGAAGCTTTGCAACATTCTTGGAATGCTAACAAAACTATGTTACAAGTACCTCAGCAATCTCCTTGCCCATTCAGAGCTTGACGCCTAAAGGCAGCTGGAACTACATTAGTCTAGGGTACTTGCCTAGGTCAGGCTAGTGGGTTCAAATTTTCTAATCTTTCCCAGCCTGGGCTAGCCTGTTGTGGGTGATGGGTGATAGTGAGTTGCCATAATTTGTTGCAAGGATCTGGATTAAGTCCATAGAAGACAGGAAAAGCTAGTTTTGCAGTTTGATATTTAAAAACTTCATCTAATTTCACTTCTCTCCTTCAAGGCCTCCAATCCACTGTGGCAGTCAAGGGGCTCCAGCACAGTATCAACAGGGGGCCGTTTCCGGTGTCCATCTTGCCGCCATGAAGTGGTTCTGGATCGGCATGGGGTCTATGGACTGCAAAGGAACCTGTTGGTAGAGAACATCATTGACATATATAAGCAAGAATCATCCAGGTGAGAGAGAACATTATGTGTGTGACCACATGCTGCCGCAGGCTGGAACTGCTGGACTTTGGCTTTTGCATCTCTGATCTGTAATCTCTTAGTGGCATGTTTACTAAACTGCGGTAGCCATTAGCACAGGGTTTACGTGCATTAGGGCCATGTGGTAGCAAGGAGCGCGGGGCCCAAAGGCAAGCATGCTAAAAATCCCATGCTGCCAGCATAGCACATAAATAAGCAGGGTTAAATGAAGACTGGGCAGGTGCAGCTAATGCCAGCCTCCGACCAGGCGCTCGTTGCACTAGCCATGCTCCTGTGTGTCAACTGCACAGTTCAGACTCACAGTTTGGATGTGTTAGGAAATATGAAGGGCAGAAGTAGCACAAATACATAAGAATAATATTGGAGCAATTTGATATGACAGCTGAATACCAAGGTGCCTGCCTAAGCCACTGGTTCGGAGGGGCTGCATGGCTGTTAACCTCAGCATATGCAATAACTAGTTGTCAGAGGGCTGCTGGTGTTCTGTGCTGTGGAGGGGTCAGGACATATAGGGCCTCGGTGTTGCAGTCAGTAATTTATTTATTTAAAAGGATTTATATACCGCTTTATCCTGAAAACAAAGCGGTTTACATATCAAACAAATCAGAAAGTGCATGGGTGAGGGCATGCAGTTTGAATAGACAGTGTAAAAGATGATTGCGGGGTGAGCTATATACAATGAGATCTATGTACAGGAACTATATACATTGCAGGGAGGGGGAGGTGGGAGGCAGCATGGATAGGGGGCGAGGAGAGGGCCGTTGGTCAGGTCAGGTGATGTCCTTATAGTGGTCTGTGAAGAGAGTCGTTTTGAGCATCTTCCTGAAGTCCTTGAGGTCTGTAGTTGATCTCAGGTTGTTGGGGAGTGAGTTCCAGAGTACTGGCGTGGCCATGGATAATGCTCTTCTTGATGCATCCTGTCTCATAGTCAAAATTGGAGCCAGCAGAATATGGAGGTGTGGGGGGGGGGGAGGGGAGGAGCATGCAAATTAGGTGATGCACTAACTGGCAACATGATGGTGTGGCTGCACAAGAACCGTCATAAGAACATAAGATATGCCATACTGGGTCAGACCAAGGTCCATCAAGCCCAGTATCCTGTTTCCAACAGTGGCCAATGTAGATCATACGTACCTAGCAGTTTCACCAAAAGACACAGGTCTGACCTCTACCCTCCCTACATGGGGGAGGGTGCATGTAGCAGAGCATACATGCATCTGGGGGACCATGCCACTGCCATGAGCCATGTTCCTGTGGGCAGATGACCTCTCATCCTCTCCACGGGAGGATGTGGCTGAGGCCTACCAGCTGTGAGCAGTTGCATAATACTTCTGAATTTGGGTCTCCAGTGTTGAAGCTCACTGATTGGTGTTTTCTGCTTGGCTCACCCTTGTCCAGGGGGCAGAGGCAATCTATGGGCCTGGGGTGCTCTTTTGATCTTCCCTGGTTTGTCGGCCATTGATTCCATGGCAGCTGGAATGCTTAGCCTGGGGGATGTTTGGGATTTACCACCTCTATGTGGTGTTCTCCTAGGGAGCATGCCCCACCCCCCATGCTATAGAGGTCAGAACACATGGGAATTATCCTATATGGGGGTGCTTACTGAGCCTATGGCCCCCATGTGCAGGCTGTCCTGAGCAAGTGTGCTCATTGTGTTTAGTCTCCAGACTTTCCTGCCCCTTGCATCCCCCAGCATGGGGGGACACAATCCACAATGGCTATGCTGTTTTCCAAGTCATAATCAGAGGAGAGAATGAGCTGTGGAGCCTCCCCTCCTTCCCCCCTATCCCCCCACACACCAAAGGCTTTGTACTGTGTGCTGTGGAGGTGTCAGAACATAGGACCTGTGCTCTCTGTTGCAGTCAGTACTAGCCTCATAGCCAGAGTTGGAGCCAGAAGAGTACAGGGGGAGGGAGGAGTTACATGAAAATTAGGTGATGCACTTACTGCCAACATGACGGTATGGCAGCACAAGAGCTGTCTGATCCCAGCTTTCCCTGAATGGAGACAACACACTTGCAGGAGAAACCAAAATACCATTCTGGAGTGAAGTGTGAACCAAATCACAATTTATTTGTTCATCCACCCCTAGGGAAAACTGCAAGAAGCCACCCGACACAACCATGTTTCAGCACTGCCTTCATTAGGGGATTGGCCTATACAAAGGGCAAAAACATATTAAAAACTTATTAAAACTTAATACTTCAGACAAAAGTTTAAGAAACAGTAAAACATTAAATAAAGAAGGACACCATCCCTTGGTGTGATTATAGAGCATAATAGTAATTGATGATGCAAGTGAAGTGAAAGAAAAAACCTCAATTGGTACAACGATAATTAACGAACATGATAATAAAACATCCAATCATGTATTAGTGTGATGGGAACATGTTAGTAACTTCAACAAACATTTATAAGTGCTAGACATAAATTGGTGAAATTTGATGTTAAAGAGAACCTAGAAGAGAAACCTGAAAAGGAAGGAACACGTGGTCTGTACATTACCAATATGAACACGCTAACTGATTCTGTGTATGACTTTAGAGGTACCACTTTTTCACTGTATCTAAGGAGAAGGATATAAATAAAATATAAAACTGATTGTACCTTCATATACTATAAAAAAGGTATGGACCCTATTATTTGTAAGATCATGAAACTTATCTAGATCATAAAACTTTATCCAATTTTAGCATAGAGGATTCTAAAATTGCCATAATTTGTTGTGTAACCACCATAAAGATTATCTAAATCCTGCTATTAAAATAGTTGCACACATCAAATATCTATTAAAAAATAAGCTTTAAACCCTAAGCTTAACTCTTTCCTTTTAATTTACTATATGAGGCGTTTTCTCTCATTCTTAGAAACATATTCAATCATGGAGAAGTCAATAATACTGTGGAATACTGGCATGTAATCATGTATAAATTGTATATATTGGACCCCTCCCACACTCTTGCAATCAAATGTATACCCAGAACTGTGTGCCCCAACCAAATGTATATTGTATCCCAATTGATTCTCCTGTTTTATGTAAATCATTGCCTAATCGAAATGTAAATCTAAAATTCACTGTATTGTATGATACACTATGATTCTGTAAAGTAAACCGCTGCTGATCGTAGGAAGCAGCGGTATACAAATGTTTACTAAATAAATAAATAAATAAATAAATAATAAGTGAACTATCGAAGTACATACATTTTTCTTACCTAACGCTGAATCATACCATGTAGGATACAATCTCATATACATGTCCCCCATGTTGGACACTGTGGACACCCTACCGGATCCCATACAAGGCCCCCAGCATCTCCAGATGCCACATTTTCACCCTATCACCTATTGTTTGAGATGCAGCACATACTCTCTGCATGTGTTTGCTTTGCTGATTTGCATGCCACACCCTCTTATACTAAGCCCCTATGCTCTGAGTTGCGCAGATAGTTAAGCCCATTCCCAGTCATCCATCTGTATCCTGAACTGACCAGCTGATACTATTCCATACGCGTGCTTGAGGCACATTTCTTACTATCCGCAGTAGAACCAAAGTCCACATCCTGCCTAATATCGCACTTGTAGCTTTCTTTTTCCTGACACGCGTTGTGACCGCATGCACTAAGGCCACACATTCACTACTACCACACTAGTGATGCGGCTAGCGGGGTGGTAGTAGCATACCGTGGTCACACCCTCTGCATCTACTGCAGTCGCTATGCCCTGGCGCAGTAAAAACGCATGCGGTTCACGCATTAGCCCTGTGCTACTTGCAGCACTTTAATAAACATGCCCCTAAGTCTTCATGCATATAGTCAGGTAAAATGTACACAAGAACATAAGATATGCAATATTGGGTCAGACCAAGGTGCATCAAGCCCAATATCCTATTTCCAACAGTGGCCAATCTAGAGCACAAGTACCTGGCAGTTTCCCCAAAAGACGCAGGTTCCACAATGCTTGTATTGGGGCAAGCAATGGATATCCCGGGATCTTTTAATAATGGTTTATGGATCTTGTCCAAACCCAGCTACACTAACAGCTTTTATTACATCCTCTGGTAACGAATGCCAGAGTTTGATTACACGTTGAGTGGAAAAATATTTTCTCTTAATAGTCTTAAATAGGTTACACTGTAACACATGTCCCCTAGTCTTTCTATATTTTGATGGTGTAAACAATCAACCTACGTTTACCCATTCCACTCCATTCATCAATTTATAGACCTCTATCATATTTTATTTATTTATTTATTTAACAATTTTTCTATGACGCCTTACCATTTAATCAAGGCGGTTTACATTGTAACTCAAAACTATTACAGAGAACTTGCAGTGGAAAAACATAACTCAAACCATTACAAGGAACTCTCTATGGAGAACAAAGAGCCCTAACCTTGTTAGCATCTCTTCAAAGGTGTTTCTTTCTATTCCTTTTACCATTTTGGTGGCTCTTCTCTGTACCCTTTCTAATAACGCTATATCCTTTTTAAGATACGGAGACCAGAACTGCACACAATATTTGTTTTATTCTCCATTCCTTTCCTTATGATTCCTAGCATGCTATTTGCTTTCTTGGCTGCCACTGCACACTGGGCTGAGGGTTTCAACATGTTATCCATGATGGTGCCTAAATCTTTTTCCTGGGAGGTGGTTCCTAATGTGGAACCTTGCTTTGTGTAACCACGGTTTGGGTTGAATAATTTTGTGTCATCTGCAAATTTGATTACCTCACTCGTTATTTCTATTTCCAGGTCATTTACGAATATGTTAAAAAGCAGGGGACCCAGTACAGATCCCTGGGGTACTCCACTTTTCTCCATTGTGAAAATTGGCCATTTAGCCCTAGTCTCTGCTTTCTATCTTTTAACCAGTTCCTGATCCACAATAGTACACTGCCTCCTATCCCATGACTTTTTAATTTCGCAGTCTCTCATGAGGTACCTTGTCAAAGGCTTTCTGAAAATCCAGATGCACTATATCAACTGACCAATGTTCCCTCTAATTTTCTGTAAGCTGTGTGCGCATAAAATATCAGCTGTGTGCAGCTTTTGAAGGAAGGTTAAATTTTTGTGCGCCACATAACGACACTCGGAGTTCTATACTTTAAAATTTGACTACACGTCAGAATACAGTATGTACACCACATTGATTTTAATCAAATTAAATGAAAATAGACGATTACTAAATGAAGCGGGAAATTTGTAGTAATTACAATCATAACTTTTAAATTTTAAGACGTCTGTGTTGTTTTCTATCAGAACCAGAGACGTAATTTTTGTGCGCTCTTTTGTAAAGTATGTGCGCTTGCTCGGCGAGGTGTGTGCGTGCGCACACGCGCACAGCTTAGAGGGGACAGTGCAAATGACTCACCTTTGTCTACCTGTTTATTCACACTTTCAAAAAAACATAACAGATTAGTAAGACAAGACCCTCCTTGGCTAAAGCCATGTTGGCTGTCTCCCATTAAAACATGGCTATCTACATGTTGAGTAAATTTGTTCTTTATGGTGGTTTCTACCATTTTTCCTGGTACTGACGTCAGCCTCACCAGTCTGTAGTTTCCCGCATCACCCCTGGAACCCTTTTTAAAAATTGGCATTACATTGGCCATCTTCCAATCTTCAGGTATTACAGATGATTTTAATGATACTTCACAGATTACTAATAGCAGGTCTGCAATCTCATATTTCAGTTCCTTCAACACCCTTGGATGTATACCATCCAGTCCAGGTGATTTGCTATTCTTCAGTTTATCAAATAGTTGTAATACACCTTCCCATTGTAGCGATATTTCTTTCATTTCTTCTGCGGCATTATCTTTAAATACCTTTTCATTCATGGGTAACATCCCTAGATCTTCCTCAGTAAAGACTGAAGCAAAGAATTCTTTCAGTCTCTCCGCTATGACCTTGTTTCCTCTTAGTGCCCCTTTTACCCCTCTACCATCTAGTCCAACTTATTCTCTCACAGGTTTTTTGCTGTGAATGTACTTGAAAAAGTCTTTATTACGCATTTTTGCTTCCATAGCAAGCTTCTTCTCAAATTCTCTCTTTGCCTGCTTTATCAATGCTTTGCATCTAACTCGCCAGTGCTTATATTGTTTACAGTTTTCGTCATTTGGCTCCTTTGTCCATTTCCTGAAAGACGATTTTGGCAACAACAGCCTGTCTGACCTCACCTTTAAACCATGCTGGCAGTTTTTTGGACTTCCATCCACTTTTCTTAAAGCGTGGAATACAGCTGGTCTGGGCTTCCAAGATAGTATTTTAAAATAACACAGATGCTTGATGTAAATCTTTAACCTTTGCAACTGCTCCTTTTAGTTTTTTCTTAACTATTTTCCTCATTTAATCATAGTCTCCCTTTTGAAAGTTAAAAGGTAGCACTGTGGATTTCCTTACCATCCTTCCTCCATTTATTAAATCAAACATGATCATGCTATGATCAATATTGCCAAGTGGCCTCAACACTCTTATCTCTCGCACCAGATCTTGTGTTCCACTAAGGACTAGGTCCAAAATGGCTTCCTCTCTGGTCAGTTCATGAACCAGCTGCTCCAAGAAGCAGTCATTTTTTCATCTATAAACTTTATTTCCCTATCATGTCCTGCCATGACACTGACCCAGTCGATACCAGGGTAATTGAAATCACCCTTTATTATTACTGTGCTGTAACTTTTGTTAGTTTCCTTGATTTCTTTGAGCATTTCGTCATCCATTTGTTCATTCTGGCCAGGCAGTCAATAGTACACCCCAACTGCTATCGCCTTCCCCTTTTTACATGGAATTTCAGTCCTTAGGGATTCTACAGTGAATTTTGTTTCCTGAAAAACTTTAAGCCTTTGTGACTCAATGCCGTCTTTAACACAAGAGTGCAACCTCTCCGCCAATTTGATCTGCTCTATCATTACAATATAGTTTGTACCCAGGTATCACAGTGGCTTACTAGTTGTCCTCCTTCCACCATATCTGTGAAATACCAATCATATCTAACTTCTCATTTAGTGCTACATATTCTAACTCTCCCATCTTATTTAGTAGACTTCTAGCATTTTGCATACAATCATTTTAGAGGCTGTATTTTATTCATATTAATCTGGTTATCGGTATGCAGGGGTAATTTGGAATCTTTATGTTCTGTCTGCTCTGTACTTAAGGGCACTTGGGTTACTTTTGTCTTTATTGGAACCTCTCTGTTGATATGCCCTAACTTCAATCTTTTTCTAGTATCCTTCAAGGATACATTGTTCCGAACCATGCACTCTTGGGCGACTGTCAGTTTCTCCTATTTTCTAGTTGAAAAGCTACTCTATCTCCTTTTTAAAGGTTAATGCCAGCAGCCTGGTTCCATCCCAGTTAAGGTGGAGCCCATCCCTTCAGAAAAGCCCCTGCTCTCCCCAGAATGTTCCCCAGTTCCTAACAAATCCAAAACCCTCTTCCTTGCACCATCGTCTCATCCATGCATTGAGACTCCGGAGCTCTGGCTGCCTTTTGGGTCTTGCGTGTGGAATGGGAAGCATTTTGGAGAATGCTACCCTGGAAGTTCTGGATTTCATCTTCCTACCTAAAAGCCATAGAGGTAGCGTTAAGTGTACCCACACTAATGGGACAAGGTGCGGTTAACACACCCCCAAAGCACCCGCACTAACTGCAGAGTACCATCAACACCCACGCTATGCCCCTATCCTCAGGCAAAGGCTCTAACAGTGCAAGCAATTCTACTGTCTTACAGCTGTATATGCTCACTAGAACTTGGAGGTCCTCAGATTGTAATTATTATATTATATACCCACTTGCATTCTGAGGTCCTTGTACTGTATTTATTGCACAACATATGTAGTAGAACTTTGAGATCCTCACCAAACAGTAGATAGAGACTCCATCTCTTTCACTAGAAAGAGTGACAACTACTAGCCACTGGGTGTTTAGTTGATTTGTCACTGTGCTTTGGAACATCTTACCATTAGAAAGTCTTTAGAAATAAACAGGTGTTTCACAAGAAGATGAAGTCCTAGGTGTAAAAACAGGTGTTTGGTTGAGCTACTTCTTTTGACCTTCAGCTCTTTCCACAAGGTGTATGTGGCTGCCACTGGAAACTTTCTCAGGACTTTCTTGACTGAATCTGAAAGTCAGGGCCATGGGTCCTATGAATGTTGCTTGTGATTTAGATCAGGGATCACCTTAAGGGTCTTTAGTTGGGATGAGAAATAATCAATTATTATGCATTAGGCTTTGGGTTTCTTATGCCTTTTTAATTGTTATTCTGTAATATTTTATTTTATCTGAAATTTTAATCTGCATAAAAAGTTCTGGTACTTAGTGCCAATCAGAGAATGGACTGAGTAGCATGTAACGGGCCAGTGTGCCACTTGGAGGCTTTATTTACTCTCTAGTAATCACATAGTTTTGGTTCTGAGGGATGAGCTAAGTGAGTCTTTGTTTTCTTCCACTGCATTTAGGGACCCGAGGTTGTGATTTCCTATGTTAAGCAGGGCTGCAATTTAATGGGATGGGAACCTAAAGCAGGTGACATAGACTCACCTGTCACTCACAAACAATGGGATTGGGGGAGAGCTGTAAAGAAGAGAACAAGAAATGGGTGACAAGGGAATTGGATCGAGGGAGAGCCCTAGATGTGGTGTATTTAGATTTCAGTAAAACCTTCGACACCGTTCTGCATGGGCGACTTATAAACAAACTGAGCACCCTAGGGCTGAACCTAAAGTTACTGATTGGGTTAGAAATTGGTTGAGTGGGAGGCGACAAAGGGTACAGGCAAATGGAGCTCACTCTGAGGAGATGGAGGTTACCAGTGGTGTGCCGCAGGGATCTGTCTTTGGTCTGATTCTTTTTAACATCTTTGTTAATGATCTTGTGGAAGGGCTGTTAGGTAAGGTTTGCTTGTTTTTGGATGATACCAAAATCTGCCATAGAATAGACACCCAGGAAAGTGAAGATAACATGAGAGGGATCTAGCTAAGTTTGGTCTAGAATCTGGCAGCTGAGATTCAATGTTAAAAAAATGCAAGGCCATGCATTTGGGCTGCAGCAATCTAAGGGAGCGATACAGTATAGGGGGTGCAGTACTTCTACCCACAAAAGAAGAGCGGGACCTAGGTGTGATTGTGTTTGATGATCTTAAAGTAGCTAATCAGGTAGAAAAGGCAACAGCAAAAGCTAGAAGGATACTTGGGTGCATAGGGAGAGGAATGGCCAGCAGAAGAAAGGAGATGATAGTGCCTCTGTATAAGTGCCTCATTTGGAATATTGTGTGCAATTCTGGAGACTGCATCTTCAAAAGGATATAAACAGGTTGGAGTCAGTGCAGAGGGTGGCTACTAAAATGGTTAGTGGTCTTCGTTATAGAGCATATGAGGACAGACTTAAGAATTTTAATATGTATACATAGAGGAAAGATGGAATAGAAGTGATATGATTGAGACGTTTAAATACCTCTGTGACATAAATGCATAGGAGTAGAGTCTCTTTCGATTGAAAGCAAGTTCTGCTATGAGGGGACACAGGATGCAGGTGAAAGGGGATAGACTCAGGAGTGATATGCGGAAATATTTCTTTAAGGAAAGAGTGGTAAATGTGTGGAACAGTCTCCCAGTGGAGGTGGTGAACACAAGGACAGTATCTGAATTAAAAAAATCATGGGACAAACACAGAGGATCTCTAAAGGAAAAAAAGGGACTATTGTAGTGGTTGATATGGAAGGGCAGACTAGATAAGCCATGTGATCTTTTTCTGCCATCATGTTTCTATGTTTCTATATCTGGAGCTGTGAAAGGCTTACGCTTTTACTTCTTTAGATTCTGAATTAATTAATAAAAAAAAGAAAAAACTGTTTGGGCCAACTGTTAGGTTTAAGAGTTTTTGGTTTGCTTGTCCAGCATTTATTTATTTACCTACTTCTCCCCAGATACTGCACACAGATGAAATCTCCTCCCTCTCCCCATCCATCCAGCAGGGCCCTTTCAGGGATTAGCTGTATGCTTCTTTTGTCATCTTTACTATCACCTGTTCCATCACACACCCTGGTATGGTATGTATGGTTAGTATAGTCGTTGTCATCAGAGCTCTGGGATTCTGCTTCTCACAGTACATGGTGTGCAGGAACAGCTGCTGCTGTCCTCTCCCAGGCAGCGTGCTCGTTATTTCTGGCTCGCGGTTCAGAAATAGCACCGTCCTTCCACTTGTTTCCTTGTGCTCTCATTTTCTTTATCACAACAGGATGACAGGGTTATGCTTTCACGGAAAAGGTATGGGGGCAGACAGGGTAGATGGTGACAGGGATGCTTGGAAGAGCTGCAGTGGTTTAAATAGAAGACTTTGGTAATCTTTGGGGTGCTGGAGTAGAAGGATGAATAGAATGGCCAGCTATTCCTGGACAGTCGTCATAAACAGAGAAAGTGCCAGACAGGATTCATGGAGTCAGCCCAAAGTTATAAGAAAACACAGTTCGCTTAGACTTTAGGGAGTGATTTTATAAGAGGATGCTAGGTAAAAATGAAACAAGCAGCCTATTTAGAGACCTCTGTGTTTTCATAAGACAGGCACCCAGAACTAGTCCTAAGTTCTCATGCACCATTTTGCACCTGTTCTGAAAAGGTGTAAATTTGTGCATATACTCTACTTGTGCACCTAGCCACATGGGTGGGGAGGGGATATTCAACGACTCTAACATGGTTGGTGCCCCCAAAATGCCTGGTTTGAGCCACTATATGGCCCAACACTAGCCGGCTAGCCTCCGAGTGTTCCGGGGTGGCACCCGAGGATAACCAGGAAGCGGCAATATTCCATTTCTAGCTGGCTATCTTGGCTGAATATTGCCAGTTAGCTAAATCACTGTCCGACCAACTCAGATGATCAGTGCCAGAGGCCAGAGGTGATCCCAGCATTGAATATCTGGTTTCAATTTAAAGCGGAGATGACCACTGCCACTGAATATCCTACCTAGATTTTCTAAAATATGCCTGCACATTTGAAGTCTGCCACTGCTCTGCCCAAAGTAGGTCCCTGGGAATGCCTACACAAGCTATGCACATTTATGAGTTCATCTGCAGCCATGCAATTCTGTCAGAGCCCTTTTCCACATGTAAAACAGGCTTTACACCCAGAAAAACCCTTCTACTGTTACCTGTTTTTACTTTTCGTGTTTATATATCTAGATATTCAATTACCTCAGTGGTATGCCTGGGGGCAGCAATTTTCATACTGCCTGCATAGCTGTGAAGTCTGTGGGTATCCAGTACTTGCAGATGTTACAGCTACGTGAACACTTTGAAAATTGCACTCATGGGGTAATTTTGTATGTAGGGCACCTCTCATGAGCAGTTTCGAGTACCCCGGAGGTCCTACATAAGAGGAAGAAACTAGTGTGGCTAGCATTTTAAGACAGGTGAGGAGAACAGCTAAGCAGTATCAGCATGTGACTTAAAGTGTTCTGATGGATAGGGGGAGTTGGAAGGAAAGAAAGGACAAAAATAGATGAAAGAAGTCTGCTGTGGGTGTATTTAAATAAAACACCCTTATTGGTAGTCCCCACAGTTCAAAAAGAGCAAAAAAGATAAATCAATTGTAGTCAATTGCTCAATGCAAAAAATTATGGAGTTTCTGAGTCCTTGGGCTTCGAGCTCTCCTCTGGTGTCTTTCTCCTCTTCTTCTTCCATAGGGGTCCAGAGTGGGGTACGTACTCTCAGTTCTGTTTTGCAATATAGATGTAAAAAAAAACACCACTCCAAGGCTTGGTACCTTAAAAAGTCATCACCAGCATAAAGTGCATTGGAGATTCAGACAAAATCCAAGTCCTTCTGAACCTTGAAATACATCAGAAAATGGCTTCTAGGTAGAGATACAGGTTGGGGAATATTGATTCTCCATTCCAAAAATGGCAAATATTAAAGTAATTTAGAAAACTAACAAAAAAGTATACCGGTCATCTGGAAGGTAAGGATGCCCTTGGGAGACAGGTCCCTTCTGCTGCAGTGCTGGGTCTTCACAGATGTGACGATGAGATACACCTGGGATACAGGGTCCCATTCACTACTCTGAGCTTCTTTCTACTTTCTTCCAGGCAGCTGAAGTCCCAGGCATTTGTGGGTTCCTCTGTTACTGGAACAGTGGCTGATCTTTCCAGCCTAGATCCTCTTGTTTCTTGGTCCCTTCTCTCTCTCTTTCTTTCTCATGTATAAACTCGTAGCTTGTTTAAGCCTTACTGGATTAGGGGATAACAATAGTCCTAGCTGGTTACCTAACCACCATCAAGGACACTGCACTCTAGGCTGGGCCCGAGCCTCCTTTGGGCTTCTGTAGCCTCTCCTGCTTCCCAGGACTCCTCTGAAAAAGAAGAAAAAAAATATCCAGTCCCTTGGTGCAGGGCTACTTATTCTTCCTTCCAAAATCATAAAGGGAGATAACGTCCTCTCAAAGGTTGGCAGAATGGCCCAATGTCCATGACTTTCAGAAAGATTGCAAATCTCATTCATTAGAAGCATGTCACACTCATTTGTAAGCTCTCTCATTCTCTTACTATGTGAGATCCCCTTCTCTCACTCATCAGAACCTCAGTACACTAATCCTGATCACTGTTTTTGTAAGAGTTAAATATAATCAATGGACCCCAGAGAATATAGATGTCAGTCTACAAAAATTATCAAAATCCTCTGTACTTCCTTTGTCCTCTGTAGATAACCATCATTTATCTTAAATGTGTAAATTTTCATCCATCTGCTCCCACTCTGACGCTGACAGCATTTCACAAGAGCTGTGTCAGGGTGTGCTCTAACAGGACGTCGATCCTCATAACTCTATCAGACATTGGGTGCATAATGGCCTCCCGGTATAGTAGGGAGGATTTAAGAAAGTGAAGGCACTTCAACATCATTTTATCAATAGAAATTGAAAAATAATTTATAAAGAATTTAAAAAAAGAATATGAAAATACAGGACAGTGGAAGGTTTTTCTGACATATGATGGTATAAATTTTGAGGCCCGAATAGTGACTGGTATATATGCTGAGGTCGTTTTCCCTTCCCTGATCGCTATCCACCTCTGTGGATGTATGGTTGATTATCTACAGAGTAAATGTGTGGATGTATGGTTATTTATTTTCAGAGTGAAAATGACGTACAGAGGATTTTGATATTTTTTCTAAGAGGAGAAACGCCAGATTGCTCCACCAGCAGGAAGCACACCTTCCTATGGACTTTGCCCTCAGCCCCCAGCCTCCAGCCTCTTCCCTTTTCCCTTTTCCGTGCAACTACACATGTACCATGTAACTGATGTGCATAGTTTTAGCTACTGAGGGGAGACAATTTTGAACTCAGAGGATTTACCCAGACAATTGCTTTATTACTTGGGCAACTGCCTTTGTAAATAGAATTATTACAAAGTAATATGACACTTACTGTTTTTTAGATTTATACCACAGATGTACCACTTGACAAATCTCACTCTTTGGGATGGCCCACCCTTGGCATCTCTGGACTTTGCAAAAAGAAAAGGTCAGATTAACAGCAGGGACTCCGGAATGTTCCTCTCTGTATTCTTAGAGGGTGTATTAAGGTGATCCTAACATTGCCATCATACGGAGGTTCACGCTGTTGCATGGCTTATGTCTTTTATTTGAAAGAAAGTTTTTTACGAAAAGGTTTGCTCCCTCACTCGATATCCCCCTGAGGAAGGCCAGTGGCCAAAACGTGTAGGGGACATTAAAAAGGGTTTGCAAAACCTGAAAATTCTGCCAGTCTCGGTATCTGTTCTTCTGTTCTCACGTATTCTACAGATACTCTTGTTGCTTCTTTTTGGTCTTGTCTTAAGGTGATCCTGCTACATAAAAACATAAGATCATAAGATATGCCATACTAGGTCAGACCAAGGTCCATCAAGTCCAGTATTCTGTTTCCAACAGGGGCCAATCTAGGTCAAAAGTACCTAGCAGTTTCCCCAAAAGACCAGGTTCCACAATGCATGTATTGGGGCAAGCAGTGGATTTCACAGGTCCCCTTAAATAATGCTTTATGGACCTTTCCTCCAGGAACTTGTCCAGACCTTTTTTAAACCCGGCTACACTAACAGCTTTTACTACATCCTCCGGGAACGAATTCCAGAGTTTGATTACACACTGAGTGAAAAAATGTTTTCTTTTATTAGTCTTAAATAGGTCATACTGTAGCTTCATTGCATGTCCCCTAGTCTTTCTATATATATTTTTTTATTTAAAGGCTTTTATACAAGTGCAAAAGAAAAAATTCTGTACAAACCGCACATGAAATACTTGTACATATATCAACACAAAGTCTTCAACCAGAACAATTGCTACATCAAAGCCTTATAATTTTTATCTTTATTCACAAAACCTCGTTATCACCCATTTTCTCCCTTGCAGCCCCTTCCCTCTCCTCTCATCCCCTCACCTCCCCACTACCCTCTACCCCCTCCCCCTCCCTCTCCCCTCCCCTTCCCTTCCCCTCATCCCCTCCCATCCCTTCCCCTCCCCACCACACCCTCCCTCACCTATCCACCATTTACTACCAATGCTATATATTAAGGGGTATCCTAGCAGTCTAACAATACTAAGAAAAGGGGGGGATACCAAACCCGCACATCAAGAACGGCTCCCATAATCGATCTATGTTTACCCGTTCCATTCCATTCATTAATTTATAGACCTCTATCATATCTCCCCTCAGCCATCTCTTTTCCAGGTTGAAGAGCCCTAATCTTTTTAGCCTCTCCTCATAGGGTTATACTTCCATCCCCTTTACCATTTTGGTGGCTCTTCTCTGTGCCTTTTCTAATAATGCTATATCCTTTTTAAGATATGGCAACCAGAATTGCACAAATATTCAAGGTGCGGTCGCACTATGGAACGATACAGAGGCATTATAATATCCTTTGCTTTATTCTCCATTCCTTTCCTTATGATTCCTAGCATTCTATTTGCTTTCTTGGCTGCCACTGCACACTGGGTGGAAGGTTTCAACATGTTATCCACGATGATGCTTAAATCATTCCTAATGGTTCCTAATGTGCAACCTTGAATAGTGTAACCATAGTTTGGGTTGCTCTTTCCTAGGTTCATAACTTTGCACTTTTCCATATTAAATTTCATTTGCCATTTGGATGCCCAGTCTTTCAATTTATCAAGGTGCTCTTGCAATTTTTCACAATCCTCATGGGTTTTAACAACTTTGAATAATTTTGTGTCATCTGCAATTTTGATTACCTCACTCGTTATTCCATTTTCTAGGTCATTTACGAATATGTTAAATAGCAGTGGACCCAACACAGATCCCTTTTTCTCCATTGTAAAAATTGGCCATTTAGCCCTACTCTCTGCTTCCTATCTTTTAACCAGTTCCTGATCCACAATAGTGCACTGCCTCCTATCCCATGACTTTTTCATTTCACAAAGAGTCTCTCATGGGGGACCTTGTCAAAGGCTTTCTAAAAATCCAGATACAATATATCAAACGACTCACCTTTGTCTATCTGTTTATTCATAACTTCATAAAAACATTACAGATTAGTAAGACAAGACCTTCCTTGGCTAAAGTCATGTTGGCTGTCTCCCATTAAGCCATGTCTATCTACATGTTCAGTAATTTTGTTCTTTATAATGGTTTCTACCATTTTTCCCAGTATTGACATCAGGCTCACCGGTCTATAGTTTCCCGGATCACCCCTGAAACCCTTTTTAAAAATTGGCATTACATTGGCCATCCTCCATTCTTCAGGTATTACAGATGATTTTAATGATAGCTCACAGATTATTAATAGTAGGTCTGCAATCTCATATTTTAGTTCATTCAACACACTTGGATATATACCATCTGGTCCAGGTGATTTGCAGCTCTTCAGTTTATCAAATAGTTGTAATAATTCTTCCCGGTGTATCAATACTTCTTTCAATTCCTCTATGCCATCGCCTTTAAATACCATTTCACTCATGGGTAAAATCCCCAGATCTTTCTCATTAAAGACCAAAGCAAAAAATTCATTCAGTCTCTCTGCTATGGCCTTGTGCCCCTTTTACCCCTTTATCATCTAATGGTCCAACTGACTCTCTCACAGTTTTTTGCTATGAATGTACTTGAAAAAGTCTTTATTACGCATTTTTGCTTCCACAGCAAGCTTCTTCTCAAATTCTCTCTTTGCCTGTCTTATCAATGCCTTGCATCTAACTTGGCAGTGCTTATGTTGTTTCTAGTTTTCGTCATTTGGCTTTTTTTTTCCATTTCCTGAAAGATGCTTTTTGTAACAACAGCCTCTCTGACCTCACCTTTAAACCTGTTGAAATGGACTGATATTGTACCATAAATATGTAAATAGTTACCCTGGTTATCCAAGTTGAATCACCTGTTATTTGTAAATACGGTGTAGATCTCTGCCCGTATAAACTCGTTTGTTTCATGTAAACCCCACTGATATCGAATATCGCAGTATAAAAGAGACTGTAAATAAATAAATAAATAAACCATGCTGGCAGTTTTTTGGACTTCCTCCTACTTTTCTTAAAGCGTGGAATACAGCTGGTCTGGGCTTCCAAGATAGTATTTTTAAACAACACACATGCTTGATGTAAATCTTTAACCTTTGCAATTGCTCTTTTTAGTTTTTTCTTAACTATTTTCCTCATTTTATCATAGTCTCCCTTTTGAAAGTTAAAAGATAGTACTGTGGATTTCTTTGCTGTCCTTCCTTCATTTATTAAATCAAACACAATCATGCTATGATCACTATTGCCAAGTGGCCCCAACACCCTTATCTCTTGCACCAGATTTTATGTTCCACTAAGGACTAGGTCCAAAATGGCTTCCCCTCTGGTCGGTTCATGAACCAGCTGCTCCAAGAAGCAGTCTATTATTTCATCTAGAAACTTTTTCTCCCTAGCATGTCCTACCATGACACTGACCCAGTCGATAACGGGGTAATTGAAATCACTTATTATTACTGTGCTGTAACGTTTGTTAGCTTCACTGATTTCTTTGAGCATTTCATCATCCATTTGTTCATTCTGGCCAGGCGTTCAATAGTACACCCCCACTGTTATCGCCGTCCCCTTCAACTTTTTACATGGAATTCCAATCTATAGAGATTCTACAGTGAATTTTGTTTCCTGCAAAACTTTAATTCTTTGTCTCAATGCCCTCTCTAACATAGAGTGCAACCTCTCCACCAATTTGATCTACTCTATCATTGGGATATAATTTGTGCCCAGGTATTACAGTATCCCACTGATTGTCCTTCTTCTACCATGTCTCTGAGATACCAATCATATCTAACCTCTCATTTAGTGCTATATAGTCTAACTCTCTCATCTTATTTTTTAGACTTCTAGTATTTGCATACAAGTATTTTAGAGGCTGTATTTTATTCATATTAGTCTGGTTATCGGTAGGCAGGGGTAATTTGTAATCTTTAAGCTCTGTCTGCTCTGTACTTAAGGGCATTTGGGTTACTTTTGTCTTTATTGGAACCTCTCTGTTGATATGCCCTAACTTCATTCTGTTGCTAGTATCCTTCAAGGATACATTGTTCCGAACCGTGCAATCTTGGGTGACTGTTGGCTTTCCCCTATTATCTAGTTTAAAAGCTGCTCTGTCTCCTTTTTAAATGTTAATGCCAACAGTCTGGTTCCATCCCAGTTAAGGTGGAGCCCATCCCTTTGGAAAAGCCCCTCCTTTCCAAAGAATGTTCCTCAGTTCCTAACAAATGCAAAACCCTCTTCCTTGCATCATCGTCTCATCCACGCATTGAGACTTCGGATGTCTGCCTGCCTTTTGAGTCCTACATGTGGAACAGGAAGCATTTTGGAGAATGCTATCCTGGAAGTTTTGGATTTCAAATTTCTACCTAAAAGCCTAAATTTGGCCTCCAGAACTCCCTACCACACTTTCCTGTGTCATTGGTACTGACATGTACCAAGAAAGCAGACTCCTGCTGAGCACTATCTAAGACTTTGTCTAGGTGGTGTGTGAGGTCTCCTGCCTTTGCATTAGGCAGGCATGTTACCAGGTGATCCTCACGTCCACCAGCTACCCAGCTATCTACATGCCTAATGATCAAATCATCAATTATAATGGCTGTCCTAACCCTTCCCTTGTAGGCACATGGCCCTGGAGAAACCTCCTCGGTGTACATCACCTGGAGGACAGATCCTAGCTACAAGATCACTTCCTGCCACACCAGGATGATGCTCTCCTGTCATGTGACCTCTTTCCTCTATGGCAACAGGGATGCTGCCAGACTGGAGGTGGGACTTCAGTACTATATCCCTGTAGGTCTCATCTATGTACCTCTCTGTCTTCCTTATGTCCTCCAAGTCTGCTACTCTAGCCTCCAGAGATCAGACTCATTCCCTGAGAGCAAAGACCTCCTTGCACCTAGTGCACACGTAAGACCCTTCACCAACTGGGAGAAAATCATACATGTGACACTCAATACAAAAGACTGGAAAGGCCCCATCTCTTTATCTTCATCTTCATCTTTATTGAAGCATTTTATATACTGCCCAGGCTATAGCATCAGAGCGGTGTACATATAATGTGGCTGCAGAGAGAGGTAAAGGATTAAAGAAATGCCATCAATCAAATAGAAAAGCAGCAGAACAGGCTGAAAAGACTGCTATCTGTGTCTTAGTTTTAAGATTGTGTTTACGTATTTAAGTTGTTTACTCACTTAGGTTTGCTGGGGATCCTTATACTAATAAAACTATACCTAATCAGGGTCATTCCGAGGCACGAATAGCAGGGATGGACATCCCATTGTGTCCCCTTCCGACCCGACTAACTTTCCTGCAGTTGTATGGAGCATTTAGACGAGGACGGGAAAGGGGCAGGGAGGGGCGGCATTAGGGCAGGCAGTAGGCAGTTGGTGGTCCTGGACATACAGGACCAATTCCAATGTCGGCCCTGTAGTCCAGGGCTTGCGGCCCGAACGGGGAAATTATTTTACCTCTGAGATGGAATGAATTCCCCTAGTTTATTTATTTATTTATTTAGCTGTATTTATATCCCACTTTTCACTGGGTCAAAGCGGTCAGTTGGGGGATACATTTAACACGAGGGGATATGAGACACATACGATAATACTTACAGGGAACATGGGCAATGGAGGGTTAAGTGGCTTGCCCAAGACCACAAGGAGTGCCTATAGGACTAGAAATCCCAGTCCCTCCGGCCTGAGATTGCTGTCCCCAGGTGGGACTTGAACCCCCGGCCCTCCGGCCTGAAGTACCTTGTCCTAACCACTAGACCACTCCTCCCTCCTAGTTGAGTGGATTGGGCAGGCCTGGGACCCAAAAGAGGTGACAGGGGGCAGAGGAACTTCCCTGCAGCCCAACCCTGGCCTTGGGAGGTCAGATCAGGGGTCAGGCTGCGGGGAATGTACTTTTTGGTCTGGCGGCTGGGGATCGCAGCTTTTGAATGGAGCCGCATTGCCATGACAACTGGACACCATGGCACCGCGGCTTCATTCAAAAGCCCTGACTGAGTTATCCAGGCAAGGCTTGTACATGCAGGCCAAGCTGAATTGGGATCCCAGCCTGCACGTACTGGCCTGGATGCGATTCTGATCCCATAGGGCTAGACGTGCCCCACGGGATCAAAATCCCAGCTAACTCTTTGCATCCAATTCTAACCGGGTGCACAGAGGGCCAGGACATCCAGGACTGAATCGGCCCCAATACGTTTAATGGTCTTTGTTCACGTCAAGATTAATTAATCTCAAGTCCTTAATGTTTGCCTGATGAGTATAAACAGATGCACCTGAGAGTGAATATGGCACCTCCTTCCCTTTAAGAGGTTTAAGCACATATAAATCTACAATTATCCCAGAGGTGGGTGGGAATTGGGGAGGGAGGGAGGGAAAGAAGATTTATTAAAAGCTGGCAGCTACACAGTACCCTGTCCTATGCTTCTAAGATAGTCTGTGACAAGTTTCCTGGGTGATTCACATAGGCCTTGCTTTGATAGAGGGAGTCTTTCAAAATGCCCCTTTGATCTGTCACTTGGCTTTAACACCTATTTAAAACAATTTCACAGGTCTCTTGCCCCCTATCTAGAAGGCCTTTTTGTAAAGGTCTCTAGAAACAATTTATTGCTCAAAGAATACCGGCTTTGATTTCCTTTTATGTAACATGTAACAACTTGCATAAGTACAAAGTTTGGGGGTAAGTTTGACCCACGGACTTTATACTAATTTTTGAAACTGAAAATACCCAAGTACTTTCACCTTGAAAATTACCCCTCCAAAAGTACCCATGCACATTTACATCTCTTAACATGTGCACATATTTTTGTCAAGGAAATCTGCACAGATATTTTAGAAAATGCAGGGGTAGCTATATACTTGCAAATAGGACAGTACCAAGCTTGAAAATGTACCCTGTGTGACTCGCGCACTGGTGCCCTAGACCCAATCCAGCTGTGCAGAGGAACTTGCTCTTATAGGGATTCCTATACTTACCTGCTCACACAGCCTTTGGTACAGTCTAGCTTGCCAACCATGCCCCTCTAGAAATGCCTCTTTACACTATGTGTAATACTATGCATATAGAGGCCCTTTCAGATTCATCTGGGGTGGACAATTTTTTAATGCCCATTTCCACAAGTAAGGCACTCAATGGCTTTAAAACTCCCTTCTTGTGAATTCTTTTATAACTTGTGAATTTTCCACTAAGTAGATTTTGCTGGATTTTCAAAGCAAAAGTACCCATGCAACTTTTGCTTAGAAAACTACCCCTGCTATTTGCAGCAGATAGCATTTATCCCTGCTATTTTCTGCACGTAAGTTTTCTCCATCTAACCCTGTCCTCTGGATTGCCTTCTCAAACAACAGGTAAAGTTACACACCTACAGGCTGCATACATTTAATCTATTTTTTGCATATAGGGCAGGCAATTTGATAAAAGTCCATTTCCTTAGAGAAAGGACTTCTTTACCTGTCAAAATAGTTTTCATCATTATCCTCTTAATGCACCTGTCACAAGCCTTTATTCAGTGGAAAAAAAGCTCTAGAAATAGGGTTCTTGTTGGTCCAGATATAGTTAAGAGAGTAACACTGAATTTCGGCACTCTCTCATCAACCTTTGTCCACACACCTCACCACTCCTTAAGGTAAGCAGATAAATGTGTTGGTATCCTGGAAATTTTAAACAATAAGATTTATCTGGTTAACTCCTGAAGCTAACTGGTTAAATCATTTGAATATTGACCTCTGAGGGCTTCATGTACTAACCCATGAAAATGTTTGCTGTTAGCATCTGTTTTTGAGAAATGTAGCTACAGAATGCAAGATGAGCTCTTCCTGGCTCGTTTGCTCTCTGTAACTATATTTTGCAAGACGTTTTTGCATTTTCCCACTGCCAGGAACTTTACATATTCCTGGCAGCAGCAACATGTCTGGACAACCAATGGCCTTACAAACCCCCCTCCCCAGTCTCAATGTGAGGGGAATTTTAGAAAGGACGTCCAAGTGCAATCTGGAACATCTGGAGTGGAGGAGTGGCCTAGTGGTTGGGGCAAGGTACTTCAGGCCGGAAGGTTGGGGGTTCAAATCCCACTAGAGGACAGCAACCTTGGGCCGGAAGGACTGGGGTTTCTAGTCCCATAGTTGCTCCTTGTGGTCTTGGGCAAGCCACTTAACCCTCCATAGCCCATGTTCCCTGTAAAATAGTTATCTCCAAGTTATAATGCCCTGTTCAATGTAATTTCAGTTCGTTCAATGTAAACTGCACTGATGCAGAATAGCGCAGTATATAAGAGGATGTAAATAAATAAATCTAAGTCAGCACATCTGAAAAAAAGCAAGCACATCTAGGTGCAGACATGATTTCACAAACATGGACATGCCTGATATAAATGTCTGCAAGGGAATTTACGTAGACATCCCCAGAACTGTATTCCAGAACCTGGATGTCTAGGAATAGCCTAATGGTTAGAGTAGTGGGCTAGGACCAGGGAAGGCAGGGCTCAAATCCCACTGCTGCTGTGATTGAAATTGTGCTGAGTACTGGGGATGAGGGAGTGCTTTCTCCTGTATACCCTCTGGATGTGTTTCGGCCAAAACGAGCACTTTTCAGGAACGTGGAGCAGGTCTAAACTTGGACACAATGATTGATGTTTCTGAGATCAGATAGGGTCATCAAGGTACCTGGAAATGCCCTGGCCATACCTCCATCATGCCCCATTCAGACTTGGATGTCCTCACGCTGGGGATGTCCACAGACCCAGCTTCTAAAATGGCTCTGGAGATGTCTCTATGCCTGTTTTTTGAATGTCCAAAGCATGAATAAGGCTTCCAAAATTACCCCCTTAATAGATTATAAGGCTCTCTGGATTCCTCCTCAGGTGGGACCTCAAGCCCCTGGTGATCTAGGCCACTCCTCCAACACCAATGTGGGAATAAATGAAAAAGACTACTCCCAGAAACACTATTCCAGGACTCATCCTTAAAACAATAAAAACTGAAGGCCAGCCCTTCTCCATACTCAACTCATCCAAGAGGCCTGGGGGCAGGAGTGATCCCAACTTGCTTCTACCCTAGTGGCTCCCCCAAGTCAAAATGACTGATTCTGACCCTTAATGGTAGTCTTGCTGTACTAATGCTAGTGGTCAGGCTGCCAAATGAGGGAGTGTGCCCATATAAAATACAGGTGTACTCCAGCTCCAGTCAAACTATGCCCCTGGGAATGCCTTTGTGCGGTCTGCATAAAAGAAGGCATTTTTTTACCTACTTTTCACTTAGATAATCCTGCATGCAATTTGATAAGAGCCTCTTTTTATGCATATAAAACATGCATTATAAAATTTCCCCCTTATCTTCAGTTGAACTTATAACCTTAATTTTCAACTGAAAAATCCTCTATAGTTAGGCTCCTAAAAGTTAGGAACCTAAATTTAGGCATGCTAATCATTTGTCTATATTTAGGAATTAAGTTAGGTACGTGGAGGGCAATTTTATAACAGGTCACCTAGGTTGGGAAGCCACGTAGGAGCCTATTTATAGCCTATTCTAAAAGAAAATGGCAGCTATGTGTCTTTATAAAATACTAGGGGTAGGCTAGAAGAAATCATGGATAGATTGAAGCTGTGGATGTTTACGTCTTCTCGGGAGCAGGTGTAAGTGATTAACATAAAATACAGATGTACGTGTGGATTTTATAAAATATGTACATAAATCACGATGTTGTCTGCTCTCCACCCAAACTCCACCCAGAACATACCTACAACCAGTTCGCATAAACTGTGCATGCTTTTATGCCTTTAACCCCTGGGGTAATTTTATAAAAGTCCATTAACACATGCAAAACAGGCTTTTACAGCTGGGAAAAAAATTATAAAATTACTCCATTAGTATCGAAACGCAATGCTAAGTCCTTAACATTTTCCCTGCCCTAAATCTGTCCACATAGCATCCACTGTTTTAAGATCCTAAATTTAGGATCTGTCTGTAAATTTAAGAACCCAGCACTAGTAACATTTTCAAAGGGGCTAATTTAGGCACCTGGCATTCAAACTCTTTGAAAATCATCCTAAAAATGTTTAAGAAGTGTCCATAAGTAAAATGTGATTTATGATCCCTTTTCTTTGAGCTTTGAATTGAATAATCCCAGTTAGCTGAGAATGTAGAAAAGCATTTGGAATGGCTTCAGGAACCCTTGAGTGTGAAAGGAGTGGGATTCTAGATGACTCATGTACAGCTGAGAAACTCTGGCCGGTATCTGCATTTCTGTAAGCTACAGCAGGGTTTTGGCAAAAAGGCAGAGACAGAAGAGGGCGCAGCAGGAGTCATGAAACGAGGATCCTAAGGAGAATAAGGATGAGAACGGTAGTATAGCACTAATGCTGGCAGCAATCAGGAAGATGACAACAATTGTGAGGATAGTAATAACTAAGCGGGGAGACAAGGATGTATGTCACAGACATTTTCTAATGAATTTCATGGATTAGTCATGGGTGAAAAAAGCCCACCCCTGGCAATCAGATTCCTAACAAATTAACAATGAGTAGAGTGGTGAGACTGAGGTGACTGATGATGAAGGAATGTTGAAAGCATGGTTAAGTGGTTAGAGCACAGGCTGCCTATAAATCTAAAAGAATGCTGAGATATGAATTCTCAATTCAGCTATGCCTATGATTTCTGTGTGGTGATGAACAACCACGTTATCTCCCTGGACCTTCCTTCACGCAGGTCAGTAATGATAGCGCTGTTCTTATCTTTCTGCCTTGGAAGTTGTCATTTACTTCTGGAGCCAGGGCTTTGCTGCCAGACTATTGTCAAACAAACTATCACCTATCGGGTTTTGTTGGAGCAATCAAAATGCCAATCCTACTACAAATATTGCTCCATTCACTCACAATATCAAAAACACTGTTTTATTTAGGGAACAGGTCTCAGACTAGAGCGGGGAGGAATCTTATGAGGCAAAACCTCTGAACACCAATCCCCTTCTTTGCATCAAGGACCTGGGGTTTCCCTTTTTTTCTTCTTATTTCAAAAAATCTCTCTGCCAATGTCTTTCAATATTTCAAAATCAAACATTTCTTCTGCTGATTGCTTCTATTTCAAAATCAAACATTTCTTCTACTAATTGCTTCCAATGATTTGAAGTTTCTTTATCTTTCAATAACTAAAATGTTCATAACTCTTGCAGCAATTAAAATGATAGCAAGAAATGCTTATCTGAGAATCAAAACTTGGGTCCCAACGCAAATCATTAGCGCTTGTGCGTTTCACTGTCCAAGCGGTTTCTTCAGGGGAATCCAATTTAATAAAGACATGCAGCTTCTTCTCAACACTACATAAAAGTAAACACATACAGCATTTGTTATAAAAGTAATTTTCTCTGACTATAAGATACTTCAGAAGACAATCCCACCAATAACGCTGGAGAAGACAAGAGATGCAAGAAGATCGAAGCACCTATAGTGACCCATTGCTTAACTTTTAATCATCAATTTGATCAACTTCATTGCTTCTGTATTGATCAAATCACAGCAGAGTTTGCGGGTAAGACGAGGGAACAAAGCCTTTTAATCTGCGAACAACGCTGGATATACACGTTGCAATCTGTTTACCCAGGAGGTTTAAATGCCCAAGTAGATTGGGCAGTGTGTGCTTAAGACGGAAACAGCGTGGAGGAATACTGAGTAGGGGATGAAGCTCGGAAGCCACCGCTTGTGGCTGACTTTGAAGATCAATTGAACAGTAGAGCTTTAAACAGGCTGCAGTGATGGACTACATTAAGAACGAGTAAAGATAGATTCTTCAGTATGCAGCATGGTAATAGCCAATGGCAGGAAGGCTGGAAGGCAGGAACCGGTTTAAAAGCCGGGTTTAAGATTGAGATTACGCATGCGCGGCGTTTTTTGAGAATGACAACTCTGAAGGAATGAGAGAAGAGGTATGTCTTCTCCAGCGTTATTGGTGGGATTGTCTTCTGAAGTATCTTATAGTCAGAGAAAATTACTTTTATAACAAATGCTGTATGTGTTTACTTTTATGTAGTGTTGAGAAGAAGCTGCATGTCTTTATTAAATTGGATTCCCCCGAAGAAACCGCTTGGACAGTGAAACACCCAAGCGCTAATGATTTGCGTTGGGACCCAAGTTTTGATTCTCAGATAAGCATTTCTTGCTATCATTTTAATTGCTGCAAGAGTTATGAACATTTTAGTTATTGAAAGATAAAGAAACTTCAAATCATTGGAAGCAATTAGTAGAAGAAATGTTTGATTTTGAAATAGAAGCAATCAGCAGAAGAAATGTTTGATTTTGAAATATTGAAAGACATCGGCAGAGAGATTTTTTGAAATAAAAAGAAAAAAAGGGAAACCCCAGGTCCTTGATGCAAAGAAGGGGATTGGTGTTCAGAGGTTTTGCCTCATAAGATTCCTCCCCGCTCTAGTCTGAGACCTGTTCCCTAAATAAAACAGTGTTTTTGATATTGTGAGTGCATGGAGCAATATTTGTAGTAGGATTGGCCAGACTATTTGTGCCAGAGGTCACTTTTTGAAGATCTATGACATGTACTGTGAGGACTGTTTTTGATAAGATACTTTATTACCCCAAATTATTTTTATCATTCTTCCAATGATGCTGATCGGGATGACACTACTAGAACTCTCTACCCCTAAAGGATAGCAATGAAAATTGCTGTTACAAATTTAAGAGAGGGGTTAAAACCTGACTATTTTCACTTGACTTTGGTGAGAAAACTCAGGACCTGTGGCTTACGTATGTCCGTTCCTGTGAAGGCACATTTTAGAAATGACGTACGGGACGTTCAGGTCAAAACATGCCAAAAAAGGCCAAGAACATCCATGTTCGGGAAGGATTTTACAAATGTGTACTAACCCAATATGGATGTCCTTGGGGATGGCTATATAGATGTCCCCATAGCAGTATTCCAGACAGGGGACGCGTCACAGACGGCCATTCTTCAAGCGACAGAAAGACAACTCCAACACAGGTGTCCCCAGTTCCTATCAAAGGTCATTATGCTTGTGGTCAGTACTGGGAATACCAGAATTTTTTCTCCTCTACACCCTCTGGGGGGTATACTGCCAAAATGAGCACTTTTCAGATGCCTAGTCATGCTGGCTGTTTCTGAAATCAGGTGCGGACATCTAAGGTCAGCAAAATGCCCTAGGCACGCCCCTGCCATGCCCCTGTTCTAGATGGATGATGCCATGCTGGGGACATCTCCATAATCATTTTGGGAAATGGCTCCAGGGACATCTCCATAATTTGGACATCTGCATACCCAAAGCATGATTAGAGCTTCGAAAATGACCCTCTTTGTGTCTAGCATTATAACTTCTATCCTTTTGTATTTGCTGATTTCCATTTTGATTGAATATTATGTTTTATAGTTCCTAAATATTAATGTTGTAAAATTCCCTCATGTCCAGAAAAATGAAGGGTGGCATACCAAATAATTAAAGTGTGTAGAGCAGATGGATAGATATCTTAGAGATGATAACGTGCTAAGAATTGGGATGAGGTGATAAGAATGGAATGATGGGTGATAATGAAAAGAGTACAAATTTGAGACATGGGAGATGATGACTGTAAGGTGGATTCTAATAATGAGTACAGTAAAGCCAGGATATAGACTATAGTGATGATGTGGGAGATAGAAAAGATAATGAGTGGGGATTAGAATAATGGCAACGATGAAGAGGAAAAAACTATTAGTGAGAATGATAATGGTAAGAATTAGGGTAATAATGCTGGTAATATGAAACATCGAAACATGATGGTAGATAAAAGACCACATGGTCAATCTACAGTAGTCTGCCCTTCCATATAACTACAATAGTCCCCTTTTTCCTTTTACCATGATACTATTTTGGTAGAAGTGGTTAGGAGGATAGTGATTACAAGAAGGTTGACAATGAAGAGAATGGAGATAGTAGAAAGAATGAGTTAGTGAGTAAGATAAGTTTAGTAACAAAGGGCCCAATTCCGTCCCACACGTAGATCCCCTCTGTGCGTCCGGTCTGAACCGGACGCACAGAGGGGATTGCAATTTTGATCCCGCAGTGCATGTCTAGCCCCGCAGGATCAGAATCACGAACAGTCATGTACATGCAAGCCGGGACTGCGATTCAGTCTGGCCTGCACGTACATGAAAAGCCTGGCTAATTCAGTTAGGGTTTTTAAATGGAGCCACGGCACCATGGCGTCATGTTGCCATGGCACCGCCGCGGCTACATTTAAAAGCCACAATGCCAGCCGTCTGAAAAATGGGTTTATGCCCCACAGCTCAACCCACGATCTGGCCTCCTAAGGCCAGGGTCGGGCTGCGGGGAATGTCCCCTGGCCCCGCCCCATCCGCGCCCCGGGCACAGCAAAAAAAAAAAAATCCTCAGAGGTGGAATAAATTCCCCGCACATGTTGCTGGCCCTGGACGTACAGGGCCGACATTAGAATCAGCCCTGTACATCTAGGGCCAGCAACCACCCACTGCCTGCCTAGACTCTGCCCCCAGGCTACCCATTCCCTGCCCCTGTCTAACTTCCCTGCACAACCAGCGGGGAAGTTAGTTGGGACAGGAGTCGGCATGAATAGCGGGGATGGACGTCCCGTCGGGCTGTCCATCCCCGCTATTCATAGTACAGAATAACCCCCAATGAGGATAAGAGGGGAGGATGCTGGTCATGATATATTGGTAAGAATGGCGATGAGTAAGAAGTGCCATTAATGCGAAAATGACAATCATGGGAATGACCATGACATTTAGAGGCAGATTTTAGAAAAGCCATTTATGTGGTTGCGGTGACATCCAAGTGAAAACATCTGAAATTCTATGCCAATCTAAGTGGAGAGCTGGGCATATGTAAGTCTGATCTAAAATCGACATATCTCTGCCTCCCATGTGCCACAGGAGCAGGGCCAGCCCTAGCACTAGGCAAACTAGGCAACCACCTAGGGCAGCAGAGTTTTAGCGGCTGAACAAAACAAATTGAAAGTACAAGGAGGAATTCAAATCCAAGAAATTAAATGAAGGCGTGATTGAATCAGAGTACGAATCTTGGCAGCATCAGGTGAGTCATCTATCATCCAACAACACACCTGGGCAAACAATACAGGAGGGAGGGTGTATAGCTGAAGGTTTTTCTAGGGTACCAGATACCCTTGAGCCGGCCCTATACAGGAGATGCTATTTTAGAAACATGTACTTGTGAAAAATTAATGAAGGAACCTTGGCAGCTTGCACGTCTGTGTGCTGGTACTTCAGAACATGCAAGTGTAAATGTCGGCACGCACACATGTATCCTGGTCATTTTGCAAACTTGGACATCCCTCTGCTCTACATCAATTATAGAATATGCAATGTTCACTGCAGTAATGTGTGGAGAAGGAAATAAATGTTTGGGGATTAAGGGGGATGCCCCCTTTATGCCCTCTGTAAAGGGAAGATTGAAACAAGCAATTTCTAAAAACCTAAATGTTAGGGGCAGCAGGTGTAAATACAGACATAAATAATATCCATTGCCCATGTGCAAATCCTATATGAAATTAGAGATACATGTGTATCTTGTTCGTCTGTCCAAACCATGTCCCCCAACATGTTCCCATGTGACTTAGACGTGATTGGGAAATACATGTAAAATTGGACCTTTTTAAAACTGCTATTTGTACTTGGATGTGGTTTCTATGTGTGAGTGTCATATTCACACATGCAAATCACAAAATAGAGCTTCTAAAATAACCCCCTTTGTGGCATAATGATGGTTATTAATGAGGTTTGTTGATTTATGATACTAATGAAGCAGGGAAGATCTGTGATAATATTAAGAACATAAGAACTGACTTACTGGTTCAGACCAAGGTCCAACAGTGGCCAATCTAGGTCACAAGTACCTAGCAGTTTCCCCAGGAGACACAGCTTCCACAGTGCTTGTATTGGGGCAAGCAGTGGATTTCCCGGGTCCCTTTTAATAATGGTTTATGGACCTTTCTTTCAGGAACTTGTCCAAAACATTTTTTAAACGCGGCTACATTAACTGCTTTTACTATATCCTCCGGTAACGAATTCCAGAGGTTGATTATATGTTGAGTGAAAAAATATTTTCTCTTATTAGTCTTAAATGTGTTACACTGTAGCTTCATTGCATGTCCCCTAGTCTTTCTATATTTTGATGGTGTAAACAATTGATCTTCGTTTACCCGTTCCACTCCATTCATTAATTTATAGACCTCTATCATATCTCACCTCAGCTGTCTCTTTTCCAGGTTGAAGAGCCTTTTTAGCCTCTCCTCATAGGGGTATCCTCCCATACCCTTTACCATTTTGGTGGCTCTCTCTGTAACTTTTCTAATTCCGCTATATCCTTTTTAAGATACGGCGATCAGAATTGTACACAATATTCAAGCTGCGTTCGCACCATGGAACGACACAGAGGCATTATAATATCCTTGGTTTTATTCTCCATTCCTTTCCTTAGGATTCCTAGCATTCTATTTGCTTTTTTGGCCGCTGCTGCACACTGGGCGGAGGGTTTCAACGTGTTATCTACGATGACACCTAAATCTTTTTCCTGGGTGGTGGTTCCTAATGTGAAATCTTGCATCATGTAACCATAGTTTGGGTTTTTCTTTCCTAGGTGCATAACTGCACTTCTCCACATTAAATTTCATCTCCCATTTGAATGCCCAGTCTTCAAATTTATTAAGATTCTCTTGCAATTTTTCACAATCTTCATGGGTTTTAACAACGTCAAATAATTTTGTGTCATCTGCGAATTTGATTACCTCACTCATTATTCCTAGTTCTAGGTCATTTATGAATATTTTAAAAAGCAGCAGACCCAGCACAGATCCCTGGGGTTCTCCACTATTCACCTTTCTACCACTGGGAAAATTGACCATTTAGCCCTACCCTCTGTTTTCTATCTTTTAACCAGTTCCTGATCTACAATAGTACACTGCCTCCTATCCCGTCGGGCTGTCCATCCCCGCTATTCATAGTACAGAATAACCCCCAATGAGGATAAGAGGGGAGGATATTAGTTTTGCCAAAAGTCTCTGATGAGGGACCTTGTCAAAGGCTTTCTGAAAATCCAGATACAATGTATCAAGCAACTCACCTTTGTCTACCTGTTTTTTCACACCTTCAAAAAAACGTAACAGACCTTCCTTGGCTAAAGTCATGTTGGCTGTCTCCCATTAAGTCATGACTATCTACATGTTCAGTAATTTTGTTCTTTATAATGGTTTCTACCATTTTTCCGGTATTGACATCTGGTTCACCGGTCTATAGTTTCCCGGATCACCCCTGGAACCCTTTTTAAAAATTGCCGTTACATTGGCTATCCTCCAGTCTTCAGGTATTACAGATGATTTTAATGATAGCTCACAGATTACTTATAGTAGGTCTGTAATCTCATATTTTAGTTCTTTAACACCCTTGGATGTATATCATCTGGTCGAGGTGATTTTCAGTTTATCAAATAGTTGTAATACATCTTCCTGATTTATCGATATTTCTTTCAATTCTTCTGTGGCATCACCTTTAAATACCATTTCAGTCATCGGTAGCATGCCTACATCTTCCTCAGTAAAGATCAAAGCAAAGAATTTGTTCAGTCTCTCCGCTATGGCCTTGTCTCCTCTTAGTGCTCTTTTTACCCCTCTGTCATCTAATGGTTCGATTCTCTCATAGGTTTTTTGCTACAAATGTACTTGAAAAGTTTTTTATTATGAGTTTTTGTTTCCGCAGCAAGCTTTTTTTCAAATTCTCTCTTTGCCTGCTTTATCAATGCCTTGCATCTATCTTGCCCGTGCTTATGTTGTTTCCAGTTTTCCTCATTTGGCTCCTTTTTCCATTTCCTGAAAGTTGCTTTTTTTTTGCAATAAGAGCCCCTCTGATCTACCTTTAAACCATGCTGGCAGTTTTTTGGACTTCCTTCAACTTTTCCTAGAGCATGGAATACAACTGGTCTGGTCTTCCAAGGTATTATTTTTAAACAACACCCATGCTTGATGTAAATCTTTAACCTTTGAAATTGCTACTTTTAGTTTTTTCTTAACTATTTTCCTCATTTTATCATAGTCTCCCTTTTGAAAGTTAAAAGGTAGTACTGCAATATAGTTTGTACCCAGGTATCACAGTGTCCCATTGGTTGTCCTCCTTCCACCAGGTCTCTGTGATGCCAATTATATCTAACCTTTCATTTAGTGTTATATATGCTAGCTCTCCCATCTTACTCTATAGATTTCTAGCATTTGCATACAGGCATTTTAGAGGTTGTATTTTATTCATATTAATCTGGTTATCAGTTGATAGGGGTAATTCGGAAAAACCCCTCCTGTCCCCAGAATGTTGCCCAGTTCCTAACAAATCCAAAACCCTCTTTCTTCCATCAACGTCTCATCCATGCATTGCGACTCTGGAGCTCTGCGAGCCTTTTGGGTCCTGCGCATGGAACGGGAAGAATTTCAGAGAACACTACCCTGGTAGCTCTGGATTTCAACTTCCCACCTAAAAACCTAAATTTGGCCTTCAGAACCACCCTCCCACACTTTTCTATGTCATTGGTGCCAATATGTACCAAGACAGTAGGCTCCTCCCCAGCACTATCTGAAACCTTGTCTAGGTGGCAGACAGGTTACCAGGTGATCCTCACATCTATCAATCACCCACCTATCTACATGCCTATCAAATCGCCAACTATAATGGCCGTCCTAACCCTTCCCTCATGGGCACATGACCCTGGAGAAACCTCCTTGGTGCGAGAGGGTTTTATATCTTTTGGTGGACAGATCCTAGCTACAGGATCACTTCTTGCCAGAGCAAGGTGATGATCTCATCTATGGCAACTGAGAGGCTGCCAGACTCAAGGTGGGACTTCAGTACTATGTCCTTGTAGGTCACGTCTATGTACCTCTCTGTCTTACAAGTCTGCTACTCTAGCCTCTAGAGATTGGACTCATTCCCTGAGGGCAAAGAGCATTTAGCACACACATAAGACCCTTCACCAACTGGGAGAAAATAGTACATGTGACACTCAATGCAAAAGACTGGATAGCCCCCCATCTTACTGCTGGACTGCTGTCTGCATCTTAGTTTTAAGGTGTTGTTTAACTATTTAAGTTGTTTATTTAAAGTTGCTAGGGATACTTGTAATGATACAACTATACCAATTATGTTTAAGGGACTTTGTTTACCTCAAGATTAATTAATTCCAGGGCCTTAATCTATTCCTGGTGAGGATAACCAGCTGAACCTGAAAGTGAATTTGACCACCATTTCCCCCTTTAATAGTTTTAAGAGCCTATAAAGCTAAGATTATGCCTGGGGTAGGTGGGAGTCAGGGTGAGTCAGAGGGAATTGACACTTAGAAAAGGCTGGCTTGCTACACAGGTCCCAGATCTATGCTTTTAAGGTAATCTGTCAACAATTTCCTGGGTGATTCACACAGCCCTTGGTTTGATAGAGGGAGCCTTTCAAATTGCCACTTTGTTCCATCACTTGGCTTTAACATCTATTTAAAACAAATTCTCAGATCTCTTATCTGGAAGACCTCTTTAAAAAGGTCTCTGTTGTTGTTGTTAAGTGCCATCAAGTCGGTGTCGACTCATGGCGATCCTCTGGATAGTTGTCCTAAAATGTGTTCGGTCTTCAGTCAGGCGGTTCATTGTTGACAGACTGGTTCCCATAGCTGTTGTTATTGTATTGATCCATCACATTGCTGGCCTTCCTCTTTTGCATTGATCTTCTAACTTGCCAAGCATGATGTCTTTTTCTAATGATCTCTCTCTTCGCATGATGTGTCCAAAGTATGAAAGTCGGAGTCTTGTCATCTGAGCTTCTAAAGAAAGCTTAGGATTGATCTCCTCTAGTACTGACTGGTTTGTTCTTCAAGCAGTATTCACCGCCAGCACCATAATTCAAAGACATCGATTTTCTTCCTGTCTATCTTTTTCACTGTCCATCTTTTGCATCCATATGATGTTATTGAAAATACCATGGCTTGAACGAGTCAAATCTTTGTATGGAGAGAGACATCTCTGCTCTTGAGAATCTTGTCTAGGTCTTTCATAGCCATACTGCCAAGAGCAATGCGTTATCGGATTTCTTGACTGTTTGACATTTCTTTATCGATTATTGATCCAAGCAGGTTAAAGTTATCCACTATTTCAATTTCTTCTCCATCAACGATGAACTTATTGATTTTGCCAGTTGTCAGGATTTTTGTCTTCTTTATATTAGAAAATAACCTAATGGTTAAGAACACTGGCTTGAGAACCCAGAGACCAGGTTCGATTCCCACTAGCACTCCTTGTGGCCTTGAGCAAGTCACTTAACCCTCCATTGCCTCAGAAAAATCCAAGTTATCAATGTCCTTGTTTAATGTCCATTACCAAGTTTAAGTTTCAATGTAAACCGCTTTGATCGAAATGATAAAGCGGTATATAAAACCTGTTAAATTAATTAATTAAGGTGCAGGCCCATTTTGAGACTATGTTCTTTGATTGCGAGAAACAAATGTTTCAGATCATCTTCACTTTCAGCCAGTAATGTGGTATCATCAGCATAGCGAAGTTTGTTGATGAGTCTTCCACCAATCTTCACACTTCTGTTGTCTTCATACAATTCTGATTCTCTGATGATTTGTTCTGCATATAAATTAAACAGGTAGGAGTAAAGTATGCAGCCTTGTCATATACCTTTGCTTATTTTAAATCATTCTGTTTTTCCTTGTTCCATTCGAACTGTTGCTTCTTGATCAATGTACAGATTGTGCAAGGGAAAAATCAGGTGTTCTGGTATACCCATGCTTCTTAATGTGGCCCAGAGTTTGTCATGGTTTACACAGTCAGAAGCCTTGCTGTAGTCGATAAAGCACTAATAGATATCCTTTTGGTATTCTTTAGTCTTTTCAAGGATCCATCTCACATTCGCGATGATGTCGCTCGTTCTTCGCCCTTTCCTGAACCCTGCTTGCACTTCAGGTAGTTCTTATTCCAGATATGGTTGTAGTCTCTGTTGAATGATCTTCAGTAGAATCTTGCTGGCATGTGGGATTAGAGCGATTGTGTGATAATTTCCACAATCAGTTAGATCACCTCTCTCTAGTATTGTTATAAACACAGATATTTTCCAGTCAGTTAGCCATGATGTTTTCTTCCAAATATCTTGCCAGAGCCTTTTAAGTATGGTAACAGCTGCATCAGCTTGCTGTAAAACTTCTATGGGAATGCCATCAATGCCTGGTACTTTGTTCTTTGATAAGACCTTCAATGCTGTTTTGACTTTTTCTTTCATCACCAATGGTTCCGGATCATAAGGTACTGGTTGAAACGTTTTTTGGTCCACTTGATCTTTATCATATAATAACTCTGTATATTCTTTCCAGCTTTTCTTGATCTTCTCAGCATCATTCAACATGGATCCTTGAACATCTTGTAAGATTCCAATTCGAGGCTGGAATTTTCTCTTTAATTCTCGTAGCTTTAGGAATTCTGATCTTGTTCTTCTTCTAATAGTTTCTGCTTCTATTTCCTTGCATGTGTCATTGTAGTACTTTTCCTTGTCCTGTCTTGCTGCATGTTGGAAATCTCTGTTGAATTCTGTGATTGTCTTTCTTTCTCCTCTGGCTTTAGCTTTTCTGCATTTCTGGGCAATTTTCAGAGTTTCTTCCGTCATCCATTTTGGCCGTTTTTGCTTTTTCACCTTTTGTAGACACTTCTTGCTTTCTTCCAACACATCCTTCTTGATGTCATTTCATAACTCTTCTGGAGCTTTGTATCTAAAGCAGCAAATTGATTTTGCAGGAAGTCTTTAAATTCCAGTGGTATATTCTCAAGGTCATATTTTGCTACATTCATGAGTGGCTTGCTCTTTTTCAACTTTAATTTGAATTTGCATACTAATAGTTGGTGATCTGTACTACAGTCAGCTCCAGGTTTTGTCTTTGTTGATGTTATAGAGCTTTTCCATCGTTGACTTCCACAGATGTAGTCAATTTGATTTTTGTACAATCCATTGGGTGACGTCCATGTGTACAGTCGCCACTTGTGTTGCTGGAAGAAGGTGTTTGTGATGAATAGACACAATTTCTTTCTTTCATCTCAAAGAATATTTACCTTATTCTTCGTTCTGCCAAGCTATACTCTGATTTGATTTAAATTAAAAGCTCCCTGCTGATTCAAGGTCCCGACTGAGTTTTATATTTAAACTGAAAGCTATCTGCTGAATTTTAAATTTAATTTAAAGGCTCTCTGCTGAGTTTTAAATTTAAGCTTAAGGCGCTCTACTGAGTTTTAAATGTAAACTATGGGCTCTCTGCTGAGCTTTAAATTAAACTAAAAGCTCTTTGCTGAATTTTATATTTAAACTATAAGTTCTGCTGGGTTTTAAAGGACTGGCCAAAATGAGCACATTTTAAAAAGCTAAGCATGCCAGGGAGCAGGTATAAATGCCAGTGTAGACAATTTTGGTTATACATGCACATTCCCTGTATGAAAAGAGCATTTTGACCCTCCCAGGCCACTCTCTAATCACATCTTCCTACTAGCTCTGTGTTGTAAGAACATTCATGTATAAATTCAGTCTTTTCTAAAATGTCAATTTCCACATGTAAATGTCTGATTTTTCACACAGTAATCTCCCTAATAGTAGTAACTGGCGTAAAAACAGCAAGTGTCCCAAGCATGGCATTTGGGGCTTCTGTGTTGCTTTCTCCTTCTGTAGAAGGAGTTCAGCTTGGAGACTGGAAGCCATTCCTTGGCTCTATCAATATAATTGAACGCCCAAATATCAAATGACTCGAAATGAATTGAACTAGATAATGAAAGTCATTGAGAATCCACCTTTGGGTTCTGTCAGTAAAAGATTTTCAAACTTTTTTGCATAATTTTTTGTCGGGGTCAACCGGCATGAGCAGGAGAGATTGAACCTCCCCCCTCCGTGTTGGAAGAGCCCTTTTTATTCAATAAGTACACAGTCCCAAATCATTAAACCATAGTGTAATAAACACTTATCTTATGAACAGGCCATGTTCGTCTTCCATAAGTAAGCACCAGGTTTTAAAATTACACACGACATGCATGTTTCGGGCTCCCAAAGAACCCTGTGTCAAGTGTTCCCTTTCAATAGTCAAAATGATCGCCCTCCTAGAAAACGCCAAACCCAACAGCTCCTTTTGTGTAGCTAAGATGGCAGCTGATTGGTTAACCGCACGTCATAGGAGGAGGGCCCTTAAGATAGCTAACCTAATAGGTCGGCCACCCATGACAAATGTAGAGTCCCTACCACAGTAGAACACATAATGATAATGACAAAAAATTGCATCACAATAAACTCCACCAGTCATATTCCAAGTTAAGCCCCGTTGGAATCACTGTTTGCAGACGGAAAATCCAGCGTTGTTCACGCCATTGGAGTTGGTGTTCTCGGTCACCACCCCGGGGGCTAGCAGGAATCCAATCGATGATCCTCCAACTAAGATCACTGAAAGTATGATTCATCTGTACACAATGCTCCACTATTGGTGCTGAGAGGGTCTTGGATTTGATTCTGGAGGCATGTTCCTCCAATTGGACCTTTACCGGGTGGATTGTCCTGCCAGTATATGCTAAATTACAGGGGCAAATAAGCATATAAACCACAAAACTTGACTGACAAGTGGAAAACCCCATAATAGTGAAAGATTTACCAGTGGTGGAATGAAACCACTGGATGCCTTCTAAAGTAGTATTACAATATTTGCAGTGTTGGCAAGCGCAATGGCCCTGTCTAGAATCCCCTATAAAAGAGGATGCTTGACTTAAAGCAGTATGAGCCAGTCGATCCCTCAGGTTTTTACCCCTGGTGTATGCCAACCTAAGAGGTTTCTGAAAACAGGGGTGCAGTTGCAAAACTCGCGAGTATCTCTTCAAAAGACTGGTGACCTGTGCCGTATGAGTCATAAAGGGTAACACTCCCGTTATCGTATCCGAGGCTTCCTCTGCCTCAGGGTCAGACTGGGAACTAGGAGTTCCCAACAACCACTTTCTATGGGAAAAACGCACCCTCACATATGCTCCTCTAACCACTTTTTTAGGGTATCCACGATCCAAGAGACGGATGCGTAAGGCTCGTGCCTGTTGTTTATAATCCTCCAAAGAGGAACAAATTCTGCATAGGCATAGAAACTGACCAAAAGGGAGGCCTCTCCTTAAGGAGGATGGATGGTGACTGTGAAAGCGAAGCAAGCTGTTCCGTTGACTGGGCTTATGAAATAACGTGGTGACAAACGATCCACCTTGTTTTTTAACAAGCACATCAAGGAACTCGATCTGATGGTCACTAATGTGAGCCGTAAACTGAATATTGATCTTGATGGTATTAAGCCAACTGATGAAATGTGTCAACTGCTCATTTGGCGATGACCACACCAAAAAAATGTCATCCAAAAATCTAAGCCACAGTCTAACAAATTGAAAATCGCCCACAGGATAAATGAATTGTTCCTCCATGGCTGCCAAATACAAAGTGGCAATGGAAGAAGCTACAGTAGCACCCATCGCTATGCCGTAACATTGTTGGTAGAATTGCCCCTGAAACGCAAAATAATTCCTGGTTAACACCAACCTAGTAATATCCAACAAAAAAGACTTAGGAATTCTGGTCGGTGCAGTGGTAAATGCTGTTTCTAAAAGGGATAATGCCTCTTCCTTATGAATATTGGTGTAAAGTGCTACCACGTCTAAAGTCACCAATAGCATATTATCCAATGGTTCCGTGAATACAGATAAACTATTTAGAAAATGTGAGGTGTCTCTTAAATATGACCACACACCGGGCTTCCTGCTTTAAAAACACGTCACTGAATTGAGACAGGAGTTCAAGAATTGAACCTCTGCATGATACGATAGGGCATCCCGGAGGGGACCACAAGGATTTATGTACCTTGGGGACAGTATAAATAACCGGGATCGTGGGATGCTGTCTAACCAAGAATGTGGCTTCTTGGGTGGTAATCCAACCTTTTAACCGAGCTTCCTTCACCAAGGACTGAATAACAATCTGTAACTGTGGTGTAGGATCACCTGGCAGAGGCTTATAATATTTGGTGCTTCCTAATTGGGATAACAAACATTCCTGATATGCATCCAAAGCCTGCACAACCACCGCTCTGCCCTTGTCGGCCCCCCCGTATAACAAGGTTAGTATTAGTAGTTAACTGTCTAATAGCAGAACGTTGCTCATTGGAGAAGTTGGAATGACGTTGTGTGAAAAACATTTCATGAGCAGTTAATTCCTGTAAAACCAGTGTTTGGTAAGTCAAAAGAGCTGGATCTACCAGCCCCGGTGGGACCCAACGTGACTGAGGATGTAAAATAGAACCATCCGAGGTCTCAGTTCTATCCGCAAAATATTGTAATACTACTTTAGAAGGCATCCATTGGTTTCATCCCACTGGATTTTCTGTCTGCAAACAGTGATTCCAATGGGGCTTAACTTGGAATATGACTGGTGAAGTTTATTGTGATGCAATTTTTCATCATTATCATTATGCGTTCTACTGTGGTAGGGACTCTACATTTGTCATGGGTGGCCAACCTATTAGGTTAGCTGTCTTAAGGGCCCTCCTCCTATGACGTGCAGTTAACCAATCAGCTGCCATCTTAGCTACACAGCCATTGGGTTTGGCGTTTTCTAGGAGGGCGATCACTTTGACTATTGAAAGGGAACACTTGACACAGGGTTCTTCGGGAGCCCGAAACATGCATGTCGTGTGTAATTTTAAAACCTGGTGCTTACTTATAGAAGACGAACATCGCCTGTTCATAAGATAAGTGTTTATTACACTATGGTTTAATGATTTGGGACTGTGTACTTACTGAATAAAAAGGGCTTTTCCAACGCGGAGGGGGAGGTTCAATCTCTCCTGCTCATGCCAATTGACCCCGACAAAAAATTGTGCGAAAAAGTTTGAAAATCTTTTACTGACAGAACCCAATGGCGGATTCTCAATTCCTTGGATCTATAGCATTCTTTTTGGTAACTGGGATTCCTGGCAAATGACATGTCCATCTCTAAATTCCTTCCTGCCAGACCAATTCATTCCAAGGCGGAACAGCAGTTAATGTGTGAGGAACATGAGGAAGAGAAAATCAACATCTACTGCCTGACCTGCGAAGTGCCCACCTGCTCCATGTGTAAAGTATTTGGCGCCCACAAGGACTGTGAGGTTGCACCACTCACAAACATCTATCAAAGGCAAAAGGTACTATTTACTGATCTAGTGAAATATCACTCTCCCTAGTGAGTAGTTGGGAGAGGATGATGGAGGGCTGGAAAGGGATGGAAAATGGTCACAAATCTAGAAGGGTGACTATGGCTTGATGTTCTTCAATTTATCTTGCGCTCTCCCTTTTGCTACACCCAGTAACATTCCTTGCATATTCAAATGAGAACATTCATATAGTGCAGAACTTCAGGCAGTTCTGCAGAGATCCTGGCATGACAGCAAAACCCAGTTGTAAAATATAAGCCCTGGAAATATGTACTCCATACCTTGCATCAAGCCTTTGTGCCAGCACTGTCCATCTTCTTTGCAGTTTGTAGGACCAAGATTAAGACACATCTTTCCAAATTAAAACAATTCTCCCATTAGATGCTGCTGGTCAACAATTTATATGCCAACTCTAATACTAAGATCCTGAAAGGTTTTAGCAAAGTTCTCCTTTACACTTGTGGAGTATAATTTTATAACTGGGCGCCTAGCTTAGGTACCTGGAGCGAACCTATTTTAAACCTGTTTCATAAGGAAAAGCAGGCTCTTACCGTTCTTTATAAAATAGGGGCATAAGTGTCTGAAATGCACATTAAATCTTGATGCGAGCACTTATACCAGCCCTAGGCATGGTGTTAATGCCCATGCCTAGATTTTTAAAGAATGCATGTAAATTATAATATTTTATAAATTATGTGTGTAGATTTGCATTTTTCCTATGATCTGCCCCTGTGCATGAAAATGCACCAAAAGTAGGTGCAATTGGCCTGATGCGCATGCTTGGAGACAAGCGACCAGCTAACATGTGGTAGAGACCCATCCATACACATAAGTCATTGAAGATATATGACTTCTGTGCTTTAATGGCATGTACCTTTACAGGGCTTCTTATAAAATTACTTTCAACATCTCCTGCTTTTCTTCACCTACACCTGGTCACTAGCTTCCTGTAATAATAAAGATGGCAGGATTCCAACAGGATTCCAATCCAATACTTTGAAACTACCCACTCTCCCTTTACATATATAAGATTGTGGTGTTTTTCTCATGCTTTAAAAACTCAGTATCCTGCTCCTGTTCTCTCCAATCCCCCCTCTCTCCTCAGAATGAGCTGAGTGATGGCATTGCTATGCTAGTCGCAGGAAATGATCGTATCCAGGCAATTATCTCTCAGATGGAAGAAATCTGCAAGAGCATTGAGGTAAGAAGAGCACTCACCTGCTGCAGAGGAGGTACTGTGGGGTGTTGGAGAATGCAGAACTTACATAGTGAGGCTGAGATGACATTTAATGAACTATCATTAAAATCATCTCTAATACCTGAAGATTGGAGGATCGCCAATGTAACACCAATTTTTAAAAAAGGTTCCAGGGGTGATCCAGGAAACTACAGACCGGTGAGCCTGACATCAGTACCGGGAAAAATGGTAGAAACCATCATAAAGAATAAAATTACTCAGCATGTAGATAGTCATGACCTAATGGGAGACAGCCAACATGGCTTTAGACAAGGAAGATCTTGTCTTACTAATCTGTTATGTTTTTTTGAAGGAGTGAATAATCAGGTGGACAAAGGTAAGTCGGTTGATATTGTGTATCTGGACTTTCAGAAAGCCTTTGACAAGGTCCCTCATGAGAGACGTTTGGCAAAACTAAAGAGTCATGGGATAGGAGGGAGTGTACTATTGTGGATCAGGAACTGGTTAAAAGATAGAAAGCAGAGGGTAGGGCTAAATGGCCAATTTTTCCAATGGAGAAAGGTGAATAGTGGTGTACCCCAGGGATCCATGCTGGGTCCGCTGCTTTTTGACATATTCATAAATGACCTGGAAAGTGGAATAACGAGTGAGGTTATCAAATTTGCAGATGACACAAAACTATTTAAAGTTGTTAAAACCCAAGAGGTTGTGGAAAATTGCAAGAGGATCTTGATAAATTGGAAGACTGGGCATCAAAATGGCAGATGAAATTTAATGTGGACAAGTGCAAGGTTATGCACCTAGGGAAGAACAACCCAAACTATGGTTACACGATGCAAGGTTCCAGATTAGGAACCACCACCCAGGAAAAAGATTTAGGCGTCATTGTGGATACCATGTTAAAACCCTCGGCCCAGTGTGCAGCGGCGGCCAAGAGAGCAAATAGAATGCTAGGTATGATAAGGAAAGGAATGGAAAATAAAACAAAAGATATTATAATGCCTCTATATCGTTCCATGGTGAGACCGCACCTTGAATATTGTGTGCAATTCTGGTTGCCGTATCTTAAAAAGGATATAGCGATTTTAGAAAAGGTTCAGAGAAGAGTCACCAAAATGGTTAAGGGGATGGAAGGATACTCCTATGAAGAAAGGCTAAAAAGGTTAGGGCTCTTTAACCTGGAAAAGAGACGGCTGAGGGGAGATATGATAGAAGTCTATAAATTAATGAACGGAGTGGAACGGGTAAACATAGATCGATTGTTTACCGTATCAGAATATAGAAAGACTAGGGGACATGCAATGAAGCTACAGGGTAAACTATTTAAGACTAATAAAAGAAAATATTTTTTCACTCAACGTGTAATCAAACTCTGGAATTTGTTACCAGAGGATGTAGTAAAGGCTGTTAATGTAGCTGGGTTTAAAAAAGGTTTGGACAAGTTCCTGGAGAAAAGGTCCATAAACCATTATTAAGAAGGGACCCAGGATATCAATGATTGAACCAATACAAGCATTGTGGAACCTGTGTCTCTTGGGGAAACTGCTAGGTACATATGACCTAGATTGGCCACTGTTGGAAACAGAATACTGGGCTTGATGGACCTTGGTCTGACCCAGTATGGCATATCTTATGTTCTTATGTTCTTATTCTAAGGCAGGGGTGCACAAGTTTAGTCCTCGAGGGTCACAAACAAGCTCAGTTTTCAGGTTACCTCTAATGAATATGCATGAATAGATTTGCATACAAACAAACAAGGTAGTCTGGTTTAGTTTATTCATAATCTTGATATACCGCCTTACATCAGATATATCAAAGCAGTTCACAAAGAAAAAAGTAAATAAAAACTTTAAAAATGCAATCAAGCAGAATAAAATACTAACAAGTACAGTATATAAAAGACTAACTTGTATTATACCAAATCAAACACCAAAATATACATCACAATAACAAACAAAATCTGCATAAAAACTCATCTGATTAAACAACATAGAGCATAAAATAACATCAAAGTAGATAATAAAACATGAAATTAAAATATAACATCAAAATAGTTAACAAACAGGTAATCACCTAATCGGCTACTGCTGTCTTCTCCTCAGCCACTATCAAAGGCCCTAGCAAAATAAGAAGTTTTTAAGCCTTGTATAAAAAAAGAACACACTTTTGGATCCCTTTGTTGGCGTGTGTTAGATCATGTGCCGTTAGATCCCCGGGGGTGGAGATCGTCTTTATTGTTTGCAGAAGCTGGAACAGCGTTGGATCTATCGTCGGGATACAGTTTCTCCCAAAGGTTTGAATATGCAGCTGGATTGGTATACAATCATTTAAAGCATATAGGGATATCACAGCCTTTCGTTTGAGGTGAGATTTCTGAATGGTGGGACCTCCCCTTATTTTGATTGGCTAACTTTTTGAAAAAATCTCTTCCTTATTGGTGGTTGGGAAAATCAACTGTGTGATTATCCGTTATGCCCTGTTATTTAAGGCATTTTTGCATAAACATTCTTTAAGGCTGAAGATCACCGCAATTTTGATTGACCTGAAGCAGGATAAAAAGATTTTTTGTACCCGAAACGTGCCACGTCGTAGATTCCGATGGGGTTCTGAACAGCCTGACAAGGTTAAGCTTACAGCTAAGTACAATTGATAGGTTATTTGTTAAAAATTCATTTATTAAAACGGAGTGACCACAGTGGTGTTGGATTGAGTTCCTTTCACTGGGCTGGACTCTCCATCAAAAAGTTCATTTACATAAGACTTTTGCCTTGTTGGATCAGAATCTTTTTTTTGGGTTGATGAGCAGAGTTGCCAGGGAGGGGTGTAGGGAGAGATAAGAGAGGACAGATAGTGAGGAACTGCAGAGTGAATGCATTTGTAGGTCAGAAGGAGACGTTTGAACTGTATGTGGGAATGGAAAGAGAGCCAATGAAGTGAGCGTAGTGGCACTAGTGGAAGATTAGCCAGGCAGCTGAGTTTTGAACAGATTGAAGGGGAGATAGATGATTCAATGGGAGACCAGTGAGAAGTAAGGTGCAATAGTCTAGACAGGAGGCAATCAGACAGTGAATAAGGGTGAAAATGGTATGAAGACTCATAGAAACATAGAAACAGAAAAATATGATGACAGAAAAAGACCACATGGCCTATCTAGTCTGTCCTTCCATAACAACTACAATAGTCCCCTTTTTACCTTTAGAGATCCTCTGTGTTTGTCCCATGCTTTTTTGAATTCAGTTACTGTCCTCATCTCTACCACCTCCACTGGGAAACTATTCCACGGATCCACTATTCTTTCCGTAAAGAAATATTTCCGCATATCACTCCTGAATCTATCTCCCTTCACCCTCATCCCATGTCCCCTCGTAGCAGAACTTGCTTTCAATTGAAAAAGGCTCTCTCCCTGAACATTTATGCCATGGAGGTATTTAAACATCTCAATCATATCACCTCTATCCCGTCTTTCCTCTAAGGTGTACATATTAAGATCCTTCAGTCTGTTCTCATATGCTTTATAATGAAGACCACTAATCATTTCAGTAGCCACCCTCTGCACCGACTCCATCCTGTTCACATCCTTTTGAAGGTGCGGTCTCCAGAATTGCACACTATACTCCAAATGAGGTCGCACCAAAGACTTATATAGAGGCATTATCACTTCCTTTTTTCTGCTAGCCATTCCTCTCCGTATGCACCCAAGCATCCTTCTAGCTCTTGCTGTCGCCTTTTCTACCTGTTTAGCTACTTTAGGATCATCAGGCACAACCACGCTTAGGTCCCGCTCTTCTTTAGTGGACAAAAGTACTTCACCCCCTATACTATATTTCTCCCTTGGATTGCTGCAGCCCAAATGCATGACCTTACATTTTTTAACATTAAATCCCAGCTGCCAAATTCTAGACCATTCTTCAAGCTTAGCTAGATCCCTCCTCATGTTATCTACCCCTTCCTGGGTTTCTACTCTATTGCAGATTTTGGTATCATCCGCAAAGAGGCAAACCTTACCTGAAAGCCCTTCCGCTATATCACTAACAAAGATGTTAAAAAGAATCGGACCAAGGACAGATCCCTGGGGAACACCACTGATAACATCCTTCTCCTCAGAGTGAGCTCCATTTACTTGTACTCTTTGTCGCCTCCCACCCAACCAATTTCTAACCCAAGGAGTAACTTTAGGGTCCATCCCTAGGGTGCTCAGTTTGTTTATAAGTCGCCTGTGAGGAACAGTGTCAAAGGCTTTACTGAAATCTAAATACACCACATCTAGGGCTCTCCCTCAGTCCAACTCCCTGGTCACCCAGTCAGATTTGTCTGACAAGACCTGCCTCTGGTGAATCCATGCTGCCTCGTATCCTGTAATCCGCTGAACTCCAGAAACCTCACTATTTAAGCAGCGTTTCCAATAATTTACTCACCACCGAAGTTAAACTAACCGGCCTGTAGTTTTCAACCACATCCTTACTTCCGCTTTTGTGTAAAGGCACCACATGAGCCTCTCTCCAGTCCTTTGGCACCACTCCCGACTCCAACGAGGCATTGAAAAGGTCAGTCAGTGGAGCTGCTAGAACGTCCCCAAGTTCCCTCAGTATTCTCGGGTGTATCCCATCCGGTCCCATTGCTTTGTCTACTTTAAGTTGAGATAGTTTCTCACGAACACAGTCTTTTGAAAATTGTTCAAGATGTCCTTTGCTTCTGTTCTATTTGTGAGTGTTTTCTGAGGTCCTGCTCCTGGTTCTTCATCTGTGAACACAGAACAAAAATATTTGTTAAGCAATTCCGCTTTATCCTTATCAGCTTCTACATATTCCTCCCCTGCACCCTTGAGTCTGACAATACCACTCTTGCCCTTCCTCTTCTCACTAATATATCTGAAAAATGTCTTATCCCCCCATTTTATTGCATTGGCTATTTCCTCCTCCTTTTGAATCTTTGCCTTCTTGACTACTTTGCTAGCTTCTCTAAGTTTTTCCAAATACAGATGCCTGTCTTCCTCTCTCTGTGATCTCTTGTATTTCATGAAGGCCTCCCTCTTTTTCTTCACTTTTTCAGCTACTTCTTTCGAAAACCATAGCGGTCTCTTTTTCCTTTTACCTTTATTTACCATTTTAACAAAAAGGTTGGTTGCCCTTAAAATCTCCCCTTTCAGTTTTACCCACTGTTTTTCTACATCCCTCAGCTGTTCCCATCCAACTAACGACTCCCTGAGGTATTGGCCCATCTTCGCAAAGTTAGTCTTCCTAAATTCTAAGATCCTCACCTTGGAATGGATTCTAACAGCCCTAGTCCTAATACTGAACCACACCATCTGGTGATCACTGGATGCAAAATGATCTCCCACTACAACATCAGAAACACTTTCACCATTGGTAAGCACCAAGTCCAATATGGCCCCTTCACGTGTGGGGTCTGTTACCAATTGCCTGAATAGTTCTCCCTGTAGAGAATCCAGGATCTCCTTACTTCTAGATGATACTGCAGCAGGAATGTGCCAATCAGCATCTGGCATATTGAAATCTCCTATCAGTAGCACTTCCCCTTTCCTAGCAATGCTGCGCATGTCTTCAATTAACTCTCTGTCCACCTCTTCCTGTTGTGAGGGAGGTTTGTATATCACACCAATGTAAATAGATTTCTCTTTCCCTCTTTCTAGTTTAACCCACAATGCTCCCCTCTCCCTTTTAAGCTCTGTAATTCTAAAGCTTTAATATTAGTTTTTACATATAGTGCCACTCCTCCTCCCCTACTTCCTACCCTGTCCTTTCTGAATAAAGTATAGCCAGGTATAGTTACATCCCAATCATGGTTTTCTGTGAACCATGTTTCTGTAACTGCCATTAAATCCAAGTCAGCCACTCCCACCAAAGCTTCAACATCAGGGATCTTATTTCCCATGCTATGGGCATTTATACACACTGCTTTCCATATGTAACCCCTGTTACCCATTTCCATAAAGTTATTTAATGTATCACCTACCTGGGGGCTTTCTTCACCCATCCCCAACGAATCTAGTTTAAAGCCCTCTTCAGTAGGTTAGCCAGTCTACTACTGAAGACGCGTTGACCTTGGACAGATGGATGCCATCTCTGCTCTGCAACCCTTGGAACAGCATCCCATGGTCTAGGAAACCAAAACGCTCTCGATGACACCATCCACGCAGCCATGCATTCATCTCCAGGATGCGAGTCTCTCTGCCTTGGCCTTTACCCTCAACAGGGAGGATTGAAGAGAACACCACCTGTGCACCTAACTGCTTCACCCTTTGTCCCAGAGCCATGAAGTCACTTTTGATACGTTCCGAGGTATACCTGGCAGTATCATTTGTTCCAACATCGATTAGCAACATTGAGTAATAGTCAGTGGGCTTGATGATTCTCGGCAAACTCTCCATAACATCTTGGATTTTGGCACCAGGCAGACAGCATACCTTTCTGGACATCAAGTCTGGTCAGCAGATGGACGCCTCAGTACCCCTCAGAAGAGAGTCTCCAACCACCACTACCCTTCGTTTCCTTGTGGTCACTGATTCTGCAACTTTGGGGTACTTGAGCTCTGGTTCTTCCTTTTCCAGGGATGCTTTCACCTTCTCTACTTCCAGGGCTGCATAATGGTTCTTCAATTCAAGGGCTGGAGAAGTTGGATTGGTGATTTTGCAGGCCCTGGTGACTTGTGTCCAGCTATCGACATTCTGTTGGCACCCATCTGCTCCTCTGCTGGAGAGCTTGGTTGCTGTAAGCAGCATCTCATCAATGTACTTCTCATTGTCTTGAATGCTCCTCAGCCTCACCACCTCCTCTCTGAGTTCCTCCACTTGTTTCCTCAGAGCTTCAGCATGCAGGCACCCTGCACATGGAACCGGTCCTTCAACTGGCATTAGGACCTCTGTCTGGACCGCGGCAGAAGCTGTAACGGGGGCAACAGCTTTAGCGATACGATTTTTCCCAGCCATTGTTCTGTTCATGGAGGTTAGGTATCTGTTAAAGCAAAAGAGAGAGATCTACCAAGTACCAGCCGGTTTCCCAGCTGTCCTTTCAGAGAAAAAGCAGTTAAATCTCCTTAATTATATTCAAAATGTGCTGGTCCAATTCTCTGTGCTTTGTCAAATGGGGAGGTGCCCTATAAAGCAAGACTACTCACTAGGGGTAGGTGGGAGTCGGGGTGGGTAGGGAGGGAACTAACACCTGATTAGGTGTTAGCAGTTCCCAAAGCTGAGGAGGTTACTGGAGTTCAACCACCTACTGTGCTCAAGGAAAGTCCCACTAAAGCACCAAAAAGAAAGTAACCTTGCTTTAAAAATGTACAAAAAAACCCCCCTTTTAAGAGCTCCCAGTCAGAGAGCTAACAATTTAATATAATAAAACAAACCCTTAAATCCTTACTGTTGGTTGATCTGGAGAGCTCCTGTAGGAAAGCCTGCTCAAAGAGCAATCTCAAAGAAGCAATATCAAAGAGCAATCTCAAAGAAGATGATTTTAGGGAGCTCTAATACAAGATCCAGTGGGGTAGAGGAGTAGCCTAATAGTTAGAGCACTGACTTGGTAACCACAAGACCAAGGTTTGATTCCCACTAGCACTCCTTGTGGCCTTGGGCAAGTCATTTAAACTTCCATTGCCTCAGAAGAAAGACCTGGCAATTTACTTCCAGTTACACTGCCAAGAAAACATTGGAGCTGCTGGATTGCCAGGAGTCAATATTGACTTGAAGGTACATATTGCATTGCAATAAAAGATGTACCCCTCTTATTCCAAAATGGGCAACAGGGCTGGCCCAATGATTAGTCAAATTAGATAGACATCTACAACAGCAGCTTCTGGGAGGTAGTAAAGAGAAGGACATTCAAAGCTAAACAATAGATTCTGACAGTCAGGTGGGTTTAAGATTTGGCTAAGGGTGCCAGCACCATGGATCAACTCTGAGGCTGACCCTGATGGACAAGACATGAGAAATTAAATACATCAGGATAAAAAGAGAAGAAAACTCTAGGATTAAGACCCAAAGGGAAATGAGTAATGATTATATTAAAGTAAGCTCAAGATAATTCTAGCAAATATGAGCTAATTGAGTATGTAATTCAATAATTACTTACTCAAATCTAAGAATTTCTATTGGGGACACTCCCCCTGTTGCAGTCTACATCATATGGGACATAAGGATACATTTAGACCTGGAGCTGCCATGGAAGCCCAAATCAACCTAGTGAGCCAAGCAGCTTTTGGAAACTTACATTTATTTAGACAACTTAGGCCACTTAGGGATGCATTTGATCTGATTTCAGTAATCCAAGAGATTTCTTTTTTTTTATTATGCATTTACTTGTATACATACACAAGAAAAAAGAAAGGAACAGCATCTTACAGTACAATCAAAAGAACAAGAAACTCATTCAAAAAAGAAAAAAACCCACTAGAAATTAAGCCTGTTAGGATGCTAAAGTCCACATCAAGGAGAACATCAGAGGCCTGAGTTAACCTGGAAAGTAAACCAAAACCCCTTTTAACTATCCCAACTCACTACCTAACACTTATTTAGAAGAAAAGTTTTTAAATGAGATACATCTGTAAACACATATTTCAAACCAGGATACAATATAACACATTTACAAGGAAACTTCAAAAAGAAAGTCCTTCCAATAGCCAGAACTTTAGGTTTTAATTGTAAAAAAGCTTTCTAACGAAGTTGAGTAGATCGAGCCACATCAGGAAAAATATTTAAGGGATATCCACAAAAATGGACAGCTTTCTTAGGAAAATACAATTTCAATATGGCTGACTTATCTGCTTCTATCTTAAATGTAACTACAAGAGTTGCCCTTTTGTGGACCTTCTCCAGAGATGACTCTAAAAACTGAGTCAGCTCCAGATCATCCACATTTTGTTCCTCTGCCTCACCCTCCAAAGAGAGCTGAAAAGAAGTCAGAGGATCCAACTCCCGCCTGAGATGCGCTCAATCAACGACCTGATGGCCGTCAGAAAAAAACTGAAGACATACTTATTTCAACAGGCCTACAACGTATCCTGAACAACAATACATTCCAACCAGAATCTGCATCACCAAAATGTAGTCAAGTGTAAAAAAGTCTTATGCTCCTGAATGTAACAAGTGTAAAATGTATATATGTAAATATCCCTCTCTCCCCCTCCTAACTGTGTGCTGTGAATATCCCATGAATCATGTTGTACTCATTATTGAAAATTTCTGGCTTTATTCTGACAACCTATCAGACAACCTTGTAAATCACGCTGTAATTCTTGAAATTTGTCATTTGATCTGGCACTCCCTGCTTACTTAATCAAACCGCTCCTGATCGCTGGAAGTAGCGGTATATAAATATATGCTAAATAAAATAAATAAATAAATAAGAAACTATCATAGATTCTTCAAAAGCGGAAAATTCAAGATATCTCTCATATATTTCTTCAAAAGCTCAAGGGGGGAGAGCAGGTGGACAACAGGAAAATGTAAAAATCTCAAATTTTTAGCTCTAGCATTATTCTCCAAATATTCAATCTTATTATGCAATAATAAACTTTCTCCAGGACCAAGCAGGAAGTCAGTCCTCACTTATGGGTGACGTCGGCGCCGACGGAGCCCTCGCGGAGCAATTTTCCCCAGCTTTCAAAGAAAGCCTTTGGGAATTGCAGCGCGCATGCGCGGTCGTCTTCCCGCCCGAAGGTGCCATCTTAGCCAGTCTTCTTTTTTCCGCGGAGCCCTACAGACGTCCCCGTCTTGTCCCCGCGAAAAAGTTGATTTTCTTCGTTATTTTATCCTTTTTTCCTTCGGTTCGACGCCGATCTTTTTCCCGCCCGGACTCGCGACGCCGGTCACGAGTCCTCTTACTTTTTTCGGTTTTTCTGACTTAGTCAGCTTTCGTTTTCGGTTTTTCCCTGGCAGCCCGGTCCTTTGACCTCGCAGGGGCCCTTTTTCCCCCGATGGCTGCCAGTGGGTTTAAGCGGTGTGGTCGGTGTGACCGAAATATGTCACTAACCGACACACACGACTTTTGCCTCCGCTGCCTGGGCCCGGATCATGAGGAACTGATCTGTGGGCCCTGCAGCAAAATGTCCTCAAAGGCGTTGAGAAGTCGGCGGCATCAGCGTGAGAGAATCTTCGCTGACCCCAGCCGTACCCGGACCTCGTCGGAGGCCTCCGCGTCGAAGGGCTCCAGCTCGGACCGTCGCCGGAGTTCCTCCGACCGGGGTTCTCCCTCCGGGGACCATCGTCGGAAGGTGAAACCCGCGAGGGCGGCGTCGGTGGACGCTCCTGGTTCCGCGAGGGCCAGGTCGCATAGCCCCGACAGCCGCCCCGGGTCCTTGGAGAAGGAACACATCCCGAAGCGACCTCGCCTGGAGTCGGAGATGCCTGCCCGGGTAAGTCCTGTGGTCCTTCTGGACTCGCCTCCGCGACAGCCGACGTCGGGCCCGACGCCGTCGGGGCCCGAGTCGGGGGCTGCTGGGTCACCTGAGCTCGGACTCAGGTTGACGGCCTTGGAGAGCAGACTATCTGCCTTCATGGACCAGCAGAGGGCACTGCTCGCTGGCTTCGCTGGCGCCGCTGCCCCGACCGCCGGGACGTCGACGTCCAAGTCGACCCCGGAGACCGAGCCGATCCTCGAGTCGATGAGAACTCGAGTCGATCCTCGGTCGAGGTCACCCTCGGCCTCCCGTTCGGGACCGAGGTCGCCGACGCCGACTCCCTCGGCGTCGGGGTGGCTGGCGCCGCACCCTGCCCGGGCCGACCCCACCGAGTCCTCGTCGGAGTCGGTCTGGGAGTCTGAGGAGGAAGAGTCACCTGATTCTTTCCGGACTCGGTGTGTCCCATCGGACTCACCGGAGTCCGAGCCTCGGAAGCAGTCCCCCCCGGAGGATGCCCGGTTCTCAGACTTCGTTAGGGATATGGCCAAGGCTTTGGCCTTCCCTGCGGATCCCGAGGAGGAGCCTCGAGCCGAAGAGCTCGACGCCCTCCAGTATGACTCTCCCGCGAGGGAACACTTTACTGTACCGGTTCCTCCTATGCTGGAACGACTACTCTTCCGCATGTGGGAGAGTCCGGCCTCCTCGCCGGTCCTGAGCAAGCGGGTCGATTCTATCTATCGAGTCCGCAAGAGCCCTGGCTTTCAAAAGGCACAGCTGCCACACCATTCCATGGTAGTGGAATCGGCCATGCATCGTCTTAAGAGCCAGAAGATGCACTCCTCGGTGCCTCCTGGAAGGGAGGCCCGTAACCTGGATGGCCTTGGCAAGAAGTGCTTCCAGGGCTCTATGCTCGCATGTCGTGTCCAGACTTACCAGCTATACATGGGCATGTATCTCCGGGATCTGGCTAAAGAGCTAGCCGGATTCTCCGCTGGTCTGTCCGAGGAACCCTTGCGGAGGTTCCTAGCCTTGTCCGCTGGCATTCGGGAATGCTCAAAGTTCATGTCCCGAGCAGCCTATGATGGCTTTGAAGCATCGGCTCGAGTGGCCGCAGCCGGCATCGGTGCCCGCCGACAGGCTTGGCTTCAGTCGTCAGACCTTGAGCCCTGGGTGCAGGACAAGTTGGTCGATGTCCCCTGCCGAGGCGAAAACCTCTTTGGCAAGCCTATGGCGGAAAAGGCTGCGCAAATTGAGACTGAGACTCTCACCAGGACCAGGCTTTCTAGGAAGACCTCCGCCCCTTCCCAGAAAAAGAAGGGCTCGGGGAAAAAGTCCTTTTACCCGAGGAAGGCGACTGCCTACAAACAATACCCCCATTATCAGGCCCCTGCAGCTCCCCAACAGGGCCAGCAGGCCAAGGGACGGGGTAACGGGTCCCGTAGGCAGCAAGCCCCCAAGCCTGCACCACCAGCCCCTGCTCAGCAGGGTGGGGGTTTTTGACTCACTAAGCACAGCCTCTCCCCCCCCGCTGGTTCCTCCCAGCACCGGAGGCCGGCTGGTTCACTTCGCCCACAGGTGGTCCAGCATCACCGCAGATGCCTGGGTGCTTCAAGTCGTGCGAGAAGGCTATCTTCTCCACTTCCATCAGGTCCCTCCCTCCTATTTTCCGGGAGAACCTCCGCGCCCCCCTCTGCACAGGAAGTTGCTCCTTCAGGAGTTAGCAGGTCTTCTGCAGGAACAGGCGGTGGAACCGGTGCCACACCACCTGAGAGGTCAAGGCTTTTATTCCAGGTATTTTCTGATACCAAAGAGAACAGGGGGCCTCAGACCCATCCTGGACTTGCGCAACCTCAACAAGTTCCTTGTGCGGGAGAAGTTCAAAATGCTTACCCTTGGAATCCTTCTGCCCTACCTCCAGCAGGGAGATTGGCTATGCTCCTTGGATCTAAAGGATGCCTACACGCACATCCTCATCCACCCAAGCCACCGCCAATACCTAAGGTTTGTGGTGGCAGGGAATCATTACCAGTACAGGGTACTGCCCTTTGGCCTGTCCTCCGCACCGCGAGTCTTCACAAAATGTCTCGCGGTCGTGGCGGCCCATCTTCGGCTTCACGGCCTCTATGTCTTTCCGTACCTCGACGACTGGCTCATCAGAGCAGCGTCCGCTCGGGAGGTCACCAACGCCACGCGCCGCATGGTGACTCTTCTGCAGCACTTGGGCTTTGTTATAAACTTCGCAAAGTCCACTTTGCTCCCCTCACAGGATCTCGAGTTCATCGGCGCAAGGCTGCACACTCCTCAGGCACGAGCGTACCTACCGCTCGACAGGGCTCAACGGCTCATGGACCTAGCCGACCGTTTTCGCAGCCAGCCCCTGGTCTCCGCCAGGCGCTTCCTGAGACTGCTAGGCCATATGGCTTCCACCGTCCATGTGACCCCCAATGCCCGCCTGAATATGCGGTCTGCTCAATGGTGTCTCCGCCAGCAGTGGCGTCAAGCCACAGGCGGCCTAGCAGACCTAGTGCGCGTCTCCGAGCCGCTGATCTCGTCTCTCCGGTGGTGGCTCCGGCAGCCGAACCTCGTGTTCGGAATGCCTTTCCAGTCACCTCAGCCGACCTGGGTGCTGACCACCGATGCATCCCTCCTGGGCTGGGGAGCACATTGCCAAGAGGCACGTACTCAGGGCCTCTGGACCACGTGGGAGTCTGCTCAGCAGATCAACTTCCTGGAGCTCAGGGCGATCCGCCTAGCTCTCAAGGCCTTCTCCCACCTGACTTCCCACCAGTCCGTCCTTGTCCAGACGGACAATCAAGTTGCCATGTTCTACGTGAACAAGCAGGGGGGCACGGGCTCCTTCCTCCTCTGCCGGGAGGCGCAGAAGCTCTGCTCTTGGGCCGTCAGTCACGGCATTCTCCTCAAGGCAGTTTATCTCCCGGGCCAAGAAAATTGCCTGGCGGACAAACTCAGCAGGGTCCTCCAGCCGCACGAGTGGCGTCTGGATCCCTTGGTAGTTCAGAAGCTCTTCCTCAAGTGGGGCCTCCCCACGGTGGATCTCTTTGCCAGTCCTCACAACCGGCAGCTTCCTCGCTTCTGCTCTCGTCAGCCACACCCCCTTCGGGTGGCGGCGGACGCTTTTCTGATCTCATGGTCGGGGAGCCTTCGGTACGCTTTCCCTCCCATCCCGCTAGTCTCTCGGACTCTTTTCAAGGTTCTCCGAGACAAAGCCTTCATGATCCTGGTGGCCCCTCGCTGGCCCAGGCAACCGTGGTTTCCGCTCCTACTGCAATTAGCGGTGGAGGATCCAATCCCTCTGGGGGTACAACCGGATCTCCTCACTCAGGATCAGGGGTCCCTACTGCACCCCAACCTCAGGTCTCTCAACCTCATGGCCTGGCTGCTGAGAGGGTAGTCCTTGCTCCCCTTCTCCTGCCGGCGGAGGTGGAGGAGGTCGTCTTGGCTTCGCGACGGCCTTCTACCCGCAAATGCTACGCCCTTAAATGGCGTCGCTTTGCAGTCTGGTGTACCCAACAGTCTCAGGATCCCTTCTCCTGCCCGGTGTCGGTGATCTTGCAGTACTTGCTACACCTCTCTAATCTGGGACTTAAGTCCAACTCCGTCAAAGTTCACCTCAGTGCTCTTTCAGCACATCATGTGCCGGTGGACGGCAGACCTCTTTCCAGCGACCCTCTTGTAGCGAGGTTTCTCCGAGGTCTTCTTCTACTTAAACCACCTCTGTGCCCCCCAGCGCCTGACTGGGACCTGAATGTGGTTTTGCAGCGGATCACCTGTCCGCCTTTTGAACCTATGGCTACCTGTTCTCTCTCCGTTTTCTGTCTTGGAAAACACTGTTCTTGATAGCCCTCACTTCCGCTAGACGCGTAAGTGAATTGCAGGCCCTCGTGTCTGATCCCCCTTACACTAGGTTCTACAAGAATAGGGTAGTCCTACGGACTCACCCGAAATTTCTGCCTAAAGTGGTCTCCCCTTTTCACATCAATCAGGAGGTGGTACTTCCAACCTTCTTTCCCAGACCACACTCCAGCCGAGCTGAAACGGTCCTCCATACCCTGGACTGTAGAAGGGCTTTGAACTTCTACCTTGACCGTACGCGGGAGCACCGTAAAGCTGCTCAGCTTTTTGTGTCTTTTGACCCCAATAAATTGGGGCTCCCGGTCTCCGAGCGTACTCTGTCCATCTGGGTTGCGGACTGTATCTCTTGGGCTTATGGGGCAGCCGGACTCTCCTTAGAAAGTCGAGTCACGGCTCATTGCGTTCGGGCAAAGGCCACGTCAGTGGCTTACCTCCGCTCTGTTCCGCTGGCAGACATCTGCCGGGCCGCTACTTGGTCTTCGAGCCAGACTTTTGCGGTCCATTACTGTCTCGAGAGGGAGTCCCGTAGGGACAGTGCTTTCGGACAGGCAGTCCTCCGTAATCTCTTTGAGGTCTGAGCAACTCCTACCCTCCATCCCGGATGTGGGCTACCGGTGGGTGATAATTCAGCGAAGATTCTATCCTTCTGTGCTGCTGAGCTAGAGGGAGCTCATTTTTGTGCTTAGGGTCTCCGGTAGCCTTGAGCTTGGGAGTCCCATAAGTGAGGACTGACTTCCTGCTTGGTCCTGGAGAAAGCGTAGTTACTCACCTGTAACAGGTGTTCTCCAGGAGCAGCAGGAATCAGTCCTCACTACCCTCCCTCCTCCCCTTGGAGTTGCAATCGTCTGCTTATGTTCTTTTTGCAAATATTTATGCTGTCTTTTTTAGCTATGTCATCTGACTGGCTAAGATGGCACCTTCGGGCGGGAAGACGACCGCGCATGCGCGCTGCAATTCCCAAAGGCTTTCTTTGAAAGCTGGGGAAAATTGCTCCGCGAGGGCTCCGTCGGCGCCGACGTCACCCATAAGTGAGGACCGATTCCTGCTGCTCCTGGAGAACACCTGTTACAGGTGAGTAACTACGCTATCTTTAACAAAAGTATTACATACTGACTGAATACCCACCACTGTGCTCTCCAGTTTGATTGCTTTACCTTCCAAACTGGAGAGCTGAGACTCAACTTGATGTAATACTTGTGTAACCCCCTGTGAGAAGGTGCACAATTGAGTTAATGTCCCCTTCAAAACTTCTTCCATCCGGGATACAATTAACCAAACATCTTTTAAGGAAATATCCGCCCCCCTACTCCCCCAGAGGCCAATGTCGCCAAAACAGGCATGGAGACTGGAGTCAGGAGGGACAAACAAAATCCATCTGATCCTTTTGGAAAGGAGTAGAAGCAGAAGGAGGTACGGCAGGGAACTCAGCCACCAAACAACCAGATTTATCAACATTCTGAACAGTCTTGGGAGTGGGTTGAGGGGGAGGGGTATGCAACCTCAAACTAATAGAGGCTTCTGAAGATGAAAGACCTTCCTAGTACAACAAAGCAGAAGGTATACCTGTAGCAGTACTCATGACATGCTTATCCACCGATCCTTGAACAGCCACAGAATCCATTGATTTAACTTTTGCTTTACGCTTCCCCATACTAACGAAATAGAGAGGCCAAAATCCCTCGGTTCTCTCAATGCTCCTCAGTGTTCCTAAGGGGCTCCCAAAGGGCCAAACAAGCCCCTTGGTACACGCCCCTTAGGACATGTCTGCGTGCCGCGGAAAACAGCTAGTTATCAAACCCAATCACTGGGGGGGAGGAGCATAAACGTACCGGCAGCACAACTGATGTCAAACACCACTAACCAGCTCATTTCCAGGCAAGGCAAGCCTCCATTGTTTCAGCTTCTTCTCAGCACAGCCAGGTTTTAAACCCAATCACTGGGTGGAGGAGCAGGGATGTACCGGCAGCACAGCTGATGATCAAACATCACTAACCAGCTCAACTCCAGGCAAGTCAAGCCTCCAATTTCACCCCAAGAGATTTCTTTAAAAAGCTATAGTGAGTTCATGGAGCTGCTATGTCTAAGTGCATTCTGGCACTGAAAAAGCGAAAATGCTAAACAAATACTTCTGTTCTGTTTTTACTAAAGAAAATCCTGGAGAAGGACCACCTGTGATTGACAAATATACAAATGAGAATGGAGTAGATACCACACCATTCACAGAAGATGTGTTTGAACAGCTTGCAAAACTGAAAATGGACAAGGCCATGGGACCGGATGGGATACATCACAGGATACTGAAAGAGCTCAGAGAGGTTCTTGCAGGGCCATTAAAGGATGTTTTTAATGGAGAAAGGAGAAGTTCGGCTGGAAAAGGGCTGATGTGGTCACAAAAGTGGTAATAAGGAAGAAGTAACAAACTGCAGGTCAGTAAGCCTTACCTCAGTGGCGGGAAAAGTAATAGAAGTGCTCCTCAAATTCCAGCACCTACGCCAATCTCTACCCCATACACCACACACACTACACGATGTAAATATACTTTTGTACAAAGTTTGATATGTTTGCTTTAATACCTACAAAGATTTTGCTTTAATACCTTCAAGTTGTTTTTTGTTACAATACCTACAAAGTTTATACTTACTGTTCAATGTAAATAGTTGATTTCTACTGTTCTATGTAAAATGTATACAAATTGTGTACAAGACTGTTAATCTGTTATATGTAAACCGCCCTTGATCTCTGGAAGGGGCGGTATAAAAGAAATAGTTAAATAAATAAATAAATAAATAAAGGGCGAATAGTGGACTTTCTTGAAACCAACAGGTTAAATGATATGAGGCAACATGGTTTTACCAAAGGACGATCTTGCCAAACAAAACTGATTGAGCTCTTTGACTGGGTGACCTGAGAACTAGATCAAGGGCATGTGATGGATGTGATCTACCTAGATTTCAGCAAAGTCTTTGATACTGTTCCTCATAGGAGGCTTATCAATAAACTAAACAGCTTTGGGATGGTTTCCAAGGAGGTGAACTGGATCAGAAATTGGTTGACTGACAAATGACAGAAGGTGATGGTAAACGGAACTCACTCAGATGAAAGGAAGGTGATTAGCGGGGTGCCCAAGGATTCATTCCTGGGATCGGTACTGTTCAATGTATTTGTGAGTGATATTGCTGAAGAACTGAATGGAAAAATCTGTCTTTTTGTAGATGACACGAAAATTTGCAACAGAGTAGATTCCCCTAAGGGAGTGAATAACATGAGGAAAGATCTATAAAAGCTAGAAGAATGGTCTAATACTTGGCAGTTAAGATTTAAAGTGAAAAAGTGCAGTGTCATGCACTTGGGATGCAGAAATCCAAGGGAATTGTATGCGATAGGGTGCGAGAGGTTGGTATGCACAGACCAGGAGAAGGACCTCAGAATGATTGTTTCTGAGGATCTCAAGGTGGTGAAACAGTGTGACAAGGCGGTGGCAAAAGCCAGAAGGATGCTGGGTTGCAAACAGAGAGGAATTACCAGCAGAAAGGAAGAGGTACTAATGCCACTGCAGAAGTCACTGGTGAGGCCTCACTTGGAATATTGTGTTCAGTTATGGAGACCATATCTCACAAAGGATATAAAAAGATTGGAAACAGTTCAGAGGAAGGCGACCAAAATGATTTGAAGCTTGCGTCAGAAGACGTATAAGAAGAGATTTGAAGACCTAAATATGTACACTCTGGAGGAAAGAAGGGACAGGGAAGATATGATTCAGACCTTTAAATACTTAAAGGGGTATGTTTACTAATCGGTGGTAGCGGCCTCCATGCGATATCAGAGCCATGGCCCCATTGAATTCAATGGGGCCACGGCTCCGATATCGCATGGAAGCCACTACCGCCGATTAGTAAACATACCCCAAAGAGTATTAATGAACAAACAAACCTCTTCCAAAGATGGGGAAGCTGTAAAACTAGAAGGCATAACATGAAACTGCAAGGGATAAACTGAAAGGCAATGTCAGGAAATACATTTTCACCGAAAGGGTGGTGGATGCTTGGAATGCCCTCCCGATGGAAGTGGTGGGGGCAAATACAGTGACATAATTCAAAATGGCATGAGACAGACACAATGGATCCCTTTACAGCAACAATATAAAATCAAAATAAACATAACTATCACTAATATCTTAGCAAATAGGGGTGACCTACACGGAGCGGTGAGTACACCCCTAAACAAAGGTATGGGGAGAGGTGACCTGCACAGAGCAGCAGGTGCACCTACTCTTGCCACCTTGCTGGGCAGACTAGATGGATCATACTAGTCTTTATCTGGCGTCATATACTATGTTACCATGTTGTGGTGGAGGCTAAGCACTTCAACCAGGGGAAGCAAACATGTATTTGGGTTATAGTTTTGGAATTACCTCATGAGATTAATATCTTGGAATGTATGTGACATTAGTTCTCTAGTAAAGTGATATAAAATATTGCAAGTTTTAAAATTGCATAAAGCATATATCGCTGTGCTACAAGAACTTCATTTAGATTATACAGAGTATAAAAAGCTCAAACAGAATTGGGTGGGTGATATCTACTGTAAGCTGCATTCTCAGTATAAAAATGGCAGGAGTGGCCATTCTGGTGCAAAACAAAGCTTTGTTGATTGATAAATACTTTTGCAAATCCAGGAGGTATATTTCTATTCATACAAGCCTCTCTATGGGGTAAGGAAATGTTGTTGGGCTCTGTGCCCCTAATATTTATGATTACACATGTTTTTCTTTCTTTGCTCACTCTATGCAGTAACTTATCTCATTTACCTAAGGTATTGGCAGGAGATTTCAATACTGTGTTTGATCTGGATATGGATCGTTTCCTTAAGAGGAACTTTCATGCCAGCTAGCTTAATAAGGGGCTGCTATATTTAAGTTTGGAGAGTTTTTCACCCACTTGATAGGGATTATACACATTTTGCCAGAGCTTATTATAGTACGTCCTGGTTGGATTTCATGTTTCTCTCATAATCCATGTTCCCTAGAGTGGCAATGGCCTAAGTAGGGCTAGTAGAAATCTCCAATCACACGTTAGTTTGGCTTGATTTGGAGATTTTGTAGTTTAGTGGGAGTTAAGCCATGGTGATTACATTGCTATTTGTTTAAGGATAGTGAACTTGGGCTCTATGTTTGCAAACACTGGCAGGAATATCAGAAACATAATAAAGGACATAGATTTATTTATTATTATTTATTTATTTATTACATTTTCTTTTATACCGCGCTATTTAAGATCAGTGCGGTTTACAATAAAACATTGAATCTACACATCTCAGTTTAGTGATTTTTTGGGAAACCGCTAAGGCAGTATTGCATGGTGACATTATTACTTATAGAGACCAGCATAATAGAGCTTTAGCCAAGAATATCTTGCACCTTGAGAGACAACTGAAGAGGGATAAACAATGATTATCCAAAGTACGTTTTGTGGCCACCTAAGTAACACTCAACACACTCGTACAGGACAGAACATACAAAAATATTGCATATTATTGTTACAAATTGTATAAATTGGGTAATAAGTCTAGCAAGATGCTTATGAATTTTATTGAGCCAAATTTGGGTTCTAGAGCAATTGGGGCAATTTGGAAAATGCAAGGTGTTCTGGTGGAAGGGATCAGAAAGGTAGGTAGAATATTTATGGCCTTCTTTGAAAATGTATATATGGTGAAGCCTTATAATCCTTGATTATTCAGCAGGTTTTGACTATATTACAGCTCCCTTTCTTGAAGGAAGAGTTTCTGGCAGCTTCTGGTCACAGCTAAAGAAATTCAAGAGCTTATTTGTCAAGCCCTATTACTTAAGGCACAAGATCTAGATGGGCTAGGTTCTGAATTTTATAAAAACCTTTTTCTGCATCTATTAGACATTTTTCAAGAGGCCAAGGATAGAGGTCACTTCTCTTAATAAAACTTATGGAGGTCATTCCCAAACGCGGGTTGGGGGCTGCATGTCCCAGTGGGATGTGTAGCCCTGTAAGATGTTTGGGATCAATTCCCCCTCTGGCTATCCCTATATGTCTTGTGCATCAGGATGTGGAGAACTGGTGGGGGGCGAGAGGGGGCAGGAACAGGGTGGAGCGGGGGGGGGGGGGCATGCCAGCCTGGTAGCACGTACAGGGCCGATTTAGGTCATGGCCCTGTACGTGTGCCGGGCCTGTGGGGAAATGCTGCTTATAACTCTTCAAAGGTGGTATAAGCAGCACTTTTGGCCTGATCAGGCCCAAGCATATTTCCCCCCCCCCCCCCAGTGCTGGGGCTGGGTGCGGGGGAGGGGGGTCCCCGCCGTCCAATCCAGGCCACTGCAAGCCAGCCATCGGTCGGGCGGCAGGGAAATGGGGGGCCAGAACCACTGATGTTGGCGAGCGCCTGTGGGGAGGATGGCAACGCAGGCAGAAGGGGCAAGCGTGCCCAGTTCTCCAGGACCAAGCAGGAAGTCAGTCCTCACATATGGGTGATGTCGGCGCCGACGGAGCCCTCGCGGAGCAATTTTCCCCAGCTTTCAAAGAAAGCCTTTGGGAATTGCAGCGCGCATGCGCGGTCGCATTCCCGCCCAAGGGTGCCATCTTAGCCAGTCTTCTTTTTTCCGCGGAGCCCTACAGACGTACCCGTCGTGTCCCCGCTGAAAAAGTTGATTTTCGTGAGTTTTTCTCTTTTTTCTCTTCGGTTCGACGCCGGTCGTTTTCCTGCCCGGACTCGCGACGCCGTTGCGAGTCCTTCTCTTATTTTTCGGTTTTTCTGATTTTGGTCAGTTTCGTTTTCGGTTTTTCGCTGGCAGCCCGGTCCTTTGACCTTGCAGGGGCCCTTTTTCCCCCGATGGCTGCCAGTGGTTTCAAGCGGTGTGGTCAGTGTGACAGAAATATGTCACTCACTGACACACACGATAATTGCCTCCACTGCCTGGGCCCGGATCATGAAGAACTGATCTGTGGAGCCTGTGGCAAAATGTCCTCCAAAGCGTTAAGGAGTCGGCACCAGCGGGATAGAATCTTCGCTGACCCCGGCCGTACCCGGACCTCGTCGGAGGCCTCGGCATCCAGAGGCTTCAGCTCTGACCATCGCCGAAGCTCCTCCGACAGGGGTTCTCCCTCCGGGGACCATCGACGGAAGGCAAAACCCGTGAGGGCGGCATCGGTGGACGCTCCTGGCTCCGCGAGGGCCAGGTCGCATAGCCCCGATAGCCGTCCCGGGTCTTTGGAGAAGGAGCACCTCCCGAAGCGACCTCGCCTGGAGTCGGAGTTGCCTGCTCGGGTAAGTCCTGTAGTCTTTCTGGACTCGCCTCCGAGATGTCCGACGTCGGGCCCGACGCCGTCGGGGCCCGAGTCGGGGGCTGCTGGGTCACCTGAGGTCGGACTCAGGTTGACGGCCTTGGAGAGCAGACTATATGCCTTCATGGACCAGCAGCGGGCACTGATCGCTAGCCTCGCTGGCGCCACTGCCCCGACCGCTGGGACGTTGACGTCTAAGTCGACCCCGGAGACCGAGCCGATCCTCGAGTCCATGCGAACTCGAGTCGACCCTCGGTCGAGGTCACCCTCGGCCTCCCGTTCGGGACCGAGGTCGTCGCCGCCGACTCCCTCGGCGTCGGGGCGGCCGAAGCCTCCGCCTGCCCGAGCCGACCCCACCGATTCCTCCTCGGAGTCGGCTTGGGAGTCTGAAGAGGAAGAGTCACCTGATTCGTTTCGGACTCGGTGTGTCCCCTCGGACTCACCTGAGTCCGAACCTCGGAAGCAGTCCCCTCCGGAGGATGCCCGGTTCTCGGACTTCGTCAGGGATATGGCCAAGGCTTTGGCCTTCCCTGCGGATCCCGAGGAGGAGCCTCGAGCCGAAGAGCTCGATGCCCTTCAGTACGACTCTCCCGCCCGGGAGCACTTTACTGTACCGGTTCCTCCCATGCTGGAACGACTACTCTTCCGCATGTGGGAGAGTCCGGCCTCGTCGCCGGTGTTAAGCAAGTGGGTCGATTCCATCTATCGAGTCCGCAAGAGTCCTGGCTTCCAAAAAGCACAGCTGCCACACCATTCCATGGTAGTGGAATCGGCCATGCATAGGCTTAAGAGCCAAAAGATGCACTCCTCGGTGCCTCCGGGCAGGGAGGCCCGTAACCTGGATGGCCTTGGTAAGAAGTGTTTCCAGGGCTCTATGCTGGCTTGTCGTGTCCAGACCTACCAGCTATACATGGGCATGTATCTCCGAGACCTGGCTAAAGAGATAGCCGGATTCTCCGCTGGACTGTCCGAGGAACCTTTGCGGAGGTTCCTGGCCTTGACAACTGGTATTCGGGAATGCTCCAAATTCATGTCCCGAGCAGCCTATGATGGCTTTGAAGCATCGGCTCGAGTAGCCGCAGCTGGCATCGGTGCCCGCCGACAGGCTTGGCTTCAGTCGTCTGACCTTGAACCCTGGGTGCAGGACAAGTTGGTCGATGTCCCCTGCAGAGGTGAGAACCTCTTTGGCAAGCCCTGGCTGAAAAGGCTGCACAAATCGAGACGGAGACTCTCACCAGGACTAGGCTTTCTAGGAAGACCTCCGCCCCTTCCCAGAAAAAGAAGGGCTCGGGAAAGAAGTCCTTTTACCCGAGAAAGGCGGCTGCCTATAAACACTACCCTCAATATCAGGCCTCCGCAGCTCCCCAACAGGGCCAGCAGGCCAAGGGACGGGGTAACGGGTCCCGTAGGCAGCAAGCCCCCAAGCCTGCACCACCAGCCCCTGCTCAGCAGGGTGGGGGTTTTTGACTTCCTCAGCATAGCCTCTCCCCCTCAGCTGGCTCCTCCCAGTACAGGAGGCCGGCTGGTTCACTTCGCCCACAGGTGGTCCAACATCACTTCAGATGCCTGGGTGCTTCAAGTCGTGACAGAAGGCTATCTTCTCCACTTCCATCAGGTCCCTCCCTCTTATTTTCCGGGAGAACCTCCTCGACTCCCTCTGCACAGGGACTTACTCCTTCAGGAGTTAGCAAGTCTTCTTCAGGAACAGGCTGTGGAACCGGTGCCCCACCACCTGAGAGGTCAAGGCTTTTATTCCAGGTATTTCCTAATACCAAAAAGGACAGGAGGCCTCAGACCCATCCTGGACTTGCGCAACCTCAACAAGTTCCTCGTGCGGGAGAAGTTCAAGATGCTTACCCTTGGAATCCTTCTGCCCTACCTCCAACAGGGAGATTGGCTATGCTCCTTGGATCTAAAAGATGCCTACACGCACATCCTCATCCACCCAAGCCACCGCCAATACCTAAGGTTTGTGGTGGCAGGAAATCATTACCAGTACAGAGTACTGCCCTTTGGCCTATCCTCCGCACCGCGAGTCTTCACAAAATGTCTCGCGGTGGTGGCGGCCTATCTCCGGCTTCACGGCCTCTATGTCTTTCCGTACCTCGACGACTGGCTCATCAGAGCATCGTCCTCTCCGGCAGTCACCAATGCCACACACTGCACGGTGACTCTTCTGCAGTACTTGGGCTTTGTCATAAACTTCGCAAAGTCCACTTTGCTCCCCTCACAGGATCTTGAGTTCATCGGCGCAAGACTGCACACTCCTCAGGCACGAGCTTTCCTGCCTCTCGACAGGGCTCAATGGCTCATGGACCTAGCCGGCAGTTTTCGCAGCCAGCCCCTGGTCTCCGCCAGGCGCTTCCTGAGACTACTCGGCCATATGGCTTCCACCGTCCACGTGACCCCCAATGCTCGCCTGAATATGCGGCCTGCTCAATGGTGCCTTCGCAAGCAGTGGCAACAAGCCACCGGCGCACTAGCCGACTTAGTGCGCATCTCCGGGCCGCTGGCCTCTTCCCTACAGTGGTGGCTTCATCGGCCGAACCTGGTGCTCGGAATGCCGTTTCAGTCGCCTCAGCCGGCTCAAGTGCTGACGACCAATGCTTCCCTCCTGGGTTGGGGAGCACATTGCCAGGGGGCATGTACTCAAGGTCTCTGGACCGCGTGGGAGTCTGCTCAACAGATCAACTTCCTGGAGCTCAGAGCAATCCGTCTGGCGCTCAAGGCTTTCTCCCACCTGACTTCTCACCGGTCCGTCCTTGTCCAGATGGACAATCAAGTTGCCATGTTCTACGTGAACAAGCAGGGGGGCACGGGCTCCTTCCTTCTCTGCCGAGAAGCTCAGAAGCTCTGCTCTTGGGCCATCAGTCACGGCATTCTTCTCAAGGCAGTTTATCTCCCAGGCCAAGAGAATTGCCTGGCGGACAAACTCAGCAGGATACTCCAGCCGCACGAGTGGCGTCTGGATCCCTTGGTAGTTCAGAAACTTTTTCTGAAGTGGGGCCTCCCCACGATGGATCTCTTTGCCAGTCCTCTCAACCGGCAACTTCCTCGCTTCTGCTCTCGTCAGCCACATCCCCTTCGGGTAGCGGCAGATGCTTTTCTACTCTCATGGTCGGAAAGCCTTCTCTATGCTTTTCCTCCCATCCCGCTAGTCTCTCGAACTCTATTCAAGGTTCTCCGGGACGAAGCTTCCATGATCCTGGTGGCTCCTCGCTGGCCCAGACAGCCGTGGTTTCCACTCCTGTTGCAATTGGCGGTAGAGGATCCGTTCCCTCTGGGGTTTCAACCGGATCTCCTAACACAGGATCAGGGGTCTCTGCTACACCCCAACCTCAGATCTCTCAATCTAATGGCCTGGCGGCTGAAAGGGTAGTCCTTGCTCCCCTTCTCCTGCCGGCAGAGGTGGAAGAGGTCGTCCTAGCGTCTCGGCGACCTTCTACCTGCAAATGCTACGCCCTTAAATGGCGTCGTTTTTCCGTTTGGTGTGTACAGCAGTCTCAGGATCCCTTCTCCTGCTCGGTGTCGGTGGTCTTGCAGTACCTGCTCTACCTCTCTAATCTGGGACTTAAGTCCAACTCCGTCAAAGTCCACCTCAGTGCTCTTTCAGCACACCATGTGCCGGTGGACGGCAGACCTCTTTCCAGCGACCCTCTCGTAGCACGGTTTCTCCGAGGTCTCCTTCTACTTAAACCACCTCTGCGCCCGCCAGCACCTGACTGGGATCTGAATGTGGTTTTACAGCGGATCACCTGTCCGCCTTTTGAACCGATGGCTACCTGTTCTCTGCGTTTTCTTTCGTGGAAAACCTTATTCCTGATAGCCCTCACTTCCGCTAGACGCGTAAGTGAATTGCAGGCCCTCGTGTCTGATCCCCCTTTCACTCGGTTCTACAAAAATAGGGTAGTCCTACGGACTCACCCAAAATTTCTTCCAAAAGTTGTCTCCCCTTTTCACATCAATCAGGAGGTGGTACTTCCAACCTTCTTTCCCAGGCCTCACTCCAGCCGAGCTGAAAGGGTCCTGCATACCCTGGACTGTAGAAGGGCATTGAACTTCTACCTTGACCGTACGCGGGAGCACCGTAAAGCTGCTCAGCTTTTTGTGTCTTTTGACCCCAATAAATTGGGGCTCCCGGTCTCCAAGCGTACTCTGTCCATCTGGGTTGCTGACTGTATCGCTTGGGCTTATGGGGCAGCCGGACTCTCCTTAGAAAGTCGAGTCACGGCTCATTGTGTTCGGGCGAAGGCTACGTCAGTGGCTTACCTCCGCTCTGTTCCGCTGGCAGACATCTGCCGGGCCGCTACTTGGTCTTCGAGCCAGACTTTTGCGGTCCATTACTGTCTCGAGAGGGAGTCCCGCAGGGACAGTGCTTTCGGACAGGCAGTCCTCCGGAATCTCTTCGAGGTTTGAGCAACTCCTACCCTCCATCCCGGATGGGGGCTACCGGTGGGTGATAATTCAGTGAAGATTCCTTCCTTCTGTGCCGCTGAGCTAGAGGGAGCTCATTTTTGTGCTTAGGGTCTCCGGTAGCCTTAAGCTTGGGAGTCCCATATGTGAGGACTGACTTCCTGCTTGGTCCTGGAGAAAGCGTAGTTACTCACCTGTAACAGGTGTTCTCCAGGAGCAGCAGGAATCAGTCCTCACAACCCTCCCTCCTCCCCGTGGAGTTGCAATCATCTGCTTAAGTTTTTTTGCAAATTTTTATGCTGTCTTTTAGCTATGTCATCAGACTGGCTAAGATGGCACCCTTGGGCGGGAATGCGACCGCGCATGCGCGCTGCAATTCCCAAAGGCTTTCTTTGAAAGCTGGGGAAAATTGCTCCGCGAGGGCTCCGTCGGCGCCGACGTCACCCATATGTGAGGACTGATTCCTGCTGCTCCTGGAGAACACCTGTTACAGGTGAGTAACTACGCTTTCTGGCTACCATGGAATGTTTTATTCCCGCAGTCTAGAATCGGGTCCAAATGGGTAGTCTTGCCTGGGCCATCCAGATGGCCTGGATGTGCCCCTCTTGGAATCGGGCTCTTCATTACCCTAATCTTGAAGTCAGAAAAGATCTAACAAAGACCACCTCATATAGACTGATTTCATTGTTAAATTTTGACATGAAAATTTTGGCAAAGATTTTGGCAAATCGCTTAATTCTGGTTCTGTCAATATTTGATTGATAGATAATGTTATCCAGAGGCAGCATGGGTTTACTAGAGGCAGGTCTTGTCATACAAATCTGATTGACCTTTTTGACTGAGTGACCATAGAGTTGGACTGAGGGAGAGCCCTAAATGTGGTGTACTTAGATTTTAGTAAAGCCTTTGACACCGTTCCATGCAGGCGACTTAAAAATGAATTGAGCATCCTAGGGATGGACCCTAAAGTGAATGAGTAGGAGGCGACAAAGGGTACAGGTAAATGGAGCTCACTCTGAGGAGAAGGAGGTTACCAGTGGTGTGCCACAGGGATCTGTCCTTGGTCCAATTCTTTTTAACATTTTTGTTAATGATATTGTGAAAGGGCTGTTGGGTAAGGTTTGCCTCTTTGCGGACAATACCAAAATTTACAATAGAGTAGACATTCAGGAAGGAGTAGATAACATGAGGAGGGATCTAGCTAAGCTTGAAGAATGGTCGAGAATTTGGCAACTGAGACTTAACGGTAAAAAATGGAGGGTCATGCATTTGGACTGCAAAAATTCAGGGGAGTGGTATAGTATAAGGGGTGAAGTACTTCTGTCCACAAAAGAAGAGCGGGACCTGGGCATAATTGTTTCTGTTGAACTTAAAGAGGCTAAGCAAGTAGAAAAGTCGACGGCAAAAGCCAGAATTATGCGTGGGTGCACAGAGAGAGGAATGGCCAGCAGAAAAATGGTGAGATCTCATTTGGAGTATTGTGTGCACCTTCAAAAAGATATAAACAGGATGGAGTCGCGCAGAGGGTGGCTACCAAAATGGTCAGTACTCTTCATTATAAACCATATGGGGACAGACTTAAAGATCTCAATATGTATACCTTAGATGCAAGGTGGGATAGAGGAGATATGGTAGAGACATTTAAACACCCCAGTGGCATAAATGCAAAGGAGAGCCTCTTTCAATTGGAAGTAAACTCTACAATTAGGAGACATAGGATGAGGGTGAAAGGGGATAGACTCAGGAGTAATATGCGGAAATACTTCTTTATTGAAAGAGTGGTAGATGTGTGGAATAGTCTCCCAGAGGAGGTAGTAGAGACAAGAACAGTATCTGAATTGAAAAAAGCATGGGACAAACACAGAAGATTTCTAAAGGAAAAAAAAGGGACTATAGTAGTTGATATGGAAGGGCAGACTATATAGGCCTTATGTTTTTTTTCTGCTCTCGTATTTCTATGTATCTAATATCCGGTCTACCCTTTTTGGCCTACTCAGTTGTGATTCCATTATTATGGAACCATTTACATGAGGAGGTACATTCTCAAAGGACATTACACTTTTTGAAAAAAATTGAAAAATTATCTAATTCTGTTAGTTTTGAGGGGCGAACTGTTAACTTGAAAGGCAGAGTTTTTCCCTGGAAGAGGTTACAGTAATGTTCATCATTATTGTTTGGTTTTATGTTATACTGTATTTTAATGGATATATATTGCTCTTGTTTTGCATACTGCTTTAAATGATGCTTTCAGGAAAGTAGTCTATAAGAGTTTATATATAAATAAAATAAATAAGTTAGTGGGCCATTGTATTCTGGACTAGTTGAAGCCTTGAAGGTGGCTTAACTAGCTCGTTGGCCAGCTATGAAAAGGGAATTACAGTAGTCAAGTGTACAAGCAACTAAGGTGTGGATTACAGGAGGTAAGTTTGCCTTGGACAAGAGGCACTTTAGTAAGATAGTGGCACATAATTCACTTTTTATCCAAAATACTCCAACAGTTTTATTTAATCATTTAACTGTACATGGTGACCCATAAACACTGTCTTAAGAGCTATCAGCTACTGGTTGGTCAAGTAACACAGGTCTGCGACTAAAAAGCTGTTTGATTATTTTCATCTAATTTCCATGTATTTTGGTGTGCTGAAAACAAATAAAATATTGAAAAAACTCCTAGACGTCATGATTTGCCACAACATGCAAAATTGTCTTCAAATTTATCAATTTTTTTTCAAATTACTATTAATTAATTCAAATTACTATTAATTAATTCACATAAGTGCATTTAAGATATAAAATGCCAAAAAAACCTTAAAGGGGTTGTCCGAGTTATGTAAAAAAAAATATAGCACTGTAAATCTGATGGTCAGCAATATATACATAAGCTAAGCAAGTTTTAAGTCCGTGCTTCTAGTGGTAGAAGGGATTAATCTTTCCTGAAGAATCCAGTGGGAGGGAGACACAGGGCAGATAGCAGCAGCTCTGGTCAGTGCAGCGGGGTGTGGCCAGCACTGTGATGTCTCATGTACAGACACAGAGCTGCTCTCTCCTGCATGCCACACTTGTGCACGAATCATCATCAGGTTCTTGGTTCTGGGCTGTTCACACTTTTTCATCGCAATTCGTGTTAGCTCGTCATTCTTCAACCGTTATGTTATGGCTCCGCGAAAGTGTATTAATTCGCCAGACAGTTTCTGTTTCATCTGTGGTGAATATACAGTGTTGAAGCAACAGCAGAATATTACAGACTTTGTGAAAAAAGTATACTTTGCATACTTTGGACTAAAAATTGGAGATCAAGATAAAGTCTGGGCGCCTCATAAAGTGTGCAAATGGTGTGTTGAGGACCTCCGAAACTAGTTCAAGGGTAAGAAAAAATCTTTCCATTATGGGATTCCTATGGTATGGCGAGAGCAAAAGAACCATAGTGACGACTGTTACTTTTGTTCATGCGATGTGAAAGGGTTTAATTCCAAATGGAAGCATTCCATTTCATACCCCAATCTTCACTCGGCAATTTGTCCCATCCCCCATGGCACAGATATACCAGTACCCAAGCCCCCTGCTACCTTGGAAGAGATACCTAGCTCCGATGAAGGTGAAGTCATACCTGAACCAGATTGCGAATCAAGTTCTGACTTTGAAGATGATACAAGACCAAAATTGTTTTCTCAGGAGGAGATGAATGATTTGGTAAGAGACTTGAATCTTCCCAAAGATGCCGCTGAGTTACTCGGATCAAGGCTGAAAAGCAGGAATTTATTGTTGCCAGGAGTGTCATCTTCATGGTTCAGACATCGTGAAAAGGAGTTCGTTCCTTACTTCGCTCAGGAAGACAAGTTGGTTTATTGCATCGATGTCGAAGGTCTGATGGGTCAATTTAAAATCCAATATGATTCAGAGCAATGGCGTCTTTTTATAGATACTTCAAAAAGAAGTCTCAAAGCAGTTTTACTCCACAACGGTTTTTACGCTTCCATACCTGTAGGTCATTCTGTACACTTGAAGGAAACCTACGAGAACTTGGAATTGGTTCTTCGTATATCTTAAATATGAAGACCATGGTTGGCAAGTGTGTGGGGACTTGAAGGTCTTCTGCATGCTGCTCGGGCAACAAGCTGGGTATACCAAATATCCTTGTTTTCTGTGTCTATGGGACAGTCGAGACTGACAAAATCACTGGACCAAGAAGAGTTGGCAGCCGAGGGTGCTAATAGTCGGTGAAAAAAATGTCCTCCGAGAAACTTTGGTACCTTCCCATAAAGTTCTTCTACCACCTCTCCACATAAAATTGGGATTGATGAAGCAATTCGTAAAATCACTAACCGGGTAGCCAGACCCGGCGCTCACCCCTTTCTTATAACCATACTTTTCCCCCACCCAACCCCCTTTGCTAAACGCTTCCCATTTTAGAGTTCACACAAATTGCACTGAAGACAAGTATGGTGACAACTGGTCGCAGCTTTATTTCCAACAACTTTCAAACAATAACAGGAACAATGATCTCACAAACCCTCCCCCCCCCCCAGCGGAGCGATGTGTCACCAGCCATGCTCATAGCAAAGCGACCTCGCTTCCGCTCCAGCCAAGTTCACACCACCGACAACGTTCCGACTACCCCTATCCGACTTCGCCATATTACTAGCAAAAGTCTTCCAGGGGTAGTCCGGGCCGAGGGCACCCCGCCCCCGTCCCGAGTCGCCTAAGGCTCCGGACCCCGGAAACCTCCGGGATCCCGCCTCACCCCCCCCCCCCCCAGCTGCGACACCCCGACTCCAGCCCCCATCACAAAGGCTGGGTGGGCGGGTGGGCTGCCGGGCCTCCCGCCACACTGCCTGTGCTCTGGCAAGATCGCGCATGCCAGAGCACATGGCAGCCTGCCCCCTGATTGGCTCCGCTGCCTCGCCTTCCCGAGCGGAGCCAATCAATTTAAACAATGCGCCCCGTGCACGGCTCGCCGCAGCACCCACGATGCTGCCATGCACGAGCAGGGTCCCGCGCTGGGCAGAGCACCCGGTTATGGGCAGGCACCGGGACCCTGCCCGCGCCTTTATACTATCCAGGTAGCCAGACCCGGCGCTCACCCCTTTCTTATAACCATACTTTTCCCCCACCCAACCCCCTTTGCTAAACGCTTCCCATTTTAGAGTTCACACAAATTGCACTGAAGCCAAGTATGGTGACAACTGGTCGCAGCTTTATTTCCAACAACTTTCAAACAATAACAGGAACAATGATCTCACAACCCCCCCCCCCCCCCCAGCGGAGCGATGTGTCACCAGCCATGCTAATAGCAAAGCGACCTCGCTTCCGCTCCAGCAAAGTTCACACCACCGGCAACGTTCCGACTACCCCTATCCGACTTTGCCATATTACTAGCAAAGGTCTTCCAGGGGTAGTCTGGGCCGAGGGCACCCCGCCCCCGTCCCGAGTCGCCTAAGGCTCCGGACCCCGGAAACCTCCGGGATCCCGCCACCGGCACAGGCATAACCTTACCTGTGCCGCCCCTCCAAACCTACGGGAAGCTGCGACCAGCGTGTCACACCCCGACAACTCCCTCCAATACCTCCTGCCAGTCGTTCAAGAGCAAGTCCATCCCCACTGGCGATAGGTGCACACCATCCGCTCTAAACAACCCGGTACAGGCCACATCAACCCAGGGATGCTGCACCTGAAACCCCCCTTTTTCACAGACCCATCTCCCAATCTGCCGATTAATCTTGGTTAGTCCTCGGGACCATCTGCGCTGCCCCCATGACGAAGGCCTCGGGATAATGTCCGACCAAATTAACACGACTCCGTCCAACAAACGGAGCAGAGCCATCAAGTCCTTTTTCGCCGCCCTTATCAGCTGCTTGCAGGACCACTCCGACAAATCGTTGCCCCCAAGATGCACCAGCACAACCGCTGGCTGCCCTCGAACCCGCAGATGATGACGAAGCAAAGGGAGCAGTTGAGTGCACCTCAGCCCCCGCTCACCCAGCCATGAAATCGCCACCTGCGCTGGGTCCAATCCTAAATTCGCCCCAATAGGCCGCACTGCCGCTCTCTGACCCGCCCAAAAGACAAAGGAGTGTCCCAGCATCCAGCAGCTTCTCGCAGTCTGCCCCGCACCTGCAATAGAAAATAACAGCATTAATACCCCCGCCCCCCAACCTGAAAGGGCGTCTCATAGCCGCACATAACCTTGAAACGCCTTAGACCGCCATCGGCCAATACTCTGGATCTGTTCCCTCGACAGACCCGCCGCAGCCGCACTGGTAGCCGCCCCGATACGAAAGGAGTGGGCTGAAAACAACCCCGGATCTGCACCGATCACCCGCAGGGCCATGCGTAGCACTGCCGTCACCTGATACCTGGTCACAGATGACGAATTCTCGTGCACAAACAGCCCTTCACTACCACTCGGGCGCACGCCCAAGTAGTTTTCGAGGGCCGCCACAGGGCAAGTTATTCCCCCAATCCTTCCCAGCACCACCCACAATCCCTTACCCTTTTGATCGGTTTTGGACTTAGCCAACAGCACGCGAATGCGCCCCGGCTCCTTCCACATGTGCTGCAGCCGCAAACAATGACCCAAACCAGCCTTAACTGAATCAACTGCCAGTTCGCCAACCCGAAAAGCCCCAAAAAATGACAAACAAAACACTGCCCTAAATAGGACTACCTCGTATGGAGATGACACCACCCCCGGCAACCCGTGACACAAGCGCTGCAACAAGTCATGGGTAATCGGAAGTCGACGATCACGCCGCAGTGGCAGCGCCCGCTCCCACCCGTGCATTAACTGCCGAGCCAGGCACCCCCGAACTGCGCCCTGCCAACCCACCGCCCTGGCAAAAAACTCAAACCCAGCAAGATGCCCCCGCACCACTGATCTCGTCAACCCCTGCTCCTTCGCCCAGCCAACATACCTCCCCAGCAGATACTCCGACACCTCACTTCCAACACACCCCATGCCACACAGATACTCCCACACGCGCTCACACCCCCGTCGGTAAGATTCCCACGTGCGCTCCACTACCGAATTCTTCAAGAGGTTCTTCATCTCGGTGGGCCACAGCTCCACAAGTTCCAAGGGACCCTGAACCCTTCCTCGTCCGCCTCCGGTGCCAACTGCCGGAACCGCTCCAACTGCAAACGAGAAAGAGCATCAGCGATTTCATTAGTACGCACCGGAATATGGCGGGCTTTCAATTCCACGTTCAAACGCAAACAGGCTAGTATGACTTGACGCATTAAGGCCGCCACCGTACCGCAGCGTGGGGTATACCGGTTCACAACGGCCACTACCGCCTCGTTATCACTCCACCACACCACCCTACGGTTGGCCAATCTATCCGGCCATAACGAAAGGGCCACTAACATTGGAAACAATTCTAAAAAGGTAATATTCCGCAAAAGCCCCTCAGCCGCCCATTCCTGCGGCCATCTGTCAGCACACCAAGCCCCGTTGAAATACACACCAGACCAACACCCCCTGCCGCATCTGAATACAGCTGCAAATCGTCACTAGAGATCTCCGCATCCCGCAAAACCGAAGTGCCATTAAAGTCCCGCAAAAAGAGATCCCAAATCCGCAAATCCTCACGCATCACCTGAGACACTCGTATACGATGGTGAGGCTTCTGTACCCCCGCAGTCGCCGCCGCCAAGCGCCTAAGGAACACCCTCCCTATGGGAATGACCTTACTTGCAAAGTTGAGCGATCCCATTAAGGCCTGCAGCTCACGCAAATTCAACTTAGACGATGCCAGGGCATTAGCCACCAGCACCCTCAATTTCTCCACCTTCTCTGCCAGCAATCGCGCCTCCAAACTTTGGGAATCCAACTCCACCCCTAAGAAAGACAACCTCGTCGTCGGGCCTACCGTCTTACTGTCCGCCAACGGCACCCCCAACTCGTGAGCTAAACTATCAAAGCCAGCCAACAGCTCGCTACACCCCACCGACCCCGCCGCACCCACAAACAAAAAATCATCCAGATAATGGACCACCTCCCCCTCCCTACTCTATGCACTAACAGCCAGTGCAAGAAAGAGCTGAACTTCTCGAAGTACGCACAAGATACCGAACACCCCATGGGCATACACTTATCAAAATAAAACTCCCCTTCAAACTGAAAACCCAACAACCTGAAGGAAGCCGGATGAACTGGCAGCAAGCGAAAAGCTGACTCGATATCAACCTTTGCCATCAACGCCCCACGCCCAGCTCTACGGAAGAAGTCCGCAGCCTTGTCGAACGACTCATAACGAACCGTGCACAAATCTCGCGGAATCGAGTCATTCACGGAGTAGCCGACCGGGGAAGACAAATTGTGAATCAGCCGAAACTTCCCTGGTTCCTTCTTCGGAATAATGCCCAACGGCGATACCACAAAATCCGGGAACGGTGGATGCCTGAACGGCCCCGCAATTCTACCCAACCGCAATTCCTCCGCTATCTTCTCCTGCGCTATCGCCCCCCAACGCCGGACACTGGGCGAGTTTCATGTGGAGGAAACCGAAACCACCCCCTGCATCGGAACCACAAAACCCAAACTAAAACCCCATTGCAAAACTAACTTATCCCGCCTCCGCGGATAAGCCCGCAACCACTGGCACAAAAGCAGAACCTGAATCGGCGAAGGCGCAATCTCCAAGGGCCGGCACTTACTTGAGTCCCGTCGTTGGCTGAGCCCTGGGCACCTTTTTAACACATTTTGCTGCCGCATGGGGACCTCCACAGCCCGAGCACGCATGACGGAATTTACAGTCCGGGAAGGGACACATCGACCTATTAAACCTCCAGCAGACATCGCTCCCTGTACCGAGGGTCGGCCTGGCCGGTCCTGTGGCGAGTCTACCTCGAAAGGAATGCGGCGCCCCCACAACCGCCACCGTCCCGCCTTTTCCGCCGCTACCCCCACCCCCCCGCCCTTGACCGACATCTGTGTTAGCCAAAGGTTAATGTCTTGGGTGCCCCATGTTAACAACTTATTCTCCTCCATTTTGTCTCGAAACTTCTCATCGTAATTAAGCCACGACCATCCCTTGTGCATTTGAGAAGCCTCAAGAATCGAATCAGCATAGGACAACAACAGCCCATACTGGTGAGGAAAATGATGTCCCCCCAGGCTTGCTAACCTCAAGAACGAGCGCACCCAATTAACTACATTCCGCGACACTTTCCGAAGCCGACCCGCCTTCTCATCTTCCTTCCATTTTTTCTTACTGTCACCGGAACGCTTCCGCCCCTCTAGCAAGCGAAAAATATCAATATATTTCCGCTTCCGAATCTTCCGCCTCAGCTTCTTTGGGACCCCCTCCCACAATTCAGATAACGCCACCATGGAAGCTGATCCCCCACCCGCCATACTTCCCTCAACCCCCCCCCCCAAGGCCGCCCCACTCCCCCTCTCGGCAGCTTCCGCCGCATCAGACGAATCAGACGACGACGAGCTGCGCCTATAGCGAGACCCACGCTTCTTCCTGCGCGCCTTGCCTGACTTCTCGGGCCGTGACCCACACTCCCCCGATTCACTCACGTCAGCCGCCCGCAACTCACCTGGCCTGTGCTCGACTCCGCAGACTTCTGACGAGGGTCGCCCGTCGCCTCCAGTCCCCACCGGCCGCTGCCGATCCTCCGTCCCAGAAGCCTGGACCCCAACTCCAGCCGACCATGCTTCCGCGTGGGGCCTCGACTCCATACTCCTCTCACTGCATGACGGCACCGCTGACGAACCATTACCCGGCAAAGCCATATAGGGCACCTGCGAAGACAAAATGGGAAAACCGAACGAAGAGAGCCCAGGAGCACTCCTCGGGGGCCATGCCCCTGTCCAATCCGCCCTGGATGAACCCTGCCCCCCTCCCAACCAGTGCTCCCAACCCGCCCGCTGCCCCGACTGCCCATACCACCCCGATGGGGACATACCCACCCCCGGAGGCACCAATCCCCCAACCGGAGACATCCACCCCCAACCATCCCCCCTGCCACCCCAAAGCCCGGCCTAGGGCCTACACCCCATTGGCCCACAGGGCCTAATCCCCAGCCCTGCCCTTGCTCCTGATCCATACTCGGCAGCCCCCCATCAAAACCATCAGCCTGCCCCCCCCCTGCACCCCATTACCCCCACAGTGGTATCGCCTGAACCTGCTGCCGGGGTCACTGCCTGTCCCCGAGGCCCAACACTCTCTGCCTGCCCTGCGCTGCCCTCAATGTGCCCATCCTCTGACTGATTGCCCCCACGCCCCCTCACAAAACCCCGTGCACCCCACACCCCCCTTCTCCCCCCCCCCCCTGCTGTACTGGAACTCCGAAACCCTGGCCGCACCGCTTTGCCCGACCCCCGCCCCTTCTGCCCTTTAGCTTGCCTCCCCCTGTCAGCCCTGCCCCCCCCCCCCTCCGTGCCGGCTGTTTTCCAGCCATGTCGCACCTCAGTATAACCGATGGGTTCCTTCGGGATTGCTGCATCGGTTTGTTAGGTTTTTCTTTTTTTTTTTTTTTAAAGGCCTCGTTGTTCCCCCGCAGCTCCGTCCAGTCACCCCTTCCCTCCTATCGCCAAAAAGCCCTGGGAAGCTTACCTACCGGCAGACCAGCACTGCCTTCGCTCGTGAGCCCCAACCCCTCCAACACTCGCCTGTTCAGCAGGCTTCTACTCCTGCCACGCCGCTCAGCCGCCGCCGGAACACCGCTGCCGACCCGATGCTCGGACTGCGCCCCCGCTCCGAATCGCTGCCTCACTGCCCGACGAACCAACGGCTCCGCTCTCCGCGCCTCAAGAAAGATGCTCCTGCCGGGTCTCCCGCCACACTGCCTGTGCTCTGGCAAGATCGCGCACGCCAGAGCACATGGCAGCCTGCCCCCTGATTGGCTCCGCTGCCTCGCCTTCCCGAGCGGAGCCAATCAATTTAAACAATGCGCCTCGTGCACGGCTCGCCGCGGCACCCACGATGCTGCCGTGCACGAGCAGGGTCCCGCGCCAGGCAGAGCACCCGGTTATGGGCAGGTGCCGGGACCCTGCCCACGCCTTTATACTTCCAAGAGATGGAGAATGCTTCAAATACTTGGTCACCAAGTTTCCAGGCCTGTCGGAGGCAAAATTGAAGGAAGGTGTGTTCATCGGACCAGACATTAGAAGGCTTATAGTTGATCAAGAGTTTGTCAATACCATGACGGATCCTCAAAATGAAGGGTGGATTGCATTTAAAGAAGTGGTACAGAAATATTTAGGCAATAACAAAGATCCTCACTACAAAAAGATCGTCGGACGAATGCTGATGAGTTTGCCTGATGAGTTTGAAAGTGCATTTCCTCCAGTCCCACCTTGACTACTTTCCTGAAAATTTGGGAGCTGTGAGTGAGGAACAAGGTGAACGATTCCACCAAGACATTAAAGAGATGGAAAGGAGATACCAGGGGAAATGGAGCATTACAATGATGGCAGACTACTGTTGGATGCTTCAGAGAGACATTCCAGATGCTACTCACAAGCGTAAATGCACCAAGAGGAGCCTCACAAGGAAGAAGAATCGAGTTTAGTGTGTGTAGGTGAGCTCATTTCAGTTCAAAAAAGGATTTTCATGAAAATATTGTAATAAAACTTTAATTTTATAAGTCTATTTCCATTTATTTTGAGGTATTGCCTTATTTAACATAGTTACCTAAATCGTCAGGAAACGTGATGTCCTATGACAAAATGGAGGTCATTTTCGGATTCAGTGCACCAAAAAACATAAAGATTACGTGGAATAACCAAAACAGCTCTCGAAAAAAAATTTTTTGCAGACCAATCTGCAACATTTCTGTTTTGAGTGTATTCAGGTGCAATCAGTTCATCAACATCCTGTCATTAATATCAGAAAGTTAACTATCCAGTTTCCTAACTTAATCCTGATGGCATACCACCAATTCACAGCATAACTGAATCACATAAGCATACAGATAATATTTTATTCCTTGAATGTTTAACAATATTGACCAGTAGTTTCATATAAATATAAAAAAATAGGGGAGGAGATGAAATCAATCTATATATATCATCAAACTATAAAAAGAGTAACATTGATATGTTTTAGCTAATGAAAGCCTCTTTATTTATTTAGCTGTATTTATATCCCGCTTTTCACCGGGTCAAAGCGGTGGAGCATTAAAAAGGGGGGGGGGGTGGACAATAATCAACTTCTGGGGTTGGGGCCATCACCAGGTGGCCAACATTAATGATTTTAACAAATATTTGGGACATAGACATAGATATTGTATTACAGTCTCATAGAACATATGTTCAGGGGGATGAAATAGGGTGGTTGGGAGGTAGTCAGTGGTGGGTGCTTGTTTCTGGTCCGAGGTATTCCTGGAATAGGGCGGTTTTTAGTTGTTTCCTGAAAGATAAGGGATCTTTGTTACTTCTGATGTGATTCGGTAGAGAGTTCCAGAGGGTTGGTGCATATAGTTCAGAGGCTCTGTTGCAGGTCCATTGATTGCATTTAGTTCGTTTATGGGGGATGGTGAGGGAGTTTTTGGTGGTTTGTCTGGTTGTTCTGTTGTGGGCTGGTCGGCGCAGTAGTGTGCGGAGCTGGGAAGTCTGAGTTTGGTAGAGAGCTTTGTGAGTGAGTAGGGCGGATTTGTATTTGATTCTTGCTTCGAGGGGGAGTATGTGTAGCTCCCTCAGGACTGGGGTGATGTGGTCTTGTTTTTTTGCTTTCTGGATAATCCTTGCTGTGGTATTTAAGGCAGTTCGAAGTGGGTTGGTATGGGTGGCTGGAAGTCCATGGTAGATTATATTGCAGTAGTCCAGGAGGATTGCATATAGGGTATATAACCTCCAGGTACTTCTTACCTGTGGACTTTGAACTAACTGAAAGTGAAAGTAGATATGAAAATTGATGCAGATTCGACAGGTAAAACGAACCCGTGGGTTGTGCAGCTATGTGGGCAGTATAAAAGTTGTTTGCTGTAATAGTCCCACAAGCCTGTATTTATGATGTGTACTGATCATATCTACTTTATTGTCTGACTTTATTCAAGAAAAAGATTTAATAAGGAAAAACTTTAGCTAACAAAATATGTTGAATGGAGAAGGAACAACAGCCTGTGAAGGACTATTCAGAAATCAACAAACAGCTGGAAGATTGCTATGAAAGGAGACATCTCTGAAACCATGGCATGAGAAGCTCCAGGAGGTTGATTCAGACTCTTAAATAATGTGAATGCCAAGATACTTACTAGCAAACAAACCATAGGGCCAAAGATACTATGACAAGCTTCCTTCTCCCTCTCTCCTTTCTACAGGACAATAGCCGGCGGCAGAAACAGAACCTGAGCCAGCGCTTTGACTCCTTGTATAGCATTTTGGAAGAACGGAAGAAGGAGCTTCTGCAGATCATTGCTCGGGAGCAAGAGGAGAAGCTACAGCATGTGCGGTCCCTTATTCGCCAGCATGGGGACTACCTCGAGATCACCTCCAAGCTGGTAGAGACAGCGATACAGTCTATGGAAGAGCCCCAGATGGCTGCCTTCCTGCAAGTATGTGTCTGCCTGTGTCAGTTTTATTTTGTGTTCCAGTTTGAACATTTTCATGGTTTCAGTTGTAAATTAAGAGGTGTCGTCAATGGTGTCTCTTATGGTGCTACATAACAGAATGCAGCTGGCAACAAAGAAGATGACTTTGGAGGCCTTTTATTAAAGTGCATTAAAATTTGGCAGTAATTGCACATTAACTGCAAAGACTCCATGTTAACTGTTGGTGACTCCCAGCATCTCCCCATGCAGATAATGCAGAGAAAATGCATTTAGCACTTGTTAAGTGCATTTCAGATAACATGGATGCAGTTAATACCATCTACTGATGTGGCATTAAATGTTTTGTGTTACCTGCTGTAGTAACAGATGGTGCGTGATAAGTTATTATGCGTTAACTGCAAGGCACGGTCCAAGCCCTTTCCCCCCCTCATTTCATGCTTTGCAGTTAACATAAGAATTAGTACACGTTAGGTACAGTATCAAATTCCCTTGTTTAATGCTTAATGCACTTTAGTAAAAGCCCTCTTTGTTTTCCAGCATGAAGTTGCCTTTCAAGTACTTAAATGCCCCTCCTTTTCTCTGATCTACAATACAGGAATAGTTCCATGAGAGATACCCTGTGCATAAAGGTAATCTGACTTTTGTTGTCACAACCAGCTGTCTTTACATGTTAGAATCAGAGAAACAGATATCTTCTTCTAAATACATCTGTCTCCTATTATTTCTGTGTCGTATATAACCCTGTACAAGGCAGGCCTTGTCAGCCAACCTAACCATTTCATTGGTAATTTTCTATTGCTTTAGACTTAATAATAAAATAGCTTTAGCTATGTTAAAGCTGAAGTGAGAATGCTAGTATCACAATTGCAATATTAGGATGAGGGAATGTGTTTGTATTGGCATGGACCACTGTGCAATTCAGACATCTGCCTTTAAGTAATAAGTTATTTCAATATCAAAGCGATACAACTATCCTATTAGACTAATTTTTTATTGGAACTAATGCCATGAAGATAACACGTCTTCTTGTAGCCCATTGTTCCTTTTATTCTTTATATAGGGATGCAACCCTGAACATTCCCCAAGGGATATATAAACCCCTTAGTTTAACCAACCAGTGAAGAAACGAATCTACTAAACTATTTTGCACTTAGCTGTCCAGAGACTCCTCTCCAATCCAGGAATTAGTGTTTCTCAAAGCTGCTTCATTTGGTCAGTTATTAATGCTGTACTTTTCTCCACCTTTGCTGGTAGTCACTGCTAGGAAATGTTATAATAATTCCACAGTACTGTTCTCAGCTGGTATTCTCAGCTAGCGCTAATAATCTTTCCATGAAACGCAACACTCATAGTAACCCAACGTTGTGTTTCAAGCCGTAGATCCTCCTGGCCCTTCTTCAAACTTCATTGCATATTCAAAACCCAGGAAATCCTTCAAAGCTTTGTATTGGGTTCAGTTCACCCATGCATTTTCCTGCATGGAAGCTTATGGTTGTTCTGCAGATCCATGAGGAACGACAATGTGGTCTGCAGTGTCTGTAATAATGCTCTGAAAAATGTAGTGAATAAAACTGCCCTACAATCGAGAAAAAGGGGTTCCATTTTCATGGCTGGCTGCTCTGCAGTTGGAGAAACAGCCCTTCAATTTGGTTATAAGACATCTTTTCACCATCCTGCAAAAAATAATTCTTTCAGCCATCCTTTTTATGTGCCTTTTGGATATGCTCCTTATTTGTAACATCAGACTGTGAACTTTTCATAGCACATATGTGTTGTTAGTGCTTTATACAGTACACCCACTACATTCAGTCATCGGCCAAATAATCCATAAAGTTCCTCCAGTACTTATAAAGAGCAAGCATTTTTTGTATTTTCTTCTATACATATAAAACACAAGGTCCCATTATTTTGTATTACTCAGAGGTGCAATACCATCCAGCAACAACTTTTCTATACTTAGTAATGCAATATCATCCAACAACTACTTAGAAAAAGACGGCATGTAATTTTTAAGGCAGATAGCAGTTTCATATTTTTGAGAATACAGACCAGTGCTCCAAAAGACCCCTGACGTTGGCTTGGGACATGGGGTGTGGCCGCGCTGATGGAATCACAAGATAAGATGAATGCCGTGTTATATCTTGATTTTTAAAATTGGCTTGGCTGTTGGTGCATATGTCTTGAAGAAATGTTTATTTGCCTTTAAAATTACACGCAGAGCTTTTTTTCTGAGTAGTTGTTGGATGGTATTGAATTACTAAGTGTAGAAAGGTTGCTGCTGGATGGTATTGCACCACTGGGTATTACAAAATAATGGGGCCTTGTGTTTTATATGCATAGAAGAAAATACCAGAAATGTTTGTTCTTTATAAGTACCAGATGAACTTTATAGATTATAACCTAGTCCTCGGGGCACACACAGCCAGTCGGGTTTCAGGATATCCATAATGAATATACATGACATAGATTTGTATGCATATTCATTATGGGAATCCTGAAAATCTGACTGGCTGGGTGTGCCCCGAGCACTGGGTTGAGAACTCTTCCATTATGAGATGGATTATTGACTGTAGTGAGCATATAAAGCACTGCAAATCTTCTCTCCTCCTCCAAACTGACTGCCTGCTCTTCTGATCCCATTCCCACCCATCTACTAAGCTCTGTCTCTTCTGCAGTCATCCCTTCCATCTCTCATATCCTTAACCTATCGCTTTCCACTGCAGCTGTTCCTGTGGCCTTCAAACATGGTCTAGTCACACCTCTCCTCAAAAAGCCCTCACTAGACCCTACCTGTCCTTCCAGCTTTTGGCCTATCTCTCTCCTCCCCTGTCCTTTAAAAGTACTTCAACAAGCAGTCTGCTGTCACTGTCTTGACTTTCTTTCCTCTGAAGCCCTTCTGGATCCACTGCAGTCTGGCTTTCATCCTCTGCATTCCACAAAAATGGCTTTTGCCAAAACCCCACCTCTTTGAAGCAGCTTTTTGATCCTGATGCTCCTCACTCTCTTGTCCACTACTTATATGTATCTTACCATACTCTAGTCTCCAGCAACTTGTTTCTCACCAAATCCAAGTGCCTTCAACTCAATCCTCATCCTTCTTGACATTTCTGGTGCCTTTGTTACCGTTGATCACCACCTTCTCCTCGATGCCCTGTCCTCGCTTGGATTTAGGGGCTCTGTTCTGTCCTGGTTGTCATCTTATCTCTCCCATTGCACTTGTAGTAGTTGTTCTGGTGGATCCTCCTCTACTGCCATCCCACATTCAGTTGATGTACCTCAGGGCTCTGTCTTGGGACCTCTACTTTTTTCTCTTTACACTCAGTCCCTTGGTGCATTTATTTCCTCTCATGGTTTTCAGTACCATCTTTATGCTGACAACTCTCAGATCTACCTCAGTGCACCTGAAATCTGTCCAGGAATTCAGTCCCGGATCTCTGCCTTCTTATCCGACTGATGCCTGGATGTCTCACCGCTGTCTGAAATTGAACATGGCAAAACCAAGCTCCTTATCTTTCCTCCTAAATACTCTTCCCCCTTCCTCTGTTCTCTATTTCTGTGAATGGCACTACACTCCTCCACGTTTCCTCGGTTCGCAACCTTGGAATCATCTTTGACTCTACTCTCTCTTTTTCTGGGCACATCCAACAGATAGCTAAAACTTGCTGCTTCTTTCTCTATAACATCTGCAAAATGTGTTCCTTCCTTTCTTCTCACACTACTAAGTTCTTTATCTACTCACTAGTCACCTCCCATGTTGACTACTGTAACCTGCTCCTCACTGGTCTCCCTCTGAATCAACTCTCTCCCCTTCAATCTGTTCAAACCTCAGCTGCATGGCTTATCTTCTGCCAGTGTCGCTATGCTCATGAAACCCCTCTTCTCAAGTCACTTCACTGGCTCCCTATCTGTTTCTGTATACACTTCAACTTCTACTACTGATCTAGAAATACATTCATTCTGCAACTCCTCACTACTTTTCCTGTCTTATCTCTACACTCCTCCTTGGGAACTTGCCCCTCTGGCAGATCCCTTTTATCTGTGTCCTTCGCTGCCACTGCCAACTCTAGACTATGTTCATTCCATCTTGCTGCTCCATATGCCTGGAACAAACTACTTGAGTCTGTGCATCGGGCTCCTTCTCTAGCCCTATTCAAATCCAGGCTAAAACCCCACCTCTTTGAAGCCGCTTTTGGATCCTGATGCTCCTCACTCTCTTGTCCACTACTTATATGTATCTTACCATACTCTAGTCCGCTATGCATTTTGTCTTGATTTGATTGTAAGCTCTGATGAGCAGGGACTGTGTCTTACATCTATATGTACAGTCAGGGGCGGCCCAAGGGGGGTGCGGGGCCATGTGCGGAGACTCGGAGCAGGGCCTCATTTGCATAAGGGGCCTCATTTGCATAAATATTTGCATAATGTTACCATACACTAACTTTTCGTAAACATGCCTCTTAATGAGTGTACAGATAAAGAAAGACTAAAAGATTTCTACATTACTATAATCCAGTGCCAACCGCCAGGCACATTAGGAACTACTACAAACACTGCCCATTTAGAACCCATAGCAAACCCACCGTATCCTAACAGCACTACCAGGACTCACAAAGCACCATACCCTACCTATCAAAAGGAAACAATGCAGATATTAAACCAATACATTTCAGAGAATAACAATACATGACCTACTGGGGAAAGAGAACAAGTGGCAATGTCAAATAGGAATTACATAAACAGAATACCTCAGCTCAATTACACATGCAGAACATAGACCATCACCAAACAAGGAATCACAATTTAGAAATAGGAAGACAATAATTAAACTGGGAACACCAAAAGCCAAACTTGGAATGTACAACAACACTGTAGAAATAAAACTATAAATTAATGTCCTCTTGTACTAAATAAAGCGCAGATGTTAATGATGCACATTTCCCAGAGCTATCACATTCCAGTTAATAAATTCAAAATAAAAGATATTTTTCTACCTTTTGTGCATTTTTTTTCAGTTGCAATTGTTCCAGCCACTTTCTTCTGGTTTCTTCGTGTCTTCTGCTAACTCTCCATCGTCTGCTGTCCATTTGTCCTTTCTTCTCTCTTCTAGATTTTTTCCATTCTCTCTCTACATCTACTTTAACATACTAATCTTTCTCCTTTTGCTCTTTCCTCATTCCTATTTCATCCACTCAAATTTTACACCTCCATTCTCAATCCCCACTTACTCTCCCAATATCCGGCCAATTGTAGATTTGTCTTCCCTCCCACACAAAATATTTTTCCCCTCTCCATTTCACTCTCCCAGCTCCATCCCATTCTAATCCTCCCCCAACATCAGCTCCCTTCTAGTTCCAGCCCCACCCAGCATCTGCTCCCTTCTAGTCCCCGCATCAGCCCATTTCCAGTCCTAGCCCCCCATAAGCCCATTTCCAGTCCTAGCCCCCATAAGCCCATTTCCAATCCTATCCTAGCCCCACCATCAGCCCATTTCTAGTCCTAGCTCCCCCATCTATTTCCAGTCCTGTCCGAGTCCCTCCATCAGCTCATTTCCAATCCCAGCCCCCATCAGCCCATTTCTAGTCCTTTCCTAGCCCCACCATCAGTCCATGTCAAATCCTAGCTCCCCTCCACTCAGCCCATTTCCAATCCAAGCCCCCCATGAGCCTACTTCCAGTTCTAGCCCCTCCATGAGTCCATTTCAATCCAAGCCCCCACCACAGCCTATTTCCAATCTTAGCACCCCCAAAAGCCCATTTCCAGTCCTATCCTAGCCCCTACATCAGCCCATTTCCTGTCCTAACCCCCCCCCCCCACTCAGCCCTTTACCAGTCCTAGCTCCCTCCCCTAACAGCCTATTTCCATTCCAAGCCCCCCTCCCCATCAACTATTTGCAGTTCAAGCCCCCCCTTCCATTCAGCCCATTTCCATTCCAAGCCCCCGTCCCCATCAGCTATTTGCAGTTCAAGCCCTCCTTCCACTCAGCCCATTTCCAGTCCTAGCAACCCCCCCAGCCTATTACCAGTCCTAGCCCCCCCATAGCCCATTACCAGTCCTAAGCCCCCCATCAGCCCATTACCAGTCCTAAGCCCCCATCTGCCCATTTCCAGTCCTAAGCCCCCCCCATAGCCCATTTCCAGTCCTAAGCCCCCCATCAGCCCACTTCCAGTCCTAACCCCCCCATCAGCCCATTTTTAGTCTTAGCCTCCCCATAGCCCATTACCAGTCCTAACCCCCCATCAGCCCATTTCCAGTCCTAGCCCCCCCATAGCCTATTACTAGTCCTAACCCCCCCATCAGCCCATTTCCAGTCCTAGCCCCCCCCAGCAGCCCATTTCCAGTCTTAGCCCCCATCAGCCCATTACGTCCTACCCCCCATCAGCCCATTTCAAGTCCTAGCCCCCCATAACCCATTACTAGTCCTAACCCCCCATCAGCCCACTTCCAGTCTTAGCCCCCCATAGCCCATTACTAGTCCTAACACCCCCATCAGCCTACTTCCAGTCTTTGCCCCCCCCATAGCCCATTACCAGTCCTAACCCCCCCCCCCCCCATCAGCCCAAATAGATAAAAAAGCAAACCGGCTGCTGCTACAGCTACCGCTGCAACCATGGCAGCGGCAGAATCAAGCGTCCTGCCGCAGGGCCCCTCCCCTGCCCGGCAAAGCCTCCTTGCAGCATCAGCTCCGGACGGAGTCCCAAAGCACGGGCTTTCAGAAACGCAAGAGTTTCTCTTTCTTGCACAGCTCTGTTAATCCCGCTGGGGCTGATGGGATTTCCCATCAGCCCCGGCAGGCTTAACAGAGCCACGAGAGGTCAGAGAAGCTCTCCCTTCGCGGCTCTGAAAGCCCGCACTTTGGGACTCCAGAGCTGATGCTACAAGAAGGCTTTGCCGGGCAGGGGGGACCCCGTGGCGGGATGCTTGATTCTGCTGCTGCCACGGCGGCAGCGGCAGCAGCAGCCGGTTTGCTTTTTTATCTATTTGGGCTTATGTAGAATGTTTTTTGCGCGTGGCCCCCTGAAACGCGGGGCTCTGTGCAAAAAACATTCTTGCTCAGTAGACGGGCCGGCCCTGTGTACAGTACAGCGCTGCTTACGTCTTGTAGCGCTATTCAAATGATTAGTAGTAGTAGTAGTGATAACATATATATAGCAAGTGCTGAGGAAAGCACACAGTCTGATGGTCCCTTTTAACTACTGGAAGGGAATCTTTAGTAATACATTTATCTGTAGTCGTTCCATGTACAGGGATTTCTTTATATGACTTTGTTCATAGTGCACACGTACTAAGGTGCTCCTCAAATTAACATTGCAAAGTTGGCCAACCTATTCTCTTGTTTTTCAGATATTTGAAAAATGATGCCTATATTCATCTACTTCTTTTTCCTTTACAGCACGCCAAAGAGCTGATTAAGAAGTAAGTATGCTGTCCATTTTTGCTTTGCAGATGTCTTTCTCGGCCTCCAATTTCCTCCTGAGGTCGGAATGCTTTCAGCACATCCCAATCTTACAGAGTGCTGCTTGCATGGGGCATGCAGGAACCTAAAATACTTCAAATTGATATAAACGTCTTGGCCTCTTCACTCTCTTTATATTTCTAGCTTGCTTTTCTTTTCTCTGATGCTCCCTGTCTCTTTGTCTTTCCTTTCATTCTTTTGCTCTCCAAAGTCTGTGTTGCTCTCTTCCACTCCATGTACTGCCAATGGGTCCTATGGGCAGTGATAGATCAGGTCCTTTTAGACAGAAGAAAACCGAAAAGATAATTATAGCAGCAGCAGATGGACAAGAAGATGATACTTTAAAAATTACATTAAGATTTATTTCCCTTATTATTCTGCAAAGGAAGGCGATTAACGACCTATCAGAGCTCTCTCCTATCAGGGTCAGCCCAACCACTAGGTAAACTAGGCAGTCACCTAGGGAGCCGCTTCTGTGAGGGCGGCAAAGAGCAGCTACAGTTAAAGAACAGCAATGGGTTCTGGCAGCCACACAGACACACTGTCAGTATGTACTTTTACAGTACCGGCAGGAAGAACGGGCACAGTATGTAAATAGTCCATTTACTTTTGTAAGTGGTTTTCTGAAACTCCTTCATTATATCTATAGTTACAAAAAAAGTTTAGAGGGGATATTCAAGCAATTAATGTGGTTAGCAGATGTGCTAATCACATTAATCACCTTGGCCAGGATATTTATCAGCACTAACATGGATATTGCTGCTGAATATCTGCAGGTACCACTACTGCACGCCCTGATTCTAGTAAGCTAGTATTGGGATGTTCCAGGGGGTGGCACGCAGCAGTAACTGGGAATGTAAGAGAATGTAAATAAATAAATAAATCACTAAGTGGCGAAAGTAAGGCACATTAAAGTCTGGCCTAGCTTTTGCTCTAGAACAGCGATGGCGAACCTATGGCACGTGTGCCAGCTGTGGCACGCGAAGGCCTTGCAGCTGGCACGTGGGAAGGTCGCACATTAAAAAAAAAAAAAAAAAAGCTGCCCGCTGCCGCCGCGGCGGCATGGAGTGTCCCGCGGGGCTCCCTCTGCCCGGCGGGACTCTCCCGGCGCTGCTCAGCCCCTCTCTGCCGGCTTCCAGAGACGCGAAGGGAGAGTCTCCCTCGCGTCTCTGTTAAGCCCGCAGGAGCTGATGGGAAATTTCCCATCTGCCCCTGCGGGCTTAAGAGAGACGCGAGGGAGACTCTCTCTCCCTTCGCGTCTCTGCAAGCCGGCAGAGAGGGGCTGAGCAGCGCCGGGAGAGTCCCGCCGGGCAGAGGGAGCCCCGCGGGACACTCCATGCCGCCGCGGCGGCAGCGGGCAGCTTTTTTTTTTTTTATTGCCATGAGCCGCGGGAGGGGGGATACGACTGGCAATGGGCTAGGGAGGGAGAGAGGGGTGTTAAGACTGGCAATGGGCTAGGGAGGGAGAGAGGGGGGTTAAGACTGGCAATGGGCTAGGGAGGGAGGGAGGTTAAGACTGGCAATGGGCTAGGGAGGGAGGGGGGTTGAGACTGGCAATGGGCTAGGGAGGGAGGGGGGTTGAGACTGGCAATGGGCTAGGGAGGGAGTGAGGGGGGTTGAGACTGGCAATGGGCTAGGGAGGGAGGGGGGTTGAGACTGGCAATGGGCTAGGGAGGGAGGGAGGGAGGGGGTTGAGACTGGCAATGGGCTAGGGAGGGAGGGAGGGAGGTTAAGACTGGCAATGGGCTAGGGAGGGAGGGAGGTTAAGACTGGCAATGGGCTAGGGAGGGGGGGAGGGGGGTTGAGACTGGCAATGGGCTAGGGAGGGAGGGGGGTTGAGACTGGCAATGGGCTAGGGAGGGGGGGTTAAGACTGGCAGTGGGCTGGGGAGGGGGGTTAAGACGCAGTGGGCTATGGGGGGGAGTTAAGACTAGCAATGGGCTGTGGGCTGATGAGGGCTGGCAATGGGCTATGAGCTGATGAGGGCTGTCTGGAAATGGGGTGATGGGGGGGTTAGGACTGGTAATGGGCTATGGGGGGGGGTTAAGACTGGTAGTGGGCTGATGGGGGGGTTAGGACTGGTAATGGGCTATGGGGGGGGTTAAGACTGGTAGGGGGCTGATGGGGGTGTAGGACTGATAATGGGTTATGGGGGGGGCTAGGACAGGAAATGGGCTGATGGGGAGGGGTTAGGACTTGAGGTGGGCTGATGTGGTTAGGACTGGTAATGGGCTGTGGGCTGATGGGGGGGTTTAGGACTGGCAATGGGCTATGGGGGGCTGACTGGAAATGGGCTGATGGGGGGTTAGGACTGGTAAAGGGTTATGGGGGGGGCTTAAACTGAAAATGGGGTGATGGGGGTTAGGACTGGAAGTTGATTGACGGGGGGCTAGGACTGGTAATGGGTTGGGGTGTTGCTAGGACTGGAAATGGGCTGAGTGGAAGGGGAGGCTTGAACTGCAAATAGCTGATGGGGAGGGGGCTTGGAATGGAAATGGGCTGTGAGGGAAGGGAGCTAGGACTGAAAATGGGCTGATGGAAAAGCTAGGATAGGACTGGAAATGGGCTGTTGGGGGGAGCTAAGATTGGAAATGGGCTGTGGTGGGGGCTTGAATTGAAATGGACTCATGGAGGGGCTAGAACTGGAAGTAGGCTCATGGGGGGGCTTGGACTGGAATTGGGCTGAGTGGAGGGGAGCTATGATTTGACATGGGCTGATGGTGGGGCTAGGAAAGGAGTAGAAATGGGCTGATGGGGGGGCTAGGATTGAAAATGAGCTGATGAAGGGACTTGGACTGGAAATGGGCTGATGCAGGGACTAGAAGGGAATGGATGCTGGGTGAGACTGGAACTAGAAGGGAGCTGATGTTGGGGGAGGATTAGAATGGGATGGGGCTGGGAGAGTAAAATGGAGAGGGGAAAAATATTTTGTGTAGGAGGGATGAAAAATCTACAATTGGCCAGGTATTGGGAGAGTAATTGGGGATTGAGGATGGAGGGGTAAAATTTGTGTGGATGAAATAGGAATGAGGAAAGAGCAAAAGGAGAAAGATTAGTATGTTAAAGCAGATGTAGAGAGAGAGAGAATGGAAAAAAAAACTAGAAGAGAGAAGAAAGGACAAATGGACAGCAGACGATGGAGAGTTAGCAGAAAACATGAAGAAACCAGAAGAAGGTGGCTGGACCAATTGCAACTGAAAAAAAATGCACAAAAGGTAGAAAGATATCTCTTTATTTTGAATTTATTAACTGGAATATGTCAGCTCTGGGAAATGTGCATCATTAACATCTGCGCTTTGTTTGGTACAAGAGGAAATTCCTATTTGACGTTGCCACTTGTTCTCTTTCCCCAGTATTCTCTGAAATGTATTGGTTTAATATTTGCAGTGTTGCCTTTTGATAGGTAGGGTATGGTGCTTTGTGAGTCCTGGTAATGCTGTCAGGATACGGCGGGTTTGCTATGGGTTCTAAATGGGCAGCGTTTGTAGTAGTTCCTAATGTGCCTGGCGGTTGGCACTGGATTATAGTAATGTAGAAATCTTTTAGTCTTTCTTTATCCATACACTCATTAAGAGACATGTTTACTAAAAGTTAGTGTATGGTAACATTATGCAAATATTTATGCAAATAAGACCACTTATGCAAATGACGTGCTGGCACTTTGAGGAAATTCTTTGGTTTTGTGCGGCAGTTTGGGCACTCGGGCTCAAAAAGGTTAGCCATCACTGCTCTAGAAGCTAACCAAGCAGTGGCTCATTATCGCTGCTGAATGGTTAACTTCTATGCTATCCAGCCACCCTGGATATTCACTGCTGGTGGCCAGATATGATCTGGCATTGAATATCCAGGGTTAAGGTTCAGCAGTGTCGGCTAGCTTCTGAAACCATGTTACATGTAGCTGCCACCGCTGAATATCCCCCCCTTAATATTTATAAGTGTGGTGTTCAAATATGCATTTTTGTAGGATTGTTCTGGGAGGGATGGTGGTGAGGTCATTACAGTTGAGTTTAATAATCCAAATCTTGTGGGAGGAGGTTACTAGGGGTCTACAAGCTAATTGTGAGGGGGCGCAAGTCTCAACTAAAGTGCTTAATACCTTTTTACTAGCCCTGTCTCTTATTTCTGTGGATATTAGCTGCAATTTTAGGTACTTGATACTTATCTATTGTAGTTTTTCTTCAAGTACAATGGAAACATGTATTTTTTATCAAGAAATTATGGGCATAGCTTTATTTATATATTTCAGTGGTAGAGACTTTTTGAAGACTAAAGCACAAAACAGATTGAAAAAAAATCCAAACCAAAGGAATAATCTTTTGAATACAGAGCTTTTGACAGCTGTGTTCTTTGATTAGCTGCTGTGTGTCACAGGAAAATTAGTATTGGTTTTTGACATTCCACAGGGCCTACAACTGCCACTTCTAGCCCCCAGCAGCCCTATTAGCAAGAAACTGACCCTTAATGTCTAACATGGTTTTTCAAAATATTTCCCCTCAATTTGTCCCAGTTTCTTCCCTCAACCCTTGCTAAAAGAGACCATTGATTTAATCTATCAGTGCTGAATTAGAATCTCAAACTATATATGATCAACAGTCCATTTGGGCCCATCACTGTCAACAGCTATGAAAACCTACTTCCTGCCATAGGGCCCCCACCAGCATGTAGAATATTCTGAGAGGAAGTGTGTCAACAAGGCTTGTGTTTTGTTTTCATTTCTTTTAGGATTGTGGATATGTCCAAGGTATCAACGATCGAGCGTCCTGAACCAGGTTATGAGAATATGGACCACTTTAGTGTGAATGTGGACTATGTGGCGGAGATGCTGAGAACCATTGAGTTTCAGTCAGGTGTGAAAAGCAACAGATTATTTACTGCTTATGTCACTTTGTTAGTATAAACAATGCTGTGCAAAGTAAAGATGAGCTTCCTGCTCCACAGAATACACAGAAGCGTGAACACAAGAAGATTAAGGGCTTGTTCAAGGTTATACAGTGAGCAATGGAAATGGGATAAGGACATGGACCTGCAGGTTTCAAGATTGTTCCCTACTAATTAGGCTGCCTTTTAGTAATACAGGGGCCAGTTTTCCAAGCCCTTAGCTGGCGTATCTGTACCTGCGGATGCGGAATTGGCATGGAATCATGGATTTTGTGGAATCTGCCTCATAGTCTTTATAGCTGTGTTTCCTAAACCTTTCCCTTCAACACCTTGACAATCTTAACAATATCATAGGACCTACTAAAAAATACATGTGTTTCAAAACCTAAATGGAACTGTGATCTTTTTTTCATGGGGTCTCTGTATCAGATGCAGTAGAAAGAGCTCATGCCGATGTCTCCTATCTTTTAGGGCTAGCAAAAGTTAAGTCTTCAGTGGAGGTGATGGGGCTGAGTTTATAAGGCAGGCACCTACAGATATGCACTATTTACGTGCATAAGTCTCATTTTAAAGGACTTTGGTGAGTAAATGAGCAATTAGGAGCATGTATTGGTACAGTGGTGCATACTATCAGTGTGGGCATGCACAGGGCTGGAGCTTGGGCGGAGTGTAGGAGGAGCCTAAATGTATGCATATAAGGTAGAAAATGCTATAACTTATGCACGTTTCTGAGAAATCTGGGCACTGACATTTACACCTGCCCTAGAACAGGTGTAAGTGCCAACACTTAGATTTTTGCACCATTTGCACTCCTATTTTATAAAAATAGTAGATGCTCAAAATAGGTTCAGGATTAGCAGCACTCTGTATGCCTAAAACTAGGTGCCCAGTAATAAAGTTACCTCTGATATGTCTAAGCTCAGGAGAGGGAAGCAATATTATTTCCACTGTATAGAGAGGAGCATATCAAATTAACCTTAATCTTGCATTTTCAGGATATAATACTAATTACCCTATCACAAGTTCAATGTCTGGCAGCAGGGCTGTGCTGAGGTTGAATCGCGCCCTGTGCGACTTGCACATCAGGCGCATGCCCCCCGCACCTCCATCAAGCCACTTTCTGGATGGCAGCAACAGAGAAGAGGTGCGCCTGATGTGCAAGTCGCTGGCGCGCTAAGCAGATCTGTACCTCCCTTCTCTGATGTCATGTCAGAGAAGGGAGAGACCAGACCTGCTTAGCGTGCCACGAGAAGGCTTAAGGGGCGCATTTCAGCTGTCTGCCGTTGCCTGCCGCTGCTGAGTGAAGAAAAAGTGGCGGTGGCAGGCAATGGCAGACAGCTGAAATGCGCCCCTTAAGACTTTGCGCCCTGTGCGGCCGCACTGCTCACACAGGGCTAGGTACGGTTCTGTCTGGCAGCAACCCAGTTTATCAAGAATGAGGGTACCCGGAACCATAGTGCTGAAGCACACTCAGGAAGGCTTTTTCTCTACATAAGAACATAAGAAATGTCATACTGGATCACACCAAGGTCCATCAAGCCCAGTATCCTGTGTCCAACAGTGGCCAGTCCAGGTCACAAGTACCTGGCAGGTTCCCAAAAAGGCACACAGGTTCCACAATGCTTGTATTGGAGCAAGCAGTGGATTTCCCAGGTCCCCTTTAATGATGGTTTATTTTACCTTTCCTCCAGGAACTTGTCCAAACCTTTTTTAAACCCAGCTACATTAACAGCTTTTACTACATTCTCTGCTAATGAATTCCAGAGTTTCATTATGGGTTGAGTGAAAAAATATTTTCTCTTATTAGTCTTAAATGGGTTACATTGTAACTCCATTAATGTGTCCTCTAGTCTTTCTACTTTTTGATGGCATAAACAACCGATCTACGTTGACCCGTTCCACTCCATTCATTAATTTATCGACCTCTATCATATCCCCCCTCAGTCTTTTTTCGAAGTTGAAGAGCCCTAACCTTTTAAGCCTTTCCTCATAGGGGTAGCCTTCTATCTCCTTTACCATTTTGGTGGCTATTCTCTGTACCTTTTCTAATTTTGCAATATCCTTTTTAAGATATGGCGACCACAATTGCACACAATATTCAAGGTGCGGTCGAACCATGGAACAATACAGAGGCATTCTAATATCCTTTGTTTTATTCTCTATTCCTTTCCTTATGATACCTAGCATTCTATTTGCTCTCTTGGCTGCCGCTGCACACTGGGCAGAGGGTTTTAACATGTTATCCATGATGATGATGCCTAAATCTTTTACCTGGGTGGTGGTTCTTAATATGAAACCTTGCATCGTGTAACCAAAGTTTGGGTTGTTTATTCCTAGGTGCATAACTTTGCAATTGTCCACATTAAATTTCATTTGCCATTTGGACATCTAGTCTTCCAATTTATCAAGGTCCTCTTGCAGTTTTTCACAATCTTCTTGTGTTTTAACAACTTTGAATAATTTTGTGTCATCTGCAGATTTGATCTCCTCACTTGTTCTTCCTATTTCCAGATCATTTATGAATATTTTAAAAAGCCGTGGACCCAGCTCAGCTCCCTGGGGTTTTCTACTATTCATCTTTCTGCTTGAGAAAATTGGCCATTTAGCTTTACTCTCTGCTTTCTATATTAACCAGTTCCTCATCCACAATACTATACTACCTCCAATCCCATGACTTTTTAATTTTACTTAGAGTCTCTCATGAGGGACCTTTTCAAAGGCTTTCTGAAAATCCAGATACATTTTATCAACTTGCACACCTTTGTTTGCCTGTTTATTTACTCTTTGCTCCTTTCACCTTGCTACTCCTTATGCCTGGAACAATCTACCTGAGTCTGCTCATCAGGCACCTTCTCTGACCCTTGTCATATCCAGGCTGAAAGCATATCTCTTCGCTGCAGCTTTCGGATATTGACTCACCTGATCTCCTTTGTGTTTTCTTACCATTCCCACTAGATGTAGCCCATGTCTGCAGCTACTGTGTTGTCTGTCTTGACTAGATTATAAGCTCTGATGAGACTGTAAACTCTGATATGTGTCTGTGCAGCGCTGCATATGTCTTATAGCACTATATAAATATTCAGTAGTGGTAGTAGCAGTAGGAACACTTTCTTTGTTAGGCAGTAGGCACAGAGCTTTAGATGGCATTAAGGGTGGAATTCTGCTGATGGAATCTCTATGCAGTCATTTTTTATAACCCATGTATACATATATTCATGGTAAGCCTATGACTACACAAGGAATACTTGAATTTAAGCAATGCAAATAGATGAAGTTCTAAATGGATAATCTAAATCAGGGGTCTCAAACTCAAATTGCTTTGAGGGCCAAATGAGGACTTGTAAAGTAACCCGCGGGCCGCATAAGACACAGGGCCTCATTTGCATAAGGGGCTCATTTACATAAATATTTGCATAATGTTACCATACAAAGCGCAGACGTTAATGATGCACATTTCCCAGAACTGACATATTCCTGTTAATAAATTCAAAATAAAGAGATATTTTTCTACCTTTTGTGCATTTTTTTCAGTTGCAATTGTTCCAGCCACTTTCTTCTGGTTTCTTCGTGTCTTCTGCTAACTCTCCATCGTCTGCTGTCCATTTGTCCTTTCTTCTCTCTTCTAGTTTTTTTTCTATTCTCTCTCTACATCTGCTTTAACATACTAATCTTTCTCCTTTTGCTCTTTCCTCATTCCTATTTCATCCACTCAAATTTTACCCCTCCATCCTCAATCCCCACTTACTCTCCCAATACCCGGCCAATTGTAGATTTTTCTTCCCTCCCACACAAAATATTTTTCTCCTCTCCATTTCACTCTCCCAGCCCCATCTCATTCCAATCCTCCCCCAACATCAGCTCCCTTCTAGTTCCAGCCACACCCAGCATCCTCTCCCTTCTAGCCCCCGCATCAGCCCATTTCCAGTCCTATCCTAGCCCCACCATCAGCCCATTTCCTGTCCTAGCTCCCCCCCACTAAGCCCATTTCCAGTCCTAGCTCCCTCCCCTCACAGCCCATTTCCATTTCAAGCCCCCCTCCCCATCAGCTATTTGCAGTTCAAGCCCCCCCTTCCACTCAGCCCATTTCCATTCCAAAACCCCGTCCCCATCAGCTATTTGCAGTTCAAGCCCCCCCTTCTACTCAGCTCATTTCCAGTCCTAGCAACCCCCCAGTCCATTACCAGTTCTAAGCCCCCCAACAGCCCCATAGCCCATTACCAGTCCTAAGCCCCCCAACAGCCCACTTCCAGTCCTAACCCTCCCATCACCCCATTTCAGTCTTAGCCCCCCAACAGCCCACTTCCAGTCCTAACCCTCCCATCACTCCATTTTCAGTCTTAGCCCCCCCCATAGCCCATTACCAGTCCTAACTCCTCCCATCAGCCCACCTCCAGTCCTAACCCCCATCAGCCCTTTCCAGTCCTAACCCCCCTCCCCCCATCAGCCCAGGTAAATTAAAAAAAAAAACCTGGCTTCTGTTGCTGCCGCTGCCGCCATGGCAGCGGCAGAATCAACAATCAATCAGCTTCATCAGCGGCAGCTTTCAGGGCCGCCAGCAAAGAGTGTATTTCCCTCTCGCGCAGCTCTGTTAAGCCTGCCGGGGCTGATGGGAATTCCTTCAGCCCCGGCAGGCTTAACAGAGCCACGCGAGAGGGAAATACTCTCTTCGCGGCTTGAAAAGCCCGCCACTGATGGAGCTGACTGAGGGCTCTGCCGGGCAGACGGGAAGGGGCCGCGGGACAGCTGATTCTGCCGCTGCCGCTGCCACAGCAGCAGAAGCCAGGGTTTTATTTTTTTAAATTGACAGTTGATTCTGCTGCTGCCATGGCGGCAGCGGCAGCAGCAGAAGCCAGGGTTGTTGTTTTTTTTGTTTCCTCTTCGTCGCAGGCCGCACAAAGTTGGCCCGCGGGCCGCGTGTTTGAGACCCCTGATCTAAATGGTCAGTCCAATTATGTATTTTTCAAAGAGACCAAGTTCATTCAGTGGGAAGATGAACTCAGAATGACGGGAATGTTGTAGTGATAACAGCCATTAGCCCTTTGTAGAAGGACCAAAATGCATATTTCATGGCAGCCCAGTCAATCTGTTACAAAGCAGACAATTTCAGCCTTTAGGACCATTGCTAAGCATCCCAGAAGTCTTCAAATCTTCTTCTATCTTCTTTGGCCATTTTAAAACCCAAAACAGCCATAACTTTAATCTGGACAGTATTCCAACCTATTTACCTGTTTCACCCCTCATGACTTTCTCTGTTACATCCCCTCTCAATTGTCTCTTCTCCAAGCTCAAGAGGCCTAACCTGTTTTGCTTAATAAGGAAACTGTTCCATTGATACTTGAATGTGACTTGCCTTGAACTTCTACTGAAAAACGTATGAGTGAAATACAATATCCCTTCCCTTTCCTTCAATAGGAAACTGTTCCATCCCCTTTCTCATTTTTGTTTGCCATTTCCAGTTCCACTATTTCCTTTTTGAGAAGGGATGCCCAGACCTGCACACAATACTCAAGGCGCACTTGCACCATGAACTGATACGGAAGCCTTATGATGTTTTCTGTTTTAGTCTTCATTCCTTTCTGAATAATTCTTAACATTGTTTACTTTTTTGACCACTCTTTATAATGAACTGAAGATTTCAATCTTTTTTCTGGGATGTGATACCCAGGGCTAGCCTTATGCATGTGCGAACATGTTGCTGGCACAGGGCCCCACTTTACAGGAGACCCTGCGCCAGGCTCAGGACATACAACCTTTAAGGACACCTGAAGCTTCCTTCCCTGATTCGCCCTTTAAATCTGTCATTCATCCCTCCGTGGCTCCCAGCTCATTTTTCAGTCTCTCACCCTGTACTAGTCTTTCACCATCTCCCCAGCCACATTTCTACCCTTCTTTAGAGGTCTATCCCTTTTCACATTTCTTACCCTCTCTCTAGTCCTCTAGATCATTCACATCAAGTCTCAGCCTCATCATCCTCTTACCTCCAGCCCACACTCTCCCTCATATCTAGCAATTACTAAGTGTTGGTCACCATTCACCTCCTACTTTTACAGCTGTAGAAGCATTCTCCTTTTCTCCCGCGGCTGTATTGCCTTAAGAGCCGCCCGACTGTGGAGTTTCTAAGATAGCTGGTAGGTGAGAGGTAAAAAGTGTGAGACTTAAGAGTGGAGAGTGAGGGGTAAAACGTAGATATGAGTGGATAGGGAAGCAGAGGAGAGAAAAAAGGAAAAAAGGATAAAAAAGAAAGATCAACATCAAAGATAGGTAGAGAAGGAAGTAAAGAAGACGGGAAGAGAGAGAAGAAATAGGCACAAGAAATGTGGAAAAGAGACTGAAACCAGTTCAGTCAGAAAAATAATTTGGTCAGACAACAAAGATAGAAAAATTAATTTTATTTTTCAATTTAGTGTTTGGCATATATCCGTTTTTTGATTAACATGCTGTCTTTACTCCACTTTCTGCTTTTCTGGTGTTGCACTGTATTCAGCACCTGGTTTCTTGGCGTTTCAGTTAAATTTTTATCTACATATTTCTATTTTTGGCGAGAGTCTATTTATGTTCTAATCGTGTGACTGAGCCAGGTATTTTGTTAGCAATGAGTTTCTATATTAGGCTCTGCAGTAATCTGGCTTGTTCAGTTGTCCTGATGTAGGATTTTCTAGGGCTCACAGCCATATTTATGGTGCTACCAGGAGTCAGGACTGACTCGAAGGCACACATTGCATTTTTGCCCTTTTCTAGTTAAGCTTCTTGTTGTGCGAGTTTTGGAAGTTACTGCTAGTATGGAATGGTAGATTTGCATTGTGCCAAAGACAGGCTCCTTCTGGAGTTTGTAAAATGTAACTTGTATAGGTATTTTATGAAGGTATGCCTGGAAATTCTTCTTAATTAAGCCTGTGGCACCCAACACAATGGGATAAGTCGGTATCATTCTGCAACATTTATTGGCAATTGAATATCTTTCTCCCTCTCAACACGAGTCACAGAATAGTCACTTGGGACTGACACCTCTGTAATGAATGCCACTTCGGTCTTCTTTTTGCTCTATAGGCCCTGTGCTGTGGTTCTCACTTCTTTCCTGTGGGGACTACTGGAGTATGGATAGTCTTTCAGGTTTGCAGTTTTGTGTTCTTGATGCTGCTGGACTGGTCTTCAATTTCAAATATTTTCTCGACTTGGATTCAAGGAAATCTCAAAATTTAAGGGAACATCTCAGTTTAAATTTCCTTTGCTAACTCTGGCACAGTCTAGTCCAGTCTGAGTACCATGATATGAATTCATAGCTACCAGGATTTTTCATTTTATAGCTTCCCTCTTTCTTATTAAAAAGGTCATAGCATAGACCAAATAAGTTCAGTCGTTGTTGTTATGCAAATATTTATGTAATGAGCCTCTGCAGATATGCAAATACTTATGCAAATGAGGCCCCACAATGAGTCTCCGCACATGGCCCTGCACCATCCTCGGGCTGCCCCTGGTAATACCTAATAAGGAATTCAGCATTGTGTACCTATTGTTGCAATTATTTTTCCCTGTGCATTTCGCTTTGCCCTTTCCTTGGTTTTCTATGTTATAGGACTATATACAAAGAAGGTCATTCCAAGACGCGAATAGCGAGGAGGTCCATCCCCGCTATTTGGCCCCTCTGCCAATCCCGACTAACTTCCCTGCATGTTGTACAGGGAGGTTAGATGGAGGCGGTGTGGGGGGAGGAGCTAGGGTGTACAGTGGTCAGTCGGTAGCCCCGGACGTACAGGGCTGATTCCAATGTCGGCCTTGTACGTCCGGGGCCAGCGGCCTGAACGGGGAAAGTATTCCACAAATGGGGAACTTATTCTACATCTGAAGTAGAATAAGTTCCCCTAGTCAGGTGGATCTGGCATGCCAGGTGCACAGAAAAGGCGGGAGGGGGCAGAGGAAATTCCACACAGCCCAACCCTGGCCTTGGGAGGCTAGGTTGGGGGTCGGGCTGTGGGGAATGAACATTTTGGCATGGCGGCAAGGGATCACAACTCTTGAATGGAGCAGCAGTGCCATGGCAACCCTATGCTATGGTGCCACGGCTCCATCCAAAAGCCCTGACTGAGTTAGCCGGGGAAGGCTTGTATGTGCAGGCTGACCAGAATCAGGGTCCCGGCCTGCATGTACAGGCCTGGATGTGATTCTGATCCTACAGGGCTAGAAGTGCCCGCGGGATCAGCTCACTCTGTGCGTCCGGTTCTGACCGGGTGCACAGAGGGCTGGCACGTCGAACTCGGAATCGGGCCCAAAGGCTATTAGTGAAATACATTGTATAGACTCTAGTTCAATTCTTCTGTCTCCTCACTGTGTAACCTTGAGCATATCAAAACCCTCTGTATGGTCAGCATTAGATTGTAAGCTCTTAGGTTGGAACTTGGTATCCATATGAATAATTTTGCACAGTACCATCTACACTGGTGCTATAAACATATTAATATTGCTATTGAAACGCCAGAACTTCGAACCTACAATTTTTGGTGTTACTAGAATGCCTGAATAGATTCTCAGTCTTATAATTCTTGGTTATGTAGATAAACATTTTGTTTGTGTTATATCTAATGAATTTTGTTTTATTTTTTTCTAGGTTTCCAAGTGGAGGATGAAGAGGAAGGTTTTGAAGGTGATGAAGGAGAGACTGGTGGAGATGAGGAAAAATCAGAGGCAGTGGAAGGTAAGCTAGATCTCTGTCACCTATTCCTTGGGCTCAGCTATGGCAGAAGGTTGTCATTCTCCTCCACTTGTCTTTTTAGGTAACCTCAAAGTCTCTCTTTTTTCCTTTGGGACCTAGGTTTACTGCATACAGGGTAGGTCTGAGAACCCCCAGTATTGCAAAGGCTTCTTTACTGTGTCCAGGGAGGGGTGATTTGTACTGTGTTTACCATCCCTAATCATTATGAAAAAGTGGCTCCTATGGTCCACTGCAGCAGAAAGTTTTAAAAGTAATTCAGGGTGATAAATTAACATGAACAAATCAGAAGCACCAGATTTGTTGGGAGGATTGAGAAACAGGGGGTCTGGTACTGTAAATTTCCACTAAAGCGGGCCCTTCACTCATTTCATACTTTGGTATAATGATCATTACAGAGGTTGTTCAGTTATATGAGATTTATATTCTGCCTTTGATTCAAATTATGAAACAGATGTAATGTATAATTGGGGCACCTTAGCACTCTCTTTTTATGGCAGGTAAGACACAATTATAACAAAATGACTATATATGGTTCAATTACAACCACTGGCAATAACTAAAAAGATAGTTGTAAAATATAAAGGAGGAACCAAATCTCTTTGGACAAAAAAGAAACCTTAGGGATATGTTTACTATTCGGCAGTAGCGGCTTCCATGCGATATTGGAGCCGTGGCCCCATTGATTTCATACCCCTTAGATTAGACTTCAAACCATTGAAATTTCAGAAAAAAATATGTATGACTCCGCTTATTACGCCGTGTGAGTGTGCCTTTATAAAATTATTCCTGGAGGCAATTTGAGTTGTTACATACCAAATCCCAAAATTCTATCCCAGAGTTTTACCAGAATATACATCGCTGAGAACTGTTATGGACCAAGCAATATCTTAAAGCTAAACAAAAAAATTTTAAAAAGAGAGGGGAAAAACTTTGGAGAAATCAGTCAGGTGGTCACTCCACATTTATAATGAAAAACATGGTGGAGCAGTCCTCTTACATAAAAACCTCTGGTCAAAAGGAAACACTATTCAGCGCATACATATTATTTGTGTAATCCAGTGGAATGATAGTTGATAAAATTCAGTCATTCAAAAAGTTATCCATAATTTGTTCATCATTCGATATTTAGAGGCCGATATTCAGCAGTGGTGGTCAGCGCTGTCAAAGCAGCTGGCTGTCACTGCTTTAACTAAGACCCATACATTAAATGCTGGCGTCAGATCCAGTCACTGGTATTGAATATCTGGGTTGGCCTGATAGCGCTGCAGTGAACTGGGCAGCAGCGATATCAGCTGTCGCCCGGTTAGCGAAAGTGGCTAAAGTTAGGCCACCCGTTTTTCTTCCTAACTTTAGCTGCTTTAAGATCACTGGCCTGCGACTGAATATTACCGCTGACCGGTTGTCTTCAGCACTGCCCCCAGAATGCTCTGATGCTACACGGTCAGCATTAGAGTGTTTAATGGCATTAGAGGGAGATATTCAGCAGCACAAACCAGCTATGTTACTGCTCAGTATCCCACTCAGCATGATTAATGTGGTTAGTGGGTTTGCTAACCACGTTAATCGCTTAGAAAAAATGTGTACATTTGATACTACAATTCAGACCTGCAGGTTCCATTTAAACCAGCTGTTTAGTCTGATCATCTCATGTTGCTTGATAGGAACATGGTCAATAGCACAACACCTCAAAGACTCAAGATAATGTTTGTATTTAAGGCAATGGGTCAGGAGCAGACCTTTCATCCAAAGTTTCTTCATGTAGCCTCTATGTCCAACATATGTCTTTCCATACAGACATAAAATAGCATATAACACATAACTAGACAATTTATAAAGTGTTTCAGACTCAAAATAATGGCCATAGCTAGAGTTTTCAAAATCTTCCACAGTCATCATAATCCCGCACACTGAGGAATCCCCAAACACTCCTGTATCAATTAAAGACTAAACTCCTTCCTAACCAATGCTAAACATGACGGAGACAATAACTCTTTGAAATTACTGGATAAGACATGAGTTACCGGTAAAGACTTATCACTAAAACAAGGAAGGTTTTACAATAAAAGAGTTAAAACAATGGTAAGTCAGACCTTGCCTTTCCTCTTTCAGGGCATAAGAATCTTCAATCAGATGCCCTCACTTAGTAACCATGTACAAACGTGAAGTGGCATTTTAGAAGGAACAACTAGGAAAAGTCTGGGACATCCATCTAGAGCAGAATGTTCAAAAACTGGGGGAGGGGGGAAGGGGAGTTGGAGGGGGGTGGAGTGGTAGCCATGCCTTCTGAAATTGTTCCCTCTCCACCCTGAAAAATGAATGTCCTATTAAACCTGTGGGAAAAAGTGATGAAGGGAGTACCAAAGGCCGTGTTAGCCAGCTGGAAGGAATGGTTCATGTGTGCATGAGTACACTTCAGACCCAAAGATATGTACCCATGTGGAAACCATGATATATGACAGTGGACTATGTTCACAAGATAGATGTTTTCTGCAGAGGAGGACAGACAACTGAGTCATTCATTGGAGACTACATTGGAACAGTGTGGGAAGGCAGGGTTTATCTTATAGTGCCAGACATTCTGTTTAACATGTCTAAGTATATAATCAGAGACATTTACCAACCTTACTTCAGACCATGCTTGTTTCTAATTAGACATCATCACAAAATTGACAACTAGGTTCTGGAGTAGTCTTGGTAGATGTTCTAATAGTATACATAGACATGATTTTACAGAGTTTCTGGCACAAGAACATGATAGAAGAAAAGTCTATGGAGTATGTCTCTAGTACAGATGTTAATAGATTCCCAAGGCCACAAATCCTGGAAGAGTATTCCAGAGAGCACCAGACCAGACACAGTTTGGGCCAGGCAGGAAACAGGAACAGAGATCACCAGAAATACAAGACACAGTTAAGAGTAGGCTGCCTAATGCCAGCCTTCATGGAGACATAATAGCTTCTTTTGTTAGATGCTAGATTTCCAACTTAAGGTTCACAGAATTAAGGCCAGCCTTTAATGACAGAATGACTTATGGAATCTTAAGGGCATATTTACTAAAGCATGCTACCCGGTAGCGTGGGGTTTAGAGCACAGTTTGGCCACCACGCTAAACATAGCATGGGACCATGTGCCAAAAATCTTATGCTACCTTGGTAGCATGTGTCAGGCCTGTAACATGGTTTTGCCACCACATGCAGCTAGTGCAGGTGTTTGTAGCCCACGCTACCTGCGTTCAGCACAAGTAGCATGAGCGCAACCAGTGCTGTGCTGAAATGTGGTAACTGCATATCCCAACCCCCTTGCAGTTAGCTCGAAGCCTAGGGCTGGTAATGCAGTCAAGACGTGCCCTTTAGTTCTCTATGATCAATAGGATTGTTAAAATGAAAATTAATACTATGTCGAGAATTAAAAGAAACTCTGAGAAGGATCAATAATATTAACATCATTAGAATAAAAACAATCGCAGTAAATGCTCACTGGTAAAGAGATAAAAGTTTAAAAAATTGGTCTAAAATGTTTAATTTGGTTAGAATAATTAATAATTACAATAGACTTGTTAATAAAATTAAAATGAAAATAATTAAATAAACTAACGATGGAGCTGGAAATGAGGTAGAAAAATCAGTGTTAGATATATAACATAAGCATTCGCACCTCCCCCTTGACCCTTAAAGAACAACTCAATAAGCAGCACATGGCAGAACATATGGCCTCTGCCTTTATTCATCTCAACAATTCAAACTTGAACAAACATCTTAGCTCATCCTGCCCCCCAGGATGGCTTCCCGTGCTGTTCTCTCCCCCACCTGGCAATCTAGCCAAGTGCCCCCAGTCCCCCGCATAGCCTCTGGTGCACAATACTATGCCCTGTGGCTTGTGATGCTGCTGCATGCTAGCCACCCTCTCTTCTTTCCCCACCAGTTCCCCTCCAGTTCTTTCCTCTGTATACCAACTTGTTTGCATGACAGCCTCCTGCCAATTTCCTTTCGCTGCTTGTAGCTGCAACCACAGCAAACCATCCTCCTGCCCTCCATTCACCCCATCCACATCCGTTCCCCAAGGACTCTCCCAAACACACCCACCTCCAGGAACCAAAGTCCACAGTTAGGAAATGGGTAACAACTTCACTCCTCCCTAAAAATTGACCAAGGAACTAGCCATTGTCCTTAACATCTCTTGCACAAGCACTTCTACTTCCCACCCTCTGACCATCCAGGACTCCTCACAACTTCCCCTCCCTCCTGCTGGCTACGCCCCCCCCCCCCCCTTATGCCAGGGGGAGGAGGGGTTCCTCACCCATGTTATCATACCCTCGGACTAAACCAATGGTATCTCTTAAAAATCATAAGGAGAGATGGGCAGAATAAGCAATGTTTAACTTTTATTAAATGATATGCTGGGAAGACTAATGAAACTGTCTCTCTGAATGCTAGCTGCCACTCTTTTCCTATCCGGAAAACTAATAATAATTATATCTTATTGGCGTAATGCTAGATAAGACTTTCATGTTCAATGGAAAGAAATTGCAAATAAAAATTGCATAAATACAAAACATAAAACATAAATAGCAAACATTAAAAAGGGGGAGGGGTGGGAGGGCTACACACAGACAAGGGGTTACACCACCCTCACATAACCTCTCTTCTCAATTCATTACATTGGTTCCCTATTTCTTTCTGCACCCATTCTAAACTCTCCTACAAGTGCATTCATTATGTGGCTCCTCTCTTATCTCTCCCTACACTTTACCTCAGGATCTCGTTATCTGTGCCCTTCTTCTCCACAGCAACTCCACTCCTTCCATCTCGTTGTGCCTTACGCCTGGAATAGACTACCTGAACTGTGTGTCAGGCTCTGTCGCTGGTCCAGTTCAAGTCCAGGCTAAAAACTCACCTCGTCGAGGCTGCTTTTAGATCCTGACCCCCTTATTCTCCTGTCTACACCCATGGGCATTTTAATAATTTTGGTTAAGAATTACCCTAGTCCCCTGTTTGTTCTGCTTGTTTGTCCTCTACAGACTGTAAGCTCTGTGGGGCCGGGACTATCTCTTATGTGTATATGCACAGCACTGTATATGTCTTGTGGCACTATAGGAAGGATACGTAGCAGTAGTAAAAGTAGTCTATTAGACTTTCTGTCTCATTTAGTTGAGTGTTTCCTTATCCTCTTCTAGAAGCACACCTAAGCGGTCTGATTTTCAAATAGCCCTTATGAATATGCATGAAATAGATTTGTATACACCAGGTCACTGATGTATGCAAAATTATCTGATGCATTTTCACTGTGGCAATTCTAAAAATCCAACTGGATAGGTGTACCTCCAAGAGAGGGTTTGGGAACAATTATTTAGATAACTTTCAGTACTATTCCTCTAGCCCTTCTTAAACTTCTCTTATACACATGGGAGTGAGACTTTACCATCGTTTGTCTTGCATTCCTATAATAAAGACCAGTGGCACATATTGCATTTGTCTCTCAGTTAACCTTATCAGCACAAAAAAGAGGCAGGAGCCCAAACACAAGGTTTAAATCTTCAATATAAAACAAAGCAACACATGAAAGGGATAGGAAGCCAGCCACTAGCTGTCTTTCAGTTAACACAAGATCATAGGAATTTATATACAGTACTAGATCAGACTAATAGTCCGTCAAGCCCATTATCTTGTTTCTAGCAGTGGCCAATCCAGATCACAAGTACCTGGCAGGATCTTGAGGAGCTTTCCTTAAGTCTATCTTAATAATGATTTATGGATTTTTTTCTCCAGCAACTTGTCCAAACCTTAAGAAGAGAACCAGGACAGCACAGAGCCCTTAAAACCAAGTGAGGATAATGTGTCAAGGAGAAGGTGGTGGTCAACAGTATCAAAAGCAGCAGAAAGGTCAAGAAGGATAAGGATAGAGAGAGGCCCTTAGATTTAGCAGGAAGAAGTCACTGGAGACTTTGGCAAGTGCCATTTCAATAGAATGTAAGGGGCGAAAATCAGACTGAAAAGGATCCAGAAGGGCTTGGGAAGAAAGAAATTCAAGACAACCGTGGAGGACTGCGCGGTCAAGAAGTTTGGAAACGAAGGGAAGAAGGGAGATGAGACAATAATTAGAAGGAGAGCTAGGATCAAGAGAAGGTTTCTTGAGCAGGGGTGTGACCACAGCATGCTTGAAGGCTGCAGGGTTGAGAATATGTGAGTTGGAAGGGATGGCAGAGGAGGAAATGGAGTTAAGGAGCTGGGTGGGGATAGGATCAGAAGGAAAGAAGATGAGAGGTTTCATCTTCAGAGACGCACAGCTATGCTGACTGCTTTTACCACATTCCAGAGCTTATTATATATTGAGTGAAAAAATATTTTGCTTTAAATGTACTGCTTAGTAACTTTGGGGTGTGTCCCATAGTCTTTGTCTTTTTTGAAAGAGTAAAAATCAATTCATTTTTACCTGCTCTTCTCCACTCAGAATTTTATATTTCCTCTCTATTGTCTCATCTTCAAGCTGAAGAGCCCTAACTTCTTTTGCCTTTCCTCATCCCCTTTATCATTTTTAATGCTCTTTGTATATTTTTTTTGAGAGATGGCAACCGGAATTACACACAATACATAAATTGCAGCTTCATCATAGAGTGATATAGGGGCCCTTTTACTACAGGTCTCTATGGTTTTGCATCTAATATGTCGAGAGCACACAAAACTGTGGCACCTTAGGTACATAGCCGCCACATTACCTGTTGGGGGCATGGAAAGCATTTCGCCAATAGATAACATGAAGCGCTGCATGGTAATGCAAGGCCTGATGACTGTAGATGCAGTTAACATCACCTATTGAGGTGGAGGTAATTTCATCCGCGATAACTGTAAGACACATCGTTAGCATGCAGTGTATATCTGCACCCTGATGGTGTGGCGTCATTCATGTCCACTCGCCATCCTTAACCCACCCATTTAGTCCACCATTGCAAGATTTGCAGTTAGCACAGAAATTGGCCGGTGCAAACTGTGATTTTGCACGCTACATGTTATCACTGGTCACAGTGTGCAGTTAGCATGTGCCAAAACCCATGCTAACTGCATAGTGCACTTTAGTAAAAGGACCTCTTAGAAGCATTGATATTTTTTGTTTTATTCTCTATTGCTTTCCCTATCATTTCTAACATTTTGCTTGCTTTTTTGGCCACCACCATCACACACAGAGCAAGTATTTCAATGTATATGATGACATCTAGATATTTTTCCTGGGTGGTGACTTCTAATGTGGGAATTAGCCTCATGTAGCTATAATTTTGGTTATTCTCCTCTATGTGGTTCACTTTGCTCTTGTCCACATTAAAGTTTGGATTCCCAGTCTCGCAAGGTCCTCCTGCAATTTTGCACAATCCACATGCAGTTTAACAGCTTTGAATAATTTGGTGTCATTTATCAATTTCATCATCTCACTCATTGTTTTTAATTTGCAGATCATTTATAGATATGTCAAAAAGCACATGTCCCAGTACAAATCTCCAAGGTACTCCACTATTCATCTTTCTCCATTGAGAAAATTGACCATTGCCTTTCTGATTTCCTCAACAGTCTCTCATGAGGGACTTTCTTAAATGCTTTATCCATATGTTAGTTTACACTTTCAAAAATGTGCCAGATTGGTGATGCAAAACTTCTCTTGGCTAAATCCATGTTGGCTTTGTCCCATTAAATTACATCTGTCTATTTGTTCAGTAATTTTGTTCTTTATAATAGTTTCTAACATTATCCTGGTACTGATGTCAGACTCACTGGTCTGTAGCTTCCTGGACCACCCCAGAATCTTTTTTAAAAACTGTCATTACATTGGTCATCTTCTAATCTTCAGGTAGGGTGGATGATTTTAATGATAGTTGGCAAATTACTAATAGTAGATCTACAGTTTCATTTTTTCAGTTCTTTTAGTACTCTGGGATGTATACCATCGAGGCCAGGTGATTTTCTATTTTGTCACTTTGTCCTATTACATCTTACATGTTCACTGACTTCTGTTCCAATTCTCATCACCATTAAATGCTATTTCTGGCATGGATGTCTCCATTACATCTTTTTCAGTAAGGAACCAAGCCTTATTCACAATTTCCACGTGTAAAATCAGAGATTTGCATGTGGCAATTTTAGAAAGGGCTGAATTTTTATACATAGATGTCCTTAATATGCAGAAATTGCAAGGGGAGTTTTGAGGGTATGGCTAGAGTGGCATCTGGGTGAGTCAAAAATCTAGACTTGTATTTCACATTTCATATTGGGAATACATGTGTATCATGGCAATTGTCCATGTCAGGATTTACAGTTGCTCTCAGGCAGGTATAGGCTTTTAAAAAGCACTCATTTTGGCTAGCCATTTACAGGAGGGATTAAGGGGATTATCACTCTTAATCCCTCACTATTTATTTCCCCCTCCAAATTGAAATTAGATAAAGATGGTAACATTTGTATCTAATTGGCAGCATATACACTTGTAGGTTCATAAAATGGTTGACATACACATCAAGCTTTACCTATCTACACACTCACGAACAGTACCTCCACAGCCACTGCATGCCGAAACCCCCACACTACCCTACTTGATTGGCTTGCAGTGAAATCCACTTTGATTCAAGGATAAAGCGGGATATAAATACTATTAAATAAATAAATAAAATATAAGTGGCAGCACTTACATATGAAAGTTATGAGATACCATCTTCTATGTGTATTGCCAGTGCCTACCAGCAGCAGTTGCCAAGTTTCCCCCATTGATTCTTCCCAAGTGTCGATTTGCAAAATGGGTCCTCTGGTTTCATCTAATCCACATACACTCTGGTACTGTTTTAGAAAAGGCTTCATGTATAGCAGAACCTTTTCTAAAATACTGCCTGAATTGTGTATGCCACAACATCAACATCTTAATTCCAGTCTCCACGTACTCTCTAAAATGTGCATTCACATCGCCCAGCTATAGCCTTGTCCTCCCTGAGTCTCTCATTTACTTTTCAATCATCTAATGGTCCAACTGACTCCCTCCTAGGTTTCTTGCTTCAAATGTAAATGTAAAAGTTTTTATTATGAGTTATTTTGCCTCTGCGGCGAGCTTCATTTTACATTTTGTTTTTATTTTCTTTACCAGTGCTTATGTTGTTCCTTATTGTCTTCATTTGGATCCTTTTCCCACTTTTTGAAAGGTGCTCTTTTGGCTATATCCTTTTTTTCACAGCACTTTTTATCTATGCTGACTGTGATTTGGCCTTTCTTTTGCCTGTTTTAATACTTGGAATACATCTGGTCTGCAGGCCCAGTGTAAGGATTGGGGGGACCCTAGGCAGATCCCTTCATCCTGCTGCCCCCCCCCCCCCCCCATCATCCCTATTGCTGCTGCTGCTGTCACCCTTCTTGGGGCTTGCAATGTGGCAATAGTTCAGAAACTGTGAGACAGCACTTCCGGTTTGAAGTGTACATCTGAGGGGGGCAGAAGAGACTGAGGGTCAAGAGCAGAAACCGTGAGGCCACGCCGGTGACTTAAAGTAAGTGCTACCTCATGGTTTCTGAACTATTGGTGCATTGCAAGCCCCAGAGAAGGGTGGCAGCAGCGACAATAGGCACCCCCAGAGTGCCAGCGCTCTAGGCGACTGCCGTTCTCCTAATGGAAGTTCCAGCCCTGCTGGCCTGAGTTTCCAAGGTAATAGTTTAAAGAAAATCCACACCTGATTTGTAAACTCTCAGTCTTTGCAATTGCTTTTTTAGTTTTTTAACCGTTCTCCTCATTTTATCATAGCCTCTCTTTTCAAAGTCTAATGCTAGCACAGTAGATTTTCCTAGTATTCTCACTCCAGTTATTAATTCAAATTTGTTCATATTATGATCACTATTGCCTGGTGGCCCCAACACTGTTCCCTATTGCAGCAAATCCTGTGTTCCCCTAAGGACTAGGTCAAAAATAGCTTCAAAATTCATGAACGTCAGTAGCTTTTTACTTCTAGGGATATGATGGATTCAATTTCCATCTCTTTGTTGTATTAGGATGAGTCCTGTTGAACTTTCATCTGTTTGAAGACATAATGCATATGGTTATGTATTATGGATAGTATAGCAGTGTTTTGGTTCCACCTTGTGGTATGTGCTATTCTTTATGCTGTCATGCCCATTCTCAGCAGGCTTTGAAGCAGTGGTGCCAGGTTTTTGAGTCTCACTTCGTGCTGTTTCTGAAAGATAGATTTTCAGAGAAAAAGAGGACAGGAAAAGACCAGAGCCACAAAAGCACATGCTTAATAGGAATTGTTGGCTAGCCTTTTCTATGGGAAGCTGAACTCACACAGAGCTTGGTCAAATGACTTTTCTGTGGCATGTGGGAGGTAATTGTATAAAAGGGCTCCTATTTGAAATATCCAAAAAAGTACCTACCTTATGGCTATTTTATAAAGACCATTCAAACCACAAAGAGACACCATAAATATCAATACACTCAAAATTCAAATCACAGATGGCCATTGCCTGATGTTATAGTAACGCATACAAAAATTATAATGAACGAAAGGATCTCAGTTGTGGTGTCCCCGCCAATTATAGCAATTCTGCAAAGGCTGTGGGCACTATATAACTTCACCACTCTCATTCATCGGTCCTCATTCAAAGCAAGTTCATCCATGTTTTTGAATTTTCATGTATATAGAAACCTACTTAGCTGAACATGAGCAATGGTAAACGCTGAAAACCCAGTTGTGGAACCAAAGTTCTGACTTCTCAACATGAGTCTTGCCAAATCACTTCCAAAGGCTGCTTCAGAAGAAAATAACACAGTAAGGGTGTAGAGTAATGGCATCCATAGAGTATTCCCCCATTTCTGGGTTTTAAGTATCTTTGTATTCTGTTTGTAATGCAGTTATACTTAACAGTAAAAATGTTATCCAATAAAACCCCCTTTACTTTTCATGCACATAATCATATTTTAGGTAGCTCAGATCCTACTGCACAGTGGAACTTGAATGATATCAACAGTAACATTTACAAGTTTTGAGTTATGGCCTGGAATTTTTTCTGCTACTATCAAGCTCCCCCTAACTCTGGAGCTTCCATGGAAAATGTGTCATCACACACTACAGATGTCCCCTGTTTGTACATACATGCATTATGATGTGTTCCATCGTAATGTTGAGAAATGATCTTCTAGGAATTGCATGAGAAGTTTAAAAATAGACCAGAAGCCCTGTCAGATCCTGCTACACAGTGGAACTTGTCCGATATAAACAAAAACATTTTCAGGTTTTGAGTTATGGTCTGGAATTTTACCTACTACTGGCTGGCTTCTCCCAACCCTGGAGCTGCTATGGAAGCAGGTGGGTCATCACACACTACAGATGTCCTCTGTTTGTACATGCATGTATTATGATATGTTCCATCATAATGTTGAGAAATGATCTTCTAGGAACTGTACAAGAAGTTCAGAAATAGACCACAGGGACCCTATGATTAATCTTGTGCACTGTCAAGTAGGAGACCTCTTGAGTTCAAATCCAGTCTGTGGCTCCATCCAGCTGGTAATTTTATAAGGAGCGTGCAGAAAGTTATGTTATAGTAACAGACATAAGTACCTATTTTAAAAGACTTGTGAGCAGGAATGGGCACTTATGCATGTGCTTTAGGCAACTGCTATTTTGTTGGTACACGTTTAAGTCCCTTCATGTGTGTTTTCAGTTTGGGTGTGCAGAGAAGCAGAGTTTGGCCAGAGCATGGGTGGGGTCTAAATCTATGCATGTAAGTTATAAAATATTATAACTTATTCATGTCTCTGAATGATCTAGGCATGGGCATTTACACCAGCTCTAGAACAGTGAAGTTCACTCAGTGGCGGGATTCGATCCGACCAGGAACCAGTTCAGATCAATCTCGCCATTGAAGGAGCCGAGTAGGTGGCAGCACGGCATGCGTTTGCGTTGCCGGCGCTGCACACTCAGGCCACTGGCAGCCATTGCAGGGCAGCAACTCCCTGGTGACCCAGCGGCCCGATCCCTCCCACCCGCCAGTGGGGGTGGGGTGGGGGGATCAAACTATCAAACCACTAGCGGGTGGGGAGATTCCCGCCAATGCAGCACCGGCATTGAAATGACATTTTCGGTCCAGTTCGGCAAATGCAGCCCATGGCAGGAAATGGTTCACGCGAAACGGCTGAATCCTACCACTGAGTTCACTTCTATTTTATAAAATAGGGGCATAATGACTCACCTTAACCTAGTCACAGCTCAGAAACTGTAATGCAGCATCTGCCTAAATACTCTGGTACTGGTGCGGGCCTCTGTCTTCTACTATCTGCCTCTTCCACCCCCCTCTGATGCAGTCTTCCAGTTTCTGCATACAGGAAGTCTATGTCGGATGGGAGCAGAAGTGACAGACAGAAACGGCAATGTAGCGCCAGGTTTAACTAAGTGCTGCTTTGCGGTTTCCGAATCATTGCCATCAATGCAGGATAAGATCAACCATTGTTCTTTGGTTAGCCTTGGACATGCGTCTAACTGTGTGACTGATATACCCGATCAGAAGCATGATGGTGGGGTAGGGATGGAAATGGGGTGTGAATAAAGTCTCTGACTGCATGGAAGCCATTGTACCTCATAAACCGTGCCATTCATTCAGATTGTGACACTCTCAGACAGTCGGCAAGAAAAATGACAAAGTTATATGTTCACTTAACATATTTTCCCTTGTAGATTCAGGATCCAGGCAAAAAGTGACTGGCCCTCAGCATGGTGAGTTATGGATTTTGCATTATTACCTTCTGGTTTGCACAATTCTTTATCTCTCCATTTGATAGTAAAAATAAATATATGGATTCATTTTATGTGTGCGTCAGTGAATAATGAACAATGTTATTTTTTACATGTGAATTAATAAAGAACTGGCATCTTGGTAAAATCCTCAAACACAAGCTCACACATGTAAGGTGCCCTGAGAAGTAGATCATCACCAGAGACTGAAATCAGTATGAGGTTGTTATTCAGCCAGTGGTGTGTGGTCAACTTTGTCTGGATATTCAGCTCACATAAGGTCAGATTAACCAGATAAAGTTGTCCAGTGAACTTTAAACCTGCTATTTGGTCAACCAAAGTTGATAAGGTAACTTTGGCTGGTTAGTGCCAGATATCAGCATTGACCAGCCACAGTTTAACTGCCGCTCGGGAATGGTCCCAGAGCCGCTTGTGTATGCCCAGCTAAATTTGTGTGGGATACAGTTTTCTTGGTCAAAATTTAGCTGGTTAGCTAGTTGGGGGCGAAGGGAATCGGGAGGAATGAAATAGCAAAGTTTGGCCAGCTAACTCCTAGAGTTAACTAGACAAAACTTTTGAATGTGAAGCTCTGTTGCTTCACACTCACCAAAGCCCAAAGAGCTGAGGATCACATATTAAAGGGGTCCCCCATGTCTGTTGCTACTTGCCGTTTGAAGAATAATGTTAAGATTTTAGATAGGATTACTTTGTTTTCCAAATCCAAGTTCAAAACGAGTTACATTCCTTCCAAGAGGGTTTACGCTCTAAGTGCTACATTTGCTAGCACACATTGTTATAACAGAAGCTTCCTTATTGTCAGTGGGACCTATTCACTGATAACTTGTGCTAATGCAGATTAGTATTCTAGCACTAAATTTATTCCTGAGGCCCAAGGAGTATTAGATAGAGACGTGGGATCCAAACTTTAGCTTCCCAGTCCACTGCTTTAACCACTAGACCAGGGGTTCTCAACCCAGTCTGTGGGACACACCTAGCCAGTCAGGTTTTCAGGATAGCCATAATGAATATGCATGAGAGAGATTTGCACGCACTGTCTCCATTGTATGAAAATCTCTCTCATGCATATTCATTGTGGCTATCCTAGTTAGGTGTGTCTCAAGGACAGTCTTGATAGCATAACTACTACTACTATTACGACTACTGAACATTTCTATAGTGCTACAGGACGTACGCAGCGCTGCACAGACACATGTAAAAGACGGTCCCTGCTCATCAGAGCTTACAATCTAGTCAAGAAAGACGACACAGTAGCTGTAGACATGGGCTACATCTAGGGGGAATGGTAAGGAAACACAAAGGAGATCAGGTGAGTCAACATCTGAAAGTGGCAGCGAAGAGGTGTATTTTCAGCCTGGATTTGAAAAGGGTCAGAGAAGGCTCCTGATGTAAAGACTTAGGTAGTTTGTTCCAGGCATAAGGACCAGCAAGGTGAAAAGAGCGAAGTCTAGAGTCAGCAATAGAAGAGAAGGGCATAAGTCTTCATACCCTTTGTCTTAGCAAACCCAAACAAGCTCTGTTTTCAAAAGTTGCGTTAGCAAGTTTCTTTATAAATTAAAGCCCACCCTTGTTAGACCACAGTGGCCGAACTGATTCAAAGACTCCTGGATGAAGACTCAAGCTGTTTCTGTTATATGAAGAAAATTTTGAAGCAAATATTTTGACCAGCTGAACACAGAACTACTGAAAGAACTCTGGGCTAAAACTATTCCAAGGTACAGAGTGTGGGAAGGCTATAAGATTGCAATCCATAGATTTCCCAGTCAGCTTGAAAGATCTGGCACAATTCTATCAGGAAGATTAGAAAAAAAATGCACAAGCCCAGTGGGCAAACTTCGTAGACACTTATCCTAAATAACTCATAGCTGTTATTCCTACAGAAGTGGTTTCCACCAAGTATGGAGTCAAATGGTGTGAAGCAAAGCCAGCCTAAGTGTATCTGACACCCGAGGTGAACCTTCAACCATGCCCCCCCTCCCCCATAGTCCAACATCTCCTCTTCCCTTCTGTTTCCACTCCAATGCACCTTCTCTTTCTCCACCCCAGATGTACAGAACAGGCATCTCTCTTTCCCTTCTCTTCCCCCCCATCATGTTCAGCATGCAGTATCTCATTGCTTTTTCTTCCACCTGATGTCTAGCATCATCCACTTCTTCCCGCTACCATTGCCACCACCATCTCCCCCTTCTGCAGGGCCAGCGCTACTATTAAGTGAACTAGGCGTTCACCTAGAGCACTTGTCCTGCAGGGACACCCATTGCTACCACTGCCTGCCCCTCTTTGGGGCCAGCAGTGGTAGCAGTAGTCCTGAAACCACAATGCAGCACTTACCCACCATCTCCGAGGTTGCGTCATGGTTTCTCTCATGCCGAATCTGTCATTTCTGCCCCTTCCGGGAGCAACTGGAAGTTGCATCAGAGAACATAAGAACATAAGAAATGCCATACTGGGTCAGACCAAGATCCATCAAGTCCAGTATCCCGTTTCCAACAGTGGTCAATCCAAGTCACAAGTACCTGGCAGGTTCACAGAAAGGTACATGGATTCCATAGTTCTTGTCCTGGGATAAGCAATGGATTTCCCGGGTCCTCTTTAATAATAGTTTATGGAACTTTCCTCCAGGAACTTGTTCAAACCTTTTTTAAACCCAGCTACACTAACAACGTTTACTACATCCTCAGGTAACGAATTCCAGAGTTTGATTACGCCTTGAGTGAAAAAATATTTTCTCTTATTACTCTTAAATGGGTTACACTGAGGGGCGGAGTCAAGATGGCAGCACCGCAGAAGGTCGGCGTTTGAGTGTTTATCATTTTCCTACCTGATATGGCACCAAAATGCAAGAGGAAAGCCCAAGCCAAGCCAGCTAAGGTGGCGTCTTCTGCGGTGGGACAGCAAAAGCTTGAGGCACTCCTTCTGAAGGCCTATAAAATAATGAATGGAGTGGAACGGGTAAACGTAGATCGGTTGTTTACTCCTTTGAAAAGTAGAAAGACTAGGGGACATGCAATGAAGCTACAGTGTGGCACATTTAGGTCTAATTGGAGAAAATATTTTTTTACTCTCCATGTAATAAAACTCTGTAATTCATTACTGGAGGATGTAGTAAAAGCTGTTAGTGTACTGGGTTCAAAACAGGTTTGGACGAGTTCCTGGAGGAAAAATTCATAAAGTATTATTTAAGAGGACTGGGAAAATCCACAGCTTACACCTGGGAAAAGCAGCATGGAATGTATATACCTTTGGGAACCTGACAAGTACTTGAGACTGGAATGGCCAGTGTTGGAAACAGGATACTGGGCTTGATGAACCCTTGGTCTGACCCAGTTTGGCATATCTTATGTTCTTATGTACGGTATCTATGAGGTGAAGAAGTAGACTTAACAGTTAAAGCAGTGGGCTGAGAACCAGGGAAACTAGGGTTCAAATCCCCCTGCTATCCCTTATTATCTTTGGCAAGTCACTTAACTCTCCATTGCCTCTGGTACAAACATAGATCTTAAACCTTATGGGGGCAGAAAAATACCAGATTGTAACTCACCTTGAACTCCTGAGAATGGCATGAGCTAAATTGTATGTTAACTACTTTTACTACATCATTTGAAAATATACAATATTCTCTGATTTGTTTTGAATGTGCTACTTAAGAAAATTTGTGGAGCATCTTCTAGCCTTTGTAAAGAGTAAACAATTAATTGATGTTTAACCAGGGGTGGCTCAAGGCAATCTGCTGCCTGAGGCGAAGAATGAGATGGCGCCCCCCCCCCCCCACCTTAGAGGAGGCAGGGCTTTTTCAGAAATCCAATCAGAGACTGAACCAAACCAAAAAGCCGATTAGATTATATGGAGGAAATGCAAGATGTTTACAGACAGGGCCCTATCGAGCTGCCCTGTGCAACTTACAGCTCGGGCGCACGCCCCCTCCCCCCATACCTCCATCCAGCGCTGCCTGCTCTTTCCCTGCTGCTGCTGCCGCCCTCTGTTTTTTTCACGGCGGCGCCGGCAGCAGGGAAAGAGCAGGCAGCACTGAACGGAGGTATGGGGAGGAGGAGGGTGGCTTGTGTCCCGATCTGAAAGGCGCCGGCACTTTAAGCAGATCTGTCCCTCCCTGCTCTAACTTTGCGTCGTAGGAGGGAGGGACCAGACCTGCTTAAAGAGCTGTGAAAAGGTTTGGGGGCACATTTTGGCTGCCTGCTATTGTCCTGCCAGCGGCAGCAGGGCAACAGCAGACAGCCGAAATGCACCCCCCCCCCCCAAGCCTTTGCATCTGGTGCGGCTGCACTGCTTGCACAGGGCTAGGTACGGTCCCGTTTGCACACCTAGGAACTAAAAGACAGCAAGAACCAACAGCACAGTTTATAAAACTGAATTATAACTCATTTTTATTTTGTTGTTATAAACTGTGTTATGGTTCTTGCTTTTTCTTTTTCAACATATATTTTGCATCCACAGTAGGTGCAGAGCAGAACCAGGACATTCACCCACAGAACTCAATATTTAAAAAAAAAAATCTGATTCTGATCATCTCACTAACAACAACAACAACCACTATACTCCAGTACCAGGCATATTGTGAACTAATACAAAACCCTACAACAAAGAGCACACCTACCATACCATACCATATCAGCACAAACTTCCAAAACTCATATAAGGAGCCCATCCAAAAAAAGCGTCTCTGTAAATACCACAAGGGGGCCCTGGAACATCCACACACCTATCTGAAAAGCTGAACAAGTCAAATTACTACAGTATAGTATAGATCTTTATATACAAACTCCATGTTAACAGAACACCTGACCTCAGTCACACACGCCCCTCACCAAGTACAGAATAAGTAACCACAATCTAAAGTAAAAATAAAAATATGTAGACAAAATTTAAACTGAAACCCCAAGAAGCCAGAGTCCACATGCAGTGCAACATCAGATAAATAAGAGATGCAGTTCCCCAATACTGTGTAAAATATAAAAATAGCACAAAGTCCAATCACTAAAATTAAATACAATTCTTTTTTCTACCTTTGTTGTCTGACCATTTTATTCTCTGATCATGCTGGTCCCGATCTGAGGCTTCTGCTTTCCTGTCTTCTCTTAGCTCTCTTTCTGTGGTCTATGGTCCATCTGCCATTTCTTATCTCTTCATTTGTTTTCTTCACTTCCTTCCATCAGCCCATTTCCAGTTCCAGTAACCCTCCCCAGTATCAGCTCCTTTTCCAGTCCTCTCCTCCCAGTACCTTCCAATGTCAACCACCTTGCAGTCCCATGACTGCCACTGGTGTCCATTCCCTTCCAGTCCCCCTCATTCCCCACTGTCCAGCCCCTTCTAGTCCAAATACCATCCCAGGTATCAGTTCAGGTCCACTCTCAGTGCCACCTCCCAGTCAGCTCCCATCCAACCACCCTACCCTCTATCCATCTCCCTTCCAGTGCCATTCACATGTCAGGTCCCTTCCAGCCTCCTCCCCATTACCCAACCACCTACCACTCCCATCCCCAAGTGTCAGCTCCCTTCCAGTCCCCCTTCAGTACATCCCAGGTGTCAGCTCCTTTCCAGCCCCCTCCTTCCCCCATGTCAGCTTCCTTCCTGCCCCCGCCTTCCCCTGGCAGACCCTCTCAGTATCCGCTCCCTTCCAGTCCTATTCTACCATCCCCCCGCATCAGCCCATTTGTAGCCCTAGCCCCTAGTTTTCTTCCAGGGCCAGCAGCACTCTCCTCCCCTCCCCTCCCTCATTAGCCCATTTCCTGTCCCAGCCCATTTCCAGTCCTATCCCCTTTATCAGCCCACTCCAGTCCTAGCCCCCAATCAGCCCATTACCAGTCCTAACCCCCTGTCAGCCCATTTCCAGTTCTAACCCCCCATCAGTCCATTTCTAGTCCTAACCACCCCCGATAGCCCATTACCAGTCCTAGCCCCCCTCCTGATCAGCCCATTTCCAGTTCTAAATCCCGATCAGTCCATTTCCAGTCCTAACCTCCCCATCAGCTCATTTCCAGTTCTAACCCCCTCCCCCATAGCCCCCTCCCCCAAAGCCATAGTCCTAACCCCCCCATCAGCCCATTTTCAGTTCTAACCCCCACCCCATCAGCCCAGTTCCAGTCTTAGCCCCCCTTCCAACCCAGGGAAATTGAAAAAATAATTAAAAAAACTTCTGGCTTAAGAAGCAGCTGTTGCTGCTGTTCCAGCAGCAGCAGCGGCAGAATGAAGAGCCCCGCGGCCGCCCGCCTCCCTGGAGAGCCGTGCCAGGCAGCGTTTCTCCTCCGCGCCGGCTCAGCTTTTGCAGATCCATGGCGAAGGGAGAGTATTTCCCTTTTGCACGGCTCTGTTAAAGCTGAGTCCGCAGCGTTGATGGGAAACAGGATTTCCACCTTCCATGTCCCCCCTGACCCCACAGGATGTACAGGGCCGTGACCTGAATTGGCCCTGTATGTCCTGCTGGCTTGGCCTGCCCCCTCTCCACCCAGACCCTCCTTCCCCCCGCAGGCTGTCCCGGTTCTGCAGCTCTAGCCATGCAGGGAGAGCAGGAGGGAGAATAGATGCAGGAGAACCTGTGGGGCTGCTCATTTCACTGGGACATGCAGCCCCACAGGATCCATCTCTGAATCGGACACATTGAACATGGATACTTTGGGATGCATGTTAGTATTTTAGGGTTTAATATGATATGTGTTTATTTCAACATCCAGCAGCCCCCAAACTTTCTACAGTTCATTGCAAAAGTATTCATCCCCTCTGTGTTTGTCCTGTTTTGTTGCAATACAACCTGGAATTAAAATGGAGTTTTGTGGATTAGCACCAGGTGATATACACAACATACCTATGACTTTGAAGGTGCAAAATATCCTTTATTATGACACAAACAATAATTAAGACAAAAAAACCCTGAAAAGCAGGAGTGTGCATGTGTATTCATGCCCCAAAGTCAATACGTTGTAGAGCCACCTTTTCCTGCAATCAGGGGCGGCCCAAGGGGGGTGCGGGGCCATGTGCGGAGACTCAGTGCGGGGCCTCATTTGCATAAGGGACTCTTTTGCATAAACATTTGCATATTGTTACCATACACTAACTTTTAGTAAACATGCCTCTTCATGAGTGTATGGATAAAGAAAGACTAAAAGATTTCTACATTACTATAATACAGTGCCAACCGCCAGGCACATTAGGAACTACTACAAACAAACACTGCCCATTTAGAACCCATAGCAAACCCGCCGTATCATAACAGCACTACCAGGACTCACAAAGCACCATACCCTACCTATCAAAAGGCAACACTGCAAATATTAAATACATTTCAGAGAATAACAATACATGACCTACTGGGGAAAGAGAACAAGTGGCAAAGTCAAATAGGAATTACATAAACAGAATACTTCAGCTCAGTTACACATGCAGAACATAGATCATCACCAAACAAGGAATCACAATTTAGAAACAGGAAGACAATAATTAAACTGGGAACCCTAAAAGCCAAACTTGGAATGTACAACAACAATGTAGAAATAAAACTATAAATTAATTTCCTCTTGTACTAAACAAAGCGCAGACGTTAATGATGCACATTTCCCAGAGCCAGGGCCGGATTTACCTATACGCCAACTACGCCGTGGCGTAGGGCCCACAGCTGACAAGGGCCCACAAAAATTGAAAAAATTGTTAGGGTTCTTAAAATTAAATTAAAAAAAAAAAACGCTGGCTGCTGCCGCGGCAGCATGGACTGTCCCGCTGGGCCCCCTCTGCTGCCGCGGCAGCATGGACTGTCCCGCGGGGGCCCCCTCCGCCCGGCTGAATCCCTCCCTCCGTTCCGGCTTTGAGAGGCGCGAAGGGAGAGTGTCTCCCTCACGTCTCTGTTAAGCCCACAGGGGCTGATGGGAAATTTCCCATCAGCCCCTGCGGGCTTAACAGAGACGTGAGGGAGACACTCTCCCTTTGCGCCTCTCAAAGCCGGCAGGGAGGGAGGGAGGCAGGGAGGGATGGATTCAGTCGGGCGGAGGGGGCCCCGCGGGACAGTCCATGCTGCCGCTTCCACGACGGCAGCGGCAGCAGCCAGCATTTAATTTTATTATTAAATTTTACTTGAGCCGATGGGGGGTAGGACTGGTAATGGGCTGGGGGGGTTAAGACTGGAGGTGGGCTGATGGGGTTAGGACTGGTAATGGGCTGTGGGCTGGGGGGGTGTAGAAATGGTAATGGGCTATGGGGGGGGTTAAGACTGGTAATGGGCTGTGGTCTGATGGGGGCTGTCTGGTAATAGGCTATGGGGGGGCTAGGACTGGAAATGGGCTGGGGGGTTAAGACTGGAGGTGGGCTGATGGGGTTAAGACTGGTAATGGGCTGTGGGCTGTTGGGAGGGGGTTTGGACTGGTAATGGGCTATGGGGGGGCTAGGACTGGAAATGGGCTGATGGGGGGCTAACACTGGATGTGGCCAGATGGGGTTAGCACTGGAACTGGGCTGAGGGCTGATGGGGGGATAGGACTGGTAATGGGCTATGGCGGGTTAGGACTGATAATGGGCTATGGGGGGGCTAGGACAGGAAATGGGCTGATGGGGAGGGGTTAGGACGAGGTGGGCTGATGGAGTTAGGACTGGTAATGGGCTGATGGGGGGGTTAGGACTGGCAATGGGCTATGGGGGGCTGACTGGAAATGGGTTGATGGGGTTAGGACTGGAAGTGGGCTGATGGGGGGTTAGGACTGGTAATGGGTTATAGGGGGGCTTAAACTGAAAATGGGGTGATGGGGGGTTAGGACGAAGTGGGTTGATGGGGGGGCTAGGACTGGTATTGGGTTGGGGGGTTGCTAGGACTGGAAATGGGCTGATGCAGGGACTAGAAGGGAATGGATGCTGGATGAGGCTGGAACTAGAAGGGAGCTGATGTTGGGGGAGGATTAGAATGGGATGGGGCTGGAAGAGTAAAATGGAGAAGGGAAAAATATTTTGTGTGGGAGGGATAAAAAATCTACAATTGGCCGGGTATTGGGAGAGTAAGTGGGGATTGAGGATGGAGGGGTAAAATTTGAGTGGATGAAATATAGGAATGAGGAAAGAGCAAAAGGAGAAAGATTAGTATGTTAAAGCAGATGTAGAGAGAGAATGGAAAAAAACTAGAAGAGAGAAGAAAGGACAAATGGACAGCAGACGATGGAGAGTTAGCAGAAGACACAAAGAAACCAGAAGAAAGTGGCTGGAGCAATTGCAGCTGAAAAAAATGCACAAAAGGTAGAAAAATCTCTCTTTATTTTGAATTTATTAATTGGAATATGTCAGCTCTGGTAAATGTGCATCATTAACGTCTGCGCTTTGTTTAGTACAAGAGCAAATTAATGTATAGTTTTATTTCTACAGTGTTGTACATTCCAAGTTTGGCTTTTGGGATTCCCAGTTTAATTATGACGTCAGGGCCAACAGCGCGCAGCTGATCCGGCGTGCTCGTTTTTATCTTTTCTGGGGCCCACAATTTTTGTTGGCGTAGGGCCTCACTCAAGGTAAATCCGGCCCTGCCCAGAGCTGACATATTCCTAACCCCATAGCCCATTACCAGTCCTAACCCCCATCACCCCATTTCCAGACTTAGCCCCCCCATAACCCATTACCAGTCCTAACCCCCCATCAGCCCACTTCCAGTCCTAACCCCATTAGCCCATTTCCAGTCCTAAGCCCCCCCCCAGCCCAGTGAAAATTTAAAATAAAAAAAAAACTGCAGCCGCGGCAGAATTGAGTGTCCCGCGGGGGCCCCCCCCCCCTGCCCAGCAAAGCCTTCCCTCCCTGCATCAGCTCCTTCTCCGCAGTCGCACTGGCTTTCAGAGCGCGAAGGGAGACTAGTTTCCCTTTCGCAGCTCTGTTAAGCCCGTGGGGGCTGATGGGATCTTTCCCATCAGCGCCCGTGGGCTTAACAGAGCCACGAGGGAGAAACTCTCCCTTTGCGCTCTGAAAGCCGGTGTGACTGTGGAGAGGGAGCTGATGCAGGGAGGGCAGGCTTTGCTGGGCAGGGGGGGCCCCGCGGGACACTCGATTCTGACGCCGCAGCTGCGGCCGCGGCAGCAGATAGCTTTTTTTTTTAATTTTAAAATTTACTTTTAAATCAGAATGTTCTTTGCGCGGGGCCCCCTGAAACGTGGGGCCCTGTGCAAAAAACATTCTCGCTCAATGGACGGGCCGGCTCTGCCTGCAATTACAGCTGCAAGTCTCTTGGAGTATGTCTCTATTAGCTTAGCACTGGGATTTTCACCCATTCCTTAAGGCAAAACTGCTCCAACTCCTTCATGTTAGATGTATTGCGTTAGTGTAGAGCAATCTTCAAGTAATGCTACAGATTCTCAATTGGATTGTGGTTAGAACTTTGACTAGACCATTCCAAGACATTTAAATGCTTCCCTTTAAACCAGCGTTAGCAGTATGTTTGGGGTCATTGTCCTGCTGGAAGGTGATCCTTCGTCCTATTCTCAAATCTCTGGCAGACTGAAATAGGTTTTCCTCAAGAATTGCTCTGTATTTAGTGCCATCCATCATTCCTTCAATCCTGACCAGTTTTCCTGTCCCTGCCAATGAAAAACATCCTGTCAGCATGATGCTGCCACCTCCATGTTTCACTGTGGGAATGGTGTTCTTGGAGTGATGGGAAGTGTTGGGTTTGCGCCAACATGGCATTTCCCGTGATGTCCAAAAATTTCAATTTTCGTCTCACCTGACCAAAGAACCTTCTTCCATGTGTTTGGGGAGTCTGCCACATGCTGTTGTGCAAACTCCAAACGTGTTTTCTTATTTCTTTCTTTAAGCAATGTGTTTTTTCTGGCCACTCTTCCATAAAGCCTCGCTCTGTGGAGTGTATGGCTTAAAGTGGATCTATGGACAGATACTCCCATCTCCACTGTGGATCTTTGCAGCTACTTCAATGTTATCCTTGGTGTCTTTGTAGCATCTCTGATTAATGTCCTCCTTGTCTGGTCTGTGAGTTTTGGTGGGCGGCCTTCTCTTGTCAGGTTTGTAGTGGTGCCATATTCTTTCCATTTTGTTATAATGGATTTAATGGTGCTCCGTGGGATCTGATCTATACTTCTCCGCAACTTTGTCTCTGACCTGTTTGGAGTACTCCTTGGTCTTCATGTTGCTTAGTGATGTTGCAGACCCAGGGGCGTTTCAGAACAGGTATATTTATACAGGCATCTATGTAACAGATCATGTGACACTGATTGCACACAGGTGGACCCTAATCAACTAATTATATGACTTCTGAGGTTAATTGGTTGGATCAGATCTTATTTAGGGGTTTCATAGCAAAAGGGATGAATACATATACACTCACAACTTTTCAGTTTTTACTTGTTTTTTTAATATATACAAGGTATTTTATTGTCATTACACTTCACCGATTTGGACTATATTGTTAGATCCATTACCTAACATCCAAATGAACCTCCATTTTCATTCCAGGTTGTATGTAATGCGACATAACAGGCCAAAACACAAGGGGATGAATACTTTCATAAGGCGCTGTATTTACCAGCATGACTCTAAAGTGCTGGTAGACACATGCAGTTGGTAGAAGCCTCAAATTCAAAAGGTATATTAAAATACCTAAATATAAGTAATGACTCCAACCTAAAATTAAAACCTCATCCCAAACATATTCACTGACATGCATGGATTCCAAAACACTACGAGGATAATTTTGTAACAGCTCACTTATACTGAGAGAGCAAAAATCTGCCTATTTGTTGTCTATTTTGTAAAGACACTTTGGCACCTATGAGCCTTTGTAAAATATCAGCATAAATCCTGTAGGTATCATATGTAAAATGAAGGAAGGGACGTTTACACTTACTTGGAAACAGGTGTACATGTTTGCACATGTATTTTACAATATGCACCTTGAAACTGCAACTCTGCAAACCGCACTCTACCCAAATTCCACCCCTACACTAATGTCATGTACAAGTACACAGGTTCTTGTCATCGCACATACTTGTAGGCATGGGGTTATTTTATAAAAAGGCATTTTTAATGTATACTAGCATGTATGCATAAAACTGCCTTTGTAAACTTACCCTGAAATAATCACTCTATAATGGCTCAAGAATAGGGTCTAGCAGGATACCCATTCTCTACGAAGCCAAGGGGCCCTGGGAAAACTATTGTGGGTGAGCCCCGTCATAGGTCTGAGATCTGTCATGCTGGCTAACTGGGCTTGGGATTTGATCATTTGAACATGTCCCCCATCCTTTTTACATATTGTATTAAAAGTCTGGTATTACAGACCCTCTGTTATTCAGGGGTCCTGGAGCAGCTGTCCCTTTAGCTCAAAGGAAAAAGCAGGCCTAAAGCTATGAGTTATAGCAAATTTAGTCTATGATTTGTTTTGCAAATAATACAGTTCTATTTCTCAAGTGCCCATTTTGATGCATTCTGCATGAAATTGAGCAGCTAAAATAGGGCAGTTAATCTACTTACACAATTCTTTAGGGTGACCAAGACAAAGGAGACTATTTTACAGGTGCCTTGTCTCCAGGGTTGACTGGGGCACTTGCAAATGCTTTGTTTAAGGTAGTAGTGCTCGGGGTAGATACCTTCCATTTGCTTTGTGCTTCTGCCTCTGGCAGAAATGATTGGTTATGAGGACAAACCCATTGCCCTTAGAGTCTTCTAGTGTGATTGTGATAGTAGATCCTTTTTACTAATATTTTCTATTTCCTTTTTGTTGACAGGTCAGTTCTGAATATGGGTGATATGACCTGCCAGGCTGGAACCTGCTCATCTGCTGCTAGCGGGAGTATCGCTGAGATTTCTGTGTTAACGCCTGGACCTATGCAACAATTCCCTTGGTGATGCATATATAGAAACCAGTGTCTGTACCTTCTGCTGACTTTGGGCTAATATCCAGTTTTATACATTTGTAAACATAACAGATTTTAGCTCTTATTCCTTCCTCCCTTTATTGTTTTTGTTAAAATGTATGGTGAGGAAATTGTGTTATTTTATATTCTACAGGGATGCTCCCAAGCTGTATTCCAATTCCTCTTTCCCTGATCTTTCTTTCCTTGCCATACCACACTCTTTAGCCCTATAGTGGTGTCCTCTCCTCTGTTTCACTTTCTGTCGCATCCAATGAAGGGTGGGAGGTGATAGAACTCATTAACCATTGGTTTTGTAGATGAAGGAATTGCTGTCAGTTGCACTTCTTGACTGTGCTGGAGAAGGCATAGGGTTATTACACAGACAAATCAGTTGACTAAAATATAGGAACATTCAGTGCATTGTCCCTATTTGATATAAACAGGAGTAAAGAGAACTACTTGTTCACAATCATAAAGATCTCCTCCAGGACTTGGGGGATTCATAACAACCTCTGGGTGAAGGGTGCACCAAGTGTATGTTGGTTTATTAAGGGAAGTTCCTCTTATAAGTAGCTGAGGAGGATCTCTAGGCCTTGTTTAAACCAGGTCCATATAGGGGTGCCTTTTCTTTGGGCCAGGACCTGGTGAACCCTTGTGAGTTGAGGTGGATTTGTGGAGCTTCAGAACAAGTTATATATTTTTGGATGTTTCTCAAGGGTGTGTGTGTGTAGAGTGGGTGAACTCTTTCCTAAGGTCCTACCCAATTACTCACTCAATGTCCTGATTAAGGAGTCCTTCAAATCATTAGTCTACATCAGAGAGGGGTGGAAGAGGCTGATGGTAGAAGATAGAAACGTGAGGCAGTGTCGGTGAATTAAGGTAAGCGCTGCCTTGCGGTTTCTGAGGTATTGCCGCCACTGTAGGCCCCTGAAAGGGGTGGCAGTGGAGACAATAGGCTCCCCCAGAGGGCTGGCATTCTAGGTGACTGTGTAGTCTGTCTCAGGGGCGGCCCAAGGGGGGTGCGGGGCCATGTGCGGAGACTCGGTGCGGGGCCTCATTTGCATAAGTGGCCTTATTTGCATAAATATTTGCATAATGTTACCATACACTAACTTTTAGTAAACATGTCTCTTAATGAGTGTATGGATAAAGAAAGACTAAAAGATTTCTACATTACTATAATCCAGTGCCAACCGCCAGGCACATTAGGAACTACTACAAACGCTGCCCATTTAGAACCCATAGCAAACCCGCTGTATCCTGACAGCATTACCAGGACTCACAAAGCACCAGTCCCTACCTATCAAAAGGAAACACTGCAAATATTAAACCAGTACATTTCAGAGAATACTGGGGAAAGAGAACAAGTGGCAATGTCAAATAGGAATTACATAAACAGAATACCTCAGCTCAGTTACACATGCAGAACATAGACCATCACCAAACAAGAAATCGCAATTTAGAAACAGGAAGGCAATAATTTAAACTGGGAACCCCAAAAGCCAAACTTGGAATGTACAACAACACTGTAGAAATAAAACTATAAATCAATTTCCTCTTGTACCAAACAAAGCGCAGACGTTAATGATGCACATTTCCCAGAACTTTCATATTCCAGTTAATAAATTCAAAATAAAGAGATATATTTCTACCTTTTGTGCATTTTTTTTCAGCTGCAATTGCTCCAGCCACTTTCTTCTGGTTTCTTCATGTTTTCTGCTAACTCTCCATCGTCTGCTGTCCATTTGTCCTTTCTTCTCTCTTCTAGTTTTCTTTCCATCCTCTCTCTCTACATCTGCTTTAACATACTAATCTTTATCCTTTTGCTCTTTCCTCATTCTTATTTCATCCACACAAATTTTACCCCTCCATCCTCAATCCCCACTTACTCTCCCAATACCCGGCCAATTGTAGATTTTTCATCCCTCCCACACAAAATATTTTTCCCCTCTCCATTTTACTCTCCCAGCCCCATCCCATTCTAATCCTCCCCCAACATCAGCTCCCTTCTAGTTCCAGTCTCACCCAGCATCCATTCCCTTCTAGTCCCTGCATCAGCCCATTTCCAGTCCTAGCCCCCCCTCAACCCATTTCCAGTCCTAGCTCCCCCATCCATTTTCAGTCTGAGTCCCTTCATCAGCTCATTTCCAATCCTAGCCCCCCATCAGCCCATTTCTAGTCATTTCCTAGCCCCACCATCAGCCCATGTCAAATCCTAGCTCCCCTCCACTCAGCCCAATTCCAGTCCAAGCCCCCCCAGGAGCCTACTTCCAGTTCTAGCCCCTCCATGAGTCCATTTCAATTCAAGCCCCCACCACAGCCCATTTCCAATCTTAGCTCCCCCCAACAGCCCATTTCCAGTCCTATCCTAGCTGCTCCATCAGCCCATTTTCAGTTCTAGCTCCCTTCCCTCACAGCCCATTTCCATTCCAAGCTTCCTCCCCATCAGCTATTTGCAGTTCAAGCCTCCCCGTCCACTCAGTCCATTTCCAGTCATAGCAATCCCCCAACCCATTACCAGTCCTAGCCCCCCATCAACCCATTTTCAGTTTAAGCCCCCCCCTATAACCCATTACCAGTCCTAACCCCCCATCAGCCCACTTCCAGTCTTAACCCCATCAGCCCATTTCCAGTCAGCCCCCCATAGCCCATTGCCAGTCCTAACCCCCCCATCAGCCCACAGCCCATTACTAGTCCTAACCACATCAGCCCACCTCAAGTCCTAACCCCTCCCCATCAGCCCTTTTCCTGTCCTAGCGCCCCCATAGCCCATTAGCAGTCCTAACCCCCATCACCCTATTTCCAGACAGCCCCCATCAGCCCACAGCCCATTACCAGTCTTAACCCCCCCCAGCCCATTTTCAGTCCTAACCCCCATCACCCCATTTCCAGTCAGCCTCCATCAACCCCCAGCCCATTACCAGTCTTAACCCCCCCAGCCCATTACCAGTCTTAACCCTCCCAGCCCATTTCCAGTCAGCCTCCATCAGCCCCAGCCCATTAGCAGTCTTAACCCCCCCAGCCCATTTCCAGTCCTAAACCCCCCCCAGCCCATTTCCAGTCAGCCTCCATCAGCCCCAGCCCATTTCCAGTCCTTAACCCCCCCCCCCAGCCCATTTCAAGTCAGCCTCCATCAGTCCCAGCCCATTTCCAGTCCTAACCCCCCCCTTGCACATTTCAAGTCAGCCTACATCAGTCCCCGCCCATTTCCAGTCCTAACCCCCCCCTTGCACATTTCAAGTCCGAACCCCCCCCCCCTTGCACATTTCCAGTCCTAACCCCCCCCTTGCACATTTCCAGTCCTAACCCCCCATCACCCCATTTCCAGACAGCCTCCATCAGCCCCCCCCCCCTTCCCTTCCCTTCCCGCAAATTTAAAAACAAAAACCTGGCTCTAGCTGCTGCCGCGTCCGTCGCAGCAGCGGCAGAATGGCGTGTCCCGCGGGGCCCCCTCTCCACGTCGAGCCCTCTGCAAGGGCTTTCAGATTCGCGAAGGGAGAGTGCTCCCTCGCGTCTCTGTAAAGCCCGCAGGGGCTAATGGGAAATTTCCCATCAGCCCCTCGCGTCTAAAGGGGCTGATGGGAAATTTCCCATTAGCCCCTGCGGGCTTTACAGAGACGCGAGGGAGCACAACTCTCCCTTCGCGAATCTGAAAGCCCTTGCAGAGGGCTCGAAGAGGAGAAGGGGCCCCGCGGGACACGCCATTCTGCCGCTGCTGCGACGGACGCGGCAGCGGCAGCAGCTAGAGCCAGGTTTTTGTTTTTAAATGTAATAAAAAAAAAAGCAGAATGTTCTTTGTGCGGGGCCCCCTGAAACGCGGGGCCCTGTGCAAAAAATATTCTTGCTCAATGGACGGGCCGGCCCTGGTCTGTCTAATGAAAGCTCTTGTCCTGCTGATGTTAGCCGGCTAGCATTAGAGCATTATGGGGGTGGAGAAGAGGTGGCACCCGAAGAGAACTGGCTAGCAGCAATAGTCAGCTACTAGCCGGTTATCCCATGGTGACAAAAGTTAGGCACCTGAAAGGCTCACCTAAATTACCACCATAGCAAACCAGGCAGCAGCTGAATATCACTCTTTACCTGTTAGCAGTGTGGCTATCCGACCAAGCCAGATATTCAATGCCAGTGGCCAGATATCTGCGTTCAAAGTTCAGTGCTAGCCTCTGCTGCTGAATATCCCCCTCTGATTCTCTAAGGCCAATGGCATATAAATGAGAAAGTATGACCAAGTTAAATGCTGTAGAAAGATCCAGAGAGACAACCAGAGTGAATTTACCATGGTCTGAATCATTATATATTTCACTAAGTAGAGATGTAATATTGTTTTGATATTGCTGTTATATTTATGTTTATTAAAACTTGATATACCATCCTTCAAACAAGTCAGCAGGGTGGCTCACAAGAAAAACTAAATAAAAGAAAAACCAGGGGGAAAGAACTCCAAATGTCACCAAAAGGAAAGGATCACAACTGTACTAAGAAAGGATGGCAGAAAAGGATATAGAAGGAGAGATGGTCATCCACAAGTCCTGGTGAGTCAGTTGATAGAGACGTTAAAAGCCTCATGAAACAAAATGGTTTTAAGTTGGGCCTTGAAGGTGCTGAAGGAGAGCTCCAATCGAAGGGTGGGGGGAACATTGTTCCATAGGTAGGAACCTAGGAAGTAGGTGGTTGTTGTTGTTAAGTGCCATCGAGTCGGTGTCAACTCATGTACAGTAAGCTGGTAAAAAACCTGATTGGGGGGATGTAAAGTATTTGTTTTGTCGACGTGATTCTAAAGTTGTGAGGACTGTTTTTTCAGTCACCCTAGATAGGCAAGGAAGGTCAGATATTGGATGATAATTCAAGGGTGTCTTGGATTTTTAACAATAGGCCAAACAAGCACCTTCTTCCATGAGTCAGGAACAGAACTTGTGGACAGACTATGATTGACAATAGTACAGGCATAGATTAAATTATGATTCTCCAATCCAAGTGTATGGGATTGGGTCAAAAGAACAGATGGTTTTCTGGGTAGGTGGTTTTTGTTAGGGACAAAACAGTCACCGGCTTAAAAGTGGACCACATATGCCCAGAAGTAACACTTGAGGTGTCCTTTGAGACCAGAGTAGTAATAAGGGAAGTAGTATTCAGATTAGTGAAGTTCCCAGATGGCCTGCACCTTGGAGGTATTGTGCCAGATCCTTTGGTCAAGGGCTGGACCCAATGGCGAAACCCTCCGTGCCACCGGCCCTCTCCAGCCTGCCATGCCACCTCCCCCCCACCCCACACTGAAGCAGTGGCAATTGAACTGCCACTTCAGTGCTGCGTCAGGCCTTAAAGGGCCTGTGCACATGCATGCTCATGGCCTGCCACGCCTGCTCCCCCTCCGATGCAACGTTCTTGGAGGGTGAGCAGGAGCTGCAGACCGGAACTGTGCCTATGTGTGTGGGCATTTTAAAGCCTGCCATGATACTGAAGTAGCAGCTCAGCTGTTGGGGGACTGGAGTAGTGATACCACCCATCAGGGTCTGCCACCCTAGGTGACCGCCTAGTTCATCTAGTGGTCAGGCCGGCCCTAGCTGGATCATTATGCAATTTAGGATTCTGATTTTATGGAACGTAATTAAGGAATGATTGAAAAGAACCTTTTTTGATTAATTAGCAGAATTACTTATCAAAGTCATAAAATAATCTCTCTTACATTCAGTTAGTTTGGAGAGATAAAATGTATGCAAGGTATGAAAGACTTCTAAGTTATATGTTGTCCTATGCTTTCTCCATGTCCTCTGGGCTTTTCTCAACTGATGTTTTAGTAATAAGAGAACAGCATGATTCCATGTTTGCTGAGGTCTTGAGGCAAGCCTATAAGGTCTCAAAGGGTCAGTATCATCTACTGCAATTCTGAGAGCTAAGCCCCACTGTTCTGTTTGTTGTGTCAGTGAGAGATCAGCAAAGTTTGGTGAGAAGAAGGAATCAGCAGGTGTATTTTTTGTAAAATTTCTCTTAAACTCAGTAGAATTGGCCTTTCCCTTATTGGCGTATACAGTGATTGGCTCTGACAGAAGCTCAGAGTGATCAATGAATGGTCAGATTAGTGTACCGCTGAACCGTGAAATTCACAGGTTGTATTGATGAAGTACTATCAGTCAGGATTAAGTTGAAAGTGTGCCCAGCTGAATGTGTAGGGAAAGAGAACTGTTGAATGAGATTTGTCATTAGCCCTTGACAACGTATCAAAGTAAATATTGAAATCTCCCACTAGAAACACATTTTGGAAGATGATCCATAGGTGATTGGAAAAGCAAATTCCATTTGGTAGCTTTAAGTGATGGTGAGCAGTAGGCTACAAGTAAATGGATTCTTGAGACTATATCCCTCTGAACCTGGGGAAATTCCAAGTAGATAGGGGGGGGGGAGAGGGGTTGAATCACAGAGGCTGATTTGCCCTGGATTCCAGGGTCAGCAACCCCTTAGATCTGCCATGCCTATTCTTATGAGCAAGATGCCATACTCATCACTACAAGAGTGTTGGGTATTGTGGTGAGATTGTGCTGGGTCAAGAAGCAGATAGAGAGCGGTACCGTAAAACATTTATCTGCTTCAGTAGCAAATAGCACAGCCAAAATACACAGAAATGAAACTAATTTAAAAACCAACAGGTATCAATATATATATATATACAAAAGCAGAGCTAGAGGACAGGGAGGGAGGAGTGGCTCAGTGGTTGGGACAGGTTACCTCAGGCCAGAGGGCTAGTGGCTCAATTCCCACATGGGGACAAGCAACCTCAGGTTGAAGGGACTGGGGTCTCCAGCCCCACAGCCACTCCCCATGGCCCTGGGCAAGCCACCCAACCCTCCATTGCCTCAGGTACACTTAGATTGTGAGCCCTTCAGGGACAAGGGAATAAAAAGTACCTGTTAGTATATATGTAAACCACTCTGATATGCAAGTAAAGGGCAGTATACCAAGTGCCTAAACCATAACCATAACCACATACATCACTTCCATTCTTATAGCACCCCCTCTAGAAACCCAACAATTATTCAGCAAGATAGAAGTCATGGTGGAACAGTTTTCCTGGCTGTATAGGCGGAGATGTGAGAACACCTTCAAAACAGATTCACTGAACTATTTAACAAATCTGGAAAAATGTTGATGGGTCATTGAATCTTTTTGAAGAAATCCTACCTGGAATTGGAAATTAACTCCAGATTTTCAAAAATATCCACTTTGATTTTATTGAACTGCAGATCTGTTTTAGGCCTTTTAGAAAAAAGAGTTGCAAAATTCTTCTTTTCTTTTGAATTTTCTCAGAACCAGTAATAAAAAGCCAATAAATTTCCTCAGCATACATGGCAAAGAACGAAACATCCCAGACTAAAAGCCATCTAGTTTAAGGTCACTGTTTGTAGATCTTTAATTGTAAGGTCATCCCCACTCTATCCCACACTACTGGCTTCATTCTTTTCAGAGAATTTTGCAAATTTCCTTTCTAATTTTCATTTTAAAAGCCTCTATTTGCTTACAATGTTGGACACAGAGGGGAGCCTATTGGAACTCTACTGTGTACACCTGCCAAAGTCATTGTCTTGCACACAAACTAGTGAAGGTATTGGAATAGTTGATATGTTTCTGATAAACTGTAAAACATGTCAAGGAAGAGGATGCAAGGTTTGCTCAGGCAAAGGGAGAACTGGAGAGGAAACAGAAAAGCTGGACAGGATTAGGATAATAAATTGATACTTGGAGAAGAGGGACATAGGAAGAACTGTCTCCTTCTGTGCCCTGTATTGACCTATCCTGTCCCAGTCTTTCTCTTGTCTCTTCCCAGACTTTTTTCCCCACAGCTAATCTCTCCTTGTCCCTTCTTCTCCATCTCTGTACCCTCATTTTCCATTTTTTTCTTGCACATTTTTTCTGGTCCCTTATCATGCCATTGATTTTTAGAGGGACATTAATACCAAGTTATCACAATTCATGTTTTTTTGTCATTTTCAGTAGAGCTTAGATCAAGTCTTATCTGTTAAGGATGGGACATGTTTTTTGGTCCTGGTGAGCCTGTAATTCTTTGATATAGACTAATGATTATACTACGGTTACCTTGCCTTGACATACACTAGGAATACAGGTTGATATGGCTGTGGAGGAATGATCTGCTTGCTAATGGAAGGAAGACATCATTAACAATGTGGTGGGTATGTACACTGATGGCGAGGAGATGCTTTGGCGTTGAACAGTTGTTGCAGGAACTTTCTTTTGAAGATGACATCACGCTGCAACACACACACACCAGGTTTCAGTCACCTCATTTTGAAAAATTGTATACATCTCTCGAATATAGAAAGGATCATTATTTGGAATTTCTCAGAATTATGTCTTTGTGGTTTATATACAGTCTCTCTTTTTTTTTTTTTTAGCTAAAATGCATGGAGTTTTTTTAAATTAAGAAAACTAATAGTTAATTGAATTTCTGACTGTGTATCACGAGAATATGTTAATCTAATTGGAATTGGCTTTCCAAAGCCATGATTACCATACCCTTTGTTTAAACCTCAACATTTTTATAGCAATAAAACATTGGTTTTCTCTGACTTGAGGTGTCTCCTTAGGAATATATTTGCAAAACTATTTGATTCAGGGGCATAATTTTAAATTGTGATCTTGGGCAAGTCACTTAACCCTCCATTGACTCAGGTATAAGCTTAGATTGAAAGCCTTCTGTGGACAGGAAATACTTGTTCAGGGCTAGTGCTAGAACCTCTGGCGTTCCCCTGCAAATACATTGGTGCCCCTTCTTTAAATTGTATCCTACCTTCTGTGCGACTCTGGCCCCAACGTTTTTTTCCTGCAACATGCTTTTTCTCTTCAGCACATAGGCCAGGTTGCTCCTGTGGGCCCATAACATGGCTGCTGGCTGTGATTATTGCCAAGTTCACTTCCATGGCAGCAACCTGTCCCGCGGGCACAGAACTGTAGGTCGCGATCCCTTCAGCCCACGGGACTGGCTGCTCCTGCAGGCACAACAGATGCTAGCAGCGATCGTGGCCTCCTTCATTTCTGTGGTCCATGGAAGCAGCCTGTCCCGTGGACCAAAAACGTAACTGCTGGATGTGATCCCTTTGGTCCGCAGGACAGGCTGCTCTCACGGAGCGAAGAAGCAAAGCCAGCAGTGATGTTGTGAATGCAGGAGCAGCCTGTCCCACAGACTGAAGGGATCACATCCGGCTGTTCAGTGTTTGGCCAGCGGGACAGGCTTCTCCCACGGGCCGCAGAAGTGAAGGAGGCCCCAATTGCTGCTAAGATTTGTTGTGTCTACATGAACAGCCTGTCCAGCGGGCCAAAAACTGAACTGCTGGATGTGCTCCCTTCGTCTACAGGACAGGCTGCTCCTGTACTCGCAACATCATTGCTAGCTTCACTTCTTCAGTCTGTGAGAGCAGCCCGTCCCACTGGCCGGAAACAAACTGCCGACCGCGAATTTGGCACCCTTGAGGAAGGGCACCCCCCTGCCGCGCTTCAGCAGCTTACTTCCCCAGCACCTGTACCTGTTGTACCTGAATGTAACTCACCTTGAACTACTGCTGAAAAGGCATGCACTAAATTCTAGTAAATTTTAATTTATGGTCAGGTCAATACAGTGATCTTTTATATGCTGACCATGGCACTGAAATAATTCACAGTTATTCAGTGGCACTGAAATAATTCACAGTTATTCAGTGCCACTATCCAGACTGCACCCGGAGCAGAATATGCTTGCAGTGCAGCGACCCAGCGTTATCCGGAGAGTGGCGATATTCAGCCCGCTATCCGGATAACTATCTAGATAATTTTAAGATGGCAAAAATGCTCTGCTAATGTTATCCGGATAGTGAGCTGAATACTGTTGCTCTCTGGACAACTTGCTGCTCTACTCTTGCTTCTCCCATGCATCACCCCAACAATATCTGGATAGTGCTACAGCAGTCTATAAAGGTATTCAGCAGCACTCTCCATGTGGTGCCATGGGATATTTAGGAATACTGGTGGCTAAGGCATTTATTCGGAGAACAGCTACCATTATCCAGATAAATGGCTTTGGATTTTGGGCTGTTATTACTTATTTTCAGTCATGGAAAATAAACAACATAAATTCCAGATCCTCTTGTCTATGTGCATAGAATTCTCAGTGCTTCGTGTCATAGGAATGTTCAGTCCTTAAAGTCGCCACTGCCTTGTGACACATAAGTTATGGGAGCATTAATATCTCTTAGAGTATGAAAAAGGGCTGCTGTTTTATGGCAAATATATTGCAGGAACCCATGCTTCTATTTTGACAAGCTTGCTGTTTAATGATGAGGATGTCATAGGAAAGCCAGTTCCTCTATAGAGTCTGTAGAGTCATAATTGTTTCAAACTTGTCAATTCTTCCTACAGTGCAGGTATATATGTATACCCTAGAGCAGAAGAGAGAGAGGCAGGGATATGATAGAGATAGTCAAATACCTGTGAGATATTAATAAAGCACAAGATGTAAAACTTTCTCAGTAAAAAGAAAGCCATTGAACTAAAGGTCATGATATGAAGCTCCAAGTGGGGAGAGTTCCACATGCCAAGAAATGTTTTTTTATCAAAAAGGTGATAGGTGCATGGAACGCCCTTCCGAAGTGCTGGTACAGACTAAAATGACAGTGAATTTCAAGAAGCCAAGGGAGAAACACAAAGGACCACTAGTTGTAAAAACGTAAAGAGGTAATGGTGGCATAACTTTGTGATCTTTCAGGTCCTAGGGATAGTCAGGTTAGTACAGCTGGCTACTAGTCCTCACAGATCAGCCAGGTCAGTTCAATGGCTTGGTCATGAGAAAGTGTGACGGAATCCCAGTCAGGATGTGGGCAGCCACTAGAAATGAGTCCCCTTAAATAGTAATTAAAAAGTGAAGACCACAGAGCAGTGTAATTGCAGTAACCTCATCACGGCAGGGAGGTTTAATACATACAAACATAGAAAATGATGGCAGATAAAGAACATACAGCTTATCTAGTCTGCCCATCCATAAAAACTGTTAAGCTCTACAATACCTTCCATTCCCTTAGAGATCATTTTTAGTTGTCCTATGCTTTCTTGAATTCAGATACAGCTCTTTTCCCTATCACCTCCACTGAAAGGCTATTCCACACATCCACCATTCTTTCCATAAAGAAATATTTCCTTAGATTATTCCTAAGTTTCTCCCCTTCCGCCTTCATCCCATAACCTCTCGTTCCAGAGCTTCCTTTTAATTGAAAGAGGACCACCTCCTGTGAATTTATACCAGAGAGGCATTTAAACATCTCTATCATATCTTCCCTATCCCGCCTTTCCTCCAAAGTATACACATTCAGATCTTTAAGTCTATCCCTATGTGCTTTGTGATGAAGACCTGACTGGTAGGTGGCAGAGTCCTCTAGCCTTTTGGATATTCTTCCCTTCCCCTCCTTCTTGGGCAGAAATCTCCATCTTGGAGCACAAAAAGCAAAGCTCCATTGTCTCTCTCCCTCTCCATGCCTACAAAATTGTCATCTTTTCATGGGTGTAGCATCTTCAAAATCCAAAGGAATTGTATGTGATATGGGGAGAAAGGTTGGTGTGCACAGACCATGAGAGGGACTTCAGAGTGCTAGTGTGTGAGGATCTGAAGGTGGCGAAACAATGTGACAAGGTGGTAGCCAAAGTCAGAAGGATGCTGGGTTGCATAAAGAGAGGAATAACCAGCAGAAAGGAGGAGATATTAATGCCCCTGTACAAGTCGTTGGTGAGACCTCACTGGGAATATTGTGTTCAGTGTTGGAGATCATCTCGCAAAGGATATAAAAAGACTTGAAACAGTTCAGCAGAAGGTGACCAAACTGATATGGAGCCTGTGCCAGAAGATGTATGAGAAGAGACTTGAAGACCTAAATACAGTATGTATATCCTAGAGGAGAGGCAGGACAGGGGAGATATGATACAGTCCTTTATATACTTAAAAGGTACCAATGAACAAACAAACCTTTTTCAAAGAAGGGGAAGCTGAAATGATGAAGCTGCAAGGCAGTAAACGTAAAAGCAACAGCAGGAAATACTTCTTCACTGAAAGGGTGGTGGATGCTTGGAATGCTCTCCTGATGGGGCAAACGCAGTGACAGAATTCAAAATGGTATGGGACAGACACAGCGGATCCCTTTATAGCAAGAGGATAAAATCAAAACAAACGTAAGTATCTTTCATATCGAATAAATAGACGGGGCTGACCTGCACCGAGCAGCAGGTACAACCTCAAACACAGGCACAGAGGGAGGTGACTTGCACGGAGCTGCAGTTGCAACCACTCTAGCCACCTTGCTGGGCAGACTAGATGGGCCATACTGGTCTTTATCTGCCATCATATATTATGTTACTACTGGTCAGCTCAGTCTACAGACCCAGCTGACAGTGGTTGCAAACTGAAGCAGTGACTACAGACATCCTTCATGTTGAACTGGGAACAGCGAAGCTTCTTCATTTCAGCTACTGAAGTATCTGCTTTATTCTAATTATTGTAATAAATGGAAATTAAGAGACTGGGTCTTCTCCTTGGATATTAAACTCATTTAGGTAGATGTCAATGAAGGCACTGATGTATGCATTCCATGGAGCATCATAATACCCGCTTCACGTCACATTCTGATTCACCTTGGAGGTGATGACCTTTGTCACCTGCAAGAGTGTGAAGCTCAGAGTACGAGTTAGGAAAGGGCTGGGTAACAGCTTTAATCTCCTGAGCTAGCATCGTCTGTTCGAATGTTACCCCAAGGATGATACTGAGAAACCAAATGGCAAAAAAGCTCTGCTACACTTATCCAGATAGTGAGTTGAAATCTTACAGCCAGTGCTGAGCTGAATTACGACGTTTTTGTGCTTATAATAACTTATGAGGTAATTAATTCTATGCTGTAGGTATGGCGAGTGTAGTAAACAAGTTATGAACATTCTAAAGACAGAGGGGATCAAAGCCACAGATGCGCTACCACTTTCTTTGCATTGGGCTGGCATCGCTTCTGCACTATTATAAAATCATTTAACAAGTGGCTCCCAGGAGCTTTCTCCAATGCATGACTGATCCAGGTTTTAGCCCCTTCCTGTAACGTAAGGTACACATCTGGAGAAGGAGTCGCCTAGTGGTTAGGGTACTCTCTTGGTAACCAAGTGACCAGGGTTTGATTCCCATTGGCACTCCGTGTGGCCTTGGGCAAATCATTTAGCTCTCCATTGCCTCAGAAGAAAGGCCTAACAAACTACTTATGGTCCCACTGCCAAGAAAACCCAGGAGCTGCTGGGTCAGCACTGACTTGAAGGTACGCATTGCATTTTATTACAGATATTTTTTCATGGCCTCTTTCTCCATAATCTACATTTTTCAAATATTTTAGTTATGATTTAGTATAAAGTACACCAATATTATTGATAATTAGAGTCCGCAATGTTATTTGTTAATATGAATGTTATATGTAATAAGATGGCTGATTATTTTAATTTCTTTTTTTTTTTAATTTAACTTTTAATTGGAAACAGATGGCAAATATTATGTACACAGCACTTCCATAATTGCAATGTCATCTCCTTTTAATATGAAAACAATTAGTTTTAATAAGAAGTTACATTCATAACAACAACATTCATTGCCTTACGTCAATGACAGTGGCTTAGAATTAGTGATTAACTCACTTTTCTCCTCCACATGTCTGAAGCATAAAGAGAGAGACCACCACATTTATAATTAGGCCATTTGTCCAATCCTGGTGTACATAACATATATTATTGTAAAAAAATAATCTATTGATCACCAAAACTCAGAATTGCATGATCTCTACTGGCTTCATATTCAATGTGATTAACACAGTTAGCAGATCTACTAACTGTGTTGACTGGGATAATCAGTGACACTATGTAGTTTATTTTACTTGATATACCACCTATAGTTACTTTCAGGTGCTGTATGTATTTATTTACCTGTCCCCAAAGGGCTCACAATCTAAGGTTGCACCTGAGGCAATAGAGGGTTAAAATGGCTTTCCCAAGCTCTCAAGGTGTGCCAGTGGGGCCCCTGGTACCTGAGGCTGCTGTCCCCCCCATGGGACTTGAACCCAGGTCCTTCTGGACTGAGGCTAGCACCCCAACCACTAGGTCACTCCTACCTTGGTGTTGGGTGCTGCCTCTGAAAACCTTGATGCTAGCCGGCCAGCGCTGGAGCATTCTAGGGGCAGACCAGAGGTGGCACATTGCGAGAACCAGTCAGCGGCGATATTCAGCCACTGCCTGGTTATCAGTAAGCGGCAAACATTAGGCATCTAAAAGGGTGGCCTATCATTTGCTGCAGAAGCAAACTGGGCAGTGGGTTCCACTGTATCCAGCTGACCCGAATATTAAATGCCGGTGGCTGGATATGGCCCCGGCACTGAATATCCAGGTCTTAGGTTTAGCGGCAATGGCTAGCTGCTTGCAACCTCCAAATGAAGTTGAATTTGCTAAAAAAATCATTCTGCCTCTTTACCTGAACTCAAATGAGCAGTAAGCTTTTCCATTTCTAGCACGCAAATCATTTTGGCTCTCCGTAAATGATCTGAGGGGACTTGGGTCTGTACTAGGAATTATCATTGAATGGAAACATCAGATCTGAGTGAATCTGTTTCTATTTTGTAATTTTATATTTAGATATTTTTTACAAATATATCAACGTTACATATTGTTTAGAAAAGAAAGAAGATTCAAAACTTAAAGACAGTAATGATATTAGTCCAAAAATACAATAAAGGATATTTCATCCGACTCGAGTTCACCAATACGTGAGGAGGAGCTACCCAAAACCCAGGAAATAAAATTGCATTAAAATCAAGTAGCACTGATGATAATCATGCCAATGTTTCTTACTGGTAGAGATAAACAATCCACAAACGACTCAAATTCAGCAAAGTTCTAATCTTCATCGGACTCTGTTTGCTGGGGAATTTTATCAGCAAGAGTCAATTGAATTGGGTCAAAGAAAACATATTTCACATCATTATATCTCATAAAACATTTACATCGTTATTTCAGGAAAAAAAGAAGCTCCAATCTGCAGCACCCCGGGGCATTTTAAGAAAAATTGCCTCTACCGCTTCTGGGTTGCTTTAGCAACATCAGGAAAAATCTGCACTTTGAACCCACAGAAAGTGATCTCGCTGACAAACAGTCACAATATCCAATTTCTGTCTGGCTCCAAGGCCAAGTTATTTATTTTATTTATTTATTTAGTAAACATTTGTATACCGCTACTTCCTACGATCAGTAGCGGTTTACTTTACAGAATCATAATGTATTGCAATACAGTAAATTTTTAAGATATACAGTTAGATTGAGTATTGATTTACACATCACAGGAAGATCAATTGGTTTCAATATACATTAGATGAGAACTCACAAATCTAAATATACATTTAATTATAGGGATGTGGGTGGGGGGCAGAAATATACAAATATACAAGGTTAAATACCGGCTTACTAAATGCCTTCGTGGCAGACAGAAACCATCTAGGTTCAGCGAGCATAGGGGTGTCGCAATCTAAGTCAGGTGGTAGTGAACCTGGAATAAGTGGGTTTTGAGTTTTTTCCTAAAGTCTCGCAAATCAGTCGTTGATCGCAGCTCGTGAGGGAGTTGGTTCCAGTGGATTGGTGCTGCATATGAGAATGCTCTATTGCTTGTTTCTGCTTTGACAGCTCTTATGCTGATTGGTACACAGAGAGTGTTGCTATTTATGGTTCTTCTGTTCCTGTTGTGTGGTTGGATAGTGATTAGGTTGTCAAGGTAGGATGGTGCGATATTGTGAATGAGTTTAAAAGTTGTTATGATAAGTTTGAATATGATGCGGGCGGCAACTGGGAGCCAATGCAGCTCCATTAGTACTGGCGTGATGTGTTCAGAGACGCTTTTTTCCATGATGACTCTTGCAGCAACATTTTGAGCCATTTGCAAGATATTTAGGGTGCTCTTGGGAAGGCCTTGCAGAATGGCGTTGCAATAGTCTAGGTGAGGAATGATGAAGGCTTGCGCAACAGTTCTGAAGTCAGATTTCTCAAGGATATTGCGAAGTGGTTGTAGAACTTTCAATTTGTGGAAAATGGCTTGGTTGGTTGCTCGGAGGTGTTTATCATATTTTAAGTTCACCATTAAAGTAGCCAGAGTAACTTCCCCGACTCTAGATGTTCCTTGAAAAGCAGTCAGTTCACGGCTATCCAAAGAGATTCTTGGGCAGTGGAATATATAGTAATAGGCCCTAGAAATCAAGGAAGTGGTTCCTGAGGAATTGTTGGTATACCCATTAAAGACTTTTGAAACATCTCAACTGGGGCAGTATTCACTCCTGCACCTCCTTATTTGTATTTCAGAAAAGGCTCCACTGTTGGAGTAAAGGAACATTTTAGAGAAGCTGTTTAGGTGTCCCCTGGGATGTGCAAGTCAAAACATCCGAACTTCCATAGGAGGGGAGTAGAGAAGGTGGATATGCAAGGAGATGGGTGATTTCAGAAACGTTAATATGCAAAACATGGATGTGGAAGGTCCTAGTAACAGACATGCCAGCGCCAGTTTTTCTGAACCTGCATGTGAATATCTCATCGCATCCACATACAGGCCGGCAATTTTACAAATGGAGACAGCATGACGAGGCAGTAAATAAAGAGGCCTCAGTATTTACTTGGTGTCCCTTTTTGAGGGGGAAAAATCATTGGGGAATTGAGATGGCATTCCTACTGGGACAGCTGGCAGAAACAAGCACTTTTGAAGTGACAGTTCTTGTCCGTGGGGAGGGAGGGGGGGGTGAGGCAAGTCTTAATATGGATGTGACTGTTGGGGGGTTTAATTGTGCATCGCTGTTGTGAAATCCGGGATGCAAGTGGATCTCTCTTAGCCTGCCCTGAACATACCTCTACTATGGCCCAATGTAACATCAATGTTACTGAGGTGGACGTGTAAATCCTGGCCTTTCTAAAATGACCACTTGGATGTGGAGGTGATTTGCATGTGTGAATGGCAGATATGTGGAAAGCCTGTTGGGACAGCGGCTGAATATTGTCACTATCCAGATAGTGCCTGCTCTGACCACTGAATCGATATTCATTGCCAGCCAGTATCTAAATACCAGCAATGAATATTCCGATTATATTTAACCATGGGAGCTGTCATTTTAAAAAACAGCTGACTGTTATGTTAAATCTCAGCCAGGGGATTTAACATGAATTCAAGAAAGCATGGGACAAATGCAGATCTCTAAAGGAAAAAAAGGACTATAATAGTTGTTCTCCAGGAACAAGCAGGAAGTCAGTCCTCACTTACGGATGACATCGGCACCGACGGAGCCCGCGCGGAGCAATTCCCCAGCTTTCAAAGAAAGCTTTTGGGATTGCTGCCACGCATGTGTGGTCCTTTTCCCACCCAAGGGTGCCATCTTGCTCAGTCTCCCTTTTGTCCATGGAGCCCTTCGGACGCACGTCCTCATCCCTCGGAAAAAGTCTCATTTTTCGCCTTAATAGGCTTCTCTTTTTTCCGGTTGCACCGGTCCTCTACCCGTTCTTCCCCTGGTCTACTTTTTTAGAGCTATCGGGGATACTCTTTTCTCATTTTTTCGTTATGGGCTTCGTGACCTTTTTTCTTCTCTAACCACTGGCCGCATGGGTCTTCGACTTCGCAGGGGCCATTTTTGCCCCCATGGCCACTGGATTAAAAAAATACAATAGATGGTCTAGGAACATGTCGCTTACGGACACTCATGACTGTTGTCTGCGGTGCCTGGGAGCCGACTATGACCCAGAGCTCTGTTTGCTCTGCAAGAAAATGTCCTCTAAGGCCCTGCTCAGTCGTAAGCAGAAGTCCAAAGACATTTTCCGAAAAGCCTTCTCAGAGTCCCTGGTGACGCCCTTGGTTGTCTCTCCTCTGGTGGGGTCCCCCCCCTGCGGCCCCGCACTCTCGGCGGCATTCCAACCAGGGGTCCCCTGAGGTGGAGCGGCGCAAAAAGAAGAAGGCCTCAAAATCGCTGTCCGGGGCTCCTGACATGCGCGAGCGCTACCGCACCCGGTCGCTTAGCCCCCTTCGGTGTTCCCGAGAGTCAGACAAGAAATGGCCCCTCAAGGTACCCTGCACAGAAGCGGAGGCCTCTGGAGAAGGCACCCGGTCTCCTGAGGGTTGTCCCGGTGAGGACCCCCTCTCCTCCTTGATGCCCGATCGGGTGACCCCGGTATCGGCATCGCAGGGCGCCACGCCCACATGGGAGTCTCGCATGCTGGCAATGGAAAGTAGCATTTCTGTGTTCATTGCTTCCCAGCAGGCACTCATGGCCAGCTTTGCTGACTTGAACCCAGAGACCATGGGTCCCTCGCATGGGACACCCAAATCTGTCCAGGAAACCCCGAGAGCCATGGGCCTCATGAGGGTCCTCGACATCGGTCTCGCTCATCCTCCCGTTCCTCGGAGGTGAGATCATCCAGGGCCTCTGGCACCAGGCCACCGGCCATTGGACAGGGTGATCTGCCCGGCTCAGACTCCTCGATTGACTTCTCGGACTGGGAGTCCGATGGGGACACCTCTCCGGAAACTGGTACCCACCGAGATCTTCCATCTGATCCCTCGCCGCCCGCATTCCAGCGGTGCTCACCACCTGAAGACACCTCCTTCCTGGTGTTCATTCAGGACATGGCACAGGCCCATAACCTGGTCACCCAGGCTGAGAAGGACCCTCGCGCTGAAGATCTTGACATTCTTCAGTACGAGTCCCCGTCCAGGGAGTCCCTCACTATGCCTATTCTATCTTGGCTGCTGCTCTGCATGTGGGAGGCCCCAGCCTCGGTCCCCATGGTGAGCAAGCGCCTTGACATGATGTACAAGGTCCAGTGTGGACCAGGCTTCCAAAATATCCAGCTCCCACACACCTCAATGGTGGTGGAATCGGCCGTGAGGAAGCAAAAGAGCCCAAAATCGCACTCATCGGCCAAGAGTTTAGGGCCCTTAATGCCCTGGTCCGCAAGGCCTACCAAGGTTCCATGCTTTCTTGTCACATCCAGGCATATCAACTGTACATTGCTATGTTCCTGAATGTTTGGCCAAGGAACTCGGGGGGTTTCTCCACGGGCCTCGAGGGAGAGCCCCTCGACAGATTCCGCACCCTGCTAAAGTCCATTGCCGACTGCTCCAAGTACCTCTCTCGAGCCTCCTATGATGGCTTCGAAACCAAGAAAGGTCAACGCGTCTTCAGTAGTAGACTGGCTAATCTACTGAAGAGGGCTTTAAACTAGACTCATTGGGGATGGGTGAAGAAAGCCCCCAGGTAAGTGAAAGCCCCCAGGTAAGTAATACATTAAATACCTTTATGGAAATGGGTAACAGGGGTAACATATTGAAAGCAGTGTGTATAAATGCCCGTAGCATGGGAAATAAGATCCCTGTTGTTGAAAATTTGGTGGGAGTGGCTGACTTGGATTTAGTGGCAGTTACAGAAACATGGTTCACAGAAAACCATGATTGGGATGTAACTATACCTGGCTATACTTTATTCAGAAAGGACAGGGTAGGAAGAAGGGGAGGAGGAGTGGCACTATATGTAAAAACTACTATTAAAGCTTTGGAATTACAGAGCTTAAAAGGGAGAAAGGAGGCATTGTGGGTTAAACTAGAAAGAGGGAAAGAGAAATCTATTTGCATTGGTGTGATATACAGACCTCCCTCACAAGAGGAAGAGGTGGACAGAGAGTTAATTGAAGACATACGCAGCATTGCTAGGAAACGGGAAGTGCTACTGATAGGAGATTTCAATATGCCAGATGTTGATTGGCACATTCCTGCTGCAGTATCATCTAGAACTAAGGAGATCCTGGATTCTCTACAGGGAGAACTATTCAGGCAATTGGTAACAGACCCCACACGTGAAGGGGCCATACTGGACTTGGTGCTTACCAATGGTGAAAGTGTTTCTGATGTTGTAGTGGGAGATCATTTTGCATCCAGTGATCACCAGATGGTGTGGTTCAGTATTAGGACTAGGGCTGTTAGAATCCATTCCAAGGTGAGGATCTTAGACTTTAGGAAGACTAACTTTGCGAAGATGGGCCAATACCTCAGGGAGTCGTTAGTGGGATGGGAACAGCTGGGGGATGTAGACAAACAGTGGGCAAAACTGAAAGGGGATATTTTAAGGGCAACCAACCTTTTTGTTAAAATGGTAAATAAAGGTAAAATGAAAAGGAGACCGCTATGGCTTTCAAAAGAAGTAGCTGAAAAAGTGAAGGAAAAGAGGGAGGCCTTCATGAAATACAAGAGATCACAGAGAGAGGAAGACAGGCATATATATTTGGAAAAAGTTAGAGAAGCTAGCAAAGTAGTCAGGAAGGCAAAGATTCCAAAAGAGGAGGAAATAGCCAATGCAATAAAATGGGGGGATAAGACATTTTTCAGATATGTTAGTGAAAAGAGGAAGGGCAAAAGTGGTATTGTCAGACTCAAGGGTGAAGGGGAGGAATATGTAGAAGCTGATGAGGATAAAGCAGAATTGCTTAACAAATATTTCTGTTCTGTGTTCACAGATGAAGAACCAGGAGCAGGACCTCAGAAAACACCCACAAACAGGAACAGAAGCGAGGGACATCTTGAACAATTTTCAGAAGACTGTGTTCGTGAGAAACTAGCTCAACTTAAAATAGACAAAGTGATGGGACCGGATGGGATACACCCTAGAATACTGAGGGAACTTGGGGACGTTCTAGCAGCTCCACTGACTGACCTTTTCAATGCCTCGTTGGAGTCAGGAGTAGTGCCAAAGGACTGGAGAGAGGCTCATGTGGTGCCTTTACAGAAAAGCAGAAGTAAGGATGTGGTTGAAAACTACAGGCCGGTTAGTTTAACTTCGGTGGTGAGTAAATTATTGGAAACGCTGCTGAAAGAGAAAATAGTGAGGTTTCTGGAGTCCAGCGGATTACAGAATCCGAGGCAGCATGAATTCACCAGAGGCAGGTCTTGTCAGACAAATCTGATTGATTTTTTTGACTGGGTGAACAGGGAGTTGGACCGAGGGAGAGCCCTAGATGTGGTGTATTTGGATTTCAGTAAAGCCTTTGACACTGTTCCTCACAGGCGACTTATAAACAGACTGAGCACCCTAGGGATGGACCCTAAAAGTTACTGCTTCGGTTAGAAATTGGTTGGGTGGGAGGCGACAAAGGGTACAGGTAAATGGAGCTCACTCTGAGGAGAAGGATGTTACCAGTGGTGTGCCCCAGGGATCTGTCCTTGGTCCGATTCTTTTTAACATCTTTGTTAGTGATATAGCGGAAGGGCTGTCGGGTAAGGTTTGCTTGTTTGCGGATGATACCAAAATCTGCAATAGAGTAGACACCCAGGAAGCTGTAGATAACATGAGGAGGGATCTAGCTAAGCTTGAAGAATGGTCTAGAATCTGGCAGCTGCGATTTAATGTTAAAAAATGTAAGGTCATGCATTTGGGCTGCAGCAATCCAAGGGAGCAATACAGTATAGGGGGTGAAGTACTTTTGTCCACTAAAGAAGAGCGGGGCCTAGGCGTGGTTGTGTCTGATGATCTTAAAGTAGCTAAACAGGTAGAAAAGGCGACGGCAAAAGCTAGAAGGATTCTTGGGTGCATACGGAGAGGAATGGCTAGCAGAAAAAAGGAGGTGATAGTGCCTCTGTATAAGTCTTTGGTGCGACCTCATTTGGAGTATAGTGTGCAATTCTGGAGACCGCACCTTCAAAAGGATGTGAACAGGATGGAGTTGGTGCAGAGAGTGGCTACTAAAATGGTTAGTGGTTTTCATTATAAAGCATATGAGGACAGACTTAAGGATCTTAATATGTACACCTTAGAGGAAAGGCGGGATAGAGGTGATATGATTGAGATGTTTAAAAACCTCTGTGGCATAAATGTTCAGGGAGAGAACCTCTTTCAATTGAAAGCAAGGTCTGCTACAAGGGGACATGGGATGAGGGTGAAGGGGGATAGATTCAGGAGTGATATGCGGAAATATTTCTTTACGGAAAGAGTAGTGGATCCATGGAATAGTCTCTCAGTGGAGGTGGTAGATATGAGGACAGTATCTGAATTAAAAAAAAGGATGGGACAAACACAGAGGATCTCTAAAGGTAAAAGGGAGACTGTTGTAGTTGTTGATATGGAAGGACAGACTAGATAGGCCATGTGGTCTTTTTCTGTTGTCATGTTTCTATGTTTCTATCGGCTCGGGTGGTGGCCGCAGGCATTGGGGCCCGCCGCCAGACATGGCTCCAATCCTCGGATTTGGAGCAATGGGTGCAGGAGAAGCTCCTGGATGTGCCCTGCCTCAGTGAGCAGCTCTTTGGCAAGCCGATGGAGGAGACGTCTGTGGAAATTGAGACAGAGTTTGTCACCAGGACCTGTCTTTCCCAGAAAACTTCTGCCTCGGAAGAAGCAGTCAACCAAGAAGCCCTTCTTCCCTGGAAAGGGTCTCCAGTATCGGGGCTATTCTCCATACCTGGCTACCCCCACGCCAACCACTCTGGCGCAGGAAAAGTCTGGCCAGGGGCATCGTAAACCAAAGGGACCGAAGGCCCAAATGCCGGCTCCCCCGCAAACCACTCAGGGGTTTTGACCCCATCGGCATAGCCCTCACCTTCTGGTGACACAGCAGACAGTGGGAGGACACTTGTCCCGCTTCGCCCCATCGTGGGCTCCCATCACCTCGGACACTTGGGTCCTCCAAGTCATCCGGGATGGCTATCGCCTTCACTTCGACAGGCTTCCACCTCCTTTCTCCCCAGTGGAGCCTCCTCAACTCCCTGCACACCAGCTTCTGCTGCAGCGGGAATTACATTCTCTCCTCGCCCAACGGGCAGTCGAGAAGGTCCCTCCCCTCCTTCGAGGTCGGGGCTTCTATTCCCGATACTTCCTCGTTTTGAAGAAGACGGGGGGGTCTGCGGCCCATCTTCAACCTCTGCAGGTTAAACAAGTTCCTGGTGTGGGAGAAATTCAAGATGCTATCTCTTGGTGTGCTGCTGCCCTTCCTCCGGCAGGGCGAATGGCTATGCTCCTTAGATCTAAAGGACGCTTACGCCCATATCTTAATCCACCCCCAACACAGGCAGTATCTGCATTTCAGGGTGCAGGGAGAGCACTTCCAGTACAGGGTGCTCCCGTCGGCCTTGTGTCCGCCCCACGGATCTTCACAAAGTGCCTCGTCGTGGTCACAGCTTACCTTTGGCACCAAGACGTACCGGTCTTTCCCTACGTCAATGACTGGCTCATTATGGGCTCTTCGGCCGAAGAGGCTCAGCAAGCGATGTCGCGCACTGTCCTCCTCTTGGAGAGCTTGGGGTTCTTGGTCAACTACCCGAAGTGTCACTTCGAGCCAGTACAGGCTCTCGAGTTCATCAGGGCTTGCCTCAATACTCAGCAGGTGATCGCCTTCTTGCTGGTGGATCGCTCCACCCGCCTCCGAGCCCTGGCGGCTCACATCCAAAGCGCTTACCAGGTCACCGCTTGGTCCATACTATGTCTTCTGGGCCACATGGCCTCGACCGTACATGTGGTTCCTCATGCTCGCCTACACATGTAGATGGCTCAGTGGTGTCTCAGTGCCCAATGGAGCCAGTCCCTCAGACACCTCAGGGACCCCATCAAAGTCCTTCCTGACCTCTGCTTGTCCCTGAGCTGGTGGCAAAACCCCCGCAACCTTCTGCGGGGTTTGCCCTTTCAGGCCCCGCAGCACGATGCGGTGCTGACAACAGACGCCTCCCTGTTAGGGTGGGGAGCCCATTGCGGACCACTCTGCATGCAGGGGCAATGGTCACTCGAGAAGTCTCAGCAGCAGATAACCTGCTCAAACTCTGGGCCATTCGGTGGGCCCTGAGGACCTTTGAGGAACACCTCAGCGGAAAGTCGGTCCTAGTGCAGATCGACAACAGTGTAGCGATGTTCTACATCAACAAGGAGGGAGGCATGGGATCGCGCTCCCTCTGTCAGGAAGCGGTCCTCATCTGTTCTTTCGCTGTCCGACAGAAGATGTCCCTCAGGGTGATGTACCTCCCGGGTCAGGAGAATGGCCTGGTGGACAGACTCACCAGAATCCTTCACCCCCACGAATGGTGGCTGGATCCCAGAGTAGCAGACTGGCTGTTTCTCCACTGGGGGACTCCGGCAATAGACCTCTTCGCCAGTCCCCAGCACACGCAGCTCCCCCACTTTTGCAGGCCGGTGCCGCACCTGAGCAGGGAGGGCCCCGATGCATTTCTCCTGGACTGGTCTGCCAGTCTTCTCTGTACATTCCTGTCTTTCCCCATTGCGAGGACTCTGTTCAAGGCTCAGCGGGACAGGGCATCATTGATTCTCGTGGCCCCCCTCGTGGCCTCGGCAGCCTTGGTTCCCGCTCCTGCTTCGGCTGTCGACAGAGCCTCTGGTTCCCCTGGGCTCTGCCAGGGATCTGCTAACAAAGGAGGAGAGTCAGGTGCTGCACCCGAACCTAACCTCCCTATCCTTCATGGCCTGGCAGCTAAACGGGTCTCCCTAGCCTCTCTGGCCCTTCTGGAGGAGGTCAAGGAAGTCCTCCTCGCCTCGAGAAAGGTCTCCACTAGGTAAGCTTACGCTTCTCCGTCTGGTGTTCAGAACGCCAGATCAACACCTTCTCGTGTCCTGTTCAGTGGGTTCTCCAGTACCTCCTCCACCTCTTAAGAGAAGGACTGAAGTCTAACTCTATCAGAGTTCATTTGAGCGCCATCTTGGCTATCATCTCCCTATCGAGGGAAAACCCCTCTCGGGGCAGCCGTTAGTCTCCTGCTTCATGCGGGGTCTTCTGCTATCCAAGCTGCCCATCCGTCCTCCTATAGTGGAATGGATCTTAAATGTGGTACTCACGCAGCTCACCCGTTCACCCTTTGAGCCGATGGCGATGTGTTCGCTCCGGCACCTGTCCTGGAAGGTGGCCTTCCTGGTGGCGCTGACCTTGGCCCACCGAGTCAGTGAGCTCCAGGCTCTCATGGCTGGCGCCCCTTATACCAGGTTCTATCGGAACAGGGTGGTCCTCTGTACCCACCCTAAATTCCTGCCTAAGATCTTTTCAAATTTCATCTCAACCAAAAGATAGTGCTGCCAACTTTCTTCCTGAGGCCCCACGCCGACCAGGCGTCGATGGCTCTCCACACCCTTGACTGCAAATGGGCCCTCGCCTTTTATTTCCAGCATACCCATACTCATCGCAAGTCTGATAGGCTTTTCATGACCTACGATCCCAATAGACCGAGGCAAGCAGTCACCAAGCGCACCCTCTCGGTTTGGGTGGCGGACTACATCGCTTTCGCCCATGCGAAGGCGGGCATCCCTCTGGCTCATCGAGTCACCGCACAGGGGGTCCAAGCCAAAGTGGCCTCGGTGGCTTTGCTGCACTCCATGCCTCTGATGGACATCTGCTGGGTGGCGACTTGGTCTTCCACGAACACCTTTGCTGCCCATTACTGCCTGGAGAGGGAGTCCCGCCGGGAGAGCACCTTCGGCCAGGCTGTACTCCGTAACCTGTTTGGGGTGTAAGCAACTCCTGCCCTCCGATCCTTCTTCACAGCTATCGAGGGCTTCGCCCTGAGAACCAAAGTACTTGGGCTCCTTCAGGTTTCGGCTTCTGCTTACAGCCTCGCGGAGGTGTGTTTTGATTACAGGTTCGGTAGCCTGTAGCTAGGGAGTCCCGTAAGTGAGGACTGACTTCCTGCTTGTTTTTGGAGAAAGCGTAGTTACTCACCTGTAACAGGTGTTCTCCAGAGATAGCAGAAATCAGTCCTCACTACCCTCCCGCCTCCCCTGATGAGTTGCTGAATTTTTGTTCTTCCCTTGCCATCTGCTTGGTAGGGCTCGAGCTAAGGGACCTGACTGAGCAAGATGGCACCCTTGAGTGGAAAGAGGACACACATGTATGGCAGCAATCCCAAAGGCTTTCTTTGAAAGCTGGGGAATTGCTCTGCGTGGGCTCCTTCGGTGCCGACGTCACCCATAAGTGAGGACTGATTCCTGCTGTCAGCTATTGCAATCTAGATAGCGAGTGGTCAGAGCCATAGCTGTCCAGACAGTGGTGATATTCAGTCCACTATCAGATACATTTAGGATAGCTTTCCACATCTACTAAATTTATCTGGATAGTTGTCCAGATAGCAGACTGAATAACGCCTTTATTTGCATAGCGAGGTGAAACACTCTCACTCCACTCTGGCACTGTCCGGAAAGTGCCGGGGCGGTCTGTAAGGCACTCTCCGCATAGTGCTGCTAAAATTCTATACATGGGACATCTATCTGGAGAGCAGCTGCTGCTGTCCAGATAAATGCCTCTGAATATCTGGCCTTTTATGTTTATATTTTATTATTTTGCTATGGCTGTTTTATATTTGGGTGTAAACTGCCTTGTACTGGATTACTTGCAAAAGCAATATAAAGTATTATATTAAATTAAATAAAACAAACTTTCTCAATACCTTCTGTATTTTTTCTCCTTCTACGTTCACTGTGACTTGTTGTTGCACCAGAGATGTTGTCTTCGCTTGAAGGTTCTGCACTATTGCTACCACTATCTTTAGCCCTAGTGCTTAAGCTAAGAATGGACACTCTTATCCAGGATTCCAGGAGTAGCTGCAGGAACTTTTACCTTTTTGGTGAGACTACCAATTCCCCTAAATCACATGATGTTTGTTGAAGTGCAGTACTGATATTGGGATTTATGCCATTAGGCTATTTACTTGTTGGTGATAGAAGAATTTTGGGGGCAATTTCTCCAAATAGTTTAATTTTGCTCAGATCATGACAGCAATGAACCTCACTCCTATGCCAGAATATGTGGAGTATGATCTTAGGGGTATGTTTACTAAACCTTCTTAATGTGCGCGCCGCGTTAGTCTGCAGGATGCCATAAAAGGAGTGGGCGGTCCGGTCAAAAATAGCAAAACGGGATTAGCGCGCACTCTTGTGTGCCGCGCACATTAGCGCATGAGTAACGTGCGCAGGAAGCATAAGCAGGCGCGCTGATGTGCAAACAGAGGAACAGAGCTGCAGTACGATGGTAAAGACACTGACAGATGGTGCAGGGATCATGGGTTCAATCCCCCACTGTGCCCAATGAATAAGGCTGGCTGAGGCACTACCATTTATGTGTAATATTGCATTATGAGTCTTTTTAATTTTATTTTAATTACTGCTGCTAGCAAACGCACTCTCAAAGCGCTGTAACATAAGGTGCTGCATAAGGCACCCCATAAGGTATCCCAGAGGGCACATTTTAAAGTGCACTGTCCGCCACGGCACCCTACAATGTTGCTTAAAGGGTGGCCTATAGGGCGTCATATAGGGTGCCCTATGAGGCACAGCAAGGTCATAGCACTGTTTTTGATGGCAGCACTGTGCATTTAAACGCATGGAAATCTTAAGTAGGTGCGCTGACATGCAAGGAGGAACAGCAGTGTAGCACAACAGCTAAGGCACTGACTGATGATACAGGGGTCATGAGTTCAATCCCCAGTGTGCCTAATACGTAAGGCTGGCTGAGGCATCAGCTTTAACATGTAAGTACTGTTTCCTGTGGCACTTTATTTGTATTTTATTAATTGCCGCCAGCAAACACACCCTCATGTGCCGTAACCTAAGGTGCCGCATAAGGCACCCTATAAGGTACTCCATAGGGCACATTATTTTATTTATTTATTTATTTATTTATGTATATATTTCTATACCGCCCCTTCCAGCGATCAAGGGCGGTTTACAGGGAACATTTTAAAACTGTACACAGATGTATACATTTACATATATTATTATATGTAAATGTATACATTATTATAAAGTGCACTATCCGCCACGGCACCCTATAATGTCCCCTATAGGGCACCCTATCAGTCGCTCCATAGGATACTGTATAGTGCACCTTATATGGACGGTAACCATAAGGTGCCCTATAGGGCGCCCTATAAAGCGCCCTCTGAGGCACCTTATGGGTACAGTACGCTGAGGGTGTTTTTGCTGGCAGCACTAATGTACATTAAAAATAGATAATGCTTTGGACAGCCCTATCAAATAACCCCACTGTGGGTTTGAACCCATGACCTCTGGCTCCACTGGCAGTGATGTAACCAGTGGGCTACAGCTCTATAGCTGCTAACAAACCCCTGGCTGGCTGCAGAAGGATTGCAAGTCACCACACAAACAGTCTGCTGTGGTCACCAGAATAGGGTTAACCCACCCATACCCATGATGCACTGCACATGCAAATCAGCAGTCTACAGATGATCACAAGATGGGGTATGCACCCCCACAGCACCTCGGCCTAGTAGGGGGAACTGACCGTATGTGGTACTGGCACAGAGTAGCTACACACCGTCACATTGTGCAGGTACTGCACTCACCCTGAGGGTGAGGGGGGGCGCCCAGCACCAGGTCCACAGCAGAGATAGGCCATGCTGCAGGTCCCCAGCAGTGCTAATGTGTGAGATAGGTAGTTTCTGCAGACACACCTTGGATATATCTGTATGTCTCAGTCAGGTGTAGCCCCTATGGACCCTTAGGAGGATTATGTACCACCACCCTCCTCCTCCAGGGCTGAGGGTGGTAAACAGTGTCTCCCACCAACAGATCCACATTCTACCTCCCTGCAATGGTGGCAGTAGAGGGAACCATCAACCCCAGTCCTGCTGGGGAACAGACACCCTACAGGGCAGTCAATGCAGCTCTGTACACATCCATACCGCAATAGCAAACAGACATTAGGCCTGCATATGCTAAGCTGCACCCCACCACTATCTGATATTCTCCTGCAGCAAGCCTTCAGCCGCTGCACCCTGCAAGGCGCTCCATCAAGACACATACCAGCTGCAGACAGTCTGCTAGCTAGTCCATAGTGCATGTTCTTGGTGGAAATGCGTGCACCCAGAACTGGGATGTCAGCATACACACCAAGCAGATAAGTCAGTGACTGGGCCCCAAAAGGAAACCCATAAATATCACATGAGAGAAATGCTATATAGCACTATGGGGGTGCCTAGCCATGCTGTGGTCACTGCACAGTCAGGGTGAGAGTGATCTCCCAGCAGGACATGCTGTGGCCACCCTGTCTGTGCAGGTGGTGGCCGGGCACTACAATGTCCCAGCCAGTGCCCTATGCCCTGTGCAGATGCATCCTGGCCAGGCCACCCTGTCCGGGCTATACCCATGGTACCTTGCTCCTCATTATGCACATTGGCAGGCCAATACTGGCAACAGTGCTGGCAGTGTGGGCTGTGGAGGGTGTTTGCAGCCACCACACTGGATAGACAGACACACACTCCCACACCTATGCCAGCATTGTGCTACTATAGAGGAGTTTAGCAGCCCTGGCCACCACACCAGTCCTGGGCTCAGTGCAGGCATGGATATGGTACGCAATACTGTTGGGGGTCACACCCCAGGGTGGTAAACACTGTCAGAGACCAGACCTGAAGCACACTCCACAGACATCAGAAAGGTTGCTATGATGGAGCTCAATCAGCAAACTGTGCTTAACGTAGGAATTGCTATCTGCCAGTAATCATAGCAAACTTTTGATAGCTGTGTACCATATTCCCAGGTGTAGGGTGGCATTGCTAAGGTATGCAAGTGCTCGTATTGGGAGATGCAAGCAGGGCCCAATGTCCTGTCTCTCCAGGAGGCATTGCCTAATGGAGCCTGTGGGTGTGGGTGTGTCTGCCCCTGTTGGCTGCTGCTTTATGGCAGAGGTTCCCAACTCCAGTCCTGGTGTGCCAAACACTGTTCGGGTTTTCACGCTGTCCCTCATGAATATGCATGAGATACATCTGCATACCATGCAGGTGGTGCATAGATATGCAGCACAGGCATCTTTATTAGAGGCAGCATGGAACCTGAATGGTGTTTGGCCCTCCAGGACTGCATTTGGGAGACTCTGCTCTAGGTAATAAGCCTGTTTATGGTGTCTTTGCTCTGTAGGGTAAAATGTAGGTGTTTTGGGCATGTTTACGTCATCTACAATAAACGTTCTGTCTGTATTAGCATGTTGTAGTAGTGGGTAAAATATGGGGACTGGGTTGGCAGGCACCATAGCTGGGACTTGAACCTGTGACCTTCTGCCTCCAAACACACTGGTTATGTGCACTGCACCACTGTGTTGCCACAGAGACAGTGAATTCCCTGGTGATACCATGACTGTTTGTCCGGCAGGGCCTGTCTGTTGCAGTGCATGGCACCCACCTACACAGGGCTAGGCCATGGTCTGCTCTGGGCAGCTGCCACTGCCCCCCTCCACCATCAGTACCCCTCTGCCACCATGCTGACATGCCCTTCTGCTGGTGGTGCTGGTGGTGTGCAGTCTCAAGCCATCCAGTGTGCAGGTAGGCGGCTGCCTTTGGTGCGTGTTCTGTGGTAGGGGTGCCTGCATAGGCGTCCACGCTTCCCCCCAACACCGCCTGCCAATGTTCTGTGCCCTTGGGGGTACCTGCTGGGTACTATCCCCTGTGACACTGTGATAACACTCTCGTGCCCATGTTGGGCCCTCATCAGTTGCTGTCTGGCTGCTGTTCAGTTTCAGCATTCCTAAGTGCCACCTAGGCATCTGCCTAGTCCGCACTGTGCCCCAGCTGCACCACAGCATGTGCCGCCTGCAGCCCTCTGTATCCCCTTTCCCAGCATCTGTCCAGTTGCCCATTCCGACATGCCTGCCCTGCTGTTGTGGAACATGTGCATGCCATAGGTAACCTGTCCAAAGGAGAGGGAAGCCCTGATTAGTGCTATTTCACTGTGGGATCATTCACCTTGTATGGGGACGGAGCGTAGACCCTTCTAAAATTCATATTTATTTTTTGGGGCTTTCTTGGGAGTGTTTTTTGATGTTTCCCAATACTATCACTATTGCCCAGCTTGATTATGATTTTTTATTTTGTTGGGGTCATTTTCAATGTTTATTTGCACTTTTGTTCCATGCACATGTATCACACTTATCACTTTTTTGTAGGTTTCCCTGGTTTTGCTGTACATTGCTGACAGAAATGGTTTCTTTTCCCTTTAAATCAGCTCTAACGCAAGGTTTTCACTTGCGTTATTTTTGGCCTCGAATTTCACATCGTTAGTGTGCGGGGAGCCTCTCCCCTCCCACTCTCCACCCATTGACCCCTTCTCTCCGCCCCTGGGGAGCCTTCCTCCGCCCTCCGGGAGCCTTTCCACGCCTTCAGAGCTCGTTTGCGCCGCTGCGCGCGTGAGCGCGCACTAAAGCGCATTTTTGCCCCATAAAGCGTCATTAGCGCGCGCTAAGGTACCTTAGCGAGCGCTAATTGCACAGCGCGCATGTTAAGAAGGTTTAGTAAACATACCCCTTAGTCTCTCAAATTTACTGCTAACGCTCGGTGAAATACTTGAATCATGCCAAAGAGAGCCTCTTTTTGTAGCTGATAATTTATTTATTTATTTATTTATTTACATCCTCTTATATACTGCGCTATTCTGCATCAGTGCGGTTTACATTGAAGAAACTGAAATTACATTGAACAGGGTATTATAACTTGGAGATAACTATTTTACAGGGAACATGGGCTATGGAGGGTTAAGTGGCTAAGATGTAACATGTACTGTATATATAGTATAGGTAATCACAGGTACACTAAAAAAATTTTTTTTTAAACTGCCTCTAATGTTTCGATTGATTTTTACGTTTTTTGGTGCGCTGAATCCAAATCTGGTAACCAATTTGCTCCATCACGTACAGATTTTTTGCTACATTGGGTTAGCAGTTTGAGGTGAACGTTTCAGATTGAGTGCGATCGAGATAAAAGTTTCTTGGATGAATTCTTTATACTAATTGTTTAGTAGTTATTCAAATAAGAATAAAGAAAATTGTAACAAGGCAGCACATACGAATAGAGTAATGTCAACAAAACACACTGTGATGGTAGCAAAATTGTCAGCACTTAAAACAGCCACATATATGTGCACAAACATTGAGCATATAAGAGCGAGGTTAGACACAAAGCAAAGCAAAGAAATGTGCAAAATATGTTGTACAGGTATGTATGTAAGAATAGAAAACGCAAACCGCACCATTGCAATACATGAAGACAAACACCCGATGGTGTGAAAATAAAATTCTAATAAATGAGATCCGACACTGTGGTAATAACTAGCAAATTTTTATTTCAAAGTTTAGTAAAACACGATATTTGTCAACGCAGTTTAGATTTTAAAGTCATTCTTGGGTCAATCAATCTCCTGGTGGGCCCGTTTCTTCTTCCCCCGAATGCTTCTCTTGGTGTGCTGCTTGGCGTATTTTTCATCTGGGGTTTCCCGCAGCAGCAACCAGCAGAAATCAGCCATCATAGTGGTGTTCCATCTTCCTTGGTACCTTCTCTCTGCGTCCTTGATGTCCTGGTGAAACCTTTCACCTTGTTCTTCACTGTACGCCCCCAAGTTTTCGGGAAAGTAGTTCACATGGGAGTGCAAGAAATGGACTTTCAGGCTCATGTTACAGCCTTGTTCTTTGAAGGCATTGAGCATCCTGGCAACAATATCCTTATAGTTCTCATCCCGCCTGTTCCCCAAGAATTTGAGAACAACATCCTTGAAGGAATCCCAGGCTTCTTTTTTCTTCTCAGACAACGTTTCAGCGAATGCTCCATCTGAAATGAGTTTCCTTATATCAGGGCCAACAAACACTCCTTCCTTTAGCTTTGCTTCAGAAAGTCGGGGGAACTTTGAGCAAAGGTACCGAAAGCACTCACCATCTTTTGGAAGGGACTTGATGAATTGCTTAATGAGACCCAACTTAATGTGGAGAGGTGGTAATAGAATTTTATCACGAGGTACCAAGCTCTCATGAAGAACATTTTTCTCACCGGGTCTCAAATACTCCCGAATTGGCCAGTCTTTTTTCCCCCAGTGTAGGTCGCGGGCCCGGCTATCCCACAAGCAAAGGAAGCAGGGATATTTGGTGAAACCGGATTGCTGCCCTAATAGCATGGATAGAATTTTAAAGTCTCCACAAATCATCCACTTATGCTCATCATAACGAATCTTCTGAAGAATCAGGGCCAAATTCTCGTATTTTTCTTGGAGAATAACAGAGTGAGCAATAGGAACTGAAGCGAATGTGTTGCCATTATGAAGAAGAACACCTTTTATGCTGTCTTTTGACGAATCAATGAACAGCCGCCATTCAGCAGGATCATACTTGAGTTTAAACTTTTCCATCACTCCGTATATATCGTTGCAAAATACCAAATCTTCCTCTTTGCTGAAATACTTCAAAAATTGTGTCTCGCGGTTGCGGTACCAATAAAAAGTTGTTCCTGGTGACAATAGATTTTTCTGTTTAAGCCGAGAACCTAGCAGTTGGGCAGCATCTTTTGGGAGTCCTAAATCCCGGACTAAATCATTCAATTCAGCTTGAGAGAAAAGTTCAGGTTTCGGATCTGGTTCAGTTTCAAATTCGGAAGTACTGGACTCATCGGGAAAAGCCATCTGATGAGTCTCATCATGATCAGAACCGTCCACACAAATATGATCCAAAGATTTGGTGGTTCAGGCACAGGTACTTCGTTGCTATGAGGCATAGGCCTAATTGCTGAGGGAAGGTTGGGGTAACTTATTACGTTCTTATTTTTTAAGTTGTATCCCTTCACAATGCAAGAGCAAAAATAGCAGTCACTGCTGTGGTCTCTTTGTTCACGCCACATCATAGGTATTCCGAAACGAAATGCTTGTTTTTTACCTTTCATCCATAAGTGTAGATCTTCCTCACATGTCTTGCACACTTTGTGAGGAGCCCACGGTTTGTCTTGATCGCCTAACGTCAAACTGAAATAGGCGAAATATACTTTTTTAATAAATGCAGAAATGTTCCTCTGCCGCTTTTTCACGGTATATTCCCCACAAATAAAACAAAAACTGTCCGGAGAGTTGACGCAACCTCTGGCTCTGTGAGCCATCACAAATACACAGCACTGCAAACTACAACTGTAGTGAACCACTTCGGAATAAAGCTGGATTACGACTGAGCAAACAAAAGGTAATAATGAACTTGCAAGAAACTGAAATTTGACAGGAACGTTCATGTCGCAACCACCGTGTTTGAGCGAGCGAACGAGGCGAGGCGAACAGGAAAGAACATGCGCCAGCGCGAGTACTGGATTTAGCCCCCCGCCTCCCAATTGTCCTGTTAATGTATAAAATGAATACAAAACACTCTAAAATATCATGAGGGAGTGTTTCTAGTTAGTTAACCATTACAACCTCTATTTTGGGCCAAGAAAATAAACTGCAGTCGGCTAAAAAGAAATTATGTGAACATTCCTTATATGGGTAAGAAATCTAATTTTGCAAGAAAACGTGACGTGATGGAACATTTTGGCTATTTTTCCTGGATTCAGCACCCCAAAATCTATAGGAATCAGTTGCAAAACTGGAGGCAGTTTTTTGGTAGTGTACCTGTGTAATTTATCAAGGTTCACTTTGAAATTCCTGATATCTAGGGCCGGTGTTATCTTTTTTGCTGCCCTGTGCGAATGATTACTATACTGCCTCCCCCCCCCACCCCACCCCCACGGATGCCAATGGAACTTTTCATAAGCTTCTCTTCTCTTTTGAGTAATAACGTCTTAAGTGTTTGAACACAGTTTACATGTGCAGTGGGGTTAGGATAGTTACACGACTATCTTCCAGTGCTAATGGTCATGTGTATTATGACGTACTACAAAAACCCTGCTCATTCAAAGCCAATAGCAAAGCTGCCATCCTGTAACAGCACTGCCAGGACTAACCCTACTTATGAAAAGGCAGCTCTGTACATATCATATGTGGCCTTAGAACAGCAATACTCCATGTACTGGGGAAAACAGAACAGCCAGGACTGCTAACAGTCAACACTAGCAGAATACTGCATCTCAATCACATACTGTATGCAAAACCCAGACAGCCCATCACCAGATACAGAGCAAGGGGTTGCAAATTAGAAATAGAAATATGCAGGCAACATTTTAACTCAAAACCCCAAGAAATCAGATTCTCCATGCATTGCAGCACTGGAGAAATAGAATCAGAAATGCATTTCCACTTGTACAGCGCAAAATAAAAAGGCATCAGAGATATACATCTCGAAAGCTGATACATTCCAATTAGTAAATTCACAGTAAAATATTTTTTCTACCTTTCTGATCAAAGAATTTTATTTTTTCAGTGACATTGGTCCCAGTCTCTTTTTTCTGATTTCCTCTGTTTTCTCCTATCTTTCCGGGATCTACTGCCCAACTGTTGTTTCAAGCCTTTCCTTCTGCTTTCATCCATTTTTCCCTTACATATGTCTCTGACATTGATTCTCTTTCATTTCTTTCTTCCATGTCTACTTTTAATGCTTGTCCATTCAAACTACAGCCTCCGGTTCTCAATTTCCCTCTTTTTTTTAATCTTTCACCTATCTATTTTCTATCTCCTCTCATTTCCTTCCCAGCCCATGCCCTTACTCTTACCCTCTCTCTAGCTCTCCCATTCCATCTCTTACTCCTTCCTCAGCATCTTTTCCCTATTGCCTTTCAACCACTCCACTTGCATTCTTTGTATTTCCTCCCTTCCCAGCCATCATCTACTTTTCTGAGTCTCATCATCCCTTTACCAGCACCAGCCCTTTCCCTGCCCTTCATTCCCTCTAACCCAGTAGCTGCTGATGCTATCTTTCCTCTGCTTCCAGTCCAGCCAGCCCAGCCCACTATCTGTCCCCTTTCCTCTTCCCCCCACTCCACTCCAGCCCAGCTCAGTATCTGTCACCTTTTCCTGTCTCCCCCCCCCCCGCCCCGTCCAGTCCAGCCAAATATCTGCCACCTTTCCCCTTCCCCCCAGTTCAGCCCAGTATCTGCCACCTTCCCCCTTCCTCCCTCCAAGTCTAGCCCAGCCTGGTGTCACCTTCTGTCCCTTTCCTCCCTCCCAGTTCTCTCACCTCTCCCTCATATCTTTGTAGTGTATCCTCTACTGCTCTCAACTGCTCACCTTACTCCACCTTCTTTGGTCTGCCACATGTAACCCATCTTGTTGCAGTTACTGCTGTCTCTTCAACCTCTTCCCCATCCTTCTGCTGCCCAAGACGATGGATCCTGAAGATGCCAGAGGAAAAACGTCTGTAAAATCTTAGACCAGATATCCAGAAAGGGGAGATTCAAGCTGGATATCTGGATGAAGTTAATTGGATGAAGTTGTCCCTTTTGCTAAATTCTGAATAAGGAAAGTAGCTAAAGCAGCAGTATTAGCTAAATAAATAATTACGCAAGCAGTCAAACTAATGGGACCAATGTTACCAATATTGATAAAGCATGAATATAGCACAAACAGCTGCTGAGCGAAGTCAGTGAAAGAGATTTTTGCTTAATCCGGATATATGACTATAATAAAATCTACACACCTGTTTTATTTAAACCAAAACACATGAAACTATGAAATAAATTATACCAGGACAAAAAAAATAAAGGGTACCTAGAAATGAGAGCAGCGAATATAAAGCTAGGATGCAGGCAGGCTGATATTTTGAGTTAATCGTACTGCTGCTTTATGTTCTAGAATATGGTGCTGACGGAGCCAGATCTGACCACTTCAATAAACACTTTTCAAATTAAGTTGGATGAGTTCCTAGAGGTTAATGCCATTGTTGGCCATTCAGATTTTTTGCTATTCCAGTTGATGCTGGTCCAGGGACTTGTTCCAATTACTTTTTCTAGGTCAGAATGGACTTTTTGCCTGGTGAATTTTATTGTTTTGAAATTAAGGAAACTTTGCCCTATGACTGCTATTGAGATACCACAAAACAATGTCCAAACAGAGATAGGGTAATGCAGATTGGACTCTATGGACTGAGGTTTCTTTTGACCAGGGCTATGCAACTATCAGGTCAATGAAGAAATGCCAACATGCCCTTTGTGTGCAGATAATGAAACATATATGCATAAATATTTCCCATGCCAAATGCAGAGAAAAGATTGATGTGCATGTAAAAAGGAATAAAAAACAGGTATGCACGCACAGCAATGCCAAGCATATTTAAATGATATGCTAATGAGCTGCATGTCTTAAAATGAAATGCTAGTAAGGTCTGCACCCTATGCAGAGAACCATGTAGAGGATTATATAACCAAGCATAGAGCGCCATTATCTCTATGCCTAGTTTGTGTGTAGACTGTTTCAGCATGTGTTCCAGTGAACAGTTAACTTCGGCATGAAAATCTCTGTGTGTATCTTTCAGTGTATAAGCAAAAGTTCAGCATTCAAGAAGAAATGTCTTTTGCTTATTATCCTTTAGTAGTTTTGCTGTTTGCAAGAGCTAGCCAAAAAAATGAGGAAAAGAACAGAGACCCGAGCAACAGGCAAGGGAATGCAGGGGAAGAAGGCATGAGAGAGGAGGACGAGGAGGTACAGGCTGAATCCCTCATCATGAGGACCTGCAGACTGCGCCTATTCGGAATGCGCACTGGGGTCTGTAGCGCATCTACTGTTTGTGCATGCATTGGCTCCCCTCCTCTCAACTTTATGCCCAAGTTTTGCATATAGCTCATTTGCATACATCCTCCTTGCTGCATATTGGTGCTGAGGTTTTGTGCTATCGGTGTGCGATGAAAATGCATACACAGCTAATAGCACATGACTTCAATGACGGCTTTCTGCATCTATCTGTATATAATTTAACTGCACCAACGGAAGGTTAATATGATCACTAATTGCTTCTTTGATTAGAATTTCCAGTTGTCAGTACACTGATGGACCACTCAATAGGCCATTGTGAAGACCTACCTCCCTTTATTTAACATCATTACTTATTTAGCATGGCCATAATATAACTCTGCATATCATATAGTAACATAGTAACATAGTAAATGATGGCAGATAAAGACCAGTATGGTCCATCAAGTCTGCCCAGCAATATGGCAGGAGTAGGTGCACCCCTTCCCATGTCTTTTAGGGAGTAGGTGCACCCCTACCTGTGTCTTTGCTTAGTGGTGCACCCACCAGGAGCAGGTGCACCTCTGCCCATGTCTTCACCCCTTCCCATATCTTTGTTTCTTTGTTTGTTTAGTGGTGAACCCACCACTCCTCCCCCCATCGCACCATGAAGGACAACCCTATTTGTTGAGAAATTAGATGGTTCAGTTTATTTTGATTTTACACTTATTAGTAAATTGAGTGCTGTAGAGTGATCCACTGTGTATGTCCCAGGCCACTTTGAATTCTGTCACTGTGTTTGCCTCCACCACCTCCATCGGGAGGGCATTCCAAGCATCCACCACCCTTTCAGTAAAAAAGTATTTCCTGACATTGCCTTTCAATTTACCACCTTGCAGCTTCATGTCATGCCTTCTAGTTTTACAGCTTCCCCGTCTCTGGAAGAGGTTTGTTTGTTCATTATTTCTCTTTAAGTATTTAAAGGTCTGAATCATATCTCCCATATCCCTCCTCTCCTCCAAAGTGTACATATTTGGGTCTTCAAGTCTCTCCTCATAAGGCTTCTGACGCAGGCTCCAAATCATTTTGGTCGCCTTCCTCTGAACAGCTTCCACTCTTTTTACATCCTTTGCAAGATACGGTCTCCAAAACTGAACACAGTATTCCAAGTGAGGCCTCACCAGAGACTTATACAGTGGCACTAGTAACCCTTCCTTTCTGCTGCTAATTCCTCTTTGAATACAGCCCAACATCCTCCTGGCTTTTGCCACTGCCTTGTCGCACTGTTTTGCCACCTTGAGATCCACAGAAATAATCACACCGAGGTCTTTCTCCTGCTCCGTGCACACCAACCTCTCAGCCCCTAATGTGTACATTTCCCTGGATTTCTGCTACCCAAGTGCATGACACTGCACTTCTTTGCATTAAATCTTAATTGCCAAGCATCAGACTATTCCTCCAGCTTTTGCAGATCCATCCTCATGTTAAGCACTCCCTCGGGGGAGTCCACTCTGTTGCAAATTTTCATGTCATCTGCAAAAAGACAGACTTTTCCATTGAGTCCTTCGGCAATATCACTCACAAATACATTGAACAGTGCCAGGCCTAGGACCGAACCCTGAGGCACCCCGCTAATCACCTTCCTTTCATCCGAGTGAGCACCATTTATCATCACCTTCTGTCGTCTGTCAGTCAACTAATTTCTGATCCAGTTTACCACCTTGGGACCCATCCTCAAACTTCTGAGTTTATTGATAAGCCTCCTATGAGGGACAGTATCAAAGGCTTTGCTGAAATCCAGGTAGATGACATCCATCGTGTGTCCTTGATCCTAGTATCAGCAAAGTACTTTTAGTTTAAATTTAAAACAGAGAAGAGAGCTTTCTGGTTAAATTTAGAACCCAGCAGAGAGCTTGTAGTTTAAATTTCATAATAAGTCAGATCCTAGCAGCAGCAGCAGCAGCAAAGAGCTGTAATTTAAATCAAATCAGAATATAACTTAGCATAAAAGGCAAAACAGGGTCAGTACTCTGTGAGCAACAAATAAAGTCTTCTAGAGACCTTTACAAAGAGGCCTTCTATCTAGGGGGCAAGAGACTTGTGAAACCTTTTCAGTAGGTGTTAACACCAGGTGGCAGATCAAAAGGCCATTTTGAAAGATTCCTTCTATCCAAGCAAGGACTGTTAATCACCCAGGAGGTTGGTCACAGCTTACCTCAGAAGCACAGGACAGGGTACTGTGTAACAGCCCTCATTTAATAAGTGTTATTTCCCTCCCTCCCTCCCCAACACCCACCCACCCCTGGGATAATCATAGCTTTATAGGTACTTACACATCTTAAAGGAAAGGAGGTGCTCTTAGGTGAAGCTCGTTATCCAAATCAGTCATACACTAAGGACCTGAGATTAATTAAGCTTCACATGAACAAGGTATATTAAACATATTAGGTACAGTTTTATTAGTATAAATATACATAGCAACCCTTAGTAAGTAAAGAACTTAAAGATCTAAACACAAGCTTAAAACTAAGATGCAGACAGCAGTCCAGCAGCGAGATGGGGGCTTTCCAGTCTTTTGCATTGAGTGTCACATGAATGATTTTCTCCCAGTTGGTGAGAGGTCCTACATCTGCACTAGGTGCAAGGAGCTCTTTGCTTTCAGGGAACAATTCCGTTCTCTAGAGGCTAGAGTAAGAGACTTGGAAAACATAAGAAAGTCAGAGAGGTACATAGACGAAACCTACAGGGATATAGTCCTGAAGACCCACCTTCAGTCTGGCAGCATCCCTGTTGCCATGGAGGAGAGGGGTCACGTGACAGGAGAGCATCACCCTGGTGTGGCAGGAATTGATCCTGTAACTAGAACCTGTCCTCCAGGTGATGTAAAACCCTCTCGCACCGAGGAAGTTTCTCCAGGGCCATGTGCCCATGAGGGAAGGGTTAGGACAGCCATTATAGTTGGTGATTCGATCATTAGGCATGTAGATAGCTGGGTGGCTGGTGGACATAAGGATCACCTGGTAACATGCCTGCCTGGTGCAAAGGTAGCGGACCTCATGCACCACCTAGATAAGGTCTTAGATAGTGCTGGGGAGGAGTCTGCTGTCTTGGTACATGTCGGTACCAATGACATAGGAAAATGTGGTAGGGAGGTTCTGGAGGCTAAATTTAGGCTTTTAGGTAGGAAGTTGAAATCCAGAACTTCCAGGGTAGTGTTCTCCGAAATGCTTCCTGTTCCATGTGCAGGATCCAAAAGGCAGGCAGAGCTCCGGAGTCTCAATGCATGGATGAGACAATGTTGCAGAGGTTTTGGATTTGTTAGGAACTGGGGAACATTCTGGGGAAAGGGGGGGCTCTTCCGAAGGGATGGGCTTCACATTAACCGGGATGGAACCAGGCTGCTGGCATTAACCTTTAAAAAAGGAGACAGAGCAGCTTTTAAACTATATAATAGGGGAAAGCCGAAAGTCGCACAAGAGCGCATGGTTCGGAAGAATGTATCCTTGAAGGATGCTACCAAAAGCAGAGAGGTTCCAAAAAAGAGTAAAGTAGCCCAAATGCCCTCGAGTATGGAGCAGAGCTTAAAGATCCCAAATTAGCCATGTCTACCAATAGCCAGATTAATATGAATAAAATACAGTCTCTAAAATGCTTGTATGCAAATGCTAGAAGTCTAAACAATAAGATCGAAGAGTTAGAATATATAGCACTAAATGAGAGGTTAGATATGATTGGAATATCAGAGACATGGTGGAAGGAGGGCAACCAGTGGGACACTGTGATACCTAGGTACAAACTATATCGTAATGATAGAGCTGATCAAATTGGTGGAGGGGTTGCGCTCTATGTTAGAGAGGGCATTGAGTCAGAAAGGATTAAAGTTTTGTAGGAAACAAAATTTGCTGTAGAATCTCTATAGATTGAAATTCCATGTAAAAAGGGGAAGGCAATGGCAGTTGGGGTGTACTATCAACCGCCTGGCCAGAATGAACAAATGGATGATGAAATGCTCAAAGAAATCAAGGAAGCTAACAAAAGTTACAGCGCAGTAATAATAATGGGTGATTTCAATTACCCTGGTATCGACTGGGTCAGTGTCACGGCAGGACATGCTAGGGAGATAAAGTTCCTAGATGAAATAAATGTCTGCTTCTTGGAGCAGCTGGTTCATGAACCGACCAGAGGGGAAGCAATATTAGACCTAGTCCTTAGTGGAACACCAGATCTAGTACAAGAAATAAGGGTGTTGGGGCCACTTGGCAATAGTAATCATAGTATGATCGCGTTTGATTTAATTAGTGGAGGAGGGATAGTAAGGAAATCCACAGTGCTACCTTTTAACTTTCGAAAGGGAGACTATGATAAAATGAGGAAAATAGTTAAGAAAAAACTAAAAGGAGCAGTTGCAAAGGTTAAAGACTTACATCAAGCTTGATTGTTATTGAAAAATACTATCTTGGAAGCCCAGACCAGCTGTATTCCACGTTTTAAGAAAAGTGGAAGGAAGTCCAAAAAACTGCCAGCATGGTTTATTATTCCGAATAATCGTCGCATTGAAAATTCCAGTGATATACAATGCAACATACTGGACCCAGAAAAGATGAATAGACAAATATAAATTTGTAAATATTGTAAACTTGTATATATGTTTAGAATGTAACCCTCTAATAAACCTATACTCAACAATGTAATTCAAAACCCTATAATCTATCATGTAAATCATTAATAACACCTTACTTTTCCTTTGTGCACTGTGAAGTTAACTGTTTGAATAAGTTACAATGTAATGTTCTAGTTTTGTTCGATGTAAACCGCTTTGATTTTGCTGAAAGGTGGTATATAAAACTGTTCAATAAATAAATAAATGGTTTAAAGGTGAGGTTAGAGAGGCTGTTGTTGCCAAAAAAAGCATCTTTCAGGAAATGGAAAAAAGAGCCAAACGACGAAACCTGGAAACAGCACAAGCACTGGCAAGTCAAATGCAAGGCATTCATAAGGCAGGCAAAGGGAGAATTTGAGAAGAAGCTTGCTGCGGAAGCAAAAACATGAAATAAAGACTTTTTCAAGTACATTTGTAGCAAAAAACTGTGAGAGAGTCAGTTGGTCCATTAGATGATAGAGGGGTTAAAGGGGCACTAAGAGGCGACAAGGTGATAGCGGAGAGACTGAATGAATTCTTAGATTCGGCCTTTACTAAGGAAGATGTAGGGATGTTACCCATGACTGAAGTGGTATTTAAAGGTGCGGAAGAATTGAAGGAAATATCGATACATCGGGAAGATGCATTACAACTATTAGATAAACTGAAGAGTAGCAAAACACCTGGGCCGGATGGTATACATCCAAGGGTGTTGAAAGAACTGAAATATGAGATTTCAGACCTGCTATTAGTAATCTGTGAATTTTCATTAAAATCATCTGTAATACCTGAAGATTGGAGGATCGCCAATGTAACGCAAATTTTTAAAAAGGGTTCCAGGGGTGATCCGGGAAACTACAGACCAGTGAGCCTGAAACCATCATAAAGAACAAAATTACTCAACAGATTAGTAAGACAAGATCTTCCTTGTCTAAAGCCATGTTGGCTGTCTCCCATTAGGCCATGACTATCTACATGCTATGTTTTTTTGAAGGTGTGAATAAACAGGTGGACAAAGGTGAGTCGGTTAATATAGTGTATCTGGACTTTCAGAAAGCCTTTGACAATGTCCCTAATCAGAGACTTTTGGGAAAACTAAAGAGTCATGGGATAGGAGGTAGTGTACTATTGTGGATCAGGAACTGGTTAAAAGATAGAAAGCAGAGGGTAGGACTAAATGGCCAATTTTCCCAATGGAGAAATGTGAATAGTGGTGTACCCCATGGATCTGTGCTGGGTCCACTGCTTTTTGACATATTCATAAATGACCTGGAAAGGGGAATAACGAGTGAGGTTATCAAATTTGCAGATGACACAAAACTTTAAGGTTGTTAAAACCCAAGAGGATTGTGGAAAATTGCAAGAGGATCTTGATAAATTGGAAGACTGGGCATCAAAATGGCAGATGAAATTTAATGTGGACAAGTTCAAGGTTATGCACCTAGAGAAGAAGAACCCAAACTATGGTTACACAATGCAAGGTTCCACATTAGGAACCACCACCCAGGAAAAAGATTTAGGCGTCATTGTGGATAACATGTTAAAACCCTCGGCCCAGTGTGCAGCAGAATGCTAGGTATCATAAGGAAAGGAATGGAAAATAAAACAAAAGATATTATAATGTCTCTATATCGTTTCATGGTGAGACCGCACCTTGAATATTGTGTGCAATTCTGGTTGCCGTATCTTAAAAAGGATATAGTGTTATTAGAAAAGGTTCAGAGAAGAGCCACCAAAATGGTAAAGGGGATGGAAGGATACTCCTATGAAGAAAGGCTAAAAAGGTTAGGGCTCTTTAACCTGGAAAAGAGACAGCTGAGGAGAGATATGATAGAAGTCTATAAATTAATGAATGGAGTGGAACGGGTAAACGTAGATCGATTGTTTACCTTATCAGAATATAGAAAGACTAGGGGACATGCAATGAAGCTACAGGGTAAACTATTTAAGACTAATAAAAGAAAATATTTTTTCGCTGAACGTGTAATCAAACTCTGGAATTTGTTACCAGAGGATGTAGTAAAGGCTGTTAGTGTAGCTGGGTTTAAAACAGGTTTGGACAAGTTCCTGGAGGAAAGGTCCATAAACCATTATTAAGAAGGGACCCAGGATATCAATGCTTGACTCAGTACAAGCACTGTGGAACCTGTGTCTTTTGGGGAAACTGGAAAGATAGATTGGACACTGCTGGAAACAGGATACTGGGCTTGATGGACCTTGGTCTGAACCAGTATGGCATATCTTATGTTATTATGTTCAGTTCTCTGGTAACCCAGTCAAAGAACTCAATCAGATTTGTCTGGCAAGATCACCCCTCGGTAAAACCATGTTGCCTCGGATCCTGTAACCCACTGGTTTTGAGAAAGTTCACTATTAGCTCTTTCAGGAGCATCTCCATTACTTTACCCGCCACCAAGGTAAGGCTCACGGGCCTGTAGTTTGACACTTCTTCCCTGTCACCACTTTTGTGTAGAGGTACGACATCAGCCATTTTCCAGTCCTGAGGAACCTCTCCTGTTTCCAAGGATCTGTTGAAAACATCCTTTAACGGCCCTGCAAGAACCTCTCTGAGCTCTTTCAGTATCCTGGGATGTATCCCATCCGGTCCCATGGCCTTGTCCACTTTCAGTTTTGCAAGTTGTTCTAAAACTTCATCCTCTCTGAATGGTGTGGTATCTACCTCATTCCCATTTTTATATTTGGGAGATACAGGTGGTCCTTCTCCAGGATCTTCTTTAGTAAAAACAGAGCAGAAGTATTTGTTTAGTAATTTCGCTTTATCAATATCATTTTCCATGAGTCCGTTTCCAGCACTTCTGAGTCCTGCAATTTCACCTCTGATCTTCTTCCTTTCCAGAATATACCTGAAGAAAGTTTTGTCACTGCACTTAACATCTTTAGCCATCTTTTCCTCTGCCTTTGATTTTGCTATCCTTATTTCTCTTTTTGTCTCCTTGAGTTTGATCCTGTATTCATTTCTGTGTTCTTCTGTTTGCAAGCTTTTTGGATTTTGTGAAAGCTGTGTTTTTTGCCCTTATTTGAGCAGCCACTTCTTTGGAAAACCAAATAGGTTTCCTTCTCCTCTTGTTTTTATTTACTTTTCTTACATATTTATCTGTTGCCCCTTTTATTGCCCCTTTTAGTTTAGCCAATTGCAATGCCACTTCCCTTCTCCCCTTCCACCCTGTCAGCTCCTCCTTTAGGTACTCGGCCATTTTATTGAAGTCCGTGTTTTTGAAGTTTAGGACTTTGAGCTTGCTATGATTGGATTGCACCTTAGCTTTTATCTCAAACCACACCATGTGATGATCACTGTTGCTCACAGGGGCACTCACCCAGACATTAGACACGCTATCACTGTTGGTGAGGACCAAATCCAGCATTGAGCTTTCCCTGGTTGTTTGCATCACCATTTGTCTAAGTAACGCGTCTTGGATAGCGTCCACAATTTTTTTGCTTCTTTCCAGATTTGCAGGAGTAATCCAATCCGCATCGGGTAGATTAAAGTCACCCAATATGATTGTTTCCCCCTTTGTTGCTATCTTGGCAATATCTATAATCAGTTCGTTATCTATCTCTTCAATATGAGTCGGAGGTCTGTAGATTACAGCAGTATGGATGACAGTGCCATCTCCTCTTTCCAACATGATCCAGAGCGCTTCTTTTCCCCATGCACCCTGCATTTCAGTAGCTTTGATATTGCTTTTGACAATCACTAATTGGGTTTAATAGAGCAATTTAAATATAAATTTGGAGTTGATATTGCTTTTGATATATAAGGCTACTCCTCCCCCTTTTCCATTTTCTCTGTCTCTTCTGAATAGATTATAGCCAGGTATGGCTATATCCCAATCATGTCATTCATTAAACCATGTTTCTGTAATGGCCACAATGTCCAAGTCCTTTTCCACCATTAGGGCTTCCAGGTCTGGAAGTTTGTTGGCTAAGCTTCGAGCATTTGTGATCTTTGCTTTCCAGCATTTAACTGGCTTGTGTGTATTTTGCATTGATTTTATTCTACCCACCTCTTCCCAGTTGCTTTTGATGTGTTGTTTACAAGTGTGGTTGTTTATGTTATTTTGCTTTTGCAGGGGATGATGTCCAGAACTTGACCTTCCCCGTCCGTCACCCCCTTCTTCTAGTTTAAATGCAAATCGACATACTGGTTGAATTTTTCACGTAGGATTTTCAATTTTCTTTCATTTTGCAATATACAGTATAATTTTCATCTTAGAACCCAGTTCCCTAAGTGACTCCTCCTTTTTTCCCAATTGCAGAGGGCTAGGCAAGTAGTCTTTTCTGAAACCTACCACGTTAACATTCTGCTTACGCCTGGAGCAGTGAGCAAGGCATGAAAAATCTCTTAACCTTCCAGCAAGATCCCAGTATTCTACCTTCCCACTGACCTTCATCAAACAGGAGCTCCAAACCTACACCCCCCCCCCCCCCCAAGCCTTGGAGGAGAAGCCGTGCTACAGTCAGACTCTAGGGGGGGGGTCATTCTAGAAAACACTGACAGTTTCATTTTTGAAAATGAGTTTTCTTATGAATATTGCTTGAATAGAATCTGAACTTTGAATGACAAATAAGATCAGAGCATAGGGCACTATCTCTCAGTCCCATGGGCTTTAAACTAATAAGACTTCCTTGTATATCATTACCTTTCCGAATGATGGGTAAACAGCCTGGTGTTCTGATCTTTGCAGAGATTGAAATTAGTTCCTCAGCAAACACGCTGTCTTTAGCCTCACTTGGTCCCTGTGACAATTAATTTGTGCAAGTAATAGGGAAATGTGAACAGTCCGAACCTCTGTGACCCTAGAAGTTTTTGTAAGATGTTCAATTTGCAGCCCCTTTCTGCTTGGCATCCTGTACAAATTGACCCAAAAGCACCTATACACATCTGTAAATATCGCTCACATCCGCAACAGCACAAACCATTACCTGTTGTTGGAACACAGGATGAGTCAGGAGTTGGGCAAACATTTCCAGATGCAGCAGAGAAAGGGCAAGGCTTCATAGAAACATAGAAACATAGAAATATGACGACAGAAAAAGATCACATGGCCTATCTAGTCTATCCTTCCATATCAACAACTACAACAGTCATGCAACAGAGCTTCTTTCCTACTACTGCCACATTCATGCTAAAAGTTACAGAAATGATTCGGAAGTCAGCCAGAAAGGGTTAAGGAAAATAATCCCTTGTTCTCCCTAAGAAGAGGAGAACCTGTTTCAGTAGAAAGAAGGTTGTAGAACCAATGGTCTTGATAGGGGGTTCCAATGGCAGGAAATAATTTTTCATGGGAAGGGTGATGAGCACATGGAATGACCCTTTGGAACTGATGGTAGAGACTAAAATGGTAACAGAGTTCAAGGATGTTTAGGATACGCACAGAGGATCCTTCATGGCAAAAAACAGAAAAGATAACAGAAGCAAGACCTATCAGTATGTGTCTAAAGTGCCCTACTAGATTGATTCTACAAAGATGAGACTGACAGAATAAACATGAAAAGTTAGAAGTCCTAGTGTAAAATACAGGCAACCCGGTCTGACTGGCAGGCTGTAATTGTAGAATTAATTAACAGTTGGGTCAGCCCTAATGGAAGCACAAGCACACATGGCAGGTTTGTCCGACAGGTTATAAGCTCCTTGTGTCAACAGGTTGGAGTGGCAGGTTAAAAGAACATAAGATATGCCATACTGGGTCAGACCAAGGTCCATCAAGCCCAGTATTCTGTTTCCAACAGTGGCCAATCTAGGTCATATGTACCTAGCAGTTTCCCCAAGGGACACAGGTTCCACAATGCTTGTATTGGTTCAAGCATTGATATAGAAGTAGGTTATTATCCAAAAAAATCATGAGTTCTTGGCAATGCCCTAGAGCAGGGATTCTCAACCCAGTCCTTAGGACACCTCTAGCCAGTCATGTTTTCAGGATAATCACAATGAATATTCATGAGAGAAGTTTGCATGCACTGCCTCCATTGTATGCAAATCTCTCTCTTGCATATTCATGGTTGTTATGCTGAAAAACTGACTAGTTAGGTGTGTCCCAAGCACTGGGTTGAGAACCGCTGCCCTAGAGGGAGATCTACAAGTTTACTCTGAACAGCCACATTAATACTGATAACGCTTTAGATTATTGCAAAACCTTGTGGTTAGACATGTGGGGGGGGAGGTACTACTTGGGGTGAACCTAATAGAGGATCTTGCAGCCTCCTATACCTAAGAAGATAGAGTACAAAGGAGGAAGGTGAAAAAACTTATTTTGAATAAGGAGTAATAAATATCCTATAAACAGAGGCCTAAATACCATCTAAGTGGAAGAGGCCCACTGACCCTGCACTAGTGGGGTGGAGGTAGAGTGCAGCAAACGTTACTTTTAAAAAGTTGCCACACTGCCTCCTGCCAGTTTTGCCTCATGAAATGATTTCAGCTCACATAAGTGCCACATCTCCCACTGACAGACTGTAATCCCATGATTACAACCCTTGGATTTCACCGCTGTTATTAGGAGACTTGCCTGACAGTGAGAGATGAGATACTTCAGCGCTTCTCAAGTGCCAGAGAGCAGGGCTGAAGTACTTTCATTAAAGAAAGCTGGTGGAATGTGTCCCAGCAACATCTTATAGAGTAAGTACAAAGAAGTGCAGCAATCCAAAGGAGCAGTATGCAGTAGGGGGTGAGAGGCTGATGTGTACAGACCAGGAGAAAGACTTCGGGGTGGCATTGTCTGAGGATGTCAGGGTTGTAAAACAATGTGGCAGGGTGGTGGCCAAAGCCTAATAGATGCTAGGCTGCTTAGAGAGGGACATAAACAGCTGAAAAAAAGAAGTGATAATGTCCCTGTCTTTAGTGAAGCCTCACTTGGAGTACTGTATTCAGTTTATGAGGCCATATATCAGAGGAAAGTATCCTAAACACCCTAGAAGATAAAATAAGGAGGGATCTGGTGAAGCTTGAAGAATAGTCCAGAATTTGGAAGTTAAGATTTAGTGGTAAAAAATGCAGGATCATATATTTGGGCTGAAAAACCCAAGGAAGAAATACAGTATAGGGGTGAAGCACTACTGTGCATGAAAAAAGAACAGGATCTGGGGGTGAGACCGAAAAATTGTTTATAACAAAAGACAAAAACTTCAACCCACCACCAGATCTGAAATTCAAAGAAGCCTCAATAGAAGTTAAGAAGGAAGATAGATATCTAGGCATAACCCTAGACCAAAAACTAACGTTCACATCACATATCAATAGAACGACTCGTACAAACTAAAAATCATACAGCAACTAAGACCTCTCCTCTTAAACAGCGACTTCAGAACTGTACTTCGAGCAATCATCATCCAACATACTGATTTCTGTATCGGCATACTGCAGGGTCTTACAAAACTACAAATAAATCAAAATACTGTAACACGTGTACTCCTCAGACTCCCAAAAACTGAACACATAACTTCCATACTCTAACAATTACACTGGCTACAGTACAAATCTGTAATGCTAACATTCAAAATACTACATATCCTCCACATACCTCAATTTACTAATAAGTGTCATACCCAACTGCAGGCAAAGGAGAGGTTATACACAGAAGACTCTAACCATTCCCCCAGAATTTAGAAAAAACAATCACAAAACAAGCAACAGTATTTACATTCTACTCACCAATACTCTGGAACTCACCTCCAGACAAACAACATCTATACGAGTACATTTAGAAGACAACTTTTAGAAGACATTTTTGTTCGCTGACTGGCTCACTCTAAACTGCTTGCACCTCAATCTTGCAAAAACTGTAGCTATCTGGTTCACTCATGGCGGCCCTTCTCCTTTGGTCACTCCCTCTTTCTCAGGCTCACCAATCCCACTCGTTACAAGCTTTCGTTATCTGGGTGTAATTTTTGATTCCGACCTTTCCTTCCATGATCACATTTCTCACATTACAAAGACCTCCTTCTTCTTTCTTCGACAGATACGGTCCATTCGCCCTTTCTCAGCCCTGAAGCCCTCACCACCCTTCTCCTGTCTCTAGTAATGTCACGTATCGATTTCTGCAACTCAGTTCTAGCCGGGCTTCCTCTCTCACACCTTCACCGTCTTCAACGTGTTCAGAATACCACTGCACGTCTTATCTTTCACTCCTCCCTCCGCGATCATGTTACTCCTCTTTTTCTTCGCCTACATTGGCTCCCCTTGCAATTTCGCATCCGTTATAAAATCCTCACACTGGTCCACCAAGTCTTATATAACCGCACTCCTTTATATCTGGCAGACCTACTTCAATTCCACACCCCCACTCGCTCGCTTCGCTCCATTCACATTAACCGGCTCCACCTTCCATCTCCATCACGTGCTCATCTACAATCCACACGTTCCTCTGCCTTTTTCTTTACTGGCCCTGCCTATTGGAACTCCCTCCCCCTTTCCCTCAGACTTGAGCAACACTATCCCACTTTCAAGAAAGACCTGAAGACACATCTCTTCTCCACCACCTTTGACCTCCCCTCCCCCTTTGTGTGACTCCTCTCCCCTCCTTTCCCTTGTCTTTCTCTCTCCTCATTCATGTCTAGTTTGGTGTCTTGAGTGCTCTCCTGTCTCTATTGTAATTTCTTTTCCTGTTCAGGCCTATTGGCCCCTCTGTATATTTTTTTGAGTTTTTTGTAAACCGCCGTGCTCTAATTGGAACTGCGGTATATCAACCCTAATAAACATAAACATAAATATAACTGAAGAAAGCAATACCGACTCAATATAAGCTGGAAAGCCAAACTTCTACCATGTTACCCTATAGCACTGCTGTAAACAGTTACTTTACTAAAATTTATGTTGTAATTTCTAGTTTAACCCAAGTTCAATATTCTTCGTTCAACTGCATCTAATGTTATATGCATACTGTTTTCTTCCTCTGTAAATTGCTTTGATTTATTGATAAGGCGGTATATGAAACACACACATATCTAAATAAAATGATCTTAAGGTGGCTAAACAGGTAAAAAGGTGAGAGCAAAAGCCAGAAAGATGTTTGGGTGCAAAGTTAGAGGAATGGCTAGCTGGAAGAAGAAGGTGATAGTGCCACGGTATAAGTCTCATGAGACCTCAGTTGAACTCTGTGTGGAGTTCTGGAGACCGCACCTTCAAAAAGATACAATTGGATGGAGTTAGTGCGGAGAGCAGCTACTAAAATGATCAGTGCTCATAAGACATATGAGGACAGATTTAAAGATCTTGATATGTATTCTTTGGAAGAAAATCAAGCTGAATATACAGATTAAGTTAAATGCTGGCTGCAGGCATTTAACTTAAGCTGATGGTCTAGACTAAAAAGTGCTGGCACAAGCCAATACATATATTCAGCACCAATACCTATACACAACCTCGCTTGGTTTGCAGCTTGTCGTGCTGTGAGGGCTTGTGTGCATCAGTGATGCGGAGACCTGAGCTATCAGTAGCTTAACTACTGGCAGTGTCTCCCAAGATGGATAGGTCTGAGCTGAGGTGCCAGACCAAGACAAACCACCCATCTGGGCAGCAGCAGAATGGGATGGTGTTGGCGGCAGAAGATCACATTTCTGTGACAACGGCAACAACACTAAACTTAAACTGCACGAAGGAAAGGCCTGGCAATCTACTTCCATATTTTGCCATGAAAACCCAAAGGATAACCCTGCCCCGCAATCTTACCTCCCCTAAGCAATGTAAAGGATTACCCATTTAACAATGTTACCAGCACCTTGTAAATATGTTTTTGTTTAACCTCCATAATCTCCTATGCATGTTTTATTCCGCATGATAATATATCACCCCACCACACCCTATGAAACCCTCATGCCCCATTCTATTATTATTTGTTTTTTAATTTATTTGCATTCTCTTATATACTGCACTATTCTGCATCAGTGCGGTTTACATTGAACAAACTGAAATTACATTGAACAGGGCATTATAACTTGGAGATAACTATTTTACAGGGAACATGGGCTATGGAGGGTTAAGTGGCTTGCCCAAGACCACAAGGAGCACCTGTGGGACTAGAAACCCCAGTCCTTCCAGTCCAAGGTTGCTGTCCTCTAGTGGGATTTGAACCCCCAACCTTCTGGCCCGAAGTACCTTGCCCCAACCACTAGGCCACTCCTCCACTCCAGGAGTGGCCTAGTGGTTGGGGCAAGGTACATTGTAACATTTCAATTATATTGAATCCTGTTAACATATGTTCTTTACTTATTAGTTCAATGTAAACAGGGATAAAGCGGTATATAAAAATGAATGAATAAATAAATACATAAATAAAATAGTCACAACAAAATAAATTGCATTATAGTGCTGGAAGATAAGACCCCCAGGTTAAAAGGCATTCAACTGGCTACTAGAGATGAGCTGAAGACTTTTCAGAGTAAAGCCAACATTTATGATGTGGTTGGATCAAAGCCTTCAGGACATCTGACTCCTGATGTAGCTACGTATGAGTGTTAGAAGCTGCAAAGATGTCTTACATCATGGGACATGGGATGTATGAAGCATGAACCAAGGGACATTGGACTTTGCATCTGATGATCGCATCGTATACTAGGCTTGAAATGAAAGACAAAGAAGAAATGGTGTTGCATTTATAATAAAGAAGAAACTTGCAAGAATTGTAATGAGATACAATGCAGTCAATGAATGCTTAATTTCTATTTGTCTATGAGGAATGTCCATAACTGTGGCATGCTGTAAGGAGCCTCTGGACTTCTGCTTGCCTCATTCCCTCCCCCACCCCATCAACACATCAATGACACTCAGCCTTAGCGCAAACACTTTTATTAGTAGGAATGACAGGCCACAGCTTAACAAAAAGGCACCCAACAACCCCTAACCAGTTTATCCCAACTTATAAACCTTAAATGCATACAATATAACAAGGATCCTGCATGGACTGCCGCAGAGGGGTACCACACTGTGCTTGCAGTTTTGAATGATGCTTCAGCCCGCGCTGTGGCCAGGGATGTCAACCCACCTGCCACCAACCACTCCGTATTGGTGCCCAGGTGGGTCCTTACCTTCTTGGCCGCTTGTTTTCTGAACCCAGGCACCCCTGTACCTGGTATCTGGCCTCCCTGGTTCTAGGCCCAGGCACCCCAGGACTGGTATCTGAGCCTCCCATAGAGTGTAGCACCCACCTTATGTCAGTGAGGTCCCACTGCCCTACTTCCACCAACTGTGACATAACCCCCTAAGCCCTGCCTAGTCCCTCTGCTATGTGTGAGGAGAGTGGATCTCACGGCTCTTTCTGAAAAGGGGGGATACCCCTGCTCCCTGCCCTTTTAAATGCCCCTCCTCCCCACCCTCCACCTTCCCCACCTATTCTCTTTGCCCTGCTGAAACCCTTTCACCCCAGCATCTGGTTATGGGCCTGTCCCTCCGCTATCTGGTGACCAGCCCATCATAACCATGGCATGCTGTAAGAGGCCTCCGGGCTCCTGCTTGCCTCCCCCCCCCCCCCCACCCCATCAACACATCAATGATACTTGGCCTTAGTGTAAATGTCTTTATTAGTGGGAACGACAGGCCACAGCTTATAAAAAAGGCACCCAACAACCCCTAACTACATTATCCCAACTTACACACCTTAAATGCATACACTGTAACAGGATCCTGCACTGACTACCATGGAGGGGTATCACACTGTTCTTGAGGTCTTGAATGATGCTTTAGCCCACGCCATGACTGAGGGCATCATCCCACCCGCTGCCAACCACTCTGTGCTGGCACCTGGATGTGCCTTTGCCTTCTTGGCCGCTTGTTTTCTGAGCGAGGCACCCCTTATCCTGGTACCTAACCTCCCTGGTTCTAGACCCAGACACCCCTAGACTGGTACCTGAGCCCCTCATAGAGTATGGCACCCCCCTTACGTCAGTGAGGTCCCGCCACCAGGAGGAGCTGCAGCCCGACTCACCCCATCATGAGTACCAAATAGACTGCTCTTCGCAGATCAGTGTTAAAAACATCCAAGCCAATGTCATTTAAATGCACCCAATCCTCCTTATAAACTGCCTCTGCTTCCTCTACAATGCCCTTGTGTTTGACCACCACCCCTCCAGTACCCCTGATGAAGTTCCCCACTTCCACATATAGCTTTTATTCTACTCTTTTCAATTCCCTCTGGCCTATGGACTCCCACCCACTTACACTGGGAGAGTATTTGGGACCAAATGATGTCCACCCACACCTCAGCATGTATCCATGCCAAGTCTCTATTTTTATGAACGAATCAATGCCTTGGAGGACACCAAGTCATTGCTGCACAGATGCAGCACAATGAAGTACGGCGGGGGGGGGGGGGGGGGTGTATGTGTCGGCTCCGGCTATCTAGGGCAGACCGCAACTGGTCCCAGTACATCCCCTGCTACCTTAGCCAATGAATGTGTACGGTGTCTGGAGGAAGCCCAACTGCTTTCCATAATGGCTTCCCAGTGCTCTTCGCCTGGCCCAAAAGATGTATTAATGCTCAACTATCCAGACTGTGGCCCTTCTGTTACCTAGTGAAATAAAGAGAAAGCATAGTGTTAAAAAGGGGCATGACTGCTATTACCTAATATATGACTTGTATCTGTTTAAGGTCCATCTCCCAATGGCCTGGATTTGCCCAGTCCCGAGACTCATCTTGTGAGCTGTAATGGCAGCCCAATCCTAAAGGAATGTAGGGTAGGACCTCCCATTCAAACCCAGATTTTTCCAGGGCCATTTGCCACAAATCTCTGAACTGAAAATGGGATAGGCAGCGGCCATCCTTGTTCCACAGTAAGGATCCCTCCACCACCGGGCATACCTTCAAGTACTTGCTCAAGGCGCTCACCAGACACAGATCACTGACCATGGTCACGTTAAGCCAACCCGCCCTATCCTTCTGGTTCTTATCTGCCTTTGACTTTCCCAAAAAGAGATTGATCCTATCTGTACCCACTGTTATATCCTCCAATTGCAGAACAGCACCTAGCGCATCCACTCTGGACCGGGGGATAGCCTCACTCATCCTGAATGCACCAAAGAACATAATCAAGAGGGCCACCCTAAACAGTTGCTTCTCAAATTCGTCCCTTGTCACCTCTGCCACTTTTTGTATAAGCCGCATGAGCATTGTGATAAGGAAGCTTATCATAGTTCAGGAAGGAGCTATAATAGAGGTGAAGTGACTCTGAACAAGCAACCTGTCTGTTCTGGTAGAAATAATAAAACAGAATGTTTCCATAAAAGACTACCAGTCCCAGAATGCACCAGGTTTCCAACAGCCATTAGAAGAGCTGAAGTGGGGAAACGTGTGTTTAATCAGGAGGGCTATGAGGTAATCCCCAAGCACTCATCTCCAAGGGCAGGGCTTGATTCAGCACAGCTGCGCTGTGCTAGGGTGGAGCATTCATCTAAGCAGGATAAAAGAAAAGCTTATTCTACAGAGAATCATCATCTTGATCAGAAGCATCTTGATCATCCTGACCATCATCAGCAGCAGAAGCCAGAGCTGACGGACAGAGAGAGCAAGAAACACTTTGGAAGAAAGAAGAGAAAAGCATTTGGAAGGTCTAGAGGAGTCCATAGCAGTACGTATACTGGGAGGCATTCCAGAGGCAAGCATACACCATTGGACTGGGGAAAGCCAGAGGAGTGGGGTTGCAGAGCCAGGAATCCCCGATAGGCACCTGTGAGGGAGACGGCTGCACTTGGAAGGGACCCTAAGACCAGTGCAAGAAGGTATGTGAAGAGAGACCCAGTGTCCAGGGATCTTGATTGGAAGGCTGGACATAAAAACTGGACTACATACTGGCCAGGATATTTAGAGAGGAACTCTAACAGCAATGGAAGCTCAGGTATGAACACTGATCTATGCCCTAGCTCTTCACTGGGAAGACAGCAGGGAAACAAGTATTGTCCTGAGAGTGTTCCATTGAGAAATTCCTCTATGCCAATCCATGATATTGAACCTATGATAGTAGAAGAAGGGGAAGATGTGGTAAATGAGGTCTTTGAATACATGGATTGCTCTCTGTCTAAACTTCTGTGGTAATATGCTGTTACAAAATACAACAACCATCACAAAGAAATATAAACCTGTTCTTTAATCTACTCAGAAAAGCTTCTGAGTAGGATTTGAGCCACGTAATAGAAAGTAAACCAGCCAAGAGGTTTTCAGCTGGTAATTGTTAGCAATTGAGCCTTGCCTAATTGCCTGTGAGCTCTGGAGGGACACTTCTGAGTGTGTGTGAAGATACAGGAAGATATCCCTGAAAAAGAACAGTTTTTTTCCTACTTTGTGGGTTTTGTTTGTTCTTTGAAGCACTGCTAAGGAGAATTAGCAGGAGCTTACAGAAAAGACCTTTCTGTTCCCATCAAGGTCTTTATGCTTTGATTTGATTGCTTAACAAGTTCAGCTGTTGTTTTTCCTTATTTGTTTTTCTAAGTATAATACTGAAAGCAAGTATTCCTTTTTATGTGCTACCAAGTATATCTGTGTTGGGAGAAATAACCCCATAAATAAAATATCTTCTTTGCTTTACATTCGAGCAAGCACAACTAATTTATTGTGAACGGCTGAGTCTGGTATGAATGGACTACATTTCCCACAATCCTTTGCAAGTCATATTAATATTTGCCTTTGCCAAGACTGTGGACATTCTCACCCAGCGCCCCCGTTTACAGCATGTGCAATATGACTGGTCTTTGCCCATCAGGCCTTGGCAGGTTCTCCCTCACCCACCCTTCCATTACCTGCCTGACTATATATTCCTTTGTTGTATCACGTTTTCCACCCAGCTTAAAAAAGAATGTCACACCAGCCATAGTCAGCTTAGCGTGCCTAACGATCTCCCTTCGTCCTGTAGCCAGGTGATAAATTCCAGCAATTGGCCACAAGTAACACTGTGCTCAGGGCTGAAATCCTGCAGCTCAGTGAAGTTCTGTAACCTGGTCCACACTCTCCCATACAACCTCCAGATGCTCCTTGACAGAGAGTTACTCAGCATTCTGCCTGCTACCACCTAATACTCCACAGATCCACTGGCATGGCCATAACCATCCATTCCGTGGTTGGAGCGAGTCACCTGAAGCAGTGCAGCTGAAAACAAGAAAGACCGTCAGTGATCTCTTTAAATTCCCCCGGTACATGACTGGCAGTGATGAACAGGTTCAACTCTAGACTAAGCAACACCATCATCCTGATCAGTACCAGTACTCTCCCCACTCTGGCTGATTGCTTATTTATTGCAAACACCATGGCTGTGTTATCTGATCAAAATATTATCCTCTTATTTGCAAATTCAGACTTCTAAAGCGCCAGGAACATCTCTAGAAAGGTAATATCCCTGGTTATCTCCAGCCTGTGCCTCTCTTCCGGCCATTTCTCATGGCACCACTGCCCCTTTAAATAGATCCCGAAGCCTGTGCTGCCTGCCATGTCCGTGTACAACTCCATTTCCCTAATGCTAGCGAGCCTGTCCCTCCAGAAGCTTTTGCTGTTTTAAGCTACCAAGAACTCCTGCTATACAGTGAGGTCTTCCTTGATGGTAGCACTGATCCTGATAGCTCCTATGCACCCCTCTGATGGAATCCACTAACCACCTTAAGAATACCCTACCCATAGGCATCACCCTGCATGCAAAATTCAGATGCCCAATCAGGGACTGCATCTGTTTCAGGGTGACCTTTTTTGCTGATCCTACCATCTGCACTGCTTCCTTCAGAGTTATTATTTTCTTGGCTGGGAGCCAGGTCACCATTTTGACCATGTCAATTTCAATCCCCAGGAAGGTCAAACATTGGGAGTGGCCTTCTGTCTTATTCTTTGTTAATGGGATACCAAACTCCATGGCTATATGCTGGAAAATCCCTTATTCCTTCTGGCAGGTTCCCTGATCACTTGCTATCAGCAAGAAATCATCCAGATAATGGATCAACTTCTCCTTGCTGATTGCCTTTTCCACTATCCATTGCATGGCTCTGCTAAGCTCCTCAAAGTAGGCACATGAGCATCCCATGGGGAGGCATTTGTCAAAGTAGTAGTGGCCGCCAAAATGGAAACCCAGAAGATGGAAGCTATCTGGATGTATTGGCATCAGCTGGAAGGCTGCCTCAATATCCATCTTCACCAACCATGTCCCTTTACCATGGGCCCTTACCAGGTCCAAAGCCTGATCTAAAGAAGCATACTTGACCGAGTACACAGCTTGGTCGAGATGCTCATTAACTGAATCACCACCTAGATAAGACAGGATATATATGAGCTGATATTCCCCCGGCTCCTTCTTCAGAACCAGGCCCAATGATGAGACAATCAGATTGGGCATGGGCCTGTGCCCAAATGGCCCTGCTACCTTTCTCAGCCCCCACTCCTTGTCAATTTTATTCTGAACTACACTTTTTCTCTCCAGTACTGATTTAAGATTGGCTGCCGCATGTTGCCCAGGAAGGCCATTATAAGGTATGTGGAAACCATGCTCAAAACTCCGGATTAGCGAATCAGCCTTCCATTTATCATAACCAAAAAGATCCCTCTGCAAAGCCTCAATCTTTATTGGTGTAGAGCTCACCTAAATGCCCGTCCCCTCAAATACGCTGGGGCTCCCCTCTGTGTCTTTTTCCACCGGTTTGTGGGTGCCTGTCACCACATATGGAGCAAGCATGTCTGTATTTGCAGCTGCAGCTGAATCTGCAGGAGCTACCATTGAATAGTCTACAAACTCCCCTTTGGGCATTCTGGGTTGGAAGTGTAGCCCCACTGTAGCGGACCTATACTCTCCCCAAAAGGGCTGCTGGGGTCCTGTGCTCTTGCTGGACCACTTCATCTGACCAGCTATGCCTGTTCTATTTCCCCTTTGGCCCTGTGCCATCTACCAGATCCATAGGTCAATATCCTTCCTATCCCAAATAAGCCCTTTGTTCCCTGCCATGTTTCTGTGGAATAGTTCATCATATTCAAGCCATGCAGTCCTACCATTTACCCTGTATGCCTTGCACATACTGGCTTAATACTTGAAGAGGCCCTGGCATTGGTCGGGTTGCTTCTCGCCCATTATGCTCGCTAATATACGAAAGGCGGCGCACCAATTTGCTATGGTTCATGGTATGCTATCCGCTTTTTTTCTGACCAATTTGTACTTGCCTCTGCCATTTGTGCAATCACAGTTACTATCGTTCCACTTCACTAGCAATGAGAACTCCTCTCCCACATGGACCTCTGCACAGTGTGTCAGGCTAAAATCACCCCAGACTTCCTAAGAGCACGCTATTCTCCCTACAACTAACACAGAACATCATAACAAGAACCATACTGGCGAAATCCCAACAATTTCACATCACCCCTCTCCTTAAACAGCTTCACTGGCTGCCCATCACAAGCAGAATCTGATACAAAATCCTTCTCAACATTCATAAAATTTTAACCCACCAATCAGCAGACAGCGTTGCTTCCTTATTAGCGACTAACAGTTCCATCAGACCCAGGAGAACTACAATAAACATTGTGGAAATACTCACAGGCAAACCCTCAAGCAGCCAAAGAACCAACAGCAGAGCTTTCGCTCTATACACTCCCACCCTCTGGAATTCTCTACCACCTCAAATAAGATCCATTCAACTCACCATTGAATTCTGTAAAAACTTAAAGATTCTGCTGTTAGAATACTATGGAGCAAATACAGAATAGGGAACAATGCTGCCAGACTCATGCAACTCACTACCTCAATGTAAATAGTTAGCTTTAAATTGTTGACATTGAATACATGTTTTACCATATGTTCCGTGTAATGTGCACCTTTACTGTTCAAGTTACAATGTTTTTGACTAGCAGAAAGATGGTATAAAAAATGATGTTAAATAAATACATACTCCTCCTTCCAGCCAGGAGTATGTGGCTTTCCAGGGTGGTTAGTGGTTCAAATGTATTTGGCTGACTTCGCCTTGGACACCAGGAACCCTCCCTCTTTCTGTGAAGCCACAGCCTTCTTTGCACCTGCCTTTTGCGTTCCTTCCCCGGAGGAGCCTGCTGCTGGGGTCGCCTTTTCTGGGGTGTTGCTCCAAACCCCATACCAGCCAACTGCTTCCTAGGCGCTCTTTGACACTAACAGTAAACAGTTTTTGCAACAAACCCACAATGTTCAGCTGCTCCCTCCTGCCTCCCCCTCCCCTACCCCCTCGGCCCCCCAAACCTGTGATGCTGCTATAAGCCTTTCTTCCGTCGTGCCCTCATCCTCCTCTCTTGGAGCAGCTACCTACCTTTGAGCTTCAATTTCACAACCCCTTCTTTCTCCCCTTTTTTCCTTTTCACTCTTGCCATGCCCCCCCGCCCCCCACCAAAACCCCTGCGCCACCTGCCCCTACTTTCCTCTCCACACTGTCCCATAAGTCACAAATGAATTTCTCATACTTAGCTTCCTGCCACAGGATGGCGCCGAGTGGTTGCCTCCTATGTTCCCAGGCATCAGCTATGCTGCTGTCCTTTGAGGCTTATGTAGGGGGCCCTGTGGCTCCTTGAGGGAATTGATGAGAGTCTGCACTCATCCCACTCCATGGACCATGGCCATCGCTTTCACCCTGTTCACCAGGTCTCGAATCGCTGACTCTTGCTGTGCCTCAGGATTCTCCTCGATGCTGTATCCTGTGCATTAAGGCTGTTCACATAGCTGCTGATAATACTGAGACATGGTCCTCTGTGTCCTGCTGCTTCCCCGTAGCATCTGCCCTCGCCGCCCTTCTCTGTCACCATGTCACTCTCCCGATGTTGTGCTGTGCCCTCTTTTTGTATGACCCGTACTGTATTTCTGCTCCCTTGCTCTTCCTGCCCTCTCACTTGGCTGGGCCTGCCATCTTCTTCTTCTACATGTGATGCTGTGCCTTGATCTCTTTCTCTTGATGGCCTGCATTTGCCCCGCGTTCTTCTTACCAGCCCAACTGTGAGCTATCGCGCTGCTGTCTCTTTAAGGATGTGTTAAATCTCTCAGCCTTTCCATGCTGCTGTTTCTTTAAGGCTGTGTTAACTCACTCAGCCTTTCTTGTGACTCTGCCCCCAAATGTGGTGCAGCAGGACAAGGAGTTATGAATGGCTGTCGATCAGGAAGCTCACCTTTTGTGTGCCAGCTGTTCTGCCACTGATGTTTATTGCCCTGCCTTTGTAAAGCCTGGTAACCTCAGAGGCCCCAGGCTACTCCCCCCTTCACTACCATCTTGGGGGGTGTGAGACTGCTGCTTCCCCCAGCATGTGGCTGTGAGCATTCTCTGCTACTAGGCCCAGCTGCTGTCCCTTGTTGTGCCCAGTGACCCATGCTTTTATTCCCTGCTCCGGGAAGAAAAGGGGGGTAGAACTGTCTACTGGGCCTGGCAATTGCAGTCTTCTCCTGCCAGGCAGCTAACTCCCGCGTCTGTCCGGGGCCGTGCAGCACTGTTTACAGCACTTGCTTCCCTGCTGGCTGCACCTTAATGCTTGCTCACCTCGTGGCTGCCAATTCGGGGAACATTTCTTGGAGCCCTGGCACCACACCGCACTGCTCCCCCACATGGTCTACATAATTGAGTGATCCTTCCTTAGCGGGCTGCTCTCATGGCCTGTAGCTTTGAATCTGTTCTGCAGTGCAATCTGCTGTACTTGCGGCTCTGGCCGTGGCTTTTCCTTTGTGGCCTTAGTGGCTTTGGACGTCATAGCTCAACCTCTCATAGGAGCGAAAGTAAGGTAAGTCTCTCCTTCAGCTCTATATGAACAGGGGAGATACCCCTACTCCCTTCCCTTTTAAATACCCCTCCCTCCACCCTCCCCCTTCCCCACCTATCCCCATTGCCCTGCTGAAGCCCTACCCCCCAGCATCCTGGTTATGGGCCAGCCCCTCCACCATCCAGTGGCTGCCCCATCATTAGCACAGCTATTATACAGGCATATGTCTCAACAACAGCTGCAGAAGAGGATGAAGTTGATGAATTCTATGATTAAGTACAAGCTGAATTTGACAGAATTTGAAAACAAGACATCCCGATAGTTCAGGGTGGCTGGAATGCAAAAGCTGGCAACAAAGAAGAAGGCAAAGTGGTTGGAAAATATGTACTTGACAACAGAAATGAAGCTGGAGAAAGACTGGTAGAATTCTGCAAGACCAACGATCTATTCATCTCAAACACCTTCTTCCAGCAACACAAGCGGCAACTATACACATGGACTTCACCTAATGGACTGTACAAAAATCAAATTGACTATATCTGCGGAAGTCAATGATGGAAAAATTCAGTAACATCAACAAAGACAAAACCTGGAGATGATTGTGGCACAGATCACCGCCTACTAGTATGCAAACTCAAGCTAAAGCTGAAAAAGAGCAAGCCACTCATGAATGTTGCAAAATATGAGAATATACCACTGAAATTTAAAGATTGCAAATCAGTTTGCCACTTTGGATACAAATGACAGAGGAGCACAAGAGTTATGAGATGACATCAAGAAAGTTGTGCTTAAAGAAAGTATCTACAAAAGGTGAAAAAGCAAAAAAGGCCAAAATGAATGTCTGAAGAAACTCTGAAATTGCCCAGAAATGCAGAGAAGCCAGAGGGGAAAGAGAACAAGGTCAGGTCATGCTGGAATAGTCCATAGAGGACTAATAAATTATTTTGAAAAAATATTTTGTTGGAATCTTTGTTCTGAAGAGCTACCCGCCTCTCGAATAACACAGTTTCTTGCTTAATTTTTATTAATCATGGGCTCTATTTTTGAAGGTCTTTACACGGGTAACTTCCTTAGATACTAGTGTAAAGGCCTTATCTGGAATTTTCAAAGGGCACCTACTTGGGTAGTGCCCTTCAAAAATCCAAGCTTAGTCGCTAACGTGCCCAGATGCTATCCACAAAGCATCAGGGTGTGTTAGGGATGTTCTGGGGCAGAGTGGGGACGGAAGAAGGGGCTACATGGGTAGCAGCGATTTTCAATACTACCCACGTAGCCCTCTGCGCTTTAAAAATAGGCAAGGTTTTTCCTCGCCTATCTTTAAGGTGCAGAGGCTATACAGGTAGCATCGAAAATCACTGCTACCCATGTAGCCTCTGCAGCTGCTGGGCATCCAGGCTAACCTGGAATTTCAGTTCCGGCGCCTCATGTAAAACAACCCAGAGTGCCTGGGTTTTTTGAGGTCAATCAGATGGCATTGCCGCTTGAACCACATAGTCTGACATTCCTCACACGGGTGAATGCTATGGTCAAATCAACCTCGAAGCATGAGTGTAATGCCAACACATGCCAGTGTTTTCATAGAATTGATACAATTTTTGAAGAATTTATCATGAAAGTCAATACTCCAATGATACGATCATGAGAATCGCCAGGGGTGTCATGGGTTGATTGTGTTAACCGTTCTCGATGGGAAAACCTTGCTTGTTTATAAGCCTTATGAATAACATGCACAGGATAACCTTTCTTCATAAGTCAGTGTGACAACTCCTTAGCATGTCCGTTAAATTCAGTCAAGTCTGAAAGATTAAAAAATTGTCTACTGGTAAACCTCATCTCAGAGGACCTGGATGATGACTATGGTACCAAAGTAGATTATCTTGTTGGACCAGTTTTCTATAAAGTGTAGTTACTAAGCTGTTATCCTCTTTGTATACTAACAGATCCAAAACTTGATCTGGGAATGATGATGCTTTGCAGTAAACTGGATATTAGATTCCACTGTGTTAATCCAATTAAGAAATTGCTGCAATTCAAATAGGGAACCTTGCCATACTGTAAGAAAAACAATTTCCTCCAAGAATCTCACCCCAAAAAGATATATGACCAAAACAAAAAGAATTATAAATAAGTTCAGACTCAAAAGATTGCATATATAAAGGAGCTGTCGATGAGGCTACCATAGCCCCCATCGCCACTCTAAATATCTGCAAATAAAAACAGATGTCATATAAAAAAAAATTTTGAGTAAGAACCGACTCCAACAGCTGCATCAAAAAAAACTTCGGTAACCTAGTAGGAAGGTCAATCGGATAGTTAGCGATGACCGAGAGGGCCTCTTTCTGATCAATATTGGTGGACAAGGATATCACATCCATTGTAACCAAAGTCAGAGAAGTTGCCTCCAATGTTGTTGAATCCAATAAAGCAATAAAGTGAGTGGAATCATGGATATAGGACTGAACCTGTGAGGCTGCCTTTTGTAAGAGATGATCACAGAACTTAGATAGTGGCCCCAAAACTGAGTCACAACAAGATACAATTGGTCTACTAGAAGGTGTGGTCATCGAGTTGTGTATTTTAGGAACAGTGTATATTATTGGAACTTGAGGATGGCGTTTGATCAAAAATTTATATTCTCTGTTGGTAATCTATCCAGTTTGAATTACTCCCAATAATAAACCATCTATCTCTTCAGACAGTGATGGAGTAGGGTCGCGATAATAACCTATAATATTTAGTATCAGAGAACCCAGCCATTGAGTTTTGATGGTAACCTGCAGCTGACTGAGCTACAACAGCTCCACCCTTGTCAGCATTCCTAATCACTATATCAGACTGAGCCCATAGTTCAGTCAAGGCTTTAAATTCCTCTGCAGTAAGATTGGAAAAGTGATTGACTGAGGTTCTTTCCATTACTGCCAGATCTGCCAAAATCAAACGTTACTACACTAAAATCGCTGGATCCGGGACTGCAGGAGGAATCCATTTAGATGGATTATGCAACACTGAATCATCAAAGACTGCAGATGATAAAGTCAAAAAATGATGTGTAACTTGTAGCTTTCAAAAAAATTGATGAAGAGCTTGAAGCATAGTAAAAGAATCATAAGATGTAGTAGGAACGAAGGACAAGCCTAAATTCAGAACCTGCTCCTGGATTTTCATAAGGGGATTAGTTGTTAAGTTAACAATTGCTATCTGGTGCAGGAGTGAGTGTTGTGGCCCCACGCATACTTCCAGGTTGATTTGACCATAGCATTCACTCATGGGAGGAACATTAGAGACTATGTGGTTCAAGCAGCAATGCCATCTGATCAACCTCAAAAAACCCAGGCTGATGGCATTCCGAGTCATTTTACATGCTCTCAATACAAGTTTTGTGCTACTGCCTTAGTGGATGAATCTTGGACGGACCCTTTGTCCACCATTTCCTGGTTTATCTTTTAGTTTGCCCATGTCTTTTTCTATATGTAGGCAGGATGATTCATTCTATTAAATTATGCATTGGAAAGCATTGCTCACACTTAAAGAACAAGGTCTACATACTTTCCCCCTACCTGTTTAATTTAGTGAAATATATTTATTATTTTTCCACCAAATATAAAGATCAAATACAAGTAAAGAAAATCTAAAGAATCATCAACCAGACAATAATAGATCAAGGCAATTAATACCTGTTTAATTTATATGCAGAACAAATCATCAGAGAAACAGGACTGCCATATGAAGACAACCGAGGTGTAAAGATTGGTGGAAGACTCATCGTCAACCTTTGTTATGCTGATGATACCACAATACTGGCTGAAAGTGAAGATGATCTGAAACATTTGTTTCTCAAGATCAAAGAACATAATCTTAAAATGGGCCTGCACCTTAAAGTAAAGACGACAAAGATCCTGAAAACTGGCAAAATTAATAAGTTCACATTGATGGACAAGAAAAAGTTCACATTGATGGACAAGAAATTGAAATCATTGACAACTTTAGTCTGCTAGAATCTATAATCAATAAAGAAATGACAAGCAGTCAAGAATTCTGATGATGTATTTCTCTTGGCAGAATGACTATGAAGAACCTAGACAAGATTCTCAAGAGAAGAGCTATCTCTCTCCATACAAAGATTCGAATTGTCCAAGCCATGGTGTTTCAATAATGTCACATGGAAGAGAAAGTTGGACAGTGAAAAAGATAGATAGGAAGAAAATTGATGCCTTTGAATTATGGTGCTGGCAAAAAATACTGTGTATGCCATGGACTGCTCAAAGAACAAACTAGTTAGCACTAGAGGAGATCAAACCTAACCTTTCTTTAGAAGCTCAGATGACAAGACTTTGACTTTCATACTTTGGACACATCATGCGAAGAGAGAGATCATTAGAGAAAGACATCATGTTTGGTAAGATTGAAGGCCAATGCAAAAGAGGAAGGCCAGCAATAAGATGGCTTGATAAAATAATGGCAGCTATGAATGCCACTCTATCAACAATGAACTGCCTGACTGAAGACCGAACAAAGTTTAGGAAAACTATCCAGAGGGTCGCAATGAGTCGATACCAACTCGACGGCACTTAACAACAACAACAACCTATATGCATAGTACTGAATATATGGATTAAGTTAAATGCTGGTGTCAGCATTCAGCTTAAGCTGGTGATTGCACTGGCTGAATGTTAACCTCCAATGGTCAGATTAGTTAATGGTTTAACACAGCCATATAAAAGATTGAACACCACAAATATGAGATTGTTAACCTTCCTTCTGTATCTGTTTGAATTAGGTGGTAGCCCAAGAGGGGTGCAGGGTCATGTGTGGAGACTCATTGTGGGGCCTCATTTATTCCACTAGCATTTGCTCACTGCATATCCCAAAACCTTTTGTCCAACTATACTCATCAAAGTTGCTATCACAAGCTGCTTCTAGCTTAATAGTCCCTTTTTCTCTATTTTTGGTCAACTTTTAATCTTTCAACTTTTTGATTTTCTCTTTCTTTGATCAACTTTTTCGTGCATCAACTTTTTAATATTTCATTCTAAATGTGGTCCATAAAATTCAGCATCATTTTCTTAAAGAACAATGTCTTTCAGACTTCCACACTTTTTCAAATTCTCTTTTCACCTTTAGTAACAACTGTATATTTACCGACCACGACCGTCACGTTTTGAACATTTTTAACTTATTCTGCTTCAGGGTCTAACAGTTTTCTCGACACAGTTGTTAACCACACTTATCTTTTTTAAAGGATGCCTCCATTCACTGTCCGATACCACCAGGATCACACATTATTTCCTCATGAGCGTCCCAGACCTTCTGACAATGGCTTTGGTGTTTGTGCTTTATATATAGCAAGTAACCACTCCCCTCTTCATCCATTGGTGCCTCAATCCCCAATGAAATCAAAGACCCATTATTCCCTATTATGACATCATTCTCAATTCCAAAACATCCTCTCAGATTACCATAGGACAGGAATTCCAAACTTAGTTCCCTAATCCTACACAGTGAACCACTCTATCTGCCTGTTTAAAAGCCAGCAGGTATCACAGTATTCAAAGAGAAAATCCAGTAATTCAAAGATTTCTCTTCCATCCCACACAAAATATCTTTGTCCCTCTCCATCCTCACTCCCCCAGCCCCATCACCTTCTAGTTCTCCCCCAACATCAGCTCCCTTCTAGTTCCAGCCCCACCCAGCAACTGCTCCCTTCTAGCCCCATTCTCCCATCCCCCCGCATCAGCCCATTTCCAGTCCTAGCCCCCCCATCAGCCCTTTTCAAGCCTAGCTCCCCCACCAGCCTATTTCCAGTCATATCCCAGTCCCCATCAGCCCATTTCCATTCCAAGCTCCCCCATCAGCCCATTTCCAATTCTAGCCCCCCATCAGCCATTTCGTCCTATCCTAGCCCCCATCAGCCATTTCCAGTCCTTTCCCAGCCCCCAACAGCCCATTTCTAGTCCAAGACCCCCCATCAGCCCATTTCCATTCCTAGCCCCCCATCAGCCATTTCCAGTCCTATCCTAGCCCTCCCATGAGCCCATTTCCAATCCTAGTCCCCTTATCAGTCCATTTCCATTCCTAACTCCCCATCAGACATTTCCAGTCCCATTCTAGCCCTCCCATCAGCCCTCCATTCCTAGCACCCCTGTCAGCCATTTCCAGTCCTATCCTAGCCCTCCCATCAACCCATTTCCAATCCTAGCCCCCCATCAGTCATTTCCAGTCCTATCCCAGACCCCTATAGCCCATTTCCATTCCAAGCCCCCCATCAGCCCATTTCCTATCCTAGTCCCCCATCAGCCATTTCCAGTCCTATCCCAGCCCCCCGTCAGCCCATTTTCAGTCCAAGCCCCCTCATCAGCCCATTTCCAGTCCTAGCTCCCTATCAGCCATTTCCTGTCCTATCCTCCCCCTCCCCCCGAAAAGCCCCACACCTGTCTGTCACTTCAGAGGGAGCCAGGGAGGCCCCAGCTCACCTCTGCACAGCACTGGAGTGAAGAGCAGCATGTTCCTTCACTTCCGCTGTGTTCTAATGAAGCGTGCTGAGTGACAGGAAAGGTTAAAGGGCATTTCCTGTTTCCCTGCACTCCGTAGACTTCACGAGAACACAGTGGGAGTGAAGGAACATGCTGCTCTTTACTCCAGTGCTGTGCAGAGGTGAGCCAGGGCCTTCCAGGCTCCCTCTGAAGCCGGCCCTGCAAACCCAGTGGAATGAAGTTTGCACGGGGCCCTCTGAAGCGCAGGGCCCTGTGCGAACAACATTCCCACACAATGGATAGGCTGGCCCTGGTTGGAATACATGGAAAATAGGACAAGAAAACACAAAGCATTTTTCTCATAGAGACAGAAAGGGAAAACCACCTATAATATATCTGGCTGTTGCACCAGTACATAATCAGCTTCTTTTTTTTGTGCCTATCAAGTCAGTGCTGACTCTTGGTGACCCGGCTGTTTCTGGGTTTTCTTGGCAATGTATCACTGGAAGTAAATAGCCAGGCCTTTTCTTCCAAGGCAATGGAGAGTAAAGTGATTTGCCCAAGGTCACAAGTTAGATTTGAACTTCTGATTTTCTGTATATGAGACAGTTACTCTAACCACTAGGCTACTCCTCCACTAATCAGCATCTTCCTTACTTGTTTATACACTATCATACAAACTCAAGTTCACTAAAAAAAGCCTGTTACTGCTAATTTAACTTGTAGTGTAAATAATAACTACAATGTACAACTGTTCCATGTAAACCACCTTGATTTATTGCAGGGAGGTATATAAAACCACATAAATAAATAAGCAAAATTATTTGGTTTAAAATTCTTTCATTCAGTCATTAAAAGACAGATTAGCAAGTGAATATTCACCTTCATCCAGAAAGATATATAGTCCGGCTCTATATGAACAGAAGCTGATAATGAATTTCCTTGTCTTGAACCAGGAACCAAAAGAGCATGATTGGAACTCACAGTCAAATGAGCATCTCACACAACTGGTGCAATCAGAAGGCCACTACCAGATAATAGGGAGGGAGTAGGGAGGAGTAGCCTAGTGGTTGGGGCAAGGTACCTCAGGCTGGAAGGTCAGGGGTTCAAATACCACTAGAGGACAGCAACCTTGGGCTGGAAGGACTGGGGTTTCTAGTCCCACAGATGCTCCTTGTGGTCTTGGGCAAGCCACTTAACCCTCCATAGCCTATGTTCCCTGTAAGTATTAGTGTATGTGTCTCATATCCCCACATGTTAAATACATCCCCCAATTGTGTTGTGACCACTTTGATTGAAGGATAAGGCAGTATACAAAACTGTCTAAATAAAATAATCATAGCAAATACATAGCACCTAGAAATTAAAGAAAGATTTCAGGTAATAGGGTGCACCCCATTCAGAATCTTGTACATTAAAATTATCACAATTCAGGCAGCCAGTGTAAGGCTTTCAATTGAGGTAATGTTGAATCATACCCCCTTCTGCCAACCTGGCTACATATTCTGAATTACTTAAAAAACACATAAAATATATTCCAGAGTACCTAGATACAATAATCAATATGTCTGTCTGTGAGTTTGTTATGCCTGGTCATCTGTTTTTTTATATTTGTTTTGTAAACTACTCTGACAGGTTTTGGATTGGAAAGGCACTCAAGGAAGTTTTATAAATAAAATAAAACTAAAGTTTGGATTGCTGTTCTCAATCCATCCTCTGACAATATATGTCTCAATTGCCTGACTAACTATAATTTTAGAAAATGAGACCTTGGCTGCTGAATGATTCTGATTCTTTAATAACAGAATCTAGCATGATCCCCAGATTCTTCAGTCCAAAGCAAATGTTGCCAATGACATTTCAGTTCTATAATGGAGTGTGAGTCGAATCTGACTTCCTACATCGCATCATGCCTAAAGTGATAACACACATTTGGTTCTAAATGTATTGGTATTGTGCAATAGACAAAACTCAGACTTGCATCAGTTCACCGCTGATATGCACATTAAGACTGGCTATGCACTGCATTCTGCTAAGGCAGCTTGTGTATACCCCACATACTTCCAGGAACTGACATGGATATGATAATTTTTTGAGCTGGCTTCAGAGGTGCCATATTTTGAAGAATGTTGTAAAACATTTGAACTCTTTATTTTTACAACCCTCAACTCTCTCCTCAAGATACCTCTGCCTCTGACCCCTCCCTCCCTTTCTGCCCAAACCCTGGCTACTCCCATGACAAAATCCACAAGATCACACTCCACTTCCCCACAAGGTCAGCTACTTCCCCTCCTCCCTCTCTTTACTCCCAACTTTCCTTCCCTACCTCTGCTATCCTTTCTTCCTTTTTTATGATCTCTGAGGAAGAAACCACTAGCCTTCTTTCCTCATCCAAACTCACTACCTGCTCCTCTGATCCTATTCCCACTCATCTCCTTAGCTCCATAACCTCCACTGTAGTCCCTTCCCTCTCTCATATTCTCCACCTATTGCTCTCCACTGCATCTTTCCCTGCAGCCTTTAAGCATGCTGTGGTCACTCCTCTCCTCAAGAAACCCTCACTAGACCCTACCGGTCCTTCTCACTATCAACTTATCTCCCTCCCCCCTTCGTTTCTAAACTACTTGAACATGTGGTTCACTGCCATTGCCTCAACTTTCTCTCCTGTCAAGCCCTTCTGGATCCTCTACAATCTGGCTTTTGTCCTTTACATTCTACCAAAACAGCTCTTGCCAAAGTCTACAGTGGGATTCCATATAACTGCCAAAAGACACCGAAAATATCTTATAAGAGTCTGCATACATTATCATTGGCTATATGTTATCATATGCACTCAGTAGAGCCACCGATGAGAAACAAGAGATTTCCCCATGTCATTGGGGGAGCCCTCTTCCCATTGATCCATCCTAAAACAAACTCAGCCAATCGATCTCCTTATTAAGACCATGAGGATGAACTGTATTTAATCGATATACCCAACATTGTTCCAACCACTGGAGTTTTAAAACACGATTACCACCTTGGGGGTCCAATGGGACAGGATCAATGATTGTCCAAGTAAAGTCATCAAATGTATGAGATAACTCCATACAATGTTCCACCATCAGGGCAGAGCATGTTTGGGAATGAATGCGTGAAGCATGTTCACCCAAGTGTGTTTTTATAGATCGAATCATGCGGCCAATGTACAATAATCGACAGGGACATTGAAACAAATAAACCACATATTCAGAAGTACATGTGGTATTCCTTCCTTTTGGCCAGTTTTTAAGATGGTGAAGATTATGTTCTTCAGTCGAACAGCTTCATACTTGTGCTGCTGAATTGCGATCTTGATTACAGGCCAGAGGTTATCCACCTGGAATTATTCATAAGGCTTATAAACGGGCCAGTAATATCCATCGTGACTGGCTTTTATTGGAGAAAAAAAAAATCAAGTAAATCAAATAAATCAAAAACATCAAAAAGATCTACGTGATTCGGATACTATAGTGGGTGTTTTACCTTTCATGCATAACTCTTTTCGGGTTGTCAATCTGTTGAAAAAACATTGGTTGGTATTGAATCTACATTCATGTTTTGCCAAACCTTTAACCATTGGGTACTCCAGGGGTTCAAATTTGTGGGATATTTTAGTTAAATCTGCTGTACCTATGGATCGTCCTCCATGTTTGTCCAGGCAGGCTTTTGGTCATACTCCTTGTGGCCATTGTCCATATTGTATTACGATTTTATCAGATACAAGCTGTGAGGGGTTGATGATGGGTTTTTCACCCCACCAGCATTGGAATAGCACATGTACTTCTGAATATGTGGTTTATTTGCTTCAATGTCCCTGTTGATTATTGTACATTGGCCGCACGATTCAGTCTGTGAAAACATTCTTGGGTGAACAAGCTTCACGCATTCTTTCCCAAACATGCTCTGCCCCGATGGTGGAACATTGTATGGAGTTATCTCATACATTAGATGACTACTTGGTCCGTTGGACCCCCGAGGTGGTAATCGTATTTTAAAACTTCAATGACTGGAACACCGTTGGATATATCAATTAAATACGGTTTATCCTCATGGTCTTAATAAGGAGATCGATTGGCTGAGTTTGTTTTAGGATGGATCAATGGGAAGAGAGCTCCCCCAATGACGTGGGGAAATCCCTTTTTTCTCATTGGTGGCTCTACTAAGTGCACATGATAACATGTAGCCAATGATAATGTATGCAGACTCTTATAAGATATTTTCGGTGTCTTTTGTCAGTTATATGGAATCCCATGGTTTCAACATTCCCTTGCAGCACCTGATACAGAGTCCTTAGCTTTGACTCGAAATGTGCACGTCACGATTTGGGAGTCACCGTGTATGGATTTGGACACATTTTTCAAGTTGCGATGTATTATGAGATAAGTGTGAATTTTGTGCTTTTAGAGCTTTACTGATTAAAATGGATATTATCAGCATTCGAGAGTGAGAAAAGTCTCTTCTCCTGCTGATACATGCGACAAAAAAAATAGATTTAAGAGTGCCTGCATTTCTTTTGGTGGTTTTGATTTCATTAGGACTTTATTGTAATCACTGGTTTGGGGACTGTTAGTTGTAGTCTCCAGTGACCTGTTCCTGGCAAACTCCAAGGGCCTTTATTCAATCCTCATCCTTCTTGACCTTTTTACTGCTTTGGACACTGTTGATCACAACCTTCTCCTTAATACCTTGTCCTCGCTTGGTTTTAAGGCTCTGTGCTATCCCGGTTCCCTTCTTATCTCTCCCATCGCTTTTTCTGTGTTTATTCTGGTGGATCCTCTTCTACTGCTATCCTGCTTTCAGCTGGTGTACCCCATGGATCTGTCTTCGGCCCACTCCTTTTCTCTCTCTAGTCCCAGTCCCTAGGTGCACTCATCTCTTCCCTTGGCTTCCAGTACTATTTTTATGCTGAGGACTCCCAGATCTACCTCTCTACACCTGAAATCTCTCCGACAATCCAGGCCAGGATCTCTGCAAGGTTGCAAGCTGAGGAGACAGGGAGGAGTAGAGCATTATCCACAGAGACTGAGAAAGGAGGAAGGGAGGAGACTGAGAGGAGAGTTTAGGGGGAAAAATATGAAGCACAGCTTTGGCCATGTTCAATTTCAAATGGCAGTGAGACATCCAAGCAGCAATGTCAGTAAGGCAGGCAGGGGTCATCTTTGACTCCTCTCTCTCCTTCTCCACACTCATCCAACTGATAGCTAAAACCTGCCATTTCTTTCTCTACAACATCAACAAAATCTGCCCATTCCTTTCTGAACACACTACTAAGACACTTATCCACTCCTTAGTCACCTCCCATCTAGACTATTGTAAGCTACTCCTTGTTGGTCTCCCTCTGAACCATCTCTGGCCCTTTCAATCTTTTCAGCACTCTGCTGCACGGCTAATCTTCCACCAGTATCATCATGCTCATATTATCCCTCTTCTCAAGTCAAATAAATAAAAAAATAAACTTCATTGGCTCTCTATCCATTTCAGCATCCAGTTCAAACTTCTCCTGTTCATCTATAAGTGCATTCACTCTGCAACTCCTCACTACCTTTCCTCTCTTATCTCTCCCTACACCCCTCCTTGGGAACTCCGCTCTTCTGGCAAATCACTTCTATCTGTGCCCTTCTATTGCTAATTCCAGACTTTGCTTCTTTCACCTTGCTTCTCCTTACGCCTGGAACAAACTACCTGAGTCTGTACATCAGGTGCCATCTCTGACCCTTTTCAAATTCAGACTGAAAATTCACCTCTTTTTTGCCATTTTCAGATCTTGACTCACCTGATTTCCTTTGTTTCCTTACCATTCCCCCTAGCTGTATCCCATGTCTACAGCTATTGTGTTGTCTGTTTTGACTAGATTGTAAGCTCTGATGAGCAGAGACCGTCTTTTACATGTGTTTGTGCAGTGCTCAGTATGTCTTGTAGTGCTATACATATGTTCAGTAGTAGTAGTAGTAGTAGCAATAGAATTATCCTTTCAAATACATACAAGAGAGAGTTCTGCTAGTCACTCACCTTTCCAAGCTCAGTGTTAGTTATATTCAGGTAAAGTGGGGATTTTGCTGTCTCCTTATGGCTTACAATCTAAACACCTCATTTACTAATGTACATTTACCAGTTAATGCATGTCAAGTCACTTAACCGTCCATTGCCTTGGAAGAAAGGCCTTGCAATCCACTTCCAGTGACACTGCCAAAAAAATCCCAGAAGCTGCTGGGTTGCCAGAACTGACTTGAAGTCACATCATATCTCAATGATATGAACCATCAGATCAGTTTTAAAAAGGATTTGTATATTTAATAGTGGCTAAGGAAGTTATTTTAGAAATGTTCCTACATCTATAAAACAGCATTGGCATGTGTAGTTTAGCTTGTACGTGTCAATGCCATTTTAGAACAAGCTTTTTTCAGGTTTGGGAATGCTTCCCTCATTTGCTTTCCCTGGAGAAATGGTACGGATGGGGAGAGGGAGTGGTTTGGGTGTATCTATAATCCAGACATGGATTCCTCATTTCATATTGCAAATCCATATCTCACTGAAAATTTTCAGACGCTGCCATGTACATCTACCCTCGGGCATAAGTGCCTATTGGGAGGGGCAACTCTGATTGTTGCCTTAACCCAGGGACCCCCATATGTCAGGCCCAGATTCTACTGCCTTCCCTACCCAGTATCCAAATCCCCTCCCTCTGAAGCAACTTCCATCTTCCCAACCCCCCTCCCCCAAGGCAGCTCTGATCCCCATCACTCTCCCCAGAAGCACAGCCCAGCCCCTCTCCCCAGGAAACTCCTATCTCTCTCCCCCAAAATTCCCCCCACAACACAACTCTCTTCCCGACCCCCCACAATGAGCCCCTCAAATGGCCTCCCCAGTACACCACCCAGTCCCCACCATCCGATCCCCAACCCCAGGTTTGCCAGGAATAATTAGTGGACAGTGGGAGCAGCAGCAAAACCTGTTCATTCTTGATCAGCAATCAATCAGCCCCAAAGTGGTGCCAGTGACCCCCTAGCAGTAACCTTTCGTGAATATGTATATTTGCACTGAATGTTGTTGTTGTTAAGTGCCGTCAAGTCGGAGTCGACTCATGGCGACCCTCTGGATAGCTATCCTAAATTGTGTTCGGTCTTCAGTCAGGCGGCTCATTGTTTACAGACTGGTACCCGTAGCTGCTGTTATTGTATCGATCCATCTCATTGCTGGCCTTCCTCTTTTGCGTTGACCTTCAATCTTGCCAAGCATAATGTCTTTCTCTAATGATCTCTCTCTTCGCATGATGTGTCCAAAGTATGAAAGTCGAAGTCTTGTCATCTGAGCTTCTAAAGAAAGCTTAGGTTTGATCTCCTCTAGTACCGACTGGTTTGTTCTTCGGGCAGTCCATGGTATACACAGTATTCGCTGCCAGCACCATAATTCAAAGGCATCAATTTTCTTCCTGTCTGTCTTTTTCACTGTCCAGCTTTCACATCCATATGATGTTATTGAAAATACCATGGCTTGAACAAGTCGAATCTTTGTATGGAGAGAGACATCTCTGCTCTTGAGAATCTTATCTAGGTCTTTCATAGCCATTCTGCCAAGAGCAATGCGTCGTCTGATTTCTTGACTGCTTGTTGCTTCTTTATTGATAGTTGATCCAAGTAGGTTAAAGTTGTTCACAATTTCAATTTCTTCTCCTTCAACGATGAACCTGTTGATTATGCCAGTTGTCATGATCTTTGTCTTCTTTACATTAAGGTGCAGGCCCATTTTGAGACTATGTTCTTTGATTGTGAGAAGCAAATGTTTCAGATCATCTTCACTTTCAGCCAGTAATGTGGTATCATCAGCATAGCGAAGGTTGTTGATGAGTCTTCCACCAATCTTCACACCTCTGTTGTCTTCATACAATCCTGCTTCTCTGATGATTTGTTCTGCATATAAATTAAACAGGTAGGGGGAAAGTATGCAGCCTTGTCTTACACCTTTTCTTATTTTAAACCATTCTGTTTCTCCTTGTTCTGTTCGAACTGTTGCTTCTTGATCAATGTACAGATTGCGCAAGAGAACGATCAGGTGTTCTGGTATACCCATGCTTCTTAATGTGGCCCAGAGTTTCTCATGGTTTACACAGTCAAAAGCCTTGCTATAGTCGATAAAGCACAAATAGATATCCTTTTGGTATTCTTTAGTCTTTTCAAGGATCCATCTCACATCCGCAATGATGTCTCTCGTTCCTTGCCCTTTCCTGAACCCTGCTTGCACTTCAGGTAGTTCTTGTTCCAGGTATGGTTGTAGTCTCTTTTGAATAATCTTCAGTAGAATCTTGCTGGCATGTGGGATTAGAGCAATTGTGCGATAATTTTCACAGTCAGTTGGATCACCTTTCTTTATTATTGGTATAAACACAGATCTTTTCCAGTCAGTTGGCCATGATGTTGTCTTCCATATTTCTTGGCAGAGCCTTGTGAGTACGGTAACAGCTGCATCAGATTTCTGCAATACTTCTCTAGGAATGCTATCAATGCCTGGTGCTTTGTTCTTTGATAAGGCTTTCAATGCTGCTTCAACTTCTTCTTTCATCACCAATGGTTCCCGATCGTAAGGTACAGGTTGAAACGGCTGTTGGTCCACTTGATCTTTATCATATAAAAACTCTGTATATTCCTTCCACCTTTTCTTGATCTTCTCAGCATCATTCAACATAGAACCTTGAGCATCTTGTAACATTCCAATTCGAGGCTGGAACTTTTTCTTTAACTCTCGTAGCTTTAGGAAAGCTGATCTTGTTCTTCCTCTATTAGTTTCTGCTTCTATTTCCTTGCAAGTGTCATTGTAGTACTTTTCCTTGTCCTGTCTTGCTGCACGTTGGAAATCTCTGTTGAGTTCTGCGATTGTCTTTCTTTCTCCTCTGGCTTTAGCTTCTCTGCGTTTCTGGGCAATTTTCAGAGTTTCTTCCATCATCCATTTTGGCCGTTTTTGCTTTTTCACCTTTTGTAGAGACTTCTCGTTTTCTTCCAACACAACCTTCTTGATGTCATTCCATAACTCTTCCGGAGCTCTGTTATTTGTATCTAAAGCAGCAAATCGATTTTGCAGGCAGTCTTTAAATTCCAGTGGTATATTCTCAAGGTCATATTTTGCTGCATTCATGAGTGGTTTGCTCTTTTTCAACTTTAGCTTGAGTTTGCATACTAGTAGTTGATGATCTGTACCACAGTCAGCTCCAGGTTTTGTCTTTGTTGATGTTACAGAGCTTTTCCATCGTTGACTTCCACATATGTAGTCAATTTGATTTTTATATAATCCATTCGGTGAAGTCCATGTGTACAGTCGCCGCTTGTGTTGCTGGAAGAAGGTGTTTGAGATGAATAGATCATTGGTCTTGCAGAATTCTATCAGTCTTTCTCCAGCTTCATTTCTGTTGCCAAGTCCATATTTTCCAACTATTTTGCCTTCTTCTTTGTTGCCAACTTTTGCATTCCAGTCACCCATGACTATCAGGATATCCTGTTTGCATGTTCTGTCAATTTCAGCTTGTACTTGTTCATAGAACTCTTCAATTTCATTCTCTTCTGCAGCTGTTGTTGGGGCATATACTTGAATTATAGTTGTGTTGATAGGCAATCCTCGTAGACGAATAGAGATTAAGCGTTCGCTGATTGCATTGTATTTCATTACAGTTCTTGCAAGTTTCTTCTTTATTATAAATGCAACACCATTTCTTCTTTGTCTTTCATTTCCAGCATAGTAGACCATGTGATCATCTGATGCAAAGTGCCCCATGCCAGTCCATTTCAGTTCGCTGACAACCAACAGATCAAGTTGTACACATTCCATTTCATTCTTGACCACCTCCAACTTCCCTTGGTTCATGCTTTGCACGTTCCATGTTCCAATGTGTAAGACATCTTTACAGCTTCTGACTGAATATGATCATTTAAATGCCATGGCAGTCATTTAATTAAATATAAATACACTGCTGATCCCTGAAAACTCTTTAAAAATGATCAGTAGTAGTAGTGTTTAATGCAATTAAAGTGTGTTAATGTGTATTAATACATGTTAGTAACTGAGGCCCTAAGTTTTCTACTTGAGCAATGGATGGTGAGATGACTTACCCAAGATCACAAGAAGAATCAGTGGTAGAAGTGAGATTTGTAACCTGACTTCCTACTTTTTCAGCTGCTGCTGTAACCACTCGGTTATTTTATTGCAAACGGTCACAGAATATGTCCATGAGAGTCTGTAGTTGCACCTTTCAAGTGGCGTTTCCGTCTGCTTCAGCCAATGAATAATGCATTTGTTTTGTGGTTTGAGGAATCAATTTTTGTCTGGTGTAAACCATTGTCCATTACAATCATGTCAGTTCTAAGTAAAATACATTTTATAACTGATTGTTAATTAAAATCATGCTCAATATAGAGAATGTAGAGTGCATTATATAGCCAAATTGGAAGCAGACAGTTGTAGAGAGGATGATGTAACATCAGTTAAAGGGAAAATACTGGAAGCTGTTAAAAAAGATGAGATGGTTGATCTCTTGAAAGGGAGAAAAATAACTTTTTGGGGTCCTTACCGATTAAGGAGCAATAGGTTTCTGCTAACGTTCTTAAAGATGCTATACCACTGAAGTTGCTGATTGGGGGGGAGGGGGAAACAGCCCCATCTCACCTCTCTGAACCTGGCATTTCTGTACCTGAGCTTGGTTTCAAAAAAGTAAATAATTAAATAAAGAAATTCAAATCTGCCCTAATTTGCTGCTGAGACCTGAAACAACTGATGCTGAACAACTGAAACTGATAAATCCTTATTATTTATTACATTTCCGTGTTAATCTAAAGATTAAAGATACAGGAAAAAATGATAAAATTCTGATCTGAAAATACTAAAAAAGGGGAAAAATACAGATATACATAAGGGCATGTTTACTAAAAACCGCACAATTGCACGCCGCACAATAGCGCACTAAAAGCAGCACTTAAGTGCTCTTAAGCGCCCCGCACACGTGCGATGAACCCCCGCACACGTGCGCGGCACACTAACGGGCTCCGCACAAGTACGGGCCCGCAAATGTCCGATAGAGGCGTGGAAAGGCTAACGGAGGGCGGAGGAAGGCTCCCGAGGGGCGGAGAGATGGCTGCAATGGGCGGGGAAGGGGAGGGGAGAGGCTCCTCGCACATTTACGGGGCCGAATATACAAGTAAAAGCATTTAAAGGGAAGAGAAACCATTTCCGTCAGCAATGTACAGGAAAACCGGGGAAACCTACAAAACGTGAGCAGTGTGATACATGTGCATAGAACAAAAGTGCAAATAAAAAGCGAAAATGACCACAACAAAAATATTAAAAATAGTACTTCAGCTGGGCAACAGTGATATTAATGGGCAACAACAAAAAACACTCCCTGGAAAGCTCCATAAAATTAGAAATGAATTTTGGAAGGGTCTACGGAGTGGAGACCCTTCCAAAAATCATTTCTTGCTATTGGAGCTGTCCTTGGAGTGTTTTGTATGGTTGCCCATTAATAACACTGTTGCCCAGCTTGGCTATCTTTTTTCCCCCCTTTTTTTGCAGGCATTTCCGTGGTGTATTTGCACTTTTGTCCCCAGACAAGGTGAACGAGCCCACAGTAAAAATGTGCAGAGCATGGCTTCCGACTCCTTGCCAGGTTTCCTATCTCCAGGGACTGCACTGTCTCTGTGGCCACATTGTGGTGCAGCAGACAGAGCCAGTATCTCTAGGACCAGAGAGTCACAGGTTCAAATCCCAGCTGGGGCACCTGCCAGCCCTGTCCCCATATTTTACCCACCACTAAATAGAGATAGTAAAGACACTCCTTTATTGCAGAGAACATAAGCATGTTGCAAACACCCATATTTTACCCTACACCGCTCACACACCATAACAATGGGCATTACCTACAGCCGAGTCCCTCAAATGCAGGCCTGGAGTGCCACAACTCAATCAGGTCATATGGTTTTACTACGATAAGGACATGCCAGCATGATGGCGGAAGGGTACAGGTGGTGGAGGGGCAGTGGCTGCTAGCCACAGAAGACAGTGGCCTAGCCATGTGCAGGATGGCACAATCCAGTGCAACAGACAGGCCCTGTCGGATGTACAGTCATGGACCTCCCAGGGAATTCAGCCAATCTGTGGCAACACAGTGGTGCAGTGCACACAGACAGTGTGTGCAAGAACAGAAGGTCACAGGTTCAAAGCCCAGCTGGGGCTACTGCCAATCCTGTCCACATATTTTTCCCACAACTAAACCGTGATAGTAAGGACAAACCTTTATTGCTGAGGGCATACGCATTGGTAATACGCCTATCTTTTACCACACCGAGCACAGACACCATGAACAGGGGCATTACCTAGAGCAGAGTCTCCGAAATGCAGTCCTGGAGGACCACACACCATTCAGGTTCCATGCTGCCTCTAATACAAATGCCTGTGCTGCATATCTATGCACCACCCCCATGGCATGTATATGTAGCTCATGCATATTCATGAGGGACAGCAGGAAAACCCGAACAGTGTTAGGCACACCAGGACTGGAGTTGGGAACCTCTGCCGTAAAGCAGCAGCCAACAGGGGCAGACACACCCACACCCACACCCACAGGCCCCATTGGCCAATGCCTCCTGGAGAGGCAGGACATTGGGCCCTGCGTGCATCTCCCAATACTAGCACCTGCATACCTTAGCAATGCCACCCTACACCTGGGTATACGGTACACAGCTCTCAAACGTTTGCTATGAGTACTGGCAGATAGACATTCCTACGTTAAGCACAGTTTGCTCTTTGAGCTCCATCATAACAATCTTTCTGATGTCTGCGGTGTGTGCTTCAGGTCTGGCCTCTGACAGTGGTCACCACCCTGGGGAGTGACCCCCAACAGTATTGCGTACCATATCCATGCCTGTGCTGTGCCCAGGACTGGTGTGGTGGGCAAGGCTGATAAACTCCTCTATAGTAGCACAATGCTGGCATACATGTGGGAGTGTGTGTCTGTCTATACCAGGGGTGGGCAATCTCGGTCCTGGAGGGCCGCAGACAAGTCAGGTTTTCGGGATATCCCTAATGGATAAGCATGCGATATATATGCATTACAGATATCCTGCCAATCTGACTGGTCTGCGGCCCTCCAGGACCGAGATTGCCCACCCCTGGTCTATACAGTGTGTGTTGGCTGCAAACACCTTCCACAGCCCACACTGCCAGCACTGTTGCCATTATTGGCCTGCCAATGTGCATAATGAGCAGCAAGGTACCATGGGTATAGCTCAGACAGGGTGGGCTGGCCAGGATGCATCTGCACAGGGCATAGGGCACTGCCTGGGACATTGTCGTGGCCGGCCACCACCTACACAGACAGGGTGACCTCTTTCTGTCCTGCTGGGGGATCACTCTCACCCTGACTGTGCAGTGACCACAGCATGTCTAGGCACCCCCATAGTGCTATATACTATTTCTCTCATGTGATATATATGGGTTTCCTTTTGGGGCCCAGTCACTGACTTATCTGCTGGTGTGCACTGCCATCCCAGTTCTGGGTGCATGCATTTCCACCAGGACTAGCTAGCAGACTGTTTTCAGCTGGTCTGTGTTGTGATGGAGCGCCTTGCAGGGTGCAGCGGCTGAAGGCTTGCTGCAGGAGAATATCAGATAGTGGTGGGGTGCAGCTTAGCATATCCAGGCCTAATGTCTGTCTGATATTGTGTTGTGGAGGTGTATAGAGCTGCTTTGACTGCCCTGTAGGGTGTCTGTTCCCCAGCAGGACCGGGCTTGATGGTCCACTCTACTGCCACCATTGCAGGGAGGTAGAATGTGGATCTATTGATAGGAGACCTTGTTTTTTTCAACCTTGGGTGGTGGTACATAGCCCACCTAGGTGTCCATAAGGGGTTCCCCTGACTAAGACAGAAAGTGATATCCAAGGTGTTTCTGCAGAAACTACCTATCTCACAGATTAATACTGCTGTGAATCTCTGGCATGGCCTCTTTCATCCATGGAGGGTGTTGTGGACCTGGTCCTGGGCGCCTCTTCACACCCTCAGGGTGAGCACAGTACCCGCACAATGTGACGGTGTGTAGCTACTCTGTGCCAGTAAAACACCCGGTCAGTACCCCCTACCAGGCCGAGGTGCTGTGTGGGTGCACACGGCCACTTCCCCCTACCACGCTGGGGAGTTGTTGGGGTGCATTCCCCATCTTGTGTTCATCTGTGGACAGCTGATTTGCATGTGCAGTGCATCATGGGTATGGGTGGCCTAACCCTATCCTGGCTACCACAGCAGACTGTCTGTGTGGTGACATGCAGGTTCTCTGCAGCCAGCCAGGTGCTTGCTAGCAGCTATAGAGCTGTAGCCCAATGGTTACTTCACTGCCTGGGAAGCCAGAGGTCATGGGTTCAAACCCACAGTGGGGTAATTTGCTAGGGTTGTCCAAAGTCTTTTTTATTTAATGTACATATGTTGATGCCGGCAAAAACACCCGCAGCGTACTGTACCCATAAGGTGCCGCTGAGGGTGCTTTATAGGGCACCCTATAGGGCACCTTATGGTTGCCATCCATATAAGGTGCACTATACATTATCCTGTGACGCAACATATATGGTGACCTATAGGGGACATTCTAGGGTGCCTTGGCGGACAGTGAACTTTAACATGTGCCGTATGGGCCGCCTTATGTTAACACGCTTTGGGGGTGAGTTTGCTAGTACTGATAAATAAAATAGAACTAATATGCCCCCTACAGCACTCATCCCCATAATATGTTATGCCTCAGCCAGCCTTGTTCACTGGGCACTGTGAGAGATTGAACCCCTGATCCCTGCATCATTGATCAGTGTCTTAACCATTGTGCTGTGGCTCTATTCCTGTGTTTGGACATTGCCGCACTGCCTTAGGCCTTCATGGCATAGCAGCGCACCACCGTCTGCCGCCCAAACCGCACAGCGCGCCGCCTAATGCCCACTATTTACAGTGCTATGCCTTATGACGCCCACACCTAACAGCGCACCGCCTAATGTCGCCCAAAATTAACAGTGCGCTGCCTTATGCCGCACAAAATTAATATGCCTCCTACAGCACTTTAACCCATTACAGTTATTGCCTCAGACAACAGCTTTTGTTGTGCACAATGGGGGATTGAACCCATGGCCCCTGCACCATTGGTCAGTGTCTTCACCGTTGTACTACGGCTCTGTTCTTTTTTGTGCCCAGCAGCGCACCACTTAGCCTTCCCACGCACTAATGTGGACCCCGCACATTAGCGCGATGCACACAAGTACGGTCGCTGTCTCCCGGTTTTTTCTTTTCTCTGCCTGAACCGCCCACTCCTTATATGGCACAGGCACACTACCGCGGCCCCGCACAATTTCAGAGTTTAGTAAACATACCCCATAGAAAGGATTTAAAAAGATAAAATTCTACAAACATGAAACTCTAGTTTCTTATACCAGGGGAGAGGGGATCAAGGAGGATAATCCTGTAAAAAGAAAGATAAAACTATAGCACTAGTGGACTACACAAACAGAAAACATATGAGCCAAGTCTTCATATCAATGCAATGTTACTGTGCAGGATTTTGTACTACCCTTGGTGCTGAACTACTGCTCATAGATATATCTCTAAGAAAATACTCAAGATGAAGAGGGTCAGTAAATAGAAATGTATGTGCCTATCTCTAAATACACTTATTAGGAAATTTGAAGAAAGAAGTCTGCCCCCTATAGAAGCCACTCTAGGCTGCATCTTCAGGAACATCCATTCTTTGGTTGTTTTACAAAATATCAGGAAACATTTTAATCCTATAATCACTGCCCCTGGTTTCCTGTGGTAGATTATTCAAGATTCTGTGACAAGAGCTTGCAGATTCTGTGGCAACCATGTGTCACATTTTCATAACTTTGAATATATTTGCTTATTAAAATATATCGATTTTTATTTGTGTGTCTAATTAATTTATTTGGCTCCTTCTTGGGGAAAGGGTTTTAATGATCAATGCTAGGAAAAAGGTAGGGAGATAAAGAATAGAGGAAGGAGAAGAGATCTGGGAGATAGGGGCAGAGAGGGGCATATTGATGGAGGGAAATGGAGAAGGGATTTCAGTGATAGGGAATGAAAATGGGATGGGGGTCTAAGAGAGCAGAGAAAGGAAAGGGAAGGGAGTAGAATCCAGGAAGCGGTAGAAGAAAGAGGAAATCCTGGACTGGGGAACCAGGATCAGCAGAGGAAGGAACAGCTCCCTCAGATACCACTGCCCACCGATCCCTTTATTCGCATTCTCTGCACCATAGGCATATTTTGCCTAATTAGTTTTGGGATGACAAGAAGTAGGGAGGCTATATTGGCAATGAGGTGGGGAGCACCAAGTCAGCATAGATATCTATAGCATTTGAGGGGAACACTACCTCCCTTGCACCTCTCAGACTATTCCATTTGGCCATTACTGTTTCCTCCACCACCACCACCACCACCACCAATGTTCCTCTACCACGTCTTCCAAATGACAGTAGTCATTATTATTCCATCATCAGGAACTTTCTGCTCCTCCCCTCCTTGATCCAGGCTTTTTTTTTTAATCTAGTGGCAGTTGACAGATCCTTCCAACACAGCCCCTTATGATGACCCCAACACACTGTGTCAGGTGCTGCTCACTATGGCAGGATCAGGGACCCAAGTAATATTAGAAATCCCAGAAGTGCTGGGGATAGCTCTAGGGAAGCCCCTGCCATGTTAAGGGCTCCACAGACTACACCTAATGAGGTCAAAGCCAGAAGAGGGCAGAGCTGGGGAGGAGAGCAAAAGGGCTTGGGGAAGGATAGAGGACAGGTTCCTTCTTCATATCCTCCCTTTCCATACATGGGGTGAGGAGCTCATGTGCACAGGTGAGCAGGAAGTGTCTGGTCAGGGGCAGGTCATACACCTGCCAGAGAGCTGAGAGGCTCAGGACTTGCCAGCACCACCAGACAATGGAGACGACAAGGAGTTTGAGACAAGCTTAGCCTTGGATCCTGAACACTGGGATGAGCCAGAAACCATGGTACTGAGCTCCAGACGAGATAAGAGCTCCAAGTACTCCTTCTGGGCTAAGATCAGGAGAAAGTGGGACAGCTTTTGAGGTGGAGGTAGAACACTGCCTTTAAAGCATGAGCCATCTGCTAAAGGGAGGGTCTGCCAACTCCCACTCTCAGAAAGATTGATAAAAGCAAATTTGGAAGGCATATCAAGCTGTGGTTTCCAAATGTATGGCACTGTGCTGCAAGAATAAGGAGAGGGTGAAAGTAAACTTTATTGAACTGTATTGCATACAGCGGCTGCATTTCTCTGCTAATTAGTCTGTGTAGAGACTTAGGGGTATGTTTACTAAACCATAGTAAAGGAGCAGTCTTTTCCGTGCATTAATGAGAGCGATAAGGGGTTACCGTGCAGCTCTGGGCATGTTAGAAGCGTTCCGGATTTAAGGGGTGCTAGTGGACACTTAGGGGGTCATTATGAGGCATAAATAGCGGGGATGGACATCCCAACAGGACGTCCATCCCCGCTATTCGTGCTGGCTCCTGCCCCTGTATAACTTCCCTGCCAGTTGTGCGGGGAAGTTATACGGGGGTGGGGAAGGGGCGGGGAAGGGGTGGTACGGGGGCAGAGAGTGGGAGAGCAGTGGGTGGTCACCGGCCCTGGACATACAAGGCCAATTCTAATGTCGGTCCTCTACGTCCAGGGCTGGCAAAATGGCCGGGGAAATTATTCCACCCCCAGGGACGAATGAGGCTGGTGGGGGCAGTGTTAATTCCCCTCAGCCCGACCCTGGCCTTAGGAGGCCGGATCGGGGGTTGGGCTATGGGGAATTAACATTTTGGGCAGGTGACCAGCATTGCAGCTTTTAAATGGAGCCGCGTTGCTATAGCAACATGACGCCATGGCACCGCGGCTCCATTTGAAAACCCTGGCTGAGTTAGCTGGGCAGTGCCTGTACGTGCAGGCCGGGACTGAATCGCAGGCTTGTTCGTGATTCTGATCCCATGGTGCTAGACATGCCACGCAGGATCAGAATCGCGATCTCCTTTGTAAGTCCGGGTCAGCCCGGGCGTACAAAGATGTACGTCAGGATCAGAATTGGGCCCTTAGTGAGCAGTAATAGCACATGCTGCATTAAGAGGTCATAGTGGACACTTAGCGGGTGGTAATAGGACATTAATGGGTGGTAGTGGATACTTACCATGTGGTAATAGTACAAGCTGTGGGAAAGTGTCTGGCATGTACCTTAATGCAGAAAAGCCACTGAAACGCTGAAAGGAGGGCAGGGAAGACATTGGAGAAGGTATGGATGCAAACACAATTGGTAGCTGATGGAGTTGACTCACCTGATGCCTGGCAATGTGGCAGTATGTGTGATGAGCATGTTTGACTGTACAGCAGGCCTATACTGTTGACTAGGCAAGATAGGCGGCTGTCTAGTGATGAAGGTCAGTGTAGGTGTTGGCTGTGTCATGGGTGAGTAGTGGTGGCAGCGGAGTCAGCAGAAGGGATGCAACAGCGGGGGGCACTGTGACAGGCATGAAGTCCTAGATGCACCTGAAAGCATACATTGTGCCGTAAGCTACATTATAGTATCTGTGAGGTGTGGACAGGTATCCAGATGTACTGTCAGTGTGTGGCATGCCATATGCCAGGGCAGTGCGGGCAGTGCGGGTGGAAGCAGCATGTGCCTGATGTGGGCAACAAAGGGAGGATTGTTCATGAGTGCGCATATGGAGCTGTCACAAGAGATGTGTGCATGATATGGCTAACTGCTGCAAATGACCCCTGAGGGCCATGGTGCAGCAGCTTACTGCCAGTAAGCTGCCCCACCATGAATCTCCCTGATGGTCGATTGGTGGGTGCAGGGCTGTGCCATTGATCATCCAAGCAGATAATTTGCATTGTGTATGGTGGGTGAATGTATGAGATCATACAAGCCAAAAGCATTTGGTGTGTGTGAACCAAAAGTAGCAGTGCCATGGGCTATATGAAACACCATGGAACTGGTGCCTCAGCCTGTGCAACTGTAAGACAATACACCTGACAGAGTAACATGATAAAAAGGGACAAGATGAACCCATTTGCCCCATGAGGGGCAAGTAATGATGGCAGAACAGTGCAGTGAATGGCTATGCAATGAGTGTTAGGTGCCTGAATGTATGAGATATATCCTCTTTATATAAAGCTGGGAGGTCACAATGATGGCAAAACAGAAAACGCATCCATACCAGTTGACCCAGACATCTGCTGCATATACATCACTGACCCACTGCAATGCATCGCGGCAGAGTCACTAAAGCCATGTTCACAGATGTCCATGTTGGGGAATGGCATGTTGGGCTACCCAACATGTGGCCATAATGCATAGAAATGTAGAAGAATGATTGTCTGCAGGTCACAGCAGAGCCAGGACTGTGCAAGCACATCTAGGCACAAAACAAACAAGTGGGAATCAAACCCTGGACCTTTGACTATGGAGACATTGTACCAACCAGTAGGCTACACCTCCACACAGCTCTATGTAGATTTATAGAGCCTGCAGATCTCTGATCAAACTGTTTGCTGTCTGCTGGCATAAGTTGGGCCCTCTACTACTCATGAGCAGTCTGCAGCTGAAGTACCAATGGAGAATGCACTGATCCAGCATATCAGCTCAGTAAGATGCACTGACTACATGCACATAACAGCAAGCTGTGCTGCAGAGTGGTTTCAGCTGTCACCCTGAGGGTGAGGAGGGGTGCCTAGCACCTGGTCCACTGAACCTGCACTGTTAGAGATGATCTCTGCTGGCTGTGCTGTAGGTCCACATCACTGTTAGTGTTTAGCAGGTATTGTCTGCAGTGTGTTAGACTCTTTTTTTCCCTGTTTCCTGCATGCTGAGAGTGACAGTGACAGCAACAGCTCGGCCCTGTGTTCTGCCCATTAGGCACTAACCCTCCAATAACAATGCAGGTTAGTGGCCAGTGTTGATATGCTGCTGCCATGGACAGCCACTGCAGTAGGGGTATATAGGCTGGCGTGGGACTACTGCTACAGTCCTGTCAGGACCCCAGTGAGTAGGTCATGAACAACTGCTGCCCCAACCATTGAGGAATAACAATTGACTACAACATGGGCAGAAAGACTGTCCCCTTGCCCTTCACTGACCTGTGTCAGCCAAGCACAAACCAACTATGGAAGGTCTGCTGGTCAGCATGTGTGTAGCGTGACCACGAGTACTCTGCCTTGGGATACTCAGCATTGACACCCAGCCATTTACTCAGTGACTGGCATCCCCAGACAGAGAATGCATCCACATCACTGGAGCCAGACATTATAATAGCTCTATGTGGATACATAGCCATGCCATGGTCACTTTTTGGTCATAGTGAGAGTGCCATCTCAGCATGACATACACTGGCCACCCAGGCAATGTGTGTGGCAGATGGGAACAATGGTGTCTCAGCCAGTGACCCTACCATTGTGGCAGACACATCCAGGCCAATCTGCGCTGTTTCAGGCGATACCCACAATCCTCTGCCTTGCCTTATTCACTTTTTCCAAACAGGCTGGGAAAAACTCGGACAATGTGAGCCAAAGTGTAGTGCAGAAAGCCACAGGACAAAGGGGAGCCATACATACGCACACACATGCATACACTCTCATTGGCACACTGAGCAAAAGTGGAGATGGTTGGCATTCCTACTTGACACTCCTGTCTCAATGTCAGCTCAAGGATTGATAACCTGTGCTCTGTTTGCACATGCTATATTACCATGTGCTATTAGCCTCCAACCAGCTGTGGATAGTGGAGCCTGTCAGTGCTGCTGGTGGGTGTTTCCACCCTTACTGGCCATCTCCTTGAGGGTTGCATATGCTGGAGCTGTACTTACACTGTCAGCTAAACCTTGTCCACAGGAATATGCAATACAGAAGTCCTAGCAGGGACCTGAACCTGTGACCCTCCATACATACACACACCAACTATGTGTGTTGCACCACAATACTGCGTGAGGGGGATTAACAGCTCCTGTTGCTGGCATGCTTCCCTTCAGATGACCTTTGGCACATGCTGCAATGCACATGGTGCAAACAACCAGGACAAGGCTTCTGTTTGCTGCAGGCTAGTGCCACTTCCCACATCACCACCAACACCCCACCATGCAGACATGTCCCAGCATGTTAAACATGCAGGTTTGGCGGGCACTTTGGGAACAAGGTCTGGATGGGAGGGGGCAGGGGCACACATGGATGGCCATGCATCCCCCCCCCCACCAGCTGCCCATGCAGGGGCCCCATCACCGCCTGCCACTGATACGTCACAGGGGAAGGATAGCAGCCACTGCTGTAGTATTTCCCCAGGCACCTGCATTTTCCAGCTACCTGGAGGGCTACAGCATTTGGCACTATTGGCCTCTTCCCCCACAGCTGGATTCTGCTGCAGTGGGAGGGGGGAGGCAGCCTGGATCTCTGCCTGGGGTGCCAGGACTCTTGGACCACCCCATGTGGCACATTGCATTTCTGCTGCAGTAGCAGGACTGTGCATTGCCACTGTCACTGTGGGATCATGACAAATATCACAGATGGTTCTGCGAATGGCAGAATACTAAAAAGGTTGGGGCTCATCAACCTGGAGAAGAGACGACTGAGGGGAGATATGATAGAGGTCTATAGATTATTGACCGGAGTGGAACAGGTAAACGTAGATCACTTTTTATGCCATCAGACTGTGGACAGACTAGGGGACCTGCAATGCAGGTAACCCTTTTGGGTCTTCTAGGTGAAAATATGTTTTCAGTCAACCTGTAATCAAACCCTGCAATCCATTACCGGAGGATGTGGTAAAAGCTGTCAGTGTTGCTGGGTTTAAAAACATTTGGGCAGGTTCCTGGATAACGGTCCATAAACCATTGCTAAACAGGATCCGAGCTATGCACTGCTTGCCCCATTACAGTTATTGGGGATCCTGTGTGTCTTTTGTGGAAACTGATAGGTACTTGTGACCTAGATTGTGCACTGTTGGACACAGGATACTGGGCATGATGGCCCTTGGTCTGACACAGTTTGGCATATTTTGTAGTCTTATGTTTCTATGTGCTATCTAGGCAGCTGTCTAGTCCTCCCTGTGCACCAGCATCCCCCACTGCATGACCCATGTGCCACCTCCTTTGTCCCCATTTGCACCATCAACATAGTGTCCTTTCATACTTGTACTATGCTGTTGCGGCTAATGGAGCACTGCTATCACTCTTTTTGGCTCCCCTCTCTGTGCCTCACATTGCAGACAAAAAATAGGCTCTCTCTCCTCAAAAAAACACCCTTTCCGCCAGGTTTTGAATTGTGTTAGGGTTCCTGCCATTAAGGTGACTGCGTTTAGGGAGCAAGCCTTCTTCCCGCCCAATCCCCGCCCATTGACCCCCACTCTCCGCCTTGTGCACGCCTTTTCTCCACCCACAGGGTGCTTTAAACTGCTGGTGCCGTTAGCGCCCGCTGAAGTGCTTTTTTGCACACACGAAGTGTGCACATGCACAGGTAGCACGCACTAATGGCACACTTGCTCCTTTACCGCCATTTAGTAAGCATACCCCTTACTGTTGCTATTGTGCGGTGTGTGATTAGCGCCAGAGCACAGAGGAAATGTCTGAGTGGAGTTTCCAGATGCTGTTGGAAAAGGACATTGCCTGAAATGTGTTTGTGTTCTAATACAAAGGCACAGCCTGACTTGGGCTGTGGAGTAAGGGAGTTAAACACTGTGAACTACACTACCCAAGAGGCAGTGTGCTACTCAGAGAAGCAGGAGAATCTTAGTTGGAGAATTGTATCGATTACTGTTATTTACAGCTCAGACACAATGAGCTGCTTTAATTTGAACTTTAACTCAGCTCATAAAGAGGATATTCTGTGTTAAATGTGCTAGAGTCATTCTGACTGGAAGGTGAAATTGTGTGTGAGAGCCGCTATAGTGATGCTGAGTGCCCCCTGCAGAGCGACACAACACCTTCCCCCTCTGATTCCCTCACTTATAGCCCCTCTGGTCCTCTCTCCTCCTGCTCCCACCTTCACTCCCTGCTCAAAGACCCTTACTCTACCCAGTCTCCCTCACCCATTCTGATCCCCTCACTCACTCTCTCCCTATCCTCCTGCACCCACTCTGATCCTTTCACTCTCCACCATCCTTCTGATCCTCACATTTCTCCCCCACTCACACACCTTGCAGCACTTCCAGTCCCCTCACATTAAACTCCTTGCCCTACACAACCCAGCCCTTCCAATCCCCTCAGTTACTCCCACCCTCTCCCCTCCACTCTCTCACTCACTGTCTTGCTCCAATAGATCTCTCTGGTAAAGGGGATGGAAGGATACTCCTATGAAGAAAGGCTAAGAAGGTTAGGGCTCTTTAACCTGGAAAAGAGACAGCTGAGGGGATATATGATAGAAGTCTATAAATTAATGAACGGAGTGGAATGGGTAAACGTAGATCAATTGTTTACGTTATCAGAATATAGAAAGACTAGGGGACATGCAATGAAGCTACAGGGTAAACTATTTAAGACTAATAAAAGAAAATATTTTTTCACTCAACGTGTAATCAAACTCTGGAATTTGTTGTTGGAGGATGTAGTAAAAGCTGCTAGTGTAGCTGGGTTTAAAAAAGGTTTGGTCAAGTTCCTGGAGGAAAGGTCCATAAACCATTATTAAGAAGGGACCCAGGATATCACTGCTTGACCCAAAACAAGCATTGTGGAACCTGTGTCTTTTGGGGAAACTGCTAGGTACGTATGACCTAGATTGGCCACTGTTGGAAACAGGATACTGGGCTTGATGGACCTTGGTCTTACCCAGTATGGCATATCTTATGTTCTTATCTTCTGCTTGTTCCCTCGCATCTAGGCCTTTTAGGAGGAGGTAAACAGAGGCAATGTAGTGCCTCAGACCGCATTTTAATCCTCCTTTTTACCATCTGGGCCGTGAGTCTCATGCTTTGAACCACAGGGACACTATAGCGCTGTGTTGTCCAAAGTGTGACACTCGAGGCCCAGGCAGCAGAGGAGGAGAATGTGGAACAGGGGCTGTATTGCTGCTTTCCTCTCCTCCTCTTCCTCCACAAGCTCAATCAGTCGGGTGTGGGGAGGGGGAAGGGAGTAGCAGCCAATGCTGCCACTACATCCTGGTAGCAGAGAGGGAGGAAGTAGCCCAAGGTGCCGCACTGTCACTACCCACCTTCCCCTCTGAAGATGGGGTGACCATAGGGTAGAGTTGGGTGAGGAGGAGGGAGAAAGAGGACTGCTTACACTTCTGCTCCCACCACAGGAGCAGATTGTGCTATTGCAGGAATTGGGCATCCTCCGGTGGACCGCTGATGTAAGCAAACGGAACATCCTCTACAAATTAGTCCTTTTAAAGGCACTGGGGTTTGCAGGCCAGCAATACTGGAATACCTGCCAACTTATGAGCCCCTGTGTCTTTAAGAGGTTGGGAACATACTGCTGCTGCAATTTGTTTACATCATTTGGGGCAGGGGCGGGAGCCTGGAGCAGCAGAGACTGCAACATCAGAAGGAGAGAAAGAGACTGAGAAGAGAGGATAAGGATCCTCCTGCTCGGACTGATTTTTGGTCACATTCTGCCCCTGCCCCACTGACACTCCTAAAAGCCACATTTTGGCCCTTTGTTTCCTGCAGAAATTCCACGGAGATTGAATTCCATGAAAAGTGGGTTTTTGCGGTCCTACCCGCAGATATTAAACTAACCATTCTTATTTTTGAAAAAAAGTCATAATAGCCAGTCATGGTAAGGTTAAAGTACCAGAGATACTAACAGCATTCCTAAGGAAGTCACCTCTTCATGAGCTGACTCAAGAAGTGCTGAAATGTCCAACCTATCAGACAGCAGTAAATCGGTGTCTCCTGTTACCTGTTGACCTTAATATAACCTAAGGGAATAAAAAAAGCACTGAACACAGATGACATAGACCCACGAGATACTTTAAGAACTTTCAGAACATATTTTGCGAATATACCTAATGCAGATGATAAAGTTGATTTAAGAAAAATTACCAATCTCAAAGGATTTGCAAATTTGAGGCAGAGAATAGCTATCTTAGATGTATGGTCAGAGAAATACATGAAATTTAATATGGATTAGTTAAAGATAATGTTCGGGAAATAAGATTAGGAAGATGTCTTGTATTTAGAATGGAAGTACTTATTTATAATACCCAAGAAAAACGTTAGAATATATTGGTAAATAATCAACTGTGATATAGACCTTATTTTAGGAGCATTTTCACATGCAAATAGCAACATTTACATGTTATAGATGAACTACACATACAAATATTAATTTTAGAAAACTACTATTTACTTGTGGAGATCCATAACATGTGGAGATTTCAAGGGAGCATGGTTTGGACAGACTGAATGATCCGGAACCATTAAAGATGAAAGAAGAAGTCAAAGCAGCATTGAAAGCCCTATCAAAGAACAAAGCACCAGGCATTGATGGCATTCCCATAGAAGTATTACAGCAATCTGATGCAGCTGTTACCATACTTACAAGGCTATGCCAAGAAATTTGGAAGACAACAACATCGCCAACTGACTGGAAAAGATCTGTGTTTATACCAATACTAAAGAAAGATGATCCAACTGACTATGGAAATTATCGCACAATCGCTCTGATCCCACATGCCAGCAAAATTCTATTGAAGATTATTCAACAGAGACTACAACCATACCTGGAACAAGAACTACCTGAAGTGCAAGCGGGGTTCAGGAAAGGGCAAGGAACGAGAGACATCATTGCGTATGTGAGATGGATCCTTGAAAAGACTAAAGAATACTAAAAGGATATCTATTTGTGTTTTATCGATTACAGCAAGGCTTTTGACTGTAAACCATGAGAAACTCTGGGCCACATTAAGAAGCATGGGTATACCAGAATACCTGATTGTTCTCTTGCACAATCTGTACATTGATCAAGAAGCAACAGTTCAAATGGAACAAGGAGAAACAGAATGGTTTAAAATAAACAAAGGTGTATGACAAGGCTGCATACTTTCCCCCTACCTGTCTAATTTATATGCAGAACAAATCATCAGAGAAGCAGGATTGTATGAAAATAACAGAGCTGAGAAGATTGGTGGAAGACTCATCAACAACCTTCGCTATGCTGATGATACCACATTACTGGCTGAAAGTGAAGATGGTATGAAACATTTGATTCTCACAATCAAGGAACATAGTCTTAAAATGGGCCTGCACCTTAATGTAAAGAAGACAAAGATCATGACAACAGTAAAAATCAATAAGTTCATTGTTAAAGGAGAAGAAATTGAAATAGTGGACAACTTTAACCTACTTGGATCAACTCAATAAAGAAGCAACAAGCAGTCAAGAAATCCGACGACACATTACTCTTGGCAGAATGGCTATGAAAGACCTAGACAAGATTCTCAAGAGCAGAGATGTCTCTATCCATACAAAGATTTGACTCGTTTAAGCCATGGTATTTTCAATAACATCATATGGATGTGAAAGCTGGACAGTGAAAAAGATAGGAAGAAAATTGATGCCTTTGAATTATGGCACTGGTGGCGAATACTGTGTATATCATGGACTGCCTGAAGAACAAACCAGTCAGTACTAGAGGAGATCAAACCTAAGCTTTCTTTAGAAGCTCAGATGACAAGACTTTGACTTTCATACTTTGGACACATCATGCGAAGAGAGAGATCATTAGAGAAAGACATCATGCTTGGCAAAAGAGGAAGGCCAGCCATGAGATGGATCAATACAATAACAGCAGCTACGTGTATCAGTCTGTTAACAATGAGCCACCTGACTGAAGACCGAACACAATTTAGGACAACTATCCAGAGGGTTGCTATGAGTCGACACTGACTCAACGGCACTTAACAACAAAAACATTTCCCATTTTTGAAGGGGAATACACATGGGGAGGAATGGCCTAGTGGTTGGGGCAATTTACCTCAAGCCAGAAGGTTGGGGATTCAAATCCCATTAGAGGACAGCAACCTTAGGCTGGAAGGACTGGGGTTTCTAGCCCCACAGGTGCTCATTGTGGTCTTGGGCAAGCCACTTAACCCTCCATTGCCCATGTTCCCTGTAAGCTAGTTATCTCCAAGTTATAATGCCCTGTTCAATGTAATTTCAGTTTGTTCAATGTAAACCACCTTGATATCATGAAAGGCAGTATATAAGAAATGTTAAATAAATAAATAAATGTATACAAAAAAAAATATCCATGGCAGCTTTTACACCTGCTCTGAGGCACACGCAAGTGTCAATAAAGTGGAAAGTGTAAATATTACCAACTTCAGACCCCACCCCCATATCCTTGAACCCTCTGGCTCCCAATCCCCCCAAATGGCCAAGAACCCTTCTGATTTCCCCCTCTACCAGGCCAAAAACCCCTTAATCCTTTGATCTCAATCCCCCTGCTAAGTGAGAGCCCCACCCCTAATCCCATCTGACAAGACACCTCATCCTATCCCCCCACCAAATAATACCCCTCTCCCCTGGAAGAAGTCCTCCCTGTATCCTCCCATCCCAGGCCTACCTCTGCAATTCCTGGTGTCTAGAAGTATGAGGCAGGAGCAATCCCAAGTCACTCTAGTCCCTTTGGGTGCTGTGTCCACATTGGTGTCAGTTGACCCCTAGAAGTAGTCTCATGATACTGCCATTGGGATCAAGCTGCCAAATAAGAAGCAAAAGCCATTATTTGGCAGCTTAACCCCTAGCAGTAGTATCAAAGACTACCACTAGGAGTTGACCAGAGCCATTTTGAACCTAGTGCCCGATGGGGCAGGGCAACTTTGGAGACCAGGATTGCAGTGGTAGGCCCAGAAGGGCTACAAGGGGTGGGGGGAGTCTTTGGGTGTAGGTAGATCTTCGTCTGGGAGTAGGGGAAATGAGACTGGAGAGGGATGGCCGATGAGGGTAATCAGGGGGTGAAGGGATTTGTGATCTGGTGGAGGGTCAGTGGCAGGTAACTTTTGTGTCTGTCCCTTTATTTGCACTTGTGTGTGCCTCGGGGCCAATGTTCTCGCTAAGCTGCGCTGAGTCCTCCGCTGGTATTCCTGCCAGTGGGGGGAGATGCAAAGCGACTGTGAAAGCGTTCGCACTTAGGATCGCAGAGCATCGGTTTTCACAATCGCTTTGCACCTCCCCTCACCGGCAGGAATGCTACTAGAGGACTCAGCGAAGCTTAGAGGGAACATTGCTTGGGGCAGGTAAAAGCCACCATCAAAGGTTTTGGTATATACATGTATTCTCCGAAATCACGCCCTATCCATGCTCAAACTATGACCCCTTGAAATCTCTACATAGTGTGGATTTCCACAGGCAAATAACAGCTTTCTAAAATAGCTATTTGCACGTGGAGATGCTTCTAAATTAAGAACCTTAATCTAATATCCTGCTCCCCCACATCTTGCTGATAAACTCTGCAATAATCTAAATAGCTGCCAAAACCAGTCAGGTTGACACCTGAGCATCTACCCTGCTAGGTCCTTGTGGACTTACTGTATAGTAGTACCTGTAGAAAGGGACTCAAATGGGGGTCTGGGGTCTCAGGGAGAAATATAAAGAATGAAAACAGCCTGAAAACAGAATATGTGTGAGAGAAGCTAAGGTTGTATTTTACAGAAGCAGCTTGACCTGAAACATGTAGGGCCTGATTCCGAATGGGGAACGTCCTGCCCACCCAGATGTCCAGGATCTGGATGGGCTGATCTAGACCCCGATTCTGAGCTCATGGGAGCTAGATGTTCCTGTGGGATCAGAATTGGGTCCAGACAGCCAGCTCATGCCTGGATGGGCAGGCCATTACCCGATTCTGTGCTGCCAGATGTCGATGCTTCTCCCCGCATAGGCCTGCCCCAGCTCCTGAATGGAGCCGCGATGCCATGGCACCATGGCTCCATTAAGGAGCAGCGATTCCTGGCCACCACAAAGTTCTTTCCCCGCAGCCTGACCCCCCCCCCCCCCATTGCAGCATTCCAAAGGCAGGGCCAGGCTGTGAGGAAGCTCTTGCACCCCTCCCACACTGACCTGGCGCTGTGCCGCCATCCCCCAACATCCAGGGTGACTTATTCCACCTCCAAGGTAGAATAAGTCCCTCATCCATGTTGACGACCCCGCACATACAGGGCCAACCTCAGGATCAGTCCTGTACATCCAGGGTCACATCCCCACCCACTGCCTACCCTCGCTCCTCCCTCAGCCCGCCCCCTTCCAGAGCTCTCTGTACATCTCCTATGTATGTGTGGAGAACTTTGGGCAGGGGATACGGTCCCGGTATTTAGCAGGAATGGACGCCCGACCCGCTAAACATGGCTCAGAATGACCCCCATAGTGTTTAGCTTGACCTGTAATATGTACATGAACAAAATGTAAAGCAAGAAGCATCATGCAGACCTGTGAATTCCTCACTAAAGCCTTAGTAGTGTTCTGTTATGGTATAATTCTGTGTGTGTTTTAATTTCTTTTCACTTGCTTTGGAATCCAAAGAATGGGAGACCAATAGCTGAGGAAGGCTCCCTTTTTTGCCCTTGACCAGGCACTCAGGAACAGATTACATGCAACAGTACCATCACTCACTCAATTCATTTATAGGAAACTACAGCCTACTGGTACTAATCCAGCTACCCTATGGCATTCTTTTAATACCATTCAGCCATCCAGTCTGCTTAATTCTGTCATTGTTGCCCTAGATGCTCTCACCTCCCTAGTACCAAGGATCCTCTGTATTTATTCCATGCTATTTTGATTTCTGTTATTTTTGTCTACACCATGGGGAGTCCATTCCCTATCTCCATGATTATTTCAGTGAAGAAATGTTTTCTAATATTGCTCTTGGGTCTACCCCTGCTAGTTAGGCTTCTCCCAATGCAACCTAACATTCCTCTCACTCTGGTCACAGCCTTGTCACACTGTTTTACTACCTTGAGGTCATCAGGCATTTAAACCGCCGCTCCGGAGGCGGGCCCGCTCCTGAGGGCCCTTTGGCGTGGCCCTTAGGCGGGGTCCGTGGCGAAGGATTAAAATCATACAGAAATTGTGAGTCTATTTGTCATGCCTGTAGTTTGTGAAGGTAGTCTGCTGTTCTGTTTTCTCCTATCTTTGCTATCTCTTTGTCTATCTGTTTCTCCTACTCTGTCCTATCTTATTAATGGCGTTCTTTTCTTATTTTCCATAACATAAATGTAGGATTGTAAACCGCTCTGATGCTTCTTGGCCTGAGCGGTATATCAAATGTAATAAACACATAAACACATCAGGCACTATCACTCCAAAGTCTCTATGATAGTCAGTTCACATCACATCAGTTTTGTCATCTCCCCTCATCATGTACTTATTCCTTGGATTTCTGTACCCCAAATTCACAGCTCTGTGCTTTTTATTTTAAATATTTCTTTTTTATAGCACACTCTTTAGAATCAGTGCAGTTTACAGGTACTTTTTATTCCCTTGTCCCTGAAGGGCTCACAAGCTAACTGTACCTGAGGCAATAGAGGGTTAAGTGGCTTGCCCAAGGCCACAAGGAGTGGCCATGGGACTAGAGACCCCAGTCCCTCTGGCCTGAAGTTGCTTGTCCCCATGTGGGAATTGAGCCCCCAGCCTTCCAACCTGAGGTAACCTGTCCCAACCACTGAGCCACTCCTCCCTCTCTTTGTATCTTAATTTTTATGTGCTTGACCACTCCTCAGCCTGTTTTTAGATGGCTTCTCCTTCTGTCTACTCTCTCTCAAGGGTGTCCACTCTTTTTCACATCTTAGTGTCATCTGCAAAAATACCAATTTCCGTCTAATCTCTCTGTAATATTGCTCATAGAGATATCAAACAGAACTGGCTCCAGAACATAGCCTGAGGGCATGTTACTAATCACTTTCTTTTCTCTGTATGAATTCATTTACCACTTGTCTATCATTCAACTAATTTTTAATCTCTTCTACCACCTTGGGAGCCACTGTAAGACTACTCTGTTTGTTTCTGAGCCTCCTAAACAGGACAGTATTAAAACCTCTGCTGCAATCCTAGTATATTGTATATTATAATTATATACACTATGGGGGTCATTTTAGAAGTCCTATTTGTGCTTTGGACATCCAAAAATGGGCATAGAGACATCCAAAGCAGAGAGATTACCTCCAGAACCATTTTAGAAGCCAGCTCTGGGGATGTCCAAATCTGAACAGTAGCATGGCCAGTGAGCTCCTAGGATCCTGGACTTTCCCGTCCGATCACACAAACATCATAGATCTTTGGTGCCATATCTAACTTTAGACCTACTCTGAAAGCTCCTTTTAGCTGAAAAAACATCCAGAGAGTGTAGAGAAGGAAGTACTCTATCATCCCTAATACTCAGCAGAATTTCAGCTATAGCAGCAGCAGCAGGGTTTGAACCCCAGGTGCCCTGTTCCTAACCCACTACCCTAACCATTATGCTATCCAAAACATCTGGGTCTAGGTCTGGTGATACAGTTCAGGGGGTGTCTAAGCAGACACCCCTGCAGACATCCCTATTGGACACATCCAGCTTTGTGAAATCACATCTGCACCTGGATGTGCCTGCATTTGTTTCAGACGTTTTGGATTAGCTATCCCGGATTGCACTTGGGTGGATCTTCTAAAATTCCCTCTGTGCTTAGTTTTATAAGCTTTTTTATTCATAAAGCAGTGGAGCTGATAATTAAAGGCCACCATGGTCAGTTGCAGCGTTCAGATATTGGCAGGATATTCAGCAGCATTATCCACATAGGAGCTGCTGCTGAATATCCAGATTGTGTGTTGCTCTCTGCATAAGTGACAGAAAGCATGATTTTCAGCTATAGTAACACCTATCTGGATAACTTTAGGCCGCATGAAGAGTAGGCCTAAGATGTGACTTATCTGGATAGCAACCGAGACCTGCTTTTCATATGGCCTAAGTTAACCAGATAGGTGCTGTCTAAAAATCCAGATAGTTCCAGTACCACCCTCAGTCCACCAATGGACCTCCCCTGGAGTAACCGAATAGTGCTGGGATGGTCTGTGGAGATGCATGTCTTGCTCAGCACCCTTATCTGGACAGGCTTTTGTTGGCTGTCTGGTTAAGGGCTTTGAATATCACCTGAGTGTTTTTTGTGAAGAAATAGGTGCTTATAAAATAGAAATAGTGCCTTAGTATACAGGTATAAAAGTATGTGTTATTGATACATAGTGTGTACTTGGGTGTAGTATCCCTGGGAGAGAGAGTGGGCGAAGCTGGGATGGAATTGTGAGATACATGCGTATGTTATAAAATACATACTTATCTGCACAAACATAGGGCTAGACTTACTAAAGTGTGCTGCCATGCTAACATGCGCTAGTACCACTAATGCACATAGTAAAAAGGTTCTATTGCATAAAATCTGACCTGCTACAAATAAAGTGGCATTTTAGAAAGGATGTCCAAGTCAAATCAAGGGCATCTAGGGCGGAACGTGCAGAAAAACACCAGGGATATCTATGTCTTCAGTTGATTTTAGGATCATAGACATCCCTGACATGGACATCCACCCATAGACATCCCCTTTAGGAAAGTGTGTGTGTGGGGGGGGGGGGGGGACATCCATCTCATGCAAGCTAGTATAAGGAAATGTCCAATGACATAATGAAATGTCCCCATTCCCCATCAGTGTTCGTTGACATATTGTAAAATAAAGGGAGTATTAGAGTAGCTCATTCTCCACATCCTCCAGACATTTTCCTGACAAAATGAGCACTTTTGAGATGCCTGTTTGTGCCTGGAGCAAGTATAACCTTATGCGCAATTCCAGACATCCAACATTTCTGAGATCAGGCCGGGAACAGCCAAGTTCTTGGGAACATTCCAGCCATACCTTGGCCACACCTCCGTTCAGGCTTGAATATCCTCACGCTGGAGATGTCCACAGACCTGGCTTCTAAAACGGCTCTGGAGACATCTCGGTGTTCTGGATCTCTCTATGCCCATTTTCAGATGTCCAAAACATGAATAGGGCTTACAAAATAACCCCCATAATGTGCATTACTGTATGTTATCATATTCTAATATAGCAGCGCTTTTTAGTAAAATGGCCTTTAGGCAGACTATGGCCATGACCTCAATCTTGGAAACTAAGCAGGGTCAGACCTGGTTAGTCCTTGGATAGGAGACTCCCTTGGAATACCAGGTGCTGTAGACTTATTGTGTAAAAGAAATATCTGGCAATCTAATTCTGATTTCACCTTGCCAGAAAGCCCAGCATATAGGGCCATTCCTGGAGAATGTAGTAAAAGCTGTTAGTATAGCTGGAATTAAAAGAGGTTTAGACAAGTTCCTGGAGGAAAAGTCCATAAACAATTATTAAAGAAGACTGGGGATATCCACTGCTTACCTCTGGGATAAGCAGCATAGAATTTACCCACCTTTTGGGAACTGGCAGGTATTTGTGACCTGGATTGGCTACTGTTGGAAATAGGATACTGGACTTGATGGACCTTTCATTTGGCAAATTTTATATTCATATATTATGTTCTTATGTAACTATCCATAGGGTTGTCAGAAGTTGGCATTGGCTTGACAGCACTTAACAACAACAGCCTTTAGGCAGAAACGTTATGTCTGTCTCAGATCAGGTATTTTTTATAAAGTAAGAGCAACATATGTGCCAATGTGCCTTGTTAAACAATTACCCTCTATGAGGGCAATTTCAAAGCTGCCCACATTGTCCATAGGTACTCCTCATCTGCGGTCTTTGATCATATGAAAAGCCATGCTAATCAAACCAAGGTCCATCAAGTCCTACATCCTGTCTCTAATGGTGCCCAGTCTAAGTCATAAGCAGCTGATGGATTCCAAAAAGTAGATTTAGTTTTATAACTCATTTTTAGGGATGAGCAATTGCTCTCCAAAGACTGCCTGGCTAATAGGTCTTTATGGACTTTTTTCTCCAGGAACGTGTCCAAACCTCTTTTGTATCTTGCCATGGTACTCACTTTAACACATCCTCTCGCAACAGTTTCCACGGTTTAATTATGCACTGTGTGAAGAAAGACTTTCTACAACCCTAAAACAAGGCACAGAGAGGAATAACCTGCATGGAGCAGCAGATGCAACTCTACAACTGTAACCAACTTACAGGGCAGGCTAGATGGACTATGCTGGTCTTTATCTGACATCATTTACTATGTTACCATGTACTGTAACTCACTGTCCATTATTTGTAAAGTGTGCTGTTTAACCAAGGGTCTTATTTAATTAAATTCATTATTAGGATTGGTATTCTGTCATTCTGTACAAACACCCAGGGCAGAAAACAAGTTCTTAGCGTGTTCTTAGGCAATCCCTCATAAAGCAGAAGTGAAAACACACATTAGAGTTGTTTTCATCTTGATGACATATTCTTTTCTGGTTTTTTTTTAAATTAAAGCTAAAAAGGCAAAATTATCATCATTTTTCTTACTGATCTAGCTTAGCATGAATTTGTTTCTCCTGTACACATGTAGACACCGCAGTACCTGGTTTAACTGAATGCCAAACATCGTCACAGCTGCGGTTATTTATGGACTGGTCTCCATAAAGTTTTGGAGACTGCACTCAGCCCTTATCATTGACCATAGCAGTGACTTTATGGAGACCAACATTTTTTTATCTGAAAGAATTATTTTTATTAGAAAATAGAAATGGCAAAAACGTTTCCTTTGCTTCTAAACAATGCTTGGAATTTCTTTTTGCTTGTTTTCTTTTCCGTATGCTGTTTATTGATGGTTCGATATATAATGGGTTTACATACACTCACATGACCTTTGTTTTGTTATTTTTTCCAGATGGATCGGGATAGTACATGGCTTTGGCCTGTGAATAGATAATATGAGTTCTACTCAGTAAAAATAAATTAATTCTCACCAGAGAGCAATCTGTGCACTTGCCCTGTCATTGACCTGTTTGCCACTGACATTGAACAGAGTAGAATGCCAAACCCTAAATTTGGTCCGAAATTCACTATAGAACTATCCAGAACATCTGGGCTATAAAACAGCAGACAGTTGCTTGCTAGTTTGTTTTAAATGCCTCGACATTCGATTTTGCATACAGGGTTGTCTTGTGAAGGCCGCATACTATGGCAGGAAGCTGAAAGTGAGGAGAGGGAATTTTTCCCCCAAGTGAATGAACAGAATCAAAAGAATTTATTATTATAAATCACCTTGCAATGTAAAATCCATAGGCACATCAATACGTTATTGACTGCTTTAAGCTGCTGTCAATCTGCGGAGTCCTATGGAGATTGGTGCAGTATGCCACATTCGGTATCATTAAAGGGACTGCCAAAGGAGTGAGCTCCAGTACTGCCCCATCACATGTACCATGGCACGTTTTGTGGAATTCAGTGGCTAATTGCAACCAGCACTGTACCATAAATGGGCAGACCTCTTGTGAGGGAACAAATGTCCTTTGTGCAGCTTTGTTTGACAGAACCTGCTTTTCTTATCAGCTTCTGTTTTCCACTTAACAAATGCGAAGCTCAAGATTCCTCTTGTGTCACATCTAAGTCTCCCTGAGCCTCTGACTTGAGATAAAGCAAACAAGCTGTGAAAGAAAAAATCTCTTTACCAAGTGTTTAATCTTCAGTGACTTTCATATCTTCTTCCCTACTGCCTTCAGGAAAGACCACTTCCATTTCCCCTTCCTGGGTTGCATGTTCTGCCTTCCCAGCTCCTGTTCTGCCTCTTACTCCTCTACTTGGTCTCAAAAACTCCCAAGTCATGGAAATACCTGCACTCCCTAATCTCAGGAATTCCACCCAAAGATCCCCATTGGTCCTCTGGCTCCCAGCTAACTCTGGAAAAAGTAGCTCCATTACTGCTAGCCTTTGCCTCTCTGTCCCTCTGTTAACTCTTGTAAATACATATTAATTTATAGAATATGGTGCACCATTCCAGGTCAAACGGTAAGAGAAGAGGGTCTTCCGCAGGAAACACAGTGAGACAAAGCAGAAGCCAAGGACCACGGCCAAACACAATAAGGTGTTTAAAAACGTTATCAGCAGACCCAACTCTGGCCGAAACCTTTGAGTTGGGTCTGCTAATAATGTTTTTAAACACCTTATTGTGTTTGGCCGTAGTCCTTGGCTTCCGCTTTGTCGCACCATTCCAGGTCATCAAGAAGAGGCAAAAGCAATGTTTTCTTAATCATTTATGTCCGTTTCTGATTTTCCTAACAACCAATGACTGTCTTTTCATACACTGGGATAGGAGTTTAAAATTAAACCTTACTCAAAATTAAGTCTTTCAGTCGCTGATGGCCAGGGACGATCCAATCATGATGTAGTAGAAGTAAGAAAAATCTTTTGGGGGGCAATTTGTAGCTGTCTGCTTAGTTGCAAAGCACATAGTCACATTTAGAGGGTAATTTTATAAGGGGGCACCTAGTTAAGGTGCGTTTTAATGCACCTAAATTAAACCATTTTATAAGGACAAGTTAGAGCCTCCTTGTCTTTATAAAATACTAATGTATGTGGCAGGGAATGCACCTTAAATTAAGCCATAATCACTTATATCAGCCCTGGAGCTGGTGTAAATGACTGCAAATATGCAGATAAACGTTTGTATTATATAATGTGCATACTTATTCGCACCACCAGTGATCCACCCAAACACCACCTATGTGCACCCCTACAGTGAAAATACACACTACCAAATTAAAGTTTATATTTTTATGCTGGTCAGTATTTTGTAGAAACTCAATTATGTGCATATATGGCCACTTAGTGCATAAATGACTAAGAAATTAGTATTTAATTGCATTCTTAGCACCTAAAAATAGGTCCCTTCCTACTGCACATAACTTTGTAGTTCATTTTCAAAAAGAAAGTTTCTGGGTATTTTCTCATTGAATGCTAGCTAGTGTAAAGTGTACATACTAAAGCAATCATATGCATCCCCCTTCTATTTTTTAGGAGGTGAATGAGTGAAATAGTTTATGCACATATGAAAATGGCAGGCACGTGCACTGTTAAATCCCCCCTCCCACTGCATACTGAAAGACCATGTGCACTTTTAATTGAGCACAAGAGCATGATTTTGAAACAGGCCAACTCACCCTGGCAAATCATTATATACCTAGATTGGCCACTGTTGGAAACAGGATACTGGGCTTGAAAGGACCTTGGTCTGACCCAGTATGGCATATCTTATGTTCTTATGTACTTACATAAGACTGACAATTGTCTTCCACATGTACAAAAATGAAAATAAACTGTTTTTGTACTTTTATGTCAACCTGATTTTATTTCCTCCAAGAGGTGTGCTTTGACTATTCATGATTCATATACAGTGTAAAAGCTAAAGGAGTATGAATGCTTTAAGGTAACTTAATCATAGATCAGTGATCAGTTTATCTAAAAGAAACCTTCCACTGAGAATTGATTCTATTTGTACTATGTCTGCATGGTACAGAGAAAAGGTGGAGGATGATGAGAAAAAGTATTCTACTGGAGCTTGTAGTGCTTAAGCATGGAGAAGTGGCCTAGTCACTAGAGCAGTGGGAAAAAGAGGGAAGTCAGCATTCAAATCCCACTAGTGATCCATTACTCTCTATCGCCTTAGGTGCAAATTTTGACCCTCATTTTCTAATCTGTATTGATGCAGTTTAATGCATATTAAAAAACACAAGCCCCATTCTTCTCCATGGGGACTACTTAACCTTGCAGTTGGCAGTTCTTTTTAACACTGGTCATGGTGTTTAAATAAACTTCAGGTATTCAGTATTAGTATCTTGATTTAGACTGCACTGAATATATGGGTTCAGCGCTGGCCTCTGGTGCTTTCTGGAGAGTGGCAATTTTCAGGGCCATTATTCGGATAGCCTCTCTGAATAGCTTGGACAGCTTTTCTGCTCCTCCCTGATTCCATCCCCAGACCTTTCCAGCACTCTCCAGATAGTGCCAGCAACTATCCCTCTCAGCAGGACTGATGCACGTAGCAGCTGCTGCTAACCGGATAGTCCTTCTCAATACTGGGCTAAATGTACTTACCTCGACACATTAATGTGCATTAAGACAGGTTAATGCAAGATGGTAAATGAGGGCCTTTGTTTGTAATCCCCCTGAAGACAGGGACACTTATACTGTACCAGAATGTAACTTGCCTTGAATTATCGCCGAATAGGCATAAGTTAATCAGTGATGATGGGAAGAAATCTGAATGATTTCCATTACTCACAACCTTCCCTTAAAACAATATGGGCAGAACTGCCACAAGTGACATGATTTCTGGTGGGAGACTTTGGGACAGCCTTGACTTTTTGAAGCCTCTTTCCAGATTCATTATACAGCCTGTAGTGCTGATTTCAAGTAAAAGAAGCAGGACTGCACATACCACAATGCACTGGACTGCAAGCTCAGAACCCAGGGATGGCTCAAAGCCTTCCTTCAAAAACACCCCAAAAGTTTACCTGCAGATAATATCCATTTGGTTTGTGTATTTAAGCAAAAGCTGAAAGGAAACCCAGACACTATTTACATTTTAAAAGCACTCAGTAGGGCCATTAGATGGCTAAGCCTGTTATGATTTGACCTTTCACCTCAGTACATTCAATGATTTGTGATAGGGAAAGTCTGCAGATTAAAGGGACAGAGAGTGAACCAGCGAGAAAGACTAAATATGCCTCTCATTGTTTTCAGTCACTTGATAACCCTAAAAAGTAGCTTAACAGTCACATTAAGGATGGAAGGAAGAAAGAACAGATTTCTAATCTTTTGCTTGTAAAACAGGATCCTTCCTTATGCGCCTTCATTGAACTGTAGTTAATAAACAAAATCTAGTTCCATGAAGTCTAGAGAAGAGCAATTTATAACACCGTCTGCTTAACTTTTGCAAGCAGACTCATTCTTGGTTTTCTCATTTCCATCCTGTTATATTTCGATCCTAATGACTGTTTCCTCTTTTTCCTAGAAACCTGAATAACAAGGATCAGTAGTATAGTGAGATGAAATCAATATCATTTAACTCTTGGCACTACTATAGTTGTGTTGAATCTTCGGACATCTACACCCAAGTAAATCCCCATGTACCACCCATCTTGCTTCCCAGCCTTGCAAATAAATCATCAGGTGGTTAAAGTCATTTAAGACATCAGCTTAGCTCTGGAAACCCGTATCAGCATATTGTGCCTGATAAATTTCCAATAGATTAAGTGCTTAAGAAGTTGATTTACAAGAGTGCTTAACCACTGGAACATAGCCAAGGGCTTAACCTGCTGCCAAGAGAGACGGGATGCATTAAAGGAGCACTGGCAGGCCCTTGTCTTCCTGCGCTGGCACACACCATGCTGTCACAACAGTTTCTCTGACTCAGGAGCTGAGGTGGGGGAAAGGCACATTATTGATTACTTTAGATTCTGCCTTAAAGCAAAGGCAAATTCCTTACACCACTAACACTTCAATGGAGAAAGAATAAACCTTTCCCCTTACAACTTAGTCTGCGTCCACAAAGGTTTTCATTCCAGTCAGTGGGGCACACTCATCCAGTTGGGTTTTCAGGCTATCCACAATGAATATGCATGAGGTAGATTTGCATACCAAGGAGGCAGTGCATGCAAATCTAACTCGCACATTCATTGTGGTTAGCCTGAAAACCCGACTGGGTGGGTGTGCCTGGAGGACTGGGTTGAGAAGCACTGTTAGGAGACAGTGGGTTGAATGGCTGGCCATAGTGATTAGCTAAGGCAGTGTGAAAGGCTCTAGACTACTTGTGGATTCTATTTTAAAATTTTAGCTTATATTACATTACAATCTGGGGTTGGTGACCCTGAACTACCAGTCCCAGAAGACACTGGGCTGTCAATGGAAAACAGGAGTGGTGCCTAAATCTTCATTAAGAACAAGGAGGTTGGAAACTGTCAGCGTGGTTTACTTTTCATAATATGAGCAAAACCCCCAAAAGGGAACAAAAGAAGAAAGGGACCAAAGCGCTCATTAAAATAAGAACTAAATCTATAATTGTTTCATTTCTAATAAAATGATACGTTTTGAAATAGACAGATTAATTTATGACTTCAGAAGAAAAATAAACTGTACACTCAAGCCAAGTCCTGCCATTTAGCGTCACTTTGACCTTGTGGCCGAGAGAAACGAGAAACTTTTTCCCTGGGTGAGGCAGTGGGTAGGGAGAGGAAGGTATCATTCAAGCTTCCTGGTGAGAAGATCCTGCCCCTTCCCGAGTTTCTGACCATTATTTCCCCACCGAATCGAAGATGATGCGGTTCTGCTCCGCCTGCTGCTTCTGACTTTGGGTCTTCGCAATTTCAATCATTTGTCTCAAGATGTGAAACGTCAGATCTATGGAAATCGGGGGATCTTCTCGCTTGAGGCGCTCGGAAAACTCTTCCAAAGCACTCCTGAGCGCTTCCTCGCCGGACCTGCTGCTTTCTGGGGAGACGGACCGCAGGATGCTCAGGACCTGGGACAGCTCCTTGGCGGAGATCTGGTGATCAGGAAGAGAGCGGTCACGGGCCGGAGCCCTGCTCAGGCTCACCAGGACTCTAGGACTCCCATCGAAATTTCTGTGGAACCTCTCCCTCAAAAAGTACAAAAGGTCTTGCACGCTGCCTTCGCTCAGGACCCGGCTGAGATTTAGGATGGATCCTTCATATGTATTCCTGTCTGCTGGGCGACTGATACTGGGACGGACATGAGCCAGAAGAAGAAGATAGACCACAAATAAAGTCAAAAGAGCTGTCTTCATTTTGAAGAACTCCTCCACCTGAGTGAAAAAAAACAAAACAAACAAAAAAATTACAAAAGAAACAATAATTGCATCTCACTTCAAATTGTATGAGGACGGGCTACACACCCCTGAGGTTACTCATTCCCGATAATGGTTAAGACAAACCAGCAGCCTTCCTCCCTCTGTAAATTGTTTCACAGCACAGCAAAGTATGTCAACAAAATTGTTTAGAAGTTAAGCCTACCAACACCAGGCTCTAAGCAATTCTTAGTGTTCTTTTCAATTCATTCTGTTGTTGATTGAAGCATTTTATGGTAATACAAATTCAATGAGCTGTAACTTTCGTTCTAACTTTCGAGTTGCCCGGCTCCGCGTTGTCACGGTCCCCTTAACTTGTCCTTTCTGCTCTGTGCTAAGCAGCTGTTTCCAGCTAACAGTGCAAACATTTTAAAAATGTATCTCTGAGCAGCCTGAAAGCATTTCTGGTTCAGTTTAATCTTCTGCCGCGCTTAGCAGAGATTCCTCTAATCAGGCAGAGCGACCTCCGGGGGACAAGCATTGCAGTGAAAAAAACTTCTTTCGCTTTCCAGAACAAAGGACTTTTGGCGTAGCCCTAATAGCTCTGTTCATTGCTGTGACTGGCTCCAAGTCATCTCGCTAGCCCCCAGCCCTCACCAGTGGTATGTTTATAAAGAAAACGCGTTTAACTTTTCTGTCTCTGGAAAACCTTTATCCCAGAATACTGGCAGATCCAAACCGTGGATCTAGGTGCTCTGAGTCTCATTAAACGGTGCCATATTAACGATTTCACTAGCTATTAAAGCTCGCGTTTGTTAATTGGGTCTCCTGATTTTAGAAAGAACAAAGTTTTGGCGAGGTATGGTCGAAGTTGCGGCGAATTCTTTTTCGCCCGCAAGTGGTAAGCAAAGAAAACCATATCCGCATTTTAGTACTGAACGGCTAAATGGCTTTGTAGCCGACGAACTTAAAACAAAAATGTAAAATCCTTCCCATATAGGCACCGTGTCAAAATAAAAGGCTTCACTAATTTTAGAAGAAAAGTAAATTAAAGAAATGAACAAGTTGAGTTTTGCAACAGAGAAACTTGCACGTATGCATATAAAGAAGAATTTGAATTCTTTGCATGATTCCTTGAAGAAAAAAGCATGATCTGGTTAGTTCGGACCTAAGCACAATAAATCATAGTCATTTTCTTGATATAGCTTTTTCTCCACACTTTTCTGAGTATCAACTTTTGTCAGACACTAATCTATCAGTTTCTGGTGAACCCACTTACTTCCCGATGCGTTGAAAGAGCTGCTCCCAGACCTGAAAGATCAGTCAGCGATCTTTTTGGAAAATGTCCTGTTTGTGGAAAAATTATTCTCTGAGGCTCTTTGCTCAATGTTTATATACATCCAAGGAAGCTCCAATTGACGTCAGTGCAAGTACATGAACTGATTAAAGATGGAAGGAGTGGATCTCAGTATCATATAAATTCCAGAAATAAAGAATAAGTAGCATACTCAATTGCCAAAGGTTGAGTAGACTACTAGTGCGCACAGACTTTTCCTCACCCATTCCCTAATTAAAATAAATATCGAGCTGCAAAAAAAATGATGCCAGACCATAAATGAGTTTACTTTCGAAAAACTGGGGAAAAAAGAATCCTTTAATATAATTAGGCATTTTGAGAAATGCATAAATGAGTCGCTGGGAATGGAGAAGTCTGTGAGATTTTAAATGAGAAAAATCCCAAGTGCTCAAACACTTAGTAGAGGAGGAAGAAGCATTTTATGTCATTTCAGAATTACGGCCAAGAATGATTTGAAACGAAAAGCTCATTAGTATTCTGCACGGTGCAGAAAGGGAGGCCAATCTTCCAGCCTTATAATAGTGCACAGAGAGAGAATAAGGAGGGAGAGAAACAAAAAAGAAGAAACTATAAAGAGTGAAATCAATGGACGAAAGAACGAAGGAGCTCTGACAAAAAAGAAACGAAAATAAAGGTAGCAGAAAAAGAATAAGCAAAAACGAGAGAAAATGAAGAGAGTAATGAATGAAGAATAAAAATGTGCAAAGCATTCTGCTTCCATAACTTCTTACTTTAACAATAATCTCTAAACGTGTTGTCTTCCGTTTCGCCTTTAAAAATCTTAGCCTTAAGGTTATTTAGACTGTTGCCTTGTATTTCAAAGTTTGACATTTCTGTACAATTTCTTTTCATCTAACGTTTCTTTTCTGCTTTGGGCTGCCCAAATGCTTAGCCTTTTCTCTGCCTGAAATGGATCAGATCAGATATTCTAGAGTTAAGTAAATAAATCTATCTTCTCAGCATCCCCGCCAGCTTCAAAGGATCTCACAGAGTAATAGAAGGAAACAATTCATGAGTCATTAGGACAGTGGTTCCAAAACTTGGGATCGGGGCCCTAAATGGGGTCACTTCATCAGTGGATGGGGTCACAAAAACATGGCCATTTCCCCTTCTCTCTGGACTTTCAGGATAACCTATGCCAATGCCATTATTAAACGGGATTCGGGATATCCACTGCTTGCCTCAATACAAACATTGAGGAACCTGTGTCTTTTGGGGAACCTGCTAGGTACTTGTGACCTAGATTGGCCCCTGTTGGAAACAGGATACTGGGCTTGATGGACCTTGGTCTGGCCCAATCTGGCATATCTTATGTTCTTAAGTCACAAGTCAGCATGTAAGCTGGGCAAGCTTCCTGTTAGGCTGGAAACCCATGCCCAGTACTGAGATCTGTAGCACACACTGCACACTGACACAAGGGACCCTACTGCTGCTGCTGTCACCACTGTTGCTGCTGTCTTCCTGCTTTAGATGAGTGAAGGGAGGGGAAGGAGGCTGGAGATCTGCCAGTTTGATTTCATCATCATCTGGGGTCATGTGAATTTTCAGTTGTTAAAATGGGAAAATGGGGTCCTACGGATAAGAGTTTGAAAAGCACTGCATTAGGGGGAAACAGGTTCATGGATTCATCTTACTGTTGAGAGCCCAGGACAGTGTGTGTCTTATGCTGCTGGGAGCTGTCCATAGTGCTGAAATTACATCCCTGCCTAGTCAAACAGAACTATGGTACTCATTTCTATCTGATAACTGCAGAACATATGCTATAAAAGTACCCCTCACCTCTGCCCTCTCTTCTCCCTCTGTCCCATACCTTTTTCTTCCCCTCACCATGTGTCACTCACAGACGTCATTTGAAGGATCACTACTGTCTCGCTATTTGTCAGAGAACTGTAAAATAACACACATGTGTCCTTTGAAGTTCCAAGTTACTACCCTTTCAATTTCACACCTCCATCTTCATTCTGGACTGAGAAAAAAACATGTGAGGCATTACTTTCTAAGCAATCCTCATACTTCATAGATGATAAGACATGGGCAATGGAAGGGTGTTGGATTAAATATGGGCACTCGTATGCTGATGTACCCATGATACTATAGTAAAGAACCAAAGAGAAAGACAAAAAACACCAGATTTTGACAATGCTACAAGCTGTTAATCTTCCATAGATGGCAAGTGGGATTTATCCTTAGCAGTGTAGACTAGGAACACTGGACAAACTGGATGGGCCAATTGCCTTTGATCACCTCTCAACTACTATGTTATTATGTCACTGTGATTCTTTGGACCTCTTGGTGATACTGCAAAGTCTGATGCTGTATCCTTGTCTTTCTAGGAAACTTCATTACATAACTTTAAAAATAAGTGTTTGCTCCCTGTTATAGGAAAACCTTTGTGATAGAAGGAGAAACTTAGTTGGTGAGGTGGATATGTGCACCCTGTTGCTTGCATGCCCACCTCACAGCAGATCAGCAGGACTCCTCTCACTGTGTATCCCACAGTGGAAAAGGTTACCATATGGCTCAGATTGTCATGGTGTGCATGCATGCTCCAGTGAGTGCTGTACTCCGGCAAGAAATGCACACCTCATAGTGCAGATCAGATTTAGGTGCTTGGGTTAGGCTGGGAAGAAGCAGTAGACAGCTGGAATTGGGGAGACCACGAGAAGGGGACAGAAAGCTTGACATCATTGAGGGGAAAAGGTAAAGAGTGGGGTCATGATAGAGAGTGGAGAAGCATGGGAAAGGTTTAGAGGGAGAAGAGGGCTGAAAGAGGCAGGATAGAAGAGCATGGGGAGGGATGAGTGAGGGATGATGGGACTAGGTTGATGTGGGGAAGTTGCAGTGTGCTGGTGACATTATTCGTGCGGATCAGCGCATCACGAGTTGGGACTTGTGTCCATACAGCTTTCTGTCAGTAGAGGTAGTGCAATGGCAATTATTGACTCTTTGGGATATTCAAAGGTGTGTGCAAGGCACACCGCAACAGCTTACAGTAGTTTAATGCCCGCTGGCAGCTATCGCAGGGCGCTGCAACTTGTCTAAACTGGTGGCTGAGGCAGGACGCCCAGACCACGGCCGATCTTCCAGTTCCATTTTACCACTTCCTGAAGCTTTTACTCTCTTCATCCATCATCCAACGGTGCTCCTAACTACAGCAGAACTTCCATACACAGCACACAACTGTTTGTGAATGTTTCTCACACTTTCTTTCTCCTCCACCAAGAATTCAATTACAGCTCATTGTTTGTACCATGTGTCACTCACAGACGCCATTTGAAGGATCACTACTGTCTCGCTATTTGTCGGTTGACTGTAAAATTACACACATGTGTCCTTTGAAGTTCCAAGTTTCTACCCTTTCAATTTCACACCTCTGTCTTCATTCTGGACTGAGAAAAAACATGTGGGGCATTACTTTCTGCGCAACCCTCATACAATAAAAAAGTATTGAGACTTGTACAATAACACAAGAAGTATAACACTGACAATTATTGCACTTCCAATAAAACACACTTCTTCCAGCATTCCTACCACTGCTGGAAACAATGGTCTCCAAATTGTCAAATCTCCTTCCTTTCAGTGGTAATTTCAGTTTTGGAAACAAGAAAAACTCACAGGATTTGAGTTCAGGGAGGCTGACAGACTTGCTCAATTTGATGTTTGGCCAAGAACTGCTGGATAAGATGTGACTCATGAGCTGGGGCATTATTGTGATGACGCAACCATTCACTATTCCTGCGCAACTCTGTACTCTTATGATGAACTACATCTCTCAAATGAGTTAGAACTTGGACGTAGAGCTCCTTATTGATGATTTGACCTTTTGGAGCATACTCATGATGAACAATACTCTGGTAATCAAAGAAAACTGTGAGCATGACCTTGACATTGCTCCTCACCTGCCAGGCTTTCTTGGGTTTGGGAGAGTTTGGAGTCCTTCATTGTGAGAATTGAGCCTTAGTTTCTAGGTCCTAACCATAAAACCATGATTACCAGTAATAATCTTTTGCATGAAATCAGAGTCATTTTCAATGCATTCCAACAACTCCCTGGTTGCAGACAGTCATTTTTGTCAGGCGACAGGAGTTTCAGAATGAATTTTGCAGACACATGTCTCATCCCTAAATCAATAGTAAGAAAGGACTGCACCAACCCGAAACTGATGTTGATGTCCTCAGCAAGCTCTCTGATAGTCATTCAATGATTTGAGCATATTGCAGCATGCACTGCTTCAACTTTGTCTTCATTCCTGCTCTTGGATAGCCTTCCAGAACGTTCATCACTGTGAACACTTTGGTGACCTTCATGGACACCTTGGAAACATTTGTGCCAGTCATAAACTCGACCACAATTCATGTATTCATTGCCATACACTTTCTGTAGCTCGTCATAAGTCTCTTTGCACGAATCTCCAAGTTTCTAGAAGAACTTAATGCAAATTCGCTGTTCAATTTTTTCAATCTTGTAAATCTGATGAACTGCTTTTACACAATACCAAACATCATGTGATTTTAAAAAGTACAGGTGTGCTGCAGCCACACTATACTCTGCAGATGCAGAGCACATAACTAGTCATTGCATGCTTAATAGCATCATGGTGTGATGTATTGTTATATAGCTACACAACAAGTCTTCATACTTTTTGATCACACCTCGTAGTTCTGCTCATACTGCCAAGAAAACCCAGGAGCTGCTGGGTCAGCACTGACTTGAAGGCACACATGTAAATAGTGTCACTGACTACTGCAAATAGAGGATTTTGTAAAACTTCATATCCGTGGGGAACAGATTAAAAAGTCAACATCCAAAACTCAAATTTTTGACATGCTAAGGTGCTTTTGAGCTTCTGAATGGTAAGCACAATCCCTCCTTCAAGCTCTTCTCCAGAGCCCAGGCCCAAAGGAGAAGTTAATGGACAGTTATGCATGACTCAAAGCAGGTACAGTATAAATGCCCATGGGGAAACTTTCTTGGATATGCATGTATTGCCATTCTAAAAAGTAGAACACATTATAGTTTGAAGGACTGCCAGAACTACAATCCATTTGTGAAACACAGAAGATCAATAACAAAGTCTGTCACCAGCACACACAAATATATACATAGAAACAAATTCAAGCTCTCTCTCAAATACATGTACATGAAGTTTTAATTCCACTTTTTCTCCCTCACACACACATCCTAATTCTCATACAAACATGAATGCAAAGCATGAAGAGCCACCCATAACTTTTGTCTTTCCATCATACAAATCAACCTCTTTCTCTCTCATACATATGCAGAAAAGCAGTCTTACTCTTGCTCAAATACAGAGACACAGCCCCTCATGACTCTCTCACCCACTCAAACACATTTTGGATATATGTTCTTAATGTAAAGGATACCCTTTAAAATTTTGTGTACTCCATGGTTTACACCTTTTCTGTAGACAATTGGCTTGTGAGGTGGGCTGCTTATTTCAAACTATCTGATGAAAGATCTATAGGCATAACTATAATCAGGACAGTTCACTAACATTACAACATGCTCTATTTCAACTGAATAGAACTTACCTGTTTCCTTCTAGCAAAGTAAACCAAAAGGGGTGGAGGGGGATTGTGACAATAAAACCACTTTGTCTAAGCAACTTCGAGAGTTAAATACAGAAACAGAAAAAGACTATATGGCCTATCCAATCTGTCCATCCATACCAAATTCTAAGCTCTACAACCCCCTTTTCTCCCTTAGAGATCCTCTGTATTTGTCTTATGCTTGCTTGAATTCAGATACGGTCCTTATCTGTACCACCTCCACTGGGAGGCTATTCCAAATGTCCACCACTCAGATTACTCCTGCTACTTTCTGTTTGCTGCTTGCCTGTTCTGTGCCCAGGAGATGCCGGGAGTGCCAGTTGTTGGAGAAGGCGGAGCTTCTGGTGACGTCCCTCCCTCTCCCTCTATAAGATCTAGTTACTCCTCGGAACGCAGCTACGGCCGCGTGCCTGTGGGTGCATGTCTGAAGGGGCATGACCAAAGGGGAAGGTGCTGCCCCTTTGGAGCCCCTTCGGAGTCTGTATCTGTGCTGCATGGGGAAACAGAAGAAGCGGTCTTTGCCGGTGGATGTGGCTAAGACCGTGAAAATATTTGGATCTATGGACCATTATTTGCAAGTGATATCTTCTGAACCTTTAGTGGGGGATCCAAATACTTCTTCCAGGACCGTGAGTACAAACTCAGACAAGTCTCCTTTAAAGGGTTTAACCCCGCCCAGCTTGCAAGGTGTTTTTGAGTCTGTGGTTCCTTCAGGCCGAGATGGCTTGGATGAACTTGCTTCTCATTCTTTCCAACAGGATTCTTCCCGACTGGACACTTCGGATTTAAATATACCTGCTCCGTTGTTGTTTCAGCCTCCTGTAGTGACTTTGACGGCCCCGGATAATATATCCTTACGTGACATTTGGGAGGTGGTTACTCGTACTGAAGTTTCAGTGCGTTCATCACTTTCCCAGATTTCACAGTTTTCTAGTGATGTGGCCGCCAAACTCACTGAACAGGAGGCTAGTATATACAGGTGTAAGTCGGTAGTTAACAAGTTAGAGGGACAGGTAGCTGTAGCACAAGCTGCTATCTCTTTGTTGGCTTCAGACAGTTCTCTGGTACATTATCAATTGGAATCTTTGGAAAATATGGCAAGGGCAAAGAATCTGTTTTATTAATTTTCCTCATACTCATTACCTCTCTCCTTTGATATTGTTGCAAAAATATTTCAAAGAAATATTATTGATTCAGGATACGGATTCTATTAAGCTGTCTAGTGCTTATTATGTTCCACCTGGAGCCAGGTCTCAGGTTTCTTCTCAAGATGATTTGGCTCAAGCGTCTCCCTTGAAGTTCTTGGATATTTCTGCGTTTTTGGAATCATCAGTAGATGTTATTCCCCAACAGGCCACATTAATTGCCTCTTTTCTTTTACTTTCTAATAAAAGGAGAGTGTTGATTTTTGTGGTTCTCCTGTTCAAATATTTCCTGATGTTGGTAGGTCCATGCAAAAGCGTAGGAAGGATTTCCTGAATTTGAAGACAAGGCTCTGGCACTGGGTGCTACTGTTTTCTTGAAATACCCTTGTAAATGTATTGTGCAATACCAAGTCAATAAGTTTGGTTTTCTAGAACCTGCTTAATTAGAGGCTTTTTTGTCTGGGAAGGAGAATACAGGTTGTGTAAAATTGTAATTTCCACTTGCTTGCTTATGTATAAGGGGTTTTTAATTTAGTTATTCTCTTGGGTTTTAGATGGTTTTGTGGTTTCTTTTTTTTTCAGGCTTTCCCCTTGAAGTGGACTTTGATGTTTCTTTTGTCTTGGGTTTCTTGTTATAATGTGTGTTGTAGGATATGTTTCTTGTTTTTCTTTTATGGTCTGTGACAAAAGTTACTTTTCTGTACAAGAGTTATATATCTTGGATTGTATTTGAAACTTAATAAAAATAATTTTTTTAAAAAAAGAGATCCTTTGTAATTGTCTCATGCTTGCTTGAATTCAGATACGGTCCTTGTCTGTACCACCTCCACTGGGAGGCTATTCCACATGTCCATCACTCTGTTTACTCCTGAGTCTATCCCCTTTCACTTCATTCTATGCCTCCTTGTTCCATAGTTACTCATACAAAGCACTGGGTTTAAACTTCCTGTGCTGTCAACCATATAACATTTGTCCAGATATTTTAATGTTCAGCCAGAAGTTATGGAGTTAAAGGTGAGGTCAGAGAGGCTGTTGCAGCCAAAAAAAAGCATCTTTCAGGAAATGGAAAAAGAAGCCAAATGACAAAAACGGGAAACAACATATGCATTGCCAAGTTAGATGCAAGGCATTAATAAGGCGGGTAAAGAGGGAATTTGAAAAAAGCTTACTGTGGAAGCAAAAATGCATAATAAAACCTTTTTCAAGTACATTTGTAGCAAAAACCTGTGAGACAATCAGTTGGACCATTGGAAGATAGAGGAGCAAAAGGGGCACTAAGTGAAGGCAAGGCCATAGCAGAGAGACTGAATGAATTCTTTGCTTCGGTCTTTACTGAATAAGATGTAGGGAATTTATCCATGCCTGAAATGGTATATAAGGTGATGCATCGGAAGAATTGAAACCATTATAAAGAATAAAATTACTGATTATGTATATAGTCATAGTTTAATGGGAGACAGCCAACATGGAATTCGCCAAGGAAAGTCTTGTCTTACTAATATCTGTTATATTTTTTGAAGGTGTGAATAAACAGGTAGACAAAGGTGAGCCAGTTGATATAGGGCATCTGGAGTTTCAGAAAGCCTTTGACAAGGTCCCTCATGAGAGACTCTTGGCGAAATTAAAAAGTCTTGGGATTTGAGGCAGTGTAGTAATGTAGATCAGAAACTTGTAACCGGGGTACCCGGAAGCCCAACCCTGCATCCCCCAACCCTCTGACCAATCTGTCACCTCGGACAACCTAACCCCAACTGCTGCCTTAAGGTACACCCCCCCCCCCCCCCGCACATGAAACCCAAATAAACAAGCCAACACCAGATTATGGTAAACAGTTGCTTGGTCGCAGCTTTATTAACAACAGTGAAAATCCGGCCCAACATGGGCCAACTCAATATTACCAAAAATGCCACATGCCCCCCCGCCCCCCCTTTTCCGGATGATGCCCCACCAGCCGTTTCTAGCAAAGTGGTGCATCATCCACCCCCCCTTTCCCCCGCCGCCCACCTCACCATGTTATTAGCAGAGGCAGGCTCCAGTTGCCTTCCACCAGGCAGAGACTCCAGCCGGGACGTCTCTCCCACCCAAGGAGCTGAACCGCTCCCATTCAAAGCGGCATCAGCCTCAAATGCCCCGCCGGGTCAACGAGCGCCAGCTCGCTACCCCGCCCAAGCCAGATAACCCAAGTAACACCCCCCCCAGCTGCAACAACCACCCCCTTAACCAACCCCCGGGCGGGAGGGAGGGACACCTTTCTCCGGGGCGAGCAGGACGAGAGAGGGAGAATGAATACAAATGCTCCCCCCACGCGCCCTGCCGCCCCGCCTCCTCCATCCTCTTGGCCAATCACGCGCCCGACAGCACCACGAGCTGCGGAGCGCAGCCCGCCCTTGCTCCCTTGAACTCCCCCCCCCCCCCCCCCCACAGACTCAACCCATGCCACGTGCCGAGGGTTCGGGCCCCGGGGACCCGGTTACAATGCCGGCCTCGGGACCCGGCCCTGCGGCAACGGCTAAATTTAAAAAATAGAAGGCAGAGAGTAGGACTAAATGGCCAATTTTCTCAATGGAGAAAAGTAAATAGTGGATTACCCCAGGGATCTGTGCTGGGCCCACTGTTTTTTAACATATTCATAAATAACCTGGAAATGGGAATAATGAGTGAGATGATCAAATTTGCAGATGACACAAAATTATTCAAAGTTGTTAAAACCCAAGAGGATTGTGAAAAATTGCAAGAGGACCTTGAAAAATTGGAAGACTGGGCATCCAAATGGCTGATGAAATTTAATGTTCTTTCAATATATATTATATATTTTTTATGTGTGTTCTTTTGATTATTTTTAGATGTTAATTACATACAGGTAAAAAAAAATGTATATATGTTTTTATTAAGGTCCCATTTACCCCTGACGAAGGCTCCTACCAGCTGAAACATGGCTCATGTAGGGAGGGTCTGTTGGATTTATCAATACAAATTTTTGTACTCATGATCCTACTCCACGGTGTGTTTCATTGCCCTGCTCTTTGTATTCTACATTGTCTGCTGCAGGTGTGCTTGCTTTTTTCTTTTTGGACTGATATTCTGCCACTAACCAGATTGCTAACCACATAAAGTTAGAACAGCCTTTCACCTGTCCTAACTGTATGTGGTTTAGCTATGTGGTTAGCACTGAAGATCACTACTAACCTCCTAGCTGCCGGTGCCACCCCCGCTCCACCCATGGAAAGCCCCGCCCTAGCTAGATACTGTCAATGCATTCAACCCAGTTAGTGAGGGATATTCAGTAGCACTAATCAGGTTAGTGCTGCTGAGTAGCCCGGTGAGCGGCATTTATGCAGTTTGCTGGTCTGAAAATTGCATAAATGCCTTTGAATATGCTCCCGATGATCTTATAATGCCAGTTTCCCTGTAGGAGAGTGCGTTTAAAATTGTGCAAGGAAAGTAAAGGGGGTAGAGGAGGGATATGTCAAAAGAATTTAAATACAGTATTTGACAAATTCCAATACATGACGGAAAAGAGAAATTTCCCATAGAAATGTATTTTAAGAACAAAGGGTCATTATATAAACTTTGAAAGAAGATTCAGAGGAACCTGGAGAAAATACACTTTTACCGATAAGGTGGTAAATGCTTGGAATAACCTATAAACAGAGGTGGTAGAAACCAGTACAATGACGGGTTATGAGGTTTTAATATTGGAGCAGAGTCATAGTAACATAGTAACATAGTAAGTGACGGCAGATAAAGACCAGCATGGTCCATCTAGTCTGCCCAGCAAGATGGCAAGAGTAGGTGCACCTGTCGCTCTGTGCAGGCCACCCCTCCCCATGTTTTTGTTTTTGTTTAGGGGTGAACCCACCACTCCATGTAGGACACCCTTATTTGTTGAGACGCTAGATAGTTCAGAAGTTAGATGGTACCGTTTATTTTGCTTTTATCCTGTTGCTGTAAAGGGATTAAGAAGAGTCGTGATAAAGACAGAGACACAGGACTTGTTAGCTATACAACAGGACATGGGATAGACAGACTGGTGTTAGCAGGCTTACAACTGCCTGGAGACCAATTGCCCATCAAGGTGATAAGGAGAAAAGAAGGGGAGGATAAGGTATGACACAGTGACATTGCAAGCCATCAGGCGGCTGTGGTGGTACCACCAGAAACTAAGCAGGTAAGTATCGGCAAGATGGTGGTATTTGGGTACTGTGCAACAAAGCCACAGGGATTTAGAAGGTTGAAAGCTCAGGCAACACTTTCATTCATTGAAGTAGCTTTCTAGATTAATGCACAGCTAGTGGTAAGAAAGGAATTTGAGAATGAACCAAAGGACACATTGATGAACCATTTTAGGATTCCCTCTTGGGAAGATTTAGTGGGCACTCTGTGGTGGATTAATCCAGCCTTTTGTGCTATAGATCGCAGCCTCTCTCATTTTATGAAGTCCATTTCTGATGATGCCCTAAAACTTTCAGGACAGCTGGTTAATTGCTCTTTGAGTAAGTGGATCTTTCCAGAGAAACTGTGTCATTCAGTGATCTCTCCAATGGTGAAAATACATGGCTTGGATCCTTTAGATTGTGTTAGTTATCGAACTATTTCAAATCTACAATTTTTGTCTAAAATTCTGGAACATATGGTGTTCTTTTAACTTAATGATTTCATTGAAGAATCTAATTGTTTACATTATGCTTGAGGGGAGTGGGTTTAGGTTGGCTACAGAACTAAACAATTTAATTGTGGTGCAGGATGAGATTTTAAGGTGTAAAGACAAGGGCTATCAGAACTTCTCAATTTTATTAGACCTTTCCTCTGCTTTTGATTCAGTTGGTTTGACTCTTCTATTAAGATGTTGTAAGGAAATTGCTTTGAAAGGGAAGGCATCGTATTGGCTGTGTTCATTTTTAAACAATAGGCTAGCTTCAGTTGTGGCCCATGATGTTTTAACAAGGTCTTTAAAAGTGTCTTGTGGAGTTTCACAGGATTCCTATATCCCTACTTTACTTTTTAATATTATTTTTATTTTATTTTATAATTATAGAATTACAATATATAATATAAGGATACAATCACTTGCACAGAAACCATTTAATATTGTTTTTAATATTTTTGTAAGTCTCGGGTAAGTTGCTGAAAAATTGGAGATTTTTATTTTTTTAAAATCTATGCTAATGATATCCAGCTTACCTTCCCTGTGTTAAAGGATAAAATTCAGGCTTTAGTGGTTTTCAGCTATTCAAACTGGATTTTAAGTCATAATTCATTATTTAATTCACACAAAAACATATTTTGGCAGTAGGAGGAAGGAACCAGTGGGCCCTGACTTGTTCTTAATTTAGGTTGGGGCATGTTTCCTCTAGTCCAAGTAATGAGAGACCTGGGAATTGTTTGGACTCGTCTTTTTAGTTACAAGACCAGATTTTGCCTGTGTTTAGAATTGCCTTGAAAGTGTCTCTATTTAGAATAATTGTTCAAGCTTTAGTCCTATATTATTTGTATTATTGAAATGAATTGTACCTGGGTCTTTCTGGGAAACTGTATCATAGTTTACAGATGGTTCAAAATGCAGTCGCCAGAGTAATATCAGGACAACCCCGGTGGTCAGCAGCTCTGCCTCTCCTGAGAACATTGCATTGGTCGCCTATAAAAGTCTGACGTCAATTTAAGATTTTTGACTTTGATTTTCGAGTATTGTGGGCCCGGAAGGCTTGCTATTTATGGTAAAGAATATCATGGTATAAGCTGATGGAGTCAGGGAGCTGGTGTTCCTGCTAGACTGGTGCACTGGGCCAGGTTAAGCACGTTCATGTTTCAGGGGCAGCTCCGGGTTTGTGGAATAGTCTCCTGGTGGGACTTCACCAGGAAGTGTGTCATCGAATGTTGTACAAGAAGGTTAAAACATAGCTTTTTCCATCCTAGGTGGAAAGGTATTGGATATCATGGATGTGTGTGTGTTATGATTCAAAATGATGTGCTTTTTTTGCTACTTTTATGTGCTGTGGGCCAGCTACTCAAAGGCACTTATATGGACAGCAGCAGTGGCTGTCTAGATAAGTGCCCCATCTATAGATTTTCAGCAGCACCATGTTACAGACGGGCCCAGTATTATCTGGATAGTGCTGGGGGGTATTAAAGGTAGATGGAGCATGGGCATGTCCCCTAGCTATTTGGACAGTAGCAATATTCAGTCTGCTATCTGGAAACATCTAGGTGAGTGAAAGGCTATCCTAAATTTATTCGGCTAGCAGATAGCTATCGCGCAGACTATTCTATACGTATATTCAGCAACTTGAACTATTTGGATGGTGGCACTTACTCCATACACTCACTCTGAAACTAATTACAAGTGGATTAAAACTCAATTAAAGACCTTCTTTTTTCCTGCAGGCTTTCTGTGAGCTGCTACCAGACGATAATTCCCCTTAACGTTGCTAATGTTTCCTTTCCTGATTCCTGCCCCTCAATTTCCTATCCCTTTAGTTTCTGTTCTACCCCTTCCCTTCTACTTTAGAAGATCTATAATGTATATTTCCACTTATTTTATTTATTTATTTAACTTTGCTTATATACCGCTTTTCACCAGGTCAAAGCAGTTTACATTGAACAAAAACAATTTTTACAAGGAACAGATAAATATCCTAGATACATAGAACAGAATAACATTATGGTAAACAATCAAACAGTATTATCCATAACAGGTAGCTTCCTAATTACATAATATATTTAATATATATGTCAGCCAAACTATTTTCACCCATCGAAGTATATACAGTTCAATTACAATAGCTATGCCTATCGATAAGTTCTTTAGCTATTTACAGATGTAGGTTCTATTATGTATAAGAACATAAGATATGCCATACTGGGTCAGACCAAGGTCCATCAAGCCCAGTATCCTGTTTCCAACAGTGGCCAATCTAGGTCATACGTACCTAGCAGTTTCCCCAAAAGACACAGGCTCCACAATGCTTGTACTGGGTCAAGCATTGATATCCTGGGTCCCTTCTTAATAATGGTTTATGGACCTTTCCTCCAGGAACTTGTCCAAACCTTTTTTAAACCCAGCTACACTAACAGCCTTTACTACATTCTCCGATACCAAATTCCAGTGTTTGATTACACGTTGAGTGAAAAAATATTTTCTTTTATTAGTCTTAATTAATTCATTTATTTATTTACATTCTCTTATATACCGCGCTATTCTGCATCAGTACGGTTTACATTGAACAAACTGAAATTACATTGAACAGGGCATTATAACTTGGAGATAACTATTTTACAGGGAACATGGGCTATGGAGGGTTAAGTGGCTTGCCCAAGACCACAAGGAGCACCTGTGGGACTTAGAAACCTCAGTCCTTCCGGCCCAAGGTTGCTTAAATAGGTTACCCTGTAGCTTCATTGTATGCCCCCTAGTCTTTCTATATATTGATGGCATAAACAATTGATCTACGTTTACCCGTTCCACTCCATTCATTAATTATAGACCTCTATCATATCTCCCCTCAGCCGTCTCTTTTCCATGTTAAAGAGCCCTACCCTTTTTAGCCTTTCTTCATAGGAGTATCCTTCTATCCCCTTTACTATTTTGGTGGCTCTTCTCTGAACCTTTTCTAATAACGCTATATCCTTTTTAAGATACAGCGACCAGAATTGCACACAATATTCAAGGTGCGGTCTCACCATGGAACGATATAGAGGCATTATAATATCTTTTGTTTTATTTTCCATTCCTTTCCTTATGATACCTAGCATTCTATTTGCTCTCTTGGCCACCGCTGCACATTGGGCCGAGGGTTTTAACATGTTATCCACAATGATGCCTAAATCTTTTTCCTGGGTGGTAGTTCCTAATCTGGAACCTTGCTTCGTGTAACCATAGTTTGGGTTGTTCTTCCCTAGGTGCATAACTTTGCACTTGTCCACATTAAATTTCCTCTGCCATTTTGATGCCCAGTCTTCCAATTTATCAAGATCCTCTTGCAATTTTCCACAATCCTCTTGGGTTTTAACAACTTTAAAAAGTTTTGTGTCATCTGCAAATTTGATAACCTCACTCGTTATTCCCTTTTCCAGGTCATTTATGTCACATTTTTCATGTTAGTGGGTAGGTTAGATTGTGGGTCCAAAGTGGTCAGTGAATAAGTGGGTTTTCAAGTGTTTGCAGAAAGAGGGACGATCAGTGATGCTCCTTAGTGTATCAGGTTGAGAGTTCCAAAGGGATGGCGTGGAGAGTTCAAATGCTCTTTGGCAGGTATGCTGATTGAATTTTGTTTTAGATTTAGGTATTTTGAGCTTGTTCGATATGGCGGATCTTCATGGTCTGTTTGTTGTAAACTTCTGAAGGAGGGATTGTAGGAGGGTGGGGTGTGTGAAGTGTAGTGCTTTGTGTGTTAGTAGCAAGGTCTTTGGAGCTGCTTTAGAATGGGGGTAATGTGGTCAAACTTAATAGCATTCTGTATTGTGTGTGCAGCTGTGTGGAGTGCAGATTGAAGGGAGAGGAGGGTGGCCTCTGGTAGCCCTTGGTAGATATTGTTGCAGTAGTCATGAGGGAGAGTAAGGGCTTGGAGTGCTGAGAGAAAGTCTTCTGGTTCAAGGAACAGACGGAGTCACTGTAGGGTCTTAGTTTTGAGGTGTATTATGTTGGCTGTTTTTGTATTTGTGTGGCTGTTTGGTGTGTAGTGGACAATATAGCATGATATCATCAGCATATAGGTGGAAGCAGATCTTGTGATTTTTAATGATTGAGCAGATGAGTTGGAGATATAGGTTGAAGAGAGGTGTGGAGAGTGTGGAACCTTGAGATACACCTTGTGTTTGTTTGCATTTGTTGGAGATGCTTATGCCTATTTTTATCTGTTGGTGTCTGTTAGTGAGGTAGGATTGAATCCATTTGAAGACAGTGTCTCGGATGCTATATGACTACAGTCGCTGGAGGAGCATGCCATGGTTGACTGTATCGAATGCTGCGGAGATGTCTAAGAATATCATTAGGTAAGTTTTTGAGCAGTCCTTTATTCCTTGGTTTAGGGTGCTGATAAGTGATGCCATTATAGTTTCCACTCCATGCAGTGGGTGGAAGCTATGTTATTGTGGATCAAGTAAACAGTTCTCATTGATGTGGTCTTGAAACTAGAGTTGTATGGCTTTCTAGATGATTGTTGCTAGGAATGGGAGACTAGTGATGGGTCTGTAGGATGTGGGGTCTGATGGGGTCGAGGCTTGGTTTTTTTAAAGTGGGGCGGATAGAGGAGAGCTTGAGACAGTTAGGCATTATTCCTTGTTATAGAGCTTCATTGGTTAGTATGGTGACGAATGGGCTAAGTTTGTTCTTTGAAGCTTTTATCCAGTTAGCCAGGCATGGGTCAAGTGGTGAGGTGGAGGTGTTAATCATTGATAGAATATTTTTTATATCTTTGTTAGTGATGTTTCAAAAGGATGACCAGTGGTTGATATCAGGTGGCAAAGTGGGAGGCAAGGGGGTGGTGAAGTCTTGTTGAGGTTGTAGCTGTCCATTTGTTGAGGTTGTAGCTGTCCATTTGTATTGAGCAGCTAGTTGCTGGTGGTTGATAGAGGGTGATTGGTTGGGGTTGGTGGGTGGTTATGTAAGGCTATGTCAAATGGTTCACTTGGGTGATTGATAGAGGTGTTGATGATCTTGGTGTGATATTCCTTCTTGGCCTTATCTGTGGATGTATGGTACGTTTGAAATAGAGTTAGGTATTTGTTGCAGTCTTCGATCTGTGTGGTTTTACGTCATATTCATTCTAGTCTTTGTTTTTTAGTTGTCACAAGGTAGGGGTATTTTGGGGGGTATGGTGTTTTTTGGTTAAGTTGTATTGATTGGGTGGTATTTTCGCTGTGTCTCCAAGCACTTTGTTCCAGATGTCTGTCAGTATTGTTGTATTTGATGTGTCCATTTGTATTTTTGTCGTGATGTACTCCAGGAATTCTTCCTTGTTAAAGGGTCAGACTCATCATGAGGTTAGTTGTTGCTCAGTCTATGTTATTGGAGATTTTATGTCAAGAGAGAAAATGATGAAGCTGTGATAAGACCATGGTACTGGGTGGGTTTGTAGTGCATGTGGGGGGTTGGTATGGATTGGGAGGGTGGGAGTGAAGATTAGGTCGAGTGTTGGCTTAGATGTGTGTAGAGGATAATATGTTTTGAGTGAAGTCCATTGATTCCATGGCTGAAAGGAATGAGTCAGCCACATTGGTGGGTAGGGAGGGGAAGTTGAAGTCTCCTAGGATCAGAAGGTCCTTCTTGGAATTGGAGTTTTCAATGATGTGGTCTATTATGCCAGATAGGTTATTGGAGGTAGAGGAGGGAGTTCTGTAGTTGAGGCAGATGGTCAGATGGTTGTTTGTGATAGTGATTGAGTCTATTTCATTGGTGCTTCTGGATTATTTCATGGGCAGTGGAACAGTGAGTAGCCTTCCATTTTAAGTTGATTGAGGAGAATGTTATCCATTTCTGAGAGCCATGTTTCCATAATGCTTAATGTGTCTAGCTTGTATTCTGTGAGTAGGTCCATAATAGTATGGATTTTGTTTCTCACTGATCTGTCATTGATCATTGCACATTGCAGTAACTGTGTTGTTGTTTGGGGGAGGTTGAGGTGGGAATGATGTGGGTGTGAGTTGGTATCGTTATGAGACATCTGTAGGGGTGTTGCTGAGGATGGTTAGAAGGAATGTATGCTGGATGGTATGCATGGAGTGCGCAAGAGGGGTATGTTGTGGGGGGGAGGGTAGTATGTGCAGACGTTAACAGGAGGAGGAAGGCAAGTACGGTATATATTGCTAGATATAAACTGAGCATTTTGGATTTTGTATTGGTATGTATGTGATTGGAGTCTTCTATTGTGAGGTTTCCAAAGGAATTGCTTGTTCCTAGGGTCACTATGGTTTATTTGAAACAATTGGTATGCAGAGTATGCAATTGTCCAAATAATGTCCCAATTGGTATGAAGAGTATGCAACTATTCAAATAATGTCCCAGGTAGTGAATAGTGGGTAAAGCACAGTTACTTACCTGTAACAGGTGATCTCTGGGAACAGCAGGAATAAGTCTTCACATATGGGTACGTCGGTACCGATGGAGCCTGCGTGGGAACGCTCCCCAGCGTCCAATCAGAAAGCTTTTGGGAGCATCCCACAGCACCTGCGTGCTGCCTTCCCGCCTTTCCCAACTGTCTCTCCTCAGTTAAGTTTTAGAGCTGAGACAAAGAGAGAGAGAGAGGGAAAGGAAAGAGAGAGAAAGAGAGAGACAACTCCTAGGGGAGGTGGGTGGGTTGTGAAGACTTATTCCTGCTGTTCCCAGAAGACATGCATTGGGCAATCCAGTTAGAAAGTGTTCTCTTGGAGACTGGTTGTCCCAAATGAGAAGGATCAAAGGCAACAAAGAGTTGGGAAGACTTTCTATGTTGCTGTGTTCTTTGTAAGTAAAAGGCCAAAGCTCTTTTACAGTCCAGGGTATGAAGATTCCTCTCTGCACTTGATGCATGAGGTCCTGGAAAAAAGACAGGTAGGTAGACCTCCTGGTTGAGGTGAAAAGGCGAGACCACCTTAGGCATAAAGTGTGGATTAGTCCTAAGGACCACCTTGTCATGATGGAACCTTGTATAAGGTGGATTAGCTACTAGTGCTTGCAATTCACTGATGCGGCGTGCAGATGTGATTGCAATGAGAAAGATAACTTTCCAAGAAAGGTATTTCAAGGAGGTGGTAGCTAAAGGTTCGAAAGGCGGCTTCATAAGCTGACCAAGAACCAAATTTAAGTCCCATGCCACTGGGGGTGGTCTAATGGGAGGCTTTGTTAAAAGAAGGCCTCTCATGAATCTTGCTACAAGAGGATGAGAGGAAATAGGTTGTCCATTTAGAGGCCTAAGGGAAGCTGCAATAGCACTCAAATGGACTCTTACTGAATTTGTCTTAAGGCTTGCATTAGACAGATGAAGGAGATACTCCAGCAACGATTTCAGAGGTATGGCACGGGGGTTAAGACCCTTCTCAGAACACCAGATGGTAAACCTCCTCCACTTGAAAGCGTACAAACGTCTAGTGGAAGGTTTTCTGGAAGCATAAAGAACATCTTTCACCTGTTGAGAAAGATGAAGATCCTGGAGATCTAGGCCTTCAGCAACCAAGCCCTGAGATGCAGAGACTGGGGATTGGGATGCCATAACCTTCCGTCCTCTTGAGAGAGGAGGTCTGGAGCAGACCCTAACTCTAGGGAGGGAGCTTGAGAGAGATGTAGAAGCAGAGGGTGCCACAGTTGCCGTGGCCAATGTGGAGCTATGAGAATCATGTGGCCTCTGTCTCTCTGAAGCTTGAACAGGGTTTTGGGAATTAGGGGAATGGGTGGAAAGGCATACAGGAAGTCTTGACCCCAGTGAAGGAGGAAAGCATCCCTTGCCTGAGCCCCCTGAGCCAGAGTTCTGGAACAGAACCGGGGAAGTTTGGCATTCCACGGACTTGCAAAGAGGTCTATGTCCGGGGTTCCCCAAATTCAAAAAATCTTGGATACCTGATCCATATGTAGGGACCACTCGTGTGAAAGCAGAACTTGACTGAGTCTGTCCGCCCAAGAGTTTTGAATACCTGGAAGATAAACTGCCAGAAGATGAATGTGATGCTCTCTGGCAAGGGCCCACAGTCGCAGAGCTTCGTTGCAAAGCGACAGAGAGCCAGTTCCTCCCTGATTGTTTACATAGAACATGGCTACCTGATTGTCCGTGTGGATAAGGACTGTCTTGTGGCTGAGCAGGGTGTGGAAAACTCATAGAGCAAGGAAGATTGCTCTGAGTTTCAAGAGATTGATATGTAGACAAGTCTCCTGTGGGGACCAGATGCCCTGGGTGGAGAGGTCCTGAAGATGAGCTCCCCAGCCCATTGGAGAAGCATCTGTTGTAAGAGTTGCTTGGGGTAGAGGTTGTTGAAAGGGGGACCCCAGCAACAAGTTTTGAGGGGACTTCCACCACTGGAGAGACAAAATGAGGAGACTTGTGTTTGCTCTTTTGTCTGACAGGCAGCCTACTGCCTGGGTCCATTGAGTGGATAAAGTCCACTGAGCTGCTCTCATGTGAAGGTGAGCATATGGTACCACATGTACGGTGGATGCTATGTGGCCTAGTAAGTGTAACATCTCTCGAGAAGTTAGTAGGGGTTTCAACTCTGCTTGAGAAGCTGACTGCACCAAGCGAAGGCAACGGGCCTGGGGAAGATAGGCCCTTGCCCTTGTGGTATCCAGCAACGCCCCTATAAACTCCAGGGACTGAGTAGGGACTAAATTGGATTTTGGGATGTTTATTACCAGCCCTAAATACTGAAGGATACGCATTGTGCAGGTGAGAGAAGTCTTGGCCTCTGATTGAGTGGGAGCTCGAATGAGCCAGTCGTCCAGGTAAGGGAAGACGAATATTCCCAGGGTGCGCAGAAAAGCAGCAACCACTGCCATGCATTTCGTGAACACCCTTGGTGCAGAGGCCAGACCAAAAGGGAGCACTTTGTATTGATAGTGCTTTTCCTGAAAAAGGAACCTTCTGTGAGATGGATGGATGAGAACATGAGTGTACGCATCCTTGAGATCTAGAGAACAAAGCCAATCCTGACTCTGAAGGTATGGCAGCAGAGTTCCTAGAGAAACCATCTTGAATTTTTCTTTGACTAGGAATCTGTTCAACTCTCTGAGATCTAAGATGGGTCTGAAGCCCCCTGTTTTCTTTGGAATAAGAAAATAGGGGGATTAGAACCCTGTGCCCTGTTGTTGAAAGGGCACTTCCCCTATGGCCCCCTGGGCAAGAAGAGTGGTAACCTCCTGCTCCAACAGGCTGAGGAGGGAGGTTGGAGAATTGAACTGGTGCACTCTTGTGAGAGGGGGCAAGCTTGAAAAATGAAGCTTGTACCCCTCTCTTATGATTGAGAGTGTCCAATGCTCTGCTGTAATTTGCCCCCACCTGGGAGCAAAGTGACATAACCTTCCTGGAATGGTGGAGGGCTCTGGTCCTTCTAGAGCCAGGAAGGCTAACTTCTCTAGCAGAAAGTCAAAGGCCATGAGGGGGCTGAGGTTGCTGGGCTGGAGCAGGCCTCGCAGCCTTTGCTTTGCTCTGTTTGGAGGATTGCTGACATTTGGAAGGGAACTGAGCTGCAGAAGATGCCCGCTGACCATAAGCAGGATAGAATCTTCCCTTTTTAGAAAAAGGTGTTTTCTTGAACAACCTTTTCTTAGCAGGAGCAGCTGTAGATTTGGATAGTCTATCCAAAGCAGAATTTTCAGCATCCATCTGATTGGCTTTTGCTTTCCAATCCTTACCAAACAGGTTCTCACCTGTACAAAGGATATTTCCCAATTCATCTTGAACCCAGATCTCCAAATCAGATGCTTGAAGCCAAGCAATCCTACGTGCACCTATGGCAATAGCTGAGGCTCTGCTTACGCATTCAAAGGAGTCGAAAGCTGCACGGTTGGAGAATTTGGAGATATCCTGGGCATGTTTGAGCCCAGTGAGAAATTCCTGCCTTTTATCTTCAGACATAAAAGGACTTAAAGTCTGCAAATGGTCAGTGACTTCTTTTAAGAACATTCCCATGTAAAGACTATAGGAATTAATTCTCGCAGCAAGCATGGAAGCTTGGAAGACTCTTCTTCCAAAAGCATCCAGGGTTCTACATTCACGTCCTGGAGGATTAGAGGCATGTCTTTTGGCACTTCTAATCTTTCTCATTGCAGACTCAACCACAATAGAGTGGTGAGGAAGTTGAGTTTTATGGAAACCAGGACAAGGAGGGACACGATACATGGTATCCAACCTGCGAGAATGAGGAGAGGTGGTTAGAGGTGCTTCCCACATCCTCAACATGAGATCATACAGAATCTCATGAATAGGTAAGGTAGCTGCCTCTTTAGGAGTTTTAGGATATTGTAAAATATCTAACTCCTTGGCTCTGGGCTCTGATTCAGGTGCCACTGTAATAGAGAGACCCCGAGCCACCTCTCTGATAAAGTCTTGAAAAGACAAATCCTCTGGAGGAGACATCCTTCGTTTAGGAGAGGACTCCTCCTGTGGAAGAAGCATCACTGCATCGACTGACTCTTCAGAATCCTCAGAGTCCTCAGAGAAATCGAAGTATCGTCTGTCTGGATGCTCTTGCAAAGCCCAATACCCGTACTGACCGGGATCGGTATCGGGGTATCGGTACCGGAGGGCTTCAGAGGACAGAGTACCGGCATAGCGGACACCGATGCCGATGTCGATGCCACCGGTACTGGGATCGGTGCTGATGGCGATGCTAGAGCCGGTACCGGCGGAGTAGTCTGTTGCGGTACCACGGGCATTGATGCCACAAGGAAAGCCGCCAGACTGCGTTCGATGGACAGAATCCTCTGATCCATCGACGCCACCAATGCCTGGAAGTCGGTACCGATGGAAGCCACCGGTACCCCAGAGCATGGCACCAGGAGATCTGTCGAGGCCACGCCATCGAGATCATCCTGGAACCCCGATGATGATGCTTTAGAGGCCGAAGCCTCCCGCCGGGGTAATTTTGCCGGTGCAGAATCCTTGAGGGCAAGGCCAGAGGCATCTCGATGCTTAGAAGGAGATCTACCCTTCGAGGACCGGCTGGATTTATGTTTAGTTACCTGAGATCCATGTGAGGAAGAAGAAGCCCTGGAAAACGTCGATACCACCGAAGCCGCATCAGAGGGAAACAGGGTACTGAGCTTGGCAGCTCGGTTCTGCCGACCTCCTTTAGACATCATGGAACAGGACACACAATCTGTTATGGAATGGTCAGGACCTAAACATTTTAGACACCAGTCATTGGTGTCAGTGACGGAAATAGTACCGCCACATTTTGTGCACTTTTTAAAACCTGAGGCAGGCTTCTCCATATTTAAGGAAAAAAAGTTTTGGGCCTAAGGCCCAAAACTGAAGTGCACCTGAAGAAAAAGAACGGAAAAAAGGGTTGTTGTTTTTTTTTTTCCAAGAAGAAAAGAACAAAGACCGGCGGTACCGGTACAGCGTCGAAGAAGGCAGACGCGACAGAAAAGAAATAAAGAAAAAATAAGGAAATTCTTCTGCGGTGACAGGAACACGACCTGCTGGCTCTGCGGAAAAAGAAGAACTGAGGAGATACAGTTGGGAAAGGCGGGAAGGCAGCACGCAGGTGCTGTGGGATGCTCCCAAAAGCTTTCTGATTGGACGCTGGGGAGCGTTCCTGCGCAGGCTCCGTCAGTACCGACGTACCCATATGTGAAGACTCATTCCTGTTTGTTCCTGGAGATAAGCTGTTACATATGTAACAGAAGGGATAGGGATAGGGAGATAACACGCTTTGTAGTAGAGGCTTCTTTTCTTTATTTTGTAGTACCACCGTCTCAGTTTGTATTGTAGAAGTTGCCTTGTTGTGATGTATTGCCTTGTTTAATGCTGTCCTTGCCTGTGGTCCTCACCTAAGGGCCTCGCCAAAGGGCCTTCTGGCGAGGCCCTCAAGCGTGGGCCCACTAGGCACGGGCGTGCTTAATGGTGCTATTTCTTTTAAATTTAAAAGTCCTTGTTCCTCTTCAGCCTGATTGGCCTTGGCAGTGGAGAGCTGGGAGGGGCTTGCCTGCCTGCTCTCTTCCCCAATGCCGATAGGGACTGAAGACTGCTGCCTCCGGTAGTTCCTGCACCCAATGGCGCTGTTTCTTTTAAATTTAAAAGTCCTTGTTCCTCTTCAGCCTGATTGGCCTTGGCGGTGGGGAGCAGGGAGGGGCTTGCCTGCCTGTTCCCTTCCCCAATGCCATTCGGGGCTGAAGACTTCTGCCTCCGGTTGTTCCCATACCTAATGATCTAATTGTATTTAACATACCTGTTGTTTGTTTTTAAATTATCCTTTTATCTTTTTATATTTTTTTAAACCATTTTGATAATGCTTCTGAAAAGTGTATAGAAAGTAACCTAGCATAAAAATAATAAATCAATAAATCATTGAAGCCAGTGTTAAAAAAAAAAACCACTGACCATGTCTGTTAAATATCAACCCATGTATTTTTATGCATATTATTTTATGCTTTTACTTGTACACTTGTGTTTTAGGAAGGCAGTATCTAAAATTTTTAAATAAATAATTCTTTGCACTTATCGTATGTAGCATGAAATCCTTAATGTCTATAGAGTTAACAGAACCTTGGTTCATCCATGCTTCTGAAAGGCAAAATCCTCAGTAGCATAGCACCCTCTTATATGGTGCCAAAACATTGCTTCTGTGCTGGTTAAGGAGGAACGTTGAATTCCTATTGGCTATTAGTATTTATTTAATAGCTTTTTTATACCACTTTATCATTTCAGTTAAAGCAGTTTACATTGTAACTTAAACTTGGTAAGATATACGAGGATTGCTCAGAAAGTAATGTCCCACATGTTTTTTCTCGGTCCAGAATGAAGATAGAGGTGTGAAATTGAAAGGGTAGTAACTTGGAACTTCAAAGGACACATGTGTGTAATTTTACAGTCGTCCAACAAATAGCGAGGCGGTAGTGATCCTTCAAATGCCGATATCAGGCCATAATTTTCTCTTTCACTACTACTGCTACTATTACTACTTATCATTTGCATAGTGCTAAAAGCCATACGCACTGCTGTACAGACACATGTACAGTTGTGGTCAACATTATTGGCACCCTTGCATTTTAGGTATGTTGTGTACAATATCTTGAGAAATAAGTGGAAATAGTCCAACTGTATGTCATCATAATATTTTAATATGTTCAAAGGTGTACCAAAAAAAAAAAGGATGTCTGCAACTTAGATGTAGTAATTTCTAAGAGAAAAACAAAATGGGCCCAATTCTGTGCCACGAATAGCATGGGTGGACATCCATCCCCGCTATTCATGCCTTTTCTGCCCATGTTGAACTTCGCTGCCAGTTGTACAGGGAAGTTCAACAGGGCGGGGAAGGGGAGGATCAGAGGTGGAGGCAGGGCGGGCGGTGGGCGGTCGCCAGCCCTGGACGTACAAGACCAATTCTAATGTTGGCCCTTTGTTATTGGTCCAGGGCTGGTGACTTGTATGGGATGTTATTCCACCTCCGAGGTGAAATAACTTCCCCATACATAAAGGATTGCTGGCCCAGGGCTTGGATTGGGTAGGGGGGACCCGAAGGCATTCCCCGCAGCCCGGCCTTGGCCTTAGGAGAACGGATTGTTTATTGTTTATTTATTGTTTATTTGAATTTGATATACCGCTCAGACCAAAAAGGTATCATGGCCTCTCCACCATATTTAACTATAGGAAGGGTGTTTTTTTTCCTTATAAGCTTCATTTCTTCGCTTGTAAATGTATCGTTGATCTGCATTGCCAAAGAGCTCAAGTTTGGCTTCATCTGTTCACAGAACATTTTCCCAGAAGGACTGTGGTTTCTCAAGATGGGTTTTGGCAAAGATCAGGCATGCCTTTTTATATCTGTCTTTTTGTTTGGCAATGTCCCAGTTTTTATACTATTTCCTACTATTTCCTTTTTTAATTGGTCTTGTTTATTTTATTCTTTTATGTGTCAAATATGTGTGCATATATAGTCCAAAGCCATTTCACTGGCCACTTGTTTTAGGTGATATTGGATATTAAGGGGTTGAGCTGCAAAGGAGCCAATAATGTTGACCACAACTGTATGTTGAGTGAGTTCCTGTATCGCATCTGCTTGCAACATGAAAATAGGTGCTGACTCCTCATCCGCAATTTTGGCCTCGCCAATCTTACTGTGCTCTCACACTGCCTTCAATATTTTCCTGAACTTGGCCATCACTTTGCAGATTGCCCCCACCATTATTGCTCACTTCTGGGGGCTTGTCTTGAAGAAACAAGCCCAGTTATCTCTTTTGGGAAGTATTTTTGTGGGTTTTTAAGCAGGGTATATGAGGGAGAGGGACGCTTAGGGATCAGTTCAGCTAGCAATCATCACATGACACCCAAGAAGAATATAAATCTGATAGAGGGTAGGGGTCCATTTCACAAATATCGCTAAGCAGTCCTCACAGTGCAGGGAGGGGCCCAGTCAAAAAAGAAGCCCAATGACCCCACACTATGGGAATGAAAGCAGAGCTCAGCACTCTCTGCACTGTACTATACCACCTCTCAACATCTTTTCTTTATTCTATTTAATTACCTGCCCCCCCCCTCCCCCTTTGGCAGCAAAATATGATGCACCTAAGCCTTTTCCAGCTGCCATTTGGGAATCAAGAAAATAGTTTGGTAGGCAGCATAGCAACACCGTTAAGTGCAATGCTTTCTGTGTTCATCTCCAAGTAATATGAAGGCTTTGCTTTGCTTGGAAGCCCCCAATTTGAATTTTGCCATTGGTTGGAGTGTTAAAAGCTGGAAACCGTAACCAAGAAAGGAAGATTAGTGCAATTTATAGCTACAGTTAGATGTGATCATTGTAACCCAAAGATTGTGACTGAAACCTTCACTTTTCAGAACACAAGCACAAGGAAATGTCATGATCATGTCCCAAACTATGTCTACTGCACGCAACACATTTAGTAGTGCAACAGCCATTCACTAATAACATGATAAGAAGTGGTTACTGTTACACCCCATCAGGCATTTAAGAGTCAAGCAAAATCCTTAAATAAAGGTAGCAGCTTGTAGGCAGAGTACACTGGCCACTTCTTCTTACCAGAGAAAATTGTTAATCCTTCTGCAAGCTCCAGTTTTGCTCCTCCCTTCCCCCAACACAGTCACATAATTAGCGTGAACCCAACGTCTGTATTTATGCTAACAGCTTTATTTCACATGATAGAGAAGACTATGACAGCTTGTTATTTTAAAAAGGCATATAAATAAAAAGAGACAGTCATCGTAAGTTGTCATTTACTATGACATGTGCAGTATATTATATTTAAATGTAACGCACTGGGGTCCACCCAAACCTGTTTGGATGGGCAGATATATAAATTGAAAATATAAATAAGACTAAAACCCTGCACAAAGCATACTTAAATACATAGTAAACCTGCTATACAAAAACAGTAATCCCTGGGACTCTCATAGCAACTATGCTACCTCAGAAGGGGCAGTACAACTCTAATGGTCTCTGGAGACTCAAGGTCTCCAGTTTAGGGTCTATTGTATTTTAATAAAGTATGGAAAGGTTTGCAGTTAACTTGGGTTAATGGACAAAATGAATGTGTGGCAACTGCAAAGCCTCCGTGTTGATCGTTGGGGGCATTTGCAACAATTTGCCATTCAGTTAACACGCAGAAAGGTTCTTCGCTGCATGTAAGCTGAAAGACATATTATAGAGGTAGCTGACTGCACTGCGTTCAGGTGGTGTTCACTGTTAATGCAGCAGAGATAATGTGATGCACTTTGCAGTAACTTACCATGCATTAACTGTAAGTTGCAATCCTCACCCATTCTCCACGCATTTCATGTTAGCTGTTAACATCAAAATTAGCGCATGCTAACTGCTAAGGTTTTGCATTAATTGTTGGTGTGGTGCCTGCATTAAAGGTTGATATAGGTTAATTGCTGCTTTAAAACTAATGCAGCTTAGTAAACAGGCCCCTTACTATTTCTACCTGTTCCTTTCCCATCTCTTATCAGTTGATGTATGGACCTCTTCCCTTCTCTCCCTGCCTCTTCAACCTCCGCATACCAATGAGGCTCATCACTAGGCTGATGTTCAGGATAATGTCTAACTTTGCAATTACTCTTTATTGATGATTTATTTCCATCTCCTGGAGAAAAGCAAGCTGTGTTTACAATAGAAACACAGAAACATGACGGCAGATAAAGATCATACGGTCTATCCAGTCTGCCCTTCCATATCAACTACTAAGCTTTACAGTCCCTTTATTCCTTTAAAGATATTCTGTATTTGTCCCGGGCTTTCTTAAATTCAGATACAGTCCTTGTCTCTCCACTGGGAGACTATTCCATGCATCTACCACTCTTTCCATAAAGGAATATTTCTGCAAATTACTCCTGAGTCTATTCCCTTTCACCTTCATCCTATGCTCTGCCTTTGCAGAACTTTCTTTCAAATGAAAGAGGGTCTCCTCCTGTGCATGTCTATCATATCTCCCCTCTCCCGCTTTTATAGAGATCTTTAAGTGTGTCCCAAAAACATAAAACTTCTGTATTACCATTTTCTTTCTGTCGGTAATCAACAAACTAAACTAAGACATGCCTTATCATTCAATGGCCTTTTTATTCACTTAGCCTAGGTCTAGTAGCAGGAGGTGATCAATAATATATAGACAAGTGAGATGTAATCAGTGACTGATGGGGAAAATCTTGACCTGGCTCTTAGTGAGCAAAAAAAGTCTGAGGTAAAGCAAAACTAAGACTGTCCCCATAGATAAGCACTAAATTGGAGTTTATTATAAGAGTTGGTAAAGCTGCCACAACTTGACACTAGTAAGTCTGCAAGATACAGACTCAAAGAAGGCACATCATGAAAAAAAAGGATATAGTAGATGACAGAAAAAAGAAGCATAACATCAATAAATGCAGATTATTCAGTGATTCTGTAGTGCATATAGTATACTTTATCAAAGGACTGGAAAGGGATAGGGAACTGGATCTAGCTCATGCCATTTCTCAGAAGTTACTTTTAGGTACAGTAGGTATTTGTCCTGTCCCCAAGGGTTACAATCTAAGTTTGTACCTGAAGCAATGGAGGGTTAAGTTACCTGCCCAAGATCACAGGGGGCATCAGTGGGATTTGAAGGTTGTTTTCTCTACTTCTCAGCCCACTGCTGTTACCATTAAGTTACTCTTCCACTCATATTTACATCCTCAAAATTGCTGATAAATTAGTAAGGCATAATTTATCTGGCACTAAGTCCACATTGGCTTGACCCCATTAATCCATATCTATCCATATGACCAGTGATTTTGTTCTTTCCAATAGTTTCCACCATTTTGCCCAACAATGACTTCAGGATCACCAGTTTATAGTTCTGTGGATCATCCCTAAAGATTGGCATTATATTGGCTACTCTCCAGTCTTTAGAAACAATGTCACATTTTAAAATAGATTACATTTGAGATTAAGGCTGCATGTGGTAGTTTGGCGTGCTGTACGAAGGGGTTTTCTTTAAAACACAGGCCAGACAGCAGTTCAGGGAAAACAAAAACAGCTGTTATTCTGTCCCATCTTGTAAGACCGTAACCAAAAAACACAAGAGTGGCAGGTTCGCACACAACACCTTTATTTAACAATCTTAGGTGGTCAAACCCAACACAGGACCGTGTTTCGTGTTGTACTTCATCAGGGGTTGTAAGGGCACACTAAAAACATTTAAAACCATAAGTAAATAAATAAATGTTATAACCAATGTATATCTAAACATAAAAATATAAATATAGACATAAAAATAGGCTATAATATCATAACATATTATGAACATAAAATCAAATTAACTAAAAAACATTAAAATACATCAATGGACTCTACCATAAACAAAATTGATTAAAAGAAGGATTCTTAAGAGGTACATATGTAAGAATACACTAAAATACATTTAAACAAGGTGCAAGCTCACAATATTATTCAGCACATGAAAACCAAAAGAAAATGAACACAAAAGAAATCGAAAAAGAGGGAGGAGGAGGACAAATAATGGCTGTACTTGACATAGAAAACCATATAGATACTAAAAACTAAAAAGAGCAAATAGGAAGCAGAAGTGAGTCAGAGATGTTACCTTATAGGTGTGTGGTAATATTGAAATTCACAATACCCTGTAAAATATGGTTGAAGCCCTTGCCACAAGGGCTAAGAGTGCCTCTGAAAACCAAAAATAAAACATTATAATACAAATGTTCAAATAAAACAGATTATCCAATATGATGAAAAAAATGTGGGAAAAAGAATTTTTGGGAAAAAATAGTTTTGGAGACTTTATATTAAGCTAGTTCTAGGAAGACAACCCTAGAGGTGAAACATGAGCTTAATAGCGTCTATGTCTCAATTTGACATATCAAAAAATCATTGCTATTAGAAATTGTCTGTGTCGTTGCCATTTGAGTGATATGGATGTAATATTTTAAAAATAACCATTACAAAGCACATGAAACCCAACTGAGAGGATAAAATTTAAAACAAAAACTCAAAACTGGAAATCCTGAGGAGAGAGATCAATTACCGTGACAGGAATATCAATTAAAGAAGACCCTGACGGCATGTGAGAAAGCCGCCTCTTAAAAATGCACAAAAAACTGCCTTAAGAACAAAATAAATAAAATCATCCTCCAAATGGACCTAGCTGTGCTAAACCGCACCAAAAAAGCAAATGTTAAACTGAGTTTGAGCGCGGAGCTGAACGAACAATGCTATTCAAAATTATACTGATGTTTAAATAAACAAGAGCAAGGAAGTCTATAAAAGATGGCAAAATCAACTGAGGATATGTTTAAAATTTAAAAATACCTTGAGGAGCATATGAGACAATATGCATATTACCTGAGACATATAAGACGCCAGAGACACCTCTGCAGAACGTATTAATTCCAGAGAGTCAAAATCTCAAAAACTAACAAGAAGCCTCACTAGAAAAAAACAATAATAGATTCTTAAAAATTGTCCAACAAGGTTAAATCTACTCAAAGAGCATATAAAGTAATCAATGAGGAAATAATACCTGAAGTTTGGAGGCCCCAATAGCACCGCTTCGAGGCGTATGATACTTGAAAGGAATGAAAGCTTCTAAAAAACGCCAGCGCATGCGCATATAATACAGACGGTGCCGGAAGCTCATAATTCGCCAAATTATGAAGAATGGACATATAATACAAGTCAAACAATGGTAAAAGGTGAAAAAACCTTTGCTGTGCTCATAGGGTCAGTTAGAGATGAAAATAAAAAAGCACAAGAAAAATTGTTAAAGACCCGATCGAGCCATCGGGTCTTTATTGGAGTGGAGGAGTGGCCTAGTGGTTGGGGCAAGGTACTTCAGGCCGGAAGGTCGGGGGTTCAAATCCCACTAGAGGACAGCAACCTTGGGCCGGAAGGACTGGGGTTTCTAGTCCCACAGGTGCTCCTTGTGGTCTTGGGCAAGCCACTTAACCCTCCATAGCCCATGTTCCTTGTAAAATAGTTATCTCCAAGTTATAATGCCCTGTTCAATGTAATTTCAGTTTGTTCATTGTAAACCGCACTGATGCAGAATAGCGCGGTATATAAGAGAATGTAATAATAATAAATCGTATCAACATTGAAAACCGCATGCTCTTCAGCCGTATGAACAGCCCTATAAAACATCGGACATTCTGCAGAGAGGGGGCAAATCAGCTATGTGCTCATACTGTACCTAAAATCAAGATAAAAAAAAAAAATAATAATAATGCCATGCGGTCCATGAAAACATAAAAAAAGGGGGCGGTTACCCTATAATAATTAAAAATTAAAAAACCAAGGCCTATAAAAACCAAACCTAAAAAGAGGGCATGTGTACGAAAATATAGGCTCTTATAGATAGACCAATGGAACTAAAAGAGACTTTGAAAACCTCATCATAAAACCATTAGTCATTCTAAAATGGAAGGGGACCAATCACCACGCTATACCCATAAATAAGATAAAAATTGGAATAAAAAGTGCCATACAAAACATAAGAAGGAAAAACTATTATAAATGAACTTTTAGGAGGAAACCCCTCTTAATCTAATATAAAAAATAAATGGAAGAATTGGCAGACTAACCTAACAACATTGAAAAACTGCATCTCCTGCAACATAGTAAGCAATACTATAAAGCATTAGTCGTTCTGCGTTGAAGACCAATTAAGCTTATACATATTATATTATACCTATAAACCAGTAATAAATAGAATAAATAAATTAAAAAGTACCAGGATAAAAAAGGGGAATTAAAAGAAATACCATACAGGCCATGGAAGCGTAATAGGGGGAAGTATTCACTGAGACAAATAGAAATTAATACCAATAAAACTTAAAAGAAGAGTACATATATAAGAATATAGAATCTTATAGAAAAACTGACAGGTCTTTCTCTAGATTCAAACCATTTGGGGACAAGGTGTCCATCAAAAAAATGTATTTCTGTTCCATACGTAGTAATGTTTTATCGGAGTCTCCACCTCTCCAGTTGGATATTACCTTTTTAATTACAAAAAACCGTAAGTCTGAAATACTATGACCACTATCAAGCCAGTGTTGGACCAATGGTTTATCTTCCAGTCTCCTCTTGATGCAACCTTTATGCTCTACTATCCTAACACGGATACTGCGCGTAGTTTTGCCAATGTATAACTTCTTACATGGGCACATGATGACATAAATTACTGCAGTCGTTTCACAATTCGAAAAGTCGTGAATAGGAAACTTTTTATTTGTTATAGGATGTATAAAAGCCTTCCTAACGGGCAACACATGTGTACAAACTGAGCACCGTCCGCATTGATATTGGCCCTTATGGACAGAAAGGGGTTTCCTCTCTGTAAGAGCCGATGGCACCAAGAGATCACGGAGATTGGCGTTCCTTTTGTGTGCAAACATAAGTCCAATCTCCTCAAATCCTGGAACAGCTTGAATAAGGTGCCATTCCTTCCTCAAAATATCCATGATACCCTTAGATTTCAAGGAATATTTGATTGGGCACACTATCCTATTCTGGACATTCTTCCTTGCCTGTGGCTTCAACAAATCGGCTCGTGAGGAATCCCGCGCTCTATTGTACGCTTTATTGATAGCACTAATGGGATATTGGCGTGCATGAAATCTTGTTTTGAGAATGGTGGCTTGGAACTCAAAATCCTCATCTGAGGTGCAGGTCCTTCTAGCACGGAGAAATTGACCCACAGGTAAATTGTTCTTAAAGGAAGGATTATGGAAACTAGAGTGATGCAATAAGGTGTTCCGATCGGTGGGTTTTCTATATAAAGTTGTACTAAATTCTGATCCTACCTTTTTAATTAATAAATCCAGATAAGGGATCTGTGCCTCATCATAAGTCATCTGAAAACGTAAATTGGCGTCCAAGCTATTGATCCATACGTTAAACTCTGATAATAATTCCAGCGATCCATCCCATATGATCAATATATCATCTATATAGCGTACCCACAAGATGTTGTCTTTGAATTCATGATCTTTCAAAAAACTTTCTTCAAATCTATGCATATACAAATTCGCAATGTCTGGTGCAAATGAAGAGCCCATTGCCACTCCCTTAATCTGTTGATAAAAAAGGTTTCTAAAACAAAAAAAGTTTTTAAAAAGAGCAATCTCCGCCAATGCGAATAGGAAAGCAGTGGAAATACGTTTATGGGTTTGTCTAACCAAAAAACACTGTTGAATAATCCCTAATGCCTCCTGTTGTGGCACATTAGTGTAGAGAGATTCGACATCCAGCGTGACCAGAATTGTTTCAGCATGTAAGTCTTTAAAAGATGACAAAATCTCTATCACGTGGGCAGAATCCCGAATGTAGGATCCCATCTGAAGTACAAAAGGTCTAAGAATGATATCAAGAAATTGAGATATTGGTTCCAGTAAGGAGCCTATGGCTGATACAAATGGTCTCCCGGGTGGGCTTTCCAAAGATTTATGAATTTTGGGTATTATATAGATTGTTGGCATGACAGGAAATTTGACTATAAGAAAATCTTTTTCTTTCTTTGTTATGTGGCCGGTTTCATAGGCTGTAAGAACCAAACTGTCAATACTGTTTTTAAGAGCACTGGTGGGGTCATCATCCAATCTTAGGTAGAAATTTTTATCTCGTAGTTGTCTAGTAACCTCCTCGATATATTTGCCTTTATCTAAGACCAGAACTGCACCGCCCTTATCCGCAGGTTTGATGATAATGTTAGAATTCATCTGTAAGGATTTAATAGCAGTTTTCTCTTTATAGGTAAGATTGTGAAATGGTAGGCGAGAATCAACCTTTATTTCATGTACCTGCTTTAACACTAGTCTTTCAAAGGATTCTATGAGAGGATCCGTCTGTGGGGGAGGCACCCATGTTGAAGGTTTGCTGACAATGGATATAGCATCAGAGGGAGATGTGTGGTCTTTAAAAAAATGTTGTATACGAATTCTTCGAAAAAATTTAAACAGATCTATCTCTATTTCAAATGGATCGAAATTATGAATGGGCACAAAAGAAAGTCCTTTGCTAAGGACTGATGTCTCATCCAGTGTAAGATTATAGTTTGAGATATTGATAACATTGCTTGATTCAGTTACCTCCTCTCGTATGACCCGTCCCTCCCCCACCCACCCCTCCCCCGGCCCCGACCCCGACCCCGGCCCCTCTGTGGAAAATTTTCGTACTGAGCCTGATCGGTCGCAATTCTTGAATTCCATGGTTTGTCTAATGGAGGAGCGTGGGAGGAGCGGGTTCTGGAAGAGCTCCTCCTTCCACCCTTCCAAAGATTGTCCATGTTCAAAAAAGTCTTCTTTTTGTGACCCTGTTGCTTAAGAGGGTCTATTTTTTCAATTTGTGTAGGAAACAATGGGGCAGAGCCACCATTGTGTTCAATAGACTCACTTCTGCTTCGTTTCTTTTTTTGTTCTATATTAGACGGGTCCGAAACTGATTCCTCTGAGTTGCTATCACATCGGTCAAAAAATGCAGATCTTCTCTTGATCCACAATCTGTCATTTTCCATCTTTTTAGACCAATGACAAACATAGCCAACCCTATAGTCCTCCTCATCCCTAATAAATTTTTCTTTTTTATCTTTAACTTCCTTTCTAAACTGCGTCATATTTTTAGTATATTCTACATGTACCCTATCAAAATCCTTGTCACATTTCTTAAGATCCTTTAATTTCTCATCCAATTCAATTTTGTGTAGTTCTGATTTTTTATGTGCTGTGGATATAAGCAGAATCATTAAGTCGAGTGAGCACTTATTCAAAATTGCGTTCCAACAAGACACGAAGCCTTGTTCATTCTGGTAGAGTCCAGGAGCCTTATTCACCCTAAGGCCACGGGGTATGATCTTCGATCTACAGCACTCCAAGAGTTAGGAAGCATGTAATTCTTCTTTTACCATTTGTTTCGTCAATCTTACTGTATCATCCCATTTAATGTAACTGTCGTCATCTTCATCTTCACTTGGATCCACAGTGGAATCATGGTTGATAAACTTATCTAAAGCATCATCTCCGAAGCTGAGAATGTCTTTCCACGGTGAGAACATGCTGTTGAACACGCAGAGCCAACAGAAAAAACAGCAGCAGCCACACTCAGCAGAAACGTAACCAAAAAACACAAGAGTGGCAGGTTCGCACACAACACCTTTATTTAACAATCATAGGTGGCCAAACCCAACACAGGACCGTGTTTCGTGTCGTACTTCATCAGGGGTTGTAAGGGCACACTAAAAACATTTAAAACCATAAGTAAATAAATAAATGTTATAACCAATGTATATCTAAACATAAAAATATAAATATAGACATAAAAATAGGCTATAATATCATAACATATTATGAACATAAAATCAAATTAACTAACAAACATTAAAATACATCAATGGACTCTACCATAAACAAAATTGATTAAAAGAAGGATTCTTAAGAGGTACATATGTAAGAATACACTAAAATACATTTAAACAAGGTGCAAGCTCACAATATTATTCAGCACATGAAAACCAAAAGAAAATGAACACAAAAGAAATCGAAAAAGAGGAAGGAGGAGGACAAATAATGGCTGTACTTGACATAGAAAACCATATAGGTACTAAAAACTAAAAAGAGCAAATAGGAAGCAGAAGTGAGTCAGAGATGTTACCTTATAGGTGTGTGGTAATATTGAAATTCACAATACCCTGTAAAATATGGTTGAAGCCCTTGCCACAAGGGCTAAGAGTGCCTCTGAAAAACAAAAATAAAACATTATAATACAAATGTTCAAATAAAACAGATTATCCAATATGATGAAAAAAATGTGGGAAAAATAATTTTTTGGAAAAATAGTTTTGGAGACTTTATATTAAGCTAGTTCTAGGAAGACAACCCAGATATTCCTGTCACAGTAATTGATCTCTCTCCTCAGGATTTCCAGTTTTGAGTTTTTGTTTTAAATTTTATCCTCTCAGTTGGGTTTCATGTGCTTTGTAATGGTTATTTTTAAAATATTACATCCATATCACTCAAATGGCAATGACACAGACAATTTCTAATATCAATGATTTTTTGATATGTCAAATTGAGACATAGATGCTATTAAGCTCATGTTTCACCTCTAGGGTTGTCTTCCTAGAACTAGCTTAATATAAAGTCTCCAAAACTATTTTTTCCAAAAAATTCTTTTTCCCACATTTTTTTCATCATATTGGATAATCTGTTTTATTTGAACATTTGTATTATAATGTTTTATTTTTGTTTTTCAGAGGCACTCTTAGCCCTTGTGGCAAGGGCTTCAACCATATTTTACAGGGTATTTTGAATTTCAATATTACCACACACCTATAAGGTAACATCTCTGACTCACTTCTGCTTCCTATTTGCTCTTTTTAGTTTTTAGTACCTATATGGTTTTCTATGTCAAGTACAGCCATTATTTGTCCTCCTCCTCCCTCTTTTTCGATTTCTTTTGTGTTCATTTTCTTTTGGTTTTCATGTGCTGAATAATATTGTGAGCTTGCACCTTGTTTAAATGTATTTTAGTGTATTCTTACATATGTACCTCTTAAGAATCCTTCTTTTAATCAATTTTGTTTATGGTAGAGTCCATTGATGTATTTTAATGTTTTTTAGTTAATTTGATTTTATGTTCATAATATGTTATGATATTATAGCCTATTTTTATGTCTATATTTATATTTTTATGTTTAGATATACATTGGTTATAACATTTATTTATTTACTTATGGTTTTAAATGTTTTTAGTGTGCCCTTACAACCCCTGATGAAGTACGACACGAAACACGGTCCTGTGTTGGGTTTGGCCACCTATGATTGTTAAATAAAGGTGTTGTGTGCGAACCTGCCACTCTTGTGTTTTTTGGTTACGTATCTGCTGAGTGTGGCTGCTGCTGTTTTTTCTGTTGGCTCCATCTTGTTAGACCTACACAAAGCAAAACCCAAAACAGACAGCAGTTCAGGGAAAACAAAATCAGCTTCTCTCCCAGCTTGTAAAACCTCCACAAGCTGGTTCTCCCGGCCCTTCCTCAACCCCAAAGTTCCTACCTCAGAACTCCTTTGCATGGCTTGCCTTGGAAGGACCTAGCTTGCTAGATTCTTAACCTCCCCTTGTCAGCCATGCATTCCCTGCCCTGAAATCTGGGTTGCAGACTCTCTTAAAGGGGACTGTTGATAATTCTTTCAGAGAGGGATGGGTAGCATTCAAATACCCCATCACACACCTTCCCCCTCAACTCAACCCAGGACCCTCACCCGGGAAAGAAAGTCTGTATTCAGAAGAGTGTGACTAGCCCTATGGTGGACCTGGAACTGGTAGGGTTTGAGACTCAAAAAACACTGCATAATATGGCTGTTGGACTCCTTATGTCGAGCCAGTCACTTGAGGTGTTGGTGGTCTGTTATCAGCATAAATGGACAGCTGAGCAAGTAGTATTTCAAGGTTTCAAGTACCCACTTGACAGCCAGGAATTCCTTCTCAATCACCGCATAATGCTTCTCCTGCAGAAGCAGTTTCCTGCCGATGAATGCTATGGAATGTTCTTCACCCCTGACTTCCTGGGCCAGAACAGTTCCTAGTATGCCCCTAATGAATATGCATGAGATATATTTTGTGGTGACGAAAGCTCTCTAGAGGACATGGAACTGGATGAAAATCCTGAATTCCCCTTGGAAGTGAATGGCAGTGCACATGTGCAGGGGAATTACAAGCCAAGTCAGAGGAAAAGTCAGCTCCCTGCAAAAGTCAGGTCACGCCCTAGCTCAGGGGTGGAGACAGGCTTCCCTGCTGATTGGTCACACAGGTGCAGAGAACAGGGAAGGCCTAGCAGGCAGCAGTGTTTAAAATCACGAGCAGAGCAAAGCAAGAGTAGTAAGGAGTGTCATCAGAGAGGTGATCAAGGAAGAAGTCATCAGAGAGGTGAAGGAAGTGAAGGAAACAGAGGCTCAGGCTGGAGCCCTGACACAATCTCAGACACGGGAGAGAAAGACCCGGTGGAGAGAGATACAGAGACAGCAACTGAAGGTAGAGGCATAAGTGAACGGAGGAGAGGTAGACGTGGAGCAAGGAACAGGAACAGCTGTTGAAGCTGGAAAGGTGAGAGAGGAGAGGAAGAAGCTGAAGCTGTGCTTAGCTGGAGGAGAAAGCCAGAGGGAATTTCCCCAGAAAGCAGCTACCTCAGAGGGACTGGAGTAGGATGGAAGGACCCTGCATTTCAGAGCCTAGAGGAACCCAGGAGGAGAGAAAGCAGCGTTTGTCTGAAAAAAAAGCCCCAAAGTAAAGCCAGCAGTTTCATTACTGATAATCTAGCAAAGAGACAATTTGCCAGTCTTAAAGGGCAGGAAATTGTGTCCTCACCTTCCACTGTTAAGGAGTGGGTAGAGAGCTTATCAGAAGCTAAAAGCCATAGTCCTGTTAAACGTACAGCCTTTGAAACTTCAAAGTTAGAGGCATTAAGGAAGCTGTTCTCTGAAGAGAAGGTCCCCTAATTTGAAAGTGCCAACGCAGGCTGAGTTGCTGTGGAGCCAATTTCAGGAGTACGTGAAAGAGAGAAAGTTTGAGAAAACTCCTAACCTTGAGAGAAACACTATTTGCTCTAATGATACCGAAGGAATACAAATAGATTCATGTTTGCCTAATGGTGAATGTTTGCCCATTCCAATGGACTGTTCTTTAGCCCTAAGGAAAGATTCTGCAGTGAAGAATATGAGCTGAGAATCTGTAAAATCCCTATAGGAAAATAAGGGCAGTCTCTGCTTAAGCTGAAGAAAGCTAAGTTTGAGTTTACTGAGTTTTATCACTGGCTGAAGTTAAGCAGTGCCGTAAAAGAACTGTGTGCTTTAAAAAGAGAAACCACGGCTGTTATAAGTTTGTGCTACTGCTAATTGACCACACGGGGCAGTCTCCGGTGTGAATGTGTATGAGAAGCAGAACAGCCGTGAAGTGAAGCTTTTGTTACATTATCCTGATTTAGTCCTGATTTCATCTTTTTTTACGTTGGAGATGTATCCTTCTGCTTATGTTGTGTATTGAACCCTTTGCATGACCTGGAAAATTCCCACAATACATTTCTTGCCACCTTACAACCACCGACTCAAGTACAATTCTTGTCCCTCAAGAGTAAAGAGCACTACAAGTCCCAGAATCCTCTGGTTACTTTAAAGGGAACTTTATTCAGGGAGGACATACAAGGCCGTCTTCCAGTCTGTAAGCCCTTGGGCCCAGATGGAGATGTGGCAAGTGGCGTAGTATAGAGGATTCCACGCATGTGCAGAAGATCTTCATCAGGATACCCGCTGCAGGAGTAACTTTGCTACGGAGCCCAGCTGTGAAGGGTCCAGAAGGCGAAACGGCAGTGCAGAGGAGACTACAGCAGACCGTCACAAGGTGTTAAGCGTGAAGCTTCACCCACGCCAGGTAACGGGTACCTAGCCGGGGTCGGTTAAGGATACCAGGGCAAGGGTGCAAGCCTAGCTGTAGGAAAAAAAAAAAGGGAAAAACCTTTGGTTGTGTTTGGTATCGCTCTTTGGTCTGTGTGTGTTTGTTTGTTTGCAGGAGTTCAAGATGACGCTCAAGGCACAGGACGTGCTAAAGTGGATGGCACATCAGTTTGAGCGCCAGGCTGAACTGTCCGTGCAGGCGCAGGAGAGGAGTTCTGCACAGTTTCAAGCACAACAGAAGCCACTACTAGAGATGTTGGAGGCATGGCTGGCGGAGCAGAGAAGGCAGACCGGACCAGCAGCCACAGCGTCCAGTTCCAGTACACCAGCTGTTACACCTATGCTGGGTTTGCAAGCTGGTGGGACTTTCAACTTCGGACAACTTACTGATAGGGACGACATTGACGATTTCATAGAGGGTTTTGAGCGGGTGGCGCACCTCAGTGGCTGGCCCGAGGAACATTGGGCCATGCGCTTGGCGGCATCCCTTACGGGGGAGGCTTTGGTTGCCTACCGAGCTATGCCACCTATGCTTGCTGGTAATTATAAGGAGCTCACAAAGGCAGTTAGAGAGAGATTGGGGCTAACTCCTCTAGTATACCACCGCCAACTAAGAGCTGTTAGACTAAATTCAGGTGAGGCTCCTAAGGCCCTATGTCATAGAGTCCGTTCCCTGGTAAATAAATGGCTGACTCCGGAAGGGAGTACCATTGAGTCAATCATTGATAGTCTTGTATTGGAGCAATATATGGATGCTGTACCCCAACAAATTCAAACTTTCCTTATACTCCAAAACTGCAAAACCCCACAAGAGGCTGTAATACTGTCAGAACGGTTTATGGAGGCAGACTTGAGTGCCCATGAAGGTGGCAGTGCTTCCAGGTTTGCAGTATGTGGCGTATCAGAAAGGAGGAAGGGGATGAATGAAGAAGTTTTGAAAATGTCTAAGCCTGTATTGAAGAGCTGTATTACCCCTAGAAAATGTTATAAATGTGGTAAAGAAGGCCATATACAGCGAGAGTGTTATGTAAAGACAGCTTTGGTAGCGGAGAACCATCCTAAGGTCAAGGAGGGATTCTTGCTAGCAGTGGAAGTGCAAGGAATTGCAACCACTGCGCTTTTGGATTCAGGTGCTGAACAGAGCATGCTGTCCAAAGCGCTCTGGCGGCAAATTGAGGTCAGGTGTGGAAACGCAGCAATTCAGCCTGTAAGTAAAGTTAAAATCCGCTGTATACATGGAGGCATATCCCTATATCCTGTCTACATATTGCAAGTAAAAGGTTTAGGTGTAAGCAAGCAAATTCCCATAGCTGTGGTACTTAGACTACCTCATAATTTGGTGCTGGGGAAAGACTGGCCACAGTTTTGTAAGGGCCTGGGACAGGGCTTGTTTTCAAAAGAGGCTACTACCTACAAGAGTCCACAGGTAGAGGCTCTAGCTCAAACAAAGGTTAAGGCAGAGATGATTCCTAGCCCATTGTTTGCAGCTCCAAAGAAGCAAGAACGGAAAACCTGTTCCCGGAAAGAAGAACTTACTGAAAAACCTAAATTTGTCCTACGTTTTGCCAAGATGAGTCCCAATGCTCGAGCGCCGAAGAGAGCTTCCGACAACGCTGCTGGTTACGATCTCTACAGCGCTGAAGATACAGTAGTTCCAAAGCAGGGAAAAGCACTAGTGGACACAGCTTTACAAATGGAGCTTCCCATAGGTTGCTACGGACACATAGCCCTGCGCTCCGGCCTCGCTTGGAAACACTTTATTGACATTGGAGCTGGAGTTATCGACCCGGACTTCAGGGGTACAATAAAAGTGCTCATCTACAATTTCGGCAAAGAAGATTTCAGAATATCTACTGGTGATCGCATTGCACAGTTAATCTGCGAGCGGGTAGGTTTTCCCCCTATTGAAGAGGTTCCACACCTGTCCACAACAACACAGGGAACCGGAGGCTTTGGGTCAACAGGAGGAGCCAGCCTTCAGGGGTTGTCCGCGACGGTGGAAGAAAAGACGTAGGAAGACCTCGGACCCCAATTAGATGACTGTAAAGGGGATCCGAAACCAAGATTCGGTGATGGCCTTTCATGGGCCCAGAAGCAGGACTTATCCCACTTGCTGGCCAGATTCAAGGATGTGCTGACCCCAATGCCAGGGGAAACGAATCTGGTTGCCCATGAGATAGTGACACCGCCAGGAGAGATAGTGAGGCAGCGGCCTTACAGATTACCGGAGGTGAAAAGACAGGAGGTAGTTCGCCAGGTCCAGGAAATGCTACGCATGGGGGAGATCGAAGAGTCCCGGAGCCCCTGGAACAGTCCGATCGTCCTTGTGCCGAAGCCGGACGGATCCCTATGATTTTGCATCAATTTCAGGAGGGTTAACTCTATATCCCGGTTTGACGCCTACCCCATGCCTCGCATCGAGGAACTTTTAGACCGCCTAGGACAAGCCAAATACCTGTCCACAATAGATATGTCTAAAGGGTATTGGCAAGTACCGCTGATGAGAGAGGCCCGACCAAAGACCGTGTTCAGCACGCCGGCGGACTTGTTCCAGTTCAAGCGGATGCCCTTTGGGTTGCACGGAGCGGCAGCCACATGTCAAAGGCTCATGGACCTAGTGTTGCGGCCCTACCAAGCTTACGCCGTAGCCCAGGGGCCGGGAACCTGTGGCTCTCGAGCCAGATGTGGCTCTATTGATGGCTGCATCTGGCTCGCAGAAAAATCTTTAACTAAAAAAAATGTTTCTTTATACTCATTTGATCTACATATTCATTGCATATCAAAATTCCTTTCTACAAATGAGTTAAAGTCTACTGCAGCTGAGCATCAGAAGTGTTAAGGGAGATAAACCGCACTGACCTAAATGGCAGAAATATTGCAACCATGCGTTCGTTGTGCTGCCGTGCAAGGCACTTATTAAAGAGAAATAACTCTTGCCTTACCTCCAAATTCAAATCAGGTTGCAAGAGTAGCCACCCCTACACTCCTTCACGTGCCGAAAAAAAGCACGAAATAGAAAGCCGGTTTGCAGTGATTTCTGCGGCTTGTCGTGAGATCAGAAACTTAACTTCTATTTCAATCGCGTTGTCAGCTAACTAACTTTAGAAACCCTTTTGACAAGATGGCTAAAAGAAAGAGAGACGATGAGTATCGTACTTTTCAGCAGGAATGGACAGAGGAATTTGCTTTTGTGGAGAGAACAGGTTCTGCAGTGTGTCTAATATGCAACGATAAAATTGCATCTATGAAAGGATCAAATGTTAAGCGACACTTCGAGACACGCCATTCTGCATTTGCATCGAAATATCCTGCGGGAGACAGCAGGAAAAAAGCATGTCGAGAACTGCTCTCAAGAGTGCAAGCTAGTCAGCAGCAACTCCGTGTTTGGACCCAACAAGGTGACTGGAATTCAGCTAGCTTTGCTGGCGCTTTAGCTATTGTGAGAAACGGAAAGCCATTCACAGATGGGGACTATACCAAAGCATTCATGCTTGATGTTGCCAATGAACTTTTTGATGACTTTTCGGATAAAGACAAAATAATTAAACGGATAAAAGACATGCCTCTGTCTGCAAGAACTGTTCACGATCGTAGCATCATGATGTCAAATCAAATTGAGTCAATGCAAGTGAAGGACATACACCGTTTTTTTCTCTTGCCTTGGACGAGTCAACAGACATCAGTAATTTAACACAGTTCAGCGTGATTGCAAGTTATGTTGTCGGTGACACACTACATGAGGAAAGTCTTGCTGTTTTGCCTATGGAAGGCACAACAAGAGGGCAGGATTTATTTGAGTCCTTCATTGAGTTCGCTAAAGCAAAAAATCTACCGATGGATAAACTTGTTTCTGTGTGTACTGATGGTGCTCCATGCATGGTGGGGAAAAACAGAGGATTCGTCGCTCTTCTTTGTGAGCATGAAAACAGACGCATTATAAGCTTTCATTGCATTCTACATCAGGAGGCGCTTTGTGATCAGATGTGTGACGAGCAGCTTGGTGAGGTGATGTCGCTGGTGGTTCGGGTAGTCAATTTTATTGTTGCCCGAGCATTAAATGATGGCCAGTTTAAAACACTGCTTGATGAGGTTGGGAATAATTATCCTGGTCTGCTTCTGCACAGCAACGTGCGTTGGTTGTCAAGGGGGAAGGTGCTCAGCCGATTTGCGGCTTGTCTGAGCGAAATCCGGACTTTTCTTGAGATGAAGAATGTCGAGCATCCCGAGTTAGCTGACGCTGAGTGGCTCCTGAAGTTCTATTATCTCGTAGACATGACTGAACATCTAAATCAGCTCAATGTGAAAATGCAAGGCGTTGGAAATACAGTCTTATCCCTGCAACAAGCAGTGTTTGCATTTGAAAACAAGCTTGAACTCTTCATTGCCAACATTGAAACAGGTCGTTTACTGCACTTTGAAAAACTGGGAGAGTTCAGAGATGCATGCACATCAAGAGACCCTGCTCAACCACTTAATCTTCAACAGCTGGCAGGCTTCACGTCTAATCTCCTGCAGTCATTCAAAGCGCGCTTTGGAGAATTTCGTGAGCACACTCGTCTTTTTAAGTTCATCACCCATCCACACGAGTGTGCAGTGGACAGCACTGACCTGAGCTGCATCCCTGGTGTCTCCGTCAGAAATTTTGAGCTACAAGCTGCTGACCTGAAACCCTCAGACATGTGGGTGAATACGTTTAAGTCACTGAATGAAGATTTGGAAAGACTTGCACGACAGCAAGCAGAGTTGGCGAGCCAACACAAGTGGACAGAAATGAAAAATCTTCAACAAGCAGACCAGCTGATTGTCAGAACTTGGAACGCGCTTCCCGTTACATACCACACACTGCAGCACGTGAGTATTGCTGTACTGACAATGTTTGGCTCTACGTATGCATGCGAGCAGTCTTTCTCACACCTAAAGAACATTAAGACCAACCTGCGATCACGTTTAACTGATGGAAGTCTCAACGCCTGCATGAAGCTCAACCTTACCACGTATGAACCAGACTACAAAGCCATCAGCAAAGCCATGCAGCACCAGAAGTCGCATTAAGGGTAAGAAATACTCATCATTTATTAGCAACAGCATAACAATGTTATGTTATTCAGAGACATTTTGTATTTTGTGTTGAAATTACACTGTACACAAAATGCATACATTTATTTGTGTTTTTATGGTATTGAACATAATATAGACCTATGGCTCTCACAGATTTACTTCTAAAAATATGTGGTGTTCATGGCTCTCTCAGAGAAAAAGATTCCCGACCCCTGCCGTAGCCTATATGGATGACGTGATAATCCATAGTGACACCTGGAACCAACACTTACCGAGGGTTGCAGCAGTCCTGCCGGCAATAAGGGAGGCAGGGCTCACTCTGAATCCAGACAAGTGTTTATTTGGAGGTCAGGAAGTCAAATATCTGGGCCATATAGTAGGCCGGGGCCTAGTGAAGCCATTGACCAGCAAAATTGAGAGTGTCAAAACTTTCCCCAAACCTGCTATTAATAAGCAGTTGCGCAGCTTCTTAGGATAGGTCGGATATTACAGGCGGTTCATACCGAATTTTGCAGAGAGGAGCGTGGTGTTGACTGACATGCTTAAAAAGAATGCACCCAACAAACTGAAATGGACTGAGGAAGCTGAGGGAGCCTTTGCTCTCCTGAAGGAGAAATTATGCATAGCCCCGGTGTTGAGGGGTGTGGATTTTACTCAGCAGTTCATAGTTCAGACAGATGCATCAGAGACCGGCGTAGGCGCAGTCCTCTCTCAAACATCCGGTGATGTTCCTCAGCCGCAAACTGTCGCTGGCAGAGAAGAACTATTCGACGATAGAACGTGAATGCTTGGCCATAAAGTGGGCCATTGATATGCTGAGGTTCTACCTTACAGGCCGAAGATTCACACTGATCACTGATCATGCCCCATTGAAGTGGCTCAGCCAGATGCGGAATCATAATGCGCGTCTGACGCGCTGGTATATGGCTCTCAAACCTTTTGAATTTCGGATGGAACACAGAGCAGGGAAACTCCACCAGAATGCAGATGCTTTGAGCCGTATCACGAGCTGTGCCAATGTTATTGAGCCAGCCCGTGATATCTTAAGGGGGGGGATCTGTGGTGACAAAAGCTCTCTAGAAGACATGGAACTGGATGAAAATCCTGAATTCTCCTTGGAAGTGAATGGCAGTGCACATGTGCAGGGGAATTACAAGCCAAGTCAGAGGAAAAGTCAGCTCCCTGCAAAAGTCAGGCCACGCCCTAGGTCAGGGGTGGAGACAGGCTTCCCTGCTGATTGGTCACACAGGTGCAGAGAACAGGAAAGGCCTAGCAGGCAGCAGTGTTTAAAATCACAAGCAGAGCAAAGCAAGATTAGTAAGGAGTGTCATCAGAGTGGTGATCAAGGAAGAAGTCATCAGAGAGGTGAAGGAAACAGAGGCTCAGGCTGGAGCCCTGACACAATCTCAGACACGGGAGAGAAAGACCCGGTGGAGAGAGATACAGAGACAGCAACTGAAGGCAGAGGCATAAGTGAACGGAGGAGAGGTAGACGTGGAGCAAGGAACAGGAACAGCTGTTGGAGCTGGAAAGGTGAGAGAGGAGAGGAAGAAGCTGAAGCTGTGCTTAGCTGGAGGAGAAAGCCAGAGGGAATTTCCCCAGAAAGCAGCTACCTCAGAGGGACTGGAGTAGGACGGAAGGACCCTGCATTTCAGAGCCTGGAGGAACCCAGGAGGAGAGAAAGCAGCGTTTGTCTGAAAAGAAAAGCCCCAAGGTAAAGCCAGCAGTTTCATTACTGATAATCTAGCAAAGAGACAATTTGCCAGTCTTAAAGGGCAGGAAATTGTGTCCTCACCTTCCACTATTAAGGAGTGGGTAGAGAGCTTATCAGAAGCTAAAAGCCATAGTCCTGTTAAAAGTACAGCCTTTGAAACTTCAAAGTTAGAGGCATTAAGGAAGCTGTTCTCTGAAGAGAAGGTTCACTCCCCTAATTTGAAAGTGCCAACGCAGGCTGAGTTGCTGTGGAGCCAATTTCAGGAGTACTTGAAAGAGAGAAAGTTTGAGAAAACTCCTAACCTTGAGAGAAATGCTATTTGCTCTGATGATACTGAAGGAATGCAAATAGATTCATGTTTGCCTAATGGTGAATGTTTGCCCATTCCAATGGACTGTTCTTTAGCCCTAAGGAAAAATTCTGCAGTGAAGAATATGAGCTGAGAATCTGTAAAATCCCTATAGGAAAGTAAGGGCAGTCTCTGCTAAAGCTGAAGAAAGCTAAGTTTGAGTTTACTGAGTTTTATCACTGGCTGAAGTTAAGCAGTGCTGTAAAAGAACTGTGTGCTTTAAAAAGAGAAACCACTGCTGTTATAAGTTTGTGTTACTGCTAATTGACCACACGGGGCAGTCTCCGGTGTGAATGTGTATGAGAAGCAGAACAGCTGTGAAGTGAAGCTTTTGTTACGTTATCCTGATTTAGTCCTGATTTCATCTTTTACGTTGGAGATGTATCCTTCTGCTTATGTTGTGTATTGAACTCTTTGCATGACCTGGAAAATCCCCACAATAAATTTCTTGCCACCTTACAACCACCAACTCAACTACAATTCTTGTCCCTCAAGAGTAAAGAGCACTACAAGTCCCAGAATCCTCTGGTTATTTTAAAGGGAACTTTATTCAGGGAGGACATACAAGGCCGTCTTCCAGTCTGTAAGCCCTTGGGCCCAGATGTGGCAATTTGCCTGCACTGCCCCCATTGTATTCTATATATCTCATGCATAATGAATATGCATGAGATATATTTGCCTGCACTGCCCCGCATTGTATTCTATAAATCTCGTGCATATTCATTAGGGATATCCTGAAATTCTGACTGGTTTGTGGCCCTCCAGGACTGGAGTTGAAGATCTCTGCAGTAGGTGATCGACTAGGTGTTGAAACATGTCAGAAGTCCTGTGTAATACAAGGGAAGCACTATAAATTGGAACAAACCCTGTGGTGTCAAAAAAGTCTTTCCCTTGACAGCTGGAGTCAAGAGTATCTGGCAGTATCCCTTGGTCAAATTCAAGGTTGATATAAAGCATGCTCCACCGAGTTGCTTGATTAGCTCATCCACTGTACTCTAGGCAAAGCATACACTTCCAGTTTGGAAGCTGCATTGACCCTCCGGAAATCAGTGCAGAATTTGATGCTTCCAACACGTTTATGAACCAAGACAATGGGGGTAAACCAGTCACTCATAGACTCTTCTACAAGTCCCAGGTTAAGCAGCTCTTCCAGCTGCTTGGTGATGGAATCTGTTAGTGTCATTGCTGGATAACCACCCCAGGATCAGTAATGATATCATGACAAATGAAGTAGGTTCGTCCCAGGTGGGTGGAAAACACCCTTAGGTTCCAGTGGACCAAACCTTCTAGATCTCTTCTCTAAGCATCAGAGAGCTGGTCTCTAATTGGGACTTGAGTTGGATCCGACAGGGCTGAAATTTCAGGCCCAAAATCATCTGCTTGTACCACCACAACCATTACTGGAGTCCACTTTTTCCAATAGGTTAATATGGTAAATTTTGGCTTTCTTCCTTTTATCTGTCTGTGCAATCTTGTAGATAACAGGCCCCACTTTCTCTTCCACATCATAGAGCACCTGCCATTTACAGAGTAATTTGCTCTCGGATGAGGGCAGCAAGACTAAAACTATGTCTCTCGGTTAGAGGGTGTAGTGCATGGCTGCCCAGTTGTAGCCCCCTGGCCTGCTGGGCTTGGGCTTTTTCCAGGCTGAGTTTGGCTTTCCTCAGCCAATCATTCATTTGTATAATGTACTCCACCAAATTATGCCCAACATGGGGTTATTCCTCCCAGATTTCCCCTACCACATCTAATATGCCTCTTGGCCGTCTTCCAAAGAGCAATTCAAAAGGTGAAAACACCGTGGAATTCTGAGGTACCTCAAGATTGGCGAACATCAAATAGGGTAGGAGAATATTCAAATTCTTCCTGTCCTCCTGTGCAAACTTTTTTAACATCTATTTCAGAGTTTTATTAAATTGCTCGATGAGGTCATCCATCTGTGGGTGATATACTGATGTTTGTAGCCCCTTGACCTTCACCAAGATGCACACTTGCTTCATCACCTTGGATACAAAGGTGTTCCTTGATTGGTGAGATGGTATTCACTATCATAGTAGCCTTCATATTCCTTAGACCAATGACCTCCAGATATCAGGTAGCATAGTCCTGCATGACTAAAATATAGTTGTTGCTTTGGGTGGTTTGCTCCAAAGGTCCTACTAGGTCCATGGCCACTCTTTCAAATGGGATTTCAATAATGGGCATAGGCAGTAGAGGGTAGGTCGGACTCTGGCGGGGTGGGGCATGACTGGCAATATATCTGCAATATTTTGTGGACCCCGGGCCAGAAAAATCAGGCTAAAACATGCTCCAGTGTTTTCTCCACCCCCAGGGGTCCTCCTAATAAATGGCTATGAGGGAAGTCGGCATCTAAGAAGAGTAGAGAGTGTCTTAAGGCCCCATCATAGACCTGTGTGGAGAGGCAACAATCTCAGCTCAGTTTGAGCCTGCAGGGCTGTGATCGAGCCTGCAGTGCAGGCATAACAGGCAGCCTCCGTGATATCATTGCAAGGATCCAAGTAGCCCATAAGAACAGATGCGTGCCTAAAGGGGCAGGTCACCCCCCTTTGAAGGGGCAGGTCACCCCCCTTTGAAGCCCTTTTGGAGCACCGACAGACACCAGTGGAGGGTTTGTCTTCATATTTTGTTACATCTAGTATTTCAAGGTGAGTGCTCTGTTCTATGGGGAAAAGAAAGAACAAAGACAGGATGAAGTCAGTGCCATCCATATAGACTATTGGACCAATAGACAAGCATGTTATGCCGATCCCAATGAATCAAGCCTCTCTAGAAGGAGCATCTTTGAGCTCCAAGGGCAGAACCACTCTTCCCTACTCTCTCCCCCCTATGTCATTTACTTCAGCAAAGGGTGACGCTCTTGTCAGGGAGCCTGAAGGGAGTCCACAGGTGATGATGATTCCTAAGCCAGTTGTGCCTTGGGAGTCTCAGGAATCTCCCCCAATATCCCCCATGATAAGGAAGTCACTGTAAAAGACTTGCAGGGTGCTATTAAATGCTAATTTAAGTTCAGCTATCTATCATTGTGCTCTTTTTCTCAGGAAACAGTAATTAAATTACAATAACTAGATAGAAAGGTGCTTTTGCTTGATAAGTCCATGCACAGGTTTGATTCTGAGGTGCAAACTTTCCAGCAAATTGTCTCGAATTAAAGTGAAAGGTTCTTACAGGGGACTCTTCGTTACCTACTGAAACCTCAATCTACTTCCAAAACCTGCTCTTGGGCATGTTTAAGAGACTCATCCTCTTGTTCAGCCCTCCTGAGGTTCCTTGGGTTTTCCCCCAGCCCCCACTCCAGGAAGGAGACAATTGTATTTAGGTCACTACTGCTGTACCCTGAGGTATCCCCAGGGGTTTCTTCCCTAGGCTCTTCCTCCATGGATCCCACCACCTTAGCCACTCCCAGATGTCATAAGGCATATGGAGGCAGACTTAAAGATCTCAATATGTATATTTTGGAGGAAAGGAGGGAGAGAGAAGATACAATAGAGATATTTAAATACCTCCGTGGCATAAATGCACAGGAGGAGAGCCTCTTTCAATTAAAAGAAAGCTCTACAATGGGAGGGCATAGGATGAAGGTGAAAGGGGCTAGACTCAGGAATAATATGCAGAAATATTTCTTTACAGAAAGAGTGGTGGATGCATGGAACAGTCTCCCGGTGGAGGTAGTTTAAAGACCCAGACAGTATCTGAATTCAAGAAAGCATGGGACAAACAGATCTGTAAAGGAAAAAAAGGGACTATAGTATTTGATTTGGAAGGGCAGACTGGATAGGCTATATGGCCTTTTTCTGCTATCATGTTTCTATCCATATATTTATTTAGATTTTCATAAAAATGTAACAAATTGCTAAGGCAAAACTTGCCTTCATTGAACCATATTGACTCATTCCCATTAAGCTGTGACTATCTACAGGGGCAGCATTTTATGTTTTTTTAAGAGTAGCGTCAATTATTTTGTCTAGCACTGACGTCAGACTCATGGCCTATAGCTTCCTGGGACACCCCAGAGCCCTTTGTAAAACTGGTATTACATCAACCACACGCGAGTCCTTATGTATCATGACTGTATTAAATAATATAATACAGATTACTAGTAACAGGAAGCAGTTTTATGTTTGAGCTCTTTTATGACTCTAGAGTACTCTTTTTGTCAATTTGATCTATTGCAGTACATTTTCTAGACTTATGTGCTTTTTAATTGCTTCATATAATCAAAAAAGGTTTCCAGGGTTGGTATGACTCCAAAATCCTCCTTAGTAAAGTCCAAGCAAAGAAATTGTTTAGTTATTCTAGAAACAGAAATATGTCAGCAGAAAAAGACCATATGGCCTATCTAGTCTACCCTTCCATATCAAATACTGTAGGAGACTATTCAGTGCATCTACCACCTTTCCTCTAACATATACGTATTAAGATCTTTAAATCTGTCTCCATATGATATATCACAAAGACCACTGACCCATTTAGTAGCCACCCTCTACACCGACTCCATCCTATTTATATCCTTTTGAAGGTGTGGTCGCCAAAATTGCACACAATACTCCAAATGACATCGTACCAGAGACTTACACAGAGGCACTATCACCTCCTTTTGTCTTCTAGCCATTCTTCTCCTTTTACACCAAAGCATCCTTTTGGCTTTCGTCATTGCCTTTTCTACCTGTTTAGCCACTTTAAGATCATGAGAAACAATCACGCCTAGGTCCCGCTCTTCTTTCGTGGACAGAAGTACTTTGCCCCCTACACTCTACTGATCCCTTCAAATTTTGCAACCCATATGCATGACCCTGCATTTTTTACCATTAAATCTCAGTTGCCAAATTCTTGACCATTCTTCAAGCTTAGCTAGATCTCTCTTCATGTTATCTATCCCTTCCTAGGTGTCTACTCTTATTGCAGATTTTGGTATCAAATACAAAGAGGTAAACCGTACCCAACAGCCCTTCTGCAATATCACTAACAAAGAAGTTAAAAAGAATCGGACCAAGGGCAAATTCCTGTGGCACGCCACTGGTAACATCCTTCTCTTCAGAGTGAGCTCCATTTGCCTGTATATATTTTCACCTCCCACTCAACCAGTTTTTAAGCCAGTCAGTCACTTTAGGGTCCATCCCTAGGGTGCTCAATTTATTTATGTCGTCTGTGTGGAATGGTGACAAAGGCTTTACTGAAATCCAAGTGCATCACATCAGGGCCGTACTGAGACTGAAATGTGCCCTGTTTGACTTGCACATTGGGTGCCCCCCCCTCCCGCACCTCCATTTAGACACTTTATGGGGGTGCGGGGGGCGCGCACCCGATCTGCAAGTCGCCGGCATGCTAAGCAGGTCTGGTCCCTCCCGGAGAGACCAGACCTGCTTAGTGTGCCGGCGTGAAGACTTAAGGGGCGCATTTCGTCTCTCTGCTGCTGCCTGCCGCCGAAAACGTGGCAGTGGCAGGCAACGGCAGAGAGCCGAAATGCACCCTTTAAGTCTTTCCGCCCTGTGCGGCTGCACCGTTTGCACAGGGCTCAGTAAGGTCCTGCATCACATCTAGGGCTCTCCCTCAGTCCAACTCTCTTGCCACCCAGTCAAAGAAATCAATCAAATTTGTCTGACAAGACCTGCCTCTGGTAAAGCCATGGTGCCTCGGATCCTGTAATCCATTGAACTCCAGAAATCTCAATAGCCTCTGTTTTAGCTGTGTTTCCATTAATTTACTCACCACAGAGGTCAGACTAACCAGCCTGTAATTCACAACCTCATCCTTACTTCCACTTCTGTGTGAAGGGATCACATGTGCCTTTCTCCAGACCTCTGGGACCATTCTCAACCCTAAAGAAGCATTGAAAAGGTCAGTCAGTGGAGCCATTATTCTGCTATTACCTTAGCCTCCCTGAGTACTCCTTTTACTCCTTAGTGGTCCCAAGGTCCACTTGAAAATATTTTTAGTATTAGTTCTTGCCTCGACAGCACTCTTCTTTTCAAAATCTCTCTTGGCCTGTCCTATTGCTGTTTTACATCTAACTTGCCAGTGCTTGTGCTCATCTCTATTTTCTTAATTAGGATCTGCTTTCCATTTCCTGAAGATTCCCTTTCACTGCCTCTTGTACTTCACCATTAAACCACATCGGTCTTCATCTGGCTTTCTTATGACCTTCTTCAATGCATGGAATTTATTTTTTTGGGCTTCCAAAAGAGTCATTTTAAATCATATCCATACCTCATGCAAATGTTTGACCCTCGCAACCGCTCCTTTATTTTTTTTACATTTTCTCATAGCCTCTTTTTTCTAAAAATTAAATGCTACAGCAATAGGGTTTTTTTTACCATTTTCCTTCCAGTGCTGGTAATTTGGTCATATAGTGATCACTATTGTCTAGCGACCAGCTCGCCATTACCCCTTGCACCAGGTCCTGGTTACCAGTGTTTCCCATCTAGTCAGTTCCTGGATCAGTAGCTCCATCAAGCAGTCGTTTATGGCATCTAGAAAGCTTACTTCCCCAGCATGCCTCAATGAGACATTTACCCAATCAATACTGGGGTAACTGAAATCTCCAGTTATCATTATGTTACCAGATTTATTAGCTTTCCTGATTTCTGTTAGCATTTCTTTATTCGTCTCTTCATATTCTCCAGGTAAATGGTAGTATATCCCTACCACTATGCTCCTCCCCCTCATACAAGTAATTTCTATCCACAAATATTTCACATTGCATTTTGTTTCTTGCAGAACTTTTAGCATTTTTAACTCTGTATCTATAACATATAAGTGCCCTTTTACCATTGTGCGGTATTTTCTTTATCCCTATCGCATGTTTTGAACCAAAATCAAAATGTGCTAAGTGCCACTGCACTGTGGTAATTGTCAGGGATGTGGCCACCATGTGCCTGACAGTCACCATGCAGGAAAGTCCTTTAGTATGCATTTTGGCCCTTGGCAATGGCCATGGTGCACCTAATGCCACATACTGAGGCGGTGGTAGGTGCATCTGTCCTAACTGCAGCATTGGCAATTAGCACGCACTACTGATGCCTGCACTAACCACAATGTGCAGTCAATGCCCACTCTCTGCTCCAATCTCCTCCCAATTCCCATCCACCCACTCAGCACTTCAAGGGCTCGTAACCCCCACCCACTCACTTTTTCCTCCCCTCTACCACTAATTCACTTCATCCATTTACTGATTCAACTCATTCCACCGTGCCCAACAATCTCATTTACTCACAGCCCCATCCACTCATGAAGTACCTCCGACACTTATAAACTCCATGCACCCATTCAGCCCATCAGTGTCTCATAAGCCCCATCCACTCACTGACTCACTCTGCCACTCTTAATGTCCACATCCACTCACTCACTCACTCTCTCAGCTGCTACCTGCCATGCATAAACCTCCTGGAAGGCATGCATCTGCCCTGCATTTATTACTCCTTAAACACTCATTCCCTCAGCCTTCCCATCCACTCACTCACTTACTTACTCAGGAATTCCACCCATTAATAACCCTCCCACCCACTCAAACAGCTCCCACTACCAGTTATAATATCTCCATCCACTTGCTCATTCAGCACCGGTCCTTCCCCCACTACTGCTGTTAATCCCCCAGCCACTCACTAACACAAAAATATCCCAACAACACGGGCCATCTGTAAAATACTGATGTGCAATGTTTAGAGCATACCCTTTCAAATTCGTTCATCCTGGTTATGAGATGTATTGCCATTACTTGGTCTTGTTTGGGAACACAGAAAGAAAGGAAACCCTGTATTCACTGCAGCCATAAAAGCTGCAAGGTCTGGTTGACTACTATGTACTCAGTGTTAAATATATAGAATGCACCATTCACCTGCAAAAGGAGAGAGTGACTCAGAAGGGGGTGGGTCAGGGAGGGAAGGGAAAGAGGTCAAATGACTGCTCTAATGAGAAAGAAAAAGAAGTTCAAACAGAGCTCTTAAACTGAAAGAATACGAGCAATAATCCAAATGAGTCAAGACATGATCATTTCCATTTAGTGCAAAATTGAAATGTTTAGTGTGACAGGCATAGTGCCTCTGAGCTCTTTGGGAAAGAACAACTCCATGTGCAGACTGCACCAGGAGTGTCCAAAGCTTCTAAAGTTTCCAGAAATAAAGGCCATAACTTCCTTGGGAAAGAGGAAGAGAGATTTCCCTCTATAGACGTTTCATTCCCTGAGGGAGGGAAATTGGAGACAAACCCACAGGAGGAGATTAGACTGGGGCCCCTGGATGCAAAATGTAAGACAGTCCCCAAGTGAAGAGCAGCCAGTAGACCCAAGGGGAAGGTCTGGTTATCTGGGAGTTTCCCAGGCATCAAGGAAGGAGGGCATGGCAGATATCTTGAAGCAGAGGGAAGACAGAGACATTCCACCTTGAAGTTAGCCCTTCTTACTGGCTCTGTTTCAGGAGTTACTGGAGCCCATGAAGGGAAAATGCACTGATTTTGATGAAATGGAGCATCAAAAAGCTGGCTGTTGATAACTGTGAGTTTTATTTATCTTTTTTTCCTGTCACCAGTAGGGATGGCACTGTGGGAGGTGGGCAGCTGCTGAGCAGGCCAGAGCTGCTATAGGGTAGAGTTCCTCCTCATCAGCACTCTCAGGTCGCTTCCATTACTACACGCATTTCATTTACATTTCCCCTCCCTGCAGTTGTTAAATAAGCAACGCGGAAAACTGCTTTCTTTGCCGCAGTTCCGGCTCTTTGGAATAGCCTGCTTGCTTCCCTCCGTACTGATCAAAACTTTAAAAGTTTAAAGAAGGCTCTTAAAACCTTCCTTCTTGAGTCTGCTTTCGATATAGCCAACACATTCCTATGGTTGCTTTCTCCTTGCCCAGGGCCTAGCAGCAGGATCAGTCTTTTATCCCCGCCCCCTTCCCCTTTCTGCCCTTGCCCCGCCCCCTCCCTTTCCCTCTGCTTTTCTCTTGGTTGTTAACTCTTCTCTTCCTCTGTCTTCTGTCCTATGAAAAATGGCCTTCCTTTCTTATTTTCCTGCATTTTTTAATTTATTGTAACCTGCATAGATTGCAAGCAGTTTTGCGGTATATCAAATAAAAGAAAGCATGCAATAAACATAAACATAAACTAGCTCCCAGCTGGAGAGCAGAGGGGAGAAGAGAGAAAGCATTTGCCTGTGTTTGAGTGGTGAACATACTGAAGAGTGCTATTTATGCAAAGTCTCTGGAGTTTGTTTTACAGAGTTGCCCAATTACCCAGTTCCAAGAGTGAGATTTTTTGCCAGTTCTGGTTTTAAATTTACATTGCAATGCAGTAAGGTATTTATAGTCCCTGATTTTACTCATTGAAATCAGTTCTGCAAGACCCATAATGCATCAGGATGAGATTGTCAAAAAATCCAGGATTGGTTTAAAATCTCACTCCTGGAACTGGGTAACTTGGCATCTCTGGTTTTGCAAAAAAGGATTTGTATACTGAAGTGACTGTTGTTGTTAAGTGCCGTCGAGTCGGAGTCGACTCATGGCGACCCTCTGGATAGCTATCCTAAATTGTGTTCGGTCTTCAGTCAGGCGGCTCATGGTTGACAGACTGGTACCCATAGCTGCTGTTATTGTATCGATCCATCTCATTGCTGGCCTTCCTCTTTTGCGTTGACCTTCTATGTTGCCAAGCATAATGTCTTTCTCTAATGATCTCTCTCTTCGCATGATGTGTCCAAAGTATGAAGTGACTACCACGCTAGCAAGTGAGAAAGGGAGTCTGGACTCCGCTCAGCCCTGCAGGCCTAAGTAAGAACTGTGCTGCTGACAAGAAAACTCTGACTGGCTTGGTTTAGGCAGGTAGCAGCCTGGAATAGCTGGGGCGTGTAGAAATGTTTCTTCTGCTTTTACTTCAATGCTGAAGTTCTTACATCGTGCTGAAGGGATTATAAACTGGGGTTTGGAATGCGCAAATATTGTTGAGAACTGTGTAAAGATGGCAAAGACCTGAATTTGTATCTGAACAGAGCAGGATTTTTTTTATAAAAGGGCTGAAGCCCCTAAAAGCTATTAGTGCTGTGTGTCAGAGAATGATATTCTTTTGAATCCTGATGGGAGTCGGCACAATGGATATAAACTGTGTTTATAAATTCAGAGATGTCAAGTTACCCATTTCCAGGAGTGAGATTTTTTGCCAGTTCTGGTTTTAAATTTGCATTGAATGCAGCATGGTATTTGTAGTCCATGATTTTACCCATTGGAATTTGCGCTGCAAGTCCCATAATGCATCAGAATGAGATTTTAAGCAAATCATGGATTTCTGACTGGGTAACTTGGCAACTCTGTTAACTGGATTGTTCAAATTTCTTCTGAAGGATTGGAGATGCCTCTTTTTGTTTTATATTACAAAGCAAGTGCCATTGGAGTGTCACCAGACGTGGACCAAAGGATTAATACAGGACCTGCAGGGATCCACCTATCTTCAGGAGCCTATGCAGGCCCAACATGTGACAATGGACGTCCAGAGAAAGGAAAATCGTGGATAACGTTCACATGGCCAAATAAGTACTTAAATAATAAAAGCAATCTTTGATAGTATAATATTCATTAAACCCATTTTAGAAATCCAGTCCATGTTCTTCTTTTATTTATTTCTAGCTAGCTAGCTAGCTCATGCCCTTTCCAGGAGTGGTTCAAAGCAAGCTGGTGCAGTGATTTCCCTGTTGCTGGAGGACTTACAACTTAAATTTGTACCTGAGGTGATAGAGCAGCAGGTGACTTGCTCGAGGACACACAGAGTGGGATTTGAACCCTGGCTTCCCAGCTCATTACTTGAACTGCTAGGCTATTCCTCCACGCATGCTTCATAACTTTACCCTCACTGCAGGCTGCCAATGCACGACCTGGAGTCCCTTTATCAGTGGGGGTAAACGATGTAGGGCCCGATATTCAGTGGCTAGTGCAATTACAGTAGCTAGCCCCTACCGCAGAACACTAAACCCGGATATTTAATGCCAGGCCATATCCAACCACTGGCATTGAATGCTGAATTCAGGTTTGCCACCAAAGCAGGAAGCTAACCGGGCAGCAACAATATTCAGTTGCTGCCCGGTTAGCTTCAGCAGCAACAGTTAGGACCATCTTTTCTGTGCCTAACCTTTGCCACCGAGGGATAACCGGTCAGCAGTTGAATATCATTGCTGACCAGCTATCTTTGGGTGCCGACCCCGGGATGCCCTGGTGCTAATCATGTAGCAGCGGTACCTGTGGATACTCAGTGGTACTCACCATGTCAGTGCAACTCAATATCCCGCTTAGCAGCATTTACCTGGTTTACGGGTCTGCAAATCGTGGAAATGTCTTTGCATATCAGGCCCATAGAATAAGTGCAAAGTAGTTTTTTGGTTTGTTGTGCATTGGGCAACTATATATAGTATTCACTCCAGAGGACCATATACCTGTAAATCCGATTTGAAGTCTCTTCTTCTAGGAACTATATCCAAAAGTTCATGCTGGGTTGCAAAGGAATCAGATAAGGATTTTTATGTTTACTTGTTAAGATTGGGGTCTATTCTGTAACACGAATAGCAGGAATGGATGTTCTGTTGGGACGTCCATTCCCACTATTCGCCCTTCCTGCCGTCTCCATTCAAAGTCTCCCCGTATGAACAAGGAGTTTGTATGGGGAACCTAGATGGGGCAGGAAGGGGGAGGTGCAGAGGCAAAGTTAGGACAGGCAGTGGGCGGTCCACGGCCCCAGATGTACAGGGCCGATTCTGATGTTGGCCCTATATGTCTGGGGCCAGCAGACTAGACAGGGAACAGCAGGCCCAGGGAGCAAGAAAGGGTGAAGGCGCTGCAGGAGATTCCCCGCAGCCTGACTCTGGCCTTGGGAGACCAGATCGGGGGTTGAGCTGTGGGGAAAGAACAAAGTCGTCAGTGGCCAGGGATTGTGACTCCTGAATGGAGCCATGGTGTCATGGCAACCAGACACCATGGCGCTGCGGCTCCATGTAGGAGCATGACTGAGTTAACAGAGCAGCAGCCTGTATGTGCAGGCTGACCGGAATCCGGTCATGGCCTGCACGTACAGGCTTAGACGCGATTCTGATCCCACAGAGGCTAGATGTGCCCCACGGGATCAGAATTGCATCTATCACTGTGCGTCCATTTTTGACCGGATACACAGTGGCCTGGGGCATAGAGATTGGAATAGGCCTCCATATGTCTAGAATCTGTTTTCTCAGCACCAATCGAGCCTCCTCACCTGCAGATTGTTGTCAGTGCTGTGAATCTAAAGAGTCTCAGCATTGACAATAACAAACCAAGTGGCTGTCCCTCCCCCGCTCACCAGCACCAATTCCCCCTGAACAGCTCCCATTCCCCATCAGGAACTGTCCGTGGGTATCGGTGCAACCCCCCCTCGCCAAGGCTGACATCCCAGTTAGACAGACGGGTGGCCAAATACAACCCCCCCATCCAGGCCAAAATTCCTGGTTAGCCAGTCGGATGTCCTCCTCCCCCCCTTCTAAAGACAAAAACCTGACTAGCTAGTCAAAATGGAGTACCCCCTGGAGTACCCCTAGCAGCCATACCTGGTCTCCCTGGTGAAAGGGGTCAGGAGCGGTCCTCCCTACTCCTGTGTCATGGGGCCTCATCTCTTCAAGCCTCATATTAGAGGGAAACTGTGAGATTGTGGCCATTGATGAGGACAGGGGCTTCTGCACTCCTTCACATCTAGTCCACCAAATATACCAGCTATGGCTACGGAGGGCGGGCCTGGGGGCTCCCCATGCTGACTGGCTAGCCAGGATTCCATATTTAGAAGAGGTGGAAAGAGAGAACCCCCACTGGCTAGCCTGGCATTTTGTAAGGATGGGGAGGGATGTGGCCTTTGGCTACCAGATTCAGTAGCTGAGATGTTAGCCTTGGCCAGGGGGTGCACAATTTCCAACCCCCCCCCCAGGGCAGTTTCCAGTAGGGATTTGGAGCTGTGTGGGGGGCAATCGGTGATGAAGGGAGTGGGCAGCCACTTGGTTTGTCATTGACAATGATCTGCAGATGGGAGGGCCCAATCTGGCCTTTGGGGGATCAACAGTGATCAGGGCATAGAGCTTTTCAGGGCTCTGTGCACCAAATCGCTACCTTCTCCCCCCCCCCCCCCCCCCATTGATTTACCCTGGAAGCCTGCACTACTTGCCAATGCAGATATTGCAGGTCTCCACAGTAAATCCAAAACTTCTGCAATATGTGCAGGGGCAAAGCTGAGAGATAGCATCACAATAGCTGCATAAGGCTACCATGTTTTAGTAAACCTGCCCCTTGATTTAAACATGTGGAGGGTAATTTTATACGGATGTGCCTAGGCAAGCTTATAAAGAAAAGTAGGCACCTACCTGTCTTTCTAAAATAAAAGCTTAAGTGGCAGATCTCATGCTTAAATTGCAGACATGGGCATTTACACTAGTTCTGGAGTTGGTGTATATGTGTATGCTACAATTTTTTGGTACTTATTGTCACACCTCCTCTGGCCAAGCGGTAGCCTCCTGTATTGCAAGGCCCCTGGAGGGTGGTAGTTGTGCCTTTATGAATATAAACGCAAACACTTCTTTCTTCAAATCAAAGGGTTTTTATTCCCCGTCCCATTGAGGGTATTTTATCTTCAAGGAACATAAATTATATGCTTTGCTTGGACATCTCATGTACAATAACAAATGTAAACATAACTTGCTTTCTTCAGCTTTTAAAGGAGAAATAAACAAAAGAACAAAAACTTAACTATTTCTGTAAGGTTCTCTCCCCGGTAGCTGAGAGTAGAGCATACCTCTGTTCTGCCTCGAGAGAGAGAGTTACAGGCTTGTTGCTGTATTACTGAAGTTAAGACACCAAGTTACTTTCCTTATCTCAGGGAGAATTCAGGTTCAATTAATGATAAAGAACAATCCATTAATTCCTGTGTATCATTCTCCTCAGCATTCTGGTATTCCATCATCTCTGGTTGACTGGTATATTCATTCTGTACTTTAGGAGTACTCTGTGAGACTTGCTGCCTAAGTACGTCAACCGGGAAGTTCTTCTCTTTCACCGGGCTAGAGCCTCTCTGGGTATTACCATATATACTGGAATAGAGATTTCCCAGGCACTGCCCCTGCTGGTACTTTTGAGTAGAGCTTAGCCCCTTACTTGCTCTGCTCGTGGGATAATTAAGGGAACTTTCCAACCTATCCAGGTTTCCCTTTTGTAACCCAGCTGAGCTGAATCGGAGTGCTCGTGACGGAGTTTCAGACGGAGCTGTGAACTTACAATTACAAAACTCTTCAGCTTTAGCTGGTAAGTAAAAGCTTTTCTCTTGCTCATACACACTATTTGGCTGTGGATATCTCTCTGATTTATTCAGGTCCTCGGGTTCCCTCTGACCTTCATATGGGCACTCTAATTGCTCCAGAGTTTCTTTATCACTCTCTCTTGCATTCTCATACCTGTGCCATGCTTCCCGGGGCTTTAGCTGCCCTCTCTGTATTTTCTCCAAGTGTGTCCTTGGCTGCCACGGCTTCTCTCTCTCTCTCTCTCTCTCAGCTCCGGCACCAGCTCCTGGCTTTGCCTTACTCCTGATCCTAATCCGGATCCTAAACTGTCTCTGAATGTCTGAGAGCTTGTTTTAAACCAGCGTTCGCTTGCTCCACCCTTAGTTAGCTGAACCCTGTCAGGTGAAGTGAATTCCCTTCCTGTGCTAGCTGGGTGTGTCCTGATTGAGCTGTTGCACGTGTTCCTGCGTTGCTCAGGGTAACTATCTGACACTTTCTTGTTTACCCTGTCACTTTTTCTGTTTTCACTTGTGCTGGCCTGCATTTCCTCTGTCTGTACAGGGTCTACCCTGTTACATATTCCCCTCCTTAAAATATTACTTGTTGCCGTATTTTTTAACGGACAGCAAGTAATTCTCTGCGGGGTCCAACAGTGCTGCTCATGATAGGCCAAATTGGCCGTAGCTACTCTTTCTTTCCACGGTTTTAATACGTTTATGTGGTATACTTGCTTACGACCGCGGACATTCTCCACTAAGTATGATACGAAACCTATCTTTTTTATTACTACAGCTGGCCCTTTCCAGCGGGACTCGAACTTCGGACCTGGGTCTGCTACTTGTATCAAAACCTTATCGCCTGCCGCCAGCTCTCTAGTTTGTGTATCCCTGTCATAATAACGCTTCTGGCGCTGTTTGCTACGGGTTAGATTCTCCCCCGAAGCTTGGGATGTCTTTCTTAGGCGGGTCCTTAATTCTTTCAGGAATTGAGGAATCCCTTCTTCTGGCACTTTCGGCTCTACCCATTCATCCTTTAAGATGTCTAACACTCCCCTTGGCGTTCTTCCAAATAATAACTCAAATGGGGATACTCCCAGCGAGGTTTGTACCCGCTCTCGGCAAGTATACATTACGAAAGGGAGTAATGTATCCCATTCTCTCATTTCATCCTTTCTTAATCCCCTTCGCAATAGGTGTTTTATCGATTGGTTAGTGCGTTCTACCAATCCATTGGTTTGGGGATGATACGCCGATGTCTTAACGTGGCGTATCCCAAATGCCTCCCAAACTCTCGCAAGGTATCTCGAGACAAAGTTAGTGCCTTGATCAGTTAGGATTTCTTGGGGGAACCCCACCTCACAGAATAGCTTTATTAGCTCCTGTGCTATAACTTTAGCAGAGATGTTTCTCAGGGGTATGGCCCATGGGAACCGGGTCGCATGGTCCACGATGACTAAGAGATACTGAAAACCCCTTGGTGTTTTTGTTAACGGGCCTACGATATCCATCCCTATTCTTCTGATAGGGGCAGCAATGGTGGGTAATGGTATCATGGGGGCTGCTTTGGGTCTGGATACAGAAACCCTCTGACATGCGGGGCATGCATCACAGTATCTTTTTGTCTCCTGGTACACTCCGGGCCAGTAAAAACGTGCTAAAATTTGATCAAGGGTTCCTTGAACACCTTTATGCCCCCCAATCGGATGGTCATGGGCTAGGCGGAGAACTACTGCCTTAAAGGCTACCGGCACGACCAATTGCTTCCTTATTGCTCCAGTATATGGATCTAAACCTTCTCTATACAAGATATTGTTATCCAGTAAGAACCGGGGTAACACCTCCCGCTCCTCTTGGGCCCATTCGAAAGCTCTTTTAAGAGCCAGGTCTGCTCTTTGCTCCATTGGGAACGATGGAAATTTTTGTACAAGAGCAGCTGGGACCCAGGGTAGTCCTTCTCCCATTTCTAACTCCCTTCTTTCATGGGCTCTTTTGTTTCTTCCCTGCTTTTTTTTAGCCCTGGTTTTCTTATCTCCTCCCTCAGGGTTCTGCACCAAATCATCATGATTAGGCAGTGGATTCACTTCCTCTGCCTCTTCTGCCTGTTCCTCAGGAACTTCTTTTTCCCCTTCTTCTGTGGGCATTGCCACTTCCTCTACGGGAGTTTCTTGGGGTGTATCTATGGTGGTCTGGGATCGTGTTGAAACTAAACCTGTTTTCATGGTTATCCCCTGACTCAACCCACCTGTAAAAGAAGGCCAGTCCCTGCCTAAAACTAATTTTTGGGGCAGCCCAGGGACCACTGCTATTTGCACCTTCCTTTCCACTCCTAGTGCTTTTACCTGCACTTGACATAAAGGGTAAGGAAGCTGTGAGCCATGTATGCATTTTATATCTATCTGTTTTTGGGCTACTGGACGAGACTGTCTCAGAGTCTCCCAAAATTCTCGGGCTATTAAACTTTGCTCCGCCCCTGAATCAATCATTGCTAGAGTATCTGCCCCCTCAACTTGTACCTGTATGAATATTCCTTTTGGAACTGACTTCCCTGCCCCTACCATAAGGACTGTTTTAACTCAGCAATCCTTTTTCATGTGACCAGGTTTGTTACACCTATAACACTTTCTAGTGTTCCTATCTCTGCCCCCCCTGCTAGGGTCATATGCAGCCATTCCATCCCATGCGTACTTTCCACATTCATACCTTTCAGTCACACTTGCACCCTTTAAAAGGTTCAACTTAAAAGTACTAACATGTGCTGCCTCCCTGAACACTTCAGCCATCTGGGCTGCTTCACCAGTGTTCGCACAATTCTGCAGGGTCAAAAACGTTTTCATTTCGCCTGGTATTGACATTAAAAACTGTTCCAGAACAATTTCATCAAGAATTGACTCAAGCGTTTTGCCATCAGGATCCAACCATTTATAGGCTAGGTTCTTGAGCCTCTGGCATAAGGCTTTTGGAGTCTCATTTTCACCTATCACAGCCTCCCTAAATAATCGCCTGTAATGTCTCGGCGTGAGACCAAGGCGGTCTTTCACGGCCTTTTTAATTTCTAGATAATTATTGGCTAAACTAGCAGGCATAGTTTTGAACGCAGACAAGGCCTCTCCACTCAAAGTCATTGCAAAACGCATGGCCCATTGTTCCACAGGCCATTTTGAGTTCTCAGCAATGCGTTCAAAGGCCTCAATGAAATCGTCGGGGTTATCTGCCCGCCCTAAATGTTTGCATACAAGTCCCGTATTCATTTCTACTTGCGGTATTGTAGCTTTGTCCTCTTGAGCCTTTTCCAGTAGCGCTGTCATGGCTTCCAGCAATGGCTTCTGTTGTTCCTTCAGCGTAGCCATATACTGTCCTTGCAGGTGTTGGAGCACCTTGGCCTGCTTCTCCTGCTGCTCATTCATCCACGCGAGTACATCTTGGGGATCCATCTTCTTTTTCTGCACCTGAAAAAAACAGAGAAGAGACCCACCAAGTGCGGCACACACACAAAAGTTGTTTTTTCTTTCTTTTAGCTCCCCCTTTCTCACGGTATCCTTATACCGGTTTACCCAGGCTACCAATACCTTAGTCTCCTGGTGATATCAGCATGTGAGAAGGGTCTTTTCCACCGCTGGCCGCTCTGCCAGCCGAATCCTCCTTGAGCAGTGCTTTAAACACTTCTTTTGCTTTTCAGCAATGTCCTTTCAGGCAAATCCTTTTTATTATGCCCCCCGAAAATTTTATCCTCTTCTCTACGCCAATTATGTCACACCTCCTCTGGCCAAGCGGTAGCCTCCTGTATTGCAAGGCCCCTGGAGGGTGGTAGTTGTGCCTTTATGAATATAAACGCAAACACTTCTTTCTTCAAATCAAAGGGTTTTTATTCCCCGTCCCATTGAGGGTATTTTATCTTCAAGGAACATAAATTATATGCTTTGCTTGGACATCTCATGTACAATAACAAATGTAAACATAACTTGCTTTCTTCAGCTTTTAAAGGAGAAATAAACAAAAGAACAAAAACTTAACTATTTCTGTAAGGTTCTCTCCCCGGTAGCTGAGAGTAGAGCATACCTCTGTTCTGCCTCGAGAGAGAGAGTTACACGCTTGTTGCTGTATTACTGAAGTTAAGACACCAAGTTACTTTCCTTATCTCAGGGAGAATTCAGGTTCAATTAATGATAAAGAACAATCCATTAATTCCTGTGTATCATTCTCCTCAGCATTCTGGTATTCCATCATCTCTGGTTGACTGGTATATTCATTCTGTACTTTAGGAGTACTCTGTGAGACTTGCTGCCTAAGTACGTCAACCGGGAAGTTCTTCTCTTTCACCGGGCTAGAGCCTCTCTGGGTATTACCATATATACTGGAATAGAGATTTCCCAGGCACTGCCCCTGCTGGTACTTTTGAGTAGAGCTTAGCCCCTTACTTGCTCTGCTCGTGGGATAATTAAGGGAACTTTCCAACCTATCCAGGTTTCCCTTTTGTAACCCAGCTGAGCTGAATCGGAGTGCTCGTGACGGAGTTTCAGACGGAGCTGTGAACTTACAATTACAAAACTCTTCAGCTTTAGCTGGTAAGTAAAAGCTTTTCTCTTGCTCATACACACTATTTGGCTGTGGATATCTCTCTGATTTATTCAGGTCCTCGGGTTCCCTCTGACCTTCATATGGGCACTCTAATTGCTCCAGAGTTTCTTTATCACTCTCTCTTGCATTCTCATACCTGTGCCATGCTTCCCGGGGCTTTAGCTGCCCTCTCTGTATTTTCTCCAAGTGTGTCCTTGGCTGCCACGGCTTCTCTCTCTCTCTCTCTCTCAGCTCCGGCACCAGCTCCTGGCTTTGCCTTACTCCTGATCCTAATCCGGATCCTAAACTGTCTCTGAATGTCTGAGAGCTTGTTTTAAACCAGCGTTCGCTTGCTCCACCCTTAGTTAGCTGAACCCTGTCAGGTGAAGTGAATTCCCTTCCTGTGCTAGCTGGGTGTGTCCTGATTGAGCTGTTGCACGTGTTCCTGCGTTGCTCAGGGTAACTATCTGACACTTTCTTGTTTACCCTGTCACTTTTTCTGTTTTCACTTGTGCTGGCCTGCATTTCCTCTGTCTGTACAGGGTCTACCCTGTTACATTATGTAAATGATAGTATTTTATAATCTACATGCATATTTGTATACTCTGCCCATACTACACATGAACTCCACCCCTGGGCACGCCTTCCAGCAAAGTACGTGCTATCATGTCCAAGCATGTACTTTTATGTTGGTAAGAATTTTATAAGATGCTATGTGTACATGTTATGTGCCCACATATGCGTAGAAATGTCTTTCTAAAATTACTTTTTTAGTGGCTGAATATTGCCACTTATATGGCTAAATGGCATCTCCCCCAGAATGCACAGTTTCTGTATTTATTGGAACTCCTAAATGTAGACTGTGTCGGTGCTAAGATTAAACAGTGTTCAAAAATCTTGCAACTGCATGGTCACAGTGGCCTCCAATGAATTTGCCAGAAATGGAATACTGGTTATTGGGCGATAACTAATATATTACTCTTAACATACACACCAAGACTTTCAGGATTGTAGTAAGATCAATCTGTCAAGTGCTAGAGAGGAAATAACCTTCGCTGACAGTTTATGAGCATGTCAGCAGGGCATGAATCTAAAATACAATTTCCTTTGTCAAACCTTAGAATTTTACCTGTACTGAGACAGGCAAGAATGAGGCCCAAACTCTTTTGCTTATGGTGTATTGACTGTTTTTGTACTGTTTAGCCTCATTATTTATTGGATGTTGAATTTATTATACCTTTGCTATATACTGTTATATTTTTGTTTATCAAATTGATGCTATATTGTGCATTGTCTATTTTAATAAACAATATAGAAATCCACTTTTGTTTAATCTTTTCTGTGTATTGTAAATTATTGCAGTCTTCCTTGAGCTATGTTTAGGAAGGGCAGTAGTAAATGTACCAGACAAATGAATGTTTTACTGATACGGCTCTTGCCAAAGTTTCCAATGACCTGTTCCTCACAAAATTCAAGGCCTGTACTCAATCCTCATCCTTCTTGACCTTTCTGCTGCTTTTGACACTTTTAACCACCACCTTCTCCTTGATACCTTGTTCTCACTTGGTTTTAAGGGCTTTGTGCTATCTTGGTTCTCTTCTTATATCTCCTATCGCACTTTCAGTGTTTGTGCTGGTGGATCTTCCTCTACTACTATCCCGCTCTTGGTGTACCCAAGGGTCTGTCTTGGGCCCACTCCGTTTCTCTCTCTATACCCCATCTCTTGGTGAACTCACCTCCTCCCATGGTTTTCAGTACCATCTTTACACTGACGACTCTCAGATCTACCTCTCTACACCTGAAAACTCTCTGTCAATCCAGGCTCAGATCTCTGCCTGCCTATCTGATATTGCTGTCTGGATGTCTCACCACCGAATGAAATTGAACATGGCCAAAACTGAGCTTCTTATTTTTCCCCCTAAACACACCTTCCACCTTCCTCATTCTCTGTGGATAATGCTCTGCTACTCCTTCTTTCCTCAGCTTGCAACCTTGGAGTTGTCTTTAACTCCTCCCTCTCCTTCTCCACACACATCCAATTGATAGCTAAAACATGTAATTTCTTTATAACATCAGCAAAATTCACCCCTTCCTTTCTGAACACACTACTAAGACCAGGGCCGGATTTACCTTGAGTGAGGCCCTACGCCAACAAAAATTGTGGGCCCCCAGCAGGGGCGGCCCAAGGGGGGTGCGGGGCCTCATTTGCATAAGGGGCCTCATTTGCATAATGTTACCATATACTAACTTTTAGTAAACGTGCCTCTTAAGGAGTGTATGGATAAAGAAAGACTAAAAGATTTCTACATTACTATAATCCAGTGCCAACCGCCAGACACATTAGGAACTACTACAAACACTGCCCATTTAGAACCCATAGCAAACCCGCCGTATCCTAACAGCACTACCAGGACTCACAAAGCACCATACTCTACCAATCAAAAGGCAACACTGCAAATATTAAACCAATACATTTCAGAGAACAACAATACATGACCTACTGGGGAAAGAGAACAAGTGGCAATGTCAAATAGGAATTATATAAACAGAACACCTCAGCTCAGTTACACATGCAGAACATAGACCATCACCAAACAAGTAATCACAATTTAGAAACAGGAAGACAATAATTAAACTGGGAATCCCAAAAGCCAAACTTGGAATGTACAACACTGTAGAAATAAAACTATACATTAATTTGCTCTTGTACTAAACAAAGCGCAGACGTTAATGATGCACATTTACCAGAGCTGACATATTCCAATTAATAAATTCAAAATAAAGAGATATTTTTCTACCTTTTGTGCATTTTTTTCAGCTGCAATTGCTCCAGCCACTTTCTTCTGGTTTCTTCGTGTCTTCTGCTAACTCTCCATCGTCTGCTGTCCATTTGTCCTTTCTTCTCTCTTCTAGTTTTTTTCCATTCTCTCTCTACATCTGCTTTAACATACTAATCTTTCTCCTTTTGCTCTTTCCTCATTCCTATTTCATCCACTCAAATTTTACCCCTCCATCCTCAATCCCCACTTACTCTCCCAATACCCGGCCAATTGTAGATTTTTTATCCCTCCCACACAAAATATTTTTCCCTTCTCCATTTTACTCTTCCAGCCCCATCCCATTCTAATCCTCCCCCAACATCAGCTCCCTTCTAGTTCCAGCCTCACCCAGCATCCATTCCCTTCTAGTCCCTGCATCAGCCCATTTCCAGTCCTAGTCACCCATCAGCCCATTTCCAGTCCTAGCAACCCCCTAACCCAATACCAGTCCTAGCCCCCCCATCAGCCCACTTACAGTCCTAACCCCCCATCACCCCATTTTCAGTTTAAGCCCCCCCTTTAACCCATTACCAGTCCTAACCCCCCATCAGCCCACTTCCAGTCCTAACCCCATCAACCCATTTCCAGTCAGCCCCCCATAGCCCATTGCCAGTCCTAACCCCCCCATCAGCCCACAGCCCATTACCAGTCCTAACCCCATCAACCCATTTCCAGTCAGCCCCCCATAGCCCATTACCAGTTCTAACCCCCCCATCAGCCCACAGCCCATTACCAGTCTTAACCCCCCCCATAGCCCATTACCAGTCCTAACCCCCTCCCAACAGCCCACAACCCATTACCAGTCCTAACCCCATCAGCCCACCTAAAGTCTTAACCCCCCCAGCCCATTTCCAGTCCTAGCCCCGCCCACAACCCATTACCAGACATTATTTGCTTTCTCCCCACTACTCTGCTCCTCGATCTCCACAGACGCCGCCTCCTCCTCGTCCTCACTGGGTCGGATCTCGGCTTCCTGTCCACCATTTACATCAGGATCCCGCTGCTCTAGGGGCCGCGCCAGGTGGGCCTTGCTATTTTCAGAGAATGGCTTCCGGCCCTCTGGCTGCCCATCTCCAGTTTCCGTACTCAATCCAGGTTCCCCTACGCCTACGGCATGCCCTGGTTTCCAGGCTTCCGGCTTCCCTGCGGCCTGTTCCGAGTTCTGTGCTTCTAGTACGGCCTGCTCCTGCTTCCGGCTCTCTGCAGCCAGTCGAGGAGCCAGCTCTCCGAGCACATAGCCGGCCTCCTCATCAGCATCTTCCCCTGCCGTGCTCTGCTCCTCGTCGCCCAACTCCTCGTCCATCGGGTCTCCGCCGACACCCGTTGTTGTCTCCTCCTCCTCGCCGGAATCTCCCGCTAGTATCTCGGCGTCTAGGGCTTCTTGCAGCCGCTGCGTCAGTTCGGCCTTTAGCCCACGGCAGTCTAGGCCCCGGCGCTGGAGCTCGGCCCGCAGGTCAGCTACCTTTAGCTTCCGGGCGTCCAGCGCGCTCATGACCACTACCGTTTCCCCTCCGCGTGTGGTAAGGCGTCGTCCCGTGCCACAGCAAAGAGAAGTGGAAGCGTGTTCCAGGCCCCGTCGTGGACCAGGGGAGGTTATTCCGGCCTATCTCGGCCTCCGTCGCTGCCAATCTCTCCCAGTATCTTCCTCCCCTTTGCACCCCCCGCCCCCCGGCTCACTCCACCAGCCTTCACTCGCTCTCGATCCCCGCAATCCCTCGCGCTGCTTCCTCTAAGGGCGTCCGCGAGAGGTGCATTTCCCAGACATGATAGACTAGTCACCGATCAACATGGGCAGTTTGAAGAGATAGGCACTCAATTTAAAATAGCTCGAGGCGTCCTACCTGAGTCTTTGAAAGCCGAGTAGAGCGAATATTAGACATGGCGATCGGAGAGTAGGCATTCGATTAAAGAGCTTAAACACCTCTGGCACGGTGGATCCTCTGGATAGGCGCTTGGTTGTGTAGCCCTGACTGGTTCAGGTGAGGGCACCTAAGGTGTGGCCAAAAGTAGTGATAGCTTGGAGCTTTGGGTGTATCGCCAGCCTTTTTGAAGACGCCGTATTGTTGAAAGTTTTGTGGGCCCTTGCCAGCTGTGGGCCCTACGCCACGGCGTAATTGGCGTATAGGTAAATCCGGCCCTGACTAAGACACGTATCCACTTTTTAGTCACCTCCTGTCTAGACTATTGCAATCTCTTCCTTGCTGGTCTCCCTCTGAATCATCTCTCTCCCCTTCAATCTGTTCAAAATTCAGCTGCATGGCTAATCTTCCTTCAGCCTCGATATGCTAATATAACTCCTCTTCTCAAGTCGCTTCATTGGCTCCCTATCCACTTCTATATCCAGTTAAAACTTCTCCCACTGACCTAAAAGGGCCTTCATTCTGCTGCTCCTCACTAACTTTCTTCTCTTATCTCTCGTACACCCCTCCTCGGGAACTCCACTCTTCTGGCAGATCCCTTCTATCTGTGCCCTTCTCTTCCACTGCCAATTCCAGATTTCAATCCTTCCACCTTGCTGCTTCTTATGCCTGGAACAAGTTACCTGAGTCTGTACATCAGGCGCCTTCTCTGGCCCCTTTCAAATCCAGGCTGAAAACTCACCTCTTTGAGGCTGCTTTCGGATCCTAATCCGCTTAGTCTCCTATGTGTTTCCTTACTTTTCCCCTAGATGTATCCTACTGCTCAGCTGTTCTGTTCTCTGTCTTGACTAGATTATAAGTTCTAAGGAGCAGGGACCGTCTTTTAGATATGTTTGTATAGTGCTGCGTATGCCTTGTAGTGCTATACAAATGATCGGTAGTAGTAGTAGCAGTATTGCATGTGTCCATAAATGTGGTACAGCAAGTGTAAATAAACCATAGACCATAAATTTTTGTTTCATTTAGGGGTAGATTCCAACATGCGTTTAGCCAATTCATGTTGCAGAGCTCCCCGTACATAGATTCAAGATGTACAGAGAACTCTGTTAGTGGGCGGGCTGGAAGTGCAGCAAGGGCGGGCAGTGGGTGGGCACCTGACCCTGGACATACAGGGACAATTCCAGGGTCGGCCTTATACGACTGGGTTCAGCCAGTTGGACAGGACAGTTATTCCACCTCGGAAGTGCAATAAGTTCCCCTAGACGGAAACATTTGCAGCATCCAGGCATGGAAAGTGAGGTGAGGAGGTGCAGGGGGTTCCCCGCAGCCCGACCCTGGCCACGGTAGGCCCAATTGGGAGTCGGGCAGTGGGATAAGGAACATTTTGGGGTCTGCCGGGGATCGCAGCTCCTGCATGGAGCCATCATGCCAAGGCAACAGGACGCCATGGCAGTGCTGCTCCATGCAGGACCTGGCTGGGCTATCAAAGTAAGTGGCTGAACATCCGGGGTTCCAGAATCAGGGCACGGCCAGCCTGTCCAGGCCGGGGGCACCTGATTCTGATCCCGCAGGGACGTGTAGCCCCTGCGGGATCAGAATCGGGTGCAATTCTGGCCCATCCAGATTCTGGACATCCAGACAGGCCGGGGGTGCCCAGATCTGAATTGGCCTCTTAGAGGTTTTTGTTGTATTTCGTATCCTATCATTTTCCCTTCATAGTGTGCGCTCTTTCACAATAGCATGCATTATTTGTGCATGTGTGACTAGGATGCACTATTTGCGCAAGCGTGAAGTGTGCGCAATATGGTGTAATAATGCGCACTAAGAAACAAAATGACATTGCCATTTCCTGTTTTGCCGAGATCTGGCTTTCATTTAAAATGAAAGCATATCCCTAATGGATTAGTATCACGTGCACCAGAAAACGCTAATGCCCCACTACCTCTGTCTCCTAAATTTTAACACCTAACATCACCTCTCTCCTTTCATGTAAGCAAACAGCTACTCTCATCTTCATCAGATCTGTTTATCTTGCTCCTCCTCTATCCTCTCCAGAAGACCTGTGTCCCTCTGTCCTTTTTCTCTGTTTACCTCTTCCTCCTCTCCTTCTCTGGTGTCCCTTCTTTTGCTGTTCTTCCCCCCTCTGCCTTCTCCTTCTCCTTCCCCTTCCCCTGTGACTCATCAGCTCTTCTTCCCTCTTGGGAGTGGACTTTTCTTTAAAGAAAATAACTCAAAGGTACCAAATAAATTACTAATCCGTGCTAAGATGTGAAAAATGACCAGGAGAGGGAGATGTTACTGTGGAAAAAGAAATGAGACATGGTAATGAGGAAAGTTGTATTTCTGCATTCATCTGCGAGTGCCTAGTGATGCAGCTGCACGCAGTGCCCACTGAAGGTTAAAGGTCATAGAAAAGGCAAACAAAATGGTAGATTTAATAAAAATGTTAATACACACATGGTTATGCTGCATGGTTGGAAGATATTTTTAACCGATGGGAAAGTGTGGCCCAAAAATTACTGATTTTATTTATTTAACAGAGGGTTTTTTTTTACCGCCCTATCCTGTATTCAGAGCAGTTTACATACAACATGAACCATGAAATGTACATTGAACAAGGGCACTAAACTTGGAGGATTATATGGGGGTGCGAAACAGCTCACATGATTAATAACAATAGATTATATTGATGCAGAATAGAACTTATACAAACTAGTTATATGTTAGGGTAAGATAGTGGACTTCAGGAGAGAGTAGGTACTCGGTGTCTGGGTGACCTGTTAGGAGGGAAGGCAACTCATAAGAACATAAGAAATGCCATACTGGGTCAGACCAAGGTCCATCAATCCCAGTATCTTGTTTCAAATAGTGGCCAATTCAGGTCACAAGTATTGGCAAGTTCCCAAAAAGGTACACAGGTTCCACAATGCTTGTGCCAGGGTAACCAGTGGGTTTCTCGGGTCCTCTTTCATCCAGGAATTTGTCAAAACCTTTTTTAAACCCAGCTACACTAACAGTTTTTACTACATCTTCCAGTAACGAATTCCAGAGTTTGATTACGCGTTGAGTGAAAACATATTTTCTCTTATTACTCTTAAATGGGCTACCTTGTAGCTTCATTGCATGTCCCCTAGTCTTATTTCTTGATGGAGTAAACAACCAACCTATGTTAACCCGTTCTACTCCATTCATTAATCTGTAGACCTCTATCATATCTCTCCCCCAGCTCTCTCTTTTCCAAGTTTAAGGGCCCTAACCTTTTAAGCCTTTCCTTATAGAGATATCCTTCCATCCCCGTTACCATTTTGGTGGCTGTTCTCTGTACCTTTTCTAATTCTACTATATGCTTTTTAAGATATGGCAACCAGAATTACACATAATATTCAAGGTGCAATTGCACCATGGAATGACACAGAGGCATTATAATATCCTTGGTTTTATTCTCCATTCCTTTCCTTATGATTCCTAGCATTCTATTTGCCTCCCTGGCCACTGCTGCAAACTGGCAGAGGGTTTCAACGTATTTTCCACAATGATGCCTAAATCTTTTTCTTGGGTGGTGATTCCTAATGTGGAACCTTGCATCGAGTAACCGTAGTTTGGGTTGTTCTTTACTAGGTGCATAACTTTGCACCTGTCCACATTCAATTTCATCTGCCATTTGGACGTCCAGTCTTCCAATTTATAAAGGTCCTCTTGCAAGTTTTCACAATCCTCTTGTGTTTTAACAACTTTGAATAATTTTGTGTCAGCTGATCCATGTGGCACAGCAGGACTTCGCAGTTATTTACTCCATATTGGTGGTGGTGATCATTTGTTGGTCAGACATTATTCCGAGGCCATCTTGCCAATCTCAGCAAAGGTGGTCAAGGGGTATGGTAAAGGTGAACTGACAGATAAGTCAATAGGAGGTTCAGTATGGTGGGTATCAGATTATGCACCCTTGGGCCAAGGTGGGTTGTGCAGGCCTTTATGGATCGGACGAGGTTCACCTTTCGACCGTTGGGCAGGATTTACTCCTGAATGACCGGCAGGAGGTATTAAAGGTGGTGCCCTGGGGGACCGACCCTGGTCACAGATGGGTTAAGATGGATATGGTGGGGGGAGGGGGCGTGCATGGATAGCTGCACTACTTCACTCCAGTGACTGTGACCTGAGACAATTTCCAGTGTTGGAACGGGGTCCTAAGGGCTCGGGAATGGGATCAAGTGATCTCAGCTCGGTGTTTAAGAGGGAGTGTGGGAAGATCATGGTTGGGATCTTATCCATTCCATCCTTTATACGAAAAACCAGGCAAATTACCAGCAATAGGGCCTTCAGTTATTCAGCTCCCACCCTTTGGAACTCTCTCTCCGATTCTATCAGATCAATTAAAGACCTAAAGACTTTCTGCAAAGAAATAAAAACCCTACTTTTCTCTGAATTTTATAATTCTTCCACTTCCACTACCCCCTACCTCTTATCTCCCTCGACTACCCTCCCCCCCACCTCTGACAAGGACACCCCCTAGAACCTCCCCTGTAACTTGTCTTTCAGTCATCAGATTCTGTCAATAGTTTAGACTCAGCTCCCACGACACCTCTGTTTGGTATCTAGCTGATATGTAAACAGTTCATTGTATTATAATTTTACATGTTCTCTGTAACCAAATTGTGAGTTTTGTTCAATGTAAACCGCCCCTGATCGAAGGAAGAGGCGGTATATAAAAACAATTAAATTAAATAAATAAATAAATAAACAACTCTTCGCTTGCATGGGGGATAGGGGTGGTCTTTGTTAGTAATATGGAGAGGCCAGCAGTGGGAAAAGGAGGGGGGGGGGGGGACAGTGCATCACCTTGACAGTAATATGGCTAGAAAAGGGTATAGGTTGGGGGACATTTGTGAAAGTTGATAAAGTTGGCTCGGGTTGGTAGCTGTAAAAATGTTGTGTTTTGTAATAAAGCTGCGATCAGGTTATCACCAATCAGTTGTGAGTGTGATTCTTGGGGGGGGGGGGGGGGTAGGGAACAAGGACACTACGGTGTTGGGCGGGAGTCCAGGCTACCAAGGTTACAGAACATCAAGGATCAATTGATACATTCAGGACTTACTTAAAAAACATTGTTTTTTGTTTGGGTTTTTTTTACTTTTGGATACTTTGGAGGTAATTTTGACAAACCATTTCCATATACATGTGGGAACATACACACGTAAATGGATCCTTGTAAAATTTCAACTAGCATAAAATACATGTTTTGACATGATGGCACATGCTTCACTGGTGGGTGTGCACAGGGACGGAAACATGGTAGCGCACGTCAGTAACCCCTCACTAGGACGGCCCCAGTAATACACCCAGCAAGCAATGAGGCAGTCATACCGAACGGTGTCAAGGCAAACCATGCATACTATGTAAATAGCAGAATGTATATAGTCAGCACTTTTGTAAATAGTCTCCTCCCAATGACATGCCCACCTGGGCCGGGGTCTCGATCCCCAGCGTGTATATAGTTACCTGATTTTGTCCAAGTTAGATCACCTGTTCTATTGTAAATACAGCGCAGCCTAGGCTGCAATGTATACGTTATTGTTATATGTAAACTCTGGAATTTGTTACCAGAGGATGTAGTAAAGGCTGTTAGTGTAGCTGGGTTTAAAAAAGGTTTGGACAAGTTCCTGGAGGAAAGGTCTATAAACCATTATTAAGAAGGGACCCAGGATATCAATGCTTGACCCAGTACAAGCATTGTGGAACCTGTGTCTTTTGGGGAAACTGCTAGGTACGTATGACCTAGATTGGCCACTGTTGGAAACAGGATACTGGGCTTGATGGACCTTGGTCTGACCCAGTATGGCATATCTTATGTTCTTATGTAAACCGCGCTGGTTTTAAATAGTGCGGTATAAAAGAGACATTAAATAAATAATTAAAATAACCCTACCTGAAAGACTTTGGTAGAATACTGTATACAATCCACTCTTTTGAAGAATTATAATAGAGAGTAGAGGAGCAGACCAATGCCCACTGGAGAGAAGGTGATCAGGATGCCAAACTGAATTTTAGAGAACAGTATTGGGTTTATTCTTTAAACACAGTGGCCCCATGTGGAGTGAATCAAGAATGTGATTAGTATAGTATATTGCGAAAGCACTAGTAGATGCAGTCTCGGACGAGAGCTGTGCCAGTTTTACATGAAGTAGCCTGCATTTTTAGAATCAGTTGTAGCACAAAATTGCCAGTACTCACCGTTGAAAAGTACTGGTACTTCACATTGAGTAAAAGTACTGAAGCAGTTGGGATGGCAACACATTTTTCCATCTTGGACGAACTGAACAACCTGTGCAAATTAAGTAAACTTGTTTTAAACTGCATTACTTTTAAAAGATTGGAACTATGATTATGTTAGAGTTGAACCTAGAACAGTAAAATAAAGAAATGCCACAGGAGTATGAAGGTCCTAAAAAAGTATATTAGGCATGAATGGCAGCTTGGAAACATGTAAACAACTGGAAGGAAGAGGGATAAAGTTATTTTTTCATATTACATTTTATTTGTTTTCTATTTTAATAGAATTAGTTTATATTAGTTAATTTTATCCAGGGCAGATGAGATATTTCATTTGTCTATAAATGCATGTGATCGTGCAATGGTAATGTCCAGATACATCAAACTGTTTCTACCCAAAGAAATGGATAAAGTGCATCCCAAAACATTACATAAGTAATCTGCAATTCAGCAAATGACTTGTAGGCATCAAAGACGGATAGGACTTCAGGAAGTGGCAGGGGCCCCCCAAGCAAAATTTTACTGAGTACTTCCCATTATCGCAGTGGCAACGGTGGTGGTAAACTTACTTGATCATCTGTGCCACGCTGCCTCCACTCTTGTAAGTTTCCTGCATGCCCTGTGGTTATTCCCCACCAGGTCGAAGTCTCATGGTGTGGCTATTATTGCCATCAAAGATGATCAATTAAGTTTGCTGTGCTGTCTTACAGATGCTGTGTGGGCCCCCCTTCTGCCCTGGCCCCCCTCCCGCCTTGTGGGGGCTGCTTAGGTGGAATTTATGCCACTGATGTCAAGATTTAGAAGAATATATTAACATATCATAATAAATGATGGCATGTAGAGCCTGATATTCAAAGGATTTATGCTCCTAACTTGGCCTCTTTGAAAATTTACTAGGGCTGAGTGCCTACATTTTTTTTCTTAAAATTTCATTAAAATCGTAAATGTATGTGCATAAAATGTAGGTAGCAAAGGGGGTGGATTTAGGACGGGGGGAAATGTTAGGAGCTTAGCATTGATTTTCAGTACCAGGCACCTAAATTAGCCTCATAAATGTAGATTAATGAAAGGCAGGCCTAAATTTTAAGCTCCTAAATGAGGGTGAATTTTCCACTGAAAACTTAGGGGTATGTTTACTAAACCATCTGAACGTAGCAGCGGCGACGTTATCGCGTGATAACGTCGGCAGCGGTGTTAAGGCTGGAGGAAAGGTCCATAAACCATTATTAAGAAGTGACCGAAGATATCAATGCTTGACCCAGTATAAGCATTGTGGAACTTGTATCTCTTGGGGATACTGCTAGGTACATATGACCTAGATTGGCCACTGCTGGAAACTGAATACTGGGCTTGATGGACCCTGGTCTGACCCAGTATGGCATATCTTATGTTCTTATATGTTATGTTCTAGGGGGCTGCAGGTGGCACATGCTGTGGTCCAGCTGGGGCACAGTCCGGACTAGGCAGATGCCTAGGTGGCACATAGGAATGCCGAAACTGTAAAGCAGCAAGACAGCAACTGAAGAGGGACCAACATGGGCACGAGTGATATTACCCAGCAGGTACCCCCAAGAGCACATAACATTGGCAGACGGTGTCGGGGGAAAGTGTGCATGTCCATGTAGGCACCCCTACCCGAGAACCCGTACCATAGGCAGCTGCCTACCAGCACACTGGATGGCCTGGGACTGCGCATCACCAGCACCACCGGCATAAGGGCATGTCAGCATGGTGGTGGAGGGGTGCTGGTGGCGGAGGGGGCAGTGGCATCTGCCCACAGCAGACCAAAGCCAAGCCCCATTTAGGTGGGTGCTGTGCACTGCAACAGACAAGGCCTGTCTGATGAACAGTCATGGTATCCCCAGGGAATGATCTGCCCCTGTGGCAACAGTTTGGTGTAGTACACACAGCCAGTGTGTTCAGGGGCAGAAGGTCACAAGTTCAAGTCCCAGCTGTGGCTCCTGCCAACCTTGTCCCCATATTTTACCCAGTACTAAACCGTGGTAATAAAGACGGAACCTTTATTGCAGATTAATTAAACATGCCTGAAATGCCTATATTTTACCCTACAGAGCACAGACACCATAAACATGTGCAATACCTAGAGCAGAGTTTCCCAACTGCAGTCCTGGATGGCCAAACACCATTCAGGTTTCATGCTGTCCCTAATAAATATGCCCATGCTGCATTTGTATGCATCGCCCCCATTGTATGCATATGTATCTCATGCATATTCATTAGGGACAGCATGAAAACCTGAACAGTGTTTGGCCCACCAGGATCGGAGTTGGGAACCTCTGCCCTAGAGCAGCGGCCAACAGGGGCAGAAACACCCACACCCACAGGCTCCACTATCCAAAGCCTCACGGAGAGTCAGGCTGTTGGGCCCTGTGCTGAGCAGCATCTCCCAATACTGGCACCTGCATACCTTAGCAATGCTGTCCTAAACTTGGGAACATGTTCCACATATATCAAAAGGTTGCTATGATTAATGTCAGCTAACAAAACCTAAGTTAAACACGATTTATTGATAGAGATTCATCATAGCAACCTTTCTGATATCTGTGGAGTGTGTTTCAGTTATTGTTTCTGACAGTGTTTACCACCCCGAGGAGTGACCCCAACAGTATTGCGTACCATAGCAATTCCTGCACTGTGCCCAGGACTGGTGTGGTGGCCAGGGCTGCCACAAACCTCCATATCTGCACAATGCTGGCATAGGTGTGGGAGTGTGTGTATGTCTATCCAGTGTGTTGTGGCTGCCCACACCATATTGAGCCCACACTTCTTGCACTGTTTCCAGTGTTAGCCTGCCAATATGCATAATGAGGAGCAAGATACTGTGGGTATTGCCCGGACAGGGTGGTCTGGGCAGGATGCATCTGCACAGGGTATAGGGCAATGGCTGGGACATTGTAGTGCCTGACCACCACCTGCACGGACAGGGTGGCCACAGCATATCATGCTGGGAGGTCACTCTCACCCTGACTGAGCAGTGACCATGGCATGGCTAGGTTCCCCCATAATGCTATGCAGCATTTCTCTCAAGTGAAATTTATGGGTTCTCTCTTCTAGGGCTCAATCACTGACATACCTGCTTGGTGGGGTGTATGTGGGAGTGTGTGTGTGCGTGTGTGCTCACATCCCATTTTAGGGTGCACACAGTTCCTTCAGGAACATGCACTATGTACTAGCTAGCAGACTGTCTGCAGTTAGTGTGTGTATGGTTGGAACACCTTGCAGGGTGCAGCGGGTGGAGACTGACTGCTCTCTGCTGGTGAATATTAGATAGTGGTGGGGGGCAGCAGACTTTTCCAGTGTTCTGCCTGTCTGCCATTGCTTTACATGATGCATACAGATCTGCATTGACTGCCCTGTAGGGTGCCTGTTCCGCAGCAGGACGGGGGTTGATGGTCCTCTCTACTGCCACCATTGCAGAGATGTACAATGTGGATCTGTTGGTGGGAAGTCCTGTCCCTCCACCCTGAGCCACAGAGGGCGGGTTGGGTGGTGCTACATAATCTGCTTTTGGGTCCAAACACCCCCCCCCCCCCTTTCACCTATAACATGTGACCATGGCACCCACACAGGATATGCACTATTCTGGGTGCATCATAGGCCAAAAGGGCTAGATGTGACTGTAAAATACAGATGGACACAGGTGTATCCTAGGTGTGTCTGCAAGAACTACCTATCACACACTGGCACTGATGGGTACCTGCAGCATAGCCTATCTCAGCCAAGCCAGGTGCTGCGGACCTGGTGCTGGGTCGCCCACCTCACCCTCAGGGTGAGCACAGGACCCGCACAATGTCACAGTCTGTAACTACTCTGTGCCAGTAACACACACGGTCAGTTCCCCCTACCAGGCCTAGGTGCTGTGGGGGTGCATACACCATTATGTGATCAGCTGTAGACTGCTGATCTGCATGTGCAGTGCATCATGGGTACAGGTGGTTTTACCCTATCCTGGTAACCACAGCAGGCAGGTTGCGTGGTGACCTGCAGTCTTTCTGTAGCCAGCCAGCAATGTGGCAGTAGCTATAGAGATGTAGCCTACTGGTTACTTCAGTGACTGTGGAGGCAGAGGTCATGGGTTTGATCCCACAGTGGTGTTATTTAGGAATGCTGTCTGAAGCTTTTCCTTTTCATTTCAATCAGTGCTGCCAGCAGAAACACCCTCACAGTGCTGTAGCCTAAGGTGCCTCATAGGCGCCCTATAGGGCACATTATAGGGTGCCTTGGCAGACAGGGCACTTTATAATGTGACCTATGGGGTGCCTTATGAGGCACCTTAGGTTATGGTACTGTGAGGGTGTTTTTGCTGGCAGCACTGATTTAAATTAAAAGAAAATGCCTCAGACAGCCTTTTCAGATTACACCTTTGCAGGATCAAACCCATGACCTCTGCCTCCACAGTCATTGCAGTAACCAGTGGGCTAAATTCTTATAGCTTCTAGCACTGCGCTGGCATGTACTTAGGGTTAACATGCATTAACGTGCCACAGCGCCTACTATCGCGCGATACAGATTCTTGCTACCTTAGGACTGGAACGCCCACTCCTTATATGGCATTCTTCACATTATCGCTGCAACTAGCACCGGTAACATTAAGACGGTTTAGTAAACATACCCCTAGGTAAATTTAGGAGCTCAGCTTTTCTGGAACTTTGGGTTTGCGATCTTGCTAGAGCTGTACTGCAGTTACACATATATGTCACCTCTTAAGGGCTCTTATCCCAAGTTCTCCCAACAATGAAACAGGACTCTGTCCTGTCCAGGCTGTCTTCCACCAGGCATTCTCAGAATGTCCTCACGAGCAAAGGACAGACTAGGCACTGGTGTCTAGGAGGCCAGGCTAGAATGTGTTATCCGTTTAAATGCTATGCTCCGCCCCTAATCCAGGAACTTCATTCCCTGGGTGAGGGAAATAGAGGAGTTTATTCTTGACTGCATTAGCCATAGCTCTCCAGCCCTCATCAGTAATCTTCATATTCTTATTCTTCTTCACCCTTTGCCAGGTCAGTGCACAGAGTTGCACAGCCAAGTACTGTAGTTGTTTTGTATTCTGTACAAAAGGAGATCAGGGAGAGAATCCAAGGAGAGAGCAAATAAGAATAGGACTCAAACCATTGCTGGCATAGTTAGTGCAGAAAGTGAGCATGCCAAAATTGATGTTATCATCCACTTAGGTACAAATGACATGGCTAGAAATGGTGCCTCTACAGTTCAGAAGGAGTTCCACATTCTGGGAGAGAAACTCAAACCCATTGCTAACATTATAGTATTCTCAGAGGTTCTGCTTGTTCTTGGTAAGGGGGCAGAAAGGTTGTATTACATAATCAACTTTAATACATGGCTCCAAACATGGTGCAAGCAAGAAAAATTTAGATATATAGGTGAATGGGGAAATAGATGAAACAACAAGAGGCTAAACCAGGGGTCTCAAACTCAAATTGCTTTGAGGGCCAAATGAGGACTTGTAAAATAACCCGGGGCCGCATAAGATGCAGGGCCTCGTTTGCATAAGGGGCCTCATTTGCATAAATATTTGCATAATGTTACCATACCCTAACCTTTAGTAAACATGCCTCTTAATGAGTGTATGGATAAAGAAAGACTAAAAGATTTCTACATTACAATAATCCAGTGCCAACCGCCAGGCACATTAGGAACTACTACAAACAAACACTGCCCATTTAGAACCCATAGCAAACCCGCCATATCCTAACAGCACTACCAGGACTCACAAAGCACCATACCCTACCTATTAAAAGGCAACACTGCAAATATTAAATCAATACATTTCAGAGAATAACAATACATGACCTACTGGGGAAAGAGAACAAGTAGCAATGTCAAATAGGAATTACATAAACAGAATACCTCAGCTCAGTTACACATGCAGAACATACACCATCACCAAACAAGGAATCAAAATTTAGAAACAAGAAGACAATAATTAAACTGGGAACCCCAAAAGCCAAACTTGGAATGTACAACAACACTGTAGAAATAAAACTATAAATTAATTTCCTCTTGTACTAAACAAAGCGCAGACGTTATTGATGCACATTTCCCAGAGCTGACATATTCCAGTTAATAAATTCAAAATAAAGAGATATTTTTCTACCTTTTGTGCATTTTTTTTCAGTTGCAATTTTTCCAGCCACTTTCTTCTGGTTTCTTTGTGCCTTCTGCTAACTCTCCATCGTCTGCTGTCCATTTGTCCTTTCTTCTCTCTTCTAGATTTTTTCCATTCTCTCTCTACATCTGCTTTAACATACTAATCTTTCTCCTTTTGCTCTTTCCTCATTCCTATTTCATCCACTCAAATTTTACCCCTCCATCCTCAATCCCCACTTACTCTCCCAATACCTGGCCAATTGTAGATTTGTCTTCCCTCCCACACAAAATATGTTTCCCCTCTCCATTTCACTCTCCCAGCTCCATCCCATTCTAATCCTCCCCCAACATCAGCTCCCTTCTAGTTCCAGCCCCACACAGCACCCACTCCCTTCTAGTCCCTGCATCAGCCCATTTTCAGTCCTAGCCCTCCATCAGCCCATTTCCAATCCTAGCTCCCCCCATCAGCCCATTTCCAGTGCTAGCTCCCTCCCCTCACAGCCCATTTCCATTCCAAGTCCCCCTCCCCATCAGCCATTTGCAGTTCAAGCCCCCCTTCCACTCAGCCCATTTCCAGTCCTAGCAACCCCCCCAGCCCATTACCAGTCCTAGCCCCTCCATAGCCCATTATCAGTCCTAACCCCCCATAGCCCACTTCCAGTTTTACCCATCATCCCATTTTCAGTCTTACCCCTCATAGTCCATTACCAGTCCTAACCCCCCCATCACCCCATTTTCAGTGTTACCCCCATCACCCCATTTTCAGTCTTACCCCCTTCATAGGCCATTACCATTCCTAAACCCCCCATAGCCCATTACCAGTCCTAGCCCCCCATAGCCTATTACCAGTCCTAACCCCCCCATCAGCCCGCTTGCAGTCTTACCCCTCCATCACCCCATTTTCAATCTTACCCCCCCATAGCCCATTACCAGTCCTAACCCCCTACCCCCCATCAGCCTAGGTAGATTTTAAAAAATCCAAACTTGCTGCTGCTGCCGCCGCCGCAGTATCAAGCGTCCCGTGGGCCCCTCTGCCCGGCAGAGTCCTCTCCTCCCTGCAGCATCAGCTCCAAAAGCGGCGGCTTTCAGAGCCGCGAACAGAGAGAGTTTCTCTCTCGCAGCTCTGAAGAGCAGCGAGAGAGAAACTCTCTCTCTTCAGCTCCAAAAGCGGCGGGAATTGAGTGGCGGGAAACTCTCTCTCTTCACGGCTCTGAAAGCCGCCGCTTTTGGAGCTGATGCTGCAGGGAGCAGAGGACTCTGCCGGGCAGGGGGGCGCCGCGGGATGCTTGATACTGTGGCGGCGGCGGCAGCAGCAGCAGCAAGTTTGGATTTTTTTTTACTCTACCGGCCAGCTGCTTAACACGCCAGGCCAAATGCATCGCAGGCCGCACAAGATGCTCTCTCGGGCCGCGTGTTTGAGACCCTGGGGCTAAACTGTGTTGATGGACTACATCTCTCTGTTGCATAGAAAAGGATTCTAAGTGAAAAATTCAGGCGTTATGTGGATAGGCATTTAAACCAGGGAAAGGAGGTGATGGATGAAGGGGGAAAAAAAAAAGTTCAGAACATCACTCCCTGCAAAAACATAACAACATTGGAAACAGATGCAATATTAACCCACACATCAATGCCAAGTGGGAAGAGGCGTGTAATGCAAAATCCATGCAAAATACAGGCAGGCCAGTCAAAAAATGTTGACTAGGCTTTGAGCATTTGTGCTCATTGCTTTCCGGCAAAGTTCCTGACCTGGAAGCCCTAATGGTGGAAATGGACTTGGACATTGTGGCCATCACAGAAACATGCTTTTAACGGGTTGCATGAGTGAGATATAGCTATAGCTGGTTCTAATCTATTTAGAAGAGATATAGGGCTACTCCTCTTTTTCTACCCTCTCTGTCAAAAGCAATATTAAAGCTGCTGAAATGCAGGGGATGTGGGGAAAAGAAGCACACTAGGTTGTGTTGAAAGAGGAGATCAGACGGTCATCCTGTAGGGTATATTCGTAGCACAAAAATAAGTTAGACTCTCTGTTGTCTAGGGGAATATGGCTACTATCCCAGCCCAAAATTCTGTGAGTTATTCTGGCAATGAGCCACGAAAGAATTCTGGTCTGCAGATATATATTAGACTTTATTATAGGCAACCAAATAGAAAAATATACACACACATATATGGCTAATTAGAAACATAAAGTAACAATTTGTTATTGTACAGATATACAATTGGACAACGTAAGAAATCAGATTAGTAACCAGACGTCACTGATTCGCTCTGCACTGAGGAAAAGCAAGAAATATATTGCTAACCCCTTTTCCCATCCAGGAGAGGAGAGATAAGCCAGTACCTTAGCTCCGTCGGCACTCAGAAGCAGCTTCTAGCTAGTGCGGGCTCTAGCCTCGTCAGGCGAGCCGCAGTAAGTCCGAACCGGAGGTATCTGTGAAAGTCTTATCTCAGACCTGTGGAGGACGGCCTAGCCCACACGTAGGGGCCGTCTGGCGGAAGGCTCAGGGCGCAGGAATCAGGTACGCAGTGCACAGCAGCAGGACCGGTGCAGAAGTCTGTATGTCCAGGTGGGAAAAAGCCCCAACTCTCTCTTACTCTCCAACTTACAACTAAAGTTTCCAGCGCAGAATGCATAATTCTGTGTGAGAATCCTCCGTCATAGGTCCGATGATTGGTGGGCACCAGGCAGTCTGAGGTGTTCTCAGTGAATCAGGAGGTCGATGATGAGCAGCTTCTTGCAAACAAAGGAGCCATGGTAAAAAGTCAGGCAGAAGCAACAGTATGTAACTTCTGGGCATGCACAAGTGTCCAAGGCCAGCCACGGACAATAGCCTCTGTATGCATGCACACTTAGAAACGCTGTGCAAGCAGTTGCTTGAAGGACAGGCTTATAGCTGAACACAGCAAAAGTGAAGTGAAGAATCCATCTTGTCTTGTGCAGTTTGGTTCATTTTGGTTCAGGCCTGAGTTGCTGAGCAGGCCGGAGATTTGCATGTAGAATTGCAGGGGTACCAGCCCTACATCTCCCCCCCCCCTTGTAAGATGGAGGATGCTACAAGGGAGTACACTCCATCGTACAAAGCCTAACTAGCAGTACTACCGTGCAGGTCAGAACCAAATGACAAATGATTGACTAATGCAGGAGAAGTGGATAATACTTCAAGCACAATATGCATGAAAGCAATACTGCATGAGGAATAATACAGTGAATACACTCAAGCAATAAAAGAAGTCAAAATAAAATGACATTGATACAGTCAAGTCAAATCAATCAAAATAATGCATGGTAACTTCAAACTCAAGAGTATATATATAGTATCCAAACCAAAAATGCATATCAGTAATGCAATATAATGTATTAGTGTAACACCAAGGTGAATACTCAAAAGTAATGAGAAGCCATGTGTAACAGTTAGTAAAATAAACACATGCTATCTATGAAAAAAAAACAACTCAATTAAGAGTAATGAATAACTTGCAAAGAAAATGGTGACACTTATTCAAAAGTGTGACGTTCCAGCAAATCCTGCAGATGCATGGCAGGCAGCAGAGGTGCAGGATGCATAGAGCACGAATCTGTCTCTGTTGATACAAAGAGATAAGAAACTGGAGCACCAACAGAAAGAAAAGACCAGGAACAATGACATGTGACATAAAATCAGTTTGTAAAATGTCCACATCACGTGAATCAAAATTATAATCAGCAATGGCAAGGGCGGCCTGGTCAATGGACAGTTCAACTGTGTGAGAGTCCTTATAGTCCAAAAGATAGGTCAAGGCTGCAGTGAAGTCAATCTCATGACCTCGAAACACATCCAAAATCTGGAGCTCTGTCGAAACAGGGTCAGCATCAAGATAAAACAAGGAAACTCCACCAACGTTAACAATGGAGTTCTTGGGAACATCAATCAAGCAAACATTGCAGGGTAGAGGAACTCTATTATGAATGTCATGTTTATTCATGGTGACCAGGAGTTCACTCAGAGGGGTACTAACCAGCCAAACATTGTTGACAACAGCAACTTTCGTCTCTGAAAAGTCATCGTACTTGGTCATGGTAACTTTACATTGTTCTTTCACATTTGCAGCAGACAACTCACAAAGAGCCGTAGAAGTGTCCTTCAGGAAAGGTTTACCAGGACATAACCAATGAATGTCTTTAGAGCGTTGGCACATGCCAAGATTAGGCACGAGGTATTGACGTGGATCATCATAGTGGTAAGCGAGGTATTCGGGAGTGTCGACCCGGAGATAAACATTCTCAGACCAAGTACCAACATTAATCACCTGCTTCAGCTGGTACACATTATCAGGTACTATGAAAGGCAAGTTCAACAAAAAGGCAAGTTCCATATTAGGTACATCGACATACAAGGGAATAGCAGTCCCCATGTGGAAAGCAATCTGGATCTGGAGTGGTTCGATGTGATTTCTGGTTATTTTAGCAAAGCTTCAGTAATAAGGTCCGGAGATACCAGATATGCAGGAATCTGTCCTTGAATCAAGTTACTGATGCTATTGTCTAGTTCTCTAAACAAATCATAAGTAAGGTCGCGGATGGGCTGCATGAAAGTACGCTCATCGTTCAAGAGACTTTTAAGCATAGACAATTCCGCAGTGGTCATAGCGATTTGCTTAGAATGAAGATTAACCACAGTGACTGTATCACGTATGGTTTTACCATGAGCTTGTAATAGACTTTGCTGTGAATGAATCTGAGTGCGGATGTCTTTCATATCAGCTTTAAACTCCTAGATAGTACTCTGAAGTTTACTAATAGAGACAGCATTAGCAATAGACATCGAGGAAGCAAATAAGGAGCCCAGAGCAGCAAACAGTACACCAACACTAAGTCCTATGAATCTTTTCTGTCTAGCAGTGTCCGGTCTGATAGGTTGAATCATAATCTTTTCCAACTGACCCAAAATATTCTGTACATTTGCAGTGGCATAATCCATGTGAGTTATGTACCACTGCTGTATATTGGTGGTGCGTGCAACAGAGGAATCAAAATGTTTCTGTAAAACATGTCGGGGATCTAGGGACACAAAAACTTTCTGTGTGACAGTCTGGGACTGTGTAATCAGGAAACCAGGCGCATCCTGTAGCATGACACCAGAAAGAGGGCCAGGTTCAATCAATCTGGCAACCTCGGATCCCGCTAACAGCAAAATCAGGAACAGGACCTTCAAAGTCCGGGACTCCATCTGTAAAAGAAAATAAACAGGCTATGCTGCCTCAAGGTTAGAATCACTCACAACATCAAGAGGTTCTTCAGGAAGGAACTTACTGGGATGACACGGTCTAAGCTGATTAATGTGGACCCATTTAAGGGAGCCTTCCCTCTCAGTACTGGACTTCATTCGAATTTGATAAGCAACAGGGGAGGCTTTATCCACAATAGGAAATGGACCGTTCCAGCTAGGTAGAAATTTACAGTCTTTGACCTTATTCTTACCAAAATTGTAGTAGAATACCTTATCGCCAATCTGGTATTCTTTAGAGGTAGTCCTCAAATCATAGTAGGCCTTCCTACCCCTAGCAGCAGTGTCCAAATTCTTTTGGGCAAAGGCAAAGGCACTTTGCAAGTGTTGTCTTAAATGGGCAACATATTCATGAGCAGTTGTAGCAGCAGCGAGATTCACATCATTAGTCCTGTAAAGAAGATGAAGGGGTAAAACCATGTCCCTACCTGTCATCATCTCAAAAGGGGACACACCAGTAGCACGATGACGCGTGGCTCTGATAGCCATCAGGACCAAGGGCAGTTTGATGTCCCAGTCCTTCCCAGAGGAAGAAACATACTTTTTCAAGATACTGATGATAGTTTTGTTTGCTCTCTCCACTTGTCCAGAGGATTGTGGACGATAAGCAATGTGGACTTTGGCCTTCACACCTAGTACCTTCCACAGATGCTTAATGACTTGTCCCGTGAAGTGGGAACCCTGGTCGGATTCCACTCGCATGGGGAGGCCCCACCTGCTGAAAACATGGTTTAACAACAAGGTGGCCGTGGTCTCGGCGGTACAGTTGGGTGCTGGGATGCACTCGACCCACTTAGTAAATAAGCAGGTAACTGTCAACATATATTTGTTGCCTCGAGAGGATCGGGGCACGGGGCCGATCCAATCAATCTGGAGATCAGACCAAGGCATGGTCAGACCTCTGTTTCTCAAAGGTGCTCTATGAGAAGGAGCTGCAGGTTGAAATCTGCAACAGGTCAGACAACCTTTAGTATACAATTGTACATCTTGGTACATGTGGGGCCAGTAGGCCACTTGTTTCAACGTTTCATAGGTTATTTGGTCACCTCTATGACCGGCACAAGGTTCATCATGAGCGTGCTGTAACATAACACCTCGGAAGGCCCGAGGTACCACCCATTGCACAATACCATGCTTACTCATCCGTATCAACAGATCTTTCTGGAGATGGAACATGTCCTTGGAGATGTAGAGGATCCTCAGTTCCTCATCGTCCTGACAATCCTCCAGAGTTAATGGGTGTTCCTGGGGGTTCTGCAGAAAAAGGTAGAAACGTCCAAGAGTAGGATCTTGTTTCTGGGCTTGCACGAGGTCGAGATCTGTGCTCTCGCCACACCATTGAACCACAGGGGGCATGGTGGATAATTGAGCTTGTCGCCGGGTAACCGCCGTCACCATTTGAAGCCCATTGGTCTCGGGAGCCTCCAACTGCCAGAGGTCTCCAGAGACAGCACCCTCCTTGGCAAGCTGATCAGCTAGATCATTTCCAATCTTGTCAGGGTTATCAACACGGGAATGACCTTTCACTTTCTTCCAGTAGATGGTCATGTCATTTTCATGAGCTACCTTGTCCAAGGCCAGAATCAATCCGGCATGTTTTACAGGTTTCCCTTTGGAATTCAGCATATTGTTAGATTTCCAAATGGGTAAGTGGGAAACAAAATTCTGTCTGACGTAGTCTGAATCAGTACAGATGGTTAGGGTGTGAACCCCTCCCTGGGCAGCAGACTGGAGAGCTGCCAGGGCTGCAGCTAGCTCTGCATACTGATTAGTCTTGGTACCCAGACGGTACTTGAAGGGTTCACAAGGGTGGTTCTGGTTCCAAACTACACCTATACCTGCTACCAGTTCATGATCAGGCTCTCGACGGTAAGCACAACCGTCCACATACACCTTGGGGTAGCCTTTACAGAGGTTCTCATCATAAGGACGATGACGAGAAGGCTCAGGCGTACATGACTCCATTTCGGTGTCTAAATTACCCAGAAAGGTTCTCTGGCAGTGCAATCGTGCAATTCAGCCAGGCCCTGTGCGGCGGCATCCTTGCGGTTTTGAGCATACCTGACCTCCAGGGGCCAGCCCTGAAGTGCTAAGGTCCAGGAGGACAATGCGACTGTTTGACACTTGTCCCGATTTAATCCGATCACTGCCTAGGAACTTGATGGGTTGGTGATGAGTCTCAACAACCAACCTCTCACCTTGGATATAACTGCGGAAATATTGGAGGGCCCAGGACTGTGGACAACAAGGATTTCTCACAGTCAGAGTATTTCTTCTCCACTTCCGTTAAAGCTTTGCTGGCATAGACAATAACTTTCCTATCTGTGTCATGCATCTGGTACAGAACAGCACTCATAGAGTGATCAGTGAAACCTAGTTCCACGAAGAATTCTCTGCCACTCTCTGGATAGGCAAGACAGGGAGCTCGACTCAAAGCTGCCTTCAGCTCTTCTAGAGCTGCCTCTTGGTCGGGATTCCATACCCAAGGTTCATCTCTTTTGAGGAGTTTGACCAGGGGTCGGGAAATCTCCGCATATTGATCCACAAATTGGCGTGAATAATTGCAAATGCCCAAGAATGAGCGCAGCTCACTCACGTTGGTCGGACGTTTGAGTTGTTTGCAAGGCGCAATTCTCTTCCTTTGAGGCCGCAGTCCCTCAGCAGAAACTTCGTAACCCAAATAATTGAGGGATTTCCGGCACCATTGGCCCTTTGACAAGGACAGCTTTGCTCCCGCAGCTTTCAGTTGCTGGAAAAACATGCTCTATTTCTTGCAAATGGTCAGTGAAACTGGTGCTCTTCACCAGAATGTCGTCTACATAGACGAGGGTGCCTCTAGTCTCAGCATCAGGCAAAGCCTTATGCAGGAAAATATTGAAGTCTGCTGGGGCATTCAAATAACCAAACGGTGTCCGATTCCAAGTATATTGTCGCCTACCGAAGGTAAAAGCCAGCTTATGCTGATCTTCTGGATGGACAGGTATAGTCCAAAATCCTGAGGCCAGATCCAGGCTGGTAAAGTACCTTGCACCCTTGATGGTGGCTAAGTTCTGTTCCAGATGTGCCATAGGCCATCTGGATAGAGGTACCTTTTTATTAAGCTGGCGATAGTCCAAAGCTAAGCGCCAGCTAGAGTCCTTCTTGATGACAGGCCACAGTGGGGCATTGTAAGTACTGTTGCATTGACGTATAATTCCCTTTTGTTCCAGGGAATTAATGATTTCCTGAACAGATTCATAGGAGGCCAATGGGATTTTATACTGCCTCACAAAGACAGGTTTACTGTTTGGATCCGTAGGAATACGGGTGACATGTAGGTCGGTGAGACCACAGTCATAAGTGTCAGTGGCAAACAGGTCCTTGTGACGGTACAGCAGTGCTTTTAATTGGGCCTTTTCTGACTCATCAGTGCAGGCGTCTGCTTCAGCAAGTTTTCCCGCAACCATTTCATCAAATCCCAGAACAGGTTTGTTTGAAGGTATTTCAACCTTCTCCTCAATCTCATCTTGGAGAGAGGAGACCTGGATGGCTTGGACAGCATGGGGCTCCCCCCCCTGGTGGGTGAGGGAACTAACAGCCTCATCAAGTTTACTTGACAAAATCAGAAGGTCAGACTCGAGGTCCACCTGTCAGGTCACAGCACTATGTGGCCAGACAAACTGTAAGGTGAGGAGGCCTCGGGGTGAGGATCGTACACACACAGGGGTCCCCCCCCCCTTCACAGATGTTCCAGGAAACAGGGGCTTCCCCAATAATCTGTAGACTCAATTCCACACTTGGGAACGATTCTCCCACTTGGAATCCCAGGGGGTTCGCCTTTCACAAGGTGAATGCGATCTGGGTTTGGATTGGTGAGCAATAAGTGTAAGGAGGGAGCTGTGGCCTCCATGCAGGGTATGGGACCCATGGCTAGGCCCAGCTCCTCAAAACGGGAATTTGGACTGAAGAAGACCAAGTTGTCTGAGACCACATGTCCTCGGGTCACCTGTATCGGCAGGGGACAATCCTGTACCCTCCCAGGTATGTGGGTGTCTTCTGCACAGACCACTTTACAGACTTGAGGAACTGTCTGACCAGCCCGTAGGGATGGGCGGGGCACCAGAGAAATCCACCGGATCTCCTTCCATCCTACTCCAGAGGATGTTGTTCACAAAATACACATAAGTTCCCAGTCGAACAAGGCAATCTGAGCCTAAGGAGAGGGGCACCTCAAGTCCTCTGATGATGGAGAAGGTGTGCCGAAAACCTTTGACCCCAACTTGCAAGGGGAGATTGCAGTAGCCCATTAATGTCTTGAGCCCTTCCCCAGGCACTTGGAACGAAGTCTTCAGTCCCATTACCCAATCAAGGGTAAGCTGTTGTTTGAGCCGATAGAAAAGAGTCTCACTGATGAGGAAGTGGTCACAGTGGGGTAATAGGTAGGCCCTTTCCTTTTGGGACATGCCCACCTGCACATATATAAAGGGACCTTTCTCAGCCGAGAATATGTCCGTCAGTCTCCTAGGGTGATCTAGGCAGGGATGGGATGGAGGAGGGGTTTGCACCTCACAACCTTCCACAGGTTCCCTCAGGAATATCTGCAGGCAGTCAGTATCAAGGACAATGTTAGCTACTGAACCCATTGCAATGGAAACCACGTCGCTGATGCCCTGATCTTCATCTCCAGCCCTTTCATACTGGAGCTGAAGGATTTGGGGATCAGCTGACCTCTGGAAATTAATTCTGATGGACGGGTTTGTGCGTTCCACCGAACAAGGACCACTGACTCTGCTGTCATGTTTTACCCTAGCATAAGGTATGGGATGTGTGACCTGTGTCCAGATCACTTCCTAGACGTAGTCCAGAATGGGGCGTAACCGTTTCAGGAGCTTCATTGCCAATCAAGAATTCTTCCCCAGGGCACTTTAGTAATGATTACAGGATGTTTCACCTGTAATTTTCCAATTTGGAGGTTAAGCCAGACCTGCCCCATGGACTCTATGGGCTGATTCCCATAAAGCAGCGAGTGACAAATCACAGGGTGAGACTTCTAGGGTACTCTGACTCCCCAATGAAGCAGTGAGACTATCAAAGAGACTCGAGGTAATCAGGGTAGCCTCAGAGGCTGAAACTATCAGGCCCTCACATAGAAAAGCCTGATTAATTGTAACAGGAACAGTTGTAACCTCTGTCCTTTTGGCTTGAGTTTACCCAGAAAGTACTTGTGCTTCCTGATGGTGTCAAAGGCTGGACCCTCGCTGTCCATGGCAGGACTGTCACTCTGTGTCCCTGGGGTGGCATCACAGCTGGCTGCACCTGTGCAATAGTGACCTGTGGGACAGAAACAACGTCGGTTAGTCATTCAGTCGCATTAGAAGGGGAAGAAGGAGTCAACCAGTTCCTCCTCTGGCTTCTGAGGCTTTGCTCGTGGCTTAAGAGGCACACATACTAGCAGGAGCGCCTGTGAGCGAGCTGAATGCAATGGTAGCCTTCATCATATCTGTCAGCTCGCTTATTCTCTTCTCCAGCTCCAGGTATTTGTCAAAACCGGGCTTTCTCTTCAAGTTCCGGTTCTGTGGAGTGAAACGCTGGATTCCCAGAGCGCTGTTTAGACCCAGATGACTGGTTATTCTGGGGTGGCCTGGGAGGATTCTGTGGAACAGAAGGAGAATAGTTTATTTTCTAACGAAAGAGTGGATTTTACAGCCACTGACACACTGTTTTGGCTCTCTGGCGTTGCTGGGAGCCCGGACTGTGCTTGCCAGTATTGGTTGCGCTCATGTTGGGAACAGGTTCCCAAATCCACTCAGCATGTTCTATCCCACGTGACAGGGGTTCGTGACGCTTGTCCGACCTATCAGGTGTAAGAGATGGTAGGAGCTACTGACAGAAAAGATTACGAAAACTCCTGATGGTGTTCTAATCGTTTCCCAAGAAGGGTCACTCTGGAAGAAAGTCTGCCTAAGTCTGTAAGCAAACTCTTGGGGCGTTTCATTTTCCTATGAGTCATACTAAATGCTGCCTGCTTTGCAGCAATATCATCAGGGTATGGCCCATAATGTTTCTTTAGTGCCTGTTCAAAAATGACAATGTCCTTCTTTTCATCGTCTGCCATGGCCCGAATGAATTGCTGACAAGGCACATCAAAAGACCATGGAAGATACAAAACCATGTCCTACCCCCTGGTAATTTTCAGTGACCGAAAGGCATCCTTTGACTGCAGCTAAATGTTCATTTATGGTGGCATGACCAGTTTTCCTCAAAGGAGTGACCATGCTCCGCAAAGGTCGTGATGATTTGCAATTGTGCGACAGAAGCACCTTCATTTATTTTACCTTGCAGGACATGGGAGCATAGCAAATTTTGCGTCCCTTCAGCTCCCTCTAGTGGTCGCTGCTGGTACAGTTTGTCCATCACTCGTGGATTTCCCACCCCCCCCTCCACCGCTCCCTGTATGGGGAGGGGCCGAGAGTAGGGTGGTTCATCCGCCCTGTTCTCTCCTGTGCTCATGCGCTGATGGGAGAGAACTGACTCTGTTCTGGAAAAGCTGGCCGTTCTACACTGGGCAGGGTTTCCAGTGGCAAACTGCCGTCATCTACCCTCTGGTACTTCGAGAAGCCTAGAGGCTGAAATTATCCCTGTACTCTGTCTCTTATCTGAGAAGTGGACACACAAGCCAATTCAAAACAGTCAGCTCTTAACTGCTGGATTTCTAGGTTAACTCCCTGCATTTCCTGCCCACATTCCTGACGTGCAACAACTAGATGCCTTTGCAGATCGGCTGTACGCCGTCTCTCTGCACTGAGAGCAGACTCTGTGGCTTCGAGCTCAGCCATCAAAGCACTCTCTCGTTGCTCAAAAAGAGCCGCGTCTGCTTTTAATTTCTTTGTCGAGAAGCCATCTCAGACCTACAAACTGCTAGAAACTGCAACTCCTTTTGATCCTGTTCACCCTGCCTCTTAAGAGCGGAAACCTGAGCCACTAGCTCTTGGCATCGCAGACACCACAGGCTAGTAGTGCCTGGTGAAAAAGAGGCTACCGCTAGCTCGGTCTAGTCGCCTCAGCCTGAAGGTCGTCAACTTGATGACGTAACTCAGCACTCTGCTTTTCACACTGGTTAGCTGTCTCCTAGCACACTGTATCTGACTTGTGAGCAGTCCTTAAATCAGACTCTAGCGATGCAGATTTAGTTTGCAGGTGACATAATGCCTTCTGCAGTTTGTCAGTAAAAATATGCAAGACACAGGCATGCTCGGCTACCATATCCACCGGTAATTTAGCTTATGAGCAAGAAGCAGTCTAGGAACGCACTGAAAAAGCTATCAGCTCTAACAAGCTCTTGCGTATCTGTTGTAAGGCACTTAGAAATTCTTTCAATGTGGTCGGCAGTGGTATCTTTTGACCAACATAGGGAAGCTAATTTCTGGAATGCCAAATCAACCTTATCTGCGTGAGCCATCGTAAATCATAGCTGAGACTGTCTGTAAAAACAAACTACAGGGCACCGCTAGAAGTACTCTAATGCAGAGAGCCTGTAATGGGGGTTGCAAAGCCGTCTCACAGACAATGCTCTCTGGCCACAAAAACCTCAGCATAAACAGCTGCGTTGACCACAATAGGACAATGCAGAAATATTACACAAATTCTGAGAGGCGGTGGCACATTCAGAAACACTCATCCCTTGGAAGAGACCCCATATGTAGGGTATATTCATAGCACAAAAATAAGTTAGACTCTCTGTTGTTGTCTAGGGGAATATGGCTACTATCCCAGCCCAAGGTTTGTCTGTGAGTTATTCTGGCAATGC